>CAKJTW010000003.1:29185000-31780000 GCA_917880005.1 Nanger dama
GCAAAGATGGGCATGATAAAGGACAGAAATTGTATGGACCTAACAGAAGCAGAAGATATTAAGAAGAGGTGGCAAGAATACACCAAAGAACTGTACAAAAGGATTTTAATGACCCAGATAATCATGATGGTGTGATCATTCATCTAGAGCCAGACATCCTGGAATGTGAAATCAAGTGGGCCTTAGAAAGCATCACTACGAATAAAGCTACTGGAGGTGATGGAATTCCAGTGGAGCTGTTTCAAATCCTGAAAGATGATGCTGTGAAAGTGCTGCACTCAATATGCCAGCAAATTTGGAAAAACTCAGCAGTGGCCACAGAACTGGAAAAGCTCAGTTTTCGTTCCAATTCCAAAGAAAAGCAATGCCAAAGAATGCTCAAACTACCGCCCAATTGCACTCATCTCACATGCTAGTAAAGTAATGCTCAAAATTCTCCAAGCCAGACTTCAGCAATATGTGAACCGTGAACTTCCTGATGTTCAAGCTGCTTTTAGAAAAAGCAGAAAACCAGAGATCAAATTGCCAACATCCACTGGATCATGGAAAAAACAAGAGAGTTCCAGAAAAACATCTACTTCTGCTTTATTAACTATGCCAATGCCTTTGACTGTGTAGATTACAATAAACTGTGGAAAATTCTGAGAGAGATGGGAATACCAGACCACCTGACCTGCCTCTTGAGAAATCTGTATGCAGGTCAGGAAGCAACAGTTAGAACTCTCATGGAACAACAGACTGGTTCCAAATAGGAAAAGGAGTGCATGAAGGCTGTATATTGTCACCCTGCTTATTTAACTTCTATGCAGAGTATATCACGAGAAACTCTGGACTGGAAGAAGCACAAGCTGGAATCAAGATTGCAGGGAGAAATATCAATAACCTCAGTAATGCAGATGACACCACCCTATGTCAGAAAGTGAATAGGAACTAAAAAGCTTCTTGATGAAAGTGAACGTGGAGAGTGAAAAAGTTGGCTTAAAGCTCAACATTGAGAAAAGGAAAATCATGGCATCCAGTCCCATCGCTTCATGGGAAATAGATGGAGAAACAGTGGAGATAGTGTCAGACTTTATTTTTGGGGGCTCTAAAATCACTGCAGATGGTGATTGCAGCCATGAAATTAAAAGACGCCCACTCCTTGGAAGAAAAGTTATGACCAACCTAATAGCATATTCAAAAGCAGAGATATTACTTTGCCGACTAAAGTCTGTCTAGTCAAGGCTATGGTTTTTCCTGTGGTCATGTATGGGTGTGAGAGTTGGACTGTGAAGAAGGCTGAGCACCAAAGAATTGATGCTTTTGAACTGTGGTGTTGGAGAAGACTCTTGAGAGTCCCTTGGACTGCAAGGAGATCCAACCAGTACATTCTGAAGGAGATCAACCCTAGGATTTCTTTCCAAGGAATCATGCTAAAGCTGAAACTCCAGTACTTTGGCCACCTGATGCGAAGAGTTGACTCACTGGAAAAGACTCTGATGCTGGGAGGGATTGGGGGTAGGAGGAGAAGAGGACGACAGAGATGAGATGGCTGGATGGCATCACTGAATTGATGGGCATGAATCTGAGTGCAGTCTGGGTGTTGGTTATGGACATGAAGGCCTGGCGTGCTGTGATTCATGGGGTCACAAAGAGTAAGACACGACTGAGCCACTGAACTGAGCTGATGAAGTCTGTAGAGAATGTGTGGATGAATGTGGTAATTAAGTTGTCATCAGCAGGCAACATGGCATAAACTGAAAAACAAAGTGTTGAACCTAGACAGGCCTGCATTCAAATCATGCAGTGTCTTATCTTCCTATCTGCATAGGTTGGACAAGTTATTCATGTATTCTGAGACTGCATTTGTTTAACTAACAAAAATGGGAATAAATATGCTGCTTCCACAAGATTGTTTAAGGAGGATATGAAATGATAAATGTGAAGTTATAAAGTAAGAATTAGGTGTTCAATAAATTCCAGTTCCCTCCCATGCCCTTTCTATCAGTATAAACCTAGAGGCAGCAACTGTAGACAGACAGTGATTAAAAGCAATTGCTCAGTGAGCTTCCGTGATGGCTCCTTGGTAAAGAATCCACCTGCCAGTACAGGAGACATGGGTTTGATTCCTGAACCAGGAAGACCCCACATGCCACAGAGCAACTAGCTGAGCCTGCTGCAACTACTGAGCCTGTATTCTAAAGCCTGGGAGCCACAACTATTGGAGCCTGTGTTCCCTAGAGCCCAGCTCTGCCACAAGAGAAGCCACTGCAATGAGAAGCCAACACACCAGAACTAGAGGGTAGCCCCTGCTTGCCTCAGCTAGAGAAAAGCCAGTGCAACAACGAAGACCCAGCACATTCATAAATAAATGCTTTTTTAAAAGAAATTGCTCAGAAGACTTCATATTCTTCAGGGAACTTGACTGAACACTTTTAAAAACTGTATTTATGTAAATCATACTTCACTAAAGTCAGTTTCAAAACTGGGATACTTGGAAAATAACTAAACCCAAAATATCTCTAGACCACTCCTGCTATCTTCTTTTACTAATGGATGCACATCCTTTGTTTTTTGTTTTTTTAAAACAAGCACCTCTGTTTTCTTAACCAGAAATTGGAGAGTAATTTATTTACAAACTCAATGAATAAAAAGGTCTTCTTGTAATTGCCAAGATACAGATTTGTCTTATGACTATTGCTATGACCTTTATTTTCAAGGTGAAAAAAATGTTAGCGGGCCATCAAGAATATCGTAGGTTGATTACTGGCTCCTGGCTATTCTCTTTTTTTTTATTCTGCAGTCAGTAAAGAGGTACACTAGAATGAATAAGAGAGTGATTTCAATAAACTTTACTAGTTTGTCATTGCTCTGGAAAATATATAATACATCGATGACTCAGAAACAAATGAATACATAATATATTTCAACTGGCTCCTGTGTTAGATCCATGGTCCCCTGTTTTCCATTATTCATGTGAAACACTTCAATGGTATCAACCAACAAAATGTAATGCATTCTATAAAACATGATACTGACTCACTATGATAAATTTTTCCCTATTCTCAACCTGGCTGTTGGATCTCTCATTTTTTTTTTTCCTATGTTAGTGATGTGCGTTTATGTCTTTACTTTTCTTTGAGATGAAATCTTTTAGAGCACTATTAACAGATTTTACTACACAATTAAGCTTCTCTATGTTTTCTTATGTTTAGGAAGATTTTATTGTATTTTGTTGCCACAAAGGACTTATTTTTCAGTTGGAATTGTAAACCAGAAAATATTTTACAATAAATTTTTCACTTTTTTTTGTTTTTTGTTTTTCTTGCCCAGAGATATACTATGACTTATCTCATTCCTCTTCTGGTTACATGAATTAAAGATGCAGTACATAAAACACATTCTAATGCAGTCATTTCTGTGCTTGCTTCTTCTTTAGAACAGCTTTTATTTAATATTTTTATATCACTAATCCCAGGTAATATTATTTTTGTTTCCAATTCTCTAAGCTGTGGATAAACAGTATCTTAAACTTTCTTCTGATAAAGTAAGATCTAGATTTTCTATACTATATTTTCGATAATTTGGGTCTTAGTCTATATTTTGTATCCTGTATTTAAGATAATTTAACAATGGATGTGGGCATGAGATTGATAAGAATATCAATTTTTGATATTGAGGATATCACTATCAATTATTGATAAGAATATCAATAATTTTTCAAGGTAAAAATGAAAGTTATTAATATCTCAGGGGAGGCCAAATTCCACTCTCTATGGTGGCAAGGTGTCTGACTATAAGTCAGGAACTCTATATATCTGCCTTATTTCTATGTATGCTAATTCTTTTTTTTTCATTTTATTTTATTTATTTTTTTAATAAACATTTGCATTTATTACATGGTTTCAAATTGTAGAGAAAATAGCAGTCATTCTGTCAAAATTTCTGGAATTATGATAATACAGAACTCCAACAAGCTCAAAAATAAGACTCATATTTTTGGTTGGTAATTTTGACACCAAAGTTTTACACTTGTGATATTATTCCACAGTATACTGAATTGCACCACTGCTTTGAGATTCAAAATGCAATTTTTTGTGTGTGTGTATACATTATATTGCATTACTTTATTTATTTTTTAATACTTTATTCTAGATTACAATACTGTATTTGTTTTGTCATACGTTGACATGAATCAGCCACAGGTGTACACAATCTCCCAATGCCGAAGCCCCCTCCCACCTCCCACCCCATATCATCTCCCTGGATCATCCCGTGCACCAGCCCCAAGCATCCTGTATCCTGTATGACCCAGCAATCCCCCTGCTGGGCATATACACCGAGGAAACCAGAATTGAAAGAGACACATGTACCCCAATGTTCACTGCAGCACTGTTTATAATAGCCAGGACATGGAAACAACCTAGATGTCCATCAGCAGATGATTGGATAAGAAAGCTGTGGTACATATACACAATGGAGTACTACTCAGCCCTTAAAAAGAATAAATTTGACCCAGTTCTAATGAGATGGATGAAACTGGAGCCGATTATACAGAGTGAAGTAAGCCAGAAAGAAAAACACCAATACAGTATACTGACACATATATATGGAATTTAGAAAGATAGTAATGATGACCCTCTATGTGAGACAACAAAAGAGACACAGAGATATAGAAAGGACTTTTGGACTCTGAGGGAGAGGGAGAGGGTGGGATGATTTGGGAGAATGGCATTGAAACATGTATACTATCATGTAAGAAACGAAGCACCAGTCTATGTATGCTAATTCTATTAATTTATTAAAATAAAGCTTGTATATTATCTCCTTCATAAAACCTCCTCATTCTGGCCATAACTAGTTTTTTCCATCTGCTGAATTCCCATAATCTTGGTTTATCCATCCTATATGGCACCCATCCTGATCAAAATCATTACATGTTTGACAACATGCAGAATGTGCCTTGGTAGATTATAAAATTCTTTAGCAACATTACCATTTTTAATCTACCATCTGGATTCTTCACAGTATCAAATATACCACTCTATATGTATGTTACTAAATGCATGTTCAGTTCAGTTCCGTCACTCAGTTGTCTCAGAATCTTCGTGACCCCATGGACTGCAGCACAACAGGCTTCCCTGTCCATCACCAACTCCTGAAACTTGCTCAAACTGATGTCCAAATAGTCAGTGATGCTATCCAGTTATCTCATCCTCTGTTGTCACCTTCTCCTCCTGCCTTCAATCTTTCCCAGCATCAGGGTCTTTTACAGTGAATCACATCTTAACATCATGGGCCCGAAGTATTGGAGCTTCAGCATCAATCCTTTCAAAGAATATTCAGGGTTGATTTCCTTTAGGATTGACTGGTTTATCTCCTTACACTCCCAGGGACTATCAAGAGTCTTCTCCAACACTACAGTTCAAAAGCATCAATTCTTTGGTGCTCAGCTATCCTTATGGTCCATCTCTCCCATCCATACATGACTACTGGAAAAACCATAGCTTTGACTAGATGGACTTTTGTTGGCAAAGTCATGTCTCTATTTTTGAATATGCTGTCTAGCTTGGTCATAACTTTTCTTCCAAGGAGCAAGCATCTTTTAATTTCATGGCTGCAGTCACCATCTGCAGTGATTTTGGAGCCCCCAGAATAAATTCAGTCACTGTTTCCATTGTTTTCCCATCTATCTGCCAGAAGCAGATGGGACTGGATGCCATGATCTTAGTTTATTGAATGTTGAGTTTAAGCCAGCTTTTCACTCTCCTCTTTCACTTCATCAAGATGCTCTTTAGTTCCTCTTCACTTTCTGCCATAAGGGTGCTGTCATCCGGGTATCTGAGGTAATTGATATTCTACAGGCAATCTTGATTCCAGCTTGTGTTTCATCTAGCCTGGCATTTCCCATGATGTATTCTGCATAGAAACAGAGTAAATAAACAGAGTTTTTATTAAATAAACAGGGTGATAATATACAGGCTTGATGTACTCCTTTCCCAATTTGTAGCCAGTCTGTTGTTCTAGGTCTAGTTCTAACTGTTGCTTCTTGACCTGTATACAGATTTCTCATGTGGCAGTTAAGGTGATCTGGTATTCCCATCTCTTTAGAATTTTCCACAGTTTGTTGTGATCCACACAGTCAAAGACTTTGGCATAGTCAATAAAGCAGAAGTAAATGTTTTTCTGGAATTCTGTTGCTTTTACTATGATTCAACAGATGTTGGCAATTTGATTTCTGGTTCCTCTGCCATTTCTAAATCCAGCATGAACATCTGGATGTTCTGGGTTCATGTATTTTTGAAGTCTAACTTGGAGAATTTTGAGCATTACTTTACTAGCATGTGAGATGAGTGCAATTGTGCAGTAGTTTGAGCATTCTTCGGCATTGCCTTTCTTTGAGATTGGAATAAAAACTGAGCTTTTCCTGATGACCCTATATGTGAGACAACAAAGAGACACAGAGGTATAGAGTGGACTTTTGGACTCTGAGGGAGAGGGAAAGGGTGGGATGGTTTGGGAGAATGGCAATGAAACATGTATATTTTCCTGTAAGAAATGAAGTGCCAATCTATGTTCAATGTAGGATGCAGGATGCATGGGGCTGATGCACAGGATGATTCGGGTGGAGGATGTGGGGTGGGAGGTGGCGGGGGGGCTTCAGCATTGGGAGATTGTGTTCACTTATGGCTGATTCGTGTCGATGTATGGCAAAGCAAATACAGTATTGTAGTTTAAAAAATTAATTAATTAATTAATTTTAAAAAAATAAAGAAAGATAAAGGCAAAAAAAAAAAAAAAAACCTGAGCTTTTCCAGTACTGTGTCCACTGCTGAGTTTTCCAAATTTGCTGGCATATTGAGTGGGGTACTTTCACAGCATCATCTTTTAGGATTTGAAATAGCTCAACCGGAATTCCATCACTTCCTCTAGCTTTGTTCATAGCGATGCTTCCTAAAGCCCACTTTACTTCACATTCCAAGATGTCTGGCTCTCTAGGTGAGTGATCACACCATCGTGGTTATCTGGGTCATGAAGATCTTTTTGTATAGTTCTTTTGTATATTCTCACCACCTTTTCTTAATATCTAGAGAAGGAAATGGCAACTCACTCTAGCATTCTTGCCTGGAAAATCCTATGGATGGAGGAACCTGGCAGGCTACAGTCAATGGAGTTGCAAAGAGTCACTGTCATGACTGAGTGACTTCACTATCTTTCTTTCTTAATATCTTCTGCTTCTGTTAGATCCATATAGTTTATATCCTTTATTTTGCCCAACTTTGCATGGAATGTTCCCTTAATTTTCTTGAAGAGATCTCTAGTTTTTCCCATCCTATTTCCTTCCTCTATTTCTTTTCATTGATCACTGAGGAAGGCTTTCTTAACTCTTCTTGCTATTCTTTGGAACTCTGCACCCAGATGGGTATATCTTTCCTTTTCTCCATTGCCTTTCACTTCTCTTCATTTCTCAGTTATTTGTAAGGCCTCCACAGATAGCCATTTTGCTTTTTTGCATTTCTTTTTCTTGGCAATGGTCTTGATCACTGCCTCCTATACAATGCGATGAACCTCTGTGCATAGTTCTTCAGGCACTCTGTCTGTCAGATCTAATCCCTTGAATATATTTCTCACTTCCACTATATAATCATAAGGGATTTGATTTAGGTCATACCTGAATGATCTAGTGGTTTTCCCTACTTTCTTCAGTGTAACTCTGAATTTGACAATAAGGAGTCCATGATCTGAGCCACAGTCAGCCCCTGGTCTTGTTTTTGCTGACTGTATAGAGCTTCTCCATCTTTGGCTGAAAATAATATAATTAATCTGATTTTGGTATTGAGCATCTGGTGAATGGATAAATGGGTGATAAGGCATTTTATGTAGATTTTTTTCTAATAAGGTAATATGTGTAAACTCTTTTAAGCATAAAAAACATGACATTTCAAGTTATTCTTATAGCAATTATTCAAATGCCTATTATTAATTGTCCAAGCAAGTATAACCAATATAAATGCCAGATCTCTCAAGACTCATTTTCAGTATGTCACATTTATAGAAACATGTGTCTGATTATTCAGGCTGTGAAGAAAATTATGAAATTTTATTATACCCTGAAGAGTGTCACAAGAGTTTTACACAGTACATCATGTAATAAGAATTCCTAAAAATACTCTAGATATTTCTTTCCATCTATGATTTCATTTAAGAACTTTTTATTTTCTCTGTGGAGTTCTTTCACAATTAGGACTGCCAAACTACATAGTTAGAAAAGCTATGTGCAACATTATCTATATGAAAAGTTGTTTGAAATTGTGCCACATACCACCTGACCATCCATTTGCATCATGCCTGCAGTGATGCTATTCTACAACCATTTATACCTTTTCTATGTCATAGTATTTGTGCACAAAATCCTTACACATGACTCAGCCATCTGCAACCCTTGAGAAATTCAGTTCCTTGAGTAATCAGCTTTTCTCTTGAGACTTGATGTCCTTTGCAATTCTGGTGAATAAGGGTCTCTACTTAAAAGACAAAACTCAATTACAAGCAACATTCAACAAAAATATTCCAGATTTTCTTTCTGACCCTAAGCCATTCATTTACTCAATACCTGAAAACCTACCAGATATAGAAAACTATACTATATGAGAAAATAAAATATTAGCCAAACAAATAAATATATAGGCTAAGTGCTATTAGAATAATAGGCAAGTGCTGATATAGAGATATAGAAAAATGAATTCCTCAGGACATGAAGGTCAGAGAAAGCATTATGAAAAACTTTATTTATTTAACAAGTATTTAATGAGTCAGGTGTGGTACTTGGTGCTGATGCTACAAAGGTGAGAAAATAAAAACTGGTCCTTGCCCCATCTGATGGAAAGTTCTCTAGGTGAGCTTCTGAGAGAATTAGTAAGGGCTCAACTCAAGGAGTCTGGACTTTGTCCCAAGGGAAATGTGGGGTTATTATTGGTTCTACTGGTTTTTAAGGCTGTAAGGTTGACAAAATGCGGGCTACTGGAGAAGGGAATGGCAAACACTTCAGTATTCTTGCCTTGAGAACCCTATGAACAGTATGAAAAGGCAAAAAATAGGACACTTAAAGATGAACTCCCCAGGTCAGTAGGTGCCAAATATACTACTGGAGATCAGTGGAGAAATAACTCCAGAAAGAAAGAAGAGACGGAGCCAAAGCGAAAACAACACCAAGCTGTGGATGTGACTAGTGATAGAAGCAAAGTCTGATGCTGTAAAGAGTAATATTGCATAGGAACCTGGAATGTTAGGTCTATCAATCAAGACAAATTGGAAATGGTCAAACAGGAGATGGCAAGAGTGAATGTTGACATTTTAGGAATAAGTGAACTAAAATAGACTGCAATGGCTGAATTTAACTTAGAAGACCATTATATCTACTACTGTGGGCAAGATCCTTTAGAAGAAATGGAATAGCCATCATACTTAACAAAAGAGTTTGAAATGCAGTACTTGGACGCAGTCTCAAAAATGACAGAATGATCTCTGTTCTTTTCCAAGGCAAACCATTCAATATCATGGTAATTCAAGTCTATGCCCCGACCAGTAATGCTGAAGAAGCTGAAGTTGAACAGTTCGATGAAGACTTACAAGACCTTCTAGAAGTAGCACTCAAAAAAGTTGTGCTTTCATTATAGGGGACTGGAATACAAAAGTAGGAAGTCAAGAAACACCTGGAGTAATAGGCAAATTTGGCCTTGGAGTACAGAATGAAGCAGAAAAAAGGCTAATAGAGTTTTGCCAAGAAAATGCACTGGCCATAGCAAACACCCTCTTCTAAAACACAAGAGAAGATTCTACACATGCACATCACCAGATGGTAAACACCGAGATCAGATTGATTATATTCTTTGCAGTCAAAGATGGAGAAGCCCTATACAGTCAGCAAAAACAAGACTGACTGTGGCTCAGATCATGAACTCCTTATTATCAAATTCAGATTGAAATTGAAGAAAGTAGGGAAAACCACTAGACCATTCAGGTATGACCTAAATCAAATCCCTTATGACTATACAGTGGAAGTGAGAAATAGATTTAAGGGACTAGATTTGATAGACATAGTCCCTGATAAACTATGGATGGAGGTTCATGACATTGTACAGGAGACAGAGATCAAGACCATCTCCAAGAAAAACAAATGCAAAAAAGCAAAATGGCTGTCTGAGAAGGCATTATAAATAGCTGTGAAAAGAAGAGAAGTAAAAGACAAAGGAGAAAAGGAAAGATATACTCTTTTGAATGCAGAGTTCCAAAGAATAGTAAGGAGAGATAAGAAAGCCTTCCTAAGTGATCAGTGAAAAGAAAAGAGGAAAACAATAGAATGGGAAAGACTAGAGATTTCTTCAAGAAAATTAGAGATACTAAGGGAACACTTCATGCAAAGAGGGGCTCGATAAAGGACAGACACTGTACAGACCTAACAGAAGCAGAAGATATTAAGAGCTGGCAAGAATACACAGAACTGTAAAAAAAAAAGGATCTTCATGACCCAGATAATCACGATGGTGTGATCACTCACCCAGAGCCAGACAACCTGGAATGCAAAGTCAAGTGGGCCTTAGAAAGCATCACTATGAACAAAGCTAGTGGAGGTGATGGAATTTCAGTTGAGCTATTTCAAATCCTAAAAGATGATGTTGTGAAAGTATTGCACTCAATATGCCAGCAAATTTGGAAAACTCAGCAGTGGCACATGACTAGAGCAGGTCAGTTTTCATTCCAATCCCCAAGAAGGCAATGCCAAAGAATGCTCAAAGTACCACATAATAACACTCATCTCACACACTAGTAAAGTATTGCTCAAAATTCTCCAAGCCATGCTTCAACAGTACGTGAACCATGAATTACCAGATGTTCAGGCTGGATTTAGAAATGGCAGAGGAACCAGAGATCAAATTGCCAACATCTGTTGGATCATGGAAAAAGTGAGAGAGTTCCAGAAAAACATATATTTCTGCTTTATTGACTATGCCAAAGCCTTTGACTGTGTGGATCACAATAAACTGTGGAAAATTCTGAAAGAGATGGGGATACCAGACCACTTGACCTGCCTCTTGAAATATCTGTATGCAGGTCAGAAGCAACAGTTAAAACTGGACATGGAGCAACAGACTGGTTCCAAATCAGGAAAGGAATACTTCAAGATTGTATATTATAACCCTGTTCTTTAACTTATTTGCAGTGTATATCATGAGAAATGCTGGACTGGATGAAGCACAAGCTGGAATCAAGATTGCTGGGAGAAATATCAATAACCTCAGATATGCAGTTGACACCACCTTTATAGCAGAAAGTGAAGCAGAGCTAAAGAGCCTCTTGATGAAAGTGAAAGAGAGTGAAAAAGCTGGCTTAAAACTCAACATTCAATGAACGAAGACCATGGCATCTGGTCCTATCACTTCATGGCAAATAGATGGGGAAACAGTGAGAGACTTTATTTTGGGGGCTCCAAAATCACTGAAAATGGTGACTGGAGCCATGAAATTAACAGATGTTTGCTTCTTGAAAAAAGTGATGACCAAGCTAGACAGCATATCCAAAAGTAGAAACATTACTTTGCCAACAAAGGTCCATCTAGTCAAAGCTATGGTTTTTCCAGTAGTCATGTATGGATGTGAGAGTTGGACCATAAGGATAGCTGAGTATCAAAGAATTGATGCTTTTGAACTGTACTGTTGGAGAAGACTCTTGAGAGCCCCTTGGACAGCAAAGAGGTCCAACCAGTCCATATTAGAGGAAATTAGTTCTGAATATTCATTGGAAGGACTGATGCTGAAGCTGAAACTCCAAACTTTGGCCACCTGATGTGAAGAACTGTCTCTTTTGAAAGACCCTAATACTGGAAATGGTTGAAGGCACAAGGAGCAGGGGATGACAGAGGATGAGATGGTTGGATGACATCACTGACTCAATGGACATGAGTTTGAGTAAACTCCAGGAGTTGGAGATGGACAGGGAGGCCTGGGGTACTGCAGTCCTTGGGATCGCAAAGAGTCAGACACAACTGAGTGACTGAACTGAACTAGCAATGAACAACAAATTAAAAAATAATAATAAATAAGAGAAATACTGGAGCTAAAGAATACAATAAGTGGCATGAAAAATGTAGTACAGAACACTGACAGCACACTTTATCAATTAGAAGAAAGACTAAACAAATTCAGAGACACGTCATTTGAACTTATCTAGTCAGAGAATAGTGCTTCCTTGGCAGCTCAGTGGTAAGAATCTGCATGCACTGCAGGAGACCCAGGTTCAGTCTCTGTGTTGGGAAGGCCTCCTGGAGGAGGGCATTCAACCCACTCCAGCACTCTTGCCTGGAGAATTCCATGAACAGAGGAGCCTAGTGGGCTACAGTCCACAGGGTCACACAAAATCAGACACAACTGCAGCAGCAGCAAAAGAACTAAAGAAAAAAGTAGAAGACTACCTAGAGCATGGCATTCCATGAAAACAAATCCTTATTTTTGAGCAAGTTACTTACCTCTGTCTTAGTTTTTCCTATATAAATTGGACATAATAATATGTTTGTCTCAAAGTTTAACATTCCTAGAATAGTTTGTTCATAGAGTAAGCTCTAAAAACATTAGCTACAATTATTATTTTAATGTACTTATAATGATATTGTTTAAACATTTTGGATTTTATAAGTTTCTGTGGCTTAACCAAAATTAAACAAAAGAAATCTGAAATACATATCTCAGTTCCCACCATTTTAAGTGTGATGAGGACTAGAGAATATGTTGTAAATTATGATGGCAAGCCTATACCTCATAACAAAAGTAAAGGCTCAATTTTAGCTTCATGGAAAACCTTTAATTTAGGATGTAATCGGACGGAGGAGCCTGAAAAGCTGCAGTCCATGGGGTCACTGAGGGTCAGACACGACTGAGCGACTTCACTTTCAGTTTTCACTTTCATGCATTGGAGAAGGAAATGGCAACCCACTCCAGTATTCTTGCCTGGAGAATCCCAGGGATGGGGAAGTCTGGTGGGCTGTGGTCTATGGGGTCGCACAGAGCTGGAGAGCTGGACACGACTAAAGTGACTTAGCAGCAGTGGCATATATATGTTATAGTCATAGACTGAGTACTGGTTTAGTCATTAGGGGCAAAAGTATCACCACTAAGTCCTTAGGAGCAAAAGTGTCACCACAAAGCCTCTATGGATTCAATTTTTAACATCAGTAATGAAATTAACTATTGATACTTCATTTGCTTTGGGTTATTATCTTGGTCTATTATCACTAAGTGAAAAACTAGCTCGTGAGTCAATAGCAGAAATGGCTCATGAATCCTTTGATTTTCCACCAGGCAAGATGACTCAATTGGCTAGAACCTTTGCCACGTTTATCTTTATAATTGTGTGCTAACTAACTGAAGTGGGTTTGGCCCAAAACAATCTAACAGGAAATGGCCAACTAAGAGTAAAAAATAACCCTAAAAATTGCAAATGATTAAAAGTAAATAGGTTGAAAACACTATCATTTGCATGAACTAATTCAAAGCTTGTATTCATCTGATTAAAATGGAATCAAATTAATTCCCCTGACTTCCTACCACAATTGAATTCCAAAGGCTGAAGAATTGATACATTCAAACTGTGATGTTGGAGAAGAGTCTTGAGAGTCCCTTGGACTGCAAGGAGATCAAACCAGTAAATCCTAAATGAAATCAACCCTGAATATTCATTGGAAGGACTGATGCTGAAGCTGAAACTCCAATATTTTGGCCCCCTAATCCAAAGAGCCAACTCATTAGAAAAGACCCTGACGATGGGAAAGATAGAAGGCAGGAGGAGAGGGGAACAATGAAGGAGGAGATGGTTGGATGACATCACTGACTCAATGGATTCGTTTGAGCAAGCTCCAAGAGATGGTGAAGGACAGTGGAGCTGTGCCTGCTGCAGTCCATGGGGTTGCAAAGAACCAGACGCGACTGAGTCACTAGACAACAACAAAGAACTTAGTTATCTTAAACAGTTAGCTTGCTTTAAAAAAAAAAAAAAGATTTTATTTATTTTTGGCTGCTCTGGGTCTTAACTGATTTCTCTGGTGGCCATGAGTGAGGCTACTCTTCATTGCACAGCTCAGGCTTTTCATTGCTCTGGCTTCTCTTGTTGGAGAGCACAGGCCCTAGGGCACATGAGCCTCAGTAATTGTAGCACACATGCTCAGTAGTCGTGGCTTGCAGCCTTAGTTGTTCTGCAGCATATGGAATCCTCCCAGACCAGGGATAGAACCTGTGTCCCCTGCACTGGCAGCCAGATCCCTATCCACTGTGCCACCAGGGAAGTTCTCGCTTACTTAAAAAAAAAAAAATTAGGTGGGGGAACTTATGTCTGACAAAATAGAATTACTGCTTACTTTTCAAAAAATATAATTTTTAGAAAATCATAGTGCTCTTCTTATTTTCAGAGAAACAATGGTAAGGGTGGCTGATAAGGCTCACATGGGGTCTCATTGATAAGATGGCTCATTATGTCGACCTCACAGACAAAGAATCAAATCACAGTGATCCATGAAACTGAACAAATTGCCCAAATGGCATCCTGTTATCTCAGTGACGTCTATCTTCTCAAAGCTGTGAGACCACCAGATTCCAGACCTCCTGCTACATGACCATCCCTTCAGATAATTTTTTATTGGTGGGATATAAGGACTCCGTCAGAAAGGGAGGACACTGGTTCTCCTTAAAGGCCAGTCACCCTCTCTTTTCCCTCTAATAAATTTCCCTTTTCTTGCCTGGCTGCCCAGCTCTCTCTTTTTCTCTGCACTCACCTTACAGTGGCTAAAAGTCTTATTGAAATGATTATAGAAAATTTATTTTGGAGAAATACTCTTAAGTAAATACAAAGGATCATATTAAATTAACTAAGAGATCTCTGATTAAAGTAGTTCATTACTGATAACCATGCATTCTTGAAGCTCATGTCTAAAGTTATTTTAATGACTCAGGGTGAGGGCCACTGTTGTCCTTACATAGTCTTATTTTGTGTGTATATGTATGTGTGTGTGTGTTCATTTGTTGAATTATAGACCGTCTCTAATTTTTATGTAAAGTGAATTTTAAACATTCCATACTATTGTTGGAATTTAATAAAGTCGACTGTGTATGTGTTGGGGGATGAGGCATAGGACAGGGATTACTGAAGAGGGGCTAAGGATGTTCTATTTGAAAAATGAAAAAGAAATCCTTTATTTTTTTCTATGTTCTTAGATAAAATCATCAAGGATATTTTTCCAATATTATATTCATGCTCTTTTAATTATTTTACTGTTTGAAGGTCAATGTTTCTTCAAATGAAACTAAAGTTTCATCACCTAAATGATTTTCCCATCCTTCTCCCACATGCAAGTTTATGATTTGTAGAGGTTTAATTTCTAGTATCAGATATTTTATTTTTCCACTCCTTTTTTATTTTATAAACTTATTTTATTAAAGTATATTGATTTGCAATGCTATATTAGTTTCTGTTTATACACACACACACACACACACACACACACACATATACATGTGCATACACACACACTTTTAAATGTATTTTCCCATTATGGCTTATTACAAAATATTGAATATAGCTCCCTGTGCTATGCAGCAAGACCCTGTTGATTTTACATACTATATTTAATAGTTCTTGTCTGCTAATCCCAAACTTCTAATTCACTTTTGCTCCTTTTTCCCCTTGGCAACTACAAGTCTGTTCTCTATGTCTGTGAGTCTATTTCTGCTTGGTAAATAAGTTCATTTGTATCTCATTATTTTAGATTCCACATAGAAGTGATATCAAAAATATTTCTGTTTCTGACTTACTTTATTTTGTATGATAATCTCTAGGTTCATCCATGTTGCTGCAAATGGCAGTATTTCATTCTTTTATGGCTGTACAGTATTCTATTTATATATTACAAATACCATTTTTTTATCCATTCATCTGCTTTCTACTCCTTTTTAAATTAATAAGATCAATCAGGATAATCAGCAATTTCACAATCACTGCTGAACAAACAAATTGGTCAAGATTCCAAATCTGAACTATTTGGTGGCAGACAATGCCATCATGGGAAAGCCCCCAAATATGTTTCCCCAGGGACGGGAAGAGCAAAGATTTGGCATACGAAAGCCCTGTTACAATATAAGATGCAAAAACACAGGCTATTCAAAAGTTAATCACTTGAACGTTAAAACATTTGTGAAAATGCTATATCATAATCTAGTGAAAAAAAGCCCACTATATTTCAACATATGATTTAATTTGCTTTCTTTAGTATTTACATTTTATTGAAGTATGTTACCCATGTGCTTTAATCTTTTTCTTCAATATTTCCACACTGGAATCCCTGGGAGACGGTATTAAAGACAGTGACTTTGTGTGGGATCATGGGTTCTGTTTTCCTCTTTATTCCCAATAACAGTCAAGTAAGTGATGGATCACCTTAACACTGACCACTTGTGGAATATGGTATTTTGCTGATCTGAATTTTGGAATTGGCCTTGCTATATTGTTGTTGATAAACTCTGCTGCCAATCCTCTAACTCTTTTCCCTCTTTCTTCACTTTTTGCATCTTTATTTTGGACTCAGAACAGCTTTTGTGGGTTATCTTATGGACTCAATAGGATTCTGTTCATGCCTGCTTTGGCTGACCTAATTGAGTATAGCTCCTACTTGGACTTCAAAACATGTCTGTTTACTTTTCCCTTTGGCTCTCTTGGATGTGACCTCTGACCTTTTTGACTGTTATAAGTCCCCTATTGTCTGGGTAAACTTCTGTCTTCATTTGTTCTGGCCAAAAATTTTCCCAAAGTGACACATTTAAGAGCTTCTTTATGAAACAGACTATATGAATTTAAATAAAATAATATTTATCTTTTACAAAATGGATCGCTCTAATTTTGTATGGCAGTCTACACTCCCTAACTAGATTTAGACAAGTGTAGACTTAACCCAAAGTAAGATAGTTTGTAGCAAGAATATCCATGTAACCAACAGAAATTCAGTTATACAAGTAGTTGTTTTGATAAGAGCATTTTCCATAAGGATTGCATCTGTAAAAACTAAATTCTTTCATATTTTCCAGTTATACTGTTCTTAGAAAAGAAATGTACAGGCAGAAAGAAGTGAAGCAGTTAAGAAAACTTGCATAGCGAAGTAAAGGAGTTAAAGCATGGACTCTGGATTCAAACTGCCTATGTCAATGAATGTCTTTTCGTAGACACTATGCTTTAGTAACTTTAGGAAAGTTGCTTTGTCTATTCTTATTTCTTCATCTAAACCTCTTAGTGTCTTTGTATTGAATGAGATTTAAAAATGTAAATTGCTTAAATTTATGACCAGAACAAAGTTAAGTGTTCCATTAATGTTAAAAAAAAAATACTATTTTATGCACTTTTCATGTTTTAATTCAGCTAATTCTCACAATGATCCTATAAAATTGGTGTTGTTATTCCTACATTAGAGATGATAACCCTTAGGCACATGTGTGTGCTCAGTTGTGTCCAACTCTTGGCAGTTCCCTGGATTATAACCCACCAGGCTCCTTGGTCCATGGGATTTTCCAGGCAAGAATACTAGAATGGGTTACCACTGCCTCCTCCAGGGGATGTTGCTGACCCAGGGATCGAACTTGGTTCTCCTTCATTGGCAAGTGGATTGTTTACTACTGAGCTACCTGGGAAACCCAACCCTTAGTGCCAGAGAAGCTAGTTAATTTTGTACACGATAGAAGTGGATATTTAACTTTTGCTTCTGAGGCTTCCTAATCCATAGTCTTAACTGTTCCACAATACTGACCTGACTATTGACTAATGTTAATTGTCTTTATTATTCCAATTTCTAGATCTCCATTTTTGGGAAAAATAAATTTCTAAACTCTCTGCAGTCTATTTTCATTACAGTTTTGGAGTCTCTGCAACTTCATTAGAATAGCATTTTTATAATTGACTTTCTTCTCTTGCCTTTCTAATTCTTTGACCTCCTTCCCTTTGGTATCTACTTGTACTATAGATAGTATGCAAATTCAAGTCTTGTTTGGGGAGGGTCAGTGCTACTTAATCAGTAAAACTGTAAGTCCCTTGACAGTCAAGAACATAGGAATCACAAGTGCTGCCCTGAGAAAACATCATGGGCTCCATAATATTTTCAGAGCGATGATTAAATAACTAATGGCATCAGTTTATTTTAAATACAATGTAAGAGGTTTGAAGCCTCTTATGAATACAGAAAAGCTATCCCAATGCATTATTTAGTATATCTTCTGATGAGGTTTATAGAGAATCTAGCTTTTCCTAATTTCTGCTCTGGTTAAGTAATAAAGAACAAATTGATCTTTACGTAACGGCATGAATATGAATTCAGTCATGCCTAGAATACGATCCCAACCCTGGCTCTGATTCTGCCTCTTCAGTGCCAAAGGAACCCAGAAAGTATAGATACTCCAGGAATTCTGACAATCTAAATTATTCCAATCATCTAGTATGGTCTACTGACACAATGAGGTCATATAAACTCAGGCTATGCACTCTGGTGCTTGCTTACTAGGCTGTCTTTAATTTACAAAAAGGTCATTTATGCATGAGGAAAAATTCAGCTGAAACTGGAGCATTTTCACTGATAACAGCACTTGAGGGTGACAAGTCAGAGAGGTTTGTAGTTCCTTAGCACCAGAACTGGGTGTTACAGAACTTTCTCTTACTTATTGATAGCTTAGCTAGACTTTTCTTATTAGTGATAAGGAACATACAATCATGTGTATTGAACAACCTGAATGTAATAATCTTTAATCACATTAGATGGTTTCTACTTGTGGTACCATCTTAACAGTGTGGATAGGACTCAAATCTCATTTTTTTTCCTCAGTGAGGATTTCTATTTTTAGCTTTTTATCAAACCAAGGGACAGAAGAGCAATGGATTTTCTCTGACAGATATGAGATATTTGTTCCAGAAGAAATTATAAGTGGATGACTATAGTCAATTTTTTTATTTATACATCAGCTGAAGTACAGCTGATGTATAATGTGTTAATTACTGCTTTACAGCAAAAGTACTCAGTTGTATAGATACATACATTCTTTATCATATTCTTTTCCATTATGACAGGATATTGAATATAATACTATGCTACACAGTAGGACCTTGTTGTTTAAGTATTCTATACACACCAGTTTGCATCTGATAATTCCAAACTTCCAATCTATCCTTCCCTTACCCTCCTCCCCCTTGGCAACCATAAGTCTGTTCTCTATTTCTATGAGTCCATTTCTGTTTTATAGGTAGATTTACTTGTGCAAAAGTTTATATTCCACACATAAGTGATATCATATGGTATTTGTCTTTCTCTTTCTGACTTACTTCACCTAGTATGACAGTCTCTAGTGGCATCCATATTCCTACAAATGGCATTTCAATCCTTATTAGGGCAGAGTAGTGTTCCATTGTATGTATGTACCAAATCTTTATCCATTCATTTGTTGATGGACATTTATTCATGTCTTGGCTATTGTGAGTATTGACATAGGGGGTGCATGTATTTTTTGAATTACAGTTTTGTCTGAATATATGTTCAGGAGTGGGATTGCTGAATCATATGGTAATTCTATTTTTGGTTCAGTTCAGTTCAGTCGCTCAGTCCTGTCAGACACTTTGCGACCCCGTGGACTGTAACCTACTAGGCTTCTCCCTCCATGGGATTCTCCAGGCAAGAATACTGGAGTGGATTGCCATTTCCTTCTCCAGGGGATCTTCCCGACCCAAGGATCGAAGCCAGGTCTCCTGTATTGGAGGCAGATGCTTTAACCTCTGAGCCACCAGAGAAGCCCTAATTCTATTTTTAGCTTTACCCATACTGTTTTCTGCAATGGCTGCAAAAACTCACATTCTCACCAACGGTATAGGAGGGATCCCTTATCTCCACACCTATAAGCAATTTTAATTCAAGAAAGTCACTGAAGAAATTGGAAGTGCTCTATTCTCTACTAAATATCTTATCTCCTAGGATAGGAGTCCTATTTGTATGCGGTAAAGGCAATGTTCTGCAATATTCAAGTTCAAGACATATATGAGTAAAATGATTCATTTTAAACCAAATATAGGGTACCACTGCCTATTAGAATGTGAATTATAACAAAAGAAAGAAAGTGGAGAGGCTAAGTCATGTCTGACTCTTTGCAACCCCCATGGACTGTAGCCTACCACGCTACTCCATCTATGAGATTTTCCAGGCAATAGTACTGGAGTGGGCTGCCATTTCCTTCTCCAGGGATCATCCCGACCCAGGGATCGAACCTGGGTCTCCTACATTGTAGACAGATGCTTTACCATCTGAGCCACCAGGGAACTCCTGTAAATTGTAGGACTTACTATTAAATAGCCAGTAAGGCTGGAATTTTTATAAAGTAGGAAAATAATTATCCTATACTTTATCCTCAAATCAGTAAACATTATATTATTTACTGATAAATGTGTTGCCAAACTTTGTAAAATACAAAGTCATAATCCCAAATCATAATCCCATCAGTTCAGTTCAGTTCAGTTCAGTCGCTCAGTTGTGTCCGACTCTATGCGACCCCGTGAATCGCAGCACGCCAGGCCTCCCTGTTCATTACCATCTCTTGGAGTTCACTCAGACTCACGTCCACCGAGTCCTTGATGCCATCCAGCCATCTCATCCTCTGTCGTCCCCTTCTCCTCTTGCCCCCAATCCCTCCCAGCATCAGAGTCTTTTCCAATGAGTCAACTCTTCTTATGAGGTGGCAAGAGTACTGGAGTTTCAGCTTTAGCATCATTCCTTGGAAAGAAATCCCAGGGCTGATCTCCTTCAGAATGGACTGGTTGGATCTCCTTGCAGTCCAAGGGACTCTCAAGAGTCTTCTCCAACACTGCAGTTCAAAAGCATCAATTCTTTGGTGCTCAGCCTTCTTCACAGTCCAACTCTCACATCCATACATGACTAATGGAAAAACCATAGCCTTGACTAGACGGACGTTAGTCGGCAAAATAATGTCTCTGCTTTTGAATATACTATCTAGGTTGGTCATAACTTTTCTTCCAAGGAGTAAGCGTCTTTTAATTTCATGGCTGCAGTCACCATCTGCAGTGATTCTGGAGCCCCCCAAAATAAAGTCTGACACTGTTTCCACTGTTTCCCCATCTATTTGCCATTAAGTGATGGGACTGGAAGTCATGATCTTCGTTTTCTGAATGTTAAGCTTTAAGCCAACCTTTTCACTCTCCTCTTTCACCTTCATCAAGAGGCTTTTTAGTTCCTCTTCACTTTCTGCCATAAGGCTGGTGTCATCTGCATATCTGAGGTTATTGATATTTCTCCCAGCAATCTTGATTCCAGCTTGTGTTTCTTTCAGTCCAGCGTTTCTCATGATGTACTCTGCATAGAAGTTAAATAAGCAGGGTGACAATATACAGCCTTGACGGACGCCTTTTCCTATTTGGAACCAGTCTTTTGTTCCATGTCCAGTTCTAATTGTTGCTTCCTGACCTGAATACAGGTTTCTCAAGAGGCAGGTTAGGTAGTCTGGTATTCCCATCTCTTTCAGAATTTTCCAGTTTATTGTGATCCACACAGTCCAAGGCTTTGGCATAGTCAATAAAGCAGAAATAGATGTTTTTCTGGAACTCTATTGCTTTTTCCATGATCCA
The DNA here is from genome assembly GCA_917880005.1 of Nanger dama. Taxonomy (NCBI): domain Eukaryota; kingdom Metazoa; phylum Chordata; class Mammalia; order Artiodactyla; family Bovidae; genus Nanger; species Nanger dama. Next base: position 29,206,676 of record CAKJTW010000003.1, read on the forward strand.
GCAGATGATGGCAATTTGATCTCTGGTTCCTCTGTCTTTTCTAAAACCAGCTTGAACATCAGGGAGTTCACAGTTCACGTATTGCTGAAGCCTGGCTTGGAGAATTTTGAGCATTACTTGACTAGCATGTGAGATGAGTGTATAATCTAGTCATAATCCCAAGAGGGAAGACATGGGGAAACAATTTTTCTACTGAGTTACTAAATAACAGAAAATAGCAAGGTCATTGCTAATCCTAATATAAACTTCTTAGAAGAATTATCCATCTGACTGGATATGTAGAAGTGGTCAGAAGAGTACAAACTCAGACCTAGACATCTACTGTGTGTGTGCTAAGTCACATGTCTGACTCTTTGCAACCCTGTGGACTACAGCCTGCCAGGCTCCTCTGTTCTGGGATTCTCCAGGCAAGAATACTGGAGTGGATTGCCATGCCCTCCTCCAGAGAATGTTCTCAACCCATGGATCAAACCTGTGTCTCTTACATCTTCTGCACTATAAAGAGTGTTCTTTACCATTAGTGCCACCTTGCATGTGTACAAATAGGGGCTGGTAAGTTAATTAAGTCATATGAAATTTATATTCTATATGACTTTGACTAGACTGAGGAAAATACTTCTCATTTGGGAAAGAGGGAATTGTAGAGACCATTTGGCACTAATTGAAACCAAGTTAAATGCCCTGCCTCTTATCAAAGCTGTTATTTCAAGAGAACACATTAAAAGGATTTAAAACATTAAATATGAAGTCACTATTTCCCCGAGGACGGTCTCTTAGAGAGAAAGAATTTAAGAGCCTGAACTTGCCTGGTGGCTCAGAAGGTAAAGAATCTGCCTGCAATGCAGGAGACCCAGGTTCAATCCCTGGGTCAGGAAGATCCCCTGGAGAAGGGAATGGCAGCCTACTCAGTATTTTTGCCTGAAGAATTCCATGGACAGAGGAACCCAGTGGCTTACAGTCCATGGGGTTGCAAAGAGTCAGATATTACTGAACAACTAGCACTTAAGAGCCAGGAGACTTATAAAATTACCATATTTCAGTTCAGTTCATTCACTCAGTTATGTCCAGCTCTTTGCGACCCCATGGACTACAGCACATCAGGTTCCCCTGTCCATCACCAACATCTGGAGCTTGCTCAGACTCATGCCCATCGAGTTAGTGATGCCATCCAACTACCTCATCCTCTGTCATCCCCTTCTTCTCCTGCCTTCAATAATCTTTCCAAGCAATAGGGTCTTTTCAAATGGCTCTGTTCTTTCCATCAGGTGGCCAAAGTATTGGAGTTTCAGCTTCAACATCAGTCCTTCCAGTGAATATTCAGGACTGGTATCCTTTAGGATTGACTGATTTTATCTCCTTGCAGTCCAAGGGACTCTCAAGAGTCTTCAGCACCAAAGTTCAAAAACATCAATTCTTTGGCTCTCAGCTTTCTTTATACATGACTTTATACACATCCATACATGACTACTGGAAAAACCATAGTCTTGACTATACAGACCTTTGTTGGCAAGTAATGTCTCAGCTTTTTAATATGCTATCTAGGTTGATCATAGCTTTTCTTCCAAGAAGCAAGCATCTTTTAATTTCATGACTGCAGTCACCATCTGCAGTGATTTTGGAGCCCCAAAAATAAAGTCTCTCACTGTTTCCATTGTTTCCCCATCTATTTGCCTTGAAGTGATGGGACCAGATGCCATGATCTTCGTTTTCTGAATGTTGACTTTTAAGCCAGTTTTCCCCCTCTTCTCTTTCACTCTCATCAAGAGGCTTTTCAGTTTGCCTTTACTTTCTCCATAAGTAAATGAATACATTGGTGTCATCTCTTTATCTGAGGTTATTATATTTCTCCCAGCAATCTGGATTTCAACTTGTGCTTCATTCAGCCTGACATATCCCATGATGTACTCTGCATATAAGTTAAATAAGCAGGGTGACAATATACAGGCTTGATGTACTCCTTTCCCAATTTGAAACCAGTCTGTTGTTGCAGGTCCAATTCTAACTGTCACCTCTTGACCTGTATACTGAATTCTCAGGAGGCAGGTAAGGTGGTCTGGTATTCCCATCTCTTTAACCATTTTCTACAGTTTGTTTTGACCCACACAGTCAAAGGCTTTGGTGTAGTCAATGAAACAGAAAAAGATGTTTTTCTGGAACTCTCCAGGTTTTTTGATGATCAAACATATGTTGGCAATTTGATCTCTGGTTCCTCTGCCTTTTCAAAATCCAGCTTGAACATCTGGATGTTTATGGTTCATGTACTGTTGAAGCCTGACTTGGAGAATTTTGAGCATTACTTTGCTAGCATGTGAAATGAGTACAATTGTGCGGTTGTTTGAACATTCTTTGGCATTGCCTTTCTTTGGGATTGGAATAAAAACTGACCTTTTCCAGTCCTGTGCCCACTGCTGAGTTTTCCAAATTTGCTAGCATATTGAATGCAGCATTTTCACAGTATTATCTTTTTTTTAATTAAATTTATTTATTTTTTTAATTACAATACTGTATTTGTTTTGCCATACATTGACACGAATCAGCCATAGGTGAACACAATCGCCCAATGCCAAAGCCCCCTCCCACCTCCCACCCCACATCCTCTACCTGAATCATCCTGTGCATCAGCCCCATGCATCCTGCATCCTACACCAAACATAGATTAGTGCTTCGTTTCTTACAGGAAAATACACATGCTTCACTGCCATCTTTTAGAATTTGAAACAGCTCCACTGGAATTCCATCACCTCCACAACCTTTGTTCATAATGATATGTCCTAAGGTACGATTGACTTCGCATTCCAGGATGTCTGACTCTCTATGTGAGTGATCACAACATCATGGTTATCTGTGTCATGAAGATCTTTTTTGTATAGTTCTGTGTATTCTTGCCAGCTCTTCTTAATATCGTCTGCTTCTATTAGGTCCATACCATTTCTGTTCTTTATTGTACCTATCTTTGCATGATATGTTCTCTTGATATCTCTAATTTTCTTGAAGAGATCTCTAGTCTTTCCCATTCTGTTGTTTTTCCTCTATTTCTTTTCATTGATCACTGAGGAAGGCTTTCTTGTCTGTCCTTGCTATTCTTTAGAACTCTGCATTCAAATAGGTATATCTTTCCTTTTCTCCTTTGCCTTGAGCTTCTCTTCTTTTCACAGCTATTTGTAAGGCCTCCTCAGACAACCATTTTGCCTTTGTGCATTTCTTTTCTTGGGAATAGTCATGATCATTGCCTCCTGTACAATGTAATGAACCTCCATCCATAGTTCTTCAGGCCTTGGATCGGACATAATCCCTTTAATCTATTTGTCACTTCCACTGTAAAATCATAAGGGATTTTATTTAGGTCATACCTGAACAGTCTAGTGTTCTTTCCTACTGTAAGATATTCTAGAACAGAGAAGTTATTCTTTATAAATAAAATGTGATATGATCCACCCTTAAAACCAGAAAAGACATATCAATTTGCTTTTGTGTCTTATGCCAGTATCAGTTTCATATCTTACTGACAGTGATATATCTCAAGAATATATTAGCTCAGGATCAGTAGTCCAGTGAGTTTGGTTTAGTAAGCTTCTGGAAGTAGTACTGAATGTGAGGGAAGAGCACATTGTCAACTTTTCTAAAGCTGTTGTGGAGAATGACAAATTGATACTTTCATTTTTATAGGTGCTACCTTTAACAACAGGTTTTTAGTAGAAAAGAGATAATGAAGAGGTTGGATTATATGCTTTATTGCAGCTTGGTTACCCCTACCTCTAGAGAAATACACCTGCATATGCTACACAGCACTCAGAGGGGCATGTAGATTGAGGGCTACAGGACCAGAAGGAGACCAATGAGACACCAGAGCATAATACAATGACCTACTAAAGGTTTGTACTCAAAGCAAGTGATGGCTCCAAGAGACAGATAAGCAACAAATGACCCAAGCATCATAAGATACTTTTAGCCAATAGAAGCAAAAAGAGTTTACAATTATTCCAAGTCTGTTTGGAGACTCTATGTTTGTCCCCCTGGGACATTTTGGAAGCTTGAGATGATGAAGGGCCCACAGGAGTGGAGAAATGATGGGTGCACATTGAGAAGGAAAAAAAAGAAAAAGAATGGCCTGGTATCATGAACCCATGAGTTCACAGATCACTGCATTTTCTTTTCAGTTCTCTAGGTCCTATCTAAATGCAGCATTTGAGCAGTAACCTCAACAAAGTCTATCATCCATAAGGCTAGAAAATTTATTTTAGTACATAATATTTTCAACATTGAATAATATTCCACTTTATATTGTTTGAGAGTTAGGCTTCTTTTCCTAACTAAATAATAATCTTATGAGGAAACGGACAGTGTTATATGAGCATGTGTTTATGTACTCCAGAGCACCCAGCAGTACATGATTTCCATAAGAGTTTCTTAAAGAATGCCCACTGAATTAAATTATACAAATATTGTTAAAGAATTAATACTACTGGGCAGTTTTAAAGAAGTGATACAGATGGTAAATATATCATAAATGTGAACATGTGAGTGTAAACATATTAGAGACTTCAAAAGGAACCCAAGACATGTACTTTTAAGTTATTTCTTTTTGGTGAGAAGTGTTTGCCTAAGCATCTAGGCTATTTACTATGAGTAAGTATCACAATACTAAACACTGATTAATACTATCATCATGATTGATCCTTTTTATACAGATCTACCTTATTCCTCTAAGGATCACATTTAGGGAAATTAAATAAGGAAATGACAAACAACACAAATGTTATATTCATTTAAACATTCAGAAAAGAATGGAAGCCAGAACTCTTATTCTCAATTGTGTAACTATTACAATGTTACATTTTAATGAATTACTAGCAAACCTAATATTGATTTAAAGTTCTCATTTATTATACCACTATTTCTATTAAGAAGAACTTAATGTACTCAAACATGTTTTATGTTACAATGAAGAGTCATATTTGGTAAGATTCCACCAGAATATAAAAAATTGCCAACATTCTCCTTGCTATTAAAATGTGTGCACCTCGAAGTGGGAAAAATAAATGAAAACTGAATCAAGAAAGATGTAAAACATGTGAAAATATGTAGCTTAGAAGTATACTAAGCTTTGAACCTTCTTCCTAAAATATGTGGAAAATTGTAATCAGAATATGGGAATCAAGGATGCTATTTTGTTATAATAATTTTATCGATTTTTGTGTGTGGGTTTAGGCTTTTCTGGTGCTCAAAGTAAAAAAAAAAAAAAAAAAAAAAAAAACCTGGAAAAATCATTCCGATGTGCTGCAGTAGAGTTGCATAATTGTGTTGTGTACTGGTGTAGTTTCATGGATTTATAGCATCCACAGAATGGAAACCATAGTAATAGCTTTCTTGGTAGCACTGAAATTGCAGTCTGTGATGCCATGGCTCCATTTAAACCAATGTAGGGGAAGTTATTTTATTTATTTGTAAGGTAAATATACAAATCATTTAAAGAACCCACAGAATGAAGGCTGATAATTTCCCTCTTAGTTTTCATTCAGTGTTAATCCCTGATATCGGTGTTTTAAAGACTTACCAGATGCAGGATGTACTGTCTGCTCATTCTGCCTCCTCCCCTGGCTCTTCACACACCACTGGTTCTGTACCTGGACTCTGGGGAAAAGTCGCAAGGGTCGGCCACACTGTCCACCTGTGAGATCTTTCTCACTATCATCACCACCCCCACTACTCGTACCCTCATTGCACGCTGAGTTTACAAATATCTGTTTCTCATATTGGCTGTAATCAAAGGAGAGTGTTTGCAAGAGCGATGGGAAGAGAGTATTTTTAAATATAAATTTATTTATTTTAATTGGAGGTTAATTACTTTACAATATTCTATTGGTTTTGCCATACATCAACATGTATCTGCCACTGGTATACATGTGTTGCCCATCCTGAACCCCCTCCCTTATTTAAACAAAGGGTGCCACTTGAAAATGTTCCAAAGTGTATATTAATCACAATTCTATGCCAAATGCATAGAATTTCATGAATTGTTAACACGAGTTAATTGTTTGATTATAAATAGAAGCTCTCAAAGTCTCCCTGGGGAAGTTGGTTCACGCCCAGATTTAAGGACCTATAAAAACAACATTTAAGAATTTTTAATAATGTGGTTTTTATATACCGACCCCTTTGTCTGGAAAATCCACTTCTTAACAATTTTTCCTGGCCCTCCCTTCTCATTCCCCTTTTTATCACATGTTATCCCTTCCACAATGCCATCCTTGACTCTGCCTTAATTTTCCCTGTGCTATGCTTCCATTTGTCATGACCTTTTTAAGTATATAACTTATCCTATACATTTTTTTTCCCAATTAAACTGAAAGACCCTTTAGGGCAACAGTCTTATTGGCTGCGGCTGCTTCTTTATAGCACCCTAATCTGAACTAATCAGATTTGTTAGTGTAAATCGCAGATTTTCTTATCGATGTGGTTTCCAAATACCTGTTCTCAGTTTAGTGCTGGATTGAGGAACTTTTAGAAAGACAGATTTCTGGGCCCTATCTTTAGATATTCTAACTTAGATGACTGAAAATATGTATAGAATTACACAATTTTTAAAAGATATCTCAGCTTTTAATCTCTGAAATCATACTGGTAGAACAGATGTCCCAAATATTCCTGTCCTGGGTATGCCACATTCAAACTCAAAATCAAATATATATTTAGCCAAAGTTAAGCTGTGAGGAAAGTTGGGTAATGGGAGCTATTCTGGTAGTCCCAAGTCTCTTAATGTCCTAAACGTCCTCCTTTTCCGCAGACATAGTTAAGAACAAGATGAGCTAGAGAGGATATGCATGTGGTCAACAGAGACTTAACTCTTCCCCAAAGTATTTTTATGTCTGTAGTTCATGCCATTTATAGCTATTAAGATTTATATTTTAAAAATCTGTAAATCAACTGGTATATTCAAATTTTTCATGTCTAAATATGCATTTTTCAATTTTATTTGATCAAATAAAACTTTTATGTTTATAATTTGTCAGGTTTATTTCTAACTTTATTAGAATTAAGATTTTTATTTATACAAATAAAATTATCTACTATAACAAAGTTTCTATCTGGGATCATTTTCCTTTTGTTTCATAATCACCTTAAGAATTTTCATTGTTTAACTAAATGCTGGAGAGGATGTGGAGAAAAGGGAACCCTGTTACACTGTTGGTGGGAAATCAAACTAGTACAGCCACTATGGAGAACAGTGTGGAGATTCCTTTAAAAACTGGAAATAGAACTGCCATATGACCCAGCAATTCCACTGCTGGTCATACACACCAAGGAAACCAGAACTGAAAGAGACACGTGTACACCAATGTTCATTGCAGCACTGTTTATAATAGCCAGGACATGGAAGCAACCTAGATGTTCATCAGCAGATGGATGGATAAGAAAGCTGTGGTACATATACACAATGGAATATTACTCAGCCATTAAAAAGAATGCATTTGAATCAGTTCTAATGAGGTGGATGAAACTGGAGCCTATTATACAGAGTAAAGTAAGCCAGAAAGGAAAACACCAATACAGTATACTAATGCATATATATGGAGTTTGGAAGGATGGTAACGATAACCCTGTATGTGAGACAGCAAAAGAGACACAGATGCATAGAATAGTCTTTTGGACTCTGTGGGAGAGGGCAAGGGTGGTATGATTTGGGAGAATGGCATTGAAACATACATTATCATATGTGAAACAGATTGCCGGTCCAGGTTTGATGCATGAGACAGGGTGTTTGGGGCTGGTACACTGGGATGACCCAGAGGGATGAGGTGGGGAAGGAGGTGGGAAGGAAGTTCAGGATGGGGAACACATGTACACTCATGGTGGATTCATGTCAATGTATGGCAAAACCACTATAATGTTGTAATTAACGTCCAATTAAAATTAACCAATTTATAAAAAAAAAAAGAACTACAATGAGGTATCACCTCACACCAATCAGAATGGCCATCATCAAAAAAAATCTCCAAACAATAAATGCTGGAGAGGATGTGGAGAAAAGGGAACCTTTCCCTACATTGTTGGTGGGAATGTAAATTGGTACAGTCACTGTGGAGAACAGTATGGAGGTTCCTCAAGAAAACTAAACATAGAACTACCATATGACTCAGCAATCCCACTCCTGGGTATATTCTCAGAGAAAACCATTATTCAAATAGATACATGCACCCCAATATTCACTGTAACACTATACAATAGCCAGGACATGGAAGCAACCCAAATGTCCATCAACAGAAGAATGGATAAAGAAGATGTGGTATATGTGTGTGTGTCTGTGTGTGTGTGTGTATATGTACACACACACACACGCACGCACACACACATAATGGAATATTACTCAGCCATAAAAAGGAATAAAATAGTGTCATTTGCAGAAACGTGGCTGGACCTCAAGACTGTCATACAGAGTGAAGTATGTCAGAAAGAGAAAAACAAATATATAATATTGTATATATGTGGAATCTAGAAAAATAGTACAGATGAATTTATCTGCAAAGCAGAAATTGAGACACAGATGTGAAGAACAAACTTATGGATACCAAGGATGGAAGTGGGGGTGGGATGAACTAGGAGGCTGGGATTAACATATATATACCACTATAGATAAATAATGAGAACCTACTGTACAGCACAGGGAACTCTACTCAATGCTCTATGGTGACCTAAATGAGAAAGAAATCTAAGAAAGGGAGGAGTATATGTATATGGATAACTGATTCACTTTGCTTTACAGCAAAAACTAACAACAATGTAAAGCTACACGTTCCAATAAAAAATTTTTAATGAAAAAAAAAAGAATTTTCAGTCTGTGTTTGCTGATAAGATATTCTCAGTTTTGTTTGCTTTGCTTTTTGATCTGAAAATATCTTTGATTTCATTCTTCCAGGGTATAATCACTAGGTAGAGAATTTTAGCTCATTAATTACTTTCTATTAGCTTAGAGGTTTTTTTGTTGTTGTTTTTGTAACTTCCAAAGGTTGTAGAAAGAAATTAGCCATCAATCTATCATTGAGTGCAACTTAGCTTTTCTTCCAGTTGCTTTTAAAATTTTTCATTTTCTAGTTTTCAAAGTTTCCTCTTTGTGTATGCATGCCTGAACCCACATGTTATGTATTTTAAATATATCCTCCTCAAATCTTTGAATTTATGTATTTATCAGGTACCAGAAGTTCTTATCTATTATCTCTTCAAATATTATTTCTGCACTATCTCTCTTCTTATTTACTTGGACTCAAGTGTATCTTAGACCTTCATATTGTATCAAGTATAGTTCTTACCATTCTGTATTTTTCATCCTTGCTTTTAGTCCTTAATTGTAGATAATTTCTTTAACATCCTCAGCTTATCAATCTGTTGTTAAATTCATTCATTCATTTTTAATTTGTTATTAATGCTTATAATTTCTACTCAGGCCTTTTCAGTGCTTTAATGATACTTGTATTAGTTTCCAATTTCTTGCTGATGTTTTTATTTTTTTTAATTTATTTATTTTTTAATTACAATACTGTATTTGTTTTCCAATACATTGACATGAATCAGCCACAGGTATCCATGATCTCCCAATGCCAAAGCCCCCTCCCACCTCCCACCCCACATCCTCTCCCTGAATCATCCCGTGCACCAGCCCCATGTGTCCTGCATCCTGTATTGAACATAGACTGGTGCTTCATTCTTACAAGATAGTATACATGTTTCAATAAAGTATGATTTTAATCTCAGAAACAGAGATGTTGTTTTAAGTCTGTATCTGATTTAAGTCTGTATCTGATCACTTTTATTATCTAAAATCCCTTGGTATTTTCTCTTGTTTCTGGATCATTTTATCTTGTCACCAGGTATGATTTATAGTATTTTCTGAATATATTATTAGAAAAAATATTTTCAGAGATAACTTCAAATCTAGGATGATGAAGCCTTTTTGGGGGAGGATTTTGCCTGTTTTTGCAGGGCATCTGAGGGCAGTAGCATTCTCAGAACCAAGGGCTGAGAATTTCCTTGTTCAACTAGATGACTATCCAGAACATAGTCAAAAACTAGCTCTCCAGAGTCCCAGTCCAGGTTAGCACTGTTACCAGCTGAGCTTCTGCTGTTGGTGGGCACGAAACTCCAAACCTCATTTCCTCTACCTCACAAAAACACCAAGAATATTCATCCTTTTAACAGCTCCCCCAAAACTGGAAAATAGTCTCAGCGCAAAAACCCTAGATAGCAGGGAGTGTTATGAATAAAAGTTCTTCCCCCTTTTGCTTAATCCCTGTAAGCTCAGACTCAGACCCTACACCTCACATCTCTTACCCTTTACCAGAAACTGTCTCTGAGCTGCCTTTTCTATGTGGGCATTTGCTCCCGAGGCACAGGCAGTTCTGGTTCAGCTCTGAGGTGTAGTTCTCTTCCTATCTTCAGTCTCACAATTTCTCAGTCTCTTGTTAGGTCTCTGAACTTCTTAGAAGGTGGTTTTTTGTCAAGCCATTTTAGTTGTCATATCCAGGATTATTGATCCTAATTACCAGGACTGTTATGACTAAATGCTTTAATGATGTATCACTATGTATTTACAGTCATTTTTTATTTGATGTTGGTTCATGTCTTTTCCATATTTTTTCAGTTTGATCAAACTGTTATCCATATAATTCTTCATTTCTTAATTTGAGAGTTTCATTAAGCTTTTCATTGCATTAACTACTATGTTCTTTTCTCAATGCTCACTGTCAAGCACATATTTCTTTACTTTTTTTCTAATTTTTAAGTTAAAATATAGTTGATTTACAATTCTGTGCCACTGTAAATGGCACATTTTGCCATATAGCAAAGTGACTCAGTTATATACATATATATATATTTTTTATATTATTTTCCATTGCTTTACTCTCATATACAATCAAGATTTCCAAAACATTTTCAACCAATATGTTTCTGCCAATAAATTGCGACTTTTAAATATTTTTACCTGCCCATTTTTCTCCTCCATGACATACATGAGACTTGGGGATTCTTTTACTAGTTCTCTCTTTTCAAAATACCATTCATCCTCTCTACCATGTGCTAAGTTTTGCTGATATAGCTGATAACATTAACAAGTTTTTATTTACAGTTGGCCCCTTATATTTAAAATATCATTAAGTCACTTCTTCCTAGACAGTTTTCTACATGTGCTTTGCTTTAATTTGTATGCATTGAAATGTTCTTTACTCCACAGTGTCCTTTCTTGCCATTTTTGCACTGATCCATTTATTGTTCTCCAGTATTTCACTCAGATAGGTTATGCTGCTGATGGATTCTTTCAGTGCTTACATTATCTGTGAATATTTTTCTTTCACACTTACATGTTCACTCTATCATTTTGGAGTTGGGAGTAAGAATTTCTTTAATCCTAATTAATAACTACCCATTATAGGCATAGTGCCTTCCCAAGTGGTGCTAGGGGTAAAGTTCCCGCCTTCCAATGGCAGGAGACATAAGAGATACAGGTTCAACCCCTGGGTGAGAAAGATCCCCTGGAGAAGGAGATGGCAACCCACTCCAGTATTCCTGCCTGTAGAATCCCATGGGCAGATGAGTGTGGGAGGCTGCAGTCCATAAGGTCACAAAGAGTCTGACATGATTTTAAGCAATTTAGCACGCATACATAAGCATAGCAAAGTCATCAATGCCAAACTATACTGATAAAATCTCATTTCTTGAAAATTATCTTTACAGATTTAAGTGTGTTGCAGTGGGGGTAGGACATAGTTGTATAAGCCTCAAAGAATATAAGTTAAGGTGAGAAATAATCCAGTACTACCAGAAGTCTGAAGTTCGGTGATTACTTTTCCTTTGTGAATAACTTAAAAATCTGGAAGTTTGTCAGGTTGTGTTTTGTCCTTCAGTTCAGTTCAGTTCAGTTCAGTCGCTCAGTCGTGTCCGACTCTTTGCAACCCCATGAATCACGGCACGCCAGGCCTCTCTGTGCATCACCATCTCCCAGAGTTCACTCAGACTCACGTCCATCGAGTCCGTGATGCCATCCAGCCATCTCATCCTCTGTCGTGCCCTTCTCCTCCTGCCCCTAATCCTTCCCAGCATCAAGTCTTCTCCAGTCAGTCAACTCTTTGCATGAGGTGGCCAAAGTACTGGAGTTTCAGCTTTAGCACCAGTTCAGTTCAGTTGCTCAGTCGTGTCCAACTCTTTGCGACCCCATGAATCCCAGCACACCAGGCCTCCCTGCTCATCACCATCTCCCAGAGTTCACTCAGACTCACGTCCATCGAGTCCGTGATGCCATCCAGCAATCTCATCCTCTGTCGTGCCCTTCTCCTCCTACCCCCAATCCCTCCCAGCATCAAAGTCTTTTCCAATGAGTCAACTCTTCGCATGAGGTGGCCAAAGTACTGAAGTTTCAGCTTCAACATCATTCCTTCCAAAGAAATCCCAGGGTTGATCTCCTTCAGAATGGACTGGTTGGATCTCCTTGCAGTCCAAGGGACTCTCAAGAGTCTTCTCCAACACCACAGTTCAAAAGCATCAATTCTTTGGAGCTCAGCCTTCTTCACAGTCCAACTCTCACATCCATACACGACCACAGGAAAAACCATAGCCTTGACTAGACGGACCTTTGTTGGCAAAGTAATGTCTCTGCTTTTGAATATACTATCTAGGTTGGTCATAACTTTTCTTCCAAGGAGTAAGCGTCTTTTAATTTCATGGCTGCAGTCAACATCTGCAGTGATTTTGGAACCCCCAAAAATAAAGTCTGACACTGTTTCCACTGTTTCTGCATCTATTTCCCATGAAATGATGGGACCGGATGCCATGATCTTCATTTTCTGAATGTTGAGCTTTATGCCATCTTTTTGCTTTCCTCTTTCACTTTCATCAAGAGGCTTTTTAGTTCCTCTTCACTTAATTTATGAATTTTATACATATATATTCTTGGCCTTTTACTCTCTGGATGTAGTACTCCCTCAGGAGTGTTGTAATTTTTCTTTGTCCACTAGTTGTGTCTGACAGTGGAAGCTTTCTGTGGAATAGAAAAAGGTTTCAGAAGTCTGTGTCAGTTTGGATCAGAGGAAAAACCTGGTTTACAATATCTTTGCTGTTTCTAGGCCTTAAAGATGAAGTTATCTTAGCTCACATCATCATTTCAGCCCCTTCTCAGCTCCTAAAGACCAAGGGAAATTCATGAGGAGCCCCTCCCTCAAGGGTAGGGGTGTGCCCATGGGTCTCCAAGATCCATGATCATCTCTTCTTCCCCAGCCCTTGTACACCCCAGAGAGTAGAGATACCACAATAGTTCTTCTCCTGCACTCATGCTGTCTCATCTTGTCTCATCTTATGCAGGCTTCTCAGGCTTGTTTACTCAGAAATAGACAGATGAGTGGAATTTGGAGTTGGGAGTAGAAAAGATGAAAATGACTTAAGAATCAACCTCTGCTAAAACCCACATGATGTATTAATTCCATATATTATTGAATTCAGGTAACTAATATTAGGGATTTTGCATCTACACACTTAAGTAAAATGGGTATATATTAGACATTTCTACTTCATTTGATTTAAGATCAAATTTTATCAGCCTGTATTAATTTTGTATTGCTATATAAAATTTACCACAATCTTGGAGGTTTAAAACAAATGTATCACAGTTTGTGTGGGTTAAAAGCCTGGTGTTTTTTAGCTGAGACTTTTGCAGCAGACTTCCCTGGTGGCTCAGATGGTAAAGTATCTGCCTACATAGATGCGGGAGACCCAGGTTAGATCCCTGAGTTGGGAAGATCCTCTGAAGAAGGAAATGGCAACCCACTCCAGTACTCTTGCCTGGAAAATCCCATGGATGGAGGAGCATGGTAGGCTACAGTCCATGGGGTCGCAAAGAGTTGGACACAACTGGGCAGCTTCACTTTCACTGTTTCACTTTCTGCAGCATTACATAGATTATAATGAAGGCCTGATGCACCCTCGTCTGCAGGCTTGTCTAGGGAAAGACCTACTTCCCATATCCCTCAGACTAAATTCAAACTGTTAGCTGCAAGTTAAAGTCCCTGTTTGTTTGCCTGATTGTTGTTGGGCTGGCAGCTTACCCCTGCAGGGCTTCTAGAGACCATGCCCTAACCACCTGGTCCTCTCAACAGTGCAGCTTGCTTCTTCAAAACAACAGGAGGATCTCTTTTTTTTTTTTTTTTTGAGTGCTTAACTAATTAGGTCAGGCCTACTGGGAACAATCTCCCTTTGAAATAACTCAAAGTCAACTATGGAGCTGGAGAAGACTCTTGAGACTCCCCTGGACTGCAAGGAGATTGAAACAGTCAATCCTAAAGGAAATCAACCCTGAATATTCATTGGAAGGCCAATGCTGAAACTCCAACACTTTGGCCTCCTGAGGCGAAGAGCCCACTTATTGGAAAAGACCCTGATGCTGGGAAAAATTGAGGGCAGGAGGAGAGGGGACTACAGAGGATGAGATGGTTGGATGGCATCACCAACTCACTGGACATGAATTTGAGCAAATTCCAGGAGATAGTGAAAGACAAAGAAACCTTCTGTGCTGCAGTCGATGGAATCGCAGAGTCAGACACAGCTGAGTGACTGAACAGCAACCACAAAGTCAACTGATAAGGGGATTTAAATTGAATATGCAAACTTCCTTCACCTTTGCTATATGCTGCTGCTGCTGCTGCTGCTGCTAAATCACTTCCATCGTGTCCAACTCTGTGCGACCCCATAGACGGCAGCCCACCAGGCTCCCCGTCCCTGGGATTCTCCAAGCAAGAACACTGGAGTGGGTTGCCATTTCCTTCTCCAATGCATGAAAGTGAAAAGTGAAAGTGAAGTCACTCAGTCGTGTCCGACTCTTTGCGACCCCATGGACTGCAGCCCACCAGGCTCCTCCATCTATGGGATTTTCCAGGCAAGAATACTGGAGTAGGGTGCCATCGCCTTCTCCATTTGCTATATAGTATAACCCAATTAAAAGAATGACTGTCTGTCATATTCACAATTCTACCTATGCTGAGGGAAGGGAATTTTGAGGAGAGATAGGAATTTAGGAGAACTTCTCAGAATTCTGTTTCCCAGGTAGCCTCATATATACCTTGATTTCTTTGGGGGTATGTGTCTGTTTCTTCTGTAATCCAGAAACAACATGAAATCTTAAAATTTTTATTCTTTTTAGACAATTTTTCACAGTTTTTTTAGCTTCTGGACATATGGAAAATTTTTATTATCACTGTTACACTGATTCTAATTTTACTGCATTATAATTTAACAATTCTATGGTGTTGACTTTATGCTAGTCATTAGAGATTTCTTTGTGGCCCAATATTTGGTCATTTTAAAAAATATTCCACATGTTCAAAAAGAACAAAGATTTTCTGCTGTGTGGATATTATGTTATATGCACATATTATGTGAAGATAGATTTCTGCTAGATTAAGCCACTGAGCGACCAGGGTTAATTTACTGTCTCAGCAGAGCCTGACCAATACTGTATAACATGAGGAGGCTTACTTGTTTAGAAAACAGTAAAATTCACCGAGTTATTTGTTCAGCATTCTTTTAATGCATCTCAGAGTGTGTTCATGGGTTTACTTCTCCCTTCCTGGAGAACTGTCACTAATAATGTCCTCAAAGAAGACTCTCATGAAGTAAACTTTTCAGGTCTTATTTGACAGAGAATATTGTCTCTTACATTCAGATTACTGTTTGGATCTATAGCTATAATCTCAAAATTACTTGATGTTAGCACCCTAAAAATGTTACTACATGGTCTTCTTGTCATCAATATTACTGTTGAGTTGTAAAGAGTATGTTTCCCTATCTTTTTAAAAGTTTAAAACAATGTGATTTAGATTTGCTTTTAAATTTTATTTTTCAGTTGTATAGTATAGAATATCTGTATAAAAATGCCTAGTAGGTAAGTTAAAAGTTCAATCTTTAATTCAGACACTATATCTAAGTAATATATGTGAAGTTCTATGAGTCTGAGATTCCATAAGGCAACAAGATAGCTGGAGAAAAAAGTACCAGCTGATGGAGCACTTGTAGGCAAGGAGAAAAGCAAATGGGGAAAAATCAGGTATGACAGTACAGTAAGACATAGAATAAAGAACTATTGAAGTTGAGGAAGAAGAATTTTAATGAGAAAGACGATGTCAACAATCACAAATTCTGCATATAGGATTGAGAAATTGAATTTGGTAATTGAAATCATTGTTGACTTATAAGAGAGTGGTTTTAAGGAATAATTGGAATTAGATTCTAGATTGTAGGCTGTTAGAGGAAAACTAGATATGATCATTTAAAGGATCAGCACATCCCACTGATTTTTGTTGAGACATTTATAAATATGAACACATTAATTTTCCTAGCAAGAGTTGTCAAGCACCTGCTTATAAGCAAAGGACAGCTCTTTTCTTGGAATTTAAATGTATAGACTGGGGGTGACAGTGGTAGAGGAGCGTTTTAAAGTATTTAGATAATATAAGTAATTTTAAAATGGTGAACACTTTTAAACACTATTCAGTAAAATATAGATAAAAGTAAACAGAGGTCAATCAGAGTCATTTCCTTTTAAGGCATGAGATGTGGACAAGCCATCTGGTAAAGAAAATGAGACATGGGGAGTGAATTAGAAACTGGAGAAATATTTTTAGGAAAATAATAAACCATATTAAGAATATATATATACATATATAAGGACTGATAAGTTCAGGAGCTAGCATTGCTCCTGTTTTATGGCTAGTGGGTTTGAAAGCTGAAAACCAATAAGTGGCCAAGAGAGTTTTATCTTGCTCTTATTATCCTTATCTATTTTATTTATTAAAGTTTAATTTCCTAGCTTTTTAATACTCATTTTTTGGTCTAATATATTACAAACCAGTTTTGCAATCTTAATTTATTCCCCCCACAGAAAAAAACCTCAAGTCAAGCCTCTGCTGTCCAGTATGCTAACCAGCAGTCCTAAATGGTAGAAACTTAGCAGTACAGCAGGCTGCAGTCCTCTGGCTGGCAGACAGAGAGCGCGAGAATCTGAGTCAAGGGCAGGAGCACACTAGAAGATCAGAAAAAGTTAATTATCATGTATGCCTGGACTAGTAGTAAAAATCACTAATCCAAGAGAATTTAGAGAAGCTGACTACCCATCTGGGCTAGCACACACTCTGGTGTTCACATGAGGGTGTGGGGAAGGGTAGAACTGAAGGACTGGTAGATGGCAATGTCTTAGACATAGATCAGACTATCTTGACTGTGAAGTACAAGCATCGGGGTCAATACTGGGAGACAGGTTGACAGGAATAAGGGCGGGGCTCTGTAGCCTACTGAAGGAGGAATCTGTCCTGTTTGGGAACTTGAGAAACTTAGACCTGGATGAAAATAATCTTACACAGGAAAATTAGTTAAAGATAGAATCTACACCTCTTAAGCCCTAATGTGATAGGCCTAGAGTGGAGCAAAACATCCCTTCCCGACTTTTCAGTGGGGATACAGGGCCTCGTAGGTCACAAGGACCTGATTCTTTATGCGCTGTATTAGAGATTGAATTGTTTCCCCCAAATACATTAAAGTTCTAGCCTCAGAATACAACCTTATGTAGGGGTAGGATTACTGAAAGTGTAATAAACATGAGATCACACTGGAGTATGAAAGTGAAAGTGAAGTCTCTCAGTCGTGTCTGACCCTCAGCGACCCCATGGACTGTAGCCTACCAGGTTCCTCCATCCATGGGATTTTCCAGGCAAGAGTACTGGAGTGGGTTGCCATTTCCTTCTCCAAGGGATCTTCCTGACCCAGGGATCGAACCCAGGTCTCCCTCATTGTAGGCAGACACTTTACCATATGGTGGGCCCTTAATCCAGTGAAACTGTTGTTTTTATAAGAAAACAGCAATGTGAAGCCTTAAGCAAGCAGGGAGAGCACGATGTGATGGCAAAGGCAGAGACTAGAATTGTAGAATTGCAAGCCAAGGGACACCTAAAATTTCTAGAAACCCATCAGAAGCTAGAAGGAGACAAGGAAGGAGTCCCTGTAAGTTTACACAGAAAATATGGCTCTGCCAACACCTTGATTTCAGACTTCTTGGCCTTCAGAAATGTTGAAACAATAAATATCTGCTTTGAACTATTAAAAAGTTAATATGTCAATTTGTTATTACACATTGGGAAATTATTATACCCTGGGTCCTGAAAGTAAATGGAGGAGATGACAGGAGTAGGGGTTTCTGGTCAGTGGACTGGGTGAAGGCTGAAGAACAAAAAGAATGAGATTTTTCTTCCAAAGACCACAGTTAATAATCAAGATCTTTTCCTTCATCTTGTTTCCCCTTCCCTGCACTAAAACTATGCCAAATATTAAAGTGTTCTCTGAATGTTTTTCACAGTTATAAACACTTGAATTAAGTTGGAGCTTAAATTCAGATTATGTTCTACTAGCCTAGATGAAACAGAGTCAAATCTTTCTTAATAGTTTAGGCACATGTCTCACCAAAATCTTTTCCTTTTAAATCTCTTTTAAATTTATGTCCATTATGAGTTAATTTTTGTACATAGTGCAAGGTGTTAAGTTCAGTTTTTTGCATAATGATGTCCAAATATTACAGTATCATTTATTCAAGTCTGTTTCTTAATGAACTACCTTTTTGGCAATCCAATGAAATTTATAAGTAGGACTGTTTCTAGCCTATCTTTTCTATTCCATTGATTTATGTGTCCATTCTCTAGCAAATAACATACCTTCTTGGTTACTATAGCTTTAGATTAAGTCTTAAAATCATATTGTGTGAGATCTCTAAATTTGTTTTTTATCAAAATATGTTTCAACTATTCTAGATCTTTTTCCTTTTCAGTTGTCAATTTATACAAAAAAAATTGCTTGTATCTGAACTGTGTAGAATTATTTATAGATTAAGTTGGAGATAATTGACATCATGACCATATTTTGTCTTTTAATCTAATAAATAGGTCATAGGTCTTCATTTGATCTAAGCCTTCCTGATTTCTCTCACCACTGTTTCATAACATTTAGCATGAATATTTCCTAATTATTTCATGTTTTATATTACTACTCTAAATGATACTATTTTTTTTTTTTTTTACAAAAGAATGTTCATAGCTTTATTCAAAACAAGGTTCATCAACAGTGAAATGGACAAATAAATCATGGTGTCCTCATACCCAGAATACTCTCTAGAGAGCTACTGTTCCAATAAGGTAGCTTACTAATCATGTGGCTACCGAACACCTGCAATTTGGCTAGAGTTTGATGTGAGATATGCTTGTGGTTAAGTGTAAAACAGATTTTCAAAGAATAATGTGAGTAAGAAGTGAAATATATAAATATTTTTGTGGAATTTATGAATGTTAGACTATGAATTGATTTTTAGGTATACTGAGATAAGCATTATTAAAATCAATTTTACTTGTTTCTTTTTAAATATTTTAAATTATACATGTGGTTCACACTGCACTTCTATTGGTAAATTTCTAGTGCTGCTTAAGAGTGATGAAAATGAAAGAACTAAAAGGTACGTGAAACAATGTAAATAAATCTCATAAACATGAGATGATGTTTATGATTATTCAAATCATTCATGACTTTGAACGAAAGAAGTCAGATAGGGGTTTCCCTCATGGTTCAATAGTAAAGAATTTGCCTGCCTGTGCAGGGGATATGGGTTTGATCCTCTGATCTGGGAAGGTCCCACATGCTGCAGAGCAATTAAGCCCGGGCGCCACAACTACTGAGACCTAGAGGCTGTGTTCCACAGCAGAAGACACTGCAACGAGGAGCCTGCATGCAGCAATGGAGGCCCGGCACAGCCAAACATTAATAAATAAATAAAATTCAAAAAAACAAAAAGAAGCCAGATACCTAAAGTTTAAAATCAGGGAAGACTAAACCAGTGTTTAGTGATGTTAACATTAAAACACAAAGCACCACGGAAGTGATTACCATAAAGATATCAGGCAATGGTTACCACGAGGAACAGAAAGGAGCTGGTGACTGAAAGTATGGGGGCACACGTGGAACCCTCTCAAGTGCCAAATGTGGTCTATTTCGTGGCCAGGGTGTTGCTTGGTGCAATTAACTTTGTTAATATGCACATATATATTTTATGCACTTCTCTGTGTTACGTCTCACAATTTTAAAAGTTTTTGGAAATGAGCTCAAACTGCTTTCCTTAAACATTTACACTTTCTATGTCAGGTAAGAACTTTTCTAAAATGGTAGGAATGAGTGAACTGGTCTCATATCTCAACTATACATAGACAGCTGATACACATGCTAACAAATAAGTGAGATATGACTATTATTGTGTATAATAAATCCCAAAAAGTTTAAGTCTTTGATAAATGATACTATTTTTAAATTCAGTTTCCACTTCTTCATTGCTGGTGTGTATAAATAAAATTGAAATTTTATATTAATTTTGTACCTGACAAATTTGTGAAAATATTTATTAGATTTAGTAGCTTTTTCATAGATTATTCTGAATTTTTGTCAGAAAACTATACAGTCTGTGGAATTCTCCAGGCCTGAATACTGGAGTGGGTACCTGTTCCCTTTTCCAAGGGATCTTCCCAACCCAAGGGCTTCCCTGGTGGCTCAGACGGTAAAGCATCTGCCTACAATGTGGGAGACCCGGGTTCGATCCCTGGTTTGGGAAGATCCTCTGGAGAAGGAAACGGCAACCCACTCCAGTACTCTTGCCTGAAAAATCCCATGGACAGAGGAGCCTGGTAGGCCCCAGTCTATGGGGTTGCAAAGAGTCGGACACGACTGAGTGACTTCACTTCCCAACCCAGGGATCAAACCCAGATCTACCACATTGCAGGCAGATTCTTTACCAGCTGAGCCCATGAGGGAAGCCCAGAAAATTATGCCATTTATGAATTAAAACAATTTTAGTTTATCCTTTCCAATCCTTTTTTTTCTTACTTTATTGCACTGAACAGAACTCCTAATTTGATGTTGAAGAGGAAGGATGAGAGCAGACATAATACTTGTTTTCTGATATTAACAGAATACTATTCAGCCTTTTACCATTAATTATTATTAGCTTTAGGATTTTTCTGTAGATTCCCTTTATTGGAGTGAGAAAGGTTCCTTATATTCCTAGTATAACAAGAGTTTTCATCATAAATGAGTGTTAGATTTTGCCAAAATTTTTCTATATTCTAGTCAATTTTTCATCATGTATTTTCTTCCCTCTTCATCATGCCTGTCCACTGTTCTTCCATGTCTGTCCCCTCCCCATTGTCCTTTTGATCTTTCTGTCTCATCTTATATCCAGCATCATTCTAGTGACTTGAAAAACTATCCTTCCAGTTTTTCTTGGTTTAACCCCAAATTTCATCAAAACTCTCTACTCTCTATTTATCCAGCCTGGGAAGAAGTCTTTTCACCACAGCTTCATCCTCCATCACACAATACTGTATGTACCTCTTTTGACATTACATAACCTAGTAAGCATAAAAATTACTATTATATAAATACCATTTGATACAAGTTTATTTCATTGTAATTTATCTCCTTTTCACAATAGGTTGTTCAAATTTATCATGATCTCATTGTTTGGGGGTTCCATTACATAGATTTATGTTTCAACAACACCAACCTATTTCTGTTATGCTAGCAGATCAACAAATTGGCAGAGTTTGAATAGTTTGGGTCTCACTGAGAAGAAAAAAATAACCCATTTCCTTTACTATTTACATTTTAAAGCAACCACCAGATTTAATATGATTAATGTACATTATGTAAGAGTGATAATGGTCTCATCATGGGAGTTGTGTAATTTAGCAACTTGATTTTCCATAACTTAGTCTTCCCTCTCATCTCTGACCCGCCAGGGAATGATATCCTTATTTTATATACCAGTTTTTTCATATCTCAGCACATGAGTAATTTCTCCTTTTTCCCAATAGGATTGCTTCACCTTGATCTATTTTTGTCTTTCCTAGTTCTCCTTCTTGCTGTTCTTGATTTCCTCTAAGTCTCAAACCCATTATGTTTTCTCTCTTCAGGCTGCTACTTGATATTGTTTCTTACTTATGTTCAACATTCCATGAATATACAGAGAAGCTCCTGGTCAAATGTTTCCAAAATTTATTTTAAAATAAATGAATAAAACAAAATAATACCAAGCTTGCTGCTGCTGCTGCTAAGTTGCATTACCCTCATAATATCTGAGTAAGATCTATTTAAGGAAATGGTAAAACTCTTATGTTCCCCATATGCACAAGAAAATCTTGAAATCCTAAAAGAAGCAATAATATGGAAAGTTTGACTTTTATGACTCATTCAGCCCAGTTCCTCACTCATAGACAAGAGATGTAACCTCAAATACATTTAAATATATTTTGATTATATTTTGAACTTAAGAGAAACTTACAAACTATATCATGACAGAAGATGTGATCTGTTTTACTTATATGGTATTTTACAACTTTTGAACTAGTAGTCAACATTTAAAATTTGAGACATTTTACATAAAATTCTGCTTTTTGTTTTTCTTTCTTTTTCTATTGAAGTATCTTTGATTTATAATATTATATTAGTTTCAAGTGTGCAACATAGTGATTCAATATTTTTATATATTATACTCCATTTAAAGTACTTACAAAATAATGGCTATATTTCACTACATTGTGGAATATATCTTGTTGCTTATCTATTTTAAAAAATAGTAGTTGCTACCACTTAATCACCTATCCCTCTCTTGCCCTTCTCTGCTTCCCTGTCCCCACTGGTAAGTACCAGTTTGTTTTCTATGTGAGTCTTTCTGTTTCGCTGTATACATTCACTTTATTGGTTAATTTGATATGTAAGTGTTGAGCATTCATTTTTCTCTGATTTATTTCACTATGTGTAATGCATTCTATATTCATCCACATTGTTGTACATGGCAGAATTTCATTATTTATTAAGGTTTAGTAATACTCATTACTTTGCCAACAAAGGTCTGTCTAGTCAAGGCTTTGGTTTATCCAGTAGTCATGTATGGATGTGAGAGCTGGACTGTAAAGAAAGCTGAGCACAAAATAATTGTTGCTTTTGAACTGTGGTGTTAGAGAAGACTCTTGAGAGTCCCTTGGACTGCAAGGAGATCAAAGCTGTCAATCCTACAAGAAATCAGTCCTGAATATTCATTGGAAGGACTGATGCTGAAGCTGAAACTCCAATACTTTGGCCATCTGATGTGAAGAACTGACTCGTTGGAAAAGACCCTGATGCTGGGAATGATTGAAGGTAGGAGGAGAAGGGGATAATAGAGGATAAGATGGTTGGATGGCATCACTGACTCAATGGACATGAGTTTGAGTGAGCTCCAGGAGTTGGTGATGGACAGGAAAGCCTGGCGTGCTGCAGTTCATGGGGTTGCAAAGAGTCAGACACAATTGAGTGACTGAACTGAATTGAATATTCATACTCATACACACACACATATATACATACACCTATGCCACATCTTTACCCATTTATTTGTTGATGGACAATTAGATTGCTTCTATATCTGGCTACTGAAAATAATTCTACGAATGTTGGGATGCATGCATCTTTTCAAATTAGTATTTTTGTTTTCTTCAGATGGAATTACTGGACCATATATGGTAGTTCTGTTTTTAGTTTTGAGGAATCTCCACACTATTATCCATAATGACTTCTTTAATTTACAATCCTACCAACAATGTACTAGAGTTTCCTTTTCACCACATCCTGAGTAATAGTTTCTTACTTGTAGACTTTTTGGTAATAGTTATTCTGATAGGTGTGAGGTGATAATGTAGTTTTTATTAGCATGTCCCTGATGATTGATAGTGACATTTTTTTCATGTTCCAATTGGCCATTTATATACCATCTTTGGAAAAATATCTGTTAGCCCATTTATTAATCAGGTTGTATATTTTTGATATTGAGATATAATCTATTTATATATTTTGATATTAATCTCTTACTGTTCTATCATTTGCAAATATTTTATCCTGTTCAGTAGGTTGTCTGTCTTTCTGTTTTGTTGCTGGTTTCCTTTACTGTGCAAGAGGTTTTAAATTTAATCAGGTCCCATTTGTTTCTTTTGCCTTAGGAAGCAGATCAAAAAATATATATATGCTACAATTTATGTCAGAGTTCACTTCTAGGAGTTTTATGGTTTGAGGTGTGACATTTGGGTCTTTAATCCATTTTGAGTTTGTTTTTGAATATGGTGTTAGAGAATGTTATCATTTCATTCATTTACATGTAGCTCTCCAGTTTTCCCAGAACCACTTATTGAAGAGATTATCTTCCCCTACTGGTTATTTTTGCCTTCTTTGTCATAGATTAATTGACCACAGTGTGTGTATTTGTTTCTGGGCTCTCTATTCTATTTTACTGATCTTTCTGTGTCAGTACTGTATTGTTTTGATTGCTGTGGCTCTGTAGTACAGTCTGAAGTCAAGAAGCTTGATACCTCCAGCTTTATTTTTTTATCAAGGTTACTTTGGTTATTCAGGGTCTTTTGTGGTTCCATATATATTTCATGGTTAATTGTTCGAGTTCTGGGAAAAATGTCATGGATATTTTAATAGAGATTACATTGAGTCAGTAAACTGCTTTCAGCAGTATGCATATTTTAACAATATTAATTCTTCCAATCCAAAAGCATGGAATATCTTTCATGTCTTTGTATCATCTTCAGTTTCCTTCATTAGCATCTTATATTTTTCAGAGTGTAGGTCTTTCAACTCCTTGGATAAGTTTATTCCTAGATATTTTATTCCTTTTGAGGCAATACTTTCTTAATGAGTCTTATTTCTTGTTATAGCCTTTTATTTTACACTTAGAGAATATGCTTTAACATTTTTTTAAGGTCCATTTAGTATTGATGAAGTCTTTACTTTTACTTATCTGAGAAATTCTTTAGTTTTGCTCAATTCTAAATTACAATCTTGCTGGGTAGAGTATCTTAAGTTGTAGGTTTTTCTCATTTAGCGCTTTGAATATATCACGCCACTCCCTTCTGGCCTCAAAAGCTTTCACAGAAAAATCAGCTGCTAGCTTTATTGGGGTTTCCTTGTATATGACTATTTTTCTTTTTACCTTTAGAAGTCTCTCTTTCCCTTTGCCATTTTAACTATGATATGTTTCATTGTGTGCCTGTTGTGTTTTGCTTTGTTTAGTATCCTCTGTATTTCATGTGGCTGCATATCGGTTTCAGGTTTGTGACGTTTTCAGCCATAATTTTACCAAATACATTTTCTATTTAATACATACCTACTTCTCTCTCTGTGTTTCTTCTGGGACCCCTATAATATGGATGCTAGTATGCTTGATGTTGTCCCAGAAGTCCCTTAAGCTGTTCTCATTTTTTTCCTATTTTTCTTTCTGTTCTTCTGATTGGACAATGTCCATTATTCTGTCTTCCAGATCACTTATGCATTCCTCTAGTATCATTCCTCTTATGTATCACCCTAGTCTGCTGTTAATTCATTCTAGTATGTTTTTCATTCCACCTATTGTAGCCTTCATTTCTGACTCATTTTTTTAATATATTTTTCATTCCTTAAAAATTCTCACTGTGCTCATCAATTCTTATCCCTAGTTAACATTCTTAGTACTAATGTTTTGAATTGTTTAACTGGTAAATTATTTCTTTTTCATTAGATTTTTCCCCCCGTGGTTTTTTCTTGCTCTTTCAATGGAGACAAATTCATCTGTCTTCTCATTTTCCTTAAGTTAGATGAAACGCTTACCTTCTGTTGTCTTGAAGGGGTATCCTTAAGTAGAAGCATCCACATGGCCTGCATATACCCAGTGGCTTTGGTAGGCAAGCTGTATTTGACATGGACACAAATCATCTCTTTCTCCAGGGCATGCTGGCAGTTATCATCTTCGTAGGAGATGTAGTGACTAGGTGAGGATCCACGTTTGAGCCAGGCTCTCTGGCTCAGTGGCCATCACTGCCCTTTTAGGAGTAGAGTAATGTACCAAATAGAAGAAACAAAAGCCCTGAGGATCAAGTTTGAGGTGACTCCATTCATTTTAAGTGTAATTCTCTCTCCCCTTCCAACACCAGCACCCTTGCCCCAGAGGGTAGCAATGCTTGAGCACAAGGGGCTGGTGTGGAAATTCTGCATGGTTTGGGGAATGAGATGTACTGGTTCGGCCAGGGTCAGAGAATAGATTGTTCCTGATGTGCTACCTATGTAAGTAATGGTAACGATTACCAGTGTCCTGATCAGATGCTGCTTCAGGTCTTCAGGCCTCTTTTGTCCTACAGCTGAACTCTCCACTAGGACTGTGTTCCCTTGCCCTGATTTGTTGCCTCTCTAGAGGGCATGGGGGATCTGTGTGAGTTCTTGGTGTAGGTCAAGGCAAAGGCTTTGGCAATCCAGATGTAGACACAGATTTGGTCTGCTTCTGATGTGCTGACTATTTAGGTGTCGTTGATGGCTTCCCCCTCAGTGCTCAGAAGCAGATTAGGTCTGAGCCACCTCTGTGTCTAACAGTGAATTCTCTCATTGGCCATAGCAGCCCTCACGCCATTGTGGAGCTATGTTATGAAATAAGTGAGGCGGGAGCATCTGCTCAGCTCAGGCTAGGGTGCACACTGGGAATCTTTCAAAACTGAACAAACAGCTGACATCAACCCTCTCTGCCCTGACTCAGGAACAGAGAAGCATATGTAAGCTCCTCAGGAGTGGGGTGCAGGCTTCCCACAGTTCTCCTATTAGTCTCACTGGCCCTCCAACCAGTCAAGGGAGCTTATCTTCCCTGGGTCTGACCCAGGTCTGGGATGCCCAGTAAGTGTCTCAAACTATTCACTCCCCAGAGAGGATCGCCACCCATGTAATCTCTCTTATCTTCTGAGTCCCATCTCAGAGACACAGATCCCAACCTGATTGTTTCTCTTCCTAAATTATTCTGTGTGGATCTTTCTTATAGTTTGGTTGTATATGAGTCTTCCAGTCTTCAGCTGATTGTCAGTGAGAATGTTCCACATGTTGATATATTTTTGATGTGTTCATGAGAAGTAGTAAATTCAGCATTTCCTCTTATCTTGTTCATATTTTACATAAGGCCTTTGTGTCAGATTTGTCTTTCACAAATGTTTTCCTCAATCTGATTTTTGTTTAATTCTCTTGCCAGTGTATTTTGCGAAAGAGAATTTTTTTATTTTGGTAAAATCTACCTCATCACAATTCTTTCCCTCATCGTTCATACTTTGATGTTGTGTCTAAAAAATCATCACCATATCAAAGGTCATTCAGGTTTTCTCATATGTTTTTTTCTATGACTTTTTCTTTTGTGTTTCAAATTTGTCTGTAATCCATTTCAAATTAGCATATTTGAAGAAGGGTTTACAGTCTGTTTCTGTATTCCTTTTTTTTTTTTTGCATAATATTCAGATGTTCCAGCACCATCTGTTGAAAAGACTGTCTTAGCAATATCACAATGTCTTGATTACCGTAGCTTTATAGTAACTCCTGAGGTTGGGTACTGTCAGTCCTTCAACTTTATTTTTCTCTTTTGACATTCTACTGGATTTTGAGTCTTTTACTTTACCATATCAACTTCAGAATCAGTGTGTTGATATCTGTAAAATAACTTGCTGGAATTTTGATTGGGATTGAATTGAATCTATAGATCAAGTTGAGAAAAACTGACATTTTCATAATAATCAGACTTTAAACTCATGAACATGGACTCTCCATGTATTTAGTTCTTCTTTGATTTCTTTCAGAGTTTTGTAGTTTTCCTTACATAAATCTATAAATATTTTGTTAGACTTGTACCTAATTATTTAATTTTTGAGGGAGCTAGTGTAAATGGTAGTGTTTCAATTCAGATTGTACTTGTTCATTGCTGATATATAGGAAAGAAACTGATATTTAAGTATTGACCTTATATCTCACACCCTTGCTATAATTATCTGTTCCAGAGGATTTTTGTCAGTTCTTTCATATTTTCTACATAGTAAGTCATCCCATCTGTGAACAAAGTTTTATTTCTTCCTTCCCAAACAGTATACCTTATTTCCTCTTTTTGTCTTCCTGCATTAGCCAACACTTCCAATAACGGATGTTGAAAAGGAGTACTGAGATAGCATTGCTTTGTTCCAAATCCTAGAGGAAAGCTTCCAGTTTCTCACCTTTAAGTATGTCAGCTGTAGAATTTTAAAATCTTCTTTATCAAGCATAAGAACTCTTCCTCTGTTTCTAGTCTACTGAGTGTTCTAACCATGAAAAGGTGTTAGATTTGGTCACAAATTTTTCTGCATTGACAGATATAATCATGTGGTTTTACTTTTTAGCTTGTTGATGTAATGGATTATAATAGTTGATTTTCAAATTTGTAACCAGCTTTATATATGTGGGATAAATCCCACTTGGTCAAGGTTTAAAATTCTTTTTATATCCTTATACTTGATTTTGTTGAAGATTTTCATATCTATGTTCATAAAAGTTACTGGGAGAAGGAAATGGCCACATACTCCAATATTTTTGCCTGGAAAATTCCATAGACAGAGGAGCCTGACAACCTACAGTCCATGGGGTTGCCAAGAGTCAGACGTGACCTAATGACTGAGGACACACAAAATATATTAGTTTGTATTTTTCTTGTATTGTCTTTGTCTGATTTGGGTATAACGGTGATACTTGCCTTATTTAATGAGTTTGGAAATACTGTTATTTTCTGAAAGAGACTCTAGATAATTCCTTAACTATTTGATAGGATTCACCAGTAAACTCATTGGACCTGTGCTTTCTGTTTTGGAGGGTGATTAAATATTCTTTCCATTTAATACATATGGTCATTCAGATTTATCTATTTGTTTTTTTATGAGTTTAACAAATTGTGACTTTCAAAGAATTTGCCTATTTCATCTATTATAAAATTTGTGGGCACAGAATTGTTCAGAGTATTCTTTTATTATTTTAATATCCATGAAATCAGAAGAGATAGCCTCTCTTTAATTTCTGATATTAGTAATGTATATCCTTTCCCTTCTTTTTTTATTTTTCTGGCTCAGTTCAGTTCAGTCACCCCATGAATTGCAGCACGCCAGGCCTCCCTGTCCATCACCAACTCCCGGAGTTCACTCAGACTCACGTCCATCGAGTTGGTAATGCCATCCAGCCAGCTCATCCTCTGTTGTCCCCTTCTCCTGCCCCCAATCCCTCCAAGCACCAGAGTCTTTTCCAATGAGTCAACTATTTGCATCAGGTGACCAAAGTACTGGAGTTTCAGCTTCAGCATCAGTCCTTCCAATGAACACCTAGGACTGGTCTCCTTTAAAATGGACTGGCTGGATCTCCTTGCAGTCCAAGGGGCTCACAAGAGTCTTCTCTTTTGAACCACAGTTCAAAAGCATCAATTCTTCTGTGCTCAGCTTTCTTCACAGTCCAACTCTCACATCCATACATGACCACAGGAAAAACCATAGCCTTGACTAGATGGACCTTTGTTGGCAAAGTAATGTCTCTGCTTTTTAATATGCTATCTAGCTTGGTCATAACTTTCCTTCAAGGGGTAAGCATCTTTTAATTTCATGGATGCAATCACCATCTGCAGTGATTTTGAAGCCCCTAAAAATAAAGTCTGACACTGTTTCCACTGTTTCCCCATCTACTTGCCATGAAGTGATGGGACCAGATGCCATAATCTTAGTTTTCTGAATGTTGAGCTTTAAGCCAACTTTTTCACTCTCCTCTTTCACTCACTTTCAAGAGACTTTTTAGTTCCTCCTCACTTTCCGCCATAAGGGTGGTGTCATATTTCTATTAATTTTTTGAAAGAAATGGTTTCTACTGTCATTGATTTTCTCTACTGATTTCTTATTTTCAATAACATTGATCTCCTGTCTGCTTTTTATTTATTTATTTTCTTCTGCTTCCATTGAATTTGCTGATCATTCTCTAGAATCCTAAAGTATAGACATATTATTTTAGATTTTTCTTCTTTTCTAAAATATACATTCAATGATATAAATTTTTGTCAAAGAACTGCTTTCATTGTTTCCCAAATTTTGGTGAGTTGTATTTTCATTTAGGTCAACATATTTTCTAATTTCTCTTGAGATCTCTAGTTTGATCCATATGTTATTTAGAAGTATAATGTTTAATTTTTGTATATTTTTCAAGTTTTTCTAATCATCTTTCCATTGCTAATTTTTGCTATTTCCATGGTAGTCTGAAAGTAGACATTATATGTACAAGTTTGTTATGGTGTGTTTTATGGCCCAGAATGTGGTCTATCTTGGTGAATGATCCATGAAAACTTGAAAAGAATGTTTCTTCTGCTGTTATCAAAATGAAGCAGTTGATAGATACCCATTACATCCAGTTGAGAGTCTTACTGAGCTCAACTATGTCCTTACTGATCTTCTGCCTGCTAGATCTACTTTTGATAGAAACATTGGATTCATCTAGTTCTCACTTATTCCTGAGTTTTTGCCTCATATATTTTAGTGCTCTGTTGTTAATGCACATATACTTTATGTATTATTATACATTTTGGAGAATTTATCCCTTTTCATTAATGTTCCTCTTTATACCTGATAACATTTCTTGCTTTAAAGTTTTCTCTTTTGAAATTAGCACCTTTATCCACCCACTTACAAGAAACCCATTTTAAATATAAAAACACATAGATTAAAAGTAGACAACATATACTTTGGTCTTATTTCCTGATCCATTCCCACAATCCCTGCCTTTTCTGTGGTACATTTAGATCATTAACATTTACAGTGGATGCACATAGCAGCACCTGATGGCCCAGCCACAGCCACTGCTCCTGCTCAGAGCAAGATGTAGAATGAACTGTGGGAGGCTACACA
Source organism: Nanger dama (assembly GCA_917880005.1). Lineage (NCBI taxonomy): Eukaryota > Metazoa > Chordata > Mammalia > Artiodactyla > Bovidae > Nanger > Nanger dama. Next base: position 29,237,497 of record CAKJTW010000003.1, read on the forward strand.
TCTCCCAGGGAAGCCCAGTCCATCCTAATGAACTTGAAGAAAGCTGTAACCAGCCAGTAAACATGACAGACGTTGTTAAGCAGCTTCAGAAATGGCTCATACATGGAATTTCAATGAATGCTTCTGAGGGAAGCTGGTATTGAATTCCATTTTAAATGCATGAGGCTGTCATATTATTGAAGTAATTCTCTGAACTTTTCTGACCCAGAGTGCTGTGCTAATAGCCAAAGAACTTCCACAACCCAGAAGAAGAAAACCTGCTGGAGACTTACAAACATTTTACTTTCTTAATGAGGCTATATGGCTTAGAAGGAAAGGCATTCTTGCATTTCTGTACATCTGCCAGTGATAATTATGGACATAGTTACACCAGGCTGAGTGGCAGTAAACTGGTGCTAAAGCAGCTTGGAGGAGTTCTTTCCCCAGACTAAGCATGCGGTAGTGTGAAGACAGACAGAGGTCTGATCAGTCCCCAAAGGAGCATTTCCTCTGGTGGATATTTTCATTGATGAATTGCTTTTACTTAGCTGGCTAGAATAGGGTGATCATGAAGTCAGAAGTCACAGGGGTCAATACCACTGTGATCATATTAGCATTACTGTTGCATAGTTATAGGTTGTAATCTAACCCTGGGCAACTATTTTGAAAAGAAGTCCTATGGTCATATATCCAATCTATAGAAACCTACACCAAAAGAAAAAAAAAACAGCTCTACTTTACAGTCAATCAAAAGTTTATATAAAAAACTATATAAGAAAGTGTTATACATTATTTTTCCCAATTATCTTATTTTCTTCAATACTAGATTGACAGAATTCTTACAAAAACCTTATTCTAAAGGTAGTGTGGGTTTTTGTGTGGTTTTTTTGTTTTTTTGGTTTTTGTTTTTGGGTTTTTGCTACACCATGTGGCATTTGGAATCTTAGTTCCCTGACCAGGGTTTGAACCTGTACCCTCTGCACTGGGTGGGTGTGCAGAACCTGGACTACTGGACCATCAAGGAAGACCCTGCAGTGGAGAGTTTAACAATAATATCATTGTATTGTTAGAATCTACTGGGAGGCAACAGCAGTAATCTAGGGCAGAGACCATAAAGACAGGAACGAAGGCAGAGATGAGAGAGAAGGGACACACCAGGAAGATATTTAGAGCATTAACTGTCAGACTGGCATCCAGGAGCTTTAGTTGCATCACATATTTCATGGACAAGAACCTGGATTTACTGTATCATAATCATGGATGTCAGTTGTCCACTAGAAAACAGACTCTGATAAACAAAAGCCCCGATTTTCAGTGCTTACTGACTTCTCTGATATAACCATTTACACCAATTTCAAGCTCCAAAGGGCTTAATAATCAGCTGGCAAAATTCCTGATGTTTTGAACATTGTTCATGTAGGCTGGAACAAGAGAGTTCTGGTACATCACTGACTTGAATTCAGTGTCAAGCAATCTGATTTTCAGTTCACTTAAATTTTATCCTTCCTTCTTTGAACGTATTGACTTTAAGAACCATTCATAGGGTTTTATGGACAGAGAAGGCAAGCAAAGACACTAGGCTGTATATTGACTATACACTGGTATAATAGACTATACTGGACTGTACATGGGGCTGTACATTGGATGTGCACTGATATACAGTGGACTGAAAGATGTATACCAGTGTATACTGGACTGTACACTGAACTGTACATGGGATGTACACTGGACAGTAGCTTGGGTATATATTGCACTGTACACTGGGATGTGCCCTTGCATTGTACACTGGACTGTATACCAGATGTGCCCCAGATGTGTCCTGGACTATACCCAGACGTGTGTCAGATGTGCACCAGATGTGCTCCAGATGTGCTTCAGATATGTCCTGGAGTGTACTCCAGATGTGAGCCAGATATACTCCAGATGTGCACTGGATGTGTGCTGGATATGCATCAGATATGCTCCAGATGTGCACCAGATGTGCCCAGGTGTGAACTTGGACTGTACACTAAATGTAAACTACACACTGGAATGCACACTTAAATGTGTACTGGAATGTACACTGTTACACTAAACTGTACACTATACTGTACACTGGATATACATTGAGTATACTGGAATGTACACTATGCTGCACAATGGACTGTACATTATATGGTACGTGGTATTGTACACTATGTTGTACTTTAGATGTGCACTGAATACATTGGATGTACACTATACACTGGACTGTATACTGACGTATACTGAATGTTCAGTGGATTCACAATGGACTGTAAAGAAACTGAAACAAGTGCCAGCCTGTTTTCTGGTACATCATGGACATACATTCTTTGAACATATATGTGCAAAATGCCAAGCTCTAATGATTTCAGTTTCTTCTGATTTTTCCTTGAGTTATAGGTAGACATCAGTCCATTCTGAACTTCAAGATATCAAAAAGTTTAAAGGCCAAGTTGCTTACATTTTATTAAAACCAAAGAGTGATTGATTCTAAATTATATAATGTATACCTCAAAAACAAAAACCCAACTAAGCTTGATATAGATGTTTATTTTTCCACACATAAATAATATGTTCCAAGGAGAAAATTTGGGGATAAACATTTGTAAAGAAGTCCTCATAGTCAAGTTCAGGAAATATTCCTTCTGAATCTCTTGTGTAAATTCCCAAAGTAAAGTTACTGGGTATCAGATGAAATCATAACTTCAAGCAGCAATAAAGAGATACATTCTGTTCATCTCCATAATAAAAAAGCATTCACAGTGATTAATATACTGTATTTGTTGCCCTTTGTTCCTATTTTTTTCTTCCACTCTTCTTTGTTTTATATGATTTCATCTCTCATTTTAATTTTTTTTCCCTTCCTTAGGTGGCACAGGATGGCTAGAATGGGTTGAAGTTGGATATTTATTTCCTTCTACCCAGTTATTTAGGTTCTGGTTAGTTTCCCCTGTGGGCAGGCCTTACTAGAAATAACATGGTACCCTAGCATAATTCAAAATGAATTTTTTTCCCCCAGAATCACAAGAAAATTGTTCTGATATTACTGTGGGGAAATGGTCAAGCTCCTAGAAGTATATTTCACAATACTGTGGCCCCTATAACTGAGCCCCCAGCAATTAACCCATTGCAAATCCAGTTTTCCTATTCCAGCAGTGGTTCCCATGGCAATTTCAGCTTATAAGTCTCTACTCTCTTAAGCTATGATGACCTGTCTGTCTCTCCAGTCTTGGGGGAAGCAATCTGCACTATGTCCACCATCTTCTCTTTTAGATCCAATAAGAGCTGTTGATTTTCTAGTGGCTAATAAGGTGGAGTGATGACTTTCAAGTTTCTTGTATGTGGACCTAGAAACCAAGTCTAACCTTTAATTGTCTTCACTCCACTTTCTCCTTCGTGAAGACTTATTATTTCAAGATAGTGTTCCTTGAACAATTGTGTGCTTAGTCACTCAGTCATATCCAACTCTTTGTGACTCCATGGACTGTATCCCACCAGGCTCTGTCCATGGGGATTCACCAGGCAAGAATGCTAGAATAGCCTGCCATATCCTCCTCCAGGGGATCTTCCCAACCTAGAGATCGAACCCAGGTCTTCCATATTGCAGGTGGATTCTTTACCATCTGAGCCACCAGGGAAGCTCTCTTGAACAACTATATTTTCATAATAACTTGCATGGACTGGATACAGAAATCTTTAAAGCACAAAAATCAAAGATAAAAGATATTTCATCACTAATGAAGCAAAGAAAACAAGCTTGTACAAATAACAATTTAAAGAAACTTTCTATTTTCTATTTAAAAGTAAGAAGCACAGATTATTTTACCCCCTTAGTACAACTTGTTGAAATATATTCATACATATACAAGAGGAGATAATTTATCTTAAAGAGGTTGTAAAAGTTATGTTATTGAGTGTAAGCTCATACTGCTAACCAAACAAGAGCCCAATAAGTCAAGAGATGAAGCACTGGGGCACAGAGTAGTGACTTCCCAAGAGATTTCCCAACCTGGGGATCTGCCAAAGGGACTGAGAAATCCCAGGAATTTGACTTTGGAGGCCAGTGGAATTTGATTACAGAACTTACACAGGACTGGGGAAACAGACTCTTGGAAGACACAAACAAAACCTTGTGACACCAGGACCCAGGAGAAAGGAGCAGTGATCCCACAAGAGACTGACTCAGACTTGCCTGTGAGGGTCCAGAAGTCTCCCGTGGAGCCATGGGTTAGCAGTGGCCAGCTGCAGAGTCGTGGGCACTGAGTGCAGCAGTGCATGCGTGGGGCCTTTTGAAGGAGGTCCATTATCATCACCCTCACTACAGTTTGTTCTCAGGTCAAACAACAGGGGAGCTTCCCTCACAGCTCAGTAAGTAAAGAATCTTCCTATAGTGCAGGAGACCTAGGTTCAATCCCTGGGTTGGAAAGATCCCCTGGAGAAGGAAATGGCAACCCACTCCAGTATCCTTGCCTGGAAAATCCCACAGACAGAGGAGCCCTGTGGACTGTAGTTCAGGAGGTCACAAAGATTTGAGCATGACTGAACAACTAACAATTCACTTCAAACAACATGGAGGGAACACAACATAAAATTGCCCATCAATGGAAAATTGGATTAAAGATTTACTGAGCATGGCCCCATCCATTAGAACAAAACCTAGTTTCCCTCACAGTCAGTCTCTCCCATCAGGAAGCTACTATAAGCTTCTTATCCTTATCCATCAGGAGGCAGTTCAGTTCAGTCACTCAGTCGTGTCCAACTCTTTGCAACCCCATGAATCACAGCATGCCAGGCCTCCCTGTCCATCACCAACTACCAGAGTTCACTCAGACTCATGTCCATCGATCAGTGATGCCACCCAGCCAGCTCACCCTCTGTTGTCTCCTTCTCCTCCTGCCCCCAACCCCTTCCAGCATCAGAGTCTTTTCCAGTGAGTCAACTCTTCACATGAGATGGCCAAAGTACTGAAGTTTCAGCTTTAGCATCATTCCTTCCAAAGAAATCCCAGGGTAGATCTCCTTCAGAATGGACTGGTTGGATCTCCTTGCAGTCCAAAGGACTCTCAAGAGTCTTCTCCAACACCACATTTCAAAAGCATCAATTCTTCATCACTGAGCTTTCTTCACAGTCCAACTCTCATATCCATACATGACCAAAGGAAAAACCACAGCCTTGACTAGATGGACCTTTGTTGGCAAAGTAATGTCTCTGCTTTTCAATATGCTGTCTAGGTTGATCATAACTTTTCCTCCAAGGAGTAAGGGTCTTTTAATTTCCTGGCTGCAGTCACCATCTGCATTGATTTTGGAGCCCAGAAAAAATAAAGTCCGACACTGTTTCCACTGTTTCCCCATCTATTTCCCATGAAGTGATGGGACCAGATGCCATGATCTTCGTTTTCTGAATGTTGAGCTTTAAACCAACTTTTTCACTCTCCACTTTCACTTTCATCAAGAGGCTTTTCAGTTCCTCTTCACTTTCTGCCATAAGGGTGGTGTCATCTGCATATCTATGATCATTGGTATTTCTCCCAGCAATCTTGATTCCAGCTTGTGCTTCTTCCAGCACAGCATTTCTCATAATGTACTCTGCATAAAAGTTAAGCAGGGTGACAACATACAGCCTTGATGAACTCCTTTTACTGTTTGGAATCAGTCCGTTGTTCCATGTCCAGTTCTAACCCTTGCTTCCTGACCTGCATATAGGTTTCTCAAGAGGCAGGTCAGGTGGTCTGGTATTCCCACCTCTTTCAGAATTTTCCACAGTTTATTGTGATCCACACAGTCAAAGGCTTTGGCATAATCAATAAAGCAGAAATAGATGTTTTTCTAGAATTCTCTTGCTTTTTCTATGATCCAGTGGATATTGGCAATTTGATCTCTGGTTCCTCTACCTTATCTAAAAGCAGCTTGAACATCTGGAAGTTCACCATTCATGTATTGCTGAAGCCTGACTTGGAGAATTTTGAGCATTACTTTACTAGCATGTGAGATGAGTGCAATTGTGTGGTAGTTTGAGCATTCTTTGGCATTGCCTTTCTTTAGGATTGGAATGAAAACTGACCTTTTCCAGTCCTGTGGCCACTGTTGAGTTTTCCAAATCTGCTGGCATACTGAGTGCAGCACTTTCACAGCATCATCTTTCAGGATCTGAAACAGCTCAACTGGAATTCCATCACCTCCACTAGCTTTGTTCCTAGGGATGCTTTCTAAGGCCCACTTGATTTCCCATTCCAAGATGTATGGCTCTAGATGAATGATCACACCATCGTGATTATCTGGGTCATGAAGATATTTTTGTACAGTTCTGTGTATTCTTGTCACCTCTTCTGCTTCTGTTAGGTCCATACTATTTCTGTCCTTTATTGAGCCCATTTTTGCATGAAATGTCCCTTGGTGTCTCTAATTTTCTTGAAGAGTTCTGTAGTCTTTCCCATTCTGTTCTTTTCCTCTACTTCTTTGCATTGATCGCTGAGGAAGGCTTTCTTATCTCTCCTTCCTATTCTTTGGAAGTCTGCATTCAATGCGTATATTTTTCCTTTTCTCCTTTGCTTTTAGCTTCTCTTCTTTTCACAGCTATTTGTAAGGCCTCCCCAGACAACCTTTTTGCTTCTTTGCATATCTTTTCCATGGTGATGGTCTTGATCCCTGTCTCCTGTATAATGTCATGAACCTCTGTCCATAGTTCATCCAGCCATCTATCTATCAGATCTAGTTCCTTAAATCTATTTCTCACTTCCACTGTATAATCATAAGGGATTTGATTTAGGTCACACCTGAATGGTCTAGTGGTTTTCCCTACTTTCTGCAACTTCAGTCTGAATTTGGCAATAAGATGTTCATGATCTGAGCCACAATCAGCTCCTGGTCTTGTTTTTGTTGACTGTATAGAGTTTCTCCATCTGTGGCTGCAAAGCATATAATCAATCTGATTTTAATGTTGACCATCTGGTGATGTCCATGATAAAGTCTTCTCTTATGTTGTTGGAAGAAAGTGTTTGCTATGACCAGTGCATTTTCTTGGCAAAACTCTATTAATCTTTGCCCTGCTTCATTCTGTAATCCAAGGCCAAATTTGCCTGTTACTCCCAGTGTTTCTTGACTTCCTACTTTTGCATTCCAGTCCCCTATACGAAAAGGACATCTTTTTTTGGGTGTTAGTTCTAAAAGGTCTTGTAGGTCTTCATAGAACTGTTCAACTTCAGCTTCTCCAGCATTACTGGTTGGGGCATAGACTTGGATTACTGTGATATTGAATGGTTTGCCTTGGAAATGAACAGAGATTATTCTGTTGTTTTTGAGATTGCATCCAAGTACTGCATTTTGGACTCTTTTGTTGACCATTGTGGCTACTCCATTTCTTCTGAGGGATTCCTGTCCACAGTAGTAGATATAATGGTCATCTGAGTTAAATTCACCCATTCCAGTCCATTTTAGTTCGCTGATTCCTAGAATGTCGACATTCACTCTTGCCATCTCCTGTTTCACCACTTCCAATTTGCCTTGATTCATGAACCTAACATTCTAGGTTCCTATGCAATATTGCTCTTTACAGCATCGGACCTTGCTTCTATCACCTGTCACATCCACAGCTGGGTATTGTTTTTGCTTTGGCTTCATCCTTTCATTCTTTCTGGAGTTATTTCTCCACTGATCTCCAGTAGCATATTGGGCACCTACTGACCTGGGAAGTTCCTCTTTCAGTATCCTATCATTTTGCCTTTTCATACTGTTCATAGGGTCTCAAGGCAAGAATACTGAAGTGGTTTGCCATTCCCTTCTCTAGGGGACCACATTGTGTCAGATCTCTCCACCATGCCTGCCCATCTTGGGTGGTCCAACAGGGTGTGGCTTAGTTTCATTGAGTTTCATTTTATCTCATTGATAAGATACCCCATGTCCAAGGTAAGAGAAACCCAAGTAAGACGGTAGGTGTTGCGAGAGGGTAGACACACTGAAACCATAATCACAGAAATCTAGTCAATCTAATCACACTAGGACCATCAGGAGGCAGACAGAATGAAAACCACAATCACAGAAAATTAATCAAACTGATCACATTGACCACAGCCTTGTCAAACTCAATGAAACTATGAGCCATGTCATGTAGGGCCACTCAAGATGGACAGATCATGGTGGAGAATTCTGACAAAAAGTGGTACCCTGATGAAGGGAATGGCAAACCACTTCAGTATTCTTGCCTTGAGAACCCCATAAACAGTATGAAAAGGCAAGATATGACATTGAAGATGAACTCCCCAGGTCAGTAGATGCCAAAGATGCTACTAGAGAAATAACTCCAGAAAGAATGAAGAGATGGAGTCAAAGCCAAAACAATGCCCAGTTGTTGATGTCACCAGTGATGGAAGTAAAGTCCAATGCTGTAAAGAACAATATTGCATAGGAACCTGGAAATTTAGGTCCATAAATCAAGGTAAATTAGGAGTGGTCAAACAGGAGATAGCAAGAGTGAACATTGGCGTTTTAGAAATCAGTGAACTAAAATAGACCTGAATGATTCGATCTAATTTAGATGACCCTTATATCTACTACTATGGGCAAGAATCCCTTAGAAGAAATGGAGTAACCCTCACAGTGAACCAGACTCCAAAATGCAGTACTCGGATGCAATCTCAAAACAGAAAAAATGATCTCTGTTTGTTTCCAAGGCAAGCCATTCAATATCACAGTAATCCAAGTCTATGCCCTAATGATTGATGCTGAAGAAGCTGAAGTTGAATGATTCTATGAAGACCTACAAGACCTTCTAGAACTAACACCCCAAAATTTGCCCTTTTCATCATAGAGGACTGGACTGCAAATGTGGGAAGTAAAGATATACCTGGAATAACAGGCAAATTTGGCCTTGGAGTAAAAAATGAAGCAGGGCAAAGACTAACAGAGTTTTGCCAAAAGAATGCACTGGTCATAACAAACTCCCTCTTCCAACAACACAAGAGACAACTGTACACATAGGCATCACCAGATGGTCAATACCAAAATCAGATTGATTATATTCTTTGCAGCCAAAGACAGAGAAGCTGTATACAGTCAGCAAAAACAAGACTGGGAGTTGACTGTGTCTCAGATCATGAATGAGAGAAGGCGATAGCACCCCACTCCAGTACTCTTGCCTGGAAAATCCCATGGACAGAGGAGCCTGGTAGGCTGTAGTTCATGGGGGTCACTAAGTGTCGGACATGACTGAGTGACTTCACTTTCACCTTTCACTTTCATGCATTGGAGAAGGAAATGGCAACCCACTCCATTATTCTTGCCTGGAGAATCCCAGGGATGGGGGAGCCTGGTGGGCTGCCATCTATGGGGTCACACAGAGTCGGACATGACTTAAGTGATGGCAGCAGCAGCAGATCATGAACTCCTTATTGAAAATTCAGACTTAAATTGAAGAAAGTAGGGAAAACCACTAGACCATTTAGGTATGACCTAAATCAAACCCATTATGATTATACAGTGGAAGTGTCAAATAGATTCAAGGGATTAGATCTGATAGACAGAGTGCCTGAAGAACTATGGACAGAGGTTCATAACATTGTATAGGAGAAGGCAAAAAAAAAAAAAAAGCATACAGAAGGAAAAAAAATGCAAGAAAGCAATGTAGTTGTCTGAGGATGTTTTACAAATAGCTGATAAAGAAAAAGAATTGAAAGGCAAAGCAGAAAGGGAAAGCTATAACCAACTGAATGCAGAGTTGCAGAGAATAGCAAGGAGAGATAAAGATTTCTTATGTGAACAATGCAAAGAAATAGAGGAAAACAATAGCATGGGGAAGACTAGAGATCTCTTTAAGAAAATTGGAGATACCAAGGGAATTTTTCATATAAGGATGGGTACAATGAAGGACAGAAACAGTATGGACCTAACAGAAGCAGAAGATATTAAGAAGAGGGGACAAGAATACACAGAACTATACAAAAAGTCTTAATGACCCAGATAACCAAGATGGTGTGGTCACTCACCTAGAGCCAGACATCCTGGTATGTGATGTCAAGTGGGCCTTAGGAAGTATTGCTACAAAGTTAGTGAAGGTGATGGAATTCAGCTGAGCTATTTCAAATTCTAAGAAATGATACTATTGACGTGATATACTCAACATGCTAGCAAATTAGGAAAACTCAGCAGTGGCTTTAGGACTGGAAAAGATCACTTTTCATTCCAATCCCAAAGGACAGTGTCAAAGAATGTTCAAAATACCATAGAATTGTGCTCATTTCACATACTAGCAAGATAATGCTCAAAATCCTTCAAGCTAGGCTCCAGCAGTACACGAACCAAGAACTTTCAGTTGTACAAGCTGGGTTTAGAAGCGCTAAAGGAACCACAGATCAAATTGCCAACATTTGTTGTCATGGAGAAAGCAACGGAATTCCAGAAAAACTTCTACTGATGCTTTATTGACTATGCTAAAGCCATTTACTGTAGGGATCACAGCAAACTGTGGGAAACTCTTAAAGAGATGTGAATATCATACCACCTTACCTGCCTCCTGAGAAACCTGTATGCAGGTCAAGAAGCAACAGTTAGAACCAGACGTGGAACAATGGACTTGCTCAAATTTGAGAAAGTTCATAAGACTATATTATCACCCTGCTTATTTAACTTACATGCAGAATACACCATGCGAAATGCCAGCTTAGATAAATTTCAAGCTGGAATCAAGATTGCCTGGAGAAATAGCAACAAATTCAGATAATCAGAAAAGCTATAACAAACCTAGACAGTGTATTAAAAAGCAGAGACATCACTTTGCTGGCAAAAGTCCATATCGGCAAAGCTATGGTTTTTCCAGTAGTCATATATGGATATGAGAATTGGACCATAAAGTAGGCTGAACTCCAAAGAACTTATGCTTTCGAATTGTGGTTCTGGAGAAGAATCTTGAGTCCCTTGAACAGCAAAGAGATCAGACCAGTCGATGCTAAAGGAAATAAACCCTGGATATTCATTGGAAGGACTGACACTCAAGCTGAAGTTCCAATACTTTGGCCACCTGATGTGAAGAGCTCACCTATTGGAAAAGACCTTGATGCTGGTAAAGATTGAGGGCAGGACGACAAGGGTGTGACAAATGGTTAAAATGGTTGGATGGCATCATCAACATAATAGATGAGTTTGAGTAATCTCCAGGAGATAGTGAAGAACAGGGAATCTTTACAGGATTACAGGATGCAGCCCATGGGGTTGTAAAGAGTCAAATACAATTTAACAACTGAACAACTACAACAAAAATGAAATCAGATGAGAGAAATTATTAAGAGTCACTAGAATGGTTAAGAAAAAAAAACTATTGCTATTTACCTAAAATATGATCATACACTCAGATAGTCAATGAAAAAGTTAAACAATAAAAAAAAAATTCAGGAAGTTATCAGAATATATAATTAACATGTGACCCTAATAGTTTTCATAAGCAGAAAAAACACTCAGAGAATATAATGACTATAAAATGCCTGACATAACAGCAATAAGGAAGTAAGATACCTAGAAATAAATTTAACCTGATATATACAAAGTTTACATAATGGAAACGTAACATAATATTAGACTTTAGGACATCATATTAGACTTTAACAAATGGAAAGACATTCTTAGTTCTTAAATTACGTGATTTGACATCATTAAATGTATCAGTTCTCCCTAAGTTATCAATTTAATGTAAACCCCCCAAAATATTAGCAAGTATTTTTAATGGATCTAGACAAGTTAATACAAGTTTTATGTGGAATACCTAGGAGAATACTTTAAAAGAAAAGATACCAAGAGACCAGCTCTATAAAACATTAAAAATAATACATCTATAATTAAAATAAGGTGGTCCTGGTGCATGGCTGACAGATTGATCAGTAGGAAAGAGCTGAAAGTCTAGCTATAGAGCAAAGCACATATAAAATGTTAGTATATAATAAAGACAACACTTCAGTTCACTGGGGTAAGGATGGGCATTTTAAGCAATGATTCTGAAATAATTGGTATTTAGTAAAATATTAAATTAGATCTATGCCTTATTTCACACAAGAATAAGCTCCACATTGTTCAAGAATCTAAACACTAAAAAAAAAAATGAAATGACAAAAGTACTAGTAGAAAACAGATGAATTCCTATGTGAATTTCTGCAATACCTGGGGGTACTAAAATATTTTCAAGTAGTAACTCAAAATCTACAGAAAATTAGAAACTGATATATTTGACCACATAAAAATATGAAACTTTAGCACAGAAAACAAAAAAATCATAAAGTCATAAGACAACACACTAGAAGAAAATATTTGTAACATCACAGATAATGCTTATGTTAGTATTAGTTACTAGCTAGTAGTAGTTAGTATTAGTTACTATCTAATAACATTAACAAGAATTTCCTGGTGGCTCAGATGGTAAAGAATCCACATGCAATGTGGGAGACCTAGGTTCAATCCCTGGATTGGGAAGTTCCCGAGGAGGAGGGCATGAAAACCCATTCCAGTATTCTTGCCTGGAAAATCCCCATGGACAGAGAAGCCTGGCAGGCTACAATCCATGTGGTCACAAATAATCTGACATGACTGAGTGACTGGGCACAACACAATAACATTAATATATGGAATGCTTAAAATTCTGGGGGACTAAAAACCAAAATCCTGAGAGTAAAATGACTGAAAGAGAACTGGGCTATCCAAAAGGGTTTAAGTGTCTTTAAACATGTGAAAATAAATTCAATCTTATCTATAGTAATATAAATGCTAATTAAGACTATTCTGAGATATCATTTCTCATTAAGCAGATTGGTAAAAGTTCAAAAATCTAGTAACACTATTTGCAAGACTGTGGGAAAACAGACTGTCATATATTGCTGATAAAAAATGCAAAATGTTACAACCCTTATGGATGAGAATGCAGCAATATTTTATGAAAAATCAGTTGAGTTTAGTCAAGTTGCTCAGTCGTGTACGACTCTTTGTGAACCCAGGGACTGCAGCACACCAGGCTTCCTTGTACATCATCAACTCCCAGAGCTTGCTCAAAGTCAGGTCCCTTGAGTCTGTGTTGCCATCCAACCATCTCATCCTCTGTCGTCCCCTTCTCCTCCCATCTTCAATCTTTCCCAGCATCAGGGTCTTTTCAAATGAGTCATCTCTTTGCATCAGGTGGCCAAAGTATTAGAGTTTCAGCTTCAGCATCAGTCCTTCCAATGTATATTCAAGAATGATTTCCTTTAGGATGGACTGGTCGGATCTCCTTGCAGTCCAAGGGACTCTCAAGAGTCTTCTCCAACACCATATTTCAAAAGCATCAATTCTTCAGCACTCAGCTTTCTTTACAGCCCAGTTCTCGCCTACATACATGACTACTGGGAAAACCATAGCTTTAATTAGAAGGACCTTTGCTGACAAAGTAATGTCTCTCCTTTTAACATGCTGTCTAGGTTGGTCATAGCTTCTCTTTCAAGCAGCAAGTGTCTTTTAATTTCACGGCTGTAGTCACCACCTGTAGTGATTTTGGAGTCCCCCGAAAATAAAATTTGTCACTGTTTCCATTGTTTCCCCATCTATTTGCCATGAAATGATAGGACCACATGATATGATCTTACTGTTTTGGATGCTGAATTTTAAGCAAGCTTTTTCACTCTCTTCTTTCACTTTCTTCAAATAGCTCTTTGGTTCTTCGCTTTCCACCCAAAGGGTGGTGCCATTTGTGTGTATGAAGTTACTGATGTTTCTCCTGGCAATCTTCATTCCAGTTTGGGCTTCATCCAGCCCAACATTTCACATGATGTACTCTGTGTATAAGTTAAATAAGCAAGGTGATGATGCACAGTCTTTATGAACTCCTTTCTGAAATTCGAGTAAGTCCATTGTTTCACATCTGCTTCTAACTTTTGCTTCTTTACTTTCATACAGATTTCTCAGGAAGCAAGTCAGGTGGTCTGGTATTCCCATCTCTCTAAGAATTTTCCAGTTTGTTGTGATCCACACAGTCAAAGTCAAATCCACAGTCATTTGCATAGCCAATAAAGCAGCAGTAAATGTTTTTCTGGAACTCTCTTGTTTTTTCTCTGATGCAACAGATGTTGGCAATTTGATCTCTTGTTCCTCTGCCTTTTCTAATGAAAAATAATGTTTACAGCTTGGGAGTCTGGATGAAGGGTTTAAAGGAACACTTTGTCCTATTTTTACAGCTTTTCTATGAGTCTGAAATTACATCAAAATTAAAAATTAAAGGCAAATATTGTTCTGTATGCTCTTGAAAGTAGACTATAGGAAATAGACAAGAGAAGGGAGAACTTGCCATATTGCAAGAAATAAATGATATTAGTCCCAACCAGGATAGTCACAGCAGAGGTAATGAGAATGAGATGATTTGATTCTGGATATACCTTGAAGATAAATCTAATATTTCCTGATAGACTAGATGTAGAGTGGGAGAGACTGAGATGACCAAAGGTGACCCCAGTAGTTTGGCACGAGCAACTGAACGGATGGACCTGGCATCAACCTAGATGGGAAAGACAATGGATGGTACAAGTATGAAGGATAGCTACTGAATGAGACTTGTTAATCATGAGATATTTCTTAGATATTTAAATGGAGTGGTAAGCACTACGCTTAATACTTGGTATAGCTTGTACCCATGCAATATCTCACATATCCTCATGTTTTGCAGTGTAGGAGGACCAGGAAGAAAAGGAGAGTGAGAGACTGTCCCTTCCTAGCTAAGATAGTGAGCCAGCATAATATCCTCTTGGTTATCCTTGGCTGTACACTGACTAGCATGTTTCTGTGTCCAAACACTCTTAAAACTTCTAGTGACTCCTCCCCGTTTCATGAGAACTGAGAGTAGAGAACTGAGGCCACTGTCCATTACTCCACCCTAGCAAGCCAGGTTTGACTTGAATAAAGTGATTATATTTTGGAAGTTGCTGTAGTTCTTTTATTGGTAAAATGCTATTCAGACTTTAAAAGTGCTGATTAGGAAAGCTGACATTTTTTGGTGTGGCTGAAGCTCAGGCCTAATTATGTCAGCGTAAGTATGAGTTTCATTAATTTAAGCTTTTTAATCACCTTGAATTTTTCATAGTGTCTATTTTTAGTCAAAACATCTGTGCCATTCAGTGCATTTTGCAGTGTGGGTTACTTAAATAGTATCGAAATCTACTGTGAGCATACAGTAGACATTCATTAAACACACAAAACTTATTCCTTAGTTAACAAAGATAACAATGGACCTTATTTAAATGGGAAAAAAAATACTTTCAATAAATGCCTAGTATGCCTGATATTTTTGTGACCCAAAAGAATGACTTCTTTTAGTGACTTATACTAGGAATGATCGGGACCTTGACCTATGAATACAAAACATTGTCATTTACCAACAAAATGTTTCCATTTATTTTTTCTTCTGTTCTTCTTTTATAGTTTTGGAATATGAATTAGCCTTTATTGGAGAAAATGCTCCCAAGGAATCAACGCAGACAACTATTTTAGTTTTTAGCCGAATAACAAAAATTCTCGAGAGATCAAGATGGTGGACTAGGAGGATTATTGAGTTCACCTCCCCCAGTGAACACATATCAAAGGCACATCTGCATGTAGAGCAATTCTCACTGAAGAAAACTATAGCTGGCAGAGACTCTTATGCAACCCAGAATTTAAAGAAAGAATTAAGAGGGAAGGGAAGAAAAGTGATTAGGTCAAGACCTATGCCCCTAGGATGGAACAGAGAAGAGGAGGGTTACTGGGCTCAGAGATCTTCCCATGGGAGTGAGCAGTTTGAACCACTTATTGGGCACCTCAGGCCTGGAATCTAATACCAGGAAGATGAGTCCTCTTAGATGGCTTGAAAAACAGTGAGGATAAGAGGAAGGCTGAAAGAAACCTCAATTCCACCCATGAAAAAAAGACACAAGCTTGCTCACTCCCAGAAACAAAGTGGAGGGAGAAGATTGAAAATGCCTGTTACTCTTGCCTTTTCCAGCACCAACCCTGCACATGCCCCAGCTTACAATGAGCACCCACTTCAGCTCTTCTTGCTCTAACATGATCCCTTCTGGGGGAAGGTGTCATTGCTATGAAAGGGAGAATATGCACTTGGAGTGAAGAAGAACTCAGACCCAACCCACGGAACTTCTACTCCAGCACCTTGAGACCTGATCCTGACCTAGACCCTGCCTCTGCTAGAGTGGTGACAGCCACTGAGAATAGAAGCCCCAGCTCACATCTGGCTCTGCCTCTAGCCCCTCCATCTCCAGACCTGCTTCTTCCACTAAGGTAATAGATGCCAGTACAGCCTGGAGCAAGCGGTGACCTATCCTCACCTCAGATTCAGCTTTCTGACCAAAACAACTGGGCACACATAGA
Source organism: Nanger dama (assembly GCA_917880005.1). Classification (NCBI taxonomy): domain Eukaryota; kingdom Metazoa; phylum Chordata; class Mammalia; order Artiodactyla; family Bovidae; genus Nanger; species Nanger dama. The sequence goes on from CAKJTW010000003.1 coordinate 29,253,834, forward strand.
CTGCATAGGGATGATCCCACACAAGGACCCACATGCAAGAGAGGGATGGATAACTGTTTCATCCAAATTCAAAGAAAAAGTTAAGCAAATAAACAAAATGAGAAGACAGAGAAAGTTGTTCAAAATGAAAGAATCAGACAGAACAAGTGAAAAAACAACTAATAGACTGAAAGTGAAGGATGGTACAAAATATTTCAATACTCATAGCAGATGAAGTAGACACTGAAACGAAGTCTACAAAAATACAAAGAAAGACATTATTGTGTCCTTATTGGACACAGTGATAAATTTGACGAGTTAGACTTAATAGATAAGTAGAGTACATTTAATCCTGAAACAGCAGAATGTGTCTTTCAAATGTACATGGAACATTCCCCAAGATAAATAACATGATAGGTCATAAAACAAGTCTTGGCAAATTTAAGATGAAAGAAATTATGTCAAGCATTTTTCTGACCACAACAGTGTTATTGTTTTGTTGTTCAGTCACTAAGTTATGTCTGATTCTTTGCGACCCTATGGACTGCAGCATGCCAGGCTTAGTTGTTCCTTGTCTGGTCCTAACTGTTATTTCTTGACCTGCATACAGGTTTCTCAGGAGGCAGATAAGGTGGTCAGTATTCCCATCTCTGTCAAAATCAATTACAGGAAGAAAAACAGGAAAACAGACATATGAAGACTAAATAACATTCCACTAAAAACCAGAGGGTGGATCAAGAAATAAAAGAGAGAATCAGAAAATATCTCAAGGAAAATAAAAACACAACTTTACAGAATCCATGCAATGTACCAAATGCAGTTCTAAGAGGAAAGTTGATAGTGATACAGGCCTACCTCATGAAACAAGAAAAAAATACCCTAATCTACCGTCTAAAAGAATTAGAAAAAAAAATCAAACAAAGCACAAAGTCAGCAGAAGATGGGGAATAGTATAGATTAGAGAGCAAGTAAATAATATAGAGACCAAAAGAACAATGGAAAAGATCAATGAAACCAAGAGTAGTTTTTTGGTTTGTTTTTTAAGATAGCAAAATTAAGAACTAGGCTCATCAAGAAAAAAAAAAGGATGACTCCAATAAAGTCAGAAATGAAAGAGGAGAAATAACAATCTATATCATAAAGATGAAAAATAAGAGAACGCTACAAAGTTACAAGCAAACTGGACAACTGTAAGAAATTAATGAATCTCTAGGAAAATGCAATTCCAAGAGTGAATCAGGAAGAAATAGATAATCTGAACAGATCAATCACTATTATTGAAATTGAATTAGTAATAAAAAACTCTCAGCACAGTCTAGGATCAGACATTGTCACAGTGGATTTCTACAAAACATATAAAGAAGAGCTATTTCTTCTAGAGCTAGTTTGGACTAGTTCTCAGACTATGTCAAAACATTGAGGAGAAAGGAACATTTCCAAGTTCATTTTACAAAGCCACTGTTACTCTGATATTGAAACCAGACCAAGACACTCCAAAAGATATTTTAAGCTAATATCTCTGATGAATGTAGATTCAAAATCCTTGAAGTAATTAGCAAATTACTATAAAAAATTATAAAAAGGGGGTCATTCACCATGATCAAGTAGGATTTATTCCAGGAATACAAGGATGGTTCAATATCTATAAATCAATCAATATGATACACAACTTTAACTGAAGAATAAAAATTACATGATCATCTCAAAAGATGCATAAAAACTGATAAAATTCAAAATCCATGATAAAAGCTCATCAGTTTGGATATAGAGGCAATATGCTAGATATATTTCAACATAAGAAATGCCATTTATAACAAATCCACAGCTAACATCATGACACTTTTCACAGAACTGGAGAAAATAATCATAAAATTATATGGAACCACAACAGAACTCAAATAGCCAAAGCAACCTTAAGAAAAAAGAACAAGAAGGCGGTCCTAAGATGGCAGAGGGATAGGATGGGGAGGCCACTTTCTCCCCCACAAATTCATCAAAAGAACATTTGAACGCTGAGTAAATTCCACAAAACAACTTCTGAATGCCAGTTGAGGACATCAGGCACCCAGAAAAGCAGCCCAATGTCTTCCAAAGGAAGTAGGAAAAATATAAAAGACAAAAAAGAGACAAAAGAGGTAGGGACAGAAATCCACCCCAAAAGGGAGTCTTAAAAAGAAAGAAGTTTCCAAACACCAGGAAACACTCTCACTGCCAAGTCTGTGGTGAGCCTTGGAACCACAGAGGGCAACATAACTGGGAGGAAAACTAAATAAATAATTAAAATCCACAGATTACTTGTCCAACGGTAACTCCCCCAGCAGAGAAGCAGCGCAGACGCCTGCACCTGCCACTAGCAAACAAGGGCTGGGCAGGGAGGTGTGGGCTGCATTGCTTAGAGTAAGGACCTGGCCTGAATGCCCTGAGGGCAATCTGAGGGAACTAACTTGCGCTAGCAAACCAGACTGTGGGATAGCTACCATGCGAAAAGCCCTAACCTAAGACACCACCAGGCCCGCTCACAGAACAAAGGACTGAACAGAGCTAGCCAGCTGCAGACCACCCCCTCTGGTGACAGGCAACCAGAGCCGGAGGAGTTAATCGCAGCCCCAGAAAGACATTATCTACCAAACTGAAAGCAGGCTTCTTTGCTAACTAAGACTTCTTGGGATTCTGGACAGTTAACATCTGCCTGGGAAGGTACACTGGTTTTACACCCAGAAAACCGAGTGGCAGGGACCGGGGAGGCAGCGACCACATCGCTGCGCATAAGTCACAGCGACCACAATCGCCAAACACCTTATCACCTGAGCTGCTCGGATCTGGGAAGGACACAAAATGCAGGCCCAACCGAGTCTGCGCCTCTGAGGACTACCTGATTGCCTGAACCTGAGCAGCTTAGACCTGGGAGGTGCATGCAGCCCAGGGCCGGCCTCAGACAGTTCCCGGCGGAGTAACCTAGAGCCTGAGCAGTGTGAGCAGGGAGGGCACAAGCGCTGTGAGTGAGGACTGGCCCAGTGTGTCTGAGACACTGCGAGCACATGCCAGTATTATTTGTTTGCGGAGTCCCTCCCTCCCCACAGTGGGACCCAACAAGTGAGCTGAAAAAGTGTCCACCACCGCCCCCTAGTGTCAAGGCAGAAATCAGACACTGAAGAGCAGCAAGAATGAAGAATGAAGGGATGGAGTCAAAGTAAAAACAATACCCAGCTGTGGATGTGACTGGTGATAGAAGCAAGATCCGATGCTGTAAAGAGCAATATTGCATAGGAACCTGGAATGTCAGGTCCATGAATCAAGGCAAATTGGAAGTGGTCAAACAGGAGATGGCAAGAGTAATGTCGACATTCTAGGAATCAACAAACTAAAATGGACTGGAATGGGTGAATTTAACTCAGATGACCATTATATCTACTACTGCAGGCAGGAATCCCTCAGAAGAAATGGAGTAGCCATCATGGTCAACAAGAGTCTGAAATGCAGCACTTGGATGCAATCTCAAAAACGACAGAATGATCTCTGTTCGTCTCCAAGGAAAACCATTCAATATCATGGTAATCCAAGTCTATGCCCCAACCAGTAACGCTGAAGAAGCTGAAGTTGAATGGTTCTATGAAGACCTACAAGACCTTTTAGAACTAATACACAAAAAAGATGTCCTTTTCATTATAGGGGACTGGAATGCAAAAGTAGGAAGTCAAGAAACACCTGGAGTAACAGGCAAATTTGTTTAGAATGCAGAATGAAGCAGGACAAAGATTAATAGAGTTTTGCCAAGAGAACACACTGGTCATAGCAAACACCCTCTTCCAACAACACAAGAGAAGACTCTACACATGGACATCACCAGATGGTCAACATCAAAATCATATTGATTATATTCTTTGCAGCCAAAGTGGAGAAGCTCTATACGGTCAACAAAAACAAGACCAGGAGCTGACTGTGGCTCAGATAATGAACTCCTTATTACCAAATTCAGACTCAAATTGAAGAAAGTAGGGAAAACCGCTAGACCATTCAGGTATGACCTAAATCAAATCCCTTATGACTATACAGAGAAAGTGAGAAATAGATTTAAGGGCCTAGATCTGATAGATAGAGTGCCTGATGAACTATGGAATGAGGTTCATGACATTGTACAGGAGACAGGGATCAAGACCATATCCATGGAAAATAAATGCAAAAAAGTAAAATGGCTGCCTGGGGAGGCCTTACAAATAGCTGCAAAAAGAAGAGAAGTGAAAAGGAAAGGAGAAAAAGAAAGATATAAGCATCTGAATGCAGAGTTCTAAAGAATAGCAAGAAGAGAAAAGAAAGCCTTCTTCAGCAATCAATGCAAAGAAATAGAGGAAAAGAACAGAATGGGAAAGACTAGAGATCTCTTCAAGAAAATTAGAGATACCAAGGGAACATTTCATGCAAAGATGGGCTCAATAAAGGACAGAAATGGTCTGGACCTAACAGAAGCAAAAGATATTAAGAAGAAGTGGCAAGAATACACAGAACAACTGTACAAAAAGATCATGATGCGGATAATCACGATGGTGTGATCTACAGCCAGATATCCTGGAATGTGAAGTCAAGTGGGTCTTAGGAAGCATCATTATGAACAAAGCTAGTGGAGGTGATGGCATTCCAGTTGAGCTATTTCAAATCCTGAAAGATTATGCTGTGAAAGTACTGCACTCAATATGCCAACAAATTTGGAAAATTCAGTGGTGGCCACAGGACTGGAAAGGTCAGTTTTCATTCCAATCCCAAAGAAAGGCAAGGCCAAAGAATGCTCAAACTACCACACAATTGCACTCATGTCACACGCTAGTAAAGTAATGCTCAAAATTCTCCAAGCCAGGCTTCAGCAATACGTGAACCGTGAACTCCTGATGTTCAAGCTGGTTTTAGAAAAGGCAGAGGAATCAGAGATCAAATTGCCAACATCCACTGGATCATTGAAAAAGAACGAGAGTTCCAGAAATACATCTATTTCTGCTTTATTGACTATGCCAAAGCCTTTGACTGTGTGGATCACAATAAACTGTGGAAAATTCTGACAGAGATGGGAATACTAGGCTACCTGACCTGCCCTTTGAGAAATCTGTATGCAGGTCAGGAAGCAACAGTTGGAACTGAACATAGAACAGCCTGGTTCCAAATAGGAAAAGGAGTATATCAAGGCTGTATATTGTCACCGGGCCTATTTAACTTCCATGATAGTACATCATGAGAAACACTGGACTGGAAGAAACATAAGCTGGAGTGAAGATTACTGGGAGAAATATCAGTAACCTCAGATATGCAGATGACACCAGCCTTATGGCAGAAAGTGAAGAGGAACTAAAAAGCCTCTTGATGAAAGTGAAAGAGGAGAGTGAAAAGGTTGGCTTAAAGCTTAACATTCAGAAAACGAAGATCATGGCATCCGGTCCCATCACTTCATGGGAAATAGGTGAGGAAACAGTGGAAACAGTGTCAGACTTTATTTTATTGGGCTCCAAAATCACTGCAGATGGTGATTGCAGCCATGAAATTAGAAGACACTTACTCCTTGGAAGAAAAGTTATGACCAACTTAGATAGCATATTCAAAAGCAGAGACATACTTTGCCGACTAAGGTCCGTCTAATCAAGGCTATGGTTTTTCCTGTGGTCATGTATGGATATGAGAGTTGGACTGTGAAGAAGGTTAAGCGCCGAAGAATTGATGCTTTTGAACTATGGTGTTGGAGAAGACTCTTGAGAGTCCTTTGGACTGCAAGGAGATCCAACCAGTCCATTCGAAGGAGATCAGCCCTGGGATTTCTTTCTTCAGCTAAAGCTGAAGCTCCAGTACTTTTTCCACCTCTTGTGAAGAGTTGACTCATTGGAAAAGACTCTGATGCTGGGAGGGATTGCGGGCAGGAGGAGAAGGGGACAACAGAGGATGAGCTGGCTGGATGGCATCACTGACTCGATGGATGTGAGTCTGAGTGAACTCCGGAAGTTGATGATTGACAGGGAGGCCTGGCGTGCTGCGATTCATGGGGTCACAAAGAGTCAGACACGACTGAGCAACTGAACTGAACTGAACTGAAGAGCAGCAAACAGAAGAAGCTACCGCCTTGAAAGTGATAGATACAATAGATTAAAACCCTGTAGTTAGTACCGACTACCTAGGAAGGGGCCTATAGATCTTGAGAAATATAAGCCGGACTAAGGAACTATCTCAAAATGAACTGACCTCACACTGTCTACAACAACACCAGAGAAAGTCCTAGATATATTTTTACTATTTTTACTATCATTCTTTTTTAATTTTTTTAATTTTTAAGTCCTCTATTACTCCTTTAATTTTACTTTTTATAACCTACTATACTTTGCAAAAAAAGAGAGAGAAAAAATTTTTAAACAAACTTCATATATATTTTTTCTTATAATTTTTGTGACTTTGTTTTTTTTTCTTTTCTTTTCTTTAATATTATGTTTTTGAAAATCCAACTTCTACTCTAGATTTTTAATCTTTGCTTTTGGTATTTGTTATCAATTTTGTACCTTTAAGAACCCAATCTTCAGTACCCATTTTTACTTGGGAGCGAGATTACTGGCTTGACTGATCTCTCTCTCTTTGGACTCTTCTTTTTCTCCACCAGGTCACCTCTATCTCCTCCTTCTCCCTTCTCTTCTCTACCCAAATCTGTGACTCTCTTTGTGTGTTCCAGACGGTGGAGAACACTTAGGGAACTGATTACTGGCTGGATCTGTGTCTCACATTTTGATTCCCTGCTTTATCCTCCTGGCCACCTCTGTCTCCTTCCTCCCTCTTCTCTTCTCTGTATAACTCCATGAACATCTCTGAGTGGTCCAGACTGTGGAGCACACATAAGGAAGTGATTAGTGGCTACCTTGCTCTCTCCTCTTTTGATTCCACCTCATCTCATCCAGGTCACCTCTATCTCCCTCCTCCCTCTTCTCTTCTCCATGTAACTCTGTGAACCTCTCTAGGTATCCCTCACCGTGGAGAAACTTTTCATCTTTAACCTAGATGTTTTTTCAGTGGTGCTATATAGATGGAGAAGTCTTGAGACTACTGTAAAAATAAGACTGAAAACCAGAAGCAAAAGGCTTAATCCTGAGAACATCAGAGAATTCCTGACTCCAGGGAACATTAATCGACAGAAACTCATCAAATACCTCCATACCTACACTGAAACCAAGCACCACCCAAGGGCCAACAAGTTCCGGAGCAAGACATACCACAAAAATTCTCCAGCAACACAGGAACACAGCCCTGAGTTTCAATATACAGGCTGCCCAAAGTCACTCCAAACCCATTGACACCTCATATCTCATTACAGAATACTTCACTGCACTCCAGAGAAAAGAAATCCAGCTCCACCCACCAGAACACCGACACAAGCTTCCCTGACCAGGAAACCTTGACAAGCCAACCATACAACCCCACCCACAGTGAGGAAACTCCACAATAAAGAGAACTCTACAAATTGCCAGAATACAGAAAGGCCACCCCAAACATAGCAACATAAACAAGATGAAAAGACAGTGAAGTGAGTGAAGTCGCTCAGTCGTGTCCGACTCTTTGCGACCCATGGACTATAGCCCACCAGGCTCCTCCATCCATGGGATTCTCCAGGCAAGAATACTGGAGTGGGTTGCCATTTCCTTCTCCAGGGAACAGGATACATGCCCACCAAACCAAACAAAAGAGGAAGAGATAGGGAATCTACCTGAGAAAGAATTCCAAATAATGATAGTGAAAATGATCCAAAATCTTGAAAACAAAATGGATTTGCAGATAAATAGCCTGGAGACAAGGATTGAGAAGATGCAAGAAAGGTTTAACAAGGACCTAGAAGAAATAAAAAAGAGTCAATATATGATGAATAATGCAATAAATGAGATCACAAACACTCTGGAGGCAACAAATAGTAGAATAATGGAGGCAGAAGATAGGATTAGTGAAGTAGAAGATAGAATGGTAGAAATAAATGAATCAGAGAGGAAAAAAAGAAAAACGCATTAAAAGAAATGAGGATAATCTCAGAGACCTCTGGGACAATGTTAAACGCCCCAAAATTTGAATCATACAAGTCCCAGAAGAAGAAAACAGAAAGAAAGACCATGAGAAAAAACTTGAGGAGATAATAGTTGAAAACTTCCCTAAAATGGGGAAGGAAATAATCGACCAAGTCCAAGAAACCCAGAGAGTCCCAAACAGGATAAACCCAAGAAGGAACACCCCAAGACACATATTAATCAAATTAACAAAGGTAAAACACATTAAAAGCAGCAAGGGAAAACAACAAATAACACACAAAGGGATTCCCATAAGGATAACAGCTGATCTTTCAGTAGAACTCTTCAGGCCAGGAGGGAATGGCAGGACATACTTAAAGTGATGAAAGAAAATAACCTATAGCCCAGATTACTGTACCCAGCAAGGATCTCATTCAAATATGAAGGAGAAATCAAAAGCTTTCAGTTCAGTTCAGTTGCTCATTCTCGCCCGATTCCTTGCAGCCCCATGAATCACAGCATGCCAGGGCTCCCTGTCCAACACCATCTCCCGGAGTTCACTCAGACTCATGTCCATCAAGTCAGTGATGCCATCCAAACAGCTCATCCTCTGCCATCCCCTTTTCCTCCTGCCCCTCATCCCTCCAAGCATCAAAGTCTTTTTCAGTGAGTCAACTCTTCGCATGAGGTGGCCAAAGTACTGGAGTTTCAGCTTTAGCATCATTCCTTCCAAAAAACACCCAGGGCTGATCTCCTTTAGAATGGACTGGTTTACATACAAGCAAAAGCTGAGAGAATTCAGCACCACCAAACCAGCTCTCCAACAAATGTTAAATCATCTTCTCTAGACATGAAACACAAAAAGGGTGTATAAACTTGAACCCAAAACAATAAATTAAATGATAATGAGATCATACTTATCAATAATTACCTTAAACATAAATGGGTTGAATGCCTCAACCAAAAGACAAAGACTGGCTGAGTGGAAACTAAAACAAGACCCCTATATATGTTGCCTACAAGATTCCCACCTCAAAAAAGGAGACATATACAGACTGAAAGTGAAGGGCTGGAGAAAGACATTCTATGCAAATAGAGACCAAAAGAAGGCAGGAGTAGCAATACTCATATCAGATAAAATAGACTTTAAAACAAAGGCTCTGAAAAGAGACAAAGAAAGACACTACTTAATGATCAAAGGATCAATCCAAGAAGAAGATATAACAATTATAAATATATGCACCCAACATAGGAGTACCACATATGTAAGACAAATTCTAACAAGTATGAAAGAGGAAATTAACAATAACACAGTCGTCCACAGTACTGGGAGACTTTAATACCCCACTCACACCTGTGGATAGATCAACTAATAGAAAATCATCAAGGAAACACAAAATTTAAATGAAACAATAGACCAGCTAACCTAATTGATATCTATAGGACATTTTACCCCCAAACAATGAATTTCACCTTTTTCTCAAGTGCACACAAAACCTTCTCCAAGATAGATCACATCCTGGGCCATAAATCTAGCCTTGGTAAACTCAAAAAAAAAAAAAAAAAGAAATCATTCCAAGCATTTTTTCTGACCACAATGCAGTAAGATTAGATCTCAATTACAGGAGAAAAACTATTTAAAACTCCAACTTATGGAGGCTGAACAACATGCTGCTGAATAACCAACAAATCACAGAAGAAATCAAAAAAGAAATCCAAATATGCATAGAAAGGAATGAAAATGAAAACACAACTACACAAAACCTGCGGGATACTGTAAAAACACTGATAAGGGGAAAGCTCATAGCAAAACAGGCATACCTCAAGAAACAAGAAAAAAGTCAAATAAATAACCTAACTCTACACCTAAAGTAACTAGAAAAGGAAGAAATCAAGAACCACAGGGTTAGTAGAAGAAAAGAAATCTTAAAAATTAGGGCAGAAATAAATGCAAAAGAAATTAAAGAGACCATAGAAAAAAAATCAACAAAGCCAAAAGCTGGTTCTTTGAAAGGATAAATAAAATTGACAAACCATTAGCCAGACTAATCAAGAAACAAAGGGAGAAAAATCAAATCAATATAATTAGAAATGAAAATGGAGAGACCACAGTAGACAACACAGGAATACAAAGGATCATAAAAGACTATTATCAGCAATTATATGCCAATAAAATGGACAAGTAGGAAGAAATGGACAAATTCTTAGAAAAGTGCCACTTTTCAAAACTGAATCAGGAAGAAATAGGAAATCTTAACAGACCCATCACAAGCATGGACATTGAAACTGTAATCAGAAATCTTCCAGCAAACAAAAGTCCAAGTCCAGATGGCTTCACAGCTCAATTCTACCAAAAATTTCGAGAAGAGCTAACACCTATCCTACTCAAACTCTTCTAGAAAATTGCAGAGGAAGGTAAACTTCCAAACTCATTCTATGAAGTCACCATCACCCTAATACCAAAACCTGACAAAGATGCCACAAAAAAGAAAACTACAGGCCAATATCACTGATGAACATAGATGCAGAAATCCTCAACAAAATTCTAGCAATCAGAATCCAACAACACATTAAAAAGATCATACACCATGATCAAGTGGGCTTTATCCCAGGGATGCAAGGATTCTTTGATATCCACAAATCAATCAATGTAATACACCATATTAACAAGTTGAAAAATAAAAGCCATATGATTATCTCAATAGATGCAAAGAAAGCCTTTGACAAAATTCAACATCCATTTATGATAAAAACTCTCCAGAAAGCAGGAATAGAATGACCATACCTCAACATAATAAAAGCTATATATGACAAAACCACAGCAAACATTATCCTCAGTGGTGAAAAATTGAAACTATTCCCCCTAAAGTCAGGAAAAGACAAGGGTGCCCACTTTCACCACTCATATTCAACATAGCTTTGGAAGTTTTGGCCACAGCAATCAGAGCAGAAAAAGAAATAAAAGGAATCCAAGTTGGAAAAGAAAAAGTAAAACTCTCACTGTTTGCAGATGACATGATGTACATAGAAAACCCTAAAGACTCCACCAGAAAATTGCTAGAGCTAACCAATGAATATAGTAAATTTGCAGGATATAAAATTAACACAGAGAAATCCCTTGCATTCCTATACACTAATAATGAGAAAATAGTGAAATTAAGGAAAGAATTCCATTCACCATTGCAACGAAAAGAATAAAATACTTAGGAATAGATCAACCTAAAGAAACAAAAGACCTATATATAGAAAACTATAAAACACTGGTGAAAGAAATCAAAGAGGGCACTAATAGCTGGAAAATATACCATGTTCATGTATCAGAAGAATAAATATAGCGAAAATGAGTATACTACCCAAAGCAATCTATAGATTTAACGCAATCCCTAACAAGCTACCAACGGTATTTTTCACAGTTCAGTTCACTTCAGTTTAGTCACTCAGTCGTGTCTGACTCTTTGCGACCACATGAATCACAGCACGCCAGGCCTGCCTGTTCATCACCAACTCCTGGAATTCACTCAGACTCACATCCATCGAGTCAGTGATGCCATCCAGCCATCTCATCCTCTGTCATCCCCTTCTCCTGCCCCCCGAATCCCTCCCAGCATCAGAGTCATTTCCAGTGAGTCAATCTTCTCATGAGGTGCCCAAAGTACTGGAGTTTCAGCTTTAGCATCATTCCTTCCAAAGAAATCCCAGGGCTGATCTCCTTCAGAATGGACTGCTTGGAACTCCTTGCAGTCCAAGGGGCTCTCAAGAGTCTTCTCCAACACCACAGTTCAAAAGCATCAATTCTTCAGCACTCAGCCTTCTTCACAGTCCAACTCTCACATCCATACATGACTACTGGAAAAATCATAGCCTTGACTAGACAGACCTTAGTCGGCAAAGTAATGTCTCTGCTTTTGAATATGCTATCTATGTTGGTCAGAGCTAGAACAAATAATTTCACAGTTTGTATGGAAATACAAAAAACCTCGAGTAGCCAAAGCAACATTGAGAAACAAGAATGGAGCTGGAGGAATCAACCTACTTGACTTCAGGTTCTACTACAAAGCCAGTCATCAAGACAGTATGGTACTGGCACAAAGACAGAAATAGAGATCAACGGGTCAAAATAGAAAGCCCAGAGACAAATCCACACACCTATGGACACCTTATCTTTGACAAAGAACAAGAATATACAATGGAGAAAAGACAATCTCTTTAACAAGTGGTGCTGGGAAGACTGGTCAACCACTGGGAAAATAATGAAACTAGAACACTTTCTAACACCAATCACACACGGAAACTCAAAATGGATTAAAAGTCTATACATAAGACCAGAAACTATAAAACTCCTAGAGGAGAACATAGGCAAAACACTCTCTGACAGAACTATGACCCACCTCCCAGAATATTGGAAATAAAAGCAAAAATAAACAAATGTGACCTAATTAAAATTAAAAGCTTTTGCACAACAAAGGAAACTATAAACAAGGTGAAAACCCTTCAAGATGGGAGAAAATAATAGCAAATGAAGCAACTGACAAACAACTAATCTCAAAAATACACAAGCAACACCTGCAGCTCAATTCCAGAAAAATAAATGACTCAATCAAAAAATAAGCCAAAGAACTAAACAGACATTTCTCTAAAAAAGACATACAGATGGCTAAGAAACACATGAAAAGATGCTCAACATCAATCATTATCAGAGAAATGCAAATCTAAACCACAATGAGGTATCATTTCAAGCCAGTCAGAATGGCTGCAATCCAAAAGTCTACAAGCAATAAATGCTGGAGTGGGTGTGGAGAAAAGGGAACCCTCTTTAACTCTTGATGGGAATGCAGACTAGTACAGCCACTATGGAGAACAGTATGGAGATTCCTTAAAACACTGGAAATAGAACTGCCAAGGAGACACAGCTATCCCACTGCTGAGCATACACACCAAGGAAACCAGAATTGAAAGAGACACGTGACCCCAGTGTTCATTGCAACACTGTTTATAATAGCCAGGACATGGAAGCAACCTAGACATCCATCAGCAGATGAATGGATAAGAAAGCTGTGGTACATATACACAATGGAGTATTCAGTTAAGTTCAGTCACTTAGTTGTGTCTGACTCTTTGAGACCCCATGAACTGCAGAACGCCAGGCCTCCCTGTCCATCACCATCTCCCAGAGTTCACTCAAACTCATGTTCATTGAGTAGTGATGCCATCCAGCCATCTCATCCTCTGCCGTCACCTTCTTCTCCTACCCTCAATCCCTCCCAGCATCATAGTCTTTTCTAATGAGTCAACTCTTCACATGAGGTGGCCAAAGTACTGGAGTTTCAGCTTCAGCATCATTCCCTCCAAAGAAATCCCAGGGCTGAACTCCTTCAGAATGGAATGGTTGGATCTCCTTGCAGTCCATGGGACTCTAGGGAGTCTTCTCCAACACCACAGTTCATCAATTCTTCGGCGTTGAGTCTTCTTCACAGTCCAACTCTCAGATCCATACATGAACACAGGAAAAACCATAGCCTTGACTAGATGGACCTTAGTGGTAAAGTAATGTCTCTGCTTTTGAATATATTATCTACGTTGGTCATAACTTTTCTTCCAAGGAGTAAGCGTCTTTTAATTTCCTGGCTGCAGTCACTATCTGCAGTGATTTTGGAGCCTCAAAAAATAAAGTCTGACATGTTTCCCCCATCTAATTCCCATGAAGTGATGGGACCGGATGCCATGATCTTTGTTTTCTGAATGTTGAGCTTTAAGCCAACTTTTTCACACTCCTCTTTCACATTCATCAAGAGGCCCTTTAACTCCTCTTTACTTTCTGCCATAAGGGTGGTGTCATCTGCGGTTATTGATATCTGAGGTTATTGATATTTCTCCCAGCAATCTTGATTCCAGCTTGTGCTTCTTCCAGTCCAGCGTTTCTCATGATGTAGTCTGCATCTCTGCATAGAAGTTAAATAAGCAGGGTGACAATATACAGCCTTGACGTACTCCTTTTCCTATTTGGAACCAAGCTGTTGTTACATGTCCAGTTCTAACTGTTGCTTCCTGACCTGCATACAGATTTCTCAAGAGGCAGTCAGGTAGTCTGGTATTCCCATCTCTGTCAGAATATTCCAAAGTTTATTGTGATCCACACAGTCAAAGGCTTTGGCATAGTCAATAAAGCAGAAATAGATGTTTTTCTGGAACTCTCGTTCTTTTCGATGATCCAGCGGATGTTGGCAATTTGATCTCTGGTCTTTCTGCCTTTTCTAAAACCAGCTTGAACATCAGGGAGTTCACGGTTCATGTATTACTGAAGCCTGGATTGGAGAATTTTGAGCACCAGATGGTCAACACCGAAAGCAGATTGATTATATTCTTTGCAGCCAAAGATGGAGAAGCTACATACAGTCAACAAAAACAAGACCAAGAGTTGTCTGTGGCTCAAATCATGAACTCCTTATTACCAAATTCAGACTCAAATTGAAGAAGGTATGGAAAACCACTAGACCATTCAGGTATAACCTAAATCAAACCCCTTATAATTATACAGTGGAAGTGAGAAATAGATTTAAGGGCCTATATCTGATAGATAGATGGCTGGATGAACTATGGAATGAGGTTCAAGACACTGTACAGGAGACAGGGATCAAGACCATCCCCATGGAAAAGAAATGCAAAAAGCAAATTGGCTGCCTGGGGAGGCCTTACAAATAGCTGTGAAAAGAAGAGATGCGAAAATCAATGGAGAAAAGGAAAGATACAACCATCTGAATTCAGAGTTCCAAAGAATAGCAAGAATAAATAAGAAAGCCTTCCTCGGAGATCAATGCAAAGAAATAGAGGAAAAGAACAGAATGGGAAAGACTAGAGATCTCTTCAAGAAAACTAGAGATATCAAGGGAACATTTCATGAAAAGATGGGCTCGATAAAGGACAGAAATGGTCTGGATCTAACAGAAGCAGAAGATATTAAGAAGAGGTGGCAAGAATACATGGAAGAACTCTACAAAAAGATCTTCAAGACCCAGATAATCATGATGATGTGCTCAGTCATCTAGAGCCAGACATCTTGGAATGTGAGGTCAAGTGGTCCTTAGAAAGCATCACTATTATCAAAGCTAGTAGAGGTGATGGAATTCCAGTTGAGCTGTTTCAGATCCTGAAAGATGATGCTGTGAAAGTGCTGCACTCAATATGCCAGCAAATTTGGAAAACTCAGCAGTGGCCCCAGGACTTGAATAGGCCAGTTTCATTCCAATCCCAAAGAAAGGCAATGCCAAAGAATGCTCAAACTACCGCACAATTGCACTCATCTCACATGCTAGTAGAGTAAAGTAATACAGCCTTGACATACTCCTTTTTTCTATTTGGAACCAGTCTGTTGTTCCATTTCCAGTTCTAACTGTTGCTTGCTGACCTGCATATAGGTTTCTCAAGAGGCAGGTCAGGTGTTCTGGTATTCCCACCTCTCTCAGAACTTTCTACTGTTGATTGTGTTCCAGACAGTCAAAGGCTTTAGCATAGTCAATAAAGCAGAAATAGATGTATTTCTGGAACACTCTTGCTTTTTCCATGATCCAGTGGATGTTGGCAATTTGATCTCTGGTTTTCTGCCTTTTCTAAAAGCAACTTGAACATCAGGAAATTCACAGTTCACATATTGCTGAAGCCTGGCTTGGAGAATTTTGAGCTATACTTTACTAGCATGTGACATGAGTGCAACTGTGTGGTAGTTTGAGCATTCTTTGGCATTGCCTTTCTTTGGGATTGGAATGAACACTGACCTTTTCCAGTCTTGTGGCCACTGCTGAGTTTTCCAAATATGCTGGCATATTGAGTGCAGCACTTTCACAGCATCATCTTTCAGGATCTGAAACAGCTCCACTGGAATGCCATCACCTCCACTAGCTTTGTTCGTAGTGATGCTTCCTAAGGCCCACTTAACATCACATTCCAAGATGTCTGGCCATAGGTGAATGATCACACCATCGTGATTATCTTGGTCATAAAGATCTTTTTGTATAGTTCTTCTATGTATCTTGTCACCTCTTCTTAATATCTTCCGCTTCTGTTAGGTCCATACCATTTCTGTCCTTTATCGAGCCCCTCTTTTCATGAAATGTTCCCTTGGTGTCTCTAATTTTCCTGAAGAGATCTCTAGTCTTTCCCATTCTGTTCTTTTCCTCTATTTCTTTGCATTGATCTCTGAGGAAGGCTTTCTTATCTATTCTTGTTATTCTTTGGAACTCTGCATTCAGATGGTTGTATCTTTCCTTTTCTCCTTTGCTTTTCGCCTTTCTTCGTTTCACAGCTATTTGTAAGGCCTCCCCAGGCAGCCAATTTGCTTTTTTGCATTTCTTTTCCATGGGGATGGTCTTGATCCCTGTCTCCTGTACAGTGTCTTGAACCTCATTCCATAGTTCATCCAGCCATCTATCAGATATAGGCCCTTAAATCTATTTCTCACTTCCACTGTATAATCATAAGGGATTTTATTTAGGTTATATCTGAATGGTCTAGTGGTTTTCCATACTTTCTTCAATTTGAGTCTGAATTTGGTAATAAGGAGTTCATGATCTGAGCCACAGACAGCTCCTGGTCTTGTTTTTGTTGACTGTATATAGCTTCTCCATCTTTGGCTGCAAAGAATATAATCAAGCTGATTTCAGTGTTGACCATCTGATGATGTCCATGTGTAGAGTCTTCTCTTGTTTTGTTGGGAGAAGGTGTTTGCTATGATCAGTGCATTTTCTTGGCAAAACCTCTATTAATCTTTGCCCTGCTTCATTCCGTATTCCAAGACCAAATTTGCCTGTTACACCAGGTGTTTCTTGACTTCCTACTTTTGCATTCCAGTTCCCTATAATAAAAAGAACTTCTCTGGGGTGTGTTAGTTCTAAAAGATCTTATAGGTCTTCATAGAACCGTTCAGCCTCAGCTTCTTCAGCGTTACTCGTTGAGGCATAGACTTGGATTACCGTGATTTTGAATGGTTTGCTTTGGAGATGAACAGAGATCATTCTGTCGTTTTTGAGATTGCATCCAAGTACTGCATTTTGGACTCTTTTGTTGACCATGATGACTACTCCATTTCTTCTGAGGGATTCCTGCCCACAGTAGTAGATATAATGGTCATCTGAGTAAATTCACCGATTGCCATCCATTTTAGTTCACTGATTCCTAGAATGTCAACATTCACTCTTGCCATCTCTTGTTTCACCACTTCCAATTTGCCTTGATTCATGGATCTGACTTTCCAGATTCCTATGCAATATTGCTCTTTACAGCACCAGACCTTGCTTCTATCACCAGTCATGTCCACAGCTGGGTATTGTTTTTTCTTTGGCTTCATCTCTTGATTCTTTCTGGAGTTATTTCTCCACTGATCTCCAATAGCGTACTAGGTACCTACTGACCTCGGGTGTTCCTCTTTCAGTATCCTATCATTTTGCCTTTTCATGCTGTTCATGGGGTTCTCAAGGCAAGAATGCTGAAGTGGTTTGCCATTCCCGTCTCCAGTGGACCACATTGTCACACCTCTGCCATGTCTGCCCATCTTGGATGGCCCCATATGGCATGGTTTAGTTTCATTGAGTTGTACAAGGCTGTGGTCCTAGTGTGATTAGATTGACTAGTTTTCTGTGATTATGGTTTCAGTGTGTCTGCCCTCTCACAACACCTACCATCATACTTACTTGGGTTTTTCTTACCTTGGACGTGGGGTATCTTTTCACGGCTGCTCCAGCAAAGTGCAGCTGCTGCTCCTTACTTTGGACGAGGGGTATCTCCTCACTGCTGCCTCTCCCCACCTTGAACATGGAGTATTACTCAGCCATTAAAAATAATACATTTGAATCAGTTCTAATGAGGTGGATGAAACTGGAGCCTATTATACAGAGTGAAGTAAGCCAGAAAGAAAAACACCAATGCAGTATACTAACACATATATATGGAATTTAGAATGACAGTAATGATAACCCTGTAGGCAAGACAGCAAAAGAGACACAGATGTATAGAACAGCCTTTTGGACTCTGTGGGAGAAGGAGAGGGTGGGATGATTTGGGATAATGGCATGGAAACATGTATAATATCATATAAGGAACGAATGCCAGTCCAGGTTTGACACAGGATCCTTGGGGCTGGTGCACTGGAAGGCCCGGAGGGATGGTATGGGGAGGAAGGTGAGAGAGGGTTTCAGGATTGGGAACATGAGTATGCCCTGGTGGATTCATGTTGATGTGCAGCAGAACCAATACAATATTGTAAAGTAATTAGCCTCCAATTAAAATAAATAAATTTAAATTTAAAAAATTACAAAAAAAAAAAAAAAAAGAATAAGGCTGGAGGCATCATGCTTCCTGACTTCAGCCTATATTTCAAAGCTATAGTAATCAAAACAATGCCATACTGACACAAAACAGACATATAAATCAATGGAACAGAATAGAAATTCCAGAAATGAACTCATGCACTATGGTCAATTAATCTATGACAAAGAATGCAAAAATTATCAGTGAAGAAAGACAATCTTGTCAATAAGTAGTACTGGGAAGATTGGACAGCTACATATAAAAGAATGAACTTAGAATATTTTCTCACACTATGGAGAAAATGGATTAAAGACCTAAATGTAAGATAAAAACCATAAAAATCCTATGGAAATCATGAGCATAAAAGTCTTTGACATAATTTGTAGCAATATTTTTGTATATGTTTCCTAAGGCAAAGGAAATAAAAGCAAACAATGAGCAAATGGGACTGAATTAAAAAGCTTTTGCACAGCAAAGGAAACCGTTGACAAAACAAAAAGACAACCTATCAAAATGGGAGAAAATATTCACAGGTGGCATGATTGATAAGTACTTTCCAAATTAAAGAATAGATCAATATCACTAATCATCAGAAAAATGCAAACCAGACCAAAATGATTACCTCAAATTTGTCAGAGTGACTGTGATCAAAAAGATCACAAATAACAAATGTTGGCAAGGATGTAAAGGGAGTCTTTGTACACTGTTAGTGGGAATAAAAATTGGTGCAGCCACTTTGGAAAACAATTTATGGAGGTTCCTAAAAATACTAAAAATAAAATTACCATCAGTTCAGTTCAGTTACTCAGCCATGTCTGACTCTGCCACCCCATGGACTGCAGCGCACCATGCTTCCCTGCCCATCACCAACTCTCTGGGCTTACTCAAACTCATGTCCATTGAGTCAGTGATGCCATCCAACTATCTCATTCTCTGCCATCCCCTTCTCCTCCTGCCTTCAATCATTTCCAGGATCAGGGTCTTTTCAAATGAGTCAGTTCTTTTCATCAGGTGGCCAAATTATTGTAGTTTCAGCTTGAGCATCAGTCCTTCCAATGAATATTCAGGACTGATTTCCTTTAGGATGGACTGGTTGGATCTCTTTGCAGTCCAAGGGACTCTCAAGAGTCTTCTCCAACACCACAGTTCAAAAGCATCAAGTCTTTGGCACTCAGCTTTTTATAGCTCAACTCTCACATCCATATAGGACTACTGGAAAAACCATAGCCTAGACTAGATGGATATTTATTGGCAAAGTTATGTCTCTGATTTTCAATATGCTGTCTAGGTTGGTGATAACTTTCCTTCCAAGGAGTAAGTGTCTTTTAATTTCATGGCTGCAATCATCATCTGCAGTGATTTTGGAGCCCCCAAAATAAAGCCTGACACTGTTTCCCCATCTATTTCCCATGAAGTGATGAAACCGGATGCCATGATCTTAGTTTTCTGAATGTTGAACTTTAAACCAACTTTTTCACTCTCCACTTTCACTTTCATCAAGAGGATCTTTAGTTCTTCTTCACTTTCTGCCATAAGGGTGGTGTCATCTGCATATCTGAGATATTGATATTTCTCCCAGCAATCTTGGTTCCAGCTTATACTTCTTCCAGCCCAGCATTTTTCATGATGTACTCTGCACATGAGTTAAATAAGCAGGGTGACTATATATAGCCTTGATGTACTCCTTTTTCTATTTGGAACCAGTCTGTTGTTCCATGCACAGTTCAAACTATTGCTTCCTGATCTGCATACAGATTTGTCAAGAGGCAGGTCAGGTAGTCTGGTATTCCCATATCTTTCTTAATTTTCCACAGTTTCTTGTGATCCACACAGTCAAAGTCTTTAGCATAGTCAATAAAGCAAAAATAGATGTTTTTCTGGAACTCTCTTGCTTTTCTGATAATCCAGTGTATGTTGGCAATTTGATCTTTGGTTCCTCTGCCTTTTCTAAAACCAGCCTGAACATCTTGAAGTTCACAGTTCATGTATTGTTGAAGACTGGTAGCCTGAAGTCTTCCCTGGTGGCTCAGCAGTAAAGAAACTGCCTACAATGCAGGAGAAGCAAGAGAATGTAGGTTCAGTCCCTGGGTGGGAAAGATCTGCTGGAGATGGAAATGGCAGCCTACTCTTTTATTCCTGCCTGGGAAATCCCATACACAGAGGAACCTGGTGGTCTACAGTCCATGGGTTTGCAAGAGTCAAACATGATTTAGTGACTAAAACACTACTAAAATATTGAATCACTATGTTGTGCAATGAAACAAATATAATATTGTAAATCAACTATGCACTAATACAATTGTAAATAGATAATTCTTATTATGGTATTGTCCTAAAATATACATATTATAAAGATGCATTTATTATCCCATCTCTTGCTGCCCTGGTACACTTTTGTTTAAAATGTGTTTAAATATTTGCTCTTTTCTTAATCTTAAAACTGTACAACTGAGATAGTCAGAGTTCCTAGCCCAATTGGAAATTAAGGTATGATTGGCTGAGTGCTACCAATTCTCTGCTTTGTGATGGCTGAAACCTGTGAGATTTCTGTTCACAGATATAGTATTTGATAAATCCCATTTAGTGGAGTGGCAGGTAAATTCTACACAATGAATGTGCATGATAAAGCATCTGAGGAAGGAAAGAGGGAGGGAACAAGGAGAGAGGAAAGGAGGCAGGCAAGTAGGGAAAACAGGAAAGAGGCAAAGAAGAAAAGAGGGAAAGAGGAAGAAAACATGAAACTAAAGGATCAAGAAAAGGGATATCATGAATATCTGTGTGCAGAGTGGGAGAGCTGTGGTATCATAAAACTGGACAGTTAGCCAATGTCAGGTAGGCTCAAGAGGCTCAACAATATGGATTAAGATAGAGAGCCATCTAGACCATCAGAAGAACAGGATTTGTAATCAAAGGAAGCTTCATATTTATGTAATGAATTTGTAATTAATTCAAATGCTTCACTTAATAATTTTGGAGAAGGAAATGGCAACATGCAATTCCTTGAATTCTCTATTTTCCATCCTGTTTGATTCAAGATCCAATAAATACCCCTAGCTAGACATTATACATGCCAAAAAGTATTCTACCAATCACTAAGCAGAAGCTTAACAGGAAAAATTAAACCTGAACCCACATATTAGGCAAAGTGGCAAGGGCAGGCATTTTACAGCATCTGAGTTCTCCATGACTGCTATATTAACATAATGCATATTATGTTATATGCATATATTAAGTGCAATTTTTTGAATAAAAAGTCACCACATTATTCTCTCTCTGGACCACACATAGGAATAACTGCAGCAGAAGTCTGAAATTACATCTCCCCTCAGTACCCTGGTTTCTCTGTTGCCATGACAACTACAGAGAGGATGAAATGAGGTTCCAAGATATGATCAAATTCATTGATTTTTTAAAAAATCAGGTTATGTATTTCATGAATAGAAAATATAAAATACCAAGTTAAAATTAAATTATATTGCTTGAATTATCTTATTATACATATTCAATAAAGGACTTCACAATCTTGAATTCAAATGGACTGTATTTCTGGAGTTACTGAAATAAATCTAGGATCCCCTCCATTATGATCTTAGAATGAACATTGAATTATCTGAATGGAAACAATGAAGGGATTCAGAGCTGTCTGCAAAGACAATGAGTTGTCACTTTCTACCACCAGTTGCATTCTAGAAAACAGGTGCTCAGTAACCCAATATCACAGCTCAGTGTTTTAACACACTATTGGAATGATAAGAGGTATTTGAGTATCTGTTGAAAAATACACATTACAAATTAGAACAAATCACAAATAATTAATTTTTGGAAATATCAGCTAATAGATAACAATTAAATAAAGTGAAGCGTAAATATGTATAATCATTACTGCCTGATAGGTAAGGCCACTTCTGTTAGAAGAAATCTTTGAAAAACAATTTTACTGAAAATTTTATTTTGGATTTAGAAATATATTTTATGTTCTCCATCACCCTGTAGAAGTTTCCATAGATATAGTAAAAATGTCAGTTACTACCAAAGTTGTCAATATCTGATGTATCTAATGACAATACTTTTTTTTATTAAGAGTATTAAGAAAGAGAAACAATGATGTACTTTCATTATTTTTTTAGTTAGAAGTAGGTTAATTTCCTCTAAGTCTAGACTGATTTGTTTTCCATTCTACTTCATAAGTTAGGCATTGTGGGGCTTATGACAAATTAAAGGCTTTTAGCTTCCCCATTTCATAGCTGAGAATTTTATGTGAAGTGTGAAATGAGGTCAGTTTGCAAGAATCACTTATGAAGATTTAAGTGGGACAGTGTGTAAGAGAAAAATATCCCCTGGTTCTTTATAAAATAATAATGAGATTTTATTTATGGCCTATATATTTATAGTTCAGGGTAAATTAAAAATATGTAAAGATTCTATCTATTCTGAGAAACAGAGCAATAGTAAAGAAGTCTCAGTATCTGGAAAAAGTATGGTTTTGATGGTTTACTTCATTATTCATTGTAAATTATAATGAACAAGGCAAACTGTACATAGCCAACTGTTATGAACTTGTATCTCCTACAAAATTCTTATGAGAAAGACTTATCTCCTATCAATACCTTGGAATGCAACTGAATTTGGAGATAGATCCTATAAAGAGGCCATTAATGTTAAATAAATCATAAAGATGGGGCCTTATCTAATGGTATCCTTAGAAGAGAAAGAGATAAGCACAAAGAAAAGGCTGTATGAGTACTTGGAAAACAAAAAGCGATGTCCTCGTAAGAACACAGTGAGCAGGTCACCATCTGCAAGACAAGGAGAGAGGCCTCAATAGAAACCAAATCTCTGACACCTTGATCTTAGACTTTCAGGCTCCAGAACTATGGGAAAACAAATTTCTGTTGAAGCCACCCAGTCTCTGGCATCCCATTATAGCAACCTTAGCAAACTTAGACACCAAATATGAGAAGTTAGAAATTAGAGATGATGAGAAGCAAACCATTTTTCTGGCAGCTGGCAGTTAAAATCAATCCAGATCACTTTATTTTGGGGGACTTTCAATTCAAGCATCTCAACTTAGAGTACACAGGCTTTCCTCTTCACTATTCCTTACCAAGTTAGAGGAAGGAAATTAAAGACAAATGGGTTTCTTTATCTAAAATGGTAAGGACCAAGATCAAGAGGCTCCCTTTTGATTCAGACAATAGAGTCCATCTGTAACGCAGGAGACCCAGGTTCATTCCCTGGATTGGTAATATCCCTTGAAGAAGGAAACATTAACCCACTCCAGTAAGAGTTGAACAGATCTAAGTGACTAAAACTTTCACTTTTCTTCCTAGAATCTCTTGACTGGTGCCTCGAAAATTGCCATGGCAGAGGGAAGCTTAAACAATTTGAACTTTGAGAGTCACTTATAAACAACTAGTTAAATTTGTGAGGTTATTCTAAAGCTTATGAAGTCCCTGCAATTTCCAGAAAAAAATGAGGTGGAGCTTAGAGAAGTTGTTCTGTGCTTTGACCCTAAGTAGGGCTTCCCATGTAGAGCAAGTTGTAAAGAACCCACCTGCCAATGCAGGCCAGACATAAGACATGCCGGTTCCATCCCTGGATCAGAAAGATCCCCTGGAGAAGGGAGTGGCAATCCACTCCAGTATTCTCGCCTGGAGAATCCATGGACCAAGGAGGCTGGTAGGCTACAGTTCATAGCGTTGCCTGACTCTGTCAAACACGACTGAAATGACTTAGCACTGCATTGGGTGTGATCTTAAGCAAAGTGTCTAAACAACTTAACCAAATTTGTTTGTGTCATTCATTGTTATATAGGTATTCTAAGGGAAATGAGTGGGTAGGATGACCGTCATACTTATGGATTTTGACTGAAGAAGCCATGAGATGTCTTTCTAAAAGGATAGGAATTCAAAGTGAACAGTAAAGAAGATGAAGGCCATTCCTGCCCTAGGAATCATTGTTGTTTGGTCGCTAAATCATGTCTGACTCTTTGTGACCCCATGAACTGTTGCCCCAGGCTCCTCTGTCCATGGGATTTCCCAGCCAAGAATACTGGAGTGGGTTGCCATATCCTTCTCCAGGGGAATCCTCCTGACCCAGGGATTGAACTTGCATTTTCTGCATTGGCAGGTGGATTCCTTACCACTGGGCCACCAGGAAGCCCACTCTGGGAATGCAGGTATATCATTTCTGTGCTGAAAGTCTAGGTGGAGGTAACTTGTGGAGAAAAAAGCTTTAAAAGTCACATGCATCATCTCTCATCTGTGCCATTTAATATAGAGGAACTACTCTTAGGTTATATCAACCTTTCTGTGGCAACACACAAGATTGTGTCTACCAGAATCCTATCAGCCCAATTCCCACAAATATTATTAATAATTCATACTTTTTTCTAAATTCTTGTCTCAAAGTCTTACTAATTTCTAAATTCTTATCTCAAAATAAAGTCAAACAGATCTTCAGGGAATGGGGCACTCTAAACTCAAACTGCCCTCCAAACATGAGAATAGTCATGATGGTCTTGAGAAGTGACCAGTTCCAGATGCATTCTCTCCCCCAAATGCAGCGTTATGCATGGCCTTGCTGGAGGTATTTCCACCTCCCACCAGCCCACTGATGCACTAGCCAAGTGCCAAGTTCACAGAAGCTGTCATCACAACTGCTGTTATCCTCAGCTGTTAGTTCTGAGGGACAGGAGGAGATGCAGGAAGTAGGGTGAAAGGAAAGAAATAATTCATGATGCGTGACAGATGCATTGGAATTAAATAGCTTTTTATTTACTAGCATAGTTAGTTATGCATGGATTTCATCCTTTTAGAAATCATGTGCATTCTGTATTTTAGCTTTTAGGCTAAAAGACAGAAAATGCTCACCAGCATCCAATTTCTATGGCAACCTTTTTATCCCTCAGTTAGAAATTGGATGTAGGACTTATTGTGCATTACTCCCAGTGTTTAACATGTGTAGCAGGCCTCCTGAGCAAGAACTTTCAATCTTGCTAATCTAATTCACCTCTCTCTCATATTACTTTAGTTCAACCAACTTCTAATGTGCCTCTTATACATACCTTGGCTAATGTCTAGGATTCAAAGATGACTATAGCATGCTGACAGTCAGCCCAAACATATATCCCTAGAAATACACTGAAAAAGCACCACTCTGTTCTTTTTCAAGAATGCTCATAAGCCACTGTCATCAGCCATCTTTTCCTTCTCCTCTACTTCATCAGTGTGTACATTTAAAATACTTCCAATGATAGAGTCTATACTTAGTTGTTATATTTTAAATAATTATTATGAAGTACTGAATCACAAGACCCTCATTAATACTTAGGAACAAGCCAGGCCAACACACAGTTATATGGAACATAGCACAAATAGTAAACACATGTGTGAATGAATGAAGTAAATAAATGAACTGACAGACTCCTGAACCATTTTTAGGTAGATCAATTCCTGGACACATGGCTCCTCCTATCTATATTGGTTCTTAGCTTCAGTGTCAGAGAATGGTAACTTGGGGCTTGTGCTTCAATTGTGCAAGGTGAGTGGACAACTGTATCCTCTTGGAGTCAATGAACCTCTTGCACAGACTTCAGACTAACTCAGAGCTGTTGGCAGAAACCAGTAGCTTTAGCTTCTTGAGGGGAGAGTAAAGCATACACTACCCTAAAACAATGAAAACCATGTGTTGCATGTGGTACCACAGTCTGGGAAATACACTATATTGGCATCTTTTGAAACACAAATGAAAAGCCAGAGAGCTAGCTACTATCTTATGCTTGCTCTTAACAAGAAAACAAATTCTTTTGTTATAAAACCCTGAAGTCACTCACTTGTTCATAATCATTACTCAGACTATCTGGTACTGGTAGAAAAATAAGATAGCACTCCCTGCTTAGGTGTTCAGGGCCCTCTTCATCCTGGCTCTCAACTAGGCTTCACTTTTCCCTCCTCACCAACACCTCCTCTCTTAGCTAATGTTCTAGCATTGCTCTACTCTGCTGATACCATTCACTTTACCCAAAAACTTCCACACTCCTCTGGGCTATGCCTACAATAGCTGTTCTCTGAAGATCACAAGAAGTCTCACCTCTCACTTACACTTCACATTGCTATGTCCTGCTCAGCTCTGAGCTGCAGTAGTCTCTCTACTCTCTGGATGACTCTGCTGACAAGCATATCATCCTGCTTTGAGATACTTCTTATCTCAAAGCTGCATAGGTTTATTTTTATTCTGAATGACTTAGCCTCTAAAATGTGTAGGACCTGGTCTCCCAAATTAGTTTGATGCTCTTTGAAATCAAAGATTTTATTATCCTCCATACATATCAAACACACCACTGCAGGAAAACATATATATAAATTCCTGAGAAACCTGTATGCAGGTCAAGAAGCATCAGTTAGAACTGGACATGAAACAATGGACGGCTTCCAAGCTGTGAAAGGAGTATGTCAAGGCTGAATATTTTTAACTTATGTGAAGAGCACATCATGCAAAATGCCAGGATGGATTAGAGCTCAATCTGGAATCAACATTTCCAGGAGAAATATCTATAACCTCAGATATGCAGATGACACCATCCTAATGGCAGAAAGTAAAGAGGAACTAAAGAGCCTCTTGATGAAGGTGAAAGAAGAGAGTGAAAAAGCTGCCTTAAAAGTCAACATTCAAAAAACTAAGATCATGACATCTGGTTCTAATCACTTCATGGCAAACATATGGGGAAACAATGGAAACAATGATTGACTTTTTTTCTTGGGTGCCAAAATCACTGCAAATGGTGACTATAGCAAGCACCAAAAGATGCTTGCTCCTTGGAAGAAAAGCTATGACAAATGTATAGTGTATTAAAAAGCAGAGCCATCACTTTGCTGACAAAGGTCCATATAGTAAAACTATGGTTTGTCCAGTAGTCATGTATGGATGTGAGAGTTGGAGCATAAAGGAAGCTGAATACTGAAGAACTGATGCTTTCAAACTGTGATGCTAGAGAAGACTCTTGAGAGTCCCTTGGACAGCAAGGAAATCAAACCAGTCAATCCAAGAGGAAATCAAGCCTGAATGTTCACTGGAAGGACTTATGCTGAAGATGCAACTCCAATAATTTGGCCACCAGGTGCAAAGAGCTGACTCATTGGAAAAGACCCTGATGCTGGGAAAGATTGAGGGCAGGAGGAGAAGGGGCCTACAGAAGATAAGATGGTTCAACTCATGGACATGAATTTGAGCAACTCCAGAAGATAGTGAAGGACAGGGAAGTCTGTTGTGGGGCAGTCCATGGAATCACAAAGTGCTGGACATGACTATCCATCCAGTCCATCCTAAAGGAAATCAGTCCCAAGTATTCATTGGAAGGACCGATGCTGAAGCTGAAACTCCAATACTTTGGCCACCTGATGTGAAGAACTGACTCATTTGAAAAGACCCTGATGCTGGGAAATATTGAAGGTGGGAGGAGAAGGGGATGACAGAGGATGAGATGGTTGGATGGCATCACCGACTCAATGGACATGAGTTTGAGTAAACTCCAGGAGTTGGTGATGACCAGGGAGGCCTGTCATGCTGCAGTCCATGGGATCACAACTGAGTGACTGAACTGAACTGAACTGAACTGAACTGAAGCAACTGAAGAACAACAAAAGATATATTTGTATATAAGATAAAGGTTTTAAAAATAAGATTAATCATATATATGATTCTGAGGTATAAAGGGTTACATTTTCATATAATGAACATTTCTTGGAGACACCTTAATAATCACACTATTAAGTGTATGTGTTAGTTGCTCAGTCGGGTCTGACTCTTTGTCACCCCATGGACGGTAGCCTGCCAGGCTCCTCTGTCCGTGGAACAGGCAAGAATACTGGAGCAGGTCACAATTTTTCTTCTCAGGGATCTTCCCGACCCAGGGATTGAATCTGGATCTCCTACACTGCAGACAGATTCTTTACTGTCTGAGCCACCAGGGAAGCCAAAATATAGTTAAGGGCTGAGTGTATAAGAAATGTAAGCATTTAGGGAAAGGAATACTGTGAACATTTGAAAGAGAGAATACTGTTGATTTGGGATGCTTCATGTGGTAAACAGGACTGTTCATTTGCAGGTGGGTAGATGTTTGATAAATTATATAAGGTGATGTATTTCATATTTTATGGAGAGGCATTTAATGAGGGAGGTACAAAGAAATATGATGAGTGCAGGAACAAATGAATATTTTTTAATTTATGTTTTAACCTTGAAATAATCAAAAACTACCCCTGAATCCTGAAATAACAAATTAGATATTTTCATGCTCTGATGAATCATCAAAATGAAGGAGTCAGTAAGTCTTTTATATCATATTGCTTTTGTCATATTGCTTTTGCTGCTCTTATCTACCCAATCCTGGATTTCTTTATGGTTGCATTTATGACAGTTTTATGGATTTCCATTAAGATTATAAATCTTCTTAAGATCAATATCTGAAATCTTTTATTTCTTTAGAATATTATCAGAGTGACACACAGTAAATGTTCAGTAGCTATTGACCCTGGTCAAGTGATTAAACCATGAAATCTGAGTTTCCCTATTTTAAAAACAAGTGATCATGTGTATCTCCACAAAAACAGCAAGCATTGTCTGAATGATAGTGTATCTGGCACATAACTGGTACTCAGAAAGTATCTGTGGAAAGTAAGAAGGGAGACAAAGTAGAGAAAAGGAGAGATAGTATGACATGCTCTGTAGTTTATGGTACAGAATATAAACTGTACATTATTGCTATTAAAGGCAATATGTTACTAGATATAGATACAAATGGGGTACATAACATTTTCAGGTCAAGATTAAAAACCCCTACTCTTTACTTTCTGTTTTAATTCAACTACTATTCATCAAAATACATAGTATCAGCCTCCCCCCACCCACCTATTAAATATCAGTAAAGCTGTTTTAATTTCACCTTCAATAGCAAAGACATTATTCAAAGTAACCATATTTTACTAGCAAAAGAACACTTAACAAAAACATTTTGCATTAGGGAAACAATCAACAACAAAAATGCCAAATTGCTGAATAGCTGATATAAAGTATTAGAAGCCAAAAACATGCTGAAAATTTGTAACTGTGCCCAGAGCTACATTTACCCAAAAGAATCATTACTTCTACTTTGAAGAAAAAGCTTCTAAATCAGCAAAGCAAAGAAAGTCAGCTGAATCTTTCTCTGAATTATTTGGCAAATTACATATTTAGTAATATTTTGTACACAAATAATGCCCGCTTTTCCAAGGTGCTCAAAATATTTTGCAAACAACCAGTCAGCTTCAGAACATCATGATTAACCAAATAGCAATGTGTGTACCTTTCTACAGGAATAAAATTCCATGCCCACATTAATCAGCTTGTGTAGCAAGTCAGCCAAAATTTTCACTCATCCCTAACCTCCCCCTCTGCTCTCCTATATGTCACCCATTTCCAGATCCTGGGCTAAAATAGAAGCAGATTTCCCAACCTAGGACTCCTCATGAAAGATAAAAAGAACAAACCTAGGCATATCCGCTGTCACTCAGGAAGAGATCATTCTAAAGGTGAGTCTAAGGACATTTTCAGCTGGAGCAAGGTACAGCTGTCTTTTTAGACAACAATTACACACTGATAATTGTTGCATTTGAAAATAACTACTGCTTCCAGGGATATCCACAATTCCTCAGACTTTCCAACTCTCAGAGGAAATGGCTGACAGTCTCTTTTCCATGATGTGGTAAAACAGAGCTCTTAAAACTCGCTCATCACTGAATCTGACAGCAAAGGAGCATATGAAAAGATGTCCTACATTATATGTCATCAAGGAAATGAAAACTTTTGTTTATTTATTTTATTTATTTATTTTAAATTTTTATTTTTACTTTATTTTACTTTACAATACTGTATTTGTTTTGCCATACATTGACATGAATCCGCCACGGGTGTACATGGGTGCCCAATCCTGAACCCCCTCCCACACCCCACCCCATATCATCTCTCTGGATCATCCCCATGCACCAGCCCCAAGCATCCTGTATCCTATATCGAACATAGACTGGTGATTAGTTTCTTACATGATAGTATACATGTTTCAATGCCATTCTCCCACATCATCTCACCCTCTCCCTCTCCCTCAGAGTCCAAAAGTCCATTTTATACATCTGTGTCTCTTTTGCTGTCTCACATACAGGGTTATCATTACCATCTTTCTAAATTCCATATATATGTGTTAGTATACTGTATTGGTGTTTTTCTTTCTGGCTTACTTCACTCTGTATAATCGACTCCAGTTTCATCCATCTCATTAGAACTGATTCAAATGTATTCTTTTCAATGGCTGAGTAATATTCCATTGTATATACGTACCACAGCTTTCTTATCCATTCATCTGCTGATGGACATCCAGGTTGTTTCCATGTCCTGGCTATTGTAAAGAGTGCTGCAATGAACATTTGGGGTACACGTGTCTCTTTCAATTCTGGTTTCCTTGGTGTGTATGCCCAGCAGTGGGATTGCTGGATCATAAGGCAGTTCTATTTCCAGTTTTTTAAGGCATCTCCACACTGTTTTCCATAGTGGCTGTACTAGTTTGCATTCCCACCAACAGTGTAAGAGGGTTCCCTTTTTCTCCACACCCTCTCCAGCATTTATTGCTTGTAGACTTTTGGATTGCAGCCATTCTAACTGGTGTGAAATGGTATCTCATTGTGGTCTTGATTTGCATTTCTCTGATAATGAGTGATGTTGAGCATCTTTTCATGTGTTTCTTAGCCATCCATATGTCTTCTTTGGAGAAATGTCTATTTAGTTCTTTGGCCCATTTTTTTGATTCAGTTCAGTTCAGTTCAGTTCAGTCTCTCAGTCATGTCCGACTCTTTGTGACTCCATGAATCGCAGCACGCCAGGCCTCCCTGTCCATCACCAACTCCCAGAGTTCACTCAGATTCACATCCATCGAGTCAGTAATGCCATCCAACCATCTCATCCTCTGTCATCCCCATCTCCTCCTGCCCCCAATCCCTCCCAGCATCAAAGTCTTTTCCAATGAGTCAGCTCTTTGCATGAGGTGGCCAAAGTACTGGAGTTTCAGCTTTAGCATCATTCCTTCCAAAGAAATCCCAGGGTTGATCTCCTTCAGAATGCACTGGTTGGATCTCCTTGCAGTCCAAGGGACTCTCAAGAGTCTTCTCCAACACCACAGTTCAAAAGCATCAATTCTTCGGTGCTCAGCTTTCTTCACAGTCCAACTCTCACATCCATACATGACCACAGGAAAAACCATAGCCTTGACTAGATGGACCTTTGTTGGCTAAGTAATGTCTCTGCATTTGAATATGCTATCTAGGTTGGTCAAAACTTTTCTTCCAAGGAGTAAGTGTCTTTTAATTTCATGACTGCAGTCACCATCTGCAGTGATTTTGGAGCCCCCCAAAATAAAGTCTGACACTGTTTCCACTGTTTCCCCATCTATTTCCCATGGAGTGATGGGACTGGATGCCATGACTAGATCGTTTATTTTTCTGAAATTGAGCTGCATAAGTTGCTTGTATATTTTTGAGATTAGTTGTTCGTCCATTGCTTCATTTGCTATTATTTTCTCCCATTCAGCAGGCTGTCTTTTCACCTTGCTTATAGTTTCCTTTGTTGTGCAGAAGCTTTTAGTTTTAATTAGATCCAATTTGTTTATTGTTGCTTTTATTTCCAGTATTCTGGGAGGTGGATCATAGAGGATCCTGCTGTGATTTATATAGGAGAGTGTTTTGTCTATGTTCTCCTCTAGGAGTTTTATAGTTTCTGGTCTTACGTTTAGATCTTTAATCCATTTTGAGTTTATTTTTGTGTGTGGTATTAGAAAGTGATCTAGTTTCATTCTTTTACAAGTGGTTGACAAGTTTTCCCAGCACCACTTGTTAAAGAGATTGGCTTTACTCCACTGTATATTCTTGCCGAAGAAATGGACAATTTCTTAGAAAAGTACCACTTTCCAAAACTGATCCCAGAAGAAATAAAAAATCTTAACAGACCCATCACAAGCATGGAAATTGAAACTGTAATCAGAAATCTTCCAGCAAACAAAAGCCCAGGTCCAGACGGCTTCACAGCTGAATTCTACCAAAAATTTAGAGAAGAGCTAACACCTAGCCTACTCAAACTCTTCCAGAAAATTGCAGAGGAAGGTAACCTTCCAAACTCATTCTATGAGGCCACCATCACCCTAATACCAAAACCTGACAAAGATGCCACAAAAAAGAAAACTACAGGCCAATATCACTGATGGACATAGGTGCAAAAATCCTCAACAAAATTCTAGCAATCAGAATCCAACAACACATTAAAAAGATCATACACCATGACCAAGTGGGCTTTATCCCAGGGATGCAAGGATTCTTCAATATCAGCTAATCAATCAATGTAATTCAACACATTAACAAATTGAAAAATAAAAGCCATATGATAATCTCAATAGATGCAGAGAAGGCCTTTGACAAAATTCAACATCCATTTATGATAAAAACTCTCCAGAAAGCGGGAATAGAAGGAACATACCTCAACATAATAAAAGCTACATATGACAAACCCACAGCAAACATTATCCTTAATGGTGAAAAATTGAAAGCATTTCCCCTAAAGTCAGGAACAAGACAAGGGTGCCCACTTTCACCGCTACTATTCAACATAGTTCTGGAAGTTTTGGCCACAGCAATCAGAGCAGAAAAAGAAATAAAAGGAATCCAAACTGGAAAAGAAAAAGTAAAACTCTCGCTGTTTGCAGATGAGATGATCCTCTACATAGAAAACCCTAAAGACTCCATCAGAAAATTACTAGAGCTAATCAATAAATATAGTAAAGTTGCAGGATATAAAATCAACACTAGGAAATCCCTTACATTCCTATACACTAATAATGAGAAAGTAGAAAAAGAAATTAAGGAAACAATTCCATTCACCATTGCAACAAAAAGAATAAAATACTTAGGAATATATCTACCTAAAGAAACTGAAGACCTATATATCAAAAACTATAAAACACTGATGAAAGAAATCAAAGAGGACACTAATAGATGGAGAAATATACCATATTCATGGATCAGAAGAATCACTATAGTGAAAATGAGTAAACTGCCCAAAGCAATCTACAGATTCAATGCAATCCCTATCAAGCTACCAGCGGTATTTTTCACAGAACTAGAACAAATAATTTCAAGATTTGTATGGAAATACAAAAAACCTCAAATAGCCAAAGCAATCTTGAGAAAGAAGAATGGAACTGGAGGAATCAACTTGCCTGACCTCAGGCTCTACTACAAAGCCACAGTCATCGAGACAGTATGGTACTGGCACAAAGACAGAAATATAGATCAATGGAAAAAAATAGAAAGCCCAGAGATTAATCCACACACCTATGAAAATTCTTAAAATGAGTTACTAGTACACACCTATAAGCATGACCAAAATCCAAAATACTGATGCCTCCAGATACTAGTTAGGATGTGGAGCAAAGGAACCCTCACACAATACTGGTGGGAATACAAAATGGTATGACCACATTGGAAGAAAGTATGGTTGCTGCTGCTGCTGGTGCTGCTGCTGCTGCTGCTGCTGCTAAGTTGCTTCAGTAGTGTCCGACTCTGTGCGACCCCATACATGGCAGTCCACCAAGCTCCCCCATCCCTGGGATTCTCTAGGCAAGAATACTGGAGTGGGTTGCCATTTCCTTCTCCAGTGCATGAAAGTGAAAAGTGAAAATGAAGTTGCTCAGTCGTGTCCGACTCCTATAGACCCCATGGACTGCAGCCTACCAGGCTCCTCCATCCATGATATTTTCCAGGCAAGAGTACTGGAGTGGGGTGGCATTGCCTTCTCCAGGTAAAACAGTTATCCTCCAATTAAAAATAAAAGTTAAAAAAAATACTACTTGAATGGGAGTATAAAACTGTTTATTTGCTGACATTAGTGGACTTAAATGGATAGAACATAAAATGTGAATTATAAATACATGTTGAACCAGAAAGCAGTTGTACAATTTAGCTGCCTGTTTCTGAAATTAATTTAATTGAATCCACATTCTCCTTAAATAAAAATAGGAACCAAAATGTTTCTTGTGTTAGTCAAGGTACTCATTTGTAACTTACAGGAATCCAAATCAAACTTAGTCTAATCTCACAGCTTGCTTATTGGTCAGTGTTTACAGTGGCCTCACTTGCCAGGGTCCAGCCCCAGTGGATCCAGGGTGATTCGATGGTGGGGAAGGAGTCGGCACCCTTGGAAAAATACATATTTAATTACAGATATATAGAGAGATTAGAAACGGATAGTGTAGTTGGAAATATTAGTGGAGAAAAGAGGCTGAATAACTTGGTAATTCAGCCAGAAAAATGGGGAGCAAGAAAGAAACGACATGGGGAATCAGTCTTTCTGGAAACTGATCCCATTTCTTTATTTTTTAAGTTTGCTTATATAGCTTTTGTTACACATAGGGATGAATACAGAATCACGTGGGGGTCAGCAGTCCTGACCTTTATCAAAATCAGGTGCTTTACATAAAAATAGGTCTTAAGGGTTTTACATTATCTTCTGGCCATGAGGCCTGCTGACATTTTACAACCCTTTCTTTTTGATAACCAAAAACTTATTTTTCCAAGGGTGTTTTTTTCTTAAACCAGACACCACCCTCCAAATAAAGTTGCTTTCGTATAGGGTGAGGGTGTAGTGAGTTACAATCGAGAAAGGAATTTATGCAACCCGAGGTTAACATGATTAATCTTGAAGGTTAATACTTATTTCTCCTATATGCTAGTTATATTCATTATAAGGGCAAGGAATATGGAGATTTAGCAGCAAACATCAGCCCAACAAATGGAAACCCTTCACCAATGTTCCCCTTAAGATCTATTTAGTCTTAAGATAGTGATAAAGTTACATTTTTACCTAGCAAGGACACAGTGATTTGTAACAAAGTACAGTGATCTATAACAACAGAGAAAATTCATTGACTCAAAAGTCTAGTATTGCTAACATCAAAAACTACTATATTTCCTTTTCTATATTCCAAATACATTGATTAATATATTCCCAGGTGCCTAAGGATATGGAGGCCTGGTGGCAATCATTGACTCAACAATGAGAAAAGCCCTATGCTAATTAAGACTCTCAAAATACTCCAAAACTCTCTGTGCTGTTTATGGTTGAGAGGTAGTAAACTATCATGTGCATAGTGGCAGGAGTATGGATAATCCTGTCTCACAAGCTAGTTTGCCAGCAGAGAGGTTTGACCTGAGACACCCTTGTCCCACCCAGGGCAGAGAATTAGCAGCAATCATTGGCACAACAAATGAAAAACCCTTCACCAATATAATTCCTAACCAACCCACTATACTAATAATTCTAACTTCCCAAAAGAATTTGCCTTTAGTAAGTCTAAAACATCTCATGCCTCTCACGGTCGGGAGGCTGTAAACAATCACATGTGGCCGGATGAACATATACAGGTGGGCTAGATAACCTTCAGAGGAGTTCGTAAGTTGAAACACTCTTGTCACGCCCAGGAATTTTTATTAACTGTAGCTGCAAGTTAACTCCTTCTCTGAGAGAAATGGTGATGGGGAAGAACCTCCCACAAAGTCAGAGGTGTAGGTGAGAGCATAAAACAGACTCTGGTTTTGGGGTTAGATGCTCGGGAACAGGGGGTTTCCTGAGGCTTGATCACACCTTTGTGTATGCCAAGCCTCCTTCCTCATGACCTTTGCCATGGGCAGAGTTCCTCACGCTGGCTTCCAGCACTCACTGGTGATTGGATCCTTCATGTGTGTTGGTAGGAAGTCTCTCTCAGTGTCTTGTACTGGGAGATCCAGGACCACATAGTCGCTACAGTTTATACAAAATTATTAAAATTGTCCACACATACACACACACAAACTTGCACACAGATGTTTACAGTAGCTTTGTTCAAAACTGTCAAAACTTGAAAACAACCAAGACATCCTTTAGTAGATGAATGGATAAATAATCTATGGTACATCCAGATAATAGACTATTGTTGTTCAGTCACCCAGTTATGTCCAACTCTTCACAACCCCATGGACAGCAGCACAACAGGCCTGTCTGTCCCTCATCAACTCCCAAGTTGATGTCCATCACATCAGTGATGCCATCCAACCATCTCATCCTCTGTCGTCATCTTCGCCTTTTGCCCTCAATCTTTCCCAGCATCAGGATCTTTTCCAGTGAGACAGGTGTTCACATCAGGTGACCAAAATACTGGAGCTTTTGCTTCAGCACCAGTTCTTCTAATGTGCCTTCAGGGTTGATTTCCTTTAAGATTGACTGGTTTGATCTCCTTGCTGTCCAAGGGACTCTCAAGAGTCTTCTCCAGCACCACAATTGGAAGGCATCAATTCTTCAGTGCTCTGCTTTCTTTATGATCCAGCTCTCACAATCATACATGACCAATGGAAAGACCATAGTCTTGACTATATGGACCTTTGTTGGCAAAGTGATGTCTCTGTTTTTCAGCACACTGTCTAGGTTTGTTATAGCTTTCCTGCCAAGAAGCAGTCATCTTCTGATTTCATGACTGCAGTCACCATCAAGAAATGAGCTATCAAGCTATTAAAAGATATGGAGGAAATTGAAGTGCATATTACTGATTTAAGTAAGCCAGTCTTTAAAAGATACATACGAGCTATATGACTTTCTGGAAAAAGTGGAACTATGGAAACTGTAAAAAGATCTGTGACTGCCAAGAGTTAGTGGAGGAGAGAAGAGTGAATCGGTAGGGCACACTGGACTCTTAGGGCAGGAAACTACTCTATATGACATTATAATGGTACATATTGTCATTATAAGTTTGCCCCAACTCATAGAATGTGCAACACCAGGAGTGAACCCAAATATAAACAAGGCATTCTAGGTGATAATGATGTGTCAGTAGAGGTTTATTAATTGTAAATTAACACACTTCCTGTCAAACAGAGTGGGAGAGGGTGGAAATATGACAAATGTCCTCTTCTTGGGCTCTAAAATCATTGCAGATGGTGACAGCAGCCATGAAATCAGAAGACATTTGCTGTTTTGGCAGGAAAGCTCTGACAAACCTAGACAGTATGTTGAGAAGAGAGACATTACTCTGCCAACAAAGGTGTGTATAGTCAAGGCTATGGTCTTCCCAGTGGTCATGTATAATTGTAAGAGATGGACTGTAAAGAAGATGGAGTGCTGAAAAATAGATGCCTTGGAACTGTGGTGCTGGAGAAGACTCCTGAGAGTCCTTTGGATAGCAAGGAAATCAAACCAGTCAGTCTTAAGGGAAATTAACCCTGAATACTCATTAGAAGACTGATGCTGAAGCTGAAACTCCAATACTTTGGTCATCTGATGTGAACAGCTCATTGGAACAGTCCCTGATGCTGGGAAAGATTGAGGGCAGAAGGGAAAGAGGATGTCAGAGGATGAGATGGCTGGATGGCATCACCAATACAATGGACGTGAACTTGGGCAAACTTCAGGAGATGGTGAGGGACAGGGAGACCTGGCATGTTTCAGTCCCTGGAGTCACAGAGTGGGACATTACTGGGTGACTGAATATACAAGTTGTAACAAATGTACCATTCTGGTGAGTGATGATCATAAAGAAGGAAACTTTGTTAATGGAGGCAATAAGAGATAAATGGAAAATCTCTGTATCTTCCTCTCAATTGGACTATGAACTTATTTGCCTGAAAAGTAATTTCCATTAAAAATTATTCCTTACCCATGTCCATCATCTTCATACTAAACACTGACAACAGTAGCTATGGAATACAGTGACCCCTTCTACTGCAAACACCCAAAGGGATGCTTGATCCTGATTACTCCAGCAGTCTCATCTAGGATCCATTAAGAGCCTACTGGAGCTCACTCTTCTAAGTCTTTCCTAGGGCTGCTCTTTCCTACGGCTCCCTGAAAGAAGACCCATGATGCTTACCCACATAACACCCCTTAACCAGATCCCTTGAGTATCCCACCCACCTAAAGCTAATGAATCAAAACTATGTATGTGACAGCAATTCTACTTCTGAGACTACACCAGGACAAAACTATAATTCAAAAAGATACATACACCCTTATGTCTGTAGCAGCACTATTCACAATAGCCAAAACATGGAAACAATGTAACACACAATGAAATACTAGTTGCCCATTAAAAAAGAATGAAATAATACCATTTGCAGGAACATGGTTGCAACTGGAGATTATCATACTAAGTGAAGTAAGTCAGAAAAAGAGAAAGACAAATACCATATGATATCACTTATATGTGAAATCTAAAATATGGCACAAATGAAACTATCTACAAAATAGAAACAGACTCATAGAAATAGAAAACAGACTTGTGGCTGCCAAGGAGGAGAGGAGAGGGGTGGACTGGGAGTTTGGGGTTGGGAGATGCAACTGTACTTTTAAAATGGATAAACAACTAGGTCCTCCTGTATGGCACAGGTGACTATATTCAATATCCTGTGATAAACCATAATGGAAAAAGAATATTTAAAAAGAATGCATATGTGTATATAACTGAGTCACTGATGTACAGCAGAGATTGGCAACTGGAGTACAGCAGAGACTGGCACAACATTGTAAATCAGTTCAGTCAGTTCAGTCTCAGTCATGTCTGACTCTTTGCAACCCCATGAACCACAGCACACCAGACTTCCCTGTCCATCACCAACTCCCGGAGTCCACCCAAACCCATGTCCAACGAGTCGGTGATGCCTTCCAGCCATCTCATCCTCTGTTCGTCCCCTTCTCCTCCTGCACTCAATCTTTCCCAGCATCAGGGTCTTTTCAAATGAGTCAGCTCTTTGCATAAATCAACTATACTTAAATTTAAAAAATTGTGTGTGAGATCCAGCTAATTAGGGATACAACATTCAATGTTGACTTTACTATCACTGCACTTTTGCTATTCCCTACCTCCTGTTGTCCTTAGCATTTTTAGTATTTTTATTTAGTATTTTAGGTTGTTTTCTTAATTTTATAACTTTAGTATTTGATGAATAGACTCAAGATTATAAGATTCTGCTTCTAAAGTTCTGCAACCTATAAGTTTGAGATGAATTTATAAGTGTAGATCATGCCATTGTAAATGGAAGGGGTTGGGGTCAGTTCATTTGCTAGACATGAAGGTTAGTCCAATTTCCAGATAAGCTTAACTTCAGACTTTTATTCCTACAATAAACAAGCTAGTACTCAAGGTTATGTCTATTTTAGAATGTTTGTTTAAAAAAAAAAAAAATGAGGGCTTCCCAGGTGGCTTGGAGATAAAGAATCTGCTTGCAATACTGGAGACACAGATTCAATCCCTGGGTGGGGAAGAGTCCCTGGAAAAGGAAATAGCAACCCACTCCAGTTTTCTTCCCTGAGAAATCCCATGGACAGAAGAGCCTGCTGGGCTATAGTCCACAGGATCACAAAGAGTCAGACATGACTATGCAGCTAACACAAAAAAGCAAAAAGAGGTGGATAAACTGTAGTTTTCCAAACCTAATCCTTACCTCTCAGCCTCACTCTGCATAGGAAATTTTCCAATTGCTTTTCTAATATTAGAAATATTTAATTTGCTGTAATATCTGGTGCTTATCTTCCTCATGCACAACTATATTGTTTCAGAATTAAATATCTATGAGTCTCTCTTTCTTTCTCTGGTTCTTCTCTCTCTCTCTCTCTCTCTCTCTCTCTCTCTCTCTCTCTCTCTCTCTCTCTCTCTCTCGACTCTGAATTCCCCAAAGCAAAGAGTATGTGTTATTTTCTCAAGGTCCAGGGCAATGCCTAGTACATGATAAATGCACAATTGATATCTGTGAACAGACCTACTCAAGGCATGAGTGAAAACTTTAAAAATTAATAGCATGTTCTTTAACACATTCACTAAACATGTGTCATCTCTGTATTTTACTTTTCTCTATGTGTGTGCTTTTCAATTACCACCAAAACATTTTGAACACATAAAAGAAACAATGTAGATAATAGTGAATGATGAGGTTTTCTCAGTGTGGGTTTGGCGGGGATCTTAGCAGAACTTCTTGAAATACTTCTCTGAAATCCAAGCTAAGAGGAAGGCAGGGCATGGCTAAATTATGTCCTGCAGCTGCCCCAAAATTAATTTGTTGTATTGAAGTCCAAACCCCACACCTCAGGATGTGATGGTATTTGGAGATAGGGCCCTTAAGGAGGTAATTCAGCTAAAATAAGGTGATTAGAGTTTCCCTAATTCCACTTGACTGGTATCCTTATAAGAAGGGAAAATTTGGACACACATAATGGACAGAGGAAAAACTGCGTGTAGAAACGGAGAAGACAGTGACATGTGTGCCAGAGAGAGAAGCTTCAGAAGGAATCAATATTTCTGACACCTTGATCTTGGACTTCTAGCCTTTGGAACTTTGAATAGATTTCTATGGCTTAAGCCATTTACTCTGTGGTATTTTGTTACTGCAGCCCAAGCAAACTTATATAGTGCATGGTTGCTTTAGAAGGCATTAGTGCTTCATGCAGCAAAGCATAGTTCATATAAAAAGATGTGAAAGAAACGATCATGATTGCACACCATATGCCTGAGTACAGTGCTAAGTCTTTACAAGGATCACCCTTAGAGCTCCCCTCAACCTTTATAATGTGGCATTATTAACCTCATCTTTAAACAAGTAAGTTTCAGAGATTAAGACGTTTTCTAAGAATACTTGGCTGATATATTTCCGGAACAATTTCAATACATGTCTACCTGATTTGAAAGTCAATATTCTTTGGGAATTCCCTGGTGGTCCAGAAGTTAAGACTCTATGCCCTCACTGTTGAGGGCTCTGGTTCAATCCCTGGTCAGAGAGCTAAGATCCCACAAGCACCGCAGGCCAGTCAAAACACAAAACAACCAGAAAAGTCAGTGTTCTTTTACAGTGCTGTGAACCCTACAGGCTAGGATATCTCTGAAGCTGAGGGTTTGGGGAAAAGATACTACTGTGTACTCAGGCAGAAGAGCATCGCCATGCATGTTCTAGACGGGGAAAGCACATAGCTTCTTATTTTTGATCACATGTTTAAAAGTATAGTATTTGTCAGAACACAAAATGACTTTTTTTTCCACACATACACAAAAAAAGAAAGAAAAAAAAAAGAGAGAGTGGGGAAGGGAAGGAGGAAAGAATCCAAAATCTACCTTTTAGTAGATTGCTACCTTTTGGTAGTTGCAAATCTGCAGCAATTGAGCTGTTATTTTAAATGGAGAGCAAGCTCTCAAGGCCAGAAATAGAATAAAGTAGAAGTATTAATAAAGCCCAAACATCACCACTGTGAAGTTTATGTTGGCAGTAATTTTCTTAACAAAAAAAAAGAATAGTGTTCACCATCTGACCTGAGATAGGATTATGCTATACCTGGAACATATCTAAATTTGTTCCTACAATATTCTGTGAGTCAAAAGTAATGGAACAAATGAAACTTTTTCTATTATTTGTTATGTATTTGTTATATGCACACACATACACTTGTTAGTTTTTACTGAAATATTTAATATTTTTTCCAGGAGGATTTTGCACCCCCTCAACTCCTGGGAACATTTGGCAATATCTGGAGACACTTTAGTTGTCACACGTGTGAAAGGTGCTACTAGACTCTAGTCAAGAGAAACCAGCAATGCTGCTAAACATCCTTCAATGTACTGTATAGCCCCACCCCTGCTGCTGCTGCTGCTAAGTCATTTCAGTCGTGTCCAACTCTGTGCGACCCCATAGATGGCAGCCCACCGGGCTCCCCCGTCTCTGGGATTCTCCAGGCAAGAACACTGGAATGTGTTGCCGTCTCCTTCTCCAAGCCCCACCTCTACTCGAAAACAAAAAATTATTCGGTCCAAAATGTCAATAGCACTGATGGTTCCTGCATAAGAATTCAGTCAGATTTATTGTCTGTGCCAGCTTACTTTGAAATCTATTAGTCTTGGTGATATATCAATTTTGACTCTATGTAATGTATGTGAAACAGAGTTCATTTAATGTGTTTACATAACCTGGCTTGCTTTTTTGAATTAACCATATTATTCCTCCAATGCACCGCCAGTATTTGTTTTTATAAAACCACACACATGGTATGAAACTTCATTTGTCAGTTAACATATTATATTTTGTTGCCTGTCATATCTAATACACAGTGACTACATTTCTTTTTAACTATATGAATTTACACGTTTTTCAGAATTAGTAGAATAGTAATATCCAAAAGATCATACTATCATATCCAGAATTTATGATTTTGCACCTGGACTACAGTATATAATATATAAACAAATAATATTTTCCCATAAAATACTTTATATGGCTGTACTGTATCATGAAATTTAATTTTTCAAATATATCTATGTTTGGAAAATTGAGGTGTATCTTTTTACAACTTTGTATCATATATAATATGAAAAGTGACAGTAGGGAATTAAAAATTTAAAAGTTAAATTCCCCATCCATTTCATTTGTGCATATTAGATTTGCACAGATTAGTTTCAATTCAGCAAACATATACTGAGCACTGGAGAAATAATGATGACTTAGATAGAATGGCTAGCTATGAGAAACTCACTTCTGGCCAAAGAGAACAAGGACAGCAAACATTTCATGTTTTTGTTGGAAAATATAAGGTATAATATACATGTAACAAAGCTTCCTTCTTTATATTTATTTTATTCTCCTTTCATTATCTCTCAAACAGCTTCCCTGTGAGCACATAGTCTTGATTACCAATTTTAATAATTTTAACATTGTTTGACTCAAGATCCATAATTTGCTAAAGCAAATTTTGAATCATTTGGTACATTTTGATTCTTTCCAATTGCCCTTTATGCTGCTGCTGCTGCTGCTGCTGCTGCTGCTGCTAAGTCGCTTCAGTCATGTCTGACTCTGTGCAACCCCATAGATGACAGCCCACCAGGCTCCCCTGTCCCTGGGATTCTCCAGGCAAGAACACTGGAGTGGGTTGCCATTTCCTTCTCCAATGCAGGAAAGTGAAGAGAGAAAGTGAAGTCACTCAGTCATGCCCGACTCCTAGCGACCCCATGGACTGCAGCCCACCAGGCTCCTCCATCCATCGGATTTTCCATGGATGGAGTGGGGGTGCCATTGCCTTCTCCAAAATGCCCTTTATAGATAACATTAAAAAGGAAATGTCAAGTATATGGATTTTATTTTTCCTTTAGAATATTTCCTTAAAAGAAATTTCAGACAAGTAGGATTGTTAAGTTGAAATTGTATTAAAAATATTTTATTCTATATTATTTTTTTACATATAAAACCATTGTGCCAAATTCCATTGCAACTAGAGTATAATGGTGAAAAAAAAAGTCATTGCATACATTCTATCACTCAGTTTTATTTTTTGAAATAAAACTAAATAAAAGAATTGAATAAGATTTTAAATGTACTTTAAATTTCATTTACCTTTTAAATCTCTGCTTACTGGCATAGACAAACAGGCGGTGATAGCACCATCTGTAAAGAATTTGCCTGTAGTGCAGGAGAGACCACGGTTCTATCCCTGGGTTGAGAACATCCCCTGGAGAAGGAAATGGCACTCCAGTATTTTTGACTGGAAAGTCTCATGGACAGAGGAGTCTGGAGGGTTACAGTCCATGGGGTCACCAGTGTGGGACATGACTTAAGCGACTAAACCACCCCCATTGGCATGGGAGATATTTCCCTATATTCTAATTTATGTTTTTTCTGAAAATGAATGTGTATGTCCTACACCGATTTGTCTGAGTCCACAGTTAATGCCAGATCAGTTCAATTTAGTCACTCAGTCGTGTCTGACTCTTTGTGACCCCATGAATTGCAGCACGCCAGGCCTCCCTGTCCATCACCAACTCCCAGAGTTTACTTAAACTCACGTCCTTCAAGTTGGTGATGCCATCCAGCCATCTCATCCTCTGTCATCCCCTTCTCCTCCTTCCCCCAATCCCTCCCAGCATCAGGGTCTTTTCCAATGAGTCAACTCTTCGCATGAGGTGGCCAAAGTACTGGAATTTCAGCTTTAGTATCATTCCTTCCAAAGAACACTCAGGACTGATTTCCTTTAGAATGGACTGGTTGG
The DNA here is from genome assembly GCA_917880005.1 of Nanger dama. Taxonomy (NCBI): domain Eukaryota; kingdom Metazoa; phylum Chordata; class Mammalia; order Artiodactyla; family Bovidae; genus Nanger; species Nanger dama. Next base: position 29,298,224 of record CAKJTW010000003.1, read on the forward strand.
ATCTCCTTGCAGTCCAAAGGACTCTCAAGAGTCTTCTCCAATACCACAGTTCAAAAGCCTCAGTTCTTCGGCACTCAGCTTTCTTCACAGTCCAACTCTCACATCCATACATAATGTCTCTGCTTTTTATTATGCTGTCTAAGTTTGTTATAACTTTCCTTCCATGGAGTAAGCGTCTTTTAATTTCATGGCTGCAGTCACCATCTGCAGTGATTTTGGAGCCCAAAGAATTAAAGTCTGACACTGTTTCCACTATTTCCCCATCTATTTGCCATGAAGTGATAAAGGAGATCAGCCGTGGGATTTCTTTGGAAGGAATGATGTTAAAGCTGAAACTTCAATAATTTGGCCACCTCATGTGAAGAGTTGACTCATTGGAAAAGACTCTGATGCTGGGAAGGATTCAGGGCAGGAGGAGAAGGGGACGACAGAGGATGAGATGGCTGGATGGCATCACCGACTTGATGGACGTGAGTTTGAGTGAACTCCAGGAGTTGATGATGGACAGGGAGGCCTGGCGTGCTGCCATTCATGGAGTTGCAAAGAGTCGGACACGACTGAGTGACTGAACTGAACTGAACTGAACTGATGGGACCAGATGCCATGATCTTTGTTTTCTGAATATTGAGCTTTAAGCCATCTTTTTCACTCTCCTCTTTCACTTTCATCAAGAGGCTTTTAGTTCCTCTTCACTTTCTGCCATAAGGGTAGTGTCATCTGCATATCTGAGGTTATTGATATTTCTCCACTTACAAAAGTAGCACAGTTTGTTTTCAAAGTGATTTTAGTAGCTAAGCTTAAATAGGGTAAATAAAACAAAAGATAACCATCTGTTGAGAAATTTCTTGTTGTCTTTTCTTCCCTTCTACCTTCTCTGGATGAGCAATTCAAGGGGATTAATGCAGTGATCTGAACATGCTGTTTTGCACTAAACTCATTTAGTCTTTCTTCTCTAGTCCTTGACCCAGATAAAGAAAGATATGATTTCCAAATTCAGTGAAAGCTTAAATTGGAGGGGAGGGGAAAAATGCTATCTCAGCTCTAAGTCTGATTTCTCTGCCGTCCCACAGTTGTAATTGTAAAATAGAGCTTCACTTTAAAATACCTCTCTTTTTCACCCAGGCCTCATAGAATCTGTGTGGGAAGGCACCTTGAGAAGTCATTTGACATTGCAGACCACATATTCCAAACCAAAACTCAAAACAAATAGCCTAACAAGACTTTTTTTTGTTTCATTATTTGCCAATGTATTTAAAATCATCTTATAAGCGCTCAAAATGTCGTATGAAAATTGTCTGTCTCACTCATCTCCTCTTGGTCCACATATCAATAGGATTTATATGCTATTCCTTCCTATTTCTGTGCTTTCAACCCTTCTCTCTCTAATTGGTTTGGTTCGTTCAAGAGCCTTATAAGCTTCTCTTCACACATATCCCACAGGTATTTCAAACTCAGCATATCCAAAATTGAAATCATCTTTTCTTCCAAACCAGTTTCTCCACCTCTCATCTTCTCATAGTGAACAGTACTGCATAATTCATAACCAAAGCCAGAAACCTTAGCGTCCACATAGTCCACCCCTACTCTCTCACCCAATCACTGAATCCAGTCAATTCTATCTGAAAAGAATCACAGTCTCTCTTAAGCATTTCCTTCTCTTCATCCTCCACTCTGCTTCCTTAGTGCACGACTTTATGGACAAATTACTGAAATCATCTCCTTGTGGGTCTCCCTGACACCAGTGTTCATCACGATCCCCTTACCCTCCACACCATCCTCCTTATCTCTGTCAGAGGTCTTTAGAAAATACAAATCTCATCATGTAACATAGGACCACCACTCTTCCTTTATGATTTTATTTTAAAGATCAGAGTTTTCTGCTATAAATGAGATAGTCGGGAATAAAACTCATATTCACAATGGGGCAAAATGAGAAAAGCTGGATTGTTTTAAAAGAAAGTTGCCAAGCTGCTTGTTTTTCCTAACACAGTATTTCTAGGATTGAAAATTGCCAAGAAGCTTCCTTGTTAACAGGGAAAGCTTCCCTTTAACAGCTCAGCTGTTAAAGCGTCTGCCTGCAATGCGGGAGACCCGGGTTCGATCCCTGGGTTGGGAAGATCCCCTGGAGAAGGAAATGGCAACCCACTCCACTATTCTTGCCTGGAGAATCCCATGGATGGAGGAGCCTGGTGGGCTACAGTCCACGGGGTTGCAAAGAGTCGGACATGACTGAGTGACTTCACTTTTATGACCCTGCTTGTATTGACCCCGCCTGCTCCCCCACCGACTCCATCTTTCAGTTTCACTTCAGAGAGTTTTATGTTCAAAATATAGATTGTAAACCCAGTGTTGGAACAGACAGAAGCAAGGAAAATACACGCAGACTTCAAACAGCTATGAAGTGTAACTAACTGTTCAGTTAAAGAAACTGACAGACCCTTAGGGATAGGCTTCCTAAACCAATATCAATAATATTCAATAATTCTTTCTCCTTTGAGGTGCTCTGAGCTTTTGTAAAAATCAACTCTGTATATACAAGCAGAAATCATAGAAAGAGTGAATACGATATATATATATATATATATATATATATATGCATGTATGTATATGTGTGTATATATATAGAGAGAGAGAGTCCCTTTCTCACAAAGACAATTTCTTAGGTATCAAAACCCAGGAGAGGAGGATTAGTTTACTTATATATGCATACATTCTTTCAACGGCATTTTTAACTCTAATTGGTCAGAAAGTGTGCTATGGAAACCTACTGGTGCCAAAGACAGTGCTCCATTTTTCTAGTGGTTTCTGAGCACAGAGACTACATCCATCAGGAGAACCGACACCAAGGCAGTGTTCAATATATTCATACATTGAAAATTAGAGAAAAAATAGTTGCAAAATAAGACAATGCTGAAATCGAGGCATTTAACAAGTGCTTTAGAGGAGGGGGCCTCATCACATCTGATGCAGTGGCATGAGCTGGTATCAATAAAGGATTTTGGACAGAATGTTTTAGAAAAGGCTCTTTGAGTTACAAGACAGCTTGTGCTATTCCCATTTCAGAAAATCTCCTTTGCAATTTCTCTACATACCTACTGAAATCTCACTATCATTCAAGATCCAGATTAAGTCTCAACTCAGCGAAGCCACTCCCAACCATCACCTCAAAATCTCCTTACTCCGTGTTTCCGGAGTGTTCTATTTACACCCATATTTGCACCCACATTCTCACTATGTCCTGGTCACACATTAATGTCCTCTAGTTCACTTACTTTGTGGAAGCACTAGTATAGCCCTCACTATGTGCCAGTCAGTGTCTTAATGGCTTTGCAATATTAATTCTCTTAATCCTCACAGCAATCCTACATGTAGTTTCACTATTATCCCAACTTAACTGAAGCCCAGTTTTCTAAAATGCTATCTTTTGCACTGTAGGGCAAGGTCCCTTGAAGAAGAAATGCATCGTTTTCATCCTTATACTCTCAGTGTGTAGAACATGACTTAGCAAATTTCAGACTTTCAGTTTAATAAACAAATGCATACATAATGTTGAATAGAGAATGTTTGACAGATACCAGTTCAGATCAAGAGACACTACTCATTTAGGAGATACTTAGTTGAATTCATTTTTATATATCCTCAACTTAACATCTATAAGGTTTAGTGAATTTTGTTGTTAGGAGGAAGAGCATAGAAATGATAGCTAGTAACAACTATTGTTCTGAAGCCCAGGGAAATCTCATTAAGATCTGGTTAACCCACTTACTTCAGAAAGACAAATTGCACATCACTCCAAAAAAAAAAGAAGAAGAAGACAAAGATATGAAAAGGAAGATGTAGTATAGTACTTGAAATTTTTTTGGTAAGAAATCCCAGTTCAAAGTTCAGTTTAAATCTCACTGTTTAATGGGTTCCCCAAGAACAAAGGACATCTGCTGTTAAACTGCTCAAAGTGAAAGTGAAGTCACTCAGTCGTGTCCAACTCTTTGTGACCCCATGGTCTGTAGCCTATCAAGCTCCTCCATCCCTGGGATTTTCCAGGCAAGAGTGCTGGAGTAGATTGCCATTTCCTTCTCCAGGGGGTCTTCCCCACCCAGGGATCAAACCTGGGTCTCCTGCATTGCAGGCAGACACTTTACTGTCTGACCTTAAAGCTGCTGAAGATGAGACCAACACATATCCTCATTGCCAATCACATCCCCACCAGGATGGGGTAAGACCCAGAGCACAGGAGCAGGGGTAATGTGTGCAAACCCTCCTTACCCACCTGCCTCCCACCATTTGGTTGGACAAGATCTGCTCAAATGTGAAAGGGATGATAATGCACAGATGGTGGCAGAGACCGCCAAGATGTGTAGAGCTGTATGAATGGTGTGCACTGTGTCTGAACCACAGTAAAATGTCATTAGGTACAAACAATCTGGCCGCTGGGTCTCCTAAAACTTCCACCTCACTGTTTATTTTCAAGAACTGAAAATTAAGTCTGGTCTAGAGAACAGAGGAATTTGAGTTTGGAAAATGCCAAAAGAATACCACCTCACCTTCAGTGATTACAACTTCATTCATTTTGGGGCAAGTCCCATTGTAAAATGCCAGCACCCCATAAGGAGGTAAATCTTAAGTCTTTATCAGCTAACACGTGGTTTATCCAATAATTCCCTAAAAGAGACTAGTCTGCCCACAGGTAAAGATAAAAGAAGTATCCAGATGGTGCCAGAAAAAAGGAGAGCAGTGCTAGGAGAGGAAAAAAAACACAACCACTGTTAAGAGTCAGGAAGACCCGAAAGACCTGCATTGTGTTCTTCCCAGTTTTCCCAGGCTGGCTGTGTCACCAGGACAGGGCACTTAACCTGGAATTTCAGCTTCAGTCTCACAACAGAGAGGTCACAGGAAGACCAACGGGAAGCCCGGAGATCTAGTTGATGTCCCATGGGCATGGATAAGTTTATTTAAGCAGCTCCAGGGAATCTAGATGAGGATGGAACAAAAAGTACCCATGCAGTATTCCCCAAGGAGCAAGAAAAGAGAAATCAGGGAGCGGAGATGGTACACATACTTTTGGACACATGCTCAGTTGAGAAGTGGGCCAGGGTGGATCTGGTTGGAAAGAGCTAAGTGAAGGTCATGTTCTTTTGTCACATATAAGGAAATGAGAAGTTGAAGGGAAGTTGGAAGAACCTATGTATTGAGCAATGGGAGTGGAATAAAGTAGAAAAGATCGTTTCTGCCCAATTCTCATGTTTCCCCACAGTTGAATGCAATTGTCCTATTTGCTTGTGATCTCCAGGTCCACATCTGAGCTCTTTGTCTCCTATCCTTGGGGGTTCTTGGTGAACTCATAGATTCATCTTCTCATGAGCCTGGGGTTACCCTCACCTGGCAGGAGGTGGCCCCATGTGGTTTCTCCTACAGCTGAATGCAGCCCCTAATCTCCCAGCTGGCATGGACATGCAGAGGAGATGAACCTTTAGAAGGTCCTCTCACCTGGGATGAGTCTCATTCTTTGGTCCTGTGCTGCTGGCTCCACTAGGGAGGAATGAGCAATTACGACATGACGCAGTTAAGGTTCTGGAACAAAAGAACATCCTTTGCCAGCCTCAGGCATCAGCCAGCTCGCCTGTGAATTTTGCATTTTAAGCACCTCAGATCTCAGCTTAATTAAGAGCATCACTGCTCCCAGAGCGATCTGCTGACACAAAAGTGGGCTAAGAAAACACACACACACACATACACACACACACACACATACACACACACACACACACACACAGCTTGGCTCAGCAAGCTGAGTTCCATTCCTTCAAGCAAGCATTTAGGAGAACTGCTCCTGCCCAGCGGGGCACAAATGCTGCTGGGGGAATGGGAGCAGGGCAAAAGAGTCAGGCAGAGGTCCCGAGGCTACAGCCTAGGGAGAGACCGGAGATATAGCCAGGGAGTCGGAGGGTAGCTTTATGACAACATAGTACCAAGAGAGCAAAGTGCAGCCTCTCCACAAATGCACAGGGTCACAGGTGAAGAGGGCCCAGCAAGGGAGCTGGTCCTAAAAATAAGTGTGGGGTTACTGAGACAATCAAATGTGAGGGTGTCTAGAAAATGCTGAGCGGAGACTTGACATGTTCGGTAATTAGTAGCTACTACTGTTATTACAATGCAGCCCTCGGCCTCACCCCACACAGCTCCGGGGCTGCCAACAAAAACCCCTAAAAAGGACTGTGCTGGCAAGTCTGAGCTAACCCAGCCAGAACTTGCTTTCCTCAGGTGGACCCAGCCCCTCCCCTCCTGGAAAAGCTAAGCCCCCGGAAAACTGATAGAAATGGTTAAGCTGAGCCTCAGTCCGTGCCTTCCTTTCTGACAGCTGCCTCTTGGGGGCACTTAGAAATGCAAAGAGCCCAACTGAAAGCTACCTGGTTAAGAACCACAATACATGAAAAGATGCTCAACATCACTCACTATCAGAGAAATGCAAATCAAAACCACAGTGAGGTACTATCTCATGCCAGTCAGAATGGTTGATAGCAAAAAGTCTCCAAACAATAAATGCTGGAGAGGATGCGGAGAAAAGGAAGCCTCTCACACTGTTGGTGGGAATGCAAGCTAATACAGCCACTATGGAGAACAGTGTGGAGATTCCTTAAAAAACTGGAAATAGCACTGCCATATGACCCAGAAATCCCACTGCTGGGCATACACACTGAGGAAACTAGAATTGAAAGAGATACATGTACCCCAGTGTTCATCACAGCACTGTTTACAATAGCCAGGACATGGAAGCAACCTAGATGTCCACTGGCAGATGAATGGATAAGAAAGCTGTGGTACATACATACAATGGAATATTATTCAGATATTAAAAGAATGCATTTGAATCAATTCTAATGAGGTGGATGAAACTGGAGCCTATTATACACAGTGAAGCAAGCCAGAAAGAAAAACACCAATACAGTATACTAATGCATAGATATGGAATTTAGAAAGGTGGTAATGATGACCCTATATGCGAGACAGCAAAAGAGACACAGATGTAAAGAACAGACTGTTGGACTCTGTGGGAGAAGGCAAGGGTGGGGTGATTTGAGAGAATAGCACTGAAACATGTATATTGTCATATATGAAATAGATCGTCAGTCTAGGTTTTGATGCATGAGACACGGCACTCAGGGCCGGTGCACTGGAACGACCTTGAGGGATGGTATGGGGAGGGAGGTGGGAGGGGGGTTCAGGATGGGGGACACATGTACACATGGCTGATTCATGTCAATGTATGGCAAAAACCACTACAATATTGTAAAGTAATTAGCTTTCCAATTAAAATAATTAATTTTTAACAAAAGAACCATAATACATCTTTCTCCTGCTGCACCTCTCAGATCCATGCAAGGAGATATGCCTTCAGAATACACTTTTCTCAGTTAAAAAGATGACATTTTGTCTTAAAGGGAACTAAGCTGGACTCATCTGGAGCTATGAGATAGGAGAAGAGAGGAAAGAAGAGCTGGTGCTTCATTGGAGAGGCTGGATAGCAAGGGAGGTGATGAAGGTACACACTGGAGTCAGTCCACCTGAAGCTGAGCCCCAGCCTTGTCTCTCTTTAACCATGGCTTCCAGCAATAGTTAACCTCATTTTCCCAGTAAGAACAGCATTATATACCTGATAGGGTTTTGTGAATATTAAAAGAGCTAATACATTAAACATGCTTAAAAATAGTAGCCTAGTTTCTCTCCTTATGTATCAATATCTATTATCATCAAAAATTATGGATCCATAACAATACTTGAGTAGAAGCTATGATAACTCTCACTTTGCAGATGAGGAAACTGAGGCATTGAGCCCAAGTGGCACAGTCAGTAAATGGCAGGCCTAGGGACTGAACCCAGAGTCAGTGATGTCCACTGAGCAACAGGGGCTCCTAAACACTATCCTTTACAAATCGGGTGGAGGGGCTATTGTTCAACATCATGTTAAATAACTGATTATTCCTTAAGTACTAAGATTTTTATACAGACTTATTTCCTGGTAATAAAATCTACCCACATAAACCAAGCCATTTTCACAAGCGCTTACCCTCTTGGCCCATATGCCTGCTATCTCCTTCTGAATTTGCAAATTAAAGTGCAATTTCTAGTCCCCCACCCCAAATATAGAGTCAGTCTTTCTGGAGTGGAGCCCAGGAGTCTTCATTTTTAACTAAGACCCTGATGTGCCACATCGTTCTCATGACCACCCTTCCCGTTACAGTTCTCCTGCACTCCAAAGTTGGAAGCTATAGCTGCAGATTGTATCTCCCCAGATTTGTTTAGCTTTTCACACATCTTGAACAGGTCCCTGAAATTTTATCGATAGATTTCAGAACATCAGATTTTTTTAAAGAGGGTGGGGTGGGGGGAACCATAGCACTCCTTGGTTTGTCTTTTGTAAGCAACACACTTAACTGAGGTACAGATGCAGAATTCTTGGAAGGTGCAGGTTGAAAGAATCCCACAGCTACCATTTATCCAGGCTGTTTCCATTAGGAAAGAAAACATTAACTTCGTAATTATCCCCACAACTCCAGTTCTGCAATGGTTCTTTTAATCACTTGTTGAGGATGGAAAAGTTAACACTTTCCAGGGAAGCAAAGAACTTATCCTTGTCCTAAGAGGTGCTGTGTGGTGATCTGTGATCTGAAGGTCAAAATTCTGTGAACACACCTGCCAGAGACAAATACTCCCTTCTTCCTTCATTGGAAAATTACCACAAGGAGCTTTTTTATTTTTTATCCCTAGGGCATGCTATTCCAAACAAAACATGTTGTATAAATCACTCAAAAACATAAAGACTGGGTATTCCGACCTCCCACAAAACTCTCAATCCAGCCATATAACTGAACTCTGTGATAGTAAATCACCATATGTCAAGGGAAGGTTTGTTCTAATAATGAAGCAAAAAGTAATAATAATGAGCATTCACTAGCACTTAATTCCTAAGCTCTATGCTCACTGTTTTTCATAATTAACTGTTACAGTGTAAAGAACCATGAAGAAGGGGAAGCTGCTCACCATTGAAAAATTTCAAGGAGTTCACAGCAAACTTGTCCTGGTGAAATGTATAGTATGCAATTTACCAGTTGTCACGGTCCTTCCCCTCAGTGTCTAGTAAGCTGTCCCTGGCCCCCAACCACCTTGATTGTGACACCCTCCAGCTGCCCTGCCAGATGGTCTTTGCTGGTCAACTGCAAGATACATGAACAGATAATTCCTTCGGTCTGCTGGAAGCTTTCTGTAGGATGTTCTTCCAACACAGCACTTACAGGATTTCAGTTGGGGGTTAGGAGGCAGGGAGGGGGTGGTAGACTTACTCCAAGTTGAAAATGAAGAGAAACAGTACATGCATCTGGCCATCTCCAATTAAACACCAGCTCCTGGTTTAGGAGTGGTCTGAGCCTGCAGCATTTGAGTTGTTTTTCCCCTGAGCTATTAGGATATTCATTATTTCAAATAAAAATCTACAAGCAAGCTGCATAATAAAGAGAGTGAATCTTGCTTCTCTACCAACCTGATTGTGGAATATGTTTGGCTTATTATCTTATTTAATTGTCTAAGGAAACTAATTGTTTTGGCTCATTTGTTGAAATTTATAATACTTGGATCCTTTTCTCTGTTTGCAGAGCAAGGCAGAACATCTTGGCATTGAAGAATGCATATTTGATCTATGAAGTATATAGTCTTTTGAATATGTATCTTCACTATGGTGGAGAATTTATTTATTCAGAGGCTCATTAGTTTAAAGTAGAATGTCCTTTGGATGGGAATCAATAAAATATTTATTCTATAAGAAGAAGTGTCTTTGTACATAGGGACAGAAGGAGAGGAGCCATCTAACTCATTTTATGAGGAAATCTACCCTTCCCCAGAAATAGATTCTTCATAGACAGTACTTTGGTGGTGGTAATGATAATAATGGCGGGGGGGCAGCAGAAAGGGGAAGAAAAGGGAGGAAGAAGGGAAAGAGGATTAAAGAAACAAACTGGACATTTCAGTGTCTCAGACCTCGGTTCAAATTAAATTCTGCTACTACAGCTCTGTACTTCATTTTTCTTATCTATAAAATAGTTACTACTTTACAAGGTTATTGAAAGAATTAAATAGGCTAGTTGTATATAAGGCTTCCAAAATTAGTTCTTGCTAGAATTAGGGTTGCTAGGTAAAATACAGGATACCAAGTCTGTCAGTTTCTTATTGCAGAGGTAACAAGTTACCACAAGCTTAGTGACTTTAAGCAACATAAGTACATTATCTTGCAATTCTGGAGGTTAGAAGTCTGAAATGGGACTGCACGGTCGTGGCTTCTTCTGGAAATTCTAGAGGGTAATTTCCTTGCCCTTTCTGGCTACTAGAAGCCACCTCTATGCCTTGACTGATAGCCTCTTCCTCCATCTTTAAAGCCAGCCACAAAGCATTTTCTCTACTCTTTGACCCAATTCCATTCTTCAATCTTCACCCTTACAAGTACCCTTGTAATTATCTAGTCCACTCAGACTATTAAAGAAAATCTCACCTCAAGACACTTATTCATATCTGCTAAGTTCTTCTGCCATATAAGATAACATGCAAATATTCTGGGATTTCAGACTTGGAAAACTTTGGAGGCCACTGGTCAGCCTAGTACAATCCACCCTCTGGCTCCCAATGATTCACATCCATCTCTAATGCAAAATACAGTCACCTAATCCTTTTAATCCTAACATCTCTAAATGTCTCAATGCATTGCAGCACTAGTACAATTACAAAATCTCATTTAAATAGCACAACTCAAAAGTCCTAAATCTCATTCCTTAAATTATGTTTGGGTCATAAATCTTGGTATAATTCATTTGAGGCAAAATTTTTCTGTGGATCTGTGAAAATAAAAACAAGCTGTTGGGTCGCTAAGTCATGTCTGGCTCTGTGACCGCATGGACTGCAGTACAACAGGCTTCCTTGTCCTTGGCTGTCTTCCAGAGTTTGCTCAGATTCATGTCCATTGAGTCAGTGATGCCATCCAACCACCTTATCTTCTGTTGTCCCCTTCAATCTTTCCCAGCATCAGCATCTTGTCCAATGAGTCAGCCCTTTGCAACATGTACCCAAAGTATTGGAGCTTCAGCTTCAGCATCAGTCTTTTCAATGAATATTCAGGGTTGATTTCTTTTAGAATTGACTGGTTTGATCTCCTTGCTGTCCAGGGGACTCTCAAGATGTAATTCTAAAATACAGTTGTGGGACAGATATAGGATAAGATTTATAGTCATTTTTGTTCAAAAATAGAAGTGAGGGATGGAACAAAAACAAACAAAAAAATCACTGGTTGCAAGAAATACTGAGATCCAACTAGGGAAAAAATCATTAGGTTTAAAGCCCTGAGAATAATCCTCTGTGGTTCATAGCTCTGCCCTCTGGATCCTCTGTTCCATCCTCTGGGTATGAGGCTATACCCTCAGCTTCACTGTTTGGCTCATCCTTCCTCTTTCGTGAAAGATAGAACAAATTTGCAGCTGAGTAATTTTTAAGCCTATTTCCTGCATGTAGAAATGTTCAGAGTCTGACTGCTTTCTTTAATTCCCTCTTGTAATCCAAGCAGTCAGTATCTCTGATGCTATAACTCAAGAATATTGCAGGTCTCCTATATGTTTCTCAAGGATTCACTTCATTAGACAAAAGACTCCTCCAGAGAGCCTTCAAGTCATCTCATCTCTATTTTTGACTTCCCCTGAGATGGCTGAAGGGATCCATGAGTCACATGCATAATCTCTTCAAAGAGACCTCATCTGATTGAAGGTGGACCTAGTGATCCTTCCAAGGAAGGATTAAAAGGTTGGTGAGCCACCCCTTTGTTTTTCCTCCAGTGCATGCTTTCCTGTCATTAAATCTATTGTAGCATCTTTGCAATCTGAAGAGCCTGAGAATTTCCCAGGTCAAGTCCTGCCTCTTTTTTGCTTAGAGTTGTTCCCTCAATCTAGCTCTTTCCTCTCACATTTTACTGTATGCAGCAAGAAGAAACCAGGCTACACATTCAACACTTTATGCTTAGAGATCACAGCTAAATATTCAAGTTCATCCCTCACAATTTCTGCCTTTCATATAGCAGGAGACAACTGAGCTGAATTTTCTTTTACTAGATGTATATATGAATCCCCTTTACTTCAGTTTGTAATAACACCCAGCTGAACTCAAATTTCATATTAACAATAATGTTTGGTACAAGTATACCCCAAACACTATGTACTTAAACAATAATAATTTTAAATTTTATCTAAAATTCAAATGTACTGGGCATCCTGAATTTTTATTCGCTAAATCTGATTTCAACTAGGTGATCCAGAGGGTTCTGAGAGAATAGGATACAGACTGGGCAAACTCTGGAAGTAGAAAAGAAAATAGAAAAAATGTACAGCTTAAAGCTGTCTGGAAGGGCACACCTTATTAAGGAGCTATGGCAGGGGGCCTTGAACAGACAGGGGGAGGTAACTAAGGCTTCAGAACAGGTGAGATCTGGAGGGAAGGATGGGGATTACTCTGGAAGAACTGGAGCACTGAGGATGAACACATCTCACCTCATTATTTTGCTAAGGGTCACACCTGCCGACAGAACCTCATTTTATCAACAATTATAAGGAGTAAAGGTATTTTTCATCATTCTCTTGGCCCTCTGAAGCTAGACAGGAGAGAGAGAGAGAGAGAGAGAGAAAGGGGAAGCATGCAGGCACATCTGCGTGCATGGTGGCACCATAATGATTTCAGTCAAACTTATTAATAAAAACTTTTTTCTTGATGGGAAGCCAATTCTATGGACCATAGTAAAAAAAAAATTTTAATTATATGAATGTAAATATGGGTCACGTTGTCTCACATGAAAAATATGTATTGCTAATACCATCCTGTATAGAACAACTGATTGGTTCAGGATTGAGAAAGGAATGTGACAGGACTGTCTGTTGTCACCTTGTTTGTTTAACTTATAGACTGAGCACATCATGAGAAATGCTGGGCTGGATGAGTTACAAGCTACAATCAAGATAGGCGGGGAAACATCCACAACCTCAGATATGCAGATAATACCACTCTAATGGCAGAAAACAAAGAAAAATTAAAGAACCTCTTAATGAGGGTGAAGAAAGAGAGTGAAAAAGCAGCTTAAAACTAAATATTAAAAAAAAAAAAACTAAGATCATGGCATCCAGCCCCATTACTTCATGGAAAATATTAGGGGAAAAGTGGAAGCAGTGACAGATTTCCTCTTCTTGGGCTCTAAAATCACTGGATGGTGACTGCAGCCATGAAATCAGATGGTGATTGTTTCTTGGCAGGAAAGCTATGACAAACCCAGGAAGTGTGTGGAAAAGCAGAGACATCACTCTGCTGACAAAGGTCAAGTCTATGGTCTTCCCCCTGGTCACGTACAGTTGTGAGAGCCGTACTATAAAGAAGTCAGAACACCAAGAATTGATGCCTTCCGAACTGTGGTGCTGGAGAAGACTCCTGAGAGTCCCTTGGACAGCGAGGAGATCAAACCAGTCAATCTTAAAAGAAATCAACCCTGAATACTCATTAGAAGGACTTATGCAGAAGCTGAAACTCAAGTGTTTTGGTCACCTGATGCAAACAGCCAACTCATTGGAAAAGTCCCTGATGCTGGGCAAGATTGAGGGCAGAAGGAGAAGAGGGTGTCAGAGGATGAGATGGCTTGATGTCATCACTGACATGAGTTGACAGTCAATGGACATGAACTTGGACAAACTTCAGGAGATGGTGAGAGACAGGGAGGCCTGGCTTGCTGAAGTCCCTGGGGTCACAGTCAGACATGACTGGGTGACTGAACAACAATACCACTTTACATGTGACTTTTCCAAAGCAAAAAGGAGTTCAAGTTTATCAGTGGCGTCCACTACACTTCATGGTTTGCTTCACTGCCTTCCTCACCCCACCACCAAAAGCAGGAAAGCATTTCAATCTGTAATGTTTTAAACGTCCCAATTCTCTTAAGAGGTTAGCAGTATGGCACTTAGCTTCAAGGAACTGTATGGCTATTTCAGCTACAAACCACTTTGCCCAATCGTCTTCATACTAGAAACTGAACAGCAGTTGGGATGGGAAGACTTGGCTGGTGCCTCTCCTGAATTTTTTCTTCCAAATGTAGCTTTCAGAGGAAGCTTCATCTTAATAATAACAGCAGCACTTGTATGGTTCTCTGTGTCAGGCATTTTCTAAGCACTTTACATCTATCAACTCACTTCAACACAACCTTATAAGGAAAAGACTAGTCTCAGCATTATGAAGCATAATGAAGACTGAGCACAGGTATTTAATAATTTGCCCAGGGTCACAAAGTCACAAATGGCAAGCTGGTTCCAACACCTGTGCTCCTTAGTTCTCTGCTCCCTGCCTCTCTCGCTATTAGAAATGAATTTCAAAAATATCAGGCACATCTGTAACACTAATGAAACACTAATCAAACACTAATGAAAAGACTCACCCAGCAGATGTAAGTGGAAAGAATGCTAGTATATGTAAGAACACCTTGTCTCAAACATACTCGCTGATTTAATGTCATGGAAATAGTCCTCAGTTGGTTAAAAAATTGAGCTCTGGAGTGAGACTCACCTGTGTTTCTATTCTGCTTATCCCCTGATCATGCGACTTTGGCTAACACTTAATCACTCTAAGCCTTGACTTTCTCACCAATAAAATGGGAACAATACTAGAAAGTATTTGTAGAATTGATGTTAAAATTATAAATTATTATCATTGACACTATTATATTTCTAACACTCATACAGTGCATTTATATGAGAGAAGAATACACTTTTATATTAAATAATGCTGGGAGTAGTAATGAAGAATATGTAACAGACAGGAATGATTCAGATTCAGTGAAAGCATTTCAAGAATCCAAAGGCAAATATGATTGCACTGAAGGAGACATACAGACCCATAGAGGAAAACTAAGAAAAGAGCTGCAGTGATTTAATCTTCAGAAGGTTAAAAAAAAGATGAACTAGCAGTGCTAGGCAAAGGCATGAAGGATCCTTATTATACAGCTGCCTCCCTAACTTCATTAAGCCCAGAAATTTTAATTTGGATATACATTCTTGCTGGAAAAACTTCAGGTCACTGATAAAGCATAGGAGTGGGTCATCATGGGAGACTAATTCCTTTCCTAGTGGAAATCTTCTAAAAAGGAATTTTACATCTACCTGGAATAATATGAGTACAATCTGGCCTAAAGATGAGGAAATAAATGAGCCAGAGGATTCCATTTATTGAAAGAACATTTATATTACAATGTTAAATAATTATCATTATAGAAAAAAGATTTTCTTATCTACAGTTTATTTTTCTGGCAATGTATTGAATGGTTGTGAGCTGATTTCTTTTTCTTGTTTTAGTTGATAGAAGTACTTTAAAAATAAACTTTTAATCAAAGTATCCATCCCCTGTTTCTTCTTCAGGAATGTAACTGTCTCATGGCTATCAGTTTTATTTAGTTGCATATGTTTAACCTTCTTAATTCTTAATTCTACTCTTAACTTCGGAGGTTAGTTTTTTTTTTAATATGTTTTTCTTTTTATGATTGGAAAAATATGTATCTTCAATATAAATACTTTTTTAACAAAGGCTAAAGTCAAAAGAATAAAACACTCATAATCCTAATTAAAAATGGCTGTCTGAGGAGGCCTTACAAATAGCTGTGAAAAGAGAAGCAAAAAGCAAAGGAGAAAAGGAAAGATATAAGCATCTGAATGCAGAATACCAAAGAATAGAAAGGAGAGATAAGAAACCTTCCTCAGTGATCAATGCAAAGAAACAGAGGAAAACAACAGAATGGGAAAGACTACAGATCTCTTCAAGAAAATTAGAGACACCAAGGGAACATTTCAAGCAAAGATGGGCTCAATAAAGGACAGAAATGGTATGGACCTAACAGAAGCAAAAGATATTAAGAAGAGGTGGCAAGAATACACAGTAGAACTATACAAAAAAGATCTTCATGACCAACATATCAGAATGGTAAGATCACTCACCTAGAGCCAGACATCCTGGAATGTGATGTCAGGTAGGCCTTAGAAAGCATCACTACGAACAAAGCTAGTGGTGGTGATGGAATTCCAGTAGAGCTATTTCAAATCCTGAAAGATGATGCTGTGAAAGTGCTGCACTCAATATGCCAGCAAATTTGGAAAACTCAGAAGTGGCCACAGAACTGGAAAAGGTCAGTGTTCATTCCAATCCCAAAGAAAAGCAATGCCAAAGAATGCTCAAACTACTGCACAATTGCACTCATCTCACACGCTAGTAAAGTAATGCTCAAAATTCTCCAAGACAGGCTTCAGCAATACAT
Source organism: Nanger dama (assembly GCA_917880005.1). Classification (NCBI taxonomy): domain Eukaryota; kingdom Metazoa; phylum Chordata; class Mammalia; order Artiodactyla; family Bovidae; genus Nanger; species Nanger dama. The sequence goes on from CAKJTW010000003.1 coordinate 29,314,578, forward strand.
GAACCGTGAACTTCCAGATGCTCAAGCTGGTTTTAGAAAAGGCAGAAAGACCAGAGATCAAGCTGCCAACATCTGCTGGATCATCAGCAAAGCAAGAGAGTTCCAGAAAAACATCTATTTCTGCTTTATTGATTATGTCATAGCCTTTGACTCTGTGGATCACAATAAACTGGAAAATTCTGAAAGAGATGGGAATACCATACCACCTGACCTGCCTCTTGAGAAACCTGTATGCAGGTCAGGAAGCAACAGTTAGAACTGGACATGGAACAACAGACTGATTCCAAATAGGAAAAGGGGTACGTCAAGGCTGTATTACTGTCACCCTGCTTACTTAACTTTTAGGCAGAGTACATCATGAGAAACACTGGGCTGGAAGAAGCACAAGCTGGAATCAAGATTGCCAGGAGAAATATCGATAACCTCAGATATGCTGATGACACCACCCTTATGGCAGAAAGTGAAGAGTAACTAAAAACCCCTTGATGAAAGTGAAAGTGGAGAGTGAAAAGTTGGTTTAAAGCTCAACATTCAGAAAACGAAGATCACGGCATCTGGTCCCATCACTTCATGGGAAATAGATGGGGAAACAGTGGAAACAGTGTCAGACTTGATTTTGGGGGCTCCAAAATCACTGCAGATGGTGACTGCAGCCATGAAATTAAAAGACGCTTACTCCTTGGAAGAAAAGTTATGACCAACTTAGATAATATATTCAAAAGCAGAGACATTACTTTGCCACAAAGGTCCATCTAGTCAAGGCTATGGTTTTTCCAGTGTTCATGTATGGATGTGAGAGTTGGACTGTGAAGAAAGCTGAGCGCCAAAGAATTGATGCTTTTGAACTGTGGTGTTGGAGAAGACTCTTGCGAGTCCCTTGGACTGCAAGGAGATCCAACCAGTCCATTCTGAAGGAGATCAGCCCTGGGATTTCTTTGGAGGGACTGATGCTAACGCTGAAACTCCAGTACTTTGGCCACCTCGTGAGAAGAGTTGACTCATTGGAAAAGACTCTGATGCTGGGAGGGATTGGGGGCAGGAGGAGAAGGGGAAGACAGAGGAAGAGATGGCTGACTCGATGGATGTGAGTCTGAGTGAACTCCAGGAGTTGGTGATGGACAGGGAAGCCTAGCGTGCTACAAATCATGGGTTTGCAAAGAGTTGGACACGACTGAGTGACTGACCTGAACTGAACTGAATCCCAGTAAAAGTATTCTGGCCCTTCAATGAATGTAAAATGCTTTTCTTCTTGAACAGTGAGAATGCTTCACGTTGGAGATGGTATGGTAAACTAGGCAAGTTTATACACTGCTGGTCAAAGTGCTGGTGCAGTGGATTCTATCATTTTGGAAGATGCTTTGCCAGAATCACTCAACAGTATTAAAATTTTCATACCCTTTGATTCAGAAATTCTTTTTTTTCCAGTGTTACAGCTCTATTTTATGTTGAAGATAGCAGGAGAATGGGAGAGCGAGAGAGAGAGAAAGAGCGCACGCACACGGGAGAGAAAGAGTGCACGCACGTGGGAGAGAAAGAAGAGAGAGAGCGCGCTTTGGCTCTTCCTTTTATATGTTTTCTTCCACCTGGGTCCGCCCTATGCAAATTGGGCTTAGCCAGGAGTGCTGTTTTTTCCACCTGAAGTCTTCACTCTGGTCCTCGGACCTTCCTTTGATCTTCCTTGTTTTTAGCCACCGCCATTTTGGACTCCATTTCCCTATTCTACCTACCTAACATTCCCCCGTCAAGAGATGGGAGGCCCAATTCTTTGGGAATAGGGGTGTTGAGGTCTTTCTGGCTACTTCCTGCTGAACTGGGGTGGCGAGGGGTATTGGGCCCCCCTCTTGCTATTCTCAAGCCTCAGAGTCCTTATAGTGGTGTCCATCTAAGGATGTGATATTTTTCATGGTCAGCTGGAGTTTTATATCTTTGTTGAACTGCACTGCATGTTGTAGCTTGTTGACCTGGGCAGAGACAAGACAAGTTAGACAACTGACAGTACATGGAATAGTCATAAGCATCACAAGGACTAGTAGGGGTATTAGTCAATTTTAAATTCACATCACCAGGATGGCTCAAGTCCTTCCTTGTTCAGGGATCAGAAGATCTATCTCCTGTCTGTTTTGGAGTACAATCTTTGTCAAGCTGTGTTGGCTGTGTAGAGCTATCCTGAGAAATCTTATCCCCAGAAACCAGATTTTGGGGGTGTTCATTAGAATGGCACTCATTGGTAGTCCTGAATAGGTATCTGAGATCTCCCAGGGGCTCACAGGTGTATTGAATGTCCTCTTCTGTCTTCTTCCACGGCTTGACTTGTGAGTAGTGAATCCAGGAGTCATGTCCTGGTACCTTGACTGCTGTGGGGATAGAAAGAGGCCATTTATGGATGTCTGATCAAAAAATCCTCAGGTATCAAGTAATGCTGATGGAAAATCCAGGCCTCACTATATCCCCTTGTGAGATTCTTAACCCAGCCACCCTCCTGCCTACCCCCGAGGGCTCTCTTCCCTTTCACTCTTGTCTAGAAACCTTGGACCACTGGACAAAACCCCGAGAAGGATTGTCAGAAGATCCTCTGACCAATCCCAAGGAAATCTGGTACACTGATGGAAGCAGCTTTGTCTTGGATGGAAAAAGAAGAGCCAGGTATGCAGTAGTCTCCAATTTTGAGACCATAGAGGCTAAGCCTCTGCCACCAGGTACTTCAGCCCAATTAACTGAGCTCATAGCCCTGACTCGAGCTTTAGAGCTGGGAAAAGGAAAAAGAATAGCCATTTATACTGACTCCAAGTAAGCCTTTCTGGTGCTACATGCACATGTGGCTATTTGGAAAGAAAGGGGCCACTTGACGACCCGAGGGTCCCCAATCAAATATGGTGATCAAATTCTTCGACTCTTGGAGGCAGTCTATCTGCCCACCGAGGTTTCAGTCTCCCACTGTAAAGGACACCAAAAAGGGGACACAGAAGTGGCACGAGGGAACCAAGCAGCTGATCAGGCAGCTAGGAGAGCAGCATTACAGAACCATGACCTAATAGGGATTGCCACCTTAGTTCCACAGACTAATTTGCCAGAAACTCCTTCATATACTGAAGGTTAGACTCTTAAAGCTAAGAGCGAGGGCTTTCAAGAAGATTATATGGGGTGGCTCCAAAAGAAGGGACTCCTTTTTCTGCCTGGGAACCTCCAATGGAAGTTGGTTAACTCCTTAGCTGCCACTACTTATTTAGGAGAAAAGGCCCTCCAAAGATTACTAGAAAGGTCCTTCAGAGGAACAGGCTTCAAAACAACTATAAGACAGGTGGTCTCCTCTTGTCCCACCTGCCAATTAACCCCCAAGGAGCTCAAAGACCCCAGCTGGCCCAGCCCATCCAACGACGTGGAACCAACCCAGGAGAGGACTGGCAGATGGACTTCACTCAGATGCCAGTTTCTCAAGGGTATAAATACCTATTAGTCGTGACAGATACATTCACAGGATGGATTGAAGGCTTTCCCACCTGCACTGAAAAGGCTGAGGAGGTGGTAAAAAAAACTGCTCCATGAAATCATTCCAAGATTTGGTCTGCCCAGGTCATTACAAAGTGACAATGGGACATCATTTACTTCAAGGTCACGCAAGGGGTCTCAAAAGCATTGGGCATTACTTATTATCTCCATTGTGTCTGGAGGCCTCAATCTTCGGGAAAAGTAGAAAGAGCCAATCAATTCTTAAAATCAGCTATAAAAAGATAACCCAGGAGACCTCCCTGGGGTGGAAGGAGGCTTTACCAGTAGCTCTCCTCCGCACCCGCACTGCCCCTAAGGAACAGCTTGGTCCTAGTCCGTATGAGATGCTATATGGGGAGACCTTTCGTTTATGTCAGTGACCTCTTCCTAGATCCAGAGGTTCAGACCCTCCAGTCTTATACCATGGGCATTGGGCAGTTTCAACAGGATATACGCTTGTGGGGTATAAACCAGGACCCAAAAGATTCTAAGGAGTCACCACTATATGCTCCAGGAAGTCCTAATTAAAGTCTGGAAAGATGGGTCTCCAAATGCTCAACTCCAGCCCACATGGAAGGGCCCCTACCCTGATTCAGTAATTCTAATTCTGGGACTGTCTTAAAAAAAAAAAAAAAAAAAACTATCCTAAAGAAAGGAGGAGCTTTTACTTAAAGATATTCATCAAAGCATTTTTAAGCACGTTAAATAGACAATAAACTAAGTGTACAATTTTTATCTTCCATATTAATTAAAAGTTACAGGCTCTGATAATAATACTTTTAAAATGGGCCTTTTGCTTAAAACCATCCCTTAGCTTCCTCAATATCACTGAAGGCCAGGACTCATTCCAGGAAGATAGTGGAGAACTAGTATCAGGGACTTTGTGTTAAAGAAATTACTTTGTTGTTCTCTTCTTTTAGAAGAGACAAATGACAGGAAAAATAAGATCAAGTAAGGAAATTTGTTTTCAAAGAAAACTCTTCCACAAAATATCCTGGAGTTACTGTTTCACCCCAATCTCCTACTCTGCCTTCATCTTTGTTTTAGTACCAGAGAGACTCTGTGGTCAGAGTGCGAGTCTGCAAGGCTCACCTTCAACAAAGGAGCCTGCCATTCTACACAGCGGGTACTGCAAAAGGAAAAGCAGAAGAGTCAGCTTTACAACGATTCCCAATGTGCACTAGCAACTTTTAAAAAGGTGTTTCTGATCAAATCAGAGTTACAAAACACTCTTTTTCTGAGCTGTTCATATTTCTACTAACTTGGATAAAGGGAACGTGTACATGGGAATACAAATGCTTAGCAATTTGGGGGAAGAGAAAAAAACTGAGTTTAGAAGTCCACATTTCAGATTATTGAAAACTCTAAATTCACATCAACATCACACCCCTCCTGTTAGTGTACATGTACAAAGTACATATCCAAAGGGGAAGGAGGGGTCTAATTCTCTGTTGGGGATAATATGGTTGGTACTTCTATATCTTATGCAATCAGTGGACTGGAAGGGACAGTGCTTTCTTTCAGTCCTTCCTCTGTGAGCATCAGAGCACGTATCAGTTGATCCATTAAAGTTAGTGATCCTGTGTATATTCCCATACGTGAAATAGATGACCAGTCCAAGTTGGATGCATGAAGCAGGGCACTCAGAGCTGGTGAACTGGGACAACCCAAGGGAATGGGATGGGGAGGGAGGTTGGGGGAGGGTTCAGGACAGGAGGACACAGGCACACACAAGGCTGATCTATGTCAATGTATGACAGAAGCCACCACAATATTGTAAAGTGATTAGCCTCCAATTAAAATAAATTAATTAATTTAAAAGAAAAAGTGAATGATCCTGGAGAGGGTATCCATACTCCAGGCTTTATAGCAACCAAAACTTTCCAGCAAATGAGTGATTCTTTCCTGTAAAATGTACCACATGCATTTTTCTAAGCTGTGAATTTATTTATTCTTACACATACACTCATACATAATGTAGGGGTCGTTGTGAAATTAGCTTGGGCTCTTCCTTACCAGGTAACTGGTAAAACCCCTGATCAGCTATGGTTCCAATAACTGTCTCTACCCAGACCCCATCTGAATATTCTTTTGTTCCTCACTCCAGTTTTACTTTCATTATCTCTCCCTTCCGCTTCTGTCACTCCAATCTGATCTCAGTTGATAAGGACTATTCCTTAGACCAAGACTGATCAAGACTTTTTACAGCAGTTTACATGTATTCCTCTTTCCTCTGTCTGCACTTTCATGTGTTCAGAGCTTTCATTGACGCACTTTTGCAGCTCTAGGTCCTTCCTTCATTCAAGGTGACTTCTATTCTGGTATATGTTCTGCAAAAGACTTGCTGCTGCCCATTACCAAAGATATCTCACCACCACCACCACCATGTCAGGGATTTGCCACATAACCACTATAAGTCCATTTCTCCTTGACTTACATAGCTGTCCTTAATTTTAGTGAAGCACTGGATTTGTTCTGAGTAAAATTTCATGCAGCCTGAGGGTCCCAGGAGAATACAAATAAGATTGCTTCCAAAGTAGGCCCATAAATATATTGTGAACAACAGGAATTTTCTCTACCATAGGAATTATAAAAGGAAAGCAAAGAAAAGTTATTAAGTTTCACAGTTAGAATACTGCTGGAGGACAATTTTTCCTGTATTTACTTCAATAAAGGAAGGATGACACCCCCACAGATTATTTGGCATTTTCCATGGTGCAGAAAGCAATTAACTGATTTTAGAATCCCAGTTTAGAAGGTTGTTTAACTAATCAGGGGCAGTTATATCTGTATTAATAATTTTTAATTATTTTTAATAATTACCCTCAAACTATACGAAAACATGCTAAACACAAATGTTTTAGATAATAAAATAATAACTATATGAATAATAAATAACACTCATTTAATTTCTTTTACTATAGATTTCTTTTTAAACAACCATACAAAAGTATGTCATTTATTCATTCATTTATTCAACAAATATTTACTGGATTTCATCTGTGTGCCAGGCACTGAGCTAGGACCCAAGTTACAAAGGTGACTATGACACAGACCTTGATGAAGAGAATGGAGTGGACACTAGTGATGTTCATGTAAGTTTCAGTTGCAGCCAGAGGAAGTGCAACTCACAGGGGAGATCAGAGTGGAGGAGGCGGCAGCTGAGCTGCCAAGGCTGCATGACCAGGAGGAGCCTACTGCAGAGTCCAAGCACCAGATGACTAGAAGAGGAATGAAGACATGAGTGGTTTGAATCAGGAGTTCCTGGTAGCTAACTGGATGTAGGAAAAGGAACAGTAAAGGAGTCTTAGCCTAGGAAGTAGATGGCAATCCCAACATCCCAGATAGACTTTGAGCAAAGTTAGGCCATCACTTCATGAGAAATAGACGGGGAAACAGTGTCAGACTTTGTTTTGGGGGCTCCAAAATCACTGCAGATGGTGACTGCAGCCATGAAATTAAAAGACGCTTGTTCCTTGGAAGGAAAGTTACGACCAACCTAAATAGCATATTCAAAAGCAGAGATATTACTTTGCCAGCAAAGGTCCATCTAGTCAAGGCTATGGTTTTTCCAGTGGTCATGTATGGATGTGAGAGTTGGACTATGAAGAAAGCTGAGCACAGAAGAATTGATGCATTTGAACTGTGGTGTTGGAGAAGACTCTTGCGAGTCCTTGGACTGCAAGGAGATCCAGCCAGTCCATCCTAAAGGAGATCAGTCCTGGGTGTTCTTTGGAAGGAATGATGCTAAAGCTGAAACTCCAATACTTTGGCCACCTCATGCGAAGAGTTGACTCACTGGAAAAGACTCTGATGCTGGGAGGGATTGGGGGCAGGAGGAGAAGGGGAAGACAGAGGATGAGATGGCTGGATGGCATCACTGACTCAATGGACATGAGTCTGAGTGAACTCCAGAATTGGTGATGGACAGGGAGGCCTGGCATGCTGCAATTCATGGGGTGGCAAAGAGTCAGACACAACTGAGCGACTGAACAGGACTGAGGGATAAGTAAGATGATTTCACCCTTATTTTACATACAAGGAAACTGACTCTCCAAATGTCTAAAAATCTACCCAGAAGTCACACTAGTGGTTAGTTGCCAGACTGGAATTCAAGTACATTTTGGCTGCCTCCAAATTTATGCTCTTTTCATTGATTCAACCTGCTTTTTCAGTCCTTTTGTAGGAAAACTAACTGGGTAGCAGCATAATTTTGCTGAAGAGAGAGTAAGGGGTATTTACCAGATGAAAAGTTAGTTCTTTTCTATTCTTGCGCTCACCAGAAAAGATACCAAATCTCAAGCTATTTTTCTCCTCCTTAGCACTCCTTCTCCCTTTTAATCCTAATTTTCCTATTAGATTCCCTACAGAACATTAAGCCCTGGAAAGGAAAAGTGCTAAAAGACCTCATACAACTCAGGATAATTATCATTATCTGCAAACTACATGGTTGTCTCCATCGCACAGTTTTAAAGGCCTGATAAAACTGTGTTTTTGTATTGTTGCTTTCATGGTATCTCCAAAATCAGATGCAGCCTGTAAAGTCAGCAGAGGAGAGGATACACATTTTGCTGACAGTAGAGCTCACGCATAAATCTCACATACTGAGTGGAAACTAAATTTAGATTTTAAATCAATTGACTTCTCCAGAGGTTGGGATTATTGACCAAATGAGAAAAGATGTATCCCTTTTTTAACTCATTTTTAATTGTTACAATCCTTAACACTTTACTGGAAGATGGCAAGGCACAATTTTTAACCATCACACATTTTTTATGTTGAACTTCAAGTATAAATAGAAGATTAGAGAGTAAATTGAATTTTTAAATGTTTATTTACCTCAAATCTATTTGTGTAAACTATGTGTGCAAATTTAACTTCTTTGCTAAAATTAGAGATTGTCCAAAAGAGTTGTAGCAAATTTTAGAACTTTAACACCTAGAAGTTTTTAGAAAATGTTTGAAGTCACTATGGCAATCTCTTAATAAATAAATTATCCAGTGTTGAAGAAATTATTCCATTGACCCCTATAAATTTCCCCACAGTTCATTTATGTGAACATAGAGCAAAATTGTCATTTTTATTCACCTAATTGAAATTAAAAGACGCTTACTCTTTGGAAGGAAAGTTATGACCAACCTAGATAGCATATTCAAAAGCAGAGACATTACTTTGCCAACAAAGTTCTGTCTAGTCAAGGCTATGGTTTTTCCAGTGGTCATGTATGGATGTGAAAGTTGGACTGTGAAGAAAGCTGAGTGCTGAAGAATTGATGCTTTTGAACTGTGGTGTTGGAGAAGACTCTTGCGAGTTCCTTGGACTGCAAGGAGATCCAACCAGTCCATTCTAAAGGAGATCAATCCTGGGTGTTCTTTGGAAAGAATGATGCTAAAGCTGAAACTCCAATACTTTGGCCACCTCATGTGAAGAGTTGACTCATTGGAAAAGACTCTGATGCTGGGAGGGATTGGGGGCAGGAGGAGAAGGGGACGACAGAGGATGAGATGGCTGGATGGCATCACTGACTCAATGGACATGAGTTTGGGTGAGTTCCAGAAGTTGGTGATGGACAGGGAGGCCTGGTGTGCTGCAGTTCATGGGGTCGCAAAGAGTCGGACACAACTGAGTGACTGAATTGAACTGAACTGACTGAATTTATTGATACTGATTAGTTCAAATAGTGCATTGAAAATACACTGTAAAGGAAATGTCCCAAGGAGAATTACAAAACATTTCATTTACCAAGAAAATTATTCTTATCTCTAGAGAGTTCTCAGTAGAAAAGAAAGGAAAACCTTCTAATAAAATCCAAAACCTGAGGAACACCATTGTGACTTGCAGGACACCATGTGACTTGTTCTATTTCATCCATGTGAAATAATTTCTTCCTATTGTTTTTATTTTTCCAACAAATATTTACAGAGCTTATACTTACTTTACTAAGTTCATCTAGTTCTTCATGAGGTGTTCATGAGGTATTTCTCAGCCAGTGTGAGATATTTTGCCTAAATTATTCATTTCTGATATTCACCTAAGACAATGGACATGAAGTATTTGGACACTGTAGCTGCTTAAGCAAGTAGTTTTGGATGACTAATGATGAACACCCTTGAGGAGTTTATTGTCTAGTGGAGAAAAAAGCTTTCCAGAGGTCATGAAGTCTTCAAGGATGGAGACCAGGCCAACATGAATAAGATCTAAGAATGGTACATCAGTGTAAACCCTAGGTTTTCTCCTGAGGGCCAGTGTAAATTTCTGTTTTCTGGGATAAGGATGCTAAAATGAATAATGGTAGATTTTTCATAGGAAGCTTATTTTGAAATTAACCTGTCAAGCCCTTAAAATCAGTATTATAAAATCCTAGTCCCCAGCGACTGGGTAACAGAAACTGGAAGCATTTTTGCAGTAACAGATTGTTTTTCCCTCTGTGCATAAACCTACCCCACCAAGCATCACAGTCATTCCAAATCACAAGGTATTATGGGAGAAGTCCTGCTCAGTATACAGATTCCCACTAGAATACTCTCAGAGAAAGAGACTTCTAGAGACCATGCTTATTGTGATTTTCATTTAACTGTAATCCAAAGTCCACACTTACTTTCAGGGAGAGCCAAAACTGAGTTAACCAAATATTATTAAAAGTGAGATAGAAGTTTCTATGAGTAAGAGTTAATAATAACATGTTTCATTTCTGCCTCACTCCTAAAATTCACCTGGGGATGAAGACATTAGCTGCAGAACCCACCACTTACCTTTTTAAAATCTTCAACAAGGATTTTTTTTTAAGAATAGGGAAGTGCTTTTGAGTAATGGCTCACTGTCAACAGTAGAACATCACAAACATTAGAGTTTAGCAATTAATTGTGATGGATGTCAATATTCATAATATTTTCTTTCTTTATTTAATAGGTGGGTAAACATTTTTTTCTATATTATTCACACCCTTTTTGTATGACTGAAATATAGTTCTGGAAGGGTGATTCTGGGTGTGATGGAGTATGCTTACTCTGTCTCTTCCAGTGAATGGCGCTATAAATCTCTACAACATGTATTTAAGGAGTCTAGAAAGTGATTATCTTAATCAAAATCCTAGAAAGTATACAACATTGAAAAACAATTATATTCCAATTAAAAAAACACACCAAAAAAATCCTAAAAGTTATTTCAGGGATGTTAACAAACTGATTTTTAAGTATGTATGGAAAGATAAAAGACCAGATAATCAACACAATACTGAAGGAGACAAAGTTGGAGGGCTGATGCTACCTGATTTCAAAACTTACTACAAATATACAGTAATCAAGACAGTTTGGTACTGGCAAAAGAATAGATCAGTGAAACAGAACAGAGAGTTCAGAAATAAACCCCCTAAACATAGACAACTGATTTTTGACAAAGAAGCAAAAGCAAAGCAATGAAGAAAAGACAGTTCTTTCAACAAATGGTGCTAAAACAATAGGATATCCACATTCCAGGACAATGAAACTATTCACAGGCCCTATACTTCTCACAAAATTAACTCAAAAATGGATCATAAACTCCATAAAATACAAAGCCATAAAATCCCTGGAAGATAATATAGGAGAAAATCTAGATGACTTTGGATACAGCAATAGATTTTAGACATAACACCAAAGACACAAGTCATAAAGCAAAGTGATAATCTTATTTCATTCAAGTTAAAAATTTTATCCTATAAATGAAAATGAGAAAAAGAAAATGAAAACACAAGCCATAGAGTGGGGAAAAAAATGTTTGCAAAAGATTCACCTGATAAAGGATGGTTATCCAAGATATACTAAGAACACTAAAAATTCATCAATAAGGAAAAAAATCCAATTTTTTTAATGGGCCAAATATCTTAACAGATGCCTCATCAGAGAAGATAATCAAGCACATGGAAAGATATGTCATCATATGTCATCATATTCGTCATTCCATCCTCTCTGATGGTTTGCAACCCCATGGCCTCTAGTTCACCAGGCTCCTCTGTCCATGGAATTCTCCAGGCAAGAATATTGGAGTGGGTTGCCATGCCCTTCTCCAAGGGATCTTCCCAACCCAGGGATCGAATTCGGATCTCCTGTATTGCAGGCAGATTCTTTACTGTCTGAGCCACCAGGAATCACCTCCTATGTCATCAGGAAAATGTAAATTAAAACAATGAAATACCACTTCACATCTATTAGAATGGCCAAAATCCAGGGACTAACACCACCGCATCCTGCAAGAATGTGGAGAAACAGCAACTGTCACACATTGATGGTGGTACTGCAAAATAATACTGCTACTTTAGAAGATGTTTGACATCTTACAAAACTAAACATACTCTTATGATACAATCCAGCAATCACTTGACTTAGAACTTACCCAGTAGAGCTGAAATTGTGTCCACACAAAAACTTGCACAAGAATGTTTACATCAGCTTTACTTATAATTGTCAAAACTTGGAAGCCACCAACATATCATCCACCTATTTTTGATCACCTATTTTTCCGTAAGTGAACAGAAAAATAATCTGTGGTACATCTGTGCTGGAACATTGGGTGATGTGTCCTGTACTTAGTCATTCAGTCATGTCCGACTTTTTGTAACCACATAGACTTTAGCCTACCAGGCTCCTCTGTCCATAGGTATTTTCCAGGCAAGAATACTGGAACAGGTTGCCATGCCTTCCTCCAAGGTGCTAAAATATTACTCAACACTAAAATGAAATGAGCTATCAAGCCATGAAAAGACGTGGAAGAATCTCAAGAGCATATTACTAAGTGAAAGAAGTCAATCTAAAAAGCCTATACACTGTATGATATTAACTACAGTTGATCCATGAACAACATGGGGGTTGCAGACATCAGCCCTCTAAGTTGTCAAAAATCTGCTTGTAGTCAGACTACTGTATCCATGTTTCCTTCTTCATATCCACAGATTCAATCAACAGCAGATCATGGACTACTATGGTATTCACTGTTAAGAAAAGTCTACATTTAAGTGGACCCATGTATTTCAAACTTGTGTTGTTCAAAGGTCAAATGACATTATTGAAAAGGCAAATCAATGAAGATAGTTAAAAATACAAAATACCAGTTATTGTCAGGGGTTCCAGTGTGGGAAGGGATGAACAGGTTGAACACGTGTATATTTAGGACAGTTAAAATACTTTGGATGATACCACAGCAATGGATACATGTTATACAAATTTGTTGAAATCTGCAGAATGTACACATTAGGAGTGAACACTCAGGGAAACTATGGACTTTGGGAATTATGATTCTCAATTATGATGTGTCAATATAGGCTTATCAATTGTAACGATATACTACTGTGGTAAGCAATATTGATAATGTAGGAAGATATGCATTTGTAGAGGCTGAGGATACACAGAAAATTTCTGTCCTTTCCTCTCCATTTTGTGGTTAACCTAACCTGCTCTGAAAAAATAAAGTCTCTAAAAGAAAAAAAAAAGTAGCAGGTAGATTGGAACAGAACACCAAAATCTGAAGTACTAATGAACTGATAGTGAGTTTACTAATTTTCCTCTGGGGATCCCCCTGCCTGGATTTAAAACAGCTTACAAATGGCTGAGAAAAAAAAAGAGAAGCAAAAGGAGACAAAGGAGAAAAGGAAAGACATACCCATCTGCATGCAGAGTTCCAGAGAATAACAAGAAGAGATAAGAAAGTCTTTTAAATGAACAATGCAAAGAGATAAAGGAAAACAATAGGATGGGAAAGATGAGAGATCTCTTAAAGAAAATTAGAGATAGCAAGGGAATATTTCATGCACAGATAGGCACAATAAAGGACAGAAATGGTATAGACCTAACAGAAGCAGAAGATAATAAGAAGAGATGGCAAAAATACACATATTTATATATAAATATGTTATATATATATATATATATTTATATATATAACTTATAAAAAGATCCTAATGACTTGGATAACCACAATGGAGTAATCAGTCACCTAGAACCAGACATCCTGGAATGTGAAGTCAAGTGGGCCTTAGGAAGCATCACTACAAACACACTGGTAGAGGTAATGTAATTCCAGCTGAGCTATTTCAAATCCTAAAAGATGATGCTGTTAAAATGCTGCAGTCAATAAGCCAGCAAATTTGGAAAGCTCAGTAGTGGCCACAGGACTGGAAAAAGGCAGTTTTCCTTCCAATCTCAAAGAAGGGCAATGCCAAAGAATGTTCACACTACCATACAAATGCAATCATTTCACATTCTAGCAAAGTGATGCTCAAAATTCTTTAAGCTAGGTTTCAACCATATGTGAACCAAGAATTTCCAGATGTACAAACTGGATTTAGAAAAGGCAGAGGAACAAGTGGTCAAATTGCCAACATTCACTGGATCACAGGAAAAAGCTAGAGAACCCCAGGAGAACATCTACTTCTGCTTAATTGACTATACTAAAGCCTTTGTGTATAACACAACAAATTGGAAAATTCTTTAGAGATGGGAATACCAAACCGACTTACCTGCATCCAGAGAAACCTGTATACAGGTCAAGAAGCAACAGTTAGAACTGGGCATGGAACAACAGATTGGTTCCCAATTGGGAAAGGAGTACATCAAGGCTGTATATAGTCACCCTGTGTATTTAACTTCTATGCAGAGTACATCATGCAAAATGCCAGGCTGGATGAAGCACAAGCTGGAATCAAGATTGCCGGGAGAAATATCAATAACCTCAGATGACACCACCCTTACAACAGACAGCAAAGAGGAATTAAAGAGCCACTAGATGAAGGTACAAAGATGTGGAACAGCAGAAGGGATCATCCAGACTGAAAAAAAAAGAAATAAAGCTCTTCCATTCCCAGATGATATAAGTGTATATAAAACAAGAAAGAAAAGACACTAAAATAAAAAGTAAAGGAGGGAGAGTGGGAGGAAATGAAGGAAAGGAAGAAAGATGGAGGGAGGGAGAAGAGAAAAGGAACTACAAATAATAAATGTGATTGTTTACAAAGGTCAAAGACTACAATTTCAACACAAAGTATCAGCCAAATTTCTATATATTAGCCGTGCTAAGCAGAATAGTGGTTTCAAAGATGTCAACAGCATTATCTTTGGAGCATGTGAATATATTATTTTACATAGAAAAAAAAAAAAGACTGCAGATGTGATTAAGGTTACAGATTTTGAGATGGGGAGATTATCTTGGATTATCCAGGTGGCCCCCGTATAATCACATGAGCACTTAAAGTTGGAGAACACTTTCTAGCTAAGGTCAGAAAGAGATGAAAGGAACTATGCAAGGAGAAAAGATGACTGCCACTGCTGGCTTTAAAGATGGAGGAAGGGGGGCCAAACCAAGGGAAGTGGTTGACTTCGAGAGTCTGAAAAAGGTAAAGATGGCTCTGTAGAGCCTTCAGAAAGAAACGCAGTCCTCCTGTTACCTTAAGTTTAGTCCCATGACACCTGTGTTGTGTTTCTGATCTATAGAATTGTAAGATAATAAACTTTCATCATCAAAAGCCATTAAATGTAAGATAACTTAAAAATCTATTAGCAATGAATAACTGGAAAGAGATTTTTAAAAATAATATAATCCCACTGCTGCTGCTAAGCTGCTTCAGTCATGTCCTACTCTGTGTGACCCCATAGACGGCAGCCCACCAGGCTCCCCTGTCCCTGGGATTCTCCAGGCAAGAACACTGGAGTGGGTTGCCAATTCCCTCTCCAGTGCACGAAAGTGAAAAGTGAAAGGAAGTCAGTCAGTTGTGTCTGACTCTTAGCAACCCCATGGACTAACAGTTCCAAAAATATGTCATACTTTGGAATAAATCTAACAAAACATAGACAGGATCTATGTGCTAAAAACTATAAAAACATTGACGAAAAATCCAAAAGCCTAAGTAGAGAAAGACACATTTTTTTTCAAGGACTAGAAGGCTCAGCATGGTAAAGATCTCAATTTTCTCTCCCCATATTGACCTATAAATTTAATGTAATTTCAATAAAATCAACAGCAGAAATTTTGTGGAATTAACCAAAAGGATTTAAAATTTTACATGGAAAGGAAAAGGAACTAGAATAGCTACAACAATTTTGAAAAAGAAGAATGAAGTTTGAAGAATCACACTGTCTGTTATTTAGAGCATACCATAAATCTCTAGTAATTAAGACAAGTGATATTGGTGAAAGGACAGACATATAGATCAATGGAGTAGAGTCCAGAAGAAAACTCCCAGAAAAATGTCCAATTGACCTTTAATAGATGCAAAGCAAATTCAGCAGAGAAAGGACAGTCTTTTCAAACAATTGGTTGATAATCTATATGTAAGAAATAAAGTGAATTTTGACCTAAATATTACCCTGTACAAAAATTGAGTCAAAGTTATCATAAATGTAAATATAAAACATGCAACTATAAAACTTTTAAAAGAAAATATAAAGAAAATCTTTATGATGTGAGTTAGGAAAAAAGATTACAGATATGGCACCAAAAAGTACAAGCCAGAGAAGAAAAAAATGGACATATTAGACTTCAAATTGAAGGGCTTTTTGTTGTTTTTGTGCTTAAAAATGACAGTAAAGAAAATAAAAATACAAGATACAAACTATTGGAAGTTTTTTGCAAATTACATATATAACAAGTCTCTGTAACTTGACATATATATTTTAAAGCAAAAACAAAAAACTCTCAAAGCTCAATGATAAGAAAACAGACAACCCAGTTTAAAAACAGATGAAAGGAACTTCCCTGGTAGTCTAGTGGTTAAGAATCTGCTTTTCAATGAAGAAGACACTGGTTCAATACCCAGTGAGGGAAATAAGATGCTAGATATTTCAGGGCAACTAAGGCCGTGCGCTGAAACTACTGAGCCTGCAAAGTTTAGAGCCCATGCCACAACAGAAAGAAGCCCACACACGGTACGAAAGACTCCACGTGTCGCAACTAAAGCCTGACGCAGACAAAAATAACTTTTTTTTAGTTTAAAAATTAAAAAGGCAAAGACTTCACAAAAGACCATATACGGAAGGCAGATATACCCATAAAAATGTTTAATGTTACTAACCATTAGCTATCTGGGAAATCAAAATAAAATCATGATGAGATACTACTCTATACTAATTAGAATGGGTAAAATGAAAATTACTAACATTACCAGGTGCTGACAAGACCACAAAGCAACTGGAACTCTCATACATTGCCTGAGAAAATGCAGAATATTACAAGCTGGACAACAGTTTGGTAGTTTGCTATAAACACACATGTACATATGACTTAGCAGTTAACTCCTAGGTATTTATCCTAGAGAAATAAAAACCTAAAGTTGACACCAACATCTGTGTATCTGAGTATTTATAACTCCGTTCACTGTCACCCAAAAAATATAAATTAAGAAGTGTCTTTCAATACCTGAATGCATAAATATACCACTGTATTATGTCCATACAATGCAATATTAATCAGCAAGAAAAAGAAAAAAAAATGAAGTACAGTTACATGTAACAATATGGATGGATCTTAAAGACATTGTGCTAAATGTATAAAGTCAGTTTCTAAAAGTTGCATACTATATGATTCTGGGTAGATAACATTCTGGGAAAAGAACACCTTTAGAGAGAACAGATTACAGGTTGCCAGGGGCTAAGACTGGGAAGGAGTTTGACTACAAAGAGACAGCATGAGACTTGGAGATGGAACTTTTCAGAATCATGATTTTTTATAAATCTATATATGCATTAAAATTCACAGAACTTTACAACCCCAAAAATTCAATTTTACTGCAGCTTAACTTAAAAATAAAATTAAAAAAATAAACACTATTCTCCAAGGGACTGAAAGCCTAATGGAATGAGGAAGATAGTCAATTATATACACAAACACACACACAGTCTAATGCCAGAGACTCAATTCCTGTTTGACCCTTGGGACAGGGAGCCTGTCTTATTGAGCTTTGTATTATCTTTCTCAAACTCTAACATTATTCTCATTAAATATTAATGGGACTGTATAACTGATGAGTGGTGCATGTGACAGCCAGGTTCCCTGGCACAGAATTTACTCCACGGTGCTTTATTATTAGCGGACAATCAGTGTTAGGAAAAAGAAAGTAATATCTGTATCTCCCTTCCTGCAATCAAAGATCACTGTGAATGTGATGGATTCACAAGAGCATATACAAGCCAGAGTATATACCACATCACTGAGGGATGAGATCGGAGTGGACAAGAGATTGCACGTTGTGAATCCTCAAAAACTAAGTACTGGATGAATTCACTGAAGAATGAAGAAAGGGACATTGAGGCATCTGATTTGAACCCATTTTTCAGGACACATTGGCCAGGCTCTCCCACTAATTCTAGCTAAGGAAGAGAAGAGGCCCACTGGCCCTTGTAATAAAATCTCCTCTCTGAATTTAGTTCCTTCTTTCAAGAGCAAGAATGGTTCCAAGATCTCAAGAATATACTTCCACTATTAATATGTTTTCAGTTTGATTACTAAAGATACTCCCCTTTCTAATAGCAATTTGCTAGAATAATTTACCTTGCTGAGTTCTTTGGTTTTGGGTAAACACAGTGGAATAAAACATGAAACTTTACTCTGTGGGAAAACAAACCTCTATGAACTTATTTTGAAGTTATGCGCTGGTGAGACCTGGAACATACAGGTTACAAAAAAGAAAATGAATAAGGCAAATATCTGGACTTAAGGGCTTAGCAAAGGACAAATAAACACTCTAGACAGACTATAATTAAGTGCCTGAGAGAGGAATGAATAGCTACAGGAGAAGTACATCTGGAGGAGGTAGGTGGGTTAAGGTGGGATCAGAAAACCTTTACTGAAGATAATCTCTTTTCATCTTTCCTTTGTTCTAACAATTGCCACTGGTGGAGTATTCTCTAATCTTTCCCACACATAGCAGATGAGGACTTACAGTGTCCATTCAAACAGCACTTTCATCTTCCAGAAGGTAACCCTGTTTATGGTTTGTGCAACTGCCCTTTTTCCAGAGGTAGCAAAATCAACTTCCCTTTTGAAATAGTGATACTTCTTAGGAGAAAGACGGATGCTTGGGATTAAAACTGGTGGTAAAGTCATCTCCAGCTTCATAAGACAACGTGTGAATCAGAGAAAAGACAGAGGACCACCCACTGTCTGAATTATTGCTAACTCTCTATTTTCTTCTATCTCCTAAATTCAGTTACATTATTTTCCTTATACAAATGCAGAGAGAAGCTATTTTTTATCACAGCCTAAGAAAGGTCATTCTAACTTTAAGTTTTCATTATATAATAACAGCAATTAAAAAGAAAATCACATGCTATGATATATGCTACTCCCCAACCCCCAGAAGAAATTCTCTAATTTCCACTGTATCAGCCACTGGCAGGGAAAACTTTGGAGACTATCCTGGAACTGAATTCCTTTGAGATCTGACACCACTGCTTTTCTACTTTTCTCTAAATAACATATATTCTTATATATCAATCTAATAACTGTTTATAACTGACTATTCACCCATCACTTCATGGGAAATAGATGAGGAAACAATGGAAACAGTGTCAGACTTTATTTTTTTGGGGGGGTGGTGTGGGCTCCACAATCACTGCAGATGGTGATTGCAGCCATGAAATTAAAAGATGCTTACTCCTTAGAAGGAAAGTTATGACCAACCTAGATAGCATATTAGAAAGCAGAGATATTACTTTGCCAACAAAGATCCGTCTAGTCAAGGCTATGGTTTTTCCAGTGTCATGCCCACTGTACAGTGGTCATGTACAGATGTGAGAGTTGGACTGTGGAGAAAACTGAGAACTGAAGAATTGATGCTTTTGAACTGTGGTGTTGGAAAAGACTCTTGAGAGTCCCTTGGACTGCAAGGAGATCCAACCAGTCCATCCTAAAGGATATCAGCCCTGGGTGTTCATTGGAAGGACTGATGCTGAGGCGGAAACTCCAATACTTTGGCCACCTCATGCAAAGAGTTGACTCATTGGAAAAGACTCTGATGCTGGGAGGGATTGGGGAAGGAGGAGAAAAGGACGACAGAGGATGAGACAGCTGGATGGCATCACTGACTCGATGCACATGAGTTTGGGTAAACTCCAGGAGTTGGTGATGGACAGGGAGGCCTGGCGTGCTGCGATTCATGGGGTCACAAAGAGTCGGACACGACTGAGCAACTGGACTGAACTGAACTGATTCACATATCAAAGTTACATACTCAATTGTTCTTTATCATTTGCACCTTATATTTAATAATTAAAATCACAGTTAGCCACATTGAGTTGCATTCCCACAAAGTACCAGTCATTATACTAAAATCCCTACAGCAGCCTTTCAAGGTAATTATCATTTTGCCCATTTTACAAATAAGGAAACAAAGCCCCAGAGAAATGAAGTCATTTTCCCAAGCTAGTATATAGTGAAGCTTAGATAGGAACTCTCAGATTCATCTGACCCCAATGTTACTGTCAATGAAAAATAATCAAAATCAACTTAAGAAAGAGTTGGAAATTTTATTCAAGCCAAATTTGAGGATACAACCTAGGAAGAGCATCTCAGAAAGCTCTGAGAACTGTTCCTCCCATTAGAAATCAAGACTTACTTTGTATAAGTTTTTTGAGGGCTATACATTAAAAGATGTATTATTGATAGGTTACATAATCCACATGTAAGCACGATCATGGTGGGTCATGTGACCCTTTACAAGATCAAGAAGAAATGGTACCATTTAAGGAGAGGTCTTGATGCTAGTAGAATGTTGCTGTTTAGGGTTGAGCAGGTCTTCCTGCTGACACAGGAGGTTGGGTCAGTGCATAAGGTGGACACATAATGCACAGTGGGAGGTAAGGTCAAAGAACAGAGAAGAATTGTTATGTTTGAATCTTTCCTTGTATTGCCATAAATATGAATTTTACTTCATAGTACTTATTAAACTTGATGTGTGAATGAGATTTTATTATTGCCTAATAATTTTGCTAAAGACCCAATAATGAAGATGGTAGTTAGGACATTCTAAAGAACAGCTGCTAAACACATTTCTGCAAAACTAGTAAATATCTGCAGAGACCATCCCCTCACTATACACCCCCAACTGATAGAAGCCTAAATACTAGAAAAGAAAATTACTAAGCAGTTACCACCAGAGGCACAGGGCTTCCCTAGGGGCTCAGTGGCAAAGAATCTGCCTGCCAATGCAGGAGACAGGTTTGATCCCTGGGTCTGGAAGATCCCCTGGAGGAGGAAATGGCAACCTACTCCAGTATTCTTGCCTGGAAAATCCCATGGACAGAGGAGCCTGGAGGGCTACAGTTCATTGATTCACAAAAAGTCAGACACAACTGAGCAAGCAGGCAGACACCACCAGAGGCAGAAGCAGAAACAGAGCAAGGTACAGGGATACAGATAATCTCAGCCAGAATATGCATCACCCACATCAGAGAGCTCAAGTGTAGGGACCCCAGTTATACAACTCACAAAGAACTAGCATTTGGACTCATTCTATAGAGAGGTCCATTCAGCCAATATTAGTTAAGTGAGAACCCTAATCATAGGAATAGATATGAAAAAAAAGTTTTCTTCTTTCATCTAATCTCTTCCCCCTCCAAATACTGAAATGTAGATAGAGGAAATACAGAGAAATTGAAGGCTATAACTTCCCCTCTATAAGTCCCAGCTGTGAGTGTGACCCAAGACTGGAAGGGAGGAAGAAAGCTAGGAATTAGATGTGAGACTCAACTTTTGTTTAGACTTGGTAAGAATCTTAACCATTGAAACCAATTCATAGAGGCCAAAAGACCATTTTTACAATTTAAAGGGTCAAAATGACAGAATTTCCCCAAGATACCAGAAAAGAGAGGCCACAGAGCATGTAAAGAGGTGGGGGCTGGGGCTTTCCCGGTGGCCCAGCGGTTAAGAATCTGCCTTGCAATGTAAGGGAAACTGGTTTGAACCCTGGTCCCGAAAGATCCCACATGCCATGAAGCAACTAAGCCCGTGTACCACAACTACTGAGCCCACACTCTAGAGCCCGGGAACTGCAGCTACGGAAGTCCATGTGCCTAAAGCCTGCGCTCTGCAACAAGCCCAGCCACCCCAGTGAGCAGCCCTCACACTGCAACAGCGACTAGCGCCCACTCCCTCTACTTAGAGAAGGCCTGTGTGCAGCAAGGAAGACCCACCACAGTCCAGAAAGACAAGGGGTTGGGTTGGTGGGGGAGAGGAAAAGGGCAGTGGGGAAAGGAGAATGTATCCAGTTTTCACCCCCAACAAGTACACTTAAAATGTGAGGCAAGATTTGAGAAAATGATACTGATAAGGGCTAAAGATACCTATCTACAGTAACATTAAAGTCCAAAAAGATCCAAAGTAATGTAGTAAATGTGTTTTTTTTCTTTTTCTTTCTTTTTTAAAATACATGAGAAACAATAGTGCTTATCTGTGAAGTGGCTGGTGATAAGTGAGGAAGGGAGAATAACTTTTCAATTTATATCGTCCAACACCATTTGGATTTTTGCCATGTGCCTGTGTGTGTGTGTTAATCATTCAGTTGTGTTCAACTCTTTGAAACCCCATCAACTGTAACCCATCAGGCTCCTCTGTCCATGGAACTCTCCAGGCAAAAATACTGGAGTGGGTAGCCACTCCCTTCTCCAGGGGATCTTCCCAGCCCAGGGATCGAACCCAGTTCTCCTGCATTGCAGTCAGATTCTTTACTGTCTGAGCCACCAGGGAAGCCTACCATGTGCCTATATTACATTTATAGTTAAAAAGTCAAAATATTAAAAGCAATGATTCATGATATTTCTAGATGTAATAGAAATCTATTGCTTGGAAAAAAATTTTTAATGTATTTGGGATAAGTCTGCAGTTACTTTATATACTTTTGAAGAATGAGGACAAATATAACTATTTTCACAAAGCAATTGTATATTTTTCCTTCTATCCGTCAGTAGTTAAGTAGGAAGAACTCACCCTGGTCTATTCATGAAAATGCTCCTTTGCTCTGGATTGTGTCTGAGATTTTTAACTTTCATGTACAATTTTGGCAGGGTTCTGAAGCAGCCAAACCTGTGGGCTTTCAGCTTTATGCTTGCCATGCTTGCAATGAGGGCTACAGAAAGCAAACTGATTGGTGTGTGTGCAGAAAGATCCCATCTGCTGACAAGGGAGTTCCAGAGTAATGCCAACACTGTTACTGAAACTTACAACACAGATCCTCAAACTCTAATTATCACTCATTTTCTCCACCTTCTTATCACTTGTGTTTGACAGCTGTTCAGTGACAATAAAAGAAAGGTTTTCCATCTCCAGGTATTATGCTGGTTGGCCAGATTAACCTTTGGAAAGATTTAATTATCTTTGAGAAGGCAGTTCCTCTGACAACATCCCTTTATCTATCTCGTCCAAATTGGTATTTGCTTCGATGATTCTCATCCTGAGGCTTAACTCCCCTGTCACCTCACACTGTGAGTGGATGTCATCAAACACCAGAAACTGAGCCTCTTCTCAGGAAACATTAATTCTGTGGTTGCCTATTTCCAGCTGTATCTTGATTCACAGAAACATGCTTGAGGTTGTCTATCAGGATAAGAATTAAAATTAGGTCATGGGAAAAACAGGTTACAAAATGATCAGTACGGAATGAGCCCTTCAAACGGAGTAAATGTGTGCATAGCAATGTGGTCTAGAAAAATACAAGTGACTACCAATGACTATCTCTGTATTGTGGAATTACTGATTGTCTTTATTTACTTTATGTTGATGCACTTTCTGGTTTATCAGTCTACATATATTGCCCCTTTAACCCCACAAAATAACAAGGCTATTTTAAGAATTAAATATGATTCAGAGTTGGGGAACTTTAGAAAGATGATTGAGTGTTACCCCTAATTTGAAAAAGAACTCTAAAACAGTCTTATTTTAGAATTGGTAGACATGATACTCTACTTTTTTCCAATTCCAGTTCATCTGATTGTTGAAACTGTTTGTTTGAAATAAAGTCACTTTTTGGCTTCCAGAATTTGGCATCAATAACTGAATAGCACAACTCCTCAGGTAGATTTCAGTATCTCTGTAGACAAACTGTTCATGTACTTGTGTGTGTGTGTATGTGGGCGTGTGTGTATATGTGCTTGTGTACATACAAGTGTGTGTGCACATGTGTAAAACCTTGTCTAATAGGTCCAATGGGAAAGGGTTACAATCAAAGTAAATCAGCTTCCCCAGGAGCCCTCAGCTGAAGACAGTAACAAACTCAAGACAGGGGTTTCTTCAGTCACCTCCTGACTGCCTCTCTGCACATAACAGGATACTCTGGTGGTAGGCCATTAGGTGAGCCTAGAACTTTCAAAGCAGGAATCTCGTCTCAGAATGTTGGTGGCCTATGAATCTGCCCAGAAGCACAGGAATGGGGAAAAAAGCCATCCCATCACTGGTCCATCCTCTGATGTTGACATTTGGGGCTTCTGGGTATCTTTCTGTAGCCAACATAAAAGGATTACTGCTCCTCCGAAAGACAGCAGTTTATGTTTAGGGCTTATGGAGATAAGCAATAGTAATCCTTTTCCTTGACTGAGTTCAAGATCTACAGTGAGTTAGAAGCTTAAAGATGAAAATTAACATGTTCACTTTATTTTTGAAAAAAACTATTGGAGAACATTCTTTAGGCATGGCAATATTGAACTTCCTGACACTGAACCCCAAAACTAGACAACTCTATCACAGGCAATCAGATATAGGAACTTCTGAAATTGCAGGCCTGTGTGTGTTGGAGGCACCTCAATAAATCTGGAACACAGAAGAACACATCAGATTGCTTGCCCTCTACTGTCAGGACTATCCCTCTTAGAGATCAAAGGAAAGAGAGACAATAACTTGAAGACACATAGCTCCTTTTCTCAACTTGCTAAGTCACTTCAGTCGTGTCTGACTCTGTGCAATCCCATAGACGGCAGACCACCAGGCTCCCTGTCCCTGGGATTAACTTACCCAACTGATAAAAGTGTGTGAGGGCAGGTAGAGAGATCAGGAGTGGAGAGAAAATCCTTCTGGATGGAAGCAGAGTACAAGGGAATAAGCTGCTCACCCACTGTGTTGGGTCTTACCTATATTCTAGTCTTTATCAACACGATCTCTGTAAATCTGGCAGAGGGAACCTCTTACTGAAGAAACTGGACCTCAGTTTCTTCATCTTTACAATGGCCTGTTGGCCTAAATTAGTGATAACCCAATGAGACTGATCTGTTGTAATCACCAGAGAAGGATTTTGTCCACATTCAAGTGGCTTGAGAACCACTGAATTTAATCACCTCTGGTCTCTTTCAGGTCTGAAACTTTACTCTTCTGTGTCTATCACTTATTCCAAGTTATAACCACCCATTACATATGTTAAACAATTTTGAAGTTAAAACAAAAAGAATGTGAATAGGGTGAAAAATGGGCCAAAACATTTTAGAACAATTTAGTGTCATTATTAACCCAAGGAAAAAATCTGAAAAGCTAAATGCTAAATCATTTGTAAAAGTTGATTAATTAAACATTCAAATAAGAGCAACATTAAGCCATGATTTATAATTCTCTTCCCTGTGAAAGCACAGTGAACTAGAAGATAGCTTAGCTATTTCATCCATATCATGCAATTTGCTCATATCTATTACTCTAATGGGTTATTCGTTTTGAAACTTGAGTCACCTGGGACAGAATATAAATAAAGAAGACCGAGAGTAGCTGCCAGATTTGGAGCCCAAGTTTGGATGTGAGCCAGGCAGAGGTGGTGAAGTGCAGATATTACCCTGCAATAAAAGCTTGAACCTGCCAAAAGAATGCATTCCCGTTACTATGGCCTGAATGTGTGTATCCCCCTAAAAATTCATATACTGGAATCTTAGCACTGAGTGTGACAATGTTAGGAGATGGGGGCTTGGGGAGGTAATTAGGTTGTAAGTGTGGACACCTCAGAAATGTGATTAAGAATTTATAAAAGTGGCTCCAGAGAGATCCCTAGCCCCTTCCACTATGGTGAGGATACAATGAGGGGTCTGAAACTCAGAAAAGGGCTCCCACTCAACCATGCTGGCACCTTGATCTCAAACTTTCAGCCTCCAGAACTGTGGGAATAAATGTTGTTTATAAGCTCCCTAGTTTGTGGGATTTTGTTATAGTAGTCCAAACTGACTTCAAAATCCATTAACGCACTTATAGCATGGCCTTCAACCAAAGGGGAAATTAATTCATTTCTTCTTAATCATCTTTGTTTGCCCACACTGAAATGACCCCATTGGATAACCACAGATAAACTGAAGCATTAAGTCACAAACTGGCCAAGCAGGAGTTATTTAAAATGACAGACAGGCTTAATCTTTCATTCACCCATTTATTCGACAAGAATTATTTGAGTACCTAACTATAGGAAATGGCAACCCACTCCACTATTCTTACATGGGAAATCCCATGGCCAGAGGAGCCTGGCGGGCTACAGTCCATGGGTTTGCAGAGTCAGACACAACTTAGCAACTGAACATGAACACTGCATGCCAGGCACTCACTGTGTTAAAAATTAAGGGTTATGATAATAAATAAGATAGAGTTCTTATTTTGGATTTTCTCCTCAAACTGACTTAAACAAAGTGAGCCATTTGAAGCAGGACCATGGTAAAGGAAGCATGATGGAGCAGCATATTCCAGACAGACTAATCTGGTATGCTTCTGATTCCTAACAAATTTTCCCAGGCCACAGCAAAATGAAAAAGAATCAGATGTATGTGAATGTGGGGTGGGAGAGGTGGGGGTTGGGACAGAGAGTTGGGTAAGGTGGCCACCTTGGAAAAATTATTCTTTAGTCTAACCACAGTCCCTCCAAATTTGGGCTATTAAAAAGGGTTTTATGTAGTATTAATAGGGTTCCTTTCAATAACCTCATTTTGCAAACTCAAAAGCTTGAAATCCTATGTCAGTCCTCAAATTGTTTTGGAAATTTTACTTGCTCTTGATTACTGAAGGCTAGGGAATTCTGTGCTAAAAGAATGAGGAAGATGTACAGGCTGAGTTGGCAGATGTAATACACCTTGGAAGAAAAAGAGCACTATTAAATCTCAGATTAATAGATGTTGACATAGTAGGAAAAGCTGGCTGACAGGCAGTAAGTGCAAAATCATTGAATCAGCTCTCTCTCTACTTTGTTGGTTGACTCTCAAGTCTGGGTTAAGACTTGATTGTATCACAAGCTAGTTGGCATATATACGACATATTTTTCTTCAGGAACTCAGTATGCTCTGATCAGTACTGGTCATTTCTTACTATCCTGTCTCCACCAATAAGAAAGAAGCCAATGATGTTCTCAATAAGAAATGTGCAACACTTGCTCTGAATTGAAGAAAACCTTATTCCTTCTGAATAGGGTAAAATAAAGTTAATTATAAGAAACTAGAACAGCAGAAGTCTAGAGATCCTTTTGGAAGGTTACCAAGGTACATATGACTTTGGGGAGATCTCATACAATGCACCCTGCAGAGGTAGGCTCTTTCCTGGACTATGTGCAGTCCTGGCCCTGACAGTGTTCTCTGTTCAATCTGAGAGGAGGTCAGGAGAAAGAAGACCAGCAGTGAGTCTGAGGCAGCCAAGTAAAACAAAAGCAATGCTGAGTAAACTAAAAGCAATACAGAATGGATGAGTCACAGGGGTCTACAGACTTTATATGCCTTCATACCCTTCTGCCCAACCACTCACCTTATGACCCTATGTTCAAGTTCATAATTAATTCCTGTTTTCCAGGAGCAACTCTGCCATTTATTTAGTCCCTTTCCTTTTTCCCCCTGTTCAAAGTACACCAGTTGCCACGGAAACCATGATGCTAATTCTAGAGGTGGAGTCCAGAGAGATCAACAAACAGAAGAAGAGAGACTTAATCTCCGGGTCTGCAATACAGAGCCCGAGTTGTACAATTGCACAAACTGAATAAATGCCATGTGACTTCAACCTCACAAGTACATCCTACTTGGACTAATTCACTCTTGAACCAATTAATAAAATTCTAACAGCAAAATCAAACCTGAGTAGAGGCTTCCGGGCTGTTCTTCACTGGAGCTTTCATATCAACTAATCCATCAAGGAAAGTGCTTCCTGTAAAAGCATCTAAGTGAAGGATTTATGTTCCCCTGTCTCTCAGGTGACAGCCACAGTCAAGCTCTTACAAACCATTGCCCTCTTTTCTTTGGCACCAATGTTATACATTGCCGCCTCCTAAATGTTATCTAATTAAAGCCCTCAAACCTTTCAAACTTTCTTGCTTACCTAGAGTTTTTCCAAGGAACATATCAAAACCAGTGAGGTCTGAAGGACTGAGATCACTGTCCTCTCAGTGGTAGACCACTGTCATCTCTCCCTTCAACCTTCTTCTAGCCATGAGCACCAGAAGATCACCCCTAGTCCAACCCAGACATGTTACTCTTGGCCTTTTCATTCAACAGGCACTGAATGTTTGTATCAATACAACAGAATTAATGTCCAGAAGTTCCTTTATAACCCAGGGTGTTCTAAGAGTCATAATAAATTTATATATTCATTTAGTTTTATTTAGAATTTAACCTCAATTCATTTAGTTCCTCTTTTACATCTTGGATTTTTGCAATGGAAAGAATAGTATTTAACTGTCTAGTAAATCAGTGTCCCGATCTTCAAGCAGTGTTCTCCATATTCTGTGGAGCTTGATTTTGAAAGGATTGAATCTGAACCTTGATATTATAGGGTCAGGTTAAAATGTTCCCGTTACGTCCAGTCAGTAAGTAGGTACGGAAACATCAACCTTATCAATGTGTACCAGTTCCCTCAACAGATAGAGCTGAAAGGCATTCAGTAAAGGGATGATTCCAAGACATGTCAAAGATTAAGAGACAATGCAAGGGACAGTACCTAGAACTAGCAACAGTGAGAAGTCCTTTAAATCTAGCACAGCTACTGGAACATAGCAGTAAGCTGTAGGAGAAGAGCCTTTTGGGAGGAGTTGTGGCATTTAGTAGAGGAAGGCAGCCCTTCCTGACTGCATTCCAGTTGAAAGGAAAGGGAATGGGATATGAGGAATTTGGGAAGGGTGAACAAATACTGCAATCTCTCATCCTGCTATCTCCTTGCCTTCCCTTTGCCTGACCTAAACAGAATAGAGAAGACGTGGGAGCTAGGAGATGCATAGAGGTTTTATTCCTGGGGCAAAAATCAGGTGGAGAAGGACTAAGGTAAATCTTGATGGGTAAACAAAATATTCAGCATGCAAACATTCTGTATGTAGACTAGCAAATAAGCCAGTGCCCACCGAGGAATGAGTTCCTCACGTATAATTATACAAGTCTTGGGAGCTTGAAGCATTTACTTTGTTGTAGAAAGAGGAAATGTACATAAACCAACTAGAAAACATTAATGAGTACACAATAGACTTACCAGCAAGACAGGTGACTCCCACATACATCTAGAAAATTAGTTGTCATACCACTTCTTGGAGGAGTGATTTTTCCAGTCTTTCTTTTTCACAGAGAAGAACTCAGATTCCATGAGAAATCATCATCATCACAGCTCTAATAACTAACATTCAGTTTCACACTATGTGCTGGACTCTGTTCAAAATATATAGCCCAGATTAATGCATTTAATTCTAACAACTCAATAATGAGCATGATTATCCCCATCTTCTAAAGAGGGAAAGTTTGATGACTCAGAAGTTATATATCAAGTCAATGGTGACACCAGTATCTGAACCCTGGCAGCTTGACTCAAGAGCCTACACTCTTAAACCATACACTTAACTGACTCCCAATTTATTTCAGTAGAGTTACACTATTACCCATTATTTTCATGTTCAATTCAGTTCAGTCCAGTTGCTCAGTTGTGTCTGACTGTTTGCAACCCCATGAATAGCAACATGCCAGGCCTCCCTGTCCATCACCAACTCCCAGAGTTTACCCAAACCCATGTCCATTGAGTTGGTCATGCCATCCAGCCATCTCATCCTCGGTCGTCCCCTTCTCCTCCTGCCCCAATCCCTCCCAGCATCAGAGTCTTTTCCAATGAGTCAACTCTTCACAAGAGGTGGCCAAAGTATTGGAGTTTCCGCCTCAGCATCAGTCCTTCCAATGAACACCCAGGACTGATCTCCTTTAGGATGGACTGGGTGGCTCTCCTTGCAGTCTAAGGGACTCCCAAGAGTCTTCTCCAACACCACAGTTCAAAAGCATCAATTCTTCAGCACTCAGCTTTCTTCACAGTCCAACTCTCACATCCATACAGGACTACTGGAAACATCATAGCCTTGACTAGATGGACCTTTGTTGGCAAAGTAATGTCTCTGCTTTTTAACATGCTGTCTAGGTTGGTGATAACCTTCCTTCCAAGGAGCAAGTGTCTTTTAATTTCATGGCCGCAATCACCATCTCCAGTGATTTTGGAGCCCCCAAAAATAAAGTCAGCCACTGTTTCCACTGTTTCCCCATCTATTTCCCATGAAGTGATGGGACTGGATGCCATGATCTTCGGTTTCTGAATGTTGAGTTTTAAGCCAACTTTTTCACTCTCCTCTTTCATTTTCATCAAGAGGCTTTTTAGTTCTTCTTCACTTTCTGACATGAGTCATTTGCATATCTGAGGTTATTAATATTTCTCCCGGCAATCTTGATTCCAGCTTGTGCTACTTCCAGCCAAGCGTTTCTCATGATGTACTCTGCATAGAAGTTAAATAAACAGGATGAAAATATGCAGCCTTGACGTACTCCTTTTCTTATTTGGAACCAGCCTATTGTTCCATGTCCAGTTCTAACTGTTGCTTCCTGACCTGCATATAAGTTTCTCAAGAGGCAGGTCAGGTGCTCTGGTATTCCCATCTCTTGAAGAGTTTTCCACAGTTTATTGTGATCCACACAGTCAAAGGCTTTGGCATAGTCAATAAAGCAGAAATAGATATTTTTCTGGAACTCTTTTGCTTTTTCAATGATCCAACAGATTTTGACAATTTGATCTCTAAAAGTAAAGATATTCCCATTTGAATGCAAAGTTCCAAAGAATAGCAAGGAGAGATAAGAAGCCTTCCTCAGTGATCAATGCAAAGAAATAGAGGAAAACAACAGAATGGGAAAGATAGAGATCTCTTCAAGAAAATTAGAGATACCAAGGGAACATTTCATGCAAAGATGGGCTCAATAAAGGACAGAAGTGGTATGCACCTAACAGAAGCAGAAGATATTAAAAAGAGATGGCAAGAATACACAGAAGAACTGTACAAAAAGATCTTCACAACCCAGATAATCACGATGGTGTGATCATTCATCTAGAGCCAGACATCCTGGAATGTGATGTCAAGTGGGCTTAGAAAGCATCACTATAAACAAAGCTAGTGGAGGTGATGGAATTCCAGTTGAGTTATTTCAAATCCTGAAAGATGATGCTGTGAACGTGCTGCACTCAGTATGCCAGCAAATTTGGAACACTCAGCAGTGGCCACAGAACTGGAAAAGGTCAGTTTCAGTCCAATTCCAAAGAAAGGCAATGCCAAAGAATGCTCAAACTACTGCACAATTGCACTCATCTCACATGCTAATAAAGTAATGCTCAAAATTCTCCAAGCCAGGCTTCAGCAATATGTGAACAGTGAACTCCGTGATGTTCAAGCTGGTTTTAGAAAAGGCAGAAAGACCAGAGATCAAATTGTCAACATCCGCTGGATCATGCAAAATGCAAGAGAGTTCCAGGAAAACATCTATTTCTGCTTTATTGACTATGCCAAAGCCTTTGACTGTGTGGATCACAAGAAACTGTGGAAAATTCTGAAAGAGATGGGAATACCATACCACCTGACCCGCCTCTTGAGAAATCTGTATGCAGGTCAGGAAGCAACAGTTAGAACTGGACATGGAACAACAGACTGGTTCCAAATAGGAAAAGGAGTACGTCAAGGCTGTATATTGTCACCCTGCTTATTTAACTTATGTGCAGAGTACATCATGAGACACGCTGGACTGGAAGAAACACAAGCTGGAATCAAGATTGCCAGGAGAAATATCAATAACCTCAGATATGCAGATGACACCACCCTTATGGCAGAAAGTGAAGAGGAGCTAAAGGGCTTCTTGATGAAGGTGAAAGAGGAGAGTGAAAAAGTTGGCTTAAAGCTCAACATTCAGAAAATGAAGATCACGGCATCTGGTCCCATCACTTCATGGGAAATAGATGGGGAAACAGTGGAAACAGTGTCAGACTTGATTTTCTTGGGCTCCAAAATCACTGGAGATGGTGACTGCAGCCATGAAATTAAAAGACGTTTACTCCTTGGAAGAAAAGTTATGACCAACCTAGATAGTATATTCAAAAGCAGAGACATTACTTTGCCGACTAAGGTCCGTCTAGTCAAGGCTATGGTTTTTCCAGTGTTCATGTATGGATATGAGAGTTGGACTGTGAAGAGGGCTGAGTGCCAATGAATTGATGCTTTTGAACTGTGGTGTTGGAGAAGACTCTTGAGAGTCCCTTGGACTGCAAGGAGATCCAACCAGTCCATTCTGAAGGAGATCAACCCTGGGATTTCTTTGGAAGGAATGATGCTAAAGCTGAAACTCCAGTACTTTGGCCACCTCATGCGAAGAGTTGACTCATTGGAAAAGACACTGATGCTGGGAGGGATTGGGGGTAGGAGGAGAAGGGCACGACAGAGGATGAGATGGCTGGATGGCATCACTGACTCGATGGACATGAGTCTGAGTGAACTCTGGGAGATGGTGATGGACAGGGAGGCCTGGCATGCTGCGACTCATGGGGTCTCGAAGAGTCGCACATGACTGAGCGAATGAACTGAACTGAACTGAGCATCTAAAGTCACATCCAAAAGGTATAAAAGTTCACAGAATTACAGAATTTCATGGCAGTATTTATCAGTAGCAACTCACTTATTAGAAAGGAAAAGGTGGCTACATGGTATAATTTAGCTGAGGTGAGAATGCTTGGTGGTACCAATGCCAAGATTAGAACTCAACTCTTTCAACTTCATCATGGCTTCCCCTGTTTGCAAAGAAATTGTACCAGGTTCTACACAGACTAAAAGAGAAGTCAGACAAGATGGCCTTCCAAAAGTGACCAGAGTAAATTGAGTGGAGAAAAGGTGGACATCACCTCTAGAATCTAAGTGGTCTTGCAGACTACTGTGGTTCTCTATAAGGATGAAGTTCAAAGGAACAACTGTTTTCCAGAGGAGCAGCTGGTAGGATCTGGTAGTGGAGATGACTTTCAGCTTAGGATTTTTGGAATAGCTAATAAATAATGAATAATTTCTAGTCCATGGAGTCTGTCTACAGCCATCATACAATCAAGTTAGAAGAAAAATTGCTACTCTCTAGAAACCTGAGAAGCACTGAAGTTTATGAGTTTGTGGGGAAATGATTTGTCAATACTAACACACCAGGAATGCTTTGCCTTCATCTCACCATTCTAGATTTTTCACCAAATCACACATATATGTGCCATCATTCAGGAGTTCTTTCTTTAAGAATTAGCAGTGGATAGAAATCAGGTTTGAAATAATGGAATGAATTAAGATCATCACTGAAAACAGCAATTGCAGAATGCTGGTGGGTACATTTCTCATTGCTGGAGTCAGACTGTGGGTTTTAGTGTTCAATGGAATAGGGAAATATAACTCTCTAGCTTAACAGAGACTTTCAGAGAAGACAGAAGCAGCGTCTTCCCTTGAAAGAATGTGCTCCAGCATTTGTGACTCACACACAGGCCCCGAGTGGAACGCAGAGCCCGATTTGTTTTTACTCTACAGGACATGAGCCAGGTGAGGGTGTGCAAGCTGCAAGCATTCCTACTTTCTCTCCTATTGTCTCTCGATAGACTGAACACTCACCACTTCTGTTGCCTTCTCTCACTCTCTCTCAGAATTTCTTTTGAAACTCATCTGAGCCACTTGGAAGATAAATGAGTCCTCCATGAACCTTTCTTCTTCTTTTTTTTTTTTTTTTTTTGGTTACCCCACACACCTGGCATGTGGGATCTTAGTTCCACAGACAGGGATGGGACCTGAACCCCGTGCAGTGCATGCATCGGGCATTAACCACTGGACAACCAGGGAAGTCAGGAATCCTTCTAGCATTCAGTTTCCACATCTAAAAACTCCTGACCATTGCAGCCTGAATTCTTCCAGACTTCACCGGCCCTTCCCTCTCCTTCCTTCCTCATGCCATCTCCTCCAGGACATTTGGTTGGCTCCATCTCCACCTCATGGCTCAACCCCCATGAGCCTCATGGGGACAGGTACAGGACATTCTATTTCAATACATCCTATTTTAATATATCCCATAATGCCTCCTCATAACCAGTGCAGAGTAAAGGTCTATTAATTTAATATGACTTAATTACATGCTGGAAGATAGAACAGAAGACTCATAAAATTCCTGCCAATGTTTTTCTTTTTCTTTAAAACTCCTGGTTTAGTAATTTCCACTTTATTCTGAAGAAAAAACACTTGGCTGTCTCCAGAGGCATTCTATCTTGAGTGAACCAGTTATCTGCTCAGGTATAACAAATCTCATTGTTTCTGCACTTCTCCTCAAGAACTAGGGCAAACCCTGTTTCTGATTGCTGTGAAGATTCTTTCAGACAGAGGGAGCTATTCCTGGAACTCACTAATACTGATCTCATCAAAATTACCTGGGTGGCCTCTGACAGCCATCCAGCAAACTCCCATGCTGCCCAGTGAGATTTAGTGAGCTGTGCAAGTATCCAACACCAAAATCTGTACCAGGCCCCAGTCTCCTTGGACAGCTCCACCCTCACAACTCCATTCAGAGTCATGGAAACCACCAGTTCCCCTCAGAGCAATGATTTAAGCACAGTTTGGGGTGAGTCTCCTGTAGGGAACAAATGTAAAAGCATTAATGAGAATACCTAATGTTAATGGAATATTTCTAGACTGTCACATTTTTATCCAAGGTCTCAGCCTCTGGGTGGACATAGAGGGACATTTTTATCATTAAAACTTGGAAGAATTAGATCCTCCAATAAGAGCATTTTAAAAAGCATATCGTAAATAACCAATGACAGGAAGGAGTCAGAATGGTAGCAGATTCAGAGGAGGGAGGGCTCCCCTGCAGACAGAGGGTGCTTGAAGCTGGTCTTTGGAGGACAGGTAGAATTCTGTGCTAAGAAGAGCAAGCAAGAAGCCAGTCAAAGAGAACAGGATGGCCAGGAAAGGAAAGAATGGGGATCAGAGTGTAAAATATGCCTTGTAACTGGAGAAAAGTAGGAGTGACTGAAAAATGCAAGTTAGTCTCAAGATCCTGGCGTGCACTGAGAATCAGGCCACAAAGTTTGAGCTTTAAGACAGAGAGCTCTCAAAAAGTAGCTATCAGTAGTAAAATAGACTGCTCCTAATGTCCTTCCATCATCACCGGTGTGTCACCTAACACTAGATCTCCGAGGGGTGAGCAGTTAGAGGTTGTCTGCCCTGTGTCATGGAATGAAGGACTGGATGATCCAGCGGAGACATTGATACAGAGGAACTTAGAATGTGGATGGAGTCAAAGACGTGGACTTGGGAGTCACTCTGCCTCTGACTGCTTTTGTTACCTTGTGATTATCGTCAAGAGCCTCATTTCATCAAGTGTGAAATAAGCATAATAGTATCTACCTCACAGGGTGATTAGACATTCAAAGTGCATGCAGTGTGGGAATCTACTTTGTAAGTGTATAATACATTACAGTTAGTATTAAGGAATGTTACCCAACTCCACTTTAACATTTAATTTCTTGGTTATACTCTGGCAGTGTTATGGTTCAGAAGAATGTGTCATGATGAAAATTACATTGTAAGAATAATGGAATATTTAAAGGCAAGTAGGATTGGAATGTAGAGAGAGTAGAAGTGGGGAGTGCCGTCTTCGTAGCCTAGGATGCCGTCATGGGATGGGGAAAGACTGAACTAAGATGGAAGCAGTGGAGTAGAGAGGGCATGGGATAGTAATTTTTAAATTGGTGTTGGAAGAACTTTGTAAGAAGAGTGTTTAGGAATTAAAGCTGATTCTGAATTACAGGAGCAACAGCTTATTTGAAACATCTCAATTCGAGATAAGAAAAAAATTTATCCAGAATAAGAGAAAAACTGTCTGAAGCTTCCTTATGCAATACAGTAGCCACTGGCTACGGCACGTGAAACACAGCTCATCCAAACTGAGACATGCTGTAAGTGTAAACCACACATTAGATTTCAAATATCTAATGTGAAAAAAGAATGTTGAGTATCTCAGTAATTTTTATACTGCTTACATGTTAAAGGATATTGTTTGGGATGTGGGTGTGTGTCCAGTTGTTCAGTCACCTCCAACTCTTTGCAACCCCATGGACCATAGCCCACTAGTCTCCTCTATCCATGGAACTTTCCAGGCAAGAGTGCTGGAGTGGGTTGCCATGCCCTCCTCCAGGAGACCTTCCCAACACAGAGACTGAGCCCACCAGGCTCCTCTGTCCATGGGATTCCCCAGGCAAGAATACTGCAGTGGGTTGCCATTTCCTTCTCCAGGGGATCTTCCCAACCCAGGAATCAAACCTGTGTCTCCTGCATTGGCAGGCAATTTCTTTGCCTGGAAAGCCCTTGAATTAAATCAAAGTATTTTAAGTTAATTTCACCTGTTTTACTTTACTCTTTAATGTGGCTGCTAAAAAAATTTAAAATAGAGATGAGGCTGGTATTACATTCCTACTGAAACTGCACTGGTCCCATGTATAATTCTCAGTAGAATCATAATGGAGCTTTTCCCATCTCAACATCTCAGAGTTCTCTCCTAGGCTACTTGAGTCAGCAGTACCTATGAGCAACCCTCTGGGGTTTTTAAGAAGATCCCAGTGATTATTCCCTGGTGGCTCAGATGGTAAAGAATCTGCCTGCAATGCCAGAGACCCAGTTTCAATCCCTGGGTCACAAAGATCCCTTGGAGAAGGGAATGGCAACCCACTCTAGTTTTCTTGCCTGGAGAATTCCATGGACACAGGAGCCTGGCAGGCTATAGTCCATGGGGTCACAAAGCATCAGACACAGCTAAGCCACTAACACTTAATGATTATGAGGGCCACAGAGCTTCTGCCTTAGAACATTTTAAGTGAATTTAAGCTTTATTTTAGCTTATATAATCATCACCAGGGGAGCTCTTTAAGAGATTCTAGCCCCAGATATTTTGATGACTTAGACATAGAATTCTGGCTTGAAGTCCCTTGGAATCTTCATTTATCATGTGATCTGATACATGGGAGCCAAGTTCTGTAGTTGAAGAAATGCCATGCTTAGGACGGAAGTGCTGTGTCACCAAACAGGTAGGTTAGGAATAAGCACCAGCAGTACCAGGAGAGCAGGGGCAACAGTTGGGAGGCGAGGATGAGGGGGGAAATCAAAGGCTTATTTTTGCCTTTAAAAAAAATTATCAAAATAGTCTGATAGGAAATTCTATTTACCTTGCTTAATTTTCTTACATCCTGCTTTAGAATTTTCTTACATTATTCCCAATTACATGACAGGGGTGTGTTTGTGTGCTCAGTTGCTTAGTCACCTCCAAGGAATACTATCATCTTTTAAGAGCGTGCAGACTCTAAAAACCTCATTCTGGCCCTAGGTAAGAATAAAACTAGTAATACTCTAT
The DNA here is from genome assembly GCA_917880005.1 of Nanger dama. Lineage (NCBI taxonomy): Eukaryota > Metazoa > Chordata > Mammalia > Artiodactyla > Bovidae > Nanger > Nanger dama. The sequence goes on from CAKJTW010000003.1 coordinate 29,351,693, forward strand.
CCATGGAGGCTGCTCTGTCTTCCTCTGTAAGCCACTGGGATAAGAAGGCTGTGTACACACACCAACCTTTTGTTCATTAATCTTAAAGGCAGAAAGCCTCACCTTTGGGTCTTGATGCTTTTGGGAAAATCAGATTTTCCTTGTTAAAGGGTAAAACTACTACTATATTCAGAGGAAGATGGATCTTCTAGTAGGAAATGGCATCTGGAAAGAGGCCCTCGGCTCATTAAGTACGCTACTTAGGTCTCCCTTGCAGGCCCTCCAGGGCTGGCTGGTCAACAGCACAGCGCAAGAGTCAATACCTCCAGCAACCAGCTTCCTGCCTACTGGAAGTAGCTGCTGAAAGACTGAATCTAACGCTAATTAAAAGCCCACACACCTTGAGCTGCTAGGAGCCCAGGTCCAGGCCATCTGCACCATCTCTGCATTCCCAGAACATGTAAATCACGCCATGAGCTGGAACCCCCTTTTATTATATTTCAAAACATTTCCTAAGAGGTCAGAAATCTTATCCCTGATATGTTTTGCTTCCTCCAACTAGCAAATTTCTTGCCCTTAATGAACAAATTACTTTGAGCCAATTTATAATCCTAAGATTTAATCAAATTCCTATACCACTTAGTTTAGCAAATTGCTAAGAAGCAGACAGTAATCAACAGGGAATGACCTCCAAGATAAGTGGTCCCCTGGAAGATGACACTCTCCTTCCCACACTTGGGTGATCTGATGGGCTAAACCTTCAGCATCGGGTGATCAGCTTCTTCTATCTTTCTGTCCTTCTCTAGAAGTCAGGGTGGCAGGGGTGAAAACCCCATACTTCCAGAAGTGCTTGTCAGACATACAACTGAGGTCAGACAATCTCGAAATACAAAATTCTGAAAATTTTCCTTGAGATGGAAAACCCAACCACACAGGAATCAAGCCTATGATCCCAGCCTCTCCAACTCCAGACTCATAAACTCAACCAGTCACCAATGCCGCCCTGTATGAAATTTCTCACGGGAAATGCAGGCTGTTGGTGCCAACTGGGACTGAAGCAATTGTCAGACCCTACACTTCTCAGCTGCCCTGGTGGCTCAAATGGGGAAAGAACCTGCCTGCAGTGCAGGAGACCCAGGTTCGATCCCTGGGTCAGGAAAATCCCCTGGAGAAGGAAATGGCTATTCCACTCCTGGGGAATTCCATGGACAGAGGTGCGCTACAGTCCATGGGCTCACAAACAGCTGGACAAGACTGAGTGACTAATACTTTCACTTTTCACACTTCTCAACAGGTAAAGGACTGAAGCCTGGGGAAGTTCAGCAACTTGGAAAAGGTGATATAACTAGTTAGTGACAGAGCAAGGACCAATTACCCAAGGGCAATTGCAACTCTTAGGTTTAAACTTATATTAATTATGAAAGTAATTAAGAATGATATGCCTTCAGCAAAAATTAAAACATTCTAAATACATATAAAGACCCTTCTGATATCACACAATGCACAAATAATGAAAATATTCATATCATCAAGTTTTCCTATGGAACCAGCTTTTTATCACAGCAACTACAATTCACTGAATATTTACCACATGTAAAGCACTGTGCTAAGAATATGGACATTGCTAACCCCATTTTAGAAATTAAGGCTGAGGAGTAACTGCATAACTAAGTAACTGGATATGGATACTAAGTGAAGAGTTCATTAACTAGTAATGGCAGAGTCTGAATCCAGGTCACTTTGTGTTCAGAGTAAACCCTCTTAACCATAATTCTACATCACCCTCCATGGATGGCTGGATTTCTTTGGCATCCTGCAGCTAGCTCAGAATCCTTTGAAAGTAGACCCCTCTGTCCCTGTGATCTGCCTCCACTCCCCACACACACCCACACGCTGCTGCCCAACTCCTGCTCTCCAGGATCCACTCTAGATTTACCACTGGAAGAACCTACACACCGTCTAACCAGGGCAAGCAACACTATTTCCTAAATATGGCTAGATTGTCTTCATTGGATGACAGACTTTCCTACAGACTTCAAGTGCAGATACTTATATCAACTGGAAAAAAAAAAAAAAAACCTCACAACATGAGAGTTGTGAGTTAAGCTTTATTTGGGGCAAAATGACAACCATGGCCCAGAAGACAGCACCTCAGATAGCTCTGGGGTACCGTTCTGAAGAGGAAAGGGGAAAGAGCTGTATTACATATGATTTTCGTGAAGGAGGTAAAGTGAGTAAAGTTGCTCAGTCTTGCCTGACTCTTTGCAACCCCATGGACTGTACCCTGCCAGGTCCCTCCATCCATGGGATTTTCCAAGCAAGAATACTGGAGTGGGTTGCCATTTCCTTCTCCAGGGGATCTTTCCAACCCAGGGTTTGAACATGGGTCTCCCGCACTGCAGGCAGACTCTTTACTGTCTGAGCTACCAGAGGGTACTTACAGTCAAACACACATTTTGGCAGAGGCTTGCTGCTAGTCATGAGGAGCAGAAGTCACTGTTAATTGTTTCAGTGCTTTTCTAGGTATGAGAAGATGCAAGAATTGGGGCTCATAAATCTTCTGAAAATATTGACCTATAAGCAAGAATGTTCTGCCAGTTTGTTCCAGAGCACAGAGTGCCTCATACCTGTTCTCCACCCTGAGCTCATTTTGGGGTGTGCTAAAGGTCAGAGGCCGAAATGGCTCATGACTTAATCCTTGTCAAGAGGCAGGTGGCAAGTGTCAGTTATTAGCTGGTACCTGGGATGTCTTCAGCAGGGAACAGGAAGCAGCATCCCATAGTGGAGGACAGGGCAACCTCACCATCCCCCTCACAGCTCAGCCACAAACCAGCCCAACTTTGAAGACAAGAGAAGAAAGGCAGTGTTCTCAAGCCCAGGTCCTCCTCTCCTGAGGAATCTCACTTTGATACTCTGACATCTCCTCACCTAACCTCTCAAGTCCTAGAGTCTTTCCCACCCCCTTTCTTAGCAGATGACCTAGCTGAAGACCACTCACCACCTCGTTTATCATCTAAACAAGGACACTTTGATAAGTGTTAAACTGAAGTCACTCAGTCATGTCTGACTCTTTGCGACCCCATGGACTGTAGCCTACCAGGCTCCTCAGTCCATGGGATTTTCCAGGCAAGAATATTGGAGTGGGATGCCATTGCCTTCTCCAGGGGATCTTCCCAACCCAGGGATCGAACCCGGGTCTCCCACATTGTAGGCAGATGCTTTACCATCTGAACTACCAGGGATAAGTGTAGGGGGATCTTAATAAATATGTTGGGACATTCCGACATAAACTATCCTAGGCCACCTCGATGAACAGTCACCCTGTAAAATCTCCCTGTTGCCTTCTTTGCACGACAGATTTTTAATGGGCAGTGGAGGCAAACGGCCCACTTGCAGGAACAGGCTCTTTCCCAGTGGGGGTTCTGTCCAGAGTGTCCGCTCCCTCTGAATCTCTGGCACAGGGAATTTAAAGGGCAACAATTGGCCAAGCAGACTGGCTAGTCTTAATTCAAAATTAATTCCTTCTTTCAGACTCTAATTTCTTCTGAAGTGGGTGCTGGCTGAGGATAACGGAGGATATGGAGGTGAATTTCTTAGCAAACTAAGGCATCAAATAGAAAAGGTGGGTCACCTGTGAGCCTTCAAATTGAGCTGGAAACACTTTCACATCAGTATCGAGCAAATGCAAAGGTTTGCTGCCCCCTGCTGGTGAAAGTGAGTCTCTGCCAAGGAGAGAACTGCAGGCGGGCTCCATGCATTTAAGTGCTTGGGGATGCCTTCAGCTTATACCAGTGCTGAACCACAGAAGGAACATTTCAAGCATTCACTCAACAAGCACTTGCTGTGAGCCGGCTGCACCCTAAGCAAGAGGAGGAAACAGTAAGATGATTAATATTCCTGCCCTTTGTGATTTTGAATAGTTGAAATTTATTTCATGGGAGGACAGAGAGCAGAAACATTGTGTGATCATCTTTGTATCTTACACACAAACATACACAAGAGCCTATCCCTTGATATGTTGAAATGTTTAGGAGATGCCCAAGAATGATGCACATTCTAGTAATTTCTCTCAAGTCATTTTGACTGGGAAACAATGAATGTGCCACACAGAAACTAATCCTAGTGGTTATCTTTATTTTTACTTCTTGTTTCTACTTTCTTTATGACCTCTACCTTTTGTCCTATTACCATCTGACATAGGCACCCAATTGTCTCAGAATTGGAAAGGAAGCTAAACTTACAAAATTATTTCTAAATTATAAACATTAAACCCTTTCCAAGTATGTTTGCAGTAAAGGAATTAGAGGAGGAGGGAGAAGTGGGAAAAGAAGAACAGAGTAAGCATAATACATATTAAAGAGAAAAATGCCATGAGGTCTCAAAGCGGTTTTGGTTTTTGCTTTGTTGCCTTAATTGCTTTGTTGGGGGACTGAATTGAGAGGGCTTCCCAAACTGGATTCTATAGATGATTAGTATAGACTCCAAGGTATGAACTTCATCTTGTATGCCTAGGAATTATGTAACCTTTGACAAATACCTACCTTTCTGTACCTGTATCATTGCTTATAAAATAATGGTAACAATATTGCCTTCTCAGAGGTGAAGATACTTTGAAAGTGCAAGTGTTGTCGTTTAATCACTGTCATGTCCAACTTTTTGCAACCCCATGGGCTGCAGTCTGCCAGGATCCTCGTGTCCATGGGATTCTCCAGGCAAGAGTACCAGAGTGGGTTGCCATTTCCTTCTTCAGGGGATCTTCCTGACCCAAGGATTGAACTCACATCTACTTTGGCAAGCAGATTCTGTACCACTGAGTCAATCAGGGAAGCATTGAAAGTGCAAGGGGGTTAGTACTAATTATTATTATTCTGATGGAAATAATCAGAGAATTAGAGGAATTAAAATATGTCAAGTAGCTAAAACAGTGTCTGTTTACTAAACACTCAAATTGTTTGTGCTTGTGTATGCCTGTGTGTTTGTGTATTTCCCTAATGCCCATTCTGTCAGGTACCTGCAATCAGGGAATGAACCAAAATTTCTATTGAGAGTTCAATGACTTCTTCATATTAACCAATGGGTGGAAGTGAGAAATAGATTTAAGGGGCTAGATCTGATAGACGGAGTGCCTGATGAACTATGGACAGAGGTTCCTGACATTGTACAGGAGACAGGGATCAAGACCATCCTCAAGAAAAAGAAATGAAAAAAAGGCAAATGGTTGTTTGAGGAAGTCTTACAAATAGCTGTAAAGAGAAGTGAAAAGCAAAGGAGAAAAGGAAAGAGATATGCATTTGAATGCAGAGTTTCAAAGAATAGCAAGGAGAGATAAGAAAGCCTTCCTCAGTGATCAATGCAAAGAAATAGAGGAAAAAACAGAATGGGAAAGACTAGCGATCTCTTCAAGAAAATTAGAGATACCAGGGGAACATTTCATGCAAAGATGGGCTCAATAAAGGACAGAAATGGTTTGGACCTAACAGAAGTAGAAGATATTAAGAAGAGGTGGCAAGAATACACAGAAGAACTGTACAAAAAGATCTTCACGACCCAGATAATGATGAAGGTGTGATCACTCCCACTCACCTAGAGCCAGACATCCTGGAATGTGAAGTCAGGTGGGCCTTAGGAAGCATCACTACGAACAAAGCTAGTAGAAGCAATGGAATTCCAGCTGAGCTATTTCAAATCCTGAAAGATGATGCCGCGAAAGTGCTGCACTCAATATGCCAGCAAATTTGGAAAATTCAGCAGTGGCCACAGGACTGGAAAAACTGTTTTCATTCCAATCGCAAAGAAAAGTAAAGCCAAAGAATGCTCAAACTACTGCACAATTGCACTCATCTCACATGCTAGTAAAGTAATGCTCAAAATTCTCCAAGCCAGGCTTCAGCAATACATGAACTGTGAATTTCCAGATGTTCAAGCTGGTTTTAGAAAAGGCAGAGGAGCCAGAGATCAAACTGCCAATATCTGCTGGATCATCAAAAAAGCAAGAGAGTTCCAGAAAAACATCTATTTCTGCTTTATTGACTCTGCCAAAGCCTTTGACTGTCTGGATCACAATAAACTCTGGAAAATTCTGAAAGAGATGGGAATATCAGACCACCTGACCTGCCTCTTGAGAAACCTATATACAGGTCAGGAAGCAACAGTTAGAACTGGACGTGGAACAACAGACTGGTTCCAAATAGGAAAGGTAGTACGTCAAGGCTGTATATTGTCACCCTGCTTATTTAACTTCTATGCAGAGTACATCATGAGAAACACTGGGCTGGAAGAAGCACAAGCTGGAATCAAGATTGCCTAAGAAATATCAATAACCTCATATATGCAGATGACACCACCCTTATGGCAGAAAGTGAAGAAGAACTAAAGAGCCTCTTGATGAAAGTGAAAGAGCAGAGTGAAAAAGTTGGCTTAAAGCTCAACATTCAGGAGATCATGGCATCCAGTCCCATCACTTCATGGCAAATAGATGGGGAAATAAATAGTGGCTGACTTTATTTTGGGGGCTCCAAAATCACTGCAGATGGTGACTGCATCCATGAAATTAAAAGACACTTGCTCCTTGGAAGGAAAGTTATGACCAACCTAGACAGCATATTAAAAAGCAGAGATATTACTTTGCCAACAAAGGTCCATCTAGTCAAAGCTATGGTTTTTCTCGTGGTCATGTATGGATGTGAGAGTTGGACTGTGAAGAAAGATTAGCACCAAAGAATTGATGCTTTTGAACTTTGGTATTGGAGAAAACTCTTGCGAGTCCCTTGGACTGCAAGGAGATCCAACCAGTCCATCCTAAAGGAGATAAGCCTGGGTGTTCATTGGAAGGATTGATGTTAAAGCTGAAACTCCACCTGATGTGGAGAGCTGACTCATTTGAAAAGACCCTGATGTGGGGAAGGATTGAGGGCAGGAGGAAAAGGGGATGACAGAGGATGAGATGGTTGGATGGAATCACCGACACAATGGACATGGGTTTGGATGGAGTCCGGGAGTTGGTTTTGGACAGGGAGGCCTGGCGTACTGCAGTTCATAGAGTAGCAAAGAGTTGCACATGACTGAGCGACTGAACTGAACTGAACAAGCGGATGCTGGAACCTATAGTCAGTATAGCACAGTCTGTAGCCTAGAATAACCTCCGCACTTTGTTTACCACTTGCCTCTTAAGAGGTCTCTATCCTGAGAGTTCGTGGATCACAGGCAGAGGATACATGAACTGATTAAGAAGCAAAACCCCATGAAGTAGCAAATGGGTCATTTTAAATGCTGATGTCAGTTAGGGAAACTAATAGAGCGACACAGAAATAAACTGCACTGTCAGGCTGGGAGAGATCATTTTAGATGTACTCTTGCTGAAAGTCATTCACTCCTCCTCCAAAAACAACAGAGGCTTATAAAGCCTGTCCACCTCTGTCAAATACATATTTTGTCAGTAGCATCTACAATAAGCATTTTATAGAGTCAGAGAGGAGGTGCCTTGAAATCCCCAGTTTTATGTCCCAAAACATGATGGCAGGAGGAGGAGGAAATGGCAACCCACTCCAGTGTTCTTGCCTAGAGAATCCCAGGGACAGAGGAGCCTGGTGGGCTGCCGTCTATGGGGTTGCACAGAGTCAGACACGACTGAAGCGACTCAGCATGCATGCATGCATAGCATGTCCCAAAACAGAGAAACACAGCTGGTAAAAGCTCGATTTAAAGTTTTGAACAATTTTCAGTTGGAGAAACTGAGAATGATCTAGAATTGGTAAACTGATCCCAGCAGTTGACCTGTTGAATATGAGTAATTTCAGACCACAAGGCAGAGCAGAAGAGAATCAGGGCAGGACCAGAGGGCCCTGTCAAAGGAAGGAGATGCTCAGAGAGCCACAAATGAGACCTGTCCTATGGGTGAAATTCTTTCCCCGGGTTTTAGTGAGGGAGGACCTAAGTGTCGATGTAGTTATAGCTATGGGTTATTTATAATGTGTTTTCTGGGTATATTTAAACGTGTTTAGGAAAATGGACATAAATCTTTCCAAGATCTTTTTCCATCTCAGTTCGTCACTTATTTGGTCTTCATAAAAACCCCAAGTTTAAATTAATTCCATGAAATTTTAAAAGATGCATAAAACAAGTCCATTCCTGCCTGGGTATGTGATACATTATACTTACCCTTCATTGACTATATTTTTATGCCCAAAGTGCAATTTTTAAGTCATCAGACTGATAAACAAATCTCAATGACTTAGTAAGAAGCAGTGGATTTCTGACCCAGTGAGTGTCATAGAAACTGGTCATCAATGTGACATGAAAAGAAATAGAAATTAGTGCCTAGAGAATGTCAACTCCTTAGCGTCAGACTCTGTATTAATGGCTTGACAGTTTGTCCCAACATTGCTTTTTTATACTAAATAAAGAAATAAGCCCCTTCTCAGCTCACTTGAAGGATGACAGATTTATTCTCAGTTCTACCGAAGTTACCCACATAATAGTTCTCAGAATTGCCTACCACTTATCACCTTCACCCTGAATCCTAATAGACTTTCACATTAAATTTTATATTAAAATATTTATTGTGGTCCTAGCAACATTTCTAATGAAGGCAGTTACTGGAAATGGAGGGAAATGTCATCATTTTCATCATAAAGAAGAGCTGATGTGGCATTGAACACACAGGTCACCCTGCTTCATGTTCATTTAAAATAATACAGGAAACGGAAAAATTGCTACCAATTTAGACCGAGCAAGAATTTCCAATTTAAGAGTGTGAGGTCGAAAGCACCCACTAATGAATTGCTCAGTCAAATTTGGTTGGTGAATACTCTTGACCCGTGACAGGACTGAGGAAGGCTCAGGCTAGCGTTTCTTTCCTAACCCGAATAGAGTTGAGTTCATCATCTGAATAACTGTCCTGCACATCTAAGATGAATCGCCCCCAGCTCGCCCCCTCAGCATCTATGCATCAGAGCCAAGATACCACACGTCACTAAGCCCTTGTTAGCGATTCAGACGAAAGGAACCTCAGACTCTCCAGTCTAACACTGTCTCTTTCAGAGAACACGGAGGAAACATTCTAAGGGGAAAAACATTTCAGTGGAAGGAAAAGAAAAGCTCTATTAACTTTTCTCTTCCTCTCATTAATTAGCACAGCCACTAACTCATCATCTCCTGGCAGAATGCCAACTGTAATGCCATGTGGATTGTGAGTGGGATGAGATTCCAGTAGGTCTCTGAGGTTCTCCTCCTTTAAATGACACATTTTAAAGATTCTGCCCAAAGATTCTTTCCAGTGTCCTGTTCTTTCTCATCTCTCACTTATTGCCTCTTTTTATAGAAAAATCTCTAAAGTGGGGGTAATCTAATCACATGAGGAATTAGAGATGAGGGCTAGGACTGATTTTCCTTCTAGATTCACATAAGACAAGGGCCTGAAAGGTCAGCCTAAGTTGCTCCTCCTCCTAATGCATATGTGGTTAATGGCAGAAGGCAGAAAAGATGCAGACAGCTACTATAGGCCTGATAGAACCTAACAGTGGAAGCATGTCTTTAGTGAAAAATTTAAACATGCACTAGAAAGCAAGAAAAAATGTTCTGCTCTGTCTTTAACAGCTGGCAGTAAGTGCAGACTTCTACAATGAGATGGCATTTATAAGTTCACAGTGACACTAATTCAGTCAGCCAGATGAGAAGTCATTGATGAGAGTTAAACCAGCCATTTGGCATCTTGTACATGATGCATGTGAGCTACTAAAGAAAAGAGATTCCTGTTCCAGTCTAGAGAAGCAAGTATCAAAAGCTGCAAGCAGTCCTTCCTGGGATGGAGAGTGAAGTTTTTGATGGCACACAATTTTCTTTTTTGCACTAATAACTAAGCCACCTGCCCTACATTTTTATCCCCTGAGATGGCTATTTTTGCCTAAATGTCCCTTCCACCCTAGCATTCTCAAAGCTTTGATCTATTCTTGCATTTACTAATTCAACCAACAGCTGGGCAAGATATGGTTCAAAATGCTAGAAGGGATTAAAAGATCTAGAATCTACCTATAAGTGTCTCACAATATAATAGCTCTACAAATAATTCCATTTCATAAAGAAAAGCATTCCTATTATATACATACATATATACATGTATATAAGCATACACACACATAGATGGAGGAGGAGAGAGAGAGGATGAACAAACAAAGAGCAGACAGGAGTCTCTGTTAGCCTAGGAAATTTGGGAGGCATCACAGAGATGGGAAGGAATGTTTGAAACAAAACTTGAAGTGCAGGAAGATTTTTTTCAGGTCAGCATTGGAGGGGACAGGGCAAGCCACATTCAGCTAAAGGAACACAGTCTGCAGAGATCCAAGGCACAAGACAGCAGAGCTCTTCAGAGAACTGAAATCCTGTGGCCACTCTCAACATTTTCTTGTTCCCTCTTTGGTTGACTCTAGATGGACAACAGTCAGGCTCATGGAATGATCCCAATACATTCACCTAAGATAAAAGAGTAAAAGCACTGGGCTCAGAAAGTTCTTTTCATGACCATGATCAGTGATGGTTGTCAATTAATTCAGTGAGCTGATGCAGTGAAAAACAGAGGCCCTCAAGACGAGCCACTGGAAGGGGAGGCAGGGCAGAGGATAGGAATGTGGGCTCTGGAAGCAAGATGCCTATGAGCATTATGCACATGATGAGATAGTTAGCATAATGTCTGGCACAAAATCACTTAAAGATCAGGTGCTATCACTGTTATTTATAAAATTATAGTTGTTATTTAGAGGTATACTCTAAAATGACTTTGTGGTAGCAGTGAATTTTTATATTCATTAAGACATTTAAATCTGCAGGACAAGAGTATGAGTTAGCACAAGTAAAATGAAATTATCTAGTAATATATCAAAAGAATTTAAATATACAATTAGATCTACAAATTTATGTAAATTTTCATAATAAATTCATAGACTAAATTATATTCTGTATAATGAATATGTACATATATGTGTATTTCTACCTGCAGCAAATATTCATAGTATAAAAGAAAAATACGAGATAGGTGGGTGTGATTTTTGTTAAACAACAGTTGTCTGTGAACGAATTTTTGTAATGTTGCTTCTTAAAAGATTTTCTACATTTCCACTTTTACTACATTTCTTTATTAGTTTGACAATACCTACCAGGAAAGCTATTTTATGTCAGTTTGTGTATTTGTCCTCTCTTTATATAAAATGAGTGTTATCAGTTGGCTGTCTTACCAAAATAATTTCTAAAGAGGTCAGCTATTGAGGCGGTCCTAAGATGGCAGAGGAATAGGACGGGAAGACCACTTTCTCCCCCAAAATTCATCAAAAGAACATTTGAACACTGAGTAAATTCCACAAAACAACTTCTGAACGCTGGCAGAGGACATCAGGCACCCAGAAAAGCAGCCCATTGTCTTCGAAATGAGGTAGGAAAAAATTTTAAAAGACAAAAAGAGAGACAAAAGTGGTAGGGGTGGAGCTCGTCCTGGGAAGGGAGTCTTTAAAAAAGAAAAGTTTCCAAACACCAGGAAACACTCTCACTGCTGAGTCTGTGGCGAGCCTTGGAACCACAAAGGGCAACATAATCGGGAGGAAAAATAAATAATTAAAACCCACAGATTACATGCCCAGTGGTAACTCCCCAGCAGAGAAGCAGCGCAGATGCCTGCACCCGCCGCTAGCGAGTGGGGGGCTGGGCAGGAGGCGCAGGCTGCATTGCTTAGAGTAAGGACCGGGCCTGAATGCCCCAAAGGCAATCTGAGGGAACTAACTTGGGCTAGCAAACCAGACTGTGGGATAGCTACCACGCGAAAAGCCCTAACCTAAGACAACACCAGGCCCACGCACAGAAAAAAGGACTGAGCAAAGCTAGCCGGCTGCAGACCGGGCCTACCCCCCTCCGGGAGACAGGCAGGCAATGGCAGCCAGAGCTGGAAGGGGGCAATCGCCGCACCAGGGAGGCATTATCTACCAAACTGCAAGCACGCTTCATTGCTAACTAAGACTTCTTGGGGTTCAGGACAGTCAACATCCTCCTGAGAAGGTGCGCCGGTTGTACACCCAGAAAACCGAGCAGTAGGGACAGGGGAGGCGATAAGTCACAGCAGCCTGGCTCGCCACACACCTGGTCACCTGAGCTGCTTGAGAAGGGCACAAACCGCAGGCCCAGCCGAGTCTGCACCTCTGAGGACTGCCCGAGGACCTTGGGTAGTGCATACAACCTTAGAAGTGCATACAACTTCTTGGAAGTTGTATGCACTTAGACCTTGGAAGTGCATACAACCCAGGGCCAGCCTCAGACAGTTTCCGGAAAAGCAACCTAGAGCCTAAGTAGTGTAGACAGGGAAAGCACACACGCCATGAGTGGCTGAGACTCTGAGAACACACGCCAGGGTTATTTGTTGGCAGCGTCCCTCCCTCCCCACGGCAAGACTGAACAAGTGAGCCTTAAAAAGTGTCCACCACCGCCCCCTTGTGTCGGGGCCGAAATTAGACACTGAAGAGACCAGCAAACAGAAGAAGATAAAACAGAGGAAACCTCCTTGGAAGTGACAGGTGCAATAGATTAAAACCCTGTAGTTAGTACAGACTATATAGGAAGGACTATATAGATCTTGAGAAATATAAGCTGGATCAAGGAACTATCTGAAAATGAACTGACCCCACACTGCCCACAACAATACCAGAGAAAGTCCTAGATATATTTTTACTATTTTTACTATCATCCTTTAATTTTTTTAATTTTTTTATTTTCAAGTCCTCTATTTACTCCTTTAATTTTCATTTTTATAACCTACTATAACTTTGCAAAAAAAACCCTATTTTTAAAGCAAACTTCATATATATTTTTATAATTTTTGTGACTTTTTTCTTTAATATTATACTTTTGAAAATCCAACTTCTATTCTAGATCTTTAATCTTTGCTTTTTGGTATTTGTTATCAATTCTGTACCTTTAAGAACCCAACGTTCAGTATCCCTTTTTACTTGGGAGCAAGATTACTGGCTTGACTGCTCTTTCCCCCTTTGGACTCTTCTTTTTCTTCACCAGGATGCCTCTATCTCCTCCCTCCCCCTTCTCTTCTCACTCAACTCTGAGAATCTCTGTGTGTGTGTTCCGGGCTGTGGAGAACACTTAGGGAACTGATTACTGGCTGGATCTGTCTCTCTCCTTTTGATTCCCCCATTTATCTTCCTGGCCACCTCTGTCTCCTTCCTCCCTCTTCTCTTCTAGGTATAACTTCAGAATATCTCTGAGGGATTCAGACGGTGTAGCACACATAAAGAAGTGATTACTGGCTAGCTTGCTCTCTCCTCTTTTGATTCCACCTCATCTCATCCTGGTCACCTCTAACTCCCACCTCCCACCTCCCTCTTCTCTTCTCCATGTAACTCTGTGAACCTCTCTGGGTGTCCCTCACTGTGGAGAGACTTTTCATCTTTAACCTAGACATTTTATCAATGATGCTGTATAGATGGAGAAGTCTTGAGACTACTGTAAAAATAAGAATGAAAACCAGAAGCAGGAGGCTTAAGTCCAAATCTTGAGGACATCAGAGAACTCCTGACTCCAGGGAACATTAATCGACAGGAGTTCATCAAATGCCTTCATACCTACACTGAAACCAAGCACCAACAAGGGCCGGCAAGTTCCAGAGCAAGACATGCCACACAAATTCTCCAGCAACACAGGAACACAGCCCTGAGCTTCAATATACAGGCTGCCCAAAGTCACTCCAAACCCACTGACATCTCATATCTCATTACTGGACACTTCATTGCACTCCAGAGAAAAGAAATACAGCTCCACCCACCAGAACACAAACACAAGCTTCCCTAACCAAGAAACCTTGACAAACCACCCATACAACCTCACCCACAGTGAGGAACCTCCACAATAAAGAGAAGTCCACAAACTGCCAGAATACAGAAAGGCCACCCCAAACACAGCAATATAAACAAGATGAAGAGACAGAGGAATACCTGGCAGGTAAAGGAACAGGATAAATGCCCACCAAACCAAACAAAAGAGGAAGAGATAGGGAATCTACCTGAGAAAGAATTCCGAATACTGATAGTGAAAATGATCCAAAATCTTGAAATCAAAATGGAATCACAGATAAATAGCCTGGATACAAGGATTGAGAAGATGCAAGAAAGGCTTAACAAGGACCTAGAAGAAATAAAAAGAGTCAATATATAATTAATAATGCAATAAATGAGATCAGAAACACTCTGGAGGCTACAAATAGTAGAATAATGGAGACAGAAGATAGGGTTAGTGAAATAGAAGATAGAATGGTAGAAATAAATGAATCAGAGAGGAAAAAAGAAAGACGAATTAAAAGAAATGAGGACAACCTCAGAGACCTCCAAAACAATATGAAACGCTCCAACATTCGAATTATAGGAGTCCCAGAAGAAGAAGACAAAAAGAAAGACCATGAGAAAATACTTAAGGAGATAATAGTTGAAAACTTGCCTAAAATGGGGAAGGAAATAATCACCCAAGTCCAAGAAACCCAGAGAGTCCCAAACAGGATAAACCCAAGGCAAAACACTCCAAAACACATATTAATCAAATTAACAAAGATCAAACACAAATATTAACAGCAGCAAGGGAAAAACAACAAATAACACACAAGGGGATTCCCATAAGGATAACAGCTGATCTTTCAATAGAAACTCTTCAAGCAAGGAGGGAATGGCAGGACATACTTAAAGTGATGAAAGAAAATAACCTATAGCCCAGATTACTGTACCCAGCAAGGATCTCATTCAAATATGAAGAAAAAATCAAAAGCTTTACAGACAAGCAAAAGCTGAGAGAATTCAGCACCACCAAACCATCTCTCCAACAAATGCTAAAGGATCTTCTCTAGACAGGAAACACAAAAAGGGTGTATAAACTTGAACCCAAAACAATAAATTAAATGGCAACGGGATCATACTTACCAATAATTACCTTAAATGTAAATGGATTGAATGCCCCAACCAAAAGACAAAAACTGGCTGAATGGATACAAAAACAAGACCCCTATATGTTGTCTACAAGAGACCCACCTCAAAACAAGGGACACATACAGACTGAAAGTGAAGGGCTGGAAAAGGTATTTCATGCAAATAGAGACCAAAAAAAAATCAGGAATAGCAATACTCATATCAGATTAAATAGACTTTAAAACAAAGGCTCTGAAAAGAGACAAAGAAGGACACTACATAATGATCAAAGGCTCAATTCAAGAAGAAGATATAACAGTTATAAATATATATGTACCCAACATAGGAGCACCGCAATATGTAAGACAAATACTAACAAGTATGAAAGGGGAAATTAATAATAACACAGTAATAGTGGGAGACTTTAATACCCCACTCACACCTATGGACAGATCAACTAAACAGAAAATTAGCAAGGAAACACAAACTTTAAATGATACAATAGACCAGCTATACCTAATTTATATATATAGGACATTTCACCCCAAAACAATGAATTTCACCTTTTTCTCAAGCGCACACAGAACCTTCTCCAGGATAGACCACATCCTGGGCCATAAATCTAGTCTTGGTAAATTCAAAAAATTGAAATCATTCCAAGCATCTTTTCTGACCACAATGCAGTAAGATCAGATCTCAATTACAGGAGAAAAACAATTAAAAACTCCAACATATGGAGGCTGAACAACATGCTGCTGAAAAACCAACAAATCACAGAAGAAATCAAAAAATAAATCCAAATATGCATAGAAATGAATGACAATGAAAACACAACAACCCAAAACCTGTGGGACACTGCAAAAGCAGGGCTAAGGGGAAGGTTCATAGCAATACAGGCATACCTCTAGAAACAAGAAAAAAGTCAAATAAATAACCTAACTCTACACCTAAAGCAACTAGAAAAGGAGGAAATGAAGAACCCCAGGGTTAGTAGAAGAAAAGAAATCTTAAAAATTAGGGCAGAAATAAATGCAAAAGAAACAAAAGAGACCATAGCAAAAATCAACAAAGCCAAAAGCTGGTTCTTAGAAAGGATAAAGAAAATTGACAAACCATTAGCCAGACTCATCAAGAAACAAAGGGAGAAAAATCAAATCAGTAAAATTAGAAATGAAAATGGAAAGATCACAACAGACAACACAGAAATACAAAGGATCATAAGAGACTACTATCAGCAATTATATGCCAATAAAATAGACAACATGGAAGAAATGGACAATTCTTTAAAATATACAAACTTTCCAAAACTAAACCAGTAAGAAATAGAAAATATTAACAGCCCCATCACAAGCAAGGAAATCAAAACTGTAATCAGAAACCTTCCAGCAAACAAAAGCCCAGGTGCAGACAGCTTCACAGCTGAATTCTACCAAAAATTTAGAGAAGAGCTAACACCTATCCTACTCAAACTCTTCCAGAAAAATGCAGAGGAAGGTAAACTTCCAAACTCACTCAATGAGGCAACCATCACCCTAATACCAAAACCTAACAAAGATGCCACAAAAAAAGAAAACTACAGGCCAATATCACTGATGAATATAGATGCAAAAATCATTAACAAAATTCTAGCAATCAGAATCCAACAATACATTAAAAAGATCATACATTGTGACCAAGTGGGCTTTATCCCAGGAATGCAAGGATTCTTCAATATGTGCAAATCAATCAATGTAACACACCACATTAACAAATTGAAAAATGAAAGCCATATGATTATTTCAATAGATTCAGAGAAAGCCTTTGACAAAATTCAACATCCATTTATGATAAAAACTCTCCAGAAAGCAGGAATAGAAGGAACATACTTCAACATAATAAAAGCTATATATGACAAACCCACAGCAAACATTATCCTCAATGGTGAAAAATTAAAAGCATTTCCCCTAAAGTCAGGAACAAGACAAGGGTGCCCACTTTCACCGCTACTATTCAGCATAGTTCTGGAAGTTTTGGCCACAGCAATCAGAGCAGAAAAAGAAGTAAAAGGAATCCAAACTGGAAAAGAAAAAGTAAAATTCTCACTGTTTGCAGATTACATGATCCTCTACATTGAAAACCCTAAAGACTCCACCAGAAAATTACTAGAGCTAATCAATGACTATAGCAGAGTTGCAGGATATAAAATCAACACTCAGAAATCCCTTGCATTCCTATACACTAATAATGAGAAAATAGAAAGAGAAATTAAGGAAACAATTCTATTCACCATTGCAATGAAAAGAATAAAATAGTTAGGAGTATATCTACCTCAAGAAACAAAAGACCCATATATAGAAAACTATAAAACACTGGTGAAGGAAATCAAAGAGGATACTAATAGATGGAAAATATACCATGTTCATGGATCAGAAGAATCAATATAGTGAAAATGAGTATACTACCCAAAGCAATCTATAGATTCAATGTAATCCCTATCAAGCTATCAACAGTATTTTTCATAGAGCTAGAACAAATAATTTCAAGATTTGTATGGAAATACAAAAAAACCTCAAATAGCCAAAGCAATATTGAGAAAGAAGAATGGAACTGGAAGAATCAACCTGCCTGATTTCAGGCTCTACTACAAAGCCACAGTCATCAAGACAGTATGATACTGGCACAAAGACAGAAATATAGATCAATGGAATAAAACAGAAAGCCTAGAGATAAATCCACACACCTATGGACACCTTATCTTTGACAAAGGAGGCAAGAATATACAATGGAGAAAAGACAATCTCTTTAACAAGTGGTGCTGGGAAGACTAGTCAACAACTTGTAAAAGAATGAAACTAGAACGCTTTCTAACACCATACACAAAAATAAACTCCAAATGGATTAAAGATCTAAATGTAAGACCAAAAACTATAAAACTCCTAGAGGAGAACATAGGCAAAACACTCTCTGACATGAATCACAGCAGGATCCTCTATGACCCACCTCCCATATATTGGAAATAAAAGCAAAAATAAACAAATGGGACCTAATTAAAATTAAAAGCTTCTGCACAGCAAAGGAAACTATAAGCAAGATGAAAAGACAGCCTTCTGAATGGGAGAAAATAATAGCAAATGAAACAACTGACAAAGAATTAATCTCAAAAATATACAAGCAACTCCTAAATTGAGATTCCAGAAAAATAAACTACCCAATCAAAAAATGGGCCAAAGACCTAAGCAGACATTTCTCCAAAGAAGACATACGGATGGCTAACAAACACATGAAAAGATGCTCAACATCACTCATTATCAGAGAAATGCAAATCAAAACCACAATGAGGTACCATTTTATGCCAGTCAGAATAGCTGCTATCCAAAAGTCTATAAGCAATAAATGCTGGAGAGGGTGTGGAGAAAAGGGAACCCTCTTATACTGTTGGTGGGAATGCAAACTAGTACAGCCACTATGGAGAACAGTGTGGAGATTCCTTAAAAAACTGGAAATAGAACTGCCAAGGAGACCCAGCAATCCCACTGCTGAGCATACACACCAAGGAAACCAGAAGTGAAAGAGACACATGTACCCCAATGTTCGTCACAGCACTGTTTACAATAGCCAGGACATGGAAGCAACCTAGATGTCCATTAGCAGATGAATGGATAAGAGAGCTGTGGTACATATACACAGTGGAGTATTACTCAGCCATTAAGAAGAATACATTTGAATCAATTCTCTGGAGGTGGATGAAACTGGAGCCAATTATACAGAGTGAAGTAAGTCAGAGAGAAAAACATCAATACAGAATACTATGGTTTTTCCTGTGGTCATGTATGGATGTGAGAGTTGGACTGTGAAAAGGCTGAGCACCAAAGAATTGATGCTTTTGAACTGTGGTGTTGGAGAAGACTCTTGAGAGTCCCTTGGACTGCAAGGAGATCCAATCAGTCCATTCTGAAGGAGATCCAACCCTGGGATTTCTTCGGAAGGAATGATGCTAAAGCTGAAACTTCAGTACTTTGGCCACCTCATGCGAAGAGTTGATTCATTGGAAAAGACTCTGATGCTGGGAGGGACTGGGGGCAGGAGGAGAAGGGGACGACAGAGGATGAGATGGCTGGATGGCATCACTGACTCAATGGACGTGAGTCTGAGTGAACTCCGAGAGATGGTGATGAACAGGGAGGCCTGGCATGCTGCGATTCATAGGGTCGCAAAAGTCGGACACAACTGAGCAACTGAACTGAACTGAATGCATATATATGGAATTTAGAAAGATGGTAAAGATAACCCTGTATGCTAGACGGAAAAAGAGACACAGATGAATAGAACAGTCTTTTGGACTCTGTGGGAAAGGGCGAGGGTGGGATGATTTGGGAGAATGGCATTGAAACATGTATAATATCATATGAGAAACGAATCACCAGTCCATGACACAAGATGCTCGGGGCTGGTGCACTGGGATCACCCAGAGGGATAGTATGGGGAGGGAGGTGTGAGGGGGGTTCAGGATGGGGAACATGTGTACACTCGTGGTAGATTCATGTTGACATTTGGCAAAACCAATAAAATATTGTAAAGTAATTAGCCTCCAATTAAAATAAATAAATTTATATTAAAAAAAGAGGCCAGGAATTTTAAGTCTAACACAAGTTGGACTTCCCATTGTGGATGCATCATTAACTCTAAAAAAATGAAAGAAAACTTAGCCACATGCATTCAAATGAATTTTAAGTTGCCCAGTAATCTTCAAGCAAAAACAGCCAGGAACAACACTGACTCAGTCTTCTGAATAATGTCTCAGAAAACAATTTTAAAAATCAGAATTTTTTTCCATTTTAACATCTGTTGGTACATACTAACACACTAACATTAATATATAATGGTTTGAAATTGATAGCCAAACTATGTATACCCATGGGAAAATATCTTATTTAGAAGTAGTTCTGCCCAAAAATGTGAGAAAGCACACTACATACTATGTCGGCATCCATGAATCCAAGAGTGACAATCATTGATCCGTTGAATCTTTCTGAAGCCTATCAAGCAGTGTTCTTGGTGCTAGGAATTGATCTCCATCAGAATGGACTGGTTGGATCTCCTTGCAGTCCAAGGGACTCTCAAATGTGCCCTTGTGTTGTTCACATTTGAAGGTCATCTTTTTCATCCTTAAACTTGTCCATGCTTAGACAATACAGTGTCCATGTCCACTCTATTTGGGTGTGGAGCTTGCTCTAACAAGTCACTCAGATCCACACATGGATAAAGAATTGGACTCTGAGCACAAACTCCCAGTTACAAGCTGAATAAGTTCTGGAGATCTAATGTATAGCAAGGCAGCAACAGTTGACAATACTGTGTTGTATATTTGAATGTTGCTGAGAGTAGATCTGAAATGTTCTGACCACAAAAAGAAATTGTAATTGTATAACGTGATGGAGGTGCTAATGCTATAGTCGTCGTCATGTTAAAATATGTAAATGCATAAGCTCAACACTTCCTACATCTTAAACTTATACTCTATTGTATGTCAATTATATCTCAATAAACTGGGAACAAAATAATAAAGGATTTATTCCTCAGTTGCTGAGCATGTAGCTGTCCACCTTTTTAGAGATTTGAACTAGCTGAAGAAAACTGGTTCTCCTAAAATCAGACCTCCTTCTAGGGCAGCCCATAGCCAAAGACCAATTAATTATAAATTTCAGGACATGGGACACATCAGCAGAGACTTTTATTGGCTCTACATTGGGGTTCAACTATCCCTTCTGCTTCATTCCTTAAGAACTGGTCCCAACAGCATTACCAAATACAATCAGTAATACGCCTCCTACATGCCTTTCTCTGTTTAACATGTGGCTTCCCAGGGAACCCAAATGGCAACACATTTTGTATCAGGAGTGAGAAAACAAATGCCAAGATGAGAATTTCAAACAGGATCACGTGCCCACCTGCTGGCAATGCAGATCTATCTCTGACCACAGGAGCCGCATAGACAGTCCCTGGCACAGGGTAACAGTGCAGTTGATGAAACTTGTACACCTGGTGAACAAGAATTGTGGAAGGAAATGCATTAGCTAAGTTTAAGGGGAAATAGCAACTCTAAGGACAGTGAAGGGCTTCCCTGGTGATTCAGCGGTAAAGAATCTGCATGCCAGTGTAGGAGATGTGGGATCAATCTCCCAGTCAGGAAGATCCCCTGGAGGAGGAAATGGCAACCCACACTCCAGTGTTCTTGCCTGGAGAATCCCAGGGACGGGGAGCCTGGTAGGCTGCTGTCTATGGGGTCACACATAGTCGGACACGACTGAAGTGACTTAGAAGCAGCTTGAGGGTGGGGAGACGGCAATGGCACCCCACTCCAGTACTCTTGCCTGGAAAATCCCACGATGGAGGAGCCTAGTGGGCTGCAGTCCATGGGGCCGCTAAGAGTCGGACATGACTGGGCGATTTCACTTTCACTTTTCACTTTCATGCATTGGAGAAGGAAATGGCAACCCACTCCAATATTCTTGCCTGGAGAACTACATGGACAGAGGAGCCTGGCGGGCTATAGTCCATGGAGTAGCAAAGAGTCAGACACGACTTAGTGACTAAACAACAGCAACAAAGGAGGGTGAAATAGGGTGGCTGTTGCCATCTCTTAATGCTCTGGATGAGGATAACAAAAAGCTGAGATGGACAATTTGGCAGTTCAAAGCTAAGTGTAAAAGGCAGAGTACTTCTTTGGTCTTGAGTGAAGTGGTCCTTATCTCCTCAGCAGGAGGACAGAGAAAGCTATGGACCTCACTTAGGAATAGTCAAGTTTCATAGACTAATCTCTCAACTGGGGTAGATTAGGTGTGCCACAGACAGAGCCCTGATTTTGAAGGAATGAGATGCTGACACATGGAATGGCAACATCTATCCTGATGGACTCAAAAATCCTGAATCACTGCTACAAATTCTATATGCCTGCTAAAGTGGTCCAGTCCTCCCAGTGAAGAGTAAACCCTCCTCTTTTGCTTGAAAGTCACATAGAGATCTCATCCATCCAAAAAAAAGAGGGGGGTTGCAGCTCAGAGTCTGACTCCATTCTCCCCCTCTTGCCCACTTGACCAGTAACTGTGGTTAAATCGCAACATAACTCAGTTGGAGACAGGCTAGAAGGAGGGAGACAATACTCCAGAGTAACTGCCTAGTGCAGTTGTAGCTCAAAAAGTATAAATAGGGCTGGGTTCTTAGTGTGCTGGACCACAGTAGCTAAAACATAAATGGGAATAGAAGCATTGATACTGGAGTTCTCCTTCATGATACAATACTTAACAATCTGGCAAGAGCCACTGGAAATGATGCAAGCACAGCTAGGATAAGCCCTCTTGTTGTTGCTCAGTCGCCCAGTCATGTCCAACTCTTGGTGACCCCATGGCACACCAGCCCTCTAGAGGCATGAAAAGGTGATGGCCCAGACTAAGTGAGATAGAAATAGCAGAATTACTGTGCCAGACAATGGAAAAGAGATTTGAAAATGTAGAGAAGTTATGTCCTTGTAGAAATACTACATAAGAGAAGAAAATCCACCAGATCTCCTTGTTTCTCAGGAGAGCTAGAGGGGATACCATTTCCTAAAGCAACAATGAGTGACTAGTGAGAGGGACGAGGTCCTCACAAGAAGTTTGGTGGTGGCTCCATTATGAAGGCCAGAGAAGGTGGTAGGAGACGCAAACACAGGCTCACATCTGATGACCACTGAGCATGCTAACTCGAAAGCAAGCCAGCCCCCACATGAGCACTTAACCAGTAGAAGCCAGGGGGATGCATGCACTGTGATGAGCGGCAAGGTCAATGTGGTGGTGGATGGAGGGCTGACCAACTAGGGGATATGTAGATCCTTAATAGAAAAGAGTTTCACTAGGGGTGAACTCGGAGAAGGCAATGGCAACCCACTCCAGTACTCTTGCCTGGAAAATCCCACGGACGGAGGGAGCCTGGTGGGCTGCAGTCCATGGGGTCGCTAAGAGTCGGACACGACTTAGCGTCTTCACTTTCACTTTTCACTTTTATGCATTGGAGAAGGAAATGGCAACCCACTCCAGTGTTCTTGCCTGGAGAATCCCAGGGACAGGGGAGCCTGGTGGGCTGCCGTCTATGGGTTCGCACAGAGTTGGACACGACTAAAGCAGCTTAGCAGCAGCAGCAGCAGGGGTGAACTAGATGGGCACTCCACAAGGGTGCTTTTCAATCTGTATTATTCAAAGAAATCCAAGATGGTTAATCAAGAATCTGAAGGCAGTTACCCCAATCAAAGTCATGATTCCTTTATCATTTTCTAAACCTGAGTCAGGTTTCAGAATCAGAAACCATTGATTGAAGGAGATGCTGGATTTCTAGGAGAAAGCATACAGTGACATTGTGGCAAGTATCAAGAAATAATTCCCCTCAATTTTTCTCCAGAGACTTAAGCAATTGATTCAGGGAACTGAACTCTCAAGAAAAGGAAATCCAAACCTTTTAAGGACCTTTACAAAGGGTCTGAATTCGCAGTGACACTTGGATACTCAGTCTGCATCCAGTGACTGATCAACACAGCTAAAACACGACCCGGGGACCTCCCTGGTGGTCCAGTGGTTAAGAATCTGCCTGCCAATGCAGAGGACACAGGTTCAATCCCTGGTCCGGGAAGAGTCCACATGCTGCAGAACAACTAAGCCCAAGCAACACAACCACTGAAATCCATGCACCCAAAACCTGTGCTCTGCAACAAGAGGAGCCACCGCATCGAGAACCCCGTGCACCACAACAAAGAGTACCCCCTGCTCACGGCAACTAGAGAAAACCTGCACAGCCATAAATGAATAAAGCGTGTAAGTCAATGGTTGGAAAAAATTACCTGGCCCTTATGCCAAAATCAAGGGGATTCTGGAGGGGCACTGAAGCCCAGAGCTCCCCATGTGTTTGGATGAAGCCTTCCTTGGGATGACTCTGCATCTCATCTTTCTCTGCCCAGTTCTTCCTTTCCTCCCATCCATGGGTATCAATTGCAAAAACACCTCATACTGAATACCCTACACGTTCATCTTCTCAGAGTCCACTCTCAGGTTAACCAATCTGCAACACGGGGCAGCTCAGAGAAACAGGTGAGAAATGAGCAATTCCTTGTATACAGTCTCCTCCAGGTCTGTTCTCCCTGCTTCTGTTCTCTGGACTGTGTCTTCTAAGCCCCTTTTGCCCACTGGCTTCTCAAGGGAGAACAACAGGAGATCAAAGGGTGGAAAGGAAAACAATGAAAGTATTTGTCCCCAGGTTCCCCACAATTTCCTCATAATTGGTCCAGTTACCAGTTACCATCACCAATGACATTCACGTTGTTAAAACAGTGGATTTATTTCATTCCTAGTTTCATATGACTTCTAGGGAGCAAGCCACCCATTTCACCTCTCCTTTGTTTGTCTTCTATGGCTCCATACTTACCCAGTATTTCTGCAAAAACTCTTGTCGCTTCTTAGATCCTTTGCTTACTCATCCTCTTCTACAAAACTACTCAGTACTGGAGAGTTAGTCTACTAGTTTTCAAACATTAGCATGAATCAGAATCACCTGGAAGGCTTCTTAAACCACTTCTGGGCTCCACCTCCAGAGTTTCTGATTCACTAGGTCTGGAATGGAGCCCAGGAATTTGCATTTCTAATCCCAAGTGGTGCTGCTGGTCTAGGAATCATACTTCAAGTATCATCATCCTACCTGACTCTCTTCTGGACTGCAGACATATGTATTTAACAAAATTATTTGGATACTTCCAGGTGCTACAGATGCTACTTGTCTAAAGCTATTGTCATCGTTTAGTACCCACATCTGTTTCTCATCCAGTTATATATATCTTAATCTACTCAACTACTTGTTGAAGCCAGACACCGGATGCCATCCTTGATTACTCCCTATCTCTCACTCCCCACAGGGCTTCCCAGGAGGTGCTAATGATAAACAACCTGCTTGCCAATGCAGGAGATGTAAGAGACGTGGGTTCAGGGTTTGATCCCTGGGTAGAGAAGATCCCCTGGAGGAGGGCATGGCAACCCACTCCAGTATTCTTGCCTAGAGAACCCCATGGACAGAGGCGCCTGGTGGGCAACAGTCCACAGGGTCACAAAGAGTTAGACACGACTGAAGCAACTGAGCACGCATACACCTCACTCCTCCGTTACCAACTCCTGATTTTTCACCTCTCACGTCTCTCTCAAATCCATCACCTTCCTCCCCACCACTATCAAATCCTTTTCCCTAGAAAATTGCATAGCTTCCCACCCAATCTCCCATTATTCACACACTGAGCTGCTCCCTATATATCTTCCAATGATCTTCTCTAAATCAAATCTGATCCCATTATTTTCTTATTTTAAACCTCTACACAGTTCTTCAGATGCTCTCAGATAAATTCAAAGTCCACAGTATGGCCAAGAGGTAGGAGATGTTCCCCGACACACACTGCCCTAGTCTCATATCATGGCACTCTCCACTGGACTCTCAGTTTCCCCATCCTGGGGTCCTGTGTCCTGTTTTTCTCCCTGCCTGGCTCCATCACCCTGCTTCTTGTGTACACCAACTTAACTCCTAGTCTTTCTTGGCCTCCCAAACTAGATTGTTTTAAATTCTATAAGAATTTATTTGTAAACCTTATAAGAAAATTGCCCTTTATGATATTTTTAAAATATTGTTAATAATCAAATAACATTTCATTAACTACTACGCTTTGAAAAGCAGAAACCATGTGTGTCATTCTTTGTGAACCCCAAAATACTTGCATGCATGCATGCTGATTCACTTCAGTCCTGTCCAACCCTTTGCGACCTTCCCTGCCTGCCAATGCAGGAGACATAAGAGCTGCAGGTTCAATCCCTGGGTCGAGAAGATCCCAGGGCAGAGGGCATGGCAACCCATTCCAGTGTTTTTGCCTTGAGAATCCCCTGGACAGAGGAGCTTGGCAGGCTACAGTCCGTAGGGTCTCAAAGAGTTGGACACGACTGAAGCAACTTAGCATGCCCACACGCACCCCCTTCCCCCAGAAACATGTCACAACGAGCTAATGCCAAGACAGAATTCTTGGAGTCCTGGCTTTGAATAAATGCTTTAGAGACAGAGTTTACGTGACCACTTCCCCACTGTTGTCTCTTCTGTTTTAACAGATTTATATACAATTGCATACAACTATCCTCCTTCTGTGTAGTGGCAGAGCAGGCTTTCAACGTGATTAAACATCGCCATCTAGAGTAGACGAGTGTGTACTGCAGCATGTCTCCCGAAAGCGGATCTGACCGTAGAATCCCAGAATCACAGTTCATAAACTTGGAGAGGGCAAAGTGGCCATATGGAAGGACATGAAAATCCTTACCTCCTGCGTCCCTTTGAGATGGAAATGCCTCCATTCAGGAATGTATTCAAAAGGATTTATTCACAAGCTGAGGTCAACAAACCACCAGAAATCATTCGAGACTGTACAGATATGTAAATTCTAAAGTTTAGGAAATAATCTTAAAAATTAAGCAATGAATGCACACAAAGATTTGTACATTTCTCATCAGGGAGATGCTTGTGACACCATAAGAACCAAAAGAATAGCAATGTCCAACCACAGAGGCTTTTAAACATTGTGGAGTATAGCTGTGGCGGATTTATGTTGATGTATGGCAAAACCAATACAATATCGTAAAATAAAAATAAAAAAAGAAAGAAAAAGAAAGAAATTTCAAATAAAAGTGCAAATTATGACTGAAAAAAAATTGTGGAACACTATGAGACCAATACTAGAGGAAAATGAACAACTTTGCCTAAATGCTTGTTCCCTTTTTTCTATCATTGGTGTGTGTTGCCCTTTTGATGGTGCCGTTATAAGTTTTAATGCCACGTCTGGTGACACTGAATATTCCCTGTAGTATTAGAAAGGTTACTAGTCTTCTTTTTGCTGCCTTTGGAATTATCTAACTTCCTCTTATGCCATATGACTTTAGGAGTCTTAACATTTGCTTTGTCTATGGATGTTCATGCTGGGAAGCTCACCCAATGCTCTGAACAGTGTCCCCTGTATCTACAATGCTGACGGAGGCTGCCAAGTGCTCCTTGGCTGTGATGTAACCAGGCCTAGAGCCCAGGAGAAAATAAAGGTGATGAAGATGGGCTTCCCGAGTACAAACGGTGCCAAGGAAGGGAAGTTTGCATTTACAGAAGGCAACACAGATCAAGTTACCAGTAGAATCATCAGCTTTTACATGGGAGAAAATAAAAAGAGCTTTTTGTAAGACTTTTATAAGTTTTAATAATTCACGAAGATGATTTGAAAATGTCATAGACTCTACCACTGCCACAATTTCAGACTTAACAAAAATAGCAGATGATTGAATTCAGACATAATAATCCACTAGTCCTATTCAACAAATATCATTGAGTGCTTAGCACGCACAAGCTTGTAGCCTAGCGATGAAAAACAAGACAGACATTGTCCCTGGGATCAGAGGTCTAATAGTCTAATAGTTTACCGGGGAAAGTGATGTTTAGAATGCAGAGCTCTACAAGTTATAATATCCATGGTTGCCAGGCATGCCACTTTTGTGTCCTGATTTTTGTCTGGCATCTATTCCACCTCACAGTACATCTGAGGGTAGGATATGTGACCTAAAGGCAACCAGTCGGCTCTTTCGTTCCTCTCTGTTTAGGGATAGGTTCTGGATTGGGTTCAGAGTCCAGGGAAAGCCAGTCAGAACTAACAAGGCACAAATCCCAAACTTGCTGGAAAGAGCAATATTGCATAGGAACCTGGAATGTCAGGTCCATGAATCAAGGCAAATTGGAAGTGGCCAAACAAGAGATGGCAAGGGTGAACATCGACATTCTAGGAATCAGCAAACTAAAATGGACTGGAATGGGTGAATTTAACTCAGATGACTATTATATCTACTACTGCGGGCAGGAATCCCTCAGAAGAAATGGAGTAGCCATCACGGTCAACAAAAGAGTCTGAAATGCAGTACTTGGATGCAACCTCAAAAACGACAGAATGCTCTCTGTTCGTCTCCAAGGCAAACCATTCAGTATCACAGTAATCCAAGTCTATGCCCCAACCAGTAACGCTGAAGCTGAAGTTGAATGGTTTTATGAAGACCTACAAAACCTTTTAGAACTAACACCTGAAAAAGATGTCCTTTTCATTATAGGGGACTGGAATGCTAAAGTAGGAAGTCAAGAAACACCTGGAGTAACAGGCAAGTTTGGCCTTGGAATGCAGAATAAAGCAGGGCAAAGACTAATAGAGTTTTGCCAAGAAAATGCACTGGTCATAGCAAACACCGTCTTCCAACAACACAAGAGAAGACTCTACACATGGACATCACCAGATGGTCAACACCAAAATCAGATTGATTATATTCTTTGCAGCCAAAGATGGAGAAGCTCTATACAGTCAACATAAACAAGACCAGGAGCTGACTGTGGCTCAGATCATGAACTCCTTATTACCAAATTCAGACTCAAATTGAAGAAAGTAGGAAAACTGCTAGACCATTCAGGTATGACCTAAATCAAATCCCTTATGATTATACAGTGGAAGTGAGAAATAGAGTTAAGGGCCTACATCTGATAGAGTGCCTGATGAACTATAGACAGAAGTACGTGACATTGTACAGGAGACAGGGAGCAGGACCATCCCCATGGAAAAGAAATGCCAAAAAGCAAAATGGCTGTCTGGGGAGGCCTTACAAATAGCTGTGAAAAGAAGAGAGGCGAAAAGCAAAGGAGAAAAGGAAAGATATAAGCATCTGAATGCAGAGTTCCAAAGAATAGCAAGAAGAGATAAGAAAGCCTTCTTCAGCAATCAATGCAAAGAAATAGAGGAAAACAACAGAATGGGAAAGACTAGAGATCTCTTCAAGAAAATTAGAGATACCAAGGGAACATTTCATGCAAAGATGGGCTCGATAAAGGACAGAAATGGTATGGACCTAACAGAAGCAGAAGATATTAAAAAGAGGTGGCAAGAGTACACGGAAGAACTGTACAAAAAGATCTTCATGACCCAGATAATCATGATGATGTGATCACTCATCTAGAGCCAGACATCCTGGAATCTGAAGTCAAGTGGGCCTTAGAAAGCATCACTACGAACAAAGCTAGTGGAGGTGATGGAATTCCAGTGGAGCTGTTTCAAATCCTGAAAGATGATGCTGTGAAAGTGCTGCACTCAATATGCCAGGAAATTTGGAAAACTCAGCAGTGGCCACAGGACTGGAAAAGGTCAGTTTTCATTCCAATCCCAAAGGAAGGCAATGCCAAAGAATGCTCAAACTACTGCACAATTGCACTCATCTCACATGCTAGTAAAGTAATGCTCAAAATTCTCCAAGCCAAGCTTCAGCAATACGAGAACCATGAACTCCCTGATGTTCAAGCTGGTTTTAGAAAAGGCAGAGGAACCAGAGATCAAATTGCCAACATCCGCTGGATCATCGAAAAAGCAAGAGAGTTCCAGAAAAACATCTATTTCTGCTTTATTGACTATGCCAAAGCCTTTGACTGTGTGGATCACAATAAACTGTGGAAAATTCTGAAAGAGATGGGAACACCAGACCACCTAACCTGCCTCTTGAGAAATCTGTATGCAGGTCAGGAAGCAACAGTTAGAACTGGACATGGAACAACAGACTGGTTCCAAATAGGAAAAGGAGTACATCAAGGCTGTATACTGTCACCCTGTTTATTTAACTTATATGCAGAGTACATCATGAGAAATGCTGGACTAGAAGAAACACAAGGTGGAATCAAGATTGCCAGGAGAAATATCAATAACCTCAGATATGCAGATGACAACAGGCTTACAGCAGAAAGTGAAGAAGAACTAAAGAGCCTCTTGATGAAAGTGAAAGAAGAAAGCGAAAAAGTTGGTTTAAAGCTCAACATTCAGAAAACAAAGATCAAGGCATCCAGTCCCATCACTTCATGAGAAATAGATAGAGAAACAGTGGAAACAGTGTCAGACTTTATTTTTGGGGGCTCCAAAATCCCTGCAGATGGTGATTGCAGTCATGAAATTAAAAGATGCTTACTCCTTGGAAGAAAAGTTGTGACCAACCTAGATAGTATATTCAAAAGCAGAGACATTACTTTGCCGACTAAGGTCCGTCTAGTCAAGGCTATGATTTTTCCAGTGGCATGTATGGATGTGAGAGTTGGACTGTGAAGAAGGCTGAGCACCAAAGAATTGATGCTTTTGAACTGTGGTGTTGGAGAAGACCCTTGAGAGTCCCTTGGACTGCAAGGAGATCCAACCAGTCCGTTCTAAAGATCAGCCCTGGGATTTCTTTGGAAGGAATGATGCTAAACCAGTACTTTGGACACCTCATGCGAAGAGTTGACTCATTGGAAAAGACTCTGATGCTGGGAGGGATTGGGGGCAGGAGGAGAAGGGGACGACAGAGGATGAGATGGCTGGATGGCATCACGGACTCGATGGACGTGAGTCTGAGTGAACTCCGGGAGATGGTGATGGACAGGGAGACCTGGCATGCTGCGATTCATTGGGTCGCGAAGAGTCTGACACGACTGAGCGACTGAACTGAACTGATCAGAGAAGCGGGCACCCTTTTCTGGATGGTGGCAGCACCTTACCACCACCAGGGGGAGATGTTGGCGAGCAGGCGGCACTGTGGAAGCCTGCAGGGCACGGGCGCCTGTCTTAGAGGTTGTCTGAGCCCTCATCCATTTCCCCTGCAAACCTAGCTATAATTCCAGCATGTGTGTATCATTTAAGTCAACATTTGTATGAAAATGTTCAAATGGATATGTGAAGTTCAATCAGCGTGCCATTGCGATTTACAGTCACCAAAGTTTTCCCTGAAGTTCCTAAAAGTTCATCAGAGTAAGCAGGGGGGGGAAATGCTCCCAGAAGAGGGACCAGCAGAACAGTCAGCAGAGCCTGGACTATCATTTGTCACCAGATTCACACTGCCTGCAACTGTTTTCATCTATATATGTACTAGGAATTGGGCCTAATGTGCATTCCTCACTTTAAGATGAAAAAAAGCAAGATTTTGAAGCCCTCAAACAACCTCTTCGTTCTTAATGAGTGTGAAAGTGTGAGAAGTCTGTGTGGTAAAAAGGAAAAGAAACAAACAAAAGATATGAAAGAAATCAGAAGCAAGTCACAAAGAAAATACACATATACCAGACTCCCACTGACAGGCTCTTTTTCCAAAATAAATAAGAGATAGACACACTCTCCACACCTGTGCACATACGTACATATTCCATGGTCGTTTCATGCTCCAACAGTGGTCATTTATTTTGCTTTCTTTCAATGAAAGATATAGAAATACTAAGGTGTGCTGATATGAGCACTTTTAGATGCTATAACACAACCATTCTACAAAATAATTTCAGAATACATATTGAGTCTTATAAATATTAACTTGGCTTAGTAATTCCACTCCTAGAAATTGGAAAAGCTTTAGGTATGATATAGACAACATCACCATATTTCTAATATTTTAATATTTATAATATCAAAAATTAAAGTAATTTAAATACCCAACAGAAAGGTAACATTACTGAACTTCTAATTGAATGAATATTTTATACCAAAGGATGTTTATCAAAAGTTAAGAATCAGTTCAGTTCAGTCGCTCAGTCATGTCCAACTCTTTGCGACCCCATGAATTGAAGCACACTAGGCCTCCCTGTCCATCACCAACTCCCGGAGTCCACCCAAACCCATGTCCATTGAGTAAGTGATGTCATCCAACCATCTCATCCTCTGTCATCCCCTTCTCCTCCTGCCCTCAATCTTTCCCAGCATCAGAGTCTTTTAAAATGAGTCAGCTCTTTGCATCAGGTGGCCAAAGTATCAGAGTTCCAGCTTCAACATCAGTCCTCCCAATGAACACCCAAGACTGATCTCTTTTAGGATGGACTGGTTGGATCGCCTTGCAATCCAAGGGACTCTCAAGTGTCTTCTCCAACACCACAGTTCAAAAGCATCAATTCTTTTGTGCTCAGCTTTCATTATAGTCCAACTCTCACATCTGTATATGACCACTGGAAAAACCATAGCTTTGACTAGATGGATCTTTGTTGACAAAGTGATGTCTCTGCTTTTGATACTCTGTCTAGGTTGGTTATAACTTTCCTTCCAAGAAGTAGGCTTCTTTTAATTTCATGGCTGCAGTCACCATCTGCAGTGATTTTGGAGCCCCCCAAAATAAAGTCTGACACTGTTTCCACTGTTTCCCCATCTATTTCCCATGAAGTGATGGGACCAGATGCTGTGATCTTCGTTTTCTGAATGTTGAGCTTTAAGCCAACTTTTTCACTCTCCTTTTTCACTTTCATCAAGAGGCTCTTTAGTTCTTCTCCACTTTCTGACAGAAGGGTGGTATCATCTGCATATTTGAGGTTTTGATATTTCTCCCAGCAATCTTGATTCCACCTTGTGCTTCCTCCAGCCCAGTGTTTCTCATGATGTACTCTGCATAGAAGTTAAACAAGCAGGGTGACAATATACAGCCTTGATGTACTCCTTTTCCTATTTGGAACCAGTCTGTTGTTCCATGTCCAGTTCTAACTGTTGCTTCCTGACCTGCATACAGATTTCTCAAGAGGCAGGTCAGGTGGTCTGGTATTCCCATCTCATTCAGAATTTTCCAGAGTTTATTGTGATCCACACAATCAAAGGCTTTGGCATAGTCAATAAAGCAGAAATAGATGTTTTTCTGGAACTCTCTTGCTTCTTCCAATGATAATAGAATACATTTTGCTACAGTAAGTGAAAAGAACTGAATACAAATTTTCAGGTACAGCATAATCTTGACTCTGGGAAAACAAGAGTTTTCCCATGCTCATTCCTATGCTCATTTCAATCTCTTTGTTGATTCATCTTTTAATTTGTAGGAATAAGATGAGAAATGGATTAAACATATTTCCCAGTGAAACAAATCTTATCTTTTGAGGTATGATCAAAGTAGTCTTCTCATTTCCCCCTCAGTTATCTGGATGTTCATTGTGGTCAGCTGGCATGGGTTGTTTTACTTATAGAGGAGCCTTGATTACCCAAGACTCAGTAGCTGACCAGATAGCAACAGGTGTCCAGGCTGGGCTGGACAGAAATTGTGTCACTGGAGAAGGCAATGGCAACCCACTCCAGTACTCTTGGCCTGGAGAATCCCGTGGAGGGAGGAGCCTGTTAGGCTACAGTCCATGGGGTCGCGAAGAGTTGGACACGACTGAGCGAAAAACTACTACTACTACTATCAACAACTACTGCTGATAATTGACACGATTTCTATTAACAATGTGATCACATGCACTGCTGCTGCTGCTGCGTCACTTCGGTCGTGTCCAACTCTGTGTGAACCCATAGATGGCAGCCCATCAGGCTCCCCCGTCCCTGGGGTTCTCCAGGCAAGAGTAATGGAGTGGGGTGCTATCGCCTTCTCTGACATGCACTGCTCAGTGTTTAAGAAATATCTTGTAGTTCAAATCCTCATCCCTTTCCTTCTTAAGTGTACGTTATAGATATGAGTTGCCAAGAAGCTTCGTTACTTATATTCAGTTACAATAACCTTACTTTAAAATAGATTGTCTTTCTTCCAAGATGTGAAAAAATAATCCACTTGGCAAATAGTCCAGATATCTGGTCCCTACATTGAAACTAGGATGCAGGCTGTTAAAGGAGGAAAAAAAAAAAGACAGCCAATTCAGTCCCCTGATGTACTGATACAAGCAGCCATTGGTGAAAGACATGCCCTTAAGTCATCTCAGAAGACGTTCTGATACACTCTGGAAAGTGGGAAGGGACAATCAAGTTGAGAGTACATTTCACAAACAATAGTTTTCACTTGATGGAGGGGAAAAAAAATAGCATAGGCTTCTACTATAATTGTTTTTTTAATTACACAGAAAATGCCTGAAAATTTTAATCTCCACTAGCTGCCTGAAAATAATCACCCACAGCCTACATCTGAAGACCAGTGAGCTCACACTGCTGTTGAGAGGGGCAGTTGCAGAGGCACATACATCCTCCCTTGGCGGTGCTGGTTCTTGCATTTCTCACAAACCACGCAGAGCCAGTTGCCACAAAACCCAGAGGGTATGAGGTCTATTCATTAAGTTGGTCCCAGCCAACCTAAAGGGCCCCTTGGTGTTGGGACAAGATTCATAGGATCTCAGATCTGGTCTTAAATGCCACAAAATACAGCACCTTTGGAGATGTTTAGAATTTTTCCTCTTATCTACGAAGTATTTCTACTTTAGTGTCTCCTCTCTCATGTTTAACTCATGCACTCAAGGTATCCTAGCATTGGGAGAAACCCTAACGGGAGTCTCCAGCCTCTGGAGTCTAATGATTTGAGGTGAAGCTAATGTAATAATAATAAAAATAAAGTGTACAGTAAATGTAAGGTACTTAAATCATCTGAAACCATACCCCGCCCCCCACCCCCCACTATGGAAAAAAAATCGTCTTCCATGAAACCGGTTCCAGGTGCCAAAAGGTGGGGACCACTGCCCTAGAGGATTACCACATCCACCAGGTGGGGGGTGGGGAGAGACCAGGTGTCAGAGACAGGGATACTTACAAAGGCAGGGGGTGGGAGTTCTTGGCTGGAGGGAGCATTCATTCCAGGTGGTAACCTGAGATCATTTAGGATCTGTTTGCCTTCAAGGCAACCGAGGCTCTTCCTCAAAAGCCAGGGTCTCTCATTAATTCAGCCCGCTGGCTCTCACGAGGGATGAGTGAGCAGCTAAGCAAACTGAGATTCTTCAGCTGAGCACACAGGCCCAGATGGCCATCATCTAATAGAGGCGATGCTTTTCTTTCCTGTGCTGTGTTGCGCTCAGTCGCTTCAGCTGTGTCCAACTCTTTGCAACCCAATGGACTGTAACCCACCAGTCTCCGTCCATGGGCTTCTCCAGGCAAGAATACTGGAGTGGGTTGCCATGCCCTCCTCCAGGGGGTCCACCCGACCCAGGGATCGAACCTGGGTCTCCTGCATTGCAGGCAGATTCTTTATCACTGAGCCACCAGGGAAGCCCAATTTTCTTTCCTATTATAACTAATTTTGTATTTTCAGTGAGTTCTTCTTTCAATGAAGTTCCTATGTATGGTCCAACCACAGCAGGAGCTCATCTTCAAAATTCACCCTCTTACTTTTGGCTTCCCAATCTTCCTCCTTCTGAGTAATGGAAACTTCTCTTCATTTTTTAAAAATCCACATCTCCCCCATTTTCTATCTGTATGATATGGAGAGCCCTCCCAACCCTGAATATTCATCGGAAGGACTGATGCTGAATCTCCAAAATTTTGGCCACCCAATGCAAAGAACTGACTCATTAGAAAAGACCCTGACACTGGGAAAGATTGAAGGGAGAAGAAGGGGATGACAGAGGATGAGATGGTCGGATGGCATCACTGACTCAATGGACGTGAGTTTGAGCAAGCTCTGGGAGATGGGGAAGGACAGGGAAGCCTGGCATGCTGCAGTCCATAGGGTCGCAAAGAGCTGAACACAACTGAACAACAACGCCTTGGCTCATCTTGCCTTGCCAACCACCTCCAATTCACTTAATAAAAGTCTACCCTTCTTTTGATCTCCTAGCAACTTCGGAGCTATTCTAGATTCTCTTCTCTTCTTTCAATCTGATCAACCTATTACTTATCCAGCAGTTGGTTCCTCTGCAAAGGCTCCCCCTCATGCCATTTCCTCTGTTCAGCACTTGACTCTGGGATTGATAGGTGATGCCCTGCTGGTTCCCTTTACTATCACTTCTTCAGCTCAGTGCATATTGAACACTATTGTCAGACTAGACGTCCTTACAAAATCATTATCCTCCTGCTCGCCCCTTGCTCAAAAAGCTACAGTGACTCTCTGAAATCTCTCACTTCAAGCATAAATTCCTCTCCTTTGCCTTTGTGCTGTGCTGTGCTTAGTCACTCAGTCGTGTCTGACTCTTTGTGACCCCATGGACTGTAGCCCACCAGGCTCCTCTGTCCATGGGATTTTCCAGGCAAGAATAAAGGAGCGGGTTGCCATGTCCTTCTCCAGGAGATCTTCTTGACCCAGGAATCAAACCCACATCTCCTGCATTGCAGGTGGATTCCTTACCACTGGGTCACTAGGTTTCTCAGTTGGCGCAAGTGGGAAGGAACCCGCCTGCCATGCAATCCACGGCAGCCCATTGAAGGAGACAGCCCACATCAAAGCAGATAAGAGGGTCTGTGACACAGTCTCACCAGAAACCCCACTCCTGGTGCAGATCCCCACAGTTTGGAGGGACCTCAAAACCCAGAGCTTCTGTCTGAAGAGTCAAGGGTTTCAATCCTACATCAGGGACTCCCCAGCTTTTAAGACATGTACTGCCAAAACACTGAAAGCCAATGGGGCGCACACCCCTGAGACTTACAGTTTGTAGCAATCTGAGAAATGGCTATTAAAAGGTTTACTTGCTCAGATACGCAGGCCCAGGATTGGAGCAACCAATGGAGGAGTGCCCAGACTTTTAAGAGAGGCTCATTTGCTTGTCTTGGAACCTTAACCTGAAGGGCAGACATCTCATTTGGTGCTAATTTCCAACTGGGGTGATCTATAGTAGTTCTACACACATCCTGTTGTCCCAGTTTTTATACCTGATGTCCCAGTTTTTGCTGCTGCCAGGGGATGTCTCTACATCTCCTGGCTATGTTGCCAGTGGGACACACTTGAAGATCCTATAGGATTATAAACAATGGAGAAAAAGTTCTCAGACAGCTACCACCCATGGGGCCAGCCAGCAACAACAGACCCAGGGGTTCAATCTTCCTGTGAGAGAGGCCTATTAGAGCTACAGCCTAAGAAGCAGGCTTCTAATTAAATACACACCTAAGGGCTGACTATAATCCCTTCCACAGGTTACAGCAAGTGACACTCTCCCTCTGCTGCCCTCCAGAGCACCAGTACCTCCCAGACTGGAGCTTATACACTCATCTGGAGCCCTGGTTTTCTGACAGTCACCCAGAGGATGCCTCTAGATCACTTGACATTGGTGGCCAGAAGGGCTGATGCCTGTAGGACTTACAAGGCTTATGTAGCCTATAAGACTGCATGTATTTGACAACATATATTTTCATAGTTTAAAAACTGTTGCCTGAAGGTCTGGCTTCCAATCAGCCTCAACCTAGATGCTAAATGATACCGTTCCCTTTGGGACACTGACAGGTCTTGGCATACCCTCAATTACTGGAAACCATTAAAAATGCGATAGGCTGCTTAGACAATCACAAAGCTTTGAGAGACGAACAAGAGCTAGAGCAGGGTTAAGCAGTAATGTTCATCTCCTACACAAGTCCACTCCCTCAAAACTGGGAGCGGTGGCTATTTTATCTAACTCATAGAAACCAATACAGAGAATCAAGCAAAATGGGAAAAAAAAAAAAAAGGAATATGTTCCAAATGAAGGAACAAAATAAAAATATCAGAAGAAAAGACTTTAATGAAACAGAGATAAGTAATCTACCAGATAAAGAGTTCAAAGTAATGGTTATAAAGATATTTATCAAACTCAGGAGAAAATGGATGAATACAGTGCAAACTTGTACAAGAGATTTTTAAATATATGAAAGTCCCAAATAGAAGTCATAAAAGAAAATGAAAACACTGATTGCAAAATACGTATTCACTCCCATGTTCATTGCAACAATTTTTTAATACCATATGATCTATGTGGAATCTGAAAAAGAAACAATAGGAGAGCTCTTAGATACAGAGAATTGACAGTTGCCAGAGGAAGGGTGGAGGGTGGGTGAAATAAGTGAAGAGGATCAAACATATGAATTTCCAGTGAGAAAATAACTAAATCTTGAGAAATAATGTATAGCATGATCACAATAGTTAATAATAATACTGGATTGCAAATTTGAAAGTTGCTAAGAGAGTAGATCTTAAAAGTTCTCAACACAAGATGAGTGGAGAAATGCACATTGTATGTATATGGGTTAATATATTCAGTAAGAGAATTCAATTACTATATTCAGTAAGATATTTAAGGTAGTATCAATTATGCCTACATTCATCAACACAATCCCAATCAAAATTTTGGCATGTTTTTGAGCAGCGATAGATATATGAAAATTCAAAAGGTCTAGGATCACCAAACAACTTCAGGAAAGAAGAAAAGTTAAGTGACAGATACTACCTAATTTCAAGACTTTTCATAAAGTTATACAACAGTGTGTCACTTTTGTAAACGTAGATAACTATGTAACTAGAATAAAAAGAGTCCAGAGTTAGACCCATTCTGTGCAAGCAATTGCATTTTGAGAAAGATAAGACATTTATTCAGTGAAAAGGATAGTCTTTGCAACCAATGGTGCTAGAAACATTGAGCATCCGTACGCAAAAAAAAAAAAAAAAAAAAAGAATCTTTATCCATTCCTTATATCATATAAAAATTAACTAAAATTAATCATAGACATAAATAACTAAATCTCCTAGATGAAAATATAAAATGAAAATTTGGGGATCAGGCAGATGTTTTCTATAAAAGACACTAAAAGCTTGATTCAGAAATCCAAAAGTTAATAAACTAGATTTTATTAAAATTGAAAAAAGATGTAGCTATGTATGGTGATGTATGTTAGCTAGTTTAGTCTAGCTAGAAATGTGATCATTTCATAATATATACAAAAGTTGAACCATTACAGTGTACATCTAAAACTGTGCTGTGCTAAGTCACTTCCGTCATGTCTGATTCTTTGCGACCCATGGACCAAGCTCCTCTGTCCAGGGGATTCTCCAGGCAAGAATATTGAAGGGGGTTGCCATGCCCTCCTCCAGGGGCTCTTTCCAACCCAGAGATGGAACCTACATCTCTTTATGTCTCCTGCATTGACAGGCAGGTTCTTAGCCACTAGCGCCACCTGGGAAGCCAAGATGTGAAACTAATAGGATGTTATATGTAAGTATGCCTCAATCTTAAAAGAATTAACTATAGTTAAATACAGCTGGTTTCCTGATGTCCAAACTATTGATTGGATATGGGGACTATTTTGTTTCTATTCATGCTTAAGATACTCTTCTCTTAAAAGTAATAAATAATCTTCAATGTGGAAATAAACAGGAAAAAGAAGATGTTCTGTGGTGTTTCCAGTAGGATGTGCTTACCAAATAGGCGTTGGTAACTGTTATTAAGTTCAGTGTTCTCAGAGTCTCCAATAATCTGGCAAACGTGAATGAAAAAAATTGTTTTCCCATGAGTCTGAATAAATTTTGTTTTTTTTCTTTTCTTTTTTTTTTTAATACTTTATTCTACATTACAATACTGTATTTGTTTTGCCATACATTGACATGAATCAGCCACAGGTGTACACGATCTCCCAATGCCAAAGCCCTCTCCCACCTCCCACCCCATATCATCTCCCTGTAACATCCCGTGCACCAGCCCCAAGCATCTTGTATCCTGTATTGAACATAGACTGGCGCTTCGTTTCTTACATGATAGCATACATGTTTCAATGCCATTCTCCCAAATCATTCCACCCTCTCCCTCTCCCTCAGAGTCCAAAAGTCCGTTCTATACCTCTGTGTCTCTTTTGTTGTCTCACATAGAGGGTCATCATTACTATCTTTCTAAATTCCATATATATGTGTCAGTATACTGTATTGGTGTTTTTCTTTCTGGCTTACTTCACTCTGTATAATCGGCTCCAGTTTCATCCATCTCATTAGAACTGAGTCAAATTTATTCTTTTTGATGGCTGAGTAATACTCCATTGTGTATATGTACCACAGCTTTCTTATCCATTCATCTGCTGATGGACATCTAGGTTGTTTCCATGTCCTGGCTATTATAAACAGTGCTGCAATGAACATTGGGGTACATGTGTCTCTTTCAATTCTGGTTTCCTCGGTGTGTATGCCCAGCAGTGGGATTGCTGGGTCATAAGGCAGTTCTATTTGCAATTTTTAAGGGATCTCCACACTGTTTTCAATAGTGGCTGTACTAGTTTGCATTCCCACCAACAGTGTAAGAGGGTCCCCTTTTCTCCTCATCCTCTCCAGCATTTATTGCTTGTAGACTTTTGGATCCCAGCCATTCTGACTGGTGTGAAATGGTACCTCATTGTGGTCTTGATTTGCATTTCTCTGATAATGAGTGATGTTGAACATCTTTTCATGTGTTTGTTAGCCATCCGTATGTCTTCTTTGGAAAAATACCTATTTAGTTCTTTGGCCCATTTTTTTATTGGATTGTTTATTTTTCTGGAGTTGAGCTGCATAAGTTGCTTGTATATCTTTGAGATTAGTTGTCAGTTGTTTCATTTGCTATTGTTTTCTCCCATTCAGAAGGCTGTCTTTTCACCTTGCTTATAGTTTCCTTTGTTGTGCAGAAGCTTTTAATTTTAATTAGATCTCATTTGTTTATTTTTGCTTTTATTTCCATTATACTGGGAGGTGGATCATAGAGGATCCTGCTGTGATTCATGTCGGAGAGTGTTTTGCCTATGTTCTCCTCTAGGAGTTTTATAGTTTCTGGTCTTACATTTAGATCTTTAATCCATCTGGAGTTTATTTTTGTGTATGGTGTTAGAAAGAGGTCTAGTTTCATTCTTTTACAAGTGGTTGACCAGTTTTCCCAGCACCACCTGTTAAAGAGACTGTCTTTAATCCATGGTATATTGTTGCCTACTTTGTCAAAGATAAGGTGTCCATAGGTGTGTGGATTTATCTCAGGGCTTTCTATTTTGTTCCATTGATCTATATTTCTGTCTTTGTGCCAGTACCATACTGTCTTAATGACTGTGGCTTTGTAGTAGAGCCTGAAGTCAGGCAAGTTGATTCCTCCAGTTCCATTCTTCTTTCTCAAGATTGCTTTTGCTATTCGAGGTTTTTTGTATTTCCATACAAATCTTGAGATTATTTGATCTAGTTCTGTGAAAAATACTGCTGGTAGCTTGATGAGAATTGCGTTGAATCTGTAGATTGCTTTGGGTAGTATACTCATTTTCACTATATTGACTCTTCCGACCCATGAGCATGGTATATTTCTCCATCTATTAGCGTCCTCTTTGATTTCTTTCATCAGTGTTTTATAGTTTTCGATATATAGGTCTTTAGTTTCTTTAGGTAGGTATATTCCTAAGTATTTTATTCTTTTCGTTGCAATGGTGAATGGGATTGTTTCCTTAACTTCTTTTTCTACTTTCTCATTATTAGTGTATAGGAATGCAAGGGATTTCTGAGTGTTGATTTTATATCCTGCAACTTTACTATATTCATTGATTAGCTCTAGTAGTTTTCTGGTCGAGTCTTTAGAATTTTCTATGTAGAGGATCATGTCATCTGCAAACAGTGAGAGTTTTACTACTTTCTTTTCCAATTTGGATTCCTTTTACTTCTTTTTCTGCTCCGATTGCTGTGGCCAAAACTTCCAGAACTATATTGAATAGAGGTGGTGAAAGTGGACACCCTTGTCTTGTTCCTGACTTTAGGGGAAAAGCTTTCAATTTTTCACCATTGAGGATAATGTTTGCTGTGGGTTTGTCATATATAGCTTTTATTATGTTGAGGTATGTTCCTTCTATTCCTCTTTCTGGAGAGTTTTTATCATAAATGGATGTTGAATTTTGTCAAAGGCTTTTTCTGCATCTATTGAGATAATCATATGATTTTTATTTTTCAATTTGTTAATGTGGTGAATTACTTTGATTGATTTGCACATGTTGAAGAATCCTTGCATCCCTGGGATAAAGCCCACTTGGTCATGGTGTATGATCTTTTTAATGTGTTGCTGGATTCTGATTGCTAGGATTTTGTTAAGGATTTTTGCATCTATGTTCATCAGTGATATTGGCCTGTAGTTTTCTTTTTTGTGGTGTCTTTGTCAGGTTTTGGTATTAGGGCAATGGTGGCCTCATAGAATGAGTTTGGAAGTTTACCTTCCTCTGCAAGTTTCTGGAATAGTTTCAGTAAGATAGGTGTTAGCTCTTCTCGAAATTTTTGGTAGAATTCAGCTGTGAGGCCGTCTGGACCTGGGCTTTTGTTTGCTGGAACATTTCTGATTACAGTTTTAATTTCCATGTTTGTGATGGGTCTGTTAAGATTTTCTATTTCTTCCTGGTTCAGTTTTGGAAAGTTGTACTTTTCTAAGAATTGGTCCATTTCTTCCAAGTTGTCCATTTTATTGGCATATACTTGCTGATAGTAGTCTCTTATGATTCTTTGTATTTCTGTGCTGTCTGTCATGATCTTTGCATTTTCATTTTTAATTTTATTGATTTGATTTTTTTTCCTCTTTGTTTCTTGATGAGTCTGGCTAATGGTTTGTCAATTTTATTTATCCTTTCAAAGAACCAGCTTTTTGCTTTGTTGATTTTTGCTATGGTCTCTTTTGTTTCTTTTGCATTTATTTCTGACCTAATTTTTAGGATTTCTTTCCTTCTACTAACTCTGGGGTTCTCTATTTCTTCCTTTTCTAGTCGCTTTAGGTGTAGAGTTAGGTTATTTATTTGACTTTTTTCTTGTTTCTTGAGGTATGCCTGTATTGCTATGAACTTTCCTCTTAGCACTGCTTTTATAGTGTCCCACAGGTTCTGTGTAGCTGTGTTTTCATTTTCATTCATTTTGATGCATAATTTGATTTCTTTTTGATTTCTTCTGTGATTTGTTGATTATTCAGAAGGGTGTTGTTCAGCATCCAAATGTTGGAATTTTTAATAGTTTTTCTCCTGTAATTGAGATCTAACCTTAGTGCATTATGGTCAGAGAAGATGCTTGGAATAATTTCGATTTTTTTGAATTTATCAAGGTTAGATTTATGACCCAGGATGTGATCTATCCTGGAAAAGGTTCCGTGTGCACTTGAGAAAAAGGTGAAATTCATTGTTTTGGGGTGAAATGTCCTATAGCTATCAATTAGGTCTAACTGGTCTATTGTATCATTTAAAGTTTGTGTTTCTTTGCTAATTTTCTGTTTAGTTGATCTGTCCATAGGTGTGAGTGGGGTATTAAAGTCTCCCACTATTATTGTGTTATTATTAATTTCCCCTTTCATGCTTGTTAGCATTTGTCTTACATATTGCGGTGCTCCTATGTTGGGTGCATATATATTTATAATTGTTATATCTTCTTCTTGGATTGATCCTTTAATCATTATGTAGTGGCCTTCTTTGTCTCTTTTCACAGCCTTTGTTTTAAAGTCTATTTATCGGATATGAGTATTGCTACTCCTGCTTTCTTTTGGTCTTTATTTGCATGGAATATCTTTTTCCAGCCCTTCACTTTCAGTCTGTATGTGTCCGTTGTTTGGAGGTGGGTCTCTTGTAAGCAGCATATATAGGGGTCTTGTTTTTGTATCCATTCAGCCAGTCTTGCCTTTTGGTTGGGGCATTCAACCCATTTACATTTAAGGTAATTATTGATAAGTATGCTCCTGTTGCCATTTACTTTATTGTTTTGGGTTCGGGTTTATACGCCCTTTTTGTGTTTCCTGTCTAAAGTCTATGCTTTAGCATTTGTTGGAGAGCTGGTTTGGTGGTGCTGAATTCTCTCAGCTTTTGCTTGTCTGTAAAGCTTTGGATTTCTCCTTCATATTTGAATGAGATTCTTGCTGGGTACAGTAGTCTTGGCTGAAGGTTCTTATCTTTTATCACTTAAAGTATGTCTTGCCATTCCCTCCTGGCCTGAAGAGTTTCTATTGAGAGATCTGCAGTTATTCTAATGGGGATCCTCTTGTGTGTTATTTGTTGTTTTCCCTTGCTGCTTTTAATATTTGTTCTTTGTGTTTGGTCTTTGTTAGCATGATTAATATATGCCTTGGGGTGTTTCGCCTTGGGTTTATCCTGTTTGGCACTCTCTGGGTTCCTTGGACTTGGGTGATTATTTCCTTCCCCATTTTAGGCAAGTTTTCAACTATTATCTCCTCAAGTATTTTCTCATGGTCTTTCTTTTTGTCTTCTTCTTCTGGGACTCCTATGATTCGAATGTTGGAGCGTTTCATATTGTCCCAGAGGTCTCTGAGGTTGTCCTCATTTCTTTTAATTCATTTTTTCTTTTTCCTAGCTGATTCATTTATTTCTACCATTCTATCTTCTATTTCACTAATCCTATCTTCTGCCTTCAATATTCTACTATTTGTTGCCTCCAGAGTGTTTCTGATCTCATTATTGCATTATTCATTAAATGTTGACTCTTTTTATTTCTTCTAGGTCCTTGTTAAACCTTTCTTGCATCTTCTCAATCCTTGACCCCAGGCTCTTTATCTGTGATTCCACTTTGATTTCGAGATTTTGGATCATTTTCACTATCAGTATTCGGAATTCTTTCTCAGGTAGATTCCCTATCTCTTCCTCTTTTGTTTGGTTTGGTGGGAATGTCTCCTGTTCCTTTACCTGCTGGGTATTCCTCTGTCTCTTCATCTTGGTTATACTGCTGCGTTTGGGGTGGCCTTTCTATATTCTGGGAATTTGTGGAATTCTCTTTATTATTGAGCTTCCTCTCTGTGTGTGGGGTTATATCAATGACTTGTCAAAGTTTCTTGATTAGGGAGGCTTGTGTTGGAGTTCTGGTGGGTGGAGCTGGATTTCCTCTCTCTGGAGTGCTGTGAAGTGTCTAGTAATGGGTTATGAGATGTCAATGGTTTTGGAGTATTTTGAGCTGCCTGTATATTGAAGCTCAGGGGCTTGTTCTTGTGTTGCTGGAGAATTTGTGTGGTATGTCTTGCTCTGGAACTTGTTGGCCCTTGGGTGGTGCTCAATTTCAGTATAGGTATGAAGGCGTTTGATGAGCTCCTATTGGATAATGTTCCCTGTATTCAGGAATTCTCTGATGATCTCAGGAAATGGATTTAAGCCTCCTGATCCTGGTTTTCAGATTTATTTTTACAATAGCC
Organism: Nanger dama; assembly: GCA_917880005.1. Classification (NCBI taxonomy): domain Eukaryota; kingdom Metazoa; phylum Chordata; class Mammalia; order Artiodactyla; family Bovidae; genus Nanger; species Nanger dama. The sequence continues at coordinate 29,396,455 of CAKJTW010000003.1, forward strand.
TCATGATTTCTCCATCTATACAGCACTAATGTTAAAACATCTAGGTTAATGATGATAGGTTTCTCCACCTTGAGGGTCACCCCTAGAGGATCGCTGAGTTACTTGGAGGAGAGAAGAGTGAGGGGGTAGTTAGAGGTGAGTGGTATAGGATGAGGTGGAATCAAAAGAGGAAAAAGCAAGCTAGCCCGTAACCACTTTCTTGTGTGCGCTCCGAAGTCTGGACCTCTCAGAGGTGGTCACAGAGTTATACATGAAAGAGGAGAGGGAAGAAGTAGATAGAGGTCGCCAGGAGGATAAAAGAGGGAGATGCAAAGGAGGGATACAGATCCAGCCAGTGACCAGTTCCCTGAGAGTTTTCCACTTTCTGGAACTCACAGAGATTCATAGAGTTGGGTAGAGAAGAGGAGGGGGAGGGAGGAGACAGAAGCCACCTGGTGGAGAAAAGAGAGATTCCATAGGGGGAGAGAGTGGTCAAGCCAGTAATCTCGCACTCAAGTAAAATTGGGTACTGAAGATTAGGTTTTTAAAAGTACAAAATTGGCAACAAATACCAAAATGCCGAGATTAAGAATCTGGAGTAGAGATTGGATTTTCAAAGATAAAATATTAACGTAAAGAAGGAAAAGGAGAAAAAATTTTTAAAAAAATAGAAAAAAATAATAAAAGACTCCAGAATTATTAAAAGACAACAGCTTCCACCACCAAAAGGACTATATACGGCGTTTGCTTTAAAGTTAGGGTGTTTTTTTTGAAAAGTAATATTAGGTTATAAAAAAAATAAATCAAAATATAGAGGACTTAAAAATTTAAGCAAGTTTAGAAAAAAAGACAAAAAGAAAAAAATTTTTTTCAAAAAAAATTTTTAAAGAAAAAAACTTCTTAAAAAAAAATCATGCTTCCACATCAACCCCTCCCCAAAAAATTTTTTTGATCATAAAGGTAGTAACGGTATGTCTGGCGCTTTCTCTGCCATTGTGGGCTGTGTGGGATCACTACCAAGGCAGTTCCCTTTGTTTGACTTCCTCTGTTTGCTGGTCTCTTCCATGTCTGATTTCCGTCTTGACACAGGGATGGGGGTGGTGGCCTCTGCACTGAGCTTGCCCCTTCTCGCTGCACACATCGCTCAGGCTGTCCGTCTGGGGCCTGCCCAAGGCTTCATGCACCTCCCTGGTCCAAGCCGCTCAGGAAGCCCTCCGAGGCTCGGATTTGGTTGAGCCTGGGCTTTGTTCCCTTCCCAGGTCCGAGTAGCTAGGGAGTTTGGTGCGCGCAATTGTTGCGACTTCTGGCCTTCCCGGGTCGCTCAGTTTTCTGGGAGTACCACTGGGGCTCTTTCTCCGGCAGATGATAACTGTTCAGAGCCCCCTAGAAGTCTTAATTAGCAAAGAAACCTGCTTGCAATTTGGTAGGTAATGTCTCTCTTGAGCTGTGATTGCCCTCTTCCAGCACTTAAGGCTCTGGCTGCCTGTCGCCGGAGGGGGATGGTCTGCAGCCGGCCTTTTCCAATCCGTCCTTTGTTCTGTGCGCGGGCCTGTCGGTGTCTTATGTTCGAGCGTTTCACGGGTTAGCTATCCCACAGTCTGGTTTGCTAGACCAAGATAGTTCGTTCTAGCCACGCGTGGACCCAATTCTGGCCCTGTTACAAACCGATTCTTGAGAAAAGCCCTGCAGCCTACGTGTCCCGCAGCCCAATTCTTAGAAAGCCCTGTCGCTGGCGCACTCCTCCCCTGCCCAACCCCCACTGCTGTCGGACGCAGGCCTTTGCGCTGCTTATCCGCTGGGGGTTTTTACTGTTGAATTCATAATCTGTTGGTTTTAATTATTTATTTATTCTTCCTTCCTGTTATGTTGCCCTCCACGCGTCCAGGGCTCGCCACATACACGGCTGTGAGAATGTTTCCCGATCTTAGGAGACCTCTCTTTTTAAGAGTCTCTTCCCGGGATGGGATTTGCTTCCCGGGACGGGGCTCCCTTCTTACCTCCTTTGTCTCTATTTTTGTCCTTTTTAATTATTCCTACCTGGTTTTGAAGCCAATGATCTGCTTTGCTGGATGCCTGATGTCCTCTGCCAGCAATCAGAAGCTGCCTTGTGGAATTTACTCTGCGTTGAAATGTTCTTTTGATGAAGTAGTGAGGGAGAAAGTGTTCTCCCCATCCTATTCCTCCGCCATCTTTTTCCCCCTCCCTCTAAATTTTGTGAAAAGATAAAACAGAAGTCATTTTATTAAAATACTATTAAACATAAATTAATTTGGGAAAAACTATATGTTCATAGTTTTCAGGAAAGTGAAAGTGAAGTTGCTCAGTCAACTCTTTCATGGACTGTAGCCTACCAAGCTCCTCCCTCCACAGGATTCTCCAGGCAAGAGTACTGGAGTGCTTTTGCCATTTCCTTCTCCAGGGGATCTTCCCGACCCAGGGATCGAACCCAGGTCTCCCGCATTCCAGGCAGACGCTTTAACTTCTGAGCCAGTTTTCAGAACTCCCACTCAAATATATGGTCCCAGCTCTTTCATATATCCTTTTAATACTATGGTAACTCTATTACACAGGATACACTCATTATTACCTTAAATATTTGTTTTTATTGCTATTCTAAATGGTATCTCTATTACATGATTTTTTTTTCCCTAGCTGATATCTACTAGTTAATCAGAAAGCTAGTTTTGTAACATCTCCTTATTTAAATGTTTTCTTTACTAAAAGTTGCTTTTTAATAGATTATCTTGTATTATGTCTGTAGAAAAATGCCATCTAAAACTAATAATGTCTATCTCTTTCTGAACCCATACCTAGAAATTATAGGGCAATATTAAATAAAAGTAGACAACAGTAGGCATTCTTGGCTCACTCCTAATTATAATGAAAGTGCTTCTGGGGTTTCATTAAGTACCTAATGTATAGATTTTTGATAAAATGATATTATCATCTTTTAAAAATTCTTATGCATCTAGTTTACTCAGAGATTCATTTTTATCTGAAATTTTAAATATTCCATTTTCTTCCTTTAACTTACCAATGTAATATGCTTTATCACTAGTTTTCTAGTCAAATCATCCATATATCCCCAAAGTAAAATTACTTTGGTCTTGGTAAAATATTCTCCTAATTTACTGCCGAGCTTACTATTTAGAATAAACAAAGGGAGTTTGTTCTTTCTTCTCTGTATTTATTTTATTGTGTTACACATATAACTTAATCACTTTGCTATATACCTGGAACTAATACAACATTATAAATCAACTATATTTCAATAAAATATATTTGAAAAGTGAATTGAAGAGATAATTTTTTTCTACATTACATAACAGTTAATACATGTCTCCAAAGCTTGAAATAATTTGTTGGTAAGAACATCTAAACCCACAGCTTTTTTATTGCTATCACTTATTTGATAATTTTTAAAATTTTTTCTTAGATATCTATATCTTCAACTTATCAACTTCATGTTTTTTTCATTTTTCCAAATTAGTATTTAATAAAATTTTGATTTAAAAGACATCTGTATTTTCAGATTATCAATTCATGTTGTTCAGTTGTGGTTATTTACAATGTCTCAGAAAGCTATCCATTTTAATTTGATTTTCACATTACGGGCATAAGGAAAGCTATACATACCTCCTATTTTTCCAAGTTGCCCATTTATGCTGTTATAGCACTCTTTGTAAATCTTTTTGTCTGTTTTTTTAATCCAACTGGCAGTGATGACTCTATATTATGGTTTGGTTTTTCTGAGAGCTATATATTGAATTTGCTTACCAAAGCTACAAATTTCTGTTTATAATACATTAACTTCTGAATGTACATGCTTTTTTCATGTTTGTTTTACTGTAATAGTCTAAATTCTGCAATTGAATGCCTTATTCATCTATTTTTATTTGCTGTTTTTAAAAAAGGAGAATATATATGACTATAACATTGTCTCTGATCGTTCTGTTCCACCTCAGTATATAACTTTATTTATTTCATATATATATATATATCTTATATACACACATACAATCTGCTCTTTATTTTAAAATAATCTGTATCTTTTCCTCCAATAGAATCATTTACTTTTATTATGTCAAGCTCCATAATTGTTAATTCAGCCTTAAAATACTGTGCTTTCAGATTTTATGTTTTTGTACTTATGTTATAACTTGCATCGCTAAAATGCGGAGAAGGCAATGGCACCCCACTCCAGTACTCTTGCTTGGAAAATCCCACGGATGGAGGAGCCTGCTGGGCTGCCGTCTATGGGGTCGCACAGAGTCGGACACGACTGAGAGGCTTCACTTTCACTTTTCACTTTCATATCCTCTGGAGAAGGGAACGGCAGTCCATTCCAGTATTCTTGCTTGGAGAATCCCATGGACAGAGGAGCCTGGCAGGCCACAGTCCATGGGGTCGCAGAGTGGGACACGACTGAGCGGCTAATGCTGCTGCTGCTACTATTGCCTAAATGGAGTGCATTTCCTCTGCCTTTACCTTTTTCAGGTTAATAGCTCAAAGTCATTATAATTTTGATACCAAAACAGAAGAAAAAAGAACCACTTCACTACAAACAGAAAAAGGAAATTCCTAAACAAGACCTCAGCAACTCAAATTCAAAAGTGAATTAAAGGAATATGACTTTACAACTAAATAGCATTTATCTTACAGATGTTAAGAATTGTTCATCATTAGGAAATCTATTAGATTAAAAAATGAAACTAATCAAAGCACCTTATCAACAGATACCAAAAATAATTTCAATGAAATTTCACATGCTTCCTAATGAAAATCTAACTGAAGAAAATTGTATACTTAGTTGTGTAACATTTAAAATATTTCCACAAAGAATAGGACAAAGAAGCCCATTAGAACTGTTATTAGTCGACACTACATCTCAAGTCCAAGAAAAATCTATAATTAAAATGACCAGAAAAAAAGCAATGAAACTACCATTTTTGAAGTTACTCTATTACCTAGGTAAATGAGGTAAATGAAGGATAAAACTATTAGAGTCAGTAAAGTGGCCAGATAAGATCAGCAACAAAATAATCAACAGATTTCCTATAACTCAACAATGATAGCTGAGCAAATTTAATTTTTAAAAATGATCCAATTCTCTATAGCAACAGAGCCCATGAACTAATTAGCAATAAAGCTAAAACGGATGTGCAAAGCCTTAGGGAAATGAACTGTAAAACCCCACTGGATAAAACAACATTGTAAATTAAATATACTTCAATTTCAAAAAAAAATGCTCACTAGAAAGAAAGAAACTAGAAAAAACAGAAAGACTTAGTGTATCTGTTGGTTTACAAACTGATCCCCATACATGGGAGGCAAGGAGAGACTAAAGAAAGATGTAGAACCACCAGATTGGTAGGTGGTGGCAGGTTTAACAAGCTAAAGATTTATATAAACGTATGAATACCTGTGAAGCTTGCCCTGGGCAGCCACAGATAAGTAGATCTCCACAGCTGCCCAACAGAATCTTGTGCTTAAACAGAGACCTTAACAGGGTTCATCCACGAATTCAGATCACATGGTCTCATTAACACCTTCTTCTCTCACGGCTATGTCCTTGGAATAGTTCCTAACGTGGGAATGATGGGCAGAATGTACCTTCCAAGGACAGAAAGGAGGTGAGATGCCTACGATTACCCAGGTGGGGCTCACTGGTCTCATGATACTCAGGTCCTCTAGATGACCTCCCCAACAGTGTCCCTGTATGGACAAATTTACTACTGTAAATATATAACTTATCTCCAGTGAGTCTACAGTGATCACTGTGAAAGGTTGTTGTTGAATCATGACACCGGGATTCTTGGCCCCCAGAGGAGAAGAATTCAATCCGGGGCCAGAGACGAGGCTTGATCGCTCAGAGCTTTTGTGTAACAAAGTTTTATTAAAGTATAAAGGAGCTAGAGAAAGCTTCTGACATAGGCATCAGAAGGGGGCAGAAAGAGTATTCCCCTGCTAGTCTTCAGCTGGATGTTATATAGTCACCAGCAGTCTGTTAATGAAAGAAAGGAATGTCTCAAAACTCAGAATGGCACCAGGCCCCTCACCCATAAGATGTATTTTGGGATAACCTTGGCTCCAAATGGTTTATCTTGGGCCATAAAATGATTAACTTGAATCTTGAAGAAGGGCAGATCACCATACAAAGTTTCATTTACATAGATTAGAGGAACAATATCGGAGTATAACATACTGGTTTATCAAGTAGGTTCTGGGCCCAAAAGGCGGAACCGACTTGAGGACAGAGTTTGGGGTAAATGCACAGTACAGTAGCATAGCTTAAGATAAACATTTCCATAGAAAAAAGGCAATAGTTAACTTCAAGTGAAACCAGGTGTCATTATGGCAACACAAAATTTTAAGAGAAACCTCTTTTTAATTTGTATAGAGAAGGAGAAAATATCGCTAGTTTGTTTCCTCCTGCCGCTTAAGAGAGATAAAATGTTTGACCCTTGCAAGCTATTTCCTCCGTTTGGAGACCCCTGGCCTTCCTGCCTGTTACCCTCTCAACTGAACCTAACAGTGAAAGGTCGGGCCAGCCGACATAGACACATGACCAAAAAAGGACATCAGGCCAACACCGGCAGCTGGCCAACGCCCAAACAGGAACCGGGAGCGGCCCAGACTTCCGGAGGCCAACCCCTTGTATCCTGGCCCAATCAGGTGCCGACACGGAGCCCTTGGACACCAACCACCGCTGTAGCCCGCGCTTTTTCCCCTATATGGGGAGACCTGGCTTGAACGCCAGCCCTGGCTATAAAAACCTTGCCCCACCTTGCATACCTCGCAGACTCCCTTTGTCTCCTTGCTCACCCCACCCCGGGAGTTCTGCCCAAGAGCGACCGACCAATAAAGGCCTTCATCAACGATCCTTAGAGGTGGCTCTTTCTTCCCGCGGCATTTCTTACAAACAGTTGATTCCCAATTGTATGAGTAAGAACATACAGACTTCTTTTTTAATGTGAAAAACAATAGTATGTGGTGGCTTACTCTACAGGGTATCCAAATTACCATTAAGGCTATCATAAAGTAGTGGACCAATGGCAGAAGAATAGGAAAGCATATCAATGACACAGAGCAGCGAATTCAAGAATGGACTCTCATACACATGGAAATTTAATTCAAGGTAAACATTGTCTTTCAGATGATGGGACAGAAAGCCTGGGGTACTCCTCGTGAATTACAAAGTAAGCAGACAAAGGAAAATTCACCAATACTACACACCTGACTCTCAACAATAGTATCACCAGATATGGGCTTGATAAAGGACAGAAATGGTATGGACCTAACCGAAGCAGAAGATATTAAGAAGAGGTGGCAAGAATACATGGAAGAACTGTACAAAAAAGACCTTCACAATCAAGATAATCACAATGGTGTGATCACTCACCTAGAGCCATACATCCTGGAATGTGAAGTTGAGTGGGCCTTAGAAAGCATCACTATGAACAAAGCTAGTGGAGGTGATGGAATTCCAGTTGAGCTATTTCAAATCCTGAAAGATGATGCTGTGAAAGTGCTGCACTCAATGTGCCAGCAAATTTGGAAAACTCAGCAGTGGCCACAGAACTGGAAAAGGTCAGTTTTCATTTCAATTCCAAATAAAGGCAATGCCAAAGAATGCTCAAACTACTGCACAATTGCACTCATCTCACATGCTAGTAAAGTAATGCTCAAAATTCTCCAAGCCAGGCTTCAGCAATATGTGAATGATGAAATTCCAGATGTTCAAGCTGGTTTAGAAAAGGCAGAGGAACCAGAGATCAAGTTTCCAGCATCCAATGGATCATGGAAAAAGAAAGAGAGTTCCAGAAAAACATCTAGTTTTGTTTATTGACTATGCCAAAGCCTTTGACTGTGTGGATCACAATAAACTGTGGATAATTCTTCAAGAGATGGGAATACCAGAGCACCTGACCTGCCTCTTGAGAAACCTATATGCAGGTCAGGAAGTAACAGTTAGAACTGGACATGGAACAACAGACTGTTTCCAAATAGGAAAAGGAGTACGTCAAGGCTGTATATTGTCACCCTGCTTATTTAGTTTATATGCAGAGTACATCATGAGAAACGCTGGGCTGGAAGAAGCACAAGCTAGAATCAAGATTGCCGGGAGAGATATTAATAACCTCAGATATGCAGATGACACCACCCTTATGGCAGAAAGTGAAGAGGAACTAAAAAACATCTTGATGAAAGTGAAAGAAGAGAGTGAAAAAGTTGGCTTAAAGCTCAACATTCAGAAAACGAAGATCATGGCATCCAGTCCCATCACTTCATGGGAAACAGATGGGGAAGCAGGGGAAACAGATGGGGAAACACTGGAAACAGAGTCAGACTTCGGGTTTTTCGGGCTCCAAAATCACTGCAGATGGTGATTGCAGCCATGACATTAAAAGACGCTTGCTCCTTGGAAGGAAAATTATGACCAACCTAGACAGCATATTAAAAAGCACAGACATTACTTTGCCAAAAAGGTCCATCTAGTCAAGGCTATGGTTTTTCCAGTGGTCATGTATGGATGTGAGAGTTGGGCTGTGAAAAAACTGAGTGCCAGAGAATTAGTGCTTTTGAACTGTGGTGTTGGAGAAGACTCTTGAGAGTCCCTTGGACTGCAAGGAGATACAACCAGTCCATTCTAAAGGAGATTAGTCCTGGGTGTTCACTGATGCTAAAGCTGAAACTCCAGTACTTTGGCCACCTCATGCGAAGAGTTGACTCATTGGAAAAGACTCTGATGCTGGGAGGGATTGGGAGCAGAAGGAGAAGGGGACAACAGAGGATGAGATGGCTGGATGCCATCACGGACTTGATGGACATGAGTTAGAGTGAACCCTGGGAGTTGATGATGGACAGGGAGGCCTGGTGTGCTGTGATTCATGGGGTTGCAAGGAGTCAGACACGACTGAGCAACTGAACTGAACTGAACTAGCTTAAAAGCAGAAAAGGAAATCTTCTGGAAATCTTCAGAAATAAACTACTTTTTTTGAGCAGGAATTGAAGCTATATGTCTCAGATAAATAATTGGATTTGACATTAATACAGGCTTAAGGATTTATATTTTAATATAGATACCTGCATTATATTAAGAACCAGGAAAGGATGGTCTTGTCAGGAAAATATACCTAACAATACAAAATTGTATCCTCAAAGTCTCACAGTTATTGGTGAAAATGGAGTAAACCCAGAAGCTCTTCCATCTATAACTTCTCATCACTGGCAAGGAAGACATGGCAGAAACTAGGCCTGTGAACACTGCCCATGCACCATGCTAAGTTGCTTCATTTGGTCCAACTCTTTGCAACCTTGTGAACTACAGTTTACCAGGCTCCTCTATCCATGAGATTTTCCAGGCAAGAATACTGGAGTGGGTTGCCATGCCCTTCTCCAGGGGAGCTTCTCTACTCAGGTCTCAAACCCGTGTCTCTTATGTCTCCTGCATTAGCAGCTGGGTTCTTTATCACCAGCGCCACCTTGCAACTGGTAATAAAATCACTGATGCTATTTTTGACTGGATTAAAAAACCGCTGGTAAAGAATTCACCTGCCAGTGCAGGAGACGTAGGAGACGTGGGTTCAGTCCTTGGGTCAGGAAGATCTCCTGAAGTAGGAAATGGCAACCCACTCCAGTATTCTTGCCTGGAAAATTCCCTGGAGAGGGAATTATTTTTAAGAATATGGAATTAATTAGTATAGAATGTAAAAGTTAACCCATCTAAACAGGAGCCCAGAAAGCTCCTTTTATTCCTCCTCTAGGCTTTCCCACCAGAATCCCCATAAAAACATTTTGCACACACAAAATGGCTCGTAAAGACTGAGAAGATGTAAAGCTTCCAAACTGACAGATGCTTAAGGGGACTGATGGTGGGGTCAAACACACTCACGCCTGAAGGAGCCCACTGTTTGTCACAGCTCCAGGCCAGTGCCCAGCCTTCCAGATCCGAACCTGGCAGGTTACAGCACTCAGGGTCACAAAGAATCAGACACGATAGAGCACACATGCACACAAACTGCTACCGGAATACGTGTCTGTGAGCTTCTTGGTTTAGCAGTTTGAAGACTAGGTCTAGGTCTAGTTCTGATATTGGTGATGATACTAAAAATGATAAGAAGTCAAAGTTGGAATTCTCTGTCCCCTAGCCCATTGTGTTCCCATAGATGTTTCCAAGCTCTCTAACTCCATTCTTATCACCAGCTCTGCCTTGCCACTGCAGTGAGTCCGAAGGTTATATATGAGATCAGCTGAAACTCCAGTTGATTGAGTGTCCGTATGACGCTAACTTTTAGTGCATGAATGGGCTGAAAACCCTGTAGGGATGCCTTAGATTCCTTAACTTTATTCTAATGGTCCTGCCTGCCTTCCTCAGATTATTTATGCCATATGACCTCTTTATTTCTGAACTCATGAAATGACATGCTGTGGGAAAAAAGAAGAAATGACATACTATAGGCATGGTATCATACCTGCCTGAGTATTCACTTAGTGAATCTTGGAAGCCTTGGCCAATGAGAAACAGGAAATAGGAAGGAGCTGAGCAGATAAATTCTCTCTCCCTTCTCCCCTCCATGGACTATCCAAAGTGCAGCTCCTTTCTTCCAACCTTTCAACTTACGTGCCAAATAAATGCTCCTGGTACATGACCTATCAAGTCTCTTCTTACTCTCTGTGAAGCTATTAACCACTGATCCATTTTTCTTGCTTCACTTCACTTTTTCCAGGTCTCACTATCCTTGGCTTGTGTTCCCCAAATAAAGTATTAGTATTTTTGATCCTTAACTCAGCTTCTGCATTTTTAGAAAGCCCAGACTCATTGGCAAGATTATTACCTGGTGGCTCAGACGGTAAGGCATCTGCCTACAACGCAGAAGACCCGGGTTCAATCCCTGGGTCAGGAAGATCTCCTGGAGAAGGAAATGGCAACCCACTCTAGTATTCTTGCCTGGAAAATCCCTTGGACAGAGGAACCTGGTAGGCTACAGTCCATGGGGTCGTAAAGAGTCAGACATGACTGAGCAATTTCACTTTCTTTCTTTCTTATTTCCTCAAATTTAATAATGCCCTAAATTTATACTGACAATTTCAAATCAATCCCCATATGCAACGCCCTCTGACCGCATGTGCTGTAGTCACAACTAATGGGAATTCTGTTATAAAAGATCACTCTCAGCAGAGTATACTCATGGATATAGCACCCATTCAGTTGGTTCAATGTCACCCTTACTAGGCAAACACACTTTCTGCTGTCTGTTGTGTTGGGTCACCCAGTTCTCAATTACGCCCATGCTGCCTTTGCCTTCAAGACCAAGTGAAGCATGCAGTTTCCAGTTTGGTGCCCCACTAATTTCAAGTCATTCTCTATTACCAGTTTCCCATTATCATTCCCTAAGGAGATCTCATCAAATTACTGGGAATCATGCTCAAGTTGACCAAACCCATAGATGTTGCTGAGGACTTCCCTGGACTCCTCTTGACCTGATGTATACAAAACATGCCACTGGTACAAAGCTGATAGAGCCAAGGATGAAGCGTTTTCTGAGGCACACAAAGACATAGAGGTTTTAAGATGCACCAATTTTAAGGGCAGGAACAGAGACGCAGACATAGAAAATGGATGCATGGATACAGGAGGGGGAGACGGAGAAACGGGATGAACTGGGAGATTGAGACTGACATGCATACACTACCATGTATGAAATAGCTAGTGGGGAAATGCTGTATAGCACTGGGGACTCAGCTCCATGTTCTGTGGTGACCTAGAGGGGCGGGACTGGTGGGGAGAGAGGTCCAAAAGGAATGGGATATAGGTATACATATAGCTGATTCGCTAAATTGTTTAGTAGAAACTAATTATGGATTTCATACTGACAGTTTGCTTTGTTTCCAATATTAATTTTAATCTGCTTTGTATCTTTAACTATTGTGTAACTTCTCTGATCTCACTCAACTGCATCTTCACTTTTAACTGAAGCTCAGCTGAAATCTTTTGCTTGCAACTTATTCTCTTATTATAGCTTTCTCTTCCTTTTTTATAGACGCCACATTGTTACATATGTTACTGTAGACACTACTTTTTTCTAAACACTTTTCTAACTCTGGGGATTATTCATTTAGAAAGATTTCTATTTTTTGAGGTATGAACATTATGTAATATTTCTTTTATTCTGTAATAGTTTTACATGTTGAGCAACAGCACAGCTATTGTTGAGATCTATTCTTATCTTTAAGTTTACTCCTCCTGGAAAGAGAGGAAAATAGTGTAGACTCGATGTTTACCAACTGAGTTTTAGTACGGAGCCTTTACAAGTGGAAGGCATAGTGATATACAAAGCATCTAACTCTATTTCCAGAGCTTGCAGATATTTCTCTATTATGACTTTGCTGGATTCAGTGAAATCATTAATCATCCCTATTCCTGCCGTTTGACTCTCTGATATTGTGAACCATTGGAGATTTACAGCTATTTTTGGTTTTGCCTGCAACTAAAAGCCTTTCTGAACTGTATCTCCGATAATACAAAACAGAACTCTTTGCCACCTCTCCACCCAAATGCTTATTTCTTGTTCTGTTGTTTGTGGAAGTTTCCATGCTCAAATTAATGTGTAAAGACAAGTACTAATGAGGCACAGAGAAACAGAGGTGTGGAATGGTACTCAAATAGGAGAATAAAGTTCCCAGTCAGAAAGCAACAATGAGACAAGGATGAGGATGGTAAAATGTCATTAAGTTTCAGGTGGCAAAAAGATGTCAGCAATCATTTCAGTTCTATTTGCCTTATACAATAGAAATAATCCCAGAAGCCAGAAGCAGATAACCTGCAGCTTAGTTTTAAAGATATGTTGATTTCTTGGTCTGGTGCATGTGGCAGAGTTGGGGTTGGGGGGAGCTGTAGGGAAAGGGTGCCTTTAGAGTGGAAACTAGAAACTAAGTCAAGGAATTCTTGACATGTACATTTCAACCTCGAAGGCTTTTCCCCCACATTATTTCCTCAAAATTCATTTTATGATTCATATAGGCTGTATAAATCTGTTAAGGAATTGTTGAGATCACCAATTATCCAAAAAGTCCTTAAGTTGATAATTAATTACTGGAAAGGAAAATATAGATACATTCAACCTCTGCTGGTATCAGGTGGAAGAGAATGAAGAGAGATTTCATATTTAAAACACAAATTAAATACCATTAATTTATGTTGAAGTTACTGAAACTACTCATATTTTATGAATAATATTAATCACTGCTAGTAGAGCATCCCTTTTCCTTTGGGCTTATAAATATCAGCAGAAATCCAAATCTATCACAAATTAGTATAATAAGATGGCAGTTCTGAAATATTATCAGATGTAGTTTTTACTTTCAGAAATTCTTGCACCACACATTAAAGCTGAAGCATCCAATGTTTCAGAAGAAAGATAGATACAGACAAGAACAACAAAAGAATTGCCCAACATTGACTTTCAAAATAAACTCTCTGAAAGAGTGTTAGCAGAAACAGTAATCTTCAGTTGCCAGAACCAGGCACTGGAGCGAGTTCTTTGAATCCAACAGTGTCTCTTTAAATACCCAGAATTAGCCCTGGCTGATTCTCCACCCTTCCTCACCCCAACTCTTACCTAAATTAGTTGGGTTTCTGTCATGTGAGACAAAAAGAATTTATCCATTTTTTTTAATATGTTAAACTCTAGCCTCATTCTAGCCCAAGTGTTCAACACCAGAGGCTACCTTTAAGGGTAGTGGACTGAGCCCTGGGTTTGACATTAAGAATCCCAAATTGTATATTTACTTACTGCTGACATTCAATATAAAGTTGAGCAATCATTCATTTACTGCTTCCATGGAAGCACCTACAACTTTTCATGGATTGCTCCTAAAACCTCTCCCCCCGCCCCCGAAGCCTTTCTAGGGTCTGGATAAAAGCACAGTCAAGCCTAATCTTTCCATCTATTCATATGATCTTTTGCAATGTATTCAAAAACTACCATACAAAACACTTACCTCCTCTACTCATTTAATCTTGGCAAGCTTTTATTTACCTGTTTGAAGATTTTCTCTGACTACACCAGCACCAGTTGTTCTCCATGGCGATGCTGGCAGAGATTAGGAATTAGGTCTGTTTACCTTGTCCTGAAAACACCTTCACTAGCGGCACATCCGTTTGTCAATCCGTTCTACTTTAGCATCGGCGTTTATTTAGCAGGTCTTTTACGTGGTAGTTTCATTTGTCTGTTAGTTTTTCATTTGCAATATTGATTCTCTTGGATTGTAAACATCTAGTGAATAGGAACTGTGTATTTTGTTCAAAGGACCCACTTTGACTATTATCCTAATAATTAGGTATGGGCCTACCTGAGTTTCACTGTGTGTGAAATGTTCTGTAAAGGGAATTGCACAGCCATGTGTATATCTCTTCATTTATTTATTCAAGAAACATTTATTTAGTTTTTGAGGATAAAGAGAAAAGCAAAAAACACTCTGTCTCTTGGGGACCTCAAGGTATAGTGAAGGAGCCAGACAAAAATCACAAATTACACAAAGAGTAACACACCTTTAAACACACTTAATATGAAAACTAAACTCTTAAATTATGTAGCACTCGTTAATAATAATGTTAACTGCATAATAAATAAGGCTCGTGAAGAAACTGTTCTTGTAGTCCAAACTACAAACTCTGAAACAGCTTTGAAATTCCAGTTCTCTGCCAAATTGCCTAGCTGTGTTTATCTCCTCTCAAGATGAACTGCGGGGGTGGGGCTTAAGAATTGGACCCATCATTGGTCACCATAGCACATCCCTGTGAATCAGACCAACAGCCATCTGGCTGTGGGTGTGTTTGCATATACTGCCAGACCTGGGGGAAGGGCTGTTACTCAGGCTTCTGGCCCCAGGTATTGAGTCAGGTTCTCTGTCTCATTAGGACGCTTTTTGGGGAGAAGGCTTTGTGCTGGGAAGTCTATGGTTGTGGTTGTGTGGTTGTGGGTATCAGTTAGCTCAAAAGAACATGGCCTGGAAAATACCCAAGCGGGGAATGTTATAGTCATGCTTCACTCTTTGTCCTCTGACATCAGTGCCCTCATTTCATTTGTGGTGTGTATGAGTATATACATCTTAAGTTTCTCTTTGGCAGGAAAAAGGGACTCTTCTTTTGAAGCCTTCCATAGAGAGATAATTAATACATATGCAATGGAATAGAACAAAGCATCTTTTACAGAGAACAAATGCCTCACGTTTTGAGACCTTTCCTGAGAAGCATCAGAATTATTCATTATTCAAAATGGGGGGCATTTTATACCAGGCCTTTTGGAGGGGATCCCAGGATAAATGGAAAACTAAGGATTTATTATTATTTCTGAATTAGTAGTAACACTTTAATAGATAATGTTCAATTTAAAGTTTTTATAAAACATATATTCCCTGTGCTGAACAATACATGTTTGTATCTTATTAATTGTATACATGGTAGTTTTCACCTGTTAATCTCATACTTGTGTCTAGCTTCATACTTCTTCCCACTCTGTGCTGGTAACCAGTAGTTTGATCTCTATATTTGTGACCCTCTTTGTTATATTCATTTATTCATTTTATTTTTTAGATTCCACATATAAATGATAACATAAAATATTTGTCTTTCTTGTCTGACATTTCACTAAGCTTAATACACTCTGGGGCCTTTTATTTTGTTGTAAATGGCAAAATTTTATTATTTTTATGGCTGAGTAGTATGCCATTGTGTGGGTATTTCTGTGTATATGCTACTTCTTCTTTATCCATTCTTCTGTTGAGGGACACTAAGGTTGCATCCACATCTTGGCTATTGTAAATAATGCTGCTATAAATATTGTGGTGGGTGTTTTTTTTTTTTTTGAATTAGTGTTTTTGTTTGCTTCAGACATATACCCAGGAGTGGAATTGCTGGACCAAGTGAAAGCAGTGACAGGCTTTATTTCTTGGGCTTCAAAATCACTGTGGATGGTGACTGTACCCATGAAAATAAAAGATGCTCGCTCCTTGGAAGAAAAGCTATGACAAACCTAGACAGCATATTAAAAAGCAAAGACATCACTGTGCCAACAAAGGTCAGTATAGTCAAAGCTAGGGTTTTTCCAGTAGTCATGTATGGATGTGAGAGCTGGACCATAAAGAAGGCTGAGTGCCAAAGAATTGATGCTTTTGAATTGTGGTACTGGAGAAGACTCTTGAGAGTCCCTTGAACAGCAAGGAGATCAAACCAGGAAATCAACCCTGAATATTCATTGGAAGGATTGATGCTGAAGCAGAAGCTCCAGTACTTTAGCCATCTGATGCGAACAGCCAACTCATTGAAAAAGACTCTGATGCTGGGAAAGGTTGAAGGTGGGAGGAGAAGGGGGTGACAGGGGATGAGGTGGTTGGGTGGCATCTCCAACTCAATGGACATGAATTTGAGCAAACTCCAGGAGAGAATGAAGGACAGGGAAGCCTGGAGTGCCGCAGTCCATGGGATCGCAAAGAGCTGGAGATGATTTAGTAACTGGACAACATGGTAGTTGTATATTCAGTTTTCTGAGGAAACTCCATACTGTTTTTCCTAACGCCTGCACTAATGTACATTCCCACCACGATCTACAAGGGTTCCACTTTCTCCACGTACTCACCAACACTTGTTATTTGTGGTCTTTTTGATCATAGCCATTCTGATGGGTGTGAGATGATATTTCATTGTGGTTTTGATTTGCGTTTCTCTATTAATTAAAATGCTGAGCATCTTTTAATGTGTCTGCTGGCTATCTGTACATCTTCCTTAGATAAATGACTATTCAAGTCCTCTATCTATTTTTTTAATCAGGTTGTTTATTTTATGATATTGAGTTGTGTGAGCTTTTATATAGTATGGACATTAACCAGTCATTTCATTTGCAAATATTTTCCCATTCATTAGGTTGTCTTTACACTGTTTGTCAATGGTTTCCTTTGCTGTGAAAAGCCTTATGTTTTATTAGGTCACATTTGTTTAATATTGCTTTTGTTTCTGTTTGCCTTAGGAGACAGATCCAAAAAAATATTACTACAATTTATGTGTTCTAAGTTTTCTTCTAGGAATTTTGTAGTTTCCAGTCTTATATTTAACTCTTTTATCCACTTTGAGTTTATTTTTTGGTATGGTGTGAGAAAACATTTTAATTTCATTATTTTACATGTAGCTCTTCAATTTTCTGTGTGTGCGTGCTGCATACACGCTCAGTCGCTTCAGCTGTGTCTGACTCTTTGTCATACTATAGACTGTGGCCTGCCAGTCTTTTCCGTCCAGGGATTCTCCAGGCAAGAATGCTGGGGGTGGGTTGCTGTGCCTCCTCCAGGGGATCCTCCTGCCTGGGATCAAACCTGCATCTCCTGCATTGCAGGCAGATTTTTACGCACTGAGCTATCTGGGAAGCTGTTTGCCTAGCAACACTTATTAACGAGACTGTCTTTTCCCTATTGTTTATTCTTGCCTCCTTTATCATAGATTAATTGACAGTATGTGCATCAGCTTATTTCTGGTTTTTTTTTAATTCTGTTTTATTGATCTATGTGCCAGTTTTTGTGTCAGTAACATACAATTTTGATGACTGTAGCCTTTTAGGATAACCTGAAGTGAAGGACTATGATATCTCAAGCTCTGTTCTTCTTTCTCAAGATTTCTTTGGCTATTCAGGGTCTTTTGTGATTCCATATAAATTTTAGGGTTATTTCTTCTGATTCTGTGAAAAATGTCATGGGTATTTTGATAGGAATTAAATAAAATTTGTGGATTCCTTTGAGAAGTATGGACATTTTTAAAATATTAGTTCTTCCAATTCCATGAGCATGAACTATTTTTCCATTTATTTATATTATGTTCAGTTCCCTTCATGAATGCCTTACAGTTTTCAGAGTAAAAGTTTTTCCCCATTTGGTTAAATTTATCCCTAGGTACTTTATTCTATTTGATACAATTGTAAATGGGACTGTTCTCTTTAATTCTCTTTTTGAGAGTTCACTATTAATATATAAAAAGAAACATTTTATGTATATTAATGTTATATCCTGCAACTTTACTGAATTATTTGTTAGTTCTAAGCATTTTTGGTGGAGGCTTTAGGGGTTTTTTTATATTTAGTATCATATCATCTGCAAACAGTGATAGGTTTACTACTTTCCTTCCAATTTGGATGTCTTTTTTCCCCTTGTCTGATTACTGTGGCCAAGACTTCTGATACTATGTTAAGCAAAAAGAACATTCTTGTTTGATCCTGATTTTAGAAGAAAGCTCTCAGCTTTCACCGTTGAGTATGTTGTCAACTACGGGTTTGCCATAAGTGGCCATTATTATTTTAAGATTTGTTCCCTGTATACCAATCTTGATGAGAGTTTTTCTCATAAATGGATGTTGAATTTTGTCAAAAGTTTCTCTGCATCTATTGAAATAATCTTGTGATTTTTCTCCTTACTTTCTCTAATGTGGTATATCGCATTGATTGATTTGTGGATACTGAAACATTCTTGCATTAATGGAAAAATTCCATCTTGGTCATATAACACACCATGGAGTATTCTTTTTAATGTATTGTTGGATTCAGTTTGCTAGTACTTTGCTTTGGATTTTTGCATCTATTTTCATCAGAGATAGTGGCTTATAATTTTCTTTTTTGATGAAATCTTTGCCTGGTATGAGAATCAGGGTAATTGTGGCCTCATGGAATGAATTTTATAATATTCCCTTCTCTTCAGTTTTTGGGGATAGTTTGAGAAGGATGGTTATTCACTCTTCTTTATATGTTTGGTAGAATTCTCCTGTTAAGCCATCTGGTTGTAGACTTTGCTGGAAGTTGGTCTTTTGTTTGTTTTTACAAATTCAATTTCATTACTAGTAATCAGTCTGTTCAGATTTTCTCATTCTTCCTGGTTGTCTTAGAAGGTTGTATTTTTCTAGAAATTTATCCATTTCTTTTGAGTTGTCCAATTTGTTGGCATAAAACTGTAATACTCTCTTGTGATTTTTTAATCTTTCTGATATTGATTTTAAGTCTCCTCTTTCATTTCTTACTTTGTTCATTGGGTCCTCTCTTTTTCCTTACTATTGCTACTTCTCAGCTTCTTGTCATTTCCATTTACATGAAATATCTTTTTCCATCTCCTTACTTTCAGTCTGTGTATGTTTTTAGACCTGAAGTTTGTATCTTATAAATACCATATAGCTAGGCTTGTTTTTTAATCCAGTCAGCTACCCTATGTCTTTTGAATGGAGCATTTCATCCACTGAATGTTTAAAGTGTTTATTGATACCTATGTATTTATCGCCATTTTGTTACTTGTTTTCTAGTTGTTTTTGAAGTGTTTTTCTATTTTTTCTTCTTCAATTTCTTCCCTTGTGGCTTGATAATTTTTTTAGTGACTTGCTTATGTTCTTTTTCTCAGATTTTATATGTCTATTGTGAGTTTTTGATTTGCGGTTACCATAGGGTTCATACATGTTGACCTATAACTATATATTCTTATTTTGAACAAGTAGTCATTTAAGTTAAAACACATTCTAAAAGATCTACATTTGTTTTACTTGCCTACCCCATCTTTTGTGTTTTTATGTCACATTTCACACCTTCATGTCTATCACCCCACTGTTTTGAGTTATGGTTTATTTTATAATTTTTTCATTTTTAATCTTTGTACTAGCTATTTAAGTGGTTGAGCCACAGTCTTTACTATTATATATATTTGCTTTTACTAGTGGGATTTTTCTTTTCCTATAGATTCTTACTTCTTACCTTTTCTTTTCCACTTAGAGAAGACCATTTAACATTTATTAAAGGGTAGGCTTAGCATTAATGGACTCTCTCAGGTTTTGTTTGTCTAAAAAGTTCTTTTATCTTTTCTTCAATTCTAGATGAAGAGCTTGGCCAAGATGCCAGAGTAGGAAGACTCTGAGCTTATCTCCTCTCAGAAGCACACCAAAACTGCCACTATTCACAGAGCAAGTATTAATCAGAAAGCATAAAGATCTTCTACAATGAAAGATATAAAGAAGAAATCATAATGAGACAAATGAGAGAGGCAGAGTTGTGGTATAGTCAAGACCATACCACATGGTCTTGACTTCTGGTGCCTGATCAAGCAACTGCATAGATTTTCTACAAGTAGCAATGGGTCTGAGCCTCACTCTGGACTCCCTGCCCAGGGGTCCACACCAGGGAGATTAGCCCAGCACATTTGGCTTTGAAGACCAGTGAGGCTTACTTTCAGGAGACCCAGAAGGCTGTGGAAAATAGAGATACCACTCTTAACGGCAGTACAGAGCAGAGGCAATAATTTGAAAGAAGCCTGGATCAAACCTACCTGATCATCTTGGAGAGTATCCTGGAGATGCAAGAGAAAACTGGAGCTTACTCTGGTGGCATAAGACACTGGCTGCAGTCATTTTGGGGAGCTTGTTCAACCACATAAACACTGGTTCTGGCAAGTGCCATTTTGGAATCTTCCTTCTAGCCCATTAGCATAGGGTCCTGGTATCAACAACCAGCTTGTCAGCACCAGTACTGGAATGCCAAAGGCCAAGAAACTAGCCAGGCAGAGTTGCAGCCTCACTTTCTAGCAGGCAGGCTGCCTTAAGACCTCCTAATCTCACAGCCACCCCAAGACATGGGCCTGTCTACTAGAGAGCCCAAGATCTAGCCTGACAAACCAGTACACAAGCACTGGCCCTAGGATTCCCATAACCCTGCAGCTAGAGACTCCAGTACACAACCCTGCCCACCAGTGGGGCAGGCACCAGCCTCGGAACCGCCTGAGGTCCTGAGGGAGCCCACCACCCAACCCACACACCAATTCAGGGACCCTTAGGTCCCTACAGCCAGAGGCCCTGGGACCTGGCTCTACCTACAGGTGAGCGAGCAGTATTTCCAGGAAAAGACTATAACAAGAGACAAAGAAGGATATTACATAATGACCAAGGGATTAATCCAAGAGGAAGATATGCATGATCAGGGCATAGATTGTGGCAGACCCAGACCTGGTCAGAGTTCCAGACCACTTCAAAGGTATTAGCATGGAAAGCAACTTTAAAAAAATAGCTTTGCATTTTTCAGGCAACAAGAAATACCCCAAAAGAAAAATATTTAAGGCAGTAAGTTTTCCTAGTAAACTTTAACTGGAAAGTCAAGATTTAAAGTCAATAATTAGCCTACAGACTTTCTTTTAAGGATATGTTTTATAGGTGGAGTTGTCTTGAAAAGAACTGGATATTAGAAAAAGGGCTGGAAATATTACTGAACTATTGTCATACTATAATTCAGATATAAAATACAAGCTTCACCATGTCTGAGAGCATTTTTCCAGTACTGTAATTTTGATTATGGTTGAGTATGCCACCTGAATTCTCCCATGTAGTGTCAAACTCTACATCTAGGACTATCGCTGAGTTTTTGTTCCAAAGCAATAGGTCACAAGTTTTTAAAGCAGTAGGCTAGTAGTATGCAAAGAAATAAAAACTTTCTTCGGATGAAACCCAATCAATGAAAAGAAATTAATTGTGAAGTATGTGAGAGTAGCAATCACTTTAGCCATCTGTCTGAAATGCACTCATACCTGTAAAGCAAACTCAAAGAAGGAAAAACAACGATAGTAAATTTTGGACCCATGCCCAGGGCCTTTTTTGACTAAATATGAAAATAGATATTTAAGTCCCTGGTGCATTTTGTATCCATGGTCCAGGTGGTTTCTGTGTTTCTGCCTCCCACAACATGACTGCTTGTCCCGAGGCAAAAGCTCTCTCCATCTATGCTGACTGCATCAGTTGAATTCCATTCAATTATGCAGGGATGCAGGAAAGTGGACATAATTCAAACCAGAGACAGTGAACTACTTAGTATTTTAGATTTGTCCCAGTTTCTAATGGCCTATCAACTATGGCAGAGTGAAGAGTTTTTAGAGTTGGTTTATTTTGAAAGCTAAATAGAAACAACAGTTGCTGGTTTATTTAGATCTCCTGATTATTTCATATCAACAGTATAAGTTTCCTTGGAGAGTCTGACATGAGAAGGAGTTTAACCTACATGTGTTTTAGGGCAATCAAGATAAGGAGTCATTTCCTTATTCACAGCAACCACAAGTAATAAAGCTTAGTTAGCCCTGGCTGATATTGGTCTCCATGGTGACACCACAAGATTGACAATTGAACTACTGCCACCTTTGATGGCAAGATGAGCTGATTTAAAGGGTCCCCCTGTCTTGTGTTGGGCTGAAGCTGACCAGAGAAAATGGCTCTGGAAAACCTTGGAAAAGAAGAAATTTCCCAGAAGAAAGACTCGATTTCCTGACAATGAGGTCAAGGGAGGGTGAAGTTGTTTTAATTTGATAATTAAAAAATCGTGACCTAGTTTGTATCACAAATTGATTTTAAAAAAGAGAATATGAGACATACTGAGAAAGCTTTTGTTTTTAACATCTCATAAACTACATAAATACTGTGACTGCGATCCAAGTGTTGCCATATTCTGCTTGTATGTATGAACCGATAGTTTATTTAATATATTCTCTTTTGACTAGAGAGGAGTAATGATAATTCAACATAACTTTTATTTATACAGTACCATTTACAAACATTTCTAATTGTAAAATTCATGGGAAAACAGTACAAATGCCTTCCAGGGAAGTGAATGTTTGGGATTGGCCCTCACACTGTGAAAGATATTTAATTCTGTGGACTCATATCAAACGATTTTAAGAAAACTGCCACAGAACAAAGGAATGATTGTGACTATTTAACCAGGACTTTATAAAGATCTGTCTTGGTAAAACTTGCCTTGACCATTAATTTCGGCGATAGCAATCAAGTCACAACTAGAGGGCTTTGGCCAGGGCTGGGGTGGACTGAGGCGGGAAAGTAATGTTGCGGGAATGGAAAACAAGGGGAAAAGATAATCAAATCTTTTTTGTGTGCTGGGTCTTTGTTTTGAGGTTAAACCTTTTCTGTATGTGCTACCATCAACTCAACAATGCTACAGTATTTATGCTTCTCAGTGTGGTTTATCCAGGCTGTTTCTGTGGTTCTGCCTCCCAGAGTATGACTGCTTCTCATCCCCAGGCAGTCATCTGGAGATGTTCTCTCCATCTATGCTGACTGTGTCAATTAAATTGCATTCAGTTATGCGGAGAAGGCAATGGCACCCCACTCCAGTACTCTTGCCTGGAAAATCCCATGGACAGAGGAGGCTGGTGGTCTGCAGTCCATGGGGTTGCTAAGAGTCGGACACGACTGAGCGACTTCACTTTCACTTTTCATTTTCCTGCATTGGAGAAGGAAATGGCAACCTACTCCAATGTTCTTGCCTGGAGAATCCCAGGGACGGGGGAGCCTGGTGGGCTGCTGTCTATGGGGTCGCACAGAGTCGGACACGACTGAAGCAACTTAGCAGCAGCAGCAGCAGCAGCAGCAGCAGGGATCCAGGAAAGTGGATTCTCATATAGATTCCAGGCTTCCTAAAAGAAGTACTCTAGAGTATTCACACTTCTTTTACTTTTTAATAATAATAAATTTTTAAAAGCCCATCCTTCTGCAACTTATGATTTCTCAGTGTGTGTATGTGTACGTGTGTGTGTGTGTGTGTGTGTGTGTCTGTGTTCCTTAAATCTTAAATTAGGAAAGAAAATTATAACAACGTGCTTTTGGACTCAAAATAGAGCACAAATGGAAAAAGAAGATTCACTTGGACAAGATTTATTACCATAAAATACACTACTCATTGGTTCCTTATAGTTTTGTTAGGCAAAGGGCAGGTGATTCACACCAGGAAGATACATTAATAGATTGCTTCTCTTTCTAGTAGGAAATGGTGTTTATTATCAATTTTGCAAGCCAGGTAGTGTCCAAGGCACCTACATAACATATAAGGATTTTTTTTTTCCACTTTCAGAAACCAATTGGCTCTTTATGTTACCCTCTTAGATGTGTTCATCCATATGTGTTCAGGTTTCCATTAATACATACATGAAAGTCTCTGTAATTTATACAGGTTAGTTGTTCCTAGATTGCTCAAGTAACTAAAATTAATCAAGCCTCTGTCTTGCTGGATGCACACAGAAAAATGTTTTTGTTGTTCACTCAGTCGTGTCTGATTTTTTGCAACCCCATGGACTGCAACACACCAGGTTTCCCTGTCCTTCACTATTTCCTGAAGTTTGCTTAGGCTCATGTCCACTGAGTCCATCATGCCAATGTTGGTTATTTGGAAATAGCTTATACTTGGGTACCGATTTCCCACATAAGTCAATGGATTATAGGGGACATCATAATAACTGGCTTGCAAAATTGATAATAAACACCATTTCCTACTAGAAAGAGAAGCAATCTATTAATGTATCTTCCTGGTGTGAACCACCTGCCCTTTGCCTAACAAAATCTATAAGGAACCAGTGAGTAGGTACATCTGCTGTTCTATGGGTAGAAAAATTATCTTTGACTCTGAGACTTATGATCTCGTACTTGAATAAGACCTAAATTGAGTGAGTTCTGCCATGCGTTCTCATGACTCACGCTATCTAAAGAACATTTCAGGGTCAATTCACCAAGAGACTGGGAACGTCTTCTGAATATTTAAGCAAGTTTTGCAATGAAAATAAACTGTTCAGAGAAATACAGCTATATGCATTTAAAATGAGACCTCTGGAGTTGAGGGACATAAGGCAAATGCCATCGTTTAAGATCCTCCCTCCCCTACTTAATAAAAGCACCTATATTTCACCAGAAATAAAATTTTATTAGTAACATGTCAAATATGCCTTAAAATACAGTGACCTTTCTTCTTCTTCTAAGTTTAAAAAACAATCCAATAAAAACTAAATCATGACCCAAATATTTTAAATGTGAAAAAGACATATTTTAGATTATGTAACAAATACACTTTTTCCCACATAAATGTTGTAGAACACCATCTGTTTGGTTTCTTAGTGCATTCCACAGAACTAAATTTCTGCTTTTCTCCTTTCATTTTGACAAACTTATGGCACTATATTTCACAATAGCTATACCAACAATTTAAGACCCAAAGAGAGCCTAACAAAAATCACTTGGCATGCTCAAATCAGACAATTCAGGTGACCCCCTCTTTCACACCAATCCTCACTCAGACACCAACAGCTGAAGAGAAACTGAATATCTGTGCCTAAGGGAGGACTTTTCATGGCATAAAACTCAAGAAGGAGTTCAAGACAAGAAGATGAAGTTCCAGGTACCATTTTCAGTTCAGGGTTACCAACCCATGCAGCTACTCAAGAATGGTACATAACTACCTCCATATCCCCTTTCTGCACTTGATGTAGATAAAATTTATAAATTATTTTCTAGGGATTTTACTGTATAGAATATTGTCATATTTGTGGCCAATTTGAAAAATTAGCTTATGATACTTCTTGCCTTTCATCTCTTTGAAGAAAAAATTTCTGTGGAAAGCAGACATGAATGTATATGCTTTGAAAGTAGTAAGACTGTAGGCTTGAGTGTATATTTTCATTCTCAAAGCCACGTAGAGCATCGGTACTCAAAGTGTACTCAGTAAGCCAGCAGCACCCATATCATCTAGGAAACGTGAGAAATGCAGACTCTCAGACACCACACTGGGCCTACTGAAAAGAGTTTTCATTCTCACTTGATGTCTGGTGACTTGCATGCACAAGATTTGAAAAGTGTTAATGTAGAGGAATCTTCTCTATCTACTCAACTGTAGAATAATCTTTATGGAAAGACAGAAACATTAATGGAGAAACACAATCCAAAGGGTTCAACCATGAAAGTACAAACTTTTAGACATGGCCCACTTACTAAGGAAATAATAATCATGAGACATGTCACAGTGCTGATTTACAGCAATGAAGTTTGATGGGAAAAAAGAACATAAATTTAAATTTCAAATATTACATAAATACTCATGAACCAACTGCTTGAATCAATTACACATGATCTCCTTTGTTTCCAACCTAAGGTATTTAGCAAAACATGTAGAAATTATAACCATTACATTGAACTCCAGAAACATAAAGATAACCATAGTAGATAGTTATTTAATGACTATGTCGAATAGTATTTAAAAGAATTCTATCAGAAACTATGATGGATTCTAGTTTGATACTCTCTGGAAACCTTTCTCAAGGGGGTTCAAGCAGTACTGCAAATTGTTGCTTTCTTCCAAATAGTTTTGAACAAATCAGTGTCAACAGCATAAAGTAGGTAACTAATAACCTGCTGTGTATCACAGGGAACTTTACTCAATACTCTGTACTGGCCTTTATGGGAAAAGAATCTTTAAAAACAAAGAGTAGACATATGTATATATATAACTGATTCACTTTGCTGTACACCTGAAACTAACACAGCATTGTAAATCAACTATTTAAAAATCAAAATTTTTAAGAAGAGAGGGGAGAGAGTATTAGAACCATAAGCTCCACTTCCAACAGACTGAAAAGACAGAGGCTGACTGAGCTGTGATTCAGAAAGGAAGCAACTGGGAGAGGAGCATGCCTCCAGCAGCTGATGTTAAGAAATCCCGAGGTTCATTTTAGCAATTTACCAATACAAGGCAAATTAAAGAAAACTGCTCTCTAACTTGAACACATTATACACAGCCCTCAGACTGGGATTTCCTGATTCTGCCATCCCTTCAGGGATATTGTTGACAATATTAATCTGATTTGCAGTGTAAAAGTACACCAAAGTTAGAGAGGTGGGGAGGAGGAATTGTTCTGCACTTTCACTGGTCTCCCTTCCTCACCTACAACCTCTTGTGCTCCAGGGATGAGCGACACCTCCCTTCCGCAGCACTGGTTTTCTTTCATTCTTCCAAGTATAAAATACATTGCAAAGCAGAATGTACTCTCCTTCCATTCTAAAATCTAGCTCAGTCTACCTTCTCTTCTCCCTGTGCCTCTTCTTGGCTACAAACACCTTTGGAGATACACGTTAGATAACCATCCCAGAGTTTGGAAAAGGGAAATGCAAGTGCTACTCCCAGTGAAGAGTTCTTGCTTTTTAAAATGAGACCAAATATCTCTGAGTTCCTCCCTCATCAAGGAACAGCTTGGACAAAAGGACTGTGCATCATTCACCTATGTATTGTTCATTGTTTGCTGTGATTCTAATATTGTTAGTCAAAGCATGTTTTCTCAGAGATTCGGAACTATCTCACTGTCAACATGGATCTTAATGAAGGGATGTGTGTGTGTGACTCTCCATCAGTTTTGATATGGATATGAAAATTGTATTATCGTACCATGCCTCTTTAATCTCTTGTGAAAATAGATTTTATCTATTTCTTCTATTTTGTCTATATGTGAAATAGATTTTGTCTGTCAATGTAGATTGGTCTCAGATATCCCTGAAAGTCCAGTGGTTAAGACTGAGCTTTCAACACAGGAGAAGGAAATGGCAACCGAGTCCGGTATTCTTGCCTGGAAAAATCCCATGGACGGAGGAGCCTGGTAGGCTACAGTATGGGGTCTCAAAGAGTTGGACACGACTGAGTGACTTCACTTCACTCACCTATGTCTCCTCAAACCTGGCACCATGCCCGACTCATAGCTGTTGACCAATAAATGGTGGGGCACTGCACTTATTTCCAAGTCCTCTAGCACTGACTTTATTACATCTTGGGCTGCACACTGAAATCTGTTCATGTCTTTGAGATTAATCATATGTACACCAGCTCACTCACCATTTAGTCTTTCTTCCAACTTAATTTCTATTTTTTCTTTTCTCATGCACCCAAGGAGTTCCATTTTAGGGATATTTCATAGTGGTACCACATTTCAAATAATCTGTATGCTGAATAAAATCTAGTCTTATGCATCATTGGTGAATAAAAGAAAAGATCAGTACACTGTGGGTATTCAGATTTGGGGAGTGCAGCAGACACAGGAAAGAACAATTGTGTATAGCAAGCAAGCAACAACCCTCACATGAAACAGCTTTCGCTTTCACTTACTAATGCTCTTCCTCATATCTCTGTACCTCCCCTCCTTTTTTCTTCCTCTTTTTTCCTCTCTGTTTCTTTTTCTTCTTCTTTATGAGAACTTAAGGCTGTTTGGGCACCCACAAAATTATTCTACATTACCAAAGGCACTCATGCATTTCCCACCCTATCTTACCTTAAGCATGGCTCTTGTCACCAAAGAAAGGATGTCCAGGTTCAAAAAAGTTGTCTCTGTTTTCAAAACTTGCCATTGTTTTCCTACCTTTGCATCTCCCATAACAGATCGTGCAGGATGGAGACAGCAGAGCAGGTCCCTATGTAACAGGTTGCCGTGGTAAAATCACAGCAATCTCATTAGTTAACTCAGACAAGTTTAAACAGTTTAAATACAAATTATAATTTTTCAGTGAGTCAAGATAACATTAGTCAGCTCCTTATCTACGAACTGTTTATTGGAAAAGAAATTAAATGCTCTAAAAGATAGTTTTTAAATAACTTGGGTTGAAATCAACACATATTTCTTAAAAAGAGAAGCATATTCACAAACACCAATGAATTCTAAGACAGTTCCTTCTCTGTATATGAATGTAAAATTCAGAGAGCTCAGTTAATGATGTCATCAAATAAAACAGATTTTATGTCTGTTACAGGTTCATTGCCCAAGAGTTCTTGCTTTCAGATTTCAGACAAACAGTAAATTTTACAATATTACACTTTCTTGGTAAATTTTTCTCCCCCTCTCTTTTCAATCCCAAAGTATACACATTTATATCCTCAAACAAGTTCAATATGTTGCATTTTTGTAAGTCATATCTATTAGCACTGGTGTGTTTTTCTTATAGATATGTCCTAAACCAAGCCAAATGTCCCTACTGGTAAGAAGTTTTAAACTATTAGAGAACTAATTCCATTTTTCAAAGTACATAATTATCCTATCAAATTTGGAGTCTGTTCAATTAATATTTCCATTGTTTAAGAAAACTACATTTTAATAAACACATTCTGGGAAATGAGGTATGGTGTAAGTAGTGAAATAAAGTTTTTGAAATTTGGTAACAAATTTTGCCCTTAAATTAATTTTTAAATATATTTGTATGTCAAAGCTATGGCACCATTCATACTAAACTGCCTTAAAAATTAGCCCCAATTATAATATTTTAATTTGTTCCAAATCATTTTTCTCTAATTCTGACTGAGCAATTAAATAGAAACCTGATAATCTTATCAGTTATATATCTATGTGGTCTTTAACAATGCATGCTAATTAGGGGACTCATATTCTTTATACCAAAAGCATCCATGTTAATCACCCTGATAATTCATTAGAGGGAGCAAGTAGTAAATCAAAACTAAAACAAAATTCTCTTGAAGAGATAAAGACCTTCTTGATTACGAGATGGCATTCAGCAAGGGAAGATACAATGCTGAAAAGTCACAATGTTTAGATCTGTGAAAACATATGACGCTGAAGGCCCAAGCAGTGCCCTTGACTGTTACTATCATGTATGTATAAAGTGCTCTGAAAGCACGTTAGTAAGCAAATCACTCCAAATCCCTTTAATAATGTTCTTCCATATCCTGTACAATCCTTACTTTAGGTTCTTATCTTCATTATCATAGTCTATCTAACACTCATCTTTGAGTCTTTGGTATTTTCTTAAATGTACCTTTGGCACCTAGTTTTCCAATCTGTTTTATCAATTAATGACAATTCTTTAAATGATGTGCGCCATGGAACATAAGTCCAGACATTGAAATCAGACATTTCACTCAAACTTCAAAGAACATCATGAACCATTTCAAACAGTTTCAGGAATCTATGCAACTTGTTAACTAATTATCTTTCAAATTGCAAAATATAGGAACTTATCTCAACTTCACCACTAAAGGCATTCGGAAACATTTTGTCAAATAGTGAACGGTCGACTATTATACAAAAATCAGTGCAAAGGTTCATCTAGACAGCCTTAAATGAACTCTCAGATGAAGAAATAACATCAATGTAGGATTTCTTGTTCTCACCATTTTTTTGCAGATAAGATTCTTGAAAGTTATCTGCCTATTAAAATCGAAGATGACCTGCCTACCCATTTCCTGAGCTTCACGGCCTGTAAATGTGACATCAGAAATAAATTTAAATGCAACTAAAGGCCAACCACAAATTTTAATTGACCCCTAGAACTTAGAGATAAGCCCATCTGCAAGGCTATTTTATAAATTCCACTTTTAAAGAGAAAAATCTATGAAGCAAAAAATTAAAATAAAAGAAATGTAAAATGGATCAGTGTGGAGTGTTCTGGTTGTTAACATTCAGCAGTTAAATTGAAGAAGTTTGGCCACATCTTGAATTGCCACTAATGGTAAAAGGAGAATGGTGTCAATTATTTGGCACAATGCTTGACAAACCAAAGCATTTCAGAAAGGACTGACCCTTCCTTTCATCATTTACAGAAAATTAAATTTGTTCTACCCTTAATCCTCAGGGACAAGACATTATATGTTTAATATGAATCTGTTACTTTCCACGAGAAGTGGTAGAATTTGGAAATAGGTGGTTTGAAATGTTTAAATCTGCAAAGGAACTTATTTAGGTCCCTTCCTACGCACACTATCTTAAAAAAAAAGAAAAGCAAGAAAACTTAGCTTCTAAAGCACTTATTCTCTGCTTTATAATATGTGGACATATTTTCAATTTGGCTGGATGCTACTAAGGACTGCTGAATAATAACCAGGGTTCTCTCCAATCAGTTCAGCATGCATCTCATCTCTGATCTCAAGGGCACTGATAATTAGTGCCTTATATTAACATCTTCACTATGAACAGTTCAGGCATTTAGAAACAAGGTATCAATGGACTTTAACAGTTAATTTAATTCATTTTATAAATAAGCAACTGAGAATTTTGCTCCAAGTGGCTGCCAGTGTAGCCCATTCCATAAATGGCATTCTCCGAAGCATAAGGCACAATATGATACGGATGCAGCTCTTCGTAATAGAGAGACTGAGAACAGCATTCCTGTACCATAAACTTCAGCCGTTTTCTTGCATCAGAATAAGCAGTCTTATAACAGGGAGCTTCTTTAAAGTATTCATAGCTCTCTTTCTCCGTCTCTAGATGGATCTTCCTCAGCAAATTGTTAATTAACACAGACCTTCTTAAGTAGGTTTCTGGGTCTTCAAGAAATCTGAGCTTCTCCAGCGAAAGTTTAAGAATGCAAGTCCTGTCCTCAGGCAATATCAGGTGCTGAAAAGCAAATACAACCATCATTCAATCGACATTTTAGAAAAATGAAAACAAGAACCTTTGCTATTGACAAGACTCAAACAAGATTTAAAAGTATACCCTTACTTTTGGAAAATACCCATGGTAATCTTGATGTAAATCTTCTTCTTCTGCATATTTTCTCTTAAAGTAGGCTACTTTCGACGTTGTTAACGTGTATGTTAATACTTTTGTTGGATAAGCTAAACAAAATAAAATAATTGGAGAAAAGTCAGATTTTACTATAGCAAAAGAGTATTTGAAAGAGTGTTTAAAACCAGAAGTCTCCCTTTACTTACTAAGCAATGCAGTGAAGAAGTCAGTGGCAACTGTCCTGTGGCTAAGAAGCCTGTTTACAGGCAAATGACACTATTCAGACCCAAAATATAGGTTCAAGGTTGGAGAATTATATTTCCTTATGCAGCCCCTCAGAAACAAAGTGTTAGAATTATGATTCATTCTTGAAGTGTTAGTCACTATGTCTGTCCAACTCTTTGCAATCCCATGGACTGTAGCCTGCCAAGCTCCTCTGTCACTGGAATTCTCCAGGCAAGAATACCGGAATGGGTAGCCTTTCTCATCTCCAGGGGATTTTCCTGACCCAGGGATCTCCCACAGTGCAAGCATATTTTTTATTGTGTGAGCCACCAGGAAAGCCCCCAATCCTCTATTTAATGTCATGCCATTTAATGTCGAAACATATCCACATTTGAAATTGATGCACAAAATGAATGGAAAGAGATGTTATTTTTCATCATGCTTTTCATTATACTGCTTCCCTTACAGAAGGCATTTAATGTTGCTCAGTTAACCAAATCTATGTAAAATGGTTGGTGACCCAATTATATACTTTAAAGAAATAATTGCATGTCTACAGACAAACCCTATCATATGGTCATGGTATAACCATCCTTATAACACCTGGCTTAGCATAGGTTAATCATAAGCAAACAGTTCAAATATCATGCGGATTAGAAAACTTGACCTTGGTGTAGTTTTTAAAGTAAAAATGTTGTTCTCTCCTTTAACACACTATTGTTGAAAATACTAACTTGTTTAGGGAAGGATGGTGTTCTGAAGGCCGATTTTCAGAGGTTTGGGTTAAAGGGAATTTTTAGTGTGTACACTAGGTGGTGCTCTTATCATGGAAAAGAGGAAAGTATAGCCTTGAAACCTAAAGATACAGAAGGCGCTTCCTAGTGAAAGCACTGAATGAATTTAGAACAGAAATTGAGTCCAGTTCAGTACTCATTCAACCTCAGTAGACCCGATCAGAACATAAAATTTATACTTAAGCATTATCAATTTTACCCTGAAACCCACCTTTGAATATTTCTGGGTGTTGAGACCATTTGATTCACAAAATGAGTAGTTAATTAATGTGTTGGCTAAATAAATTCATGGTTAAGACACTTGATGTTTTTTCCCTGACATCTTGAATTTTTAAAATCTTAACTATTAAAAACATACTCTTTAAAAACATGACTCTTAAGTTTTCCTCCTTTTGGTGGCATCTGTATAACATTTCCTGTAGCTTTTTGTAGCTGGGTGGTTTTCCTTAACCAGTAGAAAAATCTACCAAAAAAAAAAAAAATCACACCTAAAACGTTCCAAATTTTCACTGGCACAGCTGTGGATTATAAACCCGAGAGTCTTAAATTAGAGTTGGCATGTTCTGTAAGGGAAATAAGAATTTTAAGCCACTGGTGTGTCTGACCTAAAAGAGATGAATGTGTAATGATCATTCACAACCGAAAAGTCAGTACACAATTCCTGAGTTCAGTTAGCACATCTCAGTTTATATGAAATTTTCACAGATTTCAAAGGTTAGAAAAAAAGGAAAAAAATTATTTGTAATGAAAGCATCAATGAACCTAGTTTTTCTCAGGGGCTGTTTTTTTAGTTAACATTTTCTTAGGTGTATTTTTGAGCTTTCCCAGTGACTCAGATGGTAAAGAATCTGCCTGCAATGAGGGAGATCTAGGTTAAATCACTGGATTGGGAAGCTCCCCAGGAGAAGGGAATAGCTACCCACTCCAGTATTCTTGCCTGGAGAATCCCATGGGCAGAGGTGCCTGGTGGGCTACACTCTATGGGGATGCAAAAAGTCAGATATGACTGAGCTACTAACACACTAACACTAGGTGTATTTTTAAAGGACTGAATCAATAAGTAAGCGAAACTTTGGGTTATTCTGTGATAACAATTAATTTTTACTTATTGCTTTTTTAAATTTTTTAAACTTTTTACTTTATATTAGAGTGCAGCCTGTTAACAATATTGTAATAGTTTCAGGTGGACAGCACAGGGACTTAGCCATACGTATACATCCATTCTTCCCCAAACTGCCCTTCCACCCAGGCTGCCACATAACATTTAGTAGAGGTCCCTGTGCTATACAGTAGGACCTTGTGGGTTAACCATTTTAAATATACCAGTGGGTACATGTTGATTCCCAATTCCCTATCTCTTCCCCTCATTCTTCCCCTGGGCAACCATAAGACTTACCGATTTCTTTTAAACCACTTAACCCGTTGATGCCATTATGGTTCTCAAAAGTTAGGAAGCATCAGAATCGTCTCTCCTAAAAACACAAATTGCTGGGTCCCACCCCCAGAACTTCTAATTCATTGTGTCTGGGCTAGTAGAATTTCTATTTCTCACAAATTCCCAGGCAATGCTGAAGTTGCAGACCTGGGGACGGAATTTTGAGAGCCTCTATGTGATGGCATTAGGCAAGTGTAGTAGTAGCAATACAATAGCAAGTTGAAAGCAGAACGTTCAGCCCATCAACTGATTGCCTAATCGTGAGACTGCCAAGCCATCGACTTGATTGATTTTTGTTGCTGCTGTTGTGACATTGGCTACATTGACTTAGATGTTTTAGCTTTATGAGCAAAGCCCGACTCCATTTAAACTAGTAGTGAAAAATGAATGAGATCACTTTTCAACATAAATTTCTCAGTTCACATTAAGAAATATCAATGATTGACAGTTATTAGCATTATAAACAACTGGACAGCTCACTAATTTTTTTTTTTAAACAAGGCTCGATGAATTACTATAGTGCAAGAAAGGGTGAGGAAAGATTTGGAAATATATATATGTATATATATTCACATATATGTTTGGAAGTAAACACATATTCATTTATTTTACAAAGTAATGCAATGTCTACAGCATTAATAGCCAAGTAAAGACCTTTTAGTGAATGACACAAGGCAGGGCAGGTGGCAACTTAGAGAAACAAGTATCAAATAAACCAAGTGATGATCTGGTAAAATACTTTTTATTTAACAATAAGACCAAAAAATATGTATGGTCCCAAGCAAGGTTCATAAAGATTCTGTCTGCTGTATTCAGGCAGTTATCCTAAGATAGAGAATGTATTGGACCCTGGAAACACAGTAAATTCTCAGGGGTTTAGATTTGTGTCTCAGCTCTGTGGGTGACACACTTAGCCACTTAGTTTATTGCTCTTAAAAAATACCCCCTGGGTTGTTGAAATGCTGAAAAGCTTTCACAGCTGGTATCCATTCGACAATTACTTCCTTACATGCTGTTTAGCTATTCGCAATGTTTTCGGCATCAAATTTTGGAGGATGCTTTTAGCCACTTTGAGGCTAAAATATATAGCAAACATAAGTTCCTACATCTGTTTTCTTGGCTGGATGAGAATTCAAAAAATTCAGAGCTGGGAACTATTTATTGATCACATCGTTCAGCCTACATGATCTCTACAGATGGGGAAACTGAGACCCAGAAGGGTTCAGTGATTTTCAATTCGGTATGTGTGGCTGAGAGTCTGGGTTTTGAAGGTAGATGGAAGTGGTCCAGATCCACCACTTCTTAGCTGTGTGACCTTGAGAAACTTACATGAACGCTCCACAAATTTCATTTGTAAAGTGGAGATAGAAATAATACTGGCTCACAGGATCACTGAAATAATTCGTGGAAAGTGACTGGCATTATGCCCAGAATATAGTAAGCACTCAATCAAATCCTAGTTCGTATTAGGGCCAGTAGGCACAGATCTATCTCAGAAGCAAATCCTAGCCTGGCCTTCTAGCTTTGACCTTAAGATTCTTTCTACCACCCTGCCTCCTAGAGATACTAGAATATAATTAGAGACTTAAATCTCTGTGTGTGTGTGTGCATGTGTGTGTGCGTGCGTGTGTGCACGTGCGTGTGCACGCTCAGCTGTGTCTGACTCTTTGCAACCCCATGGACTGTAGCCCACCAGGCTCCTCTGTCTATGGGATTCTCCAGGCAAGAATACTGGAGTGGGTTGCCATTTCCTCCTCCAGGGGATCTTCCTGACCTAGGGGTAAAACTCAGGTCTGCTGTATCTCCTGCACTGGCAGGTGGATTCTTCTCCACTGAACCATCTGGGAAGCCCCAACTAGAGATTTAAACGACTGCAAAAGTGTACTTCAAATGATCAAGATGAAAATAGCACAGATACTGTAACAGCTCCAAGAAAGTCTTTCTAGATATATTGTCACTGGTTATACATTTCGGGTGAAAGAAATATAACTGTTTTTAAAAATATCCAAATAGTCATTTGAAGAACTAAAGTTACTCTGAATTTCCAAATAAGTTTGCTTGTTATGACCCAATAAACATATGTAAATCTATTTATATAATTCTCCCATAACTAAAAACCTAACTCAACCCAGCCTGTTATTCAAATAAAGCTGATGAAATAGACAATAAAAGTAAAATGGCCTTATGTCTTCATAGTCCATGTCCTGAACTCTGAGAACAGCATATAAATTATAAAATTGAATGAGGCTGAGCCTAAATTTATCTCTGAAAGTAAAATGGCTAATGCTGACTTGAATATTCAAATTGTTTTTAATACTCTAACCTCTGTGTACATAAAACATCTGTGCCAACCTAATGTCTTTCCTAGTCTAAAATGTCAACAAACAAATGAAAAGTCACAGAACAGAATGACCATCCTTGTCATTAGAGTCCTGACAGAAGAATTTATACATATTTCTTTAAATAAATGTTTAAAATGTAATTACAAATGATTGCTTAAATGCTCTTTCTTACTCTTCTGCTTCTGCCTCCAGACAACGGAAATCCCATTAGCGCACAAGTGATTTCATTTGGTGCACAGCCCATGGGCGGTACATTAAGGAAAAATCATCAGCAAATTAATTTACAAACACTTCAAGAGTACAGACGATCATAAATGGACAGCTCTTGTGATAGTAAAACCATTCTTTGTCCAAGACTGTAAAAACCTAAGAAACGGTAAAGAAGTGATGAATTTAACATGCCTTAATTTTGGTAAGGTTTTCATTTTCTACCCCACAATACTTTAATCAAAACAGAAATACCACAAAAACAGAGTTTAGACCATCCTGTTGGCTGTATGCATCTGTACCCAAAGTCAAAGGAAGAGTTTGATCAATGGGGAAAATAAGGAGCTTCTAGTCAGATCAACAACCAATCTGTGATGTGGACAAACCATGTGACTCAGCCTCTAGTCTCTCAATGATTTCTCTTTGCCTAGCGTTAGCCTGAGATGAGTTTTTAAAAAGTATGTATCCCTGCTGCTGCTAAGTCACTTCAGTCATGTCCAACTCTGTGGGATCCCACAGACAGCAGCCCACCAGGCTCCCCCATCCCTGGGATTCTCCAGGCAAGAACACTGGAGTGGGTTGCCATTTCCTTCTTCAATGCATGAATGTGAGAAGTGAAAGTGAAGTCGCTCAGTCGTGTCCGACTCTTAGTGACCCTGTGGACTGCAGCCCACCAGGCTCCTCTGTCCATGGGATTTTCCAGGCAAGAGTGCTGGGGTGGGGGTGCCATTGCCTTCTCCTATGTATCCCTACATATGTACACAATGCTTAGCCAATGGCAAAGCTACTGAAATCCTTCCTTAAGTGCCATGGGCACACCTGTTTACAAAGAGCTACTCCACCTCTCAGTGTTAGTTACATTCTGCAATCTTGCTGCATTGGCTACAGACACTTCAGCATGATCTTCTGGGGCGCTGGTTCTGATCTCAGTTCTCCAGTTTATCTTCTTAGTGACTTAGGTCAAAGTATTTAATCTCAAAGAACCCTGAGTTTCCTCATTCATTCAGTTCAGTTCAGTCACTCAGTCATGTCTGACTATTTGCGACCCCATGGACTTCAGCATACCGGGCTTCCCTGTCCGTCATCAACTCCTGGAGCTTGCACAAACTCATGTCATCGAGTCGATGATGCCATCCAACCATCTCATCTTCTGTCATCCCCTTCTCCTCCTGCCTTCAATCTTTCCCAGGATCAGGGTCTTTTCCAATGAGTCAGTTCTCATTGATTAAGTGAGGCCAAATATCAAAATCATTGAGTTGTATGTGGATTAAATGAGATGTTTAAAAGCACTGAGAGCCTGTCATACATCCACATATTTTCTGCTCAATATTACATATTACTATTGCAGTGGCCTTATTTTTTAAGCCATATATGTGAGTGTATACATGCCACTCAGCAGCACTATGTTGTATGGAGGACATCTGTCCTCTCTTTAGTGTTAAGCAGAGGATGCATGAAACATCCGTGAGTAGATTCAAGAAGACAGACAGGTGCAATATGCAAGGCTGTAAGGCTACATCTTCTGTAGACCTTTAGCTTTGCTGATGTTTAGCAATATCCCATCAATCTTCTCCCTCACAACCTCTTGCCTGGCATCTTTCTGGATAATATGCTCTAGAGGAGCAGAAATCATTGCCAGTTTTTAGCTGTGAATCAATGGAGCAACCTGTTCCTTCAGAAGTATCTTCCACTCCAGGCACATGATTAACCATACTGGCAGTTTAAAATCACCAACAAGTTGCAGCTTCTAGAAAACTTTCCAAGGAACTTCCAAGGGGTACTGACAGCCAGGGAGTTACAGATTTTTTTCAAGAAACTAGCAGCGTAAAAGAGAGCTCCAAGCACAGATATGTAATATTAAATCAAAGACCATTTGATGTTCCACACGCCTACCTTGTTTCACTGGTGATGGTCTCAAAACCAAAGAGAACATCTTTAAATGGACAAGATCAGCCAGGGAACCATATTTACCTTTGATACTGCCCTGAAACCTACATAATGAGATCTGGCCCTACTAATGAGAGAGACGCAGTGCAGCAGGTTCCTGGGGGAAGTTTTGTGACTTATCACCCCTCGGAAGTGCATTCCTTGTTTTGAAGGATGAGGCTCCCTTACACTCTACCTTTTACCTTAGAAAGTGGGAATGAATCAAAGGGAAAACTAGCAAAACAACCACACTGACAGGTGGAGGTGACAAGAAATATCAACAACTTCTAGGGAAATGCTCTACTTCCTTAGGCACCCCAATCTGTTGCTCAGAGAAGGGTTTTAAATCCCTGGTATGTGTATGGAAGTAGCCTTTTTTAGTGTAGTTGATTTATAATGTTAATTTCAAAGCAAATCTACTATACATAAATGTATATCCAGTCTTTCTTTTAGATTATTTTCCCATGTAGATCACTACAGAGTACTGAGTAGAGTTTCCAGTGCTACCCAGAAGGTCCATTTTAGTTATCTATTTTATATGTAGTAATGTGTCTATGTTAATCCCAATCTTTCAATTTATCCCCCCCGTACCCTGATAACCAAAAGTTTATATTCTACATCTGTAACTCTATTTCCATTTTGTAGATAAGTTCACTTGTACCCTTTTTATACTCCACATATAATATGATCATTGTTTTTCTCTGTCTGACTTACTTCACTCAGTTTGAGAATCTCTAGGTCCATCCATGTTGCCGCAGATGGCATTATTTCATTCTTTTCTAAGGCTAAGTAATATTCCATTGTATATATGCACCTGCTGCTGCTGCTGTTATTCAGTCACTAAGTCATGTCCAACTTTTTGTACCCTATGGACTATAGCCCACCAGGCTCCATGGGGTTCTCCAGGCAAGAATACTGGAGTGGGTTGTCATTTCCTTCAGGGGATCTTCCTAACCCAGGGATTGAACCCAGGGATCAAGCCCACTTCTCCTGCATTGACATGTGTACTCTTTACCACTGAGACACCCAGGAAAAATATATGTACCACATCTTTGCTTCCATGTCCTCTTGGCTAATGTAAATAGTGCTAAGGTATCACCTTAAACTAGTAAGAATGGCTATAATAATAAAAAAAAATCTACAAACAATAAATGCTGCAGAGGGAACCCTCTCACACTATTGATGGGAATGTAAACTGAACAATCATATGGAAAATAGTATGAAGATTCCTTTAAAAACTAAAAACACAGCTAACATATGATCCAGTTATCCCAGTCCTGGGCATATATCCAAATTTGAAAAGATTTACTTAATTTTACAAATTTACTTAAAAAGATCCATGCACCTCGATGTTCAAAGCAGTAGTCTTTTCAAAAGTACCTCATTCGTAACACCCTCATTTTCTTCCACTTTGATACTACCATCGAGTTTGGGTATATCACGATAAACATTAATCCAGATATCCAGAAGTGTTGTAGAAAAACATAAATTAGAACTAATCATTAACTTTACTCACTAAGACTGGAGTCATTCCTCAGTTTCAGGGCACTGGTTCCAGAGCCCCCACAGATACCCAAATCTATAGATGCTCAAGTCCCTCATATAAACTCGCATTGTACAGTTGTCCCTCATATTTGTGGGTTCCATGCCCTTGAACATCTTGCTCTAGAGCTGGTTAATTCCCTGCCCTCACTCATAACTGCCTCATTTATGTCACCACCTGGAGTTGTTATGGTGATAAAATGTTCTTTATTCACTAAAGAGTAATAGATACTTCTTTAAGTTACATTGTGTTCAACTCATGCATACCACTTAGTAGATGTCTTATCCCCCACATAAGATACTGAGCCATAAAGCGGTAAAATAAGACTCCAGGTTTCTGAGTCCTGATTCTCTTTGCAATGTCCCCAACTTTTCTTCACATCTTAACCCATGCCCCCTTTTAATAAACATTTTAAAAGTAACACAAATTCTGATACACCACCATGGAGGGACTTTCCAGGTTCCCTGTCCCTCTGCTCCTCTTGATTATCACTAGTATTTAGAAGACTCATCTATTTCTACCTACCAAGAAGATTTATTTTTGCATTTTACTTTCTATAATTTATAGCATGAGAAAAGGTTTAAGTTTTTCTAAATATAGTTACATTACAATATTGAACATAACACTAGCAGATCCTTTGTTAATATCCTCCTACCACTCCTATTGAGAATTATGGCAGCAAACTAGATAACTGCTTTTAGCCTGTTAAATTTAATCATGAAAAATTAAAAAATAATTGTGTTAAACTAAAAAGCAGAAACATGAATGCAATGTATTGAGGCTACCTAGATAGGCAGCTTACTAAAAATAAGATGGAAGGCAGGGAGGGCTGACAAAAATTAGCTCCTCCCAATATCTAAAGATGTGCTTCTTCAGTTTTCATAGTGCACAGTTATGGTAAATTTGCCCCCTGCTTCTGAAATAATTATATAGGCTTTTTCTGGGGTTCTGAAGCGTATTGCTTTGACAGATACAACAATCTGAACTGGTTGTGCCTTGGCTCTAGAGCTATTGGGATGTTGGTATTTTGACAGTGAAAGCCAACTGGCATGAGTCCTCAGTGGAAAGCCCAGATGTAGAGGCAGTGGTCTCAGCATCATAAACCTTTCAACATTTCTCCATGTTTCAAAGCATCTTCTAAATCCCACGAAAGTAACATGACATAAAACTGAATGCAGAATGATGTTCACGAACACCTAAAAACTTCCAAATAGAGTACTGGATGAAACATTGAAACTATAACTTGATTTCAGTTATAACTTGCTTGATCTCAGCCTTAAGTCTTAGTATACTCCGAAGCCTTAAGTATACTCCTCTCTATAATACATGATATGTTCAAGTACAGCTGGTCTTCCCATTGACAAGAGTGACTAGTTACATTGACAAAAAGACTAGCTACACTGGCTAATTACAAATTGGTGAAATATTTTTTCATGCTCTTAGAATCTACTAATGGCTCTAGGATTAAATGCTTAGGTTATAATGATTTGTTTTCATTTATTTAAAACACCATGATAACATTTTCTGGTGAATGACTTTAAATAGATATGGTCATCAAGATTGCACAGTAAATAGTCTGCATATTATACATTCATGATAGAATCAAAATTAAAATTTAAGGACTCCTTTCACTTGACCTTTTGATTATGATAGTGGTTTCAATGAAAGAGCAGACTCATTCACATAAATTGAAGGGCCCTGAATGATTTTAAACTTCTATGCATATTAAATAGGGATAGGATGTATATAAATTACTAATGCAAAGGCTAACAATACATATACATGAGCCAATACTTACGGTTGCTTTACTCAAACTTTTCTCAGATTGATAGCATGACTAGAACGCTATATGCATCTCATGACAGCTGACAGTAAATCTGATTGGTCTCTTTGAACTTGTTTCTCACCATAAAATGTAGTAATTATGATGGAGGAAAGAAAACAGGTGGATGGTGCTAAAGACTAATGAAACAAGCATTTCGGGACTCAAGCAGTCATCTTTAGTGCTTAAAATTATTAAGCTACAGATATTTCAATAAGTGATCAAAGAGACCAGTGCTTGTAAAGTCTCAAGACATCCACAAAAACTAAACAACCAGATTAGAATAAATTTTCAAATAGGTTTCTGAATAAAATTGCTCCATTATTTATTTTTGCAAAAGGAGGTAAGGAAAGAGAATAAATGTGCCATGGTATATTTTTATGTATTTAATTATAATCTGCTAGACTGGTTACCTATAGGAACTTCACATGGATAGCTCAGTACATGTGAAAGTTACACAACACTGGAGGACTGAACACTCAGTAAAAGACTATGTTATATTCTGAAAATTGAGTTAAAATGCTTGACACTCATGGGTTTCTATCACAATGACTTTAATGCAAATTAAATTTTAAAAATCACCACATTCTCTTTTTGCAGAGAGCTCTCTTTATTGCCTTCATTTCAGACATGTACCAATGTGTTCATAGGGTTTCCGCTTGACATGTTCACCAAGCCAGGCTACCTAATTTGGCCCCACCCTACTCATATGAGTCTTCAGGAGGAAAATCTGCCAGCCCACAAATGTCCTTTCTACAGAAAACCTCTATTGACTTCTACCCAGCAACCATCTATATAAACAACCCCTTATATTGATCTTGTAAGTTATGGTAATGCTGCATTAGCATTTATTTCTCTGGATACATATTTAAACAGTAATTTCTTTTAAGCTAGTGATTACCTGGTAATGCTGAATCAATCTGAAAAGTGTATTTTTAGGACAGCTTCAGAAAACCTGGTGAAAGTTCCCCTTTTCACAGTGAGCATTTCTCAAAGCCTCAGACTCATGAATGGCTACCTGAGATTTTGAAACAAGGAGAGAAACACAGATAACATTGGAAGAGTCAGAACTGCACTGACTTGAACTGGTTATCAAGTCAGGAGAAGGCACGCAATAGCAAGACACTAAGATGTTTGAGGTGGAGTTGATCTGGACCAAAGAAGTAAGTAAACCTTCAAAAATACACAGTTACTATAATGTTCTCCATTTAATGGTAAATATGAGGACTCTTACCTATTCTAAGAAATGTGGAAAGAAATGAATAACATCTCATCACATATTTACTGGGCAATTATTTAGGGACGTTATTAGTAGGTTGATTTAAAAAAACAGGTATAATTAGTTCTTTAAATGCCAGATTTTTGTATGATTTCAAGAAATATTCTCTCTAAAGTAACAATTCAGCAGTTGACTCAAAACAGACTTAGTCGTTCACCGGAATACACACTATTTCTCACAAGATTTGAAATTGTCAAAGGGTACTTTATCTTTGAAGACAGTTTCTCTTTAAAGGGCCATGTTTAACTGCACCTTTATTTTTACATGGATGTATGCTTACAGATCTCATCATCTTCTATATTTAGAGAGATGAGCTTTCCAAAGGAAGATAGGCAGCCAATGAGGAGGATCCCGTCAAAAGAGAGGTGAGTTACTATGGTTACTTTTCAGGAGATTGAGTAACAGTGAACTGGGGGCTCCCAGCCAAATGGACCCTTTCCAGAGCAGGACCTAAAAGAATGTTGCTCTCCATACGTGTTGATTCAATTAGCCGAAGCTACACTATCCGTTTCGCCTTAACCACAGGTTTTCTTTGGGATCTCACTGCTTCCAGCCCTCCTAGCTGCACACAGGCAGTAAAGTCAAAGGAAAAACAGGGAGGACTGAAAACTTCCGAGCACAAACCAAACAGCGACGGGCAGGGGCATCTGCAAGAACAATCCCAAGATTTAAAGAAGAAAAATCAAATCATATTGTTCGGGACCACCAGCTAGCTACTTTTCAATGACTGGGGCGGGGTGGGATGCCAGAACACATCCCGATCCACGCCCTCAATGAAAGAGTCTTTTCTGAGCCTGAGGCGGGCACCTGGCTGGATAAGTTCAGACATACCTTGCAAGCTGGGTCCACTCACCAGGAGACCGGCGCATGCACCTGTTTCATAAAGGCGCGGGGTTCGGTGCTCCCTCCCGCTTTTACGGCGCTGTCACTCTTCAGAAGGGCACTGACGGCGACAGCGACGGCGGTGGCGGCGGCGCGACAGTGGCAGCGGCGGCAACTGCAGCTCGGCGGGCAGCCCTGGCTCCTGCAGGTCCGTCCCTCCAGTCTCTGAAGCGCCTCTCGCTCGGGGTTCGCAACGCGAGGCAGGCGCGCAGCTGTTCTCAGCTCGCATTGGACCAGAGGGAGCAGATGTTATCCGGTTGCTAGGAGCGTTGCTAGGAGGCGATGACGCCCCTCCATAGCTCGGGAGCAACTTTTCTGCAGGTCGGTGCGCTGGTGGGGGCTGCTGGGAGGAAGGTTTAAGAGCAGGATCCAGGAAGGCGGCGAACAAAGAGCCCCAAATAGAGGGTCTTGTGCTCACCTAACTGAGGCCTAAAGAGCCGGTTGGGTTGCTGAGGTCGGGTGAACGCTGTGGCTCTGCGTGCCGGGCTTCAAGCCCTGCTCCGCTAGCCTGGGCAGGTGATGACGGCCGCGCCTCTTATGGG
Organism: Nanger dama; assembly: GCA_917880005.1. Classification (NCBI taxonomy): domain Eukaryota; kingdom Metazoa; phylum Chordata; class Mammalia; order Artiodactyla; family Bovidae; genus Nanger; species Nanger dama. The sequence goes on from CAKJTW010000003.1 coordinate 29,440,748, forward strand.
AGGGTCACTCGCTGTCGGCCCTGGCTGAGTGTCCTGTAGAAGGATTGGGTTTGGGCATGCGAGAGGGTTGGCACTTTCCGCGGCTGAAGAAGCAGCAGGACTCTGTCAGTGCCTCTAGATCCGCTGGGATGCTATTCACCTTGGGGCAAGTCCCTGGCAAGGTGAGAGATGAAGGAGTGTGCGTCTGTGAGGAGGTGAGGCGCATGGGACAATGAGTAGAGGGATCTTCCGCCCTCTGGGCCTTTTCTCCCCAGTGTGCTCCTGTTTGTGTCTGCAGGTTTGAACATTTGATAGATTTTGAAGAGGGGAAAAACAACTAATACATGGAAATCAGTCCAGAGTCTAAATCCTTTTGGCACTGTCTGTGGCTGTCTACTGGTATAGTGCCAAAGGTTTCAGAAAAAATGACCCTGTGGTCTGAAGTACTTCATGCAGTTAGAAAGGCTTTATTTTGTTCCAGTGGCTAATTAAAACCTCAGGCTAATAGGCAAACTTCTTTAAAATGAAAATATACAAAAGAAAATGTACTTTTCACAAAGGAGACTGGAGAAGGTATACAAGTTTCAGTCATTTACACTTTAGTATAAAGTCACCCCAAAACTTGTGCTGTCTCTGTACTGTATCACTCGGGCTATGTTTTTATTTTATTTATTTTTTTATCATCGCTTCTTCTTCTTGTTGTTGTTCAGTGGGATTGTTGTTCTTCGGTGGAGGGGGATGTTGAGAATGCCAACGTGGGCAAATTTGGGTAGCCAGGGAGCCAAATGAAAGAAGGGAAGATGACAAACATAGCAGAGAAATTTTGCCCAGTGCTATTCTCAGAAAAGGAATATCATTGAAGAAGTAGATATATAACTTCCCTATAGCATCAGGTCAGGGTCTGGAAGGAAGAGGACACCTCTGGGAATCAATTAAAAAGAAAAGTTGCTTTCTTTGGAGCCAGAGCAGAGCTGCTATACAGTGTCAAGTAGACTCCTGCAATGGCAGATTTTCTTCACAGTTCAAGGGGCTACAGAAAGTGGCCCTGCAAATCTCAGGGACCTCTGCCCCTCGGGTACCCAGTACCAACTTAATACCTATAATAGAATGTAGAGTTAAAAGTTTGTTGGCCCTAAGTTTGAAATACTGTGAACTTGTACTAATAATAAACTCAATTTTAGACATCCACTCACGATATATATGTATATCAAATCATTATGTTATATGCTTTAAATATTTTAGACTTTTGTCCGTTACACCTCTGCAAAGTAGTGAGGGAAAGTTGGTAACTTAAAATCCATCTGGAAAAAAAAATAAGTAGGTTGAAGATCTGATAATTTCATCTCAGCTATAAGGTAAGAAAGGTGGCTTTGAGACTGGCACACCTCAAATCTGGGCAGTGGCCACAGCCAGAATTATACCACTACCACCTGTCCTTTACTGTGAGTAAAGAAAAGAGCTGATGGTCAGCCTTGCCTTCTTGGCTAGCTCATTTCCGGAGGCACTCTCCTTTGCTGTTCGTGGCCCGCTTTTTTCAGGTTCCTTGAATGGGGAAGGTTCTCATCGGTCTCAGGTATTTTGTACATGCTGTGTCTCCTGCCTTAATGTGCCTCTCTTTCCCCTGGCTTACTCCTACTCAGCCTTCAAGTCTCAGCTTAACTACCACTTCCTCATAACTACTTACTTCTTTAACCCCTCACTTCCTGACTGACTTTCCCTCACAGACTCCCAGAAACTAGATTAACCCCTAATTACATTCCCAAGCTTCCTACTGATCCCACTTCACAACAGTCATCACACCAGGTTTTCAGCTAGTTCCACCTTGTTAACACTGTGTCCCCAGCACCTAGCACACAGTACCTGGCTGTGTTGTGTTAGTTGTTCAGTCGTGTCTGACTGTGACCCCGTGGACTGTGGCCCACCTGGACCCTCCATCCTCAGAATTCTCCAGGCAAGATTACTGGAGTGGATTGCCATTCCCTTCTCCAGCAGTACCTGGTACATCAAAGCTAATTATGATGACATGTGTGTGCATGGTATCACCCAGCCTGGCCTGGGGCTTCTCTTTTCACCTTAGCTGTGTAGCTATAAGTTAGTGAACTTACATAAGCCATACAGGTGGCCACTGCTTGTCCTTTTTGTTAAGTGAAGGAGAGGAAAAAACTCTATTACACAGAAAACTGTTTTCTTCCCTTAATGAACATTGTATTGGTACAGCAACTTCTTTTCCCTCTTAAACTATTTGATAAAGGTCCCTCACTCTCTGTACACCTAAAACTAACATAACATTGTAAATCAACTATGTGAAGTGAAATGAAAGACATTCAGTTGTGTCTGACTCTTTGCAACCCCATGCACTATACAGTCCATGGGTTGCCTTTCCCTTCTCTAGGGGATCTTCCCAACCGAGCAATCAAACCCACGTCTCCCACATTACAGGCGGATTCTTTACCAACTGAGCTATGTGCCAACATAAAACAAAATTTTTTAAAAGAACATCGCCTATAGCTGAATGTGATTAGAAAAAGAAAACTTTAACTGATTTCCACTAAAAAAAAAGTCACTGTCTGGATTTTAATGGCATTGGTAAATAACCTAAAAGTCCTTTATACTCCTAATTCTTTTCCTTCAAAGTAGGTGTGAGTCCTCTGAGCTGAACTGTTTCATCTTTCCTTAAAATTCTTTTTAAACCTCAGGTAAAACATAGCCTCCATCATCACATGTTGCATCTCTATGGAGCAAAAGAAAAAAAAATCTGTTTAGAAGTAGCTAGCTAACTTGACCAAGATGGATAGAACTTCTAATATATGTTATTAGAAAAGACCAGGAAACTGCCTTTTTGCTATCAATGCTGTTGCTGCTGCTGCTAAGTTGCTTCAGTCGTGTCCGACTCTGTGTGACCCCATAGACGGCAGCCCACCAGGCTCCCCCGTCCCTGGGATTCTCCAGGCAAGAACACTGGAGCGGGTTGCCATTTCCCTCTCCAATGCATGAAAGTGAAAAGTGAAAGTGAAGTCGCTCAGTCGTGTCCGACTCTTAGCGACCCCATGGACTGCAGCCTACCAGGTTCCTCTGCCCATGGGATTTTCCAGGCAAGAGTACTGGAGTGGGGTGCCAGTGCCTTCATCAAATAATTACCAAATTCCTCTTCATCTTGAGGGACCACTTCAAGAAAAATAACAGATGTTTGAAGACACGAAGGAAAGGTCAAGGTAATCTCAAGATCACAGAGTTACTTGGTAGTAAAGTCAGAAATAGAAACAGGTATAAGAGTTTAATCTGTACTGAACCACACAGTGGTATGTCTGCAGCTATAATTTCATAAATTCTTCAATTCTTCTGGTAAGTGATTAGAGCAAATTTTTCACTAAAGAATTTTGGGTTTAAAAATTAAATATTAAAATACCATACCACTCACCTAAATTCATCTAAATTCTAGTCTTTTCACCATCGAATCTTTTCCCTCCTTGAGATAACCACAGAAATAACACTAATCCTGTCTCCTACTCTTGATCTATTTGGTGAAAAGAATTAGATGTTTTATTATGTAGTAGAATGCACATTAAAATTCACCAGAGCTCTGAATTGTCACCCAAGTCCTCTTGAGCCATGTCTCTGAATCTCCCTGGTGAGACGCTAGAGAAATTATAAAGAGACTATGAGGTTTACAAGACATATAATGTGATTTGATTCATCCATAAAATGTTGCTCAAGATAATTAAGATTTTTTTTAAATTGCTGCAAAAGACTTTAAGAATCACAGCCATGGATGTGGTTGCAATTATTTTAACACTTAAGGATGTTTAAGTCTCTGTTGAAGGAATGTCAGGAGACAGAAATCATTTGTCAAGTTTGGTTTCTGCAGATGATCGACCTTAAAAATATCTTTCCTCGGCAATATTCTGCTTTTGCTCATAATTTTATATATTTTCTTTGGTGTTTTAAAATATCACATAGGTATGCAGTGCACAGACACACGTAGAAATGCTCAACTGCACTCAGTGTGACTGCTCAAACTCTGCCCTGTGACTTTAGAAACGGGACCTCAAATGACCTTCATTTGCAGCCCCCACCTACTACCCTAAAGAATGTTAAAAATGCTCTAAGATGACTAGGGGAACAAGTATAATTCTTAATCAGCATGTAATGTTCTAGTGCCACCATAGGTTAGGAAGAACTTCAGCAACCTAAGAAATGAGCTTGTAGTTAGGAAGCTTTCCTTAAATAATCATGGCTACCACAACATTTGAGATAATTTTTCTAAAGAAAAGATAAAAAACAAAGTGTGCTAAATGCTATCTAGAAGATTCTCACTAAATTGATTCATTTTCCTGTATGCACAAATAAATGACAATTCCAAACCTTCTTAAATGTAAGTGGAACCAAGTGACTAGTCCTGGTCAGTGGACAGAAGTAGAGATTGCCACCACTTAGCCTGACTCCTTAAAGAGATTTGATTCCCATGCTTTTTCTTCCCCCTCTATTTGCATGACTGAATAAAATAAATATTCCTCTAGAGGCTCTAAGGATTCTGAGATGGGCCTCAATCCCTAAAATGCTAAGATAGCAAGCTGTATGGACAAGAACATCTTAATGAGAAATAAACCTTTATAGTACTAACTCATCAAAAGTTTGGTTTATTATAACACATAGCATTAATCCCCTCAACTAACACAGTAGGCAAAATGGTAAAAATAAAATTTCCCTGGAATGTCTATAGATTTTTTTCCATTTTCTTTTTTGGTTTGGGGGATGTCAGTGGTGTTTTTACTGCTGTGGAGGTGTCTGTTCATAACAGTTCTGTTCCCTCTGCTTCTGGCTTGCTGCATCTGAGCCTTGTAAACTTATCAGAACTGTCTATACATAGAAGGGAGAGGACTCTGGAAGAGGGCCTCTCAGATGAGTAATTCCCCACACATTCCATTTGTACAGGAATGTCTACATTTTTCTCAGAATCCTCCTCAGATGAAATCAAGTTATTTCAGGTGATCTTTACAGAGCTCCTTGCGCTGTGTGCTAAGTCACTTTGGTCATGTCCAACATTTTGCAACACTATGGACTGTAGCCCAACAGGGTCCTCTGTCCATGGGATTCTCCAGGCAGGAATACTGGAGGGGGTTGCCATGGCCACCTCTAGATGATCTTCCCAACCCAGGGATCAAACTCACATCTCTTCTGTCATTGGCAGGCAGGTTCTTTACCCCAAGCGCCACCTGGGAAGTCCGCAGCGTTCCTTGAATGTGTGCTAAGTTGCTTTAGTTGTGTGTGACTGCCCACCAGGCTTCTCTCACTTACCTAACATTCTTAATTTAAATTCATCACTTTAAGCTAGCATTTGTCAATATATACTGATTTGTATCTGTGTTCCACATAAAAGCCTACCTCACCCTAAAACCAAAATAAATTATGTGGGTCATAAATGTAATGCTTATAGTTCTAGTATATCTATGTCTGAAGTTGGTATGATTTTGAAGTTCATTTTTTTGTATATGCTAAAATAAGCAATATCATTCAGGCCCATAAAATTTGCATGTTGATGCTGCAAAACTGTATCTTTTTAAAGACGCAAAAATTTCACATGTATGCATAGAAGCCATCTGCTTAAACTTTATTGATAAGACCAGTAGCAGCAGTTTTACAAAATTGGAATGATTTTCAGTTTTGAACTAATGTGAGTTCAGTTGCAGCAGACATTTTGTACAAACTGGGGCTAATGCTTCTTCTATGTTTTTGTTTTAAACAAAAAGCAATTAGAATTTATCCTCATGCATTTAAATATCTAATACAGAAATAGTTTTTAGCCTGCATAAAATATGCTTCCAACATCACTGTGAGACTGAACATCTGCCTTAAGGATTATTTGTACATGAAAAACAGTATAGTTCTTCCAATCACAAACATTCTTTATCACAGGTAAACCATTTTATATTTTCCAACATAGTTTCAAAGGGTATTTCTAATATAAGAGTATTAATCTTGAATTGAGTATCAACATTGAATATTTCACTAGTTTTCCCAGTTAAAACATAAGATATAACAGTGTAAGAATAATACATTAAAACCATTGTTATGAAATTTTGAACATTACAAAAGGTAGAAAGGTAATCTAGTTAAGCTGAACAATTAAAAAATTTCCAAACCTTTTCCTAAACACTATTCACTGATAGAATTTAGTAGTTTTAGAAATGGGGTAGGTCATTACATTCTATAGCTGTTTGTTCTGGTAACAGCTAGAAATACATTCATGCTTCTTAAATAGGAGACACCATAAGTCAATAAGTCATATGTGAGAAACATGAGGACACCTATATGGAATGTTCTGAACATTTTCAGAAGTTTCTAAAATAAAAGTTCAACCTTTTAGGAGAAAAAAATAATTTGTTTTTCTCTTAAACCTCTGTACCACCCAGAGATTGATTCTCTGCTGGAAAATTGAGAAAATATGACAGCAGCTGGATCTGAAAAGGCCCATGAAGCAATGGAAAAGGTTGGGGACAGCTCCTACCTTATAACCAGCAAGTTGTAAGGCCCTGCACAACAATTTGCCCAGGTACGCCTGCTAGTGACTTAGAAATCTAAAGGAGGATCAGCTTTTATATTACATCATATCATAATAAACTTTCCCACAAGTGAAATCCATGAAACTAATAACCAGCATTCACAGCCACCAAGGAGTCAGGACAGTCTGGTACATATAAATAACTCATTGAAGTAAACCTAGGAAAGAAAAGGTACAGGTTTACAATATTAATACATCTCCAGCATCCGGCTGTGAACAGAACAGAAATACAAAACACACTCCCTACTAAGAATAGTGTGTTCCATGTAGGGTAACACAATCTCCCCAAAACAGTTACATATGTTAAAAATAAATGAATCATTCACATTTTTTCATGCAAGTTCCTCAAGAACACCCATCAAAAGTTGAGATATAAAGGAAAACCAATAAAATATTTTAAAACAACAGAGTTGCACACAGTATGCATATGGTAAAACATAAATGTGTGAATGTGAACAACTGTTTCGGATGCCATATGAAGACCAAAAAAAATTAAGAGTCAAATTTATCTTGTACTGTGAATACAAAATATTGCTATGAAATCTTAGATGTACCTTGAAAATATTTCTTTTAATCTTTACTTCCTTCTGAGAGATAATATATTATATTTAGGAAGAAAATAATTTTGTGGATGAGGACAGTTACTTGAGAGGAGAGAGATGGAGGAGACTGCTTCAAAAGAAAAAATAAGAAAGACTGAGGGACCTTTTTTGATGGGGGAAGAATCTTTCCAAATACTGTATTCAAATCCCATTTTGTGAAAAAAAAATGCTATTTAATACTTTCCTTGTTCTTGACCTAAATCAAACCCTTTATGATTATACAATGGAAGTGCCAAATAGATTCTGATAGACAGAGTGCCAGAAGAACTATGGACAGAGGTTCGTGACATTGTACAGCAGGCAGTAATCAAACATCCCCAAGAAAAGAAAGGCAAAATGGTTGTCTGAAGAGGCCTTAGAAATAGCTGAGAAAATAAGAAAAACTCAAGGCAAAGGAGAAAAGGCAAGATATACCCATCTGAATGCAGAGTTCCAAAGAATAGCAAGGAGAGATAAGAAAGCCTTCCTCAGTGATCAGTGCAAAAAAATAGAGGAAAACAATAGAATGGGAAAGACAAGAGATCTCTTCAAGAAAATTAGAGATACCAAGGGAACATTTCATGCAAAGATGGGCACAGTAAAGGACAGAAATGGTATGGACCTAAAAGAAGCAGAAGATATTAAAAAGAAGTGGCAAGAATACACAGAACTATACAAAAAAGACCTTAATGACCCAGATAACCACGATGGTGTGATCACTCACCTAGAGCCAGACATCCTGGAATGTGAAGTCAAGTGGGCCTTAGGAAGCATCACCAAGAAGACAGAGTATTAAAAGTAGAGACATTACTTTGCCAACAAAGGTCTGTTTAGTCAAAGTTATAGTTTTTCCAGTAGTCATGTATGGATGTGAGAGTTGGACCATAAAGAAAGCTGAACACCAAAGAACTGATGTTTTGAACTGTGGCATCAGAGAAGACTCATGAGAGTCTCTTGGACTGCAAGGAGATCCAACCAGTCAATCCTAAAGGAAATTAATCTCGAATATTCATTGGAAAGACTGATGCTGAAACGCCAATACTTTGGCCACCTGATGCAAAGAACTGACCCATTGGAAAAGATCCTGATGCCAGGAAAGATCAAAGGCCGGAGGAGAAGGTGACAACAGAGAATGAGATGGTTGGATGGCATCACCGACTCAATGGACAGGAGTTTGAGCAAGCTTCGGGAGTAGGTGATGGCCTGGCCTGCTGCAGTCCATGGGGTTGCAAGTTCAGACATGACTAAGTGACTGAACTGAACTTGTTCTTGAGGTTAAAATGTTCTTTAAAAAAAAAAAAAAAAGTTCTGTGTTCAGCTCAAAGATTGGCAAGCCTACTGAGAAGATATCTTTGTGATTTGTTCTGTGGTCAGGTGTCCAAGCAAAAGAATTAGAACCTAATACCTTACTTTTAACTTCTCAGAGGCAAAATGGCTAAATGCCATTACAACTTTAACTTTTAGTCAGATTACTAACATTTTATGAATATAGCTCACTGATTGGCAAAGATCTAAAAGCATCAATTACTTCAATGTAAGTTAAGGATTGATTTACCTTAAAAAATAATGTAACATCTCACAGTTTCACAAACTCTTAATACTGCAATGTATTTTTTCATCTGTTACTTTGTCAGACCTATGGCCCTGTACACAGTAGGGACTCAGTTTGTCATATTAATGGAGGAATGAATGAAATGTATTCTTACAACAACCTGGCAAAAATCAGTAAAATGAGTATTATCCTTCATGAAATGTATTCTTACAACAACCTGGCAAAAATAAGTAAAATGAGTATTATCCTTCCCATCTGACAGCTGCAAAACCGAAGGCTTACAGAAATTGTGACCTGATAGTCATTTTATAGCTCATTAAAGGAAGACTTGATACCAGAACAAAGGCCTCATTAATTTTAACCTAATCCAATATTCTTTCTACAACCACACCATTTCTGCAATAATGCCTAGTTCCACAGGTTGCTGCAGCTACAAAGCAAAGGGCAGTTGCTACACAAATAAATGACATCAAAATATTCCCCAGATCTTGATCATCAGTCAGGCTTCTCCCTCCACCCAGTTGGATTATCAGTGTTATCACTCCACACCCCCTCCCCTACTTGCTTGGCCAGCCTATGCATTATCAGAGCAGGCCCTTCCATTCAGCATTCAGAGCTCCTGTGTGATCCGGATGCTACATACCACTTTCAGCTAATTTGTACAATTGACTGTGGCAGTGTACGATCACAAAGTTTTCTTTCTCTTGGCAGCAGTAGCAGAGATATAAAGACATATAAACTAGTAACAGAAGGTAGTTTTCTGTCATGAATCAGTAATAATGTAATTAGCACTTTTATCAGTGTATATTTAAATCACTGTTCAACAACAAAAATACCACAGTGTCTCTGAATTTAGGGATTACATTCTCAGAGCCTTTGGAATTTTCTCTCATTAGCTTTTGGAGCTCCTCTCTCCATTAGACTCTAATGGAGTGAGGAAAGGCTTACACATGTTAACACAGATTATAAAACTATGTGTTTTTTTAATGAATTGTCTCCTCAAATGTAAAATAAACTCAGTTTCACATAGGTGAAATTGATCCCAGATTTTAAGTTGCTATATTTTATTTGATGAATCATATGAATTAATTCATCTATTATTGGATTCAGATCAGACACATTAACAAAATGTAACATAGCAATTAGAACAGTAAGTAAAGTTAAATAGGTAATAAACAAACTGGTACATGCAGACAATGGTAGATTATTACTCAGCACTAAAAACAAAATGAGCTATCAAGACATGAAAAGACATAGAGGAAACTTAAATCCATGTTTCGAAATGAAAGAAGCCAGTCTGAAAACACCACACGCTGCATAATTCCAACCATATGACATTCTGGGAAAAGCAAAACTATGAAGACAGTAAGAAGATCACTGATTGCCAAGCATTATCAGGGAGGGGTGAATAAGCAAAACACAAAAGAGTTTTAGGTTTGAGAAACACCCAGGAGTGAACCCTAATGTAAACTATGGACTTGATGTGGTAAGGATATGTCGATGTAGTTTTGTCAGTAGTAAGAGATGTACCCATCCTGGTGTGGAGGGTTGATAGTGAAGGTGAGTGTGCAAGTGTGGGGAGAAGGGAGTGTATAGAATGCTGCACTTTTGCTCAATTCTGCTGTGAATTTAAAACTGCTTTAGAAAATTAAGTTTATTAGTTTTTAAAAAAGTAAATAGATCGTAAAGACCATCATGCTTTTTACCCAAAAATAGAGGTCAAATCTTATTTCAACAGATATTTTTATAGAAATTTCTATCACAATAAAGTATGCAAATACTAACTTCTTAAAAATTTAATAATAGAATCTTCAACAAAATAAAATTTAAAATTCGGAAAAGACTTTCATAATATTAATACTAAAGTTTAATTGACAGCTACATTATTATGGTGGTATAATAAAAGACTATTATATTTGGGGGTAGTTGTAAATTGATAAACATTATCATGTCCACAAGGAAATGTGGCAAAATTAGTAAGCTTTGCTTGAAGGTGCCAGCTGTAAAGAACTTGAAAAACTCTTGAAAGACATGTATTCCTAGGAAGTGAACATATTATGTAGAATAAGTTACATGAAAATATTTTTTTAGTGCATATTTTCTTCATCAATCAGAGTTTTTAGTGGCAGCTGTCTGATATATTTTCCCAAACATCTAGGTCTTAGTAAATAAGAGATGTGAACTTTTCTATTATGGACTATCAACTAAGCAACACTAAAAAACTGTCTTCAGTAAGAATTTCTAGGCCACCAAACATTCTGACTTAACTTACATGAATTGAGACATGTTTAGTATTTATCTGAGATAAATTTTTATAATAAGTATAAGCAATAAATCCACTGGAAAAATTCCTATTTTTGTCTTCTGTTATAACATTGAAGGCATTAAAAGTTAGATTCACATTGTACACTGTATGAGACTAGAAAACAATTATTGGTCCCTCTGCCAATATAAGGACATCCCCAGTGTTGATCTTTATCCATTTCATAGGATGCCCCACGTGTGTTTAATGTGTGTAATATCTAAGACAAATTTTCATCAAAAGAAACAGAGGAACATAAGCATCTTTGTTTACACTGTCACCCCTTTATCTGGCAGCCAGTATCTCTAGTTTATTTTCAAAAGTAAAAGGTAGCAATGCCTTTCAACTATCAATCACTGAGCTTATAAAAACTGTGTTACATTTGTTTGCACAGACCTAGCATTCCAGGGTCTAACTTACTGCCTTGCAAAGGGCATTCAATATTCCATTCTAAAAATAAAATATATTAAATAACTAACTTCTGTCTCATGTTATAACTCACTTCATTAGTGGAATGGAAGCTGTATTTCCTTCTTCTGAGGCTAAAACATATCTATTTCAAAGAGAAGCATAGACTAACAAACAATGTATTTATTCCTCAAGTAGAGGCACAGTCATAATTTCCACTTTCCTTAAATCCTCTCCCTTTCAATGGGAAAAGGGAGGTGTGGGAGAAGAGACCATCACAGAAATACAGAAACTCAAAGTTAAAGGATAACCGAAGATCTTAGTGTATACCTAGAGTTCTTATCAAAATCTAATAAAATAAATAAGTATTTATAAATGAAAATGATTGAGCTCAAGCTGTTTTACTCACTTGCTATTTTTCAGCCCCTAGCCCAGAGTCTGGGATATAACATACCTACTATCTTCTGAATGAATAAATTATAATAAACTAAATAAAATAGAGCAAGCAGATACTTTAAGGGGAAAATGAAATAAAAGTACTTCAGAAACATGGTGATATCAATGGGAAGACAGCCTTCTCACAATCTTTACAGTGGAACTGGGAACACTGTCGCTTGAAGGCATGACGTAAAAACTCCCATGGAGACACCTGAAGGCAACATTAGTGAGCTATGGGGAGCCGGTAGCATGGTTTTATTCTAGTGTCCTAGGCTTCCATGCCTGCCTCTGAGTTTGTTCTCTAAACCTCAAGCTGTTTTATCAGGTCCACAGTGGCTATAAATATAGCTGATTATTGTCTGTGTGTCTAGGATACTGCTTCATAACCCGAGGGAAACAAAAACAGTCAAAGCACCCGGGAGAGGAAACTCACCTGGAGTCTGCAAGCATCCTCAAAGTAACCTAAACAAAGGCCGAGCAGGAACTCCTTGCAGAAAGCCTTCTATGATGCAGAGAAAAATCAGTGTGGAAAAATGTCCAGAGGGGAAGAGGGCAGACCTGGTGTGTTGTTATTGTTGATCCCGTTTGCAGGTTATGTGTACAATATCAGGCTCAGAAGGAACTTCAGAAAGACTGTCTTTCTGGCTGCCCTGCTGTTCTCCTTGGTCAGAACCCATCGCTAATCCAGATGTTTCTATTTCAAAAGACTTCCAAAAGTGATGATTCTGTGATCTTTCCAATGTGACCAAGGCCTGCTCCAAGTCTCAGACTTCCCACATGTTTCTTCCAATAAACTGAATCGATACATGTCACCTCTTTCCAATAACTCAAAGTAAGGAACTTGACTTCTGTGGTACATAATGAGACTAACTGAACAACTGTATGCTGGTAAGCACTGTTATTTATTTTGTGACTAATTGCTTCAAAGTGTAGTCATGGCACTCATAAAAGATTTTAAGTCTTGTGTTATCCCAAAGAGCATGGTGCCATAGACAAGGAAATCCAAAGAATACATTATGAATTAGCACAAAACCCCCTTCATATCATTCTCCTTACAGCTCAGTTAAACTCTCTTGACTTAAAGCTCTGACCCTGTCCACATGTCGAGAAGAGAGGAGGTGACTGGTCTTCTTGGTAAGCACTCTTTACATCCTGGATAACCGTTCCTAGAAATCACCCCTCAGCCTTCTCAATACTCAGCCAACCCCTTTACCTTCCCTACATGCTGAATTACTCCCAGCTAAAACCCCTAAGCTAAGGAATTCTCCAATCTCTTCATGTTTCTCCTTAACTGAGAATAGTAGGATGTGAGTCAACACTTTAGCAACTTCAGAAATGTGGTCTCACACGTCCTCATCTCAGAACCACTAGTATGCGCGACTGGCTCACGGCACCTGGTTGTGCTCAATATGATGACTGAAAGTCCACAAAGGCTCGTCTAAGTTCTTTGGAAACTCTTTACTGGAGGACAACAGAACACATTACCTATTACATCAACAAGGCACTCTTGAAAACCAGTTAAAAAGGACTTAATATCAACCCTGATAAAATTCCTTTCTTTATGGTCTCTGAAGAGAAACAGAGATAAATCACTGGTCCTGACTATTACTTCCCAGTCAAACAGCTAAATGTAAATAGCTGCATCATTAGATCACTTTAAAAAAAATTACCTATAAGGATATAAAGAAAGCTGAGCACCGAAGAATCGATGCTTTTGAACTGTGGTGTTGGAGAAGACTCTTGAGAGTCCTTTGGACTGCAAGGAGATCCAACCAGTCCATCCTAAAGGAGATCAGTCCTGGGTGTTCATTGGAAGGACTGATGCTGAGGCTGAAACTTCAATACTTTGGCCACCTGATGCGAAGAGCTGACTCACTGGAAAAGACCCTGATGCTTAGAAAGATTGAAGGCAGGAGGAGAGGGGGCGACAGAGGATGAGATGGTTGGATGGCATCACCAACTCAATGGACATGAGTTTAGGTAAACTCTGGGAGTTGGTGATGGACAGGGAGGCCTGGCATGCTGCGGTTCATGGGGTCGCAAAGAGTTGGACATGACTGAATGACTGAACTGAACTAAACTGAAGGCTATGATATGGATATAAGAGCTCCCAAAAAGAATGTTTTCCATTTTGAAAAGAGTGTCAGTAGTGTTAGTTGCTCGGTCTTGTCCAGCTCTTTGTGACCCCATGGACTATAGCAGCTAGGATCTTCTGTCCATGGAATTCTCCAGACAAGAATACTGGAGTGGGTTGCCATTCCCTTCTCCAGGGGATCTTCCCCACCCAGGGAAACAATCCAGGGCTCCTACACTGCAGGCAGATACTTTACCATCTGAGCCAGCAGGGAAGCCAGAGAGTGTAAGGATGTGTGTGCTAGCTGCCCAGTCATGTCTGACTCTTTGCAACCCCATGGACTGTAGCCTGCCAGGCTCTTCTATAGTGCCACACTAGTTATCTTACTTTTCAGGTCAAAGCTGAAATAGGTACTCAAGTCGCCACCTTTAGCAACTCCTTTGATAGGAACAAGGTGCTCTGTCCACATATGAGCAATAGAGAAGAGCTGGGCGTGAGGAGAGGTCTTGAGTGTGATTTATCAAGATGTACATACAAGCACCAGAGTGGATAAATTCGTTAGCATACAATTATAAATTGGTCATTATACATCATTTAGGTATTTATTAAGACTTAATTTCTTCCACACACTAGGCTTATCGCGGTTGAGGTTGTCCCAAATGCAGACTAGCTTCGTGTAGTGTTACTAGCACAGCAGTGAACGTAACTGCCTTCCAGACTAGCTTCACCTGCCTACCCTTTTAAAGTATCTGCAAATTGTTCTTAGTACTTCTCTAGCATTACTATTACTTTCACTAGAAAGAGAAATATTAAATGCATTTTTAAGCATGGTCGTGAGAAGGGAACATTGAATGGTTGCTATACACCCATCTCTATATTGTTATTTCATTATCAAAAAAAAAAAAGACCTTTTGAGGTAGGTATTATTTCCCTCTTCCAGTTGAATAAGCAGGGTCACAGTGTGGCTAAGCAATTTTCTTAGGGCCACACAGTAGGAGGAGTTTATTCAAAACCAGACTAGGGCCACAGCCTGTGCCAACTTCTCTGAATTGTTTAGACTAATTTCATTCACCCCATCTCTCTTTCCTAGAATTCCACAAGTTGTGAAAAATGATAGCTAATCTAAAATGGCTTTTCATTTATATTCGTTTATTTTTCTTGCGTATATGTAATAGATGCTGATGCTATCTAGCATATTTATCCTTTAATTCTTCCATACTCATGCTACATCATTTATTTCTTTTATAACTTTTCCTAGCATTTCTTTTTGGAATGAACAATTTCTAATACAATAAAAATACTTTGGCCATTTCAGGATTATCTATCATTTGTTTTCCCTGGATCAAATAGAATGGAATGGTCTTTAGCCGCAGTTTATGCAAAGGTTAGAGAAGAGGTCACATGTAATTTCTAGTCCTGTTTCTTCATCATTAAAGGACATGATGCCTGCTTTTGATTTTATGTCATCTACAAATAATCCTTTCATATTCACTTTTCTGATCTTCACGTCTTGAATACTAAGTAAGCCCTCTGCTGCAAACGGATAACCAGACTTTTGAGAAACCCTTAGTTCCACGGTCCTTGCTAAAGATCAATTTAATCAATTCAATGGCTATCAGAGAAGCATTTTCACTTAACCTGATGGGAGTTCCAACTTAAATAATGCATTACTTGAAAGGAAAGAGTTTTGGTTGTCAGATAAGACCATGTGGTACAACCAGAATGCAAAACATAGTGACTGAGAAGTGTTAACAATCTGTCAAATATTGTGAGAGCTACATGTTACAAAGGCAGAGGCTGTGTTTCAGGCTGTAGCACCATGGAGAATACCAACGTTTGAGGTCAATCTGTTACTGTCATGAAAGTTGATACAGAGTGAACAGTGCCCATAGTGAGCAGCAACGTAGTGCCATGCTTTCTTTTTCTCTTCTCATCTCCCATCATGGCAAGGATTCTTTCTCCAACTTTGTGCAGGTGGAATGTCAAGTCTATTACATCCAAAGACAGTACAAGCTCTTTTTCTATTAAGAGAGATAAACCTTCCCCCTTCACAGTTATGCAACAGCAGCAAAAAGAGGGTCCAAAACAACTGTGCATCACACTGGGAGCCAGTGGAGGAGAGAAGTGAGAGCAGGTGCTCGGCTGCCTGGTGAATGGCCCATTTAAAAATTCAACAACAGTCAAAGGGGTATAGGGAACACAAGAGCCACCTCCGTGACTGGGGAAATGGGCACTTCCCAATTCCGTGTTAACTCATGCCCTAAAAGAAGGCACACTGTAAATCACATTTCCATAAACCTCCTGCATCATTTACCTTCCAAAATAATATTTTATAAGCATCCTCATAGAAAGAACTACTCAAACAACAAATTCTAGTGCTTTTCAGTTTCATATGTCACTATGAGATATTAATTATTAGCTAGATAAAATAGGCAAAAGCTGCTTTAACATGGCAGAACCAACAAATTATCTTTCATAACTCTTTTGAAAAGCAAATGTAGATATAAAAGCTCGAGTGAAAAACACGTTAAGTGCATTGTGTCTAGACTCTGCCAAGAAAACAAGGAAATTTAAGTGCACAAAATGAAGATTTTACTAAACCAGAATTTCAAATCAATGTAAAAAAATTCAGCCTCATATTTTAATGTGTCTTGTCATTAGCATTTTATATTTATACAAGCTTTAGGGTGAATGTGGCTGGATATTCAACATGTACATGCATCCTACATGGTGAATAGTACCAACACAGCAAAATTACACAAGTGAAAAATGCTTTTCAGGCAGCCCTCCCCTTAAAATTTCTGTAAACTCTACCATAAGCAGACTATGAGAAAAAAGATCAAGCACACAAAGATATTTTCACTATATCAGAATAAAACCTTAGAAATGGTGGGTCAAGACAGCAGAAAATGAAGTATAGGTGATTATTGGGTACCATGAGACTAAGGATGCGGCGAACATAGAGCAAGAAAATATGAGGAAGAAAAATCCAGGCCGTCTGTACAAGCCATGCAGATTTTTTTCAAATGTAAATTTAAAGTGAATGCTGCTTCTATGTCACTGGATAAAGGAAAGCATAACAAGGCTGCTCTGCTTCCCCTTAAGCACAAGCGCATAAAGAGAGTAAGGGATGTGAAAAGCCAATTCTTTGTGCCACTGCTTAATCAATTGCACTCAGTTCTACTCAATGACACAGCCACACTGCAAAGACCACTCAGCAATTAATGGATATGATGTTGGAAAAGCACTTTGAGGTCTTCTAAAGCAAGGTAGGGGAAAACCCAATGGAACATGGTTTTACTACTTATCCACAATAACTGAGCAGCATTATGTACAGAACTCCCATGACCTGAAAAGAAAGTAAGATATTCATTTATTTTTCTAATTCTGATTCTTCCATAGGAAATCACTTCTTTCAAAAGCTTGAAATTGGAATCGCGTTATCCTGTGTCCTAGTCTGGGCTTGTCAGGATAACCATTACAGGCTGTAAGGAATAAATATGTGCTTCAAGCGCCACAGCCTACGTTTACAATCTGTCAAAATGCAGAGCTGAGGAGGAGTTATGTGTTTTTAACTGTATACATCCATCACTAGCTATCATCCTTCCCACAGACAGTGAAAAGTCAACAATGAAACATAAAAGCTAAAAATAAGTGACAGCAATTGCTCAGAAGAGCTGCACATGGGGCTCAGTGTTACACGTACACACATTCCTTCCCTTTTTCATGACTGCCAATTTAAAGGAATTGAAATTAAAGGCTCAGACCTAAGAAAATAAACATGCGATGTACAATAATGTAAAAGTCAGTCAGAAGTGAAATTTCATGCTCATAAACACATGATCAGTGTTCTAAATGGGATGTGACCAGAATGCAAGTAGTGACTAATACACGTTGCTGCAAATACCATGAAAAATGACAATTATAGGCACTTCAAATGCTCAAAGAAGAATCAGTGTCATTCCTCACAAACTGAAAATATGCTTCATTCACATTATAACATGTTCATTTCTAAGTATCAATCAAATCAACATTTATTAAAGACCTATTGTATGCAATGCACTATGCTTTGATGATCAAAAATATTGCATTAAAATATGGTTTACATGCAAGTACACAATCAAAATATATGTATGAGTGAGTATATTGTATTGAATATAGAAAAAGTTATCATCTAGGAGACCACTAGATTCAGAAAAACCAATATACCCATGACTTAAATAGGTTTTTTTGGTTTTCTTCTCATTCTATAAGAATTTGTCAGGTAAGAAAAACAGCATAAAAACCTTGAAAGTTTTAATTTTGAAATCTTACATGCTCAAAAGGGGACAAGTTGTCTTGTAACAGTAGTTTTTAATTCTTCTTCAGATTCAAAATGGTTCACCTAACCAAATCTCATAGGAAACCACACTATATAAGATAAAAAGAGCTATTTAATTCATACAAATTTGCTTTATAAGTGCAAGTTTATAACATTTATTTGTTAGTCAAATAAATGAAGGGTTTTTTTAATAGAGAGAAAAATGTGAAATGGGGAATTATGGATGAGAGCTACATTCTTTTATGAGACTTGGGGTCAGATTTACTTCTGTATTTTGGAGTGTTTTGCACCATATTAAGGAAATTCTGATTCCTACACACAAGTGCTTTACAAATCAGAACTTGTAACAGCACTCTTACTGTTAAATCTCAGGGAGCAGAGACAGCCAGAGAAGCTTCATTCCAGAGCCTGACCCAAAACTCAATAACCTACTAACACAAAGTAATTTATCATCATTCATCTTAACCATGATGACATTTCCCATAAAGTATATGCGACAACACACATCTGGGCTTTTTTTTAATTATAGTATTTAAATCTAAATCAAACCTTTGAGAAACTCAAAGATCCTCCCACCCTCACAAGGTCTAAGGGGTTAGTAAAATTCAATCGCTTCTTACAGCTTGTCTATAAAAAGCCTGCCGGCAAGCACTGAGTTGGTATCAGTAACCGAAACACGTATCACCAGGGTGGGTACAGCCCATAAACACCTCTCGACAAACCTAGGATTCGAGCAGCGTGTGCCACCTGCAGACCTGCTGCCCTTTGGTCTCCTTCATTTCCTCCCAATGGTCTCGCTCCTCCTCTCCACTGCTGTTTTGACCCAAAGCAATCCAACCAATCATCTCTTTACGCTTCATGGTGCGCCTGTTATACACGGAAATCATCAGTGTGACATCAGACAGCTGAAAGAGGGCCACCTGGAAAACAAAGGTCTCCTTATAGACGGGATTGGGCTGACCACGTCGGATCGACGTCTTGCAGCGAGACATCTCTTGACCCACAGAATTGAAGAGGAAGAGCTTTCCGTATGTATCTAAGAAAGAAACAATGGAAATGAGAAGACATCAGTGCCTTCTGTCTTGCTGGTTTAATTGCAGCATCTCCATGGGCAGTACATTTTTCCTTTTTAACATTCTGAGCAGCATCGTTAGGCCTGGAACTTCCTGTTGGACAAACACATGGGGTTCTCTGGTGACTCAGTCAGTAAAGAGTATGTCTGCAATGCAAGAGACCTGGGCTCGATCCCGGAGTTGGGAAGATCCCGTGGAGAAGGGAATGGCAACCCACTCCAGCATTCTTGCCTGGAGAATTCCATGGACAGAGGAACCTGGTGGGCTACAGTCTATGGGGTCATAAAGAGTCAGACATGACTGAGCAACTATCACACACACGACACACACCTTACATGAACTCTTCAGGAGAGGGATGATTACCTTTAATGCGTAATGTTTCATGTGGCCCACCATGGGATACCATGCTGATGCTCACTGGAAGGTCTACACGTGCAGGGGTGTGTACGTGCAAAGGCATGTGTGCAGTGGTATTTGTGGACATGTACATTATGTACATTCTTCATCCATATTTTATTTATGTAACAATATATATAAATTTTTCTCTATGTGTTTTTCTTTTCATTGTCAAAGTACTATTTATGCCTAAAGAGTCTCTTCTTTTTCATTTTCTACTTATTCTTTGGACCATCTCATCCACTCAATGACACCTACCAGATCTGTATCTCTGACCTAGACTTCCCTTCCAAGTCCAAAATCCAATGGAATACCACACTGTTTCTTGTAAAATCCCATCTTACACATATCATGTCTCCCTTTTAAAAACTAGCTGCTTTAGTGTCCCCTAATTCTGTGAATGTACCATCATCTGCTCAAGTCCCAAATCAGAACTCAGGACCACATTTTTGACAGAACTGGCTTCCTTACCCCTAGTCCAGCTGATCAGTCACCAAGTTCTGTTGATTCTGCCTCCACAACAGCTCCCAATCCACCCACTTTCTTCCCTCCCAATGCTGTTGAGCTTTTGATGCATACTGTCAGCTCACGTCACCAACCTCTCCCACTTGCATTACTGCATGTTTCTTTGCTGATGTCCAGTCACTGGACTGACAAATCCCATAGTCAAAGGTCTGTATAGTCGAGGCTATGGATTTTCAAGTAGTCATGTATGAATGTGAGAGTTGGACCATAAAGTCCTGAACATTCATTGGAAGGACTGATGCTGAAGCTGAAGCTCCAGTACTTTGGCCACCTGATGCAAAGAGCTGACTCATTAGAAAAGACCCTGATGCTGGGAAAGACTGAAGGCAGAGGGAAAAGGGGACAACAGAGGACGAGATGGTTGGATTTGGCATCACAGACTCAGTGGATATGAATTTGAGTAAGCTCTGGAAGATGACAAAGGACAGGGAAGCCTGGCATGCTGTAGTCCATGGGGTCGCAGAGTTGGACACAACTGAGCAACTGAACAACAATAGTCAGAGGGGTCTTCATAAAGTACAGATCTGGTTGTATCACTCTCACTAATAAACAAAGACTAAACCTTCAATACATCCCACTAGTCTCAGGACAAAAAACTACATTTCTCAGCATAGACTACACACCCTGACCCTCTTACCTTCCAGTTTCATTGTGCATCACCATTGCCTTTATACACTACATCCTCACTCCACTGAACTACCTTCACCCCTCCAACCCACCCTGCTTCTCTTTCTCTTTCACCTCTGCATAAGTTATACATGCCCTCACATCCCAAATGATACCCACCTTTCAGTTCAGTTCAGTCACTCAGTCTTGTCCGACTCTTTGTGACCCCATGGACTGTAGCACACCAGGCCTCCCTATCCATCACCAACTCCAGGAGTTTACTCAAACTCATGTCCATTGAGTCAGTGATGCCATCCAACCACCTCATCCTCTGCCGTTCATTAGTTTGGTTTAGATGTCACTTTATCCGAGAATCTTGGATGACCACTTTCCCCCATGCTGACCATCTGCAGGCTCCTTATCAAAATATAATTTTACCTCTCTCAGCACTCATTACCCAGTATTTCCATTGCCTGTTTACTTGCTACAAAACTGTCAGATCCCAGATGGGAGAAAGAGAGATTTCCTTGCTAACCATTGTATCCCATGCCTGGTATAATGCCTAACATGTGGTAGACACTCAATAAATATTAAATATTTTATAATGAATGTTTGTGACCATCCAGGAGGCTCAACTTTCTGTTTTCTTTTGGATTTAAATTTTCAAATTTGCCAAATGGAGCTAAATCCCTCATTTTATAACCCCTGTATTAGAATGCCATCAGATGGTCACTAGCATCATAGGTTTAGTCATTTATAGAAAGTAAGTACTAACGTAGTCTATTACTTTTGCTAAAATTCCTGAATGGATAATTATAAAAAAATTGTATCTTAAGACAATTCTATTTTTACTAAAATCATGTAATGTATCAATATCTTGACTTTCTCTTAACTACAACTTTTGCCACTAATGTATATGGACTTTATCCTTTAAAAATCTACATTTTGGTGTTGCCCAAATTTTATCTTTTTGTACATTCTGTTCAATGTGGGCTAAATGCCGATTAGTGTTTACTGCTCACTTCCCACCTAACAACCAGCCAAACTTTTTAAAGTGTAAACCCAGATCCCTGTAATTTATCGTTCTCTACAAAGGCACTGTAAGATAGGAAACAAATTACAACCTGCAGTTTTCTTTCTATGTTGATCTTTTTCTATTCCAGTTTGATGTGTTATTTTATGCACTTATCTGCTGAGAAACACAAGGTGTGAAATTGCACTTCAGGTGTGAAAACACTTTTCTGTCTCAGAAAAAGGGCTCTCCACTCTTCAAACTGCTCTATGGAAAAAGCTGTCAGCAAACTGACAATAAGGGAGTAAACTTGTGTTTCTGCAGCCGTACAGCTACACAATTCCTGGAGGAAAAGTTCAATCCAGTCACCAAACTGATCTGGCAATTCTGCTGCCAGTTATGGCAGTGGGAATTCAGTTAATCTTACAAACAAAGACTTGCTCATTTCACAAAGAGAGCAATTTCCAGGCTTCTCCTGGTCAGAAGATTATTTTCTAATTACAAGAAGGCTATTTACAACCAAAACACCATCACTGAAGCTGAACTGTACATGTATGACAAAAAGGGAAAATAAAAAAATTATAAATGATCCAGTCTGAGGACATCTGACCAGAAGAAGAGAAATGTCATGCCAATTGTTCCAGCCCCAAATTATTGACAGTAATCATATGCTTACTTTTTAGCTATCCAGGGCTATGACCAGAAATTCTGTTTGTGAGGAACAGTGAGGAGTAAGGTTGGAGCAACCCCCACGTCCCACGTCCAAAGAGTGGTGGCTGCGTGGGCACAGGAGGGCCTAGAGAGCTATTCCACTTTCAAGGTAAGGAGGGGCGGTGGTGAGGAGATACCCCTTGCCCAAGGTAAGGAGCAGCGGCTGAATTTTGCTGGAACAGCTGTGAAGAGATACCCCGCGTCCAAGGTAAGAGAAACGCAAGTAAGACGGTAAGTGTTGCAAGAGGGCATCAGAGGGCAGACACACTGAAACCATAATCACAGAAAACTAGTCAATCTAATCACACTAGGACCACAGCCTTGTCTAACTCAATGAAACTAAGCCATGCCTGAGGGGCAACCCAAGACGGGTGGGTCATGGTGGAGAGGTCTGACAGAATATGGTCCACTGGAGAAGGGAATGGCAAATCACTTCAGTATTCTTGCCTTGAGAACCCCATGAACAGTATGATAGGATACTGAAAGAGGAACTCCCCAGGTCAGTAGGTACCCAATATGCTACTGGAGATCAGTGGAGAAATAACTCCAGAAAGAATGAAGGGATGGAGCCAAAAGCAAAAACAGTACCCAGCTGTGGATGTGACCAGTGATAGAAACAAGGTCCAATGCTGTAATGAGCAATATTGCATAGGAACCTGGAATGTCAGGTCCATGAATCAAGGCAAATTGGAAGTGGTCAAACAACAGATGGCAAGAGTGAACATCGACATTCTAGGAATCAGCGAACTAAAATGAACTGGAATGGGTGAATTTAACTCAGATGACCATTATATCAACTGCTGCGGGCAGTAATCCCTTAGAAGAAATGGGGTAGCCATCACGGTCAACAAAAGAGACCGAAATGCAGTACTTGGATGCAATCTCAAAAACGACAGAATGATCTCTGTTCGTTTCCAAGGCAAACCATTCAATATCACAGTAATCCAAGTCTATGCCCCAACCAGTAACACTGAAGAAGCTGAAGTTGAATGGTTCTATGAAGACCTACAAGACCTTTTAGAACTAACACTCAAAAAATATGTCCTTTTCATTATAGGGGACTGGAATGCAAAAGTAGGAAGTCAAGAAACACCTGGGGTAACACTTAAATTTGGCCTTGGGATACAGAATGAAGCAGAGCAAAGACTAACAGAGTTTTGCCAAGAGAATACACTGGTCATAGCAAACACCCTCTTCAACAACACAAGAGAAGACTCTACACATGGACATCACCAGATGGTCAACACCAAAATCAGATTGATTATATTCTTTGCAGCCAAAGATGGGGAAGCTCTATACAGTCAACAAAAACAAGACCAGGAGCTGACTGTGGCTCAGATCATGAACTCCTTATTGCCAAATTCAGACTTTAATTTAAGAAAGTAGGGGAAACCACTAGACCATTCATATATGACCTAAATCAAATCCCTTATGATTATACAGTGGAAGTGAGAAATAGATTTAAGGGCCTAGATTTGATAGATAGAGTGCCTGATGAACTATGGAATGAGGTTTGTAACAGGGAGACAGAAATCAAGACCATCCCCATGGAAAAGAAATGCAAAAAAGCAAAATGGCTGACTAGGCAGGCCTTACAAATAGCTGTGAGAAGAAGAGAAGTGAAAAGCAAAGGAGAAGAGGAAAAATATAAGCATCTGAATGCAGAGTAAGAATAGCAAGAAGAGATAAGAAAGCCTTCTTCAGCAATCAATGCAAAGAAATAGAGGAAAGCAACAGAATGGGAAAGACTAGCTTCAAGAAAATT
The DNA here is from genome assembly GCA_917880005.1 of Nanger dama. Taxonomy (NCBI): domain Eukaryota; kingdom Metazoa; phylum Chordata; class Mammalia; order Artiodactyla; family Bovidae; genus Nanger; species Nanger dama. Next base: position 29,465,050 of record CAKJTW010000003.1, read on the forward strand.
GGAGATACCAAGGGAACATTTCATGCAAAGATGGGCTCGATAAAGGACAGAAATGGTATGGACCTAACAGAAGCAGAAGGTACTAAAAAGAAGTGATAAGAATACACAGAAGAACTGTACAAAAAAGATTTTCACGACCAAGATAATCATGATGGTGTGATCACTCACCTAGAGCCAGACATACTGGAATGTGAAGTCAAGTGGGCCTTAGGAAGCATCATTACAAACAAAGCTAGTGGAAGTGATGGAATTCCAGTTGAGCTATTTCAAATTCTGAGAGATGATGCTATGAAAGTGCTGCACTCAACATGCCAGCATATTTGGAAAACTCAGCAGTGGCCACAGGACTGGAAAAGGTCAGTTTCCATTCCAATCCCAAAGAAAGGCAATGCCAAAGAATGCTCAAATGATCGCACAATTGTGCTCATCTCACATGCTAGTAAAGTAATGCTCAAAATTCTCCAAGCCAGGCTTCAGCAATATATGAACCGTGAACTTCCAGATGTTCAAGCTGGTTTTAGAAAAGGTAGGGGAACCAGAGATCAAATTGCCAACATCTGCTGGATCATCGAAAAAGCAAGAGAGTTCCAGAAAAACATCTATTTCTGCTTTATCGACTATGCCAAAGCCTTTGACTGTGTGGATCACAATAAACTGTGGAAAATTCTGAAACAGATGGGAATACCAGACCACCTGACCTGCCTCTTCAGAAACCTATATGCAGGTCAGGAAGCAACAGTTAGAACAGGACATGGAACAACAGACTGGTTCCAAATAGGATAAGGAGTACGTCGAGGCTATATATTGTCACCCTGCTTATTTAACTTCTATGCAGAGTACATCATGAGAAACACTGGGCTGGAAGAAGCACAAGCTGGAATCAAGATTGCCAGGAGAAATATCAATAACCTCAGATATGCAGATGATACCACACTTATGGCAGAAAGTGAAAAAGAACTAAAGAGCCTCTTGATGAAAGTGAAAGAAGAGAGTGAAAAAGTTGGCTTAAAGCTAAACATTCAGAAAACGAAGATCATGGCATCCGGTCCCATCACTTCATGGCAAATAGATGGGGAAACAGTGGAGACAGTATTCTATTTTCTTGTATGAGCTATTTTCTTGGGCTCCAAAATCACTGCAGATGGTGACGGCAACCATGAAATTAAAAGACGCTTACTCCTTGGAAGGAAAGATGTGCCAACCTAGATAGCATATTCAAAAGCAGAGACATTACTTTGCCAACAAAGATCCGTCTAGTCAAGGCTATGGTTTTTCCTGTGGTCATGCATGGATGTGAGAGTTGGACTGTGAAGAAAGCTGAGCACTGAAGAATTGATGCTTTTGAACTGTGGTGTTGGAGAAAACTCTTGAGAGTCCCTTGGACTGCAAGGAGATCCAACCAGTCCATTGTGAAGGAGATCAGCCCTGGGATTTCTTTGGAAGGAATGATGCTAAAGCTGAAACTCCAGTACTTTGGCCACCTCATGCGAAGAGTTGACTCATTGGAAAAGACTCTGATGCTGGGAGGGATTGGGGGCAGGAGGAAAAGGGGATGACCGAGGATGAGATGGCTGGATGGCATCATAGACTCGAAGGAAGTGAGTCTGAGTGAACTCTGGGAGTTGGTGATGGACAGAGAAGCCTGGTGTGCTGCAGTTCATGGGGTTGCAAAGAATCGGACACAACTGAGCGACTGAACTGAAGGTTGGAGTCTTTGGAGGTTCAGTGAGCATCAGTCAGAATGCAATAGAAAGGGTCAAGTAAATAGGCAACTTTACTGAGTTGTTTTATTTCTTTGGAATTGATAGTGTAATACTTGGTGTAGAGCACCACCAAGCAGTATTTTATCTTCTGTTGATGATTCAGACACCTCTCAGCATCTCTAGCAACATAAAACCATCATCAAAAGGCTGAATGGGTCACAATCCCCTGGTAGTTCTGGATGCTGTCCCTCTGACTCAGCCTGTCAACCGTGTTATGGGTCACTGTCACTGTCTCCACAAAGAAGACACCACATGAACCAAAACAAATTATAAGAGCAAAATATTTCCAATTTATCATGGCACAAACCTATGTCACTTGGGATTCAGAAGTCATCTTTTCAAAGAAACAATGCAATACCACAAAAGTTAGTTACATAGCTCATACTGGTCTGTCACTTGTAACAGACTTAGCCTCGGGGTAGGGGTGGGGCACTATGATTCTCTGGGCAAAGGAAAGGAATTTGGTCATTTAACCTCTCCTTAGCTTCTAATGTATTCATAATTATTAAACATCTTCAATATACATAAGAGATATACAATATACATAGTATATACATTAATACTACCCATACTTAAGTACCAATCACGGATGCATGCTTCGCTGCTTTAATCATGTTCAACTCTTTGTGACCCTATGGACTGTGGCCTGCCAGGCTCCTCTGTCTGTGGGATTCTCCAGGCAAGAATACTGGAGTGGGTTGCCATGCCCTCCTCTGGGGGATCTTTCTGACCCAGGAATTGAATCTGCATCATCTCTTACTTCTCCTGCATTGGCAGGTGGGGTCTTTACCACTAGCACTACCAGGGAAGCCCTGTTTGATATTTAGCATCTTTCATATTTACTATTGACCTTTCTGGAGAAGGCAATGGCATCCCACTCCAGTACTCTTGCCTGGAAAATCTATGGATGGAGGAGCCTGGTGGGCTGCAGTCCATGAGGTCACTGAGGGTCAGACACAACTGAGCAACTTCACTTTCACTTTTCACTTTCATGCATTGGAGATGGAAATGGTAACCCACTCCAGAGTTCTTGCCTGGAAAATCCCAAGGACGGGGAAGCCTGGTGGGTGGCCATCTATAGGATCGCACAGAGTCGGACACGACTGAAGCGACTTAGCAGCAGCATTCACCTTTCTGCTTGATATTTAGGAAATAAAATATAATTGAAGATCCTTGAGTATTCTTCCTACATCCTGTTTGGTTTCCTCTCTCACTACAGGTAATTTCTCTCCTGGATTTGGAATTCATCAACTTTATATATATTTCTAACCTTTCACTATAAAAGTAGCTGTAAATCAAGCTATCCAGATTATACTTAAATTATTTCATACATTTAAAAATATTTATTGTCTCACATATAGGGTAATGATGACCCTATATGTGAGACAACAAAGAGACACAGAGGTATAGAGTGGACTTTTGGACTCTGAGGGAGAGGGAAAGGGTGGGATGGTTTGGAAGAATGGCAATGAAACATGTATATTTTCCTGTAAGAAACGAAGCGCCAATCTATGTTCAATGTAGGATTCAGGATGCATGGGGCTGATGCACAGGATGATTCAAGTAAAGGATGTGGGGTGGGAGGTGGGAGGGGGCTTCGGCATTGGGAGATTGTGTTCACCTATGGCTGATTCGTGTCAATGTATGGCAAAAAAATACAGTATTGTAATTAAAAAAATAAATAAATTTAATTTAAAAAAAGAGTTCATGGCAAAAAAAAAAAAAAGAATCTTCATAGCAAGGAGCATTTCTTGTAATAACCTAATAAATAGTCCAATGTCTATTAACAGGGAAATGGATAAATAACCTGTGATATTGCCTCACAATGGAATGCCACACAAGAAAGACATTTTAGACACATTTTAGTATGTTTGTTACATTTAATTTTTTTAAGCAAGAAAAATGGGAATAATATGTTTTAGGTTTCTTGACAAGATTATTTTTGCCCTGTACATTGTCAAGGGAATTCAACAACAAATCTATTGCTGGATTTAAAAATAAATAAATAAATAAATAAAAATAAAAATAAATAAAAGTATTTAGCATTTTAAGTATGTCCTCCCAAAGCTTGTCTTCTTTTGAATTCAGCATTAACTTTTTTATATTACTTAGACTGTTGTATATACCAGTGATTCATTTAATTTCACATAGTGTTCTAGTATATAATAAACCACAAGTAGTGTATTCATTATTTTAATTAATGGACTTTTTTAAATAACAAAGAATTGAAAAGATTTCAGTGAATACTTCGGTATTTTACATCATACCAGCATTTGAGAATTTCTCTAATACATCCCTATGAGTGGATTATTGACTCTTTATAAATTTCAGAGACAAAATCTTGTTATTTTTATTGTTAATGCCTTATCCATGCCTGTGATTTATCCTTTTGCTTTGGGTATAGTAACTTTTGCAGTTTAAATGCTTTACTTTCTGTGGAGTCAGTCAGGTTTATCAATGTTCTCCTTTTCAGTTGACACATTAAAAAAATTGTTTAAGAAATCCTATCCAAACTCAATGGTCTTCCACATTCCTTCTATGAGTCTTAAGAATTTGTTTTTCAATCTGATCTTTAATCCACCTAAGATTGCTTTTTGTATGTGGTATGAGGTAGGGATCTAATTATTTTCCCAAATCAGAAGCATTATACATTAAGTAGCCCATCATCTCCCAGGTGACTTGTAATATAAAGTTGATCAGATATCAAGCATCTAGCTTTAGTGTCCTTCCCTCAACTTGATATTTATTATCATCCTTTTAGAATATGTCTTGATATCTGTTAGGAAGAATCCTAATATCATCTTTTTAAAAATTTAGCTCTTCTAATCTCTTTCCTTAACTGGCTCTTGCATATGAATTTGAGAATCAGTTCGTCAAGTCCTTTAAAAAAAAAAAATCCGTGGGGATTTTGATTGGGATTGTACCGGATATATAAATTAGAGGAAAGCTATTATTTTCACAATATAGATTATTCTAACCAATAAACATGTTCATCTACCTAGTTAGTTTTATTTTCTGTATTTCAAAAGTGTTGTGATTTTTAAATAATTTTCTTACTCATCTTTTATCAATGCTATCTTGGTACCATAGCTACTGTTACTTTTGTATATATTAATGTGTTAAAACTCTACTTTCTATCTGTCCTTGATGTATTAGAAAACAAGTTTGTAATAAAAAATGCTATTAGTTTAAATTTATAGGTTTTCTTGCATTTTTAATGCAGACAATCATATTTTCTATAAAGAATGGCAGTTTTGTTTCCTCTTTTTAGCTTTACATTTTTATTTCTTTTTCTTATTCTACTAAATTGCTTTGAGTTTCCAGTTTAATGCTGAGTGAGAGTGATTCTAATGGGAATCCTTATTTCTTTCTTGATGGATTTCAAGATTAAGAATGATAGCTAGTGTCCCTTTTCTTAAAATGCTCACCATCAGGGTTAAGTATGTTCCCTTCCCTATTTCCTGGTGGCTCAGATGGTAAAGAAACTGCCTGCAATGCAAGAGACCTGGGCTTGATCCCTGGGTTGGGAAGATCCCCTGGAGAAGGGAATGGCTACCCACTCCGGTATTCTTGCCTGGAGAATTACATGGACAGACAGTCCATGGGGTTGCAAAGAGTTGGACATGACTGAGTGACTAACACTTCTCTAGTGCATACTAGTTGTTGACATTTAATACCATTTCTGCCTTTCTAAGCTCTTTTCTTTACCAAACTTAAAATTACATTCCCCTGAATCTCTTGCCAGTAAGATCCCAGTTAGATTTCACTAATGAAAGTGAACTGTTAGAGACTGGAAAGCAAAAGGAAAGGGGAGCCACAAATTCTTTCAGGCCACACACCAGTTGCAGGCATGTGGACAGGAATTAGCAAGCAGATGGCAAAGTAGGGTGTTCACCCATGGCATTCGAAGCTCCTTATGAGAACCCCTCCTTTCACGTGCACAGCTCAGACCGTACCAGTGCCTTTCCTGTAATGCCTGTACTTCTGGATTTCCTGGAGAGAACTTTCCTGACCTTTACTGACCAGACTGCCCATGCTTGAAACCTATAAGAAACAACTTCTGATTCAAAATATAGCTAGAGTATTTTGTATTTTCCTGAAAAAACTGTGACAAAGTAATCAGTAATCTAAACTAGAATGCAACTAAAATAAAAATATAAGAAGACCACTGGCCTAGAAGTTGGGTGCCAGGTGATGGAGAAACTCCTGTCACGCTAGGATAGTGGAGATCCATCATCCATATTAAGTGATGATAAACTGTCATCTGCTATCACTTGGAAGGAAGCAAATATGCTTAATATTTGTAGTTATAAGGGAAAAAAATGAAAAACAGAACGTTAGAAGTGTGTTTTCACTACTACTGGCTTCATCTAGAGGCTGGGGAGAGGTGAAAAGTACCCTTGGGAAAGATGAATGTACAAGGAAAGAGAAAGAGAATCATGAAATTCAGACATTTCTGTGATTGGAAAAGTTCCTTGCTTCCAGATCTCCAAACAGTAAGAGATAAATTTTTAAAGGCTTCAAACAACAAAGGCTCAATAAACCTTCTCAAGTGAATAATGTGATAGTGACTTGGGTTAAGTATCAAATTAAGGATGAAGGTTTTTCACACCAAATTTGAGGTGACTGAGCCATGTGAATGACTTCTGAATATAGAATATTATTAGAATGCTAATATTCTGAATATAGAATATTAGAAGACCCAGTGGGCTGCCGTCTGTGGGGTCGCACAGAGTCGGACACGACTGAAGCGACTTAGCAGCAGCAGCATTCATATTAGAATGAAGTCAGTCATTCCCCCTGTCTCTTCCTCTTCCATGACAACAAGGCTGGTCACATTTTGAATGTATTATCATCTCATTAAATAGAAAGAATCTGTATCCCTTACTTATAGCTTAGAGGAGCATTGCCTGCCTTACTTTGGATTGTGATGAAAGGGAGAAATAAACCTTTGCTGTATTAAGCCATGAACTCTGCAGAATTTGTTATTGCACCATAACTTTGCCTATACTGATACATCTTCTATTATTCATCTGCTATGAATTATTTTTGCTAATAAAGCATAGTGTATTTCATCAAGAGCTTCTTTTGCCACTATTGACATGATCAAGTTTTCCCATAAATTAGTTGGTATAGTGAGCTATTAAATACATTAGATTTCCCTAATGTTAAGTCATTCTTGCATTCCAGAACTTGCATTCCAATTTGTAGGTAATTAGTGTTTCTTTTTCTTAAACATTATGAGGCTAGGTGGGCACCCAATATAAAATGTAGTAGAAGTGAGAGCATGTGAGGAGAGAGAGATAGGGAGAGATTGGGGGAAGAGAAATATTAACCTAATGCTCTATCTATCATTAACAAAGCAGTTTTAGTCCCTTGACATTTATTATTATCACCAATATATTTTGATTTATTTTTATCGATTTTGTTTATGCCATCTAGTCTGCATTTTCTAGGCTTTTAAATATCTCTGCTTTTTATGGGATTAAATGAATTTTCTTTATTCTAATTTAGTCTCTCTACTGGGTTAAAAGTTGGATTAAAATTTTAACATGTACCCTTGATTTAATGTCCAAAATGAATCAATACCTCTACCTTTTTTCTGTGTCTCAGCTGGTACAGAATCTGCCTGCAATGTGGGAGACCTGGGTTTGATCCCTGGGCTGGGAAGATCACCTGGAGGAGGGAATGGCTACCCACTCCAACATTCTGGCCTGGAGAATTGCATGAGTCCATGGGGTCACAAAGCGTCCAGACACGACCGAGTTTCACTTTCATGCTCTTTCTAAGTAGCATAAGTATGTTAGAATTCTTTGATTTTGGTCTCCCCTTCACACCTTACATATTATTTCTGCTAGGAATTTCAGTTCCACATTATTGCTGTAGTCCCAGTATCAGGCACGTTTCCCACTTTTGCTGTTTCTGCTTTACGCAGTCTACTCAAGCTCACATTTACCTACATGCTGATCTTTTTGTTCCTGTTGTTCATTCCCTTTCTTGCACTTTACTGCTTTCAGGTTCAATTTCTTTCTCCCTGAAATCACACCAGCTAGTAGTTCTTCCAGCGATAAACCCTCTCAAGCTTTGTAGAAAAAGAAAAAAAAAAAAAGATCTTTATTCTTCTGTCACTTGAAAATAACAAGTTGAGAGTGTTTTTTTTCGCAAGCCTGTGATGAGATTCTCCCCTTGTCTTCAGGTTTCTATTGTTGCTGTGAACAAGGCTGTCTTCAGTCTGTCATTCTTAGGAAGAAAGCCGAGTGTGTGTGGTTTTTTAAATCGGTTTTATTGAGATATAACTCATATACTGTAGTAACTGTATTTTCTCTCCTGTTGCTTTTCAGATTTTCTAACTTTGACATTGTTGTGAGAATTAAATGAGGTGATATAAGTAAAGGAACATCACATATGCAGTCAATAGTTATGGCTGCATATAAATCTTCACATGTATTGGCCTTAATTCTGAACATGTAATGGCTATTAATGGAGAAGGCACTGGCACCCCACTCCAGTACTTTTGCCTGGAAACTCCCATGGACGGGGGGAGCCTGGTGGGCTGCAGTCCATGGGGTCACTGAGTCAGACACGACTGAGCAACTTCACTTTCACTTTTCACTTTCATGCATTGGAGAAGGAAATGGCAACCCACTCCAGTGTTCCTGCCTGGAGAATCCCAGGGATGGCGGAGCCCAGTGGCCTGCCGTCTGTGGGGTCGCACAGAGTCAGACACGACTGAAGCAACTTAGCAGCAGCAGCAACAGCAGCAATGGCTATTAATAAGTATTTACTATACTTAACTGAAAATTGGACCAAGATTTTAAAAGAAGGTGGTATATCCTATATTCATTTCTGTGTAGCCCTTTTTTCCCTGTGTTTCATCCATAGAGGTTACCCCCCAACTTCCCATTTGTTCCTCACACTAAACATGAGCCTGCATGACTTGCTTCTTTGTTTTTCCTCCCTCTAGTCTCTGCTGGTGTGAATGCCTAACAAGGTTAATATGCTGCTGCTGTAAGTATTATCATTGGGGATGTAATTATCACATACGGCTAATCATACATACACTGAGAGGCTGGGGAACGCATTGTTTTTAACTAGAGGGGATATCTTAATGATAATTTTTGACTGGGATCATTATATGTGTGTATATATACACAATGCAGTAACACACTGGAGAAGGATGGAGAAACAGAACCTGTCAACAGAATAACTAACTTTTTAAAATGTAGACTTGTATAGGTAGCATTAACTTGTGAACCCTACTTAATAGGGAAGTAAATGGAATTCTGAGAGGTTAAAACAATTGTCCAGGCCATGCAGTAATTGGGTGGTAACCCCAGGAAAAGAACAGAACAGAGTTGCTAGTTAGTTGTTAGTGAATTGCTTTCCCACAAAGCCAAATTCAAAAGATAATTAAATGCTTCTAATTCTCAACGGTGACTTCTTCAAAAGCTTCTGTATAAGGATTTCAGATGTCTAGCAGACACTGAAAGAGGGATTTTCACCTAGATCATCTGCCATGTACAGATGTGGAGACTATTCCTTGTCACCATGTTTGTAGACTAGCCTGTACTATCTTAATAGCAAATATGACAACAATAATGATCTCTTGTACCAAGTGAGATTTTACCTTGAAAGTGCCTGGAATGGTTCTTGACACATTGTTACCTGCCTTGTTTACAGATTGTTTCTGAATAGGTCTATGGAATAGTTCCAGTAATTTTCAAACAGCCTATTTTACCTTCCCTTGTCCACCTATGATTTGAAAAATATATGTAAACATATTTAAATTTTTATAATATGGACATTTTCACAAAAATGGAAGGAAGGAAAGAAAGAAGGGAGGGAGGAAGGAAAAACAGAAAGAGAAAAGAGAGGGAGGGAGAGAAGATTGCAGGAAGAGGGATGTAGATATAAAAATCTATCTGGTTAATAGAGAAAAGGTTAAAGTTAGAAATGTCCAATCATATACTCTGTCTTGGGATGGATGTGGTTTATGAAGGATGCTATAGAAGATGCCCTTAGGTTATCTGATTGATACCCTGTCTATTTTGTCCAAGGCTGAGTTAAGGGTGTACCTTGAGATATCAACATAATCTAAAAAACAATGTAATGCCCACCGCAATATTCCTTATCAATGGCTACATTCCTGTTTTATTTTATCTACCTAGCCCAACTGAACTCTTCCAGACCAGTTTTTAATGCCTATTATTTTATAAGAAATTATCAAGTATGATGAAATTTTGAAATAATTATACAGTGGATACCCATATATTCATCACCTAGATTCTTCAATTGTCATATTTTGTTCCATCTATGCTACGGCCTGATGTGTCCTACCAAAATTCATATGTTAAAGCCCTCAGTCCCAATATGACAGTATTTGAATGAGGGATCTTTGGGAGGTAATCAGGTCATGAGGGTGGAGCCCTCATAAATGGGATCAGTCCCCTTAGAAGAAGAGCCATGAATTAGAGGTACTCTTTCTCCATCATGTGAAGATATAGCAAGATATCTGCCTGAAAACCAAGAAGAGGGTTCTTATCAGGAACCAAATTAGCTGATCAAATCCAAATTGATCTTGGATTTCCCGAGCTCCACAACTGCAAAAAAAAAATTTCTGTTGTCTAAGCCAACAGCCCCCAACTATTTTGGCACCAGGGACCAGTTTCGTGGAAGACAATTTTTCCATGCATTGGTGGGGGATGGTTTCAGGATGATTCAAGCACATTATATTTATTGTGCACAATAAATATAATGTTACATCAGCTCCACCTCAGATCATCAGGCATTAGATCCCAGAGGTTGGGTACACCTGGCCTAAGCCACCCAACCTATGGTATTTTTGCTATAGTAGCCTGAGATAACAGACTTTGCTTTCTCATATATCTATACATCTATCAACCTGTCATACCTGTAGCCATCATTGTTCTTTACCCCTAAACATTTCAGCATGTTTCATTAACTAGAGTTCAATAATTTATGGTTCTTTCATATTATAAGGTAAAATTTACATGCAGTGAAGTACACAAAGCCTAGCACCATTCAGTAAGTTTTAACAAATGCAAATACCCATTTAACCCACATCCCTATCTAAATACAGAATACGACCATCATCCCAGAATACTCCCTCATGTCCATGCCCAGTCATCTTGATACCAATACCAATCCTGAAGCAACTACTCCTCTGCTTTTTTTTTTTTTTTTTTACTATATGTTTAAACAAATTTTGCCTGTTTTAGAACTTCATATAAATGGATGCTCCCACCAGCTCCTGCCCACTAGAGCTAAACCTGCCTCTCACTGAGCCTTCTCCCCCAGGGATCTGGGGAGAGGAGCATACATCTGGTGGCTTATTTCTTCTAAGGACCAAAAAGAGAAGGGTAACAGCATCTATTATTAGTCCACCTCTCCTCTATCTTGCTTAGAAAGAAAAGTTTAAAATATCAGAACAGTCATTTAGCTGGATCAAGTTGGCAAATTCAAAGTTATCTTTTGGCTGACAAAATAATGGATGCAAAAGATCCTCACTTCAAAAGCCTAGCCTTTGTCTCTTTCCATCAAGATTTAGCACCTTCAGCATGCTATAGAAATTCCTAGTCATCAGGCTCAACTTCGTTTTCTTTGGACTTCCTTAAGAACCATTCCTTACATTATCATGCCACTCTGCAAGGCAGAATTGATGACCTCTTTCTACAGAGGAGGTGACTACCACTGAGCTGAGGGTCTCAAGCACAGGATTTGTGACCTTCACACACGTCTCCACCCACACCTCCCTCCCGGCAGGCAGCCCCCTCAGGGTGGACTCTGACGCAGGGTCCTGGGACACCCCCTGCCCTCTGCCCACTTTCCCCATGGAGATGAGTGCAGCTGGCAATGTCCCCATTCCCCACTCCAGGCCCATTCATTTCCCAGCTTCTATCCTTTCCTCTTCTCCCTCTCTTTCTTCCAATGCTGCTCAGTTACCTCATAAAACTCTTGTTCCCTTATCCTTTCTCTCTCCTATTCTCTTCCATATGGGAACTCGAACTGTACCCTAAGCTTGTCTGATGACTGCCAAAGTCCTGCTAGTGGCATAAAGAAGTGAGACATAATGAAAGACCAACATCATCAACATCTCAAGCTCTTGAAAGTACCAAGAGGTCCTTTTTAGAATCTCCACAAAAGAACTTTCTACTTTCTCAGTCCTTCCTAATTAAACTAGCTTTTCCTTAAGTACCAGCATTCCATGTAAACAAAAACTTTTGTCTTCACTATTGGGTTTCTGTTTTAATTAATAGCATCACAGCAACATTGTCTTCTATTACTTTGGTCAGAAAGATACAGTATGTCAGTTACATTTTCAGTTACACTGCATCACTATTCTATGTAAAACCATGTAGTAAATGCCAATCTGACTTAAACTTCTGGAAGGAAATCAATTTCAAAATGAGGACTTGACTAGTTTTCCTACTCAGTTTTAAATATTTGTTATAATAGTTTCCTTTTGGCATATTTTCTTTTATAAAGAAATATGGAAAGATACCTTAGCACCCTTCTCAAAGCACTGTTTTACATGTAATATCTTTACCTGAAAACTATATATTATTATGATACCATTTTACAAATAAGAAAACAGAGTCAAAAAATTTAGTAACTCACAGCTAGCAAGTGGCAAAAACCTTAGTTTAGCATCCTCCAGTTGATACTTTCTTAGCCACCATACTGTCCTTCTCCCCTGTATTGCCTGGAACCTCTCAGATTGCAAATTAAAGCCTCCCAACATGCATTGGAATAGGCCATGGTTGTGTGGTCCATCTCCCCCATCATTTTCTGCAGCTGCACCATCTTCTTCCCCTGCAAATTGTTCAGATCTTACCAAATCTCAGAAGACAGGAAAAGAGACCAGCAAAAGTTCTACAGGGAAAGCAATAAATCCAGATCTTTAGTAAATCCAGAGCTATTTTTTAAAAGCTATATCTAGAAAGGAGAATCTATTCATGCAATTAATAATCAATATGTACTATGGATTTTAAATAGCTGTTATGTGGTTCTGAGCCTTGATACAGAACATGGTTTATGCCCCTGGTCTCTTCTGTTATCCAGACTGTTGCACTTTCCTTACTAACTTGCTCTAATGGCTTTAATATAGACTAACTAACAAGATATTATGGAACAGAGACATTGTGGGTGGTGGCACAGTTAGAGACTAAAAGGAGTGAGAGTCCAGATTTGATTGTAGGAGCTGATCTTTTTCCACCAGCGTGGCTGGCTCTTTACCTGGTGCTGACAGGTGAGGCCAGAGTCCATTGGCTCGTGCAGCTTATCATGTTGTTACTGACCCGGTACTTATTTCAGAAAAGATTTGGCAGTCTGTGGAGAACAGGCTCACTCACACTCTACCCTACCCCCATCTATTTTACCTTCTTGGACACAAAAGGCTGGAATTTCAACATTTCCCAGACTCTCTTGCAGCTAGAATTCTAGATATAAATTAGATTCCTCTAATTAGATGTGCTTGCATGAGATCCAGCACACAGAAGTGAGGCAGAAACTGTCTTCCCACCCTTTCTTAAGCTGTTTCTGCTAACGAGCAAGATCATTAAATGTGAGCTGATTTTTTAGCAGCATTATTCCAAGGTTCAATCTCTAGTTTCTTGGGTACTGAGAGGCAGTTCGGGCAGTTGGTAGCAACAACACTTTTATTCTGGCTTCCTGAGCCCTGGACAGCCACTACGGGGTATGTTTTAAGTTGCTGTTTCCAGGGGTAATCTCAGAAGGTTCCCTGGTGAGCCAGGCCTGGATTGCCCATGTCTTCTTACTCCACCTCCTCTGCCATCAACAACATAACCACTCACATTTCTTGCATGCTCACTATGTGTCAGGCACTATGCTAAATGTTCTACATAAATCATTTTATTTAAGCCCCAAAACAATACACGAGGAAGGTACTCTGACTATTCCTTTGTTCCAGATGAGTTTGCTGAGGTTCAGAAAGACAGGTAAAATGTATAGGATCAGAATAAAACTACCAGGTAAATGAGCAGAGCTGGAGTTAGATCCCAAGTCTTCCTGGCTCCAAAGACTGAACTCTGCCTCTTTAAAGTATTAGCAGATTTTAATTGTTCATACATGTTATGCTGCTGATAAGACATCATTCTTTTCCCTTTAATACACTCACAGAGGCCAGCCTGTTTTGTATCAAGATTCATCCAGGTATCAGAGAAGCCTTCAATCTAATTAAATAGAAAAGTATTTGAAAAATCCAGAGGTATCATTTAGTAAAAACTGTCTAAATCACACCAAGATCATTTTTATTTTACAAGTTACAGAATTGAAATGGAAGCAGACACAACCTTTTGCCTGCCTCTGGGAGGACCAGAGCTGGGGGTGCAGACCTGAACTTACCAGGTGCTCTGTTGACAGCGAGGTTTCGGAAACGGCTGCCTTTGATCATCTCCACGGATAATCGCCCCGTTGTGGCATTGTATGACAGCCCCATCAACAGCTCTGGCGCCCCTCCATGTGACAGCGACTGCGTGGATGAAGCACTGTCACTGTGAGACACTGCAGATGGGCTGAGCGGAGACTCTCCACTCTGGAGGGAAAGAACAACAAAGGATCCATTGGCCTCGGCTGCGCGCCTCTCCCATTCAGAAAGCCGATATGTTTGGCGAAATTGTGGCCCCAATCTCCACTGCTGCCAAAGATTACTAAGGGCGCACTCGGTGTGAATGATAATAGGGCCTGGCGAGCGCAGTCCTGGATGGGATCCCCTGCGTTATTAGCTGACATATTTGTTTCAAGCGCTGTCTCCATTCACCCTTTCCTCTCTAAAGACAAAATGGACAAAGATGTTATTACTAGTGTAAATCAAACCCAGAAAGATACAGGGAGAGCTAAGAAGACATTTACTATAGACCCACATTCCCTCCTGTGCAATTTGTGCTTAAACGTTTCACGTCCACCCCAGGCATGAGTTCAGCTTCTGTTTTCTGCAGCTTCTTGAGGAATGCAGCAATATCGGAGGCACTTTGCCTAAACCAGAAAAGAAATGACCACTGGCTGCCTACCACCCCATAGAACATTTAGCTCCCGGTTCTGCTTCTTAAGGTTATCAGGAATACAGTAGATGCTACGTTTTTTTTTTTCTTTCTAAGGAAATGAATTCCACTGAACATGAGCACTTTTGCAACTGCTTAGTTAGGAAGTTGACACAAGGACTGTGTGTCTTAGAAACCTTAGGCACCAGCAGAGCCCACACTTTCTATCATATATCCGTGCATTTCTTGTCCAAAGCATCTGCCCCTGTGTACCAGACATGCTGGGAAGAGAAGAGCAAAGGAGATCAGGACACTGACTCTCACCCAAGAAGCAGCAGTGGGAATGGGCTCTGTGGGCCAGCAAGCCAGTCTCCTACAGCCACCACCTCCTCCATCAGAAACATGTGCATCAGACTCTGTGACAAGCTAGAGGGGCAGAACATATGTATACCTATGGTGGATTCATGTTGATGTTGGTGGGAAACCAACAGGACACTGTAAAGCAACTATCCTCCAATTAAAAATAAATTTTAGAAAAAGAAACATGTGCATTGGACTCTGCTCAAATCTTTCTTCTCAACATCTGAAATCATTTGCTAAAATTTCTCATCAGGAACCTCGATGAATAAATGCATTGAAAGAAATCAAATATTTCTTAACATCTTAGGAAACTACCCTGTTTACAAAGCTACGGCATCCCTATAGAGCCCACAGAGGTTTTCATAGAACATAATTTATAAACTTGGAGAAGGAAATAACCCACTCCAGTATTCTTGCCACGACAGAGGAGCCTGTTGGGCTACGGTCCAAAGGGTTGCAAAGAGTCGGACACTTCTGAAGCAATTTAGCATGCACCATTTATAAACTACAGGGCAAGGTGGTTTTAAGAGATGCCTTATAGCCCCTGCTGTCTGGATAATGATAATCCCACAAGGAAATACTTGCTTAGCTTCGGAGGGCCACCCCGTCCCCTGGGCTTGTGCAGAAGCGTCCACTGTGACACCTGTCACTGCACAGCTTGCCTCTCCCCTCAAATCCTCAGCCTGATATTATAAGCCCCTCAGTCTGTCACAGTGCATTGTCCAGTGCGTAGCTGATAATCACACTCAACAGATAACAGGTAAATGGGAGGACTTTCACTTCAAGGCTCTTTCACACAGCTAATTTCCCCTGCTCAGCTCTGCGCCCCTAGCACAAAGCACAGGATCCGACACAGAGTTACAGGGGTGGGAGCATCCCTGTCTCCATGCTTTACAATGTGGACTCCTCTGAACTCCCATGACTTCTGTTCCTCGGGATTTAAGACACACTCTACTCTGAGCTTAGGGAAAAAGAAGGATCTGAACAGAGACAAGAGAGGGAAGCCTGATGTGCTGCAGTTCATGAGGTCTCAGAGAGTCAGGCATGACTTAGTGACTGAACCAAAACAATAAAGACATGATCTAGTTTATGTTTCAAAAGCTCCTTCTGGTCCCCAAGCTGGAAATAGTTTATAGGGGTCAAAGGTGGAAGCTGAGAGATGACTAGGGAGGCCATTTCAATAATCCAGCAGAGAGTCAGGCTCTGCTTGGATTTTTAATAAAAAGCCAGTAGGATTTCAGATGGAGAGAAGTTACAAATGACTTCTAAGATTTTTGACCTGAATGAAAAGCATGAGATTGTCTTTAGCCAAGAAGGGAAGAATCCAGGTAAAATAGATTTGTTGCTATTTAGTCGCTAAGTCTGGTCTGACTCTTGCTACCCTACCTCAGCCCACCAGGATCCTCTGTCCCTGGGATTTCCCAAGCAAGAATACTGGGGTGTGTTGCCATTTCCTCCTCCAGGGGATCTTCCCAACCCAGAGTTCAAACCCATATCTCCTGCATTGACAGGCAGATTCTTTGCTACTGACCAACCAGGGAAGCCCAAAATAGATTTTGTGAGGCAAAGTCAGGATTTTGAGTCTAATGATATGAATTTTGAGACATCTATTAAAAATGTAAGTGGCTGGATTCCCCCATCAGCACAGTCTGAACTCTCTGGGTCCTTTCTTCTTCCTCAGACAAGTCAAGCCCCTTCCCACCTGCTGGTGTCTACATACGCCAGCCCCTCTGTCTGGAGAACCTGTCCACATGGCACCTAGGCTTGCTCCTTTGGTTCCTTGTTTTCTATGTCACACCACCACCTGAAAGATAATTTTTGACCCTTCAAAAGAAAATGCAGCCTCTGTCACTCTCTACTCTGGCTGTCTATTGTTGCCCTCCTCCACCAGATTTTAAGGCATCACCTGTTTTGTTCACCTTGCAAGGGCATTCCCTATTTTGTTCCTTCCTCTGCCTATGTGGCACCTGACATATAGTAGGTACTCATAAATATTTTGGAATGAATGACCGATCGGCCCAACAGCCCCAGATAACTACCTGATCTTTTATGTGATTTTTAGAAGGAGAGCCTCACACTGGATTATATATATATATATAAAACTCACAGGAAGAGAGAGCTACTCGTTTGTAGATATAAAAGCTGTGCTATCTTATTTTGAAACCCAGGGACATAGAAGATGGGCATGTGGAAGAAGCCCAGTCATATAAATGGAAGGTCTTAGAAGTGGCTGGAGTTCAGGACTACTCTACAGCCTACTCAGGTGCCCTTGTTAAGAACCTCACTTTGAAAGCCCCATCTCTGAGATGCATCATGAGATGTGTCTCATACATCTCTGAGATGTACACTGGGGTCAGAGCAGGGGGATGGGTGGTAGAGCCACTTATCAGCTAATGAGAAGGCCAAGAAATCTCTCGCCGTTTCCCTGTGTCCTCCCTCACTCTGCTGCTATCATGTGCAAAAACGGATAGGGATACATCCATCATCCAAGACGGATAGGAATACATCCATCATCCAAAATGGACAGGGATACACCCATCATCCATAGGGATACAGGGGCTATGGGCACACACACACAAAAATAAAAACCCCATTGTACCATGAAGTGCAAAGCATGGTTCACAAGGATGAGAAGGGCAAAATGGAAATTAAATTAAGGGTGTCTGAATTCACAGGCTGAATATACTGCATTAAGGGCTGACAATTCCAGATCCTCCAACATAGCACGTCATTAGCAGCACCATTTAACATACTCACACTGATATTACTTCTTGGCTCCAGAACAAGAGTCACTTTCATTTCCTCATCTTGGTGCAGGTGGCTGAGATAGAAGAGCCTCTCACCCATCATTCTCTCCCGGGTCATCTTGAGGGCAGCGTACAGGCGGAAGCGGACCGCACAGGCAGCCACATCTCTGGGCTCCAGCTTGGCGAAGGTGACTTTCTCCTTGAAGATGGGGTTGGACCCTCTCTGGATGCTGGTCCTGCCCCTCTGTTTCTTACTGGGCAGCAGCACAACATGCACTTGCCAGGAGTTGACGCCGCTTCGGTCCTTATCCGGGGAGGCCCTGTGCTCTGACAACGGTCACTGTGAGCTTCTGGCTGGCAGCTCTGTATTCGAAGATGACATCCAGGTCACCACATTTTGAGATGGGCTCTGGGACCCCAGGTGGCACCTGAAAATTGGTCCCATCCTGTTCCTGTTGTAGACAGAGGGAAAGATTAGGAATGGAACAATGCCTAATGCATCTTGGAAAGATGGTGCCCCTCTGTGCTTCTTCAGAACCTCACACTTTTGGACTGGTAGCTTATAACCTCACACATTAGAAAGGTCTGTTTCCTGGTCTCTCCATTGGACTGGGAGTTCCTTGAGGGTACAGCACCAGACATATGGTGAGCCTTCAAAGCATATGCATGCTTTTGGAATGAATGAACAAAGCTTTTACAATTTGCAAAGTGCTATCATTGAAACCAACTGAAATACTAAGTCTAAAATTAGTTAATTATGCCACTGCCAAAAGCTAACTTTTCCTTAAGTTCCCAGGAGAAATGACTCTGCCTGGGCCTATGCTCTCTGAGACAGGAGGCCCTGCAGAGAAGGATCCTAGTGTGGGTCATGGACAGATGAGCCTTTAATAGATTGTCTATGTACATGGTAGAAAAAGTTTAGGATAGAGCTTCTCAAACATTCGAATCATCTGGAAATTCTGATTCAGTAGGACCAGGAGTCAGGTCTGAAATTCTGCATTTCTCAGGCCACAAGGAAGTCTCAGCTAGCCTCCAGTCACTCTTGGAGTAGGAAGGGGTTTAGGAGGGCATCCCCTGCAGCCATTTAGCAAATGCAACGCTGGACTTGGGGACAGAACACCTGGGTTGAAATTAAAATTCAACATTGACTAGAGTTTTGGCCCTGGCCAAAAGGGTCATGCTCTCTGTACTTCAGCTGAAAAATGAGCATTAAGGTGCCTGCTTGATAAAGTGTCATTATGAGGTTTTAATGTGCCAAATCGCTTCAGTCATGTTTGACTCTATATGACCCTATGGACTGTAGCCTGCCAGGCTTTTCTGTCCATGGGGTTGGTTTTTCAGGCAATAATGGAGTGGGTTGCCATGTCCTGCTCCAGGGGATCTTTGTAACCCAGGAACTGAACCCATGTCTCTTATGTCTCCTATGCTGGCAGGCAGGTCTTTGCCACTAGCATCGCCTGGGAAGCTGTGGGAAAATGCTTGGCTCAGACAAGCCTCCATAGATATCTATTCTCATCACTGAACTGATGCTTATTTCCAATCATACAGTTCACCTCAGCCAGTCAGATCCAATGACCTCACTGAGAAAACTGAGCTGAATCACATTTGCTATAATGAACCACCCTCGAACAAACTATTACTAATGTCAACATAATTTGATTTTTTCCTCTGAAGGCATGCCTCTTACTCATAACTAAATTTTGGTCTGACTCTCACTGTAAATAAGAATCAGTTCTTCTTTATGTAATAGAGTATCAACTGTGCTAAGAACTCTTTTATTTTTAGATCAATATGTACACACTGCTGTTTAAAATGGGTAACAATCAGGATCCTGCTGTATAGCACAGGGAACTCTGCTCATGTTATACAGCAGCCTGAAAGGGAGGGAGGTTTGGGGGAGAAAAGATACATGTATATGTGTGGCTGGGTCACTTTGCTGTATATCTGAAACTATTACATTTTTAATTGGCTAAACGCCAATATAAAATAAAAAGTTTAAAAAGCAAAGAACTCTTTATTTTTAAAAATATAATAATAGACCTCAAATAATGCATGTTCATCAACAAAACTCACCCACAGAATTCAGGTGAAAAGTACATGGTTCTCTGGAATGAGATACTGTTAGGAATCCCAAGTCTACCACATACTACCTCCAGGACGCTGGGTTATTTAATCCTTCCCACTTCCTGTTTTAATAAATAATAAAATGGAGATGATACCTACTTTACAGGGTTGCTGTGAAAATCAAAGGACTTGATACCTAGTAGATGTCTAATAATTGCCCTCTCCTTAAGATTCACATTAGTCTACCAAGAAAACTTCGGCTCCTTATTTAAGGGAAAATTAGGTTTCTTACATTTTTTCCTCTGAGCATGCATTCGTGTGTGAGTGTTTCTATTCAGAGGTACTTAGTTTCAAGTGATAAAAGTGGTTGCTATAGAGACTTTTGAATACAACTGACTAGTGTAGATATAATATTAGAAGCAAGTCTCCAAGGAGTTATGCCAACTCAAAAATCAAGTCACAGTCTTCTGTTAAAACTCCCATCTATTTTAGCTTACCCTTGATCATCTCTACATTGCTTGCTAGACCATAAGGAATAACAGTTAACACTCACTAAGCCCTTCCTTACACCAGGTAGCACACTAAACCCTTTATGGGCACAAAGCCCATTCTTATGCACTTCAGACTTTCTTGGCCTCTTGTTCCTTCTTCCCCTACAGGCTGGGCTCTAAGGAGCTTCTGTCTGGCACAAGCCAACAAAATCTCTCCTTCCTCCCACACAAGGTAACTCTCAACTCTCACCAAAGGCCTATCCGCTGATGCCAAGGCTTGGAAATTTACAAAATACTTCTTGTCACCCATTAATATAAAGTCCAGAGTATGTGGGGTTCATGCCCCATGCAGTAAATTTTTCTCCCCTTGGACAGATGTCCTAGGACTAATCTCTACAGTTTCTTATAGTATAGTTGCACAAGATCAAGTCAGGAGTCACACTTAGTGGTAGACAACTGGATTATACACTCTCATACTGGCTCTCCCTTCCCTGTATCACTTCCCTTGCCCCTCACTCTTGATTCCTGGGATTGCATGTCCTAACAAAGTAAGCTGTACTTTTGGGAAATCCGGCTAAGAAGCATCATCTTTTTAGATATGCATATTAACTTTTCATTAACCTAATAAGATAGGTTTTCAATATCCTCATTTTAGGGGGAGTGGAACAAAGGCTTAAAATGCCTAATAACTCATTCTTTGCCCCCCCAAATCATATGCCCAGCCAGAACTACCCAAGATTTGCCAGTATTAATGCTCAAAGTCCCAAATCTCATGTGAAACAATGGTATCTACCTTTCTCCCCCACAAACCTGTCACCTTAACTACTTACATGCATAGTAAGTGTGTGAGATGAAGAGGAAATAAGATAGGAGATGGGAGGTGGAAACACACACTACTTTGAATTTCACATCCTTTTATGCTTCTGCTCTTGATATTAGCTAACAGTTCCTAGCCTTGTCATCAATGTCAATGCCAAGGTAAAAATATCTAGTTAATGAGCATTTCCCCACTTATCTATCAGGCTCTGCATTCAGATAAACGTTCACTCCATCTGCAGCTTTGTGCTGAGGTCCTGGGGGAGGGTCTGAAATAACTGTCCTGAGAATCTTGAATCAGACACAGCTCCAGGCAACAGCCAGACTCTGGATGGGGATAATCCAAGCTATGGCTTACAAAAACTGGGCTCCGTGGTCCCTTCCTGGGTTGATCTGAGACCAAGATTTGCAAAGGCTGATATTTTCATAGCAATTAATTATTTCAGCATACTCTACCTATCACCAGGCAACTAAAGGCACTCCTCAGGTGGGTACTGTTAATACAGCTAATCCATCTGACCGTCCTGCAAGGTAAAAATCTCTTCATTTTTATCCCCATTTGGCAGATTTTAATTAACTTCTCAAGGCCAATCAGTTAATCAGTGGAAAGCAGAGATGAAAAGTGGGACAGCCGCCTCCCTGTGTGCTCAAAATCGCCAACCACCCTCCTATCGTCGTCCCTGCCAAGCCTTGGGTCTGCAGGAAAAAGTCAATGGCCTTTTCCAGCAGAGAAGAGCAATGCTTGCAAAACCATCAGCCTAACAGGTAGGCACGCTGCATGACCGGTTTCCTTCTGAGGCAAAATAAATGATCCCTTTGGCTCTCATATCCTGGGTTTTCCTTTAAGATGGGAACACTTGCACCACACTGGCAAAACCCATGAAGATTTAAAGATGTTTCTATCAAACTGAAAGCTTTTCGGTTTCAACAAGATACTGTTGATGTCATCTGTGTGGCCCAAAGTAAACAACCCCATAGTGTGTTCCTGATGCCAGATACACAGGGGAAGAGAGGCTTCTTAATACAGCTAAGAGGCAAATAAATCAATTCTGTAAAAGGTGAGCTAAGCCTGCAAAGCAGGCATTTACAGGAACTGCTTCCACACTGCATCTGAGGTTCTACTGTAGGAGCACCAAATTACAGTTTTTGTCTCAAAATAGATAGGAGGTTGAATGGAGCACACAGAGATGTCTGGGTATTTTTGGAGTCGGAGAACATTTAGTGCCCTCAACACCCAGTCTTTTATTGAAGCTCCATGAGGCAGGCAAACGGGAGGTTGCCTGGAGAAAGTAATTCCAAGCCCAGTCGTACAGTTATCAAGGGGACAGACTGTCAATAGGCAGGTAAACAGTTCTGTTTTGTTTATGTGGTGAGAGAGCCAAAAAGAATTGTATTTTTAAATGTTGAATGTTAGTGTGTGAGATTTGATCTGATTCTTGGCAGTAAATCACTAGGAAGCAGTCTTTTTAAAAACAAAATGTATAAGATAGATAGATTTGAGGGTCTCTATATGAAGGTTTTCTTTTAACCAGCCACAAACCACATATCTGAGTTGCCATCTCTGGACTTCAGCAATAACTCTGCACAGAGTACACATATCCCTGTGTCATCTCCTTATGCTTTCTCTATTTGCTCCAGTACCTCAGCAGTCAGGCTTTGAAACATGATTTTCTGTGATTTTTCTTCTCCTCCTTGATGAGCATTTGGTGTGTATGACAGTCCAGGTTCTAATTTTCTCAGGCAGACTGATGCTAGCAAAATCCATCTACCCTTCTCCTTCCTCTATTCACACAAAGTTTTATATAACTACACGAGTTATTTCATCAACATTAATTTCAAAGTAGGCATTAGACATATTAAATATTAGAATATTTAATATCTCTTAAAGTCATGCACAGAGAAGGCAATGGCACCCCGCTCCAGTACTCTTGCCTGGAAAATCCCATGGAAGGAGGAGCCTGGTAGGCTGCAGTGCATGACGTTGCTAAGAGTTGGACACAACTGAGCGACTTCACTTTCACTTTTCACTTTCATGCATTGGAGAAGGAAATGGCAACCTACTCCAGTGTTCTTCCCTGGAGAATCCCAGGGACTGGGGAGCCTGGTGGGCTGCCGTCTATGGGGCTGCACGGAGTCAGGCACGACTGGAGTGACTTAGCAGCAGCAGCAGCAAAGTCATGCAAGGAGATCAAAACAGTCAATCCTAAAGGAATATTAAATAGAAGGACTGATGCTGAAGCTCCAATACTTTGGTCCTAATGCTAAGAGCTGACTCATGGAAAATACTCTGATGCTGGCAAAGATTGAAGGCAAAAGGAGAAGAGGGCAGCAGAGGATGAGATGAGATGGTTAGATAGTATCAGTGACTCAATGAACATGAATCTGAGCAATCCTCCAGTCATACTTCTGGATGTGTAGGCATATTTGGGTGTAAGTTTCAACTGGAAAAGAAATTAGGCAATGTATGTTTTATCTGGAGATTTATCCAAAAGCAAAGTCAATGGACAGAGAGACATGACAGACTAATGCCATCTCTTAGAACTTCAGCTCAATTTGGACCTAATAAATGGGTTCATACTATAAGATCTTCATCATAACACCTTATGTAATTTCATTTGCAGGGTCATTGTATTTTTCACTTCATTCCCAAATAATTATCATATTCAAAAATTCATAACTTAACATTTGGTATAAAAATATACATATATACTCCATTTTATTGAAACTATGAAGGAAATAATCCAGCCTCCCTAAAGAACTAAAAACTCCTTTATATAAAAAAAAGAAGCCTGATTGTTTCTCTGTTCAATCTGCCACCAATGCTACTTTTTATTTTTCATTTTGATAGATTTTACTTATATATGATTTTTTTAGTGGAACACATAGGAACTGGGACTTGGTCATCTGAATAAAAATATATTTCCATTAAAGGCTGTTTAGGTGTTTGTTTTTCAAAGCAATGCTTCCTTTTTGGAAAAATTTTCTTCTTGAAGGGTGAGGACAAAGGGAGGAAAAGAACAGGAAGGGGAAGGGTAACAACGAACCAGGTGACAATATTCAAGCAAGGAAAAACAAACAACTTGCCTCTGGACTCCACACAGAGGAGCTGTCAGTAGCATAGGAATCTTCAAATCCCCGGTTATTAAAAGCTGTCTCCATCTCCAGGCTGCCCTCTGTGGACTGCCGGCTGAGGCTGTGGACCACGCTGGTCTCTCCAGGAGATACACCATGGTGCCTGGTGTCCCCCAGCTCACAAGGGGACTGTGAATGGGCAGAGATGGGATCATCTTCACCATAAGACAGATTCTCAGCAAAAGTCAGTTGGCTGGCTCCATCCAAACCTAAATTTGCAAAAAGGAAATTCTTTCAAATGTACTATCATGTTTCATCTTTTATCTAGGGAAAATGGGCAATAGCAACTACCCCAATCAAGTTTGCTAAAACAAAACTCATTAAATAACATCTGCTGAAACATACTTTCATCTATATGGTGGATAAACTTGGCCCATAAAATAAAAATCCATTAGTTCATTATACAGGATACAAGAAGACTGAATGCTTTATGATAATATGAGCATATTTAGGATGTACATTATGTTAGAAGGATAAAATAAGTCCAACTCTTCACAACTCCATGAACTATAACCCATTAGCCTCTTCTGTCCATGGAATTTTCCAGGCAAGAATACTGGAGTGGGTTATCATTTCCTCCTCCAGGGGATCTTCTGAACCCAGTGAACAAATCCACATCTCTTGTATCTCTTGCATTGGTAGGCAGATTCTTTACCAATAATGCCACTAGGGCCACCTGGGAAGCCCCTGGATTCAGAGGACCTGGGTTTAAAATCCAAGTTCTGATTAAGAACTTGAACAATATTTGAACTGTCTTAACCTTTGTTTCCTTCTCTATGTATATTTGCTTACTTAGTCATGTTCGACTCTTTGTAACCACATGGACTATAGCCCACCAGTCTCCTCTGTCCATGGCAAGAATTCTCCAGGAAAGAATACTGGAATGGGTTGCCATTGCATCCTCCAAGGGGTCTTCCCACCCAGTGATCGAACCCAAGTCTCCTGAATCTCCTGCATTGCAAGCAGATTCTTTAACCACTGAGTCATTGGGAAAGACCATCAGAAACTCACTGTGGACATGTGAAACAATATCTGCCTAGCAACCACCAGCCTTTCCAGAAATATCAGCCTTGCTTATCTGTCTGGCCTCATCCAACCCAGCAAAGCCCATTCAGTACTACCACCAAACTTGTAGACATCTATGGTCTCATAGGCCATGGAAACAGCAGCTGTATATTTTTGTCCACAGCAGTCTTCAAGCCCTCGCTCCTCTCCTTTCCTTCTTGTCCATCCGTAGACCCAACTCCCAAATCTTCCCTGACTCGTTTTAGACTCAGAGTCTTTCTCAGCCCTTAGTGTCATTCTCTTCTCTCTCAGTACTCCCTTACCCTGTTCATCCCCTTCCTCTTCCTTGACAATCAAGTTACCCTCAGATAATAAGGAAAAACTGACAGGGTCTTACTGTTCTTCCTAAGCAATAGCTTTCACCCAAAATTGCCTCCCACATCCAGAAAGTAGCCAAGGATGTCTTTTCTCTTTGGCCTCTACTCTTCTCCAGTGTCCCCCACTCCCAGGATGATGGAAAATTAGAGATATAGACAGGATTCATGAGGATGACAAACTCAGCTCTTCTTTACACACTGTATAAGAGCAGTTGGTTCCCACCATTGGTCTTAAAATCTGAGCTAGAACATAAGGCCCTTGGAGCTGCTAAGCAACACCCGTATACTGCATAGTCTCGTCCATGAAAACAACAGTTGTGTATTTTTGTCCACAGCGGTCTTCAAGCCCTTCCTCCTCTCCTTTCCTTCCTGTCCATCCAAAGTCCCGACAACTCCTGAATCTTCTCTGACTCCTTCAGACTCAAAGTGGGTTTTATTAAATCCCAAGTAGCTTTCAAAGCTATGTAGATAACAAATACTTGAAACAGCCAGATGTGTAGCAATATGGAGCAGTGTGGACAGTGGTTTAGCAGACAATATTTGACCCACCTACAATAAGCACATAAACTTAAAAACACAGCATCGCCCTCTGCAGACCAGATACAAAAATCTTTGGTTTTCAGGGTACGAATTCCAACCCCCATTTGGAATTTTACCAAATCATGGCAAGCCATTGAGAAATTCTCCATCTGCCTTGTTTTTCTTAATAATTCACTTCAGGCCTCTTGGAAACACTCTCATAGGATACCTAAAATCTTGACATTCATACTTTCAGTTATTTGGCAAACACACACACACACACAAAGACCCAGAAAATCACAGAACAAGGGTTATTCCATTTGCAAAACCCTATAACACAAAGTGGAATTTTCTTCTCAGGCTCTAATTAGCCCATCCATTCCTCACATACACGAACACTAAAATGTCCTATTAAACAGTGGGTCATCCATCAACGTGTGTAGCGCCCAGCAGGATCTCAGCACAAAATCTAACTCTGCCAAGAAATTACCCCCATAAAATTGTCTCATGACTTCAACTCCTACAGTGATAATACTTAGATCAGTAATAAGGGAATTTTCAAAAGCTACATTAAAGCCTTAAAAGCTATTCATAACTGGAAAACGTAAGAACGATATTAATGTAACAAACCATTTTCCTTGACAGACAAGCAAGGAATGAATTAGAAAGGCAAATCTTGGGGACAAGTCAAGTTGCAAGGAGGGAGAGGGTTATGCACTGTTACATAAAGCATCTTCACGTGCTTTAAATTAAAGAAGGTCACGTCACCTTAAACACATACAGAAAAGTAATTGCCTGTTGTCGAGAAATGTATCCTGGCTTCTTAGAAATTATAGTGCATAATTGTGTCACATCAACCATATTTATTTTATGAGAGGAAATTTTTTAGTCCATATCCCACTTTGATGGAGTATAAACCTATTATCCTTTTATGCTTTCTTTTCTGCTACAAGACCCTTCCCTCCATCACCCATACTTTTGCCTACCATTCGTGATGGTCAATTTTATGTGTCAGCTTGGCTATAGGCCTCAATTATTCAATCAAATGCTAATTTAGGAGTTGCTGTGAAGGCATTTTGTAGATATAATTAAAGTTGACTTTCAGTAGAGGGGATCATCCTACATAATCAGTCCCTTGAAAGGCCTTAAGAGGAGAACTGAGGCATTCCTGGAGGAGAAACAATTTCATTTATAGACTGAAGCTTCAGTTCCTTCCTGAGTTTCGGCCTCCCCTTCTGAACAGTGGATCTCAGAGCTCCCACAACCACATAAGCCAATTCTTTGCAATAAATCTCTTAAAATACACAAACACACACACACAGAGGGGATAACTGACTTACTTTAAATGACACCAGGAAGGTAATTATTAGCTAGTATGAAACATCTTAAGAACTAAATATTTCACAAACAAAAATGAGGCTTTGCTCAAAACAAACAAAAAGTCCAATAAGTGGGCTAATATTCTGTAGCCCACCTTACATGCATAGAGACCTCAGGCACAGCTCCTGATTCAAATCACTTAGGCCAAGCCCTCTTTGACATTATCAGGAATACAGTGACAACTAATTCACGATAACACTAAATGAGATACGTGAAAAAGAGAGAACTTAGCTGGAATATGAAGAAGGTTTTAAGTGGGTTTGGACCTTGAATTTCAGTGGTTCTACCTTCTGAATGCACCCTTTAAGTGAAAGAATTGTCTACAATTAAATTTGATCTTGGGGCTTCTTACTAGTAGTAAAGAACCCACCTGCCAGTGCAAGAGACATAAGAGATGGGGGTTCTATTCCTGGGTGGGAAAGATCCCCTGGAGGAGGGCATGGCAATCCATTCCAGTATTCTTGCCTGGAGAATCCTAAAGACTGAGGAGCCTGGTGGCCTACAGTCCATAGGATTGCGAAGAGTCAGACACAACTAAAGCAACTTAGCATGCACACATGCAAATTTGATCTTAGAAAAACTTGTTTCAGGTAGAGGGGGAAATAGCTAAAGAGAGAATAGGCGTTAAAAAATTTCTCTGGGGCGCATGCTTAATCTTTTCATTATTCTTTACTGCTGACACAAATTCAATGATCTAAAAATGAACAAAAAGAAATGGCACAGAAAAATCATGCAATAAAAATTACATTAACATTTCCATGGCATTTGATAACCTAAAATTTAGCATGCAGTTAATCATTCTTATGAAAACTCCTGCTGATTTTCTTCAAAATGTACAGGTAATTCATTCAGTGTAGTAGACTCATTCCACCCTCCGGTAGAGAAAATGTAGACTTTCTATCACCATCTGTCAAAAACTCAGAATCACACCAGTTATGACAAAAGTTGTCGCTAATTCCAGGAAGGTTGAGGGCTAGAGTGTTTGTCAGAACTCTCAGAACAGTGTGTTTGTATAAATGAAAATCTAGACACTTAGGCCTCTGGGAAATGGGGCCATTAGCTTTAGAATTAAACAGGCTACTCATAGGGGATCAACTGCGATTAACTTTCATTAGCTAACATTTGCCCTCTCAGTGGAGACAGAGAGGAGTGCTGTGATGTAACAGCAGAGAAAAAGCAAACAAGAGAGAGGGTGAGGAGATTACAGAGGGCCTCTGGCAACTGTTACTATTCTTTGGTTACACTGAGTGTTTATCTCTTGGCTTACCTGGGCTAAAAAGATGAGCACTAAAATGCCCATGTGCATAAGTAAAATTATATTAGGTCAGCAAATTATTATATTTCTGCTAAAAATAGGGCTCATTTGTTAATTTTCCTTTCTGCCTCCTTTGTTCTTTTTTTGCCCACTTCATTCATATCATCAAATCAGAAATTTCTTCTGTTATTGTCTCTAAGTTCTACACTCTCCTTTTGTCTCCCTACTACTTAGTGCTGAAAAACAAGGAAGACCAACTATGACCCCATTGGTTGGATGAAGCACAGCACCAGAGGAAAGAAGGAAAAGATTAGAGAACCCAGGTCATTTTAGACCAGGTCACTGTGGTAGACAGTATGACATTTTATCTGGCTTAATATTATTTTTTTTTTTTTTACCAGATACACTTCACAGACTGTTCCCTGTTTCAATGTCCTATGCCATTCTGGGTTCTGGGCATAAAGGAGTCAAAGAGATAGAGATGCTTGACCTTTGCTGTGGAAAGCACTAAGAAATATCGTACTGTTTTTTCCCTAGGTTGTTTTGTGTGCCTGGTGGGCAGGGAAAAGGACCCTTGACAAGCCCTACTCACAGTCACAGGCTGTGCTCACCCTGCCCTGAGTGTCCCTCTCTCCTTTTGTGAAAAGTACACTTAATATGAAGACAGAGGGTGGCAGCGGTCTGCTCATACCCAGGATTCTAATACAGGTTGGGCTCCAGAAACCACAGGGCATGAGGGAGAGTGTGCAGGGTTCATGTTGTTTAAAAAAGGTTATTCAATATTATAAAGACACATTATTTTTATTTGGAAGGTAAAACATACCTATTGTTTTAATAATACAACCTATCACCTGGGGTTACATAGATATATGGAAAATGGACCCTACATTTTCAAATGCGAGGAGAGGCACAGAAGGGCAACATCAGCAGACATGTATATAACAGTTTTGTACTTGTCAGAATGGAATGAAATTTTATAAACCTTGAAAAATACTATTCTAGTCATTAGCTGTCAAAATGTACAAAGCAGTAAACTATGAGGAAGGAAGGGGGTTCCACAATTCAGGATGAAGATTTTGGTACTGCTGATCCATTCTCTCTGCATGAGGCTCCTTGGAAGATCTGAAGCAGCCCTTTTGCCCTGTCCCACCTTCTGGACATCACCCTTCCTTTTGCTCTCCCTCTCTGGACTCGCAAATACCAGTGCAGTGACTCAAAATCATTCTTACTATTAGACATACCTAGTCTAGATAAAGGAAAGGTTTGATGCAAAGAATACCTTTGCAAGTGGACACTTCTGTACTGTCTTCTTTGTGGGTGGAGAGACAGTGACTGGGTTTCGGTTTATGCTCCAATCCTGTCTGCTTTCCTTTCTCAGATGCTCCCGAGCGGAAACTCTGGGACCGGGACACAGAAATCTCAAATTGTTTGATCACCTCCTCATCACTGTCAGAAGATGTAGACAGCTCTTCATCATCTCCGAAGCTGTTAACTGGAAGCAAACGAGAGCCATGAGTCTTCTATGGGGCCCACAAGAAAACAGAGACAGGTATTCCAGAGAAGCAGCAGCCAATTAATCTGGATCAAAGCAGACTGAAAGCGGGTAGAAAGAATTTAAAGCACTTTTGAAACATAAGTTTTGAGTCCAAAGGAATGAAACAGGAAAAGAAGGCTCAGAAGGGTAATTAGGACTACAGGGCTAGAGCTTAGAGAAAACACTGGTACCCCTCCCCCACCCCACCCCACCACCTGCCAGCGCCCTGTAAACTAACATACTGAGCCCTCTTGAGCTGGGCAGCCTGCTGGGTCGTTACGCTGCTGACATGTGCGCACGACTGGGATAGGACCGGCAATCTGCACACACATGTATCTTATGTGTATTTCTAGCTGCTGGTGATGAAAAATATCCTCTTTGCCTCATCTCAGCTATTAACACACAGAGTGAAGACCCACTTCAGAAAAGAGATATTAGCTACTGAGATCTGCCAAAAGCTTCCTAGATTTGAAAAGCAACACCACATAGTACGTGTCTTAAAAAATAATGAATAACTAGTTCATACTAGAAATGCCTTTCTCCATCGCCACCAGCCCAGCCCAGATGCGGAATCATTCGTACTACTTTCCCCACCCCAGCGCACTGGTCAGTCCTCCTCACTTCTCCAGCAGGATCATTCCTGCCCTTGCCCATGTTGTTCCTTCTGCCAGAAACCTCTCCCTCCCCAGGTGTTTACCTGGTTGACTCCTCTCAGCTTTGTGGTCTCAGCTTGACTTCATCCTAAACAGTTCCCTGACGGTTCTACCTTAAGGAGCTCTGTGGGCTTACCTAGACAGCATATTAAAAAGCAGAGACATTACTTTACCCACAAAAGTCCATCTAGTCAAAGCTATAGTTTTCCCAGTAGTCATGTATGGATGTGAGAGTTGGACTGTGAAGAAAGCTGAGTGCTGAAGAACTGATGCTTTTGAACTGTGGTGTTGGAGAAGCCTCTTGAGAGTCCCTTGGACTGCAAGGAGATCCAATCAGTTCATCCTAAAGGAAATAAATCTTGAATATTCATCGGAAGGACTGATGCTGAAGCTGAAACTCCAATACTTTGGCCACCTGATGCAAAGAACCGACTCATTTGAAAAGACCCTGATGCTGGTAAAGGTTGAAGGCTAGAAGAGAAGGGGACGACAGAGGATGAGATGGTTGGATAGCATCACTGGCACGATGGACATGAGTCTGAGTAGGCTCCGGGAGTCGGTGATGGACAGGGAGGCCTGGTGTGCTGCAGTCCATGGGGTCGCAAAGAGTCAGACATGACTGAGTGACTGACCTGAAGGAGTTCTGTTCCCTGCACTTGACATTTTTCTTTCTTCTCCCCAATAAATTCCGTGAAAATAAAGATATCGCCTGTTTTGTTATCTGATGTCTCTATAGTACATAAAACAATGCATGCTGAGGAGTAAGTACTTAATTAAACACTTGTTGAATGTTGACTGGATTGATGAATACTCAGTGTTTTCTCTCAAGCCTGAGCCCTTCTCTCACCCTCAACACTCAGACATGATCCCCTGTGTCTGGAATACTCTTCTCCAGTCCCCATCTAAACTAGTCAAGAATCCAGCTCACCACTAAGGTCTCAGCAGAGGTATCATTTCTTCCAGAGATTCCTTCCTTGATCCGTTAAATCAGCTTTAGGGATTTAAGGCTCCTTCCATGTGCTGTAAAATCACTCTCTAGCCTGTCCTGTCAGTGCTTCCTCCAGCTTCGTGGCAGAAATTACTTATTTAACTGCCAACCATCCCATCTAACTTGTACACACCCTGAGGATAAGAAGCACATAAGACCACCCACCCCTGTGTCCCTCCAGGCACTATCTCTGTGTCAGGCACAGGGCAGATGATACTGTAAATATCTGCTGAATATGGACTGGAAATATAATAGGGAATTATTTTCTAAAGATTTCCTCTTTTCATCCAAAACTCACAGTGGTTCCAGGGAAGGATATGGTTGTTAACAGGACAGTGGGTCCTGAAGATCAGTTAAGAATTAGAGGCTAGGAAGAAATTTAAAGGCCATATTTTAAGCAAGAGAAAATACTTGAAAACATTTACCTGGCCAAAACATTTAACTCTCTGGCTTAAGAGTTGATTTTCCTGAGGCTTTTTGGAAGTAATTATAACAAACACTTATTGAATGTCTTTCATATGCCAGGAAGTGTCCTAAGTGTCTTATACATATCTCATTTAATCCACACAGTTCAGTTCAGTTCAGTCACTCAGTCATGTCCGACTCTTTGCGACCCCGTGAATTACAGCACGCCAGGTCTCCCTGTTCATCACCAACTCACGGAGTTCATTCAAACTCATGTCCATCGAGTCAGTGATGCCATCCAGCCATCTCATCCTCTGTTGTCCCCTTCTCCTCCTGCCCCCAATCCCTCCCAGCATCAGGGTCTCTTTTCCAATGAGTCAACTCTTCGCATGAGGTGGCCGAAGAACTGGAGTTTCAACTTCAGCATCAGTCCTTCCAATGAACACCCAGGACTGATCTCCTTTAGGGTGGACTGGTTGGATCTCCTTGCAGTCCAAGGGACTCTCAAGAGTCTTCTCCAATACCACAGTTCAAAAGCATCAATTCTTCAGCACTCAGCCTTCTTCACAGTCCAACTCTCACATCCATACATGACCACTGGAAAAACACAAAACCTCTATTATTGTTCCCATCTTTCACATATGAAAATTGAGGCAGAGAAAAGTCTACAACTGTCTGAAGATCACACTGCCGGGAGAGGGTAGAACCAAAATTTGAATCAAGGCAGTCTGTCTCTAGAGGCCACACTTCTAATCACGCTGCTGGAGAATCTCAGAGAGGTGGTAGAAAGAACTCTTATTCTTTGTGCTTGCTCATATTAGCTAGCTGAGTCTATGTGACTGAGACTCTTATTCTCTCTGACCTGTTTCTTCATCTGTGGATCATTTCTAATGTATGGATCATTTTCCAGGTCTTTTCTGGATCTAAATTCTCTGACTCCAAACTTTCTACCTGACAGGTGTCAACATTCAGTCTACTTCTCTCTTTTATTGAGTAGCTGATCCAATGACTTCAGAGTATATTGCATTCAGCTCACTCAATTTTATTGTTATCTAGGACCAGACCCATGGCAAGACACTGAAAGCTGAAAGCTAAGTGTTAGAAGAGATTTCATTACCATCCCAACAGAACACCATTACAATAAACAGTCTCCTCACGTCTCAGTGTGCTAGGCATAGTTCTCTAGCATGGGATGGACCATCACATATGGAAGAGATCCATAGACTAACAGGACCAAAACTAAACTTTCCCCACCTTTAGAGTATAGGACCATCTACACACCACGGAGGTAGTCAGGGGGATATATGTACTGGAGAAGTGGTTGTATTAGACATCCACTGGCACTTTTTCCAACTCTGAGATTCCATTCCATAAGTACTATTAGGCCATTTGTATTCCATTAGTATTACTATACCAGGCCACATAGCCTGCCTCCTGAGAAATCTGTATGCAGGCCAAGAAGCAACAGTTAGAACTGGACGTGGAACAACAGACTGGTTCCAAATCGGGAAAGGAGTACATCTAGGCTGTATTTTGTCACCCTACTTATTTAACTTATATGCAGAGTACATCATGAGAAACGCTGGGCTGGAAGAAGCACAAGCTGGAATCAAGATTTCCAGGAGAAATATCAATAACTTCAGATATGCAGATGACACCACACTTACAGCAGAAAGCGAAGAAAAACTAAAGAGCCTATTGATGAAAG
The DNA here is from genome assembly GCA_917880005.1 of Nanger dama. Lineage (NCBI taxonomy): Eukaryota > Metazoa > Chordata > Mammalia > Artiodactyla > Bovidae > Nanger > Nanger dama. Next base: position 29,499,266 of record CAKJTW010000003.1, read on the forward strand.
TGAAAGAGGAGAATGAAAAAGTTGGCTTAAAACTCAACATTCAGAAAACTAAGATCATGGCATCTATCCTATCACTTCATAGGAAACAGATAGGGAAACAATGGAAACAGTGACAGACTTTATATTTTTGGGCTCCAAAATCATTGCAGATGTTGACTGCAGCCATGAAATTAAAATACACTTGCTCCTTGGAAGAAAAGTTATGACCAACCTAGATAGCATATTAAAAAGCAGAGACATTACTTTGCCAGCAAAAGTCCGTCTAGTTAAAGCTATAGTTTTTCCAGTAGTCATGTATGGACGTGAGAGTTGGACTATAAAGAAAGCTGAGCTCTGGAAGAATTGATGCTTTTGAACTGTGGTGTTGGAGAAGACTCTTGAGAGTCCCTTGGACTGCAAGGAGATCCAACCAGTCCTCCTAAGGAGATCAGACCTGGGTTTTCATTGGAAGGACTGATCTTGAAGCTGAAACTCCAATACTTTGGCCACCTGATGCAAAGAACTGACTCATTGGGAAAGACCCTGATGCTGGGAGGGATTGGGGGCAGGAGGAGAAGGGGATGACAGAGGATGAGATGGCTGGATGGCACCACTGACTCAATGGACATGAGTTTGAGTAAGCTCTGGGAGTTGGTGATGGACAGGGAAGCCTAGCATGCAGGAGCCCATGGGGTCACAAAGAGTCAGACACAACTGAGCAACTGAACTGAACTGTATTACTATTAAATTACATACTATTAATATACTTAATTACATTAATCACATTAACATATATTAATTGTATTAATAGTGACTAATATCATTAATAGTATACTATTGTTTTACTATTAAAACTTTTCAGAGTCAAAAGTCATCAATTTCAAATTAAGTGAGTTAGTCCACGAGAATTTCCTCATATATCAAATTAAGAATTAGAATTCTTTAATTTTACACTATAGGGTCCTTGATTTTTTTCCCAGTGAGTCACCGATCATCCACAGAGCACAGATTCTCCTCAGTCAATATAATAACCATTACTGAGTCCAAGCTTGCTCTGCTCGCTGCACAACAGGCCAATGAATCCGAGTCTCAAACGGTTGCAGCAAGGAAGGGACTTTAATCAGAGAGTTGGCCGACCAAAAAGTTGGCAGGCTATCATGTCAGGGCCTGGTTGCCAGGTTCTTTATAGATCAGAGGTTGGGGGGCGGGGTGGGGGCGGGGTAAGGAAACAAAGTAAAAGACTATTGGGTCCTTACAAACGTCCCCTAGAATGGCAGGCTTCAGGCAGAGGAATGTGTTAGTTTTACTTCCTTAAAATCCTTCACAGCTAAGCTGCCCAGGTTATCTACCTGAGGCAGACCATTATGTATTCTTATAATACCAAAAAGGGTTAAAGTCACAGAAGCAGATCCAGCGTAAATTTAAAATTACTCTTCCCTGTTGCATAGTCATAACAGTAATTATAATGTTTCCCATTAACTAAACATAGACTATATGCCAGGTATCTTCTGGGGACTTCACATATATTATTCCATTTAATCACCACAGCAACACCATGAAGTAGGGATAATTATTATTACTCTCATTTTAGAGATAGGAAACAGAGGCATAGAGAGACTAAGTAACTTAGGCAAAAAGTTAGTTAGCAAAGTAACAAAGCTGGGACTTGAACACAGAACCTCTGTTCTTGGTCAGTGCACAAATCATCAGACATTATTGCCTCAGGACACTGGCACCATATCTAGATTACTTTTCAGAGAGTGTGAGAGGGGGTTTTGCCTTGTCCACCCTGAAATCTGCCAGGACATTGCTTCCTTTGTGAGGAGAGCGCAGTGGGAAGAAGAGTCGCCCTATGTGAGAGTGAGTGCACCCAGGCTGCGGTATAACTGGTCCATTCTCCCCATGGGATTCTAAACGCAACTGCACATGCTGTTCTGAGCCTCAGTCCTCGAGGATCTCAGGAAATTCTCTGTCTAAACATGAAACCTGTCAACCCTCCTAAAAACTCACTGGTAGCAACAGAAGTCAATAGTGGTGTTATTATAACAATAAAAGCAACCCCATATACAGCATAGATCATGAGCCAGGCACTATTCTAGAAAGTTACATCTGATAACTTATTTACTCCTCACAATAACCCAATGAAATCAGTACTTTATTATCCCCATTCTGTGAATGGGGAAACTGAGGCATCATGAGGTCAGTAATTTGCCACAGTGATAACAGGCAAATATTAATAAACATTGTAACCAGGATTCAAACCCAGGTGGTCTGGCTCCAACGTCAATTATGACCACATTATGCTCCTTCTGTCATCTCTTGCTTGAAGGAAAAAAATCCTGGTCAAAATCTATACAACTGTGTTTGGTTATTAACATAAAATCATATAGGTTGGGTTAGAAAGGATTTTCATGAGCATCCATCCATCTATTCTCTCATTTTCACAAAGAGAAGCCAAAATCTGAAGAGACAAAGTGTATACCAAGCCAGGAACAAATGGAGATCTCCAGGTTTCCAGGTCAATGGTTTTGCCACGCTATTTTCCATGTTCTCTCACCAATCAGTTATTTTCTCAGATTCAAAATTTGATTCTTACCTTTTTGAAAGATCCCAGCTGCTACTTTCCTTGTAATAAGTCTGTGTCAACAACTAAAGAGTGGATCTAGATTTCATTCAACTTAGATCTTTGAAAATCACTAAGTCTTGTCTAAGTTGTGGCACTTAATTTTCAGACATAAGATAGTACTTTCTGAAACACAATATAAATACCAAGTTCAAACCTCTTTCAAGCTAAGCACTTGGGAAATAATATTTAATGCAAATGGAAATTTGTATTAAAATCTTCACCTCTTCATCCAATCAGCTTGCTAAAACAACAGAGAAAAAGTTGCACAAATGCCAAGCATGCGCACACATCTTGAAGCTGAGATTGTTCACTTGACTGAATCACAGAATTTGGAGAGATCTTAGGCACCAGCTCAGCGTCTACCACCAAAGACAAGTCGGCCTCTGCTGCACTCTTCCTGATGCATGGCCACCCGCTACTTCCCTCTTTTCACACACTACTGAGTTGCTACTTTGGGCTTCTTGCACTGAAAGGAAGTTCATGACTCTGAATGAAAAGAGAGACTTATCTATAGATCCATCAATACCAAGTCTCTATAGTAGTGCAATCAGAATATTCCTCCCTTTGATTTTTAGTGAATCTTTTTTTTTTTTTTTTCTTGTAAACAGAGGCAGAGGAGATGCCATCTTCTTCTTTCACAACTAAAAGACAGGAAAGTGGGGCCTCAGTGCCACAGAAACTGCCTGTCCAGGTCTAACATCAGTGAAGGCAGAATCTGGAGTCAAGCTGCCTCCATATGAATCTGGGACCTTCCATTTGCTGGTCTGAGATCTAAGCAAGTTCCTTAATCTTTTGAACTTCAGTGCCCTTATCTAGATATTCCTTACAGCTTAAAGTTGTTGATAGGGCTAAGTGGGATAAATCATGAAAGGGGAAAAAAATGTTTAGCATATGATATGCTAAAAATGTTAATGATTATCATTATTACTCCTCATCACAGCAGTGCCCTACATGGAAACCCATCTAGAAGCCCTGCCATTTATAAGCAAAGGGAAGAGTGCCTATTCTTGCAGGGTCTGACTTGAAAACTCCTCAGAACTGTTTCAGAGAAAGGATGAAAGAAAGGAGGGCTGGAATAAGAGAAAATTAAGCTGACAATGTGGGTTGTATCAGCCTCCTTCCCTCACTAAGCATTTTTCCAAGTTTAGAGGTGGAGCACTCTGTGAGAGTTGGCAGTGCTGTCTGGATGTGGGCAGTGCTCAACACCTGCTCATTTTGTTGCTTCTTTTAAGGCAACAAAACCACCAACTGGCGGTGCAAAGAGAGGCTTTGTTAAGCCTGTCTGCTGCTATTTTACAGATGGAGAAAGACTTTATAAATGATCAGTGCAGATCCAAACTTATTAATTCCTTCCCACTCACATAGGAGGAATTAGGTGGAGGGAAGTACCGCTCATATATTGTAGATGGGGCATGGAGACAGGCGGAGGTGGGTTGTGCTCGGTGGTGCGGTACCTGAGTGCTCATTTTAGCTACACTTGCAAAAATCCCTAATATACCAGATTTCTCAATACCTACAGCAAGCGTCTGCGCAGGGTGGTTGGATAAGGATAGAAATAAGAACAAGAAGGTGGTTAAAGCGAAAAAAAAGCACAAAGGGAGGGTCAAAGGTGACAACTGCCCTTCTCAGATCCTTAAAAAAATGACATTTTTAGATGCATAATCCAGTCATTTTTTAACTGAAACAGGATAGCAAAAGATTTATATAAATCATCAACCTTGGTTTTTTTTTTTTTTCAGACTATGCTCTGTGGAGGTCTGGGATTCCACAAAGGAGCTTCAATGCCACCCACGGTAAAAGTAAAGATGGGGTGGTTGCTCTGAGCAGGCTGAGCTATACACTCTGTACAATCAAGGCTGTTTTGCTTTATTACAGTTTATATTTTTATAAGATTCTGTTTGGAAAAAATAAAAGTCCTGATATTTTTTAAAGGTTGAAAAACATTGATATAACCTAACTCGCTCATTCTACAGAATAGAAACTAAGGCTGAGACTACTTAAGGTGCATACCTATGTGTCAAGCAGCTAATTAGTGGCAGAGGAAGGATTACAACCTGGTTCTTCTGTTCACACTCGTTTTGTCACCCTACACCTTATATGAGATGTTTTGACAACTCCATTTCATATATGAACAAAGAGATGGCACTTGTAACAGCTAAATATTAATTAGTCCAATGGAAAAACTTTTATGAGTAACATAAAGATCACTGCACTAGGGAAAAGTTACAATATTGAGGATTCTAGTTATGATAGCAGCAGAGTACATGACTTGAACTAACCTAATAGTAATTATAAATTCATGAAAAAAAAATTAAACTATCTGAAGGCACAGAGAGTAAACAGAAGGTAGAAACTAGATGAGATTTAATTTTTTAAAGAAGAAAACATTACTGGATGACTACATGGTTATACTATTTATCTGCTAAAATATTCCTAAGTCTATGAGGCACAGGGCATCAAGGACTCATGCAGAAATCACAAGCCTTATTGACCTGACGTGTCAGAGGGCAGAATTCAAGGCAGCCAGAGCAACTGGAAATGGAAAAGGGAATCCCAGAAAAGAAGGACCCAGAGAGAGAGAGAGAGAAAGCTCCAAAATCTGCATATGAATTTAGCTCAAGCATTTGGCTGAAATCTGTACTATGTATACATATGGAAAAATTCAAGAAAATTAGAAAAAGTAATAGCTAGAGGACTAAAACTTTGATTAGACATTTTGTGTGAAGCCTGTCTCAGCAGAGTCTGAGTTAGGAGTTTGAATTTGGCCAAGGCAGAGTAGCTTGGTAGACACTACAGATTTTCTGTTCAAACTTTAGAAGGGCTAACACTAGAAATAAGACTGAGTAAAACTGAAATAAGCCCAACATAACAAACTATAAACCATTATTTTCAAAGGAATCAACTAGTAATTTCACTGTTGAAACTGTGCTAAAATGAAAAGCAATACTCTTTACAGGAAGATTAAAGAATCCAATATCTTTACAACATTTGATCTACAATGTTTAGTATACAATCAGAAGCCACTAGACATAAAAGAAACAAAAACAATATGAATCACCAAGGAAAAACAGCATTCAACTGAAACTAGCCTCAAGATGACTCAGATTTTAGATGCAGAAGACAACATCTTTAGAGTATCTATTGTATAACTTCAAAGAATCAAAGGAAAGGGTGATCATAATGAACATAAATAAGGATAATTTCAGTGGGGAAATGAAAACAATATTCAAAAACTAAATAAACTTAAAATTGAAAATTAAATCTTCAAAGTTAAAAATTCAGTCAATTTGCCTTTTAGCAGGTTGGAGATGGCAATGAATTTTGAAGGAGCTTAATAAAAAGTAATCAGTCTGAAGAACATAAAAAATTTGGACAAAAATAAACAAGACCTCAGTGAACAAGGATAGCATATCTAGTTGTCTGAAATATGTATAACTGGAGTTCAAGGAGGGAAAAACAAAACAAAAAAGTGTGGAAGAAAAATATTTGAAAAAATAAGAACTGGGAATCACCCAAATGTGCTGAAAAAAACACACAGAAAAAATCAACATACAGAATCAAACATTTTAATAATCTAGCTCAAAAGTTCTGCAATGAGGCACATCATTGTCAACTAACTAAAAATCAAAGATAAAACAAAATATTTAAAAGTGAGAAAGACAAATGCATTGCATACTAGAAAATAATAAAACAAAACTGTCATCTCTCAGAGACATTGGAAGCCAGACAGAACACAACAAAATAAGTTTAAGAGCTGAAAGAAAAATAAAATATCAACACTGAATCCTATATATAGAGAAATCATCCTTCAGAAAAGTATGTGAAATAAACACATTTTTATATAAATAAAAGAGTATTCATCAAACCTTCATTTCAAGAAATCTTAGAGGAAGTTCGTCCAAAGAAAGGGAATTGGCAACAAACTGAATCTTAGATATAAGGGAAGGATTGAAAAGCAATGGAAAATATGTGAGTAAATACAAAAATATATATATTGGATGTTTTCTCCTTTTACTTTTTTGAAAGATAACTGAAGAAAATATATACTACTGCCTCGGACTGGCATAGTAAATAGAAAATATATACTATTGCCAGAGTTGATACTCTGGAAAAGTAAAACATGAGATAACAATAGCACAAAGGAGAGCGGAAGTAAGTGATTTATTCTGTCACAAAGTTGTATAATATTGTGACATAAAACAAAGAGTAAATATAAAGCAGTACAATACTAACTCAAAGTGGACTTTGATAAACTAAAGATGCATGTGTAATTCTTAGAAAATCCATGAAAAAGAAAATACAAATGTGTATAGCTAAAATTTTAGAAGAATTTAAATTGAACACTAAGGACATAGATGATTAACACAAAAAGAAACTAGTAAGAGCAACAGAAGATGAAAATCAGAAGCAACATTTAGAAAGCAAATAGCAAAATGATATACTTAAAACCAATAATTTCCACACATTAGATGCAAGTGAAATAAAGACCGCATTTGAAATTAAAGATTATCAAACTGAATAAAGAAGCAAGACCCAATTATTTAATGACCGTAAGTACAAATACAGAGACAAGTTAAAAGCAAAAAGATTTTAAAAATAAGTTATGCAAACTATAAGTATACAGAAGTTGACGCAGCTATTAACATCAAGACAATAGTTTTACCAGAGAGGAATTATATTTTAAAACAATAAAATGATCAACTCATGAAGACATAAAAATTGTAAGTGTGTATCACTTTCACTCTCACTTTTCACTTTCATGCATTGGAGAAGGAAATGGCAACCCACTCCAGTGTTCTTGCCTGGAGAATCCCAGGGATGGGGAAGCCTGATGGGCTGCCATCTATGGGGTCGCACAGAGTCGGACACGACTGAAGCGACTTAGCAGCAGCAGCAGCAGCATGAAACTATTGGGCTTCCCTGGTGGCTCAGAGGGAACGTGTCTGCCTCCAATGCAGGAGACCTGGGTTCAATCCTTGGGTCAGGAAGATCCCCTGGAGAAGGAAATGGCAACCCACTCCAGTACTCTTGCCTGGAGAATCCCATGGACAGAGAAGCCTGGTAGACTACAGTCCTTGGGATCGCAAAGAGTCGGACACGACTGAGCGACTTCACTTCATGAAACTATTAACAGGGTTTCAAAACATGTGATGGAAAAACAAATGGAGCTCAAAGGAGAAACAGACAAACTCAAAATAAAACTAAAGATTTTGACACCCTTTTCTCACTAGTTAGTTGATAGAGTAACTAAGGAAAAAATCAGTAAGTGTATAGATTTGTATGCCTCAACATACAGCCCACGGTGATAATGTGGACTTAAAAAGAAAGAACATTCTGCAGTTTTGAGGTACTGAGTTCTATGAATGTCAAATAACACCAATATCTATACAACTCTTACAGAAAGCAGAGGAAAAGAGAGCATTTCTCAATCCATTTTATGAGGCCAGCATAATACTAATGAAAAAAAAAACTGACAAAGACATCACAAATATAGAAAATTATATACCTATATCCTGAAGTTTAACAGGAGGCATTCCAAACTACTATACCAAAAGCAATAAAATATTCCTGAGAAAAAATAGAGAAGACTCAGTATTGTTAAGATATTAATTTTCCCAAATTCTTCTATTGATTTAATGCAATCTAAATCAATATTCAAGCAGACACTTTGTAAAATTTGACAAGCATACTCTAAGGTGTATAAGGAAACATAAGGACTTAGAATATTCAAAATAATTTCTGAAAAGAACAAAGTGGGAGTACCAACCTACCTGCTTTTAAGACTTATGATACAGCTACACTGATCAACAATTTGATAATGGCAAAAAGGTAAACTAATTAATCAACAGAATTTAGTCCAGAAATAGGACTACAGAAATATGGTCCACTGTTTTTTTTCTGTTTGTTTGTTTTTGTTTTTTAACAAAGGTTCCAAAGCAATTTAATAGGGGAAACTGAAGTCTTTCAAATAAGTATGCTTGAGCAAAACAAATTTTATTAATAAAGTAGAATATCAACCCATAGTTCACACTATGTGTGTGGGTATAAAAATTAATCATAGATTGAATTGTAAAACTTTACAAAACTCCTAGGAAAAAACATAGGAGAAATTTTTACAACTCTAAGATATGTAAGTCCATATACTCAAAGCTATGGTTTTTCCAGTAGTCATGTATGGATGTGAGTGAAAGTGAAAGTGTTAGTCGCTCAGTTGTGTCTGACTCTATGAAACCCCATGGACAGTACCCACCAGGCTCCTGTGTCCAAGGAATTCTCCAGGCAACAATATTGGAGTGCACTGCCATTCCATTCTCCAGAGGATCTTCCCAGCATAGGAATCGAACCCAGGTATCCTGCATTGCAGGCAGATTCTTTATCAGCTGAGCCACTAGGCAATCCCAAAGAAAGGCAATACAAAGAATGTTCAGACTATTGCACAGCTGTACTCATCTCACATGCTAGCAAAGTAAGTCTCAAACTTCTCCAAGCTAGGCTTCAACATGTGAACCGAGAACTTCCAGATATTCACTTTGGGTTTAGAAAAGGCAGAGGAAACACAGAGATCAAATTGCCAACATCCATTGGATCATAGAAAAAGAAAGAGAACTCCAGAAAAACATCTACTTCTGCTTTATTGACTATGTTAAAGCCTTTGACTGTGTGGAGCACAACAAACTGTGGGAAATTCTTCAAGAGATGAAATTACCAGACCACCTGACCTGCCTCCTGACAAACCTGTATGCAGGTCAAGAGGCAATAGTTAGAACCGGACATGGAAAAACAATCTGGTTCCAAATTGGGAAATGAGTATGTCGTAGCTGTATATTGTCACCCTGCTTATTTAACTTATATGCAGAGTATGTAAAATGCCAGGCTGGATGAAACACAAGCTGGAATCAATATTGCCAGGAGAAATATCAATAACCTCAGATTTGCAGATAACACCACCCTTATGCCAGAAAGTGAAGAGGAACTAAAGAGCCTCTTGATGAAAGTGAAATAGGAGAGTGAAAAAGCTGGCTTAAAACTCAACATTGAAAACAACTAATCATGGCATCCGGTCTCATCACTTCATGACAAATAGATGGGGAAACAATGACAGTAACAGACTTTATTTTCTTGGGCTCCAAAATCACTGCAGATGGTGACCACAGCCATGAAATTTTTAAAAGACACTTGCTCCTTGGAAGAAAAGCGATGACCAACCTACACAGCATATTCAAAAGCAGAGACATTACATTACTGAAAAGGTCCGCCTAGTCAAAGCTATGGTTTTTCCAGTAGTCATGTATGGATTTGAGAGTTAGACCATAAAGAAGGCTGAGCACCAAAGAATTGATAGTTTTGAACTGTGGTGTTGGAGAAGACTCTTGAGAGTCCCTTGGACTGCAAGGAGATCCAACCAGTCCATCCTAAAGGAAATCAGTGCTGAATATTCATTGGATGGACTGATGCTGAAGCTGAAACTCCAGTACTTTGACCACCTTATGTGAAGAACTGACTCTTTAGAAAAGACCATGATGCTGGGATAGATTGAAGACAGGAAGAGAAGGGAATAACAGAGGATGAGACGGTTGGATGATATCACCAACTTGATGGACATGAGTTTGAGCAAGCTTCAGGAATTGGTGACGGACAGGGAAGCCTGTCATGCTATAGTCCATGGGATCACAAACAGTCAGACACAACTGAGCCACTGAACTGAACTAACCGAGTCAAAATCTAGAAGCAACCCATACGTTCAGCAAAAGGAAAATGGATAAACAAGTTATGGCAAATCAATACAATGGAATACTAGTAAGTAAGAGGGCTGAACTATTTATACCTCCAACAATATGGATGAATCTCAAAAACATTAAGCTGAGAGTAGTGGGAAAAAGTCAAAAGAGTACAAATAATATAATTCCATTTATACACTATTCTAGAAAATTTAAACTAGGATACTATGTCAGAAAATAGATTAGTGGTTGTCTAGAGGGCAGCAAAGGGCAGCAAAGGGGAGGTTACGGAGAACAATGGATTACAAAGGACAATGAGGATACTATAGGAGTGATAAAAATGTTCGTTTTCTTGCTTCTTGTGATGGGGTTTCACAGGATGTCAAAACTGACAAATCGGACCATGTATACATGTGTGGTTTATCAACTGCACCTTGGTAAAGCTTTTAAAATGTGAATCGGAGTAAAGCTGGTTCCCATGGCAGCCTTCTCTCTCTCCCCCACGGCAAGGTACTGAAGCTCTGTCCAGTCCTTACTGACTCAAATATTCCCAGCCATTTCTGGGCAGTTGAGAAAACTCAAAACCAATCAAATCTAGAACTTGTCCTTCTGCTCTAGCCCAAGGAGAGAAATTTGAGGACCACAACAAATGGAATGTCTTTCTGATCCCCTCTGTATCCACCTGGGAAACTCTCCTGGCTTTCTGGTTTATATTCGAGTTACTAGGTAAACATTGAGATGTAGGCCACAATGTAGCTCTTGTCTGACTCCTCTGTGTCCCCAGTTACTGGACCCTATTTGCAACAGTCAGGAGTTACTAACTCAAGTCAAACCTAAAGAGCTCTTAAAACAGATAATGCTGACACAGCCTGGATTCCCCTGCTGCCATATTCAGCTCACTCTGTTTATTCCCATGAGCCAAGTGTTTGCCAAAGAAGCCCCCAGTTTTCCTTGCATCTTTGGACAGATATGCGTAAAGCTAGTTAATGTGTAAAGCTAGCTATGTGAATGGTCCTCTATGCAGGACTACTATAGTCTCATTGAAGCTTATTTCTCTTCCCTTCCAGGCCACTAACCCAGGATAAGAAATGAAGCAACATGAAAGCATTGAGAGGGAGAAGGAAATGGCAACCCACTCCAGTAGTCTTGCCTGGAGAATACCAGGGACAAAGGAGCCTGGCAGGCTACAGTCCATGGGGTCGCAAAGAGTCGGACACGACTGAGTGACTAACACACACTTACACATTGAAAATGAAAGTCACTCAGTCGTGTCTGACTCTTTGATACAGTCCACGGAATTTTCCAGACCAGAATACTGGAGTGGGTAGCTGTTCCCTTCTCCAGAGTATCTTCCCAACCCAGGGATCAAACCCAGATCCCCCGCATTGCAGGCAGATTCTTTACCAGCTGAGCTACTAGGGAAGACCAGGTCTAACTACAGAGATCACAAAAAGCCTTCTCTCCAGGTAGTATTCTGAGCAAGACCTATGTTTGTACTCAGTGGGTCCTCATTTCTCACTGTTTTGGAGTCTCTCAAATAAAAATGTTTTCTGAACATTTGGCTTTGACAATTACTCTAAGCTGTTTGATCTTTGCAACAAGGCTAACCTGAACAAGAGAAAGCACTAAACCATTTACTTGCCCGACTCTTTTAAGCTCTGATAATTTGTATGCCTCCTACAAGGGCATCTCTTGATAGGACTCAAGCGTTGTGTTGTCTTCCTACAATGGTGGCATTTACATACAAATTAATGACCAGGACTGTAATTTACTCTGCTGAGAATGAAGTGACCTGATAATTAAATTTCTGCACATGCAGAGAAAACATGAAACCAGAATACTTGTTCTTGCTTTCTTTTCCCCAATCCCCAATAGTTCTCTAACACTTGAATGAATCTTTATAAGCAAATGTGAATCAACATTTTAATTTACAAACGTTCTGATAAGGAAGACAAAAAAATCTTATTGCCATGGATACTAAAATGAAGGGCTTGGGATATATTAGCAAGGCTGAGAAAGATACTGAACAGATCGTGTACTTTGCAGGTGCTGAGTTTCTAGATTTCTATAATAATTGTTCAGTCTATTCACTCATCTTCCCATTCCATGCAGCAAATCATCCTTAAGGCAATTTCCAAAAGTTGTTTTATCTTGAGATAAAACTCAACTGTAGCCCAGTCAAGCTACAGTGATAATTTCTATAAGGTAATTTCAAAGTGTCTTCAGCACCAAATTCACAGTAAATATACCCAAACATATCATGATAACTGAAAAAAATATAGACTGAACACACTCACTTAGCTAAGTAACAGCTTTTTCAGGAAAAATAAAAGCAGAAAAGCTATATTCCAAAAGTCACACAATTTGCACATCAGATATTCAGTGGTGGTATGCACATATCATAATAATAGTCCCCCAATAACCTCCCTGAAAACTAGATAATAAATAATGTTTCTCCATTTTCAGAAAAATTAACGGAATATTTTCTAAATGGTCCATTTCTTCCCATACAGCTTTGGATGCCCGTATGCTTTGGGTGCCTGTTATCACACATATACTGACAAGCACAAGTAGGCAATAACAGAAATGAATATGAACAAAGAAATATGGACATCATTTATCATGCCTCTATGGAGTGACTTAGCAGCAGCAGCAGGGCTTTCCTGGTCGCTCAGTGGGCAAGAATCTGCCTGCCAATGCAGGAGACATGGGTTTGGTCCCTGGGTCTGGATCCCCTGCAGAAGGAAATGACAACCTACTCCAGTATTCTTGCCTGGGAAATCCCAGAGAAGCCTGGTAGGCTGTGGTCCATGAGACCTCAAGAGTCGGACATGACTTAGTGACTAAATAACAACAACAAATCATGCCTCTTTCTTTAACATGCTTTGTCATGGATATGCATCCTCATGGCTATGACTATTACATGGCTTACACAGTCCAGCTATAGTTTCTACTGATAAAATGATGAAAATAAATGCATTAAAATTTCATAGGGTGCCACAAAAAACACCTCAATTTTCAGACACTGAACCAATTGAACAAACTTAGTACCACTGAATGAGAAATGCTGCCCTAGGTACAATAATGTCCCTTGTTCTCTGTATATTCTTAACTGCCATGAACAGTTCACTTTCTATTACTTTTCTTCCTTACATTTTCTAAATGGGTTTCTGTAGCTGTGACTTCTCTAACATCTTCAAAGAATTTGCAGTCTTAACTAATTCTTCTCTAGTCTGTCCTCTTAGTGTCTAACACACAATTAGAAATAAAACAAATGCTTCAGTAATTAATAAACACATAAACTATAATAGCATATTAGTATAATATGCATATTAGCACAAAAGTATAATAGCATATTAGTTGGAGTGCTCTAGAGTAACAGAACCAATAGTAGAAAAAAATACACACACACACACACACACACAGAACTGGCTCCTATGTAAATATGGAAGCAGAAAAGTCCAAAAACTGCAGTTGGCAAGCTGAAGACCTGGGAGAGCCAGTGAGTCATTCCATCCTGACTGAGAGAACCAGGAGAGCCAATGGTATAAGTTCCAGTCTGAGGGCAAGAGAAGATCGATGTTCCAGGTCAAGGAGTCAAGCAGGCAGAGTTCCCCCTTGCTCAGGTCTTCAGTTGATTAGGTAAGGCACACTCACCTTAGGGAGGGCAATCTGCTTTATTCTGTTGATGAGTTCAAATGTTAGTTCAGTTCAGTCGCTCAGTTGTGTCCGACTCTTTGTGATACCATGGACTGCAGCACAGCAGGCTTCCGTGTCTGTCACCAACTCCTGGAGATTGCTCAAACGCATGTCCATCGAGTCAGTGATGCCATCCAACTGTCTCATCCTCTGTCGTCCCCTTCTCCTCCTGCCTTCAATCTTTCCCAGCATCAGAGTCTTTTCTAAAGAGTCAGTTCTTCGCATCAGAGGTGAAAGTATTAGAGGTTCAGTTTCAGCACCAGTCCATCCAATGAATATTCAGAACTGATTTCCTTTAGGATGGACTGGTTTGAGATTATTGCAGTTCAAGGGACTCTCAAGAGTCTTCTCCAACACCACAGTTCAAAAGCATCAATTCTTTAGTGCCCAGCTTTCTTTAGAATCCAACTCTCACATTCATACATGATTACTGGAAAAACCGCATCCTTGACTAGATGGACTTTTGCTGGTAAAGTAATGTCTCTGCTTTTTAAATGCTGTCTAGGCTTTTCATAGCTTTTCTTCCAAAGAGCATCTTTTAATTTCATGGCTGCAGTCACCATCTGCAGTGATTTTGGAGCCCAAGAAAATAAAGTCTGTCACTGTTTCCATTGTTTCCCCATCTATTTCCCATGAAGTGATGGGACCGGTGCTGTGATCTTAGTTGTTTTCAATGTTGAGCTTTAAGCCAGCTTTTTCACTCTCCTCTTTCACTTTCATCAAGAGGCTCTTTGGTTCCTCTTCACTTTCTGCCATATGTGTAGTGTCTTCTGCCTATCTGAAGTTATCGATATTTCTCCTGGCAATCTTGATTTCCAGCTTGTACTTCATCCAGCCCAGCATTTCACATGATGTACTCAGCATATAAATTAAATAATCAAGGTGACAATATATCAAAATCAAAGGAGCCTTGATGTGCTCCTTTCCCAGTTTGGAACCAGTCCGTTGTTCCATGTCCACTTCTAACTGTTGCTTCTTATCTCGCATGCAGGTTTGTCAGAAGGCAAGTAAGGTGGTCTGGTATTTCCATCTCTTGAAGAATTTTCCACAGTTTGTTGTGTTCCACATAGTCAAAGTTTTAGGCATAGTAAATAAAGCAGAAGTAGATATTTTTCTGGAACTCTCTTGCTTTTTCTATGATCCAACAGATGTTGGAAATTTGATCTCTGTGTTTCCTATGCCTTTTCTAAACCCAGAGTAAACATATGGAAGTTCTCCGTTCATGTACTTTTGAAGCCTAGCTTGGAGAATTTTAAGCATTACTTTGCTAGTGTGTGAGATGAGTGCAATTGTGAAGTCGTTTGAACAATCTATGGCATTGCCTTTCTTTGGGATTCGGATGAAAACTGACATTTTCTAGTACTGTGGCTGAGTTTTCCAAATTTGCTGACATATTGAGTGCTGCACTTTCATGGCATCATCTTTTAGGATTTGAAATAGCTCAGCTGGAATTCCATCACCTCCACTACCTTTGTTCCTAGTAATTCAAATGTTAACCTCATCACAAACATCCGCCCAGACACACTCAGGATATTTGACTAACAATCTTGTCCTCGTGGCCCAGTTAAGTTGATATATAAAATTAACTATCACAAATACCATATAAAAGCCAAAGGGAGGAAGAATGCCAACAAGAAGCGGATCATGCACAGGTTTTAATCCTAGCTCTGACAATTTCCAGTTGAATAATCTTGGGTCATCAACAAACCTCAGTTTACTCCTCCTTAAAAATTAGACCAGTTTTTGTTCTTACTATTCAGAAGCCTGAGGTCATACAGAACTCCTTGTACTAGAAGCTCACAGAAATGCCAATAAAATTAGAAAGATACCTGGTATTAGCCCAGAAGGGTAGTCAACCTGTTTGCAGGTCATAGACTGATATCTCAGATATGAATAGCTTTGGGATCATGCAAGGCTGGATTCAGCACCTCAGCATAAGACTACTACTCTTCATGGACACCCATGGCTGATTCATGTCAATGTATGGCAAAACGACTACAATATTGTAAAGTAATTAGCTTCCAGTTAAATAAATTAAAAAAATAAAAGTGACTGAGGAAGCAAAAAGAAAGACTATTACGCTTTAAAAAAATGCTGCCCTTTCTTTGAAAAGAAGACTAGTAAAATTCCATCTAACAGTTTATACTTAGAGAAGTGGGAAGAAAGCTTGCTATTTGTTTGGAGCTGTGAATGGAAAAAAATTATCCTGTGAGAAATAAAAACATCAAGTCTTTACCTCTTACAGAAGTATAATGTCAATGCAGGGCAGGCATCTGAAAGCAAGAAATTAATAAGCAAATCCAAGAGATTTTGTACTAACAGAGGCAAGTACAAAATTTGTCTAAGGAACATTTCCATAAGCAAAGGTACAGGGGATTATATCCATCACCACATTCAAAAACAAATCCCTTATGAAGATGAGCTCACTCACAAACACACAGAAGATAATACATAAGAAGCATTAAACTAGCATGAGGTGAAATGCAAAACAATCTAAGAATATACAGTAATTGCAAGCATATGTGGAAGAGTTATAAAAATCAGCCATATATCAGGCCACAAAAGAAGCTTCAAAAATACAGTTAGACCACATTTTAATTTCAATGCAGTTAGAAATAAAACAAGACTTTTTAAATTATAAAAATGCTTCTGGAAACCAGAAACCACAATTTTAAATAATTGATGGGTCAAAAAAGAAACCCTAATTGGAATGATAAAATATTAATAACTAAAAATAATGAACACATCATATATCATACACTTGTGGGATATAGTTAAAGTGGTACTTTAAGAAAATTTATGGATTAATTTAAAGTATATGAGTCAAGAAAAAGATGAAAAAATTAATATTATAGAAATGTCAACTCAAGGTATTATTGATCAATAGATTAAACCAAACTACACAGAAGAAATAGAAAAGAGGAAAGCAAATATTTAAAAATATAACTATAAAGAAGATATTATAAAAACTCTCTTTTAAAGATAAACCACTGACAAGGTTGATTCAGAAAAATATAACTATAGACACTGTGGGCATTTAAAAATCACAAGAGAAAAAAAGAGATTTAAAATTTTTTGAAAAGAAAAAATAGAAAACATGTAGACCAATAACCACTAAAAAAATAAAATGTAGAAAAACAATTCAAAAGGAACATATCATGTCCAGATGGATTTATATGACTTTTTCTAGCCTTCAAATGAAGGTAACTTGCTCTTTTATATAAGCTGTTCTAGAAGGGAAAACCCATATCATTATGAAATCAAAGAAGGTAATTTATATAGTAACTCAATCTCTGATGATCCTAAAGAGCAGCAAATAAAATGTAAATGTATTTTTTTAATGCACTGAAAATAAAAATTCAGAGATGTTTAAATACTTGGAAATTTTCTAAAGTATAAATAATCACACTAATATAATCATCTCAATAGATGTATAAAATCATTAAATAAATTTCAACACTTTCAAGAGATTTTGTGATTAAAAAAAAACTCTCCAGAAACTAGGAATAAAAGAAACGTTGTCAACCTGAAATAGATAATCTACTATTCATCACACTCAAAGATAAACTTTAACATTCCTTAGAGACTATACCAGGTTGCTCAGATGGTGAAGAATTCTCCTGCAATGCAGGAGATCTAGGTTCCATCCCTGGGTCAGAAATATCTCCTGGAGAAGGGAATGGCAACCCACTTCAGTATTCTTGCCTAGAAAATTCCATGGACAGAGGAGCCTGGTGGGCTATAGTCCACGGGGTCACAAAGAGTTGGACACAACTGAGAGACTAGTACTTTCACTTTCAGAGACTATGTAAAACTTGGAAAACAAGAAATAAAATTCCGAAAGATCAAACTAAGTTTAAAAAAAAAAATTGAGGTCAATTTTAAATTAAGAGTTCACTAAGGGGATCTCAGCCTCTGATCAAGACAGAAAAACAAATACTAAGTCTTCTCTCTCACATGAAACAACTAAAAACCTGGAGATAACCCATGGCTCGAAAGATATTAAACAAAGGCAACAAAAAATAGCAATTCTTAAGAGATGAGATATAAGCAAGTAAGCCCTATGACAGTCCAAGGTGATTACCCGGAGAACGTTTTGAAGCCATTGTCTGGGAAAAGGGAACCCAGGAAAGGTTGGTGGTCTCCTGATTTGAGGTGATAAAGCTAAGAGGCCGGGGGGCCACACTATGAAAGCTCAGGAAACAGTATTAAAGAGGAGAGCTAAAAAGAGAGAGAACTCTAGAGATCTGCCATACTTGAGTTTTCAGCAGAAAACTGGTAAGTGAGCAAACTATGGAAAGAACCACTCAAACTGGTCAGGAAACAGTCCCTTGAACTCACACAGAGTCAAGAATAGTGCTCTGGTCCAACTAGTAGAGTAGAAAATCTTATAATTGATGTGGCATTGAGTAAACCACTCAGAAGGGTTTTGGCTCAGTGGGGAAGAACAATTAAATCTAGATAAAACATTACTTAGGTCCTACCTAAAAAGGCTTAAAACAAAGACCTAAAAGGATCACGCAGTTTTCAAATTGTTTAACCACAAATCAGAGAAATGCTTAAGAATATTTCTATATATCCAACATGCAACAAAATTCATGATGTATGACATTCAATCAAAACTTTATAGGCACGCCGAGAAACAGAAAAATATTGTGTGTAATGAGGGGCAAAGTCAATCAGTTGAAATGGAATAAGGAATGTCACAGATAATAGAAAACAGGTAATTCTTAGCCAAGGACATTAAAACAGAGTGACTAACACTGTACTCCACGTATTCAAGAACGTAGAAAAGAATAATAAACACAATAAGTAGAGAGTCAAATGAAAATTTTGAAGCTGAGAACTACACTAAAATGAAGAAACTAACACTGAGTGGGATTAATCACAGAATTGGACAAAAAAGAAGAAAAGAGTAGTGAGCCTGAAAACAGTAAAAGCAATTCAAAACGAAACACTGAGAAATATAATCATTGGGCAAAAATGAATAGAGCACCAGTAGACGCAGCGCAATTTGAGGTCACATAAAATACACATATATTATGACCCCGAAGGAGAGAGGGGAGCAGGAAAACATGTGAAGAAATCATGGCCAGACTTTTCCATATTGGATGCAGATTATAAACCCACCAATTCAAGAAGTAGAAAACATCCGAAGTCCAAGAAATATGGTAAAACTATAATAAGGCAAATCATCACCAAATTGCTAAAAACCAGTTGGAAATGGTCAGAAACAAAACAACACAATGAACCCTAGTATAGACTATGAACTAGTTAACAATAAAGTATTAATACTGCTCCATCAATTATTACAAAAGTACCACAACCAATTTAAGAAAAATAAGAGGAGAAACAAGGAGGGAGGAGAGTTTTGGGGAACTTTTCATACTTTTTACTCAATTTTTCTGTAAACCTAAAACTGCTCTGGGAAAGTAGTCTACTGATTTTTTTTAATAGAGGGAGAAAAAGACACTATAAACAGAGAAATATAGATAAGAATGTTAGGAGACCTCTCATTGGGAAATCTCACAGTGAAAAAATATTTTTAAAGTGCTGGAAGAAAAAAGCTGACAATATTCTAGACCCAGAGAAAATATCTTTCAAAATACATGGCAAAATAAAGACTTCAGAAAGAATCTAAGTGGCAAAAAAAAAAAAAAAAACTAAAAGTCCTTCAAACAGAAAAAAAATGATACTAGACATAAATCTGCACCTACACAAAGAAATAAAGAGCCCCTGAAATTACTATGTGGGTAAATATGCAAAGACTTAGAGTCTTTTAAATTTTTTAAGTGTCCCAAGTTTTACAACAGATTGGTTCCAAATAGGAAAAGGAGTACCTCAAGGCTGTATATTGTCACTCTGCTTATTTAATTTATATGTAGAGTACATCATGAGAAATGCTGGGCTGCAAGAAGCACAAACTGGAATCAAGATTGCCGAGAGAAATATCAATAACCTCTGATATGAAGATGACACCACCCTTATGGCAGAAAGTGAAGAGGAACTAAAAAGCCTCTTGATGAAAGTGAAAGAGGAGAATGAAAAAGTTGGCTTAAAGCTCAACATTCAGAAAACTATGATCATGGCATCTGGTCCCACCACTTCATGGGAAATAGATGGGGAAACAGTGACTGACTTTATTTTAGGGGGCTCCAAAATCACTGCAGATGGTGACTGCAGCCATGAAATTAAGACACTTACTTCTTGGAAGGAAAATTGTAACCAACCTAGATAGCATATTGAAAAGCAGAGATATTACTTTGCCAACAAAGGTCCGTCTAGTCAAGGCTATGGTTTTTCCAGTGGTCATGCATGGATGTGAGAGTTGGACTGTGAAGAATGCTGAGCACCAAAGAATTGATGCTTTTGAACTGTGGTGTTGGAGAAGACTCTTGAGAGTCCCTTGGACTGCAAGGAGATCCAACCAGTTCATCCTAACGGAGATCAGTCCTGGGCGTTCATTGGAAGGACTGATGCTGAAGCTGAAACTCCAATACTTTGGCCACCTCATGTGAAGAGTTGACTCATTGGAAAAGACCCTGATGCTGACGAGAAGGAGACAACAGAGGATAAGATGGTTGGATGGCATCACCAACCTGATGGACATAAGTCTGAGTGAACTCCGGGAGTTGGTGATAGACAGGAGGCCTGGCGTGCTGTGAGTCATGGGATTGCAAAGAGTTGGACACGACTGAGCGACTGAACTGAACTGAAGTTTTACATATATGTTACAATATACAGATGTTAATTTTGACATTTCAGAATCTTTCTCTCTCAGGAAAGACATCTGGTTTTCTTTTATGAAAACACGCCTCCATGAGGTTTGAGTAGGCAAATAACTCAGACACTGGCAATGAGAGCCAACCTCAGAACTTTGCTGTGTGTATGCATTAGTTACTTAATCATGTCCAACTCTTTGTGACCCCATGCATTGTAGCCTGCCCAGTTCTTCTATCCATGCAACTATCTAGGCAAGAACATTGGAGTGGGTAGCCATTCCCTTCTCCAAGGAATCTTCCCAACCCAGGGATTGAAATTAGGTCTCCTGCAATGCATGCAGATTCTTTACCATCTGAGCCACCAGAGAAGCCCTAGAACTCCACTGGAAATATTGAAAAGCTTCCCTCCCAGGTGGCACAGTGGTAGGTTCAACCCCTGGGTCAGGAAGATTCCGTGGAGTAGGAAATGGCAACCCACTCCAGTATTCTTGCCTGAAAAATTCCATGGACAGAGGAGCCTGGTGGGCTGCAGTCCATGGGGTCACAAAGAGTTGGACACAGCTGAGCAACTAAACACACACACACTCCTGCAGCTGAGGTTAAGGTAGTAGGATATAGGCCTATATCTGCCATCACCTAGGAGACAGTCTGCCTGAGAAAAAAAAAAAGCACAAAAAACAGTATAATCAAGAATTTTGGATTCTTAATACTAAGACCCCCTGTGAAGTGGAGCTAATCCTTTCCATATGGAAGCACAATTCACTGGGCTTTTCACTTCTGTGAACTAAAAAGTCTAGTGTGTGTGTATGTGTGTGTGTGAACATGCATATGCATGCGAGCATGCACACTTGAGCCCCTTTTGATTAAATTTCTGTCAGTTGCACCCAAAAGGATTCTGACTGGTGTAGTCAAGTGCAAAGAGTATTACAGGTGAGAGTGAAGAGATCTCTATTCTAGATTTTCCCCTGACAATACAGAATTATAAAATCTTGGCCAAGGAACTTTATATCGCTCTCTTCTCTGAATTCTTACAAGAAATGCTGTCTACATAATTCATTAAGCAAATAAGTATGTACTGCTTTGTGATATGTCTTCTAGCTTGACTAGTTATTTTAAAATCTTTATTAACATTTATTCATTTATGCCTTATTTCCCCAACTGAATTATATCCTTGATTCCTCCCACACAGCTGATGTATCCACTGAACCCAAACACATTTACAGCATAGCTAATGTGAGTAAGCTAACTTGTTAGGGTTCTCTCAGTTTAAAAGAAATTTGTGATACTTTAAGAGTCAGAAACCACTGAGTATCTGAGCACAAAAACAGTTTAAAGCAACCAAATACCACAAATACCACAACTGGGGCCCCAAATACCACAACTGCTCTCTGATGCCACAGCATTTATTTCATACTGACAAAGCTGCCCCATGCTTCGTTCCTTAAATACCATGATTCTCTGGAAGCAGAGTCCACTACAGGTCTTTCCAGCCCCAAGATGGAGCTCAGTGCCCTTGACTCTGTCAGCATCCTGAAAGCACTGGCTGAACTGAACTCAGCTCCATCCAAAATTCCCTTTATGTTCAGAAATATTTTCCTTCATTTATGAAGATAGGAAGTGAAAAGCCAAAGAATTTAGAATCAAAAGACACAGGTTTTAGCCTTGATCCTGCCACATGTTAGCTGTGTGACTTGTCCTTTGTTACTCAACTTTTCTGAGGCTTCAGTTCTTCGTATGAAAATAATGATCCCTGCCTTCCCCTTTTTTTAAGGTTTTGGTGAGGGACAAGAGCAATTATTTGTAGGCAAAGGACTCTAAAAGCAAAATTTACTAAACAACAAAAAAAAAGGAGAAAAGGAAAGATATACACATTTGAATGCAGAGTTCCAAAGAATAGCAAGGAGAGATAAAGCCTTCCTCAGTGATCAGTGCAAAGAAATAGAGGAAAATAACAGAATGGGGAAGACTAGAGATCTCCTCAAGAAAATTAGAGATACCAAGGGAACATTTCACGCAAAGATAGGCTAATAAAGGACAGAAATGGTGTGGACCTAACAGAAGCAGAAGATATTAAGAAGAGGTGGCAAGAATACACAGAAGAACTGTACAAAAAGATCTTCACGACCCAGAAAATCACAATGGTGTGATCACTCACCTAGAGCCACAAGTGGGCCTTAGGAAGCATCACTATGAAGAAAGCTAGTGGAGGTGACGGAATTTTAGTTAAGCTATTTCAAATCCTAAAAGATGATGTTGTGAAAGTGCTGCACTCAATGTGCCAGCATATTTGGAAAACTCAACAGTGGCCACAGGACTGGAAATAGTCAGTTTTCATTCCAATCCCAAAGACAGGCAGTGCCAAAGAATGCTTAAACTACCTCACAATTGCACTCATCTCACACACTAGCAAAGTAATGCTCAAAATTCTCCAAGCCAGGCTTCAGCAATACATGAACCGTGAACTTCCAGATGTTCAAGCTGGTTTTAGGAAAGGCAGAGGAACCAGAGATCAAACTGCCAACATCCACTGGATCATCAAAAAAGTAAGAGAGTTCCAGAAAAACATCTATTTCTGCTTTATTGACTATGCCAAAGCCTTTGACTGTGTGGATCACAATAACTGTGGAAAATTCTGAAAGAGAAGGGAATATCAGACCACCTAACCTGCCTCTTGAGAAATCTGTATGCAGGCCAGGAAGCAACAGTTAGAACTGGACATGGAAAATAGACTGGTTCCAAATAGGAAAAGGAGTATATCAAGGCTGTATATTGTCACCGTACCTATTTAACTTATATGCAGAGTACATCATGAGAAATGTTGGGCTGGAGGAAGCAAAAGCTGGAATCAAGATTGCTGAGAGAAATATTAATAACCTCAGATATGCAGATGACCACACCCTTATGGCAGAAAATGAAGAAGAATTAAAGAGCCTCTTGATGAAAGTGAAAGAGGAGAGTGTAAACGTTGGCGTAAAGCTCAGCATTCAGAAAACTAACATCATGGCATCTGGTCCCATCACTTCATGACAAATAGATGGGAAACAATGGAAACAGCTGGAGACTTTATTTTTGGAGCTCCAAAATCACTGCAGATGGTGACTGCAGCCATGAAATTAAAAGACAGTTGCTCCTTGGAAGGAAAGCTATGACGAACCTAGACAGCATGTTAAAATGCAGAGACATTGCTTTACCAAGAAAAGGCCATCTAGTCAAAGGTATGGTTTTTCCAGTAGTCATGTATGGATGTGAGAGTTGGACTCTAAAGCAAGCTGAGCGCTGAAGAATTGATGCTTTTGAACTGTAGTGTTGGAGAAGACTCTTGATAGTCCCTTGGACTGCAAGGAGATCCAATCAGTCCATCCTAAAGTAAATCAGTCCTGAATGTTCATTGAAAGGACTGATATTGAAGCTGAAACTCCAATACTTTGGCCACCTGATAAGAAGAGCTGACTCATTTGAAAAGACCCTGATGCTGGGAAAGATTGAAGGCGAGAGGAGAAGGGGACAACAGAGGATGAGATGGTTGGATGGCATCACTGACTAGATGGACATGAGTTTGCATAAACTCCGGGTGTCGGTGATGGACAGAGAGGTCAACAGAGGATGAGATGGTTGGATGGCATCACTGACTAGATGGACATGAGTTTGCATAAACTCCGGGTGTCGGTGATGGACAGAGAGGTCTAGCGTGCTGCAGTTCATGGGGTCACAAAGAGTCAGAGACAACTGAGCGAATGAACTGTACAATGTACTCATTATATTATATATAATATCCCATTTAAAACTGAGTAATATCCTCAGAGGTAGCCATTGTATGCTCACTCAACAGAAGAAGTTCCTGGGATCCACAGAAATCAAGTAATGTGTAGGGTCTGTCTGACTCCAAAGTTCATATTCTTTCCATTACATTATTCTACTTGCAATATGCAAATAACAGGTGTTTTATTCCCCAGGTTCCAGGGAACCACGAAAAAAAAGACTGGGCCTCAAATGACAAAGGACAAACACAACCAAAGTGGGACCCAAAGAGTTTCTGCTTATCCACAGTAGCTGGGATTGTCAAAATTCAGGTACGTGTTCCAAGACAACTTTTCCCTCCTATATCCAAAGCCAAGGATATTAACTGTTTATGGCCCTCTTTCCTGATAAGGCTCAGAATCTGTAGATGTACTTCAAACAGCAAAATCCACTGATCAGAACTGCCTACAGGATGAAGCTACTTTTCAAATTTGTGCCCTATAAAGACAGCTTTCATTCTGTTTAGAGACTATAGAGCAAGCCTGGAATCAGGAGAGGAAAAGGAAAGATAATGGAAAGGAATTCACTTATTTAAAAGTCCATCTGCTAGGACTTCCCTGGTGGTCCAGTGGTTAAAGAATCTACCTGCCAATTCAGGAACATGGGTTCAATCTCTGGTCTGTGGAGATCCTGCATGCCACAGGGCAACTGGAGCCCATGCACCGCAACTACTGAAGCCTGAACACTCTAGAGTCTATGCTCTGTAACAAGAGAAGTCACCGCAATGAGAAACGCATGCACTGAAACTAGAGATTAGCCCCCACTTGCTGCAACTAGAGAAATCCCAGGTGCAGCAACAAAGACCCAGGGCAGTCACAAATAAATAAATAATGTAAAAACATGCTCCAGAAAAGAAGTCCATCTGCTTAATAAACAGCATGAGACGCCAGTCCCAGGGCCTGATGTCAGCCACAGTTGACAAACAAAAATAGACCCAGCCCTCACCTGGCAATTATAATCCCATTAACTCTCTTCTAGGAAATGGCAACCCACTCCAGTATTCTTGCCTGGAGAATCCCACGGACGGAAGAGCTTGGTGGGCTACAGTCCACGGGTCGCAAAGAGTCAGACACGACTGAGCGACTTCACTTTCACTTTCACTATGATATCAAAAGCCTTCAGAGGACCAGAAAGCAGGCAGAAAAAGTGGGCTCATCTCAGAAAGCAGAAATAGCCTAGATGGGTCAGTAACTTCAAAGACTGCCAAGCATGCAGCTGGAACACTTGGCACTTAGATTTCAGAATTCAAGTTCTCTTGGATTTTTAAAAAGGAAAAAACAGTGCACATATCATAATCTATTTAACACCCCAGTAGGGTCTGGCAATATCTTGTAATAAGATGCATTAATAATTAAAACATACAAATATTCACTCTAAGAGAAATAAGTGAAAGTTCTAAATAACCTCGTCTCAGTTCAAGTCATCCCTGATATTTTGAAAAAATTCCAGTTTTCAAGGTCTTGGATTTGAAGATTCCAAATAAGGGTTTGTATGCTTGTATCAAGGATAAATACTGCATATATCAATCTAAGATAAAAGTTAATTTTATATGTCTGGTCTCTAGAAGAGACATCCCAAATTATATGTTGGTGTTTAAAAAGCTGTGCAAAATTTTTCCCAAGATTTATTGAGAAATATTTTTTTAGATATAGAAATCTCAAATATTCTAAAATCTTTTAAGATATTAAAGAAATCTATTTTTAGAATAAAACATAACTCTAGGGGTTGGAGATAGCACAGAGTAACTGAGGAAATTGTAAACATACAAGATAAACATGAGAAGTGCTTGTCTACCGAAACCCAGGAATGAGCCAGAACTGCGGTGCTGGAGAAGACTCTCGAGAGTCCCTTGGACTGCAAGGAGATCCAACCAGTCCATCCTAAAGGAAATCAGTCCTGAATATTCATTGGAAGGACTGATGCTGAAGCTGAAACTCTAATACTTTGGCCACCTGATGCAAAGAACTGACTCTTTGGAAAAGACCTGATGCTGGGAAAGATAGAAGGCAGGAGGAGAAGGCGATGACAGAGGATGAGATGGTTGTATGGCATCAGCAACTCTATGGACATGAGTTTGAGCAAGCTCCTGGAGTTGGTGATGAACAGGGAAGCCTGGCATGCTGCAGTCCATGAAGTCACAAAGAGTCAGACATGATTGAGCAACTGAACTGAACTGAAACATGAGAAAAGTAAAAGGACCTGTGAACAGGGTTCCTGCCACAATTAAGCTGAAGGGGTCAAAAGCCCATGCTGCTGAAAATGACTTAATGTGGAAACCAGGGTGTGCAGAGCACCTGAGACCTGCTCTTGCATCAAAGGCAAAGGTGTCGAAGAAATGCAATGACTCATCCGTTGATGATGCACTCTGAGGTTGCTGCTTTTGAGTCCTACCTATTGATCCACACATGAAATGTGATACCACAGAGGAGGCTATTCCCCTGATCTTCCACAGCAAAGCAGCCTCATGCTTCCCTGCATCCTTCCTGCTCATCTCTTGGTGCCAGTGCTCTGAAGGGTTCTGTCTTGAGCACTTGGCTCAGTCTGCATGCTTGACTTGCTAATCTCAGACCACTCACAGCTTCAACTGCCAAGTCCAGAACGGTGACTGGCAAAAGCAGCTCCTCCATTCCCTCCCAAGCTCTTCACTCATGCATTCAACACTGGCGTCCAGCCGGGGTCTCACTAGAGCCCCACCATGCCCATCCTGCACCCACCCACTTCAAACCTTTCTCCTTTATTCCCACCTTCATGTTTCTGTGCCCAGAATGACCTCTGCTCCCTCAACTCCCACTCACAATTTTTTATTGGAGTAAAGCTGATTTACAATGTTGCGTTAGCTTCATGTATACAGAAAAATGATCCAGTCATACATATATATGACTGTATATATACATGTGTATATACATGAAAGTGTTAGTCATTCAGCCGTGTCCGACTCTTTGTGGCCCCATGAACTGTAGCCCATCAGGCTCCTCTGTCCATGGCATTCTCCAGACAAGAATACTGGAATGGGATGCCATGTCCTTCTCCAGGGGGTCTTCCTGACCCAGAGATCGAACCCTGGTCTCCTGCATTGGAGGCAGATTCTTTACCATTGGAGCCACCTGGGGAGCCCATCAGTTCAGTTCAGTTCAGTTGCTCAGTCGTGTCCGACTCTTTGCAACCCCATGAATCGCAGCACGCCAGGCCCCCTGTCCACCACCATCTCTCAGAGTTCACTCAGACTCATGTCCATCGAGTCAGTGATGCCATCCAGCCATCTCATCCTCTGTCGTCCCCTTCTCCTCCTGCCCCCAATCCCTCCCAGCATCAGAGTCTTTTCCAATGAGTCAACTCTTCGCATGAGGTGGCCATATATCTATGCATATTCCTTTTCAGATTCTTTTCCCTTATAGATTATATTACAAGATACTGAGTATAGTTTCCTGTGCTATACAGTAGGTGCTTGTTGGTTATCAAGTTTATACATTGTTGTTCTTGTTCAGCTGCTCAGTTCTGTCTGACTCCTTTGCTATCCCATGGACTATAGCCTGACAGTCTCCCATGGGATTTTTCAGGCAAGATTACTGGAGTGGGTTGCCATTTCCTCCTCCAAGGGAGCTTCTTGATCCAAGGATTGCACCCACATCTCCATGTCTCTTGCATTACATGAGCCGCTGGGGAAGCTCATTTTATATATAGTAGTGGGTATGTCAATCCCAAACTCCTAATTTTAACATCATTCTTCAAAATGCTCAGACTTCTTCCGGATCTGTTCTCCCCTCCCTTTCCAAAACAGAAACCTGAGCTTGGGTTTCTTTCCCTTATTCTTGCTCTTCCTTCTGTCTGTGCTTACCCCAGATGAAACATTTTACCAAAACAATTTAACATTCTTCATGTACTTACTTGTACACATCACCTCTAGAGAGGCAGCTCTTTAAAAGTGGGAGCAGAGTCCTTCTCTTTGCATCCTCACAGCCAAACTAGTGTAGTGTCAGGCCCACAACAGCTGCTCAATAAATATTTGTTAAATGAAAGCAGTAATTAATTAGCCACATCCAACTATAGTGGGAAGAATTGGAGCCCCCAAAGCATCAAGCACAGAAAAGTACCTGTCATCATAATCAGGCACAGAGTGGGTGTTTAACACAGATGTGTCCAATGGTTGTTATATATTTCACTAGCATTTATTCAACTCTTTATCTTGTATTGCTGATAGACAAAGGTTAAATGGGCTTATGTTCTGGATGACAGCCCCAACTCTTAACAGGAAACAGCCTTTAACATTCCAAGTAGCTTATGGAGATACCCTTGGAACAGAACCCACTGGTAAGCAGGGGTGGAAAGTAACCACTGTTCATCAAAATTAGCTTCTATTTATCTATTTCAATTTCTTTTTCCTAAACTTGTAAGTGAATATCTACTTGTCTGTTTAATAAAATTTAAAACATTTCCCCTCATTAATTTCCTCCCATATTCTACATTCTACTCATTTTTTTTTTAAACTCTGTTGCAGAATGTCTTCCAATCACCAGCTACTAAGCAAACTGGGAATAAAATGGGTATCTCAGTCAGGCTTGCTTTCCCTCCTGACTCTGAGGGAGTCATAATACTAGCTCCAGACATGATCCTGGGAGGTTCAGTTCAGTCAGTTCAGTCACTCAGTCGTGTCCGACTCCTTGTGATCCCATGAATCGCAGCACGTCAGGCCTCCCTGTCCATCCCAACTCCCGGAGTCTACCCAAGCTCATATCCATCGAGTCAGTGATGCCATCCAGCCATCTCATCATCTGTTGTCCCCTTCTCCTCCTCCTATCTGCAATCCCTCCCAGCATCAGGGTCTTTTCCAATGAGTCAACTCTTCTCATGAGGTGGCCAACGTATTGGAGTTTCAGCTTTAGCATCAGTACTTCCAATGAGCACCCAGGACTGATCTCCTTTAGGGAGGGACTGGTTGGATCTCCTTGCAGCCCAAGGGACACGCAAGAGCCTTCTCCAACACCACAGTTCAAAAGCATCAATTCTTCAGGGCTCAGCTTTCTTCACAGTCCAACTCACATCCATACATGACCACTGGAAAAACCATAGCCTTGACTAGATGGACCTTTGGTGGCAAAATAATGTCTCTGCTTTTGAACATGCTATCTAGGTTGGTCATAACTTTCTTTCCAAGGAGTAAGCGTCTTTTCATTTCATGGCTGCAGTCACCATCTGCAGTGATTTTGGAGCCCCCAAAATAAAGTCTGACAGTGTTTCCACTGTTTCTCCATCTATTTCCCATGAAGTGATGGGACCAGATGTCATGATCTTAGTTTTCAGAATGCTGAGCTTTAAGCCAACTTTTTCACTCTCCCCTGTCACTTTCATCAAGAGTCTTTTAGTTCCTCTTCACTTTCTACCATAAGGGTGGTGTCATCTGCCTATCTGAGGTTACTGATATTTCTCCCAGCAATCTTGATTCCAGCTTGTGCTTCTTCCAGCCCAGTGTTTCTCATGATGTACTCTGCAAATAAGCAGGGGTGACAATATGTAGCCTCGACGTACTCCTTTTCCTATTTAGAACCAGTCTGTTGTTCCATGTCCAGTTCTAACTGTTGCTTCTTGACCTGCATATAGGTTTCTCAAGAGGCAGGTCAGGTGGTCTGGTATTCCCATCTCTTGAAGAATTTTACACAGTTATTGTGATCCACACAGTCAAAGGTTTTGGCATAGTCAATAAAGCAGAAATAGATGTTTTTCTGGAACTCTCTTTCTTTTTCCATGATCCAGCGGATGTTGGCAATTTGATCTCTGGGTTCCTCTGCCTTTTCTAATACCAGCTTGAACATCTAGAAGTTCACGGTTCACTTATTGTTGAAGCCTGACTTGGAGAATTTTGAGCATTACTTTACTAGCGTGTGAGATGAATGCAATTGTGCAGTAGTTTGAGCACTCTTTGGCATTTCCTTTCTTTGGGATTGGAATGAAAAACTGACCTTTTCCAGTCCTGTGGTCACTGCTGAGTTTTCCAAATATGCTGGCATATTGAGTGCAGCACTTTCATAGCATCATCTCTCAGGATTTGAAATAGTTCAACTTACCCTGCTTTTTATCATTTTTTACCCCTTTAATTCAATGGATTCAATGTTGTTAAGAGCTATTGTAATACAATAAAGAGAAGAACAGAATTTTATAATTCTGACCAAATAATTCAGACAAGGAACAAATCAAAGCAATATACAAGCACAAATAGAAACAATGTGTATTGTCAAAAATAAGATGTTAAACAATTGAGCTATGTGTCCTTGGAACTACTTCACTGAGTTCTAGAACAAACACTAAAAGTGATCATGATGCAGGGTGAAGTTAAGGGGGTGACCATTTCCAGCAACGTGTCAAATAAACTGAAGGTTGGAATCTAACCCTAACAACATCCTATGGGCAAGATTTGACCTTCCACAGGGCTTCCGTTGTGGCTCAGCTGGTAAAGTATCTGCTTGCAATGCAGGAGACCTGTGTTCAGTACCTGGATTGGGAAGATCTCCTGGAGAAAGGAAAGGCTATCCACTCCAGTGTTCTGGCCTAGAGAATTCCATGGACTGTAGAGTCCATGGGATCAGAGAGTCAGACATGACTGAGCGACTTTCACTCTTCACTTTCAGGACTTCCCAGGTGGCACTAGAGGTAAAGAACCTGCCTGCCAATGCAGGAGACATAAGAGATACAAGTTAGATCTCTGGGTGGGGAAGATCCTCTGGAGAATGGAATGGCAACCCATTCCAGTATTCTTGCCTGAAGACTCTTATGGACAGAGAAACTGGGCAGGCTATAGTCCATAGGGTTACAAAGAGTCAGACACAACTGAAGCGATTTAGCATAGCACTCAAAAATTACCCATCTAAGCCAAGACAATAGATAGGCATATGCAAACGCGAGGTCACTTAAAGAAAAAGACACTGCACCTGTCATAGCCACAAAGGCACAAGACAAACTAAGATAACTATGGTCCGCAGGTACGATGTTCAGCCAAGTTCACCCTTGACAGTAAAGCTTTTGTCATTTTCTGGAAGATGACCGTGTTGACAGACAAAAATTTGACGGTTTTTATTTCAGAGTGAGGGGTGAGGTTTTTGAGGGTTATTTAAAACAGCTTTGAATTGTGGTGCTGGAGAAGATGCTTGAGAGTCCCTTGGACAGCAAGGAGATCAAACCAGTCCATCCTAAAGGAAATCAAGCCTGAATGTTCACTGGAAGGACTAATGCTGAAGCTGAAGCTCCAATACTTTGGCCACTTAATGTGAAGAGTCCACTCATTGGAACAAACCCTAACGCTGGGAAAGATTGAAGGCAAGAGGAAAAGAGGATGACAGAGGATGAGATGGTTGGATGGCATCACTGACTCAATGAACATGAGTTTGAGCAAACTCAGGGAGACAGTGAAGGACAGGGAAGCCTGCTGTGCTGCAGTTCATGGGGTTGCCAAGAGTCGGACACGACTTAGCAATTGAACAACAACAATATTGTAAATAATCTTGTGATAGTTTCAGGCAAACAGTGAAAGGACTCAGCCATACATATACATGTATACATTCTCCCCTAAATTCCCCTTGCACCCAAGCTGCCATATAACACTGAGCAGAGTTCCATGTGTTATGCAGCAGGTCCTTGTTGGTTGTTCATCTGGAGTATGACCTGCCTGTACATTTACAGCTGATGTATTTCTAAAACTACAGAATTAAAAATTAAACAAAATCTGATGGGGGTACCCAACATAATGAAGGATAAAAATTTATTTCATACATGGTAATGACACTTTCACTAGACGAATGGGCTGGGAGAAAATCTGTTTACCAAAATACTCTATTCCTGGGGAAAAGAAAACATTAACCACTCCTACTTTAACGCTCCCTTAATTAGCTTTCTAAAATTTTGTTAAATGTACCCTAATGAGTTTTTTTCTTAACTAAATTTGGAACCTCCCCAATCTACCAATATTATGTTTAATCAGATTTTCAAAACTTGTTAATGATACCCTTGTCTGCAAATCTTACCAGGCATTTAGAGGTAATAGACACTGTCATTCAGTATCATTACCCTATGTGGATTCATTTTTATAAACTCAAATAAGTGATATATTTATAAACACAAGTAAGAATGTGTTGGGTATTGGCTAAATGAACGCATCCTAAGCTAATGGATACTACAAAATAATAGAATTGAAATTGTCACTATTTAGAGAAAGTTTTAAGTGAATGATTTCTGATCCTCCTAAATGTCATAATTAAAATAATATACTATTAGGAGAGTATGCTATTTTAATTCTGATCACACAAGGAAAGAAATTAAAACCATTAATACTAAGCGGCTTTTCTATAGTGAAGAAAATGATAAAAAAAAGTTATCTTCAAATAATCCTATGTTTCTATGACATTTCAAATTTTATTAAGATATTCAGTTGCTGACAATAATGCCAACATTCACCCCCTTCTTTATTTTTAGGATTCTACCATCTTTCTTTTATAATCTGACTTTCCTTCCACTTCCCATGTTTCTGTTTCTTTCAACTTACTGGGTCATTTATCTCAGGACTCCTGTTTCATTCATCTGTGCTACTGAATTCCTTCCTAACCTCTCTAGCCATTGTCAAAGTAACTCACCTGCTATTCTGAACTCCATAAAATTCCCTTCCAAATTTATAGTCTGAAAATTGTGCTGCTGCAATCTTTTAGGATTTTAGTATCTGCAGCCTCTTGAAGATGAAGTCCATCTTTCCTAAATAGGCCCTTTCTCATGTCCAGATTTCCTAATTCACCCAGGGAGGGAGTTTGATGTCAAGTCACTGCCTGAGTCATGATGCAGGCTCCCCATCACCGCCTATTTGTGTGATATAGAGCAAGTTCACTATATCCTCCAGGTCCCAGCTTCCCGGACCGTAATATGCAGAGATTCTGGTTTCTAAATTATTTTCTAAATATTTTTTCTAAATTATTTTCAGTCCTAAAACACTATCACTTACAGGCTCACATTTGCCTTTCTTGTTTTCACAATCAGTAGAATTTAAAAGATGTCCCAAAGTTCAACTACCCTTCACATAGATTAGTAACTATTTGCCTTTCAAATGAGGCTGAACTATTTTTTTTCCACCTTTGAAATATACTGTGAACATCATCTCCATTTCTGAACAACTTCACGGTGTTTTTCTAACTATAGTGTTTGTGCTAAACGTGAATAGACCTGCAAATTAATGCAGTTTAGCTCATTTGAAACCCAGATTGTAAGTCTTTCTCTGAACTCAACCAAACAGGAGTTAGTTTTGAAGACATTGTCATGTTTAATATCAAGAGGCCTATAGTTATTTGTACATTGTGACCTTTTATCCTTTAGTGTGCTGCAAATATTTTCAAAGAAACTTTACAGCCAACATTCAAAATAATAAACTAAGTAGATTTTAATAATTCAAGAAAATCTATTCTATGTAGCTTGTGTGCTTTTCAATATCTCATGTAATCTTCACAACAATACTACAAGACAGGTATTATTGTTTCTCCTCATTTTATAGATAAGGAAACTGAGGCATGGAGAATGTAACTTAACATGCCCAGAGTCACCTAGGCTTTAATCACAGGCGGTTTGGTTCCAAAGTTCATGTTCTTCAACTTGAATTAAATGATGTGACATCTCTGATGTTTATTAATAACCAAATGCAACAGATACATTACGACCTCAATTTTCTTTCTTTGCAGCTTTTCACTTGATGAATACAAAAGACCACTGTCTGGAAATCCATTTTATTGCATCTATGCTTGACTTCAATCAATGATAACACACTCTATTCACTAACAGAGAGAAAGGTTAAAACCACCTTTGAATCTAAATAACATATAGCAAATGAATAACCATGCTGCAGACTGATGAAAGCTACATTCTGCTCCTGGCAAGGAAGTGAAACAGGTAGTTCAGTGCTAACTATGTGAGAGAGAAAGTGAGAGCAATAAACAAAATTTATAGCACAAAATTAGATGGGATTTGGGCTGGCGTGGGGCTGGCCTCCATGGATCTTTTATTCAGTATTTTCCAACCAATTAAAGTCAATCAAGGCCACACTTGTCTCAGTACAATTCGTCATTCAAAGACATTTCAAAATGATTTATACTCAATGGATTCATCTCTTTGGGGTTGAATTTTCAATATCCCATTCAGCAAGCTCTATTATAGCACTTTCAAAAGTAACTTCTTCCCCTCACAGCACAATAAACGTGGCAAAGGTACCATTCTACTGAAAAGGAACTGATGGGAAAAAAGGAGTCCGAGAGAGATGTGTAAGAACGGCTTTCACCGAAGCAGAAAAACACATTTCAATTTGGTTTTGTATTGAATCTTTCCAATAATGGTCAAACCTCCCTCACAGAGCTAAGCCTCCCCAAGCTTTCCGGCACTGTCTGTTGATGCCCAGCCGAGGAAGAGAGTGGGAGGAACGGGTGGTGGAGGGTGGTCACCTACCAGCTGCTGTTAAAATCTGTCAACTGGCAAATGAAGCCTTCTGATTTGTGAGCAATTTCCAAAACAAAAAAAAAATCAGAACTACCATCTGGGAAGTGGGAAGAAGATACCGCTTGGCAAAAATGTTTCATAAAACATGAGCAAACACAGAAACACACACAAATACACCGATGTGTACACACACATACACACACAGAAAGGCAATGCCCTCAGACTGATAAAACCGGCAATCTCTCCCTACTACTGAGACATTTTTCCCCAATTGCCTAATGTGAAGAGGGAGTTAGGAGATCTTCTCCAGAGAGTCGGCAGGTGACCGAAAAACTGGATTCTGTTGGAAGTCCCACTGCTGACTCACTACCTGACTTCAAGCAAACCACCTGTTATGAATGTAGGGCATAGTTTATCAATTTGCAAAGCAGGTGTGAGCATTCTCACCTTCTGCAAATCATGCAGTGCATGTAAATGAGGATTTCAAAGAACTGTACTATTCTGGGAATAGAATTCCCAAAAGGAAGTGTAACATATCATTTTTAGAGTTGCACATGATCTCCACACATGCAGCAAGAAGTTTCACAATCAAGATCAAACCACTGGTGGGCATCGCTATTTGTTCACACAGGTGCAGCAGAAAAGCCCAACATCTATTCCCAGTGGGAGTGTGGCACAGCCAGTCTAGGGGAAGGTGATAGATGCTCTTTGTATCTCCTTTTACCTCACATTCACCCAAGACATTGCTCCAAAAGGACCACTTCATTCCTAGTGGTGATGCTTAGGCTGGAACTATGGGGACCACGCAGATGAAAGGTAATTGTGCAAAACATCACACACTGCATTAAATGCTGGCCCCTGAATGAATTTTTCTCTGTGGAACAGACAGATATTTTTGCTTTCAATAGCTCCCAGAATACTGACATGTTCTATATTTGTTTCTCATTATACTTAATAAATTCCACTAAGTTTCTCCTACTTCTTTGTTCTGATTACACTTCGTGGTACTGTCTATAGGTTTAGCACTTTAAAGTTTCCATTTAGAAATTAATTTTCAAGTTGCCTCTTTATATTGTCGCTTAAACCCAATATAAAACTGTTATGTACATATTTTACTAAAATCTGTATCAATATGGGTTATAATAATAAGACTTTCAGATGTTTATTATTTGGTGACTTTCCACATTCAGCTATAAACTTGTTCTTCTTAATCAATCCTTTTAAATTTTCTATTTTGACAACTAAAATTAACATGAAAATTCATATAAAATATTCTACAACTCACCTAAAAGTTTAAGCAAACAGAAAGATGCTACAGGTTAATTATTATGAAGACAATACAACATTTTGGTCAAGAGTCCAGACTTTCTGTGTTCAAATCCTGCTCTCTCATAAACCAGTATGTCCTCTGTGCCTCAGTTTCCTCTTTCGTAAAATGGCGTCAACAATAGGACTTAAGACTTGTACATATAAAGCACTTAGAATTGTGCATATAAAGCAGTTAGAACAGCCTGGCACCTAATTAGCTTTCAAGAAATGATACCAGTCATAACACCATCACTACCACCACCACCACACTGTTCAATATAACCCAGTAAGTACACAATCCACTTATTTGAAACTGTGATTGAAGAATTACAAGACAGCCAATTGAAGGCAGAGGCCAAACATAAATCACTCTCCAAGGCGCTGAACATTGGCACAGCACAACTGAGCAAATTCTGTCAGCCAAAGCCCAGCCAGGCCCGGAGCACAGTCACGGTCCCTGAATATAGAGTTGCTCAGGAGGAAGCAGCAAAGTCTTCAGGAATACAGAGGGTAAAGATAACAACTTTTGGTGTATAAAACTCAGAGGTTTCTCCTTCCGAAGAAATCATTTCCCCATTTGACATTACCCCTAGTAATGAAAAGCTCTGCAGTAAAATTGAACAACTTTTCAGAGACGCACTGACTACACAAAGTACAAAATTCCCTCTAAAATAAAAAAGGCTCTTTTCAAGCAATTTGGGGGAAGACAACAGAAGAAACAGAAGATTCATATTAAACATGACTGTTTTGAGACTTCTGAGTTGTGTTTCCAATCTGGTAATCACACCTGATTATGTGGAAAGATCAAGAAGAGTAAGACTTCCAAGATCACATCAAACATGCAAGGTCATGACCTGGAGGAACTACAGGATAGTGATCAGTGAAATGTCATCTGTGAGTATTAATGCAACGCAGGTAAGGTTGGGTTGAAATACACTGGACAGCAACTCACACTTCAATCTAAAAACAGAATACTGTAATGACAGCAGGATAATATTAAATATTTTTAACAGCCAAAGAGACATCAGCACCAATCAATCAGAATGGCCTCTGGCTGTAAAAGCTCTTATACCTATTCCTAACATACCCTTAGAGAAACCCAGATCTAGAGCCACCAACCAAAGAACAAGGTATGTCTTTAGTTCAGACCATAGTCCCTCTTTCTTGGGCTCTGCCTTCGAGGTACTAGAGTCATTACTCTTTCCTGGCTGCATGTGCTATGTTCATTCTGGAAAGCACTGCTATCAGAGATGCAATATGGCCAAGGCTGCAACTGGGTATGAATCCAGATACTGAACCTTACGGATAAAGTCACAGAAGCTAGGGGAGGAAACAGAAAAAGTAAGACCCTCAACAAGCTCTTGGGGAACTTTCCCCATTTTTCCCACAGATTGTTTTGATGAAATAACTTACAGATTAATTTCAGAAAAAAGATGAATCTAAGGCAAATAGCACTGAGTAGTCAGAGAAGTTAGTTTTGTAAATGATGAAAGAGAAACTCCACGATGAAGATATCACTATCACAGACAATTCTGTGGAGAAGATACAGCACCTAAATGTGCAAAGGGAAAGACTAGAGATCTCTTCAAGAAAACTAGAGATACCAAGGAAACATTTCATGCAAACATGGGCTCAACAAAGGACAGAAATAGTATGGACCTAACAGAAGCAGAAGAGGTTAAGAAGAGGTAGCACAGAAGAACTATACAAAAAGATCTTAATGACCATGATAACTACAATGATGTAATCAACCACCTAGAGCCAGACATCTTGCAGTGCGAAGTCAAGAGGGCCTTAGAAAGTATCACTACAAACGAAGCTAGTGGAGGTGATAGATTCCAGCTGAGCTATTTCAAATCCTAAAAGATGATGTTTCTAAGGTGATGCACTCAATATTGCAGCAAATTTGGAAAACTCAGCAGTCGCTGCAGGACTAGAAAAGGTTACTTTTCATTCCAATCCCAAAGAAAGGCAATGCCAAAAATTTTCAAACCATCACACAACTGCACTCATTTCACACAAGTTAGCAAAGTAATTCTCAAAATCCTTCAAGCTAGGTTTCAACAGTATGTGAACCGAGAATGTCCAGATGTTCAATCTGGATTTAGAGAAGGCAGAGGAACCAGAGATCAAATTACTAACATCCATTAGATCATAGAAAAAGCAAGAGAATTTCAGAAAAATATATACTTCTGCTTCATTGACTACACTAAAGCCTTTGACTGTGTGGATCATGACAAATTGTGGAAAATTCTTCAAGAGATGGGAATACCGGATCACCTTACCTGACTCCTGAGAAACCCATATGCAAGTCAAAAAGCAACAATCAGAACTGGATATGGAACAGTGAACTGGTTCAAAATTGGGAAAGGAGTATGTCAAGGCTGTATATTGTCACCCTGCTTATTTAACTTATATGCAGAGTACATCATGAGAAACGCTGGGCTTGAAGAAGCACAACCTAGAATCAAGATTGCCAGGAGAAATATCAATAACCTCAGATATACAAGATGATACCACTCTTATGGCATAAAGCAAAGAGCAACTAAATAGCTTCTTGATGAAGGTAAAAGAAGAGAGTGAAAAACCTGGCTTAAAACTCAACATTCAAAAACCTAAGATCATTCTGTCCAGTCCCATCACTTCATGACAAATAGTTGAGGAAACAATGGAAATGGTGACAGACTTTTTTGAGGGGCGCCAAAATCACTACAGATGGTGACTGCAGCCATGAAATTAAAAGATGCTTGCTCCTTGGAAGAAACACTATGACAAACCTAGACAGTGTATTCAAAAGCAGAGACATTACTTTGCTGACACAGGTCCATATGGTCAAAGCTATGGTTTTTCAGTAGTCTTATATGGATGTGAAAGCTGGACCATAAAGAAGGCTGAGTGCCAAAGACTGATGCTTTTGAACTATGGTGTTGGAGAAGACTCTTGAGAGTCCCTTGGACCACAAGGAGATCCAACCAGTCATTCCTAAAGGAAATCAGTCCTGAATATTCATTGGAAGGACTGATACTGAAGTTCCAATACTTTGGCCACCTGATTCAGAGAGTCCACTCATTGGAAAAGACCCTGATGCTGGGAAGGATTGAGAGCAGGAGGAGAAGGGGATGACAGAGGATGAGATGGTTGGATGGCATGAATAACTCAATGGTCATGAGTCTGAGCAAACTCAGGGAGACAGTGAAGGACGTGGAAGCCTGGTGTGCTGCAGTCCATGGAACTGCGGAGTCAGACACAACATAGTGACTGAACCACAACAACAATGCCTATAGTATGCTTCCCATAACAAATTATCCCCTATCCCTAAAAAAAAAAATATGTGCAAAATGATAACATTTCTTGAATCCTTTAGAAAGAGCCTATCTTTCAGGGAAACCGAGTAACTCAAAATCTAAGGAGAGACAGGAGCCTCCAAAAGATACAAGACACTAAAAGCTGCCTACCTAAGATAGACCCTGCACCCAAGTCAAGGCATAATGAATAATTTAGCTAAAATATTTAACAAATTGCTAAAATCTAAGTATGAGGTAGTATAACATGAAACCTCTAGCAGCTACAGATACAGCAGAAATCTATACCCACTCAGACTCTTCTCTGCCATCCTCACTGGGTACTATTAAGAAAAACTGCAGGGAAAGACGATGTCTCCCTCTAGGTTCTGTCCTGTTGGAAGGAAACTGCAGCCACTGTGGAAAATGAGCAAAGTCCACACAGATCCTTCTCCCCTCTCTCCACTAGAGCATAGGAGATGTAACCCCCACTAGAGGAAAGACAGAAAATTCTGT
The DNA here is from genome assembly GCA_917880005.1 of Nanger dama. Classification (NCBI taxonomy): domain Eukaryota; kingdom Metazoa; phylum Chordata; class Mammalia; order Artiodactyla; family Bovidae; genus Nanger; species Nanger dama. Next base: position 29,539,362 of record CAKJTW010000003.1, read on the forward strand.
TGGCTTTAGGGACAGGTGAAGACTTCTGCACCTAAAGAAAAGGAATGGAAAAAACTCTCTAGCTCTACCAGCAAAGAGTGACAGAAAAACATCAGAGATCCAAATCATTAGCTCTCCTATACCTCTGGGGAAGAGACAGAATTACCAAGAATGCCACATCCACAAGAATCAGGCAGATACCACTCCCCTAAGAACAAATCTATACCAGACAAGAGAGAACACTATGCCACTCCACCCACTAGGCTAGCAAGTATCATGACTAGAAACAGCAATCTCCAGCTAGGGGATGTGTCAAGAACATGGAGACAGACCTTCTGTGATGTGGGTATCAAAGGGAACACTTAAACCAGAGAGTGGAGACAACATTAAGGAAAAACTCTCTGGTAAACCTACCTCTATCCTAGATACCACGATAACACTAGAAGAATTTGAAGTCTACAATTCATAGAAGGTAACAATAACAATAACTAAACCTAAACCAAGCTCAGTCTTGGTTAGTTTGACTCAACTCCTTATATTAAAGATGTAGGAAAAGATAAGTGAGGCTAAGTGAGGTAGCTCAGTTGTGTCCGACTCTTTGTGACCCCATGGACTATAGCCTACCAGGCTCCTCTGTCCGTGGGATTTTCCAGGCATTAGTACTGGAGTGGATTGCCACTTCCTTCTCCAGGGGATCTCCCGGACCCAGGGATCGAACCCGGGTCTCCCACATTGTAGACAGATGCTTTACCATCTGAGCCACCAGGGAAGTCCAGAAGTAAAAGATAAGGTATGCATATATCCAATCATAAGTGCTATTCACCACATTCACCTCAGTTTTCAATCAACATATGTTACACAAGATATCTAGATTTCAGAAACAAATGATGAGACACACCAAAAAAAAAAGAGGAAAAATGAGACACCATTGAAACAAAGCAAACCAGAGAACCAGACACTGACGCTAGAACTATGACAGAGGAAAATTAAACAACGATGATGAATATGTTAAAGACTAAGAGGAAAGGTAGACAACATGCACTATTAGATGAAGTATTGCAGAGATGGAAACTATTAAAAAAAAAAAAAGTAAAAGATCCAGATGGAATGTCAGAAAAGAAAAACACTGTAAGAAATAGAGAATCCTTTTAATGGCATCACAATAGACTTAACATACTAAAGGAAGAGAAACTTAAAAAGAAGTCAATAGGGATATCCCTGGTAGTTTAGTCATTAAGAATCTGCCTTGCAATGCAAGGGACAGGGTTCAGTCCCTGGTTGGGGAGTTAGGATCTTATATGCCTCGGATCAATGAAACCCACATGCTCTGGAGGCTATATGCCTAGAGAACCTGTTTGCCACAAAGAAAGATTCGAAGATCCTGCATGCCTCAACTAAGACCCAACTCAGCCAAATAAATATTTATTTAAATGGCTGTTGCTTAAAGCCATTAAGTTAAAAAAAATAAGTCAATGGTAATTATTCAAATTAAAACACAGATTAAAAAAAAAAAAAAAGGGAACAGAACATCCAAGAACTGTGGTCGATATTTAAAGGTATAACATATGAGTGAGACATCAGAATCCCACTAGGAGAAGAAAGAGTAGAGGAAAAGAGTGTGTAGGGATAACAGCCAAGAATTACCCCAAATTAATACACATCAAACCACTGATTTAAGAAGATTAAAGAACACAAATCCAGATAAGTTAAACAAACACACCATATTCAAACTGCTGAAAAACAGTGTTTAAAAAAAAAAATCTTGAAGCAGTAATAGGAAAAAAGGACACATTATGTGGGGGAACAAAGGTAGTAATTATGGCAGATTCCTTGTCACTTATTTGCAACACATCTGTAATACAAAATCTACTTTGAAGTGAAGAACCATAATATAGACAGAAAAGTGAAACTACATAAAAATAAATAAAGAGTGATAAAAATGGCCTTGTTGTTGTTTAGTTGCTGAGTCATGTCTGACTCTTTTGTGACCCCATGGACTGTAGCCCACCAGGCTTCTCTGTCCATGTGATTACTGGGCAAGAACACTAGAATGGGTTGCCATTTCCTTTTCAGGGGGATTTTCCTGATCCAGGGATCAAACCTGCAACTCTTGCATTGGCAGGCATATTCTTTATCATTGAGCTACATGAGAGACCAGAAACCATGTAAATAAAGGTGAATTTTAAATTTTCTTATTTCTAATTTTTATAAAAGAAGTGTCTAAAGCAAAATTAATAGCAACATATTGGGCATTAAAGCATAAGTTAAAGCATATGTATGACAGCAAAGGACCTTAGATAGGAGTTAGAAATATACTGTTATAAGGACTTTACACTACACAGGAAGTGGTAAAATATTTACATTATTCCTCAATAGAAACAAAAATTAATTATAACTTCCTGGGATACTTGTATAAATAAAAGATATGACCACAGAAACACAAAAGTATAGAGGAGGGTATATGAGATCAGAATGTTATAAAATTTTTACACTGCTCAGAAAGTATTTTATAAATATACCTAATTTAGAGTAGATTTTAAAAAGTCAATAAGGAATATTATAATCTCTAGAGTAACCACCTAAGGAATAAAAGAATATATAAATAAAAAGTTAAGAAACAATGGACTAATACACATATTTGATTAATCCAAAAGGCAAGAAAGAAAATAATGGAGCAAAGAGCAGACAGAATGAGTACAGAAAGTAAACAGTAAGATGTCTTAAACCCAATTATGTCAGTAAATGTAAATTGATGGACTAATCCACGTAAAATATAAATATGGTTATACTAGATAAAAAATGAAAAAAAAATCCAACTACAGTTGACCCTTGAACAATCTAGGTTTAAACTCATGGGTCCACTTACTTTTCAGCAGTAAATAATACACAACAATACACAACAGTAAATAAATCTAATCCAAGACTGATTGGATCTGCCAGATGCAGAACTGCAAATGTGGAGGAAACTACAAGGAGGGTTGACTGTAAAATACATGCAGATATTCGACTACCTGGGAGGGTTGGTGCCCTTAACAAGCTGTTGTCCAAGAGTCAAATCTGTTTACAAAAGACCCACTTTAAATCTGATGTAATTGAAAAGGAAAAAGATCTAACATGTAAACAGTAACCTAAGACTGATTCCAAATAGGAAAAGGAGTACATCAAGGCTGTATATTGTCACCCTGCTTATTTAACTTCTATGCAGAGTACATCATGAGAAACGCTGGGCTGGAAGAAGCACAAACTGGAATCAAGATTGCCAGGAGAAATCTCAATAACCTCAGATATGCAGATGACACCACCCTTATGGTAGAAAGTGAAGAGGAACTAAAAAGACTTCTTGATGAAAGTGAAAAAAGAGAGTGAAAATGTTGGCTTAAAGCTCAACATTCAGAAAACTAACATCATGGCATCTGGTCCCATCACTTCATGGGAAATAGATGGAGAAACAGTGGAAACAGTGTCAGACTTTATTTTGGGGGCTCCAAATTCACTGCAGATTATGACTGCAGCCATGTAAAAGACGCTTACTCCTTGGAAGAAAAGTTATGACCAACCTAAATAGCATATTCAAAAGCAGAGACAATCCTTTGCCAAAAAGGTCAGTCGAGTCAAGGCTATGGTTTTTTCCAGTGGTCATGTATGGATGTGAGGTTGGACTGTGAAGAAAGCTAAGCACCAAAGAATTGATGCTTTTGAACTATGGTGTTGGAGAAGACTCTTGAGAGTCCCTCGGACTACAAGGAGATCCAACCAGTCATTCTGAAGGAGATCAGCCCTGGGATTTCTTTGGAAGGAATGATGCTAAAGCTGAAACTCCAGTACTTTGGCCACCTCAAGCGAAGAGTTGACTCATTGGAAAAGACTCTGATGCTGGGAGGGATTGGGGGCAGGAGGAGAAGGGGACGACAGAGGATGAGATGGCTGGATGGCATCACTGACTCGATGGACATGAGTCTGAGTGAACTCCGGGAGTTGGTGATGGACAGGGAGGCCTTGCGTGCTGCGATTCATAGGGTCGCAAAGAGTCAGACACGACTGAGCGACTGAACTGAACTGAAAGTAGTATGGTATAGTTATACTAATATCAGAATAAACTTTAATACAAAAAGTGTTATTCAAAATGAGAAACAATGTTTCATAATGATTAAATGGTCAATTTAATAGGAAGACATAACAACTCTCAGAATATAACTTCAAGTTATATTCAAGAAAAAAGAGAAAAAGAACAATTTTGTTTCAAGAAAAAAAGAACTTCTTATATTTCAAGTTTTTTTCCCCCCACTACAACACCTTGAGCTTCCAGCTGCTCTCACCAATACATCAACTCTTAGGTTTATGCCAAGGTCTAGGAACACCTCAGCAGTCATCCAATAGGAAAACAGAGACTATAGCTACAAAAATAACACATAAATGAGGTAGATAAATTAAATCTTTCACATCCAGGATTTGCCTATTCCAACTTGGTAGCCTTCATGCAATACTCAGAAGAAAAAAAAGTTCTTCATAATTACTTGGCATAAGTCACAACCAAGGAAATGTTGGTACAGATTAGTATAAGAAGTTATTAGTATATAATAAGAAAACACACCCTTCCATGAGTTTGTTTCAAGAATGGACACCTAGCTCTTCAATAGAGCGGGCACTGGTGAACTAAATTACATCATCTGAGATGTCCCCTCACCAAAATTGATGTAAAAAGAGAAAACAGATCACATTATATAAAAATTGAACATGATTAACCAAATTAATGTAACATAGAGAATATACGTAACACACATCTTCTTGATACTCCTTATGCTTATTGAAAATGAACTTTCAGTTCAGTTCAGTCACTCAGTTGTGTCTGACTCTTTATGACTCCATGGACTACAGCACACCAGGCTTTCCTGCCCATCACCAACTCCCAGAGTTTGCTCAGATTCATGTCCATTGAGTCAGTGATGCCTTCCAACCATCTCATCCTCTGTCGTCCCCTTCTCTTCCCGCCTTCAATCTTTCCCAGCATCAGGAGCTTTTCAAATGTGTCAGTTCTTCACATCAGGTGGTGAAAATATTGGAGTTTCAGCTTCAATATCAGTCCTTCCAATAAACATTCAGGACTGATTTCCTTTAGGATGGACTGATTGGATCTCCTTGCAGTCCAAAAGACTCTCAAGAGTCTTCTCCAACACCACAGTTCAGCATCAGTTCTTCAGCACTCAGCTTACTTTAGAGTCCAACTCTCACATCCATACAGGACTACTGGAAAAACCATACCTTTGACTAGATGGACTTTTCTTGGTAAAGCAATGTCTCTGCATTTTAACATACTATCTAGGTTGGTCATACCTTTCCTTCCAAGGAGCAACCGTCTTTTAATGTCATGGCTGCAGTCACCATCTGCAGTGATTTTGGAGCCCCAAAAACAAAGTCTCCTGCTGTTTCCATTGTTTCCCCATCTATTCGCCATGAAGTGATGGGACTGGATGCCATGATCTTAGTTTTCTGAATGTTGAGCTTTAAGCCAACGTTTACACTCTCCTCTTTCACTTTCATCAAGAGGCTCTTTAATTCTTCTTCATTTTTTGCCATAAGGGTGGTGTCATCTGCATATCTCTCAGCTATCTTGATTCCAGCTTGTGCTTCATCCAGCCCAGCTTTTCATATGATGTACTCTGCATATAAGTTAAATAAGCAGGGTGACATTATACAGCCTTGATGTACTCCTTTTCCTATTGGGAACCAGTCTGTTGTTCCATGTCCAGTTCTAACTGTTGCTTCTGACCTGCATACAGTTTTCTCAGGAGAGCCATAATGAAAGCATCACAAATTTCAAAGTTCAAAGAAGTGAAATCCCAAGTATATTCTCTGACTACAAAGAAGTAAACTAGAAATCAATTAAAAAAAATGATATCCAGAAAAAACAATTGGAAAAATCAGAAACTATGTTGAAACTTACTTACAATAAAAATATAACATATTCAACTTGTGGGTGGCAGCTAAAGTAGCATTTTTAAGGAATAATTTTACATGCATACTTTGGGGGAAAACGTTATGCAATTGGGCTTCCCCGGTGGCTCAGATGGTAAAGAATCTGCCTGCAATCTAGGAGAGTCAGGTTCAATCCCTGGGTCAGGAAGATCCTCTGGAGAAGGGAATGACTACCCACTCCAGTATTCTTGACTACAGAATTCCATGGACAGAGGAGTCTGGCAGGTTAGGGCTATAGTCCATGGAGGCACAAAGAGTCAAACATGACTGCACAACTAAAAGAAAATAATAGAAAAGACTCAACAAAAGAAGAAAATCTGAAAGAGCCACTATGTATTAAATAAGTTTAATCAATTATTTCTTTTCATCAATAAAACTCCAGCCTCACATGGCTTTAGTAGTGAAATCTGCCAACTTTAAAAGAAGAAATAATAGCAAACTTACATAGTAGGAGAATAGAAAAAGAAGTAAACACTGTCCATCGCATGTGATGGGGCAAGCATAACCTTGGCACAAAAACCTGAAAAAGACATTTCAAGAAAATGACAGTCCAGTATCATTCATGAAAAACATATAAGAAATCATAACCAAGATATTTGAAATTAAAATCCCTTGATATATAGGAAAAATAAAATACATTGCAACCAGGCGGAATTTATTCTGAAAACGCAAAGCTGGTTTAACATTTGAAAATCCCGTATTATCTACCCAGTAGAATAAAGAAGGGGAAAAAAATCCTATGGTTACTTCAAAAGATGCAGAACAAGTGTATCATAAAATGTATCTCCTATTCTATTCCTAAACAAACTAAGAATAGAAAGAAATGTCCTTAATTTATGGTGGTAGAAGTGAGAAGAGTGGTTATATTACAGAGCAGGTAGGAGGAAGAGGTTTGAGGTTTCCAAGTGGATGTGGGTGGTAATGACAAGAGTGGAAAGATAAACATTCTTCAAGCTGTACACTTAAGACTTGTCACTTCACTGGCTATAAGTAATACTTCAATAAAAGAGCAAAAATAAAAGAACAAGAATTGAGCAACAACTAAGAAACTAGAGAAAGCATCTCTGAAACAGATAACAGAGTGTCATAAATGATAAAGGAAGCTCCACAGCTTCCCAAAAATCAACGGCGAAGGAAGAAATTGCTGAACAGATGGTACTCTGAGAACTATGGCCCATCAGAGAAGCCTCCAATTTGGAGTTTCACCTTGCACCATATCCAAAATGAACCCCTACGGGATTAAAACGCTCATTAAAAAATCATCCCCATCTCACCCTTACCAACCTCACGGGCAAAAAAGCTACACAACAATGTAGGTGAACGTTCCTTGATGAAACTTCATATGGTTAATTTCATGAGGACTCTCCTATAGGCCAGGAACTACTATAAACACCACATACAGCGCACAGGAACACTCACAACTAGACTACATAGACAGGAAAACTGAGGCCCTGTGACCCCAAGTAACCTGCCCAGGAAATAAACTCTTAGATCAGAACTCAAAGTCAGATTCTCTTACTTATTGCATGGCATCTTGCTGCTTCAGAGTGGTACCTTAAAAAATGAGACAGGCTGTAAAATTTATTTGGGATTTTAGTTTTGTCTCCTGGAGTGATTCAGAACCAAACAACAATAACAACGAAACAATCACCTCTCCGCAAATGACCAACTGACACTAGACCAAAGCCTATTTGGAAAAATGACAAAAGTTTACTAGTTATACAAAAAGAGCTCTTAGGTAGAGATGGGTTAGGAAGAGAATAACCGGCAATGAATAAATCCATGAGGCCACCTATACTGTCAGCAGACACGTTTTTATAAATCACAAACATTAAAAAGAATGCATTTGAATCAGTAATGAGGTGGATGAAACTGGAGCCGATCATACAGAGTGAAGTAAGCCAGAACGAAAAACACCAATACAGTATACTAATGCATATATATGGAATTTAGAAAGATGGTAATGATAACCCTGTATGCAAGACAGCAAAAGAGACACGGATGTATAGAACAGTCTTTGGACTCTGTGGGAGAGGGAGAGGGTGGGATAATTTGGGAGAATAGTATTGAAACCTGTATAATATCATATAAGAAACGAATCGCCAGTCTAGGTTTGATGCAGGATACAGGATGCTTGGGGCCGGTGCACTGGGACGATCCAGAGGGATGGTATGGGGAGGGAGGTGGGAGGGGGATTCAAGATTGGGAACACGTATACGCCCGTGGCGGATTCATGTTGCCGTATGGCAAAACCAATATAATTTTGTAAAGTTAAAAAAAAATGAAAAATACTCAAAAAAGTGAAAAATTTTTAAAAAAAATCACAAACAGTTCACACTCCAATAAAGAATAAAATGTTGCCTCTCACGAGTGTGAACCACACGACTTTTCTTTTTCTCAAACCACCCACACCGTGAGAACTCAAGGACTCGTTTCCAGCGAAGACCCACGTATGTCGCGTGTGTATGAACGTCGGTGCTGGCGGTTACCGCCAAGGGGCGCAAGCGGCGCGCACCAGCGCTGGGGACCCCGGGTCCCAGAGGAGCGCGCCGGCCATGCTCACCGCGGAGCCTGGCAGAATCAAAGTCCCAGCTGATTCAGCGATGGCCGGTTTGTGCCCACTGGGAATTTTAACTACGTCCCACAGAGACTCCACATCCTCGAACAAAGACGTGTCGGAGGTGGACAGAGCCCACGGAAGGTAAGGGCCGGGTCTGCATTTCTGCTGAGAATCGGGAATGCTGGTTGGTGAAAACAGTTGTGGAGAAGGAAGCTTTGGGGAAGATGAAGGGAAATCTTTGTTAGCTATTGCCTGTCCCTTCCCTAGGAAAATAGGAAAATGTATACCTGAACCCTTCAAATTCAATTCCATACTTAAATTCAACACTCGGGCAAATTTATAGATAAATTTAGGAACTCTTCAAAGCTCTGTAAAAATAAATTTTCTTTTGTTTGTTTAAGAGAGAGGTGCTAGGTTTGTGAGCTACTCTTCTCAAAGAGAAATAAGGTGATAAGGAGATAAAGAAAAAAATTATATAAGCTTTGACAAACTTAAGTTTGAACATATATTCATTTACTTTTACCTATTTACTATAGAGGGAGGAAAAAAACTTCTTTAATAAAATGAAATTAGTGAGAGTCTCAAAGGTCTTAAAATCTCTAAAGTTTTTACAACTCACTAAAATAAGAAATAACAAAGAAAGTTTCAAAATTCAACATAATTCCAAGATTGTCAGGTCAATTTCTTTATAAACCATTAAATATGATTTATGGAATAACCCAGATAAAATCTAATGCCTTTGCTAATCTAATGCCTTTGCTATCTCTAATAAGTTAGGAGGAGAAAGTGAAAGGATCTGTTTATAGAAAAAAGAATTCCCTTCACTAATTCCCACTGCTGCCCAACTCCAAAATTTCAAACACTGCAGTAATACCAGGTGATGGATTATGATATGTCACCATTTAGAATAGAATGTTGGATCAGCAGTATTAAAGGATGCAGTTCAGTTCAGTTCAGTTGCTCAGTCGTGTCCGACTCTTTCGACCCCATGAACCACAGCACGCCAGGCCTCGGGGCAGCTCATCTTTCTCAGGGGTCCTGGGAAAAAGGAGGGTATCCTGTCTGCTGGCCACTCTCCTCCCAGAGGGGAATGGAGTCTCTTCCCACAACTTCAGCTCTACTCCATCTAACGCCTGAGCTCATAGCAAAGACAGTTCCATGTGTTGGCAAATGTATCACATGAAGAAACACCTGGAAGCCTGGAGGACCTCCTCTGTGTCTAGGCCAACCCACAATTTGCAAAAGACAAAAAATAAAGACTAGGAATATTTGAGAAAAAAACAATACACCTGTTACATACCTAACATGTCTTGTGTAGGTTTTCACATTTAACTAGATATTGCTATTTACATGTTATAAATGAGGAATGAGAAGCCTCTTTAAGTGATGCCCATGCACAGCACACAAGAAAACAGGGGCTTCCCAGGTGGCGCTAGTGGTAAAGAATCAGCTTGTCAGTACAGGAGAAGCAGGAGAGCTGTGTTCGATCTCTGGGTCAGGAAGATGTCCTGGAAGAGGGCATGGCAACCCACTCCAGTATTCTTGCCTGGCGAATCCCACGGACAGAGGAGAATGGTGAGCTACAGTCCACAGGGTCACAGAGTCAAACATGACTGAAGCGCTTAGCATGCAGTACGCAAGCACACAAGAAAATAGAGACCAGAGTCTTCACACCAACGGTTCATGATAATAATTCAGAAAATAGAACTAATTCGTTCCACAAGAGAAAAGGCGTAAAATGTAACATCTTCATTTGTATGCTTTCTTCTTCATTTGTAGGTTTTCTCTAGTTTCACTTAAGAAATAAATGCATTCTAATTCTGTTTGATCATCTGTTGAAATCTAAGCCTTAAAAGAAAGTCTTTTGGGCTTCCCTGGTAGCTCAGCTGGTAAAGAATTCACCTGCAATGCAGGAGACGCCAGTTTGATTCCTCAGTCAGGAAGTTCTCCTGCAGAAGGGATAGGCTACCCACTTCAGTATTCTTGGGCTTCCCTGTTGGCTCAGATGGTAAAGAATCCACCTGCAATGCACAATCCATGAGTTGGGAAGATCCCCTGGAAGAGGGATATAGCAATCCACTCCAGTATTCTTGCCTGAAGAATCCCATGGACAGAGGAGCCTGACAGGCTACAGTCCATGGAGTAGCAGAGTCAGACATAACTAAGCACCGCACGAGTTTTGTATTACTACAGAGTTACTTCTTCCATTAAAGTTTTAGCTTCATTGTTTATAATATACTGTGAAAAGTGAAGAAAAGCTATAGTTCATACATTTCAATAGTTTATCATTCCTCTTATTACAAATCTAAAAGCATCTCATAGCAAATTCAACCACTTAATTTGTTAATGCCATTGGAATAAACTATTTGAAAACAGGATATACCAATTACCAAAAAAGTATTCACTAATTTATTCAACAAATATTTCTTTCTTATCACCATCAGGTAAGCACTTCTAGATGCAGGGGGTATGAAATGGTTGGAAGAAATGAAAGAAAGAAAAGAAAAGAAATGGTGAAATGAAAGAAATGGTTGGAAATGCCTCCTGCCTTCACTGAGACAGACAAGTAAAACAGGTCAAATAATGAAAAGTTCCATAGAGGGGGAAAAAATGGTATAGAAGTTGATGGATACAGTTTAAACTTATGTGATCAGTGAGGCCTCTGATAAGGGCCATTTGAGCACAGGGAACAACCTTAAAGATGTGCAGGTGCAACCCTGCAGCCATCTGGAGATTGGGCATCCCAGGCGGAGGAAACAGATGATGGCAGATCTGGAGAGCCGCACACTGCAAGTATCGGGTCCCGGTGCTCTAGTGCTGCATGACATAACTAGAGAGAAGCCCACATACCTACTACAAAGACCCGATGCAATCAAATAAATAAAAAAAAATCCCTGAAGCAGTAGCACAGCTGGTGTTTTAGGAGAAGAGGTAAGGGGGCCAGAGTCGCTGGAAGCAGAGCAAACAGAGGGAAAAGAGCGTAATGAGGTCAGAGCAACCATATGAAGCTAGATTATTAAAGACCTTATAGCCCCTGAAAGGGCTGTCTATGGCTTTTACTCCAAATGTGATGGAAGTTACTGACTGCAAAGGAATGATAACACACTGCCTTGAGTTTTAAAGGAACACTGAGTACCGTGCTGAAAATAGATTACATGAGAGGAAAGGTGGATTCATAGAAACCAGGAAGTAACTTCAACTACACAGTGGCAAGATGATGGTTGTTTAAAGCACCATGGTAGCAGTGATGGTAGGAAGAAAGAGCTTGATTCTAAATATATATTTATGGCAGAGCCAACAGGGTTTACTGATGGGTTATATGCAGAGAAAAAAAGGGAGAGGTGTGAATGATGACTCCAAGAATTTTGGCTGAGAAACTGGAAGGATGAAGTTGCTATTTAGAGATAGGCAAGACTGTGGGAAGTGTAAGATTTTGAGTGGAGATTAGAAATTCAGATTTGGACAGATTGGATGTGAGGTACCCAGTAGACTGGGCTTCTCTAGTGGCTCAGTGGTAAAGAATCCACCTGCAAGGCAGGAGACACAAGAGATGCAAGTTCAGTCCTTGGATGAGGAAGATCCCTTGGAGAAAGAAATGGCAACCTACTCCAGTATTCTTGCCCGAGAAATCCCATGGACAGAGGATCCTGGAGGGGTACAGCCCATTGGGTCTTAAGAGTCAGACTCGACTTTAGCAAATAAGCCACCACCACCCAGTAGACATCCAAGTAGAGTAGCAAGCAAGCACTTAGACGCAAGAGTAGACCATAGACTCATTAACATATGTTGTTGTTCAGTTGCTCAGTCGTGTTATGGACTGCAGCACGCCAGGCCTCCCTTGTCCCTCACCATCTCCCGAAGTTTTCCCTAGTTCATGGCCATTGCATCAGTGATGCCATTCAGCCATCTCATCCTCTGACACTGTCTTCTCCTTCTGCCCTCAATCTTTCCCAGATCAGGGACTTTTCCAATGAGTTGGCTGTTCATATCAGATGACTAAAGGACTGGAGTTTCAGCTTCAACATCAGTATTTCCAACCAGTATTCAGGGTTGATTTCCCTTAAGATTGATTGGTTTGATCTCCTTGCTGTCAAAGGAACTCTCAAGAGTCTTTTCCACTTTGAAGGCCTCAATTCTTCCAGGCTCTGCCTTCTTTACAGTTCAGCTCTCTAAACCATGCAGCTCTCTAAACCAGCTCTCTTCCCATTGGGAAGACCATAGCCTTGACTATATGGACCTTTGTTGGCAGAGTGATGTCTCTGCCTTTCAACATACTATTTAGGTTTGTCATAGCTTTTCTGCCAAGAAGCAAACATCTTCTGATTTCATGGCTGCAGTCACCATCCACAGTGATTTTTAGAGCCCAAGAAAAGGGAATCTGTCAATACTTCCACTTTTTCCCCCTCTACTTGTCATGAAGTAATGGGGCCAGATGCCATGATCTTAGTTTTTTAATATTTAGTTTAGGCTGGCTCTTTCACTCTCCTCCTTTGCCTTCATCAAGAGGCTTTTTAATTCCTCTTCACTTTCTGTCATTAGAGTGGCATCATCCACATATCTGAGGTTGTTGATATTTCTCCCACTTATCTTGATTCTAGCTTGTAACTCATCCAGCCTGTCATTTCTCATAATGTGCTCAGCGTATAGGTTAAACCAACAGGGTGACAGCAGATAGGCCTGTCATACTCCTTTCTCAATCTTGAACCAGTCAGTTTTCCAAATTAACTGTTGCTTCTTGAGCTGTATACAGATTTTTCAGGAGACAGGTAAGATGGTCTGGTATTCCTATCTCTTTAAAAGCTTCCATAGTTTGTTATAATCCATATATTCAAAGGCTTAGGTGTAGTCAATGAAACAGTGGTAGATGTTTTTCTGGAATTCCCTAGCTTTCTCTACGATCCAGTGAATGCTGGCAGTTTGATTCATTAACGTGTGAGTGAGTGAGGGAGGGAGGGAGTCGCCCAGTCATGTCCAACTCTTTACGACCCCATGATCTGTCCATGGAATTCTCCAGGCAAGAATACTGGAATGGATTGCCACTGCCTTCTCCAGGGGATCTTCCCAACCCAGGGATCAAACCCGGGTCTCCTGCATTGCAGGCAGATTCTTTACCATCTAAGCTACCAGGGAAGCCTCCATTAACATACGAATAGTATCTAAAACCCTGAGTGGTGATGAGATTAGGAAGAGAGGCAAGCCCAAAGGCTACACTCTGTATCCTGATATTTGGAGGTCAGGGAGATGTGAACATCAGCAAAGAAAACCAAGAGGAACTGGTCAATCATCAGTCAAGTAGAAAGAGGCATTTATATTCCCATGCCAACAATTGGATCTTTTAAAAATTATTAATAAAACAGGCATTTGATAAATATCAGTTTTCCACAAATTTTCTTCTTAAATTCCCCATATTTCAAAAATTCCTGAATAACAAGGCGGCTGAAAGAGTGAGCTACCATGAATTCTTTTGACTTGTCCCCCAAGTCAAACTTGACTTGCCTTTGATTTTGCCTATACCTGAACCTGAACTAAACCTAATCCTGAACTATGCCAGAACCTGAGCAAAGTTTAACATTCCCACTAACTTAACTGACAAAATATTTATTACGAATCTAGCACATGCAAGTCACAATGCTATAGATACTGGTGTCAGGAGATAGGGGTGATTAATACATGATCCTTGTTCTAAGGAGTTGATTGTCTAGCAAGGAAGACAAAACATGTACATCAGAAGTAATGATACAAAGTTAACATAGATAAAATTACAACAGTTTCAGAAACATATTTGGGGGCCAAATTCTTAGAGTTTAACAAGGATTCCATTATAATCAGGGCTTCCCAAATGGCTCAGTGGTAAAGAATCCACATGTCAGTGCAGGAGACATAGGAGATGTGGGTCTGATCCTGAGGTCAGGAAGATCCCCTGGAAGCGGAAATGACAACCCACTCCAGTATTCTTGCCTGAAAAATTCCAAGGACAGAGGAGCTTGGCGGGCTACATTCCATGGGGTCACAAAGAGTCAGACACAACAGAGCATGAACAGGCGCCATTATAATCAAGGCCATATCTCCAAACCAAAAATGCAATCGAAATATTTCAAAGATTCCACTGATCATCAGGAAAATAAATATTCTTCTGCACTAACATTGAATGGTAGTACCTCTCTGATACATAGAACATCTTGCCCATCTTAGCCAAACATCTTCTGACAAGGAGACACCTCTGAAAATGACTTGGGACTGTGCTGCCGAGAACTGAGATATCATGACTTCACTGCTATAGCTGGAGTGCCAAAGAAGAGTTATTGCTCCCTTGATCTTTGTCTCCAGTGCATACTCAGGAGATGTTGCCAGAACATATCAATTGGATCTGCACTTTAATGGTTTTACCCCTGCCAAGTTGTCTGGGACTTCCCATTCACAGGCGCTCCATGTGGTAATGTCACCGCCATCTCTCCCGTGCACTGGAGCTCCCCACTTCAATCACAGAAGCAGAACCCCTGTGTCTTGCTGTATAGCTCAGAGAAAGAATGAACAACTACAAGTAAAGCTGACACACTAACATTCACAGCTCATTTTCACTTGTCTTTTAAGTCCCCATTAATGCTGGGTGGGGAAGGTCAAAGCAAGCCTTAAAGTGCTTTTGCCTATGTCTTCCAACACAGTGTCAAATGCATTAGGAAACCTGGAGAGTAG
Source organism: Nanger dama (assembly GCA_917880005.1). NCBI lineage: Eukaryota > Metazoa > Chordata > Mammalia > Artiodactyla > Bovidae > Nanger > Nanger dama. The sequence continues at coordinate 29,554,567 of CAKJTW010000003.1, forward strand.
CATTGACTAGATTCTTCCAACAGTCTGAAATTTACAGTTACTTGTAGAATATTTCCAGGCTGCTCATTTTCTTGAAGGTAATGAGATATGATGGGGCCAGCTAAGATGTATGTTCATTCATTTTTTTTTTCATTCATGAAACTGATACTGTGCTAAATTCTCGTACTCTAAAGATAATGAAAGCACAAACCCCTGCCATCAAGAAACTTACAGACTTGAGTGGGTGCAATTATTTTTTTTTAAGTTATATACAACATGAAACCTATATTACTGAGAAATGAGAAATGTAACAAACTATTGGAACAGATAAGGAAGCAGCTAACTGCCAGAAAAAGGCCAGGGGCATGGGGGTGGGGGTGGGGAGGGGCAGTGTGGGGAATATGCTGAAATATTATGAACTGTTATGAACTGAATCCTTGTATCCTCCCAGAATTCCTATGGTGAAATCCTACTCCTTCAATGTGATGGTATTAGGAGGCATGGCTTTTGGAAGGTAATTGGCTCATGGGGTAGAGTAGTCAGAATGGGATTCTTGCCCTTATAAAACAGACCCCAGAGAGCTCTGTTGACCTTTTCCACTATGTGAGGATGCAGCCAGGAGCCTTATGGTCTATGAACCATAAGGTGAGCTCACAGAGACAGAGAATCTGCTGATGCTGGAAAACTTGAGTATCTAGAGCTCTGAGAAGTATTAAGTCACTCAGTCTATACTATTTTTGTATAGCCACCTGAATGAACCAAGCTTGCTAGAGACAATGGTACTTGAGAGGACTCTCGAAAAATGAGCAATTTTCACTAGGCAGGAGCAGGGAAAGGAAACCGAATGTTTAGATGTGAATTATCTTGGTATTTCTGGAAGCTGGAAGACAATGGCCCAAATCCTTGAAGGCTATGCATCTTTCAAAGGAACGAAGTCATCCTGGAAAGCTTTTTGTATGAGAAGGTATGAAATATGGTGCAGAGTTTGGAATGAACATTCTGAGGATAACTTAGAAAATGGATAAGAGGTGGAAAGAACATAGAGAAACCAGTTAGGACATTATTGAAATAGATAGACCAGCAGAAGAGGATATAGATAGATAAATTAGGTAGATAGATACAGATATAGATAAGTTAAGGCAGAAGGGACAGAGAGAAGCTGGACTGATCCAAGAGAAATTGTGGAGACAGAATCAATATAATTTGGTACATACTAAATGTAGGGGAAAGTTAGGAGAGCTACGAGGGATGAGAAACTGAGAGTGTGAGAAGGAAACCAGTGTTTAAGGGATGAGGAGAGGAAGGTGAACGAAAAAGATGTGGCAAGGGGAAATCCAAGAACGGGTGGTCCAGAAGCCAGGTGAGGAATGAGTTTCAGAGGAGGAATATTCAACACTGTCATTCCCAAATAAGTCAAGTAAAATGAAGGTGGGGAAACTAGTGCATGGTCATTAGAGTTGAAGACTAGAGGCCAAACAGTAGTGAAGAAAGAAGCAAGCAGGGGCCAGGGAAATGGAGACTGCAAATGCAGCCTATTTCTCCATTAATCCCTTAAACCAGATTTAGTGAAGTCACTCAGTCGTGTCCGACTCTTTGCAACCCCATGTACTGTAGCCCACCAGGCTCCTCGGTCCATAGGATTTTCCAGGCATGAATACTGGAGTGGGTTGCCATTTTCTTCTCCAGGGGATCTTCCCAACCCAAGGATCGAACCTGGGTCTCCTGCATTGTAGACAGATGCTTTAACCAGACTTAGGAGGGTTTAAGTCCACTGTCAGAAGCTATAATGCCCAGTCATTTGTTGCTAGTAATTGCTGTTGAGCCAGACCTCTTGTAACAGAGGACAGAGGTGCAGGACGGCATGGGAGCGCTTCAGTCTGCTTTGGGATGCTGGCTACATGGGGAAGGCACCTTGAGGTTTTGAGCCAGGCACATGTGGTTTGGAATCTCAGCTACTTGACCAACTAGAGACATTACTGAACCTCCCTGGAACTCTTTTCTTTAAAAACAGAAATAATAATCCACTCACTTACTCATGGACACACCTCACAAAATTATGATGATTGAATAACATAATGCAATTAGATAGACTATTTAGCACAAAGGCAAAGCTTCCCTTTGTTTAATACCTATTGCTGTTATATTTATTATGTCTAATATTAACAATAAAGAAGTTATTCACTTGGAATGATCTACAAAATCAATAAGGACTCTTGGCAAGGTCTCTTGGGCATTTGCAATGAGAAAGCACATGCCAGTAGTGAGTTTTCCTGTGAAGTCTGCATTCCCTTTACACTCTACCATCTGAAAGTCAATTCAGGTCTATAGATCTAGGTTCTAACCAAAATCATTTTATGAACAATTCCTGGATGAATCATTTGTAGAGCAGCCAAGAGAAAGGAACAGTTGATTTTCAGAACAGAAATACAATTTTCTCATTAAAAAAAAATCTGTGAAACTAAACAACTCACATGAAGTCATTTAAGTAACTTCTATCTTTCCTGTAGTTTCTCTGCTTATATAGCAAATCTAGGTTCCTTACCCCCCTCCCCATCCCTGCCTCCTAGTATCCATAATTTTGTATGATCTCCTCCCCTTCAGTGTGGGCAGGATTTACAATGTGCTTGTAACCAACAGAGTATGTAACCACCAACTTGTGATGTGCTTGTAATCAACAGAATGTCATGCCCATGATTTCATTACATCATACAAGATGTCTTTTGCCAGTGGCCCCTCCTTGCTCGCTTCATGTAGTAAGCAACCACGTGCTCATGTGGCAAGGAACTGTAGGCATCCTCTAGGAACCACAGGTAGCCTCCAGGAGTGAAGGACAGCCTGCAATCAATAGCCAACATGAAGCTGGACCCTTATTCCTACTTCTACAAGGAAATCAATTGTGCCCATGATCTGAGAGAGTTTGGAAATGGAATTTTTCCCAGTCCAGTGTCCAGATGAGAACACAACCCAGTTGATCTTTTGTGAGACCCTGTGCAGATGACCCAGCTAACTCATTTCTGGATTTCTAACCCACAGACACTGAAATAAATACATATAATATAAGCTACTAAGTTTGTGGTGATTTAACATGAAGTTAAGTGTGCAGTTAAACCAATCTAAAAAGATGAGTTAGTGAGATTTTCTAATACTCAAGGGAGGGCTTCCCTGATAACTCAGATGGTAAAGAATTTGCCTGCAGTGCTGGAGACCCAGGTTTGATCCCTAGGTCAGGAAGATCCCCAGGAGAAGAGAATGATAACCCACACTAGTATTGTTGCCTAGAGAATTCCATGAACAGAGGAGACTGGTGGGCTACAGTCCACCAAAGAGTCAGACACAACTGAGTGACTAACACTAACTAAGCCATGATCAAAATCCAAATTATCAAATAAAAAATTGCTTTACCTGACTCATAAGAGGTGTGCATTCCTAAACACTGAGAAACAGGTGTTCGTGGCACCTGTGATGACAATAAGCCATATGCAATGATACAAGGAGTCCAGATTCAGCCCTGAAACAGGCTTCTGATCAGTGTATGGTGTAAGGGCAATAGAGACATCCATGAGAGGCACTGACTCCTGCAGTAGAGGTTTGTTTTCTTTGCCACCCGATATCTACTCTTTCATCTTTTGGAACCCTGATTTTCTTCTAGGTAAACCACCTTTTCTCTACACTTAGACCTTGCTTCTGATAAAGCTCTCTCTCTACACCAGCTATAGAAATGACAAATGACTTAGGCCTGGCCAATCAGAGTTCCATATTTCCCTGATTTCAAAGATTACTAAGGTTTGCCACATAATTCAAGCCAAGCGGGGAGAATCAAGCCAATGAGTGCTAACCTCAGGATTTTTTTCAGTTGCCAGAAAGTGGCATTTCTTTCTGCACTGGATTATAACCTAAGAGGATATAAATCTGGAGCTTTGGCAACCATCTCACTACACATGGAGCCATAGAAGGGAACCAGCCCAGATGGATGCAGAAATAAGAGACATAGGGAGGGAGAGAGACCAAGTTCCAAAGACATTTGAACTCCTGGATATAACTTTTCATGGAACCAGATTTATCCCCATACTTAGTACTCTTGCCTGGCAAATCCCATAGACGGAGGAGCCTGGTGGGCTGCAGTCCATGGGGTTGCTAAGACTGAGCGACTTCCCTTTCACTTTTCACTTTCCTGCATTGGAGAAGGAAATGGCAACCCACTCCAGTGTTCTTGCCTGGAGAATCCCAGGGACGGGGGAGCCTGGTGGGCTGCCGTCTGTGGGGTCACACAGAGTCAGACACGACTGAAGTGACTTAGCAGTAGCAGCAGCATCAGTCACTTGAGCTCAACCATTCTTCTTTGCTTATAAGAAATTGAGAAATCCTCCTGTAGTTTGAGTTCAGTTCAGTTTTGTAAATAGCATCTCTTCTGGTACATCAACAATATTTGCTCAATGCCATCTTTATGGCTAATAAGTCCAACCTTGCAAAGCAAAGTAGCAAGAGTAAAGCTCATCTATCACAGACTCAAGTGAAAGTAACTGTTTGTCATTATGGGTCTAAAAGCAAGAGAGCAATTTTCAAACGTTCCATATAAGCAGTGGCTGCTTTTTGCAGGATCAAAAACAGAATAAATTCTAGACAGTCTCAGAAAAACTTGAAGTTCTTATTTTGATTTTGAAATAGACTTTGATATCATAGCTTAAGAAGGTAATGCTTTAAGTTTCAACTTCATAATGGTTTCTTTTTCCCCAAAGGAACTTATTTTTGAAATGATATAAAAGTCTTTCCATGTCAAGAACAAGAATGTCTACTGTGATAATCCTGTACCTGATATCCTTAAGAAAAAGATTCATGAAACATCAGGAAATCTCAAGAACAACAGAAACTCAGGAGTAATACTAGACAGTATTACTGATGACCAGCTACTGAAAAGCTTTGGCAAAGCCACATTTTATCATCAATCCACCAAACACAATTCTCATCCTACCCCATGGCTCCTCCTTTTACTGTTCCCTCTAGTAGGATCACTCTTTCCTTCAGACCTCAGTGTAATCGCTGTCTTCCCAGACAGTTCATTGTGTATAAAATTCAGAAAAGACCACCCTAAATAAAACAGCACTCACTCAATTAATTTCTAACCCCTTATCTTGTTTTATTTTTCTACGTGGCATCTCTCACCTGACATGTTATATTCATTTGTTCACCTGGTGAATATCAGAAGGGGTAAGACTTAGATGTCCATCATGTCAGTTACTTATCATCTCCAGAAAGTCCTACTTCACCTGCAGATTGTAGCTCTTGCACATAGACTACTTCAAAACCTACACAGCTGCTTGGATGAGACTTTAATTACTACACCGGTCAAGGTCCAGTAAGGAAACAAAACCCACAATAGGTATTTCAACAGAGGGAATTTAGTATAGAGAATTGGTTCCTCAGGTAGTGGGTATTGGATGAATAAAAGGAGGAACAGAGAAATAGCCAGAGATTGGAACAGCAGGAGGCAGCTACCACCCTCTGGCTGAGGAAGCAAAGGGAAGAGGTCAAGGCTATTATAACCTAGAAGCTCAGAGGTGAGGCCCCATGGATATGCAGCTCAGACTGCATATCTGTGGAGGGAAAATGACTTGGTAAGTGCTCCCACCTCTGAGGGAAGTGCAAAGAGGCTGCCTCTGGAATGCTCAAAGAAGCTGGAGACTGGAACCCATGCTGCTGATAGCACCATGAAGGGCAGTGCTAAGATGCCAACAACAGAAACAGTGAGCCAAAAGCTGGAAAAGGAAGCCCTTTCTCCCTACTCCCATCTCCCAATAGTCCTTTTGTCACAAGATCAGAGAATGCCCTAAGCAAAAGCGAACTGTAGTTTGCAGAATTCCAGCCTTAACGTTCAAAGCAAGATATGAAAGAATGGATTTGAACTGAGAGAAAATAGTTTAAAAACCAGCACAGATCCTAATGCATATCTCCAATTCCCTTTTCGTAAAAGAAAAACCAAATTTCAAGTGAAATGGTAAAGTGGTTTTCTCCTGACTGTATTGTCACTAGTTTCTCTTATAAACTGTGTTGATTTTAATCTAGAGTTGTTCAGTTCACAGGTCATGTCCAACTCTTTGGAACCCCATGAACTACAGCACACCAGTTCTGCTGGAGTTTGATCCCCTGTCCTCCACTATCTCCTGGAGTTTGCTCAAATTCATGTCCATTGAGTCAGTGATGCTATCCAGAGTACCAAAGATGAACTCTGGGTGGTGTGGGAACACATGAATTGTGTTCCTATTCAGGATCCCATCAATAGTGGGGCTAGAATAAGGGGCTCTATTCAAGGGACCTCAATCAAAGAAGAAATTACCATATTTAAAAGGGGGCTTAAAATAGGACTGTCTCTTTCACATATTCCCTCTAAATAAGCTAGTATAGGTGCTCAGAGATATACTTACATTACATAATTATCTGTTATGGTAGTGAAAATTTGGAAATAGATATTCACATGAATAGATAAATTAGATCACTTTAGAAGAACAGATCAATTAAATGGAATGTTAACTAATACAGTAGATTCTTATATAGCTGTTAACATAAACCATATAGACATGTATCTGAACAATTTAGAAGTGTAACATTGAGTGGAAGCAAAAACAAGTTGCAGAATAAAATATGTTCAATATTCTATCATTTGTATAAAACATGCCAAATTATGTTGTGTGTAATTTACAAATACTTGCAGCAAAAGGATAAAATCACAGAAGGAGTCATAATGCCCAAATTTACATTTGTTTTACTCCTAGGGAGAGAAGAGAAACATAGAGGCATCCTCAGGGAACTCCAATGATCTCCAACCTGGATGACTTCTTTAAAGTAAATCTGAATTAAATATAGCAAAATGTTAAGACTTGGCAGTTACATGGTGGGTGTTTGTTGTATGATGCTATATTTTTCTATGTTTCTGAAATGTTTCATAAATTTTAAAACTGGGAAATATGAAGGGCACTAAAAGCTCCATTAACAATGGCCTAGATCACCCCTTAGCATAATTAACAAGAGCTCAAAGAAAAGAGGAACTTATAACCACATCTCAGCAACTCCATTGCAAGGTTTCTTTTCAGAAACTCTCTCCACAAAAGTGGACACTGGAAAAGAGTACCAGGGAGGGAGAAAGAGGACTTAACAAAAGGAAAGATAAGAAGAGAAGAAGAGAAGAGGATAAATTCTCCATGGTATTTTAAAAGATAAATACACAACACAGAGAACAACACAGGAAAGAATCTTCCTCGGCAAGAAGAATCAAGGTACATAAGTGAAAAAGTTCTTATTAAATTGTAGTTACTACTTGACTCTAGCTTCTTCCCTGTTGGGCTAGATAACTGCAAAAAGATACACCTGCACCAATTACAGTGTGTTTCTCAGGGCAAGGAAGCCTCCTGAGCTTTTAATTATCAGGTAATTTCATTATTAAGGAAAATTTTCTGGTTCTCCGGGAATTGTGAAAATGGAATTAAAGCTTATTTGTAGCATAATTTACCTTTAATTCCTCTAATCCGTTCCTAATGGTAGTAAGAAGAGGAAAATAGAAAATGGGCTCTCTTACTTTAAACTTGTCATTAAAAATGCCCTACTACCTATTATAATAATATTCAGAAATCAAGGCAAAAATTGGATCTTTATTTGACCATTCATATGTTATATGTTCTAACTTCTCTCCATATAAAATTGTGTTACACATCTGAAATTTCCTTTTAAAATGACACAAAGTTGAAAAACAAGTAACACTGACAATAACAATCTCTGAAAACTAGAGGTTTTGTCAAGGTTCTGAAAAGTAGAGGTTCTGAAATATCAAGGTTCTAGAGGTCAAGTAGTGGCATGTTCATTAACACCCAGCTTTTCTAAAACATGCAAGTCAACATAGCAAGCAAATTAACTTCATAAAGCTTTTAGAAAACAAATTCTGAAGCTTTTGCAGAATACTCAAACTTTTTCATGGACAGTTCTGGATAACCAGTGACATGGTGGCAAATGCAATCAAACGAAGTATAATGTACTAACAAATGAAGATAAATTTAACCAGGGACGGGTTTGCTTTCAAGAAATCACTTGGGCAATAAAAAAGCAAAGTTCCAGTACTGCAATTAAAGGAAAGCAGGAAGTAGCATTCTGTGTTCAGAAAGTCATCCTCCAGAAAAGAAATGACAGAGAAGGCGATGGCAACCCACTCCAGTACTCTTGCCTGGAAAATCCCATGGACGGAGGAGCCTGGTGGGCTGCGGTCCATGGGTTCGCTAGGAGTAGAACACGATTGAGAGACTTCACTTTCACTTTTCACTTTCATGCATTGGAGAAGGAAATGGCAACCCACTCCAGTGTGCTTGCCTGGAGAATCCCAGGGACGGGGGAGCCTGGTGGGCTGCCGTCTATGGGGTCGCACAGAGTCAGACACGACTGAAGCGACTTACCAGCAGCAGCAGCAGAAAAGAAATGAAGGTTGTATAATTTACAAATCAACTGCATTCTCCTGCCTGAAACCATTTAGTCTCAATTGCCACAAGTAATCCTCAGAACATCAACAGAACAAAATACCTTCAATCCATAAAAGCTTGAGATCAACGAGTAACTAAGAACACAGTATGGTTTTCCCTTCCATGTTACATTAGCCTTGTAGAATAATCTGATTGAAAAGTCAAATTATATCACCATGATTTCAAAGCCTGCTGTTCTATTTTTCAAATACATTCCATCTAGCCAAAGAGTATTTCTAAAGTTCTATATGCCAATGTACTTGGAACACATTAATTCCATTAGCGAGCTATTTCAGGAAACAGTGAGCATATTTCTTGGAAACAAATACATGTGGTTAAAAAACAGTCTCAAAAAAAAAAAAAGTACAAGGTGAAAAACTGTAAACAAAGATGATTTTTAAATGCAATTAGAATTCTTTCCCATCACATATCAAAGGTGTCATAACTGCTTCTAGACTGAGAAGTTGCTGTTTGGGATTTGGGTCTTTTAACCAAAAAGCCTATCTTGAGATGGCACTGTAAGGACTCTATCTGTCTGTTAATCATAGGCAACTGCTAAATGAAGTGTATCTATTTTCTCTGTTGCATTACTATTGGCAACCAGGTCCTCAGTAAGTGCCCAGAAATGTTTCCATGGTTACAAAAAGCATTCAGCATCCCTCTTGTTTTGGGCCAATTTAGTTTAAAATCTATTGTGGAGAAAAATATGGCACATTAAAAAGCATGAAATCAAGATACAACGTTATGAAAAGAATTCAAGGTTAAATGGGAAAAGCAGGCTTGACAAGGCTTTTTTAAAAGTACATATAAATCACTGATTAAAATGCTGCCTTCTCCTACAGTATCTCCAAATACATCTCTTTAGTAGACTACAAAGAAGCCCGTATGCTAAAGCTGATGTGATTCTCTGGTATAAAGGAAAAATTGAGCACATGACAATAATTTAAGACTATTAACTGGCAGGTAAAATAGACTTTTAACATTCATGAAGCTGAGAGTCCAGTCCCTTATCCCAGTTTAAGACAGTCCTGAGGGCATTTAAATAATTTGACGAAAGAGAGGAATAAGAGCTTTTGTTCACTGGCTATAAGGCATCTGAAGTAAATTAGTGGACTCCATCTCATCAGGGAGAGGGAGAAAGATGGAAGCTCTCTAGAGATAACTCAGTAATACTCTTCCATCTATAATGTAATGAGTGATTTGGGATAACAGAACTATCTCATTTTCGTTTTCTAGTGCATTCTCAACTCCCACTGCAACCAAAGAGTCAGGGCATTGAAAACATTTTTTAATCTTCTGTAACGTATTAAACAAATGGTATAAACATTTCAACAGTCTGAAGGAATGGTCCACAGCTTATGCTTGTGTAGGTGGGTCCATTCCCCCAGTGCTTTGTACATGGTAGGCATTCAATAATATTTGGTTTACTGAGGAAGGCCATCATACGTCTCTTTATAGAGGAATATTTCTCCCTATACTATCTACACAAACATTTTCCCCTTTATCATTTTTTCTATTCCTCTTATTTTCACTGTGAAATGGAAAGACTAATTGGGTGGAAATTAGTCACAATGTTATAAAGGGCTAATTTGAAGATTTTTACTTCCAAGAAGATAAAATAGATATACTTTTCCCTATTCTTCCTCCAAGTACAACTCAAAAGTCTGGGCATTGTATATAAAACAAAGATTAAGAAGACTGAAAGGTCCCAAGAAGAAGGCAAACCAGCTAGGGCCCACAAGACTCAAGGGACAACACGGTGATGAGTTTCTTGGGTTCTTCCGCCCCATGTGTTGCAGACTTGAAGCTGAAGAAGGTGGCAACCCAGAAACACCAAAAAGCAACGACACAAAACTCAAGAGACGCCTGCTCTCTCTGTGCAAAGGGCCAGGAAAGGGACAGAATACCAAAACAGAAAAGTTTTAAACAATAAATACTATAGTCAAATAGCACAGGAAAACTGTGTCCCCCACGCTCAGTCATGCCACCAAAGGCCAAGTAGGCAACCTAGACTTCCGTCCTTACTAAGCTTTAAGGAGGATCGTTTTGGCTTGTCTCAGGTCATATTTAGAGAGGAAAATGGCAACCTACCCCAGTATTCTTGCCTGGAGAATCCCATGGACAGGGGAGCCTGGGAGGCCATGGTCCGTGGGGTCTCAGAGAGTCCTACATGACTGAAGTGACCAAGCATGCACACACACCAGTATCCCCACTAGGGGGTGCCAGAGAAGGCTGAGGAGGAATCTGGAACTTTTCATCACTGATGGCCAGTAATAAGTATCTTGTGCCCCACAGTATCAGTGGAGGGCTCATGAGAAGTCTGTACCCCACCTGGAGTAATGAGGTACCCCTGCCCCTCTCCACTTGGGTGGTGTCAGAGGAAGGTCTAGTGGAGACCGGATTCTCACCATCATCAAGGCTACCTTCACCTCTACGTCAGGTGAATCTCTCATCTAACTCAGCATTAGTGAGGAGCACCCCTTCAAGGGTTTAGGAGGCCAAGAGAAAACTTGATGTTTTTCTGGATGTAATTGGAACTGGATGTTACTGCCTCTGCCTAGCAGTAATAAGGTGGTACCCCAATACCCCGCTACAAGCTTGGCAATGACTCTCTTTAGTTGAGAGGCCTTTCTGGGGGAGTAATGTCAAAATAAGGATAATCATTTCTTTTTATGCATTCACACTGTCTTACACATTGTTTCTTCTTACTAGGTACTATGAAAACTGGATTTAATTTAGATGACCATTATATCTACTATTGTGAGCAAGAATCTCTTAGAAGAAATGGATTAGACCTCACAGTCAACAAAGAGTCCAAAATGCAGTACTTGGGTGCAATCTCAAAAATGACAAAATGATCTCTGTTCATTTCTAAGACAAAGTATTCAATGTCACAGTAATCCAAGTCTATACCCCACCCACTAATGCCAAAGTAGCTGAAGTTGAACGGTACTATGAAGACCTTCCAGACCTTCTAGAAATACACAGAAAAGATGTCTTTTTCAATATAACAGGCTGGAATGCAAAAGTAGGGAAATCATGAGATTCCTGGAGTAACATGCAAGTTTGGCCTTGGAGTACAAAATGAAGCAAGGCAAAGACTTACAGAGTTTTGCCAAGAGAACATGGTAGTCATAGCAAACACCCTCTTCCAACAACACAAGAGATGACTCTAAACGGGGATATCACCAGATGGTCAGTACCAAAATCAGATTGATTATATTATTTGAAGCTGAAGATGGAGAAGCTCTATACAGTCAGCAGAAACAAGACTGGGAGCTGACTGTGGCTCAGATCATAAACTCCTTAATTGCCAGATTCAGACTTAAATTGAAGAAAGTATGGAAAAACAATAGGCCATTCAGATAAGACCTAAATCAAAAGCCTTATGATTATACAGTGGAAATGATAAATATATTCAAGGGATTAGATCTGACAGAGTGCCCAAAGAACTATGGATGGAGGTTCATAACATTGCACAGGAGGTGGTGATCAAAACCATCCACAATAAAAAGAAATGAAAAAAGGCAAAGTGGTTGTCTGAGGAGGCCTTACAAATAGCTGAGAAAACAACAGAAGCAAAAGGCAAAGGAGAAAAGGAAAGCTATACCCATCTGAAAGTGGAGTTACAAAGAATAGCAAGGAGAGATAAGAAAGACTTTCTAACAGAACAATGAAAAGAAATTGAGGAAAACAATATAAGTGAAAAGACTAGAGATTTCTTCAAGAATATTAGAGATACTAAGGGAACATTTCATGCAAAGATGGGCACAATAAAGGACAGAAACAGTATGGACCTAACAGAAGCAGAAGATATTAAGAAGAGGTGGCAAGAATACACAGAAGAACCATACAGAAAAGATCTTAATGACCCAAATAACCACGAAGGTGTGATCACTCACCTAGACCCAGATATCTTGAAATGCAAAGTCAAATGGGCCTTAGGAAACATCACTAGGAACAAAGCTAGTGGAGGTGATAGAATGCCAGCTGAGCTATTTCAAATCCTAAAAGATGATGCTGGAAAAGTGCTGCATGCAACATAGCAGCAAATTTGGAAAACTCAGCAGTGGCCACAGGACTGGAAAAGATCTGTTTTCATTTCAATCCCAAAGAAAGGCAATGCCAAAGAACATTCAGACTACCATACAATTGCACTCAGTTCACATGCTAGCAACAGACTGATTCCAAATAGGAAAAGGAGTATGTCAAGGGTGTATATTGTCACCCTGCTTATTTAACTTCTATGCAGAGTACATCATGAGAAATGCTGGGCTGGAATAAGCACAAGCTGGAATCAAGATTGCCAGGAGAAATATCAATAACTTCAGATATGCAGATGATACCAACCTTATGGCAGAAACTGAAGTAGAACTAAAGAGCCTCTTGATAAAAGTGAAAGAGGAGAGTGAAAATGTTGGCTTAAAGCACAACATTCAGAAAACTAAAATCATGGCATCCAGTTCCATCACTTCATGGCAAACAGATGGGGAAACAGTGGCTAACTTTATTTTGAGGGGCTCAAAAATCACTGCAGATGGTGACTGCAGCCATGAAATTAAAAGACTCTTACTCCTTGGAAGGAAAGTTATGACCAACCTAGAGAGCATATGAAAAAGCAGAGACATTACTTTGTCAACAAAGGTCCATCTAGTCAAGGCTATGGTTTTCCAGCAGTCATGGATGACTGTGAGAGTTGGACTGTAAAGAAAGCTGAGTGCCAAAGAATTAATGCTTTTGAACTGTGGTATTGGAGAAGACTCTTGAGAGTCCCTTGGACTGCAAGGAGATCCAACCAGTCCATCCTAAGGGAAATCAGTCCTGGGTGTTCATTGGAATGACTGATGTTGAGGCTGAAACTCCAATACTCTGGCCATCTGATGCAAAGGGCTGACTCATGTGAAAAGACCCTGGTTCTGGGAAAGATCAAAGGCAAGAGGAGGAGGGGACGACAGAGGATGAGATGGTTGGATGGCATCACCAAATCAATGGAGTAACTTCTGGGAGTTGGTGATAGACAGGGAGGCCTGGTGTGCTGTGGTTCATGGGATCACAAAGAGTTGGACACGACTGAGTGATTGAACTGAACACATGCTAGCAAAGTAATGCTCAAAATTTTCCACATGAGACTTCAACAGTACAGGAACCGAGCACTTCCAGATGTTCAAGATGGATTTTGAAAAGGCAGAGGAACCAGAGATCAAATTGCCAACATCCGTTAGATCATAGAAAAAGTAAGAGAACTCCATAAAAACATCTACTTCTGCTTCATTGACTACTTAAAGCCTTTGACTGTGTGGATCACGACAAACTGTAGAAAATTCTTAAAGAGAGAGGAATACCAGACCACTTTACCTGTCTCCTGCAAAACTTGTATGCAGGTTAAGAAGCCACAGTTAGAACCATACGTGGAACAATAGACTGGTTCAAAAGTGGAAAAGGAGTACATCAAGACTCTATATTGTCACTTTGCTTATTTAACTTAAATGCAGAGTACATCATGCAAAATGCCAGGCTGGATTAAGCAGAAGCTGGAATCAAGATTCCGGGGAAAATATCAATCACCTCAGATGTGCAGATAATACCACCCTTATGGCAGAAAGCGAAGAGGAACTAAAGAGTCTCTTGATGAATGTGAAACAGGAGAGTGAAAAAGCTAGCTTAAAATTCAACATTCAACTAAGTAAGATTATGGCATCTGGTCCCATCACTTCATGGCAAATGGATGGGGAAACAATGGAAACAAGAACAGGCTTTTTTCTTGGTCTCTAAAATCACTGCAGATGGTGATTATAGCCATTAAATTAAAAGACACTTGCCCCTTGGAAGAAAAGCTATGATAAACCTAGACAGAGTATTAAAAAGCAGAGACATTACTTTGTCAACAAAGGTCTGTCTACTCAAAGCTATGGTTTTTCCAGTGGTCATGTATGGATGTGAGACTTGGACCATAAATGGAGGCTGATCACCAAACAACTGATGCTTTGAACTGTGGTGTTGGAGAAGATTCTTGAGAGTCCCTTGGAATGCAAGGAGATCAAACCAGTCCATCTTGAAGGAAATCAGTACTAAATATTCACTGGAGGGACTGATGCTGAAGCTGAAACTCCAATACTTTGGCTACCTGATGTGAAGAGCTGACTCATTAGAAAAGACCCTGATACTGGGAAAGATTGAAGGCAGGAGGTTAAGGGGACAACAGAGGACAAGATGGTTAAATGTCATCACTGACTCAATGGATATGCATTTGAGCAAGCTCTGGGAGATGGTGAAGGACAGAGGAACTTGGCATACTGCAGTCCATGGGGTCACAAAGAGTTGGACACAACTGACCGACTGAACAACATGATAGCTCTCTAACATATATCCTTCCCTCCAACGTAGTCTGGAAACTGATGCCACAGTTATCCTTCTAAAATGGAGTTCTGTTGGTATCACTCTTCATTAAGAGCTCTTTGAGAGTCCCAGCTACTTATAAGATAAAAGATAAATCCTTAACACACACATAAAAGGCTTTCCCAATTGCAGCCTATGCTTCTAGCCTAGCCTTATGATCGATCCCTGAAAATGTCATGCTGTCCACACATCTGTGTTCATGTCATTCCTTCAAATGGAATGCTTTTCTCTCTCCACTCATTTGTTAAATTATAACTCATGCCTAGAGTTTGTAGTCCTATATCGTAGGCTCTGTGGAACCTCCTCTGATCACTACTGGCAAAACTATCTCAAAAGTTACCGTGTTGTTAATTGTTCTAATTTTCCACAACTTTTTAAAATGGGACCTCTTACATGTAACTATCTCTTAGACATTAGGAAACTCCTTAAAGGAAGGTCGATATTTTATTTGTATGTGTATCTCCCAGCCCAACATGTTACCCAAATTAACGAGAATGTCCAGCTTAGAGTGTTAAGTGTTCTAGCTTCCACTTACAATGTAAAACAAATGGAAATGATGCTATCACACTTTAAATAAAAATGAAATCTACATAATATGTAAAAGTACACATTTTAAAACTTATTAGAGAGTTGAGGTCATAAAGCAACCAACTAATCCAAAAGTTACAAAAAGAAAACTTCTTTCAGTGGGAGAAAGAGCACAAGCATTTGCTTGCCAGGGGTAAATGCTGGATTCATACTAGCTGGCAAGAAAAATTAAGATAATATTGTCAAAGAATTTCTAAAGATCAAGTGTGTACTGGCACAAGAGTAGAGAGCCCACAGGAGCCACAAACCCCAGGGAAACTGAAACCCACTGAGAGGCTTGGCTCCACAGAAGTCACCTGGTACTCAAGCATGAGCAGAGCAGGGCAGGCAGGGCAGGGGTGGAGAAAGCTTCCCGCATGGTATGGTTCTGGAGGAGGGGAAGAGCAGCTGCTATAGAAAAAATCAGACACCTCACCAGGATTCCTCTCTCATCTTTCCACTGTAGAATAAAAGCCACGAGCCACTTGGGAAAGGGCAGCAAATCCCATCACCCTCAGACCTTAGGTAGAGACACATGAAGGTGATGAACAGAATAAAAATTACCACCTCTGCAGAAGAGGCAGAAAGAAGTCCTGGGGTCAGACATGTGAAAATCCCCTAACTCTTGAGGGAGGGGCAAGATAACCGAGAAGGCCCTAACCCAAGACACAGGAACATATCATCTGCCTAAGACAGAGGCTGCTCCAGAACAGCAGGAGACAGAGACTTCCAACATAACCACACCATACGAGCAAACACCAAGTACTGAATAGCATCAGGCTCGTTCTGGGAAAGGGCCAGCATCCTGCAAAGGGAGACCCTCTCTGAGCTGCAGGCAATAAGAAGAGACTCAATGCTAAAGATGGAGCAGATAATGACCAACTCTGTAGCAATCATGTCTGAGCCATAAATACAATGTAATAATAGAGGGTTTTGAACATTATGCTTCCCTTGTGGCTCAGCTGGTAAAGAATCTGCCTGCAGTGGAAGACCTGGGTTCGATCCCTGGGTTAGGAAGATTTCTTGGAGATGGAAAAGGCTACCCATTCCAGTATTCTGGCCTAGAGAATTCCATGGGCTGTATAGTCCGTGGGGTCACAAAGAGCTGGATACGACTGAGTGACTTTCACTTCATTTTGAAGGCTATACTACAAGGAGATTAACAATAAAAATAGCAAAATCCAAGCCCAGCTCAAATTCTGACTAAATCACTCAACACCTTCACACTAAAGGCCCAGCATTAGAAAAGGCTAATCTAACTTCTAGGCAGAAACATCATTTACTTCCCCTACGTATGATGTTCAATTCTCAATCAAAAATATAAGAAAAGCAACAAAGCAGAAGGGGAAAATTACACTGTCAAGACACAAAGAAATCGAGAAAATGAAACTGAGATACAACTCACAGGTTAGAGGTATCACAAGGAATTTAAAAGTACTATGACTAATATACTAAAAACATTAATCGTTGAAAAAGGGAGAAATATGCATGAATTGTTGAGGAATTTCAAAGAGACTGAAATAATTTTTAATCAAATCAAAATGTTAGAAATGAAAAACAAGGCAACAGACATTAAAACATATTTTTGATTGGCTCATCACCAGACTTCATACAGCCAAAGAAAACAGTAGTCAACTTGAAGACTATGTCATTAAATACTGCTACCCAAACTGAAATACAAAGGACAAAAAGATTGAAGGAAAGAAAAAGAACATTCAAAAGCTATGGGATGATATCAACTAGACTAATAATTATATAGCTGGAATACCAAGAAGAGCAAGAGAGAATGGATTAGAAAAAATGTTTGAGGAAGTGATGGTCAAGAATTTTCCAAAACTAATGAAACTCACCAAACCACAGACACAAGAAGGACAGAGAACACCAGTAAAAATGAATGCCAGGAAAACATGCACATGTACAGTATTAATAGAAACGCATACACACATGCCCAGATATATGCTTTTGAAAACCAAAAGTCTCTAAGGCACCCAGTTGGGGGTGGGGGAGACACATTATATTATATGCAGAGAAACAAAAGTAATAATCATAGCATATTTCTCATATGAAAGCTATGCAAACTACAAGACAGTGAAATGGCAACATTAAAATGCTGAAAGAAAAATAACTGTCAACTCAGAATTCTTTACCTATCTAAAATGTATTTCAAAACTAAATATTTTTCAGACAACTCAGATAATTTATTAGCTACATATACGCACAAGAAAAGTTAAAGAGTTCTTCAAACAACATGAGGTAAATATAGAATTCTTATTTTAATTATTCTAGGAGATAACTGACTAAAACAAAGCTGTATCAGCATACTGAATATTACTGAATATGTAAAAGTAAAATATGTAGTAGCAAAAAGTGAAGGATGAGAAGAAAGAATTTGGAGCTTACTGCTGTAATATCAACTAACTATAACTGAAGTAGTACAGTATTATTTCAGGATAGGCTGCAATTAACTAAAACTATATGTTGTAAAATCTTATGATGATTATTAAACTTTCTTTTAAGAGATAAAAATAATGAGCCCATAGTGGAGTTAAAATGGAATAACAAAAATATTCAATCCAAAAGAATTGGATTGAATAAAGAAAGAAAACAAGATAGAAGAAACAAACAATAGATGAAACAAATAGGAAACAATCTAACAAAATGACAGATCTTAGTTCATTATCGATAACTACAATAAATGCAAATAGTCTAAACACACCAAATAAAACTAAAAGATTGTCAAATTGGATAAAAAAGCAGGACCCAATTATATGCCACATACAAGAATCCCACTATAAAGATAAGGATAGGTTTAAAGTTAAAGAATAATAAAAAAAAAAAAAAGCAGGTCATGCCAACACTAATCAAAAGAAAGCTAGAGTAGCTACATTAACATCAAAGTAGACTTTAGGTTCAAGAAATACTGCCAGGGATACAAAAAGGTGTAATATATAATGACCAATAGGTCAATTCACCAAGGAGACATATATTTCTAAAGTGTGTATGTATTTAACAACAGAGCTTCAAACTACATGAAGCAAAAATTGAAGAACAGAAAAGAGAAAAAGAGCCAATTCCACAAGTAGAGTTGAAGGCTTTAGTACTACTGTCTCAGTAACCAACAGAAGAAAATAAGTAGACAAAATCAGTATAAAAATAAGTATATAGAAAATCTGAAATAGCATCAAACAGTTTGAAGTAAGTTATAGAACACTGTACCCAACAACAGGAAAATACATAGTCTTTTCAAGTACACATGAAACATTCAACAAGTTACAACAGGTCAAGATGACAAAACACAAACTTTAATATCTTAAAACTAAAAATGCTCAGGCCACAACTGAATTAAACCAGAAACTGGTAACAGAAAGTTATCTAGAATATTCCCAGAATTTGTAAACTAAACTATACACTTTTAAGTAAACAATGCATCAAGACAGAAATTAAAGGTAAATTAAGAAATATTTTAATACAATGAAAATAAATATATATAATATTTTTAGGTGTAGACAAAGTAGTACCTAGAAAAATGTATCCATTAAATGATTATATTAGAAAAAAAGAAAAAAAAGACAACTAATACTCAAAGCAAGCAGAAGGAAGAAATAATAAATAATAGAAACACATCAATACAACTAAGAACAGAAAAACAATAGGGAAAAATTAATGAAACCCAAAACTCGTTCTTTGAAAAATATATAGACATATAGAAAGTCCTCTACTCAGACAGACCATTGCATAAAAATGAAGATAAAAATTACCAATATCAGGAAACAATGGAGAACTAGCATAAATACTACAAACACTAAAAAGATGAAAAACTATGCCCACAAATTGAAACCTAAATGAAATGAAAAAAAAAAAATTCTTGAGAAGCCAAATTGCCAAAAATCACTCAAGAAAAAGATAGACATTTTGACTAATTCTATATACCCTAAAGAAATGGAATTTGTATTTCAAAATTGTCTAACAACAAAAATCCCAAATTCAGCTGATCTCTACAGAAAATTCTAGCAAACATTTAAGAAAAAAATACTGATTTAACACAAATTTGTCCAGACTATGAAAAAGGAGAAACATTTCACAACTTATTTTATGAGGCCAGCATTACCCAGATACCAAAACCAAAGATATTGTGAGAAAACTATTATTAATATCCTTTATGTAAACTGATGAAAAAAATTCCTCAACAAAATATTAGCAAATAAAATCCAGCAATATATGAAAAGAATAGTATATCATAACTGAGTAAATTTTATCCAGGTATGCAAAACAGGTTCAATATTCAAAATTAAACACTCATATAATTCAATAGATGCAAATTTTCATTTGACAGAATTAAATACCCATTTTGATTAACAATTCTTAACAAGTTGGAATAGAAACAAATTTCAATATAATAAAGAGTATCTACAGAAAGTTACACCTAACTAATACTAAATAACAGAGAAAGACAAAGCTTATCCACCAAGCCCAGGATCGAGGCAAAGATACCCACTTTCACCATTAATGAATCAAGAAAAAGAAATAATAGACATGGACATTGAAAAGGAATAAATGAAACTGTTATTTCTCTGATATTATCTACAAGGAAAAGTCAAAAACAGCTATTTTTAAAAGTTATTAGAACTCATCATTGAGTTCAAGGAGGTTGCAAAATTCAAGATTATATGCAAAAATCAGTGACATTTTTATATATTAGCAAGTAGCAATTGGGAAATGAACATTATAGATATACTATTTCCAATTATATCTAAGAAAAGGGAAATATTTAGGTATAAATCTAACAAGATATATATAAAACCTGTATTCTGGAAACTACAAAACATATGGAAATGATGTGGTACACCATGTTAGCAGATTTTAAAATACAGTGTTATTAGCATATTGTCTCCAAATTGATCTATGGATTCAACACAATTCTAATGAAATTCTCAACAAAGTTTTTGTAATAACCAAAAAGCCTAATTTAAAACTATATGGAAACAAACTAGATTACCAAAGCAATTTTTGAAAATATAAGTCAAATACTCATCTGACTTCAAGACCATAACGCTATCGCAATCAAGACAGTGTGTTATTAGAGAAAGAATACAAATACAGATTAAGGGGGAAAATGGAGTCTGACACATATATAGATAATAGATTTCTGACAATGTTATCAAAACAAGCAATGGAGAAAGAATAGTCATTTTCACACATGGTGTAGGAATTATCAGATACCCATATGGGGAGAGGTCTTCATTCATACCTTACATCATGTAAAAAATTAACTCAAAATAGAGCATAGCTCTAAATGCAAAGTTTGACCAAACTCAGGGAGACAATGAAGGACAGGGAAGCCTGGTGTGCTGCAGTTTATGAGGTCACAATGCGCTGGACGTGACTGAGCAACTGAACAACAACAACAACTAAATGCAAAATTCACAACTTTAAAATTTCTAGAATAAAACACAGTAGAAAGGTTTAGATGTGATACCAAAAGCACAATTCATAAAAGCAATACTCGATAACATGGATTTCATTTAATTAAGAATCTGTTCTTTGAGGGATATTGTGAAGAGAATAAAAACTCAAGCCACAAAACTAGGAGAAAATGTTTTTAAAGTATATACCTAAAAGGTAACTCATATTCAGAATATCAACATACCTTTCAAATCTCAAGAATAAGAAAACAAACAATTCAATGAAAGTAGGCAAAAATTTTATAACCCTACAAAGATGTCTTACAGAATACAACTACATGAAAATATGCTCAGTGTCATTAGTTGTCAGGGAAATGCAAATGAAAGCCAAATGGGATGTTAAAACCTATGAAGGATCTATGATTTTACCCTATTTGCACAATAACAAGTTTGTCTGCTACTGTTTTATAGACTTTGGCAAAGATGCAAGACTTCTGGGTCAGAGACAAAGGACAATTTATTACTCACAGTACCTCCAAGTATCAAAAGGGCAGCACAGAGGCAGGCCCAGAGAGATTCCATGCATGCGTTGGGTTTATGTCACAGCCAGCGAACACCAAGTTTGGAAAATCTCTATCATTTGCAAGCAAATTTGCCTAAGATTTGCCCTGAAGAGAGACATTACTTTATTAGACTGGATAGCAAACAAATATCCTCTGTGCTCTGGAGGGAGATATTAATTTCCAAGGCTGTCATACAAACACCCTTGAAATCCAAAACAAAAGGCTGTTTGTGGCTCTGCCCTGCTCATAGCATATGCAAGACACCAATGGAAACTTATCTCCCAACATGAGTTATAACTACACATCTATGAGAATGGCTAATAATAATAATATCACAACCATAAGGATATGAGTGACTAGAAATCTCATACAGAACTTTTGAGAATGTAAAATTATGGAATGGAATGGAAAACAATGGAATTTTTTTATAAAGTTAAACATATACTTTCATATGACCCAGAAATACCACTCATAGGCATTCGCCTAGTTGAAAACAAAACATCTGTTCTGCAAATATTTATAGCACCTTTATTCCTATTGCTAAAAGCTAGAAACAACACAAATACCCCCTCAAGGGATGAATGGATCAACAAACTGGGCCCATCATGCAATGGATTATTATTCAGCAACAAAAACCAAACTACTGGAACACAGGACAACATGAATAGATCTCCAGTGTACTACAGTAAGTACATTATGGGATGAATCAGACTCAAAAGGCTACAAACTGCGTAATTCCATTTATATGACATCCTGGAAAAGGTAAACAATAGAAAGAGAAAATATATCAGCAATTTCCAGGAACTGGAAGTAGGGAAAAGGATTGACTCCAAATGGGGGAATTTTTTGAGGTGATGGAACTGTCTTATAACCTGTGTGGTAGTGAGGATACCATGTGTTTGTCAAAACTCACAGAACTGTACACTAAGAAGAAATTTTACTATATGTAAATTGTAACTTTTAAAATACTAGGGGCAAGGAAAGTTACATGTATAAGCTCTAACATTAGACTACCTAAGCTCTGTGTGTGCATTAATCGCTCAGTCGTGTCTGACTCTTTGCAACCCTATGGACTGTAGTCCATCAGGCTCCTCTGTCCATGAATTCTCCAGGTAAGAACACTGGAGTGAGTTGCCATTTCCTTCTCTGACCCAGGGATCGAACCCAGGTCTCCTGCATTGCAAGCAGATTCTTACTGTCTGAGCCACCAGGGAAGCCCCCTAAGCTCTGCCTCTTCCTAAATGTCAATCTTGGGTATATTTTTGAATTCTAAGCAACAATTTTCTCAACTGTAAAGTGAGATTAATAATAGTATTTACAGTTGTTAGCTTTCCCTTTTGTTCCATTGGTAATTATTACTTGATGTCCTTGGGTTTCCTGGTGGCTCAGACGGTAAAGCGTCTGCCTACAATGTGGGAGACCCAGGTTCAATTCCTGGGTTGGGAAGATCCTCTGGAGAAGGAAATGGCAATCCACTCCAGCACTCTTTCCTGGAAAAACCCAGGGACAGAGGAGCCTGATAGGCTACAGTCCATGGAGTCACAAAGAGTCGGACACAACTGAGCGGCTTCATTCATTCATTATGCACTCAACATTGTGTTCGATATTGAGGATACAGAAATAAATCTGCTACATGGCTCCAGGCTTCCATAAGGCTACAAACATTTCCTGAATGAACAAATTAACCACAATTGTTTAACTGCCATTAGATTATTACAAAAATTAACAGAAGCCAGTGTTAAACACTTACTGAGCCAAGTTCATGTTAATTATTTTAAATATAGTTCAACTTAAGCAAGAATTTTCTAAAATAGGAATAGAAATTTCAAGTCAAGTCTAAGAAATCCTATTAGTAGACCAGACATTTCTAGGATTATCTCTAATTTTTAAAGACTTGAAATTGCATCTATTTATAGTTTATCAGATACAGAAAGCATATTAGTCTAAATTGTTTTCACCAATTGATTCTAGCATATAATATTACTTTGAGTAAGAGGATTAAAAAAGCATTATAAAAAGAATATGAAATTATATTTCTTCATTTACCAAGACTTTATATATCTGGATAAAACATTTCTCTAAAAAATAAAGCTACAAGGAATCACTGAAAATGGATGAAGAAACTATGAAAGTATTCCATAAAAATCTATTCCTGCCAACAAGAAGAGAATTAATGACTTCACTTTTATATAATATAAGAGATCCAACCATCTGCATGAGCTTGTGTACAAACCCACATCCTATAAAGACACCCAATACCTTTCTTGTCTATCATGTACCTTCTGTCTGTCAATAATATGGAATGTCCTTACTTCAGGCTTAGTATAACAGAAATGTGAGAAATTTATGCCAGAACATACTACAGCTACTTTTATAGAGTTAATTACATTTTCACCATATTCATTATGCATTTATTGAAGGCCTATTATATGCTCAGTTCTGACAGGATGATGCTCTATAGGCAGTTTGTTTTAAATGTGTCCTTTCCATTCAATGCTAGAAAAAAGTGAGCTATTCTTATTCCAAAGATTTCCTATCTACTGTCATCTCACATCACGTCTCAGTACAACACTGTGAGAAGTGTTCTTGGAGTGTTATCAACTAAAAATTCTGCAACGAGTATGGCTTTTTGCACAGGATTTCACACTGAATAATATAGTAACATCTAGAGATTCCTAACCTAGTTAAAAAAAAAGAGAGAGAACATTTTAAAAGATATTTTAAACAGCATGACATATGCACAAGGGGCTTCTCAAACAGAACCCACAGACTCATTTTCACCATTCACTTGCTCAGAACTATTATTTTGAAATATGGAGCCCACCAATATGGATGTCCCAAAGTTTCATACGTTGAAAATATTCTTAAGGATTATATCACTCATTAAGAAGCCAGTGTATGAAAAGATAATGAGAGAAAAATAAAATTCAAATGATAACTGAAACAAATAAAAATAAAATGAGCACAAATTTCCCTTGGACAAACCCAGAGAAAATGATTACTGGCTAGCTTACCTTGCTTTTTCCCATTAACATTTTCTAAAATACGAGAGAGGTGGCTGTCAAAGCCATGTTGAAGGCTACTCCTTTGCTTTTCAAGGTGATGTTCTTCCTCAACAATAGAAGAAAGCACATGTGGTGGCTTCTGGTCATCAAGGGTCTGACTGGGCCACTGGGTCATTATGGAACAGGAGTTCTTTACATGTTGGCTAAGTCTGGGGCTTGAACTTTGGCCAGAGTCCTGAAAATCACTATTGCAATAGGAGAAATGATCCACTTCAAGAAACAAGGAATCTGTGTTCTCTTGGCACTGATCAGTGCCTTGTTCTTCATCTTCAAAGCCAGTTTCTGGAATCTGAATATCATTTAAGTCCTGGTCTAGCATATCACTCAATTTAGAGTCTTGTTTGCTGAAGTTAGCCAGCGAAGCAGATAACGTGTCTCCTGCTTGCTGGAGAGCTTCATAAACCCTAGATATCCAGGAAGAGAGAGGCTGGAAGAAGTTCTGAGCATCCTGGGATGCCATGACCAACAGCATGGCCAGCGATCTGATGTCTACAAGTCCACTTGCTCCATTCCTTCAATACTCTGGACTTAATGTGAATTATAGAACATGCATGATGAGAAATTAAACTGGACGTCTCTTAATGGCTGTGAATATTTCTCTCTCAAAACTTCTCAGCTGAAACAGAGGAAAGAAATACTTACCCTGTTAAAGTTACAACCTCAGGCCACTACCAGATTCCTACAGTCTATGTCAAACAGCATTTGGGGACCAAAAGGGGTCATCATTGGAATCCTTAAGGCAGCTAAACAAAACTGACTGTGAAAGTCTGAATGTAGATTATTTCAATGCCTGTTCACCTCTGCAGACATGTGAAAAACTTCCATTAGCAGTAATGGGCTCTATTCATGTGGACTGAAAGAAGTCTGTCCTCATAGGCCATGTTTAACAGCATGAAAAGGATAAATGAATCTTCATTAAGAGGCAGTTGAATGTGACATCTCAAAATAGAAGAAAGGTTGGATGCTTCATCTGAAGATCCCAAGAGCAGGCTAATAAGCATCTCCACTTTGTGATACAAACAGTTATCCTTTCAAAGGAAAAGTATACCAAAAATTAAAAAGCTTTTAACAAATCTTAGAGCAGGGTTATATATTTTTACGCAATTTTCAAGAATTACACATCTTCTTGGGGAACAACCAACCTCTGAAAGATTGAGGTTGGCAAGTGGATTACGCAGCTTACTGGAAACAGGCCCTTAACATTCTGTTACCCTTGTCTGTGTTCCACATGCCCAAAGATAGCCCTCCACAACCTGTGAGATTCCTGGGAGATACTTCTTCCCACAAGATTCATAGCCTGAAGTAGGCAGCCACAGGACATTGACAGAATAACAAGGTACAATGAAGATTCTAGGGCTGAATAGCTATACTTTCGCAGATATACATGCATACAAACAGGTACATATATACCTGTGAGACATAATCATATGGATGTGTATTATGTATGTACATGCTTATTGCCTTTACACGGCTCATCAGTATCTCACGATGAAAGTTACAAATGACAGCAAAGCAGTCACCGCTTCCACTTAATCACTCCAGCTCTTTTATAGTAATAGCTTCTTTCTGACCAAATCTATCAACCATCCTTTAAATTTCAGCCCTCTTGACCTCAGGCTACTACACGTGACATGACTGCGTACCTACCTAAAAATTTCTCTTTAGCCTTTGTAGTAGCCATACATTGATTCATTCAATAAACAAATATTGATTAAGTGACTACGAAGGGCTGGGCACAATGCCAGGTATAAGGTATCTGTCCCTGTGGAGCCCACATTCCAGTTAAAGGGAAACTGAGCTCTCTGCACTTTCTTGAGGCTGAATAATTCATGTGCCTGTCTTTCAAGCTCTTCCTTGTCTACCCACCAACTACATATATGCAATCACTCATTGTCCTACAGTTTCTCCCCTCCTCCACTTTATACTCATCAGCTGGGAGAGCTGACCTATCCATAAATCTCAATTAACACTCATTTTAAAAACTCCAAAATATACATCTCCAGGCCTAGCTAAATCCCTTTTACCAGACTTGCACATCTGGTTGTCTAAGCCAGTGGTTTTCAAACTCTGCTGTGTCAGAATCACCTGGTGAGCTAATGAAGAAAACAGAGGCCCAGGTTAATTAAAGGACCTAGACCTTTGGATTTTTGTCAGGTGCTTCAAGTGATTCTGACATGCACTCCGCAATGTGTGACAGGTGCTGTTTTAAGGAAAGAGCTACACTTGGACCCCTCACCCAAATCTCAACTTCAGCTCATCAAAACACAGCACCTCACTTTGCCACAAGTGCCCAACTCTCTAGACTTACATTTAGAAGTGAAGTGTTCATCGCTCAGTGATGTCTGACTCTGCAACCCCATGAACTGTAGCCTGCCAGGCTCCTCTGTCCATAGGATTCCCCAGGCAAGAATACTGAAGTGGGTAGCCATTCCCTTCTCCAGGGGATCTTTGGTTGTGAATTTCTGTTCAAATCTCCCCCTTTCCATTCCTTCCATCCCAAGTTCTGCTAATTTAGTGTCTATAAAGACTCACTTCCATTATATCTTAGTTATCACCTTTCCCCACACTGTAATATCCTCAGATATGACATACCTAGTCGGTTTCAGTTTCTAGTCTTCCCCAGCTTCAATCAATCAATCCTCTAGCTTTGCTCACCGTACTTGATGTCGCATCAGGTGTATTGCCTGTCTTCTCCTTAGAATGGAAATTCCATGGAAGGCAGGGACTGTCCATTTTGTTCTCTGGTTTATCCCAGTGCCTTCAAGTATGCTGAGCACATAATAAATCCTCAATAAATGAATTAACAAATCCTATTTTAAATTGTGCAAGAACAGTGTCTAGCATATAGTGTGTATCAAATGTGTTAAACTAATTAATAAAGCCTTCTCAGAACTGTTGAAAACATCTTAATGTTACCATACAAATTCCCTGCTTGTAACACTGAAGAGTTCTTCCAGCATTTGTTCCACCCCATTTCACCATCCACAATTTTTGTGTGTGTGGTTTTTTTGTATGTTTGTTTAATTTTCCTCCATAAATATTTTTGCTTAATTTAATATGCTTTGGGGCATCACAAGCCTTGAAAGTTTCCTTAAAAAGCACTAGACTTAGCTTCTACCACTGTGCCTTACATGAAACTTTTTAAGATAGAAATGACATATCTTCCTTAGTAATCCAATAATCTTTTTATTTTTCTATTATACAGAGAAAACTTTATTTTCCTGTACAACCCAAAACCTTTGAATTTATACCAGAATTTTCTTATCCAGTCTTGGATCTAGTAACAGCCTATGCTTTTGGTCTCATGTCTTCATGTCTCCTGAAATCTCAGTCCATCACACCCTCGTGGCAACATTTTTGAAAACAAATCTTGCATCTTTCTCCTAGTTTAAAAGCAAACAAACCACAAAAATAAATAAATAAATAAAGATCAGTATGGCTCCCTATTTCTTCTTCTTCAAAATTTGAGCAATGGCAAAGATTAATTCTTGTTTGTTAACACAGAATTTTTAAAAAATAAATTTGAATGCCTCCAGCTCACTGCCGTTGTCACCTCTCTTTGTTTATACCCACTAGCTTTACTCCTTTCTGTGTAGTCTTGTCTGACCCCTGGAGGCATGTGGTTTTCAAGTTCTACCCGGTAGGATAAAGTTTACATTCTTTACCATGGCAAGCAAGAGGAGAGATGCTCAAAAATTGATACCAGCACTGCCTTACTGCCCTTTTGGGCCTCCTGCTGTGGGTCGACTCTTCAACTACTGAATCACTAGCTGTGAGGAGGCCTAGGGGTGCAACAGGACAGTTGCAGGGGCCTCAGATCAATGGCTCTTTTTCAACCAACTTGGAACTCTTTCAATACCCTACCTTTTGCCCTAACTGAAGGTCCGGCTGAGTGTGAGCGTTCCCACTGATGCGGCCCACAGTGGGAACTCAGCCAGTCCTCACCACTCTTCACTCTGAAGTCCTACTGACTCATCACACTAACACACTGAGTGTTTTCCAGAGTGACTGTGCTCCTTCCTGAGCTCTGTTTGCTCTTCTCAGGCTGCCCTCTCTTCCTACCCTGCCTGGCAAATACATATTCTCTAGAATGAGTCAACTCTTCCTCTACAGAGGTGTGGCCTCAGAGTGCTTTGAGTGTGCCATTATGACAGAAGGTTTTACTTGTTGTGGTAATTATTGGTCAGGCTTCCTCTTCCAATGGACTGTGAGACCTTCAGTGCTGGGACTGTGTCCATACTTTCTAGTTCCAGGACACACACATGGTAGAAACACTATCAACGTTTGTTGAATGAGTGAAGGAAAAGTACTAGTGAAAAAATGTAAAGCTAAGTAGCTCTAATTCCTTCATTTTTCTTCAGCAGTAAAGTAGTGACCTCTAACAGTGCCCTTTCACTTTAAAACCCAAGGATTTATCATTGTGGGGCAAAAAGCATTTTAATACCGAGGCTGGATGTGTTCTACAGTAAGTCACCTTTTCAGGGATTTGTTTTTTACTTTTCTCGATAACTAGCATTAAATGATCTCAAAGTGACTGGAAAGAGACCAAGTCTCAGTCTATATGTGAAAGGATGTCCACTTGTTATATACCAGAATAGTTCAAGGAAAAGACATCTAGAACCAGAATCTGAAAACTTACTAAGTTAGCAACACTGGAGAGCTTTCATTGTATATTAAAGCAGTCTGAAGCCAAAGGGTTATGACCTGGCAGAGTAATCATGGAGATATCTTCACTGCTCAGGTAAATTTCAACTTAACTGGTGAGGCATGTCAAGGGTAATACCAGTTATATACCTGGTATACTACTTGAGTGGAGAGGAAGTGGCTTTCTTATTGCTGAGAAGACAAAGTTGATTCTGGTGCTCTATTAAAATTTTTTAATAAAAAATATAATGAAACTACATGAAAAAAGAAAAGATGGTCCAACTGATAAAGATGAAGACTCTTGAGAGTCCCTTGGACAGCAAGGAGATCATACCAGTCAATCCTAAACGAAATCAGTCCTGAGTATTCATTGGAAGGACTGATGTTGAAGCTGAAGCTCTAATACTTTGGTCACCTGATGCGAAGAACTGACTCATTGGAAAAGACCCTGATTCTGGGAAAGACTGAAGGCAGGAGAAGGAGATGACAGGGGATGAGATGGTTGGACGGCATCACCAACTTGATGGAATCAGTCTGAGCAAGCTCCATGAGTTGGTGATGGACAGTGAAGCCTGGCATGCTGCGGTCCATGGGGCTGCAAAAAGTCAGACATGACTGAATGACTGAACTGACTGGCTAACTGATAAAGATGAAAGTAAAGCCACTGATGAATTCCTAGTGGCTACATTTCTTTAAATTTTGTTTTAATCAGAATTACCCTTTAACTATAAAAGTGTTCAACTAAGGTAATTTAAAACATAAGAAATGACCACACAGTCAACACTAAAGGGTTGTGCTTATGTAGGGAGAAAATGATCAAATTCCTGAGCCATATGCTTTCTCACACATTTTGACCATCCTGCGAAGGGTAATTGTGAACAAAAGTGTGCTATCCCCAGAATAAAAATGCTCAGGGTCTTTTAAAGGCTATTAGGTAAATCTTTCTGACTCTGCTTCCTATCTGATGGCAGATGGTTGGATGGAAGAGGAGAGTGATAACCAAAGAATAAAACCAGCTTCTAGGAGCTATGCCTTAAAAAAATCCATGTTATTTTGATGAAATGTCAAGTGGAAGCCCATAAGCATGTATGGTTTTAAAGGATTACCAGCTCCGGGAGAGAGTCAGATATATTTTGAGAGAGAAGAAAATGTTTCAAATGATATGGTCCCCAGGAAACCAAACCCCAGATCAAAATCTTATACAAGTTCATCTACTGAAGTATGTTGATGTTTAACATTTTTTAAAGGAAAAATCGCTTTGGAAACTATACTCTTCTTATTCTCTACCAAAATCTGTAGGGCAATCATAAGTAAACGTCAAGAATACTGGGTTTATTTAAAGCCCCTTCTGGCAACCATTAGTTAACTTCCTTGTGTCACCTGTTAAATGCGGGTTATTTATTACTGGTTTCCTAAAGTGGTCATGAGGCTAATTAAGTCTATAATTTTTATGACAATTATCATACCTTTAGGAGAAAGGCATTTTGCATTACCTAGCATGAACAAGAAGGCTTAGAAAGATGAATAATGCATGAAGTCAAAATAAGAACTACAATATAGCAAGCCATCTTTAGCATGATTCCAAAGAGTCTACAGGTGTTTTCTGTTAAGAGCAAATTTGGTATGTGAGTATGAAAATGTGAAATTGAGATGAAATGTCTTCTGTAGCATTTGTCCAAAATGTGTTCTAAATGTTGGGTTTTAACAAACATAAAAATTGACTACTGAAAACTCTTGATGTCAGCAATATAGATATAATACAGCCATATTGTCATAGCTGAGGAATGGGTAATCCAATAGACCCTTCACTGCTGGGCTTCAGGGGGTATTTAGCATAAAGCAAAACATGAAACTTCATTCTAACCAAAACATACTTTCATCAGTAGACACTGAGAGAAATTAGTCAGTGTGAAAAGAATTAGCAATGGCTTTGGAATCACACAAAATCAGTGTTGGATCTTCCCTCAATAATGGCAGAGCATGGGGCCAGTCAGGTTACCTGGGTGCACCTACATGTCTTTACCTGTAATGTGGGAACACTACCCTCACCCCTTGTCTTGCTATTAACTATGGAAATTGGATTATATAATGTTTTTAAAGCACCTGGAAGAGTCCAGTACATAACAGGCACTCAATATCAGCTTTTCACTACTAAACTACAATTTTTAACATTTTAAAAGGTAAAAATACATTAAGCTTATGTACACAATGGATAAACAACAAGATCCTACTGTATAGCACTGGGAACTATATTCAGTATCTTTTAGTAAACCATAATGGAAAAGAATATGAAAAAGAATGTGTACATGTGTATTACTGAATCACTCTGTTATACACCAGACATTAATACAACACTGTAAATCAACTATACTTCAATAAATGAATTTTTTAAATTGTAAGGTGTTTTCCTAATAAGTAGTCAACGTGTGATTCAAATCAAGGTTTAAGGATCCCATGGTCTATTTTCATCCCATTTCCATCCCACTTTCATTGCCTATTTTACTAATGAAACCATTCTAAAAATAAAAAATTTTGCAATTTTCCAAAATTAGTTTGATAAAGTTTTAAAAAACTACCTTTTTCCAAAGTAAGTGTAATAAAGTAAAAAAATTCTAAACTACGACCTAAGTCAAGGAAGACTTATTTTAAAATCTATTATCAGACTCTATGCAACAGAAAGATTTGTGAAAGCTTTGTATATGAGCATAATAAGTTCAAAAAGACTTAGGTTGATGCAATAAGAATTTTTAATTGCTCAAGTTTTCTACCACTGTAACAACATCTTTTAAATATTCTCCAAATTTCATAAGCCAATTGGGTATTTTGAAGCACCTATTATCTACAAGGCAGAGATGTAAATACACTTCACAAATATTCAGTGGTTACATAAACACATACGGTCCTCAGCATTTCCAGAGGGACTATTTAACGTGACTTTAATAATACAATTCTCTTAAGACTTTGTCACCGCTTTTGCATAGAAATGCATTTTCAGACACACATTTTCATTGAGAATTTAGAATGAATTATATTTAACTAATATTTACCTTTTTAAAGACCCAACCAAAATGAAGAAGAATCTCACTTTGCATCACACTAGCTAGAGTGATCACAGTCGACTTCCCACAAGAGTGCACCTGTGTTCCAAGGCCACTGGCACATAGCAGGGCTTCCCTGGTAGCTCAAATGGTAAAGAATCTGCCTGCAATGCAGGAGACCCAGGTTCAATCCCGGGTCAGGAAGATCCCCTGGAGAAGAAAATGGCAACCCACTCCAGTATTCTTGTCTGAGAAATCCCATGGACAGAGGAGCCTGATGGGCCACAGTCCATGGGGCTGTAAAGAGTCAGGCATAATTGAGTGAGTGGCACATATTAACCGGCCCCAAATAAAGGAGATTCTAAAAATCTCAATTAACATCCGTAGCACAAAAGAATGTAATTAGAAGGTAATGTAATGAAATTGAGGAAAGCAAAATGCAGGCACAATTAACAGAAATTACTCTCAGACTACTCAGGTAAATCTCAGGAGATTTACCAGGTTGTTGATTTTTGTTCCAAGAGAAGAGAGAAACATCATTCATATCACTTGAAAATGCACCAGGCTCGAAGATAAGAAAAAACTATGGAACTAAGGTAATTGCAGCCCTCTAGAGATAAATTAAGCAATATTGTAATTATCTGCAATCATTTAGTGTTTGTTAAGTTTTTTCATTAATTATAGAAATAAATCAGCTTGATGAAAATTTGTTTTAAATAAGATGGAAATAATGTATAAGTTCCCCACCTAAACCCACCTCTTGTTATTTTTGTGTATTTCTTCTATAATTTTTCTTTGCAATTTGCATAGAATGGTAATCACAATACATAGCAAACTAATAGTTCACTTATCTCCTTATCTTTCATCTAGACTTCACCAACAAGGCCTACTCATTCTTTCATCTCTTGAATCTATCTAACTGCCTTCAACCACCTACACAAGTAACACCCAAATCCAAGTCACCATTATTTCCCACCTAAAGCACTTCAACAGCCTCTGAAATGAATCTCTACATTCTCTCCTACCGACCCCTCAAAAAAAAAAAAAAAAAACCCTCCTCAAGATTTAGAAGGCTATGGATGGTTTGACTTCTTGTCTTTAATCGCTCTCTATTTGCTCTCTATGTTTTAGCATCTCACCACCTCCTTTCAGCATCTTACTTCACCAGTCGCCTCCCCACTGGCTGAGAAAGCTCTCTTCTCTCTAGGTCTCTCCTGTCGCCCAAAACCCATTCATCTCCTTTCAGGACTTAACTTACACTTTGCTCTTCAGAATGCTTTGCTTGACAACCAAACCTCATAATCCAGACCCAAATGTGTCCCCCTGAAATACTCTCTTCTAGTATCTCTTTCTTGTTCTTCTTAACATATTATAATTGTAGCTTATTGATGACTTATGTAATTATTTCTTTTAACAGTGTCTTCCTCACTAAACTAGAAGCTCCATGAAATCAGGTGGTGGTAATTTTTCTTTGCCCTTTTGTCAGCATCCAGTTGAGCCACTACCATTGAATAGGCAATCTATAGTTTTGAATATCTGAATACACACACAGACAGTATTATATCACATTTCATTCATTTAACATTTTAAGGCCTTCTGTATATATTCATAGTGTTTTGTGGTTATCATTTTTAATGACTTAACATTTAAAAATTAAATTTTCAATTAAAACCTGAATAACTTTTCCCAAATTCAAATCTATGAAAATACTTATTTTAAAAACAATATGCAATCTTTTATATCTCAGAAAAAAATATATCCAGTATACTCCATCAGAATATAGTTAAATTATATTAATCCAGGCATCATAAATTTTACATTTATAAAAACTTTGACCAAAGTGAAGGTAAAGCTTACTTCTGCATTTTCTATTGAAGTAAAATTGAAAAGAAAACTAGCTAAATAAGATTATCATCATCAGCACCCTCATCATCAAAATATATCAGGGGACTATTCACCTTACAGTTCTTTTTTTTCATTAAGAGGTTAGGAGAAGGGTCTAAAATGTTTCCTTTTCCAATCAGGTCCCAGTAATGCTCATGCTGCTGGTCTTTGACACCTCAAACAGCAAAGTTTTACTGAGGAATGACTTACATATCATAAAAATCACCTTTCTAAACACACCCATTCTAATTATAAATAGATCAATACTTTTTAGTAAATTTATTGAATTGTGCGACCATCATTATAACCCAATGTTAGAATGGCTTCATTACCCCAGTAAGATTTCTGATGACCATTTACAGTTATTCCCCATTCCCACCTCCAGTCCCAGGCAATGACTAATCTACTTTCCATCTTTATGATTTGCCTTTTCTGGGCATTCCATATAAATGGAATCACACAATAAAGAAAAAGATTATGAGAGACGATTGAAATAACACTAAAATAGATATGTGGCACCATCAGCCAGTTCCACTTCTGCAACTACTTACGATCTTGGGAAAGATGTTTAATTCCCTAGACACCCATTTCCTTATGTGCAAAATGATAGAGTTGCACTTGGAAAGTTGTCAGTATTCCTTGAAGAAAATATTCTAAATCAGGAGTTTGGGGAGCTCTCCTTAGCCACCCTCTGTTGGACTTTGTACTCCAACACACATGAAATTCATTTTGCTTCAAACATACCTATGATACAGACATCACAAATTCAAGAATTTAGCAACCATATCAAGTATATAGAAGACATTCATTTTCTGAATTAAACTGAACTGAATTTGGTTGGCCTCCACAAACTAGGTTTCCTTAATCCTATAAGATCTGGGAATTTTTTTTAATAAACTTTAATCTACTTGCAAAATGTTGAATAAATAAATTTTTTCCTAAAGATTATTTTCTCATTTTTTCAGAATCTCAAAAGGGCTCTTTTTAATTTTAATTTTTTTAATTGAAGGATAATTTCTTTACAGAATTGTGTTGCCAAATATCAATATGAATTAGCCATAGGTCTACATATGTACCCTCTCTCTTGAACCTCTCTCCCACCTTCCTCCCGATCCCGCCCCTCTAGGTTGTTACAGAGCCCCAGTTTGAGTTCTCAAAGGGGCTCTTTTACCCACTGTCACTTCTATAAATAGCACAGGTTTGTGAGGTTAGTCTGTCTCTGAAAGATACTCAGCAATCAAAATTACACAAGTTTTAATCTGGTTCACACCATGTCTGTGAGGAGGGAAATAGGAATCTTTCATCTAATGAGATTTCCATGTATAGCCAGAAAACCATTCCAACACAAATTATTACTCCATTGCACATGTTCCTGCTAGGTCCTGGAACATGGCCTCACATTCTTGTTTATACTTGCCCCCTTCTGTCTATGAATGAACACAGCAATACTCTTAGGTTGGAACTCTCAACCTAAATCAATGCTAACAAATGTTCAATATTTTCCTTATGTTTTCCTTTCCTTTGTTTACAAAAGCTACAAGCTAAACAGGTAGTAAAATTGCTTATTTTAAAATGATGATTGCTACACATTTTATCTCCTTCATTAGTGGTTACCAAAACAAGGTCTCCAGGGGTCCTTGATGACTTGGCTCTTAGAATAGTAATGTTAATAACACGACAATGTCAATACCTCTGTGTCTGGCAAACATTAATAATCAGATCCCCCTGGGATCCCATCAGAAGCAGCAGCCTTAATGGGATCTTTGTGGCTTCAAACATAAGTAGGTTGAGTGGGTGGTACATGATGTCTCTCAGGTCTGCCCAGCCACAGTGGCCCCAATCAAAGAACATTTGAAAACATCCTTTTACACTTTCCGTTGCACTGAAGGGAATTTCACATAAGAAATGGGAGCATATTTTCTAAGCATGACAGTGGATTCAAACATTCTTAACTAATTATACATACAAATGTGACCTATTTTATAACATTATATATAGCTATACAAATACAAATCGTATCTATTCAGTTAGACCTAAATAATAGTTATTTTTCTAATTTAAGCCAACAATGCCTGTATTTTACTTTTTAGTTCTCTTTCTTGTTTAATACTTCCAATTTCTCACTACAAGATGTGAAAGTTTGCTTACTGAAGAATAACAAATATCCCTTCAGACTTCTGTTAACACAGCTCAGTTCAACTAGCATTTACTACCATAATGAATGGGATCCTACTTTCTAGTAGTAAAATACTACCTTTCATTCCAAAAAGCATCCTAGTATGAGTCCTTCAATAGAGCAGATAATGGAAAGGAAAATCCTCCAACTGATATGGAAAATGACATTTCACGCTGGTGTCCCATTTCTAAACAGAGTCCCACATAAAATACACATTTGGCGTTCATTTCAGATTTGGTTGGGGGATGGGAATTCTAAATGGAACTCATGCTAAAATGTTCTTAAAATTAATACCTGTTGGGTCTTTGACTATAAAGCCTACCCATGGGAAAAACAAACACTTAAAAGGACTCTGACATCCTTCCAACATAGAATAGTGAGCTACAAAGTACATCTTTAATAAGCATTACTTGTTTAGGGCAGAAGAGTGATGGAAAGATTTGGGAAGATCAAAGACCAACTTAAAAAACAACAAAACAAGGTTTTCTGCTTAAGAGTCCCAGTAAGACAGAGAGCTTTATCATACTTTCCACAATGTGCCTTATAATGCATGATTTGTATTTTGCTTCAAGATAATTTTAAAAGAAACATTCAAAAGTTAATGCCTTAATGGTAAGGTTTTCTCCATCACCGTCTTTCTCATCAAGTGGCCCACATTATTGTGGAATGACGATTATAAATTACCATTCTGTGGTTAATATTCACTAGGGAAAATAAGGAGAAGGCAATGGCACCCCCACTCTAGTACTCTTGCCTGGAAAATCCCATGGATGGAAGAGTCTGGTGGGCTTCAGTCCATGGGGTCGCTAAGAGTCGGACATGACTGAGCGACTTCACTTTCGCTTTCACTTTCATGCATTGCAGAAGGAAATGGCAACCCACTCCAGTGTTCTTGCCTGGAGAATCCCACGGATGGGGAAGCCTGGTGGGCTGCCGTCTATGGGGTCACACTGAGTTGGACACAAAGCGACTTAGCAGCAGCAAGGAAAATAAAAGAGAAAATCAGTTTTTAAGCAGATAGCAGTTTCATTCTATAAAACTGACATTAATTGTTCCTAAATAATAAGAACTGTTTTGAGGATCCAGAGAATAGAAAGTAAGAAAATAAGATTCAAAATGCTTTTGAATCCCTAAATTCATACACTTCAAATAGTACCCTTCACCTTGTCATTAAACCTCAACATTAAAACCTGAATAATATAAGCTCACAAATATGTGAGATTTTGTGAATAAAGCATTTGCTCATGTAAGTGGGTTTTAGAGGAATGTGGATATTTTGATGGAACTGTATAACCATAGACATAGCCCTTCCTTTTACCTTAATCTGTTAGACTGATAAAAATCATGAGATTTTTAAAGCTGGTACTCCAATAACTAGTTTAGAACTGACAACTCAAATAGCTAGTTAAACATATGCTCATAGACACCCACTTCAATGCAGAAACAGTGACCTGTGCTACTGACTATTCTACACAAATAATAATCCTTTCTCTTGCTGCCTGCTCACCAACTGATTTTTTTAAGGCATGTGTCTCTTTAAAGTATAATGATCCTTGCTGACAAGAGAAGCATACAACCCAGTATCCTCTGATAAATCTAACTCATAGCATGATGGATCTCTGAAAGATATCACAGTGAGATCAATTGCTGGTGATGATAACATTCTTTAGCACATGCAGACCAACATACGAGTGTTAAACTTACAAGTAATTTCCTCATCTATAAGTGAAAATGACATGTGGATCTTCAATACATCAAAACCCCTCAAAACTACCCACAAAGTTAGTGAGACAGTTTCACTAGCTCCAGCAAAAGACGTGTTTCAGGCCTTCTCAGATTATCCAGGGAACCCATGCTGGAGGAGTAAAGAAGGACTTTCAACTCACCAAACAATCAGTAATTGCTTCTACCTAAACTATCAAGGTTCAGTGAGGTCTACCCAGAAGTCAGTCATAAGATTTCATAGTATGGCTATTCCAAATACAAAAAGGCTCAGAGTTTCTGCCAAAAATTGACTCTGGACTGTATACAGTACACACACACACACACACACACACACACACACACACACACACACACACAGTATAGTCATTGGGAAGGTGAAAAGTCATGAAGGGAACTATCTGCAGCTTTTGAAATAGTGATGTGTGTTTTGGGAGTTCTCAAACTTAGGTGTTAAACATTTCCACAGCAGCTTGTACCTACAGAAAGCTTCAGATTTATTTTTATTAATATCCTAGCATCACAGAAGCAGCTCAAATGCCACAAGAAGAATCTGTTTCTAAGGTAACTCACTAGGCACCCTCAC
This sequence comes from Nanger dama, assembly GCA_917880005.1. Lineage (NCBI taxonomy): Eukaryota > Metazoa > Chordata > Mammalia > Artiodactyla > Bovidae > Nanger > Nanger dama. The sequence continues at coordinate 29,593,084 of CAKJTW010000003.1, forward strand.
ATAAATAGCTTGGAAAATAGAGCTGCTCATATTCCGACTGTAAAGTGCCCAGATCTGTTGAAGGACTTTTAGTATCTTCCCAGACTTCAACCTAATGTCTCCCATCACCAGCAATCAGCTAGCTGTGTAACATGGTATTTGCTGGGTTGAATTCTTGAGCAAGGGACAATAACCCATCATCTAAATTGCAAGAAAATAAACAGCAAAGGATGGAAAATTTAAAGAGACAGATCTATTCCCTCTAGGACAAGGAAAACAGGGAAATGGAGACAATAGGGTGTAATTTAGAAACAAAATGTCTTTGTTAATAAATGTTGAAACTGGGTGATGGGTACATGGGCTTCATTATACCATTCTCTATTTTCCTATAAGTTTGAAAATTTCCATAATAAAAAGATATTTTTTAAATGAATACCTCTTCCCAGCCTCCCTACCATAATACACTGAAGGAAACAGGGATTCAAACATATTAAATAAGCTCCTCTGATGGTTAATTTTATATGCCAACTTGGCGGGGCCACAGTGCCCAGATCTTTGATCAAATATTACTCTGGGTATTTTGGTGAGGATGTTTTTGTGGATGAAATTAACAATTAAAACAGTGAACTTGTGTAAAGAAGATTTCCTTACGTAAAGTGCATGGGCTAGACCTGATCGGCTGAAGACCTTAACAGAGAGTGACCTCCACTGAGCAAGAAGGAAAGTCGCCAGTAGATGACCTTCAGACATCAGTTGCAACATTTGCTTTTTTCTGGGTCTCTAGCGTATTAACCTGCCCTGCAGATCTGAGACATGCAATGGCACCCCACTCCAGTACTCTTGCCTGGACAATCCCATGGATGGAGGAGCCTGGTAGGCTGCAGTCCATGGGGTCGCTAAGAGTAGAACACGACTGAGCGACTTCACTTTCACTTTTCACTTTCATGCATTAGAGAAGGAAATGGCAACCCACTCCAGTGTTCTTGCCTGGAGAATCCCAGGGACAGGGGAGCCTGGTGGGCTGCCATCTATGGGGTCGCACAGAGTTGGACACGACTTAAGTGACTTAGCAGCAGCAGCATTTATAATAATCTATAATTATTTTATTTTCTTCTTTACTTTCAGTTTTGTCTTTCTGTCATTATCCAAAATGGAATTTCCAAGAGAGTGGGGACTATATCTCTTTTTATCATTTTTTTCCAGGATTTAGAAACTGAGTAACATAACATTGATTCTTACTAAATAATATTGAATAGATGAATGAATATTCTCAAACCAGTAACTTTTCAACTGCATTCTTTGGAATTTTTACCCATCAAACAAGGTTCAATCAATCCTACTTTGATGGGTTTGTTAAGAGCATTCTCACTTATTTGTGTCTTAAGTCACCAAAACAAGTAACTAGATACCACAATGAATATTACCAAGGCTTATTCTGGTGTTTAAACTCTTAAGCTCTTTACAGCTTTTCATTTCAGGTATAAGTTGAAACATATGAAACTTCCAACCTACAAAAACAGTAATTTCAAAAGGTTTGACCTAATATAATACATACTTAGAAAAATATGAAATAGCATACCACAAATGAAAGCATTAAAAAGGAAGAGAAGATACTTTTCAATTTAGACTGTTAACAAGCGGACTTCCCCCTCTAGGCATATTCTCCAGGTTGGATCTTTTTGCATAAGCCTCACTGGGGAAGAGTGACCAGAAGAAAAGAGGGGCTATTCCATTTATTCCACTATTTAAGGACAAAAAAAGTACAATGAGGGGAGATGATGGGAGGGGTTGAAGATTTCAACTTTATAAAAATAGCTAAATCATAATTTTAACAAACTGTTGTAGAATCCAAAAGTTTATAAATTGTATCAAAAGCATTTCAGTGGTATTGACAGGTTTTAATCATCTTATTGGAAAAAGGAGGGAGGGGCATATTTAACCTTTTCTTGATGCCAACAAAGGTCCGTCTTCACAGTCCAACTCTCACATCCATACATGAGCACAGGAAAAACCATAGCCTTGACTAGACGGCCCTTAGTTGGCCAATCTAGGCTGGTCATAACTTTTCTTCCAAGGAGTAAGTGTCTTCTAATTTCATGGCTGCAGTCACCATCTGCAGTGATTTTGGAGCCCAGAAAAATAAAGTCGGACACTGTTTCCACTGTTTCCCCATCTATTTCCCATGAAGTGATGGGACCAGATGCCATGATCTTCGTTTTCTGAATGTTGAGCTTTAAGCCAACTTTTTCACTCTCCTCTTTCACTTTCATCAAGAGGCTTTTTAGTTCCTCTTCACTTTCTGCCATAAGGGTGGTGTCATCTGCATATCTGAGGTTATTGGTATTTCTCCCAGCAATCTTGATTCCAGCTTGTGTTTCTTCCAGCCCAGTGTTTCTCATGATGTACTCTGCATATAAGTTAAATAAGCAGGATGACAATATACAGCCTTGACGTACTCCTTTTCCTATTTGGAACCAGTCTGTTGTTCCATGTCCAGTTCTAACTGTTGCTTCCTGACCTGCATGTAGGTTTCTCAAGAGGCAGGTCAGGTGGTCTGGTATTCCCATCTCTTTCAGAATTTTCCACAGTTTATTGTGATCCACACAGTCAAAGGCTTTGGCATAGTCAATAAAGCAGAAATAGATGTTTTTCTGGAACTCTCTTGCTTTTTCCATGATCCAGCGGATGTTGGCAATTTGATCTCTGGTTCCTCTGCCTTTTCTAAAACCAGCTTGAACATCAGGGAGTTCACAGCTCACATATTGCTGAAGCCTGGCTTGGAAATTTTGAGCATTACTTTACTAGCATGTGAGATGAGTTGAGCACCAAAGAATTGGTGCTTTTGAACTGCGGTGTTGGAGAAGACTCTTGAGAGTCCCTTGGACTGCAAGGAGATCCAACCAGTCAATTCTGAAGGAGATCAACCCTGGGATTTCTTTGGAAGGAATGATGCTAAAGCTGAAACTCCAGTACTTTGGCCATCTCATGAGAAGACTTGACTCACTAGAAAAGACTCAGATGCTGGGAGGGATTGGGGGCAGGAGGAGAAGGGGATGACCAAGGATGAGATGGTTGGATGGCATCATTGACTTGATGGACATGGGTTTGGGTGGACTCTGGGAGTTGGTGATGGACAGGGAGGCCTGGCATGCTGCGGTTCATGGGGTCACAAAGAGTTGGACACAACTGATCGACTGAACTGACTGACTGACTGACTGACTGATTCTAAAATACTTGATCAGTCCAAACCCAAAACCACCCCTACAGACCTGCAGACCAAGAAAATACAACTTTAAAGACAACAAACAAAACCTCCCAGAAGAGAATGAATTGTATTGCTTTTATATTATCCTTTAAGACATCTTTTTCAACGTATACTTTATTCATCAATCATACTAAACGTGAAATACAAAGAAACCAACACTGTTTATTTACAACTGCAGGATGGGTACTTGGGTAAATGTCCTTCTCTATCTATAATAATAATGATGATGATGATGAATCTATCCATATCCAATATCAATACCCTTTATATATATATATTTACATCTGTTTCAGATCTTTATTCATACCATTTGTAAAATTTGTCATTGCCCTTTCTTATTTGGGCATAAAAGGAAAATGGAATATAGGCACAATCATTCAGAAAACAATGGAAAGTTACAAAGATGGACAGCCAAATTCTTCTGTCTGGGTCCAATTTACTAAAATTTTGTAAACTCAGAATCTTGAGTATAAATTACAGATGGTTATAAATTGACAACTCTGAATAATCTTATAGACACTTTTTCTAAATAATTTTTCCTTTTTAAAATCCCTGTGCAGAAGTCATCTGCTAAGAGTGCCATGGTATGCATGGGGTGATAGGGAGGGGAAGCATCATAAAGGAAAAGCTTGCCTGCTGATGAAGGTGGAACTGAAATAAACCAGTCAGGGGAAAGAAATAGGTGGGGAACCACCAGATGGATACTTTGTGGGCAGAAATAAATGTGAATTGGGCCAGCATTAACATTGCTCAAGCTCTACCCTCTCCAGCCTGAAAAGGGATGTTAGCAGTGAACACACCCTTTCCATCCATGGCACTCCACCGCAGCCACATCTTTAAATTACCTGGTATTCTTTTTAAACCCGTACAGTTTGCCTCACCACTGTCACTCCCTATTCTGATATAATTAGTTTACAGTGGGATTTGATCACTGGTTGTTTTTTAAAAGCCTCCCAGGATTGAGACTCAGTGTAGTTCAATTGGGCTCACAGCTGGGAAGCACTCTGTCTGCTGATTATAGTCTATACCAAAAATATCTGACCAGCTTTTGTTATCTCTCTTTGTAAGAATCATTCCAACCCAGATGGAGAATGTGAAATACCACTGTTCAAGGGTAATGGAGAAAGAAAAAATTTCTATTCAATTCATCAACTCTCCTAATGCTAAATGGTGGTCCCTAAAAAGATATATCCATGTTCTAGTCCCTGAAACCTTGAATGGTGGAAGGATATTTGCAGGCGTGACCCTGTTAAGGATCCTGAGATCTTCCTAGATTATCAGGGTGAGACCTAAATCCAATGACAAGCGGCAGAGAGAAGACACACATAGGAGGAGGTAATGTGAAGATGGAAGCAGAGACGGGCATGATGCAGGCACAATCCCAAGAATGCCAAGGATGGGTGGCAGCCACTTGAAGCTGAGAGAGAGTGTGGACATGTTTATTTCAAACCTCTGGTCCCCAGAACTGTGTGGAAAATCAATTTATGTTCTTTTAAGACACCAAGTTTGTGATAATTTGTGTGGCAGCCACAAGAAACCAAACCATCCTCCAGATCCTCCCTTTCCCTACTTTCTTCCATCCCAGAAGTTCAAAAGCATGAAAGAGTGGCTTGCATTGAGAAGAACAGGTGGGCAAAAGAGTAGTGCAATTAAGACCTTAGCTTCTGACATTAATCAGTTCTTGGATATGAGTCTCCACTTTGCCACTTAATACCTTGGAAAACAATTCATCTCTCAAAGCCTCTGTTGCCTCATCTATAACATGGAGATTTTAATAGTATCTACTTACTGAATTATGCTGTAGGAAGGTTGTACGTGAACATACTCTGACCTAAATGCAGAACTGAAACCAAAAGTATCTGACCACCACAGCCATCATGACCCAAGCAGGAAAAGGTGGAGCTGGTCAGAGCTCCTGCTAGACCAGAGGTTAATCATCCCACTGCAGGGGAAGGGGTGGGAGTAGTCTTGAGGAGGGACTGGCCAGCTGGGCTTTCCAACCAACTGGGAGGTAGGGAGACATTGTCACATGTGAACCACCTCACTTCCAAGCTCCAGCTGGCACAGCTGACTGCTGAGCCCTGGTTGAGCACCAGCTTTGCTTAAAGGTACAAAAGCTGTCAACACCCTGTCTGGGTTTCCCAGGTAGCACTAGTGGTTAAAAAAAAAAATGCCAGTGCAGGAGACATAAGAGGTGCAGGTTTGACCCCTGGGTCAGGAAGATCCCCCCTGGAGGAGGTCATGGCAACCCACTCTAGTATTCTTGCCTGGAAAATCCCATGGACAGAGAAGCCTGGTGGGCTACAGTCCATAGTGTCGCCAAGAGCTGGACCCAGCTGAAGCAACTGAGCATGCAGACACACGCTATCTCATGGGGCTCTTGTCTCTGTCACCCCCATGCCTTCCCATGCTCTGTGGTGAGACACTAAACTTCAGCTTGTTTCTTCAAAGTCAGTCAGTCAGTTTCGTTTGGGATCAATAATCAGTTTGGGGGATTTGCACTCACACTCCACGCTCTTGTTCATCAGAGAGCAATGGGCACAGACGCGTGCTCACTTGCTATGATGCGCTATTCCTCCCTGCTGGCTCCCCTGACCCGCAGAGGAGTGTCAGCCTCTGCCTCTACCCTTCCCAGGGAAGGCTGTGTACCTGCAGTACCTCCTAGGATCCTTCCAGGCAAGACGGGTACATAATTTGAAGACCCGGTGCAAAAATGGAAGGACCTTTGGTTCAAAAAACATTAAGAATTTCAAGAGGGCAACAGCAAAGCACTAACCCAAGAGAAGCGTCCCTTTCTGGCATGGAGCCCTGTGCAGCTGCACAGTCTGTGTGCCCTTGAATCCAGTCCTGGCTCTAGGAGGCCCAGGCGGTGTGCTCCCCAGCCTCTGATACAGGCCACCCATCACAAGGTGCAGTTACCCCCTAGCAGGAAGACAGTGCTCTTAGACCGCTACTGTCTGCTCCCCAGAGCGCCATGCAGAAACTCCTAAACCCTATGTGGCATGCGCTACTCAGTGAGGAGCTGTGCTAGAAGTCTCCTCCAGGTCTCTTTCCTCGCATCCCCACCAGGATGTTCCGCCTCTGCAGCAGCCATACTGGGCCCACGTGGGACCCATGTGAGGCAGTCTCCAGCCACCCTCCCAAGGGGATGCACATGGCGCTCTGCTTTCTGTTGCTTCCTCGGGCCATGTTGGACTCCGATCTCACTTCGACCACGGCAGGTGGCCCCACACTCGCCACCCTTCTCAGGGTCCAGGCAACTTTCAAGCCCTCCAAACCTCTTTTCCTATAGTTCCTCCAAGCCATGGGCTGCCCTTCCCAGTGGTGGAAAGCCTTTCTTCTTCTCCTCCCTGCCTGCGAGGAACCACCCTCTCATACATCCTCCATCCGTTCTATACTGTGCTTCTGGAAATTAAGCTCTCGCTCCAACTTCTAAATGTTGCCTTTGATACATAAAGAAAGCTTCTGAGGGAAAAACAAACAAAACAAAATCTTATCTCTCTTTCAAAGCTAAGATTCTTTAAAAAACTATTCTTTCACCATGGGATTTTTATTTTTAATCAACTTTTATCTCAACACTGAACATTTCCACCAATTAAAAATGAATGAAATTTTTAAAAACACTGAACAATGGCTTCTTTGTTACAATCTATATCCACCCTTCCCCCAAAGCAATCACTACCAATAAATAACACAAGTACTTTGCATTAAGAAGTCAAATAATCCATGTAACAGACTTAGCAAGTGTATGAATACTAAACACTAAATACTAAACACTAAATACTAAACACTAAATACTAAACACTAAATAAACAATAGCCATCAATTATCATTATCTAATTATTATTATTACCTGTGTTATTAGGAAGAAACTGTTTCAGTTCTTTATCCCTTACCTACATTCAGATAAATGATATGTGAAAATCCATTGAATTTTGAAAAAATATATAGCCTAAAAGGCATTTGTGTGGGGCAAATTATTTTGTACAGTGGGTTCAGCATATAAACTGTCATCTCTGCTACTCTAATATTATCACAGAAACAAAAAAAAATTATTTTATTCTTCAGAACCTCACACATATATTAGATTATAATGATTACGTTGCTAATATCCAGCCCTTTTTTGATATATAAAAATGGAAATTTCATATGGTTCAACCTCCGAGTAAGATGGTCTTGTTGGTTCTTAATTATTTTCATTAGGTCTCCTCCATTCATAGACTGAGACCTAGGGAAGAAATTGCTAGGGTAGCCCCAAGGATCAAATAGGACTGCATTGTAGCGATGGGGAGACACCTAGCCCAGACTCACAAATTTGCTAGTGAGGACTTAAGACCCAGAGAAGTGAAGTGAACCTCCCAAAATACCACAGCCAATTAGTGGCAAAACTAAGCTCTGGCTGTCTTCACTGTGTCTCTTTCTGCCATACCAGGCTCCCTTCCTCCCTTCCTAACATTTGTCAAAATATGTTAAGAACATCCCATCTTCACTGAGAAGTCAGGGCTCTGCGGATGATAATTAAGGCAGACATCAAAAGTTAGATAAAATATGGGCTAGAGGGACATTTTTCAAAGCCTCTTGATCAATAATAATTAAACTTTCAAATGAGAAATGTCAAAATGAAGGTGTTTGTTTCTTCGTTGTAATTTGTAGATTCTCCTGATTAAACTATATTTAAAGCTCCCTTCAGATGATCCCACTCTCAGTGTTGCTTGAGCTAACAGCTTCTGGTTCATGCTTTATTGTTATTGTTTCAATATTATCTTCGACTTATTTGCAAGTATAATTCATAATTGTCTCTAAATTACTCAGATAACATGTCAAACAAGACAAAAAGAAAATAATCTTAAATAGCTCTAACCTTAGTTCTTTGTACTTATTAGAGTCTGAAAAGGAGAAAACATCACCAACTTTAATCTCCCAATTTAAGTAATGACTACAACGTGTTCATGTGTGATGTCACTCCTAGAAGCCACTATTGTGACTGGAATTGTGTTAATACTACACAACTATGGTTAAAGTTCTATTAGGTCTTTAACCATAGGCATCATGCTGGTATCCTTACAAAACTAATTCACATAATCAAGACCAACCCATAAAGGGGTGTGTTGATGACCCTGATATACAGATAAGGAAAATTTTAGAATGGTTCCATAATTTGCCTCGGTCATATAACTAGTGACAGTGAATTGCTGAAAGAGGAAAGAATCACTATGAAGCCTAACTCCATATCACCTCATGACCAAGCAGAAGTCTCACCTATGTCCCAGCTGAGACAATAGTGGCTAAAGCATTTGTAAGTCCCAGATTTCACATGAAAAATTCTATTTTAAATATTCAACTCTATTTTCAGAAGACAAGCCAGATGTCTCAAGTGGAGTTCAAAAACTAAGGCTACTGCAACAGTAGGAATGCCAAATCAACTGTCAGAACTACACTTTACACCCCTTCCGTTATTCTCCCCTATGGTGATTTTAAGAGACATTGCACACTCTTTGATACTGTTTCCTTAAAAAGTGGAACTTAATCCCTCTTCCCCTGAAGATAGACTGTACTTAGTAAATGACCAGAATGTGGTGGAGGAGATATTAAATGACCTTCCTAGACTAGGTCATTAAAAAACTGACTTTCTCTTGCTCTCCTCTCTTAGATCATTCACTCTGGGGAAGCCAGCTGCCATGTGAAAAATGCATTCAAGCAGCTCTGCGGAGGGTTCACATAGCAACTAAAGCCTTCTGCCTGGAAGTGAAGTCATCAGCCCCAATCAAGCCTTTAGATGGCTGCAGCTGACATTCTGATTGCAGCATCATGAAAAACTCTGATCTGTAATAACCACTCAACTAAGCTAACCCCATATTCATCAACTTTGAAAACTGTGAGAAAATAAATATTTGTTTGGGGGTAATTTGTCAAAGCAATAAGTAATTAATACATGACAGTGAAGTGAAAGTGTTAGCTGTTCAGTCATGTCCAACTCTTTGCAACTCCAGGGACTGTATCCCACCAGGATCCTCTGTCTATGAAATTCTCTAGGCAAGAAAACCATAGTGGGCTGCCATTTCCTCCCCCAGAGGATCTTCTTGATCCAGGGATCAAACCCAGTCTCTTACATTGCAGTATTCTTTACCATCTGAGCCATCAGGGAAGCCCCATATTCATCAGTTTTGAAAACTGTGAGATAATAAATATTTTTGTGAGGGATAATTTGTTAAAGTAATAGGTATTAATACATATTTATTCCTAAATTATGCCTTTTATTATAGCAAAGTGAACAAGTTAAACCATATCTACATAAGGTACCATGTCAATAAATCAAATATTGTCATTGGTCCAGGTTGTGGGATAGCTAAGGGGTGTTTTCCTCAAGGCCTTGCCCCAGCTCAAAAACATAATGTAAGACTGTCCCTCCACCAGTTCTGTCATGCCCCACCCATGGGCCATGGGGGAGAAGAGTGAGAATCAGACTAACAAAAATTTTTTTAAAAGCCAAGTGGTTACCTATAAAATAAGAGCACTGTCTTTAAATGTCCAGCTTTTGTGTGATTATAATCACTTTGTGATAACATCCTGTATCACAAAGTTCTATCCTTCAGTAATTGAAAATAGAATATGTTCTTTAAGAGCCGGAAGCCAATTATTTCTTTTAGTGTGTTATTTTCCCCGTTAAATTGAAGGAAGGAAGTTAATAAATGAAGTAGGAGATTCAATGAACTTAAAACCTCCCTTTAGAAAAGTGACTGTTGCCATATGAGGTGGGGAATGGCCCTAAGCACTGAAAATCTCAGAAACATCTAACCAAAGTGAAGTGTCAATATCATTCCAAAATAATGAAACCCAAACACATCAAGCCTCTTGTCAATCAAAATCCTTTTTTTTGTTTGTTTGTTTTCCTTTTCCTTCAAGCATTAGTCAGAGGGAAACTCAACACAGACACCTAAAAAGCTAAGAAGACGGGAAGCGGTGGTCAGCCTTTTCCCATCTGCTCTTTGGACCCTAAAGAGAGCATTACTTTCCTAAAGCTAATGTATTCTTTGGTAATGTCCATTCATCATGCCACCACAGCAGCTGCTAAACTGCTCGTGTGTGATTTCTTGGTCCATCCAGGAACAGTGACATTCCTTCCCTGACCAAAACCACAGCCAATGCCAAGCTCAGGAGACGGAGAAGCACAATGCTTACCTGGCCCTTCGCAGATTCTAGTCTTGTCTTTAGAGTGCTTTCTCTTCCCACGTTGCTCCAGGCATGGAAGACCTCCTGTGGTCTCGAAACTCAGCTTCTTGTTGATGAAGAGGAAGAGGACAACCAGAAGAACAAGAAAGACTCCAGCTGCAGATAAGAAGCCGATGGCCTCGGGAGGGACTAGCAAGAGAACATAAAGGAAAAATATCACCAAGTGAACCACCTTTTAGTTTTATCTGGAATCTTCTCAATTATTAGAATGCCAGATACTCTCCAAATCCTAACCTGCCGGCATCCCCAGAACTGTGTACAGGGGAAAGGAAAAGGACTATTGCCAGGTACATCAGGCTAGGCTGGTTCCTAGATGACAGACCTCCATTCCTTTACAAATATGGCTTCTTCTGCCTATAATATAACTCCTCTGGCCCCTATCCTTCGCTTTAATATTCAACGTCAAGCATGCAAGCTATTAGATATCAAAGAGTTGAGTTTGAAATGGCTCACTAGTGTTATAAAAGCAAGTCTTTTAAAAATGCAACTGCCTAAAACTTAGAAAAACTAATTACACAAGACAAAGTTGCAGACATACATCCATCAAATTAGCAATTGGAGGAAAGTCATTTCCTGGATATAGTTTTCTAATTCAACTAAGCAACACATGATGGTGATGATTACCGATGGTGACAAGAAAATTCCTAATCTGTACATCCATATTATAAATTAGAATTATATTTTGAACACTAATATTTTAGAATTTTGGAAGATGAATTTCCATCTTCCCCTGTCCCCTCCTCATCAAAAAATTCCCAAGCTTTAAATGACTCTGTGCTGCCCAGGTCCATAGTCCCAGCTATTGAGTTCAGCTGTGAGGTACATAGAACAGAAAGGTCAGAGCTAGTTCCAGGTTGAGAGAAGACTCCTTCAAAGAAATGTCATTTGAGTAAAGACAACATTTCATAAAGAAATCCAAAATCAAGTTGTATAAAGGAATCAATCACAAAGCAGGTGTCAGGAAGAGTTATGCAAGGCAGTTGGGTATATGTGAAAGCTTATGAAAATGACTCTCCTAAGAGTAGTCTTAATCCTTGAGCAGGTTTAATATGTGGGTTAATAATATGAAGAGAGAATATCCAGCTAGTGCTACCTTCCAGATAAAGAGAGAAAGGATGAATCAAACCAGTCCCAACCCTATGAAAAGAAAATAAATGGCACTGCCTCACTAAATCAATCTAGTGGCAAGCCAGAGAAAGAACAAACAAGACAAAAATAGCTTTGTAATCTGCAAAATGATAATAGTGCCTGCTTATCAAAACCAACATATACTGTGAATTAAGAAAGTATGCATGCATTGATTATTCCCTCTGCCTCTAGAGGCAACACAGGTAGCAACGTTTACTGGCATAGGTTCAGCAGTCATACCACCTGGGAAGAAATCACAATCTGCCACTTATTATCTGTGTGGCCTTGAGCAAATTACTCAACCTCTCTGTGCTTCAGTTTCCTATGTAATAAAAGAAGACAATAAATATAGCTACATTAAAGATTAAATGAGCTAACACGTGGAAAATAACCTGTATGGCACCTCGCACAGAGAGCGTTCTCAAACAGGAACTAACATCTTCCCCAGTAGCATCATTATCAGCATTGCAGACCTTTTAAAATACCTAGGAGCCGTCAAATATGAGATGGATGTGTTGCTTTGTACACAGGCTGTGCTCCACAACCCATTTCCCTCTCTTGCATTAATTATCCCAGAGGGATGGGGAAGGGATAAAGTAGGAGCCTGAGAATAGCAGCTACAAACTACTACATATAAAATAGATTAAAAAAACAAGGTCTTATTGTATAGCACCAGGAACTATATTCAATAACCTATAATAAACCATAACAGGAAATGATATGAAAAAGAATATGTCTGTATATGTATAGCTTAATCATTTTGCTGTACACCTGAAACTAACACTGTAAATCAACTACACTTAAAATCATCTTTATCTTCCCCCTCACACCAATTCTTGTATTTTCAACTACTTCCCTTAGTAGATACCACATCGTTTTCACCTGCATTAAAAATTCACTAAATGTATCCCATCCTTAAGAGCCCCTCCTCGCCACCATATGCTCTCTTCAACCATAGCCCTGCTTTTTCCCAGTCACAACTGACCATCTTCAGAGTACCCTACACTCACCTCCACTTTCTTACCTCCAAAGCCTCTAGGATCCTTTACTCAGATTCCCACTGATCTCCAAGTACCCAGCCTTACCCCCGACAAATCCCTTCTCCACAAAGCAGCCAGAGTGATCCTTCTGAAGTAAGTCTGATTTGTTCAATTGCCCCCACTAAAGCCCTCTGCAGTGGGTTTAATTGTGACCCCCGAAAGAGACATCCACCCTGAATCTCAGAATGTGACCTTATTTAAAATAAAAGGGCTTTGCAATGTAATTAGGGTAGGATCTTCAGATGAAATTATCCAGGATCAGGGTGGGCCCTAAATACAGTGATAAGTATCCCTAAAAGACACTGAAAAGGAGAAAACACAGAAAGAAGATGACCATGTGAAAATGGGAGAAAAGATTGAAGTTATGAAGCCAACTGAGGAATGCCAAGGCTTGCCAGCAGCCACCAAGAGCTAGGAGAGAGCACTGGAAGAGGTACTCTCTCAGAGATTCCAGAGGAATCAGCCTTGCTGATATCTTAGTTTTGGACTTCTGGCCTCCAAAATTGTGAGAGAACAAATTTTCAGTCTTAAGCTGTCAAGCATTTGGTAATATGTCATGGTAACCCTCAGAAACTAATTTACCCTCCAACAGCTTCCCATCACCCATAAGACAAAACGTGAAGTCCTCAACTTGGTTTGCAAGACTTTTCATGACCTAGCTGCTGATTCTAGCCTTTATCACTCATCACTCCCCAGCATCAAACTCTTTGTTGCCATCATATTCATCTATTTCTGGTTCCCCAAACATAGCTCACCTCCAGACCTTTGGAGAGACTATTTCAAAACCATGGAATGACTGTGCACTCTCTACTGTCTAATACTGATACTAGACTTCCTCTGAAAGCCTTTTTGTTCCTCTTGACCAGGCTGGATGCTTCTACTATGAGTTTCCACCCACTGAGACTTCAACAGCTTTTTCAAGTGTTTTCAAATGTTAAATTTTCAACTTCATAAGAACAAGGACTTTGCCTCAGTTACCCAATGTGCTCTCCGCAGCTAGCCTAGGAGATGCATGATACATATTTGATGTTTAAATAAATATTGAATTCTTCTGTGCTATGACATGTTGATACATGGAAAGAAAATATATACCTCAAGTAGGTCAGTAACACTATCAACATATTATTTATATCAGATCCAGGCTTAGGGAAAAAAGCTTCATCTATTGTCTATAAGCAGAAACATTTGCACATAATAATGCCATTCATTAGTGAAACTAAATCTTGATTTTTTAATACACTGTATTTTTCCATTAAAAACAACATGATGCATATTACATAAAATCTACAAAATATAGAAAAATATGATGACAACCACAGTTAACATTTTGTGTACTTCCTTCCAGTCATTTTGATATTTGGGCAAATACTAATCGTCTGTATTGATTTTACCTTTACTGTCTCGTAAAAAATTTTCTAGATAAAAATGTCTATTTTTTTTTTTAGAGAGACTTAAAGAAAAAAATGATTCATGCATTTAGTAAAATATTTTTAAAATATTGGAAAATGTTTTTTAAAGATCATGTTGAAACCTATCATTGTTTTCTCTTATATTTTCTTAACTATTTTTACCAACATTGAGATATTATCTTATATTAATGCATTTAATATAAAAACATTCATAAATTCCAGATTAAAGACAATATATAATATATATAATATTATACATACATATATATATATATATATATATATATAAAAGGAGTTTCGATATAAATCTCCAAAGATGAAAGAAAGAATTGGGAGAAAGCTCTTGTAGTATTCAAAATAACTCTACTTTTTGTAGATGAAAATATTTTTGTTAGTAATCATTCTTGTAGCAGTGACTAAACTATGAGGAGGTACAAAATTCCTAGGTAGGTACAAAATGTTTTTCTCCTCAAAATTATCTAGACATCAGTGCATTAACTTTTAATGTTTAATGTTTCATAAATGAATGTGACATTGCAGCTACTTTTTGTTACTGTATGGGCAACAGAATTTTTTGGTCTAGAATCTTTTCAATACAAAATTTTAATTTAATTTTTCTTTTAATACCAAAGGTTATCAGAATGTGACATTTTATGAAATCTTTTGTTGATTTTCCCTAGAACCTCATCTTTTCGCATATCCATGACTTTTTAAAGCTTGGAAGAGTTGTCTTCAATGATGTCTGATAATTTGTGCCAATTGTTCTTGTTTCTGTCTAAAACTAGGGTACTATTTCTTTAGCTACAAATTTTTAGGGTTTTTTTCTTCTGCATCCTAGCAGATCTCAAATATGACCTACACTTTTCATTTAACTAAATAGGTGAAAGTGTGAGGTTACCTGCTTCAGTACTGTAAGCTCCGTATATCTGAGTCCATGGCAGACAGTGGGAGAAGATAAAGTCTTTTGAGTTGGATGGTGAAGAACACTAGGAATAAGCACAAATGTAGCTAAAGCAGAGGGAAAACTTAGTTCAAGGAGTGTGGTTATTTCACGAGACTTCATATTCCTCTTAGAATCTATCAATTTTAACTTCATCTTTTTCTGTGTATTTATGGGTACTTAATTGGAAGTCTGAAGAGGTGCATGAGAGACTGGGAGCCAAATGCTACATTAAACTATAGTTTAGTGTATGTATCTGGTTGGCCAAAACATGTGTTCAGGTTTATTTGTTATATCTTATGAAAAACTTGATCAAAATTTTTGGCCAACCCAGTACTTTCTATATGAGTAGAGTATCAAGGAAATGGCTGAGATGTTAGCAGTGACCTCAGACTTGTAAAACTTGCTTAACCAGAGTTGCAGACAAACTAACCTCTCTAAAAATTGTTTAAAATTACAAATATAACCTCGCAATTCCACTTCTAGGTATATATCCAATGGAATTGAAAATACACACATTCACAAAAAAACCTGTGAATGAGTGTGCATAGCATTATTCATAATAGCCAAAAAAGTGGAAATAGACCAAGTGTCCAGGCACTGATAAATAAAATGTGGCATACCCTTACAATGGAATATTATTCCACCAAAAATGAAGTACTGATACATGCTACAGTATGAATGAAACTTTTAAAAAACTACACTAAGTAAAAACCATCTGACAAGAGGCCACATAACTGTGTAATTGATTCCACTTATATTAAATGTCTAATGGACAAATCCAAGGTGACGGAAGGTATACGAATTGTTTCCAGAAACTGGCAGGATAGTGGGAAGAATAGGGAGAAATGAGGAGTGACTGCAAATGGGTATGGGTTTTGTTTTGTTTTTTGAAGTAATGAAATTATCTGAAATGAGATGGTGCTGATGATTGTACAGTTTTGTGAATATACTAAAACCCAGCGAATAGTACACTTTAAGAGGTGTGAATTTTAAAGAATATGTATTTCATCTCAAAAAGATGTTTCAATTCCAGTCTTTTAGTAAAGACTGGAAAGAAACATGAGAAAAATGAGTTTTCTGAGATTTGGCTTGGAAGTGATTTTCTTCATGTTTAAAGATTGTATGATTTTATTATTCAGAATTTAGAATTAAAAATGAAGTCTGAATATTGTAGAGATGGGAATTGTATCAGCAGAGCTCTAGCATCAATGTGTAACACCGAACACAGCAAGCCAACAGTTCTACTGGTCAAAGCCAGAGAGTTTGATGCTGCTGAGTTTGAGTCTAAACAAAATAAGAGAATTTGGCAGGAAAGTCTACAGTCATCTTGCATTCCATATATACAAATGCTATGATGAAGAACAAGCATTACATGTATCATCTGCGATAGATGACAAGGGCACATATGTCAAGAAACTTCACTGCCATCTGCAGAGTAACTCATCTAATTATTCCAGTAATTACTAAATTGGAAATCAGATGGCTGTGAAGTTCGGTCACATAGTTCATATTGAAAACTTCCTCAAAGTTAAATATACCTCTCACATTCCACTGGAGAGCCCCATCTGTTGGTTCACAAGCAGTGGCTCAAGGAGAAGACAGAGCATGCAAAGATATGAACAAAGAGGCCTCTGCATGTCACATGGTCGATGGATGTTTGTACATTTCATTCCACAGCTGTTGAAAAGGTTAAAAAAAAAAAAAAAAGGCTAGCCAATTGTAGCCATCTGACTCACAAGTACTAGATATAACATGAGAGGAAATTGAAATTTTACTTAACAAAATGCTAAGGCAGGGAAATCAGAACTAACTGAGCAATGATAATAGAAATAATTAAAGAGTAAAGTTATAATTTCTCAGGAATAAACTTTCTTGTCACTGCTCTGAAGATTGTGAGGCATCTCGTTTTAAAAAAAAGAGGAAAGTCTGAAGTAAATCTAAAACTCTACTCACTTAAACACCTCTACCATCCTCGAGTAGCCATCAGCCTGACAGTCCTATTTTCCATCACACCATTTTGATTTCATTCATCCCTTTAAAAAGCAGCATTGGAAGAGAACAAGATGGCGGAGGAGTAGGTGGATGTGGACTCTCCACAGATACATCAGAAATACACCTTCAGACACAGAAGTGCACGCAGAACACCAGCTGAGAGCAGACCGGAGTACCTGACCAGCAGAGAAGAATATACAGAACCATGCAAAACTAGGTAGGAGGAAGGAACTAGGGAGAAAAACAAGAGTGTTGGTAGGACTGGACCTGCCCTCAGCAAGTGGGGGAACTGAAGCCGGGGTCCAATCTCCACATCAGGGCAACTGTCTGAGTCAGAGGAGAAACATTTAAGGCTGACAGTCAAACAGCTGATCTGTGGCAGCCTAAATAGAATGAGAATCAGACAGTCCTTGCCACAGCCATACTTACCCTGGACAAGGATGCTGGTCCCTGGAAGGTGCAACAGCTGGAGTTAGGGATTGTGGAGCAATCCTAAGGTGAGGGCTGCTGTTGACTGTGGAAAGACTGATAGAGGGGATATGAGGGAGGAGACTGTGGTGGGAAATGCCTGTGGAAGAAAGCCAGGCAGCCATGAAAGCATGGCAATATTGCTGAGTAACACATAGAGGGTGGAGCCATCACCATAGCCTCTCTCTCCCCACAGGCCAGCATCGGCAGCTGAACAATAGAGAGGCAGGCCTATCAAATGCCTGACACGCTGAACTGCAGAGTAGGACCCCAACCAGGGGCCCCCTTCATGTGCCTGATGCACCAAACAACAGAGAAGGACCCCATGCAAGGGAGCCCTGAGTGCCTGAACAGCAGAGCTATGGAGAAAGACTGTCCAAAGAGGCTGACTGCCAGCTACAAGAGGCTTGAAAAAGACTCTGATAGGGCCATAACTGCTGGGACGAAGCAATCTGTGACCCTGCACATTTTGCACTGTGCCATCTTCACGTTCAACTCTCACAAGGCAGAGCTGCCACAGGAAAAAAGAAATCCTGTGTCTATGTGCACAGGGTCACTTCAGTCATGTCCAATTCTTTGCGACCCTGTAGACTGTGGCCTGCCAGGCTTCTTAGTCAGAGAGGTTCTCCGGGCAAGAGTACTGGAGTGTATTGGCCAATTCTGGTTGCCATACCCTTCTAGAGCACTATATTTCCTGCTGCCCTAGCTGCCAACTCCCCTGAGTGCCTGGTGCTGCCAGAACCCCTGCGACCCAAGCAGCTACACCACTTCCACACCTGGCCCTCACAGGGGCAAACCCAAGTCCTCCAGGGCAGCCTCAGGAGCACTCCCCAGTGGACGGCCCAAATGCAGAGGTGGAAATAAAATCACAACTGAAATCCAGGGGCAGTGTGGCTAAGGAAGAAGACTCAAAAACTTCCCACCAGCTGTATAAGCTGCAGATTAAATCCACACGATCAACTAGGCAGACCCTGTATCTATAGAATATATAAAAGCACATCTAGCGCTCCTACAAAAGGAAACGCACTAGTTCAGATAGCTGTGGGCACTGGAGGCAAGAAACACAGGAGTAGGACCAAATTAGAATCTGAGCTGCCCCCACAACAGGTCCAGAGATGAGCACAGTGTTGAAGGGCATCCTAGGGAGGAGAGGTAGACTGGGACTCCCAGCGAGGGAAGGACTCTAACAGCAGTGACTTACGAAAAACATTTATTATGCTTATGTTTTGACTTGTTATGTAGATGCTTTTGGATTTATTTTTCCTTTTTTTTTTCCACCTCTGTTGTAGTTGATGATTTTATCGACACTATGAAATTTAATTAAGCTTTTGAGCTTTTTATTTTTCCTCAGTCACATTTTTTATTGCTGCTAAAACCCTCTGCCTCTGTGTTGGGCTTTTGCAGTTCTGTGGAGTTTTCCTTTCTTTCTTTCTTTTCTCTTTTTTAATTTTAATTTTTAAACCTATTATTATTTTTTCTACATTTATTCCTTTTTTTTTTTGCTTTTCCTACTGTTCTTTTCCCCTTGCAGTTAATCTTTAATATATATAAATCTTCTGTATCTACCTCTATTTAACTTTGCATATCTATTCTTTCTTTCTTTTCTTTCCTCTCAACATATTTGTTAGTTTTATTTTCATTGCTTTATTCCCCAGTTGGTACCTTGCTTTAGTTTTGTTTTCCAGTTTGTGCTTTAGGTACTTTTGTTATTACTGGTAGATATAATTTTTGGTTTCCTTTCTTCACCAGGTCAATCTATTGTACTTTATTTTTATTGGACTGTTTTGATTTTGCTTATGAATATATATGTATATATGTGTATATTCAGTTACACTTTTTATTGTTGTAAACCTCTGCCTCTATGTTGGGCTTTACCAGTTTTGTGGAGTTTTCCTTTTTTTCTCTTTTTTCTTTCTTCTTCCTTTTTTGCTTTTATTTTTATAATTTTAATTTTTAATTTTTTAAAAAATATTATATTTTTCTACATTTATTCCTTTGTTTGCCTTTCCTGTTCTTTTCCCCTTGTAGTTAAATCTTTAATGTATATAAATATTCTTCATCTACCTCTATTTAACCTTGCATATCTATTCTTTCTTTTCTTTCTTTCCTTTCCTCTAAACACATTTGTTAGTTTTGTTTTCATTGCTTTATTCCACACTTGGCACCTTGCTTTAGTTTTGTTTTCTGGTTTGTGCTTTAGTTAATTTTTGTTCAACTGGTAAACATAATTTTTTATTTACTTTGTTCACCAGGTCAATCTACTGTACTTTTAGTTGGACTGTTCTGATTTTGCTGATGGGTGTATATGTATTTGTGTATATTCTATTATTTTAATTAGTATTTGTTTGATTTTGTAATTGACATTTGTCTAGGGTTCATCTTTGGTATCTCGTTTTGGGGTATTTGTTTTCATCTCACTTAATGCCATAACAAACCACTTGTGGAATCTTTGTTCCTGACCATAGATTAAGCCCTGATCCTTTGGAGTGGGAGCACTGACTCTAAGACCCTAGATTGCCAGAGAGCTAACCCTAGGGAGTATCAAATATTGAGAACTCACAGTAAGGAAACTACTTGAATGCAAGACCTGGAGTCACACAAGCAGGACGCCTCATCTAAACAACAAACAAAACAAAAATACAAACCTAATCATCAGCAGACAGATTTACCAACTCACTCAGCCTTATCCATCAGAGGAAAAACAACCAACCAACAACAACAACAACAAAAAAAAACTCAGCACAAACCTCACCCTATATGAAGCTTACACAAACCCCTAGACCACCCTTAGGAGGGCAGAAACCAAGAGGAAGAAAGAGATCAACCTTGAAGCCTGGAAAAAGGAGATATCAAACACAATAAGTTTATATATATATATATATATATATATATATATAGAAATACTACACAAATGAAGGAACACATTAGAAACACAGAAGTCCAAATAAATGAAGAGGAAATAGGCAAACTACCTGAAAAGAACTCAGAATAATTATAGTAAAGATGATCAAAAACCTTGAAAATAAAATGGCGAAAAGGCAGGAATCAATCAACAAAGACCTAGAATAATTAAAGGATAAACATACAAACAACACCATTACTGAAATTAAAAATACTCTGGAAGGAATCAATAGCAGAATATCTGAAGCAGAAGAATGAATCAGTGAGCTGGAAGATAAAATGGTGTAAATAAGTTCTGAAGAGCAGAACAAAGTAAAAAGAATGAAAAGAACTGAGGATAGTCTCAGAGACCTCTGAACAATATCAAACAGACCAACACTCGAATTATAGAGGTCCCAGAAGAAGAAGAGAAAAAGAAATGGTATGAAAAAATTTTTGAAGAGATTATAGTTGAAATTTTCCTCAACATGGAAAAGGAAATAGTCAATCAAGTCTAAGAGGCTCAAAGAGTCCCATATAGAATAAACTCAAGGAGAAACATGCCAAGACACAGTCTAAACACAAAGAAAGAATATTAAAAGCAGCAAGGGAGAAGCAACAAGTAACATATAAGGGAAACTCCATACATTTGACAGTCGATCTTTCAGCAGAAACTCTGTAGGCCAGAAGGGAATGGCAGGATATAGTTAAAGTACTGAAAGGGGAAAATCTATAAGATTACTGTATCCAGCAAGGATCTCATTCAAAATTGATGGAGAAATCAAAAGCTTTTCCGACAAGCAAAAGTTAAGAGAATTCAGCACCACCAAACCAGCTTTACAACAAATGTTAAAGGGACTTATATAGTCAAGAAATACAAGAGAAGGAAAAATATCTACAAAATCAACCCCAAACAATTAAGAAAGTGGCAATAGGAACATATGCATATCAATAATTGCTTTAAATGTAAATAGATTAAATGCACCCGCCAAAAGACACAGACTGGCTGAATGGATACAAAAACAAGACCCCTATATATGCTGTCTACAAGAAACCCACTTCAGACCTAAAGACACATATGGACTGAAAGTGAGAGGATAGAAAAATATATTCCATGCATATGGGAAGTAAAAGAAAGCTGGAGTAGCAATCCTCATATTAGACAAAATAGACCTTAAAATAAAAAAGATTACAAGAGATAAGGAAGGACACTACATAATGATCAAGGGATCAATCCAAGAGGAAGACATAACAATTGTAAATATCTATGCACCCAACATAAAAGCACCTCAGTACATGAGACAAACAGACATAAAAGGAGAAATTGACAGTAACACAAAAATAGTAGGAGACTTTAACATCCCACTCACACCAATGGACATATCATCAAAACAGAAAATTAATAAGGAAACACAAGGTTTAAATGATACATTAGATGAAATAGATTTCATTGATATCTTCGGGACATTCCATCCAAATGCAGAAGAATATACCTTCTTCTCAAGTGCACATGGAACATTCTCCAGGATAGACCACATCTTGGGTCACAAATCAAACTCAGTAAATATAAGAAAGTTGAAATCAAGCATATTCTCTGACCACAATGCTATGAGACAAGATATCAATTACAAGAAAAAAACTATAAGAAACACAAACACATGGAGATTAAGCAATACATTTGTAAATAACCAACAGGTCACTGAAAAAGTCAAAAGGGAAATAAAAAGTTTCTAGAAACAAATGACAATGAAAACATGACAACTCAAAACCTATGGGATCCAGCAAAAGCAGTTCTAAAAGGGAACTTTATAGTGATACAATCCTACCTCAAGAAACAAGAAAAACATCAAATAGACAACATAACTTTATACTTAAAACAACTGAAAAAAAATAGCCAAAATTAGTAGAAGGAAAGAAATCATAAAAATCCAAGCAGAAATAAATGAAAAAGAAATGAAAGATAAAATAGTAAAGATTAATAAAACTAAAAGCTGGTTCTTTGAGAATATAAACAAAATTGACAAACCTTTGGCCAGATTCTTACAGAAAAAAGAGAAAAGAATCAAATCAACAAAACTAGAAATGAAAAAGGAGAGGTTACTACAGGCAATGCAGAATTACAAAGGATTATAACAGACTATTATGAATAACTACATGGAAATAAAATGGATAACCTGGAAGAAAAGGACAGATCCTCAGAAAAGTTCAATCCTCCAAGACCGAACCAGGAAGAAATAGAAATTGTGAACAACCCAATTACAAGCACTGAAATTGAAGCTGTGATCAAAATTCTCCCAAAAAACAAAAGCCCAGGACCAGATGGCTTCACAGGAGAATTCTATCAAACATTTCAAGAAGAACTAATGCCTATTCTCTAAAACTCTTTCCAAAAATTGCAGAGGAAGAAACACTTCCAAACTCATTCTACAAGGTCACCATCACCCTGATACCAAAACCAGACAAAGACAACACAAAAACAGAAAACTACAAGCCAATGTCACTGATGAACATAGATACAAAAATCCTCTACAAATTTTAGCAAACAGAATTCAGCAATACATCAAAAAGCTCATACACCATGATGAAGTTGGGTTTATTCCAGGAATGCAAGGATTCTTCAGTATACACAAATCAATCAGTGTGATACACCATATTAACAAATTGAAAGATAAAAACCATATGATCATCTCAATAGATGCAGGAAAAGCCTTTGACTAAATTCAGCACCCGTTTATGATTAAAACTCTTCAAAAAATGGGCATAGACGGGACCTACCTCAACATAGTAAAGGCCATATATGATAAGCCAACAGCAAACATTATTCTCAATGGTGAAAAACTGAAAGCATTCCTCCTAAGATCAGAAACAAGACAAGGGTGCCCACTTTCCCCACTATTATTCAGCATAGTTCTGAAAGTCCTAGCTACAGCAATCAAAGAAGAAAAAGAAATAAACGGAATCCAGATTGGAAAAGAAGCTCTCTTTGTTTGCAGATGACATGATACTCTACATAGAAAACCCTAAAGATAGTATCTGAAAATTACTAGAGCTTATCAGTGAATATAGCAAACTTGCAGGATACAAAATAAATACACAGAAATCACTTGCATTTCTATATACTAACAATGAAAAACCAGAAAGAGAAATTAAGGAATCAATCCTATTCACTATTGCAACAAAAAGAATTAAATATCTAGGAATAAACTTACCTAAGGAGACAAAAGAACTGTACACAGAAAATTATAAGACACTAATGAAACAAATCAAAGATGACATAAACAGATGGTGAGATGTTCCATGTTCCTGGGTAGGAAGAATCAATATACTGAAAACGATTATACTACCAAACGCAATCTACAGATTCAATTACCAATGACATTTTACATAGAACTAGAAAAAAAAATTCACAATACAAATGGAAACACCAAAGATCCCGAATAGCTAAAGCAGTCTTGAAAGAAGAATGGAGCTGGAAGAATCAACCTTCCTGACTTCAGATTATACTACAAAGCTACAGTCATCAAAACAGTATGGTCCTGGCACAAAACAGAAATATAGACCAATGGAATAAGATAGAGAGCCCAGAAATAAACCCATGCACCTATGGGTACCTTATATTTGACAAAGGAGGCAAGAATATACAATGGGGCAAAGACAGCCTCTTTAATAAATGGTGCTGGGAAAACTGGACAGTTACCTATAAAAGAATGAAATTAGAACACTTCCTAGCACCATACACAAAGATAAACTTAAGATGGATTAAAGACCTACAGGTAAGACCAGAAACTATAAAACTCTTAAGGGAAAACATAGGCAGAACACTCAATGACATAAATCAAAGCAAGATCCTCTCTGACCCACCTCCTAGAATAATGGAAATAAAAACAAAAGTAAACAACTTGGACCTGATTTAAGTTAAAAGCTTTTGCACAGCAAAGGAAACTATAAGAAAGGTGAAAAGATAACCCTCAGAATGGGAGAAAATAATACCAAATGAAACAACTGACAAAGGATTAATTTCCAAAATATACAAACAGCTCATACAACTCGCTGCTGCTGCTGCTGCTGCTGCTAAGTAGCTTCAGTCGTGTCTGACTCTGTGGGACCCCATAGGTGGCAGCCCACCAGGCTCCCACATCCCTGGGATTCTCCAGGCAAGAATACAGGAGGGAGTTGCCATTTCCTTCTCCAACGCATGAAAGTGAAAAGTGAAAGTGAAGTCACTCAGTCGTGTCCAACTCTTAGCGACCCCATGGACTGCAGCCTACCAGGCTCCTCCATCCATGGGATTTTCCAGGCAAGAGTACTGGAGTAGGGGGCCATTGCCTTCTCCAACAACTCAATGCTAGAAAAACAAACAAACCAAAACAACAACAACAACAACAACAAAACAATCAAAAAGTGGGGAAAAGACCTAAACAGACATTTCTCCAAAGACATACAGATGGCCAACAAACACATGAAAACATTCTCAACATCACTCATTATTAGAGAAATGCAAATCAAAACTACAATGAGATATCATTTCACACAGGTCAGAATGGCCATCATCAAAAAGTCTACAAACAATAAATGCTGGAGAGTACGGAGAAAAGGGAATGATCTTGCACAGTTGTGGGAATATAAATTGAAACAGACACTATGGAAGACACTATGGAGATTCCTTAGAGTCTAGGAATAAAACCACCATATGACCCAGCAATCCCACTCCTAGGCATATACCCTGAGGGGATCAAACTTGAAAAAGACACAGGTATCCTATTGTTCACTGCAGCACTATTTACAATAGCTAGAACACGGAAGCAACTTAGATGTCCATCAACAGATGAATGGATAAAGAAGTTGTGATACATATACACAGTGGAATATTCAGTTCAGTTCAGTTCAGTCGATCAGTCGTGTCCGATTCTTTGCAACCCCATGAATCACATCATGCCAGACCTCCCTGTCCATCACCGACATCCGGAGTTTATGCAAACTCATGTCCATCTAGTCAGTGATGCCATCCAGCCATCTCATCCTCTGTCATCCCCTTCTCCTCCTGCCCCCAGTCCATCCCAGCATCAGAGTCTTTTCCAATGAGTCAATTCGTCACGTGAGGTGGCCAAAAGTATTGGACTTTCAGCTTCAGCATCAGTCCTTCCAATGAACACTCAGGACTGATCTCCTTTAGGATGGACTGGTTGGATCTCCTTGCAGTCCCAGGGACTCTCAAGAGTTTTCCAATACCAGAGTTCAAAAGCATCAATTCTTAAGCAATCAGCTTTCTTCACAGTCCAACTCTCACATCCATACATGACCACAGGAAAAACCATAGCCTTGACTACATGGACCTTTGTTGACAAAGTAATGTCTCTGCATTTGAATATGCTCTCTAGGTTGGTCATAACTTTCCTTCCAAGGAGTAAGCGTCTTTTAATTTCATGGCTGCAATCACCATCTGCAGTGATTTTGGAGCCCCCAAAAATAAAGTCGGACACTGTTTCCACTGTTTCCCCATCTATTTCCCATGAAGTGATGAGACCAGATGCCACGATGTTAGTTTTCTGAATGTTGAGCTTTAACCCAACTTTTTCACTCTCCCCTGTCACTTTCATCAAGAGGCTTTTTAGTTCCCCTTCACTTTCTTCCATAAGGGTGGTGTCATCTGCATATCTGAGGTTATTGGTATTTCTCCCAGCAATCTTGATTCCAGCTTGTGTTTCTTCCAGTCCAGCATTTCTCATGATGTACTCTGCGTATAAGTTAAATAAGCAGGGTGACAATATACAGCCTTGACGTACTCCTTTTCCTATTTGGAACCAGTCTGTTGTTTCATGTCCCATTCTAACTGTTGCTTCCTGACCTGCATACAGATTTCTCAAGAGGCAGGTCAGATGGTCTGGTAATCCCATCTCTTTCAGAATTTTCCACAGTTTATTGTGACCCACACAGTCAAAGGCTTTGGCATAGTCAATAAAGCAGAAATAGATGTTTTTCTGGAACTCTCTTTCTTTTTGATGATCCAGCCAATTTTGGCAGTTTGATCTCTGTTTCCTCTGCCTTTTCTAAAACCAGCTTGAACACCTGGAAGTACATGGTTCATGTATTGCTGAAGCCTGACTTGGAGAATTTTGAGCATTACTTTACTAGTGTGTGAGATGAGTGCAATTGTGCAGTAGTTTTAGCATACTTTGGCATTGCCTTTCTTTGGGACTGGAATGAAAACTGACCATTTCCAGTCCTGTGGCCACTGCTGAGTTTTCCAAATTTGCTGGCATATTGAGTGCAGCACTTTCACAGCATCATCTTTCAGGATTTGAAACAGCTCCACTGGAATTCCATCACTTCCACTAGCTTTGTTCATAGTGATGCTTTCTAAGGCCCACTTGACTTCTCACTCCAGGATGTCTGGCTGTAGGTGATTGATCACACCATTGTGATTATCTGGGTCATGATGATCTTTTTGTACAGTTCTTCTGTGTATTCTTGCCACCTCTTCTTAATATCTTCTGCTTCTGTTAGATCCATACCATTTCTGTACTTTATGGAGCCCATCTTTGCATGAAATGTTCCCTGGGTATCTCTAATTTTCTTGAAGAGATCTCTAGTCCTTCTCATTCTGTTGTTTTCCTCTATTTCTTTGCATTGATCGCTGAGGAAGGCTTTCTTATCTCTCCTTGCTATTCTTTGGAACTCTGCATTCAGATACTTATATGTTTCCTTTTCTCCTTTGCTTTTCACTTCTCTTCTTTTCACAGTTATTTGTAAGACCTCCTCAGACAGCCATTTTGTGTTTTTGGAACTCTGCATTCAGATGCTTATATCTTTCCTTTTCTCCTTTGCTTTTCACTTCTCTTCTTTTCACAGTTATTTGTAAGACCTCCTCAGACAGCCATTTTGCTTTTTGCATTTCTTTTCCATGGGGATGGTCTTGATTCCTGTCTCCTGTATAATGTCATGAACCTCATTCCATAGTTCATCAGGAACTCTGTTTATCAGATCTAGTCCCTTAAATCTATTTCTCACTTCCACTGTATAATCATAAGGGATTTGATTTAGGTCATACCTGAATGGTCTAGTGGTTTTTCCCTACTTTCTTCAATTTAAGTCTGAATTTGGCAATAAGGAGTTCAGGATCTG
Organism: Nanger dama; assembly: GCA_917880005.1. Taxonomy (NCBI): domain Eukaryota; kingdom Metazoa; phylum Chordata; class Mammalia; order Artiodactyla; family Bovidae; genus Nanger; species Nanger dama. Next base: position 29,620,540 of record CAKJTW010000003.1, read on the forward strand.
AGCCACAGTCAGCTCCTGGTCTTGTTTTTGTTGACTGTATAGAGCTTCTCCATCTTTGGCTGCAAAGAATATAATCAGTCTGATTTTGGTGTTGACCATCCAGTGATGTCTATTTGTATAGTCTTCTCTTGTGTTGTTGAAAGAGGGTGTCTCTATGACCAGTGCGTTCTCTTGAAATATTACAAAGACGTAAAAAGGGCCTTTGAGTCAGTTCTAATGAGGTAGATGAATCTAGAACCTGTTATACAGAGTGAAGTAAGTCAGAAAGAGAAAGATAAATATCATGTTCTAATCTAGAAAAATGGTAGTGAAGAATTTGCTTACAGGGCAGTAATGGAGAAAGAGACATAAAGAATAGATTTGTGAACATGGGGAGAGAGGAGGAGAGGGTGAGATGTATGGAAAGAGTAACATGGAAACTTAGATTACCATATGTAAAATAGATAGCCAATCAGAACTTGTTGTATAGCTAAGAAACTCAAACAGGGGCTCTCTATCAACCTAGAGAGGTGGGATGGGGAGGGAGATGGGAGGCAAGTCAAAAGTGAGGGGATATATGTATATATATTGAGGTTTGACAGAAAACAACAAATTCTGTAAAGCCATCATCCTTCTACAAAAAAAAAATAAAATAAGTAAATAAAAAACAGCATGACTTTGTTTCTGTGAGGTGTTCAAGTGTGGTCATAACAGCATAAGCTTGTTCACCTTTAAAATTCCAGTTCAATCTAAGGCTCAACACAATAGCTGCAGACAGCAGTACTCAAAGCTGCTAAGAGACTAGATCTTAACTGTTCCCGCCACACAAAACCAAATTCATGATGTGGATTATGTGACAAAAAAATCAATTATGTGACAAGATGGAGGTGTTAGCTAACATCGATGGTAATCATATGACAATATACAAATTATCAAGTCAACATACTGTACACCTTAAACACAACATATATCAATTGTGTCTTAATACATTTTCAAAAAGAATTTAGGATTGCCTGGACATGTCAACAGGCTTCCTGGTAGCTCAGCTGGTAAAGAATCTGCCTGCAATAAGGAATACCTGAGTTCGATTTCCTGGAGAAGGGAATCTTCCTCCATGAATCCATCCACCTCAGGACCCAAGGATCCTCCCAGGAAGGACAGAGAACAGGGTCAGAGAAGAGGTGACCTGAGTGTAGTACGGGTATCCACCACTAAGGTTAGCCCAAGCCCAGACTCCTTTGGTCCCAGGGCAAGGAGGTAACAATAAAAGCTATAGCATTAGATATCAGCAGCTTTTGCAAAACAAGGATATGTTTTCAAAAGTAATGGTGGCACAATAAGAGTTGAAGTCCTTGAGTTACAGTTTATGCTCAGAATTTCTCTGCAAAAAGAAAAGAAATTAAGAAATGAGAAACTTTTAAGAGCTGAACATCAATGTGACAACTCCATATACAGCTAATTCAGTGCACAAATTCAAAATATCTGTACAATTAGACTCATTTATACTATTAGCTTAAAGCTCAACATTCAGAAAACAAAGATCATGGCATCCAGTCCCATCACTTCATGGCAAATAGATGGGGAAACAGTGGCAGACTTTATTTTCTTGGGTTCCAAAATCACTGCATGGTGATTTTGCATGGTGACAGTAGCCATGAAATAAAAAGATGCTTACTCCTTGGAAGGAAAGTTATGACCAACCTAGACAGCATGTTAAAAAGCAGAGACATTACTTAAAGGTATGTCTAGTCAAGGCTATGGTTTTTCCAGTAGTCATGTATGGATGTGAGTTGGACTATAAAGGAAGCTGAGTGCCAAAGAATTGATGCTTTTGAACTGTGGTGTTGGAGAAGACTCTTGAGAGTCCCTTGGACTGCAAGGAGATCCAACTGATCCATCCTAAAGAAGATCAGTCCTGGAAGGACTGATCATTGGAAGGACTGATGTTGAAGCTGAAACTCCAATACTTTTCCAGCTGATGCGAAGAGCTGACTCATTTGAAAAGACCCTGATCCTGGGAAAGATTGAAGGCAGGAAGAGAAGGGGACAACAGAGGATGAGATGGTTGGATGGCATCACAGACTCAATGGACATGAGTTTGAGTAAACTCTGGGAGCTGGTGATGGACACGGAGGCCTGGCGTGCTGTAGTCCATGGGTTCGCAGAATCGGACACAACTGAGCGACTGAACTGAACTGATACTATCAGCCATGCTTTTACAACCAAATACAAAATTAAATGTCATTTAAAAAATTAAGAACAAGTTAAACTGAGAGTTATAATGTTCCTTTTTCCTACAGTGATGCTTCTGGAACCAAAAAAATAAAAGAACAAAGCCTTAAATACTTAGAAGCATATCATTTTGCCAGTATACTAAATTTAGGGCTAGTTAGGCACTATAACCTCAAACAACCATCGTGGATAGTCAACCACTTCTCTAAATATTTCTAGAACTACAAAATATAAAATATTACATATATATGTGTGTGTATGTGTGTGTGTGTGTGTGTATATATATATATATATGAAAATGGGTAGTGCTACTTAAATTTTCTTCCTAGTAGTAGCTAACAAGGATATGCTAACTACATATTCAAATGAATTCTTTGGAAGGGAAAAATAGACCTTTAAAAAAATAGGGGAAAAAATTGGCTTAATGAAACCTAAGTGAGATTTTAACATGTTCCAAAATAAAACATAGCAACATATGGAGTCACTAGCAACCAATCATTTCTCAAACACTTGAGAACACAGCATTTGGGGGTATACATGGTGTGCTATCTTTAATACAGAAATATATATGTGCTGAAATGTGTCCATCTTCTGAGAATTAAGTAATCTAACCTGTCTGCTTTACATGTGTAAAATGTAAATCCCCCTTTAGCATGAACATGAACACACATACACATGCACACACTCATACGTCTCTAAAAGCCAAGAATTATCAGCTAGCTTGCTTTCCTTTTCTTTAATACTCGGAGGGTGAGCTCAGAAGCAGCATTTAAGGATGAAAATGGTTGAAATGCACCAGTAGGTCCACAAAAGGATCTCTGAGACTTTGTTCATTTATCTGAGTTTCTCGAACTCTTTAGGTCCTCTCCACCATCCTTAGTCTCTCCATTTCTGTACATCTTCCCAGTGGGGAGGACAATAGAAAAAGAAGCCAAAGGAATGAGATGATGTTGATGGTTTATAAGACTACTATCAACACTTTTGGATTTTTGGATTTTAATGGCATGTTTTTATTGCTGAATTTAAATAAATGATATATGGACCTTGTACAACTTATATGTCATTCACCAAAAAAATTTATCAGTTAACATGGATATAATTCAATAGAACTTGAACATTACTGAACTTAACTATATAGTCAAATTAGGAACATACGCCCAGTAAAAGCATGTCATGTAGAAACATCAGGAAACATACACAAGATTTTGGTGGAATGGTTGTTGAATCAATTTGGCAATTTATCTTTCAAGCAAAAATAGAATATCTTTATAAATGAGAAATTGAGAGACAGGTCTACTTAAGACAGGAAAAATGTCTCAGAGAAAGATACCCAAATTCCTTCAACTCTCCAAAACAAATCCATTTGGAGAGCATTTGGAGTGAAATATAATTTTGATTTGTTTATAACTTTTTTCAGCTCACAGAACTGCCCACACAGTGAAACTGAATTTTAACAGTACTGTTTTTCACTAATCCAATATCCTCAAAACAAATTTTTTCTTGCAGTCTCAAGCAATTAAATATTTTTAAAAGATTATTCTAAAGAGTCTTCAAATTTACATTTTGACCCTAAAAAGTAGTATGTAGATCTTTGTGCTCAAGGGCCAAGCAGCACATGGGACATCTCAAAATAAGAAGATTTAAGGACCGTTTAAATCCCCAGTTTCTCTGATGATATAAGTATTGCCCTATGTTCAGAAAATTATGCATCCACAGAGATATAAGTTCACCCTGTTACTAAGCATTTGATGGGAACACTCAAAGTCTACTGGCATTTTAGCTAAGAGCATAGTGGATAACAGTAAAATTGGTGCCTCCCTGGAGGTTCAGCAGAGAAGCCCCGGCCTGCCAGTGCAGCAGACACAGGTTCAATCCCTAGGTCAGTAAGATTCCCTGGAGAAGGAAACAGCAACCCCCTCTAGTAATTCGTGCCTGGGAAATCCCATGGATAGAGGAGACTACAGTCCATGGGATCACAGGTGAGCTGGACAAGACTTAGCAAGTAAAACAAAACCTACTTTCTACTCTTTGTGTCCTTTTTTTTATTTTTATTTGTGTGTGTGTGTGTGTGTGTGTGTGTGTGTCCTTTTTTTAAAGCTCAGACCACTCTTGACAACCATTTAAGTAACAACACTTGAACAAAATTATCACTGTATTCAAATAAACTAGGCACATTTTACCTATTCTTGTTCCTTAGTGGATTTTAAGAAGCCTCCTTGGAATTAATTTCTGAATAAAACAGATGGGATTCTAATCGATTCTCAGATTTCTCTACTAGAAGTATTTACTGGTTCTTTTTAATTACAGGAGAAAAAAAAAACCACCATAAATTGTCTGTTTTACTGTCTGTGCTAATTTCATTTCATTATATCCTTGGAGTAAGCTATTATTTTCCCACTGGTTCCCATGGCATTCTTCATTATCAGCTGCTAATTGTCTAGCATTCGCATAGGACTGTGAACCAAGTAGGCTGCTGCGTGGGCTGAAGTTCTAGGGGAAACTGAACAGCAGTGGATTCTGCTTTGTTATTATTGTGACACATTAAGAAAGTTTCCACCCACCTACATGCCCACATCACTCCACTGCACAGAATCCATACCCAGAGGGGCTGTGTGCTGAAGCTGGGAGGCCATCTGCACTAGGCTTCCCCATGGTGATTAGCATCACACATCAGGGCAACATTACACAAGGCCAAACTGTTGCATCATGACAGCCAGGGATCTGGCTCCATATGGCAGACCTGAATATTAATCTTAAAACATAGCTATGAAAGGTTCATCTAAAAGGTTTGCTGATTTTTTGTTTCTTTTTTAATCTACTCACCCTCAGCATAAATAGCCGACCCAGCCCAACTACTCCCTCAAGCTTCTCCCTGTTTATCCATCCAGAATCAAGGTCAATGTAGAAATCTAAACATTTTTGAAAGCTGCAGAGGCTGGAGACCTGTAAGTACGTTTTGAGATGTACTGCTCTTTGGTGGTTTAATTGCTAAGTGGTGTACAACTCTTGCAAGCCCGTGGACTGCCGCCTGCCAGGCTCCTCTGTCTTTGAAATTATCCCTAATGGAGACTTCGGTGTCTGGAGATAATTACATTTGACCTTATAAATTCAAAATGTGCCAAACAAAAGCTATTTAGAAGAGCCAAAACAACATGCAATATTTTACACATTTAGGTCAAGAGGGAGTTGCGAAAGTCTCTTAATTAGCAAAGCAAACAAGGACTGTGAGAGCAGGGTTTTGAGGCACAGAACATGATGTTTTTATTCACGTGCTTTGTGGGCACCATGTTGCAAAGTCTGGTGAAACAAAGCCCTGATGTCAGAGCAGGCTGTGTGCTGATCACTTTCACCAGAGAACTGTGCCTCTTGAGACACCTGTGCCTACTTCAGGCAGGTCCTTTCAGGGTACAGAGCTACTCTCATCAGATGAGAGTCACAGGGAGGTAGATTTCCTTCCTGCGTTAACCAGGATCATTTGAATGCTCTAAAACATGAAAGAGGATGACAGCTTCAAGTGGAATCTTACTTGTTGGTGCATTCTAGTGTAGCCACCAAAATCCAAAAACTATTTCAGGTCTTTGAAGTTTAAGAATACGATATTCAAAGTCTACTTAGACATGCTCAAATTCTTGAGGACTAGTTCACTCTAATTAAGCCAGAGGCTGAAAGGCAGAGAGGCATAGAAAATACAAAAGAGTACTTGGCCCTGAGGTCAGGTCCAGCACTGTACTACCAAACTCTACAACCCAGGGTGATACGAAGTCTTGGGGACAGGGCTGTGTCTTGACTGCATGACATCTATGTGCTTTTCCAACAATAATATACATGATAAATCAAAATCCTTCAAGCTAGGCTTCAACAGTAGGTGAACAAAAACGTCCAGACATACAAGCTGGACTTAGAAAAGGCGGAGAGGCCAGAGATCAAATTGCCAACATTCTCTAGATCATAGTAAAAGCTAGAGAATTTTAGAAAAACATCTACTTCTGCTTCATTGATTATGCTAGACTATACTAAAGCCTTTGACTCTGTAGATCACAACAAACTGTGGAAAATTCTTAAAGAGATGGGACTACCAGATCACCTTACCTGCCTCCTGAGAACCTGTATGCATAAGAAGCAACAGTTAGAACTGGACATGGAACAATGACGGACTGGTTCCAACTTAGAAAAGGAGTATGTCAAGACTGTATATTGTCACCCTGTTTATTTAATTTCTATGCATAGAACATCATGTGAAATGCCAGGTTGGATGAAGCACAAACTGGAACCAAGACTGCCAGGAGAAATATCAATAATCTCAGATATGCAGATGACACCACCTTATGGCAGAAAGTGCAGAGGAACTAAAGAGGAGAGTGAAAAAGCTGGCTTAAAACTCAATATTCAAAAAACTAAGATCATGGCATCTAGTCCCATCACTTCATGGTACATAGATGGGGAAACAATAGAAATAGTGACAGACTTTATTTTCTTGGGTTCCAAAATCATTGCAGATGGTGACCACAGCCATAGAATTAAAAGACACTTGCTCCTTGGCAGAAAAGCTATGACAAACCTAGACAGAGTATTAAAAAGCAGAGACATTACTTTGCCAACAAAGGTCTGTATAGTCAAAGCTATGGTTTTTCCAGAAGTTGTGCAGAGATGTGAGAAGTGACCACAAAGAAGGCTGAATGTCAAAGAATTTATACTTTTGAACTGTAGTGTTGGAGAAGACTCTGAAGAGTCCCATGGACTGGAAGGAGATCAAACCAGTCAGTCATAAAGGAAATCAGTCCTGAACATTCATTGGAAAGACTGATGTTGAAGCTGAAGCTTCAATACTTTGGCTATCTGATAAGAAGAGCAGACTCATTGGAAAAGACCCTGATGCTAGGGAAAGATTGAAGGTGGGAGGAGACGGGGATGACAGACGACGAGATGGTTGAATGGCATCACCAACTCAGTGGACATGAGTTTGAGTAAACTCCAGGAGTGGCGAAGGTCAGGGAAGCCTGGTGTGCTGCAGTCCATGGGGTCACAAACAGTCAGACATGACTAAGTGACTGAACAACAAAAATCAGGACACCAACTTTTATTTTATAATGGTTATGCCTGGTCCAAAAACTGGAACAAATCTTGTATCCACAGAACCACAATGAATCTGCTGCCTCAGTTCAGTTCGGTTGCTTAGTCATGTCCAACAGCAACCTACCTCAGAGGGCTCCATTTTAAGATGAAATCACAGTTCCAAGGGTTGCCTGGTGAGCAATGAATAAAAGCAAGAAAAGTTGGATCTTCTTGAGGCCTCTTTCCACCCATGTACAGGACAGATGTTTCAAAAGTCTTCTTTCAAGGACTCTCTCAGTCACATCTCAGAAGAGTCCTTTAAAATCAAAACACCTAACCCTCTGAGCAGAGCAAGAGCCCATATCACCCACTTTAATCTTCAAGTTTTCTTTCTGTATGCCTAAAACACCACCAGAATCTTTTTATTTAGGGTTCTCTTCCTATCACACTCCCTTGGTGGCTCAGATGGTAAAGGATCTGCCTGAAATGCAGGAGACCTGGGTTTGATCCCTGGGTTGGGAAGAACCCCTGGAGAAGGGAATGGAAACCCACTCCAGTATTCTTGCCTGCAGAATTCTGTGGACTGGAGTCTGATGGGATGGGATACAGTCCATGGGGTCACAAAGATTAGGACACAACTGAGTAACACTCACTTTTTTCTACCACTCTAAAAACTCTGTCAAAGCCCCACTTCTCGCAGTTTTTATATTCTTAAGGACTCCATATTTTGTCCATTTCCACTTTAACAAGAATTTCTTCTATTTTTAATGTATTCGCATGGTTTCAGCCGTCATTGAGGTCTACAAGCCGAAACACTCACGCATTTATCTCTACCAGGATGTCCTACAGGCATTCCCTAGATTATCAAGCCTAAGACTCATTATCCTCTTCAAATGTCCTCTGAAACTGCTTAATATCCACCATTCCATCCCCAGGGCAGTGCTTTAGACAGACCCTTACCATTCTGGGACCAGATTGCTACAAAAGCCTCCAAACTGATATTGTCTTGCATCTCCTTTCCCTTTTACTCCATTTTTTAAGATTTTTTTAAGTCTAGCTCAAGTTTTCAACTGCTCAATTTCTTTAAAATTATTAATTTAATTTAAAATAATTGATTAAAGGAGAAGAGGGAAACAGAGGATGAAATGTTTAGATAGCATCACCAACTCGATGGACATGAAATTTAGCAAACTCCGGGAGATAGTGAAGGAGAGAGGAACCTGGCATTCTGCAGTCCATGGGGTCACAAAGAGTTGAACACAACTCAGCGACTGAATAAACAATAATTATATACTGTAGACTCAAAGTCATGCATAAAAGCTTCTAGGATTCCCCCTGGCCTAAAGATTAAAGCTCAAACTAGTACCTTAACATCTGAGACCCTTTCCAAACTAGTCCCAAACCACCTTTCCAGTCTGGTCACTAACCACACATCCCAGGCCTTGTGTTTAGCTTTACCAGATACCTATTATTTCCTAAGCATGCCATGGCCTTTCAAACCTCTGTGTATATCCTCATAAGAATCCCTATCCCTGAAATGACCTTTTCAAACAGGCAAAGTCCTCCTCAGCTTCTAAGAACCCACTGGAATGCCAACTCCTCTGCAAGTCTTTCCCTGTCCCACCAATCAGTGTATACAACCACGCTGTATCTTTACACTGAACTTGGGACATTGCATTACTGTTAGTTTAATCCAACTGTAATCCCCACAAGCCTAAATTTATTGAAACTAGAGATGGTGTGTTCTTACTCATCTTTATAGTCCTGATGCTTTGCTCATAATAGATCCATAATGCAGGTGAGTTTAATTAAATTAAAAATCATAACCTCCAAGATTTATTTTATTTTAAAAGGGCTAACTGATGGGTTATTGTATACAAACTATTACTATATTAGAGCATGGAACAAGAGAAGTCTCAGGAAGGTTCCTTTCAAATACAAGTCCCACATACAGTACGTCCTTGTCTTCAGTAAGCATACGGTTCTGTTGCTCCTGCCTTATGGTTCTGGTCCATTAATATTTTAGGGCCTACTGTCAACTATGCAAAGTGCTGGCTGGGAAAACTATTACCCTAAACTGTTGATCCAGAAAGAAGCCTGGATGACACTGATTCAAATCTCTTTGTTAAAATAAAGGCTAAAGAACAAAGGGGCCAAGAGACCTGCTGCCAAATACCTGCCATTACAGTGTCAGCATCTAGGCTTGTCCATGTATTCTAACAGTGTTGATTTCACCACTCTCTGATGTTTCTCTCCTTATAGAAGCACAAAATCTTTGGATCAGGGTGCTTCTCTCCACCAAGGACTTCCAACATCTCACTAAATGAAAAATCTAGTATATGCTACCCTGATTGACAGCTATTAGCATCTACCTGAACATTTCTAGAGCCTGGGGAGCTCACTACTATGCCAAGCAACCCATTCCTTCTTAATCCCTATCTTCTGAGTATACTTTGTTCTTCACAGAGAAAGCCAGTCTCAACCCTGCCAATAGGTGAAGACAACAATTCAATTCAGTTCAGTCACTCAGTCATGTCCGACTCTTTGTGACCCCATGAATCACAGCACGCCAGGCCTCCCTGTCCATCACCAACTCCTGGAGTTTACCCAAACTCATGTCCATCAAGTCAGTGATACCATCCAGCCATCTCATCCTCTGTCATCCCCTTCTCCTCCTGCCCTCAATCCCTCCCAGCATCAGAGTCTTTTCCAATGAGTCAACTCTTTGAATCAGGTGGACAAAGTATTGGACTTTCAGCCTCAGCATCAGTCCTTCCAATGAATGCCAAGGACTGATCTCCTTTAGAATGGACTGGATGGATCTCCTTGCAGTCCAAGGGACGCTCAAGAGTCTTCTTCAACACCACAGTTCAAAAGCATCAGTTCTTAAGCACTCAGCTTTCTTCACAGTCCAACTCTCAGATCCATACATGACCAGAGGAAAAACCATAACCTTGACTAGATGGATCTTTTTGGCTAAGTAATGTCTCTGCTTTTTAATATGTTATCTAGGTTGGTCATAACTTTCCTTCCAAGGAGTAAACGTCTTTTAATTTCATGGCTGCAATCACCATCTGCAGTGATTTTGAAGCCCAAAAAAATAAAGTCTGACACTGTTTCCACTGTTTCGCCATCTATTTCCCAGGAAGTGATGGGACTGGCTGCCATGATCTTAGTTTTCTGAATGTTGAGCTTAAGCCAACCTTTTCACTCTCCTCTTTCCCTTTCATCAAGAGGCTCTTTAGCTCCTCTTCACTTTCTGCCATAAGAGTGGTGTCATCTGCATATCTGAGGTTATTGATATTTCTCCCGGCAATCTTGATTCCAGCTTGTGCTTCTTCCAGCTCAGCGTTTCTCGTGATGTACTCTGCATATAAGTTAAATAAGCAGGGTGACAATATACAGCCTTGACATACTCCTTTTCCTATTTGGAACCAGTCTGTTGTTCCATGTCCAGTTCTAACTGTTGCTTCCTGACCTGCATATCCAAGCCTATGCCCCAACCAGTAACCCTGAAGAAGCTGAAGTTGAATGGTCTATGAAGACTTACAAGACCTTTTAGAACTAACACCCCAAAAAGATGTCCTTTTCATTATAGGAAACTGGAATGCAAAAGTTGGAAGTCAAGTAACACTTGGAGTAACAGGCAAATTTGGCCTTGGAATGTGGAATGAAGCAGGGCAAAGGCTAATTGAGTTTTGCCAAGAGAACCCACTGGTCATAGCAAACACCCTCTTCCAACAATACAAGAGAAGACTCTACAAATAGACATCACCAGATGGTCAACACTGAAATCATTATATTCTTTGCAGCCAAAGATGAAGAAGCTCTATACAGTCAACAAAAACAAGACCAGGAGCTGACTGTGGCTCAGATCCTGAACTCACTGTCAAATTCAGGCTTAAATTTAAGAAAGTAGGGAAAACCACTAGACCATTCAGGTATGACCTAAATCAAATCCCTTATACAGTGGAAGTGAGAAATAGATTTAAGAGCCTAGATCTGATAGAGTGCCTGATGAACTATGGAATGAGGTTCGTGACATTGTACAGGAGACAGGGATCAAGATCATCCCCATGGAAAGAAATGCAAACAAGCAAAATGGCTGTCTGAGAAGGCCTTACAAATAGCTGTGAAAAGAAGAGAAGCAAAAAGGAAAGATATAAGCATCTGAGTGCAGAGTTCCAAAGAATAGCAAGGAGCGATAAGAAAGCCTTCCTCAGCAATCAATGCAAAGAAATAGAGGAAAACAACAGAATGGGAAAGACTAGAGATCTTTTCAAGAAAATCAGAGACACCAAGGGAACATTTCATGCAAAGATGGACTTAATAAAGTATAGAAACGGTATGGACCTAACAGAAGCAGAAGATATTAAGAAGAGGTGGCAAGAATACACAGACGAATTGTATAGTAAAGATCTTCACAACCCAGATAATCACAGTGGTGTGTGATCACTCACCTAGAGCCAGACATCCTGGAATGTGAAGTCCAGTGGGCCTTAGGAAGTATCACTATGAACAAAGCTCGTGGAGGAGATGGAAATCCAGTTGAGCTATTTCAAATCCGGAAGATGATGCTGTAAAAGTGCTGCACTCAATATGTCAGCAAATTTGGAAAACTCAGCAGTGGCCACAGGACTGGAAAAGGTCAGTTTTCATTCCTATCCCAAAGAATGCGCCAACTACTGCACAATTGCACTCATCTCACACACTAATAAAGTAATGCTCAAAATTCTCCGAGCCAGGTTTCAGCAGTACGCTAACCATGAACTTCCAGATGTCAAGCTGGTTTTAGAAAAGGCAGAGGAACCAGAGATCAAATTGCCAACATCTTCTGGATCATCAAAAAAGCAAGAGAGTTCCAGAAAAAACATCTATTTCTGCTTTATTGACTATGCCAAAGCCTTTGAGACTGTGTGGATCACAAGAAACTGTGGAAGACAACAATTAGGCCTCCCAAATTTATCCTCTCACATAAAGAACTGCAAGTTTCTTTAACTGTTCCTCATGACACGATTGTGATCCACGGTTTTACTGATTTCCTTTTCTGCCCCATAGAATACAACTGAGCCCTGCTGAAAATGGAATAGAAATAAAGCCTTTGAAAGAAATGGCCTTCAGGGCCTCTTTAATTGTTCAATGCAAAATTGCCATCTCTATCAGCTCTATAGGATATCTAAACAGTAATATGAAGGACCCACTGACAGAAAACATTACTGGAGAATGTTGTTTCTAACCAGTTTATATTTGGTACAGATCTCCCAGGTGGCGCAATGGTAAAGAATCTGTCTGCCAGGGACATGGGTTCAATCCCTGGATCAGGAAGATACCTCATAGTAGGAAATGGTAACCCACTCCAGTATTCCTGTATTCCTGTCTGGCAAATTCCACATCAGAGGAGCCTAGCAGGCTACCATCCATGGGGTTGCAAAGAGTCAGACATGACTAAGCACAGCATAGTTCAGTTCACAAGGAGGAAAAACTACATGCATTATGCAAATACCAAAAAAAAAAAAAACCTTTTTAGGGCCACAACATCCCAGAACATGAACAATCCAATTAAAAATTTTCAGAATGAGTTAAAACATCGCAAAACAGTCTCTATTTTTTCTCCTTTCAGTCCCCAACCCAATTTTTGAAAGCACTCACTAAAATATCAATTCAAAACCAAAAATATTCTATACATAATCTTTGATAAGATCACAACCATCTAAACTCCTGCAGTGATTGTTTCAAAATCCCACTGTGAGTAGAAAAACAGAAGAAGAAATTTCTCTCTTGGCTTATCTAACATCTCTTCCAGCTAAATTTTCATATTTAAACCTGGTGGAGTCCCATTTTGATATCATCACTGGCATCTCCACTGAAGAGCAAAAAGATTGAACACAGCCTGTTCTCCCACATGGAAAATATTCCTTCAACAATTCAGCTGGTAATTGAGCGCCCACTCATGACTGGACTTGATACCTAACTCCACGAAGTTTAAAAAAGATTTTCAAGGAAGCCTTCATAGGTAGAAAAGTTATTCTACACAAAATAAGAATTGAAGAAGGGAATTTAAGAATCAATTGTAAAATTAAAAAAATGTTAAAGGAGGCTGAGTGACTTAGCAAGTGCTCCAACAATTAAAACATCCCATAATTAATGTCTATAAGCAATGCCTTATCTTATTAATAAAATAAAAACACAACCAATTGTTATGCTCTGTGTCCAAGTCCCCGAATAAACTGAGAGAACAAATCCACCAGGCAATGCAAAAGCAAGAAGGGAGTTTATTTATTGCTAACTCGAGTTAGGGCACCCTGCCGCATCCAATACAATGGAGTAAGGCAAGGGGCCCCGAGCCCTGAATTACAGCAGTATTTATAAACTTAGAACAAAGACAGGGAGTAGGCAAGGGCGGATTGGTTGCAAGGGTCTCTTGGCATCTACTAATTGGCTAGATTTCCACACGCGTGTACGGGCTTTCTCAGGGGATTTCTCCTATTGGCCAAGCTGCACCGCCTGTGGGAGTTCCCAGTGCCTCAGCTTTCCTAGAGACTAAACCTCAGACCTAGCCTGCCCCTTAGAGCCTGTTTTGGCTCCAGTTAGGTCCTAACACCAATATCTGAAACTTGTAATTTCTATAATATACCTTGTCAGATTGCAGTAAGATAGTCCAGTCTGCGAAACTTTGAACATTTTTAATACTGATAAGCAAATGATTGTGACTGATGAGTAATATTTTGGTATATATGGCCAAGGAAGAGTTAACTGGCAAAAACAAAGAGCCTTTCTGCCTTTGGATGAATTTAATCTGGCTCCAGATATTTTCCTGAAATGCTTGTTGACTTGTCTTTAGATACCATCTTTAAGATAAAACATTTCGATTGTCCACAGACTGGAAATTAAGGACCTGCCCCCACACTTTATTCACGTCATTGAAGCAGAAAGACAAGAGTTTGCTGTTGCTATGAAGAGATAAGGCATGTTTGCAGCCTCAGTGATGGGATCTATCCATCTAGAGCAACACTATGGAGACTGGAGAAGAAAGACAGGAGCTTCTAGGTAAGGGGAAAGCTGCAGGCTGGAGACAGAGGTTAGAGTGAGAGGTGCTAAGCAGGAGGTTCTCTCTTATGGACAGGAGCATCCTGGAGAAAGAAGAAAGGATCAAGAACTTCTCACAAAATCACCAAGAATTGCAATAAGAATCCAAGACTGCAGGAAAGAAATGGAGAATTAAGAATGCAAATTTCAAAGATTAAAAAAAAATCACTCTTTGCCCAAGGCAAATACTAACGTAAAGAGTGAGGGTATTGGTGTAGATCTGAATTACAATGCATTGATACCTTAATGGCAAAGCTGTGAATCTCAGAGCCCTTGGGGTCCCATTACAATCGAGTGAGTCACTAGGGGTCTCTAGGGGCTTCCCTGGTAGCTCAGATGGTAAAAATAAATCTGCCTACAATACAGGAGACCTGGGTTCAATCTCTGGGTCAGGAAGATCCCCTGGAAGAGGAAATGGCTACCCACTCTATTATTCTTGCCTGGAGAATCCCATGGACAGAGGAGCCTGGCGAGCTGGAATCCACAGGGTCACAAAGAGTTGGACACAATTGAGAGACTAACATACAAACACGGGACCAGTTAGTGGTTTGTAAAGTTCCCAGCAGTTGCCAGCCCAAGACAGAGACACAGACATTTACCTTCTAGACCAACAGTGATGCCTTTGTCCTGCAGATCCTAAGAAGAAGGATAATAAGAAGGTAACAAGAAGATGTACCACACCTCCTCAGTGGGGACCATGCAAAATTTCCCTCAGATCATAACAAGTTCTTGGCTCCAAAATGGTGGCACTTCTTGCAGGAAAAGGAACAACTGTCTCCCTACTGCGGAGCCTTTGAGGGCCTGTGGTGGCTGAGTAGGGGCCTGTTCTCCAGGCACCAGCCTGAGGGGAAGGCAAAGACCCCAGAAGAAGCTTTTGTAACTGTGCCAGCATATAATGGCCTCCAAGGCCAGAATAACTTACAGATCTTCTCAGCTACTTCCAGTTACTGGTCAGATATATAGACGCTGATCAGAGGAGGATCGTAGCGAAGGCTGCCCACCCCTACGTGGGTACAAAAGGGAAGTCTGGAAGGCGGAAACGGACAAGGAACCAACAAGATCTGACTCTCCAGGGAAGTCACTCAGAACAAAAGCAAGCATAATAATAATTACTATATTTTACACTTATATGGCATTTACCCTGTGCTAGGCACTATTTCCGGAGAAGGCAACGGCAACCCACTCCAGTACTCCGGCCTGGAAAATCCCATGGATGGAGGAGCCTGGTAGGCTGCAGTCCAAGGGGTCCCTAAGATCCAGACATGACTGAGCAACTTCACTTTCACTTTTCATTTTCATGCATTGGAGAAAGAAATGGCAACCCACCCCAGTATTCTTGCCTGGAGAATCCCAGGGGTGGGGGAACCTGCTGGGCTGCCGTCTATGGTGTCTCACAGAGTCAGATACAACTGAAGTGACTTAGCAGCAGGCACTATTTAATTTCATTTACAGTGCTCATTACAGGCACTCATTTAAATTTCACAGTAAACCTCTGACATTAGAACTATTATCATCATCATTTAACAGACGAGGAAAAAACAAGGTTTGGAGAGTAACTTATACAAAGTTATAGGGTAGGAAGTAGCAGAGCCAGGATTTGACCCCCACAGGATGGTTGGAGTCCCCAGTTGTTTGGATATTTTTTCAAATTGATTGATTGATTGATTGATTGATTGATTGTATTTGGCTATGCTGGGTCTTCAATGCAACGCTTGGGCTCTGTTGCCCCACAGCATGTAGGATCTTAATTTCCTGACCAGGGATCGAACCCACATACCCTACATTGGAAGGTGGATTCTTAACCACTGGATCACCAGGGAAGTCCCTGAAGTCTCCAGTTTTAATTACTCTGGTATCCTGCCTTTTTCAGGGCTTTTTGAGGTTGGGCTACAACAGATATTGTCAGTAGGGGTTCATACAACTGTGAGGAAAGCAATTCTAGCTTGAAGTCCAGAGTGGAATAAGAATTTCGAAGTGAGGACATGAGGAGCTGGGGCCTCAGCCTGAGCCAGCTGATGGAAACAGAGAACATGAGAAGTAAAGAGGATGCCCCTCAGAGACTGAGGTCAGAGAGGTCAAAAGAAAAATCAGTGCCAATCCTGTAAGGAGGACAATAATGAGCACTATGTAGCTGTATCTTCATGCAACTGTTTACTGTATATATTCTGTTCATTTTCAAAGATCCCCTCTCATTGTGATAAAATTATCATGCATGTAAACAGACGACTGCAAAATATTTGGTAAGAGACTAGCACTGCCAGAGAAGTTAAAAGAAAATAAAAAGGAGAAAGACTGCTCCTCCTAAAACTGGGAATTGAAAAGCCCCCAAAGATGACATCAGCCTAAATTGTCCGAGAAAAGAATGACAGAAGGCTAGCTCAGGGAACTTTCTGTCTGGGGATAGCCTGTTTTTCCACCAGGAGAGAGAGCAGGAGGGCAGAGGCAAGTGACATGCTTGACCGACGTCCTCCTGCAGCTTCTTTTCCTCTTCCCATTTGGGTACTGTTAGGGACACAGTTGTGTCCCCTACAAATTCAGATGTTGATGTCCGGACTCCCAGTACCTGAGAATGTGACCATATTTTGTCTTTAAAGATATGGTTGCATTACAGTGAAGTCTTCTGAGTGGCCCCTAATTGGATAGGACTGGTGCCTTTATACGCAGAGGACACGTAGACACAGGGACAGGTGGGCGCAAAGAAAAGACCACTTGAAGGCCAGGTTGGAACACAGTTGACCAGAAGCCAAGAAAAGAAGCCTCCAAATAAAAGCAACCCTACCCACACCTTGATCTGGGACTTCCAGTCTCCAGAACTGTGAGAGAATACATTTCTGTTGTTTAAGTGTGCGGTGTTTGTTACGAAGTCCAAATGGATTAATATAGGTATCTTCCCTTGAACTACAAGGGTACATCAGAGAATGAGTAGCTGTCTCACTGAATAAACATGAATGTTTCCTGCCCTGAGAGAGACAGACAATCAGTTCTTAGAGGGGATCACATACCTAGTGGGGATGGAGAAGAAAATGATTAAGGTCCCTCCAGACTTCTGCAACTGACTCTCCAAGTATCACCACCCCTCAGTTCATATCCTTTTTGTACCCATGATGAATGACCACAAATTCTCTGTAGAATTCTGTTTCTATGCTGTTTCCTAAATTCATCCTCCTTAGCACTCTACCAAATTCATCTTCCCCCGAGTACTATCTTTATCACGTCACTCCCCCTCAGCTGGTGGTAGTGGTTTCTCACTAGTTATAAGATACGGTTCAAATTCCTTTACTTGTTTCATAAGACTATAAAGGGTCCAACCCCTAGCAATCTCTCCAAGGAGGGTAATAAAACCAATCTAGCAAGGTTGTTTGGGAAGAACTAAGCATAGAATTGGCACATGCTGAAAGTATGATGAATGCTAGTTCCTCCTCCACATCACATTTCATTGAAAAAGTGCTTGGCTTGTGAATTTAGAACCTTCTTCTGGATGAGTCACCTATTGACTCTAAGTCAGCCTTAGCAGGATGTTTCTGATCATAATTGCATCTTGTTTGTTCTTGACCTTTCTTTGCATTGTGGAATGCACAAAGGAGGTGCTTTCTAAATACAAATTCTTTTGAATGACTTTTTAAAACCACTCAACATGGATTTAAGAAAATCAATGTCATCTGGATTTTTAGTACTACACTTTTCATGCTCAACAGGGCTTTAATAAACTGAGCGAAGGACACAAATACTCTAACCCTTTGACCAAGGCTTGGAAATATTCTCACTGAGAGAGCTTTCACTTAAACTATATTGCTTTAATGGAATTTGAGTTGTAAAGGAACATTTTAATTATCAGAATCTTCTTTAGAAAAAGCCTCTGAGGTCTGAGATAAGTTTACATATTATTATATGAATCACAATTTGCTTTAAGAGCTTATCTAAATCCCATCTGTTTGATTGGAAAAGGGAACTCAGAATGAATCCATCTAATTTTCAGTTTTCTTCCTTGGAGAGAATCGTGATTGAAAGTTAGAGTAGGGTTATGTGCTGCGTTTTTTTTTTTTTATGGTTTCTAAAGGAAGTTTTAGGGTTTCCATAGTAATGCATAAGGAGTCACTATTTTCTGCTACAATTTCCCAGCACAGAGAAGAGCACTGGGAGCTATGGTTTAGTAAAAATGAAAAAGTCAAGAGTAGATCATTCTAAATTTGTTCTGGCTATTGGGGGATGGGTGGGATACAGCATTATACTGTTAACTGAAGGAGACTGACTCCCAGCTACACAGGATGCCAAAGCTGCATTTACTGGTCTTGCAGTGGCAATGTCAAAGATACCCTAGGCATTTTGACCAGGCGTGAGAAAGGTACAAGTCCCCTCCATAGTGACCCTAAAATTTTTGAGAGAGCTTGCATTTAAGGAAATACTGGTGTGGCTACACCTCCTCCATGTATTCCCTTTCCTTTCTCTCTCGCCCTCTCATTTTTCTCTTTTCTTTTCCCACACTCCCTTGTCCTTCCCTCTCTGCTCCTTGCCCCGTCCCTCTCCTCTGTTCCTGTTTGCTCTTACAGCTCTGGCCTCTGCTGTTCTGGAGGCAGAGGAGAGTGGTCTAGGATGTTGTTGAGGCACGCCCCCTCATCTCCCCAACACCTGCCCTGGGAGGGGGTCACGTTCCCAGGCACTGTCCTCGGTGTCTGTTCATCACCCTGGGGCTGCTGGGCCTGGCATATTCCCTTCCTTGTAACAATTCAGTATGTTTTCAGGTTTTTGTTTTTTTTTAAAAAAGAATAGCATCTCTTTACCTCATGTCACAAGGTGTACTTTCACATCCTTGCTTTGTTAAATCTGAACAAACTGTTCTCATTGGTGAATTTAGAGGGACTAAAAAGCCTCCCAGCAGCTGTCCACTGTAACTGAAGACTCGTCTCACAGACAACAAGGCCACAGAAAGGACTGTTCCAACAATGCTGTTACCATGCGCCTCAGTGGCGGTCGGGAAGGGACTTCTCAGCAGGTGGCAACGTCTCTGTGATTCCACTTGCTAGAGTTTCAAAGCCTGCATTTGCTTTAAACTGATTTTACTTTGAAACGGTATCTCATCATGATTTTCAAAGTTGGTTATTATTCATAATCGCTAGAGCAAGCACATTGTTAATAGCAACCATACCTAGCCACTTAAAATGTCTTCTCTGCTTATTCAACAGAGCTAAGTGATTTAGCGAAATTTAGAAAACTCAAGATGATCTCTGGCCTTAGCAGAAGACTAACTTCCTAACCTTGCCCATCATGAAGGCAAGGCCCTTGAAAGTAAGACACTGTACATAAGAGATCAAGGTTTAACTTAGCTTTTAACATTTATTTAACAGTTATCAATTCCTACCTAGGTGCCACCTCTCTCTGCTCTTTTGGTTAAAATCACTGATGTATATGCTAACAAAGTCTCTGACAACCTTGAGACCAGTCAAGGTAATTGTCTTGGCGTGTGGCAACTTCAGATTGGCAGGAATCCCTCCCCCCTCCTTTTCATGTAGAAGTGGGGAATATTGAGACAGTTTCCAGTAAGAGCAGAACTGTTGATGCTGTTGTTTCTACGGCAGAAATGAGGACCCATCTGAGATTTCAGACTCCTCAGATATGACATAGTTAGGGGATTTGGTGGGTCAGAGACTTGGAGGAAAGAAGAATGGGAACATCTCCCTGCTGTGACAGGGTGAAGCCCCAGAGACTAGTGTGATTGCTTAGAATCTATTCATTCACCCAGTCATCCATCCATCATATATTGAAGGAATTCCCACTTGCACAGGAAATAGGGAGGTAAGCATGGCACACAAGTGTCCTGACTTCACAGAGCTGGTGGTCCAGTGAGGAATACTCACTCTAAATTTCACCTGATGCCTCTTTTGAACTCTCCCTGTACATGGGTGCATGCATACACACACACACACACACACACACACACACACACATAGTTTCAGAGAGGAAACTTTAAGGGAAGCGATCACACACATCTAGGCTATAAGTTTTAGTTCTCTAAGGATAAAGAAACTTTTATGAAATGAGATGCTAAAACAGGGCAGAGACTCTCAGGCTATCTCTTCATGGATTTTCCCCCTTCACTCCTTCCCTGGCATTTAGTGAACGTTTCTATTGCCAAACTCCATGACAGATGCTGTTTGAGACTGAGGGTGAGGCAGGGTACAGGAATATTTGACATTTACCTTTAAGGATTTCACAACACAAGAAAACTAGCTATGAAAAGCTGCTGAGCTTGCCCTCATATGTGTACCAGGTAAGTGGTGTGGAAATGATATAGAGTTCACCTTCAGAGTGGACTGGAAAGGAATCATGTAAGAGGGGACTTGAACGGCATAGCATGTGACAAGGGAGGCGTTCTCGGGGAGGGGGTGGGAGTACAGGCCCAGAGGCCCAGAAATGACCACAGACCACTCTGTCTTGGGACAATGAATTGAGGATGCTAATTTTGTTGAACCAGAAGTTTCCCTCAGGTGGGATGAGCTCACTAATACAGATCAGGACACACAGGCTTAGAGAAATGGAGTGACCTGCCTGTTGTTTCCAAAGCCCGGCTAGCTGGAGAACCAGCACCAGCAATGAGAGTTAGGGTTTTTCTGTAGCAGACAACAAAATCCAACTCCGGCTAAAAAGTAAAACCATAATTTGATGAAAAGATATGCAGTGTTCACAGATTAGAGAGAAAAAGAACAAGTAAGACTAGAAAAGAGTCAGAATGAGGGCCGTTTGGGGACCTGGATGTGGTGAATGAGTGGTAGTCACTATCAACATGGTTCAGCTTTGATAATTGCAGGGCTGTGAGTCTTGCTGAAGAGACATGCAGATCTCCCAGCTGAAAGGGTGGAGCCACTTGATTGACAGTATAACTCCAAATGCCCACCATCAGGCCTGGTGGCTGTCCCAGGCAAAATTAGCAGGGAAGAAGAAATGGATACTGGGCAAGCAGAAATATTCTTTCTCTAAATAGTATTGAGGCCATTACAACAAAATTGCAGTAATTTGCTCAGGCCATAAAGTTTTATACTCTTATAGGTATGTGAAAATTCCATGCTGTGTTCTCCATAGATTACTACACATGAATTAAATAAAGCAGAATCAGCTTCAAACCACTGAGTTTTAGAGCTAAAAGGAACCTCAGAGTTCAAATAGAACAGTTCTATCACATTTTAAGTAAGGAACCAAGGACTTGTACAAGGTTCTACAAGCTAGTTAGTGGCAGAACCAGGAGAAGGCTGACTAGCTGAGCTTGCCCAGCCCCAGGCCAGGCTCCACTATGCTGTACCACATGTCATCACAATAGAGTCTCCACACAGAATAAAAGTTTGGTTATCAACTTGGCGATGGATGTGATGCAATTTAATGCCTCCTACAGCACATTTTACTCACCAGTATAGTCCCAAATCATACTATGTCTTCCTGAAGTTTCCTTTACATAGCCATGCCTCAATTTTGGAGCTAATATGGCAGCTTTAGAATGTCAAATGTACATAAAGCCACTCTATGTTTTCAGTCATTAGAGTTTTTCTAGGCGTATTTACCAGTTGAGAAAAAAAAGAAAAAAGAAAACTTAGATGACTAACGTTTAATAGGCTCTTGATGCTGATTTGCTGGGTACATTCTTTAAGACATTTACATACAAGTACAAAAGAATGTAATTTCAGAATTGTTCAAAGAAAACAACAGAAACTCAAAGATAACCTAAATGTCAAAGGGTGGAATGGTTGAATCAACCCATACTATTAAAAAGAGTGCATGATTATTAAAGTTACAGGCATGGAAATATGATATTAATACATAGTTGAATGAAAATTTTCAGCAACAAAATTCCAGATTTCTATGAAAACAATAGCAATGCACATATGTGAATATCTGTATAGTTACGCATGTGTATATGTCTTTGTGGTTGTTGTTCAGTCACCAAGTTGTGTCTAGCCCTTTGTGACCCCATGGACTGCAGCACACCAGGCTTCCCTGTCCTTCACTCTGTCCCAGAGTTAGCTCAAACTCAGGTCTTTGATTCGGTGGTGCCATCCAACCATCTCTGCCTCTGCTGCCCCCTTCTTCTCCTATCCCCAATCTTTCCTAGCATCAAGGTCTCTTCCAATGAGTTGGCTCTTCACATGAGGGGGCCATAGTACTGGAGCTTCAGCTTTGGCATCAGTTCAGTTCAGTCACTCAGTCATGTCCAACAGATCTTCCAATGGATATTCAGGGTTGATTTCCTTTAGGATTGACTGGTTTGATCTCCTTGCTGTCTAAGGGTCTCTCAAGAGTCTTCTCCAGCACCATGAACACATACATAAAAACATACATATATGTATGCATGTGTGTGCATGTGTGTATGTACACATGTATGCATGTGTGTGCATGTGTGTGTGTACACATGTACAGATATAAAATTTGTACCAAAATGTTGACTGGAGGCATACGCAGTGAAATACTGGCAACCTTTCTATTTTTCTCCTTATTTTGTATTTCTTTTTTTTTTTAATTTATTTATTTATTTATTTTAAATTACAATACTGTATTTGTTTTGCCATACATTGACACGAATCAGCCATAGGTGAACACAATCTCCCAATGCCGAAGCCCCCTCCCACCTCCCACCTCACATCCTCTACTTGAATCATCCTGTGCATCAGCCCCATGCATCCTGCATCCTACATTGAACATAGATTGGCGCTTCGTTTCTTACACGAAAATATACGTTTCATTGCCATTCTCCCAAACCATCCCACCCTTTCCATATCAAAATTTATTTTTTCCTTAAATATAAAATAAATTTATTTTCTACATTTCACATTTTTAGGATGGCTTTAGGCAATCCTAGACACGTCGGATAACCTAAGCCTCACTATCCATACAATCACACTGTACTGAAAAGGAACAAGGCCCCCAGGGTTGGAGAAACCACGCTGGCTGCGGCTCACAACCAGCTGTGTTAGCTGGGGAAGGACCACACTTCCTGGACATGTCCTCCTCGGAGCACAGCAAGAAGGGTAATGATGGGATCGCCTACTCTGAAAGGGCCAATTTTGTTTTTCCCAGAACTTCTGTTTCAGGGTCCACAGATGGCCCAGCACTACTCTTGTGCCCTTGGACTTTCAAGGAGTATAGCTGCACTCTGTGTTCCAGGAGTAATGGCAGTCGAGGGGCGGGGAAACAAGATGGAAAATACATCTTTCTATGGCGGTTCCCGCTCTCAGTGGTTTTCGTTTATCATTTTAGAGATACTGAGAGATAGCTCTTGCTCCGGATTCAGGCACCTCCTCTCCAAAGCCAGCCTCTTTTGAAAGCAGACAATGAGAAAAGGGCTTCGCGGCTGTCCCTTTGCCTTCCCCCAGCTCTCCTCTCTGACAGGCAAGAGGGTGATTTAACTATCAAACACTGGGCAGCACATCTTCTTTCAAGAGGCTCCGCAGACCACTCCATAAACCAACAAAGGAATAGAACAAACAAACAAGGGCCTGAAAGCTTTTGTGTTGCTATGGCAACTAGCCTGGCTTTCCCAAACTCACAGGGGAAAACTCTGCCACCAAAAAGAGAATGTAACTAATAAGCCTGACATTTTATGAATGCTTCTGCACACACGAGATCAACGATTCTAACACAGCTACAGCCAACCATCCCAAAGCTGACCTGGGCTTGGAGGTCCAGCATTAAGCATTTGCAGTTAACTGTGAGTGAGCAGAGGTATCAGGCCGGTCCGCTCAGTAGATGCTTACTAGATTCTAAGTATCCATACAAAAATACACTCTATTTTTTATAGAGCATAAACCAAGTTTTATATTCTATAATGCAAACGGGTACCTATCTGTTTCTAAATAAAACTGCCTACCTTCCAAAAAAAAAAAAAAAATCCTCTCACCTAAGGAGATGTCTATATCACATAATATGCAGCACCTGCATACATGAGTCATGAGCTGCTCAACTTCATGAATAAATAAGTTCTGGAGTAAAGGTGGTGGGGGGCAGGTCTCAGAGAGGTAGGAGGGTCTGTGTGCCCCCATACCAAGTTTTCTTTACAGACTCCTGCCAGAGACTAGAGGCCTATAAAGACTGGAGGGGACTGTGAGTCTATGCTTGGTTCCTGGTATTTGGTGAGGTAGGAAGAGGAGGCCAGTTCACAGACTTTTCTGAGTAGTTGTGGTACCGACCCTTTGGAGGGATGATAGGAAGATGTCTCAGTTATGCTGGAGCTTATGTGCTGGTTCTGACCATGGAGCTGTCTGTGTTCAGCTGGTGAAAGCAGTGCCCACTTTCATTGTAAAATAACCTTCTCCTCACCTTTGAAGTCATGCTCTCTAGTCCTCCCATGTGTTCAAAAGATGGAAAGAGCAAGAAGGTCAGCTGGATGAAAGGACTGGTGGGAGTGCAAATTGGCACAGTTTTCATGGAGGGCAGTTTTGTGATATACACCAGACACTATAAAAATTCCGGAGTTTTGACCCAGTTAGTACACTTAAAGAATTCATTCTAAGGACATAATCAGAGACATGCACAAATTTATTGCAAATATATTAACTGCAGTGTTCACAACAGAAAAAAACTGGTAACAATATGAAAGCTTAATAACACGAGAAAGGTGTTCAAAATAAATCTTAGTACAGCCCACCCAGAGGAATTCTGAATGCCTATAAAAGTGCTATAGAAAAACATTCATACTATACTATGCTGCTGCTGCTAAGTCACTTCTGTAAAACTTTATATATGTATTTTTAAAGTATCATTTCTTACATACTATTTTGCTAACTAATATTTTATAATAAGTTAGAAAGCTACACATCAAAACAATGGCAATGGTCATCCCTGAGAGATTTCACTAAGTTTTTTTTTTTTACTTATCAAATTGGCTACAAAATCTTCTATTTTATGATTTTAAAACAACAGAAGCTTAAAAGGGAAAAATAAGAAAAATAGAATATATTTCAACTCCACCCGTTCCCAGGAAGAGATATATAAACTGTAACCAACTAATTTTTAATTTATCTCCTCAAATTAAAAATCATGAATTGGACCACAGAAAATGGACTATTTCCTTTATTCATCCAACATTTGTTCAGTTCAGTCACTCAGTCATGTCCACTTCTTTGCGACCCCATGACTCGCAGCACACCAGACCTCCCTGCCCATCATCATCTCCCAGAGTTCACTCAGACTTGCGTTCACTGACTTGAGTCAGTGATGCCAACCAGCCATCTCATCTTCAGTCGTCCCCTTCTCCTCCTGCCCACAATCCCTCCCAGCATCAGAGTCTTTTCCAATGAGTCAACTCTTCGCATGAGGGGGCCAAAATACTGGAGTTTCAGCTTTAGCATCATTTCTTCCAAATAAATCCCAGGGTTGATCTCCTTCAGAATGGACTGATTGGATCTCCTTGCAGTCCAAGGGACTCTCAAGAGTCTTCTCCAGTTCAAAAGCATCAATTCTTTGGCACTCAGCCTTCTTCACAGTCCAACTCTCAAGCCATACATGACTACTGGAAAAACAATAGCCTTGACTAGACGGACCTTAGTCAGCAAAGTAACGTCTCTGTTTTTGAATATGCTATCTAGGTTGGTCATAACTTTTCTTCCAAGGAGTAAGTGTCTTTTAATTTCATGGCTGCAATCCCCATCTGCAGTGATTTTGGAGCCCCCAAAAATAAAGTCTGACACTGTTTCCACTGTTTCTCCATCTATTTCCCATGGAGTGATAGGACCGGATGCCATGATCTTTGTTTTCTGAATGTTGAGCTTTATGCCAAGTTTTTCATTCTCCTCTTTCACTTTCATCAAGAGGCTTTTTAGTTCCTCTTCACTTTCTGCCATAAGGGTGGTGTCATCTGCATATCTGACGTTATTGATATTTCTCTCGGCAATCTTGATTCCAGCTTGTGCTTCTTCCAGCCCAGCATTTCTTGTGATGTACTCTGCATATAAGTTAAATAAGCAGGGTGACAATATACAGCCTTGACGTACTCCTTTTCCTACTTGAAGCCAGTCTGTTGTTCCATGTCCAGTTCTAACTGTTGCTTCCTGGCCTGCATATAGGTTTCTCAAGAGGCAGGTTAGGTGGTCTGGTATTCCCATCTCTTTCAGAATTTTCCACAGTTTATTGTGATCCACACAGTCAAAGCCTTTGGCATAGTCAATAAAGCAGAAATAGATGTTTTTCTGGAACTCTCTTGCTTTTTGCAAAATCCAGCAGATGTTGGCAATTTGATCTTTGGTTCCTCTGCCTTTTCTAAAACCAGCTTGAACATCAGGGAGTTCACGGTTCACGTATTGCTGAAGGCTGGCTTGGAGAATTTTGAGCATTACTTTACTAGCGTGTGAGATGAGTGCAATTGTGTGGTAGTTTGAGGATTCGTTGGCATTGCCTTTCTTTGAGATTGGAATGAAAACTGACCTTTTCCAGTCCTGTGGCCACTGCTGAATTTTCCCAGTTTGCTGGCATATTGAGTGCAGCACTTTCACAGCATCATCTTTCAGGATTTGAAATAGCCCAACTGGAATTCCATCACCTCCACTAGCTTTGTTCGTGGTGTTGTTAATTGACCCCTATGTTTAAAGTGTTGAGGTGCTGAGTTAGAAAAAGACAGTGTGAATGTGGGGGGACCTAGCAAAAGCTTTCAAAGAACAAGGAAGTAGCATGAGGTCTGCATATGGACTGGGAAGGCAGCACACCAGAGGTAGAAAGGCCAGGGTGTCACTTTGTATTGCTGCTGCAACAAACTGTCATGAACTTAGTGACGTAAAACCACACAAATGTATTACCCTATAGTTCTGTAGGTTCAAAGTCCAAAAGGAGTCTGTTGAGACAAAGATCAAGCTGTCAGCAGAGCTGCATTCCTTTGGAGGCTTTAGCAAATCATGTGTTCTCTTGTCTTTTCCTGCTTCTAGTAGCAGCTCAAATTTCTGGTTCCATGACCCTTTCCTCCATTTGCAAAGCTGCAGTAGCAACATTCAGAAGAGTCCTAAGAGATAATCTGCTTCCCTGCTCAGCGGTAAAGAATCCACCTGCCAATGCAGGAGACACGACTTCAGTCTCTGATTTGGGAAGACTCCCTGGAGAAGTAAATGGGAATCCACTCGAGTAATCTTGCCTGGAGAATCCTATGGACCAAGGAGTCTGGCGGGCTACAGTCCATGGGCCAGACATGACTTAGTGACTCAACAACAACCAGAACAAGAGACCATCTAGTGTATTTAACCTCCTCTTCCATCTGAGGCTGCTAAGGAACAGGCAGTTGGTGGCGTGCCCAAGGCTGCTTTACCAATGGCACCATCAGTCCAGGATCCTGAGCCCAGCTCCCAGGCTCACAAGACCCTTTCCAAAATATCTTCCTCACCTGCCCAGTCCACATTCTCCCCTACATACACCTTACAGCCTTCCTGTCCTTCTCTCTGTGTTAAGTTATACATGCCTAGAATTCTCCTTCTTCACTTCATGCCCACCATCCAACCCTAGCAACTCCAGCAGCATTTTTCCAGTCTGCCAAACTAGAGAGGTTGGAGAGGAGGCTTGATGAGCAAACTTCACAGAATCTGCTCCATCAGTTCCTCTAGAGATGCACGAAGCAGAGCTGGAAGAACTGACTACATAAATAATAACTAGAAGTTTCTTTCCAGAAGTCCCTTTATCACTGTCCCTTCGGGCCTCAGAATGGATAGAAAAGCAGAGGTAAGCCAATCTTGGAGAGGCAAAGAAGCAAAATTTGTTGAGCATGAAAAATTTTCATAGACATTTAGCAATGTTCTTGCTCCACAGGACAGTCAATTTCCCCTCACCCTTACAGGTTGTCGCTAATGACTATGTATGCAGGAAGTGTCAGGCTTACGTGTATTAAATCACCTTTTTTTCCTTCAAGAGCCAGGGCTCTGGGATGTGCTTTCATGCTTATTTATGTACTTATCCTCATTATCATGTTCCGGATAACAAGCTGTATACTATGCTCCAGCCCTTGAAGGAAGCAATGCTCAGTTCTTAACCCAGGTTATTTAAAAAAGAAATAACCAGATGCCTCCATGTACCTTTGAAGAGAGAAATAGCCAATATCTACAGACATCAGCCAATCTTACAGCAAAGAAACAAGCTCTGTGAATGAGAACAGGATGTCATTGCCACCATCTGCTCCTGACAATTCCCAGCAGACTGGGCTTCTCACCTAGACTCAAAGGAATCAGGGGTCCACAAATGTCAGACCATGTTGCCATGGGATTTCTGATGACTCCAGAAACTCATATACTACCTCTCCTAGCTAGATATTTAGACAAACAGATGGAGAAGCTATATACAGGCTCGTTAGGCTCAAGGCTCTGTGTCAAGGTCAAAACTAGTTTTAAAATGGACACAAGCACAGGGGAGCAGCCTTTGTTTATGTCCTTTCTTCCTGCCATGGCTACTCAGAGAACAGCTATCACTTACTTCCCTTAGGGTCCTAAATGTTAATTCCTATCTCTGGTGATGGGAGTTGAAAACAAAGCATTTCCATCGCAGCACTGGTGAGCATCCCTCCCCTCCTTTCCAGGCATTTGCGCCGCCTCCAACCTCTGTCCACCTCCAACTTTCAACTCCCTTCATTTCTAGACATGGTCAGATGAACTCATAAGACACAGATCCATAAGGAGTTTAAAAATCCATAGCACAAAAGATGCTCAAATTAATTTCAAATAAAACAAAGCTTTAATAGGTTAAATATCAAATTTGCATCTATTGTGGTTCTTCCTCTATTTTCAAAAACCATGCCCTCCCTCAGAACAGCAAGTGAGCCCAAGAAATGTTCAAAACCAGACATACCTGGCTTTGTGATGTTCAGGACTGCAAAGCAAATTAAATCATGGTATTTCCTTGATAAAGTTGATTCAATGACTGCTGCAGTTCAATTAATTCGCTCAGTCATGTCCGACTCTTTGCGACCCCATGGACTACAGCACACCAGGCCTCCCTGTCCATCACCAAGACTGCTTCACGGCTACTTAAATACTTCCTGAAAAAGCACCTCCACTTCCCCTTGCTCTCTGAATTCTTATTATTAATTTTTCTCTAATTCTAAGTCATAATGACTTTTTGCCCTTCTTGGAGTTAATAATATGCTCTCCAGCTATGGAAGATCACAGTTCCCATCGAAAAGGGGTAAAGGAAAGCATACTTGAGTGTGAGAACCACCCAAAGGAATGTTTGCTAAAGAGGAGGTAGAGAAACCGGTCTGACTCACCGCATAGCTACTGGAATCTTCTGCCTTAATAACCTAAATATTTTACAAATATATAACCACCTGTTGAGTGGCACTATGAGTTTTCTATGGGCAGAATTATCTCCCTGATAAATTTGCTACAAATTATTCTTCATTTGCTATCAAGCTGCAATTATTCCCTTTGGGGGACAAATGTAATTCGCTGCCCTGACTAACCTCAGACTCCGATTATAAACATTTTGGTCCATCATAAAAGTGCTTTGTTTCTCTTATTTGTAGCTACAGCTCCTACAATAAAAAGTAAGTATAAGCTCACAGCTGGGATTCTGATGAAGACAAAGTGCCTTGTCTCCTGTGAATACTGTAACCCGGAATAAACATACAGTATTTTCCAAGCATTAATCACTTACTTTTTCACTGCATAGCTTTATAGAGCTTCACACTGAGATGAAATGAATAAAATTCACTTCCTGGATTTAAAATCTGGTGGGTCACAGAGGTCATAGGTAAAACTGTAAATAGAGGCAATTGCTAAGCTTGTACTTTTTGAAAACTAAAAATGTGCAGTTATATGGCATGAAAGATCATTGCTGATGAGTTGAAACAGGTTTTAAAATATACTTCTTCATATAAGAGGAGTCACATAGTTACAGCAGAGAAATTGTTATAGAATGTCTAATTAGTCTATTTCCCCTATGTATAAAGGAAAGAGAACTGATATTTTATCTTCATGCATACTTATTTTTCATAAGCATAGAAACTCAGAGTTATAGAAACCTTCATATCCTTGGAACTAAGAACTCCCATTTAAACTGATAAAAACTTTGAATCCTCTCCCAGGGGGTGGGGAAAAAGGAAAAACAATGTCTTATAAATACACTTATAGAATGCATTGATGCTCCTTAAAATCTACCCCCAAAGCCCTTTGGGTCCTCAGACTCCAGGTCAAGAATTTCTGCTTCAGAGGAGATATCTGGCCCATTCTGAAGTCCAATTCTCCCATCAAGCCAACACAAAAAACAGTTGCTGTCTTCAAAATAAGAGAAGGTGCTCTCCTTCCAACAGAGCCTGATTAGACATTATATTTGCACTCATTTTTACTCTTGTTCACATTCTTCTTTTCCCAAAGCATAGAGGCAGAATGTTCTGGTAAATGGAAGGGCATGTCTATAACTAAACTGAGTCACTCATCACTCATCAAGTGAGACTGGGCCCTCATTTCTTAGCGGTGATGCTGAAAAGATCCAAGAATCAGGAAAGAAACTGGAATATACAGCCTCTCCAGTCCACTCCAATATGAGATTCATGTACTCGGATGCCTGTGTGTCTATGCCCTTCACAGGGGTGATGCTTTGTGCTGTGCTCATTCGAATCCGACTCTGTGACCCCATGGACTGTAGCTCACCAGGCACCTCTGTCCATGGGATTTCTCAGGCAAGACTACTGGAGTGGATCCACATTTCCTACTCCAGGGGATCTTCCCAACCCAGGCATCAAACCCTTGTCTCTTGTGTCTCCTGCATTGGCAGGCAGATTCTTTACTGCAGCACCTCCTGGGAAGCACAGGGGTGGTACGAAGAACTAAATACTGTGCTTTCTACCATGAGATTCAGCCAGGCTGAGTGCATACCCGACTTTGGTTCTGTGCATTAATTTGGGCATGCTGCTGCTTCTGCTGCTGCTAAGTCGTGGTAGTCACGTCTGACTCTGTGTGACCCCAAGGACGGCAGCCCACCAGGCTCCTCTGTCCCTGGGATTCTCCAGGCAAGAATACTGGAGTGGGTTGCCATTTCCTTCTCCAATGCATAATCAACCTCAAACTCATGTTACCTCCAAAATATATTGCTCCTATATCTACTGCCTCATTAATTTTTGGAAGTCACAACTTGACTTCTGTTAAGTTCTAAGTAGATCAAAACCCCTGTATCTTTTACATAAGCACTGTTAAGTCACATCACCCACTATTGTTGGCAATGCATGCATTCAACTGGTTCATTTAGACAATATATTTTTATTAAAAGTGGACCACATGCTTAGCACGTCCTAGAGCCACAGCCAGGACTGAGACAGAAAGTCCCTGCTCTCATAGAGTATCCACAGCACCTTACACAATCTGAACTGTGATTCTGGCTGTTGAATGTCCAAGTTTTCTCCTGATTTGTCATTCTTGTGAAATATCCACAATAATAGAGGATAAAACACCTCCTTTTCATTGAAGATAAAACACAAGTTCATGTGTAGGCCTTACAGAGTTTTCAGATGATTCTTCTGGGACTTCACCTTCAAGATGACAGATTCTGACTCATTCACTTTCAGTGAAGAGAGGAATACAACAATTACATCACAGAATATTAGAAAAAGTAAAGTAAAACCATGAAAGCCATCCACATTAAAGCCTAACCTTGAAAATTTTCCTAAGAAGAGAATACATAATATAAGTGCACAGGAAAACTGTAATTACACATTCTTGAAAAATCCTGGAGAAGAATCCCTTCTTTTTATTAATTACAATGGGTCTATGCAGTGCTAAAGAGCTCTGAAGTAATTTTGGGAAGTGTTTGTTTTCCACATTTTTAAATGCTGAGAATATAATTAGGTACTTAAACACAAATGCTAATACACATCAGTTTGTGTCCACAGAGAACACTCTTTGCACAACACATGATTTGATGCTAATCTATGCCAAGATTTTCTTCCACAATCACAAATTAGCTGAAACTGGCCACAGGAATTCCTTCCATACTGCCAAAAATCTCTCTTCTCAGGCTTAACACTTTCCAATCTAAACATGAAGACTCATCCCAGGTGTGAAAAACTGAGAAAAGTAAAAAGAGGGAAGGAGAGGCAGGGAACAAGCAACTGAAAAACATGTTAGACCAGAGACTCTCCTAGGCTGCCAGGCCAGAGACTGCTGGCTGCCCCCAATATCCAGTCTTGTCTTCTTCCTTAGGAATAGAACCCACCAATTATTAGCCATCCCAGAAAAAAGATGGCATGTCTCAGCATCCCCCTAAAATGGATGAGGTCATATGATTAAGGGGGGAAAGCTATGGCAAACCACTCCAGTGTTCTTGCCTGGAGAATCCCAGGGACAGGGGAGCCTGGTGGGCCGCCATCTATGGGGTCACAGGGTTGGACACAGCTGAAGCGACTTAGCAGCAGCAGCAGCAGCATATGATTAAGGGCAGCCTGTCCAGGGAGACACACATACAAGCATTATGAGAAAGTTTGAATTGCATTAAGGATGCTGTCACAACAAGACAGAAGGAGCCTGAATCCCTGATGATGGAGAAGCCAGAACAATGGCCCCTAACTAAAAGGCCCTGATGCTGGGAAAGAGTGAGGGTAGGAGGAGAAGGGCGTGACACAGGATGAGATGGATGGACAGCATCACCCCCTCAGCAGACATGAGTCTGAACAAACCGGGAGATGGCGAAGGACAGGAAACCTGCAGCCCATGGGGTCGCAAAGAGCCGGATACCATAGCAACTGAACACCAACAAAACTACCTGTGGACTTTGCTCAGAGGAAGGAGAAATAAACTTCTGACTTGTTTAAGGCATTGTAATTTGGAGTTTTCTGTCACTTGTAGCTG
This sequence comes from Nanger dama, assembly GCA_917880005.1. Classification (NCBI taxonomy): domain Eukaryota; kingdom Metazoa; phylum Chordata; class Mammalia; order Artiodactyla; family Bovidae; genus Nanger; species Nanger dama. Next base: position 29,653,671 of record CAKJTW010000003.1, read on the forward strand.
AATTTAGGACACAGCAAACGTATTTAATCCATACACTACTTCTATCAGGTCGGTATTATCATCACCACTTTACACAATAAAGAACTGAAGACTGTATCTGCTCAGCCTCTCATAAGCAAGAGAATCACACACACGATAAAGAAAGTGTGACAGCATGAGAAGCAAGAGCTTAGTGCAGGACGCAGGCAAGGGCACGAACTACATCATTGAAGCTTTTGTATAGAATTTTGAGAATTTATATAGAATTTTATATAGAATTATATATAGAATTTTATATATTTTATATAGAATTTTGAAGCCAAACCAAGGCTTCCCTCGTGGCTCAGTTGGTAAAGAATTTGCCTGCAATGCAGAAGACCTAGGTTCAATACCTGGGTAGGAAAAATCCCCTGGAGACCTCAGTTCAATACCTGGGTGGGGAAGATCCCCTGGAGAAGACCCACTCCAGTATTCTTATCCGGAAAACCCCATTGACAGAGGAGCCTGGCAGGCTACAGTCTATGGGCTCACAAGGAATCAGTCACTACTGAGTGACAAACACTTTCAATATCCAAGCCAAGAGCTAATTCAAGTACATGATTTTATACTAAAAAGGAAATGCACCTCAGTTCTGAGTGCATAACATACTAGTTGTTGACACACCAAATTGCTGCTCTTACTATTCTTAGGTTAAACTGCAATGTAGTTTTCAGGTCTTGCTCCACAATTTCATCCAAATGACACGCTAAGCCTTATATATCACAGTCAAATATTCCATAAATGATGAGATCTGGGCATTACCTTGGCTTAAATGTCTCAAATTATTCTCAATATTCTCAAAAACCTACAAATTATTATGAGTCCTGTGGTGCTTGAAATTTCATCATCTCAATAAATAAGCTTCACCCAAATAGCCCCTACTCTTTGCCCCCTCTCTTCCCTATATTCCTCTTCTGTGTCTCTCCATGGCCCTAGCACAGTGACAGGTATATCTAAGGTCATAAAAAGGCTATCTGAAGCAACTGTCTAATGTGTAAGAATCACCACCTCAACTTTTATGTCAAAATAACTTCAATGTCTTCATACCCCTTTCCCATCCATCCTGATCCAGCAAGGACAGTGGCATTTCATAGACAGCACTGTCTAAGTATTAACTTTGCTTGAGTGAAGCCCAACTTTTAAGAGAGACTATTCATTTCTCCAAACAAAAAGACTGACAGCTGTTCTGCAATTTATTAATTATGGTCTTAATAAAGAACGTAGTCTTAAAATCATTTTTGTCAACATGGTTTTGAAGAAAGGTCAGATTTCTATTAGTAAGGTGTTAATTTTGAATCATTACAAAGAACTGACAGCATGATTTTCAAGAACTTTAGAAAATACACCACATACCAGATAATTAAACTCTGAGTATTATAATAAATACTTGAGCTGAAATTTCTTTTCCATGTGTTTGGCACAGGCATTTAACTATACTGCATCCCAATAATTGCATTAGGGTGCTCAGAGGTTATAAATAATGTTTTGCTCCTGATCTTACCCGGTCATCTAGAAAGATACAACTGCACAATTAACTCAAAGTGTTACCCTCACTCATTAGCCAAAACACACAAAAAAGATTGTCCTCTAGTGGTGAGGTCAGGAAGTAAGAGATTTGAGGAAGAGAGATTTTTGGGTCCCTGGAATGGTTGCTTGACTCTGCGCAATCAACCAGAGAAGTAAAAATCTGTACAACTTAGCATATGGCATTTAAAAAAAGAAAAAGGTAAAGAGATAGCTGTTTGATTTTATCAATATAAATTAAGTGGCTTGAATAAGCTTGGTACCACAAGTGCCATAATTTGTAGACCAACCTCTTGGAATATTCCCTTGTTGTCCTAATCACTTTCCACATAATTAAAAATTCTCAAGGCCCATTCTCTTCCAGTATGCCAGAGTGAACAGAAAGAATGGTACACAAATAATCAGTCTGCTTTTTTCTAACAGTAGTTTCATCACCACCAGTTAGAATGTATAAAGCATTTCTTCTTTACACATGGTACTAGGAAAGGCCATAAGTGAGCTCTTTCTTTTGAAACTGTGCTTTGACTACTCAAGGCATACATGCTTAGTCACTCAGTTGTGTTCAGTTCTCTGCAACCCCATGGGCTGCAGCCGGCCAGGCTCCTCTGTCCACAGGATCTTCCAGGCAAGAGTACTAGAGTGGGCTCCTCTTTCCTCCTCCAGGGCATCTTCCCGACCCAGGGACTGAACCTGCGTCTCCTGCATCTCCTGCCTTGGCACGTTTATTCTTTGCCACTGAGCCGCCTGGGAGGTCCTGACTGTGCAGTATGAACTAGAGAGTCCCATTTTACACATAAGAACCCTAGGCCAGCTGCAAAGCCAAGGGGAAGAACTCATAGAAGGACTTGTCTTGAGTAAAGCAGCTAGTATTTTACTGAAGCTGAGACCTGAAACCAGGCCTGCCTCTTCCAAAGTCCTTTCTCATGACCACTCTACTAACCCTTTCATCTCACTTCCAATGGGACTTGTACTTTGAGGTTGTCACCCCATAGGTCACATACTGTTATTTCTCTCCTGCTGAGTCCCCATGTAACTATAACTTACAGAGTAGCTTGTTTGGGTCAGACAATGTTAAAACAGAAGAAGGGAAGTTGCTCAGTCATGTACGATTCTCTGCGATTCCATTGACTCTAGCCTACCAGGCTCCTCCATCCATGGCATTTTCCAGGCAAGAGTACTGAAGTGGGTTGCAATTTCCAGGGGATCTTCTCAACCTGGGGATCAAACCCAGGTGTCCCACATTGCAGCCAGTCGCTTTACCCTCTGAGCCTCCAGGGAAGCCCTAAAACAGACGAGGCCAAGCAAAATGCTCCTTCTGTGGCTTTAAGCTCCTTATTCTAATCAGCAAGGCTGCCAGGACTCAGAGAAGCAGCTCACAACCTAAGGTGACAGTGCTGAACGTGCAACACAGACAGCTAAGGAGAAAACCGAGAAAGAACATACAAACAGGGCAGACACGAAATTCAATATTGACACTGCCCACAGAGCAAAGGTTATGAATGCAGCAGGAGCCCAGAAGCTTCCTGTTAGCGATATGGAACTAGGGAAATGGTCCCCTCGCTTTCCGTGATTAATTACAGACGGCTGCTCAGAGGAAAATTTCAGGTGCTGTCAGCATGAGGATGTTGCTAGTGACCTCTGCAATAAAGAGCGATGGTGTTGGGCCTGATCAAAGGGAAAAGTGACACCTTTGTGAGGGACAAGATTCTAAGAGAGCCCACTGTTACAGGAACATAGGTTATGAAAAGAATGAAGCAAAATAGGAGCATTTGTTTGGTCCAACAACAAATTTTTTGGTGCTTACCATACCCAGGTCCGCGCTGGATGCTGAGGGAACAAAGATGAGGAAGTCCGTGGGCATTCTCCAGGAGATAAAAGACACAGATTTAGCTATCATGTGTTAACTACCAAACTGGAAGTGAGCACAGAGGACTGAGGAAACCCAGAGGAGATGCTCCTAAGTTAGCCTGAGGTTTGAGGAGAGTTTACTGGAAACAAGTCTGAGCTATCTAACCTAGTTATTGACAGCAGGAAATCCGCAGACTGTCAAGGTTCAAATCCTACCACTCCCTCCTCTGTAAATGAGGCAGATGACTAAGCCTTTGGGGGCTTCAACTTCTCCAGCTGTAAAAATGGAAATAAGAATAATGACTACATTATGAGGATATTCTGAAGATGAATGCTCTTCTAAGTTTTTCTGGCACCTGCAGTAGTCGGTCAATAAACTTCCTGGTTGTACTGCAAAACATAACAGTAAACATGTATTCAACAAATAAGGGAATGAATTCAACAATTTGGAGGTGGCGGGAAATCAAGAGGGAAGCCTGTCTTAAACGTCAAACGTCTGCCACGTCTATGGGACACACAAGTGAAGTTTTCTAGTCAGCAATTATACATGCAAGTCAAGAACAGATCTAATGCTAGAGGTATAAATTTGAGAATCATCAGGTGTTTGAAGTCATGAGAAGGATGAGATCATCTAAGAAGGGAGAGAGAGGACAGAGATGAAGGTTATGAACAAGTTCTGAAAGCTCAAACATTTAGAAATTAGGAGGGGGAAGGGGAACCAGCAAAGGAAAACAGGAAGATAGGAAGAAAATCTAATGCATAGGAACCAGATGAATAAAGAGGAAAAGGATCAGTATCAGCAAAGGCAAAGGGGTGTGAAACAGCACTGTGTGTGTGCAAGGTGGGGGGAGAAATTACTGTAAGGTTAGTACCATCTGTGCACAAACTGAGAGGCAAGGGGGAGACAAAGACTGAGATAAAAGTAAAGCCAGAGTATGACAAACCTTGTATGCCTTTGGATGATTAAGAGGCTCGAAGGGATTTTAATCAGGATAGAGTTCTACCCAGGTGTGCATACTAGAAGACTTATTCTGGGAGCTATGTGAATGACGTCTATGGGAAGCAGAATAATGCCCCCAAAGATGTCCATGTTCAATCCCTAGGACCCGTGAATATGTTAGGTTGATGGCAAACAGGCATCAAGGTTGCAGGTGGAATTAAGCTTGCTAATCATATAACCATAAAACAAAGATTACCCTAGCTTTTCTAGATGGATCTAATGTAATCAGAGGTCCTTAAAAGTGGAAAGGGGAATCAAAAGAGAACCACAGAAACGGTAGCATGAGATGAACATAACTATCTATTGTTGGCTTAATGATGGAGGAACAGGAGGACCATGAGCCAAGGAATGTGGGCTGTCTCTAAAGACTTCAAAAGGCAAGAAAATTCTCCTCTAAAGCCTCCAAAAAGAAGTGAGACATGTTTCAGACTTTTGAACCACAATAAAGTGAGTGAAGTCACTCAGTCGTATCTGACTCTTTGCAGCCCCATGGACTGTAGATTATCAGGCTCCTCCATCCATGGGATTTTTCAGGCAAGAGTACTGAGGTGGGTTGCCATTTCCTGCTCCAGGGGATCTTCCCAACCCAGGGATTGAATCCGGGTTTCCCGCATTGTAGGCAGATGCTTTACCGTCTGAGCCACCAGGGAATTCCCAAACCACAACATTGGATGATATTAATAATAAAAATCTCTGTATGTTTAAACCACCAAGTTTTGTGGTAATCTTTTACAAAAGTGAGAAGAAACTAATACAATGTCTTTGAGAAGTAAAAAGATTGGAATCAGATCAGACAAGAAAAAGAAATGAAAGGGATCCAAATTGGAAAAGAAGTAAAATAGTCACTGTTTGCAGATTACTTGATACTATACATAGAAAATCCTCAAAGATACCATTAGAAAACTACTAAAATTCATCAGTGAATTATTTAAAGCTGCAGGATACAATACTGACACAGAAATCTGTTGCATTTCTATACACCAGTATGTCAACAAATTTGGAAAACTCAGCAGTGGCCACAGGACTGGAAAAGGTCAGTTTTCCAATCCCAAAGAAAGGCAATGCCAAAGAATGTTCAAACTACTGCACAATTGCACTCATCTCACACGCTAGTAAAGTAATGCTCAAAATTCTCCAAGCCAGGCTTCAGCAATACATGAACCGTGAACTTCCAGATGTTCAAGCTGGTTTTAGAAAAGGCAGAGGAACCAGAGATCAAATTGCCAACATCCACTGGATCATCAAAAAGGAAGCGAGTTCCAAAAACACATCTATTACTGCTTTATTGACTATGCCAAAGCCTTTGACTGTGTGGGTCACAATAAACTGTGGAAAATTCTGAAAGATGGGAATGCCAAACCACCTGACCTACCTCTTGAGAAACCTATATGCAGGCCAGGAAGCAACAGTTAGAAATATCAATAACTTCAGCTATGCCAGATAACACCACCCTTATGGCAGAAAGTGAAGAGGAACTAAAGAGCCTCTTTATGAAAGTGAAAGAGGAGAGTGCAAAAGCTGGCTTAAAGTTCAACATTCAGAAAACTAAGATCATGGCATCTGGTCCCATCATTTCATGGCAAATAGATAGGGAAACGGTGGAAACAGTGGCTGACTTTATTTTTCTGGGCTCCAAAATCACTGCAGATGGTGATTACAGCCATGAAATTAAAAGATGCTTACTCCTTGGAAGGAAAGTTATGACCAACCTAGATAGCATATTAAAAATCAGAGACATTACTTTGTCAACAAAGGTCCGTCTACTCAAGGCTATGGTTTTTCCAGTGGTCATGTATGGATGTGAGAGCTGGACTATACAGAAAGCTGAGCACAAAAGAATTGATGCTTTTGAATGGTGGTGTTGGAGAAGACTCTTGAGAGTCCCTTGGGCTGCAAGGAGATCCAACCAGTTCATCCTAAAGGAGATCAGTCCTGGGTGTTCATTGGAAGGACTGATGTTGATGCTCAAACTCCAATACGTTGGCCACCTGATGCAAAGAACTGACTCATCTGAAAAGACCCTGATGCTGGGAAAGATTGAGGGCAGGAGGAGAAGGGGACGACAGAAGATGAGATGGTTGAATAGCATCACCAACTCAATGGACATGAGTTTGAGCAAGTTCCAGGAGTTGGTGATGGACAGGGAAGCCTGGTGTGCTGTAGTTCAGGAGGTCTCAAAGAAAGAGTCAGACATGACTGAGTGACTGAACTGAACTGAAGTGCAGACTATTCTACAAAACTACAGTGATCAAAACAGCATGATACTGACACAAAAACAGACGCATAGGTCAGTGAAACAGAATAGAGAGCACAGAAATAAACCCACACACTTATGGTCAATTAATCTATGACAAAGTAGGAAGAATATACAACAGAAAGAAAGGCAATTTCTTCAATAAGTGGTGCTGGGAAAACTGGGCAGTCTTTTTTTTTTTTACAGGTATAAGCATTAAATTATTAATAGAATATCCTCTATTCTAGGATTAAAAACCTAATTATAAAACTAGAAATCTAAACCTTCTTTCCTAGAAGAAAACACAGGCAGAACATTCTTTGACATAAATCATAGCAATATTTTCTGGATCTGTTTCCTAAAGCAAAGGAACTAAAAGCAAAAATAAATAACTGGGGCCTAATTAAACTTAAAAGCTTCTGCACATCAATGGAAACCATCAACAAAACAAAAGACAACTTGCTGAATGGAGAAAATATTTGCAAATCATATGACTGACAAGGGGTTAATAGCCAAAATACATAGATAACTCAAATAGCTCAACATCCAAAAAAATTTTTAAATGGGAAGACATTTTGTAACTCATGTCGATGAATAGCAAAAACCACCACAATGCTGTAAAGAAATTATCCTCCAATTAAAATTAATTAATTAGAAAAAAGAATTGTGCCATACAGATGACCAACAGGCACATGAAAAGATGTTCAACATTGTACTAATCGCAGAAATGCAAATTGAAACCACAATGAGATATCACTTCACACTTGTCAGAATGGTTATCATCAGAAAGAACAAATGCTGGTAAGGATAGAAGAGAACCCTCGCACACTGTTGGCAGGCGTGTAAATTGGTACAGCCACTGTGGAAAACAGTGTGGAGGTTTCTCAGAAAACTGAAAATAGAACGAACATATGACCCAGCAGTTCTGCTCCTGTGTATATATCTGAAATAAACAAAATCACTAAAACGATACACACACCCCAATGTTCATTGCAGCTTGAATTACAGTTGCCAAGATATGAAAGCAACCTAAGTGTCCATTAACAGATGAATGGAAAAGAAGATGTGTTTTATATATATATATATATACACACACACAGTGAAATATTACTCATGAAATTTTGTCATTTGCAGCAACATGGATTGACTTAGAAGGCATTACACTAAGTTAAATAAGTCAGAGAAAGACAAATACTGTGGAATCTAAAAACACAATAAACAAGTGAATATAACAATAACAACAAGAAGAAACAGACTCACAGATACAGAGAACAAACTAGTGGTTACCAGTGGGGAAAGGGAAGTGGGGAGGGGCAAGACAGGGGTAGGATATTAAGAGATACAAACTACTATGTATAAAATAAGCTACAAGGATATATTGCACAGCACTGGAAATACAGCCAATATTTTATAATAACTTTACATGGAGTATAACCTTTAAAAATTATGAATCACTACATTGTACACCTGTAACTTATCATTAAAAGACTGGAATGAGAGAAAACAACTAGGAGGCTGTTGCATGAGTACAAGCAAGAGATGATGACCGTCTGTCTTAGGAAAATGAGAACAGGATAGGAAAGAAAGTGGCGCCTCTCTGAACAGACAATATTTACCTGTTTTGTGATCACTAGCAATATATATTTCTATCAGATGGACAGGGGGGTCTCTTCATTAAACAATGACACAAGTATTTCAGTGACGTTAAGATATATCCCCTTTGAAGAAAAACCTAAGTAATGGGCTGACTTGGAAACCACCACCAAGGAAAGGTTAAACTGGTGGCCACTCTCTGTGATGTTGAATCTCTAGGACTGCACACCAAGATCTGCCTTTCTTCTATGTCTCCTCTCCAAATGTGGAGTTTGCTTTTTTATTATGTCCAAAAGTTAGGGAAAGGTTTTTATAATTCTTGATTCTCTACTCTGTATTTTTCTGACCCCTAGAAACGCCACTGCACACTTGCAATAACTAGTCATTTTCTCTCTCAGAAGCTAAATTGTGCTTCTGTTTTTTACATAAGGAATCGTATTCATTATCAAAAAATTAGAACACAAGCAAAACTTTTTAAAGATAAATCATTCTAATTCCACTACAAGATAATCATTTTTGCATTTTTCAGAGGTACCTTGAGAATCTTTTATTATTATTTATATATATTAATGTGCTGAGGAAAAAAAAAAACAGAACCATAGTCTTCTAAAATGCCATGCTTTTCTTCTCAGGCAATATATTATGACTCTTTCCATGAATATAAATAAACATTTAAAATACAATTCTAAAAGGCTACTAGATAGATATTTCAGTGTTAGAATATATCATAATTTATTTACCCCATCTCATCACTGGACACTTGGCTTGTTACTTCCTTTACCCCCAAATTCTATGTTCCTCACACTTTATCCCCTTTTCATTTGGATATTCTTGGATATAGCCACTGGTTGCCTTTAGGTTAGCCTTGCTGCAGTATATGGTTGCCGCTCCCATGATTGTTCTGGGTGGTTGCTATTATCTTCCCGATCTGACTGACTACTCAAACCTCCCAAACCTGTCTTACTAGCATGACACTGGCTAATACAGAGAAAAAAGTGTGCTTAAGGCAGAACAACAAACTTGATCTTTGTCAATAGTACTAAATAGTGACTTGTGATATATATCAGCCAGAAAACCCCTCAGTCCCTAAACTCTGGTTACTAAGACTAAAAATTTTTCTACTTTATTATTGCTTATGATGTATAGTTTTATGTTTATTTATAATTGGTGCGGGGGAACCTGCCTGCAGTGCAGGAGACCCAGTTTCAATCCCTGGGTCAGGAAGATCCCCTGGAGAAGGGAATGGCTACCCATTCCAGTATTCTCATCTGGAGAATTCCATGGACAGAGGAACCTGGCATGCTACAGTCCATGGGGCCACAAACAGTTGCTATATAGAAGTCCTGACTCTTCTGTGCAAGCGATAGAAAAGCCAACCAAAGTAGCCTTAAGCAAGAGAACAGGTGGTTTCACATAACTTAAAATCCAACATGATCAGACAGTACCAGGAGGCAGTTCTCCTGACCTCTGGGCTCTTCTGTCAGTTGTGCGGGCTTTACTTTCAGCTTGGGGAGAGTTCCCCCAAGGAGGCAGCAGCACTTCCAGGTTTCTATCACTAAAGCTCCAAGTCCAGGAGAAGGTTGCTTCCTTCTTTAATATCTCAGAAAGCCTCTTGGAACTGGCTTTCATTGGACCATCAGGGCTATGCAGTTGTCCCTGTGGCCCAGAGGACGGATGCGCTCACTGACTTAACCAGAGCCAGGTCACACGGCTCCCATACTGTGTACTCTTAGTCACTCAGTCGTGTCCAGCTCTTTGTGTCCCCATGGACTGTAGCCCACCAGGCTCCTCTGTCCATGGAATTCTCCAGGCAAGAAAACTGGAGTGGGCAGCCATTCCCTTCTCCAGGGGATCCTCTTGACCCAAGAATTGAACCCAGGTCTCCTGCAATGTAAGGAGATTCTTTACCACCTGGGCCACCGGAGAAGCCCTACACTATGTCCCAAACACAGTTAAAGACATTGGGCACAATTATCAGAAGAGGGAAATGAATGCTGTATAAGCAATACAGCAGACATCCATGCAAGGATGGAATACTCTAGGACAGTAATCTTAACTTTCAGGATCACAACCCCTATGAGAATCTAAAACAAGCGTTGCATGGACGAAAATGAGCAAAAGCACACACAAACATACAAGGCAGTTGTGAACTAAAAATTTATTTCCTCATATAAGCAGCCTTGCAAAGAGTGACAGTTCTTGCTCATTTTTTCTTATTTTTGTAAGAAATCAATAAGTTTTATAAGAAAATTATAAAATTAATAAATTTTATAAGAAATGAATATTTCCTGAAAATGATAGAAATAAATCCAAATTTCCCTTCCCCAAAAAATCTGCTCAAAGGTAAACTTCAACAAAAGCTTGAAGGTTTTTACTTAAATATGAAGTTGAAAATATGAGATGGTTCTGAAATAGAATGCAAGTCATCTTTAATATTTAACCAGTTTTTCATTTTGATACCGACTGGTCCTGAGGAAAATGACTCAAAAGACACAGCAGCCAAGAATCAAAGCCCCCATCTTTCACCTTGACAGACACACAGGCTTGTATCAAGAAGCACAAGAATGCTCCAAGATTTGGGTTGAGTTCAAGTTGTACCATTTCCTTTGTCCTCAGATTCATGAGATCATCTTTGGCAAGGACTGTATCATTGATGCACTGATGTCAGCAGGGAGAGGATTAATAACCCATGCTTTAACACAAAGGTCTTCCAGTAGAAGCAACCTTCAAACGAATTCTGCAGTGTTTCCAGAGGCCTGCAGATTTATTCCTGCAGAAAAGACAACTGACAAGGTATAGTCACACTAGACTCCAGCACACAGGAGAAATTTTTCCACCCATAGAATTAATATAGATATCTGCTTTATAATGGCAATCTCATCCAAACTATCATCCACCATGGAGAGTTAGGAAATAAAACATATGCTTAATTCATATGTGTGTGTGTGTGTGTGCGTGTATGTGTATACACACATATTCGAAAAGGAAGCCAAAAAATAACTAACTCCTCTCTGCCAAATGGCTCCAAGTGGGTTTCTTATTTCTCTCAAGATAAATTAGTTTAAATGTATGTTTATCGCTCAATCAAGCGCTTCAAAAATTTGATGTTTAGAAATTCAAACAATTTCTGGCAGGAGCAAATTTCATAGAATGATCCCATTCTTAAGCTATGTATCCTCTAGGGATACTCCATATACATATACTCCATGTACATATACTCCATGTACATATACATATACTATGTGTGCACATGCATATACATATTCATATATATGCATTTTAGAAATCTATCATTTTAGAATATGAGTTCCATGAGAAAAGTGTCTCTCTTCTCTTCATTGCTGCATCCCTCTTGGCTAAACATCTAAAGGCATGTTCATCCATCAAGTTTATCATGAAAATGGCTGACATCTTGTTCACCGCCTGACTGTCTTTGACATCCTATTTATAAAATTAAGAACACGACAGGAAAGGGGGGTGTTGTTTAATGTCTCCCCCAAACCACAAACTTATGAAGAGAACTAAGCAGTGAAGGCACAGAGAGTGACAGGAGTGAAGAGGCTTTTCTTCCAGAGTAAATGGTGAGGTTCCTACTAAGGAGAAAAGCAGGAATAAGCGAAGTTGGGTCGGCTCATGTATGACCTTGTGGGCCACAGTGACAACTTGGATCTGACTCTAGATATGACGGGAGCCAGTGGAAGGCTTCTGAGTGCAACAAGGCCTGATTTATAGCTTAAAAGGCTCGTTTTGCTGCAATCTGGGAAATAATGTAGAATAGTGGTTCCCAACCTTTTTGACATTAGGGACCAGTTTCCACAGACTGGGGTGGAGGGAGCAGAGGGTTTGGGGGATGCTCCAAGCACATTACATTTATTGTGAACTTTATTTCTACTCTGTGGCAATCTCAGGGTATTCCACCCTGACCTTAGGGTTAAGGTTTGCGCTCCTATGAGAATCTAATGCTGCTGGCTGACCTGACAAGAAGCAGAGCTCAGGCAGTGATGCAAGCAGTGGGGAGCGGCTGTCAGTACAGAGGCAGCTTTGCTCACTCACTCGCCACTCACCTCCTGCTGTGTGGTCCAGTTCCTAACAGGGCCAGCACTGGTCTGCGGCCCAGGGGTTGGGGACTTTTGGGCTAGAAGGAGCAGGGAGAAAGAAGGGAGCTTAGCTGGGAGCCTCCCACAGTAGTCCAAGATGGATAGTGGTGGCCTATACCTAGGTGACAGTGATAAAGTTTGATATATTCTTGAAGGCAGAATCAAGCCAATAGGTATGGCTGATAGAATGGACACAGGGTGTCAAGAGAATGAAATAATCAAGGACAACTCCAAGGTTTCAGCCCCAGCAAACAGATGGCACCAATTCACACAACCCAGGGATGTTTTAGGAAGAATATGGGTGGTGAGGAGGAATCAAAAGTCTGTCTTAGAAATGTTCAACCAAAGATGCCTACTAGACACCCAAGTGAAGATGTCCCTTGGATAAACGAGTCTGGATTTCAAGTGAAGACTACAAATAAAAAAGAAGAGCCCTAAAAGTATATTAAAATAGCATGCAAGTACTGAATGGGATTCCTTCACATGGACAGCATGATTCAGCAACAATATGCTTCACCAAAACAGCAAGAGTAGATGTGTTTCATTTGTACTTCATCTGGGTACAGAGGCCAAACCTTTTGTCCCAGTTGGAGTGTTGCCTGGCTAAGAAACTTCCCTTGAACCTGAGCTTCAGAAGTCATGAGGCTTCTCCAATCCTGAAGTGATATAAAAACTTACTACAGAGAGATTAATGCTCTTTCAGACTGAACAAATTAGAACTCCCTACATCATCGGAGAAGGAAATGGCGACCCACTCCAGTGTTCTTGCCTGGAGAAACCCAGGGATGGGGGAGCCTGGCGGGCTGCCGTCTATGGGGTCGCACAGAATCTGACACGACTGAAGTGACTTAGCAGCAGCAGCATATCATTTCAAAGATGTCAACAACTTTTAAAATTTCCATAAAGGACTCTCCAAAGAAGAAATACAGGTGAGGAATCACGACACAGCCAGTAATGCCATCCATTCGCATGCTAAAGATGTGGCAGAACTGATTTCTTCAAAACCTGCTTCAAAATATTAGATTTGCCAATAAGTCTGGAGCTTCTCCAATTCTGCGTGGCTCCTTTTCCTTGACACTGCAGTAAAATAGCTGGTAGACAAGGCTGCTGTGTTGGGCAAAGCCAAGTGTTGGCCTCGTCCCATGAAGGAGAGCCACTTTGCCTGGTGTATTTTCAACATGCACAGATGTAAAGTCTTCCCTTTAGCTTTATTGTCTCCAAGTTTCCTTCAGCCAAAACGAACAAAAATTGCCATGCCACACAAAGATCTTATTTTCTTCTCTATCATTTTCAGTTGAGGCCAAACCAAGTATAAATGAAGTCCAGTGTCCTAAATCATAACAGAGGGTATATTTTCTTCAACTTCCATCAATAGGAATAATTGTCTATCACCTAACAGAGTATAGCAGCACTCCATACCACCCCTCTTAACGTATTGTATTATGATAGTGGCTTAATCACTAGGTTGTGTCTGACTCTGCAACCCTGTGGGCTGTAGCCTGTCAGGCTCCTCTGTCCATGGGATTCTCCAGACAAGAATACTGGAGAGGGTTGCCATTTCCTTTTCAAGGGGATCTTCCTAACCCAGGGATTGAACCTGGGTCTCCTGCATTAAAGGCGGATTCTTTACCTACAGAGCTACCAGAGAAACCCATATTGTATTATATTATATCATTTCTCTTTCTTAAGAGCAATATTTACAGATTCAAGAAGAAATTTTTTAAAAAAAAATTTGGCCAGCTCCCCAAACTCTTCAGGGTCTTTGCAAGAGTTAGTCTTTGTAATCTAACATGTAAAGTAAGTCCTCAGGCTTCCATGGTGGCAAACTATTCCCAGAACCCATCGTTCATTCATTCTCTCATTCTTTCAACAAATATGGGTTGAGCTTGTCCCATAAACTGGGCACTCGGGCTCTAGGAATATGGCAGCAAGCCAGGAAAAAGCCCTATACTTATGAGCTCATTGTCAAGTGGGAGAAACAGACAAACCAGTAAACAAATAAATATTTGATACATTTTCAGACAGAAGTGTAAGACGAAAAATGTAGTGAGGTAAGGAGACAAAGATATTAATAGATTTGATGTGTTTACAAGGTATGGGTCAGGGAGTGGGAGAAGCTTTTAAAAGGATGTCACATCTGAACTAAGATCTGGGTGAAATGAGGGAGGAGCAAGACTCCAGATTCCCCAACAGAATTCATCACTCCCTACTTCATGCTACCATTGCACTTTGTGTCTCTATTCATTCATTTGACAAATATGTCTTGAGTGCCTACCGCATCCCAGACACTATTTCAGAGCTCTACTGTAGCTTTACTTTATCCTATTTCTATTTGTCTCTCCCTACTAAGAAATTAAGGTGATGAAGGACTAGGCCTCTGTAACTCCTATAGTGCTTTGTATTTGGGGGATGAAGACTGACAGAGAGCTGAAGAGATGGATAAGCAGATAGATACCCTGGAATTCAAGTAGTTCTCAGAGTTAACATTATTCTTTTCCTTGCTGCTCTCCCAAGTCAATGTTCATCTTTCCTCAGAAGAAAGCCAAGGTTACACAGACTCCTCCTAGAGAACTCAGCATAATAAATCAGGTTAGGCCTACTGGGAAATAAAGGATTCGAGTAAAAGGAAATCTTTGATTAAAAATGTAGTTCATTATTCAACACTCTTTGCAAGACAGCAAATATAAAGGCCATAAACCTTGTCTTAATTCAATAATTCAAAGAGCTCCCAAACACAAGGTAATATAAGCTGACTCTTTTGAAATCGTACCCAACAAGTGACTCACTGCTCTTAAGTGCACACAATGTCACACCTGTGTGTGATGCTGTCTTTGTGACAACAGTGTTCACATGTCAAAAGCAAAATGAGTTTAGTAATCTTATTCAAATCTCCAGTTTTAAAGAAGCCACACATTTCTCTTTTTATGCTTAATTCTATGTTTCTCAGTGCTTAGAGAAATTTGTTCAAATTAGAGGTAAGTCAGATAAAGCCTTAGTTTCCCAGGATGTACCCAGAGAAGCAGTACCAAATATTAACTGCTTGCTCAAAATTAGCTATTAAATGCCATTAAAGCCTGAAGACTGCCACTCTCATCACTATACTGAAAATATACATGACATTGACAAATTTGCACTTGAATTTTTGCCAGCATCCCTTGTAAGGAATGTACCAAATGCCTTCCCAACAATTTCCTGCCTCTATAATCATTTGGTAAATTGCAGCAATAATACACGTTTCCCACTAACTGCACTTTTGGGCAATGCAGATAATATTCCTCATGTAAACCCCTGTTTCTGTTGTTTTAAAGATCAAACATCCTTTCACCTGAGAAGCACAGAGGGGCTGGTTTCCTTGGCAACATAATTTGCTTCCAGTTCAATGGAACATTGAGTTCTTTTTCACAGGTTCACTGCACTGAGTGGCCAATCCCAGCTTAGAGAGGCTCACTTCCTTTGCAATGCATGTAAAAAAACAGTCTGTTGCTAAGGTGTTTTGTTATGGTTAAATGAACCTCTTAAATATTGATTTTAATGCTTTCAATTTTTAAGCTGCTCTGCTTTCAGCTTTTTCTTAAACACATAGGATACAGTGCCTCTGAGTCTTACTCATCGGCTGTGGCTCTTTCATTTCAAGGATGCAAATCCTCCAGCATCTCCTTTTATATATTTTTCAAGTGAAAACAACAATCATTTGACTGAGTGAAGATGGGTTGGGAGAGCACCTGATTTTCCAACCCTGGTATGAACAATCCAGAACTATAACAATGTGAATGCCTCTTCTAAATTGTCCAAACCGTGACTTCTAGACCTAACACACTTAAAGGTATGTTTATGTAGGTTGAGTCGGTATTAAAAGCAACGGTCTTAAACCATTCTGGCAAATGTCTGGTTCTGATAGCAGTTCTTCAGACCTGGTTAGGCTGTAGTGTGTAGCCATTCCTTCAAAAACAAAACAAAACAAAAAATCTAACCTCTGCATCCATTTCAAAGGCATCTAGTTACCCAGTCAATGTTCATGTGAAATGTCTATCCAACAGGATAAAAGAAAACTGTCTAAGGGAATACATTACACGTTTTATTCAGAAAAGTTCAGGAAGGTCCATTAAAATCACTGCCCACATATTTAGTAAACAGGCAAGAAGCCGATTGACTATAAAATTCCAGTGAAACAGTGAGTTGTTGCCAAAGGACAAGCAGCAGCTCAGGGTAACACCTGACAACTAAATACAGAAAACAAACACAGGAAAACAGCTTCTGAAAAGCAGTGGAAGCTATCCAATACTCCACACGAGGGTTATTATATCTCACCAAAGCTAGATTCAAGTGTCAGGACACAATGAAAGACAGTGGACATTTCATAGAAAGCATTAACATAATATGATATCATACTGGAAAATATATATATAGAATTGTAGTACCTGTATTTATATGGATGTATAGGACCACAGGGAGCGGGAGGGGGCTTCCCAGGTGGAGTTAGTGGTAAAGAACCCACCTGCCAATGCAGGAGACTTAAGAGACGTGGGTTCGATCCCTGGGTCAGGATGATCCTCTGGAAGAGGAAATGGCAATCTCCTCCAGTATTCTTCCTTGGAGAATGCCATAGACAGAGGAGCCTGGAGGGCTACAGTACATAGAGTCGCAAAGAGTCAGACACAACTGAAGTGATTTAGCATGCACACACAGGGTAACAAGAGAAACAGAAATACTTATCATAACGGAAATAGAGCTGCCAAATTTGGGGCACAAACCTCTTGTTGTTTAAGACTGAAGTTTAAATGAAAACAGATACTGAAGACTTTAATTGCATAAAAATCACAATATCAAAAAAAGAAAGAAAGAAAACAGCATGGAGTGTAGAAATGGACACAAAGAATGATGCAGAAGCAGTATAGAAGGAAAATAGAGCTAAGTATGAGTTGGACTGTAAAGAGGCTGAGCGCCAAAGAACTGATGCTTTTGAACTGTGGTGTTGGAGAAGACTCTTGAGAGTCCCTTGGACTGCAAGGAGATCCAACCAGTCCATTCTGAAGGAGATTAGCCCTGGGATTTCTTTGGAAGGAACGATGCTAAAGCTGAAATTCCAGTACTTTGGCCACCTCATGCGCAGAGTTGACTCATTGGAAAAGACTCTGATGCTGGGAGGGATTGGGGGCAGGAGGAGAAGGGGACGACAGAGGATGAGATGGCTGGATGGCATCACTGACCCGATGGTCATGAGTCTGAGTGAACTCCAGGAGTTGGTGATGGACAGGGAGGCCTGGCATGCTGCGATTCATGGGGTCGCAAAGAGTCGGACACGACTGAGTGACTGAACTGAACTGAACTGATGAACAAAACCAAAGGCATAGTTAAATCCTGCCTTAGCTACTTTTGATTAAAGACTCCAAAAATATTCAGTCAAAAGAAAAATGATTTATAGTTAACCTCAAACATTACAACTTATTTGGTTTGCTTTCATTTTTATAGTAGAGTGGTATAGTGGGTTGAATGGTGATTCCTCAAAAGATATGTCCATAACTGCCAGCATCTGTGACTACAATGACCTGACTTTTAAAAAGAGGTCTTTGCAGATATAATTAAAGTGAGATCTCAAACAGGATCATCTTGGGTTCTCTCATTTCAGTTCAGTCACTCAGTCGTGTCCGACTCTTTGCGACCCCATGAACTGCAGCATGCCAGGCCTCCTTGTCCATCACCAACTAACAGAGTTTACTCAAACTCATGTCCTTCGAGTCAGTGATGCCATCCAACCATCTCATCCTCTGTCAACTGCTTCTCCTCCTGCCCTCAATCCTTCCCAGCATCAGGGTCTTTTCAAATGAGTCAACTCTACGCATCAGCTGGACAAAGTATTGGAGTTACAGCTTTAACATCAGTCCTTCCAATGAACACCCAAGACTGATCTCCTTTAGGATGGACTGATTGGATCTCCTGGCAGTCCAAGGGACTCTCAAGAGTCTTCTCCACCACCACAGTTCAAAAGCATCAGTTCTTCGGTGCTCAGCCTTCTTCACAGTCCAACTCTCACAGCCATACATGACCACTGGAAAAAGCATAGCCTTGACTAGATGGGCTTTTGTTGGCAAAGCAATGTCTCTGCTTTTTAATATGCTGTCTATGTTGGTCAGAACTTTCCTTCCAAGGACTAAGCGTCTTTTAATTTCACAGCTGCAATCACCATCTGCAGTGATTTTGGAGCCCAAAAAAATAAAGTCTGACACTGTTTCCACTGTTTCCCCATCTATTTCTCATGAAGTGATGGGACCAGATACCATGATCTTCGTTTTCTGAATGTTGAACTTTAAGCCAACTTTTTCACTCTCCTCTTTCACTTTCATCAAGAGGCTCTTTAGTTCTTCACTTTCTGCCATAAGGGTGGTGTTATCTGCATATCTGAGGTTATTGATATTTCTCCCAGCAATCTTGATTCCAGCTTGTGTTTCTTCTAGTCCAGTGTTTCTCATGATGTACTCTGCATATAAGTTAAATAAGCAGGGTGACAATATACAGCCTTGACATACTCCTTTTCCTGTTTGGAACCAGTCTGTTGTTCCATGTCCAGTTCTAACTGTTGCTTCCTAACCTGCATACAAGTTTCTCAAGAGGCAAGTCAGGTGGTCTGGTAATCCCATCTCTTTCAGAATTTTCCACAGTTTATTGTGATCCACACAGTCAAAGGCTTTGGCATAGTCAATAAAGTAGAAATAGATGTTTTTCTGGAACTCTCTTGCTTTTTCCATGATCCAGCGGATGTTGGCAATTTGATCTCTGGTTCTTCTTCCTTTCCTAAATCCAGCTTGAACATCTGGTGATGTTCTCTAGGTGAGCTCTAAATCTAATAACAAGTTTCCTTCCAAGAGACACAAGGAGGAGGAAAGAAATCCATGTAAAAACAGATTGAAGTTATATAGCCACAAGTCAAGAACACTGAGCACCATCAAAAGCTGGAAGAGGCCGGTAAAGATTCTCCCTAGAACCTTCATAGGAAGCAGAGCCCTGCCAATACCTCAACTTTGGACTTCTGGCCTCCATAAGTGTAAGGATAAATTTCTGTTGTTCTATGCACCCACCATGTTTGCGGTATTATAGTGGCCACAGGAAACTAAATAAATAGTACATATATGCCATGAAAAATGTAGTATTATCACTTGTAGGGTTTTAAAGTTCACAATATGAAGTAATAATTGGCTACCTTGAAAATTCCTTGTATTACCCTGAAAGCACTCTCAAAACAAAATAATATGGCTCACTTTGATTTTAATGTTTAAAATGGTTTGCTGTGTTTTGGTTGAACATCAAGCTGACTTGAGTTTCAAGAACACTTGCTTCTGCACAACAAAGGAAACTATAAGCAAGGTGAAAAGACAGCTTTCAGAATGGGAGAAAATAATAGCAAATGAAGCAACTGAAAAACAACTAATCTCAAAAATATACAAGCAACTTATGCAGCTCAATTTCAGATTTTAAACAACCCAATCAAAAAGTGGGCCAAAGAACTAAATAGACATTTCTCCAAAGAAGACATACGGATGGCTAACAAACATATGAAAAGATGTTTAACATCACTCATTATCAGAGAAATGCAAATCAAGACCACAGTGAGGTACCATTTCACACCAGTCAGAATGGCTGGGATCCAAAAGTCTACAAGCAATAAATGCTGGAGAGGATGTGGAGAAAAGGGAACCTTCTTACACTGTTGGTGAGAATGCAAACTAGCACAGCCAATATGGAGAATAGTGTGGAGATTCCTTAAAAAACTGGAAATAGAACTGCCTTATGACCCAGCAATCCCACTGCTGGGCATACACACCGAGGAAACCAGAATTGAAAGAGACACGTGTACCCCAATGTTCATTGCAGCACTGTTTATAATAGCCAGGACATGGAAGCAACCTAGATGTCCATCAGCAGGTGAATGGATAAGAAAGCCATGGTACATATACACAATGGAGTATTACTCAGCCATTAAAAAGAATACATTTGAATCAGTTCTAGTGAGGTGATTATACAGAGTGAAGTAAGCCAGAAAGAAAAACACCAATATAGTATACTAACGCATATATATGGAATTTAGAAAGATGGTAATGATAACCCTGTATGCAAGACAGCAAAAGAGACACAGATGTAAAGAACAGACTCTTGGACTCTGTGGGAGAGGGCGAGGGTGGGATGATTTGGGAGAATGGCATTAAAACATGTATACTATCATGTAAGAAATGAATCGCTAGTCTAGGTTCGATACAGGATACAGGATGCTTGGGGCTGGTGCACTGGGATGACCCAGAGAGATGCTATGGGGAGGGTGGTGGGAGGGGGGTTCAGGGTTGGGAACTCATGTACACCTGTGGCGGATTCATGTCAGTTATGGCAAAACCAATATAGTATTATAAAGTAAAAAGTAAAATAAATAAATAAATAATAAAATTTAAAAAAAAACCTCCTACATCTGTAAGCACTAGATTTGCAATCAGGGAGTGATGCTCACAGCCCAGAAGGCACCATGAAGTGCAGACTACCAAAAGAGCTGTTCCATTGAGAGAAATCCGGAAGCCAAACTATCTGCCTATTAAAATTGTTCTCTTCATTTTAATTCAAACTGCAACGTATATTTGAACTCCAAGAAGTCTGATATACACTTGACTGGGCCCATTTTAATCTAACACAGGGTTTCTTTCATCTTACAGGACTTAAAAATTACCTGAAGAGCTTTTGTTTAAAACCACAGATCTCTCCTCAGAAGAACCTCATTCAATAGGTCTGTACCATGCTGAGAAGCTACATCTCTTACAAGTAGCGAGCAATTTCTCAGATCAGGCAAGTTCACTGATTTAATCCATGCCATATGCTTGACTCTCCTCAGCTTGGTTTTGTTGTCTTTGAAAAGTTTCAAATTAAAGAAACACTTTACGATATCACTAAACAGCAAAACTTAGGACACCCAAGTCAAATCTGCATTCAGCTTCAGGGGGAAGAACAGGAAAGGAAGGAAAGGCATGTAAGGAGTAGCCATTCAAGATCAAAGACTGGTCTTGTCCTGCGTGGGCATCCCACACCTTTCTCACATGAGGACTGTGAAACAAGGGGACCCACACTTAAATGTTCACCAGTGTTTTAAAGTCATATAGTGTTAAGACACTTCAGCCGCATCTGACTCTTTGCAACCCTGTGGAATGTAGCCCTCCAGACCCTTCTGTTCATGGGATTCTCCAGAATACTGGAGTGGGTTGCCATTTCCTCCTCCAGGGGTTCTTTCCAACCCAGGAATTGAACCCACATCTTTTATGTCTCCTGAACTGGCAGGCAGGTTCTTTACCACTAGCGCCACCTGGGAAGACCTTTAAAGTTGCAATGTATTTGAAAAAGAAGCTACAAAATCAAAAGTGTATGACCACGCACACACACAACCCCACCTAAAACAAAAGTAGTGTTTCATAACCTTGGGCTTTGTATCTGATCCTAGAGGCCCTACACAGTCTGAATCTCTTTGTAGGAACACGGTCATATGCAGATATGACTGAAGTGGCATTTCTAAGAGTGAAAAAAATAGTTATGTTAAAAGGATATTCTGGTAGCCATTCAGCCATCAAGATGGCCCCCGATGACCTCTGCCTCCTAGTATCCATGCTCTTCTGTAGTCTTGCCCTGTGTTGCACAGGGTCATATGTGTAGCTGATAGAATATGTCACTTCTGAGGCCAGGCCCTAAAGGATACTGTGGCATGCCTCTCTTTTGGATAGCATGCTGTGGGGGAAAGGAGAAGCCAGGTCATGACCAGTCCTATAGAGAGGTGAGCAACTGTGCGTGAGCCTTCATGGAAGTGGATCTCCCAGCCCCTGTCAAGCCTTCAGATGAATGACTGCAGCCCTTGCTGACATTCTAACTGCAGCCTCAGGAGACAGCCTGAGCCAGAGCCACACAGCTAAGTGACTCTCGGGTTCAACATCACCAACTATGAAATCATGCTTGCTATTTTAAGTTGTCAACTTGTGGCGTAGTTTGTTCCATGTCAAAAGATAACTAATGCAGACATCATTTACAAATGAAGCAAATTTTCATTTGTAATAATCAGTCATAAGAACATCATCTATAGTCAATGTACAGATCTCAGTCAGGAAACACAAACAGGTGTTTTACTGAAAATACTCAAAGCAGCTATAACCAAGAATAAGATGGCCAGTATTTAAAAGTCATTTGTATGTCACTTTTGGATTCAAGTTCCCATGAACCAAGTGGCTATTGAGAGAACTGAGCCACTGCTCAACTGTCCTCACTCTTAATGCATGCAGGGCCATTAGTTTTAATAGCAAAGGGATAGTAGGCCCATCTTTGCTTCAAACAGACTTTTAGAGCAGAAATTCTGTGTACTAATATCTACTGGGACTTCTTGCATAGGGTAGAGATGATAGGCATTTAAAATACAAATTTACCTCTAAAACGCTTTCTAATGTAATCCAATCCATAAGATGAGGTGCAATGAATCTCATTTATCACTGTGTCCTCAGAGCCTCACAGAGTTCCTGGTACAAAATAGGTGGTGAGAACAAACAATGGATGGATGCAAGGACAGGTGGATCGCTAGGTGGATGGACAAACAATACATCCTGAGCTGCTTACTGTAACTGCTTGTTTTGATAAGTTTGAAATTCTGATATGGGAGCCAGGAGTGAGGGGAAATTAAAACAATTATGCTCTATTGCTTAGGGAGACAGGAGATGATTTACAAATAGTCACTGCAAGTTATGAAAATAGGAAAATGAAAAACTTCATGCTACAAAAGCTGAAAAGTGGGAAAAGAAATCTTAAATGTCTCAGCAAGAAATTCCTGCTAACCAATAGGCTACAAGCAGTACACAGTCCTCACGAGAATGATTAGGTAAGGAAATTTATTTGGGGGCCCACTGCTTGCTGTTCTAGATCTTTTCTACCTTCACCCTTTGCCGAAATCTCTCCCTCCTCTACCCTCACGAACTGGCTGTCTCAAACTATCTCTCAAAACATATCTGCAATGAAGTGTTTTCCACTTTACTTAAGGTAGCACTAGAAAGGTCATAGATAAACTCCAGCTCTCAGTGGCCTAACACAAGAGAATTTCAATTGCATCAGAAAGTATGAGTGGAGGGGAGATGTTCTACATAGTTATTCAAATAATAATTTCATTCAGATTGATGAAGACCCTGCTGTCATCAACTCTTGACCTCCGAGGAGCCCTGGGTGTGGATGGTCAGCCAGCAGGCATGACAAAAGGAGAAGCACATGATTACACAGAAGGTTGTCACAGGCAAGCAGCTGTCACTTCCATCCACACTCCACCAGCCAGAACTCAGTCACACGGCCCCAGACAGATGCAAAGCAGGTTGGGAAATGTAGTCCCTGCCTGGAAGGCCACTTTCCAGCAACCACACTAGACTACAAAGTGAAAGCCTGAATCTTCTCAAGATGGTTAACATCCATACCCACAAAACTCATTCACACCAAGGTGTTAATACTTGACAGCAAACAGAAAGCTTCCCAAAGAAGATTTGCTAGCAGAAATCAAGACAGATGCTTTGGATGAAATGTCAGGCATCTGAGAAGAGCAGTGGGTTTCTCTCATCAGTAATGGTCCTAGGATATAGATTGGTGCTGGCAGGCTGTTGAAGAAACAAGGAAGAAATGTTTAAGGGAGAGGTTTTCAAAGTGGCTGATAAGTAAATGCATGGTACTCTACACTGACCCCAAGCATAACAGGAGCAATTAGATGGCCTTACAAGTCTTAGGCTACCAAAGAAAATGTGGTCATGATTATTCTTTCATCTTCTCTAAGTGAGTTTTAATGATCTCCCTCTTTCAATAATTGCTATGTTTCTAACCTCCCAGCGGTCCCACACATTCAAGTGAATTATGATTAGGAGCTGCTAATTATAGTAATGAGATATAAGAAATGAAAGACAAAGGGAAATTTTTATAAATATAATTCATGTGACAAAAGTGGGCCAAGCTCCAGTGGAGGGACCTTCAGAGGCCCAGGGAGAAGAGTACAGTGTGTCAGTCAGCACTCCACCTGTTTACACCCCAGCGCTTCATGTCACATGGATTTGCTTTCTCTGGTAGCTTCTCTTTATCTCAGATCATTACACTGCGGTTCATGCTGCCCAGCTGGTCACTTAAATGACCACACAGCAAATAGAAAGCATATGCTTCAGTGACAGAGACATACTCCAACTGTGCACTTCTAGAAGGATGCAAGGTGGCTATTTATATTCTTTATCCAGAGTTTAAAAGTAGCCCCACATACTAAACTTTCAAGACTCAAACCAGAAAAACCATTACTCAAGGCTCTTAATAATAGTTTGACCTAAACAGGAAGCAATTATTAAGAAACAGAAACCTCAGAACATCATGCAAACTCAAAGACTGACACTCCATTGTCTCTGGGGTACAGGGACTCGCAGAGTTGCCTTTAACCTTCATACTGAACTGCTGCCAAGTGATCCCAAGAAAGAAGCTGCACCTTCCCTTTGTGACTTGCTGTGCAGTGGGGCAGCTGAGCCCACATCCAAGGAAAGGAGTCCAGGGGAAAAGCAAAGAAGTGAAGAAAACAAAGCAAATCTTGCCCTCCTTTAGGATGACGGTCCTAAATCAAGATCCAAATGAGGCATAACTGGGAGAATCCATGGTCCAAAACTCCCTGGGATACCTTGGGAGAAGCCAGGGATGGGCAGTTTCACTGCAACCAGGCAATTATCAATTAATGCCAGGTAGTGAACAGCAATTGAGCTAAACATCCAATTCAGGCAGCACATAGGAGCAAAACTAGGTTCCAGTCTCCTATGAGTTGGGAGTTTTCAGGAGTAGGCTGAAAATCAAAATCAACTTTTATCAGGGATTATTGGCAAAATTTCCCTCCTGTGGCACCCTTGAAGGACAGGAAGGACCCATCAAGACTTCAGTTCAGTTCAGTCACTCAGTCGTGTCCGATTCTTTGCAACCCCATGAATCGCAGCATGACAGGCTTCCCTATCCATCACCAACTGCCAGAGTCTACCCAAATCCATGTCCATTGAGTTGGTGATGCCATTCAACCATCTCATCCTCTGTCGTCCTCTTCTCCTCCTGCCCTTAACCCTTCCCAGCATTAGGGTCTTTTCAAATGAGTCAGCTCTTCGCATGAGGTGGCCAAAGTATTAGAGCTTCAGCTTCAACATCAGTCCTTCCAATGAACACCAAGGACTGATCTCCTTTAGGATGGACTGGTTGGATCACCTTGCAGTCCAAGAGCCTCTCAAGAGTCTTCTCCAACACCACAGTTCAAAAGCACCAGTTCTTCAGTGCTCAGTTTTCTTTATAGTCCAACTCTCACATCCATACATGACCACTGGAAAAACCATAGCCTTGACTAGATGGAACAAGACTTCAGGAGGATGCCAATTTATGGACAAACAAACAAACACAAGTTCTAATGCCATTAGCACCCCAGCAGTGGTTACCTTTATACCGGCCTCCTACCCTCTGGTGGACAGGGAAGCCTGGCGTGCTGCAATCCATGGGGGTCTCAAAAGGGTCAGACATGACTGAGCAACTGAACAACAACAAAACCCTCGGGCTAGCAGTTTGGAAGGATCAGCTTTACTTGCAAATGCTTGTGAATGCAACAAAACAACTTTGGCAAGGACCTGGCCAGGGTAAAGACCAGCAGAGTGTTTCTAAAATTATCTATAATTTATTTCCTATCAGTTTAATCCACTCATTCAATAGTTTCCATCCAACTAAAAATGTATAAATGTTTAGTAAATATTTACTTAGCACCTGCTTTAAGTTAGACATGTTCTAAGCATTAAGGATATGTTAGTCACCAAGCAGGCAAAGTCACTGCTCTCATAGGATTTCTGTGAGAGCAAGAAGAAATCTGAGTTCACACCACTTCATTCATAACCTAATGAAGGGTGCACAGCTCCTCTCCTTCCTTCTCACAATTATCTCATGAACGAGGATAAACACATACTGAACACTTCATAGGAGCCTGCTATGGGACAGAGCAGGCAGGGAAGGCCACATATTCACTAAAAGTTAAGAAAAGCCAGATGCTAAGGATTTAATTGTGTCCCCACTCCAAAAAGACATGCTGGTGTCCCAACCTCCATTTCTTCAAAATGTGATTGCATTTGGAATCATGGTTATTGTAAACGTAAACAGTAAAGATGTGGCCTTACTGGAGTAGAGCAGACTTCTTTTTTTAAATTCTAATTGGACTACAGTTGCTTAACAATGTTGTTAGTTTCTACTGCACAGCAAAATGAATCAGCTATTCATACACATATATCCTCCACTTTGGGGATTTCCCATGTAGGTCACCACAGAGCACTGAGTAGAGTTCCCTGTGCTAAGTAGGCTTTCATTAATTAGCTGTTTTATGCATAGTAGCGTATATATGTCAATCTCAATCTCCCCGTTCATACCGCCTTCTCCCTCTTGTTTGTTCTCTACATCTGTGTCTCTATTTCTGTCTTGCAAATATGATCATCTATACCACTTTTCAGATGGTGCTAGTGGTAAAGAACCCACCTGCCAATGCAGGAGACATGAGACATAGGTCCAACTCCTGGGTCAGGGAAGATCCCTTAGAGGAAGGAATAGCAACCCACTCCAGTATTTTTGCCTGGAGAATCCTATGAAAAAAGGAGCCTGGCAGGCTATAGTCCATAGGGTCACAAAGAAGAGGACTCGAGTGAAGCAACTTAGCACACAGCACGCATACCATTTTTTCCAGATTCCACATACATGTGTTAATGTACAATGTTTGTTTTTCTCTTTCTGACTTACTTCACTCTGTCTGACTGTTTCTAGGTCCATCAGAGTAGAATGGACTCTTAATTCAACATGATTGGTGTCCTTATAGGAGAACAGCCATGTGTGGAAGAGCTGGGGAAAGTGCCCTATGACTACAAAGGCAGAGACTGCAGTTAAACAACCGCAAGCCAAGGCATACAAAAATTGCCAGCAAATCACCAGAAGCTAGGTTTTAGAGAGAGGGCATATGGCCCTGTGACACCTTATTTCAGACTTCTAGCCTCCAGAACTATGAAACGGTAAAGGTCTGTTGTCCTAATCCATCCAGAGTGTGATTATTTGCCAGCAAAGAAAATAAGTCCACCAGGTAAGATAGCTAAGAAAAAACTATGATGGAAACAGAGAAGGAAATAACTTCATTGTACCTGTGATGACCGGGAAGGCTTCCCACAGGAGATGCTATTTGCTCAGTGTCTTAGAATAGAAATATTTCTTTGACCAGACATATGGGGGAATTCAAGACACAATGGTCCGTCAAGGCTGTGCCAGGGATGAAAAAAATATGGTCTGTTGAGCACTGCCAAATTATAAGCACACAGCATGTGCCCAGTCCTCTCCCAAGCCATATAGCTAGAAGATTACAGGTGATAGAGTAAATGATAGATGGTACCACTGGAAAGCAAGTATTGGTCATTCAGTCTTGTCTGACTCTTTGCATCTCCACAGACTGCAGCCCTCCAGGGTCCTCTGTCCACAGAATTCTCCAGGCAAGAATACCTGAGTGGGTTGCCATTTTCTTCTCCAGGGGATCTTCCTGACCCAGGGATTGAATCCAGTCTCCTGTATTGCAGGCACATTCTTTACCATCTAAGCTACCAGGGTTTAGGTAAAGTTAGATCCAAATTATGTTGGCACAGAAGGTAACAGGAAAATTTTAATTATAAGCAGATGAACAATATAATAAAGTATAATTTTTGGTAAGATATCTTTGGCAACAGGGTACTGAATATACTTGAGAAATGAGGACCAGTTAACACGCTACTCAAGCAGATCATGAAGGACTCAAGGAAAGCAGGTGTGACATTGTGATATAATAAGAAATACACATTTGGTCCTTGTTCCAGTTCCTGGCAAAGAGCTTCTAAAGCACTTGGAAATTTCCTGAGTGACTGGGGTGAGGAGAATGTCTTTTGTTATTCATAATTAGTCCCTTTCAACCACACCGGAGTTTATGTTAATGTGGGGCCTCTGGGAGAATAAGGGCTGATATCAAAGCAGTGGGAATAGAGGGGAAAATGCAGAATTATGAAGAGGTAGAACAGATGTCTGATGGGTGTGGAGGGTGTAGGAGGCAGGAGGGGAAAAACGCAGGACTAGTTAAGGGCACAAACTCTGCTGCTACAATGCAGAGTTCCAATTCTGTCCCAGCCGTCTGACCCTGGACAAGTTAACCCAACCTCCCTCACAGTGTCGTCACCTGTAACAGAGACATTAGCCGCATAAGGTCCTTGGAGGATATAATGGCTTTTCATGTAGACAGTGCCTAGGAAAATGCCGAGGACACAGTCAGTGCTCTGTCCATATTCTCTATAGCAGCAGCAACATGTACTCAGGGAATTCCTGGGCCAGGAAAATGAGGATTATAAGAACACCTCCGAAAACAAATAGTTTGGGACTTCCCGGTGATCCAGTAGTTAAGAGTCTGCCTTCCAGCAGGAGGCATGGGTTCAATCCCTAGTCAGGGAACTAAGATCCCACATGTCACAGAACAACTAAGCCCACAGGCCACAGCTACAGAGCCCACGCACTCTGGAGTCCCAGCACCACAGCTACAGAGAAGCCCGCATGCCACAACTAGGACCCAACAGAGCCATAAATATCTCAGTAGATACATAAAACAAAAGGTTTCATGAGAGCATGCAAGAGGAAGGCATTAGTTCCTGGTGAAGAGAAGCTGATATTAGAGTAGATGAAGCAAAGACACCTAGGTCAGAAAGGGAAAGTTAGATGGGAGTAAACTGAGGGTGGGGCTTCCCTGGTGGCTCAGACGGTAAAGCCGTCTGCCTGCAATGCGGGAGACCTGGGTTCGATCCCTGGGTCGGGAAGACCCCCTGGAGAAGGAAATGGCAATCCACTCCAGCACTCTTGCCTGGAAAATCTCATGGACAGAGGAGCCTGATAGGCTACAGTCCACAGGGTCACAAAGAGTCGGACACAACTGAACGACTTCACTTTCACTTTCAAACTGAGGGTGTGGGAAGGTGTTAGGGTCCTGGGGACCTGCTACCACAGGCATGTCCAGAAACAAGACAGCAAGATTATAAAAGGCTTTTAAGACCTATACCAAGGTCTCACAACCTATACCAAGGTCAACGAGAGTTTTAGGAAGTTGAGCCTTCCAACCAAGGTGCTCAGGGGTTGCCCAGCACCCACTCCACCTTCTGATGGTAAAGTAAAAAGTTCAGATACTCAGTCGTGTCTGACTCTTTGCAACCCATGGACTACAGCATGCCAGGCTTCCCTGTCCTTCACTATCTCCTGGAGTTTGCTCAAACTCATTTCCGTTGTGCTGATGATGTCATCCAACCATCTCATCTGGTAACTTATCACCTGTTTCCTTGAGGAATTACTGCTTCTCCTTTAGATTAGTCTTCAGGCTTAAATCAAAATGCTTTGCCTTCAGCTGGGCAGGAGGTGGGTACAAAGTCCAGGCCAGACAGATGCCCCCTCTTCTGGGATGGAATTGGGAAGGGAGCGATGAAAAGACTAAGGCTGGAGTTCACCAGTGGTGGTTCTGGGAGCAATTCCTGCTTCCATATCTTTGGTGCTACCTGCTTCCTGCCCTTTCTGAGCCCCTCTTTCTATCCTGTGAGCTCTCTACATCGTTCCAATTAATTCTCTTTTATTAACCAGAGCCAGTATCTGTGGCTAACCACTAAAATTTCCTACAACTTCAACAAATGGGCCTCCTTGACCATTTGTTTTCAGAATAGAGGTGCCAACAAGAAAACACCAGAAAGGTGAAGGACGCCTCCCATTGCCTGGCAACCAGAAATCACTACGTGCGTCTGCCAAAAGTAGGATGCCGTAACTGACTTTATTCTTTCCTTAGAGAAACCTGGGCCTTGTTTTCTATCCTGTATTCAACAATGTGTGTGAGATGTGACATCAGAAGTTATAATATGACCTAGATTCCCTACCTACATCAACCATTTCATTAATCCTTTTTTAGTTTTTGGACAACAAGAAATGGGTGCCATTTCCACAAACAAGTCCTTCTGAACACAGTTCCACCCTCAGAGAGCCACTGACTGATTTCCTTCATCAGCACCTCATTGATGTTAAAAATAAAGGAAC
Organism: Nanger dama; assembly: GCA_917880005.1. Taxonomy (NCBI): domain Eukaryota; kingdom Metazoa; phylum Chordata; class Mammalia; order Artiodactyla; family Bovidae; genus Nanger; species Nanger dama. The sequence goes on from CAKJTW010000003.1 coordinate 29,684,113, forward strand.
ACTCTTGGATCAGATGAGCCCATCTCTTTCCACTGAGCCCAATTGTTCCCCAGGGCTTTGTTCAGCAAGGATCAGGTTCCTAACCAACAGCCCTCCGGCACTGCCTAAGGCAGAGACCATTGTAAAGTCAAATCCCTACTTTCACCAGAATCAGTGTTGTGATTCTTACAGGTTCCCTCTCTGTGGGCATGGTTGCAATATTCTTGTTGCTACATCTGAGATTAGACATTCTTTCCCTTACTGATGCTTTGTACCTTTCCAGTTTATTCACCCAACCAGTCCATACCGAGTCCTTTTCATGTGTTAGAACCAAACGGAGGCAGATTGCTCCATCCCTGGAGGGAAGCGAATGTTACTCATCTTGTATCCCATGCTTAGCTGAGCAGCTGGCATATGACAAGAGGCCCAGGAAGGGTTCCTTGTCAAAAGAAAAGTTTGCTCCACTAACAGCTACATGCAAAGTAGATTTCAGTGGCCTGCCATAAGCTCCCATCTGACGCTCAGCTATTAGGAGATGTGGAGCAGGTGGGACTCCAGAGTCATTACTGGCTGACCCAAATCCTAGCTCCTTCCCTTCTGAGTATGTGACCTCAGGCTAACAAATGTATTCTTTTTTAAGGTTTTTTTTTTTTTTTAATGTGGACCATTTTTAAAGTCTTTTATTAAATTTGTTACAATATTGCTCCTGTTTTATGTTTGGCTCCAAGGTATGTGGAATCTTAGCTCCCTGACCAGGGATGGAACCCACACCCTCTGCATTGCAAGGCAAAGTCTTAATTACTGGAAGTCCCACAAATATACTCTTGAAAACCTTAGTCACCCCTAGAATGAGATTAGTAACACATGCCTCAAAAAACCTTTAAAGGAAGTAAATGAGAAAAGGCATAAAAACCATTTCATAGAATACCTGGCACATCATATTTAATAAATGTGACTATATCTGGTACAAATTTTATAATCACAAATTCTGGTACATACTAAATATAACTTCATTTCCTATAACTCACTTTAATTTCTCATTTGGGGCTCCTGTTCTGTCCTTTATGAAAAATAAGCTCAGTTAAACAGAAAAATGTTCTCTTGGTCCCTCTCCCCTCTGCAGTCATACATTAGATCCAGCCAGGGCCAGCTTTGCACTGGGGGAAATGGGGCATAAGCCCTCTTTCCCAGGATGTAGCTCATCTCATCCAGTCCTTAACACGGGCAATGAGTGGCAGTAGTTTCTTGAATAGCTCTCTGGAGCTCGAGACCCACTGAGATGCCGGCGCACCATAGGCAGAGAACACCCACGTCCTGTCTTACCAATACACACACCCCTGTGCTATCCGCAGGACCATCTCAGGTCTTGGACATACACGAGCACTTGGTGTCTATACCATAGGGACTTTCGGATGCCCTGCAGTCCTTCTGAGCATCTGCAGAGATCTCCAAGCCTAGGTGCACCTAGCAACCAGTTCCATGATACGACAGTACCATGAGGACAACCAGAATTCCTCCATGAGATCAGCCACCTCCCTGAATCAACTCAGCTTGAAGAGGGGAGCAAAAGAACAGGCACACAGAGTGGTAAGGAGAGGACAAGAGAGAGGAGAGGGGTGGGAGGTAGTGAGGAGGAGGAGCAGAGAAGGTTGAGAGAGAGGAGTGCAAGAAGGGGAGCGGGAGAGGAGAGACAGGAAAGGGCGGAGAACAGAGAGGATGCAGCGGAGAGGAGATAAAAAGAGAAGAGAAAAGCACAGAGAGCAGATAAAGAGGTCTTTCTCACTTCTCTCCCTGTCCTCTCTCTTCCTGGCCAAAAAAAGTCTTTCTGCTCAAGGAGAAACACTGGGAGGGGGGTGAGAGAAGGAGAATGTCAGGGAGGAACTCAATTAGGATTGTTCTGACTCATCACACCGACTTCCCTAATCCTGGTTTCATGCTTCCATTTTGCATTTAGAAGCTAAGAGTTGCTCCATTTTCTGCAATTTGCTTCTGACAACTCCTCTGGGGGTAAACAGTGGTTGGGAATAGTTAGGGCAAGAAAGAAAAAGAAAAAAAGAGCTTCAACCAATCATTAACCTCTGACATCATTAAGATGAATGCACCATAAAAATCGGACTTGAGTGGAGATGTAGAAACGCTCTCTGATTTGAATGTCTCCAGGAAGAGCCGCCAGGGCTCTAGGTGCAGTCCCACAAGTGGCCGAGTCGCATGACGGTTAAGCCTGCTAGGTTCTTGGAGGAGAGAAGGCCCCAGAGCTCCAGGGCACAGGGGTTCCGGATGGGAAGACTAGCTCTGGCCCAGTCTCTTTCTTATCCAAGTGTGCTCATGGGTTTCAAATGGCTTTTATTTTCCCTTTCTCTTCCAGAGGGCTCCCATCTGCCTCCTTTGTCTAGTCAACACTGGTACCTCGTTAGTAACTCCTTGACTTGGGGCACCAATCAGCTGCTTGACTCTTGTGCTGTGTGCTAGATCCCTCAATCACATATTCTGGGATTGCTTGCTGCTCTTTATTTTTCATCTACAGATGGCTTCATAAAAGCCATTCTCCTTATTCTGAAAAAAGTCCAAATGGTAGCTGGATATTCATTTAACATGCAAATCAGGTTATGCAGGTGGCATAAAATAACAGCAGGCTCGAAGAAGCACGGATGAGGGGTGGAACTGACACAAACACCACGATGAAAGCACAACTTCTCCCACCTGCTTTCCTTAAGATCAGCACCTCTGGAGGGGCTGATTGCTCTTACCCGTAGACTGCAAACAGAAAATGCTGAACAGAAGGCTATCCCTAAATCTCTCTCCATGTTCATCCACATCTTAGACCAGAGCTCAGCAAACTTTTCCCATAAAGGGTCAAATACTAGGTATTTTTGGTTTTGCAGGTCTTCTAGTCTCTGCTGAAACTACTTGATCCTGCCAACATAGTGCAAAAAGCAGCCCCAGACAGTACGCAATAGAATGAGTATGGCTGTGTGCCAATAAAACTTTATTTATAGACATTGAAATTTGAATTTCCATAATGCTCACATATCACATATTTTTCTTTTGATTTTTTTTTCTATTTGAAACCGTAAAAACAATTCTTATGCTCTCAAGGCATATAAACCAGGCATTGGGCGGCGTTCAGCCCACAGGGGCGTACTTCGTTACCCTCAGACTTAGATCATCATAATCTATAGGGTAAATCTTAACTCTGACCAACAACTAACTCTAGTCCCAAGTAATACAAGAAAACTTATTAATTCACCTCTTTTTGAGTATATGATACAGGAAAAGGGGCTAGAGTTTATATATTTCTTTAGAAATAATGCAAAATTATAAGATGCCCACAAACTTCATAAAACAAACTATTATCAAGTACAAAGTCTATACTAGAAACTCATTTATTCATTGAAAGTGTGACAGAGTTCCTCATTGGCAGTATTTTATTGGCCTATGTTGAACGGACTTGTATTCGGCCAAAGAAATTGTATTTCTTTGTGTTTAGTCTATAGTCTAGAAATTTCTTGTGTCCATTTTAGCCTTAGCACTACCACCTATCTTCAGTTTGAATTTGTGAGTTGTCTATACCCAAAAGTTTTGTTACACAACAACTGTTAAGGCACACGTTGCTCATAGTTAACAATGCACTTGACCCCTCACTGAACACTTCCTCACTGTGATTTCAGAAGTACTGCTCAAGGACCTCCCAATAACCTTTCCACTAATACAATAATTTAATAAAAAAAAAAAGCTTTTCCCTGCTCCACACTTGGATTTCATTTATGAATGATGAGTTTTGATTTGAAGAATTGGGGAAAAAAAAGAATAAAATTTTCTCTCCCTGGTGGCTCAGAGGTTAAAGCATCTGCCTCCTATGCCAGAGACCCGGGTTCGTTCCTGGGTCAGGAAGATTCCCTGGAGAAGGAAATGGTAACCCACTTCAGTATTCTTGCCTAGAGAATCCCATGGACAGAGAAGCCTGGTAGGTTACAGTCCACGGGGTCGCAAAGAGTCAGACATGACTGAGTGAGGTTCATATTTGGGGGGCAGGGGTAGACTGAGCAAGGTGCATATTTGGGGGCAGGGGTAGGAATACAGAGATGAAGTAGGAAACTAGAGCACCTCCCTTAAGTTTGGGGAGCCCAGGACAAGGAGGTTTGGTCCTCATTTCCTAAAGTACAGCCCAGGGAGCCTATTGGCTTTTCAGGAAGTCCTCTGGTCCCGTTTGGTCCCCAAAAGTGTGGAAACAAGAATCATGAGCTCAGCTTCGTGAAACATGAGACTAGAGAACATCTGACAATTTCTCCCTGGTGTCTGTCCATCCCATCTCCCACCTCCATCAGGCCCAAAAATGGTTCAGAAGAGATCAGCCCAGACCTCAGAGATGTGTAAGGATAGAGGCAAAAGAGCAAAGTACAACAAAGACAAGGTAGCCCCATGCAGACAGAAGACAATAAGGGACCACATGGCCTGACCCTCCGTGATGGTTAGCTTGCCCTCTGAGAAAAAGTGGAATTTTTCAAATAACTATTTACCTAAAATCCAATCAAGAATAAATTTACCTTAACAAGATTAGATTTTTATTTTTCTAAGTTAAATTAGATTAGAAATTTACCTTGACAAGATTAGATATTTTCTGCAATTAAGAGAAATACAGGCTCAAAAAGAGTAGAAATAATATTGTAGTAAGAAACAGCAGTGCAGTGGTAATAACAGTAGTGATAACAGCAGTACACAGTAGCAGCAGCCAGAGCGTGAGAGCAGCAGTGACGCACCAGCAGGAGCAGTGAGATCCCAGCAGCAGGAGCAGTGACATCCCAGCAGCAGGAGCAGTGAGATGCCAGCAGCAGGAGCAGTGAGATCCCAGCAGCAGCAGCAGTGACATCCCAGCAGCAGGAGCAGTGAGATCCCAGCAGCAGGAGCAGTGAGATCCCAGCAGCAGGAGCAGTGACATCCCAGCAGCAGGAGCAGTGAGATCCCAGCAGCAGGAGCAGTGAGATCCCAGCAGCAGGAGCAGTGAGATCCCAGCAGCAGGAGCAGTGAGATCCCAGCAGCAGGAGCAGTGAGATCCCAGCAGCAGGAGCAGTGAGATCCCAGCAGCAGGAGCAGTGAGATCCCAGCAGCAGGAGCAGTGACATCCCAGCAGCAGGAGCAGTGACATCCCGGCAGCAGGAGCAGTGACATCCCGGCAGCAGGAGCAGTGAGATCCCGGCAGCAGGAGCAGTGAGATCCCGGCAGCAGGAGCAGTGACATCCCAGCAGCAGGAGCAGTGGTGGCACAAAGAGCAGCTAGCATTTGAGTACTTTCTATTTGCCAGGACTTGCTTTCAGTATTTTACACAAAAGTGCTCATTTAATCCTTATAGCAATCCTACAAGATAGGTATTTATCTTCATTTTAAAGAAGAAAAACTGGGACACAAGAAAATAGCTAGTGGGAAGCTGCTATATAACATACAGAGCCCAGCCTGGCACTCTCTGATGACCTAGAGGGGTGAGATAGGAGAGGGGAGGGAGGTTGAAGAGTGAGGGGAGATAAATAGATATATACATATATATATATACAATTATGGCTGATGCACATAGCTGTACAGCAGAAACCAACACAACATTGTAAAGTAATTATCTTCCAATTAAAACATCAAGAAAGAAAAGAAAAGATCAAAGCTTGAACAAAGAAAGATTCAATGAACATTTGTTCAGTGGGTGAACGGGTTCACTAACGAACTCAAATATGAACAGGGCTCTCACATAAAGTCAGAAGGAAGTGGCCATCCCAAAGTCACTGATGAAGCTTTTTAGTGCTCTAGATTGAAAAACTGAAGTTAGGGAGAGGAACTTTTCAAAAAAACAATCAGTAAGATGACAGAGATAATGCTAGGTAACCAATACAGGGTAACATGTTATCAGCTCACCTTTCCTCTCTTATAATTTCCTCCACCCTGTCACACCAGTTCACAATAGATTCCTTTATTTTTCCTCTGCAAGCGAGGGTGCCCTGTCACTAAGTCCTGTCGGGACTCTTGCGACCCCCTGGACTACAGCCTGCCAGGCTCCTCTGTCCATGATATTTTCCAGGCAAGAATACTGGAGTGGGTTGCCATTTCCCTTCCCCATGGGATCTTCTCAACCCAGGGATCAAACTCGTGTCTCCAGCACTGCAGGCAGATTCTTTACCACTGAGCCACCTAGGAGTCCTACTTTTCCTCTAAAATATTAGGTTATTAGCTGTATAAACTTTCAAAATGAAGTTTCTAGAGCCAGTTTTTCCTGCTATTCTGCCAGCAGTGGGCAAGCCTGAAGAAGAGGGAGGTGGTAAAAAGAAAGTATTATTAGGACCAGAGGAGCCAATAATTGAAAGATTATTGGAGCCCAGAGCTACTCCTGGCCCAGACACTGCCCCCACAAAGCCACAGCCCCATCTCTTTAGTGATTTAGTACCCCAATATGTGGCTGGTTTCTCTCCATGCAGAAGTCCTCAGTGATATATATGTACTTTAAACTTAATGTGATTTTTAAGTCTTTTAAAATCCGTAGTTTCCTATTCAGCCACAGGACTGGTCTGCATTCCCAGTTAGGGAAGGAACTAAGGGATTCTTGGGCATACACAGAATCTGGTCTCCCTCTCTCCGAGAGCAGACAACACGGGCCCTGGCTCATCACGCCACCTAGCGGCAGGCACATTCTGCCGTGAGCCTCCTCAGTCTGAAACGAGGGTGCCCAGCCATCAGTTAAATTATCCCATCTCACAGCCTATGCATTTCAATAATCTACCATCTGTTCACCTTCTGTGTGGGAGTTCAATCATCTTCTTGGCAGCGGGATTATTCTACAGCAATTACCTATGTCTTTATCACCTCTCATTGAGCTGCAGCAGCGTCTGTAAAACCGACAGGTTTTCAACCACTGTTTGCAGGTAGGACAGTCTCTCGCTTTAGAGCCCAGAAGAATATCTATGCTTAACTGGAAAGGGGATCCACAATCTAATAAAGTGAGTGGGCTTCCCTTTGAGTGGAGGAACAGAACCACATAGCCTTCATTTCATGCATGTTCAAGTGTCAGGACTGGTAAAGGGAAAGGCTACGCTAGAGAGAGGAGCCTCGTGCTGAGAGACGCAATCAGGATACCTAGGCATCTCCTCCAGCTCTGCCACCAGCCCCCCGTGAGACTGTGTGCAGTCAGCTCTCTCTGGGCCTCAGTTTCCTCTTCTTTAAAATGAGGAGGAATGGGTGACCCCTGCACTGTCCTTTAATGACCCTAGAGTTCTGAAACCGTAGGATCCTCATGGATGGAGTCTTGGAGTGTACACTGCAGCCCACGCCCACAGGCACCAAGGACTTGCTGAGTTGCTAAGTAAAACCACAGCTAGGAAAATAAAACATCACAACCAACAAGGGTGATCTGAATGTGTGTTTTTTTTTTTTAATTTAGATATAGCAGACATACACTTCATATTCGCATCAGGTGAATGCTTTTCAAATTTGGATTATCATTAATGATATATTCTTACACAAAACAGGCATATACATTTCACTGTGCTTCACTTTCCTGCACCTCCCAGATACCACAGTTTTTACAAACTGAAGGTTTGCAGAAACTCTGTCAGGCAAGTCTGTCAGCACAACTTTTCCAACAACGTTTGCTCACTTGGTGTTTCTGTGCCACATGGTGGTAATTCTCAGAATATTTCAAACTTTTTCATTATGATTATATTGGTTATGGTGACTGGTGATCAGTGATTTTTGATGTTATCAATGCTGTTATAAAATTATTAGGACTCAAATGACGCTTAGCTTTTCTAGCAATAAAATTTTTATAATTTTATTTATTTTTGGCTGTGCTTTGTCTTCACTGCCATACAGGCTTTTCTCTAGTTGCAGCAAGCAGAGGCTCCTCTCTAGTTGCAGTACACAGATCTCTCACTGCTGGCTTCTCTAGTTGCAGAGTGCAGACTCTAGGGCAATGCAGGGTTCAGTAGTTGCGGCTCCCAGGCTTAGAGTAGGGGCTCAGTAGTCATGGCACATGGGCTCAGTTGCTCCGCTGCATGTGGAATCTTCCCAGACCAGGGATTGAACTCAGGTCCCCTGCAATGGCAGGCGGATTCTTTATCACTGGACCACCAGGGAAGTCTTAGTAATAAATTCTAAATGAAGGTGTCTACATTGTGTTTTTAGAAATAATGCTGTTGTACACTTAATAGACATCCTTGTTCCTCTTAATCCAAGGTAGAGCAGAGCCCTGCCTCTTCCTGATCTGTCTCCACTTGTCAAGAGTATGATCATTCCCCAAAGGCTGGCCTGAGTTTTATGATCTCAGGGACTGCAAACCCCTGCTTCGCTGCAGTGACTGCCAGAACCTCTCCCTGGACCTCCTACTGTGAATATGTTTCTACGCCTTCTATGCCACCAGCAAAACCAAATGTGAAAGTGGATTGCAAGATGTGATGTTACAGAGAGAGCTATAAGATTTATCCCCATTGTTGTAGCTTTTCAGGGGAAAAAAGGGTAGAAATAAGATCTTTCCTCTCTCTCTCTATTAAGACACCATGAAACATTGATTCCATTTTTTTAATTTCCAAATACCTGCTTGCTTTGCCAAGTGTTGGGTGACCATTTATAAAGATTTACCTGGCTATATGTGCAAGGATTCATCCATGCACAGACATGAATGCCAGGCTGAATTTACCTTCAGTGTCCCCAGAAAGACCAAAAGAACTTTTGGCCATTCGCCCGTAACTCCAATCATAACAATGTGACACTAATAATGGCCATCACTATCTGCCACACATTTTATGTAAATAAATTTGATTATTACAGAAACACTTTGTGGGAGGTACTCTTATCTTGCTCCATTTTATAGATACAGAAACTAAGGCAAAGATTAAGTTAGTCACCCAAAGTCGCACGACCCACTGAGTAAAGATTTGAATTCAGATCTCTAGGTCAAGAGCCCATAGTCTTAAGCATTTCACTCTCCTACTTCCTTGTGCCCATTTAAAATAAGGTATTTTGTTACACAATATTAAACAGGTAATGCATTGCTAGTGACGCTGTCTGGAACAACAGGACCTAAGAAGAAAAGAAGGCTGGTGTGACTAAAACCAAAGAAATCAGTAGAGATTATTTTTTGCTCAAATCTTTCACGGGAGAAATCATCCCATTATGTTTATGGCCCTGTGTCAAAAGAGGACAGTTTGACTTTATTTCCTGGAGTCCTCTGGTTTTTAGTGAGTCCCAAGTGAGAAATCTGCTGGAGACTTTTCAATGTTGCACAAAGCTGTCAATCACATTTATTGACTTTCTGCCCTATCAACAGTGGAAAGAATGATGTCATCCCCCATCCACATAACAGATCTTGACAATGAGTGAGCAAAGCTTCCTGCACTCCAGAAAAGCAATTATTTTCTGGGGGGTGGAACCCAGTCAACTTCTTAGGCATAATGAACCCACCTATTAATCTTGTCCGGCTACTCTTCTAATTCTGGAAACAGAAACATAATCACGGCGTATCACTCTCACATTTTAAAACCATGCACACCATCAAAAACAAAGGACTTTTCAACTTTGCCCTTTGATTGATTCTGCTTTTCCACAAGCAGCTACTTAGACACCAACTGATGGAGAAGAGAAGCTGTTTAATATCACTTATGTTCTGGCTTTTGTTGCAGGTAACTGGTTATCACTGAAAGAACAAGGTCCTTTAGTAATTACAAAATGCACTTCATTAGTTGAAAATCTACATCTAACCAAGTAAAGAAAGCAATAATAAATTGACTTTGGATCACTAAGAATTCTTAATATTAACATAGGGAGCCAGGGTAGGTCTCTTACTATTTTTACAACAGTTGTTGACAAATGACTAGCCACGTAGTGCTTCAACCCCAGACAAATAGTTTTGCTTATACACTTCTTTCTAATGAGGAACGAAATCTGCCCTCTGTTACTGAGATTCTACAGAAATCAATTTGAAGAAAAGGTAGGTGCAGAAAAAGAAAAGGATCTGAAGGATCAACAGTTGTAGAAGATATAGAAGTTGTACAAAAATTCAAGGGGTTTTCAAGACTTGGAAAAATACTGAAATTGGAATCAAGTATAAATGACTTGGTAAGTACAGTCCTGAACTGTTTTGCTTACCCCATGTTAATTCTATTTCTGTATTTCGGAGGACAGAACAAGACACAGTGTCTGCCATATGAGGATGATGTAACTAGTCATATTTTTAAAGGGCCATGTAGAGAACCAAATGGAGGGCAGAAATACCAGAGTTTAGAACAGTTTAGAACAGAAACAGTTCAGAAATTGTTGCACTAATTCAACAAAGCGGCATCTGGCAGGATGAAAATGGAAACAAAAGTCAGTAGGTAGATTTGGAGAAGGTATTTAAGCAGCAGGATGGCCAGGTACTAGTGATGGATTACATGGGGATGAGAAGAGGAATGAGTTGAGGTTTCTGACTCAATGGATGGTAGTGGTGTGTCCCAAAAAAAGGGAAACTAGTCAGTGAAGAACTTGTGGACTATTGTGATAAACACATTTTAGACCTGTTGCATTCACTTGATACTGGCTTCTGTCTCTGGGATTCTACTGAAATAGCTCTTGTGAAGATTACTGTGACTTTCATGTTACCAAATCCAACTGAGAGCTCTGTCAGTATCCTTTTCTATCTCTTAGCATGATTTGATGTGATTGGCCCTTTCTTAAAATACTTCCTTTTCTTGGCTTCCATTTAAGTGAGTATTTGTTTGCTGCCCTTCTCTCCACCAAGATTCCAAGTTTCACAGGTCAGGGGTGATGCCTAACTTTTTCACTGTTCCATTACCAGCATCTAGACCAGCCTCTGATAGACAGTAGATTGTCCTGTTGAATTTGAGGTACCTGCAAGACATCCAAGTAAGCATGAGACAAGAGTGATTGAATGTGAACTGTAATCAACATAGTCCAGGCAATAAGTGAATTGAAAAGAAAACTGCAAGAAAACAGAGACAGTAACTATGGAACATTTGTTCAGGAAGTTTCTCTGAGAAAAGGATTAGCAAAACGGAGTGGTGACTAGAAATGGACATGGGTCAAGGATGAGTTATTTAAGACAGATGATTGTAAAGCACGTTTGTATGCTAGGTAGGGAATATTCCAGCAGAAAAGCAGGAAGTGCTACATTGGAGAGAGGGGACGCTACATGAAACAAGTCAATAAAGCCAAAAAAAAAAAAATAACACAAGAGTTATTCTTTGGGGAGGTTGCAATGGAAGGGCTTGGTAGGAGGGACTTCTGAGGTACAAATAATGTTCTGCTTCCTGATCCAGGTACTATTTAAATAAGTATGTTCATTCTGTGAAAATGTATCAAGAGTTAAGCTTAATTGTGCTCCTTCCTGTGTGTATACTGTATGTTAACAACAAAGCTTTTTACCAGCTGAAGTTTTAGAAAGGAAAAAACAAAAACCATCAGTTTTTGCAAGTGATGATTACATAGAAAACCCTGACAAATTTATAAACTATTATAAATAAAAAGGTAAGTTCAGCAAACTGGCTACATATGAGAATATAGGCTAAAGGTACCATAACACACACACACAAAAATATAGATAGATAGATAGATACAAGAAAAAAAAGTTTAAGTACACCACATACAATAGAAACAAAAACTATAAAATACCTAGTAAGAAACTGACAAGATACACATTCAACCTGGATACAGAAAATGGTGACATTTTACTGAAAGACATTTGAAACAAAACCCAAATAGTGCACTACACATGTTGATAAACAGGAAGATTTGACTTTGAAATGATGTCAGTACTCCCCCAAACTGATCTAGACACTTGATTAAAGCCCAGGCAGAACCTCAAAAGGATTTTGTGGAACTTTATAAACTGATTTTAAAATGCAGATGAAACAGTAAAGGTCTAGAAGAACCAACAAACTGCCAGCAGAGAAAGGAAGTGAGGACCTACCCGCCCTGTGCTATGACTTACTATAAATCTAGGTAACTGCTTGTAAAGTAACAGGACAACATGAGAGCGGTGTGAAAGCTGATCTGAAGCAATCATCTGCTTTACGAAACTCTGTTACACAGCTAAGGGGCCCATATAATTTATCATCCCAACTGGAACACTATCCAGGGAGCTCTTGTTGTTTGTTGTTCAGTTCCCAAGTTGTGTCTGACCCTTGCAATCCTATGGACTGTAGTCCACCAGGTTCCTCTGTCCATGGGATTCCCCACTCAAGAATACTGGAGTGGGTGGCCATTTCCTTCTCCAGGGGATCCTACCAAACCAGGGATCAAGCCTGCATCTTTTGCATTAGCAGGTGGATTCTTAAACACTGAGCCACTAGGGAAGGCCCATACAGGGAACTACTGATTCACAATTAAGTCCGGCCCACAAACGTAAACTATCATTGAAATGAGCTAGTGAGGGTGCAGACTCAGTCTATATGTGATGCAGTTGGAAGAGAACAAGTAGAAAAAGGCTTTCAAGAGAACAAAGACACTTCATCTGCAATACAAGTGGGAAATGGATATGGATCAAGATAGAAGAGGGTTGTGAGACTTGATGACGGGTATCTGGCCCACCTTTTACTTTTATTTCCTCAATAAATTCTGAGGCAAAGTCATCAGCTGAAGGTAAATGGGAAAGGAGCCTCGGGAGCTGGGGGTGAGAAAAGAAAATCTAAGTTCTGGAGACTAGAATAAATATACTAAGCAAGTGAAACAGGATTGCCAGGGTTAATTCCAGAGTTATGTCATGAATTTATAAATAAATGAGCACAACTATGCATTTTCCCCTTGCAACATGTGGCTGCTTAACTAATAAAAATGACAGATTGTATAATCTAAACTAGGTTTAAAAAAAGAATATAAAAAGGAGGATGGTGGACAATGAAAATGTGATTAGCCAATGGATTACAAATCTGCCAGGTAATAGGATAAGAGAGGGTGAGCTGGGAGGATAGGAGCAGATTCCTCAAAACCAAGATGTTAGTGATACTGCTGCTCCTTAGTGATATTGATAATAAAGGTCAAGGGGCCATGGGAATGCAGGATCTGGAAATAACTATTATTTAAGTCACAAAATCATGGATCATAAAGTTTCAGTACTGAGGTCCAGAGAGGCGAAGTGACCTCCCAAAAGTGCTAAGGGAAAACACACCCTAAACTCTCATTATTTGCCAAGAGCCCAGAGGCGAAGGTGTGACAAGCATCTCTGAAACACTAATGAAAGGGAATCTTGACTTCTTCGCAGTTGCAATCTCTCTGTCACTTATTTGATTAACTTGGAGGTCAAGTACGAGAGGCAAGAAAAGACATACTTCTATTTCTATTTTTACATCATTATGGGAGCCAACTAGGAAACTATTGAAAAACAAAGTTACTAAGTGTCTGCTCTGGGTGAACATTGGTAGCTATTATGGTGGGGTTCTGGCAGGGAGGGGTTATGGCTGACCTCTTCATTACAGGTCTATTGGGAGAAATGGACTCACACAAAGAAACCACAGTACCAGCAGGAGGCCTGGGGAGAGGGCCCAGCTCTGCAGCAGTAGCACTGAGGGGTGGTCTGGAGGTTGTAAGCCAACACTCTCATCCTCCTGCATGCATGCATTCTGTCGCTTCAGTCACTTTCAACTCTTTGCAACTGTAGCCCACCAGGCTCCTCTATCCATGGGATTCTCCAGGCAAGAATACTGGAGTGGGTTGCCACACCCTCCTCTAAGGGATCTTCCTGACCCAGGGATCGAACCCGCATCTCTTTTGTCTCCTGCATTGGCAAGTGGGTTCTTTACCACTAGTGGCACCTGGGAAGCCCCTCATCCTACGTAAGCATTACAAAGTATGACTGCTAGATACACACAGCTTCTAGAGAAATCCTCTACAACTCCTCGACTTCAGGCTAAGCCCTGCCCATTCAGGAGCTCTGTGCCTCGCATGACAGGGTGGCTAAAACCTCTGAAATATCCTCTTGGTCTCTTCTTAGCCCACATCCCAGATTCATGCTGGATTCTGCACTCATACGAAGGGAGTCAGCAGAGGGCCAAAGAAAAGAATAGGAAATTCCAAATTACTTCAACAGGTTTCACTGTGAGTTGGGTTGAAATTTCTTTTCTTCTTTCTCAAATCCACATCCTTAGGATCAGGCAAGCAGTGGGGGAGATGCCAGTCTGTTTCCAGTGTGACCATGAAGCCGTTGAGACTGATTTCATGGCCAGGAGGACAGCCCCATGCTGTTATTAGCCCCACACCAGCACTCTGGGATCATGCAGCTCAGAACTGCCCACGGAGCTCCCTCTCCTGCACGTGATAGCTCTCTGTAAAATGAGATTTCTGGATAAACTCTGGTATTCCCACAAAGGACCATTTATATAACTGAGCAAAAAAGTGCCAAGAAATAACTGCCTTTGGCTTGCAGCTTTCTAGGAGAAATGGTCAACACTTCTTTTATTATCAGACTGAAGATGTTTTAAGATTATATAGTCTCTAATATATGTTCATTTTCAATGTAACAATAATCATTGACTTCTGAGGACCAAAAAAGAGGCAAATGGGAACTAGCTCTCATTCGCCTTTAAAATTATTTGCTGCTACAACTAAGATACTCTTAGCTAAACTATTTGATTTTCCTTGAATCCCTAGAGAAGAGTGAGTAGAATTAAGAGGTATTCACACCCTCCAGGGCCTTTCTCAGGCTTGATGTGTTTATGATGTATGCCTACATGCCCAGAGATTCTGTTCTTACCACTCTTGCAGGTCAGAAACACTGGGGATCAGAGCTCTTCACCCGTTTCCTATAGCCTTGTTGTTGGTTCAGTCACTAAGTTATGTCTGACTCCTGTGTGACTCCATTGGAAAACTGTAGCCTGCCAGGCTCCCCTGTCCATGGGATTTCCCAGGCAAAAATACTGGAGTGGGTTGCCGTTTCCTCTTCCAGGGGATCTTTCCAACCCAGAGATGGAACCCGCATCTCCTAAATTGGCAGGCGGATTCTTGATCGCTGTGTCATCTGGGAAGCCTTTCCTATAGCCTACTCACGGCCTAAATATTTCCACTGTTTTCCTACCCAACCACAAGTCTCAGTTTTCCTTCTGAATGCTCCTATGAGAGTAACTGTTTCCATTTAAACTATTGCAGGAGCCATGTAAGCGTCCACAGAGCGTCCTAGAGAGAAGGACTCAGGGCAAGCATGCAGCTCTGGACAAGAACAAGGAAGCTAGGAAGTTCATACCCAGGGCTTCCTGTCACCGGCCTGTTCTAGGCACCCAACACTCTTCAGCAGGGGCTGAGCAGGGAGCAAATGGGACTGATTTTTAAGCTCTGATTAGTAATATTAGGTTATAAAAATAATAAATAGAAATATAGAGTACTTAAAAATTTAAGCAAGTTTAGAAAAAAAAGAAAAAGAAAAACAAATTTTTTCAAAAAAAAATTCTTAAAAAAAAAAATCACGCTTCCACATCAACCCCCCAAAAAAAAAAAATTTGATCATAAAAGTAGTAACCGTATATCTGGCGCTTTCTCTGTCGTTGTGGGCTGTGTGGGGTCGCTACCAAGGCAGTTCCTTCTGTTTGACTTTCTCTGTTTGCTGGTCTCTTCTGTGTCTGATTTCCGTCTTGACACAGGAACGGTGGTGGTGGACTCTGCACTGGGCTTGCCCCTTCTCGCGGTGCACATTGCTCTGGATGTCTGTTGCTCCACGGGATAACCGTCTGGGGCCTGCCGAAGGCTTCATGCACCTCCCAGTCTAAGCCACTCGGGTTTGGTGCTCAGGAAGCCCTCCGAGGCTTGGATTTGGTTAAACCTGGGCTTTGTTCCCTTCGCAGGTCCGAGTAGCTAGGGAGTTTGGCGCGTGCAATTGCTGCGACTTCTGGCCTTTCCGGGTCACTCAATTTTTCTGGGAGTACCGCTGGGGCTCTTTCTCAGGCAGATGATGACTGTTCAGAGCCCCCAGAAGTCTTAATTAGCAAAGAAACCTCCTTACAATTAAAGACTGGCTGAATGGATACAAAAACAAGATCCCTATATATGCTGCTTACAAGAGACCCACCTCAAAACAACGGACACATACAGACTGAAAGTGAAGGGCTGGAAAAAGATGTTCCATGCAAATAAAGACCAAAAGAAAGCAGGAGTAGCAATACTCATATCCGATAAAATAGACTTTAAAACAAAGGCTGTGAAAAGGGACAAAGAAGGCCACTACATAATGATTAAAGGATCAATCCAAGAAGATATAACAATTATAAATATATATGCACACAACATAGGAGCACCGCAATATGTAAGACAAATGCTAACAAGCATAAAGGGGAAATTAATAATAACACAATAATAGTGGGAGACTTTAATACCCCACTCACACCTATGGACAGATCAACTAAACAGAAAATTAACAAAGAAACACAAACTTTAAATGATACAGTAGACCAGTTAGACCTAATTGATAGCTATAGGACATTTCACCCCCAAAAAATGAATTTCACCTTTTTCTCAAGTGCACACGGAACCTTTTCCAGGATAGATCACATCCTGGGTCATAAATCTAACCTTGATAAATTCAAAAAAATAGAAATTATTCCAAGCATCTTCTCTGACCATAATGCACTAAGGTTAGATCTCAATTACAGGAGAAAAACTATTAAAAATTCCAACATTTGAAGGCTGAACAACACCCTTCTGAATAATCAACAAATCACAGAAGAAATCAAAAAGAAATCAAAATATGCATCGAAACAAATGAAAATGAAAACACAACTACACAGAACCTGTGGGACACTATAAAAGCAGTGCTAAGAGCAAAGTTCATAGCAATACAGGCATACCTCAAGAAACAAGAAAAAAGTCAAATAAATAACCTAACTCTACACCTAAAGCAACTAGAAAAGGAAGAAATAGAGAACCCCAGAGTTACTAGAAGGAAAGAAATCCTAAAAATTACAGCAGAAATAAATGCAAAAGAAACAAGAGACCATAGCAAAAATCAACAAAGCAAAAAGCTGGTTCTTTGAAAGGATAAATAAAATTGACAAACCATTAGCCAGACTCATCAAGAAACAAAGAGAAAAAAATCAAATCAACAAAATTAGAAATGAAAATGGAGAGATCACGAGAGACAACACAGAAATACAAAGAATCATAAGAGACTACTATCAGCAATTATATGCCAATAAAATGGACAACTTGGAAGAAATGGACAAATTCTTAGAAAAGTACAACTTTCCAAAACTGAACCAGGAAGAAAAAGAAAATCTTAACAGACCCATCACAAGCATGAAAATTGAAACTGTAATCAGAAATCTTCCAGCAAACAAAAGCCCAGGTCCAGACGGCTTCACAGCTGAATTCTACCAAAAATTTCGAGAAGAGCTAACACCTATCTTACTGAAACTATTCCAGAAAATTTCAGAGGAAGGTAAACTCCCAAACTCATTCTATGAGGCCACCATCACCCTAATACCAAAACCTGACAGATACCACAAAAAAAGAAAACTACAGGGCAATACCACTGCTGAACATAGATGCAAAAATCCTTAACAAAATCCTAGCAATCAGAATCCAGCAACACATTAAAAAGATCATGCACCATGACCAAGTGGGCTTTATCCCAGGGATGCAAGGATTCTTCAATATCCACAAATCAATCAATGTAATTCACCACATTAACAAATTGAAAAATAAAAATCATATGATTATCTCAATAGATGCAGAAAGAGCCTTTGACAAAATTCAACATCCATTTATGATAAAAACTCTCCAGAAAGCAGGAATAGAAAGAACGTACCTCAACATAATGAAAGCTATATATGACAAACCTACAGCTAACATTATCCTCAATGGTGAAAAATTGAAAGCATTTCCCCTAAAGTCAGGAACAAGACAAGGGTGTCCACTTTCACCACTACTATTCAATATAGTTCTGGAAGTTTTGGCCACAGCAATCAGAGCAGAAAAAGAAATAAAAGGAATCCAAATTGGAAAAGAAGAAGTAAAACTCTCACTGTTTGCAGATGACATGATCCTCTACATAGAAAATCCTAAAGACTCCACCAGAAAACTACTAGAGCTAATCAATGAATATAGTGAAGTTGCAGGATATAAAATCAACACTCAGAAGTCCCTTGAATTCCTATACACTAATAATGAGAAAGTAGAAAAAGAAGTTAAGGAAACAATTCCATTCACCATTGCAACGAAAAGAATAAAATACTTAGGAATATACCTACCTAAAGAAACTAAAGACCTATATATTGAAAACTATAAAACACTGATGAAAGAACTCAAAGAGGACACTAATAGATGGAGAAATATACCATGTTCATGGGTCAGAAGAGTCAATATAGTGAAAATGAGTATACTACCCAAAGCAATCTACAGATTCAATGCAATTCCTATCAAGCTACCAGCAGTATTTTTCACAGAACTAGATCAAGTAATCTCAAGATTTGTATGGAAATACAAAAAACCTCGAATAGCAAAAGCAATCTTGAGAAAGAAGAATGGAACTGGAGGAATCAACTTGCCTGACTTGAGGCTCTACTACAAAGCCACAGTCATTAAGACAGTATGGTAATGGTACAAAGACAGAAATATAGATCAATGGAACAAAATAGAAAGCCCAAAGATAAATCCACACACCTACAGACACCTTATCTTTGACAAAGGAGGCAAGAATATACAGTGGAGTAAAGACAGTCTCTTTAACAGGTGGTGCTGGGAAAACTGGTCAACCACTTGTAAAAGAATGAAACTAGATCACTTTCTAACACCACACACAAAAATAAACTCAAAATGGATTAAAGATCTAAATGTGAGACCAGAAACTATAAAACTCCTAGAACAAAACATAGGCAAAACACTCTCCGACATAAATCACAGCAGGATCCTCTATGATCCACCTCCCAGTATAATGGAAATAAAAGCAAAAATAAACAAATGGGATCTAAAATTAAAATCTTCTGCACAACAAAGGAAACTATAAGCAAGGTGAAAAGACAGCCTTCTGAACGGGAGAAAACAATAGCAAATGAAACAACTGACAAACAACTAATCTCAAAGATACACAAGCAACTTATGCAGCTCAACTCCAGAAAAATAAATGATCCAATCAAAAAAATGGGCCAAAGAACTAAATAGGCATTTCTCCAAAGAAGACATACGGATGGCTAACAAACACATGAAAAGATGCTCAACATCACTCATTATTACAGAAATGCAAATCAAGACCACAATGAGGTACCATTTCACACCAGTCAGAATGGCTGCGATCCAAAAGTGTACAAGCAATAAATGCTGGAGAGGATGTGGAGAAAAGGGAACCCTCTTACACTGCTGGTGGGAATGCAAACTAGTACAGCCACTATGGAAAACAGTGTGGAGATTCCTTAAAAATTGCAAATAGAACTGCCTTATGACCCAGCAATCCTCCTACTGGGCATAGACACCAAGGAAACCAGAATTCAAAGAGACACATGTACCTCAATGTTCATTGCAGCACTGTTTAGAATAGCCAGGACATGAAAACCACCTAGATGTCCATCAGCAGATGAATGGATAAGAAAGCTGTGGTACATATACGCAATGGAGTATTACTCAGCCCTTAAAAAGAATAAATTTGAATCAGTTCTAATGAGATGGATGAAACTGGAGCTGATTATACAGAGTGAAGTAAGCCAGAAAGAAAAACACCAATACAGTATACTGACACATATATACGGAATTTAGTAAGATAGTAATGATGACCTTCTATGTGAGACAACAAAAGAGACACAGAGGTATAGAACGGACTTTTGGACTCTGAGGAAGAGGGAGAGGGTGGGATGATTTGGGAGAATGGCATTGAAACATGTATACTATCATGTAAGAAACGAAGCGCCAGTCTATGTTCAATACAGGATACAGGATGCTTGGGGCTGGTGCACGGGATGATCCAGGGAGATGATATGGGGTGGGAGGTGGGAGGGGGCTTCGGCATTGGGAGATCGTGTACATCTGTGGCTGATTCATGTCAATGTATGGCAAAACAAATACAGTATTGTAATGTAGAATAAATTATTAAAAAATTTTTTTAAAAATAGGGGAAAAAAAAAAAGCTCTGATTACCTGGGAAACTTTTTACCTACAGAGGCCTGAGCTGTACCAAGGACCCAGTGAAACAAAATTTGGGGAATAGGTCTTAGGTAAATTTATGTTATAAAATCTCCAAAAGAGATTCGCATACACAGGTAAGGTTGTAAATCTTTGTCTGACCTTAGTACCAGGACGTGGGCCCTCAGATTTCACGAAAGATCAATGTTCCCGCCTCCCTCCTTGACTTCAGACTGAAAAGTGAGGGTGCATATGTGACAACCTTCCCTCCTTGAGGTAAGAGTGAGGACACCAATAAGATATCAAACACTGCATGCTACTCGGGTGAAAGACAATTCTCTACTCTATTCACGTGGGACTCCATTTGCTTTCTGGTTGAAAAAATTACCCAACGGCCAGCTCCTGAAGAAAATCTGTTTTACCCCACTTAACAGACTTTTGATTAGCACAGTTTTGAGACAATGCATTAGAAACAGCAGAGAAGTTTGCTGAGTGGAAGAAAGCTACGGGTCTAATGACCACTCTCCCTCTACTCTGCAAAGCAAGATAAAAAGAGGGCTCATGTCAGCTTTGTTTGAACAGGAGATGGGTGAGCTCTGAAAGCAAATTACCTGGTTCCTCCAGCTGTAGCGAAGGCACAAGATACTTCTGCTCCTAAGCAACCAATGCCTTTATTTCCTGTCATTGCTCAGGCTGGAAAAATTCAGTTCCCTGTTTCTCTTACATCGCACTCCTTGCTTCCTACCTATCTGCAGAACAGAAACTTGAAATGGTGTTCTGGCCCTTCCCTGATGCTAACTCGCACACAGACAAAAATTCTCTGTGAGACCCAGCCCTGTTCTTTTGGGGTGTGAGGAAAGGAACACGATCTAGAACGCCATCTGTCATCCTGAAATAGCCAATAGTGGTACTATTTTTATCCAGCAATTATCAAACAAATGGAGTCATTTGAAAGAGTCACAGCTGTTCCTCTGTGTTATCTCAGTACAAATATGACACAGTGCAAGTTGATTTTGTTTTTCGGCTTCCTGTCTCATGCACACCAAGCAAGTGTTAATTTCTCAGCCTCCCAGAAGAACACAAGTCAAAGTGTGTACTCCACAACTGAGTCATTCGTGCAAATTAAAAATCCCTTGTTATCTTGATTATATGGGTCAGGATTTCACTAAATGAGAACGACATTCCAAAAATGAAGGCAATGAACTCCCTATTTCAGAGTTAGTGTCAGGAAATTTTTAATCTCACAGAAGCATCAAGTTTTCTCCTGGCTAAATATGGCCTAAGAAAAGGATTAGTCCTTTTGAAACGTGTGTCGGCCCTTTCAACAAAAAAGCAAAATTTTGCAAAAATCAATCCTACTTTCCTATGATTGACCTTCATCATAAAGTCAAAGAGACGTCCTATTAAAATAAATGTCTCTAGGGTACTGAAGGTACACACACACACTCAAACACCCAGGCAACTCTCTCCAACATTTATTGTTCTTTTGTCCACCTGCATCCCAACCCCCTTGCTATGGATGGAGAACTCCCAGCCTAAGGAGGCAGCGCTCTCCCACAATGACAGTGAACATGCCGAAGACTTGCTTTCCCAGCTTCCTTGCACTGGTCACCAGCAATCAGACAAGCTCAAAGTACAGAGCTCACCAGAGCTCCCTCTGGGCACAGAGATGCTACGAGAAATACGAGTCCCTGCAGCAGCAGGGCTGATGTAGGCATGCAGTGCTCAGTACCAAGGGCATCTGGGGTGCAAGCTGAAGCCTCTAACACTGTGCATAAGAGGAGTGTCCACCAGACTAGCTCCGCAGGCTGACTCCCCCAGCCCACCCAGAGACCCTGTGAACCAGGCAACACCCTTTCAGACCAGCATTCTGGATAATTGCTACAAGCAAGGACCTTCAGTTGAAGAGGTTTTTTTTTCCAATGGTTTAACCATGTGGATACCAATAATCTGCTTGGAATTGTTATCCTTCAAAATTTTCCAGTTCTTACCCAGTTTCTAAGTCTATTTCATGCATACTCAATTCACAGACATTTCTCTAACCCCTGAACACCTCCTGATTTTCTCATTTTCAACTAGGAAAGTAATCAAAAGTAGGAAGATATAAGTCATAGGAGGAAGGTGCAGGTTGACACAACCACCTTCTTAAAAGTATTCCTCAAGGAATCAAGAAGGCTAACTCAGACATCGTGATACACTGGCAGACCTCATCAGTTTCGAGAAGCGCCTCTTAAACTTTACTGTGCTTATGGACCTCATGGGGATTGTGTTAAAATGAACACTGAATCAATAGCTCAGAGACTCCACAGGCCTCCCAAGCTCCCACTGAAGACCATGCTGTGGATGCACAACCCTACTTGGCATAGTAAGGCTTACAGGGACCTAGGCACTCCTCCTAAGTTACCAAATAAAACTATCCCAGGCCAAAAAAAAAATGCATTCTCTCTTCATTTTCTAGAGCTCAATTCCTTTATCTCTCCTTTTAATTTTATATTTAGAGTAAAAAGACTTAAAGTGATAGTACATCTCATCATTTGGTTCATGACCCACACTAAATGAAAAATTTCCACGTGCCAAGTGTTAGAACATATGAAATACATTAGATCTTGCTTCAGTGGTTCTGAAAATATTCATTCTATAAAACTAGCCCATTTAATGCAAAGGCCACTCAGGCTTTCAGTTTGGAACCTACATCTTAAATGGTATTAGAAACCTCTACTGTTTTACCATTTCTAAGATTCTCGCTTAAGTGCCCTTTAATTTTTTTCAAATGTATATTAAAATACAAAGACACATCCTTGAAGCATAGTAAATCCCATAGTAACAAAGGTATAGGGATACAAAGAAGAAATATTCTCTGTATGTATCTCACTCAGATGTAAAATATATATGTATTATCTCACTTTTCAGTGATGTACTTGATAGAGTTTTAAACAACGTCTTTAAAAATGGAAGGCTTGTTTCTTTCCAATATCGACAAAACTGTCTTGAAACATGTAATGCAAATCAAGTTCATACCCACCATCCTCCTTAGAGCTCATATACCACTTCAGCAGCTTTTATACCCAAAACTGTCCACAGTATTTCTCTGATCATTCATCAGTGTCATTTCTGAAGGCAGAATGTATTCTACTTTACTAGTAACACTGATAACTCATCATTAAACATGTCTAAAATTTCACAATGCACTCAGCACAAGCGGCTGTGACAGCCAGCGCACTCAGCGCGGCCAAGAGGAGTTACCCTACATTGGAGATCAGGGGCAGCAGCCCAGAGTGCCAGGCTGTGATGGCGCAGGAACAGCTGAGAGGAGCCATCCCGCATCCAAGGAGCGGTGGCTGCGCTGGCGCAGGAGGGCCTAGAGGAGCTATCCCACATTGAAGGTCAGGAACGGTGGTGATGAGGAGATACCCTTCGTCTAAGGTAAGGAGCAGCGGCTGCGCTTTGCTGGAGCAGCGGTAAAGAGATACCCCACGGTCAAGGTAAGAGAAATCCAAGTAAGATGATAGGTGTTGCAAGAGGGCATAAGAGGGCAGACACACTGAAACCATACTCACAGAAAACTAGTCAATCTAATCACACTAGGACCACAGCCTTGTCTAACTCAATGAAACTAAGCCAGGCCCGTGGGACAACCCAAGACGGGTGGGTCATGGTGGAGAGGTCTGACAGAATGTGGTCCACTGGAGAAGGGAATGGCAAACCACTTCAGTATTCTTGCCTTGAGAACCCCATAAACAGTAAAAAAAAAAAAAAAAAAAAAGGCAAAATAAAAGGATACTGAACGAGGAACTCCCCAGGTCAGTAGGTGCCCAATATGCTACTAGAGATCAGTGAAGAAATAACTCCAGAAAGAATGAAGGGATGAAGCCAAAGCAAAAACAATACCCAGCTGTGGATGTGACCGGTGACAGAAACAAGGTCCGATGCTGTAAAGAGCAATATTGCATAGGAACCTGGAATGTCAGGTCCATGAATCAAGGCAAATTGGAAGTGGTCAAACAACAGATGGCAAGAGTGAACGTCATCATTTTAGGAATTACCAAACTAAAATGGACTAGAATGGGTGAATTTAACTCAAATGACCATTATATCTACTACTGCAGGCAGGAATCCCTCAGAAGAAATGGAGTAGCCATCATGGTCAACAAAAGAGTCTGAAATGCAGTACTTGGATGCAGTCTCAAAAATGACAGAATGATTTCTGTTCATTTTCAAGGCAAACCATTCAATATCACGGTAATCCAAGTCTATGCCCCAACCAGTAATGCTGAAGAAGCTGAAGTTGAATGGTTCTATGAAGACCTACAAGACCTTTTAGAACTAACACCCAAAAAGATGTCCTTTTCATTATAGGGAACTGGAATGCTAAAGTAGGAAGTCAAGAAACGCCTGGAGTAAGAGGCAAATTTGGACTTGGAATGCGAAATGAAGCAGGGCAAAGACTAATAGAGTTTTGCCAAGAAAATGCACTGGTCATAGCAAACACCCTCTTCCAACAACACAAGAGAAGACTCTAAACATGGACATCACTAGATGGTCAACACCGAAATCAGATTGATTATATTCTTTGCAGCCAAAGATGGAGAAGCTCTATACAGTCAACAAAAACAAGACCAGGAGCTGACTGTGGCTCAGATCATGAACTCCTTATTGCCAAATTCAGACTTAAATTGAAGAAAGTAGGGAAACCGCTAGACCATTCAGGTATGACCTAAATCAAATCCCTTATGATTACACAGTGGAAGTGAGAAATAGATTTAAGGGCCTAGATCTGATAGATAGAGTGCCTGATGAACTATGGAATGAGGTTCGTGACACTGTACAGGAGACAGGGATCAAGACCATACCCATGGAAAAGAAATGCAAAAAGCAAAATGGCTGTCTGAGAAGGCCTTACAAATAGCTGTGAAAAGAGAAGCAAAAAGCAAAGGAGAAAAGGAAAGATATCAGCATCTGAATGCAGAGTTCCAAAGAATAGCAAGAAGAGATTAGAAAGCCTTCTTCAGTGATCAATGTAAAGAAATAGAGGAAAACAACAGAATGGGAAAGACTAGAGATCTCTTCAAGAAAATTAGAGATACCAAGGGAACATTTCATGCAAAGATGGGTTCAATAAAGGACAGAAATAGTCTGGACCTAACAGAAGCAGAAGATATTAAGAAGAGGTGGCAAGAATACACAGAAAAACTATACAAAAAGATCATCATGACCCAGATAATCACGATGGTGTGATAACTCATCTAGAGCCAGACATCTTGGATTGTGAAGTCAAGTCGGCCTTAGAAAGCATCACTATGAAAAAAGCTAGTGGAGGTGATGGAATTCCAGTAGAGCTATTTCAAATCTTGGAAGGTGATGCTTTGAAAGTGCTGCACTAAATATGCCAGCAAATTTGGAAAACTCAGCAGTGGCCATAGGACTGGAAAAGGTCAGTTTTCATTCCAATCCCAAAGAAAGGCAAGGTCAAAAATGCTGCAACTACCGCACAATTGTACTCATCTCACACGCTAGTAAAGTAATGCTCAAAATTCTCCAAGCCAGGCTTCGGCAATACGTGAACCGTGAACTTCATGATGTTCAAGCTGGTTTTTGAAAAGGCAGAGGAACCAGAGATCAAATTGCCAACATCTGCTGGATCATCACAAAAGCAAGAGCGTTCCAGAAAAACATCTATTACTGCTTTATTGACTATGCCAAAGCCTTTGACTGTATGGATCACAATAACTGTGGAAAATTCTGAAAGAGATGGGAATACCAGACCACCTGACTTGCCTCTTGAGAAATCTGTATGCATCTCAAGAAGCAACAGAACTGGACATGGAACAACAGACTGGTTCCAAATAGGAAAAGGAGTACATCAAGGCTGTATATTGTCACCCTGCTTATTTAACTAATATTCAGAGTACATCATGAGAAATGCTGGGCTGGAAGAAGCACAAGCTGAAATCAAGATTGCCGGGAGAAATATCAAAACCTCAGATATGCAGATAACACCACCCTTATGGCAGAAAGTGAGGAACTAAAGAGCCTCTTGGTAAAAATGAAAGAGGAGAGTGGAAAAGTTGGCTTAAAGCTCAACATTCAGAAAACGAAGATCATGGCATCCAGTCCCATCACTTCATGGGAAATAGGTGGGAAACAGAGGAAACAGTGGCAGACTTTATTTTGAGGGGCTCCAAAATCACTGTAAATAGTGATTGCAGCCATGAAATGAAAAGACACTTACTCCTTGGAAAGAAAGTTATGACCAACCTAGACAGCATATTAAAAAGCAGAGATATTACTTTGTCAATAAAGGCCCATCTAGTCAAGGCTATGGTTTTTCCAGGAGTCATGTATGAATGTGAGAGTTGGACTATAAAGAAAGCTAAGTGCTGAAGAATTCATGCTTTTGAACTGTGATGTTGGAGAAGACTCTTGAGAGTCTCTTGGACTGCAAGGAGATCCAACCAGTCCATCCTAAAGGAGATCAGTCCTGGGTGTTCATTGGAAGGACTGATGTTGAAGCTGAAACTCCAATACTTTGGCCACCTGATGCGAAGACTCATTTGAAAAGACCCAGATGCTGGGAAAGATTGAGGGCAGGAGGAGAAGGGGACAACAGATGAGATGGTTGGATGGCATCACTGACTCAATGAACATGAGTTTGGGTGGACTCTGGGAGTTGGTGATGGACAGGCAGGCCTGGCATGCTGTGGTTCATGGGGTTGCAAAGAGTCGGACATGACTGAGTGACTGAACTGAACTTTGCCCTCTTTGTACTGCCCTTATTCAGGTGAAGAAAGACTTTTAGAACAAAAAATATGCATCAAAGTTATGCTGTAAACATACTCACAAAAGTAATTTGTTTTCCTGATGGCTATTCTAAAATTGTCAAGAGCCATGACCACTGGGGCTAGACAGGAACCATAAGGAGGTAAGGCAAGTGGCAGGCAGGGCCCAGGTGGAAACAGGGCAGAGAAGGAAGAGGGGGGTTGCTAAGGAGAAGCCAGGAAAACCTATCAACCAAGAGGAGCTGAAGAGGAACCAGGAAAAAATATCTCTCCATTCTCCAGACCCCAAATTCATTCCTGGTGACAGGGAGCAAGGCAGGGTCCCTTCAGATAACAGGATAAACCTGTGAGTCTTTCCCCTCTCTGTTGGAATAAAATATCACAGTTGCCATCTTCCAATCAAGGGCTCTGTGAAGTCTGCAACAGTAAACATTAGTGTACATTTGAGATAATACTCCAACTTTACAGGTTTTTACAATTCACACATTCTCTTTTTCCCAGGAAAGCTCTATCTACAGTCAATATTTTAGTCAGCCCGTTCTCAGTAAAACATTGAGCCCTCCTTAACAAATAATTATCTTTCATGAGAAATCCAAACAGATACGGCTAATTAATGTGCCATTATAACTCCTTAACTTTAAATATCATGTTGCAGTTTAATTCTTCACGATAGTCTACTCAAAATCAGATTCTGCTAACATAATTGTGTAATGGAAACAATGAAGCATTATTACCAAGATAGAAGCGAAGTTGTGCAAAACTAAAGTCAGTTTTTAGAGACTGACTTACACATCCAAACAGACAAAGAGCCAACTTCTCTCTCTGCAGGAGGGAAAAACAAGAGGAACCATGAACTGTAATGAAAGCAGTCAAACCAAAGTCAGTGGTATTTCCAAATCTCAGGACAAAGAGAAGAAAGAGTTCAGAGTAGGAAGTGTCCCTTGCAGCCCAATCCTCACAGCTCAGTCCCTCTTCTTAGCTACCACAGGAAACAGAGCAAGAACATCCTCTTAAGACTAAGAAGGGTCAGGGAAGACAGAGTGAAGAGTTGAAATCCAGTTAATTTCTCAGGAACTAATGTGGGGACATCTGTTATAGAGGCCAAAACTATCTTCAAATTAGCTACATTAAGAATTTTTTAATTTACATAAGATAGCAATAAAGATGTATTCACAGGAAAAATTATAAATAAGCCAGACACAATTTATGTCTATAAACTAGGGAATGGTTTATGCATTTGGTAATTAATTATGCATCAATGAATGCTATAAAACAATGCTTTAAATGATTATAATTGGATTTTAAATCAGGATGTGGAACCCTATACAAAGTGTGATTACAACTATCAATAACAACTACTATTCCTGTAGTTCAAACAGTAAAGAATCTGCCTGCAATGCAGGAGACCCGCATTCGATCCCTGGGCCAGGAAGATCCTCTGAAGAAGGGAATGGCAATCCACTCCAGTATTCGTGCCTGGAGAATCCCATGGACAGAGGAGCCTGGTGGGCTACAGTCTATGGGATTGCAAAGATTCAGACACGACTGAGTGAGTAACACTACACTACTGTTTAGTAAGGACTTCCCAGGTGGCGCTAGTGGTAAAGAATATGCCCTGCCAACTCAGGAGACATTAGAGATGTGGGTTTCATCCCTGGGTTCGGAGGATCCCTTGGAGGAGGGCACGACAACTCACTCCAAGATTCTTGTCTGGAGAATCCCATGGACAGAGGAGCCTGGCAGGTCCATGGGGGTCAGAGTCAGACATGACTGAAGCGACTTAGCATGCACTGTTTAAACATTTTTTATACTTTATTTCCAATCCATACCACAATATTGCAAGAGAGATACAATGATTTACACATTTTACAATTAAGAAAATGAGGCTTAAAGAAGTTAAGTAACTTGGCCAAGGTAAAGAGTAAACAGAAAAGTGATATTTAATTGTAGGATCAAGGAATTCAAAAGTCTTATTCCAGTAACAAAACTGCCTAAAAATTTCAGAGGAACAGAAAAAAAAAAAAAAAAGGAAGGAATCACGATAAGAAGGTAACATTGTTTATATGATATTGTATAGTTTTTATATGAACAGCTACTTTAAATATATTCTATGTGAGCATGATAAAGATAGAAAATGGAAAATAAAGAGACTTAAATTTATGACGACAGATAAAATAATGTCTGAAATGAAAAATACACAGGATAACAGAGAAGTAGAAATTGTAAAAGAAAGGACTAATGACTTAAAGTCAAAGCAGTAAAAGTATCCATAATAAAACACACAAAGAAAAAATAACTTTTGAGTAATATAGTCATTTTCACAATATTGATTCTTCCAGTTTAAGAATATGGTATATCTCTCCATCTGCTTATGTCATCTTTGATTTCTTTCATCAGCGTCTTATAGTTTTCTGTATACAGCTCTTTTGTCTCCTTAGGGAGGTTTGTTCTTAGGTATTAATGCAATTCCAGTGAAATTATCAGTGGCATTTTTCTCAGAACTAGAACAAATTATTTTGCAATTAGTTTGGAGACAGAAAAGACCTCAAATAGCCAAAGAAATATTGAGAAAGAAAAGTGGAGCCAGAGTAATCAACCTTCCTGACTTCAGACTATACTACAAAGCTATAGTCGTCAAGACAGTATGGTACAGGCACACACACGCACGCGCACACACACACACACACAAACAGAAATAGACCAATGGAACAAGATAGAAAGTCCAGAAATAAATCCACGCACCTATGGACACCTTATCTTTGACTAAGAAGACAACAGTATACAATAGGGAAAAGAGTCTCTTCAATAAGTGGTGCTGGGAAAACTGAATAGCTACAAGTAAAAGAATGAAATCAGAACATTTCCTAACACCATACACAAAGATAAGTTAAAAATGGATTAAAGGCCTAAACGTAAGATCAGAAACTATAAAACTCTTAAGAGGAAAACACAGAAGACTATTTGGTATAAATCTCAGCAAGACCCTCTATGATCCATCTCCTAGAGTAACGGAAATAAAAATAAAAATAAATAAATGAGACCTAATTAAGCTTTTGTACAGCAAAAGAAACCATAAACAAGATGAAAAGACAACCCTCAGAATGGGAGTAAATAATTGCAAATGAAGCAACTGACAAAGGATCAATCTCCAAAATATACAAGCAACTCATGCAGCTCAATATCAGAAAAACAAACAACCCAATCAAAAAATGGGCAAAAGACACAAACAGATATTACTCTGAAGAAGACATACAGATGGCTAATAAACACATTAAAAAGTACACAACATTACTTATTATTGTGAAAGTGAAGTTGCTCAGTCATGTCCCACTCTTTGCAACCCCATGGACTGTCGCCTGCCAGGCTCCTCTGGGTTGCCATTTCCTAGAGAAAAGCTGGAGAGGATGTGGAGAAAAGGGAACCCTCTTGCACAGTTGGTGGGAATGTAAATTGACATAGCCACTATGAAGAACAGTAAGATTTCTTAAAACAAACAACAAAAAAAAAAGACTAGGAACAGAACTGCTATATGACTGCACAATCCCACTACTGGGCATATACCTTGAGAAAATCAAAACTGTAAAAGACACATGTACCTCAAAGATCACTGAAGCACTATTTATAACAGCCAAGACAAGGAAGCAACCTAGATGTCCATCAACAGATAAACGGATAAAGAAGTTGTGGTACATACATACAATGGAATATTACTTGGCCATGAAAAAAAAAAACCCAAGACAGTGTGGGGAAGGAGAGGTGGGACAAATTGAAACATATACATTACCATATGTGAAACAGATAGCTAGTGGGGATTTGCTGTGTGACACATGGAGCTCAACCCAGTACTCTGTGACAACCTAGAGGGATGGGATGGAGTGGAAGGTGGGAAGGGAGGTTCAAGAGGGAGGGGACATACGTATACCTATGGCTGATTCATCCTGAGGTATGACAGACACCAACACAACATTGCAAAGCAATGATCTTCCAATTAAAAAGAAATAATTTTTTAAGAAAATAAAACAGACTTTAAATAAAAGAGATCCTGTGGTTTTAGATAATCACACGGCCTAACATGTAACAAGAGTGCCAAAGGAGAACAGTATAGAACAAAATATTTGAATTAAAAAAGGCCACACGATTTTCCATACTCTAAGAAAATTATAAAATCACTTACATAAGAAGCTGCTGCTACTGCTGCTGCTTCTAAGTCGCTTCAGTTGTGTCCGACTCTGTGCGATCCCATAGACGGCAGCCCACCAGGCTCCCCCATCCCTGGGATTCTCCAGGCAAGAACACTGGAGAGGGCTGCCATTTCCTTCTCCAATACGTAAGACGCTAAACAAACCCAAATGATTAAAATGACAATAGGCTTCTCATTAGAAACAATGCAAGTCAGAGATACTGTGAGAACCTCTTCAAAGTTCATTAACAAAAAAGTGGGCCAGCTAGAATTTTACACCTAGAAAAACTTCCCTTAAAAATGAAAGTGCAATAAAGACTTTTTCAGACACACAAAGTCTGAAAGACAATATCATAAGAATCCCTGCATGTGTTAAAGGATATCCTTCAATGGAAGGAAAATAATGCCAGGTGAAATTCTGGATCTACAGAAAAGAATGAGGATCATTGGAAATGGTGAAAATGTGGATATGTTTAATTTTCAAATTTCTAATCTATCTATAAGATCATTTAAAAGCAAAGATAATAACAATGTATTGTTGGGTATACAACATATCTAGTGGTAAAACAATGGCAAACAAGAGAAGGAGAGAAAGTATACAGTTCTCTTGTACAGGTGGTGGGAATGTCCATGGAAAAGACTATAATATTATTTGAAGGTGGACTGTGATGAATTTTTAAAATATACTATAAACTCTAGTGCAAATACTAAACAAAAAGTGTAGCTAATAAGAAATAAAAACTAAAATAGAAACATAATATGCATCGAATCTAAAAGAAGGTAAAAAGCAAAGAAGAAAGAACAAAGAATAGATAAGACAAATAGAAAACAAACAGATACATTTAAATCCAACAACAAAAATAATAACCTTGAACAGAAATAGCCTAAACTCACCAACTAACAAACAGACTAAGATTAGATAAAGGAAAGCAAGAATCAACTATGTATGCTATCTACAAGTATCTCACTTCAAGTAAAAAATATATATATATATATAGAAAGAGAGAGAGATTACAAATATTAAAAAGGATGAAAAAGATAAATTGCACTAATAATAATCAAAAGAAAGCCCCGTGGCTAGACTAAGATCTATGTAGATTTCAGAATAAGGAATATTTCCAGAAAAAAAAAACATTACATAACAATAGAGAGATTGACATATCAGGAGTACACAACAATCCTGAATGTTTATTCAGATAATTAAAAAGTTTCAAAATGTATGAAATAAAAACTAATGGAATTAGAAGGATAAGTAGACAAATTCATAATTAGAGATTTCAATATCCAATTTCAATGGTTACTAAAAAAGCAGACAAAATATAATAAGGATGTAAAACACTACAAAAACACTACCTAACAAATTAATCTAAATGGCATTTATAGAACATTGTCCATCAGCAGCAACAAAAATATACATTCTTATCAACTGCACATTTACCAAGACCATAATCTGGGCAATAAAATAAATCTCAATAAATTCAAAAGGATTCACCTCTCCAAAGTATATTATGTAATTACACAGAATCAAGTATGAAATCAATAACAAAAAGAATTCCAACTATTTAAAAACTAAAGAGCACTTCTGATTATATATCCAAAGGAACTGAACTCTAGCCCTCAAAGAAATATCTGTATTCCCATGTTAATTGCAGCATCATTCACAATAAACAAGATATGGGAATAGATAAGATATGATGGAATAATGTCCATCAGTGGATGAATGAAGAAAATGTGGTACATACATACATTTAACTACTGTTGAGGCTTTAAAAAGGAAGAAATCCTGCCATTTGCAACAAGATGGACAGATCTGCAGAACATTACACTAGGTGAAATAAGCCAGTCACAAAAAGACAGACACTACACAATCTTAAATATGGAATCTAAATAATTAAACACAGAGAGTAGATGGTGGTGGCCAGAGGATAAGGGAGAAAGAAGGTGGCTATTAGCGGACACGGGAAAGGCAAACTGGGGCGGTATTGGTGAAAAGGTACAATGTTTCAGTGACACAAAATAAATAAGTTCTGGAGATTCATGGTGCAATGTATGGCATGTGGTTAACAATACTATACTGTATACTTAAAATGTTGCTAAGACAGTAAAACTTATGTTAAGTGCTCCTACCACATAAAGAAAAGTATCTACAGCTTTTTATATGCAAAAAGAAAAGGAAAAGAAAAACAACCCAAAATGCCCTTATATCTATTCAAGAAATTGTAGTTAAAAAGGAAAGCCCTCCAGGACCTGATAGCTTCACTAAGGAATTGTACTAAACATTTAAAGAAGAAATAATATCAGTTTTGCACAAATACTTCAAGAAAACGGAAGATAAAGAAACAACTCCCAACTCAACTTTATGAGGTCAGAATTATCTTGGTAAAAAGCCTGGGCAAAAATATTAAGAAAACCAACATTTTTCATTAAGAAGAACATAGACATAACAATTCTTAAAATTTTATCCAAAGAAATTCAACAATCATTTAAAAAGAATAATACATAAGACCAAGTGGTGTTTATTCCAGGAATGCAGGAATGGGTCAGCATTCAAAATCAGTCAACACAATTCAACATACTAACAGACTACGGACGAAGAAGGTAATGGCACCCCACTCCAGTACTCTTGCCGGGAAAATCACATGGATGGAGGAGCCTGGTAGGCTGCAGTCCATGGGGTCGCCAAGAGTTGGACACGACTGAGCGACTTCACTTTCTCTTTTCACTTTCATGCACTGGAGAAGGAAATGGCGACCCACTCCAGTGTTCTTGCCTGGAGAATCCCAGGGATGGCGGAGCCTGGTGGGCTGCCATCTATGGGGTCGCACAGAGTCGGACACGACTGAAGCAACTTAGCAGCAACAGACTATGGAAGAAAAATCATATCATCTTCTCAATAGATGCAGAAACAGTAGCTGACAAACTTCTACATCCATTCTTGATCAAAGTGCTCAGCAAACTAGGAACAGAAGGCAAACGCCTCAAACTGATAAAGGAAAACTAGAAAACATCAGACTTAATGATGAAAGACTAGATGTTTTCACCCTAAGACTGGAGCAATGCCTTTCTATTCAACAGTATCATCTTTAGTTACATTGTTGCCCAAGTATTTCACGTTTTTATGCTAGTATACATAGTATTATTTTTAATTGTAAATATCATTGTGTTTTAATTGCTAGAATATTAAAAAAAAAAGATTGTGTTTTTTGTATATTTTACTTTGTAACCTTTGAAACTCTAGCCTCACTGAATATTTCTAGTAACTTTAATACAGATTATAATTGACAGCTCAGGGACTATAGGTCTTCTATGTCTTGAATACAGGGCAAACTCATGGCTGATGATGAACTAGCAAAATCCTCACCAACCATATGAAGAAATGAACCACCATGAGAATAAAACTGCAAATACAGAGAGTGTTACTTCTTCCTTTTCAATCAGTACATCTTTTATTTCTTTTTCTCTCCATACAGCAATATATTACAATATAACAAGAAAATCTGAGCGACCTTATTCATAGAAATTGACACACTGATTCTAAAATTTATTGGAAACACAAATGACTTCAATTATCCAAAAGCATTTCTAAAAGAAAGAAAAGCAACAACAAAGGAGGAAGAATTACACTGCTTGATCACAACACTTATTTTACCTTTTTTGTATAATAGGTGGTATACAGCAGACTGTATATAATCCATAATAAATATCTGGCATAAAGACAGACATGGATACCAGTGAAAGAGAACAGACACTGAAATAATCTCACACGAATATGGTCAGTTAATTTCCAATAAAAGTATCAAAGCAATTCAGCGGGGAAAGGATAACCTTTTTCAACAAGTGGTACTAAAACAATTAGATATCTGTGTGCAGGAAAAAAAAAAATGAACTTTGACCCTTAGTTAACAACATGAACAAAAACATAAAATCGATTATTAGAACTAAATGTCACATCTAAAACGATAAACTTTTTAAAAATGGAAAAATTACTTGTGGTTTTAGGCAAAGATTTCCTAAGTAGAACAGAGTAAGCACAAAGTAAAAAAAAAAAAAAAGAAAATTGTTTCAAAAAAACTAATTTTATCAAATTTAAAACTTGCTCTTCAGAACACATTGTTAGGAAAATGAAAAGGCAAGCAACAGACTACAAGAAAATATAGGTAAAAAATATCTGACAGAGAACTTGTATTAATCCCATCTACCTGGAAATTTTAGAAAAGGAAAAAAGTAGTGAGAGAAAAACAAACCATTAGTTGCCAGAGTCTGCACAGGAGTACAAGCAAAATCTGGGAGTGAGGAAAATGTTCTATATCATGAGCGTGGCGGATCCTGAATTGTGTACATTTTTCAAAACTTATACAATGGTACTTCCCCAGTGACTCGGGAGCAAAGAATCTGCCTGCAGTGCAAAAGATGTGGGTTATATCCCTGGGTCAGTCAGGAAGATCCCCTGGAGAAGGAAATGGCAACCCACTCAAGTACTCTTGCTTGGGCAAGTCCATGGACAGAGGCGCCTGGAAGGCTACCGTCTATGACGCTGCAAAAGAGTCAGACACAACTGAGCAACCAAACAGCAACAACAAATACAATGGTGCACTTAACAGAGGTGAATTTTATTTTCTGTAAATTGTGCTAATAAAACTATAAGAATATAACAATGACACATATAATCAAATATTATTAAACAAAAATAAAAAGCACCTGTAATTAAGATATCCAGACACTTCCATGGTTAAGACGTCTATGCATTAAAATGTTTACATTTTTACCTTAAAAACAATCATCGTAAATTCTACAACTTAAATCTGTAAATTGTTTTGTTGTTTTATTCAGTCTCTCAGTCACATCTGACTCTTTGTGGCCCCATGGACTGCAGCACGCTGGACTTCCTTATCTGTCACTATTTCCCAGAGTTTGCTCAATCTCATGTCCATTGAGTCAGTTATGCCATCCAACCATCTCATCCTCTGTTGTCTGTCCCCTTCTCCTCCTGCCTTCAGTCTTTCCCAGCATCAGGATCTTTTCAAATGAGTCAGCTCTTCGCATCAGGTGTCCAAAGTATTGGAGCTTCAGCTTCAGTATCAGTCCTTCCAATGAATATCCAGGGTTGATTTCCATTAGGATTGACTGGTTTGACCTCCTTGCTGTCCAAAGGACTCTCAAGAGTCTTCTCCAGCATGACAGTTTGGAAGTATCAATGTTTGGGCTGTACATGATCACTGGAAAAACCATAGTTTTGACTAGACAGACAGGTGTTGGCAAAGTGATATCCCTGCTTTTTAATATGCTGTCTAGGTTGATCATAGCTTTCTTCCAAGGAGCAAGGGTCTTTTAATTTCATGGCTGCAATCCCCATCTGCAGTGATTTTGGAGCCCCCAAAATAAAGTCTTTCACTGTTTCCATTGTTTCCCCATTTTGTTGCCATGAAGTGATGGGACCGGACGCCATGATCTTAGTTTTCTGAATGCTGAGTTTTAAGTAAACTTTTTCACTCTCCACTTTCACTTTCAACAAGAGGCTCCTTAGTTCCTCTTCTCTTTCCGCCATTAGAGTGGTGTCATTTGCGTATCCGAGGTTATTTCTCCCAGCAATCTTGATTCCAGCCTGTGGAATTGTTTTGTAACCCACCTTTCTTTCACTTATATGTCCTGAACATTTCTGTGTCCACAGAGAAACAGGACAACCACAGGACTTCCAATGGTTTCAAAACTGTCCATTGTATTCATGCAAAATAATGCATTCAGTTTCCCAGTGTTTGTTGTGAGCAGTGTTGTCAGGAATCCTGCTCTCTCCCTCAATTCTAGGTCTCTCCTCTTAGAACCCCAGTCTCACCATCTGATTCTTCCAGGTCTGACACTCCCTCAACCCCACTGCCTCCTCAGAACCTCTCACTCGCCCCACAATTTGCTGCCTTTGCTCTGTTCCCAGCGCCATGGTGGGGCATCACACATCTCACTGGAAATTCCACAAACTCATTACATCTTTCCATTGCATCAGATTGGAAGAATGCATGGCAACCCACTTTAATAGTCTTGCCTGGAGAATCCCCATGAACAGAGGAGCCCGGCGGGCTACAGTCCATGGGGTCACAGAGTTTGACATGACTGAAGGGACTTAGCACGTATGCACTGCATCAGACCCACGGAGCAAAACCGCACTCCTTAAAACTCAACTCTTGTTGAATCCAACCCCAGCCGGACAAGATTGGAGGAAGCCACTGGGGGAGCTGAGCGGCCTCCCACAGTACTCAGGACCACAAGCCTCAGGAGCCCCTCAGGAGCCCCTCAGGAGCCCCTCCGGGCTGTGCAGCCGTCAGACTCTCTCCCTGGTCCATCCTCTGCCAGTCCAGCGCCTCTCAAACTATCTGCTGTGAAG
The DNA here is from genome assembly GCA_917880005.1 of Nanger dama. Classification (NCBI taxonomy): domain Eukaryota; kingdom Metazoa; phylum Chordata; class Mammalia; order Artiodactyla; family Bovidae; genus Nanger; species Nanger dama. Next base: position 29,721,473 of record CAKJTW010000003.1, read on the forward strand.
GGCCACATATTCTTATTTCCAGTCCAGTATAGACCAATATTTTTGTGAGATACGATAAAAGCATTACAGCAGTGCCAACTTTTATAGATGTTTCTAAATCCTGACTCTCGCTTTCCATGCCCGCTGCACTCATGCTTTGCAATCCCTGATGACCCTCCCACACCTTCTCCTCAACTCAAACCACCAGCACCCCCACCCCGCTCCTCTCTCAGTGATAATCGTGTTTCTTCCTCCTTGGGGAAGGAACAAAGACCATCAGAAGGGGCCGGGCTTTCCATATACTCTCTCCCTTCGCTACAGATGAACTGGCCACGTTTCCATCAGAGCCCAGATCCTCCATTTATGCACTGGGTGTCACTCTTCTCCACTTAAGAACACTCTTCTTTCTCTCATATCAAAGATTTTTCCTTCCACTGAATCCATCCGTCTAAATGCTGTTGTTTCTCCCATCTTAAAAAAAAATAAATAAGCCTCTCTTGATCCCACTTCCCTGCTGCCTCCTGACTCCTCTCTCTCTGATGCTCCTTTCTCCAGTCCCTCTCCTTAACCTACGCCAACCAGGCCTGCCCCACCACTCAACTGCTTTCTCAAGGTCAAAGACATCCACTTGGTAAAAACTGTCAGTCTTTGAAGCAGACACGTGTGATGGCCCCACTCTTGTTCCCTGGGCCCACCTCTGATTTCAGCCATGGCTGGGATAGAAAGGTCCATGCTCATTAATAGCATTCTTCGCCAAGCACCCACCTCACTTCTCTGCTCTTCTGTCTCAAGGCTTTCTCCCACCGGAGCCGGCAAAGCACAGAAGCAGAGGGAAGTTAACATTCCCAGGAAAACTCTGAACCAGTGGGGGCCAGGTGAATGTCCCAGCTTCCCATCACCTGTACAGATGAGTCTGGTGGCACTCAGGCCCCTTCTCAGATGTCTCAGTGGAGCTGACTCCATAATCCAGAGCAATGGCCTCAGTCACATACCCTTGAATGGCTTCTTTCTCACTTCTAACATTCTCCCATTCCTCCCTCTTGGATCACCTCCAAATAAATACCTTTACTGAATACCTTGTTCACAGGTTCTGCTTTTAAAGGAACCCACACTAAGGTGATCCTTATCTAATTTACCAACCACATTTGACATGGCTGATCATTCTCTCCACTTGAAACAGAGTCTCACTTGGCTTCTAGGATGTGAACTCTCCTGATTTTCCTCCTACCTCCCTGCTTGCTCCTTGTAAGTCTCTGCTGGTCCTCCTTGCTGACCCCTGGGTTCTTGGTCACTTCTTTTCCACACCTGTGCTTACTCCTTAGTGGGGATGTGAGCCAGTATCATGGTTTTAAATATCACCCAAGGGCTGCCTTGATGGCTCAGTGGTAAAGCCGATACAGGAGGCACAGGTTCAATCCCTGATCCAGGAAAAGCCCACATGCCGTGGAGCAGCTGAGCCCAAGCACAACAAGTGTTCAGCCTGTGCTCTAGAACCTGGGAGCTGCAACTACTGAGTCCACACACTGCAACTACTGAAGCCCAGGTACCCTAGAGCCTGTCCTCCACAACAGGAGAAGACACCGCAGTGAGAAGCCCTCCCAGGGCAACTAGAGAGTAGCCCCCACTCATCGCAACTAGAGAAAAGGCCACACAGCAGTGAAGACCTAGCACAGGCAAAAATGGATAAAATAATAAATAAACATCACCCAAATGTTGATGACTTTCAAAATTCTATATCAGGACCAAATCTTTCCTTTAAACTCCAAACTCAGACATTTAACTGCCCACTCGACATCCCTACAAGGATGTTTAAAAGACATCTCAGACTTGATGCTACAAAACTTGACTCCTGGTCCCCTTCCCATGCCAACCCTCACCTGACCAAACCTAGTCCTTCCAGCGTCTTCTCTCCAAGTTCACGGCAACGCCTTCCTTCTGGCACTCAGGCCAAAATCCTTCCAATGACATCTGACAGCTCTCTTTGTCTCATACTCCATTCAACTAGTGGATTCTGTCAGTTCTAGCTGATGTATATCATATAAAGATGAGTGAGTGTGTGTGTGGGTATGCATCTCCAAATGCTGACTAGTTCTCACCACTGCTATTGCTCTTCTCCTGAATCAAGCTATGATCATTGGTAGCCAACACTCTACCCAACTGGGGTCACCCTTCATCCACCTTTCACCAATTCTCAAAAAAGCAGCCGAGTAAATGTAGATTAGATTCTGCAATGCAGGAGACCTGGGTTTGATTCATGGTTAGGAAGATCCCCTGGAGACAGAAATGGCAACCCACTCCAGTATCCCTGCCTGGAGAATCCCATGGACAGAGAAGCCTGGCGGGCTACAGTCCATGGGGTCACAAGAGTGGGACATGACTTAGTGACTAAACCACCACCTCCAGTACTGTCAAAATGTATATTAGATCACATTGTACCAATCGTCAAAACCCTCCACTGCTTCAAATCCCACTGAGAGTAAAATGCAGTCTTCATGCCAGCTCCCGGACCACCCCACCTGGCCCTCCAGCATCTCCCCCACCTCACCTCCTGCTCCCCTTCTCTCACCCTATTCCAGGCACACTGGCCTTCTCCTTGCCATTCTCACTTACAACGGGCACATTCCTGGATCTTCCTGTTCATACAATTTGAGGACTTCAGGGGTAAGACTTGAGTGGAAAATTTGTGTTTTAATTTGGCATGTTAGTTGCAAGAGGTGTTTTCTTTTTTTAATCAACTGTGTCAGTTTTAGACTTATTCAAACCACTCAAGTTTACTGCAAAAGGACTGAATCCCAATTCATGGGATCTGTTGGAATCTGTTCCAAAAACACTAAGAATTATTTTTAAAACTTGCCTGGATATCATAATTGATAAACTAACAATGCAATTACCCCTCTACTTCTATGGTAAACTACTAATATTATGCAGAATAATTTTTAATTGCTTAATAATCATCCTACGTTATACATCTGTAGCTCCATTCAAAATTATAGTTTAAATAATCCACCAATGGCCATAAGATAAGCTTGTCTCTTTAACCCTACTTAGGAAATGACCTTGGATTCAGATAGCGCTGAACAGGGTCTGGTAGTGCCCATGTGCCCTCTATCTGTGTCACCTCTGGGCTTCAAGGACTTTGTTTGTGATCTGTAATTAATGAATTATTAAAAAAAAAAAAAAAAGGCTTTCTAGACACCAAGCCAACAATCAATGAATTTATCCAGGTCCTTGCAGAAGGAGAATATTTATTCAATCAAGCACTCACAGTTCATCTAACCTAGCCTCCCTCGTTGCCTATAAGAGCAAATGTGATGAGAGAAAAATCCAAGAGTCTTTCATTTAAGAGGTGTTAGAATTTTTAGTACTATGAGACAAACAGAAGATCACTACGTCTTTTCTGTATACAAGGGAGGTGTTCGCCGCATACGCCATGGACATGCAAGGGGAAGAAAAGAAAAAGCAACAGTTTTGATGAACTTTAGGTAAATTCCAAAATAACTCATTTGTTCTCTATGCTTGGGTTTCCTCCTGTGCAAAATGTAAGCTTTTCATCATAGATTAAAACCTGAGCCTCACAAATATCCCAACAGGGACAGCCTGAAAGGGCCCAGTACCCTGAGGGTCCGAAATTATTTCTGAGCTCCTGCCTTTAAAACTGTGTTTGCTTGGGACAAATAAAGAACAATGAAAAGTCAAACTCCACACTTTATAACTGTCAGTAATTCAAAAGGTGATAAAACTCTGTGTTTACAATGTCAACATGACTCAAAAATATTCTAATTAACATTCTTTCAAGTAAAAAAGATGTCCTGCATTTTCACATAATCCTTTGGAGCAACAGTCATTTTCACAACAGCCAGTTGAGCTCCTTAACTCAGTCATAGCATCAAAAAGAAAACATAATGTTGGCCGCAAGAGTAATCAAAAGAACACTGTTTCACTAGTTATCACCAGCACATACAAGGGTGACCGGAAGAAGGAGAGCCATTTCTCATTGCAACCAAAACAATCAATTTTTGTCAAACGCATCTGACAGAGAGAAGGTGAAAGGGATAAACAGAAGAGAATCTCTTTCTTCATAATTAGAACCTGGTTACTGGGTAGATAAAATAATATCATTAGAAAAAAAATTATTGTTAAAGATAATCAGTTAAAATTGAAGAATTTCAAGTTACTCAGAGTCAGATGTTTTGAAAGACTTCTGAATACACACTGCTTAATCTGGTAACGCCCCACTGCTTCTAATGACATGTTATTGAATCTGCAGGCAGTGGCACAGATGAAGTCAGTCCTTTTTGCTATAACCAAATTGGGTCAGCTGGGGAGCTGCCAAGCACAGCCTGTGGAAAACAAAAGCCTGGAACAGAGTTGTAAGTGTCTCCCAACACAGTGACTGAGAACTTGCAAGTTGTTTCGAGAGTAGATCTTAAATGTTCTAACCAAGAAAAAGAGCCAGCACTGAGGTGACATGATGCAGGTGCACGGTATGGTGGTAATCATTTGTTAGCATATCAAATCAACCCTTTGTACATCTTAAACTCACACATGTTATATGTCAATTACATCTCAGTGAGGCTGGAAAATGAAAATACAAAAAGAGTGATTTTTTAAACCTGAATTACATGCAGGTCCAACCAGAATGTTCTAAGTTAGTTAACTTAGTTAATGTTCAGGTAGTTCTAAGAGGCCACATGACCATCTCCAAATAAGCCTCGGGAGACCTTTGGTTCTTTCCTACACCAACTATTATCTAGCCCAGGGATATCTCGTGGGATTTCTACCCCATTTCAATAGATTCTCAAGCCAGATTGGTCCCTGGACCCCAAAACTGGTTCCAAATGACAGAGAACCACAGGGCTAACTAGCTCCACTGCCTCCCTCTCGCCTGGGTGGCAGCCCACTAATTAGCCCTTGTTTGTCACATCTCCAGTCTCTCCCCCTCAGCTTCCCCGGAGCCTTTCAATAAACTCAAATCTCCTCTTAAATCTTGTACTGGAATGCTAAGCTGCCGTCTCATTTCCTTGCATCTCCCACATACTCCTTGACAGAACAGCCTGGATTCCCTCGCTCCGCCTCTTCACCTCTCTTTACAGCATAATCCCTCTGGTCCAGCTGGCTCAGCTGCCCCGACACTACCTGGCTAACCTATGTGGCAAGTCACCCGCCACCTTGTCATGGCCATTGGAAGGCTTTTGCTCACTCCTCATCCTGTCTGATCTCTTGGCTTTAGGACACGGAAAGCGGAAAGCGTTGCCTGTGCCTCTGTGACCACACCCTCCCTGGGCTCTGCCCCTGTCTCCCTGCTTTCACTCAGGATGTTCTAGTTATCCACCCTCATCAACAGCGGTACCCCTAACGCTTTGGTTGTCCTGTTTTCTTACTCCACTCACTCTCCTTGAGTGACTACTCACTGGATGTCTCCTCTAAAGCATACTCACCAGTGCCTCTCCCGAATCTAAAACCACCCACTCCCTGGAGAGCTCTCGACTCCTATTTCTGACAGCCTATCTCCTTTCTCTGTCCAGAAGTCCCACATGCATCTTAAATGTGTCCCCAAAACAACTCAGCATCTTGGCCTCCAAATGTGCTTTTTCTCTCACCTCCTGTTTTAGACAATAAGAGCTTCATGGAACCGGCTGCCTAATCTTGAGAACTCGAAAATCTTTTATTTCTCCTTCATCCTCTATATCTAAGATCTCTAAGCCATGGATTCTATCTGCAAATTATCTCTTATATCTTTATGTCCCCCATGCAGTGCCTGAGCTCAGCCCCTGAATGCTCAGGGCTTGGCTTGGCTTTTGTTTAGCTTGGTCCAATAACTGCTAACTCATCTCTCCCTCCCCCATCCCTCTCTCCCTTCACCTACATTCCACAGGGCTCCCTCCCAGGTTAATTACAGTTTCTTGAGCAGAAGAGAAAAAGGCAGAAGTAGAGTGAGCCCTGAGGGACTGGCTCATTTGCCTGAGTAAGCCCATAGGAATCTAATGCATCAGCCAGGGGACTGTGACTTGCTGGCCTAAAAGATAAATTAAATCCTTCCCAATACAGTAAATGAGGTGCTCTGGGGGAGGAAGCTCCAATGCAGCTCACTCCCCCAAATAATTTCCACATGTGTACCACCCCCTGCACCCTGCTGGCCCCGGAGGTACCCTGCCTCTTTCCTTCCAACCAGGCAGATGCTTCCTCTTATTTCTAGGCCCAGCTCAAATGTAATCTGCTGCCGATAACTCTTCCTGTCCCACCAGGTGGAGTCCTTATCACTGTCCCCCAGTCTCTCCACACCACTCTGTGCCCCCCTCTCCTGGCATTTAGGACCCATTTCCCTTATGTAATGACCTATAGGATCATCTCCGAACTGTGAGAGCAAGGAAGTGCTTGGCCTACAGCAGAGACTCAGTAAGCAAACACCTTTTCAGCGGTGAGTGCTGACTCAAGTGAAGAGGTGATTTTGCCCTGCCTTAGGCCTCTTGCCTATGGCAACACGGGGTGACTTCATGAGGTGCTCATTTGTGCTTTCTTCTGGCTTGCTACTGCTGTTAGCACTTCTCCTTTCCCTCCCAAGAAGGCAGACAACTGCACGTGTGGCCTTCTGGACTCTGTGGCCAGAGTTACAGGAGATGTCGTGGTTCTGTATACTGCTGGGTTGTAAACAGAAGTTGCAAGGTATCCACAAAAGTCCCCACCCAGTGGTTTGTGGAAGAAAGCCAATGCCCAAGGAGAAAGATATGCCTCAAGCCCAGGCGAGTTTGCAGGACTGGACTCTGTCAGAAGCACTGCGTCTGGATGGGCGGCTGCTTGGGCAAGCCCCCTCAGAAACCCTGCAGTGGAGGCACACTCTGCACTGTCTCTCAGGGTGGTCAGTGCTGTAAAGGCTGGCAGCGTCGGCTGACTCCACCTAGCTGCTCCTTCAGGCTTCAGCTGCAGCGCATCAAACTATGCAACTGTCTTTACGGAGCCAACTGTGCACAACAGACTGGACCTCATCCAAAATGTGTGGCCTTAAGTTAACCTGAGATTCTTATATGATCCCTTGGATCAGGCAAAGTTACTTCAGTAATGATTTAGACTGAATTTTCGCTCCAATGGGTCACCGATTCTCAGTGTAATTTAGAGACATAAAGCAATGTGACCTAAAGTAACACTGTGATCTAAAATCAATGCCTAGTATACAATGATCATTTAAATCCCCAGGAAAATTACAGGATTCCTCACGGCATCATTGAAAAAGCACTGGGTCATAGAACTGGCCCATTCTTACTTTGAACACACATTATCTAACATACCAAGATGCTATTATACAGAAATGAAATTTCTTCCACATATATATATCTGTTTAAAGCTATTAGAAAGTCATCTTTTGGTATGTGCTGTGACAGATCTCTTCAAATCATATTGGTTTGCAAAACCAGAGGCAGAAACAATCCAGGATGACCAATTTCAGTTTTTAAATTAAAATAAAAATTTTTAATTGGAGGATAATTGCTTTATAATATCCTGTTGGCTCCTGCCATACATCGATATGAATCAGCCATAGGCATACATATGGCCCCTCCCTCTTGAACCTGCCTCCCACCTCCCCACCGCATCCCACCCCTCTAGGGTGTCACAGAGCACTGCGTTTCAACTCCCTGCTTCATACAGCAAATTCCCACCAGCTATCTAGGTGGCGCTAGTGGTAAAGAACCCATCTGCCAATGCTGGAGACTTAAGAAATGTGGGATCGTTCCCTAGGTCAGGAAGATTCCCTGGAGGAGGGCATGGCAACCCACACCAGTATTCTCGCCTGGAGAATCCCATGGATTGAGGAGCTTGGCAGGCTACAGTCCATAGAGTTGCAAAGAGTCGGACACGACTGAAGTGACTTAGCACTCAAGCATCTTTTTACCATGTACATATGGTAATGTATATATTTCAACACTACTCTCTATTCGTCCTACTCTCTCCTTCCCCCACTGTGTCTACGAGTCTGTTCTCTATGTCTGCATCGCCATTGCTCCCTTGCAAATAGGTTCATCAGTACCATTTTTCTAGAGTCCATACTGCTGCTGCTGCTGCTGCTGCTAAATCGCTTCAGTCGTGTTCAGTTCTGTGCGACTCCATAGACGGCAGCCCACCAGGCTCCTCCATCCCTGGGATTCTCCAGGCAAGAACACTGGAGTGGGTTGCCATTTTCTTCTCCAGTGCATGAAAGTGAAAAGTGAAAGTGAAGTCACTCAGTCGAGTCCATGTATATGTGTTAAAATATAGTATTTGTTTTTCTCTTTCTGACTTACTTCATTCTGTATAATAGGCTCTGGGTTCATCCCTGGAGAAACCATAATCGAAAAAGACATATGTACCCCAATTCCAGTTTTTCAAGATAGTAGAATCTAGGGGAAGGAAATGGCAACCCACTCCAGTATTCTTGCCTGGGGAGAATCCCAGGGACAGAGGAGCCTGGTGGAATGCTGTCTATGGCGTCGCACAGAGTCGGAGACGACTGAAGCGACTTAGCAGCAGCAGCAGCAGAATCTAGGAAGAAAGCTGACATCTGGGGAAATGCAATTCTCAATAATGGCCACGAGGTGGCAGAGTAGCCCTGTACACCAGAAACCTAACGCTAGCAATCAATAGTTCTGTAGTCTAGGATTTGTTAGATAATCCCAAAGATAGTTAATACAGGACAATTGGAAAGCCTGTTTCTAGGGAGACTTTTCTGCTGAGCAATTTATCCTCATATTATTAACTTCCTTCTGATGTTGAAGCTGAAACTCCAATACTTTGGCCACCTGATGCGAAGAGCTGACTCATTTGAACAGACCCTGATGCTGGGAAAGATTGAGGGCAGGAGGAGAAGGGGATGACGGAGGATGAGATGGTTGGATGGCATCACTGACTCAATGGACATGAGTTTGAGTAAACTCCAGGAGTTGGTGATGGACAGGGAGGCCTGGCATGCTGCGGTTCATGGGGTCGCAAAGAGTCGGACACAACTGAGCGACTGAAATGACTGACTTTTTAAAGGCAGGCTCTCCAGGAACCTTCCTGAAGCCTGAACAGTTTTCAGATATTGAGGACTGGCCTCCCACGCCAGTGGAAGACCAATTCCTGTGACCAGGCCTGGCCCTGCTCACCAGCACAAAGTCACCCCTGAGTAGAGGCCTCATTTGAAGCCCCCTTAATCTCAAGACCCTGATCGAACCTCCCAAGAGGAAGAAAGGAATGCCAAGCTCAGTGTTAATGCTAAACATTTCTGTGCTCAGTGTTAAACATTTCCGCAAAGGCAGGCTCAGTGACCTCCTGATCTGAGTCTAGCCTTTCAGTGACAAGAGCCCACGGTCTTCAAACCGCTTCCCTCAATGTGCATCAGCACACCTTCTGCAGGGAGAAGGGAAAACCCACAGATGGCCCTGGAAAATTGCTGTGAACTCGTGAAAGTAAGCACCTAATGGACAGTAATTAGAGGCAACAAAAAAATTCAAAGTTTAGAAGATACTAGAGGAAGAAATAAAGACAGACATAAATAACTGGAGGTACGTGTTACCTGTGACTGAGCAGCTGATAAGCTTGTCTCTCTGGCACCCTCACATAATCCTGTGAGCTGCCATACACTCTAAAGTTCTTAGAGTAGCTGAGTGGGTTCTATTGTCTTCAGTAAAAACCCTGGTTATTACAGAAGACAAGGGAAAAATGGAATTCCTAAATCACTGTACAGAAAAAAGAGAATCAGAGAAAGACAGAAAAATGAGAGGCCAGCAGGAGAATGCCTGAAGGACGTGGAATGGGCGTATCCAACTTTCAATGTTGTCAGGCTGTTTGTATTACTAAGACATAACTTTCCACTGCTCTGAAACATCCACCCATTTTCAACATGTTCAAATGTCTTTCAAGTGAATGAACCGCAGGTGCTTGTGTACACGAAGAAAAACGGATCCGGTCCCTCGTCTGTGTCAGCGCAGTGTGGACCTGAGAGCAGCCATCAGCAATAAAACTGCAGCGGTCAAGAGACCCTTGGAAGCAGGAAGAAGAGCCGGAAGAGACTGATGAATCGCCTCTAGGAACTTGATTTCTACTATTTGCATGAAGAAGGGAAATGGAGGAGGGCCCTTTGGTCCTTGTCCCCCGTGTCCTCTGTTTGTCTTTTGTCTGTGGAAAAACTTTCATCAAAGAGTAACTTTAATCAGAGAGGTGAGAAAATGCAGAGACAAAGGAACAGAGTGAAAGAAGAGCAAGTGCTAGGAGTTGTCACTCACTACCCTTTGGCAAGGACCTTAGTTCCTTCTCGAGGGCTACAGATAATATTCTGAGCTGTAACCTGTGAGCTGTCTTATAGACACTGAAACCCCCACCAGGTGGAAGAAGTTAATCCCATGACGACCAGGCTGCAGCCACAACATAAGCTGCCACAATTCTAAGAACGAGCTTCAAGGGAATGGGAACAAACCAACCACGGAACTAAAGGCTAACTGTAAAGCAATCAAGAGGATGCCGATCAGACCACTGATGACCAATTTCAGGATGACTGTCAGAGCTGACTGTGCTATTTCCGTGTGTTGCCCCCTCCCTTAGCCTATGAAAGCTCTTGCCCCTGAATGTCAGTGGGGAGGAGGGCCTTTGAACAGAAGTCTGCTTCCTTCCCTGGTTGCCAGCATCCAAAATAAAGCAAACTTTCCTTTCCCCAGCGTTGCCTCTAATCAGCTTTTGAGCAGTGAGCTGCTGGAGCCCACTTTGAGTTGCAGGAGAATATGGGAGTAAGGAGTTTGAGCTGACCTCTAAGTTCCAAGGGAACAAGCTGCTTCTAGCCTAGTGGTTCTCAGACATGGCTACATCAGAATCACCTGGAGGGCTGATTAAAGCAATGCTGAGCTGTGCAGATTTATCAGTCAGGTCTGCCACAAGGACTCATAACCGACCTTTCTCACAAGTTCGATGTAATGTCAATGCTGCTGGTTCAGGGACCACACTTTGTCAACCACTGTTCTAGACCTCGGAAAGTAGATCTCATTAAGCTGAGGCATATAATAAGCTGAGACAGGTAGGACACAAGCCTGTGAGGAGGGAGAGATTATTTTTGTTCAGTTATCTACTATCTGCAATTTATTTTTGTAGAAAAGTTTTCTTAGATTTCTATCAATGCACTGCTAGTGAGTACAATTGGTATAATCTCCTCAAAGGGAACCTTGGTAACATTAAAATATCAATATCAAATGAGTGTATCCCTTGTAAGCTCCTTCAGCTCAGAGACCTTTTTCCGTTTTAATCCCTGATATAGCCTAAGCAGGGTTTCCCTGGTGGCTCAGCGGCAAAGAATCTGCCTGCAATGTCGAAGATGCAGGTTCAATCCCTGGGTCAGGAAGATTCCCTGGAGAAGGAAATGGCAAGCCACTCCAGTATTCTTTCCCGGGAAATCCCAGGGACACAGGAAGCCAGCAGGCAGTGGCCCATGAGGTCACAAGAGTAGGACACAACTTAGCAGATAAACCACCATCACATATCCCAAGCAACTAGAGCAATATCTGGCACGTAGTAAGTGCTGAATGAATATTTTCTGAATGAAAAAAAAAAAAGAATAGATCCTTTGACTCAGAAGTTTCACATCTAGAAGTAAATAAGCAGTATGAAAAGATAAATCCAACCATATTCATGGCAGTACTTTTCTAATCTTTCACTTCTCCATGAAAAGATGACTGACAAAATACATCATAAAATAATCACCATCCATGAGACAGCCTTCACAATGTGCCGTTTAGTGAAAAGGCAGGTTAGTCTTAGTACATGTTACTGTACTCATTTTGTTCTACCTCAACGTGCCAGTCTAGCAACTGATTTTTAGCATCTATGAATATAAACCAACACACTGCCTTCTTTATTGACAATCTTTTGTTATAGCAATAATACAATAATTTCTCGTAATCTCAGTATCTTCATATGCTTAATAGGGATAAAAATCAAGATTTACAAAACATATTTCTTTAAGGCCTTAATGAAACTAGTTCTTGGAAACAAAGGTATTACCAAGCACATGTCCAGTTTTGTGGGGATGCTAGGCTATATGCCATCGTATGCCAATACAACTAACACCATACACCTTTTCAAATAATTGGTAATTGGAATACAGCAATGTGTTTAGCAAATACTTTCAAAAAAGAAAAACCAGAGCACCAAGTAGTGTTTATATACCAGTGTACTGAATATATGGGTAGACAGACGGTGGTCTATTCATACACCAAATGTGAACTCAGGCCATGTGGCGTACAGAGCTGATATGCATGTGCCCTTTGCACAACAGACAAATGGAAGCTCCAGATTAAATATCACCAACAAACTAAATTTAATTACATATGTCAGCTCCAAAAGACAAATATTCCCTAGATTCCAAAATCAAAGAAAGCCAAAGCCTCAGCAACCAAATGGGGTTTTAGTCTCACTTTTAGGGATGATGGGACTACACAAAGATGAATAACAGGCACTGAAGCTCCATCCAGAACCCTGGCCAAAATGAAGCGCAGACCACTCTGAAGAACACTCTTGCAAGCATAAAATAAGACTGACAGAGCCTGCTCACTAGCCCACAGAAACAGCAAAGACATTGCTGAGTGCTCCAAACATTGCTGAGTAAAAATATCCATGAAAAATGGAAATCCTAAGCTCACACAGGTGAGGGGGTCTAAGTTTTTCTCCATGCATAGCTTAAAAAGGCAGATGAATAGTTAATATAAAAAGTGATCAAAACCACTTAATCCCTAGGGATCTAATAAACATATCATGAAAATCTTTATTCTGAGCAACTCTTCCACAGCTCAGGGCTTACAGGAAACTCTCACTAAAGATAAACTACCAAAATTAAATATCACAGATGACAGAGGAAATGAAAAATCAACATAAGTGAATCAGCAGACACCAAAATTGACATGCCAGGAAGGAAAAACAATAGACTAGAAAAGAATCATGCCTTTAAATAATTTAAAAACCATAGTGAGGAAATAAGATACCATAAGAACAAATTTTTTTAAAATAACCAAGTGAGAATTTTTTAAGGAAAATTATCACTGAAAAGAAAAATGTTCGATAGGATAAACAGACTAAGTTTAAGAAGAATTGCTTCAGTAGAAAACATCTAAAGAAATTAAGAGATGGAGAGGGGAGAGAAGAAAAGAGAAAGAATAATTATGACTGGATGAGTGGTTAATAGGCATGAAACACAGAAGTTGAGTTCAGTTGCTCAGTCGTGTCCGACTCTTTGCGACCCCATGAATCGCAGCACGCCAGGCCTCCCTGTTCATCACCATCTCTCGGAGTTCACTCAGACTCACATCCATCGAGTCAGTGATGCCATCCACCCATCTCATCCTCGGTCGTCCCCTTCTCCTCCTGCCCCCAGTCCCTCTCAGCATCAGAGTCTTTTCCAATGAGTCAACTCTTCGCATGAGGTGGCCAAAGTACTGGAGTTTCAGTTTTAGCATCATTCCTTCCAAAGAAATCCCAGGGTTGAACTCCTTCAGATTGCACTGGTTGGATCTCCTTGCAGTCCAAGGGACTCTCGAGTCTTCTCCAACACCACAATTCAAAAGCATCAATTCTTCGGCACTCAGCCTTCTTCACAGTCCAACTCTCACATCCATACGTGACCACTGGAAAAACCATAGCCTTGACTAGACGGACCTTAGTCAGCAAAGGAATGTCTCTGCTTTTGAATATGCTATCTAGGTTGGTCATAAATATTCTTCCAAGGAGTAAGCGTCTTTTAATTTCATGGCTGCAATCAACATCTGCAGTGATTATGGAGCCCCCCAAAAGAAAGTCTGACACTGTTTCCACTATTTCCCCATCTATTTCCCATGAAGTGATGGGACCAGATGCCATGATCTTCGTTTTCTGAATGCTGAGCTTTAAGCCAACTTTTTCACTCTCCTCTTTCACCTTCATCAAGAGGCCCTTTAGCTCCTCTTCACTTTCTGCCATAAGGGTGGTGTCATCTGCATATCTGAGGTTATTGATATTTCTCCCGGCAATCTTGATTCCAGCTTCTGCTTCTTCCAGCCCAGCATTTCTCATGATGTACTCTGCATATAAGTTAAATAAGCAGAGTGACAATATACAGCCTGGACGCACTCCTTTTCCTATATGGAACCAGTCTGTTGTTCCATGTCCAGTTCTCACTGTTGCTTCCTGACCTGCATACAGATTTCTTAAGAGGCAGGTCAAGTGGTCTGGTATTCCTATCTCTTTCAGAATTTTCCACAGTTTATTGTGATCCACACAGTCAAAGGCTTTGGCATAGTCAATAAAGCAGAAATAGATGTTTTTCTGGAACTCTCTTGCTTTTTCCATGATCCAGCGGATGTCGGCAATTTGATCTCTGGTTCCTCTGCCTTTTCTAAAACCAGCTTGAACATCAGGGAGTTCACGGTTCACATATTGCTGAAGCCTGGCTTGGAGAATTTTGAGCATTACTTTACTAGCATGTGAGATGAGTGCAATTGTGCGGTGGTTTGAGCATTCTTTGGCATTGCCTTTCTTTGGGATTGGAATGAAAACTGACCTTTTCCAGTCCTGTGGCCACTGCTGAGTTTTCCAAATTTGCTGGCATATTGAGAGCAGCACTTTCACAGAATCATCTTTCAGGAATTGAAACAGCTCAACTGGAATTCCATCACCTCCACTAGCTTTGTTCATAGTGATGCTTTCTAAGGCCCACTTGACTTCACATTCCAAGATGTCTGGCTCTAGATGAGTGATCACATCATCGTGATTATCTGGGTCTGGAAGATCTTTTTGTACAGTTCTTCCATGTATTCTTGCCACCTCTTCTTAATATCTTCTGCTTCTATTAGGTCCAGACCATTTCTGTCCTTTATCGAGCCCATCTTTGCATGAAATATTCCCTTGGTATCTCTGATTTTCTTGAAGAGATCTCTAGTCTTTCCCATTCTGTTGTTTTCCTCTATTTCTTTGCATTGATCACTGAAGAAGGCTTTCTAATCTCTTCTTGCTATTCTTTGGAACTCTGCATTCAGATGCTTATATCTTTCCTTTTCTCCTTTGCTTTTCGCCTCTCTTCTTTTCACAGCTATTTGTAAGGCCTCCCCAGACAGCCATTTTGCTTTTTTGCATTTCTTTTCCATGGGGATGGTCTTGATCCCTGTCTCCCGTACAATGTCACGAACCTCATTCTGGAATGCTAAAGTAGGAAGTCAAGAAACATCTGGAGTAACAGGCAAATTTGGACTTGGAATGTGGAATGAAGCAGGGCAAATACTAATAGAGTTTTGCCAAGAAAATGCACTGGTCATAGCAAACACCCTCTTCCAACAAAACAAGAGAAGACTCTACACATGGACATCACCAGATGGTCAACACCAAAATCAGACTGATTATATTCTATGCAGCCAAAGATGGAGAAGCTCTATACAATCAACAAAAACAAGACCAGGAGCTGACTGTGGTTCAGATCATGAACTCCTTATTGCCAAATTCAGACTCAAATTGAAGAAAGTAGGGAAAACCGCTAGACCATTCAGGTATGACCTAAATCAAATCCCTTATGATTATACAGTGGAAGTGAGAAGCACAGAAAGAGAGGCTTCAATACGTCAGCCTAATAATGTTTAAGAAGGAAAGAAGTTGAGGGAATGTATATAGAGAGGTAATGTCCAACCTAGATATATATTGAAAAGCAGAGATATTACTTTGCCAACAAAGGTCCATCTAGTCAAGGCTATGGTTTTTCCAGTGTTCATGTATGGATCTGAGAGTTGGACTGTGAAGAAAGCTGATTGCCGAATAATTGATACTTTTGAACTGTGGTATTGGAGAAGACCCTTGAGAGTCCCTTGGACTGCAAGGAGATCTAACTAGTCCATCCTAAAGGAGACCAGTCCTGGGTGTTCATTGGAAGGACTGATGCTGAAGCTGAAACTCCAGTACTTTGGCCACCTCATGCGAAGAGGTGACTCAATGGAAAAGACTCATGCGGGGAGGGGTTGGGGGCAGGAGGAAAAGGGGTTGACAGAGGATGAGATGGCTGGATGGCATCACTGACTCAATGGATGTGAGTCTGAGTGAACTCCGGGAGTTGGTGATGGACGGGGAGGCCTGGCGTGCTGCAGTTCATGGGGTTGCAAAGAGTCAGACACAACTGAGTCACTGAACTGAACTGAACTGAACTGTGCTGCTTCCTATCTCTCCTGAACCCTCTGTTCCTTATCAGTTCCTGATAGAAGTGAGAGGAGTGGCAAGCCACTCCCAGGACTGAGGTCAAAGATATGGGATTCTTGCATAGGATTTCCTTTATTAGCTTTTCCATTTGGTGAAAGGGATTATCTACAACCCTCTTTTGATATGGATTGCCTTTTGGCTCTTCTTTCCTTGGTAACTTGTAAAGCCTGGTCTTTTGATCTTTATCTGAAGAACCTACCTGGTAATATGGTATATATACTCACACAAAATTCAATAAAGCACCCTTGTTCCGTCAGACTTGGGTCTCCATGTCCTTCCTTCTCTCTCTTCTTCTCTTTCTCTCTCTATTTCTGGCCGATTCCCTGGAGCAGGAAGGGCAGCTACATAACGGGGGGGAATATTAGCCTCTTTCCTTCTTTCACTTTCTTATCTTCGCCTCCAGACCACCAGGTTCTGGTCCATTAAAGGACCCCAACAATGTAATACACAAAGAGATAATGACTAAGAACTTTCCAGAATTAGAAAGCTGAGAATTAAGATTGAAATGTCTTCAAGATAAATAAAAATAAACCTCATAAAAATACTTAGTTATAAATCAAACAAAGTATTACAAGATCTCTATGGAGTAAACTATAAGTCTCTGATAAAGGAAAGTATAAAAGAACTAAATAAATGGAAGATAACACTTTGTTCATAGATAGAAAGACTCAATATTTTCAAGATGTCAGGTCTTGATCTATATATTCAAAGCAATCTCAATAAAAATCCCATCAAGTTATATTTGCTTCTCTTCTTTTCACAGCTGTTTGTAAGGCCTGTGAAAAGAAGAGAAGCGAAAAGCAAAGGAGAAAAGGAAAGATATAAGCATCTGAATGCAGAGTTCCAAAGAATAGCAAGGAGCGATAAGAAAGCCTTCTCAGTGATCAATGCAAAGAAATAGAGGAAAACAACAGAATGGGAAAGACTAGAGATCTCTTCAAGAAAATCAGAGATACCAAGGGAACATTTCATGCAAAGATGGGCTCGATAAAGGACAGAAATGGTATGGACCTAACAGAAGCAGAAGATATTAAGAAGAGGTGGCAAGAATACAAAGAAAAACCGTGCAGAAAAGATCTTCACAACCCAGATAATCACAATGGTATGATCACTCACCTAGAGCCAGACAACCTAGAATGTGAAGTCAAGTGGGCCTTAGAAAGCATCACTATGAACAAAGCTAGTGGAGGTGATGGAATTCCAGTTGAGCTGTTTCAATTCCTGAAAGATGATTCTGTGAAAGTGCTGCTCTCAATATGCCAGCAAATTTGGAAAACTCAGCAGTGGCCACAGGACTGGAAAAGGTCAGTTTTCATTCCAATCCCAAAGAAAGGCAATGCCAAAGAATGCTCAAACCACCGCACAATTGCACTCATCTCACATGCTAGTAAAGTAATGCTCAAAATTCTCCAAGCCAGGCTTCAGCAATATGTGAACCGTGAACTCCCTGATGTTCAAGCTGGTTTTAGAAAAGGCAGAGGAACCAGAGATCAAATTGCCGACATCCGCTGGATCATGGAAAAAGCAAGAGAGTTCCAGAAAAACATCTATTTCTGCTTTATTGACTATGCCAAAGCCTTTGACTGTGTGGATCACAATAAACTGTGGAAAATTCTGAAAGAGATAGGAATACCAGACCACTTGACCTGCCTCTTGAGAAATCTGTATGCAGGCCAGGAAGCAACAGTTAGAACTGGACATGGAATCATAGACTGGTTCCATATAGGAAAAGGAGTATGTCAAGGCTGTATATTGTCACTCTGTTTATTTAACTTATATGCAGAGTAGTACATCTTGAGAAATGCTGGGCTGGAAGAAGCAGAAGCTGGAATCAAGATTGCCGGGAGAAATATCAATAACCTCAGATATGCAGATGACACCACCCTTATGGCAGAAAGGGAAGAGGAACTAAAAAGCCTCTTGATGAAAGTGAAAGAGCAGAATGAAAAAGTTGGCTTAAAGCTCAGCATTCAGAAAACGAAGATCATGGCATCTGGTCCCATCACTTCATGGGAAATAGATGGGGAAACAGTGGAAACAGTGTCAGACTTTCTTTTGGGGGCTCCAAAATCACTGAAGATGTTGATTGCAGTCATGAAGTTAAAAGACACTTACTCCTTGGAAAGAAAGTTATGACCAACCTAGACAGAATATTCAAAAGCAGAGATATTACTTTGCCAACAAAGGTCCGTCTAGTCAAGGCTATGGTTTTTCCAGTGGTCACGTATGGATGTGAGAGTTGGACTGTGAAGAAGGCTGAGCACTGAAGAATTGATGCCTTTGAACTGTGGTGTTGGAGAAGACTCTTGAGAATCCCTTGGACTGCAAGGAGATCCAATCTGTCCTTTCTAAAGAAGATCAGTGGATATCTTTGGAAGGAATGATGCTAAAGCTGAAACTCCGATACTTTGGCCACCTCATGCGAAGAGTTGACTCATTGGAAAAGACTCTGATGCTGGGAGGGATTGGGGGCAGGAGGAGAAGGGTCGACAGAGGATGAGATGAATTGATGGCATCACTGACTTAGTAAACTCCAGAAGTTGGTGATGGACAGGGAGGCTTGGTGTGCTGCAATTTATAGAGTCGCTGAACTGAACTGTACTGAACAAGTTATATTATGGTATCAACAAACTGATTCTAAAGTTTGTGTGGTGTGTCAAAAATACCCAAAATGGACAACCCAATACTGAAGGAGAACAAAGCTGGAAGATTTAAGTTACCTGAATATTAGATTAACTAGTAGTTACAGTAATCTAAACAGTGTAGTTTTGGAGGAAGAATAAATAGACTAGTGGAACAGAAAAGAGACCCCAGAAATAGACTCCACATAGTCAACTGATCTTTAACAAAGGCTCAAAGGCATTGTAATGGAGCAAAGATAGTCTCTTCAACAAATGGTACAGGAACAACTGGACATCACATACAGAGAAAAATTAATCTAGGCACAGACCTTACATTGTTCAGAAAAAAAATAATTTGAAAAAGATTATAAACCTAAATGCTAAACACGTAAGTATCAAGCTCCTAGAAGATACCATAGGAGAAAACCTAACTGACCTTGTATATGGTGATGCCTTTTAGATATAACACAAAAGGCAGGACCCAGGAAAGAACTGATAAACTGGCCTTCAATAAAAACTTCTGATCTGTGAAAGACAATGTCAAGAGAAGTAGAAAACAAGCCATGGACTAGAAGAAACTATTTGTAAAATATACATCTAATAAAGGAGAGCTTTCCAAAATATACAAGAAATTATATAACTCAACAAGAAGAAAACAAACCACTCAAATTTTAAAAAATGGACCAGGAAGGTTCAAGAGGGAGGGGAGGTATGTACACTTACGGCTGATTTATGTTATTATACAGCAGAGACCAACACAATGCTGCAAAGCAGTTCATTTGCAATTAAAAAATAAATTTTAAAAACAGACCAAATTTTCGTGAGCACCTCATAAAAAATATATATATTCAGATGTAAAACAAGCAACTGAAAATATCTCATCAGGAAAATGTGAATTAAAACAATGAGATACCACTTCCAAAGAGGAAGTATACTTTGCATGCCAATAATAATGGGTATATGTCATTATACACTGTCCAAATTCCTGCTGCAACTGGATTTGGACAGTCACCAAAGATTCAGCCTTGACAACAAGTGATGCTGACAGATGGGACAGGCTATGCATGTGTGGGGCAGTAGTATACAGGAAATCTTTGTACTTTCCTCTCCATTTTTATTTTTTATTTTTTGGGGTGTGTGAACCTTACATTGCTCTAAAACAATATTAAATCTTTATAAAAATCCACACCTATACACATAAAGGTTAAACTTAAAAGAAAAAGAAGAATTATTAAAATCAATCAGAGATAAGACATTTTACCTTAAATTATAAATTATCATATAATTTATAATATAAAGCATCATCAATGATAGATGCCAAAGGACTAAAAAATGAATGATACATTAAAATATTGAGGGGACTTCCATTTCTGGAGAAGTTGGAATAAATATATTTTTTAAAAAGCTCCAAGAAAAACCTACTCTCTGTGGTTCAGGGTTTCTCAGCCTTGACATGTTGCCATCCGGGGCCAGAAATCCCTCTGTTGTTGGGGCCCTGATATCTATTTAGCAGCATCCCTGGCCTGTGGCCACTAGATGCCAATAACAACATGTCAGTTGTGACACCAAAAATGTCTTCAGACACTGTCAAGTACCACCTGAAGGGGGCATATCATCCCTAATTGAGAACTGCTCTCTCTAGCCAAAGGACTTAAAAAAGGATAGCCCTAGAGGAATGAACCCACCCGAATAAGCCTAGCCTACTCTAGAAAACATCACGACACAGCCACATCGCTCGGCCTCCTCCCAGGGACTGCTGAAGGCCAAAGGAGGCACTGCTGACCTGCCTTGCCCCGCGCTAATTGAGCAGAGGCAGCACTCAGCTCCCTTCCCACCGCGTGCTGCAGAGATGGTGGGTGTAGCCCCACTGACCATGCCTGCTTGGCACTAAGATAACAGGAACGACAGTGCCCCTTCCTCTCTTCCCGGGCATAGTCCCCACAGAGGCCACACAGCATACAAAGAAACACTGCTGACCACTACGTGCACTGTGCCAAGTAGAGGGGAGCAAACAGGTCAGCACCCCACCTCCTTTCAACTAGAAAGAATCAAAGATTACAGAGAAGAGGAAACTGGATAAAGGAATCTCATAAATCTGTACATGAAATGGTCATATATGAAAATGTGTATAACCTAAATGGCCCATGAAAAGAAAGAGTTAGTCACACAGTCGTGTCCAACTCTTTGCAACCCCATGGACTATAACCCATCAGGCTCCTCTGTCCATGGGATTTCCCAGGCAAAATTACTGGATTGGGTTGCCATTTCCTCCTGCAGGGGATCTTCTCAATCCAGGGACTGAACCCACATCTCCTGCATTGCAGGTAGATTCTTCACTGTCTGAGCAATCAGGGAAGACAAATGGTCTATGCATGGAATCAATCTAAATCAATACAGAAAAAGTTTGAGAACTGAGCTATAATGAGAAATACCACCCAGGTTTCAAATTAGCCTGTGGGTAATCAATCATGGCAGACCAGAATAGCATAACAAAGGCTATGAAAACTAAACTGACAATCAAACCACAGCCCATAAAAGGATGAGAACATGAGTTTTGAACCTAAGCTGGCTGATTGGTTCCTACTTAAACATGATACTTTTGGAGGCAGTCTCATGTAATACTCAAAATGTCTAAGATACAACCGCAAAGTATTTATCATACCTAAAATAGGAAATCTCAAACAAGACAATCAATAACACTAACACCAAGAGGACACAAATGTTGGAATCACATGGCAAAGATTTTAAAGCAGTTATTTCTAACATGCTCTAAACAAAAATGATAAAACCTCTTCAAACAAATGGAAAAATCAAGTCTCAGAAACATACTGAAGATATAAAGAACAACGAAATAGAACTATTGGAACTGAAAAACACAGTAACCAAAAATCTTTTTAAAAATCATTGTCTGGGATCTGTGGCCAAATGGAAATGACAGAAGAATCCAAGGTCTTCAAGGGACCTTAAAGATTTATCAACAGAAACTGTTCAATCCAAACAATAGAGAGAAAAGGGTAGCTGTGGAACATTAACAAAGGATCCAGCATCTGTGCCATCAGAATCCCAGAAAGTGGGGAGAAAGAACACAGGACTGAAAAACAGTTTGAAAAATAACGACTGATGGACTTCCCTGGTAATTCAGTGGTTAAGAATCTGCCTGTCAGTGCAGGGGACTCGGGTTTGATGCCTGGTCTGGGAAGATTCCACAAGCCACGAGGCAACTATCTAAGTCGTGCGCCACAACCACTGAGCCCGAATGCCCTAAAGCCCATGCCTCGCGACAAAAGAAGCCACTGCAGGGAGAAGCCCGTGTACCACAGCTATAGAGTAACCCATCTTGCTGCAACGAGAGCCTGCGTGCAGCAACAAAGACCCAGCACAGCCAAAAGTAGAGCAATACGTTTCAAAGAAAAGAAATAACAACAAAATTCCCCATACTTGGAGAAAGACATAAATCTAAAAATCAAGAAGCTGAATAAATCCCAAATAGGAGAAGCCCAAGAAATCCACACCCAGACTTACATTTCTAAAAACTAAAGACAACAAAACATCCTGAAAGCAGGCAGAGAGAAATGATGCATTGCTACCTATAGTGGAATAATGACTCAGATGACAGTGGGTTTCTCATCTGAAATAATGGAGACCAGGAAGAAGTGATACTTTTTTTTTCAAGTGATAAAATTAAAGAGCCCGGAAATATTTGGATCATCAGGAATGAAGAAGAAAGATGATAAATATTTGGGTGGATGTAACAAACAATTCTCCTCTTGAGTTCTTTAAAATATGTTTGCCTTTTGAAAGCAAAACTTATAACTCTGTCTTATGGGATTTTCAATGTATGTGTAGTAGTTTGTTAGGGCTGCCAAAAGAAACTACCACAGACTGGGTGGTTTAAACAATATGAATTTATTTTCTCACAATTCTGGAGTCTAAAAATCTGAGCTCAAGTGTTGCAGATTTGATTTCTTCTAAAGCCTCTCTCATGAATGGGTAGATGGCTGTCTTCTCCTTGTGTCTTCTCTCTTCCCTCTATGTCCAGATTTCCTCTTCTTATTAAGGACACCAGTCATACTCGATTAGGGCCCACCCTAATGATTTCATTTTAACTTAACTTTTAATTTTACCTCTTTAAAGATCCTATAGCCAAATACAATCAGATTCTAAAGTTCTGGGGGTTAAGATTTCCACCCATGAACTTTTGAGGGACACAGTTCAGTCAATAATAGATGTGAATAAAACATATAATGAAAAGATATAAGGGGTGGGGAGGGAGTCACTAGGGACATAAATGGTGGTAAGATTTCTACATTCCATTGAAATAACACAATATTGATTAGAAGTAGACTGAGAAAATTTAAGTATGTACATTGTAATTCCTGTGCAACCATGGTAGGCAACAAGATAATCAGTAGTTTGTTCTCTATGAGTCTGCTTCTTTTAAATTCATTTGTGTGTTGTATGTTTTAGATTCTACATATAAGAGCACTTGCATTTATCTCCATTTCTGCATCTCCCTGAAACTAGAGAAAAGGTAAAAACCAGACTAAAAGCTAAACTAAAACTAAACTAAAAGAGCAACGGAGAAACAACAGTAGGTGAACAGATCAACACATCACTGGAAGACTGGAAGGAGATAGCTAAAAACCAAATCTTGCTCATCTTTCTCCAAACCACTACAGGGGATATGCCACAGTAAGCAAGCCAATCCATGCTGTAGAATCCCAGAATGACTCTGCGATTATAAGTGGCAAAGAGGGGCCAAGACTGAAACAGAATAATGGGTTGAAGGATTTGTAAAGCACTCAGAATCCAGAAGACCCCAACTTCAGCCACTGAAGCCACTAGCAACTGAACTGTGCTCCCCTAAAATACATAATTCACTAATCCCTAATGTGATTGTATTCAGAGACAGGGCCTGTAAAGATGCAATTGAGGTAAAATGATGTCATATGAATGGGGCCCTACTTCAAAAGGCCATGTCTTATCAAGAGGAGGAGACACAAGAGGACACGGGGAGAAGGTAGCCATCTGCAAGTCAAGAAAAGGATCCTCACCAGAAACCAGCCCTATGGGCACCTTGTTTTAGACTTTCAGCCTCCAAAATCAGGAAAAACTCTCTGTTGCTTAAGCCACTCAGTCTGTGTTATTCTATTATGGTGGCCCGCACTGACAGAGACTCTACAGCAGAGAGGCTCTGGGTTTGGAAACCAGTCATCTGGTGTTAAGGATGAAGCTCTGTACTGAAAACAGGGTCTTCAGGAAAAGCTACAATAATGAAGGGAAAGACCACTGGATACCTTCACCTTCCCAACTCACAAAATCATAGAAGCTGGGTCTATAAGTACGTGTGCAGAGTGAGAGACAGAAAACTTTGTTCAAGGGTCAACGATAGCGTAAAAGTAGTTCTGACCTTGCAGACCCTCTATAGTTCTTAGGCACTTTGACCACCTTGGGTTCCAAGGTCCACACTGGGAGAAGTGAGTAAAGGATGGGATCCAGGAAAAAGAGGAGGCTCACAGTAGAGAAATAGACTGAATTTAGCAAACATGTGCCTGTTAGTCTATGCAGGTCACCATGCTTTTTCAGTAGAATGACAAAGTTGAGGAAATATACATAAAAGTAGATCATTTGCTCAAGGGGCATACAGAACAGACAGGGGTTAAAATAAAAAAATATAACTTAAGAAGTTTATGTAAAATAAGTGATGGATTCTGTTTGGGAGAGTGATAAAGACTTCAGAGAGAAAACAGCATGTGGCTTGGACCACAATGTAGGAGAGACACCTTTTAATAAAATGATTTCAGACTCTCCTTTTGTTTTATTTCTTTTACTATTTATTTGCCTGCACTGGGTCTTTGTTGTGGCATGCAGAACCTAGTTCCCTGACTAGGGATTGAACCTGGGTCCTCTGCACTGGGAGTGCAGGGTCTTAGCCAGGAAAGTCCACCACCAGAGGAGTCCCTCCCTTTCATTTTACACAGGCTGATTTTACTGGATAAAAACAGAAATGTTTGTTTCAAGGATCTAACTCAATTTCTGAAGACTAGAATAGTCTTACCTCAATTACAAGGAGCTAATGACTCTAGTTACAGCTCTTTTACTATAGAATAGCTTTCAGGTGATAAGTAGCAACCAAAAATGAAAGTGTTCCAAGTTTCAAGAAAGAAACATGCAATCAAAATCAGTACTTTCCATCAGGCTAACTCTTTTATGATAGCTTCATTTTCTAAGCTCTAACTTAGAGTCAATAATTGTAAAGCAAGAATTCAAACAGTAGTTTGTCACTGCACAAAACTATCAGCCAGTCAGGAACTATCCAGTTTTCAGGTATCTGTCACCCTGTTACTAACTCAAAAACAATGATTTAAAATGAATAAAATTACTGGTAAGAGAATACAGTACAAGCATATTGAGGCTTAAACTGTAAATAATCTCTTATCACCATGTAATGCTTCACACACAAGCAAGGAGGCTTAATGAAATTAAAATCCTTTTGCCCCTAGGAGAGGACAGCTTCTCTTTGATAACAATTCTCATCTTCTTATATTTCTCACTCTGTGTCCTTCACCAGCTTTCAACCCAAATTTCAGTTTGTCCTGTTTTCCTTTACTTTTTAACTCCTAAAAATAAGACTTTGGGTGTTTTAATTTTTATAAATTTCTAACAGCTTTCATGAAATGAATTCACTAAGCATACAGGCTTCGGCTTATTTCAAGATTCCTAAAGCAGCATATCATTTGGATATGACTTTCCCAATAATAGCTAAAGGTCAAATATTACCTTCCCTGCCCCTTTTCCACTACCATCCTTCCTACAGCACATCAGCTCTCTGCAGGTGGGAGGGCCATTAGTTTCTAAGGAAGCCAATTATCATCAGGACCTTAACAACCTAATATTGTCTAAAGTTTTAAAGAGGAATGTGATACTCCAGAAAAAAAAGTCCAATTGAAGATATAGGTTAAAAGTTTCATGGGAGTATGGCAGACAGAATTCAAGACGGTCTTCAACCGTCCCCATCTCCAGGTTGTCCACTCTTGTTCAATTCCTTCAAGTTTAGGCAGAATCTATAACTTGCTTCCAACCAACAGAATATGACAAGCATGTTAATGCCTATTTTTCTAGGAGATTCTGTTCCTTCTTAACTTTGATAAAGTGGCCATATTGTTGAGGCTAATATCTAAGGATGACCTCTAGCCAAGAGCCAGAAAGAAACTGACGTTCTCAGTCCATCAGCCCACCAGCCCGAGTATTTACAGGGCCTGAGTTTTGGTGATACTATGTTAGCTTAGAAGGGGATCCTTCCCCAGTCTAGCCTAAGACTTCAGATGAGAATCCAACCCTGGCTGACACCTTAATTGCAACCTTGCAAGACTCCTGACTTTCAGAAGCCTGGGCAGACTCTTGGCCTAGAGGGATAACAAATGTTTGTTGTTTTAATCCACTGAGTTTGTTGTAATTTGTTATTCAGCAATAGATAAAAAATAAAGGGAGAGCACAAAGAAATATAACACATATAGCTATAATTATGATGGTAATTATCATGCCCAAACCCTAACAGCTGACTTTGTACAAACAGACTCATTAGGGAAAACATAGCAATAAACCTCTAAATAGCCTGAGGAAAGGGTGGTAGGGGCTGAGGGTTGTCCTCTAGCTCCATGCAGAAGCAGGAGAGGGCTGAGTGAAGACAACCTAACTTCTGGGGACTCTATAAACCTGAGACTGACAGAGCAGTGTATCTCAGGCAAAACTCAAAGGAATAATGAAACCAAAGGAAAATCATGATTGGCAGGTACAGAGATTAAAGCATGAGCTGGGAAGCAAGAGAAACCATGGAACTATCAAGATGTGCAGAGACCACCCCCACCACGGCACAAGTGAGACAAAGGCAGGCTACTCTCAGAACCTGGATGGCCAAAGTCAGGACCGATAGGGAGAGCAGGCAGATGAGGTCATTATATATGGACATTACTAGAAGATGCCTTTTTAGACCACTAGCAATATGCTCAGGTTTATCACCATCACTGGACAAGCTTTTTTAAGACTTCAGAGCCAGGAGGGCATCAAATGCTGAGGATACACCCTGAAGCAACCTCCACCCAGTGCTACAGCTTCCCATCAGTCATGGCCACACACGAGGGGCACGCCACAAAGCCCAGAGAGGTCCCCAAGAGCCAACCAGCAGAGAGGATCCCAGAATCCTCCTGGATCTTCAATAAAAATGGGAGTTGTTGGACCCCTCTAAATGCCCAGCACTGAAACCTCACAAGTTCTTAAAAGCTGTATGTGTGCACATGTACCACAAGCCCATGTGTCACATCACATTTGTGCAAAATGATAAGCATCAGGGAAGAACACATCACAATTAATGTTGGTTAGTTACTCAGTCATGTCCCCACGACTTCTGCGACCCCACAGACTGTGGCCCACCAAGCTCCTCTGTACATGGGGTTCCTCAGGCAGGAATACTGGAGTGGGTTGTCATTTCCTTCTCCCGGGGATCTTCCCAATCCAGAGACTGAACTTATATCCCCTGCACTGCAAGCAGATTCTTTACCACTGAGCCACTTGGGAAGCCCATCAATACTTCTATTTAAAATCTGAGTTCTGTACCTTCAGGTGATTTTTCCTCAAATCTCTTCCTTGGAGTCTTCATTTCCAAACAGGTCATTTGGTCTTCATTTTATATTCTTCAGCAGTTCCTGGTGGCTCAGATGGTAGAGTCTGCCTGCAATGTGGGAGACCGGGTTCAATCCCTGGCTAGGGAAGATCCCATGGAGAAGGGAATGGCAACCCACTTCAGTATTCTTGTCTGGAAAATTCCATGGACGGAGGAGTCTGGCAGGATACAGTCCACAGGGCGCAAAGAGTCGGACACAACTGAGCGACTTTCCTTTCCTTTCGTTATATTCTTCACAAGGAAAAATGGAATCAATGACTGGGGACCACATTTCTGAAGGTCAGATTGTTCTTGTAACATAAGGTACACACTACAGGAAGAATGTTGTAGGGAATGAGAAGAGAAATATTTAATGGCTACTGTGTGCACAAGCTCAGTTAATTCTTGCAGCTCTTCAAAGT
Organism: Nanger dama; assembly: GCA_917880005.1. Lineage (NCBI taxonomy): Eukaryota > Metazoa > Chordata > Mammalia > Artiodactyla > Bovidae > Nanger > Nanger dama. The sequence continues at coordinate 29,749,351 of CAKJTW010000003.1, forward strand.
GGAATAAGACAAAACCTCTGGGAAGTTAAAATAACTTTCTAAGGTTATGTAGCCAGAATGGCAGGGCCAGAGTTTGAAATGTGGGTAGCTCTGAAACTGGGTCTGTGCTGTCTTCCACCATCCCACACTAAGTTCCTCAATCTCAAAATTTCTATTGAGCTAAGTCAATTAAAAATCTAACTTTGACTGGTAAAAAGATTATAATTAAGGTAGTGTATAAATATATTAGTCTGTAAGCCAGGGAAATTTTTTCAAATAGAGTGGATAAAATCATTATATGTCTCTTAACCTTTGCTCCATTGTAAGTTAAAGTATAAAATGTGACTTAGTGCATTCCTAAAATCAGAACTCTCACAAATAATATACTCTGGCAATAAGAAAATCTAATGAAGGGGGTTCCCTGGCAGTCCAGTAGTTAAGACTCTACACTCCCGATGCAGGGGCACAGATTTTATCCTGGGTTGGAGAACTAAGATCCCGCATGTTGCACAGCTCATCAAAAAAAAAAAAAAAGTTTATAAAGAAAACCTAATGTAAATGGGGGAAAATGCGATGGCACCCCACTCCAGTAATCTTGCCTGGAAAACCCCATGGATGGAGGAGCCTGGTAAGCTGCAGTCCATGGGGTCACGAAGAGTTGAACACGACTGAGCAACTTCACTTTCAATTTTCATTTTCACTCATGGGAGAAGGAAATGACAACCCACTCCAGTGTTCTTGCCTGAAGAATCCCAGGGACAGGGGAGCCTGGTGGGCTGCCATCTGTGGGGTCGCACAGAGTCGGACACGACTGAAGTGACTTAGCAGGTAGCAATGTAAAGGGATGGTATCTGTGCTTAAATTTAAAGTGCCTAAAATCAGTTGTGTATAGTCCCTTAATGGAAGGTTAATAAGAACTTTATTTGCAATATATATGAGCTTCAGAAACTGCCCTAATTTATTACAAACAGCTATCAATCAATTTTATGATCATTTTAACATACAGATAACCATTGTGAAATGGGATAATGGACGTGTTTTAATCAACCCATAAGGCTAAATAATAGTAGTTAATTACTAAATGATACCCTAGGGACCTAAAAGAACAACTGCCATCCACAACTACCCACACTTAGGAGGTTTACTCCTCCCAAGAGATCTGGCCCATTTCTATTTCAAAACATTAGAAAGTCAGCTCAGTCAAGAAAAACTTCACTGGGCTTTCTAAATCAAAGATGCCATGCAGAAATTTAAACTTAGGGAATTCTAAATAGTATGAAATTAATCATTCTAACTTTCAGAACGTTTCATCAGGATAGCATCAAATGAGTAAATCAGTTCAAAACACTGTCTCCATACCCTATTTATGTTTTTCTCTGGAATTTTATTCTTGGTTTAAAAACAGGAGGAGGTGTTTGCAAAACAAAACAAGAATAAGCAGCTTCTCATACCCTTTCTTCTACACCATTTGTAATTACTCAGGCTCTCTCAACTTTTCAAACTTAGAACAAATGCACAACCCATATATTTCAAATCAGAGCATTTCTCAGAACTCTGGTTACTATCTTGCATCGCTAACAAGTTCTAAAAGTTATCATCACTAATTGCAGAGTCGTTACTTCTCTTAAGGGCAAAAGCAGCATGGGGGTTATGGGAAGAAAAAAAGTGTACACAGAGGCATACTAAACATCAGAGGTTGAAATAACATGATATCTTGGAACTGCTTTCAAAAACAGCACCTAAAATGGTGCTGAATATTATTAATATTAAACTGAATATTATTAAAATGGTCATACTACCCAAAGCAATCCACAGATTTAATACAATCCATACCAGGTGACTCAAGGGTAAAAATTCTCCTGCCAAAGCAGGAGACACTGGTTCAATCCCTGGGTCAGGAAGATGCCCCAGAGGAGGAAATGGCAACTCAGTCCCGTACTCTAGCCTGAAAAATCCCATGAACAGAGGAGCCTGGTGGGCTACATCCATGCAGCTGCAGAGTCAGATATGACTGAGCTATCAAATTCAGTTCAGTTGCTCAGTCATGTCCGACTCTTTGTGACCCCATGGGCTGCAGCATGCCAGGCCTCCCTGTCCAGCACCAACTCCCAGAGTCTACCCAAACTCTTATCCATTGAGTCAGTGATACCATCCAACCATCTCATCCTCTGTCGTCCCCTTCTCTTCCCACCCTCAATCTTTTCCAGCATCAGGGTCTTTTCAAATGAGTCAGCTCTTCGCATCAGGTGGCCAAAGTATTGGAGTTTCAGCTTCAACATCAGTCCTTCCAATGAACACCCAGGAAAATTACCCATGACATTTTTCACAGAACAAGAACAAATAATCTTAAAATTTACATGGAACCATATGTTTTGATTTGCAAATTTACAGAAGACTTGGAAGAATAGTACAAAGAACTCCTAGATTCACCAAATGCTAAAATCTGGCACATTTTCTCTCCTTTCTTGTATAACACACATAGACATCCAAGTGCACGCGTACACATGAACATTTTTCTCCTAAACCATTTGAGATTTTCTTGCAGACATCATGTCCCTTTACCTTAAAGACTCCAGTTTCTCTTAAGAAAGATGGTCCTTTCCAAACTGCACTTAAAACATCCTTTTGAGGGAATTTAACATGGATACCAGGCTAATTTCATGGCAGAAGGTGAAGAGGAACTAAAGAGTCTCTTGATAAAGGCGAAAGAAGAGAGGAAAAAGCTGACTTAAAGCTCAACATTCAAAAACCGAAGATCATGGCATCCAGTCCCATCACTTCATGGAAAATAGATGGGGAAACAGTGGCAGATTTCATTTTCTTGGACTCCAAAATCACTACAGATTGTGACTGCAGCCATGAAACTAAAAGATGCTTGCTCCTTGGAAGAAAAGCTATGACAAATCTAGACAGTGTATTAAAAAGCAGAGACATCACTTTGCTGACAAAGGTCCATTTAGTCAAAGCTATGGTTTTTCCAGTAGTCATGTACAGATGTGAGTGTTGGACCATAAAGAAAGCTGAGTGCCAAAGAATTGATGCTTTTGAACTGTGGTGCTAGAAAAGACTCTTGAGAGTCCCCTGGATAGGAAGGAGGTCAAACCAGTGAATCTTAAAGGAAATCAACCCTGAATATTCACTGGAAGGACTGATGCTAAAGCTGAAGCTACGATACTTTGGCCACCTGATGCGAAGAGCTAACTCTGGAAAAGACCCTGATACTGGGAAATACTGAAGGCAAGAGGAGAAGGGGGTGACAGAGGATGAGATGGTTGGATGGCATCACTGATTCAATGGACGTGAGTTTCAGCACACTCCAGGAGATAGTGAAAGACAGGGAAGCCTGGTGTGCTACAGTCCATGGGGTCACAAAGTCGGACATGACTTAGTGATTGTACAACAACAAGGCTATTACCCAACATACAATCCATACTCAGATTTCCCAATTATCATAACATTGTCCTTGGTAGCTTTTTTTTCCTGATTTGGGTCTTATCCAAACCATCTATTGCGTTTACTTATCTCTTTAGTGTCCTTCATCCTAGAACAGTGCCTCAGCCATCTTTCATGACACTGAATTCTGTGGAATGTCTCCAAATGTGGGTTTGTCTGATATTTCCCCCTGATGAGAACCAGGGTACCCATTTTTGGCATAAGTAACCCTCTATCCTTCTCAAGGTTTCAGATCAGGCAGCACAGGTTATCAGCTTGCTCTGTTACTAACTGGTGTCGCTAACTTTGAAGGTTTGGTTAAGGTAGTGAATCCCATATTTCTGCACTATAACATTACCATTTTCCTCTGTGCAATTAATAAGAAACCTGTAGGGAAATTACCCCAAAATGTAAATATTCTGGTGTTCAGGTTTTCACACAACAGTTTAGCATCCACGGATGATTCCTGTATGAATCAGCCATTACTATGATGGTTGCAAGGTCTTCCCTTATAGCTCGGTTGGTAAAGAATCTGCCTGCAGTTCAAGAGACCTGGGTTCGATCCTTGGGTTGGGAAGATCCCCTGGAGAAGGAAATGGCAACCCACTCCAGTATCCTTGCCTGGAAAATCTCATAGACAGAGGAGTCTTGTGGGCTGCAGTACACAGGATCGCAAAGAGTCAGACACGACTGAGCGACTAACACTTACTTACTTACTTATGATGGTGGCAAAGTAGTCATTTTCTAACTCTTTTTGTCTCTGTTTTTAGTTGGAATTATTTGTAAGCTGTTTAATAATTATTATGACTGGAAATAATTTTCCTTAAGAATTTGAGTTTCTTTTCACTAAAATCAAGCAATTTTCTTTTAAATACTCAACATCCTAAGTCCTAAACATCTTGAATAGCTATTTGGCAGAGCTTGCTAACCTTCATCTGTGTAAATTTGATTTTTCATCCCCTGCTGTCTCTTCCTTCTATCCTCCAGGCCTAGGCACAGAGTGGAAATCACTGCTGGGATAAGTAGGATGGGGAAGAAGTAAAGTGCAGGTTGTCGACCAGTAAACAGGAGGAGGAACGGCCTGTGGGGTAGTAACCTGCAGATGTACCCAGCCAAAATGATACACAACCAACCAGTAAACCAGGAGCAAGCAGATGGGCACTAGAAGTTTTCCTGATAAAACCAAATATTCATCCACAGCAGCCCCAAAGACCCATCCACTCAAGAAGGGCCTGAGATTGCCAGGGCATGATACAATTATATATTTCCAACATTGCCCCAGTACGCCCGGCTGTTCCTAAGAAATTACACTTCTAAACAGATCACAGTGACTTTACCAATAAAGACTCATAAGGGCAAGAACCAATAATGGAACAAGTGACACAAATGGAAGAAAGAGAAAACTACTTCACTATGATCTGGAAACACAAGACTATCTGGAATACTTGTTACTGAGAAAATCAAGAAACATAGGTCAAATACCTAAGTACCTCCACTTTATATAATAACCAAGCTTCTCATACTAACAGTTTGCGTTTGTTTTTTCTCTCCTACTAGTCTCCCTTTTTTTTCCATTATAGTTCCTCCCAATTGTTTCAACCTTTTAAGATATCCTAAACCTGAGTTATACAAATAAAAATATGAATTGCCCAAGGGGAGTTTAGTTTGATGGTCTCAAAGATCCTTCCCATTTCACCACATCTCTCTGAAAACCAAGGTGGGGCCCTCAGAGCCTCCATATTTCCTCTGGAGTCTGCCTTCACAGGGCATGTTGTCTGGTCATTCTTCTTGTGAACATTATAAGTTGCCAGGCAAATATTTTAAAATATCTGTGTATTTTATATATATTTACATACCGCATTAAAAAAAAAAAAGTCCTTCTGGATTACTTCCAGGAATGACTGAAGAGGATTCTGGTTTTGCTTTTAGAACCAATTTTTCTCTCAAGAGTAAATTTCTCTGGGGACAAAAATAGAGAAAGCAGTCCACTGTAGCCCAAAGGCAACACTGCCAGGTGTGATATATGTTCACGATGCCATGTACCTGCCACACATTGACAAGACTGAAGAAGTGACCATCTCTCTGTGCTCCTACCTGCCTCTCACCTGTCATTCCCACATCTACAGAGAGAAGACAGGGAGCATAGTAGCTTCCAGCAACACCTGAAACTTGATAAAAACATCAGTTCTCAGGCTACAACACAGACTTACTGAATTGCAGATTTTGGAAGTAGGGGCCAGCAACCTGTGATAACAAGCCCTCCAGGAGATTCTGATTCAGATTAAAAATCTGAGATGTATTACTTAAAAAAAAATAAAAATACTGATGCTCAAGGATTTTTGAAAGCTCTGGGAGTAATTCTAAAATGCAGGCAAGTTGAGAACTGACCAAAGAACTCTGCATCTAGGAGAAGCCCTTTTCAGGATCACCTTTACACTAACAGTAAAAGAATTGTGGATCTTTAAGCTGCAGAGATGGTCAAGATCTGGAGAGAATTTTTCAAGACACTGGCTGAGAATACTTTCTTTTCATTTCCCTAGTAGGGACACACAGTAAGTCTCTTACCCTACTTCTGAATAAGAACAAAGACAAACTAATTATCCTCTACATTCTGGAAATCTTTCATAGTTTCAGCTCCATGCCAACTGAAAACAAACATAATTAACGTCGTACTTAAAAATCAGCTCAAAAGCTAAGCTGGTAGAAAATCATTACCATTTTTCCATAAACAAAACCAATGAGCTAAAGTTTTATTCTTCAATCAGTAGAGTTGAACATGGGGCTGCCCAGGTGTCGCAGTGATAAGGCATCTGCCTGCCAATGCAGGAGACGCAAGAGACGCCAGTTCTATCCCTGGGTCGGAAAGATCCGCTGGAGTGGGAACTGGCAACACACTCTAGTATTCTTGCCTGGAAAATTCCTTGGACTGAGGAACCTGGCGGGCCACAGTCCATGGGGTCGCAAAGTCGGACATGACTGAGTACACACACGCAAGCACACACACTCTCTGAGGCTCAACTAATGTGCCTCCAGCTTCCGACACATCCTAACTTAACCAGCTTTCGTGAGACGTGATTCCATTTCCAAAAGCCCTGAGCCAATAAAGCAGTGGTGCCAAGATACCAAAAGCAGGCCAACGCAGCCTCTTCCAACACTTCCATTCAGTAGTTTTAACCTGATATCCACAGGCTCACCTGATTCGCTGTCCATGGTGACCAGATGAGGTCTCTGGCCCCTGGGAACATGGCCCGGGTGGGCACATGGGGCAGCCGAGCAGTCAAGCCACCCTCATCCCCAGAAGGCGAACACGGAAAACCAGCCCCAGAACTCGGGGCGAACCTTAAATTCAACGCTAAAAGCTCCCGGCGCCTGGATGGCAAGGTTCCCCAAAGGCCGGCTCTGGGCCCAGGGGCACCCCTAGAAGGGCTGCGATGGCAGGGCCCGCTGCCCGCGGCATCGAGCGTCCCCTCCACCTCGGCGTCCGCCGCTCGCCCTTCCACCGCATCCCTCCGGGACGGGGCTGCCAGGGCCGGCTGCGCTTCTCCGATCCTGCCGGCTGCAGAGGGTGATGGGCAGAGGGGCGCGGGGGCACCCGGCCGCGGCCCCCGCGAGCCCGGCACAAAGGCGGGCACCGCAAAGAGGAAAACTTCCCGCCCCCGGGCCCCGCAGCCCCCGACCCGGGGCCTCCGCCGCCCGAGGGCACTTACTGTCGGTCGCCATGGTCCAGCCCGGGGCTGCGGGGCGACCGCCCGCGCCTGGGGTACCGGCGCCGAGCCGGGCCGGCGCGCTCCTCGCCAGGCCCCGCGCGCTCGGGGGCCGCGCCGCGCAGAGCCCCTCCCGCCGCGCGCCCCCCGCCGCGCCGCCCCGCGCCCCGCCAGCGCCCAGAGAACCCCAGGCTAGCTGGCAGAGCCGGCCGAGCCCCTGCGCTCGGCAGCTGGCCCACTCTAGTCCGCCTCGAAGCATCTGTCCTCCCTGCCGGACCCTCTCCCTAAGACAATGAAGGTAGCCACTTGGATAAATGCTCCTGGCTACGCTCCTTTCCCACTATACTCCCCGCTGTTCTTGTTTTTGTCTCTCCTTTTCCCAGTGGCCCCCTCATCCTTGCCTTGACCTTCCTACCTGTGGCTTGGGAGCTCCAGCCACCGAAAGGAGCAAAGCAGGAAGAGTTGAGGAGTGGGAACTGACGCTCAGCCAGGCCCCAGAACTCCTGAGAATCCGCCTAACACCAGCCTGGTAGGTTTCAAGGGTCCAGTGTTCCTTGTGTTGTCATCCGTTTTGTCTCCTGTGTGAAGACAGTGTCCGGCACTTAGTAGGCTCTAGTAAATATCTGTTCGGTGACTGGGTGACTGGTTCTGTGACAGAGGTCTGCAGGAATAAATGAAGGATTGAATAAAATGCCCAACTAACTGGATGCCACCTGGGTGAGCTGATTAACCGATGACCACTGGGAACCTAGCCCTACCAGCTGACTGCATGGATCCTTGAGTACTGAATCAGCCTGAATGAGGGAGCCAGTGAATGGTTTTGTGCCTCAGGGACCCTTTCTAGTTCAGGAGGGCTCCCAGCTGAAGCCACCTGTAAGAGCTGTATGCATGTCCCTGAAGTGCAGAAACCAGTTTCTGATGGACTCTTGATTTGTCAGAGGGAGTGGTACATGAGACCCCAGATCCCTGATGTAAATAATCAAAATGGTGGCTCTTGAATTCTTACAGGTACATCTGTTTGTTGCATTTGGGAAGCACCCTCCACCCAATCAGTAGGGAACTCAGTAAGCTTCATTCCAGACCTGGGCTGGATACCAGGAAGACCCTGGAGTGAGGCAGCTCCTGTTTGGGCAGACACAGGAAGCAACTGGAGAACAAGGCAGGAGTCCCTTCTGATCTGTCCATAGAACACAGATGAGGGAGACTTTGATATTGATTGGGCCCCACATTCAGAGTAAGCCCATCTGAAGTGGGACTGGGGGCATCATTTCTAGGTTGTTTTTGATCTTTCTGTGTTTAACACAGGTGATCCTGAAGCACACTTCTAGTTAACAACTGCAGAGATCTGACTTATTGGGCTTTCACATCACCCCTCTGTGGTAGTCCTCAAAGTAAAGAGACTTGCAATGAATTAGATGGAGGACAGGAGGTGGGAGGGGATTAAAGGTGACCCAGGAGTTTTGATCTTGTGGAGGCTCACAGACCAGGAGGTTAAGCTGATTGGCCGGGGGGTGGGGGGATGGTGATTTGGGTTTGGATTCATTTGAAGGGTCAGTAGAACACTGGTGAGGTTCTTTAATCATCAATTGAACCTACTTATGTAAGTCAGAAAGAGGAAAAGTCATAACTCAAGGTATAAGTTCAATAATTGTTTTCTGAATGACTGACCAGTTTGACAGCAAGTTTATTAGCCTGGAGCCAGATGTCAGATGAGGAGGGGTTAAGCAATAGGTAGATCTCAAAGAACAGAGGCCCCAGTATCGACCATTTTCTCCAAAAGTTTGGCAGTACAGGGAAAAAGGGGTGAAGAGCTTCAGAGGAGAGTAGGATTGAGGTGAGACTGGTTTTTTGTTTTGTATTTTGAGATGGAGGATTGTTCAGGAGGAAAGGTACTTCTGTCCATATATTCAAATATGTAAAAGAAGAAATAATCTGCTTTTCTGTAAGTTAGCTTTCTGGGCCGCCTCCCAATTCCACGTATTGTTAAGTCAGTTCAGGGTAAACTCCCTCAGTTCAGAGGCAGTTCTGAGATTACCCTCCCCACTTTCTCTTGCAGTCATGTCCATGTTTAAAGGAAACAATTGGACTGCTTCGGGGATGTGAAGAGGTATTGGGCACATCTCTCCGTGAGGACTGCTTGTCTGGATTTCAGAGCTTGTCAGACCTCCTCAGTCAGGACTGGCCCCTAGTTATTCGTCCACAGCGCGGCATCCACTGCTCGATCCTGTCACCCACACCCAAAGCCTCTCCGGGTCTGACTTTTTGTCCTTGAGGGGAGGGATGGCTATGTGCCCATGCCATTCTGAAATCCAAAGGTGGGTAGTCCCATGGTTAGTATAGCATCTCCACAGTGTCAGGGGAAACTCAGACTCCTTCCATCTGCCACCGGGAGTCCCTGGGCAGCAGGGCCCCCTCATGATCACAATAAGATAAAATCTCATATCCTCAAATGATAGCTTTCCAAAAGTGGGGAGGAAGGGCTATTCCTTCTCATCTCTCTCTCTGCAGACAGGGAGGACACTCTTTGTAAAAGCTCCCTCCATCAACTCTTTCAGGACAGGGAGAAGACTGGACCATAAAATGCTTTAGTGAGATTTCTAAATTATGAGGGCTTTTCTGACTTTGCCGCAATTGTGACTCAAACATCCCCATCCATGTTGCTTGAGTTCATTTCCAGGATAAGAAAGGACAAATACCTCTTATACACACGCTGCATGGAAATCACCATGTAGTCCTTCTGACCCTTGACCTGTGACCACATCTTGTTGACTTTATCACCGCCCTGGCTATAAACAAACCTGAGTGCAGGGAGTGGGAGTGGCTGCAGCCACTTGCTGTGGGTCTGCATCACCACAGAGGTTATTTTTGGTTGAAATAGCTATTGCTTTGTCTCTTTGTTAGAGTAGATAAAAATAGAAAAATTATTTTAACTATGACGTGTGCATGTAGCCTGTGAGCTTCTAAGCAATTTATCTGATAAGAGCGGAGAGGAGCTTTATTTTATATAAAACTTGCCTTTGATTTTCATTTGGACTCTATATCTGTTCTAAGCATCTGAATTCAAATACCTCAGAACATTCAGATATAATATGGATGATGCTAACAAACAGGGAAAGCTTTTTCAAAATAGCTATTAGGTAATAAACATCATGCTCTCTTTAACCCTTGCAGGTGACACAGAGAAGGGCAGAAGAGAGACAGGGCTAATAGGTACAAGTCTGGTCCAGAAAGTAGAGGGCAAGGGCCTGGGACTTGGCCCCACTGTTTGGTGATTAAGTTTCCAGCAGTCATTGGAGAGAATCAGTAGCTTAAAATTAGAAAATTAGGTAAGGAAGAAAAAGTAAGGAAGAGTCTGGGAACCAGGAAAACAAATAGGTCAAAATGATGGCTTTGCTCTTCAGAACCCTTATGAACTCAACATTAATTTCTTTTTCTTAGTAAGGATAAAAGGCAGCATATTTGTTAAAGAATATTCTAGCAGTTATTTTTCTTTAAAGTCAAAAATACACAATTATAGAAATAATACTAAAAATCTCAAGGCATATATGCTTACCCTACAATCAAGTAATCTTGGAGTAGGAGGAGGCAGGGGCCAGAGAATGCATCCTTGTTGTTATTCAGTTGCTAAGTCCAGTCTGACTTTTCATGACCCCATAAACTGCAGCACACCATGCTTCCCTGTCCTTCACGATCTCACTGAGTTTGCTCAAATTCATGTCCATTGAGTCAGTAATACCATCCAGCCATCTCATCCTCTGACACCCCCTTCTCCTCCTGCCCAAAATCTTTTCCGGCATCAAGGTCTTTTCCAGTGAGTTGTCTTTTCACATGAGGTGGCCAAAGAATTGGAGCTTCAGCTTCAGCACCAGCCCTTAAAATGAATATTCAGTCCTTTGGTTGAAATAGTTATTGCTTTGTCTCTTTGTTGAAGTAGATAAAAATAGAAAAATTATTTTAACTATGATGTGTGCATGAAGCCTGTGAGCTTCTAAGCAATTTATCTGATAAGGGCAGAGAGGAGCTTTATGTTATATATTTTCATTGGACTCTGTATCTATTCTAAGCATCTGAACTCAAGTACCTCCTTTTGGTTGAAATAGTTGAAATTTAGTTTGGTTGAAATAATCCTTACAATTGATTTCCTTTAGGATTGACTGATTGGATCTCTTTGCCATCCAAGGAACTCTCAGGAGTCTTTTCCAGCACAATTGGAAGGCATCAATTCTTCAGCGCTCAGCCTTTTTTACGGTCCAACTCTTACACCTGTACATGACTACTGGAAAAATTATGGCTTTGACTATATGGACCTTTGTTGGCAAAGTGATGTCTCTGCTTTTTAATAAGCTGTCTAGGTTTGTCAATAGCTTTCCTTCCAAGAAGCAAGTATCTTAATTTCATGGTTGCAGTCACTGTTCACAGTGATTTTGGAGCCCAGGAAAATAAACTCTGCCACTGTTTCCAATTTTTCCCCGTCTATTCGTCATGAAGTGACAGGCCGAGATGCCACAATCTTCGTTTTTGAATGTTGAGTTTTAAGCCAGTTTTTTCACTCTCCTCTTTCTTTATCATTCAAGAGGCTCTTTAGTTCCTCTTCACTTTCTGCCGTGAGAGTGGTATCATCTGCATATCCGGTTGTTATTTCCCCCAGCAATCTTGATTCCAGCTTGTGTTTCATCCAGCCTGACATTTTGCATGATGCACTCTGCATATAAGTTAAATAAGCTGTGTGACAATATACAGCCTTGAGGTACTCCTTTCCCAATTTTGAACCAGTCCGTTGTTCTATGTCTGGTTCTGTTGCTTCTTGTGTTGCATACAAGTTTTTCAGAAAGCATCCGAATAGCTCTCAATTTTTGCCAAAGGTAAGCATATACCATCATTCACCAAGTATGAGCCTCAGAGCACCTGGTCTAGAATCACCTCAAGAACTTGCTAAAAATGCATATCCTCTGACTCTTATCAATAGTTGCTGGTTCAGAAGCTGTAACAATGGGACCCTAGAATCTGCCTGTTAAATGAGGTACCCTGATGGTGTTTCCAACACAGTCTAAAATTGGAGAACCTCTAACCCAAGAAAGAGTAGGTCCTCACAGGGTAATAAAACTGTCTGAAGATCTAGAACTTCAGACCCGGAATTTCTGCTTTGCTCTTCTCTGACAGTGAAGAGTGGAGATATTGTTAAGCTACTAAATGCTGAGAGATGAGCCACTAAGAAACAAAGGCAGTGCTAATAAACTCGCTCAGTAGATGGCTCTTGCTTGGATCTAATTAAAGACCTCCATTTAAAAATGAAAATCCATTCCTTTTTATCCTTCATAAGGACAAGAACTGGTCACAGTTCTCTACAAGTCCTTGTATCATAGTACAAAGCTCCAAGTTATAGGGCCACATAGCTAAGTATGTGCCCACAAGCTAAGTAACTTGGAGGAACATTTGTTTTAGCTAAAATAACAAGATATAATTTTTCAAAGCTGTATTTTACTTAAGGAATAAGTCTTAGACAAGGAGGGAATTATGGTTGGTAGCAACTAAAATACCCACTTGACTTTACCTCTGAGTATTTAATTTTTTTTCCCCATTTGATATAAGAAAACAGAGCTGGATAACTGTAACGGGGAATGTTACTGAGTTTTAAACTGCTGATCTGCAATAATAATATATTTCAAGGTAGAGTACAATTTATGATTTATGTAACTCATTTTTATGTCATTCTCTTTAGTTCTACTTTTTAAACCTTTAATCATCTTGCCTCTTGATCTTGTGTTTACCTCTCACTGGGCCATCCAGTTTCTCTCCTTCTCATGCAAACTTCAGAAAAGAATGATCCATCCACAGAGCATCACTTCCAACTTAATCCTTAAAAAGGCTAATCAAAGAATGAGAAAATGTCAAAAGTATCTATAGGGATATAAATAAAACTCTCAGAAATGAAAAAAAAACAAACTGGAAATTTAAAACTCAGTGGACAGAGCCATGGCCTGGCTTGGTACTTAGCTCCCTTTTGGTTCCATGAATTCCAGCCTAAAGAGGCTTGCCTGGAAGGCCATGCCTGCCTGCTTTTATTTCATGTAGTCACCTAGACTGTACAAATCGCTAGAGATACTCTCCTCATTTTAGCAAAACTTGTTATCAGAAAGTGTGTAAATCCACCAAAGAACAAAGAGATATCTGACTGTACAGCCCTATCATTTTCTTCCCTGAATCATTAAGTCCCAGTTATATAGAGTGCAGTTTTGTGAATGAATTATATTTGTAAATATAAGGCATTGTTCAGAAAGAAGGCTAAGAGTTACTTACTGGTACAATATGTTTATGGGTAATTTTGCTGGTAATTCAATAGTTTGTTGGGCATCGATGGTAACACTAAAGAAAACTAGTAACATTAGAGCTCTATCTTTTGATTGGTTGATTAATCTTTAATTATACACAGAATGACTTTTTAGACATAATCTCTAAATAAAGGACAAGGTATTTGGCTCTTAAATTCAACACCATCAGTTTCTGCCAAGCAATTTTATAGGCAACTAGTTAAAGTTTACAAAGAGAATACCTTCAGTTAACCAAGTGTAACAACATAGACAATGGATTGGGTTAGCCAACAAGTTCATTAAGGTTTCTCCATTAAGATGTTATGGAAAAACCTGAACTGTTTAGCCAACTCAGTATCAGTTATGCTGCAAGAAACTAAGAAACTATGAGCTAATCAACCACTTAAAACATTTAACAAAAAGTAGAAGAGTTAACAAATTTGAGACTTTAACAAAATTCATTTCATTTAAATAATTTATACTATATGAAGTTCAGATTCAACAAATTATGTGGATTAACTAAAATAGTTAACTGAAGCTAACATAGCCCAATTTGTTAAGTACTATGGTGACAAGGTATCTGAAATCAACCTGTGGATAATGTATTTATATGAAAGCTTTTTCACTGTTATTTACCTTAAGAATTTTTAAAATCTCATATTAAAATGCTTGTAAGAAAATACTGGTGCATGTAAAAAAATCCCCTCATGGCATAACCTGTAATTGGCCTGATGGTTAGGTTTTGTAACTTGCAACCAAAAGCAAATTAACACACAATTTGATTATTCTCTACTGCCGAATTAACATTTGGAGAAGATTAAACTTCTTGAAGTATGAAGATTTTGAACATATTTGCAGAAGTGCCCCAACTTCTTTCAAGCCATTAGGTTCGTCTATCATTAAATTATGATCAAACAGCACTTTGGGGACCTAAATGAGTTAATTAACTCCCAAAGAATGCTAAGTAGAATCTTGATAACCTAGGAGACACTTGGCACAAATCCAATGAACAAGGTTCAGTAAGTTCCAGGTACATAGGAGGCTATCATCTGGTTCTTTTCTATGATTAAAAACTGTAGGGGATGCCATCCTTGAAAGGAGACCCATGTTTCTGTAACATCATACCTGAGTGCACACCCTTGTCCATGGGACAAGGCAGGTGTGCCACGTGTGCTTAGTCCTCAGTCGTGTCCGAATCTTTGCAACCCCACGGACTGTAGCCCACCGGTCTCCTCTGCCATGAGGATTCCCCAGGCAAAAATACTGGAGTGAGTTGCCATGCCCTCCTCTAGAGGATCTTCCCAACCCAGGTCTCCTGCATTGCAGGCAGATTCTTTACCATCTGAGCCACCAGGAAACTAAGTCTTACCTGGGGAGTCAGAGAATGGAGCTGGGGCTATCAGGTTAGAAGTCAAAATGGAAAGTCCCTGAAAGTAGCAGTTACAGGGAGGGCAGCCCCAAAATGTGAGTGTAAAATTATCTCAGATCTTAGCCTGCAAGCAGGACAAGAACTCCACCGATTTCAGGGCAAATAAACTACAGGAGACCTGAAAGAACTGCCAAGCAGATATTTCAGCATCTACTGGCTCAAGCTGGCCCTGAGTTCAAAGCTGCAGCCCTGACAGGATAGAGTGATGTGGCAAATACTCTCAGCTTTCCACTAAACATTAAGGAGGGGCACACCTCTTGATGAAAGTGAAAGAGGAGAGCGAAAAAGTTGGCTTAAAGCTCAACATTCAGAAAACGAAGATCATGGCATCACTTCATGGGAAATAGATGGGGAAACAGTGGAAACAGTGTCAGACTTTATTTTTGGGGCCCCCAAAATTACAGCGGATGGTGACTGCAGCCATGAAATTAAAAGACGCTTACTCCTTGGAAGAAAAGTTATGACCAACCTAGATAGCATATTGAAAAGCAGAGACATTACTTTGCCAACTAAGGTCCATCTAGTCAAGACTAGTTTTTCCAGTGGTCATGTATGGATGTGAGAGTTGGACTGTGAAGAAGGCCGAGCACCGAAGAATTGATGCTTTTGAACTGTGGTGTTGGAGAAGACTTGAGAATCCCTTGGACTGCAAGGAGATCCAACCAGTCCATTCTGAAGGAGATCAGCCCTGGGATTTCTTTGGGAGGAATGATGCTAAAGCTGAAACTCCAGTACTTTGGCCACCTCATGCAAAGAGTTGACTCATTGGAAAAGACCCTGATGCTGGGAGGGATTGGGGTCAGGAGGAGAAGGGGACGACCGAGGATGAGACGGCTGGATGGCATCACGGACTTGATGGATGTGAGTCTGAGTAAACTCCGGGAGATGGTGATGAACAGGGAGGCCTGGCGTGCTGTGATTCATGGGGTCGCGAAGAGTCAGACACAACTGAGCAACTGAACTGAACTGAACCAGGACTAAGTTATCTGTCCTAAAACTAACGACAAAACCAAAAGAGATCCAGCCTAACAAGCCTACACACAAACCTCTCCAAGTTCTAATATTCTGGCAGTAATTTAACTGTCTTCTAGAACAAAATTCAACACTGGAGGTAGATAATAGAATCCAGAGTCTCTAACATGCATCTTCATACAATAAAAATAATTACTAGAGAGAAAAATAGGAAAATGTGACCTACAGTCAACAGAGAAAAAAACAGCCAATAGAAACACATATACTGATGACCCCAATATTGGACCTAGCAAAGGTGTCAAAATATTAATAACTAGCTAAGTATAAACTGAATAATTTGTAGTAAAAGATGGATATAATGGGTAAAGAAATAGAAAACTCCAGTGGCGATATAAAAACCATAAAAAGAACCAAGGAGACTCCTAAAATTGGTCAGGCTCCTACTGGATGAGATTAACAGCAGATTGAATAATGAAAGAAGGGATCTGTGAACCTGAAGTCAAAAGGAATCATTCAATTTGAAGCACAGAGAGAAAAGTTAGTAGGGGCAAAAAGCCATGATGACCTGTGGGACAGGACAGTCAATACACATATACCTGGAGTTCTTGAAAGAGAGACTGCTGCAGAAAAAAACAGATGATACACTGAGAAAATAAGCCATGACAGGCACATCATATCAAACTGCTGAAAACCAAAAATAAAGAGAAATGTCAAAAGCAGCCAGAGAAAAGGGCACATCATACCCAAGGGAATGAGACGAATGAAAACTAGCTTCTCATTAGAGACAATGAAGGCTGAAGATAACGTGCTGAAAGGATAAAAAGAAAAACATTTCCTACCTAGGATTCTAAACCCAGTAAAAGTATCTTTCAAAATAAAAGGTGAAATAAAGACATTTTCAGACAAACAGAAGCTGAAAGAATTTGTCTCCAACAGAGCTGAGATACAAGAAATGAATATTAAAAGAAGTTCTTCAGGCTGAAGGAAAACCATTCCACAGGAAAGCAAAGACTTGCATGACAGAAAAGAACACTGCAAAAGTTCCTATCTGGGAACTGGAATACACTTTTTTATGTTTTCTTCATTTAAATCGAGAGGAAAAAAAGGTATAATGAGATAACACATAGAACTAAAATATGTAACAGTATGACAAAGGAGGAAAGGGGACTTTAAATGGAATTATACTGAGTCAGAGATCCACATCCCTAACTTATTACAGGTAGGTTCTACTAATTCACAGATGCATACTGTAATCCCAGAGCAAACCCAGGTTGTCTGGCCCCAGAGCAACTTCTCTTAAGGGCTGGGCAATGCTGCTATTTGTCAAGTGTACATTTTGCCACTACTTTGATTTCTTCCTGAAACTGCAATATTGACAATGATGTTGATCATCATTATCATTTTAAACCCATCATGATTGTACTGAGAAATCAATGATTTTCTGAAGGCCTGTCTGTCCTGCTCACAGCCTCTTTAAGGAAGGATGTCTGAGTTGGGTCCTTCCACATAATTGGCTGTGCCCTCTGGCTTGTGGGGCTTCCCTGATAGCTCAGTTGGTAAAGAATCTGCCTGCAATGTAGGTAGACCTTGGTTTGATCTCTAGGTTGGGAAGATCCCCTGGAGAAGGGAAAGGCTGTCCACTCCAGTATTCTGGCCTGGAGAATTCCATGAACTGTATAGTCCATGGGGTCCCAAAGAGCTGGACACAACTGAGCAACTTTCACTTTTCCAGCTTCGACCTATTATATTGGCCACAGTCAATTTTACCAGGTGTCTCTGCCCTAGTTAAGGGCAGCCATCCTTTGGCTGGACATGATTCAGAAGGCCAGGATGATTCAGAAGAAAAGAGTCAGGGGGCTCTCTTTTGGATTATAACAGAATCAATCAGAACCTCTTTCAGGAACCATAGAAGCTGCAGAGGGAGAAATGTGCAGGGAGAAGTTGGGAAACACAAGTAAGAGTAGGTACATGATGACTACTGAGCAGTGGATATCGACATCAAAGTTGAGGCCGCTACCCAGCCATGAGAACTGCTGTGCCCACTGCAAGACAGTCATTTTCCCAGCCATGCCTTCGATGAGGCAGTCACCTTCCTGTCCTCTGTAGTCTTAAAATAAGCCCCCAGCATTTAAGATAATGTGACTGTGCCTTGAAACCTAAAGGGGCATGTCTAAACTGTTCTTTAAAAGCTCCAGACCTGCAGTATATAGCATATTAAACTGAATAATCCAAGCATTAAAAATACCAAAAGGAGGTTATACAGCCTGAGACTTTGTATTACTTTAATACAGGGAATTTTTGTAATGTGCAATAAAAATTACTACACAGTTGTTCAAAAGATAAATGAAAATGTGACTAGTTAAGCATCCACAGTCTTCTCAATGCCATTTAAAAAGCAGGCATTCTTCAAACTGTCATTTAATTCAATCAAGGGTGGGTTGGGAAGCCATTAACAACTCTGCTTGTTTTCCTAGGCTCTTTATATCAAAACAAGAGTAATTTTCAGCCCATAGAGTTCATTTTTAAAGATACCTCAATATATTTTCTCTGTATATACTAATATATAGGCTTGTATATCAAGCCTTTATGTTATCCCTGAAATAGGTTATTAGAAGAACCTATATAAAGGAAGCTGAACGCTGAAGAACTGATGCTTTTGAACTGTGGTGTTGGAGATTCTTGAGAGTCCCTTGGACTGCAAAGAGACCAATCAGTCCATCCTAAAGGAAATCAGTCCTGAATGTTCATTGGCAGAACTGATGCTGACGCTGAAATTTCAATACTTTGGCCATCTGATGCAAAGAGCTGACTCATTGGAAAAGACCCTGATGCTGGGAAAGATTGAAGGCAGGAGGAGAAGGGGACGACAGAGGATGAGATGGTTGTATGGCATCACCGACTCAACGGACATGAGTTTGAGTAAACTCCGGGAGTTGGTGATGGACAGGGAGGCCTGGCATGCTGCAGTCCATGGGGTCGCAGAGAGTCGGACATGACTCTGCAACTGAACTGACTGACTGATACAGCGTACCCAATTCAACTTGAAAAAACCAACTCTTCCTTGTGAACTGAGTCATGAGAGCTTTGTTTCACATCAATCTGAAGATCTGTGTAAACACATAAGCTTTCAATTATTACTTCTTAAGAAAATCACCTCAAAAATCACCATATTCACCACTAATAATCACTTTCATTTACTTGACATCCAAATACTCTCTAAAATCTTACAATTTCCAGCTGTAATTATTTTGAAGTTCAGTATTCATATCTTTGCATTTTTAAAGCAATATGCAATTCTTAATATTTTGACGTTAGTAAATGGTTCTTGATTATCTTGAATTTACAGCTAAGAAAAGGATTTAAACATAATGAATTTATTAAGGACACACAATGAATCAGTGGCAGAACTAGGAAAGAAATGTTTTACTTTCTAGCTTTTAGATTAAAAATTACAAGTTTTCAAACCAGTTGAATAAAGTTGTTAACGCATTTCCTTATATGTTCAAATTATCATACAATTATGCTCATTTCACATACTAGCAAGGTGATGCTCAAAATCCTTCAAGCTAGGTTTCAACAGTACGTGAACCAAGAACTTCCAGAGGTACAAGCTGGATTTAGAAAAGGCAGAAAAACCAGAGATCAAATTGCCAAAATACATTCAATTCAGTTCAGTCGCTCAGTCATGTCCGACTCTGCGACCCCATGAATCGCAGCACACCAGGCCTCCCTGTCCATCACCATCTCCCAGAGTTCACTCAGACTCACGTCCACAGAGTCAGTGATGCCATCCACCCATCTCATCCTCGGTCGTCCCCTTCTCCTCCTGCCCTCAATCCCTCCCAGCATCAGAGTCTTTTCCAATGAGTCAACTCATAAGGTGGCCAAAGTACTGGAGTTTCAGCTTTAGCATCATTCCTTCCACAGAAATCCCAGGGTTGATCTCCTTCAGAATGGACTGGTTGGATCTCCCTGCAGTCCAAGGGACTCTCAAGAGTCTTCTCCAACACCACAGTTCAAAAGCATCAATTCTTTGGCGCTCAGCCTTCTTCATAGTCCAACTCTCACATCCATACATGACCACTGGAAAAACCAGTCTTGATTAGATGGACCTTAGTCAGCAAAGTAATGTCTCTGCTTTTCAATATGCTATCTAGGTTGGTCATAACTTTTCTTCCAAGGAGTAAGCGTCTTTTAATTTCATGGCTGCAGTCACCATCTGCAGTGATTTTGGAGCCCCCAAAATAAAGTCTGACACTGTTTCCACTGTTTCCCCATCTATTTCCCATGAAGTGATGGGACCAGATGCCATGATCTTCATTAGATCATAGAAAAAGCAAGGAAACTCCAAAAAAAATCTACTACTACTTCATTGACTATGCTAAAGCCTTTGACTATGCAAATCACAACAAACTGTGGAAAATTCTAAAAGACATGTGAATACAAGCCACTTTACCTATATCCTGTATGCAAGATAAGGAGCAACAGTTAGAACTGGTCGTGGAAAGAGAGACTGGTTCAAAATTGCTAAAGGAGTATGTCAAGGCTGTATATTATCGTCCTGCATATTGAACTTATATGCAGAGTACATCATGTGAAATGCCATGCTGGATGAACACAAGCTGGAACAAGACTGCCAGGAGAAATATCAACTACCTGATATGCAGACGACACCATCTCAATGGCAGAAAGTGAAGAAGAACTAAAGAGCTCCTTATGAGGGTGAAAGAGGAGAATGATAAAAGCCGGCTTAAGACTTAACCTTCAAAAAACGAAGACCATGGCATCCGGTCCCATCACTTCGTGGCAAATAGATGGGGGAAAAGTGGAAACAGTGACAGATTTTATTTTCCTGGGCTCCAAAATCATGGTGGACAGTGACTGCAGCCATGAAATGAAAAGATGCTTACTCCTTGGAAGAAAAGCTATGGCAAACCTGGACAGGGTATTCAAAAGCAGAAACATCACTTTGTCTACAAAGGTCCATTATAGTCAAAGCTATGGCTTTCCCAGTAGTCATGTAAGGATGTGAGAGTTGGACCATAAAGAAAGCTGAGTGTCAAACAATTGATGCTTTCAGATTAGGATTCTGGAGAAGGCTCTTGGGAGTCCCTTGGATAGCAAGATCAAACCAGTCAATCTTAAAGAAAATCAGCCCTGAGTATTCACTGGAAGGACTGATGCTGAAGCTGAAGCTCCAACACTTTGGCCACCTGATACAACGAGCCAACTCATTGATAAAGACCCTAATGCTGGGAAAGACTGAGGGCAGGAGGAGAAGTGGGTGTCAGAGAATGAGATGGTTGAATGGCATCACTGATTTAATGGACAGGAGTTTGAGCAAACTCAAGGAAATTGTGAAGGGCAGGAAGTCTGGCATGCTATAGTTCAGGGATCTCAAAAACTTGGACATGACTTAGAAGCTGAACAACAATCATATCCTCTGGAAATACCTATAGAACACAAAATCTTTGCCTAAAAGCTAGTTCCGTATCTCTCCTTGGCAGTATAAAACAACTTGCAGATGGTACAACTGTGTCTGTCTCAGGAAACAAGCACTTTAACTGGGTGTTAAGGAGACTGGGAATGTTTCCTCATTTTCAATACATCCACTCACAGTTAGGACATTTGAGGCATTAAAAGAAAAGAGTTATATACCCAGATGGGATCTTGGATGGGCTTGTTGTTGCTGTTCAGTCGCTCATTCATGTCGGGCTCTTTGTGACCCCATGGACTACAGCACACTAGGCTTTCCTGTCCTTTACTATCTGCCAGAGTTTGCTCAAACTCGTGTCCATTGAGTTGGTGATGCCGTCCAACCACCGCATCCTCTGACACCCACTTCTCCTCCTGCCCTCAATCTTTCCCAGCATCAGGGTCTTTTCCAATGGGTTGGCTCTTTGCATCTGGTAGCCAAAGAACTGGAGCCTCAGCTTCAGCATCAGTCCTTCCGATGAATATTCAGGCAGAGTTGATTTCCTTTAGGATTGACTGGTTTGATCTCCTTGCTATCCAGGGACTCTCAAGAATCTTCTCTGCACCACAGTTCGAAAGAATCAATTATTTGGCGCTCAGCCTTCTTTATGGTCCAACTCTCACATCTGTACATGACTAGTGGAAAAACCATAGCTTTGACTATATGGACTTTGGTCGACAAAGTGATGTCTCTGCTTTTGAATACACTGTCTAGGTTTGTCATAGCCTTTCTTCCAGGGAACAAGCAGCTTTTAATTTCATGGTGACAGTCACCATCCACAATGATTTTGGAGCCTAAGAAAATGAAGTCTGTCACTACTTCCAATGTTTCCCCATCTATTTGCGATTAAGTAATAGAACTGGATGCCATGGTCTTCGTTTTTTAAACGTTGAGTTTCAAGCCAGCTTTTTCACTCTCCTCTCTCACTTTCATCAAGAAGCTCTTTAGTTCCTCTTCCCTTTCTACCATAAGGGTGGTGTCCTCTGCATGTCTGAGGTTATTGGTATTTCTTCTAGCAATCTTGATCCTAGCTTGTGCTTCATTCAGCCTGGCATTTCACATGATGTACTCTGTACTCCAGTTTTGTTACTTTTTATCTGTCTTTCTACATTTTCTGCTCTTAAGATTCTGCTGTATTCAATTGACAGACTAATAATCAATGTAATGGAGAAAGTGTTAGTCACTCAGTCATGTCTGACTCTTTGCAAATTCATGGACTAGTTTGCCAGGCTCCTGTATCCATAGAATTCTCCAGGCAAGAATACTGGTGCGGGTAGCCACTCCCTTCTCCAGGGTGATCTTCGCAATCCAGTGACTGAACCCAGGTCTCCTGTACTGCAGGCAGATTTTTTACCATCTGAGCCACCAGGGAAGTCCAAGAGTCCTTTGCAAATACTGTTAGTAGGAATGTAAATTGGCAAGCTTTTTACAGTTCATTTTGGCATAATTACCAAAATTTTATATATAC
Source organism: Nanger dama (assembly GCA_917880005.1). Taxonomy (NCBI): domain Eukaryota; kingdom Metazoa; phylum Chordata; class Mammalia; order Artiodactyla; family Bovidae; genus Nanger; species Nanger dama. The sequence continues at coordinate 29,772,119 of CAKJTW010000003.1, forward strand.
AGAGTGTTCAACAAATTCACGTATAGATCAGATTGATTCAGCAGAAACACCAATGTGAGTCGAGATACACACACAAAGATCAATGCAACATTGTCTGAAATAGTGAAAAATGAAATGAACCTATGCATTAGAGGTAACAGAGCAGGCCTGAGACTACTGTCCTAAAAAGGCTTGCTTTGCAAGGTTGTCCCTCATCTGGAGTCTGGGAATCCAGCAGGTAAACAGTTCTCTACACTGATATGAAGCTTTCCCTAAAGATCCACACCTGGGTAAATGAAGCATCATGGCACTGAGACACTGTCTAACCCAGAGCCACCCCACACTGAAGCTCAACTGGTTTCAAATAAATTTTCCTTAATGTTTAAGCCATCTGAAGTGGGATTTTACTGCTTTCAGTCCATCTGGATTTCCACTTCTGTTGGCTTATATAAAACTGACTCTGAAATTATAAGCCAGAGCCCTGTATATGTATCCTAGATACATCACTAACTTTATGAATGTGGGCAAGGCGTTTATCATCCACAGGTATAGGTTTTTCATTGTACAAATGAAATGATACCTTTTAAAAGAACTGTAGTGAAAAAATAATAGGGAAACTCACTGTTTTGGTTATACAATTTTTGTAAAGTTTAATGATCAGAAAAAGCCTAGCAAATAACCTGGTATATGAGTCGCCAGGTAATGGATCCATATCTCTGCATGCCCCAAGGCTAGAATATTTAAACCCTAGAAGCTCTGTCCAATATACAGATCATAGAAACTGTCCATCAATTATCAGAAAAATCTGAAATCAGCCAAGGGAAACAATTCTGTTTCACAGCTAACGTTATAGCACAGATTCTAATAAATGAAATTTTTATCTGGGCTAGCATTAGTTATTTTCACTCACAGGGCATTTGCAGAATTCCTGAACATACCACATGGGAAAAGAACCTGGAGTATAATCAACTTTAAGACAGGCTGAGGCAGCCGCATGATGTGGAGGTGGCCTGCTACTGGCAGCAATTCAAACAGTATGGCTGAAGCAACCGCCATCTAAATCTCTTAAATGAGAAATTAACAGAGAGGCACATTCATGAGGCTACAGAATTTTTTTGTGAGTACCAACTTTCTGTACCCCAGTCATGTTCTGAAATATATATTACCACTCTTAAAGGTTTTACTAGAAATAATCAGTATTTAAATGTTGTACCTAGTGTATTGACTAATCATATGCATAAATGGACATATACATAGATATATCTGTACATACACAAACATGCATGTATACATACTGACATGTTAGGCCAAAGAGAGCTTTAAAACAAGCACCAAAGGATACTTAATTGATACAGAGATAGAAACTGAGCTTCCTAAGTTATTAATCATATAAGCTACTGACCATATAAGTCTCAAATATTAAAAAATAAAGCAAATAAGGAAAAAATTTTAGTGCACTTTACAACATAATATATAAAATATTTAATATACACCATAAATCTGTTACCAAACTTTAGATATAATAAAATAACTAACCATTTACATGTGAGTAAGTGAGTAGGTCAAAGTCGCTCCGTCATGTCCAGCTGTTTGCGACATCATGATTATAAAGTCCATGGAATTCTCCACCAGGCCAGAATACTAGAGTGGGCAGCCTTTCCCTTCTCCAGGGCATCTTCCCAACCCAGGGGTCGAACCAAGGTCTCCCGCTTCGCAGGTGGATTCTTTACCAGCTGAGCTACCAAGAAAGTCCAAGGATACTGGAGTGGGAAGCCTAGCTTTTTGTTCTCTGTTTTCTTCTCCTCTTGGGTGCAGTGAACTCTAAAGACAAAAATTAAGGCGTCTGTGAGATCTAAAAAAGAATACTTAATTGATAACACACACTAAACTAAATAGGTTGGTATAACAGTAAGAACACCTTCACAACAAAGATAGCAGAAATCTTAAACCTGACATATACATGATTTTTTCCCTTCAAAATGACATTGCAGTTGTAGACTTACTAATGTAGATCCCAATCATCCTAAATGCTACTTGATAATAAGCTACTCGGAGGTTGTTTCCTATGGGTATGCCCTCCCTATAGTTAGTATGGGCCCAGCATGCCAGATCGGAACAGTATCTGGGCCAGTGCTAACATAAAGTGACTGAGATGTCAACTGCTTTCCAACTGACATCTTAGTCACTTGCTGTTAGTTAGCACTGGCCCAAAACACTAGCACCATACATCTTTTGGCTACCATGGCACATGCCATGACCAATACCCAAGTTAAGTCTCCATCTAGAAACAGTCGAGAGCCTAAAGGCACTGATTATTAAAAACAAAGCACATAACAGAAGATACAAAACATGAAAATTATGGAAGACATAGAAGAAAGAAATATTCCCCATCAATGAAAAGTAAAAGATGACAGAAAAAGGAATGAGAAAAGACAAAGACAAAATTAAGAAGAAAAAGAAAACAGATTCCTGGAAGGCAGCGGCATCAGGCCAAGAGTATACACAGCAAGTCTGAGACCTGGTGGAGACCTCCTTAAAAAGACGACAGTGATAAAATGCCTAATGTGTTCAAGTGTTTCAAGGGGAAGGCTTATACACTGAGCAATGGTCTGAGGATGAATTAGTGATAAGTACATAAAGAAACAATAAGGCAAAAAAATTATTAACTGTCTAAGGCCAACAATAAATGCTCAGATTAAGAGAGAATCACAGATTGTGTTAGATGGTCCTGCTGCTAATAATGTTTCATAAATGCTGAATATTCATGTAACTAAAATAATGACTATACTTGGAGGGTGGGGGATAGGAAGTATCATATGTTTGGATTGGGCGGTGAAGAATATATAAAATTATTATACTATAACATCTTGGCGTGGTGATAGAGGTAACCAGATATATATATATACACATATCTCATGGTGATCGCTTTTAGTGTAGAGAAATATCCATTATGTTGTGCACCCGTTAGATTAAGGAGAACTAAATCCTCGTCCTCCTCAGTGTAGGAAGTCAACAGATAATTCATACAACTGAAATATGAATAAGTGACAATATAAACATGCTATTTAGAAACATGGAGGTCAATACCAAAATAATTATGAAAGAGTTAAAAGTGGTTGTCTCAGGGAATAAGAAATGGGAGTCAGTATCAGAAGTCCATGGTTTCTTATAATCAGTATAAAATTGTTAATTATTAAATTATATGCTTACGTATTTAATAAAAACCAAATTTTAAAAACTCACAGTCTGATAGATTTTAGAATGTGACTTGCCAGGTAGCCATAAAAGTGTACATGTGTTTGTTTACTTGCAATAAAAGCCACTAGACAAAACTAGAAAGCAACTCTAGTCTGAAACTATACAGGACTATATAGGATTATAAAGAACTGTTTTATGCTGACACAAGCAAATCACAGAAGCACTCAGACTTCTGAAGGAACAAATGCTCTCCTGTCTTTGTCTTCCGTATGGCTCCACAGCACCCTGTCTCTTTACCATAATGTACTGGGTCATTTTTTTTTCACACTAAGCCATAAGGTTCTTTGGGGTTTAGACTGATCTGATTCATTAAATAGTACCTTAGGCCCACTATGACCCACTCACTCGCCTCAGATTTATTCACTGTGATCAAAATAAAACAGTTCTTAAAACTCTTGTACTGTATATCTTTATAGTCCCATAACTAGCTAACTACTTTAAACATAATAGGCACTCAGTAAATGTTTGCTGAATGAATACAGCAGCAAAATGGAAAAGTCATTAGGTAGATTCTTGATATGTATTATATACATTATCATTGATGGATTACCAAATATCAAGCCTAGCCAGCTAAATATGACTTATTCTCTATGTTACTGTAATTATTATTAGAGATAATTAGTTAAACTATTGTTTAATAAATATTATAAATTATGAAAACCACAGCAACACAAAAAGATACAGCTATTTTAACTCATATTGTATAATTTATCATTTAGTTACAATCATCATATCACAGGTAAAAATTTTACATTTACTAGAATTTGAAATGAGAAATTTTTAGCAATAAAGTATTTTTTAAAAAGTTATATCCAGTAACTCACTTTGTGAACTTTGCCCTTGTTAGGAATACATTTCAGAAACCCTCACGATTACAGATAGTCACTTAATAATAACGATGTATTCCCTCTCCACTGACCACTGACCGCTGCCGCTCCATATCCATTCATTTACTGTATTATCACTTACTTTTAAGTGTCAGGATTAATGGTATGATTAATGGTAAAATTCTCCAGTGTACCAAAGATAAAAACATCACAGGAACACACAGTTGTCATGCTTTTCTGGGTTCTAAACCTTGATGCTCTACAAAGAGTTTGACAAAATTTCATCTGTACCTCTTTCACTAAAACTTTCATTCTCCTCATCCTCTTCTGTAACCACAGGCATACTCAGACTTAAAGATTTATCTTCCATATGTATATTCTGCATGTCACCTGGAAATAGTTAAACAAGTAATTTTATATGAAAACAAAGAATGTTAATCTTTGAGAAAAATTTTATACAAATTATGACAATACTATAATAGCACATATTAGGTGTTTAAAAGCTAAAATTGTAATGGTGAACAGAAATATGCATTTTAAAATATACAACATTTTTTAAAGTATTAATATATTTATACCTATGTTTTGAAAATAACCTCTAATTCTTGAAAAGGGAAGAAACAAAATTAGCCAAACACTGATACAGGATTCAATCCTTATCACACACATATGGGTTATATCTGCAGACACCACAGAATAACCATGTGTGACTTCAAGTTAATTACAAATGTAATTCTAACATTAATAGTCTTTTGTTTTTAAGACTGATATGGACTTAATGACAAATATTCTGTATCGGTTGCTGAACACCAGAATGCTGTCCAAGAACCATTATCAAATAAAACAACCTGAAATTAAGGCAATTCTCACATAAACAAGCATACACACAAAATCTGTTCTTTTTAGGATCATTATTCACTAATTTAACAAACAATTGTAAGATCACATTACAGTGAAAGAAAATGTGCACAAACTTCAGAAACACAGTAAGATTGGAGGTTTTCTATACCAACCTTCTGTTGCGGGAAGAAATATCCTCATCAAATTATCAAATACCATTGTGCTATCAGATCTCATTCAGCATATCATTTTCTGGTCATGGAAACCCCTTGACACAGTCACTCTTTATTTCTTATACTTCCTGATTCTTCTCCACAACACTTATTCCACCTGTTATCTGTAGTAATTTGTCTCTTTATAGCCTGCCTCTTCCCACTAGAATATAAACTTCACAAGGACAGATTCTGGTTTGTTTAGGTTGAAGTGTCCCCAGCACTTAGAAAAGTGCCTGGCACAGAGGAGGGCCTCAATACACAGTGAATAATCAAATATGGATTCAAGTATTTTATAACACAGTATTTCACAGAGTATTTATGTTACTAAGTACCTGCCAGTAGAGAAGGCAACAAATTCAAGGAAAATGAGTTTAAGCTTTCTGCTCTGAACACACATATGCTGGCATCTTAATGGGATGAAGATTTTATGGAATGAAGAGACTGCTCTAAGTTCAGTTCAGTCACTCAGTCGTGTCCAACTCTTTGCGACCCCATGAATTGCAGCACACCAGGCCTCCCGGTCCATCACCAACTCCTGGAGTTCACTCAAACTCATGTCCATCGAGTAGGTGATGCCATCCAGCCATCTCATCCTCGTTCGTCCCCTTCTCCTCCTGCCCCTAGTCCCTCCCAGCATCAGAGTCTTTTCCAATGAGTCAACTCTTCGCATGAGATGGCCAAAGTACTGGAGTTTCAGGTTTATCATCAGTCCTTCCAAAGAACACTCAGGACTGATCTCCTTTAGAATGGACTGGTTGGATCTCCTTGCAGTCCAAGGGACTCTCAAGAGTCTTCTCCAACACCACAGTTCAAAAGCAATTCTTCAGCGCTCAGCTTTCCTCACAGTCCAACTTTCACATCCATACATGACCACTGGAGAAACCATAGCCTTGACAAGACAGACCTTTGTTGCCAAAGTAATGAATGGTCTCTCCTTTTGAATATACTAGTTAGTCATAACTTTTCTTCCAAGGAGTAAGCATCTTTTAATTTCATGGCTGAAGTCACCATCTGCAGTGATTTGGGAGCCCAAAAAAGTCTGACACTGTTTCCACTGTTTCCCCACCTATTTCCCATGAACTGATGGGACCAGATGCCATGATCTTCATTTTCTGAATGTTGAGCTTTAAGCCAACCTTTTCACTCTCCTCTTTCACTTTCATCAAGAGGCTTTTTAGTTCCTCTTCCCTTTCTGCCATAGGGTGGTGTCATCTGCATATCTGAGGTTACTGATATTTCTCCCGGCAATCTTGATTCCAGCTTGTGCTTCTTCCAGCCCAAAGTTTAGATGAAGTTAACTAGTAAAAAGCTTCCATTTTAAACACAATTCAAACCAAGATTATAATCAGTACAATCTATCCCAAATTACTAATACTCTTAACAATCTTGCGCCATGTCCATCCATATCAACTATTAATGGTTTTTTCAAACTCACATTTCTAACCTAAGAGAATCTATGCAACAATGTCAAGGGAAGGATTTCTGAGTTTAAAACTGTCAGCTGTGCAAGAAAACCTTCATCTAGTCACATGATGATTAACTACATTTTATATATCATTTCTACATTAAATGAGTAAGTTTAAAGAAAGGCAATGTTCTCCAAAAGCTTGGGGCTGGTGCACGGGGATGATCCAGAGAGATGATATGGGGTGGGAGGTGGGAGGGGGTATCAGGATTGGGAGCTCATGTACACCTGTGGCTGATTCATGTCAATGTATGGCAAATCCAATACAGTATTGTAAAGTAGAATAAAGTAAAAATAAAATTTAAAAAAAGGAATAAAAAAAAATAATAAAATGCTTCATCCAGTTATGCAGCTAGGAACCAGGAAGTGAACATACAAAACTTCAGGATGTTTATCTCAGAGTCAACATATTAAATAAAAGCTATAAAAGCTCAGGCTATGTTCCTCAGGCCTTTATCCAAAACCTAATTATTTTACATAAAACTGAAATGAACGGCCAACCTGCTTCTTAAAACTCACTAGTTAAAGCAGCAGCAAAAGGGCAAAAAACTGCTGTTTGCACACTGAGAACATAAAGATACCTACCACAACAAATATGACAGAAAAACAAGGACAGTCCTGCATCCCGAAGCCACAGTATAATGATCAACTCAAGATATCTGATAGGATTACATTACAAAATCCAGTAAAAGAATATGCTCATGATGAAAACCCTGAATCATAAAGCGAAAACTAAATTATGTTTAGAAAACTAAATTCACTGTTCAAGAAAATAGGAGAGCATAAAATACATGTAAAAATGATAAATGCACATTGTAGAAAACAAGAACCATATACATGTAGTACGCTTTAGAAAGATATCAACCAGAATAATTAACTGTTTAAAAAGTAAGTTTTGACATTTAAATCATTAACCTCAGTTATCCACAAAACTAACTTCCTAGAGGGTGTCACGTTGATAGTTTTCCTCTGCTCCAAGCTCATCACGTGGGATACAATTATAAATCACAGATTATTGCTCCATCTCAACACATATGATTACAGGACATACAGCTAGAATACAACAATTACTTAAGTGCATGTCTAATCTGAGCTCCAGAGCCACATTTCCAATTACCTAAGAGATAACAAGTATGGCAGTTAAGGACATAGGCTTTGAATCAAGCAGACTGCCACTCAAGTCTCAGCTCTAAATATGAGTTAGGTGACCTTGGACGTGGGAAAAAAGTTCAGCAGGAAGTGTTACACTGCTATATTTAAAATGGATAACCAACAAAACCGATTGTATAGCACATGGAACTCTGCTCAGTTTTATGTGCCAGGCTGGATGGGAGGTGGAGTTTGGGGGAGAATGGATACATGTACATGTAGGGCTGAATCCCTTCACAGTTCAGCTGAAACTATCACAACACTGTTAATTGGCTATACCCCAATACAAAATGTTTTTGGTGTTAAAAAAAAATTTTTTTTTTTTTAATTGAAAAGGAAGAGTGTTACATAAGCAATAGTTGTTATATCTTCACCATCATGTAACACCATTACTATTAACTGATGTTCTTCCAGAAGCCTGCATGTTATGTTCTAGGAATGGTGAACAGGTATAGCCAAAGCTTAAGTAATACAAAGTGGGTAAATCCAATCAATATACATGAGCACCTATTTATGCACTAGACACCCTTTACAAGAATTGAGCTTGGAAAGGCAGATTGCAGCAAATTCTTCCCCTAATTGAAATCTTCATCCTGTGATCCTTACTCTGTTAAAGTCACCGACATTCCCCCAGTTGCTGAGGCTGTAAGCGTCTATCTCATCTGTCTCCACCAGCCTCTGTATGTGGTTACCTGTAGATAGCCACTGGCTCTCCTAACTGTCAGTCTGCTTGTCTAATTCCTACAACCACCTGGCCAGATTACTCCTCAACAGCCTTTTACTTAGAGCTCCTATTTTCAGTTTGTTCCCACCTAACTACCACACTACTCCCAGATTGATCTTCTTAAAATTGGTCATACCACTTGCTTGCTCAGCAATCTCACAAGACTCCCCTTCTGCCTACTAAATGAAGTCCAAATTTCTTGGTTCCACACTTCAGGCCTGGTCACAATCCAATTCTCAACATATTTTCCTATATTAACAGTAACTCTTCAATACAGCAGTCACAATCCACATAAAATGGAAACTTTCTATCCTGTACTTCCAACCACCTTGACTTTTTTCATGTCAATCTTGTCTTAGTCTAAGCAATTATTTTACATTTGTTTGCTTTTTAATCTTTGGATTTTTCCTGATTACTAAACATGGTTATCATCTAAAAGTTAAACATTATGGTAATTTATGGACTTAGAAATTTCCATGATCCCAGTCCCTGAGAATTAACCTCTGTTCTATGCATCTAGTTTTATACATATATATATATATAAATTCTGTCTACATATTTTTTATTAAAGTATAGTTCACTTACAATGTAGTTTCTAGTGTACAAAAAAGTGATTTAGTTTGTAAATATATATATGTGTGTGTGAGTGTCTACAGTGTTGTCGCTCAGTCGTGTCCAACTCTTTGCAACCCCATGGACTACACAGCCTACTAGGCTCCTTTGTCCATGGAATTCTCTAAACAAGAATACTGGAGTAGGTAGCCATTCCCTTTTCTAGGGGATCTTCCTGACCCAGGGATCAAACCTGAGTCTCCTACATTGCAGGCAGATTCTTTACCATCTGAGCCATCAGGGAAGCCTTGATTACTTGATTATACATATTACTCTTTTTCAGGTTCTTTTCTATTATACTTTATAATAAGATATTGAATATGCTTTCCTGTGCTATACAGCAGGACCTTGTTGTTTATCTATTTTATATTACAGTAGCTTTGTGTCTACATATGTATTTATTAACAAATGAATCATACTCTTCTTTAAAAAACATTTTCACTAAGCAATGTGTCATTATTTTTGGACATATTTTCCTGTCAGTATACAGAAAACTTTCTCCAGCTTTTTAGGAACAGCAAAATATTCCTTTATATGGACAAAAACTTTATGTACCCAATTTTTCAATGTTATACATTTGAGTTGTTAACAGTCTCTGCCATTTCAAATAATCCTGCAATGAATGTCCTGTGTGTTTTTGTCGCTTAGACAAATCCCTAGAAATCAAAAATACTCTTCTACTTTAATGAACTTTTTGATTAAAGAGAATCTTTTAGTAAGCACTTGAGTCTTTATTAAGGTGAAGAATAACATTTACCTCTGCTTCAAAATATTTACAACACCTTCTGAGCTATAATAGTAGCTGGAATAACTGAGTTATAATTAAAGATCTTAAAGTACATTTTACTGTACTTTCTTTCTGATGGGTTAAATCCTCCCTAATACACCTAGGTAAATTCAATAACAAATCTCAGCCATCTTTAAAAGTTATTTTCAGAGTTTTAACTTAAAACTTAAAGTTAAGTTGAACAAAATACATTAAGTAAAATATGGCTAGTGAAGGAAGCGATCTTTCACAAATTACATGTGTCAAATGTTTCAGATGAAAAGGAACTTTCATTTAATTTCTTTCCTAGCTTGCATTTGGCTCCTTCTTTGCTCTTCAACTGCATAAAAAAACTGTTTCCTGAAAGGAAAGAAGATTATGTTTTGCCACTGATCTAACTATCTCTTCCCACTTTTCTGGGTCTGAAGCTGCTGTCTCTAAAAAGTGCCATCTCACTTTGCTTTCCAGCAGCTAGTACTGGAGAAATCTTGAATAGCTTATGTACAAAACTTTTTAAATTTTATTTTGGTGAGGTTTCAGTGAGATCTACTAGGTATGCATCCTAAAGCTTAATTTGCTTAAAATGGACTCTCCTTTGGTGTGGTCTCTTTGAAGGCTGATTGAGAGAAAGAAAAACCAAGAAACTAATTGTTTTGATCTGAAAATTGATGTGTCTTTCTGAAATAAAGAAGCATTCTCAAAAAAAAAAAATTGTTTTCCCGATGTTAAGTAGCTTGACCTCTCTGCTGCACTTAAATAAGATCAACTATTAATAAAAACTGCCTGTGCAGGTTTCTAAAACTAAGCATCTTTGCTGATACCTTACAAAAAGCAATCAAATCTACCAAAAGTTAAGTATAATCAAACGAATCTGTCTTTACCTCATGTCCTCTGCTTTGATTTGAATTAGTACGTAATAAAATTCACCATTTTAAAGGTAGTACAGATCTAGGAGTTTAGATAAACACAGTCATGCAAGCACCACTGCAATCAAACTACAGAACAGATCATCACACCAAAAATTTCCTTCGTGCCCTTTTGCAGTCGTCACTTCTCTCCACCACCACTTGCGAGGAATCAATCGTTTTTATGTCCCTGTAGATTCACCTTTTCCAGAATATCTTATAAATGGAGCCATACTGTATATAGCTTTTCTTGTGTCTCACTTCTTTCACTTAGCACAGTACACTGAGATTTATCTGTGTTATTAGATGTATCAGTAGTTCTTTTATTCCTGAGTAGTATTCAACCGTATGGCATATCACGTTTGTTTACATAATGTCCAGCTGAAAACATTTAGGCTGATTGCAATCTTTTGTAATTTGAATGAAACTGCTATAAACTTACATATACAAATTTTTGTGTGAATGTATTTCTCTTGGGTAAGTATCAAGGAGCGGGATTGCTGTGTTATATGGTCAGTATATGTTTAACTTTATGAGAAACTGACAGTTTTCCATGGTCAGTATATGTTTAACTTTATGAGAAACTGCCAGTCTTCCAGAGTGACTATACCATTCTGAATTCCCACAAAAATGTATGAAAGTTCCACTTAGCTCTAAAATATTTACTATCTGGCCCTTTACAGAATGTCTGTTGACTCCCAACAGCTAGAGAATATTTTTAAAAATCAAGAATGGATGCTAGATTTAATCAAATGTTTTCTTGGGTAACTATTAAAATGAATTCACATTTTCCCCTTTAACCTATTTACACAGCAAATCATACTGACAGATTCCTAACTGCACCATCCCTGCATCATAGAATGAATGTATACAGTCAAGCTGTTCTTTTTTTTATATACACGTTTCAATGCCATTCTCCCAAATCATCCCACCTTCTCCCTCTCCCACAGAGTCCAAAAGTCTGTTCTATACATGTGTCTCTTTTGCTGTCTGTATCTGAGATTCTTTTGAAACATATAACTTAGAATTTTTTCATTAATACTTATGAGACTGGCCTAACAGCTTTCTTCACAATACATGCTAGTCTTGTAAAGAAAACTAAAAAAAATTCTCCTTCAGAAGTATTTCTTAATTATCCTTAACAAATGTAGTGTCTCCGCCTCTCAATTCTCAAAGCACTTCATGCATTAATTGATGGAACTTATCATACCTAGACTATATTAAAGGTACTAAACTTTAATTCTCCCTCTACTATCTCAATATAGGAAAAAAACATGCTAAAAGGCTATTAACATATGTTCATATATTGCTGCAGTGGCTTTCTGTGTGCTTCTTATGTCAGGCACTAAATATTTAGTATGTTATACTTTTTTTCCCTTCAGCCGGCTAATCAGATTCCAACTTTATGTATGGTGAATATATTTGTGCAGTGGTTAAAAATTAAACTACGTGAGTACACGAATTCACATTTTTAAAAACCAAACAGCAAAGTTAACTTTATAGATAAACTACTTCAAAAGAAAAGCAGGTACAGCTTAGTTAGTACAGCTAATGGAAAATATGGTTTATAGAATGTGCTACTTATCATAACTTATTCTGCGTGTAAGTTTGATTCACACACAAAAATTACTAATGAAGTATAATATGGATAATTCTAAACTGATTCTGTAACTAACCATATCACTTGGACAAGTCATTTAATCTGTATGGGCCTAAATTTTTATCATCTATGCAACAATCAATTTTATGACTTCTAGGGTCCCTTTCAGTAGTAAGATTCCAAGAATCTAAGATAATTTATTTTTAATATTAATCTCACAAGGGTCTTAAACAAGTATCTAATGCTTTTTAATAAAGAAAACATGGTGAGGGAAGACAGTACCTAAGACCCATTCTCCTTTTAAGGTTCTCAAGAGGTACCTCTGTCTCTGGAAGACACTTTCCTTCCTGCTGGTTTCAACGTTTCTTTGTTTCTTCTTTTCCTAGTTGTTTTGGTTTGTACTTGGCTGGATTCAGAATCAGAAATGTCAACTTTGACCTGACGGTGCCTTCTTGACTTCGATGCCTAAACAGTTAGAAATCTAATTAATCAAATGAATAACAAAATGAATCCAACAATATGTCATTTATGGAATGGCAAAACATTACTGCATGGCAAATAGAAGGGGAAAAAGTGGAAGGAGTGACAGACTCCCTCTTCTTGGATTCCAAAGTCATTGTGGACGGTGACTGCAGCCACGAAATCAGAAGACGATTGCTTCTTGGCAGGAAATTAATGACAGGCCTAGACAGTGTGTTGAAAGCAAAGACATTACTCTGCTGACAAAAGTCCATATAGTCAGCGCTAGTGGTCTTCCTGGTGGTCATGTATGGCTATGAGAGCTGGACCATAAAGAAGGCAGAATACCAAAGAATCGATATCTTTGGACTGTGGTGCTGGAGAAGACTTCTGAGAATCCCCTGGACAGCAAGGAGATCAAACCAGTCAATCTTAAGGGAGATCAACCCTGAATATTCACCAGAAGGACTGATGATGAAGCTGAAGTTCCAGTCTTTCGGTCATCTGATGTGAACAGATGACCCACTGGAAAAGTCCGTGATGCTGGGAAATATTGAGGGCAGAAGGAGAAGAGAGCATCAGAGGATGAGATGGCTGGAGGGCACTACCAAAGCAATGAACATGAACTTGGGCAAACTCTAAGAGATGGTGAGGGACAGGGAAGCTTGAGGTCCTGCAGTCCACGTGGTTGCAAAGAGTCGGACATGACTAGGCAACTGAACAACAGGTCATTTAGGGAATGACAAAACAGACAAAGATGAGGAAAAATTTACAGAAATACTTGTCGTAAAGCATTTCCCATGATGCTTGCTTGCTTAATATTTGTCACAAGTGTATATACCCCTTTATCTTTATAACAGGAAGAGGTCCCTGCAGCTGTCATCATCATCTATTCAAACTGGGTTAAAATTTCCTTATTGCGTTAAACTGTTGTAGATGCATGGCTGGAGGTGGAGGTAAAAAGGGCAAGTATATTTTTCCCAGCTAACAACCTATTCTCCTTTTCTTCTAAAAACATTTTATTTTCCTTTGTTAGCACCCACGTATTTCAAGTGAAACTACTTTATACCCAGCTCTCCATATGGTCATGTGGCCCCAGTCTAGTCAAAATAAGCCTCACATCCCCAAGGCCACCAGGGGATGGGCGTGTGATCTGCCATAGGTGATATAACTCAATTTTTGACATCTGTTTAACTATTAGAAAGGAAAATTCTCCCTGTCCACTGAACCGAAAGCTGGGAAGGCTGGAGTTGTCACGAATAGCACTTGAAGATAGTGAAAGCAATGTAAGAAATAGGAGTAGAGTCCTCAGACTTTTTAGTTACATCAGTCAATAAATTCCCTTACTTGCTTAAGCAGAGCCCTAACTAACAGAGTTTTCAGTCATGTCATCTATGTGGTACATGCATTATCAACAGTTTAAAAGCTACCTTGCACTACATGTTAATTGTACCTCAATAATTAAAAAAAATCACAACCATGCAATGACACATTCTTATAAAAATTTATGGGGATTATAATTTAATTACTTAATAATTTTAAAAGTATTTCATAATATCTTAAGAAATTAGCAACAACTAGCCTATATAATATGGAAATAGTTCTGGTTTAAAGGAGTTTGGGATAATTAATTTACTGTCCTGATGCTTTCATTCAAAACTGCAGTAAAGCAAATTGATAACACTTAACTAATCTACAGTCACTTTCAGTTTTTTTCATTTAGTCCTTTTTATTTCAACAACCAGAGAATTATAGTAGTTTCGCACAGAGTAAAGACACTTTCAGATTCATGAAAAACCCAGGAAAAAAATCCCAGGAAAAAATATGAGATGACGAACATAAGTTTATCAGTGCTCCTTCCTGAAACCCCACTAAAATTAGAGAGAAATAAAAATGAATGAACTCACAAAGTGGAGATAATAAGAAACAACATAGCTGTAAACAAAACACCAGCACTCTGGGGGCGGAAAAGTGATGGCTGACTTAGAATGAAGAAAGGTGAACAAGGAAAGCTGGTCCAAGTGGATCAGGAACTGGGATCATTAAAAATGTGTAGATATGTGAAAAATCTACAGAAGGAATAGTATCTCATTTTCCAGCCTCAAAGCTGAACAACTGACCTCTTCCTGTACAAAACAGGTGAGCTCTCTGGAGAGGCTAAGCCAGAGCAGCTGAAGGCTTTTGACGGCACTAGAAAAGCTAAGGAAGGGGTAAAGCCTCTTACTGGAAGCAGGGGTGTTGAATGAAGTCTCTGGAAGGAATGAATGGTGAGCTTGTCAGTGGATTCTCTGTAGGCACCCAAAACACTGCCAGCTGGGCTTATTTACTACTTTCCTCCCTCAGCTTGCTCTCTGATAAAAATGACTAGATCTAAGAAAAACATGGAAGCTAAAAGGCTATATGATGCTAAGGCTATATATAGCTAAAAGGCTATATATCTCTGTATGGTGGTTTAGTCACTAACTTGTGTCCAACTCGTGCAACCCCATGGACTGTAACCCACCAGGCTCCTCTGTCCATGGGGCTTTCCAATCAAGAATACTGGAGTGGGTTGCCATTTCCTTCTCCAGTGGATTTTCTTGACCCAGGGATTGAACCCAGGTCTCTTGCACCTGCAAGCAGTTTCTTTATTGACTGAGCTACCAGGGTTCTCCATATGACCACTCTTAAACATGATCTCAAGATCTTCAAACGTTTGCAAAAAGTCACCAAAATGAAAGACAGAGAACAGAATAAACAAAAATAAGAACTCTGGGGGAAAAGGAAGAAACTTCAAAAACTATAATATCCTCAAACAGATAAACATATTGCACCTGGGGGAACAAAATAAGAAATCCATTTTTTAATTAATAACAGATTCAGAGAAAAGAAAAAAATCTTAGTAATGAAAAAATGTCAGAAGAAATTTAAAAATCCATTATAATAGCTCAGAAGATAAAGAAAGCTCTCTGAAAACAGATAAAAACAAAGAAGAAGAAAATAAAAGTTCCAGAAAATAAAAAAAAGCAAAACTGCAGCAAAGAATTCGATCAGAGAAGCATTTATAGAGAAATCTCTCAGAACTGAAGGCTATCAGATCAAAAGGACGTCAATCATTAGAGCTCAGGCCACTGGTGGAAAAAAAGACCTAGACCAAGGTACATTATCATGAAAACCCAGAGTTCTGGGGATAAAGATAAAATTCTAATACCTTTCATAATTAGGAATACTAGAAGGTGGAAGACTATTAATAAAGAACAATGGCATCAAAATTCCAGGTAAATACCAGGAAAAAAATAACTAAAAGAGAAAAAGGTGAAGATAGCTGCCTTTTGAGATCAGAAGTCCAGGGGCAGGAAGTGGTGGAGCAGGAATGCTGAATTGTAGAAGCTACACAGTATTACTAGATTTTTTAAATTATGCAGAAGTGTTACTCTGATGAAAAAATAAAAATGTGATTAAAAGAGCATAAAGTACATTTTTAAAGTACCTTATTAAATAAATAACTTACCTGAACAACAACTGAAAAGGCCTTTGATTTTATTTTCGCTAATGATTCTGCCCTTTCACATCTCTGAAAGTAAAAACAAACCGGAAGGGGAAAAAGTTAAAACACACAAACATTAAGTAAAATTACGAATATTTTTTTTTTTTTTTTTTTTTACCAGAAATAAGATTCAAGACAGACGGTAGGGTAAAAGAAACTAACATTTACTGGACACATATTAAGTAAAGACACAGAGACATGCATCATTTTCTAACAGGGGCCATGATAACAACCCCATGGCTACTGATTGTTTTCATTCAAGATTTAAAAAGGGAAAGAATGAAAGCACTTAGCCCTGGTGACTATGCCACTCCCTCTTCATCTGCCTGTGCCCAAAGATGGCTCTTTGCCTCATCCACTAAGATGGATGAAAACCGTGAAGGCAGAAAGCAGTGAATAGTAGCTTAAGCTGTACACTAGGTGGAAGACTGACAAGCAGGGAGGAAACACATGGCATTACAGCAGTCTTCCTCTGCCCCTGTAAGGACGGAGGGCACCTTCCACCACCATCCGTCCCCTTTCCCGCTGAAAACGGGGAACATTCTCATGCCCAGTCTATACCCAATGCGGTCTTTCACAAGGTTTCCAGTAAAGAACAGACTAGCTCTTCACAGAACCCATGTTACAGAATTTTCAAATGTATGTATTAATATTGTAATATTGACCACAGGATGTTATGGTCAATAGACAGAATCACAGCCACACATAAAATGAAAAGCAGCTAACCAAACCTTTGCCCCGTAAGCAATCATATAATGAATTTTTCTGACCTCTGATTGTTGTGAATTTCTCTCACTCTTTTCTTCCCCTCCTTTCACTTTCACTTTTGAGGGTGATTTCTAAAAGATAAAGTAAGTTATATTTACACATTTACAATTCAAACCAACTAAAAATTAACTGAAAATTATTTTCAGAACAATGGAAATCATTTAGTTAATTACTGAAAAACTAAAAGAATATTTCACAAGCGTTGAAACATGGCTCACCACCAGACATTAAGATCATGGTTAGGTTTTATTAGAATTACAAAATCAATAAAAATTAATCCTAACTAATGAAAGATAATATGCAGATTTATGTGGTAGTGAGAAAACTGGTTTATTCTCCTTTCCTTCAGGTTTTCAAAGGTCTTAGTCATGATCATTAAAATCGGTTATTAAGAGACTGCTACAAAAGATGTTTACGTAAGTGCCTAGGTCATCTGTGCAACCCATTTGTAGAAGCAAATTATTTCCTTCTTCCCAAGGCTGTCATCTCATCACTTTTCTTGTTCATCTTTTATAAAATTGAGTTTTGAGCCATTATCCTTTATATAAGCCAAAAGTAGCAACAAATCTCTCTGATATATAACACATAATGATGAAAGATAACAAGTAAAATGCCTTTCTAGCATGTGTGAAAACATTAACACAGTATCAAACACAGTAAGTAATAAGAAATTACTTCTTTTTTTTTCTTTTATCTTTTTCCTAGAAGTATTTAGTAAAATTAGGTGGAGTAGTGGTTTCAAAGGGAAATTTAGCAAGGCTGGCCTTCAGGTTTCCAGAGTTAAATGGAATATGGGCAGCTCTAGCATCAGCATTTGGGTCAGAAAACTAAATCGAAGATATGCATTGATGCGATTTGTAAACAGTTAAACCAAGGCAGGCAGAGCGTTGGTGAACAGAGGGCATGCGCTCTGTCACAACGGCAGAAGCCACCTCGAAGTCTAGCTGTCCGCGGCCATGCAGCAAAGCAGGGCCGGTGTAACCAAACCTCGCACCTTTAAGAGAAGTCAGACGTCTGGAATCTTAAGACCACAAATATTTAAATGTTGGTGATTAGTTCAAGTCTTTAAAACATTAGGAACAATGCTATGTAAAGAAAAAAAATGTTACGTGTAGGATTTGGCTTAAAAACGGCCTGTGTGCAACCTCCAGAAAATGCTAAATTACAGATTGTACTAAATCCATGGTACACCAAGATTATTTATTTCCTTATAATTATGTACACTACATAGTGTGTACATATATATTAAATGGATATTATTTACCTATATATTATATAGTTGCAATTATGATTATATAATAATATATTATTACACATAAAACCCATTTGTAAGGTTAAATAACATCACCTAGCTAATAACTTGTAAAGCTGAATCTAAAGAAATTAAGCCCCCAGGTCTTCATTTCACAGGAGGTAGCCACTAAACAAGGCTGCCTCTCAACACCCTCACCCATGGCCAGCCAGTCATGTATGATGCAAATGCAAAGTGGCGTATCAGACAGTTACAAACCTTTCTGTCTTTGTGCCACTGCTGATGCTCCAAAACTATGTTCTTGATGTTCTCAAAAAAATCATCTTTTATCAAGTTGATGGATTTTTCCGGATTGGATTTGTCAGCTGAAATTACACGTTTCATTCTCTGATAATGGTCATGAACGTTCATCATTTCCTACAAGTGAAAAGATGAGTCCTTTAATTCAGTTTTCGAGGAGAAATGCACCAAAACAAGTAAAATAAAATCACCTTCCAAAGTGACAGAGTTGAGAAGGAATAACTTATTACTGTATATTAAAAATAATGTAACTATGCAAACCAGTACATTATTAATGAGAAGTCTGCTTTCCAGAAATATGGAATCACTTTTCAACTCAATAAACATTAATTAATATGCAACATATGGAGAGATGATGGGGAAAGTCTAATTAATGCAGGATTGTGTTCCTGGATGTAACAAAACTTATTTGTAGTATAGCATATCTTTAAATATTACCCCTCTGATGCTGGGAGGGATTGGGGGCAGGAGAAGGGGACAACAGAGGATGAGATGGCTGGATGACATCACTGACTCGATGGACGCGAGTCTGAGTGAACTCTGGGAGCTCGTGATGGACAGGGAGGCCTGGCGTGCTGTGATTCATAGGGTCGCAAAGAGTTGGACACAACTGAGCAACTGAACTGAACTGAATAATTAAGATCACATTGTTATTTCATATGTCACATAAAGGATATTTACACAATTCTTTATATTCAGCTAGGAATTCGTATCTCGTGACTCTCACCCAATCCTCCACAGAGATGTGATTTCAGAAATCTCAAAGCTCTTGCGTCTATCTCCATAAGCTTCTTCATTACTTCAGTGATAAGATTCAAGATTAAATGAAATAGTGACTTATGACACCATTTGAGGCATAATTATTAGACCTTCCTACTTAAGAAACCTCCAGACAAATGGGCAGGTTTACAGGGTAAACAGAAAGACAGCCTATGGCAGGCAGACTTAAGAATCACACAAAACCAGCACTGACACTCGGCTCCAAGACCAGCAGAGAACTATCGCTCACTGACTGTTACCACATCATCTGAGTCACCCCCCAAGATAGGCTAGTCAGTGCATTTCTAGGAGATTTTTATGGACTTGATCAACATCTATTCAAGGAATTCAAAAATGCTGAGGGGTGCTGAGTGCTTACATATGCGGGATCTTCAATGAGGAACAGTGTCCTGACATGGGGAATCCCTAACATTTTACATGGTACGCTGTAAATAATATAAATAATGTTCCCATCATGTTACATGCACTACAATACAGGACAAAGACAACTAGCCTGGGGCCTGAGACCTGTCACTTGCTAAATTGTGACCTTGAATAAATCCCTCAGTTGCAATCATGTTCCACATTTGGACAAACACAATGCGGATGTATTAAGTGAGCTTATACAAGTGGAAGTATTCTGTAAATGTAAAACACCATACAAAATCAAAGGATTAAGAAATAAAAGTTAGTGTAGGGCTTTGGAGCTTTAAACACTTGAACATTCAAATCCAGGGTCTGTACCTTATGATATGCAAATTACTTAACTTCTCTAAGCCTATTTCCTTGCTTTTAAAACTGGGAAAACACTACCTCCTCTGCAGGACTATTATGATAATTAGTGAAAAAACATACAAAGAACCTTCAGCATAGTTCCTGGCACACAGTGAATACTCAACATGTAATGCCATTATTATAATTTTATAAATGAAGAAAATAGATTCAAAAGTGAAATGACTTGCTAAAGGGCATATTTAAGTAACAGTGTTAGAATTAATCAGATGCTTTAAAAATTGTAATTATGTATGGTGATGGATGTTAACTAAACTTACTGTGGTGATTATTTGACAATATATATAAATATTGAATCATTATGTTATATACCTGAAACTAAGACATTATATATCAATTATACCTGAACTTTTTAAAAATCAGCTATTTTGATTCAATATTCTATTATCTTATTTTATTAAACCTCCTAATCACAAAAGATAACTGAGTGGCAGAATGATAATCAGAATTCAAATATGCTTACATGACTTAAGAGCATTGGCAAGAGGATAAAGAAAATAGAAAAGTATTCAATTTATGGATTATCAGTGTAAATGGGTAACAGACTATGAAGAACAAGAAAAATAGAGCCAACACAAGTACAGAACGAAAAGGCCTTCAAAGCAGATCTGTGGCAAGCCAAAAATGCTAGATAGAGTCAGGATGGCTTCACAGTCTTCTCCATTCCCAGAAGCTTCCACGAAAAGGCATTTCATAGCCTGGCCCTTCTGACCCTCCTCTCCAATCACAAAAGAAGATGGCTTTATGTATCACTACAGCTCTGTTCTCTAAAACTTCCCATTATCTGCTTGCTCACATATACAATTATTTAACAGAGGAACCTTTAATTAAAGAGCTTCAAATGAATTTAAAAAAAAGTTTAAGAAGGCATATTGAAAAAATTTAAGGCTCTACCACCAAATTAGTCAACAATCAAAAATTATCGCCAACTGGGTTCAAATCATCTTTTCATTAAGAGAATACTAATGAGAACAACATCTTGCTGTTCAAAAACAACTTTTGCCTCTCTCTTTATAATTCACATCAGTACTTCTTGGCAAATCCTTTCTGGTATCTCCAAATCTTTCATTCTTCATGCTACTCCAAACTTTCTCAGTTCTCGGTTCCAGCAGGAAGCCCTCTCTTAAAGTTAAGGCTATTGGGTCTGTTTGCTTTCTGCTTCTCTTCTCCACAATTATGAGTCCATTTCCACTTCCTTCGCTCAGGTTTCCAAGGAAGAAGTACCTTCTCCAGCCCAAAGGAATCTCTCCACTGGGCTCTTGGTCACCAACCTACCACCTCTTCCACAGAAGGGACCTCATAGCTTCTTTTCTACACAAAATCTCCTTCTAATGGCTCCTTATCCCACACCTAAATATATACTCTAATTTTCACCAATTTCTAAAACTTTTAAACGATTCCCTCTCTCCCCAAAAGATAAAACACAAATTCTCTCTATTATGCAAAGTTTTTTTCCTATCTTTATTTTTATAAATGACCTTCTTCCACTTCTTTCCTACTCAGCTGCTAGAGGGCAAAGACCTTAATTCTTGTCATACTTCACTAGATATCTTCAAATGATACCTTTCCAACCCCAGTCCCAGCTCAGACAAGGTCTTTGCTGTCCAACAGGCACTGCTAAAGAACCTTAGCTCCACTGCTTCCTAACTTAATGTCTCCGTGCCTCAGTTTCCTCAACTTTTAATCAGGGATAAAGTATCTTCTGTTAAAAAAAAAATTAACTAAAATTTGTTTAAAGCACTTGTTTTGCAGGGATGTTGTTGAGGAGTAAAATACTCAAAATATACAGAAAACCTCTTGTATAGCTCCTGCACTATACCACATCCAGTCTTTAGATACTTAGGAAATAATTTCCTTCTGTGTAATTCTTAACATTCTGGGTAGATGAACACCTTTGTCAATCTGAGGATAGACTACCTCATCCTCACCAAGTGTCCAAACATATGAAAAATTTACATACAATTTAGAGGGGGTAAAGGATCCATGGACCTTCTCAAGACTACTTATGGACCCCTGATTAACAATTCTTGCTCAATGGTATACACAGCAGACCCAGAGTGCTTTGAAAAACCAATCAACCTGACAGCTGAAGCTATGAGCACATGGTGGCATCTAGGACACAGAGAAACAGCTGAGCAAGTCACAGATCCAATCCCCTTTCCACTCCTTACATAGGAAAAGACTGAACAGGGTTGAGGGGGGAAGTAGTAACCTTTACTAAGCGTCTACTGTGTGCCACAGGCCACACTCAGCACTCGTCAGGAATAATCTAGTCTCAGCTCTTACAAGTGGATGAAATGAGGATTGCAATCATAATATTAAAGAGGAGGAAACTAAGGCCCAAAGAAATGAAAAAACACAGCAAGGCCCCCATCTGCTCACACTCACTCTACACACTTTCTATGTACATAGGAATCTATTCTTTAGAAAAAAGGAATGGATCACTAATTAGAACACTACAACCCTTTAGTGGGGTTTTGTTTTAACCTCGGGGTAACTTTCGCACTCAGGTAAAACTCTCTGTAACTATTTATCAATGCAAAAGATTTTCCTGAATACTGCACATCTCAAAATACTGAAATACATTAGATTGAAAAGCTGTTTTAAGACTCTCTTATCCATTTTTCTTGACTTCAAATTTTTGTTTTATCAAAATAAACTATTTTCAACAGTGAGTTTTTACTCAAGCATTGTTAAAAAGGAACTTAGGAAATGAACATATATTGTTAAAAAAAAATAAAGTCACTAAATTCTTGTTTCATAATATATCTAAAGTCAAATACAAATGGTAGTTTCAGTATTTGAATCCCAATATCCTTAGTCCAAGTCCAGTCTTTTACATCTATTTCTCACTCTTTCAAAATTTATTCCAGAAATTTTGATATATTTAGTATTTCTGACACTTGAGAGATGGTAACAGCATTCTATGATTAGAAAAATTGTCAGTATTCAGTAGATGAAGGTATAAACTCAATATACAGTTAACAACAAAACAATTTTTTTAAAAATTTAAGAACATAAAGCAAATTTACCTCTAATACATCAGAAGTAATAAGTTTCAATACACGATCATTTGGGTCCTTAAATTCTTCAGTAATTTCAGCTCGTTGCATTTTTTTCTTCATTCTGTATGACAGCTAAATAATAATGTCTTTTAAAATAGGTATTTTAAAAGATATATTTTAAGTACTGAAATAAGTAAGCCAGCAATAAAAATCATCTATAAGTAAATATGGACCGAAAAAAAATAAAACCAGCTCTAAGTATGTACTTACTAGATAAGTACATATTTACTAAAGTACATACTTATTCTGAAAAATATATTTTTCAAAGACTGTTAAACAACTTTTGAAATAACCCTTAAGATGCCAGGCCATATGCTTACGAATTCAGAGAAGTTACATGATTTGCCAATTGACAGAACTAGAATCTTTTTATTAAAATGCTCTTTCAATCTAGCATCTGAAAGTGTCACAAGACTGAAGAAATATATATTAGTGGAAGTTTCAACTTTTCTCTAACTGGCATTAAAATCCCTTAGTTCTCTTTCAGTAGCCTCTCTGATGTCTGAATAAAGGCATAAGCAAAGCAGATACCCATCTAACTTCTTCTTCTAACCATCTACTTAATGGACAACATTAAGAAACACTGCATTATTAGGAGAGACTGAATTATGCTTTCAAAAAATAAGTAAGCAGAAAGCATTTTTTTCCTCTTTTTCTTTTTAGGCCATGACACACAGCTTGTAGGATCTTAGTTTCCTGACCAGGGAATGAACCCAGGCTCTCAGCAGTGATAGCCTAGAGTCCTAACCACCGGATCACCAGGGAATTCCCAATATTTTTTTCCTACTTTAAGAAATCTTTTTTCCTTTTTCTGGCCATACCACATAGTATGTCGAGATCTTAGTTCCCTGACCAAGACCTGGGATTGAACACATGCCCCCTGAATTGGAAGCACAGAGTCTTAACCACTGGGCCACCAGGAAGTCCAAGAAGCCTTTTCTCAAGTATTGGCAATTATATAATACTCTTTCCACTTTCTGGAGACTGAGGCACTCTAGGGACAATGAAACAGAATTTCTCATTTTGAAAAACAATCTCTTTCAGATAACATACCAATTTAGGCATTGCTGTAAAGTGAAATGCTCTGTCTAGTCGTAGTTTCCTAAAAATATAAGCTGCATCAAAATGTTGTGCATTTATCAAATCTTGCTGAAATTTTAAAATTTCATCCCAATCCTTCAGGGCAACTCTAATCTGCAAACAAGAGGAATAAAAAAATTGTTAGTAAATGCAAATCTTTTTCCCAAATGTATTATAATTTTGCAACACTGGTATTTCTCTTTAAAATCAGTTGGCTATGAAAATATTGCACCTGTTTCATATTTCAGCTGGAGGAAAACAGCTCACAAATATTACCTTTTGTTTTGGTTGACACAGTTGCATGTTATATAATCCATATAGCAGATACAAAGCACCAACTCTGATCTGGAAGGTGTACGGAGGTAAAAATATCGCCAAGCCAAAGTCAAAGCTTCTTTTGTAAACGTGTTCTTTTCTAAATTTCTCATTCTACCACTAGAAAACAGAGAGAACCTATATTATGACTGTGAAAAAAAATAACAGAAGAGATTTATACTTGTTTAAATAGCAGCTGCTAGAAAGTGGACAGACATTCCACACCTGATCCTTTCATGATTCAAAGATAAAGACCTAATTTTCTGCTGAGTTTCTTACAGTGAGGCCCTAGATACTCTTGATGCATCTTCTAAAAGCATCAACTTTACTGCTGAATTGGGAGCAAAAGGAGTAGTGTTACAACTGACTACTGGTTTATGAATTTTAAATATGTAATATATTAAAATAACCATAGTAATATTACAGAATAAAATACAAAGATCAGGTACATTTTTACAAAATGGATTGACCTAGAGGGTATTATGCTAAGTGAAATAAGTCAGACAAAGATAAGTTCTGCATAATCTCACTTATGTGTGGAATCTTAAAAGAAACAAACAAAACAGAAACATAAACAGAGAGCAGGGTGGTGGATGTCAGAGGGGAAGAGGATAGATGGATGGGCAAAATAGGTGAAGGGGATTAAAAGATATGAACTTCCAGTCATAAAACAAGTAAGTCACTGGATATAATATACAGGATAAGGAATAAAGCCAATAAAAATAATAATTCAATAATTTTGTATGGTGACAGATGGTCACTGAACTTGTGGTTGATCACTTGTAATGCATTTGAGTGTGGAATCACTACACTGCACATCTGAAACTAAGATGCTGTAACTCAACTATCAGTCAGTCAGTTCAGTCACTCAGTCGTGTCCGATTCTTTGTGACGCCATGGACTGCAGCACGTCAGGCTTCCCTGTCCATCACCAACTCCTGGAGCTTGCTCAAGCTCATGTCCATCGAGTTGGTGATGCCACTCAACCATCTCATCCTCTCTTGTCCCCTTCTCCTCCTGCCTTCAATCTTTCCCAGAATCAGAGTCTTTCCCAATTAGTCAGTTCTTTGCATCAGGTGGCCAAAGCACTGGAGTTTCAGCTTCAGCATCAGTCCTTCCAATGAACATTCAGGACTGATTTCCTTTAGGATGGACTGGTTGGATCTCCTTGCAGTCCAAGGGACTCTCAAGTCTTCTCCAACACCACAGTTCAAAGGCATCAATTCAACTCAACTATACTTCAATTTAAAAATATATGTGCATATTAATATATAATAGAGTTTTTCCCCAGTAGCCTCAGGGGGTCCTAATCTGTTCTTGAGACGTTTGGGTGAGAGAGTTGGAGAACCACAGCACAATGTAACCCTCTTCCTCCTCCTCCCAATTCTGCAGGGAAAAAGTTCACCAATGTAAACAGCAGGGTAATAAAGGAGACCCCACTATATTCCAAAGCCTGGGCTCTCTAAGTAAGGAATATACTACAAGAATGAAAAATACCTATTACAGTACTGGCAACCAAAGCAATTTCTAAAGAAAATCCATCACTCCTTAAATAATCTCTACCTGTTTTCTCATTTTAGTTCCTTCTTCATTAAATTAGAAGTTGGGGCAACCATAGCAAAATTTTTCTAAACCACCACTTTTCCCAAGAGGGCTACAGTGAAAAAGATCACAGGTTTCAGAAACAGTAAGACAAACTGGTTTCAGTACCTGCTGTACCACCTACTAGCTGTGTGATCATGGAAAAATTACTTAACCTTTAAAATCTCAATTTCCTCATCTATAAAACAAGGATAATTACTGATCTCAGAGCTGTTCTTTGGATTATATACAGCTATAAATGCATTACATTTAGTACCAGTTAAAAAAAAAAAATGAGTTCCTCTCCTTTCATTAATTGTACAACAAACGGTTCTCCAGTCTCCATCCCCTGCAATGGACAAACTGCTCAGGTACTTATTTTACATCTACAAGGAGAAAAAGAGAATGTTCACATTTTATTTAGCAGAACATAAGAGTTACAGTCACAAGGACTCATTCATTTTATTAATTTAGCCTTTTAAATAGTTTAAGTATTATTCTAATGGAATACTAGATCCATCCAGTCACTGTCCTCACAGAGCTAAGGCTAGTCGAAAGAAACTTTAAAATAATAATAAGGAATATTTCTTGAGCACTTAGAGTGCACTTATTATCACAGTCAGTAGAGGACTCTGACCACATTCAGGAGTGGGGCTCCATAATCCATGCTTCTCACCACTACACAGTTAAAATGTGATTAAGTCAAGAGATAAAATAAGCACAAAGTGCTACAAGAACACCTTATTTAGTCCAGAAGGGCTAATGAATATTTCCCTGAGGAACTGTCACAAGAGCTAAACTCTGAATGAAGAATAAGGTAGCCAGGCAAAAGCAGTTGGGGTTCAGGTCCAGACTGAGGAAACGCATGTAGAGAGCCATTTAGTGGGCTGGTAGATGAAGCTGCAACGCTGGGCAAAGGCCAGTAGAAGGGTCTTGTCAACCTTGTTAGGGAATCTGAACTGTACTCAGAGGCCACGGAAACTATTTAACGGTGGTATGATAAGCCGTGACATGATCAAATCTGCACTTTACAAGTTCAGCGGTTGTATGAAAACTGAATTCAATCATGCAGGGTTTTGTCTTTGCTTGTGTGTTTGTTTTTAAACATGGAGTTCTAAGAAAACAAGACTAGAGGGAGGGCACGCGACGGTGATCTAGGTCAGGGTGAGGTGGTGGAGGTAGCAGAGTTCAGAAGGGCGGCCAGGTAGAGCTATACGTATCTGGAAGGAGGCCGCAAAATGGATAGATGAAACCCAAGGCAACGAAATCGCGCAGGGAAAACGCGATGCCAAGCACAGATGACGGCCCAGGAGAGACGAAGGCAGTGTTCAGACTGGCACTTTCCTCAGCCCTTCCCAGGTGCCGCAAAGCGAAAGGAATGGAAGAAACTTGCTACGCAGCCCCTGAGCACAGATAGGCGGGACAAGAAAAACCCACCAGAAGATGGTTCCGAACTTCATACTTCTCCAGAGCTCAGTGAAGTCCTCGAAGCGCACGCTGTCCATCTCCTGGAAGCGGCTGAGCAGTGCCTCGCAGTCGTCCTTCAAGCCTGAAGAAGTCCCCATGTCTGCAAAGCAAGCCCGCCAAGCGCGGGGTAGCTGCCGGCGGTAGCCGAGGAAACGAGGCTCCGAGCCCCACCTACTACGACCTGACGCACACGCCCTCCGTGACGCGTTTCCGGCCGTTTCAACTCCACCTCCAGCCGGATCTACCCAAGCTTTCGCGATGTGTTCTGCGCCTGCGTAATCGTTTGCCTCAGGATCTCCGATCTCTTTAATTAAGGTGGGCGTGATTAATTTCAGTAAATAAGTTTACTTCTCAGGAGACCTGTGAGCCAAAGAAGGATTTTAGGCCTATATTCTACCTTATTCCAATCATTATACACTTACCATCTCTCCCCTTTAAAGTGATCCTAGGGCGACGAGTCAACTTTTACACCTAAAAAGGAACATCTCTCAACCTCAAGCACTGCCACGTAGAAATAGGATCCAAAGAGGATTTACTGAGAAGTAGACTGGCCTAGTGGAGGTGATGGAATTCCAGTAGAGCTATTTCAAATCCTGAAAGATGATGCTGTGAAAGTGCTGCACTCAATATGCCAGCAAATTTGGAAAACTCAGCAGTGGCCACAGAACTGGAAAAGGTCAGTTTTCATTCCAATCCCAAAGAAAGGCAATGCCAAAGAATGCTCAAACTACCGCACAATTGCACTCATCTCACACGCTAGTAAAGTAATGCTCAAAATTCTCCAAGCTGGGCTTCAGCAGTATGTGAACCATGAACTTCCAGATGTTCAAGCTGGTTTTAGAAAAGGCAGAGGAACCAGAGATCAAATTGCCAACATCTGCTGGATCATTGAAAAAGCTCGAGAGCTCCAGAAAAACATCTATTTCTGCTTTATTGACAATGCCAGAGCCTATGACTGTGTGGATCACAACAGACTGTGGAAAATTCTGAAAGAGATGGGAATACCAGACTACCTGACTTGCCACTTGAGAAACCTACATGCAGGTCAGGAAGCAACAGTTAGAACTGGACATGGAACAACAGACTGGTTCCAAATAGGAAAAGGAGTACGTCAAGGCTGTATATTGTCACCCTGCTTATTTAACTTCTATGCAGAGTACATCATGAGAAATGCTGGGGTGGAAGAAGCACAAGCTGGAATCAAGATTGCCGGGAGAAATATCAGTAACCTCAGATATGCCGATAACACTACCCTTATGGCAGAAAGTGAAGAGGACCTAAAAGCCTCTTGATGAAAGTGAAAGAGGAGAGTGAAAAAGTTGGCTTAAAGCTCAACATTCAGAAAAATAAGATCATGGCATCTGGTCCCATCACTTCATGGCAAATAGATGGGGAAACAGTGGAAACAGTTGTCAGACTTCATTTGGGGGGGCCTCCAAAATCAATGCAGATGGTGATTGCAGGCATGAAATTAAAAGATGCTTACTCCTTGGAAGGAAAGTTATGACCAACCTAGATAGCATATTCAAAAGCAGAGACATTACTTTGCCAACAAAGGTCCATCTAGTCAAGGCTATGGTTTTTCCAGTAGTCATGTATGGATGTGAGAGTTGGGCTGTGAGGAAAGCTGAGTGCCAAAGAATTGATGCTTTTGAACTGTGGTGTTGGAGAAGACTCCTGAGAGTCCCTTGGACTGCAAGGACTGCAACCATTCCATTCTAAAGGAGATCAGTCCTCGATGTTTTTTGGAAGGAATGATGCTAAAGCTGAAACTCCAGTACTTTGGCCACCTCATGTGAAGAGTTGACTCATTGGAAAAGACTCTGATGCTGGGAGGGATTGGAGGCAGGAGGAGAAGGGGGACGACCGAGGATGAGATGGCTGGATGGCATCACTGACTCGATGGACCTGAGTTTGGGTGAACTCTGGGAGTTGGTGATGGACAGGGAGGCCTGGCGTGCTACAATTCATGGGATTGCAGAGTTGGACACCACTGAGTGAACTGAACTGAGACTGGAGTTCAGAAGCAGGCATGGCAACCCACTCCCGTATTCTTGCCTGGAGAATCTCATGGACTGTGGAGCCTGGCAGGCTATAATCCATAGGGTCGCAGAGTCAGACATGACTGAAGTGACTGAAGACACTCCCACACAGACTGGACTTACTGTAGGCTATAATACCCGTGCTTAATGTATGGCTCCCTGGTTGTAGCCTTAACACCCTTCACTCTTGAGAAGCTCTTGTAAATATCCGCCCCCACCCACCCACCACGGTCTAGCACATTAC
Source organism: Nanger dama (assembly GCA_917880005.1). NCBI lineage: Eukaryota > Metazoa > Chordata > Mammalia > Artiodactyla > Bovidae > Nanger > Nanger dama. Next base: position 29,802,109 of record CAKJTW010000003.1, read on the forward strand.
TTAGCAAAAAGTACTGTATCTGATTTTGTTATGTTCTGTCGCTAAGTCGTGTTTTTTTTTGACCCTGTGGACTGCATTACTGCCAGGCTTTCCTGTCCTTTATTATCTTCCAGAGTTTGCTGAAACTCATGTCCATTGAGTTGGTGATGCCATCCAACCATCTCATCCTCTGTCGACCCACCCCCCCACTTCTCTGCTTCTCCTCCATCTTTCCCAGCATGAGGATCTTTTCCAGTGTGGCAGCTCTTGGAGTCTGGTGGCCAAAGTATTGGAGCTTCAGCTTCAGCATCAGGCCTTTCAATGAATATTCAAGAGTTGATTTCTTTTAGGATTAACTGGTTTGATCTTCTTGGTGTCCAAGGGACTCTCTAGAGTGTTCTCCAGCACCATGGCTGAATCTGTTTTCTTTGTACATTCTACCTTCTAGCATCTCTCAGGAGCTGGCTATCAAGTAATATTTTGTATCTTTCACTATTTCTGTGATTGCAAGTCATGCTATTCTTATGCTTTTGGAGAGTTATCCTAAAAGTATAAGGGCTCTCTGTAACTTTCCTTATCATTCATCTTTTTTAAAAAGTTATGTAATACACATTATAGAAAAACTTATGTAACATGTCTGAATAAGATGCATAGCAGGCATATGAACACCTGTGTACCTTCTACATGTATAGGAACTGGAATGTGACCAACTCCTTTCACATAAATCTCTGAATTCCTCCTCTATTCTCCTGCCTCTGCCATTATTTTAATAACAACTACCTTATTTTGTTTCTCATTCTCTTGTAAATATTTTATCACGTGTTCAGGTCTCTAAACAATATATTGTTTACCTGTGGTTGATTTTGAGCTTTACTATAATGGTGTTGCAATTTCTAATACATAGTCTTTGGAATTGCTTTTTGAGTTTAATAGTGTTTCTGAGATTCATTTATTTCTCATAGCTGTAATTCATTTATTTTCATTACTTCCTAATATTCCACTGGGTGAATATAGTTTATTATTTCCTCAATGAAAATTTAGGTGGGTTCCAGATATTGTTGTTATAAACCATGTTTTATGAATACTTTTTCCTGTCTTATTTGTAGGATTGCCAGATAAAATACATGAGACCAAATTAAATTTGAGTTTCAGGCCAACTAAAAGAATTATTCATTGTTCATCTTAAATACAGTTTCACTGGGTACCCTTTATTTTTGTTGGTTTAATATGGATTTCTACTTATATGTTGCAGGAGTGTGGAGTATATATATCTGAGAGGAATTATTAGATGATAAACAGTGCAAATGTAAAACTTAAAAAGATTTATACATTACTATCAGTGAATAAGCATTCTCATTTCAGCCAAATCACCTCAGAAACTTGGTATCTAGTTCTGGTCTTAAAATGCATTTTCCTCACAAAGCCAAAGGAGCAATGGAACTCTCTGGACCCTCTTTAAGAAGAGCACAAATCCCATTAAGGTTTCATCCTGAAGACCTAATCACCTCCCAAAGTCCCCCCCTCCTAATACTGAGCTATCACCTTGGAGGTTAGATTTCAACATATGAATTTTGAGGTGCCATTCCCTGGTGGCTCAGAGGTTAAAGCGTCTGCTTCCAATGCGGGAGACCAGGGTTCAATCCCTGGGTCGGGAAGATCTCCTGGAGAAGGAAATGGCAGTCCACTCCAGTATTCTTGCCTGGAAAATCCCACGGACGGAGAAGCCTAGTAGGTTACAGTCCACAGGGTCGCAAAGAGTCGGACACGACTGAGCGACTTCACCTTACCTTACAAACACACAAAACATAGCAAGCATCTTGGCCTCACTCAAGCCTCAGAAACTCTTCTTTGAATAAATAGATTTCACTGGAAGAGCTAGAAAATGGTCGTTTCCCCATTCTTTTGGTCATTTCTTCTCTGGTCTGTGTCACACGAGATCCTGTATCACACGAGATTCTGTGTCACATGAGATCCTCTCCCACCCTCAATCGTGTGTGTTGTCCTTGTGCAAGCAAAGTGGAAGGTTTTAGGAACAATCAAAGATGAATCGGATGGGAGCCTTGCTCTGAAGGAACTCAGTCTAATAGGGGAGAAAAGACATACATAAATGATCACAGAAGGCTGAAAAATAATCAGAAGTAAGCAAGGGCTTAAGGTGATGTTCATAGGGCCGAAAAATATTAGCAGCTGAATTTGCCTAGAAAGAGGCAAAGCACCCACCTAGGCTCTCCAGGCTCCTCTCTAATTGGTGATTGTCTCTAATTTTACTTCAGTTAGGTTTTTGCTTTAAATAGTCTACCTGCAGGCTGGGCAGTCAGGCAAGTCTATAAAGGTTTACCCCAAAGCTTGTCCAGTAGTCCTGTTCAAGTAATCATAAGCAGTTCTGTGTGGAAGCATTAAAAAATTTTTTTCAAAGAGCCAGTAATATTGTCCAGAAATATATGGAAAAGATCTCTACATAAAATAGTATTTCTTAATGTTTTAATATTCCAAAGATCCCTAAAGAATATTTGACTTGACAGTATTCTAGCCTACTTGTCAGGCTACATATGCAATTTTAAAAAATGCTTTTGTGATAAACATTAAAGCATACCACTCCCCCAAACCTCCAGCCTGCTCTCCTCTGTGAAAGAATCACCAGTTTACAGTGATTAAACATCCATAAGATGAAAAGAGTTGTAGCACTCTCCCTAAAGGACACTTCTCTAATTAAACACACAGAGACTGGGGCTACAGATTAGTTTTTATTAGGAAAAAAATATTCACAACACCTCAGCCACATTTTTTTACATGTCAAATAAGAAAATGTTTAATGTCCTACTTTTAGGAATTCTATATGAAAAAACATCAATAATGAATTTTCCTGAAGAAAACAAAATATAAAACATAGTCTGCTGCGGAATACAGAGGGTAATTTATTCGAAACAATACCTCACCCCGCACTTTACAAAGACTGCGTAATCATAAACTACAGATTAAATTGAAGGCTCCGAGCTTTTCCACTTTGAGTAAACTCACTACCCTTCTGTCCAAAAACATTACCTTCTCCCAAAGGATTCTCAGGGTGCAGTCACACAACAAATTCAAAAACAGGACAGGCAAAATACCAACAAGAAAAACCCACCTGGGGAAGCTAAAGTTTCTATTAATCAGGCATATCTCAAATGCTTAATTTAAAATAAACGAAGTCTCTGAGTGCCTTTAAGGTTACTATCTTGAAATAAACACACCACTCTATTTTTGACAAGTTATTAGCAGCTGGGGAGTAATTTTTAAAAATCTTACATAGATACTCAATCTTTTAGGCAACCCCTCGGTATTTCCCTGATGGATTTTCTCGGTATTTGGAGTGGAGGATCACACTCCAAAAGCATCTGCTTAGGAGTTCAGAAGACAGTTCTAACTACAGCAAACAATTTCTGTCTCCGTCCTTGAGATCTCTCCGCCACCACCTCCCCCTCTCCTTCCGTAACCAACATCCAAAGCGACCAAGTTTGAGGAAGGACGGGCAGCAAAATCCGACGAGTCTAGGAAGACAACAAGCAGCGGAGCCCTCGCGCCAAGCGCCTCCTCGCGATCACCCGCCCGCGCGCGTGCTTCCCAAGGCCGGGCGGGGCAGCGCCTCCACATGCTCTCCCACACGTAGGCGGGAGCCTGGGGCAGCGGCTCCACGAGCCGCTCCTGCTGCCTCGCGCCGGCCCCCAGTCCCGGGGAGGGGCCAGGGCTGCGGTGCTGCGCCCCAGCACGTACTGGGGCGTGGCCTGCAGGGCGGCGGGCGGGGTTTGGAGAAGTTTCTTTGGGCGGCTCACGTTTCACATCCTTATCATGTAGGCACTAGGGCGCTAGAAACAGAAGGGGTAGCCGGTCCCTTCCGCATCCTAGCTATTTTCCCTGCTGAGGGTCTGATCACTGCCGCTCTCAGGCACCTGTCTTTCCTCTCCGTCCGGGAATGGAGCCAAGAAAAGGGAATAAAAGAAATTAAATAGTACAAGGAGATCGGGTGTCTGAGCAGCGTCTTGGATAAAACCGTCCACTACAGGTAAGAATAAAAATTATGTCCAAAGCTCGGAAAGGTGTGAACACAACAAAGCTCCAGAAGGTGTTTATAGGAGGCAGTGGTAAAGTGTAGCTTTTGTCTTACAAGGAGACTATTTTATTTCAGATCCTACAGATTGAACTAATTGTAAAATGATCTGGGACAACAGGTTCAGCGCTATTTAAAGGGATGAAATACGAACGAAGTGGTTAGTAACAGACTTAAAAAAACACCCGAGTAACATTTTTTTTCTTTACATTTTTGTTGGTTTTAGCTAACATGTTTGCAAAGGTTTTATTTAAACCCCGTTAAATTTTTTTTTTTTTTGTATTCGCTGCAACTTGTTTTTGACGTTGCTACATTAGAAATTTGAACTTTTAGAATGCTTAGGTTTCAGCAAACCCTGTAACTTTAAGTTCATCCTTTTTTTTTTGTATTTTAAAGGTTGTAAAGAGAAATCGAAATTTAGAAATGGTAGTTGTGAAGATAACACAAGCTTAAAAGAAAATAAATGTGTCTAGCTTGCCTTTAAATCAAATAACGCTGACAAAACCATACCAATATTCATGTTGCCTTTTATAGTTTATCACTGTGCTTTTCATAAACCACCTCATTTACCTGTGAGTTAATGTCACCATAAGCAGACACCTGAATCTCTAGTTCAAACTCTAAACTCACTAAATAGCACCAGAATAGTTTTATTCATTTCCATTTGTCTTGCCATTCCTCTCATAGAACATCCCCTCAATGTCCTCTGTGATTGCACTACCACCCTCAGTTCCCTACATCCCTATTGCTTTCTATTGGTATTTGTCATTTAAACAGTTAATGGGGAGAGGGGTAGGATTTTACTGGACTGGCTAGCACTCCAACAGAGGCTGTGAATCTTTGGCTACCTCTCCAAGACTTTTGTCATCTACAAAATGAAATACAGGTCCTAATTCATAGGGTTGTTTTTTTTTTTGAAGATTGTGAGATAACACGCAAAAAGCTTAGCACAGAGTGCTAACAGACATTTTAACTCTTAATCTAAAACTTGTACGCAGCAGTGGTAGAATCTCCGTGGAACTCTTTCAGTTCCTAAGTGAACAGTGAAACTTAAGAACAAATGAACAAAATACACCAAACTCCTTTGCCATACTTTTTTCAGATGTGAAAAGAACACTATGGTCAGTCATTCACATCAGCATCAGAGAAGGGGAAACTACAGCCATGCATAAAGAAGGGAGACATGACAGGTCTATCTATGGTTGCTGGGGTAGGGCTATACTTGGATGAAGACATTATAAAGACATTTCTGATGGTCTCTAAGAGGCTGGCACGCTGCTGGAGGAAGGACTGGTTCTGCTATTTAAAACAGTTTCAAGCACTCCAGGGGGCTTGTTTTCTAAATGAGAGGGGTGGATACTTGTTTTCTTCCAGCTGCACTGTCCTTTAAAGTGGCTTTCTCATCTAAATCATTGCTCCCAAATGTCATTTTTCTACTCTTGGTCATTACAGATCTGACCATTACTAATACTTGAAAATGATAAACTTCTAGATTTCAGCTTAATTTGCTACCAAAACGAGAATGTTTTTAATTTCAACTGGGAATATTAAGCAACTACTTTATTCTAAAATAACACCTCCAGTACTATCTGTAATTAAATTCAGAAGCACTTTGGATCATGGTATTTGCAGTGAAATATGCATATGCCTCACAAAACTTAGACTGAGTCTTAGTAAACGTTTGTTCCCAAACTTTCATGTAATTGTAATCACATTTTCTTCATTCTAAGATTAAAAACAGCCACTTAAGGTCTGTGCCTTAATTTTATTCAGGATGTTCCTATAACCTCAGTATACTGGGCCTAAGGCTCTGTAAGGATTTAATTTATCCATAAAAATAATCTGTTGTTACTTTTAGGAGCAAGGATTCACTGTTTGTTCTATCTTTTTGTGCTGAGTTTTTAAATTTTAAGTGAGAACGTATTACTTTTACAGTAAAAAAAAATTGCTATTTTTAAAACATAGGAAAATGAATAAAGCTATTAAAAAATTTTAAAACATACAGTATTATTAAGGCAGAAACAAAGCAAGGTTTTTCTAGTTTCATATTAAGAGTCAGAAGACCTCAGTTTAAATCTTTGGTCTGCCATTTATTACCTTTAGGGCTTGGACAAATCCTTTATCACTCAAGGTCTAAATAGCTTCATCTGTGAGTGAAAATAAGATTGGAAATCTTACAAGGAACTTTTAACCCTTACAAAATTACGTAACTATAATGTTAAGGATTTGTTTCATTCATCCTATTCATATTAAAACATTAAAATTTTGTTTTACTTTAATAAATTAAAGGTCCATAAATTCGTAAATGACAGTTTTCTAAAAGCACATTTTTTACAGTGGAATATTATGGTTTGTTATTATTTAACATTACAGTTAGGGACACAGTATAAATTAAAGTGATGGCAATAGAGTAAATGTAGAAATAGCAAGAATAATGTAATATAAAATACTTAAACTGTTGGTAAACAATTTTATGAGTTGGAGGTGTTGAAACAAGTATTATTTTAACATAAAAGCTGGTCAAAGGGGGCCTGGTCCACAGAAGATGTTTATTTGATGTAACAAAACAATACAGTTAGTGTTAGAAGATCCAACCACAAAGAGCAAAAGGAATGAAAAATTTGTACAATGCACATAGAAAAACAAGATATTTACTGTGACAACTATATATTTCTAAAATAATGCTTCTAAAATTACTCAATTATTGAAATCTATATGAAAACAGAAGGATGTTAATAGCGACAAAGTGCATAAAACCAAACATCAAATTTTGAGCAAATTAACATTACTAGGCAATTTTGCTAACAAAGCATGATTTTTTTTTTGTTCACAATCTGCTCAAAATACCTTTTATACCAACAGGGTGGGCAGAACATTTAGGTTTAATATCAATTACACAATATTAGCATAAACTTCCACAACTACAGATAGGGTATTGTCTTTTGAGCTGGCAAAGTGACTACAGAAACATCAAATCATTTCTCTGAATTGAGAATTTTATCGAAATAAATGCCACATACCTTCCAGATATATGTATATCTTTCTATATCATGTAAATGGCTTTACCCATTTAAATAATAAATCATACAAGCATTTAAGAATCATTATTATATGATTAACAATGTCATGTTCCAGGTTTAATAATTTCATAGGCCAAAAAAATTTCTTCTTAAAAACTAGTTTTATAAATGCAGAATATATTGCATGAGTAACTGCTGGTATTTTTTAAGAAAATATATTGTGCAATTGCGGCTACCATGTACTGCTGGCAAATCATTATTGTTTATGTAAAATGTGAAAAACTGAGTAAAAATTTTTTAAACTCATCATGATGAAAGGTTATAGCCTTCTTAAAAAATTATATTGGCATCTTATTAAAAATAATTCGATAAGGGACAAACTCCCTAGCCCAAAATAAATAAATAAAAAGGTGCATTTTAAAAATGATGCTACTGCAATGCAATGGTTTAAATACCGAAGAACTATGAAAATGTGCTGTGTGTGATCTGGCGTTAAAGAACATACTAAAAAAGAGCATTAATGTAAATTAAGTAGAAAGGGGATCAAAACTGAACTAACCAAGTTTGTGCAGTATTTGTAGCCAGGCTTCTAAAATTAGATATAGAAAATATAAATAGACTGCTTTAGGTAATGAGCCACCAGTGTCCAAAAAAGGAATGAGATTATGAAAAAGCTCAGTTAACTTGATCCAAAGCTCTGAGTAATTCTTCACCCTGCAGTAGGTTTCTGCTGCCTTGTATAGGAGCATTAACTTCACAATCATAACTGGTCAGCTGTGGTAGTCCACTCTCATCCATTGATTGCCCCAGCAGTCTACATGCTAAATCTGAAAAACAAAGAGATATATATCTAAGTATTCATTCATCTAATCAATGAATATTATTAAACAGCAACTATACACTAGGTATTGGGGAAAATAAGGACAGTTAGCTCTAGAAGGGTTTTTAGTCTGTTAGGCAAAACTACAATTATGTAATCAAGAAAGTGCAAACAAGCATTACTGGTGCTATGTCACAACTGTTTAAAAGAACCTTGAAGGCGCAAAAGAGTGATTTAAACCAATTTAGAAAAAGGCATTAAAATGTACAAGTTTCAGCTTCTATTCATTATTGACAGCACACAGACACAGATCAAAGATAATTCAGAGTTCTATCTGGAAACTATTACTGATCAAATATAATGCAACCTTACTTTTTAATCCTGGTAAGGAATGGAAAACACTCTCACTTGGAGTAAAGCTCCTAAATAAAAGTTTAATGGAAGAAAGAGTAAACTAACCAGAGGGTATTAAAATAATTGTCTTTTGCTCCATTCCATTCTGTTCACTAGATTTGCATCCTTTTACACGTTTCCAAGAAAGTGATGTGGTAGTTGTACGATCATCTGGTTGCTGTAATAATGTTCCCTGAAAACAGTAAAATTATTTCAATTTTACTATGTTGAATTTTTTTAAATCACGGACTTTGAAATCAGTATAAATTTGCTAACAATACATAGGCAAGATTCTTAAAGACTGCTCTCAGTTACTTAAATTCTATTTTTTAATACTGCTGTGATGAATTCATTTGCCACTCATGACAACTATGTAAAAATGCTTTCCAGTTAATTTGGTCTGAAAATAACAGTATGGGTTATACTAGCACTGACTGTGTTCTGTGGGTAAGAAGGGAAAGTAACCAAAAGGGAAGAGAAAGAGACTTGGTAGTGATACTGGGTGTGGAATGAGGGGAGAACTATACTTACTCTAAATACATCTCTAGTGTTTGGAATTTTTTGAGACTGTACTCATTAAATGTTTGTACTTTTAAAAAGAACAAGTACAAGGTGAAAGAAACCAACGTGTAACTTCTGAGAATGTAACATTAGTATTTGAAAGATACAAGGAGTTACCTATATATCTAACTCAGAAATAGCACATCAGCTAGAATAGAAAAGCAAACATGCTGTCACACTTACAATTCCTACTGCTTGAAAAAGTGAACCATCATGTTCAATTTTTCGCTTTCTCTGAGCATTCTGCAAAGCTAGTATCTTTGGATTTAGTTCTTCCTCAGGAGCAGTAGTTCTGCAAACAATTTTTTAATAAAAAATATGGTTGTTTTATTTATTTTAAAAATATCCCATTAGCTTTTTAAACAAAATATATAATGACTATTTTCCAACATTAAGGGATATGTTATAGATAAGAGTTTTCCTGATTATACTAAAGTTTATTGCCCTTAAAGTCAAAGCTTGTTTTTAAAACAAAATTTCCTAAACTATTCATTACCCTATTTATAAAACAGAAGTGAACAGAACTAAATTGATGTTAAAGAGTTAACTATTGGCCTTTCATTCCACCTAATACATAACATATTCTTGGGACTACCATAATATAAGATCAGTTTCACATTTGAATAATGCTTTCACTGTTTATAAAACATTGCATCTTCATTAGTTCATTTTACCTTTGCTCTCGTCCTCAAGACAATACACGTATAAATACATATTTTATAAATGAAAAAATTGAGGCCTGTTAGGTAACTTGCTCTTTTCCTAATTAGCTGCAAATATGGAAGTACACTGTAGGTCTCCTAATACCCACTCTCCTTCCCAGTGATCTTCCCACTAAGCTGTTTTGCCCTCAGTATTGATCTGATTATCAAACTATCTGTATCTAAAATTAATAGTAAACAGTAAATAACTGTTTTATGTGTCAAGTACATCAATTTTGTTATATGTTTTGTCTTTTCAAGAACCAGCTCCCTACCCTGAACCCCAACATAATGATAATAGATCCTTGCTCTGTTCATCTAGTTGAGAATGGCGTATGGGTTAAGTGAGGTACTACTCTAACTGCTCTCCTACATGCAGTCTTGTTTTGTATTTTTAAAAATTCTATAAAACCTTCAATATATAGACAGGCATATTTTAATTTTTATATACATGTTATCTTGATTAAGGATAACTCAGTCTATCATGTAAATATCATTAAGCAGTAGTACTTTTAATAGTTTATTTTCAATCTTTAAAACTTCAAATTGTCTGGTTTAATACAGCTCTTTGATTTTTTCAAATTACCAAGAGAGGTAGTAAAGAAAAAGCCTCCATATAGTTCTGAAAGGTAAATTCATTTCTTAAAGTGTTTAGTGCATACTGTATTGGAACTAATGTAACAAAAAAAAATCATTAATTTGACTAGATGTTTGTTGGACTTTGGTTTTGACAAGTACATACTTATTGAGAAAACTGAAAAATCTCATCTCTATAATTGTAAATTACAGATTATTGCTAATTCTGTTGCTAAGTTTATTCTTTTCTTCATCCAATAACCATTTATAAAGCAAGTACATGTTAGGTACTGAGTTAAATATTAGTAATACTGTCATTGCCTAGAGGAGCTCTAAAGTTGATTGGTGATACATAAAAAAGTAATGTAGAATACGTCTTTGTTAATTTAAAGTTGCAAGATCTTTTCCAAGTTCCGGGGAAAGGTCTCTACTAGCATTCTAGGTCAAAGTAGTGATGCAGGGCAGGAGAAAAAGCCATATGCTCTGGCTATGGCAGTGCTTTTTCCTATTGCTATTAATATCTCAGTCTAGGCACTGTGGAGAAGGAATCGTTTCTGTCCCCCCCAACCCTGCCCCACTGACTCGTTTTCTCTGACTACAGCCTCACATTTAAAATACATCAAATCCTATTGCAAATCATACACCAAAATTATAACTTAAAATTTTGGTGGTGTCCATATGTTTACTCAAATTGACTCCATAAAAGCAATGTCATAAAACATGCTTAGATTCCTACTGTACCTCTTAAAAACCTATTTTAATACTTAGGGACTTTCCTGGTGGTCTAAGAATTAAGACTCGGCACATCCAATGGATGTATTTATCAATATATCCATTTCCAACTTTATGGGCTTGATCTCTAGGTCATACATGCTGCAACCACGGCCTAGTACAAACCACCCTCCAAAAACAAACCTATTTAATCTGTGATACAGCTAGTATGCTATATATAAAAAGGAAAAACAAAATGCAATAGTTATAATATGGTGTATATAACTACATAATTATCTATCTACTGTATATATATGCGTGTATAAATATAGCTCTAACTCTACATCCAAAATTTTTAAATGCTTAATAAAGTTTCTGTATTGAATGCTGAGGACTGAAGACCATCAAGTTTAATTTGGAATGGAGAATTATTACTACCCTTAAGTTGGAATGGCTTCCCTGGTGGCTCAGATGGTAAAGAATCTGCCTGCAGTGCAGGAGACCCGGGTTTGGTCCCTGGTAGGGAGATCCCCTAGAGAAGGAAATGGCTATCCACTCTAGTATTCTTGTCTGGAGAATTCTAGGGACAGGGGAGCCTGATGGGCTCCAGTCCATCGGGTTGGAAAGAGTTGGACTCAACTGGGCAACTAAACACACACTTAAGTTGGGACAGCTTTTCTTCAGGTGAGCTTAAAAAGAGCTCCAGAGAGGATAGTTAACTAGTCTGATTTAAGTAATTACAAGAAACTGGGCCAGTTTTTGTATATTTACAGAACTTACTGGCTGGATTTTATTTTTAGAGGTATTAGAAGACCCTCCTACTCCTACATTTAGATAAATGATGTGACTATAAAGTAATACACAAGCTAATTTAGAAACAGTTTTTTGAGTGCTTAAGTTCAGAATTTGTATATCAATTTTATGTTCTTTAAAGTATAAATATGAAAAAGTTTGCTATATTTAAAAATAATTTACCATCATACACATTTTCTTAAGAATAATGACCAAACTATAAGTTTAATGTTACATATAAATACCTTTGACTCAAAGCGACAGATAACACATTAGGGCTTCTTGGATGAGATTTTTCTGTCTGTTCTATGACTCCTTTTCCTGCTCTGTTGGGTGAGGCTGTCCGACTTCCAGTATCACTATATGGTGACGTTGTGGCACAAGGAGGTTCTTTAGGTACGTGGGGAGGAGATGGAAATGCAATCAGTATTTTAATGTCTTCCATACCATCTTTTGTCACTGTTTTCAATTCATCACTGGTGGCTGTGGTAGTGGCGGTGGCTATAGGAGGCTCTTGCATTTGAGTGGGCTGGAATACTGTATTTGTGCTTGTACTTTGAGGACTTGTAGAACTGTTTTCCAGTGGTGACAACTGATCAAAGGAACGTAACTGGAAGTCATCATCCATTGGGATATAAGGAGCTAACATCTCCAAGTCTAAATCAGTGTCCTTTAAAACAAGATACATGAGTTTTTACAATGGCCATAGTTAAACCCACAGCCACTTGAGAATAAAAATTAATAAAATTTAATAGAAAATATATATAATAAACAAGTTTATATACCTGAGTGGAAAATGGATTCTTTGCTTCTGTATCTTCAGCAAAAGTTTCTCTACCAATTCCAACTTGAATTCATTGACCATATCACTATCCACATCAAAACAATATTCACTGGGACTGTTAGGCTGTAAAAGAATTAATATATTTTACTTTTCTCTGAGGAAGCTTGGATAAATGTTTTGCTAGTTGTTAGAATTTGCAACCTCATCTCGGAGAATACACAACAGAACTCTTCTATCAAATTATCTAACTAGTGAGAAATTAAAATTTTGAACTTACACTTACAATTTTGTCAATATATCCATTTCTAACTGTACATAACATCATTTATAAAATTAAAAGATGTGTTTATCTGCTTATTCTAAAGAATAAAACTCACCTAATAGTTCAACTCCCAGTGGTACCTAGCTGGCCAATAACTAGATGATACACTCACCGGAATCTAGCTGTATACTGAGGCCATGCTGCTATAGTGATCTACCTAAAAATCGCACAGCAAATCTGGGGGCTAGGGTAGGGACACAGCTGCAGAATGAAGTTCTAACTTGTATTCACCTTAATGAATGTAGTACTAGTTTAGTTTTCAGCAAGAATTCTAACCAAAAAATGATAGCTGTATATTCTAAGCATAAACTTTTGCCTTCCTCATCTTAACATTTTTGTTAGATTTATTTTGGTTGGATTAGAAACAAAATGATTCCTTTTGAGCTAGACAAAACTGAGCCCCAGAGAATAGATACATTCTCTGGAAGGCTATGATATGTCACATCTCCTTTAAGCTTGCCAGTTTGAATAAATAAATAATGTAAAATAATGTATCACTTTTTAAGGCTTAATTGAGCCTCATTTATCAACTCATAATACTCAAATATGAGTAGTCCCCGTCCATGAGCATGTTTTTAGACATAAGAAGCTCTGAAATCAAGTATGTCTAGATTGGGATATAGAACCCTATTTGATACCGTCAGTCTTGGCCCAGCTAGCCCTTAAAGATTGTTTTTATATGAGAAAACTAATATCAAGACAGAACTTAAATTTAATATAACCTTTTACTTTGGGTAAGACTTGGCATTTTCATATAATACTTACATACAATGTCAATACAGTGATGGAAATTGTACTAAATTGGGCAAAGCCCTTTGCTACTGGATAATTCTCCAACTCAGAGGGTAATATGAATAGGCTTGAAGCAATCATAAGCACACAGTACTGTCCTCTGTGGATGTCTAAATTCAAGACTTTTATTGTCCTACTGATATTAAATACACAGAGGAGCAATGTATGTTTTACCTTTTGCCTTATGTTACGGCATTTCCTTCCCACATTCCTGACTGTTTTTGAGCCTGAAACATGGGATTGAGGTCAAAGTTTTGCAGTAATTTTAAAAGTGCTAAAAGTCACACAAACAAAACTATGACACGTGGTTCAAATTTACAAATACATCCCCAAACATTAAAATCTATAAGTTATCCTTTTCTAATTATATTATGACACCTACCTCAGGTGAACTTTGTCTGGTGCTTCCATCAGAAGGACTAGCTGGCTGATCTTGAATCTGGGGCATGGTAAAAGAAAGTTCCAGTGACTCTGGATTTGGTTCTAACTTTAACGCAACTTCTTGGTTGAGTGCAGGGTCAGCACTACTTCTAAGTGGCTTTGGAGTTTCAGAGGCAGGTAATGGAGACATTGCCAAATTTATATTCTGCAATTTCTCATTAGATGAGGGGAGCATTACATCATTATACAAGGGAACTTCCTCAAGTTGTTGGTCATCACTCTCTGTGTCTGTAAGAGAAAGATTACCTAGATTTTAACATATACAGAAATTTATGTCCCCTCTTACAAAAGGTTTGTCTAGTTGACTTAAGTAACAAAAATGTTACCAGATTTTACTTAATCTGAAAGTCTGCAGATACTATGGTATAACTGTAAGTCTGAGTTATCCTACCAATCCATTTTGACAACTTCTGTAATCTAGCAAAAACCCTGCATTCCAACCTTCTCATACCTTTTATTCATTAAAGTTTAACCTAGTTTGAAACTAGTTTTCTTTCTCAATATCTGCTATTATGGTACGACATCTTATTCTTCAGCTCAGCTCACGGCTGCTGCATATAACTGCCCACTTGTGCAGAAGACATGGCTGCAGAAAAAGAGCAGCTAAGAGCAATCAGAACTGGGAAGGAGAGACGCCCTAAAAGCACTGTGGAGCACAGTCTCCAAATCACAGGGCCAAAGGCCACAATGTCCAAATGATCATCAACAACAAATGGTAAAGTTTAGGCAATTAACAAAATAACTAAAGACCCACCATTGCTGCCAAAATCTAAAGATATGATTGTGTCTCCAGCAGCTGGGGCCAGCAGAGTTAAAGCATCAGGCTCCTTTTTAAGTTTATCAAAGAGACTGCTTGTATCTTCTGATTCAACTTTGGTGAATAGCTGAGTCATTTTCATGTCTGAAGATTCAACTGGTTTGAGGACACATTCTGTTTGTTGAAGGGAGAAAATCAAGTCGTGCTGAATAATACCACTGTCAAAAAAGAGAGATTTAGTAATTCTTAAATGAGCACTTGACACAATGTTGGAGGACTCTGAAATGTCTCTCAAAAAATTCAAAATTCTGCTTTATGGAATGATGCCTTAAAACATCTCTCATGCCTACCTGGTCATGTTCAGGGTTTAAAATCCGAAATATGAAATAAAGACCTATTAAAATTCACAATACAAGATAATTCAAATATTTGATTAATTTCAGTTAAACTTCAGCTATTCCTTTGAGAAGACTGGTGGTGACAAAGAAATGTAATAGTCAAGTACATGTAGGACAATAAACAGATCTTTTGTGCCCATATGGAATTAACACAGAACTCTTGGACACTAATATATGAAGCATGATCTAAGGATGGTCCTAGAATATTAAGTATAAAGATAAATGATGAAGGTCCTTCTCAGAGGGGCACCACTGTTTTTCCTTTGGTGGTAAGAAAATTATCTGTGATACCACCTATAGGATAGAGTTGAAGAGGAATGATGAACAACAGCTCCATCTTCATGTTTCGCTTAATTTTGTTGTTGTTTAGTTGCCAAGTTATGCCCAACCCTTTTGCAACCCAATGGACTGTAGTCCACCAGGTTCCCTCTATCCATGGGATTTCCCAGAAAAGAATCCTGGAGTGGATCGCCATTTCCTTTTCCAGGGGATGTTCCTGACCCAGGGATCAAACTAGGGTCTGCTGCATCAGCAAGCGGATTCCTTACCACTGAACCACTGCTGCTTTAATCAACAAACTTTTATGTGTTTACTAAATGAACGAAGGATTCAAAAAGTTCAAAATATCTAACCCTTGCCTTAGGCAGTATAAAACCCAATGTGAAAGTAGTTGTACAAACAAAATACAAAGTGATAACTGCTAAAATGGAGGAGGTTTGTGTCATAGAAGTCAACAAGCTGAAATTTGATAGCCACAATATTCATAAGCCAGTCCGCTAAGAGAAGAGTTTATGAATACATAAGAGCCATGTGTCCCATCATACAGCCTTTTACAGTAATCTCACAAATAACTTCACATAATACGCATTTTAACCTTTTGAGGTAAGTTTTATCATTTCTCCTAAATGGATGAAATTCAGACAAATGAGATTTCCCCAAGTCATGGAACTAATGAGGGACAAAGCTATGACACAAACCTATCTATTCCAGGGCCAGAATTCTTTTTATAAAAATAATATAGTTGCCTTGAGACAGTTTATGATGATAGCTGTATGACTAGAACAAACAACTCCATCAGAGATGTGGTATTTTTTCAAGGTCTTTTTCAAATGGGAGTAAAAAGGATGGGGATGACTAGCTACTGATGGTAATTAGTGGAATCAGTGAAAGATAGCTGGCCTAGAAACTCAGGTCGGAAAACTGAAAACTGTAATTGGGTAGAAATGTGAAAATAAAATCAGTTATCATTTATAGTCTTTTCTATAAAATAAAAGAGCATTCAAAGACTTACTACTTGCTGCCCCAAATATTTATTTTCCAAGCTTACCTCACAACATAATTTACACATACAATGCACTGGGGCTGAGAGTTCTTAGTGTTATATATGACAGTTGCTTGAGTTTCAATCCAGACATATCCACCTCTTTTGGCAAGCATTCTGTACTGTCCTGTTGTGACTTGTCCTTTAGTAAACACTAGGAGTGAAAAGGAAAAAAGTGTCATGTAGAGAAAATAACTTCAAATTTTCGATTGAATGAATAAAAGCAAAATGATCATTGTTTTAGAGAAAAAAGGAGAAATGTTTAATCACTTGTAACTGTTTAAATTAAGAAACAGTGAAAACTCTCCAGGATAGCTGAAAAAGCACCTATTCCATTCTTCTAATCCCCCATCTACTTCTGCTTTATTGACTATGCCAAAGCCTTTGACTGTGTGGATCACAATAAACTGGGAAAATTCTGAAAGAGATGGGAACACCAGACCACCTGACCTGCCTCTTGAGAAACCTATATGCAGGTCAGGAAGCAACAGTTAGAATTGGACATGGAACAACAGACTGGTTCCAAATAGGAAAAGGAGTACATCACCCTGCTTATTTAACTTATATGCAGAGTACCTCATGAGAAACGCCGGGAGAAATATCAATAACTTCATATGCAGATGATACTACCCTTACAGCAGAAAGTGAACAGGACCTAAAAAGCCTCTTGATGAAAGTGAAAGTGGAGTGAAAAAAGTTGGCTTAAAGCTCAACATTCAGAAAACGAAGATCATGGCACCCGGTCCCATCACTTCATGGGAAATAGATGGGGAAACAATGTCAGACTTTATTTTTAGGGCTCCAAAATCACTGCAGATGGTGACTGCAGCCGTGAAATTAAAAGACGCTTACTCCTTGGAAGAAAAGTTATGACCAACCTAGATAGCATGTTCAAAAGCAGAGACATTACTTTGCAAACAAAAGTCCGTCTAGTCAAGACTATGGTTTTTCTAGTGGTCATGTATGGATGTGAGAGTTGGAGTAGGAAGAAAGCTCAGTGCTGAATAATTGATGCTTTTGAACTGTGGTATTGGAGAAGACTCTTGAGAGTCTCATGGACTGCAAGGAGATCCAACTAGTCCGTTCTAAGGAGATCAGCCCTAGGAGTTCTTTAGAAGGAATGATGCTAAAGCTGAAACTCCAGTACTTTGGCCACCTCATGCGAAGAGTTGACTCATTGGAAAAGACTCTGAAGCTGGGAGGGATTGGGGGCAGGAGGAGAAGGGGACGACCAAGGATGAGATGGCTGGATGGCATCACTGACCCGATGGACGTGAGTCTGAGTGAACTCTGGGAGATGGTGATGGACAGGGAGGCCTGGCATGCTGTGATTCATGGGGTCGCAAAGAGTCAGGCACGACTAAGCAACTGAACTGAACTGAATCCCCCAAATAAACTTTCTTGCCAACCTTCACTTTAAATAAGATGAAAGCCAGGAATGAAGGACAGCAGTGACTAAAACTCCTTTAACAACTTGCATGTTGAATATATCAGAAATATTAAAGACTGAATCACTCTAATTCTACTGAGAACATTCAAGAAACTGGCACTGCTACCAGTTCCTTAAATTCCTGCTATAGTTTCCAGAGAAGCAAAGATGCTTCAAATAGTTGTGCTAGCATATTTGAATTTCAGTTGGTATCATGCTTAAGTCTTCTGGCAATGTCAGTTCAGTTCAGTTGTAGGCAATCTTAATTGTTGAGTTGGAAGAAAGTACTGGACAAACATGATGATATTATCATGAGTATTGAGACCCTGACTGCAGACTTAGACCCATTCTATAGTTCAAGGCTAGTCATGCTAACTCAGTGACATTCAGGCATCACCAATCATGTTGGGAAGTCATATTTAGGAACAGATTAAACAGGCAAGTGAGAAATTCCAAAGTTTTACTTATCATGTGATCCTTAAACAACATATGAGTAAAACTGAGAATTACATCTTATGTCAAGGGTACTTATTTCTACTAACTGTGCATGATGTTGATCATATTCACATTCATTAATCCATTGAACAGTTACTTTCTGGGTGCCTTCTTTGTGTTAACTGTTCTGAATACTTAGGCATGAGTTCTGAAAATGATGCTATAATATTCTATCTTTTTCATCCTTGTAAAATGCCAGTGTAGTTTTATATATTATCAAATGATTCTGCTTTAACTGGTATTAGTTATAACAAATATGAAACAAAGATTTAATGATCTAGATAACTTAATTTTTTTAATTAAATTTATTTATTTTTTTAATTACAATACTGTATTTGTTTTGCCATACATTGACACGAATCAGCCATAGGTGAACACAATCTCCCAATGCCGAATCCCCCTCCCACCTCCCACCTGATCTAGATAACTTAAGAAGAGGTTTATTCAAATGTTTGGTCTAGGAAGATTTGGTTAATTTTCACCAAAAAGTCAGATATATAACCAAACAGTAGAAATTGCAACAGTTAAATTATTAGAATGTCTATACTTACTATCATGATGAGTTTTGGTCAGATGGTCAGAGTCCAAGGCATGATAATATTCATAAATTGAGCGGCCCAAAAGTTCTTCTGGCTCATATCCCATCAATTCGGTAATTCTGTAAAGTAAAAAATATAAGTGAGAATAAAATTGACATAAACTAACTTATGAATAAAATTTTGCTTCTTCAGAGTATCTGATATGCATTAACCTTATGGACAATTGAATTTTCAAAAATAAAGAGCATTCTTCTTTAAATAAACTTATACCTCACCTTTAGTAACTCTACAGATACTAAATGCGGCACCATGCATTCCTTTAAGCTCCAAGGGTTCACCCTGCTGCTTAACCCTTATATCTCCTTCACCCAAACTTGTTACCTACTTTTATCCTATTTTATTGTACATACTTTTGGTAATAAGATAATTAATATAATAGTTATGAAGGACTGCTAAATTAAATGATAAAAGCTTCAAAGGCAGTTAATGATATTTAATTTAAAATATAGACTAAACCCATAACATTATTTTTGCCATAAAACCAGATTCTTTTTGTGTGTGTATGTATAAAATCAGATCCTTTATGTGACAGTTCTCCTAGGCAAGGCTTCACACCTTGGCAGATCAATATCTATGATAAAATATTAATATGGGAACTAAATAAATTCTTATTATGTTGGTTTGGGAAGATGCTCTCGTACTTACTTTTTGAAATTACCAAAAATTATAGAAATTCATTTTAGATGAAACAGTGATATCAAACTGAAAATGAACTAGAAAGTAATTCAGTTCCATTCTGCTCCTTAGCAGTTCAGTTAGGACATAGACTATATTTTATGCATCTCTCTAACCACAGTCGAAAATGGAACCCATTTCATGAGAAATAGTATCATGCTAACAGAAATACTCTCTCCTCTTCTGGGAGCTAGATGAGTTAAGTTCTTTGATTTCTCAGGCTTTAAAATTCAAAGGACTTTCTGAGGTTCAAGGAAAAGTTATGTAATATACTGTATACAAAAAATATAAAAACAACTAACTCTAGAAAACATACAGGGGAGGTATCTTTATCCTAAGAAATGTACAAAAGTAATACTGTTTGTTGTCACACCTTAAAGAAAGATCTGCTATAGTTTATTCCAAAATAAATAAATAGATAAATAGCTTATTTGTAAAAAAGAAAAAAAAAGTCAACCTTGGACTGCAAGGAGATCCAACCAGTCCATCCTAAAGGAGATCAGTCCTGAATATTCTTCGGAAGGACTGATGCTGAAGCTGAAACTCCAATACTTTGGCCACCTGATGCAAAGAGCTGACTCATTTGAAAAGACCCCGATGCTGGGTAAGATTGAAGGCAGAAGGAGAAGGGGATGACAGAGGATGAGATAGCTGGATGGCATCACCGACTCAATGGACATGAGTCTGAGTAAACTCCAGGAGCTGGCAATGGACAGGAGGCCTGTGTGCTACAGTCCATGGGGTCACAAGGAGTCGGATACACTAAGCGACTGAACTGAACTGAAATGAAACCAAACTAAGCCAAAATCTAAAGTTGTTTACTAAGGGCTATCTCTAAATACCACTCCAGTACTCTTGCCTGGAGAATCCCATGGTCGGAGGAACCTGGTGGGCTACAGTCCATGGGGTTGCTAAGAGTCGGACACGACTGAGTGACTTCACTTTCATTTTCACTTTCATGCATTAGAGAAGGAAATGGCAACCCACTCCAGTGTTCTTGCCTGGAGAATCCCAGGGATGGGGGAGCCTGGTGGGCTGCCGTATATGGGGTCGCACAGTCAGACACGACTGAAGCGACTTAGCAGCAGCAGCAGCATCTCTAAACACATCAACACTAGGTGGCAACATTACAAGGAAACCTTAAAAAAAAAATAATCACAACAGTCCTAATTATGCTTTAAAAGTGAAGTCACTCAGTTGTGTCCGATTCTTTGCGATCCCATGGACTGTAGCCTACCAGGCTCCTCCGTCCATGGGATTTTCCAGGCAAGAGTACTGGAGTGGGTTGCCATTTCCTTCTCCAGGGGATCTTCCTGACCCAGGGATTGAACCCAGGTCTCCCACATTGCAGGCAGATGCTTTACCATATGAGCTACCAATATAATTTTAATTGGTCTTATATGGGTTATATATTTTAAAAAATTCTCTTGGAATTAAAATTTTTTCATTATTTAAACCATTATATTCTCATATGTGCCCGGCATTGTTGTAGATACGAAAATGCAAAGGCAAAAACTCAACCTATGGTGAATTTTCTGGTGCGCTTAGCCATACTACTAAAGAAATTATGTGGCAGGTGCAGTGACAGTAAAACTGCAGGAATCAGAGGAACCACCCCTGTCCATGGAAAGGAATCATGGGGATGAGGGACAGGTTCTTTTAGGAGACTTATGAGTTGAGTATAGAAGAGAGTCAAGAGAGAGTAAATTATTTGGGGAAGAAAGTACACTAAAAGCAAAGACAGAGATACGAAAATGCTTGACATTGTACAGGCAGGCTAGTTGGGAGGTGAGGCTGGAGAAGTGGGCAGAGAATCAGATTAATGAGAGCTTTTGTATATCATGTTAAGGAGCTTTGATTTAATCAGATGTCTATCAGTGCTTCTCAATCTGAGTTGAGGTACCTCTATCACTAAGGGACAAAGTATGTCAAAATATAACAACATGGTTTCCTAGAAGGTCAATTTTATTCATATTTGAGGGAGAAAGGTAAAGTTAATTTAACGTTAGCTTTTTGTACCAAAGGGGGAGGAGTGATCAAGAAAATTTAACCAAAAGTGTTTTTAATGGACTATAAACCTGTAATCTAAAGCAACTATGCAGTACACAATTCATTTGTTCTAAGTATCATGGGACAGGAATTATTTAATATTAAACTTCATTTCTACCTCACTACATCATTGTGCCACAAACATAGTAGCTACTCAAATGTTTGAATGATTACAAGTGGAAATTAGCACAATAAGTAATAGTCATTTGTGGGATATTTTGGATGTAAGAAGTCTGATATGTTAGAATTCTTCAATACTGAGCAAAATTTTGTCTACATTGGTTCTTAATGGGTATAGCTGTGAGAAGTTCTAGAAAGCAAATTTTTCCAAAATTTTTTCCATGTTGGTTCTTAATGGGTATAGCTGTGAGAAGTTCCAGAAAGAGTAACCAGAAAACAATCTCCTGGTCAGACTCAAAATCTTACTTGGTTGGTCTCTAAGCTGGCTGCTTTTAGCTCTCTATCACAACCATTTGGCTAACTTTCTGATATAACCAGAAGGACAATGTCACTCCTTTTCATTATCATTCTAACTCCATCACTTTCCTTTCTTCCCCACCCACCCCTATACTTTATATACTGAGTTCAAAAACATAAAAATAGTTACTAAAGAAGGATTGGCATATCTGTTCTATCATGTATTGATATAAATACTGGCACCAAACACCATAAAATATCTCTTAGCATTTCTGTCTTTGTTTTTCTTAAAGTTAACCCCAGTGGTGAAGCAGTCACTATGTGTACTAGGCATTCAACAAACTCTCATAATCCTTACCACAGCCTTTTGAAGCATGGCCCTTATTTAACAGATAAGGAAGATGAGATTTAGAACAGCTAAGTTCTAACACCCAGGCCACATTATATAATCCAGGACTACAAGCCAGGATTGAATTAAGAATGATGTGATTCCAAAGCAGTGCTTTGTCACATTTTCCGTCCAGTAGGATAGGGCTTAAGATCAATTTTCTCGTATAACGTTCAATTTTAAAATAATACAAATACATGCATTATACTGTGACAAATTGATGCTCAAAGAAAAGTAGAAATGTGTCTAAGATCATCTGGATACAGGCAGCAAAGTCAGCATTTAGTAGTCTGGTTACAAAACCTATGCCTTCAGCCACTATGTTACAGTTTTACAGTAAAAACTGGGACAAGCAAGCAAATAATTACAAAACAGAAAAAAGGCTACGACAGACCACATATAAGGAACAGTAGCTTTTTAAAGAAACAAGGAAAGCTCTACAAGTAGATGCGGTGAGTGACTCTTGGAAGCTAAGTTTGCGTTTGGAGTTAAGAAAACTATCACTGTACTAGGACAACAAAATAGCATGTGGAGTTCTCTGGAAGTAGGGTATTAAGGGCCACAGCAGAAGGGTCTTCCCATCCTCCTGATTAATTTGGGAAAATCAGGAACGTCCGTGGTGGTCCAATGGTAAAGAATTCACCATCCAAAGCAGGGAACATGGATTTGATCCTTGGTCACATCCCACATGCCACAGGGCAACTGAGTCTGCACACCACAACTAGAGAAGGCCATGCACCACAACAAAGGCCTAGCACAGTCAAAAATAAGTCTCCTCAAAAAAGAAAAAATTGGGGGAGAAGTCAGCAGGGGCCAGATCATAAATATCTTTCCTTGCCATGCTAAGAAGTTTAGATTTATTAAAGAGGTCTATTTTTCTTTCAGCTTTTCAAAATGCATGTCTTCTTTTGATAAATAAAAATCTCCTACCCTTCTAATATTTTTTATGAACAAAAGTTTGTGTGTGAGGATGAAGGGAAGCAATGAGGCGTTTTCACAAGACATGATCTGATTTTCACATTAAGAAGTTCCCTTCTTGGAAACCTGGATGAGATTAAAAGGGCACAAATCTGTTGGCAGAGATGCAGTTAGGAGGCTTTAATGGCAATAGTTCAAGCCAAAGGTAATAATGAGCTGAAGAACTCAATAGCACAAAGGCAAGAGTGGAAAGAGGGAATGGAGGAGACATACATAGTAAATCTATTAAGATTTTGAAAGAGAATGTAGATCAGTGAGCAAAAGAAAAGTTAAGGATGACTTTCCAATTTTTGCCGGAGTTATATGTGTACACTGGTATATTAATCATGACAGGTACTGTAAGAGGAAAAACTGTTTCTGAAGTTGTTTTGGGATAGGAGTGGTTCAATCAGGTATGGAAATATTTAGTTTATAATACAGAAGAATATGTATCTAGATAAAAACATCAAATTGGCAATTAAATGGAAATAGATAATGGGTAGAAATCTGCAAAACAGCACCATCAGCAAGGATAAAGCTGCTCAGGAAAAATATGTAGGATGAGGAGATGACCAAAGGCTTTCCTTTCTAGTCCACAACCAGAAGTAATCCTTCCTCAAATTATGTATTGTATGAAAACATCAAATTGGCAATTAAATGGAAATAGATAATGGGTAGAAATCTGCAAAACAGCACCATCAGCAAGGATAAAGCTGCTCAGGAAAAATATGTAGGATGAGGAGATGACCAAAGGCTTTCCTTTCTAGTCCACAACCAGAAGTAATCCTTCCTCAAATTATGTATTGTATGTCTCTGAAATATATTTTTTCTTTAAATAAATTAGAACACCTAAAGGAAAAAAAACCTCATCTTAATAATCACTGGATAGCACCTGCTAGAGTAAGTACACAGTAAATGTTCAATAAATGTGGTTGAATTAATCTGTAAAGTTAATCTTACTAAATTCTAGGATGTATGATTGTATTCAATTTAAGTGGAAGGAAGCTTGCACACCACAACTAGAGAACTGGATTTATTAAAGAGACCTATTTTTCTTCCAGCTTTCAGTCTTTACTATAGTTAACAGTTAAAACAATTCTGTGGACTAATTAAAAATGTCAAGTTATATTTTATTTCACTTACCTTTCATCACAATAAGAAAATTTCATATCCAGACTGTGACGACTGAGAAAAGTCTTGCTGTCTAAAGGAATTTCAATATTTGATGGATGAGGAATGGGTTCACAAATCAGCACCAAGCATGTCATCGGTGGTTTCTTATACCCACACTGAGATTGGTTACTGTTGGTATCATATACATGAATATGGCCTGTGCAGTGAAGTACCTAAGTATGAAGAAAAAGCAGTTTTTAAAAAACTTATGCTAGTAAAAAACAAAACACAGACAGTTGAGTCTAACATGGCAAGTAAGCTTTGATAAAATTTACTATCATTAGTAGATCACTATATTTTTGAAAATCAGTGTTTTCTCTACACTGCTACCCATGACCTACTCTTCAGGTACCATAAGATTAGTCTTTGAAAAATTTCCCTTCGTACAAATCTGAGCTTGTTTTTATCTGGCCACTATACCTGTTTGATGGTTATTTCTTGCTCTGATGACGATGTTTCAAAACTGAGCAAAGAAATGATACAACAATGAATAAAATATTAATGTGTATCAAGATTCAAACACTGGGTGGTTGGCAAAGCCGAATGTCCACATAACTTAAGTTCGTGCTTCTTAACTGATGAATTACTAAGCTTTTTTGGATATCAAATCTATAAACACAAAGGAACAATAAGTTTTCCCTCACAGTTCTAATGCTGTCTTACTACTAGTAATGTCAAGATGCATTAATTTATCTAGAAATCAGCTGTATTCACAGATCATTTTTATACTTACTTTCCATGTTGCAGATTTTATGTTCATAGTTCTCCCCCGGCTAGTTAGGGTACACTTCATTCTGAGAAAAAAGCTCCGCTGTGTATTTTGCTCTTTACCCTTTTTACAAGGCCTAATGAAAACATGAAATAAAGTTTAAAAACATAATTAAATATACAAATTTGTTACAGCAGAAGGAGCACAGTGCCCAGTACCTAGGTGCTATTCAATGCAAAGTCTCAATATGAGAACCATGCTTCACACCTGCTTTGCTCACTCCAATATATCCAAGGGATTTAACACACTTGCAGTAAGTAACGGGTTCACAATAGCAGTGATTCCCTGAGATGGTGAGATAAGAATAACACTTAATCATTTCACATTCAAGCCAACAGAGTTGGTCAGATTATAAAGAAATATAAACACAGCATGAATTTGCTCCCTAACTGTGTTATCAGTGTATAAAGCACCCCCCCGCCGCCAAAAAAAAGCAAACTCCTCCAAATGTGTTAGCTCAATTTATAACAAACATTCTGTATATTTATAGAACTTTTAAAATAGAAAATTTCTTTTTAATACCAAACAACATTTTTATATATCTGATTTTTCTAAAATTTTCCTGTAAAGCAAGGAGGAAATTGCAAGGAGGAAATCTCTACTTTGTTACTAGGGGAAAAAAACATATTAAATGACTCTTCAAAGCAAAGTTAGAATTAAACAACCTGAAGTGTGTTTATTCCAATTCTAAGCCTCAATAACTAATAAAATGAGATTACACTCAACTAACAAAGAGCAACTTCATTTCTTCTCTTCATTGATCAGTCTGATTCAAGCCAAACACTTCATTTAAGTATTCATTATTAAGGATCTGGACTGGATATTTCAGGCAATATAAAGATGAACAAGACACAGTGCCTGTCCTGAAGAAGTTAAAAATTGAGTAGATGTAGTGAGGTCAGTGACAACAACACAATGTAAAGTAAATGCTCAAGACTTACAAGAACACTTTGAAAAAGAACAAAGAGACATCAGGAGATAACTTTTAAGTCAAGGGGAAATCAAAAAGTCCTTCTCAGAAAAAGAGATGTTAGAATTTCAGTAAGTAGAGATGAGTAACAACATTTGGGCAGAACAAAGAGTGAAAAACAGAGGTGAGGAAAAACATCACACATTTGGGGAACAGTGTGCATAATTCAGTTTGACTCTAATATAAAGTACATAATCAGACAAAGTTAGAAGGGATGGTTAGGGCTAAAACTAGAGAGGGCCATGGGGTGCCTCAGTCTTAAGTATACAAATGCAGCTTCCAAAAATTTTGAGTTGGGAAGCACAATAGCAACCTAAGGAACAATAATATAGCAGCAAAATATGTATGTTAGAATATAATGATGGTACCGAGGGGCTGAGCAGCAGGCAGTAGAAGGTGAAAAAAGGGTGACAAAAGACAAATGAAGAGGTAGAATCTATAAAAACTTGGAAGATTAATGGAAATAAGGGAAAAGAGAACTTAAAAGATCTGGAGATTTTAAGGCTAGTATATTGAAAGTGTCAAGTCAAAAGAATACATTTAAATCTAGGCTTGCATAGCTAGAAATACTGGACTCTTGAGAAAGGAGAGTTCTAGTTCATACTTGGAATTATGGGACATAGGCAAGTTGCGACAGTCTTAGTGCTGATACACGTTATTCAGGTTTACTTAAATAAGACTGAATTTGCCCTCCCTAGAAGCAACTGAAAGTGAATGGTATTTTTCAGTCCTTCATAATCTAAACTTGAATTAGACTGCCAGATGGAAACCTAAAGCCTTTGAACTGGGACATGAAGATAAACTTAACACTACGGTAAGTGAAAACTACTAGCATTTTCTTAATAAAAAAAATTTTAAACAAGTTTTCAGCTCTATAAAAATAAATACTTTATAATAATTTAATGAACTCTAAATTCTATTTAGAATTGAAATGAAATAGGACTATGCTGTATAAACATACCATAGGCTCTTAGTATATCCTTAAAATGTACTGTACTGTAGCAGCCCTACTTTGCTGAAAATGAAAATCTGCATTTTTGTTTCCTAACAAAATATGAGAAATTCACTAACCACCATTAGGAATTATTTTTTAAGTTCATAATTAAATCACAAATCTATTACAATAAGAGTAGTACATGTGCTTTAACAAAAGCATCTGGTTAAAAACATACATCTAAGCTCTAATAAGTAGACTAGATCTGATTTAGAATAATGCATTAGCATCATCACCAAACCAAAATAAGACTTCCAAATATCTATGCATTTATAGTCTAGACCAGGGAAGCACTGAGCTGCCAATATAAACTTCAAAGTATAAACACTAGAAGTTATATATTAAACTCATCAACAGCCCACTTAGGCCCTTGCTCAGAGTATATTCATTCCTCCTTTACACAAAATTCTAAAAGTATACATTTGCTTTTCCAAGTTCACAGTAAACATACAACATGAAATTAAAAAACAGAAAAGGGCTCCAAGGTAAGAAATGGCAGTAGGAATGTATTGAGAGTTGGTAAATATGGAAAAAGCTCTAAAGTACTAAGGAATATGGACTTGAACCAGTCTACCTTAGTTAACCCTCACTGTGCTAACCAAATAATCTTTGGCAAGTTACCCAGTAACTCTGTAACTCAGTTTCCTCAGTAGAACAGATATTATAACTTCATAGGGTTTTTAAAGGAGTAAAAGCATATAAAATGCAGAAAACAGCGTCCTGGCACCTATAATCTCCAGTAAAGGTTAACTTTTAGTAGAAATGAGATGCGGTTAAAACGGAAACCATAAAAGATGACTGACAAAGAATAATCGATGAGGTTTACTATAGAAACAGACAAACATACTTAAATGGGAGAGCTGCAAAGAACAACTGCAGAGCACAGAGACAAATTTTCAGTGTGGTAACTTTGAGTCATGAAAGAAAGATCAAATTATGATCCATATACTCTGCTTAAGAAGGCACAGTTATGAAAAGACTATTTGTTAAGATTTGTAATGCACAAAGTATCTTTTTCCGAAATCTTGGAACATTTGATTATTTTTAACAATTCATTCCTAAAAGTTAAAGGTCCTAGTAGGTCTTTTATAAAGAGATGGGAATACCAGAATTATCTTACTTGTCTCCTGAGAAACCTGTATGCAGATCAAGAAGCAAGTTAGAACCTTACATGGAAGAACTGACTGGTTCAAAATTGGTAAAGGAATACCCCAAGGCTGTATACTGTCACTCTATTTATTTAACTTATATGCAGAGTACATCATGAGAAATGCCAGGCTTGATGAATCACAAACTGGAATCAAGATTGCTGGGAGAAATATCAACAACCTTAGATATGTAGATGATACCACTCTAATGGCAGAAAGTGAAGAACTAAAGAGACTCTTGATGAGAGTGAAAGAGGAAAATAAAAGGGCTGGCTTAAAAACTCAACATTCTAAAAATTAAGATCATGGCATCCAGTCCCATCACGTCATGGCAAATAGAGGGTAAAAGGTGGAAACAGTGACTAACTTTCTCTTCTTGGGCTACAAAATCACTGTGGACAATAACTGCAGCCATGAAATTAGAAGATGTCTGTTTCTTAGAAGGAAAGCTATGACAAACCTAGACAGCATATTAAAAAGCAAAGACATCACTTTGTTGACCAAAGTCCATATAGTCAAAGCTATGGTTTTTCCAATAGTCATGTAAAGATGTGAGAGTTGGACCATAAAGAAAGCTGAGTGTCGAAGAATTGATGCTTTTGAACTGTGGTGCTGGAGAAGATTCTTGAGAGTCTCTTGGACAGCAAGGAGGTCAAACCAGTCAACCCTAAAGGAAATCAACCCTGAATATTCACTGGAAGGACAAATGCCAAAGCTCCAATACTTTGGCCACCCAATGCAAAGACATACTCATTGGAAAAGACTGTGATGCTGGAAAGGATTGAAGGCAGGAGGAGAAGGGGACGACGAGATGATTGGATGGCATCACTGATTCAATGGACATGAGTTGGAGCAAACTCAGGGACATAGTGAAAGACAATCTGGCATACAGCAATCCATGGGGTCACAAAGAGTTGGACACCACTTAGCAACTCAACAACAACAATAACAAATGCAAGGGCATCCGTAATATAATACTTTATAACTGAATTATATAGTCTTCAATTATTATGAACAATCTAAGAGGTCAAATAAGCAGTTATGTTTTAAAACTTGGTGAACCTTTTTTTTTCTTGGGCATTCAGAAGCTTGAACCCAAACTGGCACCTTTAATATTAAACTATGTAAAATCCTATTATTTGTATGACTCACTTCCTTGCCTTAATGTTAATATTAAATTAACTTACTTGGTCCTGATTTTTATTAACTTTCCACTTTATCAAGTTTTATATCTCTATAATTATTTACAGAATTGCTGCTGCTGCTCAGTCACTTCAGTCGTGTTCGACTGTGTGTGACCCCATAGACGGCAGCCCATCAGGCTCCCCCATCCCTGGGATTCTCTAGGCAAGAACACTGGAGTGGGATGCCATTGCCTTCTCCTATTTACAGAATTAGATGGGCTTTTTCAAAACGTAGGTATTTTTATGAAATTCCTAAAAACAGAATAACATGGATATAACAAAGAACAGAGTAACATTTTATTAAGCATGAAATGAGGTTTTGCCTTAGGTTAGTACAAGAGCAAAATTTTAAGATTAGTGATAGTATCCAATTAAGTAAAATCACCTGTCACAATAAATCAAACAAAAAACTTTTCTTCTCACCATTTCTGTGTGTAAGCATTTCTCGCATTTCCTCATGGTCACATGGATGAGTAAAATCAAACACACTGTGTCCAGTTAGTTCAAACTGTAAAAATAAAAACATTTTAAAAATTAGATCTATAACAAAATCATAAACACATACGGAACAGCTCTTAATATGTGGGCATTTTACCTGAGTTAATCCCATGTATTTGTTCACATTGTCAGAAATGTAAATCATGTCACCATCATCTGTGAGAACCATAACAAAACCATCCAAGGCTTTCAAATAAAAGCAATTCATCTGTGCCTTCATTTCATCTTCAATATCCAAATCACCTAAAAAGGCACAAGAAGAAAAAATGGTTAAAGTTTTATACTTAAATGATAGTAATATTCAGATGTTTTTATAAAAGTTTTCCCCAGATACTTTATTTAATACATGTAGCACATATTTTTTTCCATATATTTAAATTTTTTTCTTCTGTCATTCTTTTAATACAGGTCAAAGCCAGAGAACAGAGACTAAATTTAGATTTGCCAGCTGCTTTTAATGATTATTTAAAGTAATGAAGCAAGGCAAACCACTGAAAAGAGAAGGGTCATGTCACTAAAGTAAGGTAAATATAAGTAGGTAGGTAAGTATGGCAAGAGTAAAAGAGGCGGAGGGAGGCCACTATCTTAACATTTCTGACTGAAGCTTTAAAAGCAGGTAAGAAAAAGGGTATCATGTTAAAGAAGTGAGAATATGACCGCCTTCTAAAAGTAATTTCCAATTACTTTTGATTTCTAAATTTTAGACCTATCATGTCCTTGTAAAACAACTCACCAGCATCCAGAAGTTTCCTCACACGCAAATAGCTGATGGTGAGCCTCATAACAGAAGCCTTATCAAGATGCGAGCTTACATTATGGGGGAGTGGCAACTGATGAGCAAGCTCATAAAAACTTCAGACTCTTTACTTCGACGAGATCTGGCTGCATCTCTAGACTTCTCTTTTCGACGTTCAGAACTTATCCTATTTAACAAAAAAGGAGGAGGAGAGGAAAAAAGACAGAAATTTAAACGTCAGTTTGCCTTTGCTTGAATAAAATTCATTTTATATTTTTCTGTTTACCATGAAAAGATTAGAAGATGCCATGTAATTGTATAGAGATTTATCCTACTACATAAATTTATTTTTACAAGACAGCTATACAATTTTTTGGATTACTGTAGACAAAAGGAACTCTCACAAGTCCAAGATGAAGCTTTTATCTCTCCAAACCAAGTGTCTCCTCCGTGGCACATCAAATTGGAGAGGATGTTTTTGATTTGGACAAAACCTTACAAGTAGCCTGTATATCTAAGGCTGTACAGCCATTCACAAGTAGTCTTACTTTGAGCTTTCTTACCCTCTCCCCTACCACACAAGCAATACAGACTATAAGCTATAGGAATTTACATTAGCATCTATAATCAGCTACTGTTTTCAGGTTGCTTACTCCCTTAGCAGTTCCTTATCTTTACTTACACAAAAGGTACCAAATAAATGCAGGGGTATGGAAAAAAAAAGATGTGGCACGATACTAAAAATTTAAGAGAACAAACTGAGAAGGATTACTGGTAAAGATGCGTGCCTGAGTGCTCAGTCGTGTCCGACTCTTTGTGACCCCATGGACTGGAGCCAACCAGGCTCCTCTAACCATGGGATTCTTCCAGGCAAGAATATTGGGGTGAGTTGCCATTTCCTTCTCCACGGGGTCTTCCCGACCCAGGAATCAAACTTGAGTCTCCTGCGTTGGCAGGTGGATTCTTTACCATTGAGCCACCTGGGAAACCCAAGAAAATTACTGAGGGTGTCAATATAATTATGTATCTTTAGGCAACTCTTCCAAGAATAAAACCAGTTAGAAAGATTTTCATAAGTCATCCAAGCAAAACCATCTTTCTTTGCATCACTACGCAGCATTATCTACCAGCTGAAGGTAGACAAGGCTAACCTGGTTCTGGCCTTAGCTGCTTCTTTAGTAGCTATTGTTTATTAAAACCTACTACATGTCAAATATTACCTGTACTACTTCTCTCAAAACAATCTATAAATAGATTAAATATTATCCTATTTTATATACTAGGAATCTGGGATTCATTAGGTTAAAAATAGCCATGCTGTAGCAGACAGGATTTGAATGCAGGTGTTTTCTTATTTACATGTCTGCTCTTCCACAAGGCTTTATCTTCTTAATGCAGAATGTGGCTTCTACCTCAAATAGTCAGCTGCTCTCCTATGACCCTCAACCTAATCCAATTAAGTCAATTATTTATTAAATGTTGAAAATAACCATTACCATTTACTAAGCACTGAGCAGTATGTTA
The DNA here is from genome assembly GCA_917880005.1 of Nanger dama. Lineage (NCBI taxonomy): Eukaryota > Metazoa > Chordata > Mammalia > Artiodactyla > Bovidae > Nanger > Nanger dama. The sequence goes on from CAKJTW010000003.1 coordinate 29,834,566, forward strand.
AGGATCTTGCCAGCATTTTTTCAGTTAATCTTCCTTATATTCTATGAACTAAGTACATAATTGCTTCCACGTAAATCTCTTCTCCCTCCAGCGATCTGCAGAGCTACAAAGATTCAATCACAGAAGTAACATTCCCCAAAACAAGCAAGGTCCTCTTTCTCAGAGTATGCTCCTGTTAAGCTGTATAATAGAAAGTGAAATTCTAGCAGCTGCGTTGTGACAAAAGTGGTGATACAGTTTTAGCACTTGCTCAAGTTTTGTGTGCTCATCTGACTTTTTATACTTTCATAAGGAATGTGAATATTTGCTACTATTAGTAAATGAAATTTGATAGAAAAAGTTCAAGCATCTAGATTAATTTGAGTATTTTGAGATTTAAGGTGAGCTATTTAAAAATATTACTACTTATAACTTGGTATTTATGAATCAGGATTATCTCAATGCTGTAGAATAAAAAAACACACAAAAATATATTACATGCTAAGGCTAACATGAAAATCTGACAATGGCCTCAGTCTAAAACTTCATTTTTTAATTTGCATTCATTGTTCTCATTGACTTTAAGTAAATGTTTTAAATGTACAACAATAAAAGTTTAACATCTCAGACACTGTTTCTCTCACTTCTTTTCCCTTTTGGATTGGCAGGTAAGCGGCAGCAATGGCAGTGGGAAACAGATTCCTATCTGGTTCAAGTAAAATCAGCAACAACAAAAACAGACTGATAATCAATGATCTTATGATAAACATGGATATTGGTTCAAATGCCATAATTAGTCCACGTAATCAGAATTTTACCAGAAACTCCCATCAGATTTACTAAGCCCTCTTTCATTTAATTATTCAACCAAATCTAAGCTACCAACAAATTACTACCCAACTGAAATACTTGGTGAAAAACAAATCTTTATATTACATATTATATGCTTTTAAAGGGCATTTATCAAGCTAACCGTCATGATGCATTATCTCCATACCTTTAGAAATACTTGTATTGTTCAGAACTTTGAAGATAATGATTGTCCAAGATATGGCAACTAAGTTTATAAGACAAATCCATTACAAATGACAGTTTGGAGAAAACATTTAAAGGACAACATATAAGCTAGTGAAGACTGTGAGAACAGGAATTTGAGCATTAGCCAAGTTTTTTTGGGGGGAAAAAAAGGCAAGCCTTATCAAGGAAGTAATATGATACCTCAAGAGTTGACAAACCTAAATTAGATGAAGGAGGTGATGAAAATCAGTATATCTTCTATTCATAATCAATCTAGACATAAAGCAATCAGGAGACCTGTAATAAAGATTTAATGAAAAAATTTATCTGGTGTTTTTCACATGTGACTATAGGAGCTCTTAAAACATTTCTCAGGTTAAAGCTAAAACTTCCAAAACTCTTAATAAAGTTTCAGCATCTGAACTGCCCAGTTTCTTGTCTACTCACAGGAAGGCTCCTTTTATCAAGTCATACCCCACACAATTATTATACTATTGACCAAGAATTATTTCTGGTAGAACATGGAGTCTAGGTTCCACAAAGGAGAATCCTGTACCATTTACTTACTTATTCTTAGATGGCACAATAAAACTTTTGTAGACCACAACAGGCAGATTTTTAGCATGCAAATAAGGGTACCGTTTTTCTTTAAATTATCAATTCCATCTATGTTGTTTTTATTAAGTACAGATCAAGTAAAGTTCTGCTATTAATATGTCTGCATAAGGTGCCATTCATAATCTGATAGTCATGCTAGAAATCAGTCAAGAGTACAGTAAAAATTCTGTCTTTTGAATAGTTTGCTTACCCATTTCCATGACCATTTTAAGAATCAATGTTTGAGTAAACTAGCAATATAGCTCAATCTTTGTGATACTCTAGCTTTTACATACTTATTATTTCATTATTATTTAACATACAGTACTGGACAAAAAGCTAACAGCTATATCTTCATATAATTTTGTATAGGAAATACATTTACAGCTGCTGTCTTATTCAGTTTCTTGCGTACAGAGTTCATGAATAAGCAGTAGCCATTTTACAGAGAATGCCTATTATTCTTCAGATTACTAAGAATACAAAATAATTGCATATATGTTAATTCATCTCTATTGTCTACTAATTGCACAAGAAAGGCTTGTTGGCATTCCTAATTGTAAATGACTTTAAGAACTGAAGTTAGATCATAATCATTCAAAATGTTAACAGATGATCAGACATTTCTAATAAAGTTAATGTATAAATTTCTTAAAAATCAACTCTATTATTTGCTGCTTTAAAGTTTTGTACTTCTTGTGTAAGTATTTATGTAAGATAGACATTCTAAGTGAAATTCCATGATCTAAAGGATGTGGCATTTAAATTATCCTTTACAAAACGTTCTGTTTCCATTTTTTTGTCTCTGCCAACCCACGAATGTGTGTATTTATTTGCCCATGTTTTCTGCAATAATATATCAATATTATGGATCTTTTTATCGTTTTAATTTTTGCCAAGCTGTTAGGTAAAATTTGTGTATCTCACTGTTTTCACTGCCTGGTAGTTCTTGATGTCTCCTCAGGACAGGGGAAATTCCAAGGAAGTTTTCATTCTTTAGTTGGCATTTTGGCCTGTAGCTTTGAGTCTAAACATCTATACCTGGTATATACTATGTACACATTGGTATTCTAAACATTTTTCAACTATTAACATCTATCCCTGGTACATACTATGTACACATTGGTATTCTAAACATTTTTCAACTATTAACTTATTTAAATTACTATATCATCACCATATTACAGATAATGGAACGTGAACAGTTTACCCAAGTTTACGTAGTTAATAAATGGTAAGCCTGTATTCAAATAAGCAGTCTGACTCTAGAAACCATGGTATTAAATAACACTAGACTATGCTGCCTCTCAGAAACTTATTTTAATTACCAAGATAAGTACTTATAAGTCCAGACCATTATTATAACGTTCAAAATTGGTTTCCTTCACATCTCCACAGACATAAAGGGAAGGTACACCGGTTGGCTTTGGAATTTAGAACCTGATCCTCAACTATTCAGAGGAACTCTTCTGGAGTCTGCTTGTAAACCCAAACTTCTAATCGAAAGGCCCTACCAACTACCTCTTAAAGCAAAGCAACTTTTAACTGGTACTACCAACAAGAGACGGACACGACTGAGTGATGTCACCTCACCAACAACGAAGGGGAGAGAATCAGTAATCCAATCTACCTCATATACTTACACTATTTTTAATTTGTACAAAGGAGTATCTCTGTACTTAATTTGAATATCTTAGCTCACTACTGTTGGTGTTTTATTTGCATAACATCCAGCTCCCCAAAGTGAAACCAATCTGCATACATACTTCAGGAGATCTGGCCAGGCATAAGTCAATTCCCAAGATACCTTATTTACACAAAGTACCAAGAGAAAAAGATGTAGAGAATTCCTGCCCCGCTCCCCAACACTTACTGAGCACTTACTATGTGCTAGGCACTGTGTACTGCTTTCACATACATACAATGCTTTCATTATATGTATTTAATTATCATAATAGAGAACCAAAACACTAGATGGGAAGTGGCCTTCCTGAACCTCAGAATAAACTTCATTCAAGAACTATTAATTCAGTACATATTTATTGAATATTTATCAAGTACTATGCACTGTGTAGGTACTTAGAATATAGTGATAAGCAGAAAAGAACTCATAGAACATAGCCAGCCTCCTCCTTAGTCTACTAAAGTAGTTACTTAATGCAATATTCGCAAATGCCAGTCAAGGTGCATTGTAATTACCTGGGAAAGTCAATATTTCAAACTTCTGGGCTCTGTCTTTGTAAATCTGATTCAGTAGATGTGAAGTAGAGCCCACAAATCTGTTTTTTTTAAACTCCAAAAATGTGTATTATACACAGTGAAATTTAGGCATCATTGACTAAACTAATCTTCACTGTCACATTCATTTAATGTTGCCCTCAAGTTACTACCTCAATGACACTTTCAAAATAAGAGCTCTGATATTATGTCCTTAAAATCCCATCAAATGTACACTTAACAAAGTCTAATTATTCAGGTGAAACCTTCCTTTAGCTAGTTTCCTGCCCATCTCGTCATCCTCATCATTTCCCACATTTCTTCAGCCACAGTGTAGTTACTCAAAAGCATAATAAATAGCTTATTCATTTCTGGCTCACTACCCTACTCTCTCTGCTGAGGTATCCTTCTCAATATGTAACTTGGTAAATTTATGTGAAAAACTTTCAAAATTCAATTCCATCATCATTTTGTCTCTGCATGCTATCTTTCAAAACTGCTCATCTCCCCTAGATCTGACCACTCTGGTTATTTTGCTATAATTATGTCCCTCTACAGTCCCTTAAAGCTTCTTGCAGGCAGGAAACTGCCTCATTCATTTGTGTTCTTAGTAGGGAAGTGCACAAGTGGCTTTAGTACTTGGCCCAAATCTGCTATTTGATTTGACTTCAGCACTGAATTTGTGCTTTACCAGCACTCCTATGATCCAATAGATTACAATCATAATTAAACAGCATAACAATGTCAGCACTATGAACAAGGCATACTATTGGGATTTACTGTGATTATCCAGATATGCACTTTCAAATATAAGTAAGCATACCACACATAACTTAGAATGGGGAAAAAAGCTAAAAAAAAAAATTCACTAAGCAGTATTAACAGTGAATAGCACCAATATCATCACCAAGGAAGAGTAAGTGATCTCAGCAGAGGGGAGATTTAGAGCACAGGCAGACAGCTGAGAAACTAGAATACCAACTTGCTAAAAAGAAGCTTTAAGTTTAAGATTATTCCCCTTATCACTGCAATCTATGTCAGGAAACGCATGAGGTATAGTTAACGTTGTTAACCAATTAAATCAACACCTTTATCACATTTATTTTATGTCTTCCTAGTCCATCTGGAAACATGATAGCTGATTCACTTTGTTTTCTATATAATCTTTGCCAAGAGAGTCTTGTAATTATTATAATACATGAAAGTTTTCATTAAGTTGATTTCTAACCTCGTTCCCCGCCCACCCCCCAAGGGAGGGTTACCCTCGGACAAGTATTTTGTATTTATTATTAAAAGTATTCTGAGTATCCCTGGAGGAGGAAATGGCTACCCACTCCAGTGTTCTTGCCTGGAGAATTCCATGGACAGATGAGCCTGGCGGGCTGCAGTCTATGGGGTCACAAAGATATGTTACAATAGAGCAGTATGCAAAAAAGCAGGCTTTACAACAAAATTTGTTGTAACACATATGTATGCATATAAATAAATTTATAACTTACAAATGCACAGATAAAACCAGAAAAATACAATGATACAAAGTGTAGCAAAGTTTACAAACATTAAAATTAGCAGTTTCAAGATGGGAGAATCAGATTATTTTAAGAAAAATTCCCATTGAATTAACACAAAACTATCAATGGACCTGCACTGAAAAATCTGAAAGAAGTAGTCATGTAACTTTTAAAGTTGTTTCCCAAAAGACTAACTGAAAACAAGTTAATTTTGTTTTCTTCATTTTGGATTAAAGCAAGTACAATCATACTTTTTCCAGGGAATGGAAAGTAAAACTGAGTAAACAGTATAATTCAATATTTTCAGTTTCTCATTCTAATCAATTTTCAGATTCTGAAAATTAAACATTGTAATTAATCTGAAATTCCAAAAAACAGGTGAAATGGTTTGTTTCTAACAAAAAACATCAAGAATACATACAATTGTATTATTTTTGAAAGCAGCTTAAAATTTTGTTGGTTTAGATGATCATTATCTTACTTAGTTGTTGCTGTTTAGTCACTAAGTCATGTCCAACTCTTCGCAACCCCATGGACTGTCACCCACCAGGCTCCTCTGTGCATGGGATTTCCCAGATAAGAATACTGGAGCAGGTTGCCATTTCCAACTTAATATGTCCAACTTATGTCCACAATTACAGAAAAGATTATTCACCTTCCAATAATCTCATAACGTGCTTAGTTTTAACACTATTTTCTAATGTTAGTGAAATAAAAAGAAATAACTGAATCAGTTTGAAATTAGAGGGAACATTCTGAAAATGAAATCTGTATCACATCTGAGTTAGCTTTAATATGTAAATATCCTATTTATGCACTAATTAAATTTCTTAATTTGCTAATAGATTTACATCTGTTTACATGATTGTGTGTGTATGTGTTGAAGTTCTGTTTTGAAAAAGAATATGCTTTTGTTTTTCTTAACTAATGATTTAAAAATCATCTCTCTCTCGGTTCAGAATCAGTCTTGAGCCTCTCAAAAAAAAAAAAAAAAAACTCTGATCCTGTACAATATATAAAGTACTAGATAAATTAAACCAAAAAATGTGAAGCTATTACTCTAAGATGGAGGTTCTCAAACTTCAGCTGCCCTCACAATCAGAGTTTCCAATTTGAAAGACTGGATCGGTCTGATGATCTGTAATGGTAATAAATTATCAGGTAATAGCAAAGATGTTGGTCTGGTGAATACCTTGAGCCCCTCTGCGCTAGGAAAATACTTTGTTATGTGTCCTTCAAATATGCCCAGAGAAGTAAAAGATTGTTTTTCAACACTCAAAATTGTTTACTAAATACCTTCTCTTTAAAAAATCTGCCCAAATTCTTTACAAACACAGACAACATATCTGGACTGTAAGACATTAACACTGCCACATATTTAGAACGTCACTATAAAATACAGTATGGAATAAGACTAATCAATGGTTGACCTGTGGTATGCATCACAATTGCCAATATAATTTTTCTTCCCAGATATTTGTGCCTAGATCCCAACCCTGGAAATTCAAATCGTAGGCTTGGCATGTTGGTTTAAACTACAGTTTTCTGTGTACAACATGATTAATAAATTGGCACTGCTATATGTTACATATGAAAATTGCTGAGAGTAAATTCTGAGTTCTCATCACAAGAAAAAACTTTTTTAAATTTTGTATCTATGTAAAATGATGGATGTTTGCTAAACTTATTATGGTAATGATTACATGATGTATGTAAGTCAAATTATTATGCTGCCCACCTTAAACTTATTCAGTTCTGTATGTGAATTATATCTCAATAAAACTGGAAGAAAAAATAGATGAAGTCCATTAAAAAATAATAATAATAATACAATCTTCCCAATGATTCTGATGAGCATTCCTAGATGTTCAAGGTTTGTGTTTCATCTGTGGGTACTTATAAAGTTTACATATTTTGAGTCTCATCCTCAATTTACCAAGTCAGAATCTTTGGATGTGAGCACCTGAGAATCCTTTTATTAATTAAACACCCAGGTGATTCTTAAGCTACAGCACTTTGAGAACTATTAGCAGGTCTTATAGCAGAAATTTTGGAGACGGCAATAGCAACCCACTCCAGTACTCTTGCCTGGAAAATTCCATGGACGGAGGAGCCTGGTAGGCTGCAGTCCATTGGGTCACGAAGAGTCGGACACAACTGAGCAACTTCATTTTCACATTTTACTTTTCACTTAAATGCACTGGAGAAGGAAATGGCAACCCACTCCAGTGTTCTTGCATAGAGAATCCCAAGGACGGGGGAGCCTGGTGGGCTGCCGTCTATGGGGTCGCACAGTCGGACACGACTGAAGTGACTTAGCAGCAGCAGCATAGCAGAAATTTAACGGGCTAGCCAGCAAATTTGAAAACTGAAAGAACTTATTTTTAGCTATAACTACATATATATATCACTAGCTATCTAGGAGGCTCAGTGGTAAAGAATCCACCTGCCAATGCAGGAGACACAAGAGACCTGGGTTTGATACCTGGGTCAGGAAAATTCCCCTGGAATAGGAAATGGCAACCTACTCCACTATCCTTGCCTAGAAAATTTCATGAACAGAGGAGCCTGGCAGGCTATAGTCCATGGGGTAGCAAAGAGTCAGACATCACTGAGTGACTGAGTATGCACGTACATACGCATACCACAACTATGATTGTCAGGCAGAACACTGAACTGAGTGAGCAGTAAAATTGCTGGGAAAACAAGATGCAACTGCTGGGAATAAGAAGCTAGAGGTACAACTCAATGATAAGTCAGTAATAAAGTGTGTGCACAGAAAAACCAGTAACTTTTCCTCAAAAAGATCAGAGCATAATTAGGCTTTGCATGCATGCTCAAGTAGTGTCCAACTCTTTGCAACCCCATGGACAGTAGCCTGCCAGGCTCCTCTATCTGTGGGATTTTTCAGGCAAGAATACTGGAGCGGACTGCCATTTCCTCCTCCAGGAGATCTTTCTGACCCAGGTATGGAACCCCTGTCTCCTGCATCTCCTGCATTGGCAGATAGATTCTTTACCACGGAGTAAAGATAACTAAATGAAAAATGTGACAATGGTGCAATATTTTTTCAGTTCTCTGAAATAATTTTTTATAAGTCAGTTCTTAAAACTCTTTATGAATGTCAAACATCAAAGCATTGAGACTCACTCTCCATAACAGCTGTGATTTAAGGCTTCCCCAAATCATATCACCTACTCTACCACTCTTCTCCCTTTGTATTACCTCCCTTCTCGCCTTGGAAATCCCTTTCCATTTCCCTTATCATATGCTTTCTGATAGTAACAGAACTGAGACTGGTAATCAAGGTCAGTGACATTACACTTGTGTATATTCAGAAAAATGTGTCATTTTTTTAAAACAATTTTTTTGACATAGAGCATTTTTAAAGACTTTGTTGAATTTGTTACAATATTGCTTCCATTTTACATTTTAGTTTTTCAGCCCTGAGGCATGTGGGATCTTTACTCTCTAACCAGGGATCGAACCCTCAATGCCTGCATTGGTAAGTGAAGTCTTAATCACTGAACCACCAGGAGAGTCCCAGAAAAAAGTTTCTTTAAATATTTGCTTAAAATATAACAAGATACATAAGTTATAACAATCAAGTTTTTTTCTCATATAGTAGGAGGAAAACACATCTATCAGAACAAAGGTATATACACAGAAATCATATCCTGAAGATTTTTCATATTTAGTTCTAAACCCTGACCATGATGAAGTTTCTGAAAATAATGACAAAGAGAAGCTCTTCTGAAGCCATGGCTTGATTCTCCACCTTTACTAACCCATCCTATCCAATGTTACAAAATAAATTTTCAACTAACCCCCTGATCCTGTCTATAAAAAGAGGATAAATAACACTATTACTATGCAACAGCTCTCAGATTCCACCTAGGAATAATGCCCCTGTATTTAAAATGGCCTATGCCTTTCCACAAATCAGAAGCTTACCAAAAAAATTTTAAATTAAAATACAAAGAAATTTAAAGATGTTTTTACTTAGGAATAGAAGAGACACAAGTACCTTCAGATATTTGAAAAAGATGTCATACAGAAGGCAAATTTATGCAATTATGCAATTTCAGAGAGTAATAAGTGGGAGTTAACATGGCAGGATTTGCTCAATAGAGTGAAAGTAGTGCTGAAGGTAAACTCTGAGAATTTCAAATTTTTAATCTTATTTTGGTGGCGATGTAAGAAAAAAGGGGAAAAAGCATGTTCTGGATCATCTAGATGATCTCTATAAGGTCTCTATTCTTGCTACAAACCTGTGTTTGAGGTTGCATGTTTATGATCAAACTGGTACCAAACAATCACTAAAAGGAACAGGGTTACATTTTTAAATCTGGTATAATCATGTTGAGGTCACATGCATTGGAGCAGGAAATGGCAACCCACTCCAGTGTTCTTGCTTGGAGAATCCCAGGGACAGGGGAGCCTGGTGGGCTTCCGTCTATGGGGTCACACAGAGTCGGACACGACTGAAGCGATGTAGCAGCAGCAGCAGGCACATCTCAAAGGTTTACAAGTATTACTTTGCTCCAAAAGAGATCTAAACATTAGTTGGGATTGAGAAATATTGGAATAAAGAACTTTCTAACATTTAAAGCTGCAAAAATGTGCTTTTGTGCATCTCTAAGATTCTTCGGCTCCAAAATCACTGTGGACAATGACTGCAGCCACAAAATTAAAAGACACTTGTTCCTTGGAAGAAAAGCTATGACAAATCTAGACAGTGTATTCAAAAGCAAAGAAATTATTTTGCCAACAAAGGTCCGTCTAGTCGAAGCTATGGCTTTTTCCAGTAGTCATGTATGGATGTGAGACTTGAACCATAAAGAAAGCTGAGCCCTGAAGAACTGATACTTTTGAACTGTGGTGTTAGAGAAGACCCTTGTGAGTCCCTTGAACTACAAGGAGATCAAGCCAATCTAAAGGAAATCAATCCTGAATAATCACTGGAAGGACTGATGCTAAAGCTGAAGCTTCAATACTTTGGTCACCTGATGCAAAGAGATGACTCACTGGAAAAGACCCTGATGTTGGGAAAGATTGAGGGCAAGAGGAGAAGGGGGCAACAGAGGATGAGATGGTTGGGTGGCATCACTAACTTAATGGACATGAGTTTGAGCAAACTCAGCAAGATAGTGAAGGACAGGGAAGCCTGGTGTGCTGCAATCTATAGGGTCGCAAAAAGTCAGACTTGACTGAGCAACTGAAAAACAAAGAAAATTCTCAGAGTAGATTGGCAAATTTGTAAACACAATTATAGAGGATATTCCTGTGATGGTTTATATTAAACTAATAATACTTAAATCCTAAAGTCAATTATTTTGCAAGAATCTCAAACCTAAAATCACACTGTACTAAAAAATAAAAGATGGAACACATAATAAATGAATCAATTAACACCAAAAACTGAATATTTAACTATGGCCTGAGCCATCAACAATTCACCGCTCTGCTTAACAAATAAGATGCACAAATATCTGCTGAATAAATGAATGTGCAATAATCTGTTACAAGCCATGGTGCTTAGGTGTTAAGAGTATTATCCAAGAAAATATCCCTTCCTCCACCCCTAATGAAGGCTCTACTGATTTGAAACATATCTCATTTAAACATTTTAGCTATGTTACTGCAAAGGTAGGCAATTTCCAACTCTTCTCTGCAAACAGACTAAATAGACTTTTAATGAAATTTTGACCCCCAAAATGCTTGGAAAAGTAGGCTTTCTTAATTTTCCATCCTCTAGCAACCAAATAAACTTCAGAGTATTTTTCTTCCTTTACTATTACCACTGTAGAAAATGATTATTTTAGAATGTCTATACAAAAAAGTATGTCCATGTAATTTTCAAAGGCCAAACGTTCACAGAAAAATACCAATGTAGAGGAAAAGCAGCACTAACTATTCTTAATCACTATTATAAGTTCACTGATGGTTTGGCTCAAAGGACATCAGCCTTTGTCAGATTGTCCTAAAGAAGGCTTGATGGATTCTAAATAATATCATGAGATTTCGGGGACCTGGAACTCTTCTGAAAACTTAATAAACACAATAACTGTGTGAAACCAATTATGGTTTCCAGTTTATTAAGCCCTTACTTTATGCCCAGAACTGTTATGAGTGCTCCACATGGGTTAATTTCTTATTTGCCCTCACAACAATCCTATAAGGCAATTATTCATCCTAATTTACATATGAACAAAGTGAGACCTAGTAATGCAATTTGTGCGAGATCACACAAGTGAAGGAGCAAAGCAAGCAGCCAGCCTCTAGAGCCAAAGCTCTTAGCCAGTAGTCAGTCATTATGACATTTCTCTTAAAGAAATGAAAACCCTAGTCCAGGGAAGAGATTTTAAGCTTCCCCAAAGGCACACAGCAAGAACAACTATAGACTGACCAGGCTTGAAAGAAGACTCTGTAGCATATGGATTCAGGCACTTTACAACAAAAACCTATAGCCCATTCATTAGGATACCAGCACTGATCAAGAGTCCTTTATAAAGAGAATAATCTACATCAAGGCAATCAAATAATATACAAAATGATATTTGACTCATGTAATCAGAGAACTCCATGGACATAGTTAAAAATAATGGCCCAAGCAGGGCAAACTGGCATTCATCCAGGAGACTGATATGTAGATGCTAGAAGACAGAGGGAGTTTTTCTTCTTTTTCCTTTTATCATCACAAACTGTATGGAGGCAAGCATGGGAATGTTTAGTGGCCATATTTCATACCATATTAATAGACTGTCGGTGGCAGAATGAGGCAATATGCAAATCAAGCAAAATATAAACCAAGTAAAATTCAAGAGAAAGCTTGAGATTACATTTTAAGGACATCACTTAAGATACTGGGTCTAGCTGTCCCTTAAACCAAAGCCAAATTGTGTGAGCTAGTAACAGCTTCCCCATCCAGCCTCTGAAACTAGTTTGAGCTGTGTTTCATCACTTGCAATAAAAGAATCCTAATATACTAACAAACAGACAGTGTTTCATCTTAAAAACAAACTTTAATGATGATCAAGTGTAAGAAAAGGGCACTCTCAAATACTGCTAGAGAATATAAACTGATCTAAACTTAACTAGACATTTAGAGTAGGTTGTAAGAAATGTTTGCTACTGCTAAGTCACTTCAGTCGTGTCCAGCTCTGTGCGACCCCATAGACAGCAGCCCACCAGGCTCCCCCGTCCCTGGGATTCTCCAGGCAAGAACACTGGAGTGGGTTGCCATTTCCTTCTCCAATGAGTGAAAGTGAAAAGTGAAAGTGAAGTCGTTCAGTCGTATCCGACTCTTAGCGACCCCATGGACCGCAGCCTACCAGGTTCCTCCATCCATGGGATTTTCCAAGAGTACTGGAGTGGGATGCCTTTGCCTTCTCTGAATGTTTGCTAAAGATGAAACAAAAGTAGATAACTTCCACATATACCTAGCTGATTTTCCACAACCATACATATATTCGTCTTAGTAATATAAACTTTTTATTTGGTGTTCTGCATATATAGGAGAGTACCTGGTGGCTCTGTCGGTAAGGACTCCACCAGCAATGCAGGAGACCTGGGTTTGAGGCCTTGGTTGGGCGGGGGGGCGGGGGGGTTGGCGATGTGCTGGAGAAGGTAAGAGCAACCTACTCGAGTACTCCTGCCTGGAGAATCCCAAGGATAGAGGAGCCTGGTGGGCTACAGTCCATTGGGTTGCAAAGAGTCAGTCATGTCTGAGCACTAAGATACACACCGCATATATAGAATTAGTTTTTAAGATACCTTAAGATAGGGTATTGAGTTATTTTCAAGGCTTGTACAGTTACATAGCTATATTTATTAACACAATGTGTTTTCTGATCTGGTATTAATCAATTCAGTTCAGTCACTCAATCACGTCCGACTCTTTGTGACCCCATGGACTGCAGCATGCCAGGCTCCCCTGTTCATCACCAAACTCCTGGAGCCTGCTCAAACTCACGTGTATCGAGTTGGTGATGCCATCCAACCATCTCATCCTCTGTCATCCCCTTCTCCTCTGGTATTAATAAATAGCATAAATATTTAAGTGACAAAAAAATTAAAACTTTAAGATTGAAGAAGGTTTCTAAAGTAGAACAAGAGATGCAGATGCCCCAGTGTAAGAAAAATTCCTATGAAAAAAGCAACATGGAAGAGCAATCATGACTTCCAAAAATCCTCTTAAAATCATTCTGCGCTTTCTTTGTTCACTCAGTTATTCTCATTGTTTATTTATTCATTCAAATACTTATTAAGAGGTCACTGTATACCAGTAATATCTTTTACATTACAAGTTTCAAGTTAGGTCTATTTGTGACCTTGTTCATTGAAACATTTTAATTTTACAACTGAAAAAAGAGGAAGGAATCACTTTAAAGAAATTTGCTTAGCATCTGAATTCTCAAGAAAAGATCTATATATAAGAACAGAAATACACTCAACTCAAAGATTTAAACGTTCTGCCTTTAAACTTTATGTTTACCACAGTATGATTCATTTGGAAAAATAAATTCTCACAAACTATTAGAAAAAGTGGAGAAGCACATGGAAATGTCACTAATAAGGGGAAACTCATTATTAACTAGTAGTCATTTTAAATACTGTAACTTCCAAACCAATAGGTAGAACTACAGTAGAACTGCAAGAACTACAGTGAGTTATATTCCATTACTAAATTCTGTCCCATTTACGAAACTATAAATTTTGAAAATCATACTTGGGAATAATCTTTACGTTTAATATTATAACCAAGTGAAATTTTTAAATGAAGACACTCATAACAGGTGAGATCACCAGAGCAAAGAAAACATAACATCTTGAGAATAGTTTTCTAATATAAGTAACTCACTTCAATTATTGTTTTAAGTACTTTAAAACAAAGTTACTAAGAAATGGGACTTTAGCAACAATATAACAGGTAGAGATCATTTTAAACACTAAATGCTTCTCTGAGAAAGTACTGGTACATCAAATCTTTTAAAGTCACTAGAAAAACTTAATTCTCATTTCACAGATGCTTAACCTCACTTCTGATAAAGCTTCTAGTGCCAACTGTTCTGTTTTAAGTTGATTAATTATCCACAAACAAACCCTTAAGAACACAATCACTTCAACATATCCATTATGGCTACTATCATAAAAACAAACAAAAAAAGTGTTGGGAACAATGTGGAGAAAATAGGAACCCCTGTGCACTGTAAGTGGAAACGTAAATGGTGCAGCCACTATGGAAAAAAGTATGGGCAGCTCCTTAAACAATTGAGTTATCATATGATCCAGCAAGCTACTTCTGGGTATATATACAAAATAACTGAACACAAGATCTCCAAGAGATATTTGCACACCCATGTTCATAGAGTCACTATTCACAATGGTCAACAAGTGGAAGCAAGTGATAATAGAAATTTTCACATACTGAGGTATGAAGAAATCATTCTGGCTGTACAAGAGTTAACTTAAATTTTATGCTAACTAGAACAGACTGTGGTTTACCAAATATACACTGTACATATGCTTCAGTTATTTACAAAAAAAGGGGGGGCACACTGACCAGAAGTATGATTTCAGTTCTGTCATTTTGTCTTGTGCTCGTTTTCTCATCTTTCCTTGCTCTTTACCATTTGTTTTCTAAGGTAAATGGTGTTTTCTTTCATCCAATGATTTAAAAGTTATGTCTATTTTTGTTCTACAAGTGATTTCTTCAATTAAAAAATATAACTGGCGGAAAAAGATTAAATGCCTCCTTTTGGGATGCCAAAGCTGGTACTTCTTGGATGATAAGACTCCCTTCCCAGGTGCTAAGGCCATACTGACTCGCTGTGTACATGCTGATTTGTTTTGTTTTTTTAAACCTTGAATGAATGTATCCCTATTGTTCTGACAAGACATAAACTTTGCTGAAACCATGCTTCTCAAGAGCAATTTCTCAGAGTAATCTAGGAGGCTGTCTTCTGGGCTACAGTCCTCAGTTTGGTTCAAAGAAAACCCTTTCCTATTTCTATTATAGATTGTTTATTGACTATTTTGTCAATATAATCTAAGTGTCCACTGAAAGATGAAAGAATACACAAAATGTGTTATACATTATTCCGCCTTAAAAAGGAAGAAAGTTTTCACACATGCTACAACATGGGTGATCTTAAGGACATTATATTAAATGAAATAAGTGAACTGAAAACTTCTCAGTCATGTCCAACTTTTTGTGACCCCATGGACTATAGCCTGCCAGGCTCCTCTGTCCATGAAATTCTCCAGGCCAGAATACTGGAGTAGGTAGCCATTTCCTTCTCCAGGGGATCTTCCCAACCCAGGTCTCCTGCATTGCAGGTGGATTCTTTACCATCTGAGCCACTAGGGAAGGCCCAGCGAAATAAACCAGTAACAAAATGACAAAAATTGTATGATTCTACTTATAAGAGGAATTTAGTAGTCAAACTCACAGAAACAGAGCAGAATGATGGTTGCCAGACAATAGGAAGAGGGGGAAATTGGGGACAGTTGTTTAATAGAGTTTCAATTTTACAAGGTGAATAAGTTCCGGAGATTGGTTATACAACAATGTGAATATACATAACACTACTGAGTTGTACATTTAGAAACAGTTAAGATCGGAAATTTTATGTTGTTTTTAAAACCACAACTTAAAAAACCCCATAATCATTTTAAAAGTTATGGGATAAAAAAAAAAGTCATATGAGGTAATCACTTATAAATGTTTTTATTTAATTAATTTTATTTTTTTCTGAAAGAATCATACCTGGCAAAGATATGTTTATTATTTTTTATTGCAGAAAACACAACTTTTAATATAAAACTCAATGCACATACAAAACACTTAATTTTTGATGCTCCAATAAACAGAGATACAATTATTTTTAAAATTCCAAGGCCTATAACAAATTTAAAAATTATCATTATACTTTTACCAAAAATAGTGAGCAACAGTAAGAGTGGCTTATCTTAGTTTCAAATTCTTTTTCTAAACCTCTAGTTAAGCAGAAAACTACACAACACATACATCACAGACAGCAGAAGGCTGAGTATAAAATCCACCAACTTGGATAATCAGTCCCAATGTTTACAAAAGAAAAAAGGAGAAAGAAAGAAACAAGGGGCAAAAAGAGCATTCTTCTTATGAATTAAAATCAATTTCTTAATAGAAAACTAACCCAACAACACATTTAAGTCAGTGTTTTCTCCTGCTTGGAAAACCAGACCTATGTTAATAATCTCAGATAAGGAAAGAATATAGTACTTTAAATATTTAAATTTTTTTAAATTATATTTTAAAAGGACAAGTCTGTATACAAGCACAATAATCTAACCCAAATCTTTAACATTCATGCATGGTAAGGTTTTTACTTTACCACCAAACATAAATACTGTTACAAGCTCTTCTGAAAGTCGAGAGACTAATCCTTCAACCTTCTACACACCATTCTTAACATACAACAATAGAATGTCACCACAAAATCTTTACCTTGAGCCCAAACCCCAATAGAGCTGCAAAGACAATGAAAGTCAATAGGTAGAAAGAATGGATATTATCTAAACTGCACAAAGTGCTTCATAGTGGACCACAGTAATGAACTACCACTTAATCTAAAACAACGTGGTAGTTCAGTAAACACATACAATGTGGAAGAGTGCACTAATATAAATATTATACAAATTGAGCTACAAAAAACATTTAAATAATACAGACTTGAAGCCTTGCCTTGAGATAAAGCCAATGATCTTACCTCTCGACAAATTCATAAGGACAGTTTTTCTACTATGTAGACTCATATGTTTTACCACACTTATTTTATCAAATCATATTTAAGAAAGATTAATATTTACAAAACTGTCTACTCCAAACTGGCATCAAGACCAAAAAAAAAAAAAAAAGTTTGTTACTGCCATTTGTAAGACTGCAGTGCCTTGCACATACCCTGCTAAAATGAACTGTCTGACTAGTATATGTGATTATGACTCCAGTCTCTGAAGTCCAGAGAAAATTTTTAGTAGCCTATTTGGGGTGGAAACAAGGGGGTAAGGAAATGTGAAAAAGGGGGCCTATGGTAGACACTAGATTAGATGCTCAAGAATACTTGATGCTGATGCCAACATAATTCAGGTCCTGTTTTAACTAAAAAGAATCCTTTTAAACTTCTGGGCCCAATGACAGTCTTTTCATTTTTAGGAGATAAAAGAAAAATAGGGAGAAGAGGAAGTAACACAAATATTTGGAAGGACTTGCAAAACAAACAAACAAAAAAGTTTTTAACTGTTGTGGAAGTTCAAATTAAACCTTTAACAAGTAACATCTACTTTCAAGTATATAATGTTACCAAGACTCCTAAACCAAACACTAGGCATTATCTCATTTAATCTTCTCAGTAACCACTAAGATGGCTGCTATTATTATCATCATTTCAAAAGGAGGAAATAGGATCAGAAGCATTCAGTAATAACTTGCCCAGGCTCACAAAGCTAACAAGTGAAAAGCTGGACTCAAGAGATGTCAGGTTCAAATCTTAAGCTCTTAACCATCAGGCAACCTCTTCAAAGAGGAAATCAAAGTAAAACTGTAACAAGAAAAATGTTCACTAGTGAATGAGAGGTTCTTGATTTTTAATGACCAAAGTTAAGAAGTTAAGGAATATTCATTCTCAGAGATTTTACTTTAATGATACAACTATGTTTTGAAAACTCTGAAGGAATCTGCCCTGAAACCTAAAAGAGAACAATGAACCTCTTGACATTCCACTGAAATCTAAAATTCAATATTAATGTGCTATTAAATCCAATCCCTGTTACTAAGCAGTCAACATGAAATTTCCTATGTGAAATCTATTATAACCATACCCAACTTCTGATCTGATTTCTTCTAATCCTTTAGCTTTTGACTTTCCTAGCCCTCCTTTAAAAAAGACAAATTTGTCTCTCCCACCTGCACCCTACAGGCTCATTTAGTGGAAAAATTCTAAAGAGAAAAATATCAGCCCCTCGATCTCCCAGTTTTCTTTTTAAAAGTTTTAAAATTGTTAGTTAGAAAAGGATAAAAAGAGACCTCTTTAACAAACAGCACCTATAAGTTGTTGAGTACCATTTGTTGAGTTTAACTTAATTTACCAGTTATACCAGTTGTTGAGTACCATTTGTTGTGTTTAACTTATTTTTACCAGTTATAACAACTTCTGTAATAAGAAACATTAAATCCAATTCAAGTTTATGCTAAATTTTCAAATGAGAATATTTTGCAAATAACAAATGGGACTGAGGAAAATTAAGAACTGGTTTAGACTTGAGAGTGAAGTACAGTAGGTAATTAATTCATTTATATTAAAGCTGCTTATGCTCTTCTCAACTTATGAACTGCAAAGGAGATACAAGTACAATAAGGCATACAAAAAGGGACTGAATGGTGCATAACTTCATGTACAATGTTAAATATGTTCTAGCACTAAGGATAGAATATTGACAATACACTGAGGTGATGTGCCTTAGGTTTACAGCAGCCTCATCATTTCATCAAAAGCCTTGTAATCAACTCTACAAAATTAATTGCAATTAATTCCTGGCAACTCTTGGAATTGGGTCTAGATCTGTTTACTCACTTTTTAAATTTTATACACGCTTTCTCTGGTGTATACAAACTGAGAACTTATCATTCTATTGGAGAAAGACCAAAAGAATCCACAAAATAGCAGGAACATAAACAAGTTTATCTTCTGCTGATACTGATTAGGGCACTTAATCTGTCCCAGCAAGGACTTAACAGTAAAGCCAGCCTACTAACCAGAACTCTTAGCATAAATCTTCAATTCCTTAAAATAATTTCCTCAAAGGTTAAAATACCAGAGTGGACCAAAAGGTGGGGGGACGTGGCGGGATGGGGGGGCACTTAATTCCACTGGCTGGACTCAATTCTTAAACCTATAATGTACCAGTTAAGACTCAAACTTCGAGGTGTTTTTAAAACTTGCATTAAGTTCTAACAAGATGGTTATTTATTTACTTCGCGTATATTTTAGTATACCTCAATTTCAGAAAAATCAGTCGGGTCAATCTAAAAACTTCGTAACATTTTAGCGCTGCATTTCATTTGCTCTGATCACATACTCATATACGCCTCCCCCACCTCATTAAAAGTGTTTGCCTTAATTTAGCCACCCGCTACGTTTTCACTAAGATATTTTCAAGAATGAATGAAGCATATAATTCACTTATAACATTTGGGCTCTCATGACAGGTGATAGAAACATAGGTATCCAATTCTGATGTTCTCATTAAAATGTTACTATTTCTCTAAATTCCCGTTACTCCGAGTCTTGCTCTAGCCAAGTTTTTCAACGCGATTAAAACAAAACAAAACCAAACCTGCACGTGCAAACGAAAAGTTAGCATCCCAGGCCATCGCGGCAAATCCCTAATGCACAAAGGCAAAGACACCCGCCTGGCCGGACAACCGCAGAGCAAGATCTCACCCAACCAACCACGCGAGCTCCTAGGTCTGAAACCCAGGGCCCCGAACCCATATCGAAGCCAGGACCTGCGTGCAAGGGCCGCCCCGGGGCCGAGTTTTCAATGGAGCAGGAGAGGATGGGGGCGGGAAGGAGCGGAAGCTCGGGTGCAAGTGGCGGCGATCAAGCTGCGGCTGATTTCTCTTCCCGGGGTTTTCAAGCTGGGGAAGTCCACTCGGAGCAGGGCACGCGGCAGGCTGGGGGTTTGAGGCGGGTAGGGAGGACGATGCGAGGCCCGGGCTGCCGGGAAAGGAGGCGAGCAGGGCCCAGCCCCCGGCCCCCGGCCCCTGAAAGCACTTTAGACGCGTCTCCCACCCCCACTACAAGATGGCGACGTGGACAGTGGGGAGCCCGGCCGGCGAGGCTGGGGGAGAAAGAGAGGAGGGGGAGAGGCAGAAACAAAAAGGCGGCCCCCGGGACGCGGAGGCCGGCCCGCGAGCCCCGGCGGCGGGCGGGGGCGCCGGGGGAGAAGGCGGCCGGCGGAGGGGAGTGGGCTTACTTTTTCTTGTCGTTCGCGCCCCCGGCGCCCTCCATGGTGAATCGGTGCCCGCGATGCCTTCACGGCCCGCGGCCCCCAGGCTCGCTCTGGCCTAAGCGCTGGCTCCCTCCACACGCGGGGAGGGGAGAAAAGGCACGTCCAGAGGTGGGGGGTGCGAGGCGGGAAACCCCTCGTGAGATCAGAAGAGGGAGAGCAGACGGCAATCGCAGAGGTCCAACTCTGGCTCCGAAGAGCCTCCCCTGGGGCAGCTTGTCAGGGCCCGGGCCGACGCACTGGCCAAGGCGGCAGCGAGGGCGATCCTCGCGTCCCCTCAGACGAGGCGGTTCTGTGCACTGAGGAGCTGAGGCAGCGGCAGGGGGCGGGCAAGGGCGGAGGCGCGCTCGGGGGCGCGCGCTCGGGGAGGCGGGGGGGCGCGCCCGTGGAGCCCGGCGCGCGCTCACGCAAGCCCGCCTCACCTGAGGGGGAGGCGGGTTCCTTGAGAGCCAATGGCGAGGGACGCAGGCGGCCAGTCCCCACCCCAGCCCACGTCTGTCTCAGCCAATCAGGAGGCGGTCAGCTGAGGCACAGCTGGGACGCGCTGCCGCGCTCACGTGCTCGTCTGTGTGCCGCTGCGGAGGCAAGAGAAAGGAGATGGGGTGCGGCCAGACTGGGTCTGGGGACTCTGCGCCTTCTAGAGAAAGCAGCGGCTGGCTTTGGGAGGCGCTGCTGAGAAGGGATTTCGGTGTTTGGGTCTCAAGCCTGCATCACACTTCCTGCTGCTGGTGCAGCAAGTCTCCATCCAGCTCCCTTTCTTTTCGGCAGCTGTGCTTTACAGGGTTGCCGCCCGCTCTGCCAAGTCCCAGTTCAGAAAAGCAGACTTTTTTGCGTCGTGGCAGCAAACCGTGGTCCTTCTACTCAGATGTGTTACAGTGGGGTCTTTCTTGCCAGGTTACCCAACCAGGCCATGTCACCGACCGCACCCTTTGCCATGTAACACTAGGGTACTCTATCTCTTTATTAAGTTTCTCTGTGATGAAGTTTGATTCCTGAGTAAATACGAATGCAAATATAAAATAAACAAGCTCCTCTTGCTGTAAGCCTCTCAAGGGAAGTAGTTAAGGCAGCTGGAACTCTTAAAATCTGAAATTATTTTAAGCAATACAAATAGGTGTAAGTGACTTTAATAAAAGTATAAACTTTAATTTCAAAGGGGGGAGTAGGAAAAATGGCTTTAGGTGGACAGTTATATACTTGTTGCTTTTCAAAAAGTAGAAAATAGTCTTAGATGGATTTAGAAAAAGGCGAAGATGACCCTTAGTCTGAGACTTATCACCTTGAATTGAAGGAAGGAAAACCCTTACCAAGACCTAAGCGGGAGACCTGCAGCAGAGTTAACTCAGAGGCAGCAGTATTGCCTGTTTACTAACATGACCTTGCAAGCTACTGGATAAGACTAAATCACTACTTGCCTTTTGAAATGAAAAAGAAATGTGTTCTGAGTCCAACAAAGGAGCATTGCACACATATCTCCAGTTTGACACTAGATTATTTTACTTCTCACCTTTGGCTTGTTAGTTATATTGCTACAATCTGGCTTCAGATTATAAATTAATGTGGATATCTGAGTAAATTTCAATTATTTTGTCATGTAAAAACAATGGTGTACATAAAAATGGTCTACATAGATTAAACTCTGATAAGACAAAAATCAATTCATATAACACCCATTTTTAACTCATCAGCAAATCCATAGAGATAGGATTAAAGATGGATCTTAATGCTACTCCCTCCCTGCTGCCCAGATCTACAACTCTGAATGACATACCTTCTTGAAAAGTAACATGGGAAATGCCTGAAAAAAGGAAAGGACCAAAAATAGTTTCTCATGTTTTCCTTCTTAATTGTGAAAAGAATGACTCTGTAAATTAACAATTGTTTAATGTTCTTAAAACTCAGTGTTAAGAACACTGATTTCAGAGTTAAGAGTGAGCTTAAGTACCAGCTCTGATACTTACTAACAAGTCATGTAACTTGTGCCTCAGTTTACTCATTTATGTCTAAACCACAGAATCAGGGCATGATTAAATGAGATAGTACATGTAAAGTACTTAGAACAAAACCTGGCACATAGTAAACCATCAATAAGTGTTAGCCATTAGTATTGTCAGGGTTGTGTTTTCATTATTCTTATCATTATTATTACCTCCAAATTTGTGCCACTGCTAGTGGTAATTACTTGGGCTTCTACCAAAGGTTAGCAAGTTTTAACTATCCAAGACTGCTTATTATGTTAACATAAATTCACATATATTCTTTGTTTTCAACTGTGAAACTGCTCACAGTGTTCCCACACTTGTATATGAGCATGATTGCAGAGATCTTCAACCATTTCCTTTTTTATTTTACTGGTAAGAAATTCTCTCTGGCCAGATCATACCTGAAGGGTATAGTGTTTATTACAACAACAAAAAAGTGAGCCTTTTGTAATATCAAATCTAAGTCATTTTTAAAGTTTACAGCAGAATGCTAATCCAATCAGCAAAGATATTTTTGAATAGACATTACATTTGCTCAGAGTTTCCTTTCAAAAATATATAAAATACAGTATTTTATGTGTATGTATGTATATTTGTGTTTACCCACACATGTGAACTTGGAAAGCAGTAATATTCAGCTTGTGTTTTCACATAATCAAAAGGAGCTAAATAGTATGCCCTAATTTAATCAATTTTGTTAACTAACAATTCTAAAAAGCAAAATTTCCTATGGGGTAAAATTTTAAATTATCCTCTTTATAAACATCCACTAACAAATGCATTTAGATGATTATAATGTGACTAAACCTTAACAAACAATCATATTTACTCTCTAATCTTTGTAAGTGTTCAAATTTCATTCCAAGTCACTTTGCAGAACTTTCTAAGTAGGCTGAAAGATTACTTGAAAATGATGCAATTGACCCTTAACCCATATTTATAGTAGGAAGTTAAACAGTGACTCAGGAGGAGGCAGGATAAAACCTGAAATTTTAGTACTAAGTAACATAGAGTGTTGAGCCTTTTAAAGAGTGAAACACATCAGATTCAGATAATTAAGAATGCATCAAACTACATAACAAGACCTAGTGGTCAGTAAGTGATTCTTGGCTTAATATTATTCTTAGTTCTCCTCCTCTTCTCCATCTTTATCTATTCTAAGAACAACAAAAAAGCATATCATTTAGAAGGAAGTGCTTAGCAGATAACAGACATTTAAAAAGTCTCTTTTTCTTTTCTTTCAAGGATCAAAACAGAAAATAAATATGTATATTTGTCTGAATTTTTGGAGAATACACTGAGATTTTGACACTAGCACTTTTCAATTATAATAGGTATTTTAAGCATATATTTACAAAGGAATGTCAAAGGATTTTCAGTTTCTGGTCCAACATGTAAGGAGCTTGGAAGCATCCATCCTCACAGTAAGAAAAAAAGCTTAACAAACTGAAAACCAACAACTCTTCTTAGATCCACCAGGGAAATGAGGCCACAAGACAAACTGCTGCCCTGAAAGTGGGAGACAGACAGACAGTTATAGAGAGGCACAGCTTAGCAGAGGATCACAGTTTACCAGGAACAAAAGCCAGAAGTTGAAGCCAACGTCACAACTGGAGTCAACCAATATCAGCAGGAACATTTTAACTCCAAGTGAGGAGCTGCTGGAGGCTCTAGTGGTCCTGCTTGAGAGTTAAAAATTGCAAAGGAGGCTCAGCCTTCGAGGGGCCCCACAACTTTCTTGAATTTCAACTCCAAGAGTCTAAGAGATTATCAGTGTGAAGACTGGAGGAAAATATCTTGCTTTTTGCATGGCTAGAGAAAAAAATAACCCTTTTGAAATACTATCAGAGCATTCTGTTTTTCTTAACAAAATCCATTCTCAAGGAAAACTATTTTACCAGAGCCTAATGTGCATTAGGGAACAGGGAACACCCAATGCCAGCCCCTTTTAGCCTTCAACGTGAGAGAAGGAAAGTGCTCAACTCAGTCTCACAAAACAGCTGATCCCTAATCACAGGATTATAGCATGTTTCTCTTCTCCCACACCTTGCCATATCACCACATCAGTAAGGCTCTTGGGTAATAATAGAGGATTACAGCTAAGAGAAGTGCAAGCCTCAGACCCTAGTTAAAGAATTACTAGGGATATCCAAAAGTAACAAGAGAAACAAAAATAAGGACACTAGAGGAAATTTTAGCTTCAGACACCACAGCTACACCAAAAAATAGCATAGCCTATCTTCTAGCCAAACAATTATAAATTTCATAGTAAAGGCCTATCTGCCTAATTTCCTTTTAATTGATATTCCATGTATGGTTTTTGACAACAAAACTATGACTTGCTAACAACCAAAATGCATAATTGAAGAGATAAACCAAACATTAAAAACAGACTCAGATATGGCAAAGATTTTGTAATTATCAGACCAAGAATTTAATATAACTATGATTAATATGCTCCTGGATCTAATGGAGAAAGGACTATATGAAAGAACAGATGAATAAAGTATGCAGAGATATGGAAATTCTAAGGAATAATAAAAACAATACTAGAAATTGAAAGCAATGTAACAGAAATAAAGAATGCTTTTGATGGGTTCATCAGTAGACTGGACATAGCTGAGAAAAGAATGAATGAACTTGAAGATATGCCAAAAAAAAAAACAAGTCAATGAAAAAGATGGAACAAAATATCTAAGATCTGTGGGACAATTACAAAAGGTGTAACCTAACTGTAATAGAAATCCTGGGAAGGGAAGAGATATAGAAGAAAAAAAGAATATGTAAAGAGACAATGGCTGAAAGTTTTCCAAAAGTAATAACAGACACCAAACCACAGGTCCAGGAAATTTAGAGAATGCCACATAGGATAAATATCAAAAAGTTTGTTCAAACCAGAAAGGCAAAGACAGAAAATCTTGAAAGAAGTCATGGGGCAGTGGAAATACTTTACTTCTAGTGGAAGAAAGATGAGAATTACATTGGATTTCTCTTTAGAGCCATGCAAGCAAGAAGAGAGTGGGTGAAATATTTAAATTGTTGAAAGGAAAAAACAAAACACCAATCTAGAATTCTATTGCCAGTGAAATTATCATTTAAAAGTGAAGGAGAAATAAAATGGAGGAAATTTATTGCTGGTAGATCTGCCTTAAGAAAAATATTAAAGGAAGCTTTTCAGAGAGAAGGAAAGATAAATTGGAAACTCAAATCTGCATAAAAACCAGAAAAATGTTATGGAATGAATAAATGAAGGTAAAATAATTTTTAAAATGTTCTTATTCTTAGTTGATCTAATAAACAGCAGAAAAATAATAATAAAGGTATATTTGATGATTATGTTTTACAAATAATGAATGACATGAATATTAAAAGAGGATAGGAGGGAAAAATTGAGAAAATGCTACTAAAAGGTATTTGCACTACTGGTGAAGCAATATAACGTTGGACTTGGATTAGTCATAAAAGTATATTGTAAACTCTAGAGCAACCACTAAATTTTTTTTTAACCACTAAATTTTTTTAAATGTGATTGATATGCCAAGAGAGGAGAGAAAATATATAGAATGAATCATAAGGAAAGCTTCTTTATAACACCAAAGAAGGCAGAAAAGGAGTAGAAGAAAAAAAAGAAACAAAGAATAAGGCGAATAAATAGAATTCACAGAAACAATAAGAAACAACACAAACAGAAAAACTCTGGAATGAATAATCAATAATAGCAAGATTTGGATATAAGGTTAATATTAAAAAATCAATTGCTTTCCTAAATAAAGAAATAAGCAATTTGAATTAAAAATATACAATACTATGAACTATAGTTAATGATATCATATTGTATACTTGAAAGTTGCTATGAGAGTAGAGTTTTAAGGACCTACCTGGCAAATCCCATGGTGGAGGAGCCTGGTAGGCTGCAGTCCATGGGGTCGCTATAAGTCGACCACCACTGAGCGACTTCACTTTCACTTTTCACTTTCATGCATTGGAGAAGGAAATGGCAACCCACTCCAGTGTTCTTAGCTGGAGAATCCCAGGGACGGCGGGTCGCACAGAGTCGGACACAACTGAAGCGACTTAGCAGCAGCAGCAGCAAAGGATGTATTAACCAACCTTAGAGTTCTCAGAATTTTGCAGAAGATTCATGTATCAAATCATCACATTGTACATCTTAAACTTACACAGTATTATAAGCCAATTATATCTCAGTAAAGTTGGCGGGGAACGTGAGACTGTTTATATTAGCAGCCTCCTCCAAAAGAAATACTGAGGTAAAACTCTAACGTAATATATACAAGACTTGTGAGGAAATGGAGAAGGAAATGGCAACCCACTCCAGGATTCTTGCCTGGAACTCCATGGACAGAGGAGCCTGGCAGGCTACAGTCCATGGGGTCACAAAGAGTGAGACACAGCTGAGTGACTATCACTCATTATGTAAGGAAAACTATAAAACTCTAATGAGATAAATCAGAGAAGAGCTAAATAAATAGAGATTTCATGTTCATGGATAGGAAAACTCATAATTATTAAGATGTCAGTTCTTCCCCTGATTGATCTATACACTCAGTACAATCCAAATCCCTAGCAAGTTACTTTGCAACATGAAAAACTGATTCTAAAGTTTATATGGGAAGGCAAAAGATCAGAACTATAAATACAGTATTGAAGAAGAACAAATTAGGAGGACTAGCTCTACCAAAATTCAAGATTTGCTACAGAGCTACAGTAATCAAAACAGAGTGTTATTGTCAGAAAAGTAGACAAATGGAGCAATGAAATAGAATAGAGAATTCAGAAATAACCCCCACAAAAATAGCCAAATGACCTTTGACAAAGAAAGAAAGGCAATCTAGTGGAGAAAGAATAGCCATTTCAACAAGTGGTGCTGGACATTCAAAAAACTGAATCTAGAGTTCAACCTTATTACACCTTTCACAAGTTAACTCAAGTTGAATCCTAGACCTGGATGTAAAATGAAAAACTATAAAATTTCTTAATGATAACATAGGAGATAATCTAGATGACCTTCACTTTAGTACCAAAAACATGATCCATGAATGAAAAATAGCTAAATTGGACTCCATTAATTTTAAAACTTCTACTTTGCAAAAGACACAGCTAGGAGAATGAAAACTCAAGCCACAAACTGGCAGAAAATATTTGCAAAACATCTCTCATAGAAGACTTCTATCCAAAATATACAAAGAACTTAAAACTCAACAATAAGAAAATAGATAACTCAATTAAAAACTGGGTAAAAATTCTGAACAGACACCTCACAAAAGAATATATACAAATGGAAAACAAGCCTAAAAGAAATGCCCAACACCATATCTTGTTAGGGAATTACACATTAAGTAACAGTGATATACCACTACATATTTAAAATGGCTAAGATCCAGAATATCACCTAATGCAAACACAAGGAGCACCAGGTACTCTCATTCATTGCAGGTAGCAATGCACAGTGGTACAGTCATGCTGAAAGACAGTTTGTCTTTTACAAAGCAAACAGTCTTACCATACAATCCAGCAGTCACACTCCTAGATGTTTACCCAAAGGAGCATGAAAAGTTAAGTTCACACTAAACCTACACATATAGTTATAGCAACTTTATTCCTAATTGTGAAGAATTTGCAACTAAAACTTGCCAAGAAGTAAATGGATAAACAATAGAATATCAATCAGTGCTAAAAAGAAATGAGCTATCAAGCCACTGAATGGCATTAAATGCATGTTTAAGGAAGACCTTAAATGCATACTGCTAAGTGAAAGAAGCCAATCTGGAACAGCTTCATCGTGTATGATTCTAGCTATATGGCATTCTGGAAAAGGCAAAACTTTTGGAGACAGAACAAATACCATTGGCTGCCAGGGACTAGGAGGAGGAGAGGAGGAATGCATAGGAATTTTAGGGGAGATAAACTATTTTGTATGATAATCTAATGGTGGATACATGACATTATGCATGGCGAAACTCACTGAAATGTACAAAGTGTGAACCCTAATGTAAACTGTGAACTTTACTCAATAGCAATATATCAATCTTGGTTCATCAATTATAACAAATGTAACACACCAATACAAGATGTCAGTAATAGAGAGAACTGTGAGTTTGTAAGTGGAGTAAGAAGGAGGACATGGGAATTCTCTGTACTTTCTGTTTAATTTTTCTGTAAACCTAAAATTACTATAAGAAATAAAATGTATTGATTACAAAAGAAAAATGAAATACTCTCCCAAAGTCAAGTATTCATATATTCCTGAATAAAGCAAAGGGCTTAAATTTGTAGGAATAAATCTTGATGAAGCATCCCTTTGACTAGGAAGAAAAGTGATCTTTGGATATTTTTCCAATATCAGAGTCAGTGGGGAGATTCTGAAAAGTCACAGCTTAAGGTTTTTCATTTCTAGAAAGTAAAGACATAAGAGAAAAGAGAACTGTCTTTTCTTTGAAAATAAATGCAACTAATACCTCTGATCCAAATACTTTCAGGATTTCAACTTTTTTCATCTGTATAAAAGTTGATAATTTAATAAACCAAAAAAGATGCTTATTAAGAATCTACCTTGCCTACTTCCTAGCCCCCATCCCATCCCAGACCACACCAATATGTTAGCATATTTAGAACATATCATGTTTCATTCATTGATTCAATATATATAGTAACCCTTCTATTATGGCCAGACATACACTTCTCGCTTAATATGCAGGTTTGTGTGCCATTATAGACTGTAGAGGGGCTTCCCAGGTGGCATTAGTGGTAGAGAACCCATCTGCCAATGCAGGAGATGTAAGAGATGCAGATTTGATTCCTGAGTCGGGAAGATCCCCTTGCAGGAGAGCATGGCAACCCACTCCAGTATTCATGCCTGGAGAATCCTGTGGACCAAAAAGCCTAGCAGGCTAAGGTCCATAGGGCCACACACAGTCAGACACGACTGAAATGACTTTGCACACACAGAGAGTATAGAGACTTTTTATGGACAGGAACTTTTATCTTGGCTGCCCCAGAAGATAGGATGGTAACCAGTACAAAGAAGAATCATCTCTTGAACACTGGCCGTATTCTAAGCACTGTGCTAAGGATTTGTAGAAGTGCTCTTTCATTTAAGCATGAGGACAGCTTATGAGTTAGAAATTGTGGTGGTCCCATTATGGAACAGTAAGTTTATGGTCAAAGAGCTAGAAATACAAAGTCAAAAAGCTAGGAACCAGTAAAACCATGACACTCCTTTATGTTATTCAAACTGTGATACCTGTGTGGCAAAAAATGCTCAAAGCAGTGGAAGATGCGGGTGAGGGGACAAAAACCTAGTGTCTATATTAGAATGAGAAAAAGTCAAGTAATATAACTACCTGTGTGGGTGTGTTACACATTTGGCTAGGAAAAAAATCAAATGCAGCAAATGAACAAATATAAAAAAGTTGTCCTGACTTCTCTTGACTATTCTTTCTTTGTAGAAGGACCTGCTGTTACTAATTATTTGTGTCTACACAGATATTCAATTAATATACCAAAAAATCTGTCTCATGTCCTTTCCTTTTTATACAAATGATAGACTAGTATATACTTTGTCTATATGTTGAGTTCATTTTATGTGATATTGTTTGTAGGTTATTTCTCCTCAATTTGTATATATCTAACAATTTCAATGTTTATAATAAACAGATGTACAATGAAGAAGAATGCAAAATCACAAGAATTTTAAAGTAAAATTAATGTAACATTAATATCTATGGAAAAGATCTCTTAAATCTGATAACAAATGAAATGGAGTTTATCTAGATTAGCAGAGACATTAAACAACTAGAAAGACTAATTTTCATAATACAGTTTGCTTTGGGAAAACCCTACCATGTCCATTTCTATTCGTGGAAGCTATCAACCTTAAATGAATTATAAATAGAGAAAATAGCTTTCTACCTATACACACTATTTTAACCAGTTAAAAAATATTTTCCTCTCTTCTTTATCCTTACTATCTCTACAGCAGCTACTCTCATTTTACATATCATGATGTGCTGTGCTTAGCTGTTCAGTTGTGTCCAAGTCTTTGCAACCCCGTGGACTGTAGCCTGCCAGGCACCTCTGTCCATGAATATTCTCCAAGCAAGAATACTGGAGTGAGTTGCCATTCCCTTCTCCAGGGGATCTTCCCAACCCAGGAACTGAAACCATGTCTCCCACACTGCAGCGGATTCTTTACCGTCTGAGCCACCAGGGAAGCCACACATATCATACATTCTATTTTTCTACCTGCAAGGACATGAAGCCTCTTTATTGTAAATAACTAACAATTTCAAAACCTGGTTCAAACCAGCATAGCTCCATCTGATTTTTATGAAAATGAAGGGTGAAAAGTACACTATGAATCTAAGAATTCTGAATTAGGAGTTTTAAGAATTTGCTTGCTAGATTTTGAGCATTTATAGTTGTGATATGAGTTAATATTATAGAATTATTGCTTCTTTGGAGCCAAAATTCAGATTTGCTCACATATCTCTAGAAGAGAAAATCTTCATGTTCAAAATACAGTCTGCTGAATTTCTACCAAAACCCTGCTAAACGATAGCTCTTGCTAGACTGCAACCTTCCAGAATTTCTGTACATCTCCATCCAACTTTGTTTTGATGCTACAAAGAAAACTTTTTTTTAATATAGTGATTCCGGCAGTCAGATGATTGAAGGTAGGTGAGAGAATCCCAAAATAAGTATTATGTCAGAAGTGCTTACTTTTATAAATTTTGCAGTCTAGTCATCCTCTCCAAAACAACTGTGGTTTCTATCAGGAAGAAAACACTACCAGAATATTAAAAATGCCAGTGAAGATGCCATTTAACAGGTATTTTTCTTCTAAATAATTTCCACTACAGGTTGCATCTTTTGTTTTAAAAGGGATTTTCAAATAGGCATTTTTAAATGAAAAACTGATAGAAAAAGGAGAAAGAAAAGAAGGATCTTACATGGCCTAATATTTATTCTAGCTTGGTTTTCTTTCCATGTGCCCTAAGCCACAACTCACATTTTCCAAATTTTGGGTGGATAATGTTTTCCCTTTGATTTTCTTTGTGTGTGTGTGTGTAATGCAGAAATATTAGCTGTTTGGCTCTTATATTGGAAAATTTATAAAGGTCCTTTGGTTAAGTGTGTCAGAACTTGCCTATGAAGAACCAGAGGCAGTTGCACGAAGTTGGTTAATTTTATATATGGACTTGCAAAGACAGGTTACCTACTCTCCTGTGTAAGTGTGAATTACAAGTCAATATCAAGGCAGCCAAAGCTTCACAACATTACTTTATTATCAGGGGTTAGGATATTGAGCATGTCCTATGTGCCAAGGTTTGGGGTGAATCTTGAGAATTACAGACATTGTCTCTCATTACTTCAACCAATACCTTCTAGTCCCAATCCTTCACGTTACCTCCCTACACTCTTGGGATTGTGAGAGATAAAAGGAAAACATTCCAGTAAATTGTTAAAAAGCTTTTGTATTTGGACAGATAAGCATCTGGATACATGAGCTGACTATTCCCTCTACACTCCCCATGTGAACATCTGTGGAACATCTGTGATCCTTGCAGCATGGGTGTTCTCCAATCCCTGTCCAGATCCTGTTAGCAATATAGCTTTAGGGACAAGATTTTACATTAAGGTTTTGTTGCTACTGGTACTTCCCTGATACTTTCTGTTGGAGCAAAGACAATCTAGAGCTTACCTATCCTAGGACCTCTAAGTGAAGTCGCTTAGTCGTGTCTGACTCTTTGCGATCCCATGGGCTGTAGCCTACCAGGCTCCTGTGTCCATGGGATTTTCCAGGCAACAGTACTGGAGTGGATTGCCATTTCCTTCTCCAGGGGATCTTCCCGACCCAGGGATCAAACCCAGGTCTGCCGCATTGTAGACAGATGTTTTACTGTCTGAGCCACCAGGGAAGTCCTAGGACCTCTAGGAGAACCCAATGAGAAAACTATGTCATTGGAAAACAGGAATCTGTCCTGAAAGTTATCCTATTGGTGTCATGGTGGATACACAAGTATATCCATACTTCAAAACACATCAAAGACATAAAATGGATTTATATTATTGTTTGTGAATTATACCCCAGTTTGGAAAACTCAGCAGTGGCCACACGACTGGAAAAGGTCAGTTTTTATTCCAATCCCAAAGAAAGGCAATGCCAAAGAATGCTCAAACTACCGCATAGTTGCACTCATCTCACATGCTAGTAAAGTAATGCTCAAAATTCTCCAAGCCAGGCTTCAGCAATATGTGAACCATGAACTTCCAGATGTTCAAGCTGGTTTTAGAAAAGGCAGAGGAACCAGAGATCAAATTGCCAGCATCTGCTGGATCATGGAAAAAGCAAGAGAGGTCCAGAAAAACATCTATTTCTGCTTTATTGACTATGGCAAAGCCTTTGACTGTGTGGATGACAATAAACTGTGGAAAATTCTTCAAGAGATAGGAATACCAGACCACTTGACCTGCTTCTAGTGAAACCTATATGCAGGTCAGGAAGCAACAGTTAGAATTGGACATGGAACAACAGACTGGTTGCAAATAGGAAAGGAGTGTGTCCAGGCTGTATATTGTCACCCTGCTTGTTTAACTTCTCTGCAGAGTAGTACGTCATGAGAAATGCTAGACTGGAAAAAGCTGGAATCAACATTGCCGGGAGAAATATCAGTAACCTCAGATATGCAGATGACAACACCCTTATGGCAGAAAGTGAAGAGGAACTAAAAACCTGTTGAATAAAGTGAAAGAGGAGAGTGAAAAAGTTGGCTTAAAGCTCAACATTCAGAAAACGGAGATCATGGCATCTGGTCCCATCACTTCATGGGAAATAGCTGGGGAAACAGTGTCAGACTTTATTTTGGGGGGCTCCAAAATCACTACAGGTGGTGATTGCATCCATGAGATTAAAAGATGCTTACTCCTTGGAAGGAAAATTATGACCAACCTAGATAGCATTTTCAAAAGCAGAGACATTACTTTGCCAACAAAGGTCCATCTAGTCAAGACTATGGTTTTTCCAGTGGTCATGTACGGATGTGAGAGTTGGACTGTGAAGAAAGCTGAGTGCCAAAGAATTGATGCTTTTGAACTGTGGTGTTGGAAAAGACTCTTGAGAGTCCCTTGGACTGCAAGGAGATCCAACCAGTCCATTCTAAAGGAGATTAGTCCTGGTGTTCTTTGGAAGGAATGATGCTAAAGCTGAAACTCCAATACTTTGGCCACCTCATGCAAAGAATTGACTCATTGGAAAAGACTCTGATGCTGGGAGGGATTGGGAGCAGGAGGAGAAGGGGACAACAGAGGATGAGATGGCTGGATGGCATCACCGACTCGATGAACATGGGTTTGGGTGAACTCAGGGAGTTGGTGATGGACAGGGAGGCCTGGCATGCTGCAATTGACGGGGTCGCAAAGAGTCGGACACTACTGAACGACTGAACTGAACTGAAGTTAATTAAAATTGACACCATCATAGGAGACTCACCAACTGTTTGCTGTTCCACTCTTTTAATTTCTGACCCTTTACTTGCTATCATTCCCACCAGGTTATCTTTCAACTAGCAATTAGCTGATCATCAGAGAGTTGTCTACAGCTTAGTTTTTGCTTGTTCATCTCAGCTCTGTCAGTGGCCCATTGGCTCCTGGATCCCAGCTCTGTTTCTCAGAGCTTTACACACCCTGTTCTCACTACTCCAATCAGAAGAACATATATAGCAGTTGATTGCCAGCTGGTGCAAAGGAGAAGAACCCAGAGGATAAAATAGCTGAATGAATACTCTCTGCTCCGAAACGTAAAGGGCAAATAAAATGGTCAGACCTAGATTTTTAAAGCTGGCTCTTTTCTTCTTCCTGCTTAACCAAGGGCTGCTGGGTGTTTAGGAAATGAATGCCACCAAGGGTGTAAGCAAAATATATGTGTCATTCAGTACAAGGCGGATATGAGACATATAGGTGGTTCTCATATTGCATGTGGGTTTCCATAGATATATTCTTAGAAGACTCAAAGACTTGTAAACTACCTCTTGGAAGACTGAAACTTGAATATTAACCCAATACGGAGAAGCAATGGTCCAATAGAGCCTTCCAACTAAAGAAATATACTGCCCAAAAGAGTATTAGCTGTGTGTCCTATAAGCTTGAGAGAATAGGTTACTTTTAACAACACACGTATCCTTTTATGCCTAGTATTTCAGTAGACTATAAGCTCTGGCAGTGGTTTTCTGTCTTGTTGACTGCTAAATTGTTAATGCCTTGAATAGTGCCTAGAACAAAAAAGGAAGTCAATAAATACCATTTTGTCGACCTCCTAAAACCTGGGCTCCATGAACACTAGTGTCAAAAGATCTGGGAATAAGGAGTGGTGGTAATAAATATCATATAGTTTACTTGGAAGCCTGTGGAATAAGCATGATGGACAACTGTTCATTGAATAATTTCTGATAGGAAGCATAATATCTGAGAGCACTCTCGTTTGATGTGATGAAATAAGTATGATATACGCATCAATATCTTGGATACCTGATGTTTTATCCCATCTTCTATCTAGATAACCTACTCTTCTTTGGGACTCAATTTTATCATCTGAAAAGGAGGGATTTGAGCTATAGAATCTTCAAAGTCCCTTCCGGCTCCAAAACTTTATGACAAAACTCACCTAAAATAATTTAACTCACAGCTTCAAAAAAAATTAAACAGAGAAATGCAAAATGAATGTCATTACTTAGCAGTAGGTGGACAAAGTCAAAGACCAAAATTTTAATGAATGAGAATAATAATCCTTCATTTTTGATTAGTACATTTAATATTTTTAAAGCACGTTCACATATATCATCCTATTTGATACTCAAAGCCGGTTTACAAAACTGTTGAATATAATTCTCTAAGAAATAGGTTCATGGCATGAGATCTCACAGAAAATTAGTCACAGAGATAAGATTATAATCCAAATTTCCAGAATCCTAGTTTTAATTTTAATTTAAAATTGAGTTAGACCACAGCCTTGTCTAATTCATTGAAACTATGAGTCATGATGTGTAGGGCCACCCAAGACCAACAGGTCATGGTGGAGAGTTCTTACAAATTGTGGTCCACTGGAGAAGGGAATGGCAAACCTGTTTAGCATTCCTGCCTTGAGAACCCCATGAACAGGATGAAAAGGCAAAAAGATAGGAAACTGAAAGATGAAAGATGAATTTCCCAGGTCTGTAGGTACCCAATATGCTACCAGAGAAGAGTGGAGAAATAATTCCAGAAATAATGAAGAGACAGAACCAAAGCAAAAACAATGTCCAGTTGTGGATGTGACTGGTGATGGAAGTAAAATCCAATGCTGTAAAGAACAATATTGCATAGGAACCTTGAATGTTAGCTCCATGAATTGAGGTAAGTTGGAACTTATCAAACAGAAGATGGCAAGAATGAACATCAACATTTTAGGAACTCAATGAACTAAAATGGAATGGAATGGGCATATTTAACTCAGATGGCCATTATATCTACTACTTCAGGCAAAAATCCATTAGAAATAGAGTAGCCCTCATAGTCAAAAAAGAGTCCAAAATGTAGTACTTTGGTGCAGTCTCAAAAATGACAAAATGATCTCTTTCATTACCAAGGAAAACCATTCAATATCACAGTAGTCCAAGTCTATGCCCCAACCAGTAATGCTGAAGAAGCTGAAGTTGAACAGTTCTATGAAGACCTACAAGACCTTCTAGAACTAACACCCCAAAGAGATGTCCTTTTCATTTTAAGGGACCAGAATGCAAAAGTGGGAAGTCAAGAAATACCTGGAGTAAGAGGCAAATTTGGCCTTGGAGTACAAAATGAAGCACGGCAAAGGCTAACAGAATCATGCCAAGAGAACGCACTGGTCAGAGCAAACATCCTCTTCCAGCAACACAAGAGACGACTCTACACATGACATCACCAGATGGTCAATACCAAAATCAAACTGATTATATTCTTTGCAGCCAAAGATGGAGAAGCTCTATACAGTCAGCAAAAACAAGATTGGGATCTGATTGGCTCAGATCATGAACTCTTTATTGCCAAATTCATACTTAAATTGAAGAAAGTAGGGAAAACCAGTAGACCATTCAGGTATGACCCAAATAAAATCCCTTCCAATTATACAGTGGAAGTGACAAACAGATTCAAGAGATTAGATCTGATAGACAGAGTGCCTGAAGAACTATGGACAGAGGTTCGTGACATTGTACAGGAGGCGGTGATCAAGACCATTCCCAAGAAAAAGAAAAGGCAAATGGTTTTATGAGGAGACCTTACAAATAGCTGAGAAAAGGCAAAGTGAAAAAAACCCTAAGTGAAAGGCAAAGAAGAAAAGGAAAGACATACCCATTTGAATGCAGAGTTCCAAAGACTAGCAAGGAGAGATAAGAAAGCCTTCCTCAGTGATCAATGAAAAGAAATAGAGGAAAACAATAGAATGGGAAAGCTGGAGATCTCTTAAAGAAAATTAGAGATACCAAGGGAATATTTCATGCAAAGTCTGGCACAATAAAGGACAGAAATGGTGTGGACCTAACAGAAGCAGAAGATATTAAGAAGAGGTGGCAAGAATACACAGAAGAATTGTACAAAAAGATATCCATGACCCAGATAATCACGATGGTGTGATTATCATACACATCACCTACTGCCAGACATCCTGGAATGTGAAGTCAAGTGGTCCTTAGGAAGCATTACAATGAACAAAGCTAGTGGAGGTGATGGAATTCCAGTTGAACTATTTCAAATCCTAAAAGATGATGCTGTGAAAGTGTTGCACTCAATATGCCAGCAAATTTTAAAAACTCAGCAGTGGCCACAGGACTGGAAAAGGTCAGTTTTCATTCCAATCCCAAAGAGAGGCAATGCCAAAGAATGTTCTTCAAACTACCACACAATTGCACTCATCTCACACGCTAGAAAAGTAATGCTCAAAATTCTCCAAGCCAGGCTTTAACAGTATGTAAACCTTGAACTTCCAGATGTTCAAGCTGGATTTAGAAAAGGCAGAGGAACCAGAGATTAAATTGCCAACATCCATTGGACCATCAAAAAAGCAAGAGGGTTCCAGAAAAACCCTCTTCTGCTTTATTGACTATGCCAAAGCCTTTGACTGTGTGGATCACAATAAACTGTGGAAAATTCTTCAAGAGATGGGAATACCAGACAACCAGACCTGCCTCCTGAGAAATCTGTATGCTGGTCAAAAGCATGAGTTAGAACTGGACATGGAACGACACACTGGTTCCAAATTGGGACAGGAGTACATCAAGGCTGAATACTGTCACCTTGTTTATTTAATTTATATGCAGAGTACATCATGTGAAATGCTGGGCTGGATGAAGCACAAGCTGGAATTAAGATTTCCAGGAGAAATATCAATAACCTCAGATGACATCACCCTTATGGCAGAAAGCAAAGAACAAAAGAGCCTCTTGATGAAAGTGAAAGAGGAGAGTGAAAAAGTTGGCTTAAAACTCAACATTCAGCAAACTAAGATCATGGCATCTGGTCCTATTATTTCATAGCCAATAGATGGGGAAACATGGTAACAGTGAGAGTCTTCATTTTTGGGGCTCCACAATCGCTGTAGATGGTGACTGCAGCCATGAAATTAAAAGACACTTGCTTCTTGGAAGAAAAGCAATGGCCAAGCTAGACAGCATGTTAAAAAGGAGAGACATTACTTTGCCAACAAATGTCCATCTAGTCCAAGCTATGATTTTTCCAGTAGTTATGTATGGATGTGAAAGTTAGACTATAAAGAAAGCAGAGCACTGAATAATTGATACTCTTGAACTGTGGTATTGGAGAAGACTCTTGACAGTTCTTGAACAGCAAGATGATCAAACCAGTCAATCCTAAAGGAAATGAGTCCTGATTATTTATTGGAAGGATGGATGCTGAAGCTGAAACTCCAATACTTTGGCCACCTGATGTGAATAACTGACTCCTTTGAAAAGACCCTGATGCTGGGAAAGATTGAAGACAGGAGAAGAAGGGGATGACAGAGGATGAGATGGTTGGATGGCATCACTGACTTGATGGACATGAGTTTGAACATTCTCTGGGAGTTGGTGATGGACAGGGAAGCCTGGCATGCTCCACTCTATGTGGTCGCAAAGATTTGGACATGACAGAGCAACTGAACTAATACTGATACTGATAGTTTTAATTTTAGTTATATATATATATACATATATGTATATTTAGTTATATATATACACAGATACACACACACATATATATACACATAAATGTATATATATTTATATATATACATATAGGGCCTTTTCTGTGGCTCAGACGGAAAAGCATCTGCCTGCAATGTGGGAGGCCTGGGTTCGATCCCTGGGTCAGAAAGATCCCCTGGAAAAGGAAATGGCAACCCACTCCAGTATTCTTGCCTGGAAAATTCCATGGATGGAGGAGTCTGGTGGGCTACAGTCCATGGAGTCGCAGAGTTGGACATGACTGATGACTTCACTTTCATATATAAATATATATATGATATATATTTATAATGGCCAGAAATATCTTTTGTATTTCCTCTCAGAAGGTAATAGAACATTCTAGCTGGGCCAAAATTGGAATTTGAATAAGCTTACTTATGGGCAGGTAAATAACTTCCTTTCTACCTGCATCTGAGTATTCTGTTTGATTTGATTTAGACAAATATATCTGGAGGAAACCATAATTCAAAAGATGCATGTTCATTGCAGCACTGTTTACAATAGCCAGGACATGGAGGCAACCTAAATGTCCATCAACAGTGGAATGGGTAAAGAAGATGAAGTACATATATACAATGGAACATTACTCAACCATAAAAAGGAATGAAATAATGCCATTTGCAGCAACATAGATGAACCTAGAGATTCTCATACTGAGTGAAGTAAGTCAGAAGGAGAAAGATAAATATCATATGGTATCACTTGTACGTGGAATATGAAAAAGGGTACAAATGAACTTATCTACAAAGCAGAAGTAGAAGACTTATAGATGTAAGAAACAAACTTATGAATACCAAAGGGTAAGGGGGAGATATAAATTGGGAGATTCAGATTGACATATACACGGTACCATATATAAAATAAATGACTAATAAAGACTTACCATATAGGATAGGGAACTCTACTCAATACTCTATAATAACCTATATGGGAAAAGAATCTTTATCTCAATAGATGCAGAGAAGACCTTTGACAAAATTCAACATCCATTTGTGATAAAAACTCTCCAGAAAGCAGGAATAGAAGGAACGTACCTCAACATAATAAAAGCTATATATGACAAACCCACAGCTAACATTATCCTTAACAGTGAAAAATTGAAAGCATTTCCCCTAAAGTCAGGAACAAGACAAGGGTGCCCAATTTCACCACTACTATTCAATATAGTTCTGGAGTTTTGGCCACAGCAATCAGAGCAGAAAAAGAAATAAAAGGAATCCAAATTGGAAAAGAAGTAAAACTCTTACTGTTTGCAGATGACATGATCCTCTACATAGAAAATCCTAAAGACTCGACCAGAAAACTACTAGAGTTAATCAATGAATATAGTAAAGTTGCAGGATATAAAATCAACACTCAGAAATCCCTTGCATTCCTATACACGAATAATGAGAAAGTAGAAAAGAAGTTAAGGAAACAATTCCATTCACCATTGCAACAAAAAGAATAAAATACTTAGGAATATACCTACCTAAAGAAACTAAAGACCTATATATAGAAAACTATAAAACACTGATGAAAGAACTCAAAGAGGACACTAATAGATGGAGAAATATACCATGTTCATGGGTCGGAAGAGTCAATATAGTGAAAATGAGTATACTACCCAAAGCAATCTACAGATTCAATGCAATTCCTATCAAGCTACCAGCAGTATTTTTCACAGAACTAGAACAAATAATCTCAAGATTTGTATGGAAATACAAAAAACCTCGAATAGCAAAAGCAATCTTGAGAAAGAAGAATGGAACTGGAGGAATCAACTTGTCTGACTTCAGGCTCTACTACAAAGCCACAGTCATTAAGACAGTATGGTACTGGCACAAAGACAGAAATAGAGATCAATGGAACAAAATAGAAAGCCCAGAGATAAATTCACACACCTACGGACACCTTATCTTCGACAAAGGGGACAAGAATACACAATGGAGTAAAGACAATCTCTTTAACAAGTGGTGCTGGGAAAACTGGTCAACCACTTGTAAAAGAATGAAACTAGATCACTTTCTAACACCACACACAAAAATAAACTCAAAATGGATTAAAGATCTAAACGTAAGACCAGAAACTATAAAACTCCTAGAGGAGAACATAGGCAAAACACTCTCCGACATAAATCACAGCAGAATCCTCTATGATCCACCTCCCAGTATAATGGAAATAAAAGCAAAAATAAACAAATAGGATCTAATTAAAATTAAAAGCTTCTGCACAACAAAGGAAACTATAAATAAGGTGAAAAGACAGCCTTCTGAATGGGAGAAAACAATAGCAAATGAAGCAACTGACAAACAACTAATCTAAAAATATACAAGCAACTTATGCAGCTCAACTCCAGAAAAATAAACGAACCAATCAAAAAATGGGCCAAAGAACTAAATAGGCATTTCTCCAAAGAAGACATACGGATGGCTAACAAACACATGAAAAGATGCTCAACATCACTCATTATCAGAGAAATGCAAATCAAGACCACAATGAGGTACCATTTCACACCAGTCAGAATGGCTGCAATCCAAAAGTCTACAAGCAATAAATGCTGGAGAGGATGTGGAGAAAGGGAACCCTCTTACACTGCTGGTGGGAATGCAAACTAGTACAGCCACTATGGAAAACAGTGTGGAGATTCCTTAAAAAATTGCAAATAGAACTGCCTTATGACCCAGCAATCCCACTGCTGGGCATACACACCGAGGAAACCAGAATTGAAAGAGACACATGCACCCCAATGTTCATTGCAGCATTGTTTATAATAGCCAGGACATGAAAACAACCTAGATGTCCATCAGCAGATGAATGGATAAGAGAGCTGTGGTACATATACACAATGGAGTATTCACTCAGCCCTTAAAAAGAATAAATTTGAATCAGCTTTAATGAGATGGATGAAACTGGAGCCGATTATACAGAGTGAAGTAAGCCAGAAAGAAAAACACCAATATAGTATACTGACACATATATATGGAATTTAGAAAGATAGTAATAATGACCCTCTGTGTGAGACAACAAAAGAGACACAGAGGTATAGAACGGACTTTTGGACTCTGAGGGAGAGGGAGAGGGTGGGATGATTTGGGAGAATGGCATTGAAAGAAACATGTATACTATCATATAAGAAACGAAGCGCCAGTCTATGTTCAATATAGGATACAGGATGCTTTGGGACTGGTGCATGGGATGATCCAGAGAGATGATATGGGGTGGGAGGTAGGAGGGGGCTTCAGCATTGGGAGATCGTATACACCTGTGGCTGATTCATGTCAATGTATGGCAAAACCAATACACTATTGTAACGTAGAATAAAGTATTAAAAAATAAAATAAAATAAAAATGTGTGGATATGTGTATTTGTGTAACTGATTCATTTTGCTGTGCACATGAAACTGACACATTGTAAATCAACTATACTCCAATAAAAATCTTTAAATAAAATAATTTTAAAAATTAAATTAAAAATATTAATGAGCTATGCTGTCTGCCAAGTCATTTCAGTA
The DNA here is from genome assembly GCA_917880005.1 of Nanger dama. Classification (NCBI taxonomy): domain Eukaryota; kingdom Metazoa; phylum Chordata; class Mammalia; order Artiodactyla; family Bovidae; genus Nanger; species Nanger dama. Next base: position 29,876,685 of record CAKJTW010000003.1, read on the forward strand.
GTGTCCAACTCTTTGCAACCCCATGGACTGTAGCACACCAGGCTCCTGTCCATGGATTTTTGAGGCAGGATACCAGATTAGTTTGCCATTTCCTTCTCCAGGGGGTTTTCCAAGCCCAGTGATTGAACCCATGTCTCCTGAACTGCATGTAGATTCTTTACCACTGAGTCAGTGAGCACTAAACCTTTATGTCTTAAATCCTGTAATTTGCTCCAGCAGAAACACAGGGAACCAAATTCTATGGTACTTGTGTTTCAACAAACCAACATTTTACAGCAGCAAAAATAAATACCTTAGTATAGTCAGTTTCTTAAAAATTTACAAACATGTATTCTTACAATTTAAAATCACAGGTTCTATCCCTGGGTTGGGAAAATCCCCTGGAGAAGGAAATGTCAAGCAACTCCAGTAGAGTTATACAGATAACAAATCATTGTCTTATTGTCAGAAGGGCCTTATCATCAGTAACTGTGTTTCATCAACCTAAGTTGAAATTTTTATTGTTCTTAATGTACCAATTAATTGTTTTTCAAATTTTAACTGATATCTCATCTTTGAATTGAATTATTGATCAATGGTAGTTCTTTTAAAATACCATATTTTGTTGCATCACCATTGTGATTGCAGTCTCAGCAAGTATATGAGAACTACAAGATTTTGCAGTGATTTTTGCAGTCTTGTGAGACCTAATCATTCCATTGTTATTTCTTTACATTTTAAGACTGATTTTTGAGAGATGGCCCAGAAAAAAAACATCTCTCAATGTACCCATGTTTAACTAGAAGTTCACATATTAATTTCTTTCTTATTGAAGTAGAATTGGTACAGAACATTATATTTCATGTGTACAACATTATGATGTCACATCTGTGCTAATTACTAAATGATAATCACCAAATATATATTCTTATTAACTAAAAAGTATTTATATTACATAACTCCAAATTCTGTTTTTAAATTTTGAAATATTCTATGCAGTTACCTGCTTTCTCAAGATGTTTGCTTTCCAAGTGACCCAAAAGTCTTAATGGCTTTGTAGCCTCAGTTGCAAAAGTATTATCACAATATATGACATATAGATTGTCTTAAACAGATTTTCAACAAAATCATAGGCTGATATTCAGTAAGATATTGTCGACCATCTTTTCTATTTTGGCACTTAAAATAATTACTGGTAGGTTGAAGGACTTTTGTAGAATCATAATAATAAAATATCAATGATTTTTACCTAATCCTCAAAATCCAAATCACACATAAACACTGAGAATCAAATATAGACAACATCTACAAGGTAGTCAATGGCAACCCATAGGCAGAAGCAGTGTACTCTAGATTTACAACTTTAAGATAGAGCAATCCATCAAGAGAAAACTTGCCAATCACAGCTATTGTTCATCATAGTTTTCTAGCACTCACCTTAAGTACCTTTTGTATATTTTCTGTGAAATCAATGTCATCAATTCAGTTCAGTTCAGTCGCTCAGTCATGTCTGACTGTTTGCAACCCCATGGACTGCAGCACACCAGGCCTCCCTGTCCATCACCAACTAGCAGAGCTTACTCAGACTCATGTTCATTGAGACAGTGTTGCCATCCAACCATCTCATCCTCTATCATCCCCTTCTCCTCCCACCTTCAATCTTTCCCAGCACCAGGGTCTTTTCAGTGAGTCAGCTGTTCACATCAGGTGGCCAAAGTATTGGAGTTTCAGCTTCAGCATCAGTCCTTCCAATAAATATTCAGGACTGATTTCCTTTAGGATGGACTGGTTGGATCTCCTTGTAGCACAAGGGACTCTCAAGAGTCTTCTCCAACACCACAGCTCAAAAGCATCAATTCTCCAGTGCTTAGCTTTCTTTATGGTCCAACTCTCACATCCATACATGACTACTGTAAAAACCATAGCTTGGACTAGACAGACCTTTGATGGCAAAGTAATATCTCTGCTTTTTAATATGCTATCTATTAATGTCAATGCTACTTGTATAATGCCCATGAAAATTCAATAAGAGAAATGAAACTTTAAGGAATAATGATTATGATCAGATAGAGTTGAACTTTGGAGAAACATGAAACATTGTAATATCTAAGAGTTTTTTCTGTCCAATAATCAATTTTTGCCCATGTTCAAAAGGCACATACTCGAGGTATTTGTACATGGGAGACGGTAAAGAACAGGGAAGCCTGGCATGCTGCAATCCATGGGGTTGCAGAGTCAGACATGACTGAGCAACTGTACAACAACAGCATGTATTTGTCGTGAGAAATGAGATCATTTGTAGTTCATGGGGGAATCTCAAAGGAAAACCTTAAGGTATACCTCTGGTGTTCTGGCTCAAGACCATGCCTTTTGCTGCAAAGAACTATAAACTATTCAAAAACCACTCCATAGGCTCTTGGACCATGATAGAGACAGAGTCGGAGAAGGCAATGGCACCCCCACTCCAGTACTCCTGCCTGGAAAATCCCATGGGTGGAGGAGCCTGGTAGGCTGCAGTCCATGGAGTCGCGAAGAATCGGACACGACTGAGTGACTTCACTTTCGCTTTTCGCTCTCATGCATTGGAGAAGGAAATGGCAGCCCACTCCAGTGTTCTTGCCTAGAGAATCCCAGGGCCGGGGGAGCCTGGTGGGCTGCCGTCTATGGGGTCGCACAGAGTCAGACACGACTGAAGTGACTTGGCAGCAGTAGCAGAAACAGAGCACATAACCATGAGACATCAAGTAGCCATTTAGCTAGTGCAACCCATCATAACTAACCTAGGGACCCACTTGACTGCAAAGGAGTGCAGCCATGGAACGTGGCCAGGGATTCATTGGTCCTATCTCACTGTATCCCTCAGAGGCCATCAGTCTGATAGAGCAGTGAAACAGCCTCTTAAAGATGTATCTGAAGCTCCATTTTCAAGGTAATATCCTGTGAGCTTGGCATCATCTCCCAGGATGTTGTGTACATCCTAAATAACAAAGATTATATCGTACTCCTGTATTCCTTACAGGTAAACTACAAGAGTTTGGGAACCAAAGAACAGAAAGGGACTGTCTCTTTATATTATCATCTCAGAGACCCATTTGAGAAATCTGTATGTCTTATCCCTGCTTTGGGAACTGTGGGGCTGAAGGCCCTTTTATTAGAGGATATAATAAAATTCTCATTGCATTTCAAGGTTTAACATTCATTTGGTCACTTTAAGCTCCATTGTGCCAAAAGATCAGTAGGCAAGGGAAAGAATCACTACCCTGGCAAAAGTAATTGCCCCTGATCATCAGGACAAGGTAGGGCTACTGCTCTTCTGTAGGGGTAGGAAAGAAGACATTTGGCATGCAGGTGATCCACTGGAATCTCGCTTGGTTTTCTCATGCCCTCTTGGTAAGAGTAAATAGAGGGACCGCTCTGGTGGTATAGTGGATAGGACTCTGCCTGCCAATGCAGGGGGACATTGGTTTGATCCCTGGTTCAGGTAGATTCCACATACCATGGAGCAACTAAGTCTGTCTGCCACAACTACTGAGCCTGTGTGCCACAACTAATGAGGCCTGTATACCTAGAGCCTGTGCTCCACAAGAGAGGCCACCCAATGTCCCTGTGCACAGCAACAAAGGATTGCTGCTTGCTGCAACTAGAGAAAGCTCAAGCATAGCCACGAAGACCCAGCACAACCAAAAATATAAATAAATAAATAAATAATTTTAAAAGAAAGAGTAAATGGATACCATCAGTACCTACCACCTGAGGAGGGCAATGGTAAGTAGAGGCTCAGATTCCTCATGCTGCCTGGATCACTGAGGAGCTAAATGAGGGTGGATAGTGGAGGAGGATAATGAGGAGGAGGATTGCGATTTTAAGGTCAAATGCAGCTTTGGGTGCTGTAATTTACTTTCTAGGTTGCCCAGAAAACTTGAGATTTCCCAACCAAACTCCTGAAGAAGCTGCTCCGAGATGGAACAAGCTTGTAAGAAATAAGTGGATTGCTATGTGTGATGGGGGGATCTAGTGGATTCCATGGGCTCCACCCTCATCTACTCCTCACTGCTGGCTCATCCAGCTCATGCTGCTGGGAATGGCGACTGACAACACAAAGCTTTTTCTTTCACAGGGCATGGCCCTCAGCCACAGAGAACTGCCTTACCACATGCTGTATCCTTTCTTGTGGAATGGTCTGTAGCCAAAGTCTGGTTGCTTTAGGTACAAAGGCACATCCCAGTTGCCTTAGTTTGAGACAACTTTGAAAGGACTTTTCATACTGTTCAAAAGGCAAAAAGATAGGAAACTGAAAGATGAACTGCCCAGGGTGGTAGGTGCCCAATACGCTACGGGAGAACAGTAGAGAAATAACTCCAGAAAGAAGGAAAAGACGGAGACAAAGCAAAAACAGCACTCGGTTTTGGCTGTGACTGGTGATCGAAGTAAAGTCCAAATCTGTAAAGAACAATATTGCGTAGGAATCTGGATTGTTAGGTCTGTGAATCAGAGTATATCAGAAGTGGTCAAAAAGAAGATGACAAGAGTGAATATAGACATTTTAGGAACTCACTGAACTAAGATGGACTGGAATGGGTGAATTTAACTCAGATGGCCATTATATCTACTACTGTGGGCAAGAATCCTTTAGAAGGAATGGAGTAGCTCTCATAGTCAAAAAAGAGTCCAAAATGCAGTACTTGGATGCAGTCTCAAAAACGACAAAATATTCTCTGTTCGTTTCCAAGGCAAACCATTCAATATCACAGTAATCCAAGTCAATGTCCCAACCAGTAATGCTGAAGAAGCTGAAGTTGAACAGTTCTATGAAGAACTACAAGACCTTCTAGAACTAATACCCCAAAGAGACGTCCTTTTCATTTTAAGGGACCAGAATGCAAAAGTGGGAAGTCAAGAAATACCTGGAGTAAGAGGCAAATTTGGCCTTGGAGTACAAAATGAAGCACGGCAAAGGCTAACAGAATCATGCCAAGAGAACGCACTGGTCAGAGCAAACATCCTTTTCCAGCAACACAAGAGACGACTCTATATATGGACATCACCAGATGGTCAATACCAAAATCAAACTGATTATATTCATTGCAGCCAAAGATGGAGAAGCTCTATACAGTCAGCAAAAACAAGACTGGGATCTGACTGTGGCTCAGATCATGAACTCTTTATTGCAAAATTCAGACTTAAATTGAACAAAGTAGGAAAACCACTAGACCATTCAGGTATGACCCAAATAAAATCCCTTCCAATTATACAGTGAAAGTGACAAACAGATTAGATCTGATAGACAGAGTGCCTGAAGAACTATGGACAGAGGTTCATGACACTGTACAGTAGGCGTTGATCAAGACCAAACATCCCCAAGAAAAAGAAAGGCAAAAAAGGCAAAATGATTTTCTGAGGAGGCCTTATAAATAGCTAAGAAAAGCAGAGAAGCTAAAGGTAAAGAAGAAAGGAACGATATACCCATTTGAATGCAGAGTTTCAAAGCATTCCTCAGTGACCAGTGCAAAGAAATAGAGGAAAACAATAGAATGGGAAAGACTAGAGATCTCTTCAAGAAAATTAGAGATACCAAGGGAATATTTCATGCAAAGTTTGGCACAATAAAGGACTGAAATGGTGTGGACCTAACAGAAGCAGAAGATACTAAGAAGAAGTGGCAAGAATACACAGAAGAACTGTACAAAGAGATCTTCACGACCCAGATAATCATGATGGTGTGATCATTCCCCTAGAGCCAGACATCCTGGAATGTGAAGTTAAGTGGGCTTTAGGAAGCATCACAAAGAACAAAGCTAGTGAAGGTGATGGAATTCCAGTTGAACTATTTCAAATTTTAAAAGATTATGAGAAATTACGTAAAAGTGCTGCACTCAATATGACATCAAATTGGGAAAACTCAGCAGTGGCCACAGGACTGGAAAAGGTCAGTTTTCATTCCAATCTCAAAGAAAGGCAATGCCAAAGATGTTCAAACTACTGCACAATTGCCCTTATCTCACATGCTAGCAAAGTAATGCTCAAAATTCTCCAAGCCAGGTTTCAATAGTGTGTGAACCGTGAACTTTCAGTTGTTCAAGCTGGATGCAGAGAACATCATGAGAAATGCTGGACTGGAAGAAGCACAAGCTGAAATCAGATTGCTGGGAGAAATAACAATAACCTCAGATATGCAGATGACACCACCCTTATGGCAGAAAGTGAAGAGGAACTAAAAAACCTCTTGATTAAAGTGAAAGAGGAGAGTGAAAAAGTTGGCTTAAAGCTCAACATTCAGAAAATGAAGGTTCCATCACTTCATGGGAAATAGACGGGGAAACAGTGGAAACAGTGTCAGACTTTATTTTGGGGGGCTCCAAAATCACTGCAGATGGTGATTGCAGCCATGAAATTAAAAGACACTTACTCGTTGGAAGAAAAGTTATGACCAACCTAGATAGCATATTTCAAAAGCAGAGACATTACTTTGCCAACAAAGGTCCGTCTAGTCAAGGCTATGGTTTTCCAGTGGTCATGTATGGATGTGAGAGTTGGACTGTGAAGAAAGCTGAGCGCCGAAGAATTGATGCTTTTGAACTGTGGTGTTGGAGAAGACTCTTGAGAGTCCCTTGGACAGCAAGGAGATCCAACCAGTCCTGGGTGTTCATTGGAAGGACTGATGCTGAGGCTGAAACTCCAATACTTTGGCCATCCCATGTGAAGAGTTGACTCATTGGAAAAGACCCTGATGCTGGGAGGGATTGGGGGCAGGAGGAGAAGGGGACGACAGAGGATGAGATGGCTGGATGGCATCACTGACTTGATGGACGTGAGTTTGAGTGAACTCCGAGAGATGGTGATGGACAGGGAGGCCTGCCGTGCTGCGATTCATGGAGTCGCAAAGAGTCGGACACGACTGAGCAACTGAACTGAACTGAACTGTAGCTAGATTTAGAAAAGGCAGAGGAATCAGAGGTTAAATTGTCAACATCTGTTGGATTATCAAAAAAGCAAGAGAGTTCCAGAAAAATGTCTACTTCTGCTTTATTGACTATGCCAAAACCTTTGTCTGTGTGAATCACAAAAAACTGGAAAATTCTTCAAGAGATGGGAATACCAGACCACCGGACCTGCCTCCTGAGAAATCTCTACGCTGGTCAAGAAGCATGAGTTAGAACTGGACATGGAACAACAGACTAGTTCCAGGAGCATGCCAAGGCTATATATTGTCACCTGCTTATTTAATTTATTTGCGGACACATATGTGAAATGCCTGACTGGATGAAACAGAAGCTGGAATCAAGGTTTCTGGGAGAAATATCAATAACCTCAGATGTCACCACCCTTATGCCAGAAAGCGAAGAAGAAAAAAAAAAAGCCTCTTGATGAAAGTGAAAGAGGAGAGTGACAAAGTTGACTTAAAACTCAACATTTAGAAAACTAAGATCATGGCATCTGGTCCCATTACTTCATGGCAAATAGATGGGGAATCAATGGAAACAGTGAGAGACTTTATTTTGGGGGCTCCAAAATCACTGTAGGAGGTGACTGCAGCCATGAGATTAAAACACATTTGCTCCTTGGGAGAAAAGCTATGACCAAGCTAGACAGCATATTAAAAAGCAGAGACATTACTTTGCCAATAAATGTCCATCTAGTCCAAGCTATGGTTTTTCCAGTAGTCATGTATGTATGTAAGAGTTGGACTCTAAAGTAAGCTGAGTGCTGAAGAATTGATGCTTTTGAACTGTGGTGTTGGAGAAGACTCTTGAGAGTCCCTTGGACAGCAAGGAGATCCAACCAGTCCATCCTAAAGGAGATCAGTCCTAAATATTCATTGGAAGGACTGACATTGAAGCTGAAACTCCAATACTTTGGCCACTTGATGTGAAGAACTGACTCATTTGAAAAGACCATGATGCTGGGAAATATTGAAGGCAGGAAGAGAAGGGGACGACAGAGATGAGATGGTTGGATGGCATCACCAATGCTATGAAGCTGAGTTTGAATAAACTCCGGGAGTTGGTGATGGACAGGGAAATCTCGCATGCTGCAATGCATAGAGTCAGAAAGAGTCAGACACAACTGAGTGATTGAACTGAAATGGACTGAAGCCCTCCCCCAGTTCCAGGGCTCAGGGTTGGATTAACTTAAGTGTTCGTTGTAAATGCATTGTGGACTGATTTCTCCTTCTGCCAGTTCTATTTTCGTGTCTTCTTTGTAGGTGTATTTCTTTAACAGTTATCCCTAGTAAGTCTGCTACATACAGCTTTTGATTTCAAAATATGTTTCCAGATAACCCAATCTCATACCACTACCTGGCCATGCAACCAAAAGCTTCCCAACAAATTAACCCTGGCAGTTATCCCCAGCCCAATCAGGTAGTCAAAGTTTTGGGGTTTAGAGAAACAAATGTGGTTAAATAAGAACTCACTCAACTTCCTGCATCCGCATTACTTGCACCTATTCTTATCCTTATCTCTTTGTCTTTGGGAAGAGATATCTTGCCTTTGTAAGCAGCTAATTCCTGCTGTTTTGTTTGGATTTCATCACCTGCCCTTTCCTCAGGGATCTGGAACACACTTTATCTCCTCTCTCACGTGTATCTTCAGCCTCAGCTCAGAATACAAATAAGCTCACATGCTTTCCATCTCAAAAAGAGACTCTAGCCATAATCTCTTCTACCTCTGATACTGCTTTTACTTCACAGCTAAATTTTCTTAAGGAGGTAGTTTACAGTCATTGTTTCCATTTTTTACTTCCTGGCCATTGCTTATTCCCATTGTCCTCTGTTCCTGTCACTCTGAGAGAAACTACCTTTACGTAGGTTGCAAATTACTTTATTCGATAAATTATTTCGAATTCTTATCTTACTTTACTGATCTGCAGAATTCAACTGTTAATTCCTCCTTGAGAAATTTTCCTTGATTTCTAGCATACCACCCTTGCTGGCTTTCATGCCATCTGCCTCCTGTGCTGCAGCTTCTTTATTTTATTCATTTATTTTACTTTTATTCTCTTCTATTCTATTTTTCTTTATTTTCTCCATCTTCTTCTCATTTATCCTCAGTGCTTTTTAATGAAGAATTTCCAACTGGAGAAAAGTTGGAAGAAGTGTGCAGTGAATACCAGTATACCTATCTTTTTCTCACGTATGTTTTCACACAGCCATTCCTATCTCATATGTCTACTTTAGACCATTTCTGAGTTCCGACCTATCTCATCCAAATGGACTTTTCTATCTTGATGGCCCAGAGGCCTCTCAAGGTAAGCATGGTGAAATTCAACTCATCATTCTTGATTATCCTTTGCTTTTCAATCAAGTCATCAAGTCCTGTTAATACTATTTCTTTAATATTTCTTTACTCTAAGTTCAGGCTCTAACTATTTATTGTCTCAATTGCTCTTCCTGCAGCCAGCTTGCTGTCTCCAATTCATTCCTCACACAGTTGCCAGAGTGTTGTTCCTAAATACAAGCATAATCATCTCAATTTCTTGTTTAACATCTTGCCAGAATTTCAGTTTAAGCTCTTAACACTTTAGCAAGGCCATCATTATCCTTGGTAGCCTCATCTTTCACTATCTTTCTTCTCAAACTTTATGAACCAGACTATATGAAGCTAGCCGAAGTTCTGAAGTGTGCTTCTGTGTTCAAACCATAACTTTCTCACACTTTCCCTTACTTCTTCACCTACTCTTCTCTGTTCCAACTTCCAATAACTTTTCTAAGTTGTCCTTCAAAATTCAGTTTTGATACTACTTTCTCTGGGAAAATTTCCCCAGCCTTCCCTTCCTACCAACCTATCACCTCCTTACAGGGCACCTTCCCAGAGTACCTTGTCCTTATTAGTTAATTAGTTGATTCTTTTAATCAAGATTTGAAGGCCTACAATGTATTGTGCACTATATAAGGTGATAGCAGTAAAACAGTAAAAACAAACAAACAAAAAAATCAGAGCTCCTGCTCTTAAACAATTTAACCACATTTTGAGGATTAAATCAGTAAAGGGACAATTATGATAAAGCGTGGTTAGCTAAGGAAAAGAAGTATGCACAAAGCACTCTGGGGATTCTTAGAAAGATTACAAGGCTAGACTTGGAGAATAAAGGGAGGTTGTTGAGAGGAAGATTCATCTAAGATAAGAAGGAAGAATAGGAATGAGGGGAAGGGAATGAGTGAAGGAGGGAGTGGCTGGAGAAGGAATGAGACAGGGAATGCGGTTTTCAGGGTGCTGATTAGTGACAGCCTGAATCATTCAAGGTAGGGAGTGTCCCCAGTGCCCGACAGAGAGTAGGCACTCAGTGAATGCAAGCAGGCATGAATGAGTGAACAAATAAACACATGGGGCTGAAAACAGAAGGGGCCAGATTTGAAGGACCTCATAAGAAAAGGAAAGGAGTTTGGATTTCATTCTGAGGACACCCCACTGGCGCTCCACAGAAGAAAGGCTTTAAGAAAAGGTTGACATAGTCAGATTTATACTGCAATTGAGTCTGGGTGAAATGAATTGGAAGGAAAGTGAGAGGTAAGTCTAGCAGCAGGAGATCAGTTAGGAGGCTGGTGTGGTCATTGATGTCAAATGGTGGTGACCTGAAAGAACGATGTACAGTTGGGATGGAGAAGAATAACTTTTCTGAGAGATAAAGAGAACACAGGTCAAAGGGCTTAGCGAATGATTGTCAGAATGAGGATAAGAAAGCAATCAAGGATGATATCCAAGTTGCTAGCTTAGGCAATTGCTGGCAGCCAGGAAGGCTGGAAGACAGACAGGATGAGGAGGTTCTGGGGATAAAAACTTGTGTTTTGAACATTTGAGTGAGTTGGAGGCATTCTTTGGTCCTGGGCCTATTTGCCCACAGATCATTTTCCTTGCTCGGTTGTGTCGACTTGCTGGCTACAATCCCTGCGCTCTCATGTTAGCTGGTTTCTGGCTTGGTTTGGGCATGGGAGGCACTGGCAAGAGATTAGAGAATAAGAGGAGGGGAAAGGCCAGGATATTGTTCCTCTTCCCTTCCATCCTCCAGCATGTCTCCAGCTTGGCTGCGACTGCTCTGTGGCCCTAGCTCTCTCCAGACAGGCTTGCTCCACTTTTTTCCAATAACCCCACACTTTGTGTTTGAGTGACACATCACTTGCTTGGTCTCTCCTGTCTAGGAGTGGCGATGTTTCCTGCTGTTGCTAGACGCAGGATTCCCTCAAAGCCTCCTGTTGGGCCTTTCAGCTCTTTGCTCCCATGGAGTATTAAACTTGCTTTTTATTATCATTATTATTTTAATTTATTTTTAACTGGAGTATAATTGCTTTACAATTTTGTGTTAGTTTCTGCTGTACAACAATGTGAATCACCTATAAGTATACATGTATATCCCTTTCATCTTGAGCTTCTTTCTTACCTGCCATCCTAGCCTTCTAGGTCATCACAGAGCAGCAGGTTGAGTTTCCTGTGCTATACAGCAGCTTCCCACTAACTATTTTATGCATGGAGGTGTACATATCTCATGCCAAGGAATGTTCAAACTACCGCACAATTGCACTCATCTCACACGCTAGTAAAGTAATGCTCAAAATTCTCCAAGCCAGGCTTCAGCAATACGTGAACCGTGAACTCCCTGATGTTCTAGCTGGTTTTAGAAAAGGCAGAGGAACCAGAGATCAAATTGCCAACATCCGCTGGATCATCAAAAAAGCAAGAGTTCCAGAAAAATATCTATTTCTGCTTTATTGACTATGCCAAAGCCTTTGACTGTGTGGATCACAATAAACTGTGGAAAATTATTCAAGAGATGGGAACCAGACCACCTGACCTGCCTCTTGAGAAACCTATATGCAGGTCAGGAAGCAACAGTTAGAACTGGACATGGAACAACAAACTGGTTCCAAGTAGGAAAGGGAGTACATCAAGGCTGTATATTGTCACCCTGTTTATTTAACTTATATGCAGAGAACATCATGAGAAAAGCTGGGCTGGAAGAAGCACAGGCTGGAATCAGGATTGCCGGCAGAAATATCAATAACCTCAGATATGCAGATGACACCACCCTTATGGCAGAAAGTGAAGAGGAACTAAAAAGCCTCTTGATGAAAGTGAAAGAGGAGAGTGAAAAAGTTGGTTTAAAGCTCAACATTCAGAAAACGAAGATCATGGCATCTGGTCCCATCACTTCATGGGAAATAGATGGGGAAACAGTGGAAACAATGTTAGACTTTGTTTTTAGGGGCTCCAAAATCACTGCAGATGGTGATCACAGCCATGAAATTAAAAGATCCTTACTCCTTAGAAAGAAAGTTATGACCAACCTAGATAGCATACTCAAAAGCAGAGACATTACTTTGCCAACAAAGGTCCGTCTAGTCAAGACTATGGTTTTTCCAGTGGTCATGTATGGATGTGAGAGTTGGACTGTGAAGAAAGCTGAGCGCCGAAGAATTGATGCTTTTGAACTGTGGTGTTGGAGAAGACTCTTGAGAGTCCCTTGGACTGCAAGGAGATCCAACCAGTCCATTCTGAAGGAGACCAGTCCTGGGTCATTGGAAGGACTGATGCTAAAGCTGAAACTCCAGTACTTTGGCCACCTCATGCAAAGAGTTGACTCACTGGAAAAGACTCTGATGCTGGGAGGGATTGGGGGCAGGAGGAGAAGGGGACGACAGAGGATGAGATGGCTGGATGGCATCACTGACTCGATGGACATGAGTTTGAGTGAACTCTGGGAGTTAGTGATGGACAGGGAGGCCTGGTGTGCTGCCATTCATGGGGTCGCAAAGAGTGGGACATGACTGAGCGACTGAACTGAGTGTGCATACTTCAGTGCCCTCTCTTGTCCTAGCCTCTCTTTCCCTCCTGTGTCCACAAGTCCCTTCTCTACATCTGTGTCTTTATGCTTGCAAATCAGTTCGTCAGTACCATTTTTCTAGATTCCATATATATGTGTTAATATGCTAAACTTTCTATTTTAAATATTCAGAATGGGTTCTGTTTTTCTGAGGAATACCCAAGTGGAGACATGCAAAAAACAGCTAACTGTGTAGAAGAGAGATATGAGCTCAGAGTCATCAACACACAGAAAACTGGAGTTTCCATCATAGCACGTACTTCTCTGGAGGCTAACTGACTCCTTACCTGTCTGGGTGCTGCATCAGCCTAAGAGATCCAGAAGTATAGAAAGATCAGCCTAATTTCTGTCCATATTCTCAGGGCCAACTCAACACTTGGTGAAGAATAGGCACTCAGTAATGTAAGTTTTTGAATGAAGACATGAATGCCTAATCCCTACACACTATTGTTAAGGAATATTAATTAGTAGATCTACTCTTACAGTAAAACTGAACTCAAGCAACCTGAGGAGTGCTCAATCTGAATTAATAAGAAATCTGAACCACTGAATACTTGTTAGCATAGGTAGTTTATTGCCCTCAGGATTGTCATGATACAAGTGAAACAAAAGCAGTAAGTTGCCCCAGTTGTTAAGTCATTTACTGAGCAGATAAGAATAATTAGAAATCATTGCTGTTATGCATATAACTGTGTATATAAAGGATATTGCTAAATAAACAGAAGATAGCAGGTTTGTTTAGATGCATTAAGCATTTCACTGAATCCTGTAATCTTTGATACACAATTGATTTCCCAGGAAAGGATCTGCAGAGGTAACCTCAGACAGGGTTCATACTACCAATCTGAGCCGTGGCTGAATAAATCAGAAGTTACAAACAAAGCATTGCAAAGTGCAAATGCTGATATGGTATTAGTAGTTTTGACAGTAAGAGGAAAAAAAACGCTATCAGTACAAGACATTTCATAATTCAGTAAACTAACAGCCAGTTGTTGTCGTTGTTTAGTCACAAGTCATGTCCAACTCGTTTGCAACCCCATGGACTACAGCCCTCCAGGCTTCTCTGTCCATGGGATTTCCTAGGCAAGAATACTAGTTTCCATTTCTTTCTCCAGGGGATCTTCCCAATCCAGAGATCAAACCCATGTTTCTTGCGCATCTCCTGTTAGCAGGTGAATTCTTTACCACTGAGCCACTTGGAGAGCCCAAGAGCAAATTTTATTGATTTAAATCATACATTGTTCAATTTACTAGTTCTATGACTGTATCTTTTTACACACAAACACACACAAAGTAGAAATTCATTATTTGGGGCCTATAAGAGTTTCGTTTCATTATTTCAGAACATGCAAATGAGGGTATCAGAGAACAGACTCAAATGTCATAAGACTAGTCAAATCAAGGAACACTAACGCTCAGAGTTTAGTAAAATTTTCAAGTAAAGAGGGAATTTTGGCAGCAGTATATATCTTCTATCAATGCTTATATATGGGATCTAGAAAAATGATACTGATGAACTGATCTGAAGGGCAAGCATAGAGGTGCAGATGTAGAGTCCAGGCTGGGGGACACAGTAGGGGAAAGAGAGAGGGGAACGAATCCAGAGAGTAGTATTGGCATACATATGCTACCATGTGTAAAGTAGATAGCTAGTGGGAAGCCGCTCTGTAGCACAGGGAGCTCAGCGTGGTGCTCCCGTGATGACCGAGAGAGGTGAAATAGGAGGCTGGGAGGGAGACTCAAGGGGAGGGAATATATGTATACAAATGGCTGATTCACGCTGTTATACAGCAGAAACTAACACAACATTGTAAAGCAATTATATTCGAATGAAAATAAATAAATAAAAAGACAGAGTGTTTTCATACCAGGAAGGTGCTCATTTAAAGTTATTCATACCTATGTCTGACAATTTCCTTTAAGAGCAAGGACTCTCTAATTCAGAGGCGAGTCAGGTCTGTTCTTAAGAGCTAGGGTTTCTGGGCTTTGCTTTTGTCACCAGTAGGAGGGGCCATGCTGAGTTCCAGGGCTGTCTGCTTTGCATGCTGCGAGATCTGTGATCTGGAGGAAAGGAATGAGGCCAGTGACAGCTTCAGTTTGTCAGAAGACTGCTTCAGAGGACTGTCTTCTGGTGGTGGAGAACCCACCAGAAATATTTCCTCCTGCTTTCTACATGAAAAATGGAAGTAGCAGTGAGAAGATAGGGAGAGTGTATTCTTGATATCATACTTTGAGCAACTGATAAAACTCATATTTTAGAATCATTTGATTTTGGAATAGGAAATGGCAACCCACTCCAGTATTCTTGCCTGGAAAATTCCATGGACAGAGGAGGCTAATGGGCTACATTTTTCACATTTGTAAAAAAACAGCAATAACATGGATTTATCACAAAAATAAAAATAAAAAAATTAAGTCATGCCTAATTTCACTATGTAGAGGCTATCTCTTCTCTCAATTTGGAATAAATTCTTCTGAGACCATTGCCATGCAAATTGCTGTAGACTGAATATTTGTGTCCTCCAAGAGTCATTTGTTGAAACCTAATCTCCAAAGTGGTAGTATTTGGAGATGGGGCCTTTGAGTAACAAAGGTGGAGCCCTTAAGAATGGTTATGCTGTGATAATGAGACCACAGATTGCTCCCTTGCCCCTCCTCCCCTGTGAGGGTACAGCTCGAGGATAGCCATCTGTGAACCAGGAAGCAGTCTCTCACCAGACACCAAACCTGCGGGCGCCTTGATCTTAGACTTCTCAGCCTCCAGAATTGTGAGATATAAATGTTGTTCATAAGCCACCAGTCTGTGGTATTCTGTTTTAGCAACTTGAACAGACTAAGACACAATTATGTATATTTAAAAGGGTCTTCATATTATACATACTGCTCTGTAATCTACTTTTTCTGTGCAAAAATATGTCATCTTCCATGTCAGTACCTAGTTGCACTATTGATGATGTTTTGGTATTCCATTTCATACATTCGCTGTAACTTATTTAACCAACAGCCCCACAGAGAGATATTTGGCCAACCTCCAGTTTTTCACTACTGGATGCCAAAGATGAACTATTAGCAACAGTTTTTTAAGGTGTAGCCTCAGGCACCTGTCATAAGATACTTGGGGATAGGGTGAGAAAGATGGAGTAGGAATTAAAAAGGCACTCATAGGAGGAGGCAGGGAGGTGTTTACGAGTTGATACTGTTCTTGGTGGTTCTTGACATGTAGAGTAAATCAGTTAACAGGAGTGGGATGGAGGAGGATAGTGTGAGGAGGGAAAAAGTCCAAGAGAGGGAAATGACAGGTATGGAGAGAGAGAAACACAGAGCCAGACAACAGATTGAAAGACAGACAGATGGCAAAGGGAAAGAAGGAATGCCACTAGAAAAAGTAGAAATGATCAAAAAATGTATCAAGGCTACAAAAGAAGTTTTGTGATGACTGCAAAAGGACAGTGATATTTACACTACTCTAGTAATCATATATTATTGAATAAATGAAAAGGGGGACACATTTCCCCCAAACCTGTAAACTTTGGTTATCAGAGTAGATATGAAGTAACCTTCTAAAACCTAAAAATAGTAGCAGATCCAAACTATTATACATAGAATAAATAAAAAGGTCCTACTGTGTAGCACAGGGAACTATATTCAATATCCTGTGATAAATCATAATGGAAAAGAAAACAGAAAGACTATATGTATATGCATAATTGAACCACTTTGCTGTACAACATAAATTAACACAATATTGTAAATCAATTACACTTCAATTTAAAAATAAAATAAAAACCCTGGAACAAAGAATAATAATTAAGAATTTTCATTTTACTTCACTTAATTCACTAACCCACATCACAAACTGAAGACTGTCATTTAAAAAATAGTTTATGTTAACCCTTAATGCTGACACTTTATGTTTTCTCTTATAGTGATTAACTGGGGTTAAAATATTTTGCATCATTGCTTTGCATCACAGCTCCAGAGAACATGAAAGAGGAAGGTTAGCTTCCCTTTTCTCCTACTGTGGTACCCGCTTCCTGTTTCAGAAAAAAAAGTGTGAACTGTCACTTTCTCTAGAAAATCATTTTTCCGTATATTTTAGAGTAGGGTGGTATGTGCAATTTGTGGGGGCTGGAAGATGGCCTCTATGGTGATATTTTCTACATGCATTGTAGAAAACAATAAAAAAGCATTTGTATAATGAACATCACTTATATACTTATTACAGTACATTTAAATTTTTAAAAAATCAACATATGTAAAGAGAACAATCCTGACATCCCATGGGAGGCTATCAGACACAAATGAAATTATTTATATGAAAGTGTTTCTGCTGCTGTTATTGCTTAAATCAGGTTCAACTCTTTTGAGACCCTGTGGTCTCAACTCTGCCAGGCTCCTCAATCCATAAGATTTCCCAGGCAAGAACACTGTAGTGGGCTGCCATTTCCTTCTCCAGGGGATCGAACCCAAGTTTCCTGTGTATCCTGCTTGGCAGGTGGATTCTTTACCATTGAGCCACCTGGCAAGTGTTTGGCAAGCTCTGGAAGTCTGTACAAGTACAAGATCTTTTTAATCTTACTGGAAATTGATTATACCCTGGCATCTGCAGAATCTTCTCAAAGACAGAATTCTTCTCCTTTCCCACATTGAGGTGTTGGAATGAGGGAACAGATCAACAGATAGCCTTGCTGTTCATTCTCCCCCAGTATGGTCACTTGCATGGACAAAAATTAGGAGAATGCCTTTTCCTTTGTTAAATCTGTAAGAATTGGTCAAGTTTTCCCTCTTTTAACTGAAAAAAAAAATCTACTCAAGACTGGCTCATATGAATTACATCCTGTGTGGGACTCTATCCTGTGTCACGGACACACCCCAAGTGAAGGGAAAGGGTGGGCATTGCTTCCCAATGCTCCTAAGGGCATTTCAATTAAAGCACTGATGCTTCATGCCCCACAAGTATAGCATGACTCAGCAAGGTTAGTCATGCCATTGGACCTCTGGAGCATCAGAACACATCTAGTCACATGACCTTGGAGCTCAAGGGCACCAAACCAGACTCATTTAGCGGAAATGCTCGCTCAAGTCAATCCTGTTACTGAATGACCATGGAATAGGGCAGATCAAGGGCAGCACAGACCACTGTGGATTCTTGACAGGAAGTTTTTCTATCATGTTACCTTGAGTCTAACCTAAGTATGTGCCAGTCATTTCTAAAGAAGGGGTGGAGGCAAACCTCCTTAAAGATTCTGATTCGTGTCTTCCATTTGGAGAGAACTTTTCATCTGTTCATATTTGTGGCTTTTCTTTGTTCCATTAAAGACTGAGGCATCACACACATGAATGAGCTCAAAGTATTTTAAAGGAAACAAAGCTCCAAATCTCACCTTCAACCAGCTATGCCCCACCTCATCATTTTTTTTCATAGTACCCACATGTAATTTAGGTCTCTCTGAGCATCCTGCTTTTCTGAAAGTGTAAGTGTTGCATGTACAATTTGCTCGCCATGTCATTCTGAAATCTTTAATGCATATGGTTCAGACATCTTGTTTGCTTTTTGTTTGATTAATGCAATGCAAGCTTGCTGCTGCTGCTAAGTCATGTCAGTCGTGTCCAATTCGGTGCGACCCCATAGACAGCAGCACGCCAGGCTCCTCCATCCCTGGGATTCTCCAGGCAAGAACACTGGAGTGGGTTGCCATTTCCTTCTCCAACGCATGAAAGTGAAAAGTGAAAGTGAAGTCTCTCAGTCATGTCCGACTCTTTGGAACCCCATGGACTATAGCCCACCAGGCTCCTCCGTCCATGGGATTTCCCAGGCAAGAGTACTGGAGTGGGTCGCCATTGCCTTCTCTGGCAATGTCAGCTTATTTACAACCAAAAAAAAAAAAAAAAAAATCTACTTCTTTTTCTTCTGGAAGAGGAAAGTTAAATACCATGCACATTTAAGGTATTCTGTGTTCTGGTCTAATACAGATGCTGCTGCTAAAGTATTACAATTTAACACACTGTCAGGTAATTCCACAATTCTGTTTATTTCTTGGTTTTATTTGTATTTATTTTTTTATGGTGTTTTGTTTAACTGCTACAAGTTAGAAAGACATCTTTAATCTCAATGATGTTGCTTCTTCACTGAGGAGTTTTAAAACTGGCCAATTCTAGAAGTGGAAAAAAAACTAGCATATGTGGTTAGGTGCACTTTTTATGGCTCAGCTTTGTGTTTCAGAGATGTTAGGGACGCCAAATAAAACAAACAAGCTTATCTGCAACTGCTCCAGCAATTCTGGTGTATAATTTTGTTTGTTGGTTTTGTGTCAGGGCTTCATAATCGGCATGATATTACTCATGCAGGGTCTAGTTTTGGATGTAGGAAAGGTGCTACTTGGTAATTTTTTTTCTTTTGCTTCTTGGAATTTTTGAATTCTGTTTAAAAATGACAAATGTCTGCTCCCTTAGGCTTTCGGTACCTGTCAGAGTCCACATTTACATTTCTGTCCTTTTTTTTTTTGCATTAATCTTGATGGATGTTTTGGAATGTGCTCTGAAAAAAATGCACGCTAATATGTAGCAGAGACATTTATTTTTTTCTAGCAGAAGCTCATCCTGTGACATGTTTAGGCATTAGAGGATGGTTGGTATGGTAGATAACATCTGAAACGCCATATATACCTTGATTTCTGATCCCTTGGAAATGTGGTCCTTGAGAAAGGGAGTGGGAATCCACATAGGCTTTTATGGATTGAAATTCCAATATCGGTGCCTTTGAAGTTGTTGTTAGGAAATCATTTGAGTAACAAGTCTAGTCATCATCATATCCTGATAACCCACCAGGCAGATAAATTACTTCCTGTAAATTATGACATAGAACCTCCACCCACTGAGATTCACTATATTACCCAGCTGTCTTTTAAGTAAATTTTCTCTCTGAATATAGTTACAAGGAATCCAATGTAAAATATACTCACAAGTATTTACCTAAGTACAGAGATAGGTAGCATTTAAAAATGAGTCAACAGTCTTCTCACCCTTTAAATCTGCCAGTTACCGAAATTTTCTATGGCATCTTGATCCTTAAAGGAGCCCCAGGAAGTAACTTAATCCATTCCCAGACATCTAGATAGACAAGCTAATCTTATCTTATTCTTCAACAAATGTAGCCAAGGCTCCTCCAAGCCCTTACAGTTTTGCTTTATAAGTGGCTTTTTAAAATTTTTTTCTCTGTTGGTTGAATATACCTGTTTCCGAGCATTGAGTCAATGACTGGGCCCATTAAAAGGAGCAGAAAAGAGAAAGATTTGCCAGGACAAATTTAATAAAATTGAATTTTAATTCAGACCACACAATATACAAGTAGGCATATTATTATGACATATAATGACAGACATATATATTATTATGAAGTGATTTAAGTGTGGCCCTAAAAATACTATTTTTAGTATTTTTACCTGGCTATTGCTGGCTATTGCTCCCTTTACACCTGCTCAGAAATGGAGCTCTTACATCTCCTTTCTAACAGCTATGCATAGATTTCGGTTGAGGAGTAACCTGACATTCAATCCATGTCACAATGACCCAGATGGTATGCGTGTTTGAGAAATGGAAATATATAATAAATATGTTCCTTCTCTGGCCCAGTGCGTTGGGCAGTATTATGGCTACAACATGACTGTGTGTGCATCTTATCTCAAAGAGTTTCTTTTTGTCTGCTTGAATACGTTCATGGTTTTTCAATGTCCAAATGTAATTTAGTATTTTCTGACAATTATACTTTCTAAAAAAGTATCTCTTTTGTGTTTGTTATTTTCTGTAATTTCATTACTTGGTCATTCAGAAACTGTTTTAACCAGATATTCTATTTATTTTGGGTATCCAATTTATTCAGTCTGATAATATTTGTTTGCTGTTGTCATTAAAAGCACAGCATTTTTACCCCAAATAGAATATATCTAATCTATTTCTCTCAGGGTTAAAACACTAAGCCCACAGAAAACAAGTGAGCTCTTCAAGGTCAACAGACACTAGAGTAGTTGAAGGAGCTGAGTCTAGTACCTACAGCCTTCTGATTCCTAGCCCAGGAATTTTTTGGTGAGTGGGGAGGAATTTTTCTTAATCACTTTTTATTTATTTATTTTTGATGTTCAGTTTCCTTTAATGACCCCCATTCTCCCTGAAGGGCAGGTGCAGGTGGCTAGGCGATGGCAAGAGGTGTTCACTTGAAGATCTTGCCCTGATTGAAGGCTTTGCCCACATGCTGGAAGGCCCCTTCCCAGCAAAAGTATTCTTGAACCAGCGTCTGGGTCTCCTCGCTACCGGGATCCAGTTTCCGCCATGTGTATGACTAGTAGTCCACCTGCCAATCTGGACTCAGCAGAAAAGCAAGCTCCTGGCCTTGAAAGACCCACACCCCAGAAATGGAGCTGCTATTGTTGGTTCCAAAGAGAATGACTCTGGCAGAGGCATTCTTCCTCAGTTTGTCCAATCGCTGGAACATTCCAGTTATGAGGTTGCAACTCATGAAGGTCTGGGTGAGCTATTCAGGGAAGAGATACTCAAGAGTACCACAGGGACCAGCCATCCTTATCAAAGTGATCTCAAAAGTCCGGCAGGGCCACAGAGAGCATATCCTTATTGGAGTTCAGTTCAGTTCAGTTCAGTTCAGTTGCTCAGTCGTGTCTGACTCTTTGCGACCCCATGAATCGCAGCATGCCAGGCCTCCCTGTCCACTACCAACTCCCGGAGTTCACTCAGACTCACATCCATCGAGTCAGTGATGCCATCCAGCCATCTCATCCTGTTGTCCCCTTCTCCTCCTGCCCCGAATCCCTCCCAGCATCAGAGTCTTTTCCAATGAGTCAACTCTTTGCATGAGGTGGCCAAAGTACTGGAGTTTCAGCTTCAGCATCATTCCCTCCAAGGAAATCCCAGGGCTGATCTCCTTCAGAATGGACTGGTTGGATCTCCTTGCAGTCCAAGGGACTCTCAAGAGTCTTCTCCAACACCACACTTCAAAAGCATCAATTCTTCAGTGCTCAGCCTTCTTCACAGTCCAACTCTCACATCCACACATGACCACAGGAAAAACCATAGCCTTGACTAGACGGACCTTAGTCAGCAAAGTAACATCTCTCCTTTTGAATATGCTATCTAGGTTGGTCATAACTTTTCTTCCAAGGAGTAAGCGTCTTTTAATTTCATGGCTGCAGTCACCATCTGCAGTACTTGCACTTAAATTCATCCAACACAAAGGTACTCTTGGGCAGATGGGCAAAGGGATCCTTGGCCTTTGGCTTGGCAGCCAGCGCCTGCTCACATTCATCCAGCTCCTCCTCAGGAGCCGGGGCAGCCGCCTTCTTCTCTTTGCCTTTCTTCCGCTCCGCCTGGGGCTTCGGCTTCTCCTCTCAAGAACCTTTCTCCTTCCGTGGGGTGTCTTTTTAGGCTGGTTCTCTGCAAACTTTTTAGCATCAAACTGGGCCATTTTCTCACAAAGTTTCACCTCTCCCAAGACAGCCCGGAACTGGGGATGGTCAATGCACGTGAGGAACCAGTGATTGGTATTAGGGAAGGCCTGGTGGAAAGAAGGCTCCAGAACCTGTTTATAAAGCCACAACAGGGTGCAGACAACTGTGATGTCAGCCAGCATCACGCGTTCGCCCACCAGAAAAGTTCTCGTCTTCAAGTGAGCATCCAGCAGCCCCAGAATTCCCCTCACCTCCTCCTTTGCATTCTCTGTGGCCTGCTTGTTGTGGTGCATGATGCCCAAGGTAGGGAACACCCAGGTGCTGGCTGGTGGCACTATGTCACTATCAGCAAAGCTCACCCACTGCACAACCTGCACTGCTGCCTCGGGAGTACTTTCCTGAAGCTCCTCATTGCTCTCGAACACACAGAATCCATCACCCTCGAAGGCTGGAACCTTGCCAGCAGGAAATTTACAGAGAAATTCGAGGGTGCGATTGGTTTGGCCAAAATGGAAGTGGGGTGGCGCACAAAGCACGTGAACCTGAGCCCCGCTGTACTGAGTGGCAATGAGGGCCTTGAAGGCCCTCCAGTTTTCAGGATATGTGTACAGGGTCCCAGCCGCCATGGTGATTCTGCAGAGAAAGGGCTTTATCACTTTTTAATATGTTTTGTCACATAGATTTCAAAAATCCTACAGATAATTTAAATGAGTGACTAGTTTCTCCTCTGATTGTTCAGATTATATCAATTGTTCTTTAATGATTTAAAATTGTGTGCAAGCGGGGCTTTCTTCTATGTGAAAGCAGGTACATCATTTCCCAACTTTCTCTTCTAGGAGCCACTAAACATGAGCAAAATATTTACACTTAGATGGATATGGTGTTGTATCATTTAACTCGCCAGTGATCAGCCTGGGCCTGTACTTGGAACAGCTCTATTCATGTTTTATTTTCTCCTTCCAGAGAGTGCCGAGAATACCAAGCAACTCTCACCCATCTCCTTGCTTAAATCTCACTAGAAAGAATTTCAGTAAAAACATTAAAATATTCAGTACTGAGGCATTCAAACTGTATCAGCAAGTAGGTAGAACACAACCTCCTAAACCATCGTCCACTGAGAGTATCCTTTTATTTGTGACATTAATTCATTCAAGAAAGACTTCAACCTAAATTAGTACCACATCTAAGAACAAACTAGCACATAAATCCAGAAACAACTAGGGAGAACAGTCAATTAAATCATCTAGATAGTATAAATGGGAAAACACTTTCACAACTCTCTGCCTGATTTTTGTACTAGCCATGATGTCTTGATATTTCTTCCAAAGAGAATGTTTAAATTAAAGTTGTCCAAAGCAGCTATTTTACTCGGGGTTGGGAGTATCACTGACTAGTGCATATGGATTAATTTATATCTGTATTTACTACGTAGTAAGCAGAGACATTCCTTTGCTGACTAAGGTCCATCTAGTCAAGGCTATGGATTTTCCTGTGGTCACGTATGGATGTGAGAGTTGGACTGTGAAGAAGGATGAGCACCGAAGAATTGATGCTTTTGAACTGTGGTGTTGGAGAAGACTCTTGAGAGTCCCTTGGACTGCAAGAAGATCCAACCAGTCCATTCTGAAGGATATCAGCCCTGGGATTTCTTTGGAAGGAATGATGCTAAAGCTGAAACTCCAGTACTTTGGCCACCTCATATGAAGAGTTGACTCACTGGAAAGGACTCTGATCCTGGGAGGGATTGGGGGCAGGAGGAGAAGGGGACGACCGAGGATGAGATGGCTGGATGGCATCACTGACTTGATGGACGTGAGTCTGAGTGAACTCCAGGAGATGGTGATGGACAGGGAGGCCTGGTGTGCTGCGATTCATGGGGTCGCAAAGAGTCGGACACGACTGAGCGACTGAACTGAACTGAACTGAATCGTCTTAGAAAACAGAAGAGCTTTGGTGGGTTTGGATCCACGTTTAGAGAGTTCAGATGCTAGTTAGATAGCCTAGAACTGTTTCCCAAACTTTAGTCATTTGCCAGTCCCCTTTATGATTTTTGCAACTTCCAACTATATACCCTTTATATATTTCTTATGTCATATTTTCTTTTTCTTGAAGTTGAGTAAATTGAAAACTTAAATATATCTATTTAAAAGGAAAATTGTATCACTCTTATAAACAGGAAACTAGATTACTTGCTATAATATATAGTAAGCGTGAATGTAAATAAAATAAAATCCAACGTTATTCTATTTTATGGTGTCACTTCAGAAGACTGTGATCTTCCAATCTGTCATCCTTTTTGTTAAAAGTTAGTTACAAATTTTGCATCAGAGGAGTATTAAATACAGACTTGCATTGAACTGAGATTTTCTTGAGGTTATCAGAAGGATTGAAAGAAACTTAGAAAAAGGCAAATCTGCTTCTGCAACATCCTCTCCCCCAGCATTATTCCACACTGTGTTGCTGGGGGTCTTCAAGCTGTCCTGACAATGCACAGAGCTCACGTCTGCCTCTGCACCTTCACAATTGCTATTTATTCCCCTCTCCAGAAAGGACTTCCCCCAGAGTCTTACAGAGCTCTCTCTCTCACTGGCTTTTACTCAAGTCTGCTTTATCAGAGAGTTCTTCCCTGCCTAACTACAGGCATACTTCATTTTAGTGTGCTTTGCTTTATTGGGCTTCGTAGTTTACTTTTCCCTCAAATTAAAGGTTTGCAGCAGCCCTGGGTCAAGCGAGTCTGTCAGCACCATTTTCCCAACAGCACGTGCTCAGTTCATGTCTGTGTCACATTTTGTTAATTCTCAAAATTCTAAACTCTCCTATTATTATTATATTTGTTATGGTGATCTGTGACCAGTCACTATTATAATTGTTTAGGGACACCACAAATTGTGCCCATACAAGATGGTGAACTTAGTTGTTAAAATGACAACAAAGGATTTAGAATATTACTTATTCTATTTACTTTAGAATAAACTTAGTTGATAAAATAGAGGCAAGTTTTAAGAGGACTGACTCCAATTTTGTGGTAAAATGCTATCAAATAACACTGCGGGCTACAGAGAAATCATTTATGAAAGGAATAGACAATAGATGTGACAAATTTCATTGTCTTATTTTTTTGAGAGAGTAATTATTTTTATTGAAGTATAGCTGATTTACAATGTTATATTAATTTCTGCCATACAGTAAAGTGATTCAGTTATCATTTTATTATATATATATATTATATATGTATACATATATAATTCAGTTATTATATGATTAAGTTTTATAAAAAACGAGATATTACATATCCAAACAAATCCCAGAAGAATCTGCAAAACATATTGACCTCTTAACCTCCAGGTTATAGATGTTCTGGTGATTTTCACTTCTTTTGTTATACTTTAATTTGATGACTGATTTTATCCCCAGTAAAATCAGTCCATGATCTACAAAATTTCTGTTTTTGTAATCAGGCAAAACAATAGTGCTAGTTCTGTGTAGAAAAATGAGTGGTATTTAACACAAGTCCTCAGCTCATTAAAGTTTGGAGTCAGTAAGAATTAGGGCACTGAATCAAGCCTTGTTTAGGTGAATACATTTAGTGAGAGAAATTTCAGTCTACAAAGCTGCAGTTTTAATCCTTAACTCCAGGCAGTCATTTCATAAGTGGTTTCCTTTGGTCATATAAGGTAACTGTGGGTCACATAAGTTCTGTTAGAAAAACAAATCAAGCCTTCTGTCCCACTAATGGTGGATCAGGTAACTTCTCTCCTAGGAAGAAAGACCATATTCTATAATATCAATAAGCTTATCAAGGCTTCCCTCCCCCCTGATTCTGCTTAGTGTCTTATAGGGCAGGCAAATGCTCCAAACAAAATTTAGATCTGTTAAATGGATAATTCCATTTCCCATTAAGAACTATTTTGCACTTACAAAATTAAGGTGTCACCTTGTGTTTATTTTTAAAACAGGAAAATACTGATGAAGCAAACTTGTCTCTCTCATTTATTGTATTCTGGAGCAAGGTTTATTTATACTCAGTGAAATGATCACTTTTCTGGTAATTTTTCTTTTTTCCAGCAAAGAAAGCTTAATCTTCTTTCTGAAAATGATTCTATTTGGGCAGCAAATCCCACACTGAAAATTGTTCCAGATCTCAAATTACATAACTTGAACAGATGGCAGTCTCATGGCTTTGACATGTTGGGTTACCGTCCTAGGCCGTGCAGAAGAACTGGCTCTGGGGCCTGCCAGTGGACGAGCAGACAGATCCTGTGAGCCAGCAGACCTGTATGACCATGGGATCAGGTTGAGAACTGCAGTCTGGCTCAGCTGCCCATGTTCACAACTCCGAAGCATGTTCCTCAGGATCCTGAAAGACATACCAGTAGTCCTAGAGAAACTAGTGGTAAATTTGGTTGAATCATAAAAATAAACAAACCCTTTTCTGTGAGAGAAAACAGACTCTCAGGGAATGCTGTACCAGAAGAGGGATACAGTTTATGGTCAGAGTTGCAATGTCACATGCAGTTAGTTATGGAATGGATATGTTCTCATGATGTCTTGGGTTTGGAGCACAAAGAGATGAAACAGCTAAAAATGCCTGTCTTCACAGAGCTCGAAATTTAGTGGGGAGAAGGACAACTAATGAATCAATAAACAAATGAACAAATAAACGTTCACATATGAGGGTGATAAGTGCCAAGGAGGAAAAAAAATGCAGAAAAGAGGGATAAGTATGTGAAATTTTAGACAGGTTGGCACAGAAATCCTTTTTAAAAAGGTGACATTTGAGGAAAGACCGAAGAAAATAAAAATGCAGATCATGTGTACTTTGGGAGAGGAGCATTCTAGAGAGAGGATACAGCCAGTGCAAATGCCCAGGGTCAGGGGGATAGATGGACTGTATGAAGAACTACGAAAAATCCAGGGTGGCTGAAGCAGGAGAAGGTTGCATGAGATGAGGTCTGGGAGAGAAAGTGAGGTCAGATTATGCAGAGTTTAAAAGAGCATAATTTGGAATTTGTCTTTTATTCTGAGTGAGGTGGAAACCACGAGGAGGGTTTGGAGTGACAAAGGACATGATTTGAATTATTATTTCTCAGCATCTTTTCTGTAGAAAATCAACTGTAGGGTAGTAAGTGCAGAAACAAGGGGTGAGGAAGTGAGAGGCAAAAGGGAAACATTTAGGAGAATGAGAGGTAAGGAGGTAAGAAATAATGATTTGAACCAGAATGGTACCAGTGGAGGTGATGAAAAGTGTACAAATTCTAAGTGTATTTTTAGTGTAAAACTAACAATTCTGGTTCATGAATTAGATATGTAAGGAAAAAGAGAAGCATCTAGGATCATTCCAAGATTTGGGGGTTGTGCAGCTGGAAGGATGCAATAGAGCTGAGAAGTGTTGTGAACAGGAGAAGAATGAGGGAGGAGGAGCAGATTTGCGGGATATCAGACTTTTTAGATGTTTATTAGATCTCCCTGGTGGCTCAGACAGTAAAGAATCTGCCTGCAATGCGGGAGACCTGGGTTCAGTCCCTGGGTTGAGAAGATCCCTTGGAGGAGGGCATGGCAACCCACTCTAGTATTCTTGCCTGGAGAATCCCCACAGAGGAGCCTGGTGAACTATAGTCCATGGGGTCGAAAAAGAGTCAGACATGACCGAGCAAATAAGCACAGCACACATTAGCTCTCCAAATGGAGATGTTGAGTAAGCAATGGGATATACAAGTTAGGTGAGTCAAGGAGAGATTTAGGCAAAAGATATAAAAGTCTGGGAATCATAAAGATATACATAGTATTTAAAGCTACGTGACTTGATGAGTTTACCTAGAGAGGGGAGTGAGAATGAGTGTAGAACCAGGTAAATATAGACAATAATCATTTGTATGGAATGCTGCTGATTAGTAAGATGAGGCAAGTTGGCAATTGAATTTAGCCATATGTAAGTCATCATTAATCTTTATAAGAGGAGCTATAGAGAGTCTAGGGCAAAAATCCTTGTTGCAGCAGGCCCAAGAGAGAATGTGACATTGAAGAAAGACAGTTCTTTCAAAAACATTTGCTTTGGGGGCTTCCTTGGTGGTCCAGTGGTGAAAGTGTTAATCGCTCATTTGTGTCCGACTCTTTTGCAACCCCATGGACTGTATCCTCCAACTCCTCTGTCCATGGAATTCTCCAGGCAAGAATACTGCAGTGGGTAGCCATTTCCTTCTCCAGGGGATCTTCCCAACCCAGGGATCCAACCCATGTCTCCTGTATCTCCTGCATTGCAGGTGAATTCTTTGCCACCAGGGAAGCCCAGTGGTGAAGACTTTGCCTCCTAATGCAGGGGGTATGAGTTCAACCCCTGGTTGGGCAGCTAAGGTCCCACATGCCTCGAGGCCAGAAAACCAAAACATTGAAACAGAAGCAATATTGTAAATGGTCCATATAAAAAAGTACTTTTAAAAATTTACTTTGTTTGGAAAAGTAGAAGAATGAAGTGGTAGCTAGATAGGGAGGTGGGAGGAAGAGAGGATTAAAGAAAACTTTCTATTAAAGTATGCTACTGCTGCTAAGTCACTTCAGTCATGTCCGACTCTGTGCGACCCCATAGAGGGCAGCCCACCAGGCTCCCCCATCCCTGAGATTCTCCAGGCAAGAACACTGGAGTGGGTTGCCATTTCCTTCTCCAATGCGTGAAAGTGAAAAGTGAAAGTCAAGTTGCTCATTCGTGTCCGACTCATAGCGACCCCACGGACTGCAGCCTACCAGGCTCCTCCACCCATGGGATTTTCCAAGCAAGAGTACTGGAGTGGGCTGCCATTGCCTTCTCCGTATTAAAGTATGATGTACATAATAAAACATACACTGCTTACGTGTATAGCTCTCTATCTTTAATAAAACCAAACACAACAGAGAAGCACCCTGGGAAGCCTCATGCCTGGTCCCTCCTAGTCACTGTTCCCACCCTACTCAAGGGCAACATCTGTCCTGACATCTAAAACCACAGATTCATTTTGCCTATTTTAACTTAAATGGAGTCACACTGTTTATACTCTTTTGTATTTGGTGGTAGTTTAATCTTCCTTATCATTATATAATAACCCACTGCAAGAATATACCAAGATTTATTTATCTATTCTACTGTTGTTGGGCACTTGGGTATTTTCCAGTTTTACAAATAGTGCTATTATGTACATTCTGGAATATATCTTTCACTGAATATGTATATACACATTTTACTGGCTATATTTTGATGAGTGGATTGCGGAGGCATAAAGTATACGTATGGAGAAGGACACAGCAACCCACTCCAGTATTCTTGCATGGAGAATCCTATGGACAGAGGAGCCTTGCAGGCTAGAGTTCATAGGGTCACACAGAGTAGGATTCGACTGAAGTGACTTAGCATGTATGCATACAAAGTGTGCATTTGTTCAGCTTTAATTTTCCAAAATGTTTGTACTAATTGCCTCTCTCTCCAGCACTGTAAGAGAGACTTTTTTCAGTCACAGCAGTGATTTTATCTCCGTCTGTCACTCATTGGTCTTATCTCTCAATTTGCTGAGAATTAAAGTTGTAAATAAGAGTGGAATTTATTGGGCCCCCTTCAAACCTTAAGGATAAGACTCTACTGCCCACTGTTTTATGAGCACTGACCATCAGTTCAGAACCTGGCATCGTGCCTGACACAGGATATATATGCAGCATGTGTTAGTTGTTGCCCTTATTTTGCCACCCTCCTGTCAGACGTACTTCCAAGCAAGGGTAAGGTAAGGCAAGGCAGTAATAACTGCACATGCTTTCTTTTCAACTCACACTTACTCATCTGATCTTGTTTTACAGGGCTGGGAATGGGGAAAACTCTGGTTTCTTCACTGATCATCTTGTAAGGCCAAGAACAATACAGAAGCTCAAACACTCCTGTCCAGAACTTCTGTTGCAAACGTCCATCAGCTCAGGCATCTCACCAGGTTGTTGGAAGGGCTGAAAAACAGTTGCACCCTGGCTGTGATAGGTTTCATTGTAAAACAAGTCATTAGTAAGCCATCTCCAAGAAAAGGATACTCTAGTTAGGCACTGAACTTCTAACAGTAGCAATTCTGAGGATGGCTAGTTACACAACTAAATACAGTACCTTGCCCTTGGCAACTATCCGAAAATGAATATTGTTTATTGAAACCAATAAATTAAATATACTTCTGCATTTAAAAATCCCTTTCCAACATCTATATTCATCTGTAGGAAGTAGTTGTGACTACTATCATTACATCCAAGGAGATAAATTGATTGTTTTTACTGAGTTGTGTCTGATTACACCTTTATCCTCACACTGAAATATTATTTATGGTGTGAGAAGCAGTATCTTTCAGATATCACAAACACAGTACAAATAGTACAGAGTTCCCATATACTCCATACTCAGTTTCTCCTATTATTAACTTATTTAGTATGCTACATTTGTTATAATTTTGAATGGATCAATATTGATATATTATTATTAACTAAAGATATAAATTTACTCAGATTTCCTTGGTATTTACCTAATATCCTTTTTATATTCTAGGATCTCATCCAGGACACCACATTACATCTACTTGTATCTTAGTCTTCTGGTTGTGAGAATTTTTCCAGAGTTAATTTGTTTTTAAGGAGTACTGGCCAAGTATTTGGTAGCATGTGACTTAATTTAGATTCATTGATGTCTTTCTAATGATTAGTCTGCATGATTGATTTTTGAGGAAGACCACAACAAAGATCACTTGCATCATATCATGAAGTGAAGTGAAGTGAAGTGAAGTCGCTCAGTTGTGTCTGACTCTTTGCGACCCCTTGGACTGTAGCCTATCAGGCTCCTCCATCCACGGGATTTTCCAGGCAAGAGTGCTGGAGTAGCAAGGTCCATTCTATCACTATGACCTATCGCAGCTGGTCAACACCATCTCAATTACCTGGTTTGTCTGTTTAGTTTATGTTTCTCCAGGGTTAAGCTCCTTCCATTCTGTACTCTTTTTTAAAATTTATATGTTTTTAATTGAAGGATTCTATATAGAATTGTATTGGTTTCTGCCAAACATCAACATGAGTCAGCCATAGGCATACATATGTCCCCTCATACTGTACTCTTTGTAAGGAAGTCATGATGCATCATCAACACTAAAGAGGTTCCACCTCCTTGTGGGTGCGGTATCTACATAAACTATTTGGAATTCTTCTGCATGAGAGATTTGTCTATTTGCCCCATTTTTTATTTATTCAGTTATTTATATTAGTATGGACTCATAGGTGTCTATTGTTATACATTGGATTATTTTAGTCTAACACTATGTTTTTATTTTTGCTCAAGTTTCCAGATTTGGCCACTGGGAGCTCTTATAGTTGGCTCTTGTATGACTTCAACATCCTCCTGCCAGTGTGTGTGTATATGTGTATGCGTGAGTGTTTGTGTGTTTAAAACACACAAATACTTCCTAACTTTCTGGAACTACAAGTTGCTCCAGGACCATTCTGTGTCTTTATAGTCCTAAAACCATATTGTAGGGCCATATTTCTCTGAGGAGCCCTGGTTCCTTTTTTTTGGCATGTGGTATTAGAAACCAAGATCTGGGCACTAGGCATGCTCCTTGCTACTGGGATGTCATTACTTCTGGGCTCTCTCAGGTGAGAGAACAAGGGAATATACTTGTGTATACTAATCCCTGTATATACGTGCATGTGTGCATGTTAACTCGCTTCAGCTGTGTCCGACTCTTTGTGACCCTATGGACTGTAGCCCTTCAGGCTCCTCTGTCCACATAATTCTTCAGGAAAGAATACTGGAGTGGGTAGCCATTCCTTTCTCCAGGGAACCATTCCAACCCAGCAATCGAACCCAGGTCTCTCACATTGCAGGCAGATTCTTTACTGTCTGAACCACCAGGGAAGCTCTCAACTTCCTAAACTAATTTTTAAGTTTGCATATATTAAGGTTCAGCCTTTGTGCTGTGAAGATCTTTGGGTTTTGACACATGCATAATGTCATGCCTTTATAATTACAGTATCATACAGATTAGTTTCATCACCACAAGAAATTGCCTGTGCTTAATCTACTTAACTCTTCCTCCCCTCTTCCTTAGAAATCACTGATGTTTTTACTGTCTCCATAGTTTCACCTTTTCTAGAATGTCAGAAAACTGGAATCATATAGCCAGCCTTTTCAGACTGGCTCCTTTCACTTAGCACTCTACATTTAAAATTCATCCCATCCCTTTTGTAACTTGATAGCTCATTTCATGTTATCTCTGAATGATATCCATTGCATGGATGTACCACAGTTTGTTTACTCATTCACCCACTGAAGGGCATATTTATTGCTTTCAGTTTTTGGTGATGATACAGTCGCTGTGAATATTCTTATGCAAGTTTTCTTTGAACATAAATTCTCAAATCAATTGAGTGAAGACCTAGGAGTGCAACTGCTGAATGATATAGTAAGACTATGTTTAGCTTAACTGCCTTATTTAACTAACACGTGCTACTCCTTAAAATCAAGTGGTACATATGTGTTCATTTGCTCAGTCATGTCCGACTCTTTGTGACCCCATGGACTGTAGCCCGTCAGCCTCCTCTGTCCATGGAATTTTCCAGGTTGCCATTTCCTACTCCAAAATCAAATGGTGATTACCCCTAAAATCATCCATCATCATCACCATCAGCTGTGCATTCCTTCCACACCCATTCCAATTTTTGGCACATGAACATGGTTACTGAGCTTTCCTTATGTCAGAATAATCATTCTTTATATTTTTTGAAAGTCCTTTTATGGGGACTGCTCTGGTGGTGGAGTGGGTAAAACTTTCAGGTCCCAATACAGGGGGCCTGGGTTCAATCCCTGGTCAGGGAACTAGATTCCACATGCACGCAGCAGCTAAAAGGTCCCCCTATGCCATAACAAAGACCCCACATGCCACAGCCAAGATCCAGCACAGCCAGGATAAGTAAATAAATAGTTTTCTAAAAAGTTTTTGGCATCCATGATCACAGTATCAGTACAGTAGCCAACTTGTTCAAGGGAGAATCCTGGCTCTGCCTCTAACCTCTGACTTGACTCTGGGCAAATATCTAATTTCTTTCTCCTGTAATAGGGGATACCAGTAGTGCCTACCTAAGCCTACCTCAACATGTCATGAGAATTTAATGAGGCTCAAGAGGGGAGAAGGAAACGGCAACCTACTCCAGCAATCTTGCCTAGAGAATCCTGTGGATGGAGGAGCCTGGTGGGCTGCTGTCTATGGGGTCATACAGAATTGGACACGACTGAAGCGACTTAGCATACATGCATGCATTGGAGAAGGAAATGGCAACCCACTCCAGTGTTCTTGCCTGGAGAATCCCAGGGACGGAGGAGCCTGGTGGGCTGCCATCTATGGAGTTGTACAGAGTCAGACTCTTGCAGCAGCAGCAAGAGTGGTGTCCTTCTTTGGCCAAGTTATGCTGCTGTTTGAAGGCCCAGCCAAGATTAGCTACAGATTTGTTGATTCCTAATCCCATGCTTCCTCCACTAGAAATGAGTTAACACCCAACTTCATTTTCCTGCTCCCTAGCCAATATGAGGACCTCATCAACACCAACTCATTGATCTAAACCAGTCA
This sequence comes from Nanger dama, assembly GCA_917880005.1. Taxonomy (NCBI): domain Eukaryota; kingdom Metazoa; phylum Chordata; class Mammalia; order Artiodactyla; family Bovidae; genus Nanger; species Nanger dama. The sequence continues at coordinate 29,910,532 of CAKJTW010000003.1, forward strand.
ATTAAGGAAACCATCTTACGATGTATGTATTCATGGTAAGCAAGGGATCTGATTTTAGTTAAATGGTGTGATCCAATAGCCATCGGCAGAAATAGTCTTTTTTTTCCATCTTTAAATGGAAGAAAAGAACATTTTAAGGTATAGGCTCTCAGATCAAGGAATGGACTAAGCATTAAAGTAGTTCAATGATTCATGATTAAACTGCATGAACATGAATTTAGTGTATTAAAACTCTATGAATAAATTTAAAATGTCTAAAGAAACCTGTCGGTGGACACAAAGTGAATCTATTCAGAAACAAGTTTGGGCAGTTCACATCAGATACATAGTGTTTTCAGAGTAAGGTTTAATTATTTTAGAGGTTTTAGAGCTCTGTATCCCAGCCAGAGAATGCTTATCTGCTTTATGCTAGTTTTTACCTGCAGAGTTTTTGTCTCTGTGACATCATTTATTTGTTCCTGCATTTTAAAACGCATTGCATAATGATGGGAACTGAACTAAGAGGGTTAATCATACCCTGGCAATCCTTGAGCATGCTGGAAGCTACTAAGAAAACTTGAAGAAGAATGTTATTTCAAGATACACTCAGATCTATTCTGAGTTTAATATGGCCAGGTTGACTTTCTATGATTATTTGTTTGTTTATGTAAACAAATGAAGGTGCAAAATTCCTCTAGGACTGACTGAGATTAATATTAGTAAAATAAACAAACAGAAAAAAATACACAAGTGCTTTCACACACACACACACCTTTGCTGCAATCTTCTTGGCTTGGACGAGATAGATTTATGTGTGGGACGTGACTGGAACTATCAAAGAGTATCACTGAATTTCAAAATCACCTGCAATGATTGAGATCAGTTGAACACACTTGAATTAACCAACCGGTCAGTGTCACAGTCTAGTTTGGAAACCATTTGTAGATAAAATTACATTCTACACACAATAGAAAATTTTAAATATGCAGATATCTTTATAAAGACTAAAGGTTAATTATATCCTAGTATCATTAGAAAGGAAGAATAATGATCAATTCATTTAGTGTTCAGTTTGTAATGGGAAGGATAGCTTTCTGTTGGGTGGGCCAAATCTTTGTCCCTGGAATATTGGTGTCAGAACTTAGAAGTGTTTACTGACCTGTGTACTTCTATGGGAAAATCAGGAAGTGTTGAAATTTTTGTTCCTGACTTCACTTGTTTTATTCATTCTACAGATATTCAGGGCTGATCTCCTTCAGAGTGGATTGGCTGGATCTCCTTGCAGTCCAAGGGACTCTCAAGAGTCTTCTCCAAGACCACAGTTCAAAACCATCAATTCTTCAGTACTCAGCCTTCTTCACAGTCCAACTCTCACATCCATACGTGACCACAGGAAAATCCATAGCCTTGACTAGACGGACCTTAGTCAGCAAAGTAATGTCTCTGCTTACTACGTAGTAAATACAGATATAAATTAATAAAATGTACCTGGCATTGGGCTTGGTGCCCGGGAACAGACAATCCAACAGCATTTGGGGAATGGAAACAGTTCTAGAGCCAAGTGCTCTGACTGACTACGTGTCTTAATTCAAAGTGGAAGACCCAGGCAAATTAAAACAACCAAAAAATTTTGACCAGTTTTACCTGTGCACACCTAATATACCCACAGCAGCCTTTCACTAAATCTTTATTGGTACCTTTTCCTTCTTTCTAACCATTGTCTCTTGGCTGTAACGCCAGTGGATTAGCTATAATTGACAAACCTAAAGGCTTATAAATGCAAACAACCTCCATTTATTTACTTCAACTATTCTTGAAGTACAATAAGAGGCAAATAAACACCATTTCACACCAAAAATTGAGGTACAAGATTTCAGACTTTTACTTGAAAACATCAAAATAGACCCAGAAATGACCACAATAGAGGTATGTGGACATTCCTTAGAATCTCTTGCTACTGTCCATTTGCTGGTATTGTTTCCCTATAGCTTCTTCTTCATTTTGGATCACAGATGACTATTTGGTAAGTATGGTTAATTCTCCTGCAATTAGATTTGCATAACATATTATTTCATGTTAATGAAAAAGTTTTTGAACTGCAGCCAAATTGCTGTAGGACAAGCAGATTTTGTTTTCTTATAATTTCATTAGTAAAATATGAGGATACCAATATTGAAATGTCACAAAAATAGAGTTTTAAGTCAAACATCTGTGTTCCCTTAAAGGAGAATATCCTTTCTGAAGCCTGGAGCTTCATTAGTGAACAATTAGAAATAAACTTGCAATAAAATAAAAAGAATTCAACTAAAGGGAATTTTCTTTCATTGCAACTGTTTCAGTAGTTTGGCTGAATTCTTTTGTTTTATTTAAAGTTTATTTCATTATCACAAAATAGAAAAAAAACATGTAAAACTATAGAACAGAAAAATAATCACTTTGGCTTCACTCTGTATATGACTCTGATGTGCTTCCCTAAACACAAGATGTAACCTGAGCCCCCAAGAAGCTGGTTCCTCTCCCTGGCTTGACACAGCACCTGCTTTTCACAGATGACTGAAAAGATACCCTGCCCCTCCAGGTTGCTGGGCTTCATTTCTGTTCATTACACTACCATTTTACAGGGTGTAATTACATATTTTGCAAGAGATGGAAGGTTCTAGTGTTGAATGTTGAGTGTACTTCAAATTCTATGTGTGCTCAATGCTATGGAACTAATGTTTGAGTTGCCCCAACATTCCAGTGTTGAACTCCTAACCTCCAATATGATGGTATTTTTAGGTGGGGCTTTGGGGAGGTAATTAAGGCATGAGGTTAGCATCCTTGTGAGTGGATTAGTGTCATTATAAGAACAGACATGAGAAGAATGATCTCTGTCTCTGCCACACAAGGACGGGGAAAGAAGGTGGCCATCCACACATCAGGAAGTGGGATCTCACCAGAACCCAACCATGTTGGCATGCTGATGACAAATGTCATAGGATTCAAAACTACCAGAACTACTTTTCTGTTAAGTCAGTCTATTTTGTGATAGTAGCCCCAGCAGACTAAGACATCCTTGTACCCAAAAGAGAAACCACTTCATTCATGGCCCATGGTGGTACAGACAATAGGGAACATCATGTCTAGTGCTGCAAAAGAGCAAGTGAAAGAAAATAAACTGTTATTTAGATATAGTGGTAAAAAGCACAAATCTAGTACGAAGGGTGTCTGCTCCTCTTAGTTCCGGGGATTGCTATCTTTAATAACTTTGGAGAGACAAGGATAAACTGGACTGCGACTATTGTGTCCTACTGACTACACAACCCTGGTGCAGAGAACTTGGTGGACACTCACAAATAATCAAGAATGTGAAAGGAGAACAAGGAGAAGGTAGTAGAGTTCTAAGACAGGCCATGTGGTCAAAGAAGATGAACACATTCAGCAAAGGAGAAAGAGTCTCAAGGGACACAAAAATTCTCTTCAAAGTATTTGAAAGAAATCTTCATGTAGAAGAAGCCTTAGGCTCAGTGTGGGGAACAAAATAAGTGACTGCACACGGAAGAATTTACAAGTATAGTTCCTTGAAATTGAAGAATAGCCACTGTAATAACCCTTGATTAGTCTTGCCCATGCCAATTCTTAGTCCCCACATCTTCCAGTCATTGGAATTGTTCATTCATTCATCTGTTCCTTCAAAAATATGTACTGAGCATCTTCTATATGCCAGACACTCAGATGCTGGGGAAACAACAGAGAGCCCAACAATCATGGCCTCTTCCTGCATGAGTTTACAAGCTCATGAAAGAAACAGTCAACAATGAAATCAGACGGTGCAAAGAAACTTGCTTGAACAGAAGCTGCAGGATTGTTTGTTAAAGAAAACAAAAGGAAAATTCTGAAGGGCTGGACAAATGATCTTACTAGTCCTTACAAGCCCAGGGATGGCTAGGATTCTACATTTTCTGTCTGTGTTCCTGTCTTTTTGGGAGGCCCTGTGACTCCCAGATACCCAGGAGTGAGTATGTTCACCTTCCTTCTCCTCCCCTCCACTTTCAAGTCACCACTGAGTGTTGATCATTCTAATTCTAGCTCCCACACCCATAGCACAAGGTCATCCTCATGGCTGCTGCTATCTCCTTACTGAGTCCATGTCTCTAGTCTAGCAATTTGCAAAGGACAGAGGGCAGCATTCCTGGAGATCCTAAGGCAGCTTGTCTGTTGATCATAGGTTGAGAAATAGGATTCTTCTGTGAAGCGGGTGGAATGATATGTTTATGTCCAAACTGTTAGAACATGTGAGTGATGTCTTATTTTGAAAAAAAAAAAAAAAGAAAGAATATTTGCAGACATAACTGAGTTAAGGATCTTGAGATGAGTCAACCTGCATTCCCCAGGTGGGGCCTAAACGTGGTGACAAGTTTCTTTACAAGAGACAGAAGAGGAAAAGACAAACAGAGAGAGGAGAAGGTGATATGAAGACAGAGGCAGAGATTGAAGTGATATGGCCACAAGCCAAACCAAGGACTACCAACAGCCACAGAAAGCTAGAAGAGGCAAAGGATTCTCCCAGAGAGCCTCCGGAGGGAGTGCAGCCACATCCACACCTTGGTTTTGGACTTCTGGCCTGCAGAACTCTGAGAAAGTAAGTTTCTATCTGTGGTATTTGTTACAACAGCTTTAGGACACATTGTGCCTCTCACCATTCAAAACAGCCTTCTATCCACAGTGCTGTCATGGGGATCTTGCTAAATGGAAATGTGACCATCTCACACTTCTGCTTTAAACTATCCTTTGCTGTTTCTGTGTAGCCTGGTAGCAGTACTTCCCTTCTTTACCAGGACTCTAGGAAAGACCATGTTAAGATCTTAAGTGACTTGTGCCCCTGGGGGCACACAGGTGATAGTCAACTCACAGCATGATGAAATTAGTGCCACATTCCCTCCCACTTAAGAGTTCAGATTTTAGAAGAGAACTGAGATGAAACTTCTATAGGGAAAGACACTCTGATATAATTATTAAATGTAATTAAATTGCTTCAGTCATGTTTGACTTTTTGTGACCCTTTGGACTGTAGCCCACCAGGCTCCTCTGTCCATGGGGTTCTCCAGGCAAGAATACTGCAGTGGGTTGCCATGCTTTCCTCTAGGGGATCCTCCCGACCCAGAGATCAAACCTGTGTCCCTTATGTCTCCTGCACTGGCAGTGGGTTCTTTACCACTACTGCCATCTGGGAAGCCCAATAAAAATGGAAGTGAAACCGTTTGCAAATGCCGTTTTAGGTTCCTTAGCACGCACCCCTGCTGATCATCCTTTGCTAACTGCCTGGTGTCTGCCTTCCTCCCCTCTCCCCTGAGTGGGCGAGGTTCAGCAGGGCCAACTTGTTGCTAGTTCTGAAGACACAGTTTGCTTTTTCAGGCCTCTTATCCTTTGCAGATACACTTCCTTTTGCTTGGAATGCCCTTCCATATTTACCTACCTCCTAACTCCTATTCATCTTTTAAAGCCAGATTCATACATTTACTCCAGGAAGCCTGTTTGCCTGTGTAAGATTTGATTATTCCTTCTGTTATACAATGACTTCACTTTTTTATAAAATAAGTTTACTTATTATACTATACTATAACCCTATGTTTATGTGTCCATTTCCTTGAAGGTCAGGTCATTTAAAACTCATCTTAGCATTCGGAGTGTCTATCGCACAGATAAAACTCAATACCAGTCTATCAAATTATATTGATTTAGAATGTACACTCTGGACTCAGTGATCACGTTGAGGCTTGTGCTACTGTTTTGTGATAAAAATAGCACAAATATCAATATTTAATGGAATTTTTCCAGATTTTCAGGGAGCAATTGTGAGAGGCTGATAAAGATAGTGAAGAAAATACAGTTATTCCTTAGGCAGTCACATTGGATTTCATAGAATGATTTCAAGAACTGAAAACATGATCTACTTTAGGAAGATCGGGTGATAAAATTGAAAGAGATATTTTATACTCCACGAGAAGAAACACTAAGGAGTTGTGAGAATGAGATGGCATTTTTCTCTTCATGTTTCACATGCAGCTTTGTCCTGGACCCTGGTTCTTGTAAATTGCCATCTGCTGAGTCCTTCTCCGTAGCTTTCTCCACGCCAATAGAAGAGTCCCGTTTTCCCGGAGATCCAGAAAGGCATTGTGGCTCAGGTTTCCTTTGGGAATGGATGTTTGGAATAAAAATAACACCATACCACCATTTCCACATGTTCTCTAAATGGCTTAAAGGACATCTCTTGATAAAAGCAGTTTCTCTCCCTGTCCTGAAGCCGGGATTCTGCCTGAGCTATTTTCGGCCTTGTTTTCAGTTGCCGCTGGCCAGAGGCAGGATTTCACACTCAGCTGCCACTTCTCATTACTGCCCACGGCTCCTTTTCAGGCAGGCTTCTCCTTCCAGGCAGACATATACACACCAGAGGCAGACTGCAGATGGGTGAGGTGCGGCCCCTGGCCTTGCTGGCTGGAAGGATGCTCTGGGAGGTCTGGGGTACATGCGTTTTGACGAGGCAGGACTTGCACCCCACCTTCAGACAGACAGTGCTTTCTCGCCCAGAACTGTGAGTATGGGAGGTTTAACTACTTCCCAGGAAATTGCATTCAGAAATTTATTCAGATCAACACAGACATCAATGAAGCAGACATCTCTATCCTGGGACAGTGAGCTTTATGGACAACACTGATAGATTTCCTTGCTCTCTGGCTTCAGGTAGAGCTTGGCCAATGGGGAACACTAATAGAGTGCTGGAAGCAGAAAAGTGAGGTCAGGATACATTTTCCCTGATTCCCTCTCTGAGAGGTTGCCTCGGGCTAGCTGTGCTCCTTGACCTAAATCACTGCTCCTCAAAGTGCACGCTTTGAAACACTCAAGGTGTTTCTCTGCTTTGGACCCTCTCCTTTTGAGTTCCAGTAATCATTCCCTTCAGAGAAGGCAGTGGCACCCTACTCCAGTACTCCTGCCTATAAATTCCCATGGATGGAGCAGCCTGGTGGGCTGCAGTCCATGCTAAGGGTCAGACACAACTGAGCGACTTCCCTTTCACTTTTCACTTTCATGCATTGGAGAAGGAAATGGCAACCCATTCCAGTGTTCTTGCCTGGAGAATCCCAGGGAGGGGGGAGCCTGGTGGGCTGCCGTCTATGGGGTCGCACAGAGTCGGACATGACTGAAGTGACTTAGCAGCTTAGCAATCATTCCCTTGGGCTTTCCTGGTGGCTCAGCCGGTAAAGAATCTGCCCGCAATGCAGGAGACCCTGGTTCAATTCCTGGGTTGGGAAGAATCCCTGGAGAAAGGGATGGCAACCCACTCCAGTATTATTGCCTGGAGAATCCCCATGAACAGAAGAGCCTGGTGGGCTACAGTCCATGGTGTTGCAAAGAGTTGGACACAACCGAGAGACTGAGCACGGCACAACCATTCCCCTTCCTTTGTGCTTTCAGGTACAGTGTGGTAAATGCTGTGTAGTTACCAACCTTGGGTTTCTGTACTGTCCCCTGTGGCTCTACTAATACCCCACACCTTGGTAAGTCTTCAAGGTGTTGTGTTCCATCTGTTTGCTGTTGAGAGTCTTACTGATACACTCACCTGGACTGGAGTTATACTAGAAGATCTGTTGAACAGGGATTTTTGAGGTCTTGAGGGATTATTTGGTTTCAAAGAATAGAAACTCAGACACTGAATGAAAAGAGGGCTGATTGAAATGGTACAGGGAAACTGAAAAACAAAGGACATATAATAAGGTCAAGTCATCCCCTTTGAGAACTACAAAGACTCTGTTTATTGACTTTTGTAGTTTCCTGTCTCTATCGTCTGTTCCATTTTCTCTATAGAGCATCCTTCACACCCCATCCCAAAACTTTATCTTGTGCATGATATTGTCTTGCCAAGATCCTGACTTCATTTTGCATCTCTGACCTGGCAATTTCCCTTAGTAATTATGTAGAGATTATTGGATCATAAAGAAAATTAATAAATAAACAAGATTGTAGTTATCAATGAGGAGATGGAGCAAATGCAAATCCTTTTGGAAGAGGTAGAGTGCAAAATGAATGCTTGTAAAAGATGGAAGTTGTGTTGGTTGAGACATGAACCTCCCTAATTCTGTAGAATCATAAATGGTGACATATGTCTATGGATCTATATTTCTCAGAAATGAGAGTCAGGTCTTCCAGGAAGTTGAAGAGAACATTGTTGTTCTCAGGTATGATACTTTGGGGACAAAATGGAATAGGTTCATTTCAGAGTTACTCAGTTGTGTCTAACTCTTTGTGACCCTATGGACTGCAGCATGCCAGGCCTCCTTGTCCAACACCAACTCCCAGAGTTTACTCAAACTCATGTCCATTGAGTCGGTGATGCCATCCAACCATCTCATCCACTATTGTTGCCTTCTCCTCCTACCTTCAATCTTTACCAACATCAGGATCTTTACAAATGAGTCAGTTCTTCACACCAAGTGGCCAAAGTATTGGAGTTTCAGCTTCAGCATCAGTTCTACCAATGAATATTCGGGACTGATTTCCTTTAGGATGGACTGGTTAGATCTCCTTACAGTCCAAGGGACTCTCAAGAGTCTTCTCCAACACCACAGTTCAAAAGCACCAATTCTTCGGTGCTCAGCTTTCTTATAGTCCAACTCTCACATCCATACTTGACCACTGGAAAAACCATAGCTTTGACTAGAGGGACCTTTGCTGGCAAAGTAATGTCTCTGCTTTTCAATATGCTGTCTAGGTTGGCCATAACTTTTCTTCCAAGGAGTAAGCAGCTTTTAACTTCATGGCTGCAGTCACCATCTGCAGTGATTTCAAGCCCAAAAGCATAAAGTCTGTCATTGTTTCCACTGTTTCCCCATCTATTTGCCATGAAGTGATGAGACCAGATGCCATGATCTTAGTTTTCTGAATGTTGAGTTTTAAGCCAACTTTTCCACTCTTTTCTTTCATTCTCATCAAAAGGCTCTTTAGTTCTTCTTCACTTTCTGCCACAAGGGTGGTGTCATCTGCATATCTGAGGTTATTGATAATTTTCCTGGCAATCTTGATTCCAGCTTGTGCTTCATCTAGTCCAGCATTTCTCATGATGTACTCTGTATATAAGTTAAATAAGCAGGGTGACAATATACAGACTTGATGTACTCTTTTCCCTATTTGGAAACAGTCTGTTGTTCCATGTCCAGTTCTAACTGTTGCTTCATGACCTGCATACAGATTTCTCAGGAGGCAGGTCAGGTGGTCTGGTATTCCCATCTCTTGAATAATTTTACACAGTTTATTGTGATCCACACAGTCAAAGGCTTTGACATAGTCAATAAAGCAGAAGACCAGAGTTTTCTGTACATAGCAGCCTAGAAGCTCTGCCAACCTCAAGCTGGTTTGAATGTCTTTGGGACCTCAGAATCTATTTGTTTGAATATTAGAATGGTGATAAAGAATCTACAGTATATTCATAATGGTTGAGGTTATTAGACTGCAGTACTGTCTTTGAGTCACTTGTCACACTTGACCTTTCTTCTGGTGTGCCCCGGCCCTAGGGGTGAACTGGAGAAAAGAGTAGAGGGCCCAAACTATGGTTTTTAGACAAGGTGACATTTATTGCTAAAATGTTCATTTACTTTGAAGTGAAAGTTGCTCAGCTGTGTCCGAGTCTTCTTGACCCCATGGACTATAGCCCACCAGCCTCCTCTGTCCATGGAGATTCTGCAGGCAAGAATACTGGAATGGGTTTCCATTCCCTTCTTCAGGGGGATCCTCCTGACCCACAGATCAAACCTGGGTCTCTGGCATTGTAGGAAGATTCTTTATCATCTGAGCTACCAGGGAAAGTGGCTTTACTTTAACACTCTGATTTTACATGAGGAAATTGAGGCCAGGAAATGCAATTTACCTAGTCATAGTCACACAGAGATGACGTATCCTGACCCAGGTCTCCTTTCTTAGTTAATTACCCATGTACCTAAGATGTCTTCAAATCTAGGATGTCTAGGATAGAGGCAGATTTCAGTATTCATGGAAAACCCTTAAGAGACTGACTTCCACAGTAGGTCAATAAGACATGAGATAGCCATATAATTTATTGTCCTAACTGGGGCCATTTGAGAGTGGAAACAAGTTCTGTTAATAATTGGGCCAGCAAGAGAAGCCACAGCAATGAGAAGCTCATACTTTGCAGCAAAGAGTAGCCCCTTGCTCACCACAACTAGAGAAAGCCCATGTGCAGCAATGAAGATCCAGCACAGTCAAAAATAAGTAACAATAAAATTAAAATGATTGGGCCAGAACATCAGGCAAAATCTGAGAGTGTCTCTCTATAGAAGAGACCATTACGGGGAAGTGGTAAAGGGAAATTTCATGCTAATCCATGAAACTTGTGAAGCCTTTAGAACAGGTGCCAATGTAACCAGGCCCTTGTCAGTGAAGTCTGCCAAGGTTCTGAGCCTCCATTTTCTGAAATCAAGAAGATGGGCTCATCTTAAATGCAGAGCTTTGGGTGGAGGTTCTTTATATAATTGTGGGTTTACTGTTTCCTTTGATGGCAAAGGGGAACCATTTATCTGTCAAATTATAGACCACTTGTCTGTTGGACAGCTCTCAGAATCACATATGTCTTTTCAAATTGTGAGGTCAAGTTTTTCAGTCTAGTACCTTGAGGGACAAAGAAATTATGGCATCAGTTCCACCACTGATCTTCATCTGTTCTCTTTTACTTCATAAAAAAAAAAAAAAATAGGTAGGGGTAATGGAAGTCCTTTTATAGAGCAGATCAGTTCTCTTATTTATTTCACTCCATAAACAGAGGACCAAGCTACATCATGTTTCCAGGTCACTGACCATTAATTGATGCTTTTGAACTGTGGTGTTGGAGAAGACTCTTGAGAGTCCCTTGGACTGCAAGGAGATCCAACCAATCTATCCTAAAGGAGATCAGTCCTGGGTGTTCACTGGAAGGACTAATGTTGAAGCTAAAACTCCAATACTTTAGCCACCTCATGCGAAGAGCTAACTCACTGGAAAAGACCCTGATGCTGGGAAAGATTGAGGGCAGGAGGAGAAGGGGACGACAGAGGATGAGATGGTTGGATGGCATCATTGACTCTATGGACATGGGTTTGGGTGGACTCTGGGAGTTGGTGATGGACAGGGAGGCCTGGTGTGCTGCAGTTCATGGGGTGGCAAAGAGTCAGACACGACTGAGCGACTGAACTGAACTGACCATTAATGCTTCTTCCATGTCTGTATTATGGTACCTCTGTCAAAGTTTAGTGTTAATTGAACTCCAGCCATAAACCATAGAAAATACGGCTCTATACCAAGTCTTTTTTCTCTTCTTTCCTATGTATATTAAAATAACATGTTATCATTACGCAAAAGAATAGAATCTATGCCTTCCAGATAGAGCAAAAAGGAAGACAATTTCTGCTCAGGAATTGGCTTTATATTTTTTTAAAATACAAACAAATGAACCTACTAATATTCATAATTTCCAGAAAGAACAATATGCCTAAAAAATGTCAAAAGTATAATTTCTCAATTGATGGAAAACCTTCCTCAATTAATTGAAATATAAAACAGCTCCATCAAATAGATTGTTTACTCATTCGTTTGTTCTTCCCTTCCATCAATAACCCTTGAATTCCTTTGGTCTGGTTCTAAGCTGAACACTAGGGGGTAGTTTATTTTATCATGTTAATCATTGGCTTATTTTTCTTCTAATCTATCCTGGCTAACTTATCAAGGAAATATATTATGTAAAATCTGATATTTTTTAAAAGAATAAAGTTTTTTTTCATGATCAAGGCAATTAACTGTTAACACCTATTTTTAATATTTTTTAACATTAAAATTGTATTTTCCATGTTGACATAGAACTGTGCGGTGTCAACCAAATATCTGTCTATATGCATGGATAGATTCAATGGTTTTCTTTTGGAAAAATATTAGCCTAACTGCCAGGAACCTTCATAGCTCTTGCCAACACTGAAGAGGAATGACTTTCTCTCTGGCCATCTCTGAAAGACAACTCTTATTCCCTCATTCCAGCTTTCTCAAGTGCCTGGCTAAATTGCCCTGCAGTCAAAAATAGTGTCTCATACTTTCCAGTGTCAGAAAATACCCTTTGACATTTTCCACAGTTTCTCTTGAGACATTTGATACTTTAAAAGGACGCTCCAAAGATGCTACCTGGTTCTTCTTCCAGGTTGCCTAAATTCTGTTGAACTAAAGCAGTTTCTTGGCCAATGTATCTGTAATTCCTTGCATGTCCTTTGGAAAATTCTCAGAATTATATACATTGGAAGACATTCTAGGACCTTATTTTTAAAGAATTTAATTAAACATACTATAAACAGGTGAAATTTAATGTTTAAATACAAAATTATAGACAATTTTATACTCCTTTATATGTAATAATAGGAATCATATTTCTGTCATTTCCCTTTCTACTTACTCCATGCTGAGGCTCCCAAATCTAATACAAGTTCAGGCTGTTTCATATTTGACACCACCGGGAAAATATCAAAAGGAGGAAATTGTGATAAAGTCATGGATTTAGGATTTTTGTTTAACTGTGATACTATGTAGGGAAATTGTAGTTTTCCTGAGTTACTCTCTCCTCTCCTCCTACTTCCGGGGAGAAGCGAGTGTTGCTGGACTACTCTTTCTATCTTAACTCCTACAAAATCCAAGTAGAGGATTCTGAAAAGCTTCTGTCATCAACTCAACTGTAACTAGCAGATCAGATTAAGCTAAAGACAAGAACACAATCAAGGCATGTAGTTTCTTGAAGGTGATAGTTTCTATTTCTTTTAATGAGAAAAGGTTGTACTAAGAAATTAAACTATCAATAATATTTTGAACCTCATTAATAGTAAATAATTCTATTTTACAGTGTTCATCTCTTAAAAATTAAACATAGACTCTAAACAATCAAATATTTAAGTTGAGAGGGATCATGGGGATAGAAGAAAGGAGAAGGACCATTTTGGAAGAGAGCTCATGTTGGAATGAATCTGATGTCAGTACTGGTACAGTTCAATTCAGTTCAGTCACTTAGTAGTGTCCAACTCTTTGTGACCCCATGAATCACAGTACACCAGGCCTCCCTGTCATCACCAACTCCCGGAGTTTACCAAACTCATGTCCATCGAGTCAGTGATGCCATCCAGCCATCTCATCCTCTGTCGTCCCCTTCTCCTCCTGCCCCCAGTCCCTCCCAGCATCAGGGTCTTTTCCAATGAGTCAACTCTTCGCATGAGGTGGCCAAAGTATTGGAGTTTCAGTTTCAGCATCAGTCCTTCCACTAAACACCCAGGACTGATCTCCTTTAGAATGGACTGGTTGGATCTCCATGCAGTCCAAGGGTCTCTCAAGAGTCTTCTCCAGCACCACAGTTCAAAAGCATCAATTCTTCGGCGCTCAGCTTTCTTTATAGTCCAACTTTCACATCCATATATGACCACTGGAAAAGCCATAGCCTTGACTAGACAGACCTTTGTTGGCAAAGTAATGTCTCTGCTTTTTAATATGCTATCTAAGTTGGTCATATTAGATAGCTGAATTTTGCAGATTATTTACCTTCCTTTCTAAATTAAAACAATATGAAGATTATACCCATGGCAATGTCCCCAGAATTTGCATCAGATGTTCTTTCTTGGATGGGAGAAAAAGAGAAGAAAGGGATGCAAAAGAAATTAATAACCCAGAAATGGTGGAAGTTCCTTGACAATATGTTACACTTGTAAGCATGTATAAACTTCTGCCTTGGTAGAACTACAGAATTAGTAGTTCTAATTCTAGTAGTTCAAAAATAAATTTGTATTTACCATAACAAAATGAAAAAGGTACAAATTAGAAATAGATTAGGCATTCACATTCATAAATTCTATTTGATTGCTTTTGAAAAAATTCTCATTAACCATGAGTCACATTGTTTTTATTTTGTCTTTGACAACATAAGCATTTTTTATAAGGCTGAAATATTATTTCATTGATATTATAAGTGAGGATGGACACTTGCTCCTTGGAAGAAAAGCTATGAAAATCCTAGGCAGCATATTAAAAGCATAGACATAAATTTACTAACAAAGATCCATTGAGTTAAAGCTATGGTTTTTCTGGTAGTCATGTACAGATGTTAGAGTTGGAACATCAAGAAGGCTGAATGCTGAAGAGCTGATGCTTTTGAATTGTGGTGTTGGAGAAGACTCTTGAGAATCCCTTGGACTGCAAGGAGATCCAAACAGTCCATTCTAAAGGAAATCAACCCTGAATATTCATTGGAAGGACTGATGCTGAAACTGAAGTTCCAGCACTTTGGCCACCTGATGTGAAGAGCCAATTTATTGAAAAAGACTCTGATGCTGGGAAAGATTGAAGGCAGGAGGAGAAGGGGACAACAGAGGATGAGATGGTTGGATGGCATCACCGACTCAATGGACAGGAGTTTGAGCAAACTCCTGGAAATGGTGAAGAACAAGGAAGCCTGGTGTGCTGCCGTCACAAAGAGTCTGAACATGACTGAGTTGACTGAACAACAGTTGACCCCCCCATGGGGTCACATAGGGACAGGAATGAGTAACTTAACAACAACAAAAATAAGTGGGGATCATTATAAAAAGCAAGTTTGTTAAAAAAAAAAATAAACACATGTTTTATCTGATACAACAATTATGAGAGGCGATCATAAAATTAACTTCCAATGCTTTGCCAAATTGCCTAATAGTCAGGAATAAATACTGATTGCTTGATTAATGTGCTAATTTTCAGGTCTTTATCAACATGGTCTTCCTGGCTATTGGCCTTGAAAGTAATTATGGGTAATGATTTGGCTTGATACTTCACTTTGGTAAATAAATACATTCTTTCTTTAGCCTTGTCTTGATGGAAAGAGGAATATATTTACATGAAGTAAGTAGCATATTACTCTGGGGAGAGAAGAGTCTTGATTGAAAAAATGGAATTTTAGTTTTAGGTGATAGCAGCTGTTCTGCAATATGTGTAGCAATATCAACTAATTTTGATTCTTGTAATAAGTAGCTTACATTTTTCCTGATTTCTGGCTTTCAGCAAAAGTCATGCTTAGTAGGACAATAGTTCTTAAGGATATTCCCTTTATCAATATTAAATGTAATAACTATAACTAAATAAGTGTTTGACTTTGTGTCTTACAATATTAATGAATACACAGGCTGCCAAAAATTTTGTCAACTTTTATATCAGTGAGGATTAAATTTGGCCACCTAGATAATAATAATAATAGAAAACATAGACACACACAAATATAAAAACAGCACCAACTAAAATAAGTTGAAGAGTAATTCTCTTAGCCTAAAAGAAGACCTGAGGTAGGCTACCTGTGGTTCATGAACTGGCTCTACAACATCTCACTGTTCTCTCATCCTCATGATGTCACTTTATGGCCGATAATGGTTGCTTGCACTCCAAACTTTGTGTCTACATTTCAGTCAGAAGAAAGGAGGGGCAAGAGAAAGGTCTGCTCCTCTCCATGTTAAGGGAATTTCCCAGAAATACCACATAACATTGTCATTTACATAGATTAGGCAGAATTTAGTTATATGATCACACCTCATTGCAAGGAATATTGGAGCTTTGGTCAATGAAGTGGGCATATTATCCCAAATAAATGCAGGATTCTGCAACCAAGGAATGGATATTGAGCCAGGCACTATTTTGTTCACCAGATCAAGAATATCATGTAATGGTTAAGGGCATAGGTCTGGAATCAGGCTCCCTAACTTCAGATTCTGGCTCCACCCATACTAGTTTTATAATCTTAAGCAAGTAACCTAAACTTTCACAAACCTTGGTTTGTCACGAGTTGACAATAGAACCTAACCCATAGGGTTAGTGAAAAAGAATATAAATCACTTAATACAGTGCCTGACAGAGAAAATTATCAGTGATCGCTATTAATGTGCTTTCAATTATTTATTTATTTATTTATGGTCGTGCGGGTCTTCGGTGCTGTTTTCTATGCTGTTGCGGGCTTTCTCTGGTTGTGGCAAGTGGAGGCTACCGTCTAGTTGTGATCTGCATGTTTTTCATTGCGGTAGCTTCTCCTGTTGTGGAGCATGGGCTCTAGAGCACTGGCTCAGTAGTTGTGGTGCATGGACTTAGTTGCTCTGCGGCAACTAATGTGGAATTTTCTCCAGCCAGGAGTGAACCCATGTCCCCTGCATTGCAAGGTGGATTCTTAACCACCTTGACCACCAGGAAGTCCCTATTAATGCGCTTTTTATGCGTATTATCTCATTGAGTCTTTAGAACTACGAAGTACAAATTCTTACCCTCATTTTACAGATGAAAATCTGAAAGATTCAAAAGTTAAATAATCTCTATATTGGGCTTCCCAGGTGGCTCAGTGGTAAAGAACCCACCTGCTAATGTAGAGATGTGGGTTGGATCCCTGGGTCGAGAAGATCCCCTGGAGAGTGAAATAGCAACCCACTGCAGTATTCTTGCCTAGGAATTCCCATGGACACAGGAGCCTGGTGGGCTACAGGTCATGGGGTCACAAAGAGTCAGACATGACTTAGCAACTAAATAACAACATATGTCATTCACTTAGCAAATGGCAGAAGCTAGACCAGAGCCCAAGTCCCTTGACTACAAACTAAATTTTTCTATCATGCATATGGTTTTATTACCAGATATTGGTAATATGATATCTTAGTCAGAGCTTTCCAGAAAGCAGGTCTCAAGACAAAATCTGGGTACCACTTGATATCAAATGCAACTGATGCTTTAATCCCCCAGGACTGTTGTATGAAAGTTCATACGAACTACTCCTTTTCCAAATAGCCAGGATTGGAGGAGGAAAAGAAAAATTGTATTTGCCAG
The DNA here is from genome assembly GCA_917880005.1 of Nanger dama. Classification (NCBI taxonomy): domain Eukaryota; kingdom Metazoa; phylum Chordata; class Mammalia; order Artiodactyla; family Bovidae; genus Nanger; species Nanger dama. The sequence continues at coordinate 29,927,380 of CAKJTW010000003.1, forward strand.
CTCCTGTCTCCCATTGATGAAAAATTTCTCCATATGTAGGAGCAAGTGGGCCTCACAGTATCGCATTTCAGCAGCAATATGAAGGCCCCATATGCCTGTACTATGAATATGAGGCAAGGTATTATCAGGTTGTTCCCACCTGAGTGATCGAAGCCCACGCAGAATTGGTGCCACAGAAGTGGCTGGAGCAGAGCCTGTATCTGTAGACTGTGGACACAGGTGAGGTCAAAAGAGTTCATAAGAGGGGGAGTTCATAAGAAGTGTTCAACAAATTTGACAACTGACCCTCCCTTAATAAATCTTTTATAGCTCATAGCTTGCAGCTAGGTCAAACAGGATATTGCTTAGAGTAATTGTTTAGTTTGTGCTTACCTTTCCAGGTTTAATAGCAGTTAAGTATAAATAGCAATGAATGCACTGTTGACTAAGGCAGTATGTAGGTAGAGTTTCCAGGTAAAATAGAAGTTGCCCAGTTAAATGTGAACTTCAGACAAACAATGCATAAGTTTGTTTCCAATATTTCATGGGCATCTAGTTAAAACTTGACTTTCAGGTAAATAATGTGTAACTTTTCCCACAAATATGTCAACCCACTCCAGTATTCTTGCCTGGTGAATTCCATGGACAAAGGAGCCTGGCAAGCTACAGTCCACGGGGTCCTGAAGAGTCAGACACACACTCCCATATCACAAATATTGCATATGACATACTTATATTAAAAAGTTGTTGTTTATCACACAATCAATGCTAATGTTAGCTCACATTTAGGTCACTTAAGATCACATAAGATCATTTAGGGTCTTAACTAAGCACCCAGAACTGGCTCCACAAAAAAGTAAGTAGATACATGTGATTGAAGAGGATAACAGATCTTTTCTACTTAAAAATAATCTTAGTGTGTTTGAAACATAGCAACTGAAATTTCTACCTTTCAGATAATTTTTACGATATGTCATCTGCAGAGATTTTAATTGAAATGTAAATAAAGTAACCCTAAAGGGTTCTTCCAGAGAAGGCAATGGCACCCTATTCCTGTACTCTTGCCTGGAAAATTCCATGGATGGAGGAGTCTGGTGGGCTGCAGTCCATGGGGTCGCTAAGAGTCGGACACAACTGAGCGACTTCACTTTCACTTTTCAGTTTCATGCACTGGAGAAGGAAATAGCAACCCACTCCAGTGTTTTTACCTGGAGAATCCCAGGGACGGAGGAGCCTGGTGGGCTGCCATCTCTGGGGTCGCACAGAGACGGATTCAACTGAAGCGACTTAGCAGCAGCAGCAAGGGGTTCTTCCCAGCTGCTGTTATACCTACTGCCAAGTCAGAATGGCTTAGTTATCATCCTGTAGCTATATAACTGGAAACATGTGAACTTAGACGCTATTAGGGAAATGGGACTAGAGAATTGTGCATGGGTTTTGTATGGTTCCATTGTTTATCAGCTAGAACATTTCATGTGGCCACATGCAAGAAAACTGAGCAGTTGTCTGTTGTCTTTCTCATCTAGGAGGAGAGGATTGGACACAATGGGTGTCTGAACACAAATAATGATTTTCTTATAGAACACTGAAAGATTAGGAGAAAGCCTTAAAAGTTAGATTTTGATTAGAGAGATCAGTGAAAATGATCTCTTCTATCATGCAGGCGTGCATGCTCAGTCACACTCTTGTGTCCAGCTCTTTACAACACTATAGATTAGCCTGCCAATCTCCACTTGGCAGGATTTTTCAGGCAAGAATACTAGAGTGCGTTGCCATTTCCTCCTCCAGGGGATCTTCCTGACCCAGGGACTGAGCCTGCGTCTCCTGCATTGCAGGCAGATTCTTTACCCACTGATTCACTGGGGAAGTTCCTATTCTATCATCCTGCACCACAATTAGTAGTATTTTATTTGTGAATTGCAAAATCCTAGAAGTTATGCAAATATAAACAGTCCCATTTTACAGATTGAAAATTTGAGACTGAAACATTGACTTGGCCAAGATAGCATAGAGACTGAACGTTCATTTGGTAACTTGAGATTTCCTGCATTTTCTACATTAGGAGAGCTCCAATTTTTATTCAAGTGACAGAACATCTAAAGGTTATGATATTCCTTGAATAACATTACTTAATTCATAAACTGTATTATATGTCAGCTTAAAAATCAAAATCATGAGCAAACATTTGAAAACATTAAAAAAATATTTTAAAACTGCTAAAATAAAAAATGAGCCATCTCTAAGTTTTTCAAAGAATATTACTCTAGAAACTAATAAGCAATGTACAACAATGTTTTGAGACTGATACAGGTATTACTGTCACTTTGCATGTGAGAAAATGGAATAGAGAAGTAATGGCCCACAAACAGCAACCCAACCCACTTTTCATGTAAACCCACCCCATTTTCCTTAGAAGAGGGAGTGTATACTGTAGCAGGGCTCATGGAGGAGGGAGTGCCTTATCCTCTTTTATTTCATGCTCCAACAACTCCTGGAAATACATCTACCAGCCACATACAGTATTCTGGAAAGGACTTCTGAGTAATATTGTTTTCTTTGTCCTGTTATATTTCATGTGATGCTTTATTAGCCCAGTGATTTTTGAAAACATTTTTAATTGAAGGATAATTGCTTTACTATTGTGTTGGTTTCTGCCATCCATACATCAACATGAATCAGTCATAGGCATACATATGTCCCCTCCTGTTGGACCTCCCTCCCACTCCCCCCACCCCCACTACGTTGTCCAGAGCACTAGTTTGACCAGTGTTCTAATCTGTCCTGTTGGTTATCAGCTTTTCCATGGTGGCTCTTTGATCCAGCTTAATGGGAGCAAGTGTCCTAATTGTAAAGCAGACGAGTGTCTCTCTCTTGGATTTTTGTAGTTCTTCCTATGTTGGAACTACACAAAGAGACACCAAACCAAAATTCTGCAGCTGACCACCCCAAAATATTATTTTACTGCTATTATTGGGGCCTTTTTGTACCCACAGGTGGTTGTGGTTGAGCAAACAAAGATGGGATATGGTGTAAATAAAGTAATCCTCCTTGCCTCCTGAATATCCTGATCACATGATTTGGCAGGGTCCAAGCAGCAAACAGGTGGCATTCAAACCAGCTGAATAAAGAGAGTTCAGTGAAGGGAATACATACAAGGGTGAGGGCAGGGTTGAGGGAAACCAAGAGAGGAGAGGGAAACCCCTGTGCGCTAACAATGGCAGGGTGCTGCTACCATCTCTGTGACCTCTCTGCCTAAGAGGCAAGAGGAGGGGGAGGCTACAGACGCCCACCCATGCGGACCTGTGGCATTTAATGGAGGAAAGCCGTCACTGCCAGACTATGACCTGGCAGGGTAGAAAATCTCTTTTTCTTCTTCCTCCTGACCTTTAGCTGGTGATCCTCACTGGCTAAACCCAACCAGAAATCAGAGAGCCAAGGAGCCAAATAGATGTAATCCACAGAGGTCGGCCTCTTGGTGGCACGGAGCAGAGGAGGGTACGGCATAGATCTCAGTCAAGGAAGTAGAGAAGATCCAGTCCAACTTGTACTGTAATCAGTGACAACCATGTCTTGGAAATGACTGACTCTGCTCATATATTGTTAAGCACAGTGTGTACACTAACAATTACGGGGAATTACCTATAACTAGATCTTAAGGGTACAGCATGATTAAAAGTCATACCTCTTGTCTATACATATTGCAGATGTATTCCATAACATTTCTGAATTCGTCTTTAAGAAGAACTGTACTTTTTATACAAGGTTTTTAAACAAATCATTACAACATCAAAAACATTATTGTATGTTCACTAAAGGCTATGATTAGTTTTGTACAACCTATGAGCTTTCAATGCCTTGTTCAGAGAGACCAAAATTTCTAACATTTTCGGGAAGAGAATTTACAGGCCAGACAGGGATTTTATTATGGGTTAACTGTCCATGCAGTGTGATTCACCAGCATCAGCAAAGTATCTCCCCATTGGACATTCAGACGGTACATCAAATAATTAGAAATTTCTTTTTATGGATTAGTGGTTTATTGGGTTTTTTTTTTTTTTGGTAAAATGCAAATGCCCTGAGAATTAGAACATCATTCACTCACTTAATTCTTCCTTTACTAAACATTTATTGTTACTCTCTCTGAGTAATTTCTTAGATGTTGGAATAAAACATGAATAAGACAATCCTTGTTCTCACTGTGCTCAGAATCTAATGGAAATTTGGCAGAGTTATCAATGACTTCTGAATTGGTTGACAGAGCCATGGTATATCACAACATACTGTGTAAGAATATATAACTTTCTTAGAGGATAGAAGAGGGAAGGAGGATGGTGAAGACAAAGAAAGACTCTTCACAACTGAAATAAGACCTGAAGATAAATGAGAGTGCAACAGGTGGATAAAGTAGAGATGAAGTGAGGGTAGAAATTAGATTTTATAGGAAAAAAATGGGCCCTTCATTAGATCATATCCAGAGGACATGAAACTAGAGATTATTATAAGGTCAAATGATGAAGGACCTCAAATACCATTCTCAGCAGTCAAGGAAGGATTAAGTGGAAGAGTGGCTCTTTAATATTAGACCCACAGAAAAATCATCCTGAGCACTACGGAGAATTGCGTGGGAAAGGCAAGACTAAAGAATGAATCGGTTAAGAGGGCCTTTTAAAGGTTTTAGCAAGAGATTAGAAAGTGTGAGCTAATGAGGCAGCAGCAGTGAGAGTGGAGAAGACAGAGGGATTCTAAAAGTATTTCGTTTCTGCCATACAACAATGTGAACCAGCCATAGTATACATATGTTCCCTCCGTCTTGACCCTCCCTCCCACCGCTCTAGGTTGTCACAGACACTGGGTTGAGCTCTGTGTTATACAGCATCTTCCCACTAGCTATCTGTTTTGCAAATGGTAATGTATATGATTCAATGCTCAGTTCATCCTACCCTTTCCTTCCCTTGCTGTGTCCAGACATCTGTTCTCTGTGTCTCAGTCTCTATTCCTACTCTGTAAATAGGCTCATCAGTACCATTTCTATGGATTCCATATATATTCATTAATATATGATGTTTGTTTTTCTCTTTCTGACTACTTCACTCTGTACAGCAGGCTCTTGGTTCATCTACCTCGCTAGAACTGACTCAAATTCATTCCTTTTTATGGCTGAATAATATTCCATTGTATACATGTACCACACCTTCAAACAATTATCCTCTAATTAAAAATAAAAGAATTTTCAGACAGCTGGTATGAGGGATAAAAGAGTATTGTCTTAGTACTTTAGAATTTTTGTACTTTCCCATTAAAAATAATAAAAATTTTTAGAGAAGTAGGAGGTTACTGGACATGACCTTGTAACCCATTTGCTGTGGTGAAGACTTGAAGAGGGTGTGAATAATTGAAGGAGGAGTCCTAATTAGAATCATGCCCATGTTATTGTCCTGGGTGACTGGGAAGAGGTTCTAGCATCAGCTGAGATGAGAAATACAGAGGAAAAAAATGTGTGCAAAGGAAAATGATTGAATTTGGTTTTAAACATCTTGAAACAGAGCCTGGTTGAGGGGTCTGAAGGACTTGTCAGAGTATGGCTGGGAATAAAAGGGGTGGTCTGGAAGGACTCTCTTCAAAAGACTACATGGATTAAGCACAAAAGAGGTTGAAAGATAATCTTTAGGGAAGCCCCTAATAATATATTTGAGGGACATGTTAAGAAAGAAGAGATGAGAACCAGAGCTGACTGAGCTCATGGGGAGAGCAGTTTTAAAGGAAAAAGTGGTCTACAATATTATATGCCTCAGAGAGAAGGTATATTAATCAGGATACATTTGGCTGCAAGAAATGGAATAAAAATGAATGATGTTATTACAGATGTCTTCTCAAGATATCTGAGGTGGGTGGTCTCTGGTTTTGTGGCCACTTTCCATCCTTCTGCTCTGCCACTGTCAGTGTATCAAAATTGTCTCCCTAAGGCTCATAGGCTGGCTACTCCACACAGTTGAGAGCATCTCAAGCAGAAAGCAAGGGGAGTGGAGACAATGAAGCCTTCTCTTTGTGCACCTCATTCCCTTTCAGGAGGAAAAATCTTTCTCAGGGGCCCCATCAGACTTCTCCTTATGTCTCATTGACCAAAGCTCATTCCTACTGTTAGATTACTCATTGACAAACTGGAAGGAGTTGCCATGCCTGGTTAGATCAATCATGACTCATCCCTGAGGTCTGGGCAAATGAAACAGTTTAGTTAACAAGAAAGATGGGAAAAATGACAATTTTCATCATCTCTCTCCTACAGGACTGAGTGTATATATATTAACACCAATCTCCCAATCCATCCCACCTGCTCCTTTCCCCCTTTGGTATTCACATGTCTGCTCTGTACATCTGTCTCTTATATTTCTGCTTTGTAGATAAGATTGTCTTTGTGCTGTGCTGTGCTGTGCTAAGTTGCTTCAGTTGTGTCCAACTCTTTGTGACCCTATGGGCTGTAGCCAGCCAGGCTCCTCTGTCCATGGAATTTCTCAGGCAAGAATATTGGAGTGGTTCGCATTTCCTTTTCCAGGGTATCTTCCCCACCCAGGGATTGAACCTGTGTATATACCAATCTTTTTCAGATTCTACATATATGTGTTAATATACAATACTTGTTTTTCTCTTTCCGACTTACTTTACTCTGTATGATGGTCTCTGCTGCTGCTGCTGCTAAGTCGCTTCAGTCATGTCCGACTCTGTGCGACCCCATAGATGCCAGCCCACGAGGCTCCCCTGTCCCTGGGATTCTCCAAGCAAGAACATTGGAGTGGGTTGCCATTTCCTTCTCCAATGCATGAAAGTGAAAAGTGAAAGGGAAGTCGTTCAGTCGTGTCCGACTCTTAGCGACCCCATGGACTGCAGCCCACCAAGCTCCCCTCTCCATGGGATTTTCCAGGCGAGAGTACTGGAGTGGGGTGCCATTGCCTTCTCCAATGATGGTCTCTAGGTCCTTCTATGTCTCCATCAAGGACCCAATTTCCTTCCTTTTATGGCTGAGTAATTTTCCACTGTATATATGTACCACATTTTCTTTATCCATTCCTCTATAAAACAGATACCTAACGAGAACCGACTATATAGCACAGGAAACTACTCAGTTCTCTGTAGTAACTTAAATGGGAAGGAAATCCAGAAAGGGGGATACATGTGTATGCATAGCCAATTCACTTCGCTGTACAATGGAAACTAACACAACATTGTAAAGCACTATACTCCAGTAAAACTTTTTAAAAATAAAAGGACTGAGGAGAGTCCATTGGATTCAGCAATTAGAAGCTTATTGCTGTGCTCAGAAAGAGATTTCTGTGGGGGGCTGATTTAGGGATGAGCACTGAAGCCAGATTCCAATGGGGCAGAGCAGTATATAGAAGTGGGCTGTAGACAACTCCTCAACTAAACGTAAATAAGTTTATCAATCCTTTTGGAAAACACATCTCGATGAATTTATCTATTTATCTATAATTTCTTGCCAGAAATTATCTAAGCATTAAAGGAAAGAAAAATCAAGAAGAAAGAAGTTGGAACATAGAAGACAAGTTTTGCCCAATTCATCATTTGAACAAGGAGCTCTCTTTGGCAAGGAACATGGTTTTCTCGAAATTTCTCCAAATTTAAATTTCTCCTCGTTGCTAGGCTCAGCCACAGACTGTAATTTTTAGAAATCTGAGCCAGCAATGAGAAATGGAGGTTGTTTTGAACTCTGAATAGAGCCACACTATTTCCCAGCTGTGTACAATGTGGGGGTGGGGTGTGATTTAAAAATTACTACTAAGCACTTAAATTAAATTAGCTAGGAGGACATTCAATTTTGAACTTCTTCCAGGATTTTTAATAGAGATTATATACTTCATTAAAACTATAAGGATAAAACAGAAGGTGGAGTGATACATCTTATTGAATAAAAGCATAGATTGTCCACTAATGCAAGGCACTGCATTTTTTTCCCTCTGGAACTTAAAAATAGTCTCTGTGTGTGTCTGTATCAGCTTCAAAATGCACCTTTTCCTCTGCCTGCCCTTTGCTGAGTAGAGTGGTAGGTAGTTTTCCCTTCATATCAATCAATCTGAGAATATATATATAATCAGTTAATCTTTTTGGTTGCTGAATCTCTTTTTGGGATTCTTGTCTATTTTTCACAATTTTATTTTTAGAGCAGTTTTAGGCTCATGACACTATTGACAGAAGATGCAGAGATTTCCCATACATATACTCCATGCCTTTATACACCCACAGTTGTTTTTTATTTAATTTATATCTCCCACAAGAGTGGTACCTTTGTTATAACTGATGAGACTACCTTGGCAGAGTATCACTCAAAGTCCATATTGTACACTAGGGTTCATTCTTGGTGTTGAACATTCCTAGGATTTGGACAAGTGTATAAAGACGTGTATCCATCATTATAGTATTGTGCACGATCATAGTCCTCTGCGCCTCTTCTATTCATCCCTGGCTTCACTGATCTTTTGGCTGTGGCCATAGTTTTGCTTTCCCAGAATATCATGCAGTTGAGATCATATAATCATATGCAACCTTTTAGATTGACTTCTTCGCCTTAGTAATATGCGTTATAAGTTTCTCCATATCTCTTCATGCTTTGATAGCTCACTTCTTTCTAGTGCTGAGTAATATCCCCATGTCTAGATATACCACAGTTTATCTATCTATACATTCATCCACTGAAGGACATCTTGGTTGCTTCCATGTTTTGCAATTATGAACAAAACAAACATGAAAAGAAACATAATTAGCCAATCTTCTTAGTTGATGAGTTGTCTTATGCAGCTCTGGTCACTAGAGTCTTAGGTTTTGAGCTTAAGAAAATATAAAGCAGTAAGAAAAATTGTGTCTTGTAGATAAATTTATTGGTCAAAGTTATCATAAGATAACTGGTGACCTCTCTCTCATTGCACGGCACTATGCTTAAACACATATTTTAGTGAAGGCATCTTAAGTACAGAGAAGTTAAATACAGAGGAATTCAGTCTGACTCTATCTGGCTGGTGCCTTTTTGAGCTGTATTATCCAATAGAGAACAGAATTCATGCTGGGTTTTAACAATTTAGAAGCATAAAGTATCAGAGATGAAGGACTCTAAGCAATCGTCTGATTAATAGGAAAAAACAGAGATCTAGTCATCTTTGTTAGATACAGTCCTACACTAGAATCTGGGTGTCCTGACTTCAATTTGGCTTTCACTCTATTTTAGGTAGTGTCCTCACTTTCCCAAGATCTTATCTAATTAAGACAAAATCCTAAAATCTAAACTGTTGTCCAGCTCACTTTAATTTTCAGGGCTTCAAATAGCTTAAAATCCATACTGCCCTGCAACTCTTGTTCTAAGCAATGATAAGAAGCCAGCTCAAAAAGCTTTACACATGTAGAATTGTTAAAGGAAGGTTAAGCTGCCATTTACTTACTAACCCAACCCTTTCAGTTTCTTTTCTTAATGGAAAGTTAAAAGAAAATTTCATCTAGTTCTTATAATTATTCTTTCCTACAATAACAGGCCAGAAACTAGGCATTGTAACAATCCGGGTTCTTGGCTGCAAATAACAGACACCAAACTTGCTAATTTGAGCAGAAAGTGGAATTTAGGAGAAAGTTATTGGATACTTTCTAAACTCTCCAGAAGGAGTCGGAATCAGGTTTAGAGGATACACATCCAAAATCAAGCTGGATACATGCATATGTATGGCTGAGTCCCTTTGCTGTTCACTTGAAACTCTCACACGTTTGTTAATTGGCTAAACCCCAGTACAAAATAAAAGTTGTTGTTGTTTTTTTTTTTCCAAAAAAATAAAATAAAATAAAATTAAAAATTATATAGAATGTTTACATACAACATTATATCAGTTTCAAGTGTATCATTTTAATATTTTACTATTAATGATTCTTATGAGTAGGTATATGGTTAATACACTACAAAATTCAAAAGATAAGAAAAGAAATACAGTAAGAAACAAGTGTTACCCTCACGTGACTTCTAGCCATCCATTTAGCCTCTCCTGCATAGTTTCAGTTCAGTTCAGTTCAGTAGCTCAGTCGTGTCCGACTCTTTGCGACCCCATGAATCACAGCACGCCAGGCCTCCCTGTCCATCACCATCTCTCAGAGTTCACCCACACTCACATCTATCGAGTCGGTGATGCCATCCAGCCAGCTCATCCTTGGTTGTCCCCTTCTCCTCCTGCCCCCAATCCCTCCCAGCATCAGAGGCTTTTCCAATGAGTCAACTCTTCGCATGAGGTGGCCAAAGTACTGGAGTTTCAGCTTTAGCATCATTCCTTCCAAAGAAATCCCAGGGCTGATCTCCTTCAGAATGCATTGGTTGGACCTCCTTACAGTCCAAGGGACTCTCAAGAGTCTTCTCCAACACCACAGGTCAAAAGCATCAATTCTTTGGTGCTCAGCCTTCTTCACAGTCCAACTCTCACATCCATACATGACCACAGGAAAAACCATAGCCTTGACTAGATGGACCTTAGTCGGCAAAGTAATGTCTCTGCTTTTGAATATGCTATCTAGGTTGGTCATAACTTTTCTTCCAAGGAGTAAGGGTCTTTTAATTTCATGGCTGCAGTCACCATCTGCAGTGATTTTGGAGCCCTCCAAAATAAAGTCTGACACTGTTTCCACTGTTTCCCCATCTATTTCCCATGAAGTGATGGGACCGGATGCCATGATCTTCGTTTTCTGAATGTTGAGCTTTAAACCAACTTTTTTCATTTTCCTCTTTCACTTTCATCAAGAGCTCTTTAGTTCTTCTTCACTTTCTGCCATAAGGGTGGTGTCATCTGCATATCTGAGGTTATTGATATTTCTCCCGGCAATCTTGATTCCAGCGTGTGTTTCTTCCAGTCTAGCATTTCTCATGATGTACTCTGCATATAAGTTAAATAAACAGGGTGACAATATACAGCCTTGACGTACTCCTTTTCCTATTTGGAACCAGTCTGTTCCATGTCCAGTTCTAACTGTTACTTCCTGACCTGCATACAGATTTCTCAAGAGGCAGGTCACCATTTACTTCCCCTCCCTGGAGGAGGACTGTATCTCCACATTGCTCCTGAATCCTTTGAAGTCAGGCTAGGCCATGTGATTAGCATTGGTCAATGAAATTCTGGGTGAAGCTTAAAAGCCAGTGTAGGTATTGCCTCGTTTTCTTCCCTTCTACAGTGTTGACTATCAATATTCAGGGTGGCACTAGCCTGGGTTCCAGAATGTACTAGATATTGTATATTTGCCTTTATAGATTCCACCCTATCCATGACATTCTATGCCCTGGGAGGCTGCCTTTTATGGCCTATGGCTGCAGATCCCTTGTCCTCTCTCTTCTGGGTGCATTTGAGTAATGAGAGGTACTGGCCAGATATCAGAGGACAGAAGGAGAGTGGTGTTGGGATATTTATTCTTTTACTCCCTCCCTTCCAGGTCTCCATGGGCTGGTTGCATTCTTCTACCAAAGATCTCTACATCCTCTTGGGTAGCATTTAATCTTTCTAGGTCTGGGAGCTGCTGTCATTGGCTCTAGTGTTAGTACTTTCTTTTGTTGTTTTCCCTCAACTTTATCCCTCACCTTTGTAAATAGTCTGCTTATTAAGCTGTCCTTAATTACTTCTTTGAATATGCCATCTGTTTCCCATAGAACTGTGACTAATACACAGAGTGAAGGACTACTATAGTGAGCAGAAGACCCTTCCACCAACCAGCATTGGTCATGTGCATAAGCACTGAGATCTCTGGGTTGTTTGTTACCCCAGCAGAACCATGTCTATCCTGACATACTGTGTTTGTCACATGTATGTGACATGTGACATACCCCGTGTTTCTAGTTTCATATAATGCAGTTATATTTTAACCAGCAATTGATGTCACAATCAGTATGAAGCTTAATTAAAATAGACATGCTTAGGTTCTATTCCTGGAGAGTCTCATCCATTAAGTGTTAGGTAGGGCCTGGACTTTGTATTTTTACTAAGCTCGAAACCATTGGTTTTGAGGATTTCTGATACTAAGAATTCGATGGGCCAGTGGCTAAGACTCTGCACTCCCAATGCAAGGGACCCAGGTTTGATTCCCCGGTCAGTGAACTAGATTCTACATGCCACAACTAAGAGTTTATATGCTGCAACTAAAGATCCCAAGTGCCAAAACTAAGACCTAGTGCAGCCAAATAAATAAAAACAAAATATTTTTTAAAAGAAGACTCTTTCTTATATTGGCCTATGGCTGTTCAGAGATGCACTCTGACTTATGGAATATGAGAACTTATTAGTCAGAGTTCTCCAGAGGGACAGAATCAATAAAATGTGTATCTATATATGTAGAGGGTTTTATTTCAAGAAATTGGCTCATATCATTATGGAGGCTGGTAGTCCAAAATCTAAAGTCCAGGTTTGAAAGCTGTCTGCTGATAGAATTCCTTCTTTTCAGAGGAGGTCTATCTATTGTTTTGATCAGGCCTTCAACTGCTTGGATGAGGCCTACTCACAGTATGGAGGGAAATTTGCTTTATTCAAAGTCCACTGATTTGAAGGTTAATCTCATCTAAAAACGTCCTCACAGAAACATCCAGAATAATATTTGGTCACATATCTGGGCATTGTGGCACAGCCAAGTTGACACATAAAATTAACCATCACAGGGAGTCATGTGATGCCTGCATAGGATTAGGATTGAAAGTGAAAGTGAAGTCATTCAGTCATGTCCAACTCTTTGCGACCCCATGGACTGCAGCGTACCAAGTTCCTCCATCCATAGGATTCTCCAGGCAAGAATACTGGAGTGGGTAGCCATTTCCTTCTCCAGGGGATCTTCCCAACCCAGGGATCAAACCTGGGTTTCCCGCATTGGAGGCAGACGCTTTAACCTCTGAGCCACCAGGGAAGACCCAGGATTAGTATTAAATGCAAATAGTTGACAGGACTGGTAACCTTATTCCATTGGCAGAAATGGTAAAAATTTGAATACATGTCATTATCTGTATCTGTCAGTGCCAGTCAGATTAGACACTGGTTAAGTCTAATACTCACTCTGTGTATATAATTTCCCTTCAATCTATGTAGAACAACTCTGTGTAGCCAAATCTGTCTGCTTGGCATCAGGCAGACCTAGTTTTGAGGCCTTCATTCCATTCTTTGCTTGCTGTGTAGATTTGGACGAGCTCCTTGAACTCTTTTTCTTTTTTTAAAAATACTTCTTAATTCGGCTGCACTGGGTCTTAGTTGAGGCGCTTGGGATCTTGCCTTGTGGCAAGAGCTCTCTAGCTGTGGCTCGCCAGCTCTGGAGGTCATGGGCTGGGTAGTTGAGGCACTCAGGCTTCGTTGCTCCCCAGCATGTGAGATCTTAGTTCCCTGACCAGGAATTGAATCTGCATCCCCTACATTGAAAGGTGGATTCTTAACTGCTGGACGACCAGGTAAGTCCTGTGCCTTGGACTGTTTTTTTGTTTTAGTTTTCTTCAGCTAAAAATTATTTTCTTTAATGTGAGGATTAAGTTAGAAAATGTATATAAAGCATTTAGTACACAGTACCTGAAACATAGTTGATGCCCAAAATGGGTTTTATTAAACACACAACTTCAAAAAGACTGAGTGCAAAATTGTATTATAGTTCACAGTCATAAAAAGACAAACCACTGTGAAGTCATTTAGATATATTTTTCTTTGAAAAATATGAGAAACGATGATAATATAACTCATCATTCCAGATTTTTATCTGATGTACACACAACATGATAGGGTTCCTGGAAGTGAGGCAGAAAAAAAGGGCTCAGTTAGGTGGGGTGGGAGAACAGCTCAGATGTCTTAGCATTCACTAATCTTACGTCTGGGAACAGTTTCAGATTTGGGATAGTTACATGGATGTATTGGCAAAGAGCCCCTCTCTCCTTTAACTAAGTACAAATGACTCATTCCTAACCTTAATGAGAAAAGTGAGAAAGGAAGTGTGAGCCCAGCATTGGCGGGAAGAGTCTACATACACTTTCTGCCTTTCAGCAATCAAGACTGTGGTGTATTGTACAAAGCCAGTCCCAGGCTCTCCTCCTTTTGCAGGGTAGAGAAAAACTGATGCTATTGAACCAGGGATTTATTCAGCTCAACATAATCAAGAGCCAGGGAAGAGATTAGCAGTAGTCGTAATTTTTATGAGTAGAGGTAGTCAGAGCTAGACATATACTCCCCTGGATCATAATCTTGACCTTTGCCTCATCATCTTAATTATTTGCAGCACATCTTCTGGGCAGCTACTAATATTCTGAGATCACCATTCTGTGACTATCACAAACTATGTCCTTGTTAATCTGGTTTAATCCCAAGCCGCTTAAAAGACAGGGGATCCAAAATAGCAGTATTAAAATTTGGGAGGTGAAATTCCTTTGCTTCCAACAGTGCTCTGCTACTGTTCCTAAGAAAGTTTTTGGATAGAACAGCCAATAAATTTTGTGCAATGTTCTTAGCACTTCCTTATACTCATCACATCTTGCTTTGCTCTATTGATTACCTGGGTCCTAGGATATTGGCATCACAGTTCTGGTGAGAACTACTTTGGATCTTTTGAATGTCCGGTCACCTTCTAAATACATCCACAAAAAAACCGATGAAGATTTTTCAGAAACACTCCTCTGTTTCATGTTTTCCTGCCCTTAATGGTAGAATCACAAAACAACTGTGCCATGAACTAAGTGTACGATAATATCAGTTGGGGGTAAACATTTTACAACTCTACACAATTTTATCACCTTTTAGAAGGTAACTGATTATATTTTTGAGAGAACTCTCCCTTTAGAAGCATCAGCACATCGCTTGCTCTTATTGTTTTCAGGCATCTTTCTTCCTTTGTCCCTTCCTTTCCTACTACCCTTCAGCAAAGATAAGGTGGAACAGGAAAAAGGAAGAGCTGGGGGTGAATCAGGAAGGAGCTCAGTAGGACTTAATCTTCCCCAGTCACATGGCTTAACAGTTGGACTCTGCAACTCCGATGGACTTTGTGGGATACAATAAAGTAGAAGTACATCATGTCTAAGTCCGTCCTGCTCTGTAATTCCATGAGCCCCAGGAAGTATAAACAAGGACGTTGTCTTCTTCAAATGAGGAAGTGACAGGGTTACATAACACACTGCTTCATCCAAGGTTTAGGGCTATCCCTTAGTGGGACAGAATTGTACCCATTTTTGAAGAACTGAGTATTTATGGACCTTTGAAAAATAAAGACTATTTAAAACGCTGACACAACTTGCTACTATCTTAAAGAATTGTCTTTCTTTTTTGCATTTTTTGGTGATTTTCATCCCTTCATGTACTTTTTTAAATACTGAAGTACAGTTTATTTGCAATGTTGTAATAATTTATGCTGTACAGTAAAGTGGCTCTGTTAGTACATTTATAATATTCTTTACTATATTCTTTTCTGTTATAGTTTATCACAAGATATTGAATATAGTTCACTGTGTTATACAGAAGGACCTTATCTATCCATGCTGTACACACTAGTTGGTATCTGCTAACTCCAAACTCCTATTCCATCCATCCCTCACCTCGCCTCCTCCTTGTGTTTTGCACTTTTTATTGTGGTTAAAAAGCACACACACCATAAAATCTACCATCTTAACCATTTTTAAGTGTACACTTTTGTGGCGTGAGGTAGATTCACATTGTTGTGAAGTAAGTCTCCAGAACTTTTCCCCCTTGCCAAACTGAAATTCTATACTCATCTAATAACTCCCCTTCCTCTGCTGCACCTCAGCTCCTGGTTCTACTTTCTATTTCTGTGAGTTCACTACTTTAGATACCTTATGTAAGAGAAATCACACAGCACTTGTCTTTTCATGACTGGCTTATTCCACTTAGCATAACGGCCTCAAGGTTCATTCAAACTGTAACATGTGGAGGGCTTTCCTTCCTTGAAAGGCTGAATAATATCCCATTATATATGCATATCACCTTTTGTTCCTTCATCAGCCAATGGACATTTATGTTGTCCCCACCTCTTGGCTATTGTAATATTGTTGTTTCTGAAATATTGAAATTTAAGTTTCCCCTTCTGATTCACTCTGATGGATTTAATAAACACAATATCATCTGTAAGACACATCTGACAATCAGGGAGCATGTAGCATGAGAAGAGAGCTGAAGGCAGAATCCTAAAGAATCCAACCCCTTTAAGATGTCAGCAGATGAAGAAGAATGAGGCTGAGAAAGGAAGCATCAGTGAGAAAAAAGAAGCCCAGAAGATGGGGGGCGTTTCCAAGGGGAAGCAGACAAATGTCAGAGATTGCAGGGAAGCCAAGTCCGATAATGACAAAAGGGTGTCGGTAATAACAAAGCTGTTAGGATTGTTGCAATTTCAGAAGAGGCAAGATGCTTGATAAAAAGTGGGCAGAGAAGTGAGTGGGAAGGGAGAAGGTAGAGAAATCTGTTAAACATCACTCAGCATTTAGGCATGAACAAGGGGGAAGAGATTTAGAATCATGAGAGGAAGATGTGGTGGTTTTTGTTTGTTTGTATTATTGTTTCTTAACTTACAAGAGACTTGAGAATGTTTGCCAGTTATAACTGGCAGCTCTTTTAGACCATCCCCCATCTGAACAGATTACAATAATTTTTATTTGGCCCCATAACTTCATGAGTCAAGAATTCAAGAAGGGCTTAGCTGGATGGTTTGGCTTTGAGTTAGGTGGTGTGTGAGACTGAGGGTCCACTTCCAAGAAGCTGCTTCACCCACGCATGTGGCAGCTGGTGCTCCTTGGCACCTCTCTTTCCTCCAGGGTCTCTCACAGAATAATCACACTCATTACATGATAACTCTCTTTCAAGAGTGATTATTCCAAGAGACTCAGATGGAAGCAGCAAGGTTTCTTTTGACCTAGGCTTGAAAGTCAGAGAATGTCACTTCCATCACTTTCTACTGGTCATGCAAGTCATTAAGATCCACTCATATTTAAGAAGACTGAAGGAATAGACTGTACCTCTCTGGGGGATGGCATGAACCTAGAGAAAGGGAAGGATGTGATGGCGGCCATCTCGGAAACAGGTGGAGAAAGATTTGAGTTATTCAGGGAACTGAACTTGCAGGAGTGGATGAGACTTTTGAGACTGGATATCCAAAGATGGGTACACTGAAAAATGTTTGTCAAGAGGAGCGAGTTCCTTTCATGACACTATAGTCCTTTATACAGCATAACTGGAAGGTAACCTGAGGATATTTTTCAGCATGGTGCAAAATCTTCAGAGCTAAATCTACTTTTTTCAAGCAACTATCCCTCCCTGAGAGGAAGTTCAGGTACTTAGGGAGCCCTTTGCTAAGCCAAAGGGTACTGTGGAGGGTCACAGGTAAATATACTCAATGATCTACTGCCGTTCATTGATCTTCTGAACTCTACCATCTCAAGTGCATGCTGAGGTACCTCTGTGGTCAAAGGTTATTCTTGCTGTCTGCCCACCTATCTTTAGGAGTGTAACCTTCTAATAAAGATAGTGTTCTGTCTCTTTGAAAGAAGTGTCATGTATAGTTCCCAGAGTGAAACTATCTACTCCATTTACTAGTGATGTGATCTTGGGGCAAATTGCTTGACCTCCCTGACCATCAGTTCTCCCATCTTTACCACAGGCAGCAATAACTTCACCATAATCTCAAAGGCTTGTTGTAGGAATAAAATAATTCATGAAAAGAGGCACTCTATAAGCTCTCAATAAAGAGATGCATTTTTTTTTTTATTAAAACTGTATGTCTACAGATGAGCTCCTCAGTTTCATCTTTGGGTGGGAAGCAGAAGTTCAGATCATTTAACAGCCAAAGGCATTTGCTGGAAAAGCTAGAAATCACGATGACTCACTCTACAAATGCTGCACTTTGAACAGAGTGGAATTTTACCTCGTGTGCCACAAAAGCTTTACAAGCTTCTCTAAGGACTAGTTTACAAGGAGAAAGTTTCTTGAGCACTTACATAAGACAATAACGCTCACTGAATCACAGGGGTAAGAAAGGGACTTTGAGAGTCTGTCTAGTCCATTGCCACCTAAGCCACCAGACATGAGAATCTGCCTTTGTGCAGACCTCTCCATCCTTTCCCAGCCAGCCTTGCCCTCCAATGACCCAGTGGAGCTCCTGGAACCCTGGTCTTGCCTGAGTGAGAGCACCATGCCTCTTTGTCACCCAGGAGCAAAGCTGGAACAATGGTGTTCATCAATCTCTGGCCTGATTTTAAAACGATATATGACAATAGAGCACTTTGACTAGCATTTTTATAAATACTGTAAAAGAAAATCTTCCTTGGGCCACTTTCAAGAATGTAGGGCCTCGTGCTAGTGAGTAGTAATGTGGAACTCACCTGATCTTTTGTTTTGGCTGCCAAATACCCATGGCATTTGTAACCACCTTATAGGTTTCCCAGCCATCCCCCGAACCCTTCATAACATTCAGGTTTCTGCAGGTCTTTCTCCACTTGATGCTCTGAACACTCCCAGAGCCTGATTGCCCTCAAGAGTCCCAGTTAGACAGAATCTGAGCTCCAAGTTTCCCTGGTGCCAGTTTCATCTCTGCCCTTGCCATGAAAGTTCAAGGGACTCAGTTGGATCCCCCATGGTTTCCCTCCAGCCTGGGCATAACCAGGATTTCTTCCTCCCCCACCTGCTAGGTAGGGTTTCCTGACCCTTTCTTTCCATTCTCACACTCTTCACACCCCAGTTAGCTCTCATAAAGACAGAGTTTTCTTGTATGCTTAACTTTTTTTTTTTTCTTATTGCGTACAAAAGTGAAGAAGCCCTGATTCTAGCTCTTAATCCAAAATGATTCTGACTGTCAGGAAAGGGGAATGAAATGATGGGGGTTGGGAGTGGGTGTGTACATCTTCTTTATTCATCCGTTGATGGACACTTAGGTGGTTTTAATGTTGTAGCAATTATAAATAATGCTACTGTCAACATCAGGGTGCATGTATCTCTTCAAATTAGTGTTTTTGTTTTTTTCAGATTATATACCCATGAGTAGAACTGCTAGTTCATATGGTGCTCTCTTTTTAGAGTTTTAGAGAAAACTTCATATTATTTTTCACAGCAGCTGCACCAATTTACTTTTCCACCAACAGTTTCAGAGGATTCCCTTTTTCCCATATCCTTATCCTTGCCAACATTTGTTATTTACATTCAGATGATGGCCTGACAGGTGAGAGGTGATATCTCACTGTGGTTTTGATTTGCATTTCCCCGATGATTAGCCATGCTGAGCATCCTTCCACGTGCCTGTTGCCATCTGCAGTCCCTCCTTGGAAACAGGTCTATTCAGTTCTTCTGCTCATTTTAAAATTGGATTGTTGGTTCTTTGATGTTGAATTTTATGAGCTGTTTATATATGCTGGCTGTGTGTGTATGTTAAGTCACTTCAGGCGTGTCCAACTCTTTTCAACCCCATAGACTGTAGCCCACCAGCCCACCAGGCTCCTCTGTCCGTGGGATTCTCCAACTAAGAATACTGGAGTGGGTAGCCATGCGTTTCTCCAGGAGATCTTCCCAACCCAGGGATCGAACCCACGTCACTTGTGGCTCCTGCATTGCAGGTGAATTCTTTATCACTGTGTCACTGGGGAAGTCCATATATGTTGGTTACTACCCCCTTATTGATCATATCATTTGCATATATTTTCTCCCATTCAGTAGCTTGTCTTTTCATTTTGTCAGTGGTTTCCTTTACTTTGCAAAAGCTTTTAAATTTCATCAGGTCCCATTTGTTTATTTTTGCTTTTATTTCCTTTGCTTTAGGAGATAGATTTCCCCAAAATATTGCTCCAATTTATGTCAAAGAGTGTTGTGCCTATGTTTTCCCCTAGGAGTTTTATGGTATCTGATCTTACATTTAGGTCTTTAATTCATTTTGTATATGGTGTTAGAGAATGTTCTAATTCCATTCTTTTACATGCAGCTGTCTAGTTTCCCAGCACCACTTACTGAAGAGATTGTCATTTCTTCATTGTATATTCTTGCCTCCTTTGTCATAGATTAATTGACCTTAAGTGCACATGGGTTTATTTATGGGCTCCCCCATGAATTTTTAATACCTGAGATACATTCCAAATGTTAGTGTACTGTGTGTATATCTGTGCTTTTTGGTATAAAGTACACTTTTATGTGTAAAGCACAGACACACATACAGCACACTAACACTCTCCCCAGATAACTGTTTCATCCCTTTGGCACTCTCATCACCCCTGCTGAAAACATACGCTCTAGAACCAGATCGAGACAGGGCAAGTAGTTAATTTAGGAGATGAGGAAGCCTCAGTGAAGGGGACAGTGAGGCAGGAAGGAAGCCAGGAGAGTATGAATTAGAGCAGGTTCCTGCTGGCCCTTCGCCTACCAGGGGTGCTCTGGGGGTCAGGGTACAAGCCCCACTTCCAGGATATCTTGCCTGAGGAGCCAGGTATATACCCAGCCACTTTCATCAGTTGCTGGTTGTGGATGGTTCCCAACCACATCCTTGCTGAAGGATGTTAATTCTCCAGCAATTTAATTTTGCCCCTTGCTCTGGCAGAATGGCCATAGGATAGAGAAAGTCTCCAGGCAGAGTCAAGTGTGTGGCAGCACCCAGGGCACATAAAATCCTAAGTGCTGGTGGGCTCTGGGCTGGGCACTGACATTTGCTCTGTTATTTATTTATTTAATTTTGGAGAGACTATTTTCTAGAATAGTTTTTGGCTCACAGCAAAATGGGATGGAAAGTACAAAGAATTCTCATATACTCCCTGCCTTCGACACGTACGTAACCTCATTCATTATCAATATCCACCAGCAGACTGGTCCATTTGTTATAATCAGTAAACCCACACTGACACATCATTACTGTCTAAAATTCATAGTTTGCCTTACATAGTTATATACATTACACATGTCAATTTACATGGTTCACTCTTGGTGTTATATGTCCCCTGGGTTTTGACAAATATGCAACGATACAAGCCTAGCATTATAATACCATACAGAATAGCTTCATTTCCCTAAAAGTCCTCTTTGCTCTGCCTATTTCATCCCTCCCTCCCTGTTGCATTATTTTTTGATTCCTTCTTGTTCAAGTTACCATGTTACACAATTTGTACATAGTTATAATCACAATCATGGTGTGGGTATAATTTTGTACTGTGCTTTCTTTCAATTGAAGTATTTTTTCTGGTTGGTAATTTTTATAATTATAAATTTTAAAGACTGCATAATTTTGTTTCATATGCATATACTGTAACTCCCATGACTATTTCCTTATTATTTATCTTTAACATGTCATTTATTTCCATTTTTCCTGCTATTATAAATAAATAAATTGCTAGAAAAACAAAACTAGAAGGCATTTACTAAAACACAGCAAAATGTTAATAGTGGTTCTCTGTATGTGATAGAATTCTAGGCAATATTTTTTTGTTCTGTCCATTTTTCTATAATTGTTTTTATAACAGGAAAAACAGCAGGTTTATGTATTAATTGACTAGGCCAAACCTAGTTGTTCAATCAAATGCTAATTGTGTTGCTGTGAAAGTATTTTCTAGATGTGCTTAATATCTAACAATTGGTTAACTTTCTGTAGAGGAGATTATCCTCAATAACCTGGATATACCTGATGCAATCAGCTGAAAGACCTTAGGAGCAAAACTGAGGTTTGTGTGAAGAAGGAATTCTGCTTTGGACTGCAGCCTCGGCTCCTGCCTGAGATTCCAGCCTGCCCTTCCTGACAGCTTGCCCTATGTATTTTGGACTTGCCTAGCCAGGTCTCATAGTCACAGAGGCCAATTCCTTCCTATAAAAGTATTCCCTTTGATCATTAAGTTAATGATCCAATAATCTCTCACTTTCCATTACCCCTTCTCCAAAAAAAGACACAGCAAAGAACATCTTAAACCATATAGATTTACCCCCTTATTTGTACTTTTTGTCTTCCCAGTATTGAGATTTCTGGCTGTGGCATGAACATATTTTAACTAACATACACATTCTTTATTATGAATCTCAAATAATTGGTATAATGAACCCAGGAGTCAAATTTAAAAATGAGCCAGATGGTCATGTAATGAGGTGTTGATCTAAAATGGGTCCTAAAACATCTCTAGAAATGAAATAAGATGGAAAAAAATTGTGTTCACCAGGAGCCCTCTCAAGGAGCTTTCTGTGTGTGATTAAAAGAAATAATTTGTTAAATTGCTTGGGCTGGGGGCAATGAGACTTCCAAAGAGAGTGATCAAAGAGAAGCTGATGGTCTCTAAACTGTCCTCTAAAAGTTGTGGTGGTTCCAGTTAATTGTCAGAACCTTTTGTGGGCTGCAGTGCGTTAGTTTGAACCAGAGCTGAACTGAAAGGTGAGGCATAGTTCTGTTTCAGTAGGCACCAGACCCCCATGAATTCCCTGGTCTCTTCTTTAAGAAATTTGAACAAATATTTTAAAAAATGTTTGCTGAACAGAGTGCCAAAAGTCTGCTTGAGTTGTCCACTTATCTTGAAGTCCACTGTTACAGACTTCAAGTTGAAACTTGAATTAAGTTGATAAACCACATGCAGTATATGCTTATTGCCTTGGAATGACAGGGGCAAATGACATGACATTTTTAAGGTTTAGAGTAGAGAGAGTTGCGCAGAGGTGGTGCTATGGAGAGCCTGAATCCCAGAAGATTCCATAAATGATGTGGGGTTTCAAGAACTGTTTTCCATTTATTCAAGAAATATATTTCAGGTACCAGGTACCAGGTACCAGGCACCAGGCATTATACTAAGATCTATGGGTACAGAAGTAAGAGAGACAGTGATGGACACTCTTCCCAATGGAGTCTGAGGGTAAATCAGGCAGGAACTTCAAGACGATTACACACATAATTATTTCACAGTAAACCTAGTGAAACAAGCAAGCACACATGATGCCATGAGGACACACAATGAGTGAACAGATTTGGATGAGTCAGAAAGGCGGAGGCAGCTTTGCAGAAGCAGGAGGTGTTTTGGTAGGACTGACAGATGGAGCAGACTTTTCTTAAGGTGCACCAGAGTCCCTGAATTAGAAGTGAGAGAGAGAGAGAAAATGTGTGTGTGTGTGTGTGTGTGTGTGTGTGTGCGCGCTGCACGCACGTGCGCACACGTGCGCGCACATGTGAGTGTGTGTGCTCACACATGTGAGAAAAGAGCAGATAGGGAGATAGATGGAGGAAGTTAGTATTTGTGGCTATTCATCTTGATATTTAGAAAGACCACCTAATCATATCTTAGCAAGTAGCTGAAGGAAGACAGCAAATACTGTAAGAATATAAGGAACTTAAGAATTGATGCTTTTGAACTGTGGTGTTGGAGAAGACTCTTGAGAGTCCCTTGAACTGCAAGGAGGTCCAACTAGTCCATTCTAAAGGAGATCAGTCCTGTGTGTTCATTGGAAGGACTGATGCTAAAGCTGAAACTCCAATACTTTGGCCACCTCATGCGAAGAGTTGGCTCCTTGGAAAAGACCGTGATTCCGGGAGGGATTAGGGGCAGGAGGAGAAGGGGACGACAGAGGATGAGATGGCTGGATGGCATCACTGACTCGATGGACATGAGTTTGAGTGAACTCTGGGAGGTGGTGATGGACAGGGAGGCTTGGCATCCTGTGATTCATGGGGTTACAGAGTCAGACACAACTGAGTGACTGAACTGAACTGAACTGATGAGGAAATTTCTGATGCCTTAAATAGTTCTTGTCGCAGCAGGTGCTTACTGAAGGCTAAGTGAAGGAATGCTCTTGGATCAAAGGAATGGAAATATCCTCAGTAAGCTGCAATAAATGTTAATTCTAAAACCTTTTTATTAATATAAATGTTAATTCCAAAACAGTTTTTCTTCCAAGAAAACAACTTTTCTTGAAAGAAAAGTTATGACCAACCTAAACATCATATTAAAAAGCAGAGATATTACTTTGCCAACAAAGGTCCATCTAGTCAAAGCTATAGTTTTTCCAGTAGTCATGTATGGATGTGAGAGTTGGACTATAAAGAAAGCTGAGTGCCAAAGAATTGATGCTTTTGAACAGTGTTGTTGGAGAAGACTCTTGAGAGTCCCTTGGACTCTCAAGAAGATCCAACCAGTCCATCCTAAAGGAAATCAGTCCTGAATATTCATTGGAAGGACTGATGCTGAAGCTGAAACTCCAATACATTGGCCACCTTATGCGAAGCACTGACTCATTGGAAAAGACCCTGATGCTGGGAAAGATTGAGGGCAGAAGGAGAAGGGGACAACAGAGGATGAGATGGTTGGATGGCATCACCGACTCGATCAACATGGGTTTGAGTAAGTTCTGGGAGTTGGTGATGGACAGGGAAGCCTGGCGTGCTACAGTCCATGCGGTCGCAAAGAGTTGGACACAACTGAGTGACTGAATTGAAGGAAAAATTGCCTAGGTGCCCTACTATGTGACAGGCACTGTAGTAGGTGCTTTATCTAAACTTTCTCAATCATTCCAAGATGACATCACTACCCTGAAGGAAAAAGGAAGGAACCTCAGTCTAGAGATTTTTAAGAACTTACTCAAAGTCATAGACCCTAATACAAAAGCTAGATGTTTGCTTTAACTACAATGGATATTAGAATCAATAATTTTGGAAAGAAGTCAACTATGAATTGAATACTTAGAGGATGAGATGGCTGGATGGCATCACTGACTCGATGGACATGAGTCTGAGTGAACTCTGGGAGTTGGTAATGGACAGGGAGGCCTGGCGTGCTGCGATTCATGGGGTCGCAAAGAGTCAGACATGACTGAGCGACTGAACTGAACTGCATGTAACCCATCCCTGTAGTGTGTTTTGGAATTAACGTTTATCTGTAACTTACTGAGATTTCCATTCCTTTGATCTAAGAACATTCAGAGAAGAACAAGTAATTAACAAAAATAAATGGTTGGATGAGATGTTTTTAACTTTGCTTTCAGACTTTTGTTGACAAGGTACCTTCTGTTCTATTATTTCTAATTTTTTTGCCTTAACTGTAACTCTTAAGTAGATGATTTTTAAAAATGTTTTTGGCCCTTAATTTATTTTAAATGGAGTAAACTCTATAAAAGTGAAAGTCATTCAATAATGTCTGACTCTTTGTGGCCTTATGGACTGTCGCCTGCCAGGCTCCTCTGTCCATAGGATTCTCTAGGCAAGAAAACTGGTCCTGATCCAGGGATCAAACCTGGGTCTCCTGCATTACAGGCAGATTCTTTACCATCTGAGCCACCTGAGAAGCCCAAAATTCTATGAATGTCTCTCTAATCAAAGAGAGCCTTGGGTTTTTGTCTTGCTGAATCTACTAAGATCTGACCAGGGTAGGCTGGGGATAGTTGGTATGTTAGATGGGCTTTGACAAGTTGGGAGATATGCTTTGACATTTCTGGGAAGCCCATTACTCTACATTTTTAGGGCTCTTGTTTGTCTGCTGTAAATTATTATCCTGGGCTTCAAAGTTTATCCTCAGCCTATTCTTGTGAATTAGGAATACCAGTAAAAGTTTTTGACTGCCAATAACACACTGACACTGGTTAACTTAAGCAGAGAAGGAATTCACTAGAAGGCTATCAGGGAGCTCTGAGAATGAACTACAAGCCCAGCTGACAAACAAGTAGAAACCAAGGTTTATAAGAAGGCCAGATACCACCCTGTCACTATCACCACTCCTACAAAGATGGGTTTCAAACTCTCCTTCCATCTTTGAGTCAGTTGCTCCAGATTAAAAATTCCAGGTGGAATTCTGCCATACCTGATGGGCCAAGCTTAGGTTAGCTGTCAATGCCCCAGCTGCTGCTACTAAGAATAAGCAGGTGTATTTTGGATTTCCATAGTACGAGGCACAGCTAGCAGTACAGTGAGGTACAAAATTGAAGGAGCCATTCACCCTCAAGGTCTTCAGTTCTCAAACAATTAACAATTTTCAGCAAGAATAAATTTTAATTTTAGAGATCTTTAAATTCAGCCAAATACTTCATGGATGAACTGAAATTTGCACATAAACAAAAATACTACACCATGCAGCTTACAATCTGTTCCATTGTCTTAAATTTTAGACACAAATGAAAGCTCTGTGTGGTCGAATAGAATTGAAGTCAAGCATTTTTCTGTTTCTTTGTCTAGGCAACCGCTCTGCTATCTTTGCATATTTCCAATCTGTTTAAAAGTAGGAATGTGTTGTATCACAGTAATTAAGAATACAAGATGTGCGGAAAAGGGACCTTGGATGATTTTGGACTGTCACAAACATACTTTCCAAAGAACACCTGTGGCTGAGTCCACCTGTGTCGTGAGCCACAACAACACAAACAATTGTTCAGAACTTGTCCGAGAAGTGTTTTATTATCAACACTGTTTAAACTGTCAGCATTGGTGACAAGCAGCAGCAGACTGGCTTGTTGTCAGTTTTATTATTGTTTCTATGTTCTCTGTAGTAGTGTACGCCCCAGTAGCCTGCACCCTCTCTCTCCCATCACGCCACCATTGTACACCACTGCGTGGTCCATCACACAGGAAGCTGGTCATAGAAGCTGACTCAGGAGAGGAATATGGATACAGTGGAGGGAAAGGGAGACCTAATTTGTACCAGGTCCATATATTATTAATAACTATCCCGAAGACAAAGATAAAACAAGATGATTTCATAGGGCTGTCTTGGCTCCAGTCCCTTCTTAAGCTGAAGCCCAGTGGGTATGAACCAGCCGGCAGGCTGTGAGCCCGGAACTGTGTGGTCCAGTTGGCTCCCCCCAGCTCAGCGCTGGCAGCTACTTCCGAGGTGGATGCCTGTGGCCCTGCAGGCAACATGGGCAGAGAGATTGTCAGTTCAGTTCACAGGCAATGTGGCTGTGAGAAAGACAAGGAAAAATACACAGTCTGCCCAAGATGTGCCCTCATCTCTGAAAGATGGGATTCTACTGATCAAGATCAGATTCCTATCCTAGAAGCAGATCTTCCGCTAATTAGGCACATTAGCTTTGTGCAAGGTCGGGTGTAAAATAACTTTCATTTCACTCATCTCAGAAGATGGGGCTGATGAGGGCAAGCGGATCTGGCCCTCATAACAAGAGCTATGATATTCAG
This sequence comes from Nanger dama, assembly GCA_917880005.1. Taxonomy (NCBI): domain Eukaryota; kingdom Metazoa; phylum Chordata; class Mammalia; order Artiodactyla; family Bovidae; genus Nanger; species Nanger dama. The sequence continues at coordinate 29,954,443 of CAKJTW010000003.1, forward strand.
TTCTTCAGGAAGACATTCCCAGTGCTGCAGCTGGATTCGCCCCAAACGATGATTTTATAGAGTGTTCTTTTTTAAAAAAAAAAAAAAATCTTTTCAACTTCACTAGAGAATACAAGCGTTGCCTAAACCTACCCCTAAGCCCAGACGAACAGACATAACGAATTCCCAGACGCACAGACTTGGCAATGACTGCTTCACCCCCGAAAAGTTGCTTTGCACTAAGCGTTTCTGACACTAATGTTCATGCTTAAGCAAACACATTACTTAGACAGAGAATGGCTCTGTCAGCCTGCCCAGGCTGCTCGGCACCATGGGAGCTGCAGCTGCACGGGGTCTCATTCAACCAGGCTTGGAGATCCAGTCTCAGAGACACATACGGAGACCCTCAGGTTCACACGCTTTTACCCATCACACACAATTGGCATCAAACAGCTGACTTTAAGAACCTAGGGACAGAGAGAAAACTTGACTGATTATTAATAAGCCTGAAATATTTGTGTCATTCTTTTTCTCTTTCCTTGACATGAAAATATCCACATTTGTGACAAAAAGACCCTGTTGGAGAATCAAAGGATTTCTAGAGGAAATTCTACTTGGGACCATTTTTTAATCTTTTCCACTGAAGTTGATTTCTTGGAGCATCTGTGTTCACATTAGCATTTCGGTCTGGGGCTATGAATTATGCTGTCAGAGGGAGTTTCACACTGGGTTTGTTACCTGGATACCCACAAATATGCTTGGTCTGTTTGCATAAATCTGAAAAACCTTCCTTGTCCTTAGGAAACCAGGCCATTCTACATATTAGGAAGAGGACAGTGAGTCCAAGCTCCTGTCGGTGCTCTGGGCCATAAGGGGAACAGTGCCCGGATAAATAACTGTAGCACGGAGACCAATCCATTCTGGACTGGGTGGCTGTATTCCATTCATAAGGAGGTAAACTTTCCTGCCTGGAGAAACGGGACTGAGTGCGCCATTAGACATGCCTAAGGACAAGCTTAAGACTAAGTCATGTCTGCTTACAATCACAGCCATCGCTACTAAGAAGTTCCTCCACGTGGTGCGCACGATGCCAGAAAACAGCCCCGTTGATGTACAGACAAGACGCAGGGACCAAAGGAGACAAGAGCGAAGTAGGCACCGGAGGGATAACAGCATTATTTTATGGCAAAAATCCTGGACCACCTGCACACTGAGGGGGGCTACCAGGAGACTTGCTTAGAGATGATTCCACCCATTCTTCTCTCATCGGGTCAGACTCCAGCATGTGCTTCTGATGATGCCCCACATATGTCATTTTCACTCTCTTCATAGCCTGCTTCCCCGCAGCCCAACTCCCGGAAGCTGCCTGGGAGTGAGGGTGATCACATTAAGCTCAGGACCATGGGAGGCACCAGACTCCCAGCAGCCTGGTGAAGAAGATGCCTCTGGGGGCTTCCTACCCATAGATGCACGCCCCAGATGGCTGTTGTCAATCTCCATCACCCAAATCCCTCCAGGTTAAGGCCCTCGGGATCGACTCCCATAAGGGGGAGAGGAAGAAAGGCAGCCCACACTGAGGGCGCCAGCTGCTGGAGTGTCGGTTCCTTGCTGCTGGTGCCAGGCAGATGTTCTACTTGTCGCCTCTGCTCACTCATTTCCTCCTTCTCTCACAGCAGCTTGATTTTATCTAGTTCAGGGTGTCTTCAAGTATGATCCAGGGTCACTGACAGAAAGGTCATCTAGAGCGCCTGGTAACATGTAGGTTCAGAATGTCTGAGTGTGGGGCCTGGTTGTTCTTTCAGCAGGCACTTCAGATGATTTTCATGCACATGAAAACTTAAGAATCACTGAAGTTCTTTGGCCACTGCATTTCTATTTTTAAATTCACTTATTGAAGTATAATTGGCTTACAATGTTGTGCTAATTTCAGCTGTACAGCAAAGTGATTCAGTTTTATAATATATATATTTATATATATATACACATGTATATACATATATATGTATGTATGTACATGTATATACATGTGTATATATATATATATATATACACACACACTCTTTTCATATTCTTTTCCATTGTTTATCATAGGATATTGAATATAGTTCCCTCTGCTATACAGGAGGATTTTGTTGCTTATCCAATCTATAAATAATAGCTTGCATCTGTTGTCCTGAAACTCCCAATCCATCCTTGGCAATTACCAGCCTGTTCTCTATGTCCATGGGTCTGTTTCTGCTTCATTGATAAGTCTGTGTCATACTTTAGATGCCACATATAAGTGATATCATATGGTATTTGTCTTTCTCTTTCTGATTAACTTCACTTAGTATGATAATCTCTAGGTCCACCCATGTTACGGGCATTATGTCAGTTTTTATGGATGAGCAGTATTCCATTGTATATATGTTTATTTGGACCCCAGAAGAACTGAATAATCATTCATCAGTTTACACACCACTGTCATTATCCATTTAGTCTCTTTACTAAAGTATAATTGACATACAAAGACTGCTTATGTTTAAAGTATACAATTTTTATAAGTTTTGATATATGTATATATAGACAGATGTGTATGTATATCACCACAATCAAGATAAACTAAACGTTTCCTATTCCCTTCTCCAACATGGATACTGACCTGAACTTCTATGTATCTTTCCAATCTACCTCCTCACATTAGATATATATTCTTAAAAATATCCTGTGTTGCCACTTGTGTGTGTGTGTGTGTGTTCTTACTTCACAAATATGGTTCTGTGCTATGGAATTCATTCTGCTTCTTACCTATTTTCTTCATCATTAGGCTTTGGCGACCCATCCTTATTACTCTATACAAATCTCCTTTACTACCTCACACTAGCCTAGTGGCCCATCCTGTTTATGCTTAATAAAGTCACTGCTTTATTAATAAACACTAGGTTGCCTCCAAGTCCTTGCTAACACACACTCACACACATGTTGGTGCACCATGATGAACATCCTTAATGCGTATCATTGCGATCTTCGCATTCAAGTTTCACTGGGCGCATACTCAGGGCTGAGACTGCATCTTCTACTTCTCTAGAACTGATTGCAGAGTGGTTCCACCAGTTCACACTCCACTCACCGTGTACCTCAGCTGTTCTTGATAGTATCTAGCTTTCTGAGAAGTGACCTCACATTGATGCTTTAATTTGCATTTCTCTGATGGCTAGTGATGATGGGAATCTCTATAAACTTATTGGCCATTCAGAGGTTTCCCTTTCTATTGGTGAAATCCCCTCTTACCATGCACCAAATTCCAGTCAATAGCTAGGTCTATTTCTGGGTTCTCTATTCTGTGCCATTGATTAACTTGCCTTTTTCCCTTTTTAAAATCATGTCTTTGTGATGGCATCTTTTTATTTACTTTTGAAAATTAGCTGCTTGTGAATGTTTATTCTTCTATACACAGCTTAAAACCAGTTTTTCAAAGTCCCTCAAATTGTAGGAAGGGTATTTTACTGAAATTACATTGGATCTATAATTTGTAAAAAAGTGATATTCTTAAAATACTAAACCATACCATATAATTGAAGTAACACACCATTTTTTTCAGGTCATTGTTTATGTTCATTCTTGGAATTTAATTTTTACAAAAAAACATCTTGTGCATTTTTGTTAGATTATTTTCTAGACAATTAAGAAATTAAAATTTTCCTTCCCCAATTCCTCTGTTATTCTTATTTTTACTTGACTAAACTGTTCCTTCACCCCAATCTTTTAACTTCTTATTTTTTATGGCTTCTTGGTCTCTCTGCTTTCCTGGCTTCCAGCCCTCATTCCTCTGCCTCTTTAATTCTACTTCCTCATCCCATTCCATTGACCTGTAGCTACCTGGTCACTAGGTGTGACAATTTAGAAATTCTTTGTTCAGTGGGATTTAGAGGTGTTACCTAAAGCCAAGTTTGACATGTAGCTCAGGATGCCAATGAGGCTTATATCTGAGGTAAACTGTAACTTGTCTGGAGGTAAAAACAGGATCTTTGACCTGCTTACCCAGCTCTAGGTCATGGAATTGACATGAAATTGGATTTGTTTCATAGTGAATCAGAAAAAAAAAAATTGGCTCCTGCAATGTAAAATTCAAATCATACTCACCTAAATAATGAAGGCGGTTATGATCTCACACAACAGGAAATCTGGAGGTAGTGCCACGCTTGGTAGAGAAGTTCAATGAGGTCATGTTGGCCTTTCTTCAGGCCTTTCCTTCACAGTTGCAAGATAGCTGCCACGGTTCTAAACATAACAGCCTCACTTTACCACATCTAAGAAGTGAGAGGTTAGGGGTACAAGAGGCTAAAGAGAGCTCTCTCCTTACACTTTTTTCTCCTTCCATCAAGGACAGAAATCTTTCCCAGAAGCCCCCTAGAGATATCTTTCTAGCTCATTAGCCAGAACAACGTGGCAATCCATTGCTGGACAAATGGAATAAGATTGCCATGATTCATCTAGATCAATTCATGATTTAGTCTCCACACTGGGCATTATGCCAACCAAACAAAATTAATGTTCTGGAAGCAGAGAACACATGAAGAATGGCCCTTGGGTAGAAAACTAACAAAGGTGTGAATGGGAAAATATTTGAGGTAATATCATCCATGTTCTTCAATCATAGGGACTTGAAGTTGGAGTTTCTCACTTAAGGATTTAGCAATATTGATCAAGGACCTGTTACAGTGGGCACTGGAAATACCATGATGAACAGTTTAAGAAACTGTCATGCTGTAATATTGTGTGGGAGGAAACATTAAATGAATGTTCCCATAAAAATATAAAGTTACCAATTTACTGAAGTGTTATGAAGGACAGGCACAGGGAACTAGGAGAGTAGAGAAGGAGGACACATATTCTGAAGCAGCAATAATTCTTTTACATCACAGTGAGAAGACACGCAGGTCCTAGGAAGATTAGGGGCCCAGCAGAAGCCTACCGTTGTTGTGAAAGGAGAGGAATCTCGAGGCAAGTAGCTGGGGCTCTATAATTCAGCGGTGGGCTCCAGCCTGTTGAGCTCTAATAGCCAGACAGAAACAAAGGCATATTACTGCTTCCCAGTCCAGGGAGCAGACTTGTTTAGCTATCTCACAGCAGAGGTCAAAGGGAACTAAAGGAAGCTAGATGGATTTAAGGACCTTGTCTCTTCTCTCTGCCACAAGGTCCCTGATCCACAGACCTCTCCTCAGGTATCCAGATACATCTTGGAGGAAAGAAGCAAAGGCCTAACATTTATGCCCAAAGCACTGAGATCTCTAAAGAAATATTCCAGGTATTAAGTCTGCATAAAATGAATGGATTGGGCAAATAGTGAAGTTCTTTTACACTTCTCCAGAAGAAACTGTGAGGGAAACTAGAGCACATAACTAAAAATTAAACACATTTTTACTGCAACTGAGTTAGTGAGAGTATATTTGAATTCCTCAAAACAACATTGTGAGGAAAGTACTATTATTGACTCCATTCTGTAGAGAAGGAAATTGAGGCTTAAATAAGATCAGTAACTTATCTAACCCTTGAGAAGGAAATGGCAACCCACTCCCGTATTCTTGCCTGGAGAATTCCATGGACAAGGGAGCCTGGCAGGCTATAGTCCATGGGGTCACAAAGAGTCAGACATGAGTGGGCAACTCTCACTCACTCACTCAACTTATCTAAGGACATGTAGTTAATAAGTGTCTGATCCTGAATTTGAACCCAGTGTGACTTCAAAAACTTCATGTTTTTAAACACCTGCACCTCTATAAGGTGCTAAGGGCAAAAATAAGTACAGATAAGCTTTCAAGATTATGTAGAGAAGGAAAAGATGACTTCTAGAAATGGAGGACCCAAGAAAACTTATGGAAGACAAAGTGATTGATTCCACCTTATCATCACTGCTGTCCATCTTTCCCTTTTTAAAATCCAATGGTAGTGAGTTGTCAGTCGATGTTGGCTAACTTCACATCTGAAATACTTGTGTGTTTCTGTCTGCTTTTCTTTGGGTGTTTCTATTCATGTGATCCTGTCTTTTGGTAGCCCCCAGTACATGTGAGTTGAGTGCATGACATTATGTGTACTAAGTCATACAGACTTCAGATGACCTCTTCTTTCGGAAGGGATTTACCATCCCCACATTGTCCAGATGGAATGGTAGCTGATCATGTTATTCCAATTAGTGATTTGCTGAGTCAAGTTTGAATTATAGCTCTGGTAAGTCTCAGTCTTCCACTGGTTTGTCTCTGACTTCCTGGACTTTCAACAAAAAACCCATTGTATTCTGCAAGGCCCTACCCCCAGTGGGTACTAAACTCTAATTACAGTCTTACAGGACTGCTGAAAAACTTCAGCTTTTCAGGGGCAGGTTTTCCACTTGCACTGTAAAACCCCTGTTCGGAACAGCCAGCCCCAGCATTAGGCAAAAGTTCTCAGAGGGAAACAGGCTGTATTCTTGAGGGCTTTCCAAGTATTTCACCAAAACTCTGCTGGCTTCCCTTGATCCTTTGCAGCCCTCTGCCAGACTGCACTGCATCCTCCCTTGGGATTCTCAGTTCAGTTCAGTTGCTCAGTTGTGTCTGATTCTTTGTGACTTCATGGACTGTAGCAAACCAGGCCTACCTGTCCATCACCAATTAAGAAGAGGTGGCAAGAATACACAGAAGAAGTATACAAAAAGATCCTCTCAATCCAGATAATAATGATGGTATGATCACTCAACAAGACTCAGACATCCTGGAACGTGAAGTCAAGTGGGACTTAGGAAGCATCACAACAAAGCTGGTGGAGGTAATGGAACTCCAGCTGAGCTATTTCAAATCCTAAAAGATGATGCTGTGAAAGTGTTGCACTCAATATGCCAGCAAGTTTGGAAAACTCAGCAGTGGCCACAGGACTGGAAAAGGTCAATTTTCATTCTAATTCCAAAGAAAGGCAATGCCAAAGAATGCTCAAACTACCTCACAATTGCACTCATCTCACACGCTAGTAAAGTAATGCTCAAAATTCTCCAAGCCAGGCTTCAACAGTACATGAAATATGAACTTCCAGATGTTCAAGCTGGTTTTAGAAAAGGCAGAGGAACCAGAGATCAAATTGCCAACATACACTGGATCATCAAAAAAGCAAGAGAGTTCTAGAAAAACATCTACTTCTGCTTTATTAACTATGCTAAAGCCTCTGACTGTGTGGATCACAACAAACTAGAAAATTCTTCAAGAGATGGGAATACCTGACCACCTGACCTGCCTCCTAGAAATCTGTATGCAGGTCAGGAAACAACAGTTAGAACTGGACATGGAACAGCAGACTGATTCCAAATCAGGAAAGGAGTACGTCAAGGCTGTATATTGTCACCCTGCTTATTTAACTTCTATGCAGAGTATATCATGAGAAACACTGGGCTGGAAGAAGCACAAGCTGGAATCAAGATTGCTGGGAGAAATATCAATAACCTCAGATATGCAGATGACACCACCCTTATGACAGAAAATGAAGAAGAACTAAAAAGCCTCTTGATGAAAGTGAAAGAGGAGAGTGAAAAAGTTGGCTTAAAATTCAACATTCAGAAAACAAAGATCATGGCATCTGGTCCCATCACTTCATGGAAAATAGATGGGGAAATAATGGGAACAGTGACAGATTTTATTTGGGGGCTCCAAAATCACTGCAGATGGTGACTGCAGTCATGAAATGAAAAGAAGCTTCCTCCTTGAAATGTTATGATGAACATAGACAGCATATTAGAAAGCAGAGATATTACTTTGCCAACAAAGATCCATCTAGTGAAAGTTATGGTTTTTCCAGTAGTCATGTATGGTTGTGAGAGTTGGACTATAAAGAAAGCTGAGTGCCAAAGAATTGATGCTTTTGAACTGTGGTGTTGGAAAAGACTCTTGAGAGTCCCTTGTGCTGCAGGGAGATCCAACCAGTCCATCCTAAAGGAAATCAGTCCTGAATATTCACTGGAAGGACTGATGTTGAAGCTGAAACTCCAATATTTTGGCCATCTGATACAAAGAGCTGACTCATTTGAAAAGAACCTGGTACTGGGAAAGATTGAAGGTGGGAGAAGGGGATGACAGAAGATGAGATAGTTGGATGGAATCACCGACTCAATGGACATGAGTTGGGATTCTCAGCCTCCTGCAAAAGCCCTGAGTAAAAAATGCATGAAGAAGCAGCTCTTTCCTCTCATTTCCCCCTTTCCAGTGCCTGAGCTTTTCCAGTTTTCCTTACTTCAGTAGCTTTCTGATTCCTTCAAAGAAATCATTTCTGTATTTCATTTATTTGCCTTTTCTAACTGTTCTATTGGGAGTACTGTTCTGCTGATGGCAATTCCATCCACCCAGGAGAGGAAGCAATTGAGATGGAAAGGGTGGGTGGGTTTGACTACGGGAAGTAACCTGCTCCAAAGAGCAGCAGTGAACTTCCTGTCACCAAATCCAGTGTTTTGTTTCTTTATCCTTAACCTCATTGATTATTCTGTATTATCTGGCTCCTTCTCAGAGACTCTGAACTCTTCCTATTATTTTTCCATTGCTACCCAGGTGGCACCAGTGGTAAAGAACCTGCCTGCCAGTGCAGGAGACTTAAGAGATACAGGTTCGATCCCTGGTTCAGGAAAATCCCTTGGAGAAGGAAATGGCAACCCACTCCAGTAATCTTGCCTGGGAGAATCCCATGGACAGAGGAGCCTAGCGGGCTACAGTCCATGGGGTTGCACAGAGTTGGACATGACCTAAGCAACTTAGCACGGCACGGCAGTTTCTCCTCTAGGTCCTCCTTCACTTTTCTTTGTGTAATACAAGTTTCAGCAATCATCACTCTTTCTCATCTACATACTCTTTCCTGCAGATCAACATTCTCTGGGCTTCAGCAGCCACCTCTATGTTGACAACTCCTGATTATACGCTAAAAGCCCTGCCTTGACTCTGAAACTCCAGTCTTACTGAAATAGTCACTTAGCTATAACCACCTGGATGAGAGGAAGGATTAAAGATGGGGGCGCGGAGAAAGGGGAGCAATTTGCAATATCTCCTTAAAAGGGAAGAAGAGGCACAAATGATCTGAAAAGCAGGGGCAATATCTGTCTGGGAAAGCAGAGCACTGATACGAAGAATGCGAGACAGGTTTAGAGGAGAAATTGTATAAAGACAATTTTCTTTAGAGCAGTTTTAGATTCATAGCAAAATTGACAGGAAGGTACAGGGATTTCCCATGCATTTCCTGCCCCGGCATATGCATAGCTTCTTCCATTATCAACATGTCCCAGCAGAATTGTACATTGTTATACCTGGTGAACCTACACTGACACATCATAATCACCCAAAGTTTACATCAGAATTCATCCTTGGTGTGCATTCTATGGGCTTGAACAAATGTATAATAACATGTATCTGTCATTATAGTATCATACACTGCCCTGGAAGTCCTCTGTGCTTCTATTTATTTCTCCCCTCCCATCCCCTCCCCAGACTCTTAGCAACCAGTGATCTTTTTACTATCTCTGTAGTTTTGCTTTTCCAGAATGCCATACAACTAGAATCATACAACACGTAGCCTTTTCAAATTGGCTTCTTTCACTTAGTCATATGCATTTAAGATTCCTCCATGTCTTTTCACAGCTTGATAACTCATCTCTTCTCAGTGCTAAATAATATTCTATTGTCTGGATGTACCATGGTTTATTTACCTATTTACCTACGAAAGGACATCTTGGTGGCTTCCAGGTTTTGGCAATCAAGGACAAAGCTGCTATAAACACCTGTGTACAGTTTCTGTGTGGATAGAAGTTTTCAACTCCTTTGGGTAAATGCCAGAGTGAGAAATTGCTAGATCACATGATAAACTATGTTTAGTTTTGTAAAAAACTACCAGATTGCCAAAGTAGCTGTACCATTTTACATTCCCAGTAGCAATGTGTAAGAGTGCTTGTTGCTCCAGTCCTTGCCAGTATTTGGTATCATCAGTGTTCTGAGTTTTGGCCATTTGAATAGGTGTGAAGCAGTATCTCAATTATTGCTTTAATTTGCATTTCCCTGATGATAAATGGCATCCGGTCCCATCACTTCACGGGAAATAGATGGGGAAACAGTGGAAACAGTGTCAGACTTTATTTTGGGGGGCTCCAAAATCACTGCAGATGGTGACTGCAGCCATGAAATTAAAAGATGCTTACTCCTTGGAAGAAAAGTTATGACCAACCTAGATAGTAGATTCAAAAGCAGAGACATTACTTTGCCGACTAAGGTCCATCTAGTCAAGGCTATGGTTTTTCCTATGGTCATGTATGGATGTGAGAGTTGGACTGTGAAGAAGGTTGAGCACCGAAGAATTGGTGCTTTTGAACTGTGGTGTTGGAGAAGACTCTTGAGAGTCCCTTGGACTGCAAGGAGATCCAACCAGTCCATTCTAAACGAGATCAGCCCTGGGATTTCTTTGGAAGGAATGATGCTAAAGCTGAAACTCCAATACTTTGGCCACCTCATGTGAAGAGTTGACTCATTGGAAAAGACTTTGATGCTGGGAGGGATTGGGGGCAGGAGGAAAAGGGGACGACAGAGGATGAGATGGCTGGATGGCGTCACTGACTCGATGAATGTGAATCTGAGTGAACTCTGGGAGTTGGTGATGGACAGGGAGGCCTGGCGTGCTGTGATTCATGGGGTCCCAAAGAGTCGGACACGACTGAGTGACTGAACTGAACTGATGATAAATGATGTGAGGTACTTTTCCATATATTTATTTGCTATCTATATATCTTTTTTGGTGAGGAATCTGTTAAGGTCTTTGGCCCATTTTAAAGACTTTTTTGTGTGAGCCATTTTTAAAGTCTTTATTTATTACAATATTGCTTCTGTTGTTTATGTTCTGGTTTTTGGCCATGAAACACATTGGATCTTAGCTCCTTGACCAGGGATTGAATTCACCCCTCCTGCATTAGAAATCTAGGTCTTAACCACTGGACCACCAAGTAAGTCCCTTTGGCCCATTTTAAAAGTCAGACTGTTTCTTCATTGTTTGTATACTTTGGACAACAATCCTTTATTAGGTATCTTTTGCAAATATTTCTATTTGTGGCTTGCTTTTTCAAAATCTTGACATTATCTTTTGCAGAAGTTTTTAACTTTAGTAATGTCTGGATTACCAATTATCTCTTTCATGGATTATGGCTTTGGCGTTATACTTAAAAGTTATTGTCAAGTCATGCTCAAGGATATCTAGGTTTTCCCCATGTTATCTTCTAGCTGTGAATTTTACATTTCGGTCTATGATACATTTTGAATTAGTTTTTGTGAAGAGCATAAGACCTATGTTTAGAATCATTTTTTTTGGTATGTGAGTGTCCAGTTGTTCATTATGGAAAGGAATGTTTTTGCTGGATGGTATCGCCTTTGTCAAAGATCAATTGACTAGATTTATGTGGGTGTATTTTTAGGCTGTCTATTCTTTCCTCAGTACCACAGTGTTTTGACAACTATAGCTTTATAGTAAGCCCTGAAGTCAGGTAGTGCCAGTCCTCTAATTTTGTTCTTCTCCTCTAATATTGTACTGACTATTTTGAGTCTTTTGCCTTTTCCAGTTTGTCAATATCTACAAAATAGCTTGCTGGGATTTTTATTGGGGTTGATCCCAATCTATCGATCAAGTGAAGTCTTACATCTAGACAATATTAAGTCTTCTTATTTGTGAACATGGAGTTTCCATGTTATTTGCTCCATGTTATTTAGTTCTTTGATTTCACTCATCAGAGTTTTGCAAATTTCCTCATGAAGATCATGCACATATTTTGTTAGAGTTATAGCTAAATATTTAACTTTGGAGGCTGTTAATGTATGTGGCATTGTGTTTTAAATTTCAAATTCCTCTTGCTCATTGCTTGTATATATATATATAGGAAGGAAACTGACTTTTTGTATGTTAACCTTAAACACTGCAACATTGCTATAATCACTTCCTAGCTCTAGGCTCTAGGAGTTTTTGTTGTTGTTACTGTTGATTCATATTTTCTACATAGATGATCATGTCATCTGTGAATAAAGACAATTTTATTTAATCCTTCCCAATCTGGATACCTTTTGTTCCCTTTCCTCATCTTACTGTATTAGTAAGGGCTTCCAGCATGGTGCTGAAAAGGAGTCGTGAGAGGGGACATTCTTGCCTTTTTCCTGATCTTGGTTGGGAAGTTATTAGTTTTTTATCGTAAGTATCATATGACATTAGTTGTTGGGTTTTTGTAGATATTCTTTGTCAAGTTGAGGAAGCTCTCTATTCCTGGTTCACTGGGGACTTCGGTCATGACAAAGAATAATATTAAAGCACAAAGAGGGAGAAAAGTAAAGGGAAGAAAATAATGAAAATGCAATTTTCCAGAGATTTTTAAGAGACCGATATAAAATCATTGGGGCTTCCCAGGTGGCACTAGTAGTAAAGAACCCACTTGCCAATGCATAAGACATAAGAGAAGGGGGTTTGATCCTTGGGCTGGGAAGATCCCCTGGAGGACAGCATAGCAACCCTCTCCAGTATTCTTGCCTGGAGAATCCCATGGACAGAGGAGCCTGGTGGGCCACAGTCCACAGTGTCAGACACGACTGAAGTGACTGAACATGCACACATGAAATTATAAGATTTATAAAGTTCTGAGGACAGTTGTTACAAAGGAAAAGTTCATTTTAACTTATAATATGTGAATACCTTGAAAGTATACATATCATAAGGTCAGTAATTCAAATGAGTAAAGAAAAATTATTTAATAAATAATGTTGGAATAAAACTATTTAATAAAATGTGTTGGAATAATTGGTTACATGTCTGGGAAAAATATATTCACATCTAAAATTTCAGACCAGGATAAATTTCAGAGAGATAAAATATTAAAAGTAAAAAAATAAACCATCAGTTTACAAAAATAAGCCATAAGTTATTTTTTACAATCTTATTCTGGGAAAGCCTGACAGAAAACATAGAAGCCATAAAATAAAAGGATTTCTAAGTACCAATAGTTAAAAGACAAAGAACAAATTGGAAAAATAGGTGCAGCCAAAATCACAAATAAACCACTAGCTGTTCTACTGTATAAAAGCTCTTAAGAATCAATAAATATTAAAAAATCAAAAATAAGAAGATCAATTGCTTACTAGACACAAAATGGCTAAGAGTATAAAGGATTTATAGGACTGAAATACAGATCGTCCTTCAATATATAAAAAGATTCTCAATCTTATTTATAAGAGAAATACAAATTAAAACTATACTGAGACACCAGTGTTCAGTTATCACAGTTAAAGTTGATAGCACATTATATTAGCAAAGATGTGAGACAGGCACCTTCAACATTACTGGGAGGGCTTTAAATTGGTACCATCTCTAAAAGGGGAAATTTAGCAATCAAAAAAAAATATAAATACTCATCTTCTTGTATCTCATATTTCCTCTTCTAGGACTTTATTCTTAATACAAATTTGCTGATGTGTAAAATAATATATTAACTTCAGCATTGTATGTGATGACAAAATCTGGACAAAAACTGGAAATAGAACTGCCATATGACCCAGCAATCCCACTGCTGGGCATACACACCAAGGAAACCAGAATTGAAAGAGACACCTGTACCCCAATGTTAATCACAGCACTGTTTACAATAGCCAGGACATGGAATCAACCTAGATGTCCATCGGCAAATGAATGGATAAGAAAGCCGTGGTACATATACACAAGGGAATATTCAGTTCAGTTCTGTGGGGAGGTGGGAGGGAGTTCAGGATGGGGGACACATGTACACCCATGGTTGATTCATATCAATGTATGGAAAAACCCACTACAACACTGTAAAGTAATTAGCCTCCAATTAAAATAAAAAAATAAAAGCACATCTATCTATGAGAGAACGGGCTTAAAAATATGCTTTATTCATGCGTTAGAGTGTAATAAAATGCAGCTATGACAAGGAATGAAGTAGCTTTTTATGCAGAGACATGGAGCATCCCCAGAACGTATCAAGTGAAAATGTCAAGGTGCACAAAAGTGTGTGTAGCATGCTACTCTGTGTAAAACTTCTCACAGAATAATATATGTGTGTACTTATGCATTTGGATATGTTGAAAACAACTCTGGAAGGGTATATAAGAAACTAGAGTTTAATTTTTCCTAGACAAGGAACTGGGTAGCTGAAGACCATGGGTGGAAGCGAGATTTCTCACTATAGTCCTTTGTGCCTCTTGAATTTTAAATCATATGTCTACATCTTCCTAATAAAAAATCAAAGTACATAATATTTTTAGGAAACTAAACTTTTTTTTTTAAACTAAGCGTATTTTAAAAACTTCAGTGATGTCAGATAGAAAGTGGTTTGCTAGATAGATTTCCACCAGGAGGAGGTGGCAGGGAAACTGGACAGCTTTTATAGAACACAGTTTAATAAATGAAGTGGTTACAGAAGGGAGAGTGGTGGGGGGAGGGTGGAAGAGGGGTAGGGAATTAAGCTACTAAATATAAAGTAAGTTACAAAGGGGTAATGTACAGCACATGGAATATAGCCAATAATTTATAGCAACTTTATATGGACTATAATCTATAAAAATATCAAATCACTATGTTGTACACCTGAAACTAATATAATATCGTAACTCAATTATACTCCAACAATAAGAAAGAAAGAAAAGTTTGAGAGTTTTCTTGACTGAGAAAAGAAAACACAACACACACAGGGCCCTCCTCACATTGTCAGTTTCCTCTCATACCTTGCCTACAAAAAGCTTTTCTCCTTTGCTGTGTCCCCAGAGCCCCACACGTTTCCTGCCTCTCTGCGGCTGGCTCTTGCTGCCGTCTGACCTCAGTGACCTTCACGGAGTCAACGAGGGTGAGAGTGGCATTGCTGAAAAATGCCTGGACCTTCACAACTCTGGACAAGCAGCTCCAATTGACTGCACATGTGTACTTGTGTGCTCACTCTTTGGTGCATCCGTGATGTCCCTTTTTCTGCTGAATTTTCTAAGGACTCAGGTAACAGCAGGGGCTCCTGTACATTTAACTGCTTTCTCAAGGTGGTGCTCCAGAAACCTCCCATTTCCCTGCAAGTTCCTGGAGATGTAGAACAGAAAGGATCCTCCTTTTATTAACTCTGCTTTTGCTTTCCTTGACAGACCCTCACTCTAACCATCTTCCGCCAGCATGGATTTAGGGGACTATGACTTGGTTTGAGTCTCAGTGCTGCACTGCTATCTGTGTTAACCATAAGCAAGTCAATTAATATTTGTAAAATTAGGGCTTTGGAACAGACTGTCTTCATCTCTTTCCATATCGAAACCCTATGACCCAGGGAGAAAACTCTCCCTTTCCCACACCTCCTTAGGATGGAAATAGGCCTCGTTCTTTCTATTAAAGTAGCATCGATTATTCAACCATCTTGCAGAGTCTACAGAATAAGAATTTTTAATCTAGATAGTTAATAGCTAGTTCTAAAAGACTAATATACATGGATTTAAAGTTTCAGAAAACTATAAAAACGAATAACAGAAGAACTCAGGTGTCTGTGAGAATTTAGTGTGGTAAACAAGTCATTTCAGATCAGTAGGAAGAATACAGATTATTTAGTCCATATGTTAATGAGACAACTCATTGGCAAGTCAGGAAAAAAGTTTAGATCCCTGCCTTACACTACAAAGCAAATTCTATATGACTTGAAAATATAAATGTAAAGAAACAAAAGAGGATAGAAAAAACAAGGTAATCTTGGAATGAAGGATACTTTTCTACCCATGAATCAAAAGAAACAATAAGAAAATTGTAGGTATACTGATTCCTTAAAAGAAAATAAAACATCTGTGTCTACATATTCAGAGTTATGAAAAACTAAAAAAGAATTCACAACATATATGGCAGCAAAGGGTTAATATCTTTACATCATGAAGAGCTCAGAAATTAAGGAAAAGACGAAAAACACGTGGAAAAATACAGTTGAGACACTGTCAGGCAGGTTACACAAAAAGGTGAAATGCAAATAACCGAAAAATGTGAAAATTATTTTACCTCACTAGGAATATATGAAATGCCAATTAAAATAAAAATGAAAATACCTTTTAACCTATAAAACTAGAAAAGTTTGAAAAGAACGATAATAACTAGTGTTGATGAGGGCGTGAGATAATAGGTACTTTCATATACTTTAAAGAGAATGTAAATTGGTTCAGAGTTTCTGGAGGGCAATTTGGCAAATTGATATAGCATTTTAAAATGTGCATATTGACACTTAAATGCTCACATCTAAGAAAATATCCTAAGGAAATAAATGCACAAAAAATGCCTCCACAAGAATGTTCTTTACTGTGTAATTTAGAATAATCAAAAATTGGCAAACCTAAATATTTTCCATAGGGGAATAGAAAGCTGTGTAATAACATTATTAAAAATGGACAGAGATGTCCTCAACATACTCAACAAAAGATTATGTAATGTAATATATGTATATGTATATATAATATATACATCTATTTTTTATATTAAAACAAAATCTGGAATGCCAAATGTTAATAATTATCACCTCTGGATGTTTTGACTAATATGTAATCTTTGTTTTCTTGTTTATACTTATCTGTATCTTCTGATGATTCAAAAATAATAACCATTTAAAATGTTTTATCATTAAAAGAAACAATAAAACCCTATCCTTATTTCCTAAACTCATGTGCAATCCTTAGAGATGCAAAGAAAACAATTTAGATGAGTGACGCATATATTTCCGTGGCAGGGCTTCTGTTACCATGGAAAAGTGCATGTCCGAGACTAAACAACTGTGTGTCTGTCAAATGTCTCAGCAAGATTTGCTTCCTCTAGCAGATGGAAAGCTGAATTTTCCATGAACATCCCACAAAATTGCCACTTTACCAGGTGGGTTCCAGCAATAATATTTTGAACAAGATCCATCATGGAAATGGTCTTTGATTTCCATTTTCCATAGGGAAAGACGTCTAAGGCAAAAGCAATATACGGTTGTTCTATCTCACTCACTCTATCCACTCCACTTGTTGGATTATTCACTCCCCTTCTTCCTTTGTCTCTCTCCCTCTTCTTTTTCTTTTCTTTCTTCTACTGTTCCCCACTCCTCCTTTTCCTTTTCAGCCACTCTTTCTCCAGACGTTTCCTGCAAGATTTCCAGATGCCAAGCACCGGGCGAGACACTGAAAGCAGCTTCAGAATCATCACAAGGGCTTGAGAACCAGTACTTCTCCACCTCCCTGTGGGTGATGGCAGTTCTAAGGCAAAATAGTGATGTCAAGATTTCAAGACTTCATAGTGAAATACTGGCCTTGACACTGTTACTAGAGTTTAAAATCTTCAGAATTCATAAAATTTAAAACATCAGTGAAATAATATGTGCAGTACTTTTCAAAAGCATGCATTTACAAGCCTCTTTCAAAACATTAAGCAATTGTGTTAATTATTCAAGATATAAATATTAATATAGTGTTAAGCTATTATAGACTAGAAGAAAAATTAATAAAACATGGAAAATGAGCACTCATAAAGTGAGAATTTAATTAAATTTGAAAAAAGTACATGAAATACCATTGTATTAGTATTTGATTTTTTTAAAAGAGTGCAATTTTTAAAAACATAGTGCTTTAGTGGTGTCATTGTTGAAGTGCCAGTGTGTGTGTGGTCTGTGTGTACGTTATGTTGTGGGGGATGTATGTCGTATATGATGAGTGTGTCTGTGTATACACATGGCATGCATACATGTGTATAGCATGTAGGAGGTCTGTGTGCATGTGTGGTGAATAAGTGGACAACTATGAGGGCTGTATGTTTGGGTGAGGTGTGTGGTATGTGTGTGTGTAGTGTGTGTGGTGTGTGGGCATCTGGGGTGGGAGCTGGCAGAGACTGGCCAAGTTCTCTAACTCTATAGTTTGAATGTAGATCTTTCTCCACCAGATCTGAGCCATCTGTGATCAGAAGGCCATGTTCACGCTCTGTTTATCCACGTAGGGACAAACTGCCACAAGGCCAGCCAGTGCTGGTTGCTGAGGCCAAAAATCTGATAGTGTCAACCTCCAAGTCATTTTGGAGCTGCGAGGTTCAGAAACAGTAGCCACTTGCCTTACTAGAAAGAAACCCCAAAGCATTCTGGGCAGCCCTGAGGAATGTCGGGGAACCAGACTAGGAGGCATCTCAGAGGGGATCCAGTCCAGAGTTTGTCAACCTGAGAATTTCAAATTCTAGTGGGTAGTAAAATCCGTTTAGCGGATTGCAAAGAGCTTTTTCTGAAAAAGTAGAATAGAAAAGTGAATGAACTCATTTATAAAACAGAAACAGATTCACAGAGAACAAACTTCCAGTTGCCAGCAGAGAAGGATAGGAGGAGGGGATCGTTAGGGAGTTTGGGATGGTCGTGTACACACTGCTATATTTAAAATGGATGACCAACAAGGACCTACTGTAGAGCACAGGGAAATCTGCTCAATATGTGGCAGCCTGAACAGGAGGGGAGTTTAGGGGAAAATGGGTACATATATATGTATTGCTGAGTCCCTTTGCTGTCCACCTGAAACTACTATAACATGGCTAATTGGCAATACTCCAATATAAAATAAAAAAAATTTTTAAAGAAAAGCATACATTGCTCTAGTAAGGATAAGCATATATTATTGGAACTCTTGTTTCAATTCTGTGTGTGTATGTGCTGAATTATAAGATTATTTGTTGTCATCAGTTGTAGTCACTTTACATATTTACTTTATATTGAGAAAACAGGAGGTACCAAGGAAAGTGACAGGTCTCCTAAGGTCACTGCTACTAGGGATAGGAGGAGAGTCATTACATGGCATGTGCCAGGGGGCATGTGCCAGGGAGCCAACAGTGAGTCAGTAGACAGAACTTGGTAACGACTTCCCTCTTCCTTTAGTGGAAAATACCACTTTTATAGTCCTTTTCTAAAATATTATGGCTTCTCAAATTTTTTCAAACTTCCTGAAATTTCCAAATGAGAGAATTCAACAAGTCGGTTGGTTGTCAAGTTTCCCTACACCTTGGAAAATTCTAGAGTTCCATGACATTAAGGAGGTCAGAGAGAGTTTGTAGGTGACTCAGTGGTGGTCTGTGGGAAAAACCATTTAAATCCAGAAGCAGTTCATGCCAGTTCAAGTGTCCCCTTTGGGCAGATGGAATTTGAGTCAAGTCAACTGGACATCTTCCTTACTGTTAAAATGTTCTACTTCACACTTATTTCGTTGCTGGTCAGTAAAGTTGTGTCTGACTGCGACACCAGGCTCCTCTGTCCTTCACTGTCTCTCAAAGTTTGCTCAGATTGGCTTCCCTGGTGGTTCAGACAGCAAAGAATCTACCTGCAATGCAGGAGACCCAGGTTGGGAAGATCTCCTGGAGAAGGAAATGGCTACCCACTCCAGTTTTCTTGCCTGGAGAAATACATGGACAGGGGAGCCTGGCGGGCTACAGTCCATGGGTTTGCAAAGAATCGGACATGACTGAACAACTAACACTTTCACTTTCATGCCATTTGCGGGGAGTCAAATGTGATCATTGTGTTAGATGTTTGGGAAAGCACAAGAGTGAGACAGAAGTTATTAACAGCGAGTTTCAATAGTATTTGGTCTGGTTTTTGCATCCTCTCTTAGAGCCAGTTTGCAGGGCCAGGTATGGACACTTAAGGCACTCTTCACCTATACAAGGTGACCCAAGATGCTTCTCTTAGTCTAGCAAGAATTATGTCCTGTGATTATTACATATTTAAAGAATTTTTCAGGTTATGGAAATGCAACAACAGGATACTCCTGGGAACATTAAAATCAGAACAAAACCTGGCACTGGGTGAAACACTATGTCCTGACTTTGTCAGTGTCTTTGTCTGCCCACATAATGACCCCTGTGGCTGGAACTACCCTGTATAGCTCTCTAGTCTAAATCCCGACCACTGTACCCCTCACTCAAGGAGTCCAGCCACACTGGCCTTCTCTCAGGTCTTCAGGCATCCCATGCTTCCTTTTTGCCTTGGTACATGTGGTTCCTTCAGCCTGGAAAACTCCTCCGTCCATTTTTCTCTAAATACACTTGCTCAGCCTTCAGATCTCAGCTCAGTTGTTACTTTCTGGAGGCCAAGTTAGGACCTCTGTGCTAAGTTCCCCCAGCATCGGAGGCCTTGGACTTGCCTGGGGGAGTTCAGATTGTCCTTTTACATTCTTTCGTGGAACTGTTTGATTAGCATTCTTTTCCTCAATTTACAAGCTCCAGGAGGGTAGGGGGTTTTCTGTCTCTCCTTCCCACTTTGTCCCCAGCACCAAGGAGAGTGTTTAGCACATACTTCAGTGCTCAGAAATGATGTGCTGAATAAATATGAGTGAGTCTATAGCCCACATGCAGGAAGCATGTTTCATGTCCATTTCTAACCAAGCGCTATGCTCATGGTTAGGCAACAGGTACTGAATGAGTAAGGCAGCTCGTGAGCAACTTATTTTAATGTTGTGACCAGAGGTGATTCTTCCAGAGAAAGCCCACCTCTATCAAAACCTCTTCATTGCAGGCAGCGTCTATATTCTCAGTGGGCATACTTTGCATTTTCCCGAATAGCCATTTTAAATGCTGTAGTTTCCTCCTGCTGCCTTTTGGTCCCTCAGTAGCTGAAGGCAGAGGGAAGAGAGAGGCCCTTGTTTCTCCTCTTCATTTCTTATTCACTTCGTACAGTGGAGATTCAGACCTGTTGGCATGGGTCTGACAAGTACGTCCCTGTTGCCTAGATTCATCATGCATTGAGGAAGAAGTATTTGGGTGACTGCCTATGGAATATTTAACAGACTACATTTGTGTAGCATTTCACAAAGCACCACTGCCAATGTTAATTTAAACTCTACAATAATGTTAGTGAGAAGATGTGTGCATGCTCAGTTGTTCAGTCGTGTCTGACTCTGCCCACCAAGCTCCTCTGTCCATATTATTTCACAGGCAAGAATACTGGAATGAGCTGCCATTACTTGCTCCAGGGAATTTCCCCCACCAAGGGATCAAATCCACGTCTCTTGCATCTCCTGCATTTACCACTAAGTCACCTGGGAAGCCCTAATGAGAAGATAGCATTTTTCAAATTTCACACACAGTGAAACCCAAATATGTTAAGTGACCTGTTCAAGGTAACAGCAAGTATTTTGGAAAGCGGACTCACACCCAGCTCTTTCAATTCCAGTGTTTCATATTAGTATATAATCCGCTTTTCATGTACCGCTAATACCCATGTTTCATAGGCTTGGTAATACTTCATAATTATTCTTTATATTTTATAGCATTTCTTATTTTTTCAAATATGCTACCTTAATTCATGTGATATAACAACTTCTTGAGGAAGATAGGACAAGTATTCATCCTATTTTTATTTTATTTTAATATTTATTTATTTGGCTGCACCAAGTCTTCATTGCAGCATATGGCAAGGGTCAAACCTGGGGTCCTGCATTGGGAGTGTGGAGTCTTAGCCACTGGACCACCAGGAAGTCCCCATCCTATTTTTATAGCAAAGAAGCAGATCCATAGTGGTTAAAAGACACATCCTAGTAGAATGGCTTCGATCAGATTTTATTTTCTGCTCTCCAGATGACTGTCACAGAATGACTTCCAAAGATGTTCAAGTGCTAATTCTTCAAGCCTGTGACTCTGTTACCTTACACAGCAAAATGTAATTTTTCAATTGTAGATATGATTAATTGAAGAATCTTGAGATACAGAGATTATCCTGAATGATCTGGCTGAGCCAAATATAATCACAAGGAATCTTATATGAGGAGGAGAGTCAGAATCAGAGAATGAGCTGTGATGGTGGAAGGAGAGGTCAT
This sequence comes from Nanger dama, assembly GCA_917880005.1. NCBI lineage: Eukaryota > Metazoa > Chordata > Mammalia > Artiodactyla > Bovidae > Nanger > Nanger dama. The sequence goes on from CAKJTW010000003.1 coordinate 29,976,249, forward strand.
AGAGAGATTTGAAGGTTGCTGTGTCTGAGTGAACTCCAGGAGATGGTGATGAACTGGTAGGCCTGGCGTGCTGCGATTCATGGGGTCGCAAAGAGTCGGACACGACTGAGTGACTAGACTGAACTAAACTGAACTGATGCTGTCAGCTTTGAAGATGGAGGGAGGAGCCACAAGTCAAGGAATGCAGGTGGCCTCTAAAAGAAACCGATACATCCAGAAGAAACAGATTCTGGGATTTCCCTGGCAGTCCCATGGTTAAGACTCTGAGCATCCAATGTAGGGGATGCAGGTCTTGTCGGGGAGCTAAGATCCTGCATGCTGCACGGATGGCCAACAGCAATGACAAAAGAGACAGAATCTACCTCTGAAAGGAACATAGCCCTGCTCATACCTTGATTTTAGGATTTCTGACCTCCAGAACTGAAATTAAAAGGTGCTGTTTTTAAGCTACTAAGTTGCAATAATTTGTTACAGCAGGAATAGGAAACTAACACATCCTTCTAAACAATGATTAACTTCAGCAGGTAAAGAAAAGACCAGGCTATTCCTGGTATATCCTAAACCCCGCGCTTGGAGGGAAAGGCTGTGGCTGGTAAGAGACAGGACTTGGGATGCAGAGAGAAGTCAATAAGCTGCACATCTCTGCTATCTCAGAGGAGATGTGAGGTCCTTGGTTCTTCCTCTAAAGTCTTCTTATCGTCTCTAGGACTTGGGAGGGGGCGGGAAACAGAGGTAGGAGACCCAGCCTACCTCTCTGACCTCGTCTTGGGCCATCTCACTCTCACTCATCACCTTGCAGAGACATGTATCTTCTTCCTGTTCTTAGAAGCCTTGGCACTTCCTGTTTCCTCTGCTCAAAATACTCTCACTCCAGAATTTCACATGGCACCTATCACCACCTCAGAGAGGGTGTAACTGACCACCTCTCCAAAATGGTATCCCCCTAGTCACTCTCTTCTCTATCAACTACTTTTACTTGCATGATAAAATCCATGACTACCCAAGACTATCTTCTTTATTGTCCACTCATACTATATGTACTCCTCACTAATGTGGACACTCCAGGAGGACTCTGACTCACAGCTCTGTCCCAAGTGCCCAGGTATATTGCCTGCTCAGTAAATGTTTGTTAACAGAATGAATGGACTAGGGGCAGCCTTACAGCACGAGCACCTGGCTTCCCAGGCTTCTCTTCCAGCCTTCTAGGGAGAGCTTCCACTTAGACATGAGCATTGCAAGCCCTCAGACTCTTTTCTCTCCAGGGTTCCTGGCTGCCTTTAGACATGGTCCTTGGTTCTTATAAGAAGCAGAAAGCAACTCCAAAGAGCCAGGACCCAGCCTGGCACTCACAGTGGGGCCATGGTGTTCTCCTGTTAAACATAGCTCTCTCCATAGAACACTGTCATCAGACAAGGCCATTCTGTGACCATGAGGGAGCAAAACAAAACAGGATTACTTCATAATCATGGCTCGACCCAGACAAAAAGAAGAACATTGGCCAAATCAAATAAATCACCAAAGCTGCCCCCTTTCCTGGCTAATGTGAGTGGCCGCCGTTTCTTTACTATTTATAGCCTTAGACATCTCATTTCTCCTTGTCTTCTAGGTAAGAATGATTACTCTTGTTTCCTGATAACACCCAGTCCAGAGCAAGTCGCCCTTCTTCACACATTCCCCCAAATCACCCAACCTGAGTCCAAATCCTTTTTATATCAATATATTTTAAAAACTGAAATATTTACAATGTTGTGTTAATTTCCACTATACAGCAAAGTGATTCAGTTATATGTATATATATTTATATATATGCACACACATATATACATTCTTTTAATATTCTTTTCCATTATGGTTTATCTCAGGATATTGAATATAGTTCCCTGTGCTATATAGCAAGGCCTTATTGTTTGTCCATTCTATATAATAGCTTACATCTGCTAACCCCAACTTCCCGCTCCATCCCTCCCCCTACGCCCTCCCCTGGCAGCCACCAGTCTGTTATGTCTGTGACTCACTTTCTGTTTCATCAGTCCAGTCACTCAGTCGTGTCCAACTCTGCGACCCCATGAATCGCAGCACGCCAGGCCTCCCTGTCCATCACCATCTCCCGGAGTTCACTCAGATTCACATCCATCGAGTTGGTGATGCCCTCCAGCCATCTCATTCCCTGTCGTCCCCTCTCTTCCTGCCCCCAATCCCATTCTGTTTCATAGGTAGGTTCATTTGTGCCACATTTTAGATTCCACTCATAAGTGACAGCATATGGTATTTGTCCTTCACTTTCTGACTTATTTCACTCAGTATGATAACCTCTGAGTCAGTCCATGTTGCTCCGGTAAGGTCTTTGTCTTTTCCTCTTACTGAGATGCTCCATGGCTCCCCTGATGTGTGCCCTTGTTCACTGCACTTAGTCTGTGGACCCAGCATCGTTTGATTCCAGGGATCCCTGTGTTCTCCGCCTGGGGGACACTGACGCTATGGATTGGAAGGCAGGCCCAGCTGTTTTGCCATCTTGGAGGGAGAAATACTAGTTGGGTCAGCTGGACAGCTAGAACATCCCGAACCACCCTGCCCATGAAGCAATCATGCTGGCTGCAGAGTGGTGAATATCTCTCAGCTTGCACAAGAGAGGTGCTGGCAAGTTCCTGGTAGAGCTGCTGCCTTCCAGACTCAGGGCATGAATGGGCTCAGCAGGTGCAACTGTGGCCTGCCTGGCTCTCCTTGCCGGTGCCCCTGCCCAAGGCACAGCTCATCCTTGTTGCCCATCTATCCAAGTCAATCTCCTTAATGGAGGTTCAAAAGCCTCTCACACCTCCATTCTTTTCCCTGCCCATTTCCCATCTTAAGCTCTCCTTCCTGCCTTCATCAATTTCTTCATTGGTTCCTTATTGCCTGCATTAATTTCCTCATTGATTTCCTTTACCTTCCCACAGCTCCACCCCCACCACCACAGCCTGCATATCAGCTACAGATTTGTGCATCTGTGCTGCCGGGGGCCCTGACCTCTGTACTTCCTTCCCTCTTTTAAAGTCCTGCTTGATGATTAACTTGCCTCTTCCCCAAAGTCTTCTTGGTTGTGCCCAGCTGGCCGCCCAAGCTTACAGCAGCTGCTCTCAACATTTACCAAGCAAGCTCAGGTTACAGTAGCTGGGTAGGTTGATTGATGGATTTGGGGCAATCATGCGGACAGTGAGCATGTTTGATGTGGGTGGAGTGATGGGAGTGAGATTCATAGCATTCATCTCATCTAAGAGCTTAAACTCTGTGAGGGCAGTGGTCACATCAGCAGACTTCTTTTTTGGATCATTTTCTCTCCAATCAGTTCAGTTGCTCAGTCGTGTCCGACTCTTTGCGACCCCATGAATTGCAGCACACCAGGCCTCCCTGTCCATCACCAACTCCTGGAGCTCACTCAGACTCACGTCCATCGAGTCAGTGATGCCATCCAGCCATCTCATCGTCTGTCATCCCCTTTTCCGCCTGCCTCCAATCCCTCCCAGCATCAGAGTCTTTTTGGATCATTTTCTCTCCAATACCTGAGTCCAAAATGGTAAGTGCCCAGTACCCCATAGGCTCTCAATGCTCCGGGCGAAGGCCGGTCAAGGAACAGACTCTCTATGGGGTTGTAGGCTGGTACCTGCTTCTCCCTCATCCCACCCCTAGGCCCACAGATGCCAGGAGGCTTTTATCAGGGATCCTAGAAGCTTATTGACCATCCTGATGGGCCTAAGTTGTTTGCTCTTGACTCTGAGCTTCATGACTTGCTACCCACAAAGCACTGATCCAGAATGTTTTGGAAATTTTTATTTCTAGAGCTGGTCATTTTTCAGCCTGACTACTCCAGAGCCCAGCTGAGTCCAGCTGGGGGTAAGGTAATCTCTGATGCCCTTCTCATCAACCACCTCTTACAAACACCTGATGATACTTTAAGAGCAAAGTCAAAGATACATCCAAATACAATTTTTATAGAAAACCATAGGGATAAAAGATACCCTTCTTCCTTAAATAAAACCAAGTTAATTTAAATGCAAGGCACTGGGAAATGTCCAAAATATGATGTTAATTGAAAAAAGTAAAGGGTGCAAAATAGTACATACACTATGAGCTCATTTACAAAATATATAGTGTGTTTTGATGTATAGAAGGAGTTACAAGAGGGCTTCACTTTTAAGTTTTTATAAAGTCTTATTTGATATTTTTAAAATCAGTAAAAAGATAAATAAAAAAATTTTTAATAAGTTAAAAAAGGACTTGGGATAGAAACACTTGCTTTCATCATTTAATTACATTTTTAGTGTTGCCTCCAGAAATATGCAATTTTGCTTCACCAAAATCCCATGGACGGAGGAGCCTGGTGGGCTGCAGTCCATGGGGTTGCTAAGAGTTGGACACAACTGAGCGACTTCACTTTCACTTTTCACTTTCATGCATTGGAGAAGGAAATGGCAACCCACTCCAGTGTTCTTGCCTGGAGAATCCCAGGGACGGGGGAGCCTGGTGGGCTGCCGTCTATGGGGTCACACAGTGTCGGACACGACTGAAGGGACTTAGCAGCAGCAGCATTAAAAAGAATTCTACTTAATTAAATAAGGTTTATGTATATATCTTCAAGTTTTTATTATCACTTCTATTATTCTTTCCCTTATTTTAATGTCAAAGCATTTCAGATTTCTCACAAACTTCATACTGACATTGGCTTGGGGATAACTGAGAAGCAGGGACCATCCTACAACCCCTCAGAAAAACATTTTCCTTGGGGAAACGATTGAGGGGCAGTTATTTGGTGTATTCATTCAACATACATTATTGAGTGCTGCTGAGTACTAGGCTGTGCACTTGATGTCAGGGCTAAACAGTTGGCAGAAAAGGATTACAATTTCAAGGAAATATTCTAGGCCATTGGGTTGCCGTGGATGCAATGGCTTGTCCCAACAGTGGATCAGAATGTGGGCTGGAGAGTCAGGCTGCTTGAGTTTAGATTTCAGCACCATCTCCTAATAGCCTCAGAGCCACATGCCAGTTCAGGACTGGGTCAGATACTAGTAACAATTCCCCCAAAATAACACAGGCCTAAATAAGATAAAAGTTTGTTTTGCCTTCTTTTAAACAAACAAGTCTGGAAGGAGCCAGTCTGAGGCTGGGACGGCAAGTCATGGTCACCAGGGCCGCAAGCTCCTTCTGTCCTGCCATCTTTAGCTTGAGGCTTCCTTTCTCAAGGTCACAAGTTAGTGCTGGAGACTTGGCCATCAAATCTGTACTCTAGGAAAGAAGCAGGAAGCCGGGGAAAAGAGCAAGAAAAAGCCCATGTGACCAGCCTATACCCTTTTAAAGAACCTTTTGGTCTAACCCAGTGACCTCTGCTCCCATTTTATGGCCCAGAGCTGCCTGCAAAGGAATCCAGAAGATGTAGATTTTGAAATAGCCATATTGCCTCCCCAAGATAGTCAGGGCTCTCTTCATAAGTAAGAGGGGGTGCTGCTGCTGCTGCTGCTAAGCCACTCAGTCGTGTCTGACTCTTTGTGACCCGATGGACTGTAGCCCGCCAGGCAGCTCTGTCCATAGGATTCTCCAGGCTCTTGTTGGAGTGAGTTGCCATTTCCTCCTCTAGGGGGTTTCCCGACCCAGGGGTAGAACCTGCCTCTCCTGCATTGGCAGGCAGATTCTTTACCTCTAGTGCCACGTGGAAAGTCCAAGAAGGGGCTTTAGATGCTGGTAACTAGTGGTCCGTGCCCCAGGGTAATAATGCCCACTTTCCCAAGTACAGGGGGAGTGAATAAAATAATAAGTATAAAGCCCTCAAAGGTCACCTCCCTTAGAAACCTTCCTCAGGTAAAGTTGGTCATTTTTAAGTCAGGGGTTCAATGGCACATTCTTTTAAATTCTAACACTGGCTGATGTTTATCATAATTTTACTTTGGCTGTGGCTCTCAGCCCTGGGGATTAAGGTCGGGGTGAGGCCTTAGTCACTTCTGTACCTAGAGTGTCAGCATGCTGTGGAGTCTCATAAATTTTTGTGAAATAAAAGAATTTCCCTTCCTTATTTCCTTGATGTAACTTCCTGAATCAATTTTACTGAGGTTCAGGGAGTCACCCAGCTAGAGGACAGAGGTAGAGAAGTCTGGCTCCATACCTTATCCTTCTATCCACCTCACCATACTGCTGGTTCTTGTTGCATTTGGCAACATTTAGCCTCAGTGTGTCCCCCATCAACTCTTCTGAAGTTGAGTCATTGATAATGTTTCTGGGTACCCCAAAGCCCACATCAGTCTAGAGGTAGGCCAAGAGGGTTCTGGGTCAGCTTACACACAGGACTGATTTTCTCAGCTAAAAGTTTCCACCAAATCCTGGAAGCTGCTCATACTCCTCAGAATGCATTAGGAAAGTAGTTTCAGAGAACAGCTATGACCTCAGACTAGTCATCATTATAAGTAACAGGCACCCCTACCTCCTGAAAATCCAGCCTGTGAAAAATGGCAAGCTTATAAAAATAAGATCAGTGTATTGCGTTGGAGGGATGATGTGCATTCTATAAAGATCAATCACTTTATAAAGTATGGTCCTTCAGGCTTCCTTTCTTTAGCAATCTTTCCTATGCACTTACAATGATTTAATTTTTAAAAATTCCATTTATGTGAAATTTTACAGGGACACAGCTATTAAGCCAAGTGAGATACACCCACAGGATTCTGTGATCTTGGTATTATTTGGAAATTGCCATGAACTTTGCCTTATCTGACCCTTTCCCTTGTGTTTTCTCTTCCAAATTCTCCTCTGAGGAGGTAGGTTTTGTATCCAATTATAAGAAGAACATCCTTGAAAATCACTCAGTTATCACAATAGAAGTTAATTTTGACTATGCTGGGGAGCTCCCATCAACCAATACTATCTTTTCCCAGCACTGGAAAATTACAAAGTTTCTTTCCCTGGTGTTTGAAAACGTGCAGAGTCTCTGGGAGCTGCAGTTAAGGATCTGGCTGCCAGCCAGTAACAGTGGGACCGGGTAAAGTGCTCATGGCACTCAGAGGCTGGTGAAGAAAGAGAGGGTCCAGAGCTGGCCACTCAAAGCTAGGCTGGCCCCCATTGCTCTCAGGCAAGCTGCCCTTGTGCAGCCTTCAGCGAGGATTAACCCGATGCTTCTTTCTGACCAGACTGTCAGCGATGGGGTGTGAAATCACTGACAAAAAAGCAGAAAGCAAGGAGGAGGAGGGACCATGAGTGGGGATGAGCATTTATAAACCTTGGAGAGAAAAGTGAAGCGTATACTTTCATTACATTTTCAGAAGGTTAAAACCATTCCTAATAAATAGAAGCTATGGGTTGCAAGGGACTAGAGGCTAAGCAAACATCACCAGCCTGAACTGAAAAAGAGGAACCCCAGCATTTTGTAATTTCTAGAAGTGGCCTTCTAGAGAAAACTAGAGCTGGCTGCAAGTTCACATTTCAGAAAAACCTGGCCTGGTGAAGCCTCTCCTGACTCATGCTTATGGGCTAAAGCTCATATCTTTTGCTCATAAATGTTGACATTTCCTGGTGAAGTATCAAAATGTGGTAAGAGGACTCAGGGCAGCTCAGAAACCCCCTGCAGGCTCTTCTCCACAATCCAGCATTCTTTTAATATGATCTGACTAGGGTGAGGCTAGCAGGGACATGGTATTTAAGGAGGCCCTCACTCTTGGGCTTGTGCAAGGACAAGGTCAGCCCTGAGAGGGAGAGCCTCCTTAAATCCTACTCCCCAAAGCCTCACTTGCCTCACTCTCCTCCCAGCCCTGCTTGTCAACCCCGACACTCAGCAAACCCCCGCCCCACTCAGTAACTCCCCAATTCTAAGTCACTTGGTTTGAGACAAGGTGGAGGTAGTTTTAAAAGCTTCTTAGGTGATTCTAATGTATAACCAGGATGGAGAAAGAGAGAATAAGGGAACATGATGGGTGGCAAATTGAAAGAATCCAACTCAAAGACAAGAATAGACCTTGACTTTATCCTTTTCTGGTACATTAATTGGAGAAAAACTTACCAAATTCATTCTGGTTCAGTCTGTGCACTATATTAGAGGGTCAAAGAGGGTTCTGTATAGGATTGCCTGACAAAACCCAAGACAGTCAGTTAATCTGAATTTTAGAGAAATAAATAATTTTTTAGACTTATCTGAAATTCACAGTCAACTAAGTATCCTGAATTTTTGTTTGCTAAATCTAGTGGCCCTCATTCTGTATGACATGCTAAAGTACTGTTGTATAGAGCAGCATGTCCTGGTTTGTATTACAGAACACAAGTTGCAGTAGATATAATGTGTATTATGTCAAGAAGAAATTTTCTAGTGAAATAAATATGGCAAACACTGGGTTAAACCAAGATAACCAGGTTTTCTGACTATAAAACTTCTCAGAGCCTTTAATATACAAACACACACTGTGACTCCTCCAGATGAAGACTTACAGAGTTCTCAAACTTTCACAGCCTGGGAGGACATCTTACAGAACTATTGTTCCAGCAAACAATGGGGAAAACACTGAGAGGTGAGGTGTGGGGGAAGGGTTTTAGCAGCTAAGGGACAGTCAGGCTACTGATTAAGATACAGAAGTATCAATTTGAGAGGCAGCCCAGAGGGAAAACTATATTGGTTTGCTAGGGTTTGCCATAATGAACGCCATAGACTTAGTGGCTTAAACAACAGATTTTCTCACAGTTCTGGAGGCTAGAAGCTTGAGATCAAGGTGTTAGCAGGGTTGGTCTGAAGCTTTTTTCCTTGGCTTGGAGATGGCCACCGTCTCCCTCTCTCTTCACAGGGGGCTACCCTCTGGGCCTGTCTGTGTCCTCATCTCCTTTTCTTATGGGAACATCAGTCATATTGGATCACTAGGGGCCACTGGTATGACCTCACTTTACCTCGATTACCTGTTTGAAGGCCCTATCTCCAAATATAGTCATATTCTGCAGTATTGTATGTTAAGACTTCAGTGTATAAATTTGGGGGCGGGGACACAATTCAACCCATAAGAGAAGCTTTTACAATGATCTATTGGAAGATGATGAGATTGCAAATTAAGGTTGTGGCAGTGTGGATCCAGAGAAGGGATTGGATCCTAGAAATATCATAGAGTCAAAACTGAAAGGATGGGGGAATTAAATAGATGTGGTGGAGGTGCAAAAATAAAGCCTGGGGTCAAGTCAGAGTAACCCTCAAATGTATTTTTTCCATCTCTTCACTGTTCCTGAGTTTAAAATAGAATCTTTCATGTAACACAAATTCACACACATAATGCAGCGTTGGATTAAATTCATTTCAGGGACAGAAGCGTGATGACACAGTTATTAAATATTTCCCATTTATTTCAAAAACATTCACTAGTGCTTGTATTGGGATGACTGACTAAGATCTGTATCATCTCTCTCCACCCTTGCAAAGAACACTGAGCATTATGGTAATGTCTGACTTACCTGTACCAGATTCATTTTGCTCTAGTGGGTGGAGTTCTGGTGGTTTCAAGGAGAACAAAAACGTGATGAAGCATAACTGCTTGAATAGACATGGCTCCCTTGGGGGCTGTGGTCTTTGGGACCTTTAAGACACACTGAAGACCAGGCCATGTCTGGCCTTCAACCTGAAAATTAGTCAGAAAAGTCAATAAAGTTCTGGGAAGTCAAAAAGTCAAAAGTCAAATTTTGATAGTCTGAAAAACTCACTGGGTGGTGTGGATGATGAAAAAGAGGCCAAAAGACGTTTTCAAGGGTGGCCTTCAGTTCTTTAGAACAAGCTAATTCCACACAAAAAGGAACTCTTGCCATTCATGGAGGCAGGGATTAAAGACCCACAAGTCAGTGCCCTCTGAGCACCAGCCATTGGGCTCACTTCCTGGGCTCATTTGGCCTGGGCAGGAGAACACAAAAAATTGGATGGCTTTGGTATGAAAGGGGTTTCTTGCTAACACCCTAAAAATCTGCCAGAGTCACCACAAGCTAGGACCCATCTTTGCTGAGGTGTACAGAATTCTTGTTGATACAAGTGTTCTTTAAGTTAAAAGCAATAAGTGCTTTCTGGTTTAACTTTTAAAAGAATCAGCTGGGAGAACTAGGATTCTTTTTCTTTTTTCCTTTGTTTCTTGAGGATGAATGCGTTTCTTAACTTTTTGGCTTCTACTGATTAAATAAGGGTGCCGGCCAAAATGCAACCATTTCCTATAATCTTTGTCTCTTTTGAGTCTTTAATCTTTTCATGGCTTCTTGTTCTCAGCCTACACTTGTATAGTCTACCTCATTCTGAAGATTTCCCTTGTCCAGTCACCTCAAAGTATTATATTCTGCCTTGTTATGGAGCTGGAGACTTGCCCTGCACTCTTTACTAAAGTCATCACTACTTGAAAAGCAGAAAGTAGTTCTTCTGTGACTCTCCCATGGCTCCTAGCTCAGACCTTGATTACGGCAAACACTCATCTGGTTGTCCTGAATCCGATGCAGAGCCTCTGCCACTAACTCCTCTATACCCAACACTCAAAAATCACTCATATGACCTACTGTTGATATATTTCCTTATATCTAATTGAAATCAATCACACAACCATTTAATTTCGTACACCATTGGTAGTATGTCTCTTGCAAAAATGACCATCCTCTTCTTTGCACCCATGCTCCTTTGCAATGTGGCTTTCCATCTCTTCCTATCAAGGGATGGAACACTTTCCCACCCTTTGAATGTGGACTGACATGTGACCAGCTCTGACCAATCAGTCACAGCAGAAGTGAGGTGCACTCTTCCTAAGCCTTTGTGAGTTTTTGTTCTCTGTCTTAGAATTCTGCTCAGCTACCAGGGAACAAGCTTGAGGGAGCCTGCTAGGTAGTGAATGATCACATGGCCAAGTCTGTCCTGTCACCCCTGTTGGCATTAGCTGAAACCAGTTAATCCCCAGGTGCAAAGCTCCTTAGCTGACCTCTAGCTGACCATGGATGCATGAAAGAACTTAGCAAAGACCTGAAGAATGTACAGCTGATCCACCTTAAATTTCTGATATGCAGAATCATAACTTAAATAGTTACTGTTTTAATCCACTGAGATTTGGGACGGTGTGTCCCACAGAAATAGTTAACTAATACTCCCATCTACAACGTTCAAATGTTTAAAGAGTGTAAGGAACTTCCAGCCAATCATATGGCTCCACAGACATGCTTTGATACATGCTGCTGCTGCTGCTGCTAAGTCGCTTCAGTCGTGTCTGACTCTGTGTGACCCCATAGACAGTAGCCCACCAGGCTCTGCTGTCCCTGGTATTCTCCAGGCAAGAACACGGGAGTGGGTTGCCATTTCCTTCTCCAATGCATGAAAGTGAAAGTGAAGTCGCTCAGTCGTGTCCGACTCTTTGCGACCCCGTGGACTGCAGCCCACCAGGCTCCTCCATCCATGGGATTTTCCAGGCAAGAGTTCTGGAGTGGGGTGCCAATTTTGGTGCTAAACTCATAGTAATAAGAGATAAAGCAGAAACCAAAAACTGTATAGCTGGCTCATGGATAAACATCTCCACAACCATAAGTCTACAATGCCCCAGGAATAAAAGTAGGGTGAGGTCACTGCCTAGTGTCTGCAGAGTAAAGAGAATTAAAGAGTTCCACCTGAGGCAGGGAATAAAAGCCAGTTTACTGCTTGAAGCCAGGAGTTGGTGAGGATAAATAAAGCCTCACTTTTGCCCACTCATGAAAGGCCTAAACATAATTGCCAAGTATTACCATTCTAATCAGGCATTCTCCCTGTCCAACCCCGCCTCCCCTATCAACTTTGCTAAAACCAACGTTCAGTTCTCAGTCCCCCAGATTAAAAAAAGAGAAGCATCTTCATACTTTAAGATGAATAGAGAAAACCATGCCCACCAGACAGACTGAAGTAAAACAGCACAGCATTAGCAGTAAAAAAATTTAGCTCAGAAATTTCCAGAGAGGAAACATCTATTATCTTATCTAGAAAGAGATGACAACTGCATTGACAGTAGATTTGTTATCACAAGAACAGGGTAAAAAAAAAAAATCATTTAAAATTATTAAAGAATGGTATGTGGCTCAGGTGGTAAAGAATCTGCCTGCAGTGCAGGAGACCTGGGTTCAATCCCTGGGTTGGAAAGATCCCCTGAAGAAGGGAAAGGCTACCCACTCAGGTATTCTGGCCTGGAGAATTCCACGGACCATAAAGTCTGTGGGGTCCAAAGAGCCGGACACAATTGAAGAAGCCGAGCACCGAAGAATTGATGCTTTTGAACTGTGGTGTTGGAGAAGACTGTTGAAAGTCCCTTGGACTGCAAGGAGATCCAAAAAGGAGATCAGCCCTGGGTGTTCTTTGGAGGGAATGATGCTAAAGCTGAAACTCCAGTACTTTGGCCACCTCATGCGAAGAGTTGACTCATTGGAAAAGACTCTGATGGTGGGAGGGATTGGGGGCAGGAGGAAAAGGGGACGACAGAGGATGAGATGGCTGGATGGCATCACCAACTCGATGGATGTGAGTTTGAGTGAACTCCGGGGAGACAGTGATGGACAGAGAGGCCTGGCGTCCTGCGATTCATGGGGTCACAAAGAGTTGGACACAACTGAGCGACTGAACTGAGCAACTTTCACTTTCACTCACAAAGAAAAGTGAGCCCAAATCATAAAATATAAGAAATAATGATGAAATAGAAATTGATTATACTTATCAATAAGTTTAATTAATTATTGACCATAAGAGTATACATTTAACCTTTTTTTTTTTTTACATATTTAAAAGGGGAAATTCAAGCTCCACACAGCAATACTAAGATGGAAAGAAATGCCATGTTTAATCTGTGAGGCCTGTGCAATAGTGAAGAGGATGCATAACTTTAGCCTTTGTTTAAAAAGAGTTCAGAAATAGGTATGCTTTAAAAATTAAAAGGAACCGCTGAAATCAACAAGTAAATTTGTCTTTATTAAAATACTGTAAGTAATAGAAATCTTGTTAGTACAGTAGAAGATAGAGAAGGAGAAGTTTCCAAAATTAAAAAATTATGGTAAGGAGAAAACCCCCAAAAGAAAGCAGAAATTCAAATATGTCACAATAAATTTTATTGTGACATATTTGAATATATCACTGGGCTTCTGACGGTAAAGAATCCATCTGCAATGTGGGAGACCTAGGTTCAGTCCCTGGGTTGGGAAGATCTCCTGGAGAAGCACATGGCGACCCACTCCAGTATTCTTGCCTGGAGAATCTCCATGGACAGAGGAGCCTGGCAGGCTACAGTCCATGGGCTCGCCAAGAGTCAGACACGACTGAACGACTAAGTACAGTACAGTAAAGGTTATCACAATGAATTAAAAAAAAAAATCCAGCTAGATCCTGCTTATGGGAGACCAAATTAAAACAACACTGAAAGAGAAAGTGTAAATATAAATGAACTAGAAAGATGTACCACATAATAATAAAAAGAAACCTGGCTCATTCATATCAGACTAACTAGAACTTAAGGCAAAAACACCACATAACAGAAGGAGCAATGCACCAAGATGTAGCCCTCATGAACCTGGAGGCACCTGAGAGCATAACTCTGCAAACCACGCTTACAGGAGACTTTATCTCTTTTTTTAAATTAGTTATTTTTAATTGAAGGATCATTGCTTTATAATATTGTGTTGATTTCTGCCATACATCAACATACATCAGTCATAGGTGCACATATGTTCCCTCCCTCTTAAACCTCCCTCCCACCTCCCACCCCATCCCACCCCTCCAGGTTGTTACCAAGCTCTGGTTTGAGTTCCCTGAGTCATACAGCCAACTCCCATCAGCTATCTATTTTACATATGGTAACTCTGTTTTACATATGGTAATGTAACTCTCCCGCTACTCTCTCCATTCATTGCACCCTTTCCCTCCTCCCCGCCCAGGCCTGTATTCTGAACTCTGTTCTCTTTGTCTGTGTCTCCACTGCTGCCCTGCAAATAGGTTTATCAGTACCATCTTTCTAGATTCCATATATATGTACTAATACCCAATATGTTTCTTTCTGACGCACTTCACTCTGTATAATAGGCTCTAGGTTCATCTACATCATTAGAACTGACTCAAAGGCTTCTAAAGGAGCCTTTATTTTAAAATCGAAATAGTGTCTTTTAAGGAGGATAGTGATTTGCCAGACACCATTTCCTTCTAAAGGTTTTCTGTTTCACTGACTGGATAAAACAAAAACCTGTTGTGTGGGAAAACTGCATGTTCTGCAAAGGAACACAGCAGACCACGATGCCTGTTGTATATGAAATAGCATCTCACGGTTGCCGGCATCATTCGTTAGGAATTGCCTTGGGGATAAACACAGACAAGTGACTAAACAGTGATATCACACAATTATTTTAAATAAATGAACCAAAAAGGCAACTTGTGCTACATTCCAGCTAGGTCATAACATTTATTTAAGAAGCTTTGACCCTCGGATTTCTCTAAGCCTTTTAAAATAGTTTGTTTGGTCTCCTTTCTCCATGTGCCATAATTCAAAACAGTGGAACCCAAGCTCCTTTTAAATGTTTCCTGAAAAATGTATCTGCCTCTTAACTTCAGAAGGGCACTGAAGTGTCAACACATGGCTGAGGTATTTCCAGACGCTTGGCATTATGTGGAGGAGAAGAGGAGAAATATGTGACACTGTGGGGTTGCTGAGGAGTAAGTGTGAGGGTGGAGGGAAGCGTAGAGAGAAGAGGGAGGAGACAGTCAATGTGCCATTTTGAGAGGAGCTTTACAGATGATTTGGGAAAGTCTACCAGCCCTACCAGGTGGCGCTAGTGATAAAGAACCCACCTGCCAAGGCAGGAGACGTAAGAGACTTGAGCTTGATTCCTGGGTTGGAAAGATTTCCCTAGAGAAGGGCATGACAACCCACTGCAGTATTCTTGCCTGGAAAACCCCACGGACAGAGAAGCCTGGTCGCAAAGAGTCAGATAGGACTGAAGCAACTTAGCAAGCATGCATACCAGCCCTACAAGGTCACAAGGTCTCTCTCACCAGACAAAACTTTTTGGTGAATAAGGAGAAAGTTCTAGACTGAGGACCTTGGAAAGGTTGCGCGGTGGAGAGTAATTGCCAGAGATGAAAGAGGAGGTTGCAGGCTCGAGACACGTGTTGTCACTGCTTTCTTGGTTGGTAGATTATGGCGGGTCTGCTGGGGCTGGCCATCTGAATGGTGTGGGGACCTTACTCATTTTCCAGCAGGTTCACTTTGGGGGCATTGTTTGGGATACCACTCTCTCTGGCCCACCATCAGATTCGTGGTCTTGGTCCTGCTTTATCTGATCAAGTCACAGTAACCTTTGGGTTGATGGCACTCACAGCATCTTGATAGCTGGAAAGAGACTAGCAAATGCCGCCACCTCTAACAGCACAGTTTAGGTTTTCAGCAAATTCCCTACCTCTTCCTTTTATGCCAGAGTCTGTCTGTTCTAATTAAAATTACTTCAGAAGACAGAACATGGGACCAATCCTGCAAGTTCACGTTTCATTACTGGTGAGTGTCAAGGGTTAGGAACAACTCGAAGATTTCTAAGCTGTGCCTGAGTATCATCATGTCTTGGGAACCATGCTATGGGATTTCAGCCCTGATCCTATTTCATCTGACCACACCTCCATCACAGCTGTTCGCTACAGAAAGACTTTTCAGACTGGCTGGGCTAAGCTGAGAATTCCTAATCTACCAGACATAAGTGTGAGGCCCTCTCCTAACCTCTGCTCTCCGACAGTTACTAGCTTTGAAGGAAAAAAAAGAAAAATAGGATTAGATGAAAATAAATATTTCATAGGAGCATCAGTGAGGGTTCTGGTGGAATTTTTCAGGCCATAAATAGTGCTAGAAGATAGCAAAGTTCAACTTTTTTCTATTAGCACAAATTTTATAAAGTTGCTCCAAATGCTAAATAATAACAGAGCCTGTCTCTACTCCTCCCTCCACCAAAGGGTTTCACTGAACACCAGCTGAAACCTCCAAGTAAAAATGAGACTCAGAGACATGGAGAGCCATAGCCCAGGCATGCCAGATAGCTGGTGACAGCACCTGCACCAGAGCCCTTTCACCCACAGAAGCATTTACTCATTGCCTAGAACTCATTGCATCATGAAAAATGGATGGCAGAGACTCGTCTCTGCCCCCAGTAATTTTCAGTGTGAGAAAGACACTGTCAGAGTCAGCGCGTGCACGCGCGCACACACACACACACACACAAACACACACACACACACACACACACACAATGTTTTCTTCAGCCCTCCAAATATGGGCAGCCAGGCTGAAACTCTTTAAGGCATTTATATTAATATGCAACAGATTATGCCTCCAGGAATTGTATGACTTCTCCTCCACCCCAACATGAGGCCCAGACCATAGAGACAGTAAAGCAAGAAAGCAAACAAAGCAGAGATGCAGGTTTGTGTATTCCTGGGAACCCAGGGATGAAAGCCACGATTGTGTCAGCCTTTTCCACTCTGGCCAGGACTTAAATTAGGCATGCCATCACATAGTTTGGCAAGGATTTTGTTTCTTGTTTTTTTTTCCCCCAGGGAGGATAGGGAGAAAGGATAAGAAAACCCTACTTCACATAACAGCATGGTTATATTAATAAACTATTTAAAAACTTGTCACTGTTCACCCACATACTGCAAATTAAATAAGTTTCACAATAGCTCTATTAGAGCAGAAGACCGGCATTCTCCTTATTTTACAAAGAAAGAAAGAAAGAGGAGAAGGAGGTCATGTGGTTCCCCAAGGCTGTTCCATCAGTTGGTGACAGATGGGATGATCAGTGACTGAGGGAAAAACACTTTTTTTTCCATCAGACTCTAGACTGGGTTCAGACTCTGCCCTTTAGTAAACATGTCACAGACCCAAACAGAGGAACTGTTCTAATTTGAAGAACAGAACAAGGAAGACATTCCAATGGTGCAGGAGTCAGAAAAGCACACACACACACACACACAATTAGAAGATAACAGACATCATCGGATTCCCTCTGGCCTCTGTGTTCTTCAGAATTGTTTGTAGATGGCTTATGTCCAAATGTAACTTTGCATTTGGTGGATGAGTTCTGGCACCATAGATGGATGCATCCTCTAGAACCTCTATTAGCAAATTGAAACTATACTTTTCTATGAAGAGCTTTATATCCATGTAATTCACCCCCAAAGTAAGGTTGAAGAAACACCGAAGAGATGAAGAGTGGACTCTAAAAGGAGAGAACTGTGGCAGTGCCAAAGCCAGCTCCAGGAGTGAGAGGACTAATTTGGCAACTGTCAGGATAGATCAGCTCAGGGAGTGAGAAATGGGGTGATGGGAGGGAGTTCTGTCTGCAAGGACAAAGCTGGACATGTAGGTCCAATTTTTTAAGCTGCTTCTCTTCTAGGGAAAACCACCCATAAAACCCCACATGCCTTGAAACCTTTTCTGATGGAAGCAGAATGCACAAGAGTCATCTCTAATTTCAATGGCATTACTCGGGCCTGAAATATCCACACTCACGAGTTCTGAAATAAAACAGGTTTTTCGGTGGCTTGTTTGAGCTTTCCCATAATTCCTCTAAAATGCAAAAGATGAGTAACCCTGGGTTCATTTCTGGGGAAAGGCCCAGACACAAGCTGCCAACACTGTAAAATCTGTCAAGCAAATCTAGTGAATAAGTGATTACTTTTCAGGTCAAAACCTGTAGAATATTAAGATGTCTTTCCAGCAACCCAAGGGTTGTTCCCAGGCCTGTTTCAACTGTACCAGGAGCTTCAGGAGCTGGCAATATGGGACGACCAGCGAGAAAGCTACCATCATCCGCAAAGGATGGACGTGGTTTTCAAATAAAGAATCACTTTCCAGTCAAAGAGAGCTTCTTACCACTCTAGAAGGTGATCCTGGGAACTGATTCTTAGAATAAACATGAGCATCAAAGAAAAAATGTCTGGGAACACACATTCTTTCTTTCTTCTTCTAAGTGACCCATATTACAAGGCCCCAACAACATTCCTGAGGGGCACATCTGCCTGGGGTACAGGGAACTAGAAAGCTGACCTTGGTATGGTAGCTGACTAGTCCACTGACCTTGGGGTAATCATTTAATTTGAGATTGGTAATTCACAGCTGAAGCCATGATTACTGTGCTCCAACAGAAGCGAGCCTGCCTGGGCAGGGGAAGCCAAGGGTTATAATTTTAAGGATTTATTCCTTGGGAGTGGAGGCAACACTCATAAAGTAAAGCAGCACAGATCTGAATGCCTTCACAGTGAGTTTTTGCAGGACTCCCACACCTTTCAACAAGCCCTCTGGGCTTTTCAGTGGGTCTGAGGAGGTATCACTCACTTGGGCTCAGAGGTTCAGAAGCAGAACTTGGGCAGTTCATTAGACTCTTCATGGGAGACTTGGAAAAGAAGTAAGTGATGATGTTTTTGTTCACGACTGTCTCACCAGAGCAAACTTCTGGAAACAAATTTAATGTTCTCATCACCTGCCTATAATGACTTTCTATTGTTCTAAAATAAACGCCAGGAACCTCAGTCCTGTTTACACCTATACCTGTCCCAGCCCTTGTCTCTCTCTCCTGATCCCTGCTCTCTTCATTCCCCTTAATCCAAGGACTTTATTTCACTTCCTCCAATGCTCAAGCTGTTTCTCAAGCCCTCCCTTACTCCTCTTCACTTTTTAAATTCTATTTCTCTTTCAGTGTTTCACTCACATATCACTTTCTCTGAGAAGCCCTTCCTGAATCTTCCTTCCCCACGCCTATTAGATCAGATAGAAGTGCTTGTAATGTTCTTGTGGAGCATCCTATTCTTTTTCCTTTAGGGCCTTTATCACAGTTGATAATTATATCCTTGCTTGTTTACTTATTGGATCAATTCCAGGCTCTCCCACCACATTACAAGCCGTGTCTATTCACCACTCTATCTCTAATACCTACACAATGCCTTGCACTTAGCAGACACACAATACAGCGATCTTGTTAGGATGAAGGTGACGTGAAGTGGAAGACTGACACATTCTATAGAAATCCAGAGCTCTGCTCTGATTCACACCTGCAGACTGTTTTGGTCAATGGCCTCAACACCTCAGCTAGCCAAACAACTACTTTTGGAGGAGCATTAACACCTGTGAATAAAACAAAATCCATTCTTTTCATTAGTTTTGGCTGTTCAGAACACTGGAGAAATTTGAGGAGAGAGGAAATCTCAGAATGCCCTGTTCACTTTCCTAGATTGTAGACTTGGTTTGAACACATTCCACCAGCTGCCCCATCTCTGGTGGGTGCACAAGGCAGAGTAAGGGAATCTGTGTGTGGGGACTCTGGCCTGACAGCAGGATCCAACACAAGCAGATACTTAAAAATATGCTGACAGTGGGGGTTATGTCTCTTCAATACATTGGAGGCAAAACCCCTTGTTTTAAAAACAAAGCATTCACACAGAGCCAAGAATGTCCCTGAGTACAATAGTCCTAACCCTTTTTCTGTCTGTTGAAGAGGCCCTGGGTCTCAGATGGATAAACCAAGGACCTGCCACATAGAGGTTACGGTCTCCAGTAAACCCAGCTGATATTGGTGAAGCACAGACTGGGTACAGTAGGAGCTTGGGAGATAATAGGAGACGCAGAACATGGAAAACTACTACTGATGGATCTGTGTAGGCAGACAAGAACAAACAATGAGAGCATGACTCCAAGGTTACACAAAAACAAGGGGGGATATTTTGCTCCTGAGCAGTAAATTTCCTTTACATTAGGATAAGCTGAGATCATTCAGAAAGTCTTCCTGGAGAAGGCAAGTTTAAGCTTTAAAGAAAAAACTAATTGGATTGGCAAGGAGAATTGAGCTGTAAAAGCTGGGTCCACAGTTATGTGGCTGCCTGGAGCTGAGAGTTTGTTCAAGTTGTGATTCGAGATGCCTCTAATCAACCATTTTGGGATAAAGAAATCCCTTTGCAGTAGCTATAATAAACCACTCAACATGTACTTGATGGGGGTGAAGTTTTATTGTTCTTTTCAACTGGATGCTGGGATATAATTCAGTCCCAGTGGCTCTCTGATCCTCTCACTAACCCAGGATCCTGAGTAACAAACCCTGAGAACCCACCCCACAAATGTGTAACTGGGACTGTGCACTTTTACTTACTCTTGGTTCTCTCTCCTGTTGTCTGAATCGTTCTCTGTGGAGATATTTATGTCCTGAATTTTAAGCAGCTGTGTCCACTTAGCTACTGTTCACCTAAGCACAGACGGAAGAAAAAAAGGCACAGGGCTAAACCACAGCAGCAATTACTTTCCACAAGGAGTCAGAGATTGGAAGTGAAGCTAAAACATCTTCAGCCGTAACAGCATCTCTTTTCAAGATAAGCCATTTACCCAGGGAGAGTTTGCTGCTCTGAGCAAAGGCAGGACAATAAAAGATCAAAGATGTCTTTCTAAGGCTGCAAACAAAGCAGTTGACACCTTGAAGCTCGTCTGTTTTTGACCCCTTTAAAAGCTAGGATGGCAGTAAAGTGCCCACATTACATTTTCCATAAGCTGGCCAAGCATTTTTTTTTTTTAAGGCAGAGAACCCCAGTACTTGCAGAGAACAGGCAGGGAGGGACATCCTGGGAAATCGGGTCTCTCTCAGTAGGCTGTCACTGAAGCCTGTCTTTCCGAGCAGCCTTCTGCACTTCTCTCCCACTTCCTGTCAGGCCCACTCTGGAAGTCAGCGGTCTGTGCCCTCCTTGCCACACACAGTTTCTGCACCTTCATTTCCAAAGGCAAGTGAAAAGAGTACTAGACAGTACAAATGGGCAATTGCAGAGAGTTACCCTCCTCTCATTTCCCCTAAAGTACTCAGTAGTTAGACCCTGGAGCTGATTCCAGCAGCAATGGGGTTAGAGAACACCGAAGCTAAAGCCAAACTGGGTTTTATTTAGGAGATGTTCCTTGTCACTTTCATCTCCAGATAGAAGACTTCTCTGTTTTCCCCCAAAATAAAATAATCGAATGGCAGTAACAAGGTGAGTGACTCTGTAAACAGGTAGATGAGGTCTCTGGTTGAGGGAGCAGGGTTATAGGTAGTACTGGGTCTCCTTCTGAGTGTGACCATCGTCTCCTACAGGCAGAGCTTGGAGGAATTTCATTCACCTGTTGTGTTTTTCCCAGGTGGGAGTAAGGGATGACTGAGACTCTACTTAAAACCTGACTTTGGGTGGGTGGGGTCCTCTCAAACTTTAACCCATATGCAGATCTTCTCAAAAATCTCTTTACAGTGCAGATCTCCCAGTTGGTCTGGGACAGAGCCTGCCTTTCTACCAAGCACCTGGTGATGCCAATGCCACTAGTGCCGTGCACACTTTGCCTAGGGAGAGGTTAGGTTTTTATTTACTGCCTTCTTACCCACTGCTGGGCTATGTTTCTTTATCAAAACAATATGGTAGGAGTGAGGGCCAATTACTAGCCTCCTGAATCATCCATTGTTGGAGCTGTTTCTTGCAGAATATTAAAGGGGCCGTCCCAGGAGCTCCCCATTACTCAAGAAGCCCATTTGTAACACAATACTTCTGGGCAAGCAAGCCACTGTGAAAGCTGCTTTGGCTGCTTTTGCCTGCTGCCAGGCAGCTCCTGGTTGGTGTCAGAGTAGGAAGTTTTATGTGACAATGTGGATGGTGTTGATTTTGAAGGGACTGGGGAGTTCTCTGCTGCAGCAGCTTCAGCTCCTATTAGCCCCCCTCCCCAGACTCACACAAAGGATGAGGTGAAAGCTGGAAGAGAAGCAGGAAATTCTGCAGACCCGGGGGTGTTTTTACTTTCTCTGCTACAGGACATCCCACTCCTTATATAAATATTTATAGGGCAATTTCCCTGTAGAGAGTGCCCAAATGTGGAGTCGGTGAGGAGGGGATGGTTGAAGGAAAGAAAGGAGGAAAAAAAGCAGTGCTCTTGGTGTATAAGAATTGGAAGTTGAGGGAAGCGAAGAGGGCTTGATTCAGGCCAGTCTTCTCACCCGCAAGAGGAGGAGTTGGACTTGACTGGAGATGATAAACCAGGGGTCTGTGATTTACGCCAGAAACTCCCTGAAGTTTATAAGCAATGTTTGATCGGTGTGTAAATTTTTCTAGGGCGAGGGCTCATAGCTTTCATCAGAGTCTCACAGGGTCCATGATTCACAAAACGTTCATCAGTACCTTTTCAAACAGGATCATCTTCTAGTCCCTCCCAGAGTGAGTATTTGGAGCTCCAGGCTTCTAGAAGCCGCGACATGAAGCTCAGGCCGGGGGATTAGGAGGGTCAGGGCAGCCACTCGGAATAATTTTCAACAGAGGCGGAAGGGGGTCAGCTAACAACCCCATTTTACAGAGGGAAGGCTGAGCTGCAGCCAATTCCAGTGACTCCACTGAACCAAGCTGGAAGCTGAGTCCGGACTAGAACTCAAGCCTGCCTTCAGAGAACAGATCTGCATTGCGGAAAAGCCCCTACAATTGGGCTGTCATCTCCGAAGGGCAAGGTATTTGTGACCGCAGCGCCAATAGCCCAGCCAGTTATTTCTAGCTCGCTGAATGCCAAAAATCCAGGCCGCTTCTCACAGCAGCCTCCACTTGTCAGACCAGATCAAGGCATCCGAGCGTCAAGCAGGCCAATCAGCTGCCTCCAGCACCGGCCTCGCTGCGCCCCGCCCGCGTGGTGCACCTGACCCTGTCCGCGCAGCCCCGCCCCGCGCCCGCCCCCCGTCCCGCCCACTTGTCACCCGCAAGTCACGCCTGTGCAGCCGCCGCCGGGGTTTTCTCGGCGTGGAGCCTCTTGGCAGCATGCCTTGGCTGAGTGTGACCACAGGACAGTCTCCCACGGCCTTTGACCCCCAGGGTCGGATAGCGCAGGACACTTTTCGTTCTATTTTTTGACTCTCCCACCTTCACTTTTCTCTTTCTCAACACAACTCTCATCTCCCAGTTCCTCTCTAGATCCAAATCGATGCTCTAGTTTGTGTCCAGTTTTCTAGAATCCACTTTTACAATAACACATAATGCCAGTCCTGAGTGTCTGCTGTGGGTTTCTCTTCATTGAAATATTAATATTAGAACTACTGATGGCTAGGCTTTGAACACAGGAGGCCGACCTACCCTCAAGGAGCTGGCAGTCTCCTGGGGGAAGAGAAATGTGATTGGACGGTCTCAGGTATCCGAATGAGCAATGAGCGTCGTAGGCAGAGCGTAAACCTTGGGAGAAGGCGGGGTGCGCTGCACTGTAGAGAGCTGGGAGCCAGTACCTGTGATGAGCTGGGGAGGGGCCAGGAAAGGACTCTGAATCAGAGAAAGGTGTGAACTTCATCCTGACAATGCAGGCCTTTGGAGGGGCTTTTTGGTTGCTTCATTTTGCTTTGGAGGGTTTTAACCAGGAAGTCACCAATTAGATTTGCTTTCTTAGGTGGGACGAGAGGCAGAACTCTCAA
This sequence comes from Nanger dama, assembly GCA_917880005.1. Classification (NCBI taxonomy): domain Eukaryota; kingdom Metazoa; phylum Chordata; class Mammalia; order Artiodactyla; family Bovidae; genus Nanger; species Nanger dama. The sequence continues at coordinate 29,999,658 of CAKJTW010000003.1, forward strand.
CACAGCGGCATCTGCATCTTTAAAGACTGTAGCACATCCCAGCGCTGGGGCCACGTTCTCCCACATGGAGCTCAAATTCCCCATTTTCTTCTACTTACTCCCACCGCGGCTCTGCTGCTTTATCCCTAGCCCCACGCTGACTGGCTTGACCTTCTGCATCCCATCGGCCCTCACCTCACCTTTAGGTAAGATGTTAGGTTGACTGTGCTTCCAATCCACCACCACGTTTTCAGCATCCATTGACTCAATAAGTACAAATGGTTGCTCTGAGCCAGATGCTGTGCTAGTCATGGGGGTATGCAAAGGGAGGATTCACATCATTCCTGATCTCAAAGAGCTTAGAATTTGTCCAGTGGTTTCCAAATTTGCTCATGCATCAGAATCATCTGTAAAGTTTGTTTTTAAAAAATACGGCTGATTGAACATCACCTGGACTGACTAAACTGGAATTTTTGGAGCTAAGTTCCAGGGAGCCATATTATGGAAACTCTCCTCCAGGAAATACTGCTAAGCAGTCAGAACCACTGATCCTCAGAGGAATGCTGAACTGGAACTCCTCTGGTGGCTTTCTTCTCCATGACCCAGAGTCTAACTGTTGGCCACAGGATGATCAGAAATCATCAGAGGAAGACAGGGAAAGCTCAGTTGAACTGGGCTGTAAATCTAGGACCTACTCACATGACTTCAAAGAAGCAGGAGGGTCAGTGGGGAGGGATGAATGGAAGGCTAGAGTAGAATGTATTGGAATGGTAGGCCGGGCTGTGCCTGCCTAGAGTGGATGGGTCCCCTTTTTTTACCTGAATTATATAAATCATCCTTTAGAAAGCAGGAGACCTGCTCTCTCTGGCTTGTTGACTCCTTTTTAGGACCACCTTGATGGTCATAGTCAACAAACAGTTAGGGATGGTTGCACCTGGAAATTTCAAACGGTGACTATGATGAATAATAAGAATCATCAGATACATTATAGACAAACCTATAAATCTCCACCAGTTAAGTCTGAGTCCTGGTGCAAGCTGAAGCAAAGAGGGGTTGCTGATAGCTCACTGTTCCCAGAAATACCCACCATGTGCTTGTGGCCACTCTCTGAGGGATTCCAGAAAGGGGTGATCCTGTCTAATCAAGCCTGGAATCTCATACCCCAGGGGATGGATCCTCATGGGGTTTGAGAGGATTAAATTTTCAGTTCCACCTTTCATCTCTTGGTGAAGACTGTTCTGAGACATTACGTATTTTTTTAGAGCTAACTCTATGGGGCCAGGCACTGTGAGTTCTGGCCTGAAACATGAAAATATGTACAAGCCACTTGGAAAGAAAGGACAACATTGTGTGTAAAAGTTAACATAAAGACTTAGATATTTCCAGATCACAGAAGAACTGTTCTTGCCTGAGGCTCTGTAGCCCAACCACTTATCCACATGTATTTGAGAGCAATGTATTTGGGGTGATATACAGGCTTCCCAGTGACCTGAGTGAGTGAAATCACTCAGTCATGTCCAACTCTTTGAGACCCCGTGGACTGTAGCCTACCAGATTTCTCCATCCATGGGATTCTCCAGGCAAGAATACTGGAGTAGGTTACCATTTCCTTCTCCAGGGATCTTCCTGACCCAGAGATCGAACCCGGGTCTCCCGCGTTGGAGGCAGACGCTTTAACCTCTGAGCCACCAGGGAACCCCAGTGACCTAGTGGTTAAGAATTGCCTGCCAATGCAGAAGATGCAAGAGATGCACTTTCAATCCCTGGGTGGGGAAGATCCTCTGGAGGGAGGAAATGGCAACCCACTCCAGTATTCTTGCCTGGAAAATTCCATGGACAGGACAGCCTGGCAAGCTGCATTCTGTGGGGTTGCAGAGTTGGACATGATTGAGCACACAGGCATGTTAAGGTATTGTCTTTGCCCTCAGATGCTCACAGTCCAAGGGAAGACAGGATGCATCTATTTATACACATGTGTATAGTTTATACACATAAACTGTAGTAAAAAATAGTATAGGCTGGGACAAGTGAGTGATTCAGCTTCAGCTTAAGCATCAGTAGGGCTTGTCCTGAAACATTTTTCCCCACACCCTGGGTCATCTTTCAAGAAGATAATTCTGGTCATTTTGGGATTCATCTTGAAGTCTTATCTGTGCCAATAATGTGAACTTTTTGTTGGCATTTGTACTTAGTTCTCTCAAATTATTTCTCAGAGATATCTGCAATTTAAAAGGACAGAAAGCAAGAACTGCAAGACTAGAAAACTGGGTGGAAAGTGATTTCCACCTGGACAAAATCATGGCATCTCTGACAGAGGCAAGTGCCCTGATCCTTGCTTGAAAGCTGGCAGTGTTGACTAAGAGGCAGGTGGGAGAAGAGGCTCATGGGAGAGGTGAGGAGTCTAAGTCCTGGTTCAAAATCTTTGTGTGATTTGCGTGATTTTTCAGGCCCAATCTTTGGCAATTATAAAGGCTTTGCCTGGCAGGCCCCTGCCTTGGTGTGGAGCCTGCACATGGCAGTTTCTGGAGGGAGGTGCAGTCAAGGACTTGCCACCCCACCTTCCCCACTGGTCTTGCTCTTTGTATATTTACATTCCTAGCTCAGAAGCCCCTTCATTCCTGCGTCTGTCTGACTGAGGCCTTGAGCAGAGGTCTTCGTCTTCTTCAGATGCTGTCTTTCCTGAGGCTTCCTTGTGTGGAAACTGAAGATTCTTCCCTACCTCTCTCAATACCCAGTACTTTTCCACTCATAGCCCTTCCCCTCCCCTCACCAACTCCAGGTTCCATAAACTGCTTTTTTTTTCTTTAAAGGAATTCCCTTTAGAGAGAGATGACCCTGACATTTAGGCATGTCCACCTGACCCTAGGCTGATTTTGAGCTCCATGAGGGAAACGGACACTTTTTCCAGTTGTAGACTCTTGTTTATACCATCATAGTGAGTGAGTAAAAGCCTGTTGCTTTAGTTAGCTATGTGGACTCCTGATCATATAGCCCTCCTCACTATTTCCCAGCTCAGCTCTCAACAGGAGGGAGCCCTCCCCTCCAGCTCCTTCCCTGCTGAGAACATACACTCAAAGCACGGCCCCATTTCTGGTGAAAGCTCTGACTTCTACTATAGGTGTTTCTATTTCAATTCTACATTGGATTTCTCTGTCTCTCACACATATAGTAATTGATCAAGGACAAGACAAACTCACGATTGCCATGAAGGCTGGCAGGGAGTTAGCAAAAAAGACTAATGAAGCAGACACGAGAACTACTCCAGCCTCAGAGACCAGCTTCCCCCATTTACACTTCTGAAGAGGAACGAAAGAGCCCAAGAGGTGAGTGACTTAGCCAGGGCCACCTAACTAGAACCTAGGTTCTGGGTATTTCCAGGTTGCCTCCTTGATCTCCTTTCTACTTCCTACTGCAGGTTCTGTGCAGGGCTATGACCCTGGTGCCCTGGGCCACGCTAAGCCTTGTGTGGTCAGAACCTCACGGAGCCTGCAGCCTAACTGGTTCTCAAACTAGAGAACTTAGAATCCTCTGGAGCAATGGTTAAAATAGAGCTTGCCAGCCCCTCCCTTGGAATTTCTAGTTCAGTAGGTCTGGGGTGAGGTCTGAGGATTTGCAGTTCTAACAAGTTTCCAGGTGTAGCTGATGAGAACCACTGGACCAGTCTGTATATGACCAAAAAGCTGCAGAGAAAGAGTGGAAACTGAACAAAGGAAGGTCGGCGGAAGGAAAGGAGCTGGAGTGACATTATTTATTGTGCTGTGCTGAGTCGCTTTAGTCGTGTCTGACTCTTTGCTATGCTATGGACTGTAGCCCACCAGGCTCCTCTGTCTGTTCTCCAGGCAAGCATACTGGAGTGTGTTGCCATGCCCTCCTCCAAGGGATCTTTCCAATGCAGGGATCGAACCTGGGTCTCTTATGTTTCCTACATTGGCAGGTAGGTTCTTTACCACTAGAGGGACCTGAGAAGTTTATTAGGGCAAGAAATGAACTCCAGGGCCTGGTCCCTAGGAGGTTTGTTTTTCTCTTCCTTATCCATCCTGACTCCAAGCTTATCTAGAAGTTTTCACAGTTTCCTTCAAATCCCTCTTCCACTGCTGAGGGTGCCTGGTCCATAGGTGAGAACAAAACCACCACTTAGATGATTAGAGTCCCTAGAATTGGAGCTCTAGAAGCCCCAAGCTGACTGCTATCCTAACACCCCTCCCCCTCTGCTTCCCTGTTCAGATTGCTACAAGCTGCACAGCTGCCTGTCTTCCCCGAAGCCAGAGGGCTCATGTCCCGAAAAGGCCACAAGGATGAAGAGTCTTGGAGGGTGTCTAAGGCCAGCTCAGCCATCTCTGTCCAACTTTCGCGGTGCACTCACGTGAGTCCTGGCCAATCAAGGCTGCTGACATTCAGAGAAAGGTAAGGAGGTGGGTACATGAAAACGGGATGGGTGGAGGGATTAAAAACTCCACAGTCATATTGACTCAGCTCATCTTTCAAGTTCTGAATCATCCGTGAACATGGATTTGCTTTCTTAATCATTAGGTCTGAATGTGGGTCACTGATGTCTAAACCTGTGTTTGAATGTAATAGCATGGAGGTGAGCCAGATACACACAACTAATTGTCATGTGGGTATGAAAATCAGAAGCGACCCTCCTCTCAAAATCTGTTAACTATTTGCCTAGATCCGTTTGGCTGTGAGAAAAACTAAGGCACAAATGGTATGTTCAGTGGCCCAAAGCTGTTCCAGGGTAAGCAGTAACCTCAGAAGGAGGTCGGAGGTTGGCCAGTACAAAGGCAGACAGCAGGAACACTCCACTTGGAGGAGAGGTGCTAGAGGGCCCAGGGCAGGGTAGTGGGAACTTGGTCACCCCCTCCTTTTCCTAAACCCCATCCATTACCTAGTAACCCACAGAGGACCAGCCAACAAGTTCTGGGAGCTTTGAAGACCGTGGCTGGCTCTGTAATTAAGAGATTGATAACACTTGAGGCAAAAGCAAGTCACGTCACCAAGAATGTAGAGACTTCTACCTGGTTTCTGGGTTGTGATGAATTCTAGAAAGGAGAATCAGGAACTTGGAATGGATTTTCTGTAGTGAAATCCGGAGGATATTTTCAAAAGATGTAGGTAGGCCCTGGGGCTGTTAGGTCCTTCATGTCATCCCATTTCCCCCAGCTTTAGGGGTGGGGAGCTTCCCTGGAGCCCCCCTTCAGTCCCTCCCAGAAAAGCCCATGTGTGGCTGAGTGGTTTCTCCGCCTAGAGAGGAGGTGGGTGAGGCCCTGAATGAGCTTCCTGAAACCACAGGAAAAGAGACGGTTGCTGATTCACCAACAGCTGTTTCCTGGAATTGCAGTGCCAGGCTGGCAAATGAGCGCTATTTTTCCAAGGTGATCCAGAGCTGTTACCATATTCCTCCTCTATCCCCACGAGACCTTTCTGTAAGTTACATCAGCAAGCTACCCAGACCATGCATTCCTGAGGACTCAAGTACACGAGATTCCAGACACACTATTTCCAGTATGCCTTAATGTCCCTCTCGAGACCCGATCCAGTCATCCTCACGCCTGTGGGCTTTCTCAGCGGGACCATGCAGTTGTCTGGCTGGCCCTGGAGTCATGTGGAAGCTGACGTGTGGCTCCAGGTCATCCGGGAAGTTAAGGACGGGCCTGATTCCACTAACGGGACCGTCCGCTGAGAAAGGAGCAGGACCTCCAGCTGGCTTTGCCCAGCATTTCACAAAGACCCATTCCCTGGTCCTGCCAGGGACCAGTTCTCCAGCTTATCTGAGTAGAAAGCTACCATGTCCCATGCTGGCTCAGTCTTGGCTTTTCCTCAGAAATAAGAACTGGTTTGGAAGTGACCTTGCTTGACCCCGTTTGTTTCTTGACCAAGATCCCACTGCCCTGCCCTGGGCCTTCTAGTACCTCTCCTCCGAGCGGAGTGTTCCTGCTGAGAGACACAGACCCTGTTTCTCACATAAAAGACACATGAAGGAGAATCTGAGTCCCTTTCCTGCTTTTGAAGGGTCTTGGCTTCCGTGTGGGATGAAATCCCTGTGGGTGCAGCTGGGGAGGTGCAGAGCGAGGCGAGGAAAAGTCCTGGACTACTTATGCTCTGCCTCTAAGACAGATTGTAGTAGGAAACAAAAATACAGCTCCTTGGTTCCACTTCCCTTATCCTTTCCTCAGCAAATGGAGAGCTAATAAGAGTGGAGGTGTCTGGGGAATCTGACAGATGGAGCTGAGAACTAGGCCCTGCTCTTAGCAGCAGTGACTGAACTCTGAGCCTCCTCTAGGATGAGTTGGAACATGATTCTCCTCCTCCTCTTCCCCACTTCGCCCTCTTCCATTTCTCCCTCCTCCCCTCCCAGCTTTCCCACTATGTTTTCAAACATTTAGATGGGGACATGCTGACCCAGCTAAAGGTCCCTGCTTTTAAACCTGATTCTTCAATTATGCTAACTGCAACTATAATTTATATGGAGAGGTAACAGCTTACAAATCATCCTATTTTTTTTTTTTTAATCACCAGTCATGTCAAGTGGGTATTATTATTGCTATTTAATCAATGAAGAAAGTGAGGTTTGACAGTTTGTTACTGTAGGGCGAATGCAGAGTCAAGTTTCACGTCTGTGTTTCCTGATTGAAGGTCCATATCCTTCAAGATCCATTGTATAGCCTCAGCAGTTACTGTTGGTAGCCCCACTGAAGTCCAGGAGACAGCTCTGAGCCTCAGGAAGTCAGTTCCTAGAATCTCAGCTGGGACCTGTCAAATGATAAAACTAAATCTAGTAGCCATTTAGTTTGTCCTTTGCTCAAGGGAAAACCGTCCATGGACTCGGGGAGGACAGTGTCTCAAGCACTCTCCCTGAGGGATTTCGGGCAACAGGGAGTCCTTTAGTGCAGAAGAGGCAATGCTGAAGAAAGGCATGACCGGGATGCAGCGCTGAAGAAAGAGAGGACTGGGCATTCAGGGGCTTATAAGACTAACAGAAGGCTCAGGTGAATTAGCTATAGCTGACTTGGAGGACTGTGATTGGTGTAGACTTCCTTGACAGGTGTTTCCCATAAGTGCAGGCTGCCTAAGGTTTGTGATGTGTGCTGACCCCATCTGGGGGTCCTGACAAACAGATTAAGTTCATCAGGGCCCCAGCATTCTGGGAAGATAAGCCAAGTGGAAAATCCTGCTGTCCCTGTGGCTCTGTCCCAGTGTTGGCCTGCAAGAAGCACATGTGGTCGTGATAGTGTGATTTATAATAAATATATTGGGTTCCCCAGGTAGTGCTAGTGGTAAAGAAGCTGCCTGCCAATGCAGGAGACATAATAAGATGCAGGTTCAATCCCTAGGTTGGGAGGATCTCCTGGAAGAGGGCACATCAACCCCCTCCAGTATCCTTTCCTGGAGAATCCCATGGACAGAGGAGCTTGTTGGGCTACAGTCCATAGGGTCACAAATAGTTGGACATGACTGGAGGGACTTAGCACACATTTATTTGGTCTTGGACCCTATTCCTGGCATAGAGCTCTTAAAACCATTGGGATTTCCTGTGATGAGAGTGATAAAGATGTATTTTGTTATATTCATGAAGCAATTTTGGAAAGCACCTAAGGATGAGGGCTGGTTACCAGTGGAGTTACCATGTGATTAGAGGGCTGGAACTTCCAGTCCCCCCGCCCCCTTACCCCACAACCCTCCCTCTGCACTGAGAGGAGAGGGGCCGGAGATTAAGTTCAGTAGCCAAAGGCAATGGTGTAACCAACCACACTTACGTGATAATGGGTTCCGAGAGCTTCCGGGTTGGTGAACACATAGAGATTTGGGCAGAGCAACAGGGAAACTTCATGCTTTTTCTCCATATGCCCTACATATTTCTTCCATTTGGCTGTTCCTGAGTTACAGCCTTTTATAGTCAACCGGTTATCTATGTAAAGGTTTCTCAGTTCTGTAAGCCACCTAGCAAATTAACTGAACCCCAGGAGGAGGCTGTGTAAACCTCTATTCTACAGCTGTTTGGTCAGAAGCACAGGTGAATTTGCTCTTGACAGTTTTGTAGGACTTAACTGGGGGCATCTGAGACTATCTCCCTGTAGATAGTGTCAGAATTGAGTTGAAATATGACACAGCTGGAGTCAGGAATTGCTGGTGTCAGGAACTCACATCTCCCCCACCACCTCATTAAATTAGTGAACAGAATCTTAGAGGTCCTCACAGGGGTCTCTCCAGTGCTGTAATACAGGAAGAACAGAATGAACAGAGCAACATGTCTTACCCTCTCAGGATAAGTTGTAAAAGCTTTCTTTTCTTTCTTTTAAAGAATATTTCTTTTTAATTAGAGAAGTATTTGGTAATTGGGCTTCCTTGGTGGCTCAGATGGTAAAGAATCCACCTGCAATGCAGGAGACCTGGGTTCGATCCCTGGGTTGGGAAGATCCCCTGGAGGAGGGCATGGCAAACCACTCCAGTATTCTTGCCTGGAGAATCCCCATGGACAGAGAAGCTTGGTGAGATACAGTCCATGGGATTGCACAGAGGTGGACACGACTGAGTAACTAAGTACAGCATATTTGGTAATTAAAAGGCTATTTCTGTTGATCATTTCGCTATTTATTGACATATCATTATGGATTTCCCTGGTGACTCAGACAGTAAAGAATCTGCCTGCAATATGGGAGACCCAGGTTTGATCCCTGGGTTAGGAAGAGCCCCTGGAGAAGGGAATGGCAACATCATTATATTAGTTTCAGGTATATAACATAATGGGGCTTCCAGGTGGCCCTAGTGGTAAAGAACCCACTCCACTATTCTGGCCTGGAGAATCCCATGGACAGAGGAACCTGGCAGGCTACATACAGTCCAAGGGCTTGCAAATAGTTCGGCACGACTGAAGCAACTCAGCACATACAACATAATGATTTGATTCATATATATATTATAAAATAATAAGTTATGATCAATCCACCACAGTAAGATCCATCACTTCACATAATTTTTTCTTAATGATAAGAACATTTAAAATTCACTCTTAGCAACTTTAAAATGCACAATATACTGTTGGTAACTATAGTCACCGTACTGTATATCATATCCCCAGAATTTGCTATCTGAAAACTGGAAGTTTGTAAACTTTTGACTCCCTTCACCCATTTCACCTCACCCACCACCACCAATCTATTCTCTGTATTTATGAGTTTGTTTTTTTTTAGGTTTCACATATATGTGAGATCATATAGTATTTGTCTTTCTCTGCCTAACTTATTTCAATTTGCAAAACACCCTCAAAGTGTATCCATGTTGTTCTATATAGCAGAATTTTCTTCTCTTTTATGGATGAATGATATTCTCTCATATATATTTAACACATCTTCTTTATCCATGCATCCATCGTAATGGCCTCTTATGGTAAATTCATTTCTTGGCTTTTGTAAGTAATGCTACAGTGAGTAACATGGAATGTATTATCTTTTAAGGTAGTAATTTGGGGCTCATTTTTTGGATAAATACCCAGGAGTGGGGTTACAGGATTGTATATAGTATTTCTATTTAAAAAAATTTTTTAAGGAACTTTCATACTGTTTTCCATAATGGCTGTACCAATTTACATTCCTACCAACAGTGTATGAGAGTTCTGTTTTCTTCATATCCGTGCCAACACTTATTTTCTCTTGTTTATATGGGGGAAGGTTGATATCTTTAGTTGTTACCATTTAATTGAAGTATAGTAAATATACAATGTTGTGTTAGTTTCAGGTGTACAGCAAAGTGATTCAGTTTTATATATATATATATACACACATACACACATACATACATGTATATTTCTCTTTGAGATTCTTTTCCACTATATGTAATTACAAGATATTGAGTAGAATTCCCTGTGATATAAGGTAGGCCCTTACTGTTTACCTATTTCATATATGGTAGTGTAAATATGTTAATCTCAAACACCTAATTTATCTCCTGCCCTCCCCTTGCTAGTCCAGGCATCCCCCTGGGTAACTGTAAATTTGTTTTCTAAGTCTGATTCTGTTTTGTAAATAAGTTTATTTGTATCCATTTTAAAAATTCCACATATAAATGATATCATGACGTTTGTCTTTGTCTGATTTCATTTAGTAGGACAATCTCTAGGTCTATCCATATTGTTGCAGATGGCATTATTTCATTCTCTTTTATGGCTGAGTAATATTCCATTGTATATATGTACCACATCTTTATTCAGTCCTCTATTGATGGACATTTAGGTTGCTTCCATGTCTGGGCTATTGTAAACAGTGCTGCAATGAACACTGGGGTGCAGATAACTTTTTGAATTATGGCCAGAGTGGTATTGCTGGATCATACAGTAGCTCTATTTTTTATTTTTAAGGAACCTCTATACTGTTCTCCATAATGGCTGTACCAATTTACATTTCCACCAACAGTATAGGAGGGTTCCCTTTCAATACCCTCTCTCCAGCATTTATTGTTTGTAGATTTTTTGATGATGGTCATTCTGACTGGTGTGAGGTGATTTCTCATTGTAGTTTTGATTTGCATTTCTCTAATAATTAGGAGTGTTGAGCATCTTTTCATGTGTATATTGGCCAGTTGTATGTCTTCTTTGGATAAATGTTTATTTAGGTCTTCTGCCCATTTTTATTATTTTTTTAATATTGAGCTGTATGAGCTGTTTGTAAATTTCGGAGATTAGTCCCTTGTTGGTTGCATTGTTTTCAAATATTTTATCCCATTCTGTGGGCTTTTTGTTTATGGTCTCTTTTGCTGTGCTAAAGCTTTTGAATTTAGTTTCGATTTATTTTTGTTTTTACGTCCATTACTGTAGGTGACAGCTTGGGAAAAGATATTGCTGTTATTTATGTCAAAGATTGTTCTCCTTATGTTTTCCTCTTATAGTATTTGGTCTTACATTTAGGTCTTTAATTCATTTTGAGTTTATGTTTGTGTATGGTGTTAGAGTATGTTCTAATTTCATTTTTTCACATGTAGCTGTCCAGTTTTCCTAGCAGTATTTACTGAAGAAACTGTCTTTTTCCCCATTGTATCGTCTTGCCTCCTCTGTCATAGATTAATTGACCATAGGTTCATAGGTTTATTTCTGGGCTTTCTAGCCTGTTTCATTGATCTATATTTCTATTTTTGTGCCAGTATCATACTGTTTTGAAGGCTGTAGCTTTGTAGTATAGTCTGAAGTCAGGGAGATTGATTTCTCCAGCTTCATTTTTCTTTCTCAAGGTTGCTTTGGCTATTCGGGTTATTTTCTGTTTCCACAGAAATTTAACATTGTTTTTGTTTTAGTTCTGTGAAAAATGTGATTGGTAATTTGATAGGGATTGCACTGAATCTACAGATTGCCTCAAGTAGTATGGGCATTTCAACAATGCTGATTCTTCTAGTGTAAGAACATTGTATATCTTTCTATCTATTTGGGTCATCTTTGATTTCTTTCATCAGTATCTTATAGTTTTCAGAGTACAGATCTTTTGCTTCCTTAGGTAAGTTATCCCTAGGTATTATATTCTTCTTAATGTTATGGTAAATAAGATTTTTCTTTAATTTCTCTTTCTGATCTTTCATTGTTACTATATAGAAATGCATCAGATTTCTATGTATTAATTTTATGTCCTGCAACTTTACTGAATTCATTGAGCTCTAGTAGTTTTCTGATAGCATCTTTAGCATTTTATACGTATAGTATTATGTTTTCTAACAACAGTGACAATTTCCCTTCTTTTCCAATTTGGATTCCTTTTATTTCCTTTCCTTCTCCAATTGTTGTGATTAGGACTTGCAAGACTATGTTGAATTAAAGTGGAGAGAGTGGATATCCTTGTCTTTTTTTCTGATCATAGAGGAAATGCTTTCAGCTTTTCACCATTGAGGATTATGTTGGCTTAGGTCTGTCATATGTGGGGCCTTTTTAAGTTGAGGTATGTTCTCTCTGCTCCCACTTTTTTTTTTTTTCTCTCTTCAGTTATTTTTTCAGGTCTTTTCTCTCTCTTCTCCTGGGACCCTTATAATGCAAATGTTGGCGCATGTAATGTTGTCCCAGGTATCTCTTAGACTGTCTTCATTTCTTTTCATTCTTTTTTTCTTTATTCTGTTCCATGGCAGTGATTTTCACCATGAATTTTCTAAAAATTCAGTTATTTTACTCTTTCAGTTCAGTCGCTCAGTTGTGTCTGACTCTTTGTGACCCCATGGACTGCAGCATGCCAGGCCTCCCCGTCCATCACCAATTCCCGGAGCTTACCCAAACTCATGGCCATTGAGTTGGGGATGCCATCCAGCCATTTCATCCTCTGTCGTCCCCTTCTCCTCCTGCCCTCAATCTTTCCCAGCATCAGGGTCTTTTCCATTGAGTCAGCTCTTCGCATCAGGTGGCCAAAGTATTGGAGTTTCAGCTTCAACATCAATCCTTCCAGTGAACACCCAGGACTGATCTCCTTCGGGATGGACTGGTTGGATCTCCTTGTAGTCCAAGGGAGTCTTCTCCAACACCACAGTTCAAAAGCATCAGTTCATTGGTGCTCAGCTTTCTTTACAGTCCAACTCTCTAGCTCTGTAATTTCTGTTTGGTATTTTCTTATATTTTCTCTTTGTTGAAATTCTCACTTTGTTCTTACATTGTTCTCTTGACTTTGGTATGCATCTTTATGATCACTGTTTTAATTCTTTATCAGCTAAATTACTTATCTCCATTTCAGAAGGTCTTTTCTGGGTTTTTATTTTGTTATTTTGTTTGGAACATATTCCTATGTTTTTCATTTTTCTTTAGTCTCTTCATTGGTTTCTCTGCATTAGATAAAAGACCCAGCCCTCAGTCTTGAAGAAGTGACCTGGTGTAGGAAAGGAAACTTATCATTCAACTCTGCCCTACTTCTTGGCTGTCTCTCAATCATCTGTGATTGTCTAAGCAGCCATCTTTACTCTTGTTTACTCCCAGTATTTGAGGGAGGGCCAAGACCTGTCAGTGTTAATCTCAGTGGGGAAATCTCAAGGGAATCTCAGTCAACACCAGATGTGGGCTGACTGGAAGTCACACCCCCAGGAAGCAGCATTTTAGAATATGCAAATATACCTCTTTCACCGGGAAGATGAGAAGGCATTTCTGTCCACTCCCTTTGTACTGAGCCCTGGAGGCTAGCCAGTTTATAAGAATAAGAACCATTGATTTGTTGGCTACCTTCCAACTGAACCTGTTAACACAGCCCCACTGGACATCAGACTCTCAAGGATGTATCTTTTGGGTGGCAGCCACAAAAGCCAGGGTACCAGAGGTATGCACAAACTGCTTTATCAGAGATACTGGTGACCCTGGGGTGGGACAGAGGGAGACTGCAAAGATGGACACCCACTGGCCTCCGTCGTCTTTGGAGAGGATAGCGGTCAGCTCCTAGGAATATATTGTTAGAAACCTGACCTTCAGGCTGCAGCTTGTTTTCAAGGTTTTTTCTCTGTTTTTGGCTGCAACTGTTCTTTGTTGCTGTGCACGAGCTTTCTCTGGTTGTGGCAAGCAGGGGATCCTCTAGTTGCTGTGCACAGGTTTCTCATTTCAGTGGCTTCTCAGTGCAGAGCACAGGCTCTGGAGCATGCAGGAGTTCTAGGCTTCAGTGGCTGTGGCTCACAGGCTTAGCTGCTCTGAGGTATGTGGTATCTTCCTGCACTAGGAATTGAACCTGTGTCCCCTGCATTGCTGCTGCTGCTGCTGCTAAGTCGCTTCAGTCATGTCCAACTCTGTGCGACCCCATAGACAGAAGCCCACCAGGCTCCCCCCCGTCCCCCGGGATTCTCCGGGCAAGACCACTGGAGTGGGTTGCCATTTCCTTCTCCAATGCATGAAAGTGAAAAGTGAAAGGGAAGTCGCTCGTGTCCGATTCTTAGCGACCCCATGGACTGCAGCCCACCAGGATCCTCCATCCATGGGATTTTCCAGGCAAGAGTACTGGAGTGGGGTGCCATTGCCTTCTCCGGTCCCCTGCATTGGCAGGCAGATTCTTAGCCACTGGACTACCAGGGAAGTCCAGCGCTATAGCTTTTAAGATATGAAGATAGGCCTCTTTGATGGAAAGATTGGGCTTTTCAGTCTGTTGCCTCTGTTTTTGTTTTTGTGCTGGGGAACCCACAAATACACGCTCTGCCGGCCACCAAAGTCAGGTTATCAAGGGTTGCATCTCCTGGGTGGTAGCTGCAAATGCTGGGGTGCCAGTTGTGTGCACAAATTCCTTTCTGGGAGATCCTTGTGACCTGGACTGAGACAGAAGCAGAGTGTGAAGCAGATGGCACCTGCCAGCTTCCCCAGTCTCTGGAGCAATTGTTGTTGTTTAGTTGCTAAGTAGTTGTCCCATAGATGCCTTAGAAGCCTACCCCTCAGGCCATCACTTTTAAGATAAACAAATATGCCTATTTTTCAGAAAGACTAGACATTTAATTCTGCTGCCTCTTCCCTGGACCCTGGGGCCATAACCTTGATGAATCCATGGGAGTCAGTTAAGAACTGTTTTTTTAATTTGCGATAGCTTTGTAGATCTCATGGATGTAAGCCCAGTTGCCTTGTAGAGGCAGATGTTTTAGGGGCTCATCTCTCAGGTGGAAGTCTTAAAAGTTGTTGCACCAGATATGCAGACTAAACCCTTCACTCCTCAGAGAGAAGCTCAGAATTGCAAGTTCCCATCCCAGTTGTGTGTCACTGAGCTGGGGGTGGGCTTTATGGCAAGACTGTGTCTCAGCACCTTCTACCTATTTTGATATGGATTTTTTTTCTCATTTGCCAAATATGTAGGACTCAGCTAGTTTCTGGGTTTCTTTCAGTGGTACTTGCTCCCTTGGGAGCTGTAGATTTAGTATATCCGTGGGAGGAGGGGAATTCAGGAACCTCTTATGATGCCATCTTGAACCAGAACCGCAAATGCTTTCTTAACCTTTTCCCTCCCATGCCTTATTTTCTCAAATCTCAATCTAAGACTTCATTTCTGTTTTTCAAACAGTTGAGTATCTCGCCTCTAAGAACGGATTCTTAATACCTCTGGTTTTTCTCACTGAACTCTTTGCCCCCAAAGCTCCAGTGGCTGGGGATGCAGGCTGGGGCCAACATTGTTGCTTGATTACCTGATACACAGCCTCCTTTATCCCTCTCACACTCCTTGAACCCTGGTTGTGTCCTCCATCCTTGCCCTCCAGAAAATGAATCCCTCTCTGGGCCCAGTGGGTTAAGTCATAATTTGTCCAAGACTTTCACTCTAAGCCACTGGTTCTGTATTGTAAATGCACACTGAAACCATCTTGGGAACTTTAAAAATCCCACCAATCTCACCTGGGATTCTAGGGCACCCTCAGGAGCTGTGGTTTGACTTCTGTTACCCTTGCAAAGTGAGTGCTTTTAGGTATACTCATGTGATGCAAAACTGGCTGATGGACTATGAGGAGGTAAGGCTGGGACACTTCTGGGAAGGTTTTACACATTAAAAAAGAAGTAGTTGCGATTCCGAGGTGTTCTTTTTCTGTCCCTGGAGGTTGTTGTCTGTATTTGCTCCAAGGTGAAGGAGCTTTGTTTAGTTTAGTAAATGACCTGTGAACATTATCTCATTTGATCCTCACACTACCCTCTTAGGTAGTTAATAGTTTGATCTTCATTATTATACCCATTTTAACAGATAAGAAAACTAAAGTTCATGGAAATTTCAATACATTTCCCCTAATGACAACAGCCAGTAGAGCACAAACCAGATCATTTTGGTTCTTAAAATTATGACTTTCTTACTGTTAACCCAGGGTATGCTGGTAAGCTGTCAAATAAAACCAAACCAAACCCTGATTTGTAACATTTACTGATTTTCATGGTGTAAATAGTTCCACCAGGCCCGATTTAAAGCTGCCATAGTGAGCTCACTCATCGCTGACTTGGAAAGAGATGTGTCTGACTGGTTCCTGTGGGCCAGTATGAGCCAGCTCCAGCAGAACATGAGAAGATAGGGCAAGTGCTTGAATCCAGCCTTTGATGCTGAAATCCGTATTTCTCCTCAGCCTTTCTCTCAACACAAATATCCCCTGAAAAGATCTTTATACTGGAGGTCTGCTTGCTTAGGAAGGACATTTAGCTCTTCTTCCTAGAAAGCAGATCAGCACAATGAGGGACAAACCAATAGGGTGAATTCGGTGGTTTCCTAATGTCCCCCGAATGCTATTAATGCAGACAGGAGTCACAGAAGGCTATTTATCAATCTACATGATGGTGAATCAAGAAAACTGTTACCATTTGTTTTACCTCTTTGTCATCTGAGCTGCTGTGCAACTGGTACACACTTGCTGAGCCCATGAGCAATGCTGAGCACAGGCTCAAGACTAGTGGTAGAGTGAAAGAAGCAGAGGCCCTGGCCAGTGGTGACATTATGGTGAGCCAGCCCCAGGCCTGCCCCAGTGGGCCCTGGGCTGTGGCACATTTACCATATGCATGCTAAGCCCATTCAGTCTGTGTTGTGATGGTCTCCTGGGGTTGCAAGGAGCCTTTCTGAGATGGTCTGGTCTGACTTCCTGTCCAGCATCCCACCAAAGATCCTTGAAGATGTCCAGTGATGGTGAACTCCTTCTTCCCTAAGAAAGTTGATTATATGCTTGATTACCTTTGTGAAAAAAGTACACTTTTATGCTAAAACAAATTCTGTAACCCCTGGTGCAGCCTGACAAGATTCCAGTTTTAACCCTGAAGCTCTAAATTACCAGACTTTCTCCATATAGCAAGCATTAGTCAGGGTGATGTTGTTCAGTTGTTCAGCCATATCCAACTCTTCGTGACCCCATGGACTGTAGCACTCTAGGCTTCCCTGTCCTTCACTGTCTCCCCAGAGTTTGCTCAAACTCATGTCCATTGAGTTGGTGATGCCATCCAATCATCTCATCCTCTGTCACCCCCTGCTCCTTCTGCCCTCAATCTTTTCCAGTGAGTCAGCTCTTCCCATCAGGTGGTCAAAGTATTGGAGCTTCAGCATCAGTCATTCCTATGAATATTCAGGGTTGATTTCCTTTAGGATTAACTGGTTTGATCTCCTTACTTGAGAGTCCAAGGGACTCTCAAGAGTCTTCTCCAGCCATCACAGTTTGAAAGCATCAGTTTTTCTGCACTCGGCCTTCTTTATGGTCCAACTCTTACATCTGTACATGACTACTGGAAAAACCATAGCTTTGACTATATGGACCTTTGTTGGCAAAGTGATAACTCTGCTTTTTAATACACTGTCTAGGTTTGGCATAGCCTTTCTTCCAAGGAGCAAGTATCTTTTAATTTCATGGCTGCAGTCACCATCTGCAGTAATTTTTGAGCCCAAGAAAATAGTCAGGATGGACTAGGTTATACCACAGTGGCAAACAACCACTACAATCTTAGCAGTAATAAAAATATGAATAATTATTGCTGATCTTATAAAATATCCATCAAGGGTTGGTTGAGGGCTTGCAGGTGAAAGTGTCAGCTGCTCTTAGTTCATGTTAATCACTCAGGGACCCAGTCATCATGTTTCAACATGGCCATTTATTGGGAGAGAGAGTGAGTATGCTTGCTGAAGGGGAAAGAGAGACTTTCTTAGCAGTGAATGGTCTAGCTTACATGTACTATACATCATTCTCTTGTTGACTAGAACTCTTAACATGGCCTCATCACCTATAATGGGGCCCAAAAGGGTTTCTTACCCTATGCCCAGAAGAAAGAGAGCTGGAAATATCTGGAGAGCAGCCTTAATGATCACCAGGGTGGTTTTTGTATACTTGAAGGTCCTTTCCTTCAGGCTCATGCCCAGTTTACCCCTTCATTGCTATGTTACATGCTTTTTCTCCTCCATCACCCAGTTTACTCTCCTCTGATCACGATGGAGCTTTGTATCTATATGCTGGTATCCTCAGCTGAGTGCAGTTTTTCAGGCACAGTCTAATCACAGCAAGCTCAATGGGGCTCATCACCTGCTCCTCTGAAACAGTGCAGTGGGAACGCTGGGGCCTTGATTGCATTTTTATTGATTTGGCAGTCACGGCACCCTATCCCTGTATTCACTGGGTCATAAGCTCGAGGATGCTGGGGACTGTGACTGTCTTGCTTGTCATAGTGTCTCCATCACTTAGAAAAAGTCTGATAAAGCCTAATAGACATTTGTTGGATGAATACGTACATTGAATTTATTCTTTGCTTCTGTCTACTTTTTACTCATGCTATCATCTCCATCTTGCCCCAATATACTCAGCTTCTTCAGACTCACATACAAGTTATGTTTATGTCTTAAATTTATTCCAACATAGAGATGAGCAAGAGTATTATCTTTGGAGTCAAAAAGTGAGTGGCTGACACCTAGCTCTGATGATATCATTCAACAGTACATATTTCTCTAGCACCTACAGTGGGCCAGGTGCTACAGACACAATCATGTGGAAGATAAAACCACAAAGCTGCCATACCACTGAATGGGTTCATTTGGGTAAACACTGTAACATCTCTAGATTAGAATGCAGAGATCTTTTAGGTTTTGTTTTGTTTTTCCAGCCACAAAAGCATGTAGACATATAGTTGATGCTTAATAAATGTTAGTTTCATGAGCGAATAGATCTCTCAGCTCCACTTTGTTCTATGTACCAGAATCTCCTGAGAAACCACGTGTAGTTGGAAACAAAGTGGCACTGTGTTTAACTGTTTTATTTTTGTGGTAGGTCATGATGTTTGAAATCTAAAATAAGACTAAAGGAAGATATGAAATTTGTCTATTAATCCCAGGGAAGCAGAAATTACCTTAGGTTGCAGAACACTATTTCAGATTGATACTAATCTATTAATCACCGTGCTTTGGGTACCATTGTTCCTTGAATCCTGCTGGGCCACAAGGAAGTAAAACTTTGTCATGTATGTTTTTGAAGTTCAGTTATGTGAAACAGATCATACATGCCTGATCAACCAGTCTAGTAACTGTCAACAAAGAAAATAAGATTAGACTTTCAAGACATGTCTTTTATGAACCCCTGTACAATCCTAATGATTAGTAACCCTTCCAGTGTTCATAAATTACAGCTTAAATAATTCTGCAATTTTGCCTATACTTACCTAAATAACTGATATCATCTATCTCCCTTGGCCTACATTTCATTTTATCAATGTCAATTGTATCCTTGAAAATAATTTTCTTTGAGAAAATAGGGAACTGAGTTGAGGAATATTGCTTTCTCTTTCATTTGCAAGTGCTCTATTATCAGTTTCTAGAAGAGGGCTTATCCTTCTTGTGATCTTGGCCTGATGGTAACTTTAGAAAGCCTTTTTCCTTTTCACGTGTGGAAAAGCTTGAGAAATATGAGGGGCAACCTTCACATGAGATGAGATATGGATATATGATTTTTGGGGACAAGAGATCTGTGTGAGCCTCAGGGGATTTGGGAGAGAGAGAGCTTGTGGAGGTGTAGGGGTGTGCCAGGGTGTGAAGGTTGCACAGAGAGGGATGGTGGGGAGGAAATCTGAGAAATGGAGGTTTTGCATGTGGTAAGGCTAGTATGGAGTTGACATCTACTGATGGAGGCTGATGAACCATATTCCACTGTTCATCTGTAGTCTTGAGAGCATAAGGCTGGAAGAACTTCAGAGATCATCCAGGCAATTTCTGACACTGTCAGATCAAATAACTACTAGACCAGCTTCGGTTTCTAATTTGAGATGTCTCCAAAGAAGATTCCTGTTTCAGCCACTTGAACGTTGGCCTGCACAGAGTGCCTGCACAATCTTCACTTTATTTAGCCCAAATTCTCCCAGCTGTGGTCTGAGCCTTTGGAAGAATGAAACCTCTGTGGTAAGAACTGCCTTGGTGGCGTGAGAAAGGGAGCTCTGGGTGGTCTTTGGGTGTTGCGTGAGGACAAGAGTGCTATGGCTCAAGTTCCAGTAAGAATACATAGGACTATGAGGTCTCTGGTTTTACCAGAAATCTTCATTGATATCTTAAAACAGAAAGAAAAGGCCCTGTGTTCTATGATTGGCTTCAAATCCTAATTCATGCCAGGGTGCAGTGGCCATTGTGAGCACATGTGTTCACAGTGGTGTGTGTGCTGAATGTCCAGAGCATGCCCAGCAGGTGCTGGTGTTGGGCTGTGGTTCTGTGTTATCTGGTCAGAGTGAGTTGAATCCAGCAGAACAAAAGAATTCCTGAAAGGTTTAAGATAAGAGCCATTTTATGGAAAACCATGGGAACTTCTTAAGTCTCTTTTTAAGGGTGAGCAGCACAGTTTCAAGCTTAACACCGACTCTGCATGTCAATCAGGGTAGGATAGACTCAGAACATCCTAGAAGTTTTTGAAAGAATCTCCTGAAAAATCTCTGCAGGCAACTACTCAGGAAAGTACAAAGCCCTCCAACTTGGAGCTAGCATAGGTGAAATGGGCAGCATGAACAACATGGAGGTCCCACTTGCCCATTTTCCTGGAGGACATCACCTGCAATCTTCCCTTGTCCTCTGAAATAGCTGACGGTAATAATCACTACCACTGACCAAGCATTTTCTATGTGCCCTGCTGTGGTACAGGCTTCACAGAGAGCATCACAGCTAATCCCTGCAGTAACAGGACTGGCCAGGCAGGTGTCAATTTCACTCATTTCACAAATGAACCCTGTGGACGTAGGTTCATCTGAACTGAGTTACAGATTGGACAGAGTGGGCCAGAGTGCAGAGTGTGGGCTAGAAAATGGTAACCTGGGGAAATGACTCCCTTTCTCCAAGAACACACATTAACAGGCAGATTAAGTGCACAGATGTGGGCTGTACCCGGCTCACTCCCCTGATATCTTGCCTCCCAGAGCCATGGTGGGCAGAGCAGGCAGGGTTGCCTCAGAGGCAGCCTATGCCTGGGCAATACCTGACATAGCAGGTAGAGTGTGGGTTGGGGGTGAAGCCGAAGATGTGGCAATACAAGGGATGGATGGCTTCCATTTCTGGGCCCTAAAAGAGCACATAAAGCAGGCAAATCAGGATTTTATGTCATCTTTGTGTTTTGAAAACTGGTTGTATGACCGGGCTTGAAAACCAAATGATAGAGGGAGGGAGAGAGTATAGAGCTGGCTTATTACACTAGGGAATAAAGAATGCAAAAGGTGAGGAGGAGAGAAAGAGGAATTGACAGGGAGTGGAGGTGATGCGGGCACCTCTGGAACAGAAAGAAGCCGAGGGTGGCACTCTTAGCCGTGGTTCTAATTCAACATAGGAAGGAAGAGAGACGATAAAGCCTCATTGATAACTGCACTTGGACCTGATCCGTCCAATGTGCACCTCAGTTTAGAGTGACATATCACCACTTATGACATTTCCACTGCACATGTCTCTGGCAGTATCAGAGTCTTATCCCTAGATGAGGAGTTATAGGACCTGGTGCAACTCTGAGCCAGGGGCAATCAGAGAGAGTTGCCTAGTCATTTTAAGTCAACACACCCAGATAAAGCAATCAGGATGACCAAATCTGGGAATAGAGGGAACATATAAAGCCTTATGGTGTTGGCCTGTGATACAGTCAAGGCCAGAACTGTGACTGAAATACCTTTATAGCAATCTTTACCCGATTAAGATCAACAAGTGATAAATGGGGTGCTTTTAATTTGGTCTTTTCTTTGTTACCAAATTACATCAGCTCCGTAGCTGTAAACATGCAGCTGCCCAGGTTAGCCCCAGGCTGTACGTCCCCTTTCTGATGATTCCATGTTACCAGCAGGGTGGGTGGCCAAGGTGGGTTACTGAAACACAGGGGCTCCCCCAGGAGGGAAGAGAAAGGGACTGGACCGCCCCTCACCATGCACTCTCACCTCCAAGGCTCAGAGATTACCTCAGGGGTTCACAAAGGGTTTACAGGATCCAGTTTGACCCAGACTATTTCCTCTTCCTCAGGGAGGTCCAAGTCCTGATTGCATCATTCTGGCCTGCCCCAGTTCCTTTAAGGGATAGACACTGTGGGGCGTGGGTGAGCCACTCCAGGCCTTGACATGCAAATCACACAATTTCACTGCTGATAAAGGGTTCTATAGACCGGATGAGTAATACTGTCCTGCCCAGCTGGCAGTTTATCTAGCGTGCTCTGCTAAATCCAGTTTACACCCTTTTATTGTGCTCAATAACTCACAAAAGTGGGAACAATAAAATTGACCTTAATAGAGGAATTTTTAAAATTTGGGCTAAAACTAGGGACTCAGGAGTTAAACTGCCTGGCCTCAATTCTGACCCTACTGTTTCACTTGTGTGACTTCAGACAAATTCCTTAATCACTCAATACCTCAGTTGCCTCATCTGTACAATGGAGATGAGACTGCCCACCCCTTGGGGGCACTAAATGAGTAAATTCACTGAAAAGTGTAACAGCACCTCATCTGTAGTAAACGTGCAATAACTGTTATCCATTAGTAAGTGAAAACTCCTTCTGCAGTCAAAAGATAATCAACATGTCAGAGCTAATGCTCTATTTTCCTTTCAAACACTCAGGGCTGCATGGCTAATAGGGAAGCATGGAATAGTTTGGGAGAACAGGGACAAATGGGTGTAGGGATGAGGGAGAAGGGTGTTAAGGTCTCAAGACTTTCCAAGATTCCTTTTTGAAAAGGTGAGATGGTCCTGGGGGAGGGAAATGGCAGTGTGACCTTGTCTTGACCTCCACGGTACCCACGGAGCTCAGGGGACTGAGCAGGCCTGGCATACTAAGCATCCGCTGATCAAATGGCTTGTGGCCAGCCCGCCTCAGGAAGTGCGGACCCATGGCCTTGTGATCTTCAAGAGGGAAGTAAGGTTTAGGAGGACAGATGAAAGATATGAAACAGAGCTCCAACTCCAGGGCTGAAGACTCTGAGTTTTAGGTCAATATCCTGTACCTCCTCTCTCTCCCTCACATATAAAAGAAGGATGGGGCAGAAATGTTAGAAATCCTATCATTGTCAAGTCTGGCTGTCAGATAATCTGACAGAGCTGCAGTTATCTTAAAAGAATGGACTGAACCCAAATTAGGGGACCCAGGTGGCAGACTTGGGAATAGGGTGGCAAGAGGGAAGCTGCTAGGTCTAGAAGATATTGGGGTCCTTTACAGGCCTGTGATAGTCAATTTTGTAAACGAGAACAGGAGGCCTGCTCTGTTCTTTGTGGTTCTTTACACTGTGGACTGCTGCTTCTGCTGCTAAGTCACTTCAGTTGTGTCCGACTGTGTGTGACCCCATAGACAGCAGCCCCTAGGCTCCCCCGTCCCTGGGATTTTCCAGGCAAGAACACTGGAGTGGGTGGGCATTTCCTTCTCCAATGAATGAAAGTGAAAAGTGAAAGTGAGGTTGCTCAGTCATATCTGACTCTTAGCGACCTCATGGACTGCAGCCTACCAGGCTCCTCCATCCATGGGATTTTCAAGGCAAGAGTACTGTGGACTAGACCAAAGCTAGTCAGCCCCACAGAGCAAAAGGAGACACTGAGCTGCAAAGTTGCTACGAAAGCCAAACAGACCTTGAGGCCCTTTCGAGAAGTCTGTTGGATTAGAACATCCAAGATTTAGACTCCAGATTGGACCTACTCTTTACCAAGTCTGAAACCTTCGGGTAATCAACTAACTCGACTTCTCAGATTCTCTCTTGTTCTCGGGTACAAAATGTACCTTGGTGCTCACACTGGACATAGTGGTAGAATGAGCAGCTTGCCTCACAGGGGTATTGTGACGACCTAGTAAAATTACATTTGTGAGTATATCTAAGAATGGCTGAGAGTGAAACATAAAGGGAGGCTTCTAAATATTCTCTTCATTTAAAAGTCATTTTCCATCTTGGAATACAAAGAAGAACCTCTAACAGTGACGGTCATTACTGCCCAGATACCCCTTGGCTCCTCTGTAATCCCCAGTTCTGTATGTTGTTCTGGCCAATCTGGTGTGAGCACAGGTGATGCGTGTTTCTCCTAGCAGAGGCAGGTAAACAGTCAGCACTGCCTCTATTTCTCCATTCCCTTCCTAGGGCAACCTTGGAAAAATCTGCATAATCAGATGGCACAGTGAAGAGTAGGAAGAGGGCTGTTGAACTTGCTCTCACTGGATGAGAAATAAGCAATTACCATGTCTAGCTACAAAGAGTTTGAGGATGAGTCTGTGCCAGTGAGGCTTGGCCATCATTACCTACCCTGACTCAGAATGAAAGTTGTGGTTATGAAGAGACAGGCCACATTAAGTTTCAAACACGATGGGATGCCAACCTTTGCTCAAGAAGTTGCTTTGAGTCAAAAGTTCTATCTGTTTTGCTCAAAGCTTATTTTAATTACATATCTCCTCTCCTAGTGGGGATGGGACAAATCCTTCTAGACAAGTAAAATCCCTTTTGTTACAAAATGCATTTATTTCAGCCAGATAAAATTCTCCAACTGCATACATGGGTACATATGATAAGGTCCTTCTTTGATACATGTCCTGCTTACAAGAGCCATTTCTAATTATTAAAACACATAACAAACATCTTTGTCTCTTAAAATATAATTTAAATAACTTGCTAAGGTGTAAGCCATAAGTCTGGTCATGGACCCGAGTGGAGAGCGGTTCTCCAGTGATGAGACCAATATCGGTACATTGCCTCCACGATGAGATGCCACCAGTCTGCAAGCTGCTGAGCTCATCTGCTGGTCAACCCGCCAAGTATTTGGATAGTTGCTGTTGGGGCAGCAAGCTGCCTTCAAAAGTTATATGCAGACAAAGTATGACGTAGGCAACATGGAGAGGCATTTCACAGAATGCACACACCTTTAGGGTAACTTAAGGATAAAAGCTTGGTGAGAGCAAATCTGTTTACACTGCTGGGTACTGCGGCACCGTCTCACTTGGCACTCAATAAATATCTATGAAGTGAATGGAAGGATAAAAGAACAAGCTGCAGCAGTTGCCTTGATGTCCAACTGTTGTCAAGATTGGGCTTTATGAGCTTTATGGGCACTATTTCTTGTTCAGAGTCAGTCATTCTGTTTGGAAAGCCATCCCTTTCCTCTCGTCAAGTGCTTCATGAGCATTTAGAGACTTCTTACAGACTGCCAGTATTCGGGGATCATTGGCTTACACAAGAGCTGGGAGTGGGCCATACAACGTCTAGGTTTGTCCCTTTAAGGAAGAATGCCTGAGTGACTTGGAAGTTCTAGGATCTGGTTTATTCTTCATACCTTTTCTTCTTTTGGCTCCTATTAATAACCTGAAGTAGCCATGGAAACTCAGAGCTGAGCAGTGTGTTTCTTCATGAAATCTCATTTCGGTATCCACTATTTCTAGGACCCTGGCTCCCTCAGAACTTGAAGTGGTTGATCTCTTGATGTTCCGTCCTTCACAGAGCTCTCCACCTGTTCCCTGAAGGTAAGGGCCTTGTTCTAACGTTGACACTGAGGAGTTCCCCACAGAGGAAATTCCTGGAAAAATCTCTCCTTTTGCTTCACATACCATCTCTCCCATTCACCACAGGCTATGGATGCAACTCTGGAGAGACAAAGGAAAAGTTTCTAAATTCATCCTGGTTGATCATAGGAAGATGTCCCTCATCAATTGGAGTTAAACCGGTTCTTCCTTTATGAAGTCGGGGTCAAAATTACTGACGTCTTCTCGGGATTTCTGTCAAAAGGAAACAAGGAAACTTTCAGATTCTGTGCATGAGGCTTATTAATCTTCCGTGGGAATTAGCCCTTGCCAGTGAGTTCAGAGGACAGCCCTGCAGCTCTCTCGGCAGCATTATTTCCAGTTATGACAATTGGTTAAACAGTGCTTTCTACGAATTCTACTGCATTGTGTATTATTAGGGCATTTCTAACTGCCAATTCACTAGCCTCATAAAAAAGCTTGCTAAGCAGACCAGTCTTAGGCTGGGAAGCTAAGGAACTAACTTGCTCACCTGACCCAGCCAGCTAGTTCACCCTGTCCATTTCGTGGAGGTTCCACTGCTCAGCAGGCCATACAGGGGCCCACCAGACAACAGAGGTTAAGTAAATTCACACTATGTGATTGAAGAGATTTTCCTCAAAGACTTCTTGGAAATTCTGAGTTCAGGGAACAAATGCTTCTCACTTCACTCACCAGCAGATTCATTCTGCCCTGCTGGCAAAACTTCCCCTCCTCCCAGAACAGCTGGCAGGGGGATGCCCATGAACGGAAGTGGTTTTATGCTCTGGGTGTTTGGTATCTCAACCTAGCAGGCTGTTACAGATTAAGCCAATGACATATGGAAATGTGTATTTTACATCTCTATAAACTAATGCTGGAGAGATCATTTTTACTACTGTGAGATCTCTCACTTTTCTTCCTGGAGTCAATGATATTTCTCTCTGAGCATCCATCGTCCCCCTAACTTGTGATGTACTGGAAGCCCAGCTTCTCTGCCTTCCCACTTGTGGTTCTCTTGACTCACCCATGAGAAACAGCTTAGCTCTCAGTCTAAGAGCTGGACCCCTTCAGGAATGCCGCCCTACTTAGCTTCCTCCCTTGGGGAGGCACCCACGGTGCTCCCAGTATTTCCTAGACAAAAAGGACACGGCCTCTTTTGCCCTGAGCCCTGTGCTGCAGGGGCTGACATGGACCTAAGCTCTCCAAGCCAGGGAGCCAGGCTCAGGGCCCTGAGGAGCATTTCATGTCCTCTCTACTTTCCTGGGGGGCTTGGGAAAGGCTCCCTGACTAAGGAGCATAAGGAAATCAGCTAGAACACTGAATTTCTCAACCAAACTCTTTTGGGTAAACCTGGAAAGTTTCAAGGCCTCTTCAACTCCGGGAAATTTTAACTTGAGAGGATGGGGCCAAGGCAAGCAAGAGGTAAACGCTTTTTGAGAGATAAACACTTTTTGAGACATAACCTCTGGCACACAGAGCTGTTGCCCTGGGGGCAAGGAGGAGTCCTGGATGAGGCTGCCCTGTAAAGCATCTGGCTGAACTTCCAGTCTGGTCATTCCCTGTTGGACCATCTGGCTGCTCAAGTGGAACACTGAGACAGTTTAAGAAAGAAGGTCTGCTCAGGTGGTCTCAGACACTTACGATTCTGGGTCGGAAAGGTGGTTCTACTTGGCGATGGTTCAGCTGGGTCCAGTCGATTTCCTTAAAGAAAGGGTGTCTCAAGATGGCATGCTCACCGCCTTGACTTGGGCTGCCCAAGCGCATGGTGGGGTTCTTGGTCATGAACTGAGAGGGGGAGAAAGACAGTCAATCATACAATTACGCACAGTACGTCTGTCACAAGACGGGAGGCATCAGCCCTGGCAGAGGAGATGATGTGAGGCTTCATGGCTGATCTTGCTTAACCAGCTGAATTTTCCATCAGAGGCGGCACAACCACTATGAATCATCCCGTCACGGCGCAGTTGCTCGTGTGTATTTCTGGCCTTCCCCACTTCCATTTCAGACGTGGCAACCGAAATAAAACCGAAAGGCCCAGTTTTCTTTCCTGTAAATACCATGTATTTTTTTTCCCCCTTTAAAGAAAAGAAACTCTCTATAAAACAGTGTGCCTTTCTCCAGCACTGCAGCTGAGGACAGCCGGCAGCTTATGAATGGGGCTACTTTTCGGAACAGCTGTGCCATTTTTTTCTGAGCGACCTGACCAGCCGGCCAGGATTCCCGCTCTCTGACAAGACCACGGAGAGAAGAGAGAGAGTCATTATTCTGACGCTCTGGGTGAAGGAGCCACAAGGGTGAGAAACTTAAAGTTCTGTGTTCAGGCTCCAGGAAAAACAAAGTTGGACACTTTTATTTATGCAACAAAGATATTATAGTTTTGACTGAAGAGTTTTTCCTTCGAGATGCTCCCTTCTGTCCTGCTCTTCCATTTTGAAATGTTTCATGACGGAGACTCTTGCCACAAAGACCAGAACTGGAACGCATTGCCACACATTTAAGGGTAGTGTGAGTGTATCCATCCTCTGTATTTATATCAATTGGGCAACTTCCTCACAACTGACCTCCTATCAAGATGTTTTGGGCCAACTCTCCTTTCATGAAGTGGTCAATACAGGCATTCTGATCATTTCCTGACCCAAGACCAGTAAAGGATAATTCACTCTTCATGGCAGGATGCCATTTCTAATTTTAAAGACACATACTTTTCCATTATCAAAATAAAATGGCCTTGGATAAAAACTTTTCAAAAATTTAAATCAAGTTATCTTTCAGTGAATTTATAACAGCCCCCAGACACCTCTTTCCAAGTGTGGCTTAAGAACACGAGGCAAAAGTAATGAGCAGAAGTTGATACTTCCTTGGAGTGGAATTTACCCAGTAAATTTGTAAAGATCTTGAAGGTGCACATAAGAAAGGGTAAGGTTGGGAGATGACCAGCCCTGCCATGTCAGGTGTCCAAAGCTGCCAAACCTCCTGGACTGCTTCAGGTGAATGTCATCAGGTGGAAGGAGCAGGCTGCCAAGGTCCTTAAGCAAACTGACAGGAGAGACCGCATAAAATGCTACAAAAGCTTCAAACAAGAGCTAGTAAAAAATGATGGAGTTTAATGGTTTCTCCTCTTTCCAGGAGATGGGGAATGAAAGGCCTGGTGGTGCTGAATTTGGAGGTGGAATTCTAAAGTAAAAGCAGCTTTGACAGCTTCTGAGCAGTGAGCGCTCCGGGCACGTGGGGTGGTCAGCAGACTTATAGGAAATGTCTCAGAAACAACTCCATTCTGGAAGAGCTAGGCGCTCGTGCTCTGTGGGCTCTGCCTAGATAAGTGTGTGTGCAACTCAGAAAGACGGGAAAATACACACACCAAAGAAAGGAGTAGACTCCCTTCTTAGGAAAGTCAATGGGATACAATCCCTGATGGAGTAGCCGTGTCTATTCTAAAAGCTAATTAACAAAAGACAGTGCTGCAAAAACTCAAGCTACAAGGGCAGCAGAACAGACCCAGATGGCTTGTGGGAAACTCCCAGGCCTGCCAATGGTGTGAGCAGAGGACACCTCATGAATGTGTGGGTACAATTTGTTCTTCTGGGCAAGAGGAACAGCGTGGGGCTCTTGGTGCCAGGGTGGCAGAAGCCTCGGTGTCTGAATGCCTTTGCCCATTCTTTCCTGCCCCGGCACAGAAGCCAAGCTTCCAAGGGGCACTGTGGAAAGGCACTGAACAAAGAAAAGCAGACTAAGGCGTGGCTGTTCTCCTCCACAGACTTCATCCCTGTGAACAGAGTCAGGCGGAATGACCCTTTCCACTAGCTTACACTTAGAATTCTGATAATGTTCTTCCCAATGACCAGGCAGTTTTGTGTTAACTTTGAATATCTTGAGCCCTTTAGATACTGCCATCCTCCATGTGGAAGAAAAAAAAGTTCAATTTATAAAAGTTGCAGGTGTCTATGCAAGGCAGTGCACTAGGCCTCATGGTGGTGGGGGCTGGTGTAGGTAGTGCACAGATGATGCGGACAGTGTCTCCCCATGAAGGAGCTGATCGAGAGAAGCGGGCAGAGGAGAGCCCACTTTAACTAACACAGCTGGGTTAAAGGAAGACACACTCAAGTGAAGCAGAAGCTTCGGAGAGAGACTGGGCCACTCGCACTGGGGGGCTGGTGGTGAGAAGGCAGGCGGTAGCCTCACAGAAGAGGGGACATTTGAAGGCATGAGATGGATAGAATTACCATGTGCCTGAGAAGGCAGACTGGCATGGCTGCAGGCAAGCACCCGCGACATTGGGTGTTCGGGCTGGCATGAAAGGACAGCTGAGGAACCATGGCGGAGCCAGCAAGACCTGTCTACAGTTTATAACGTGAATGACGTGAATGATGAGAGCTGCCCTTGACCTAGGAGATGACTCTAGCCACGACATGATGGCTAAATCCCTAGTAGAGAGGGAAGAGATACATGGGGGTGACTATTTAGAAGGCTAAGATCACTGACAAGAAAACATGTTTGGAAACTAGAGCTTCTCGTTAGTGAAAGGAAAGGCAGGGAGCAAGCCCTGGAGGGCTTGTGATAGAAGAGTGAGCAGACTCCACACTGCCTGGAGCTGGGGGCCAGAGAGAAGACGGTGGCCAGGTCCCAGGGTCCTCTCTGGATGTTGAGTGATGGAAATGGGTGACAGAAGAGGAACCAGTTATAGTTGGGAGTACTGGTGTCAGTAGAAATAGGAGCAGCGATGACTTCTGTCAGAGGAATGAAGACATAATAAACATCTACCATTCGATCATTTCTCAAGACCTTACAGATCTGGGAAGCTGGTGAGCTCAGCTTTGCATCTGAGATGTGCAGACATCCACCAGGAGGAGCCTGACCAGGGTGAGAAGTCTGATTCTTAGGGATGATGACGACATTTGGTAAGATAGAGCTGAGGCTGGGAGGGAGGCTGGCGTGCAGGGAAGGCAGCCGTGGAGGGAGAAGAGAATCGAGGGCAGCCCCAGGCCACAGACATTTTATTTGGCCCATGTAGAGTGTTTGAAAATAATTTTAACTAGTCAAAGAAGTAGCAAATGTCACATCACATGAAAGTCAAGTTTTCCAAATTCTCTTGGGAGAGGGAATATTCTGGAACACTGGACCTGTACTACTTCCTGGTGAAAATGACCTGAGTTGAGGATGGCTGCCTCCTTGGCTGGGGCATGTGACCCCTGGTCCCGGCACTTCTCATGGCCTCACACCTGGCTCCACATATGCCTGTGCTGGCTCCCAGTCCTGGCACAGGGTGAGGAGGCCAGGGTAGCAGCAGAGCTCATGAGAGAGCCAGAGGAGGACAGAGATCATGGAACAGAAACTAGGAGGGGGACCATTTCAGGGAGGAGCAGGGGGTAACCTCTGGTGCTGAGGGAGCAGAAGGCCAGTTGAGGAGGGGGTGGGGTTTTAGCTCCTCTATGACTAAGACCCACCCCCTAGCAAAGATGCAGAGATGGGAGGTTCAGGGAACACTGAACATCAGTCCTAGGCGTGGAATCTTTCTTGGCACACATCAGTGGAGCAGGCTGGGGGCAGAGGGGATTTGCGTCCCTAGGCCAGGCCCAGGACTCGCCTTAAGCACCATGTTCCTGCTGCTGTGATAGTGACAGCACCATCCTGTTGCAGAAAACTTTCTCTATTTGCTTGTCCCTACTGGACCCGAAGCCAAACAAGTTAACAACCACAGTGTTTAGAGGCATCACTCATTCATGTCTAAGGTCATACTTAAAACTTGCCTCACCTCAACTGACCTTCTCCCTGACTGTGGTCTCAAAAGGGGAAGTCAGCCCAGGAGGAAAATAAAGTGACTCCATGAAAGATGTTGGATGCATTTACTAGAGGAAGCAGAATGTTTGCTAGGTTCAATGAAAGTGTTTTATAAGCTGCAACGAGTGAGGAGGCCAGGGTGGAAAATCTGATTCCACCTCGAATGTAAGTCTCCAGCTAACTGGAGATCAGGGGCAAGAAAGTGTGGACACCTTCTGTATTCCCCTTTCTCCTGAGGCCCTCACGAAAGTGGAAAGAGGGTCCTAAAGGAATCAAAGCACACCTGCCAAGAGAATGAGAAACGACTGTTCCTTCCAGGCTGCAGAGAAGGCAGGACCAGAGTGGGAAGCAGTCAGCCAGGTGCCCCGCCTGAGGAAACATAAGTGATATGGGCCAGGTCCGTACAGGAATGTCCTGCAAAGCCTCCTGCCAGCCAGGGATGGGTGCATAAAGGATGTGAGAGCTCCTCTGATATGCAGGCACAGAGGGAAAGTGGTTCGGCTCCTCAGCTTCATTACTGTGTTTGGATGCCAGTTCCCCCATAAGCTGTGTGACCTTGGACAAATGTATTAACTTTCCTGGACTTTAGAATCCTCAACTATAAAATAGAGATTAAAAAAAAATTTCCTCTTATTACAATGAGTAAATGAATGTAAAATACCAGCACAGAGCCCTTAATCAATGCTAGTGAGTTTCAACAAGCATCTTGTTAAACCACTTGAAGGGCGATCCTGTTCTACCTAAATGCAGGGACATGGACCGAAATGCCTCTGAGAGAGGAAAATCTGAGCTGCGCCTTGGCCCCAAGGTTTATCTAGCTCTGTCTCTCTCTGCTATTCTACTTTGTAGCCAGGAAAAGGGCACAAGATCTGTTTCTGCCTTCACAGTTCCAGACTCCAACAGGAGGGTGGTAGTGATGGTCTCAGGAAAAGCAGCAAAAATTTCTCAGATTGCTTTTCTGACAGAAAAGATTTCTAAAGACAATCTGAAAACAATAATACAGACGATACTCGGTTTTTAGCGTGCAGTTATATTTGCTTTAACAACAGAAGGGAAGTGCTGAATGCACGGTGATGAGAGCTCTGGAACACCTTGTAAATCTGAGATCAGACAGTACCTGTTATGTCTTGTGGGCTCTGCTATACCTGAGGCGGCTGTAGTTTTGAGTTGTCAGATGTTCCAGAGGATCGAGTTCAAACTTACCCTGTGTAACAATGCATCTAGAGATAGGATCCAAATATACTCTGAAACTCATTCAAATGTACGCAATGACTGAAAGTATTTTTTCTTTCGGAACCTGATTTCATAGGAAGAAGACTAGTTACATAAACAGAGTGATTAATACGATTTTCTTTCAGGAGAGAAAGAACACTGTATTTTCTACTTAACAGATGGATTTGGCTGTTGAGCAAACAAAATGACCTCCTCCTTCCATTCAGCTTCAGACCAAAGGTCACAGAGCTGGCAGTTAGTGCTGGGAAGCTAAGAGGGCATGCCACGGAACATCCCCATAGGATTCCAGGGAAAGACTCCTAGTTAAGAAGAATGAATTTTGTGGCGATACAGAGAGTCCTGAGGCGGGAGAGCAGAGAAAGAATACAGGGCACAGAACAGAATGTGGTCCATGGCCAGGAAGGCTTCCCCCATCGAGGGCAGATAAAATGTGGGCTTGTAAATGTTGCAACCCCCCGGGGTCTGTGTGTTTTGCTGCTGTCACAGGTGGAATCTGACATCACTATAAAGACTAGTCAGCCACATTTTTCTCTCTAGATCCGAGAACCACCTGTGCCAGCAGCATCGTGGATCAGGGCCATGGTGAGAAGGATGAGGTTGGGCACGAAGTCAGCTGATGGGGCAGCATGGGAGGAAATGCAGATTAGGAAACCGAGAAACAATCCAACAAAAAAAACTGGGCAGAAGATCTAAATAGACATTTCTCCAGTGAAGACACACAAATGGCCAAGAGGCACATGAAAAGATGCTCAGCGTCCCTAATCATTAGAGAGACACAAACCAAACTACACTGAAGTATCATCCCACAGTAGTCAGAATAGCCATCATCAAAAAAATCTCCAGGAAATGCTGGAGAGGATGTGGAGAAAAGGAAACCCTCCTACACTGTTGGTGGGAATATAGATTGATACAACCATTATGGAGAACAGTATGGAGGTTCCTTAAAAAAATAAAAATAGAGCTACCATATGATCCAGCAATTCTACTCCTGGGTATATATCTGGAGAAAACCCTAATTTGAGAAGATACCTGCACCCCAGTGTTCACTGCAGCCCTATTTACAATAGCCAGGACATGGAAGCAACCTTAATGTCCATCAACAGAGGAATGGATAAAGAAGATAAGGCACATATATACAATGGGGTATTACTCAGCCATAAAAACAATGAAATACTGGCCATTTACCACAACATGGATGGACCTAGAGATTGTCATACTGAGTGAAGTCAGACAAATATCATATTGCTTACATGTGGAATCTAAAAATATGGTACAAATGATCCTTTTACAAAGAAACAGAGTCACAAATGCAGAAAACAAACTTAAGGTTACTGGGGGGCAGGCAAGGAGAGAGGGATTAACTGGGAGATTGGGACTGACATAAAACAGATAACTAGTAAGCAGGTTTGTTGATATTTTTCATCCTGTCTATGGTTGGAATCCAGCAGGCTGTTCATGGGCATATAGTTAATTCTTTATCATTGCTCTTAACACTTTGCCTTGCTGATGTTTTACACTCATTATAGCTTCCCCTGAAACCCAAGCTATCTCAGTAACTTCACTACAGTTATGTTACAGTGTTGGTTAAAAAAGAGGTAAAGGTCAGAAGCGAGTCTCAGAAGGAAGCCCAAGGCCAGGCACTTGTGCCAATGCCAGTGTTGTTGGCCAAGATGGTTTTATTCCTGGCAAACCAGTCCCAAGCATCTCTGAATGATGGGGAGGGTTTAATGGCTCTCCTGCTGCTGCTAAGTTGCTTCAGTCGTGTCCGACTCTGTGCGGCCCCAGAGACGGCAGCCCACCAGGCTCCCCGTCCCTGGGATTCTCCAGGTAAAAACAACTCCCAAATGTTAAAGGAAAGGGAAGCTCTTCTGCAGCTATGATCCTCTAAACACAGCTACTGAAAGGGAGTAAGTGTTGAAAAAGGACCCTCCAGAGGCACAGTACACAATGTCATTTCCCTTGATGAAACCCAGTCCAATACCCTTCTTTATTCTGGATACACATTGTCTTGGGTGTCCAAACAAAACCTAACCACCACCTGCTAAAAAGGAACGCTGTGTGATAACTGGAAGTGACAAATTAAACAAAGTGTGTTACTTCTGTTCACTAGACTTTTTCCAACTCAGTCTCTTGGGACCCATAGATATCAGTTAGCAAATCCCTACATAGAAAAGATTTCTATGCTCATTTTATAAAACCTGACATTTTTATTCTGTTTGAGATATGAAGATTAAAGAGTCATGTGATATTAATACTTCATTAAAAAAAAATCCTTCCTACTGCTAGCCACAGATAAAATGTAAGTTTTCTAAGAACAGAGGTCCTAACAATCTAAAATGGGGGAAGGAAGTTGAGAACAGTAACTTTAATAACATGCCAAAAATGAAGTCTCCAGGATGATCCGCATTTTCCTGTCTTCTGCCTATACCAGCCTGGTCTGTCTGTGAGTACATGACCCGTTCCTATAGTGTCAGTTTCAGTAAGAAGCCCAAAGCTTCTCCTATAGGAAGCAGGGCCTCCTATGGGAACTCCAGTCCAGGCCATGGGCAAGCACTGCCAGGCTGCATGTTAACCATCCTCTTTTTAAAGGATCTTTCGGTAACTGACTTTTGGATTCTCCCCAACAGTATTTGAAAAATTGGCTGTAATGATGGAGAGTTGGCTCCTCTGCAAGACCCTGGCTTCCCCTGCTTCCTCGGCCTCCCCCTGGCTGACCACCTTTGGCTACTGCCTCAAGCATTCCAACGTCTGCCAGGAGGGGAGCAGGAAATGCTGAGGAACACGCTCAATGCCACTCCGGTTAACTGCCTAGTGACAGGTGTGGAACACACTCAGCGTTAAAAGAGGATCCCCGATTACTTGCGGTTCCCTCTCTGTACACAGAGGTGAGCGAGACTCCTGAAGACAATGCACAGAGGAATGAAATCTGATAGGTGTGATGACAGATAAGGCCACACGCAAGCATACACTTTAATTTCTGTGCAGCTCAGAAGCAAGAGCACGCTATAATCTCCTTCTGAGGCCAAGTTTACAGTGCTTCCTGAACTGACAAAGGTGACTCAGGAGAATGCACCAAACCCCTTTCAGCGCTTATTTAACCTGGCCACCTGTGTGAGCAGGAAAAAGGGCGTTGACTCACCGGAGTCAGCACTGGCGCCTTGTGATCGCTCACCGGAGATGATGGAGCCCAAAGGAACGCTCACCTCAGGGAGGCCTTCACCTTCCTAAGCTCTGGGGACTCAGGACAGCCCCCCGCCAAGCCTCTTTGGAGCTGATGAAGCCAAAGTTCAGTGCAACTGCCAAAGCTCTAAGCAAACCCTATATTTTCTTCTGTGTCATGATTATTAGCATTTTGGGATAACTGAATGCCAGTTTAGGAAACTCAGTGACACCGTGGCCAACAGAAAATGTGTTTATACTGAAACCAAGTAAAAAAAAAAAATTTTTTAATCATCTTTAAGGTCAGCAATCTAGAAAGTCTACATCTGTTTTTCACACAAGAGCGCGCATCTTTATTTATCTTTCCTCTGCTACCTTCTGTGGATGTTGCCAGTTTTTATATAAGCTGTTGAAAGCAGGGGTAGGATAGTTTTGCTTCTGGAACATGCATTTAACATAAACCTTCACAGAGAAGATGAGACAGGAGAGACAAAAGGGCAAGTGAGAAAAATAGTCTTCTCTATTGGAGTGGATAGTGTGGTTATTTTTAGTTGTCAGGATCACTGTTTAATGACTTGAGCTTTTTTTTTTTCAAGTAGAAAATTGGGCCCAAAACTCTGTACTGTACTTCCCCTCCCCCCACTGACTCTGTGCTCCATGGGGAGTGTTCTCACCAGCAAGTTCTCAGCCCTCTCTCCACGTTTATGTGAACTTTGGGGAGACTCTTGAGTTTTTGGTGTAAGGCTATCCAGTCCTGTGGTGGGGGTAAAGATGATGAATGGCAGAGTGAGGCAAGGAAAGGAAGACGGGGTTAGGGGTTATGCTGGGTGAGATGTCAGTGCCCACCCTGTTCAGCCCCCTCCCTCACCGTGAACGACAGACAAGAACACCCCTCACCCTGCATTCAGGGGACTCACTGACGTTATTACACCATACAAAGCCTCCGGGTCATGAACATCTATGACTCTACGGTGTTACATCAATGCATATCCACACAGTTTCTACAGACATGGAATAATAATAATGCCTTCTATTTTAAAGTGAAGTGGCATTTAGAAAGCATTTCCTTCTGAAGGAAAAAAAAAAAGGGCAGGAAAATATCCAGAAGACGCCAATTCCAGGAATGCTGCTGACCTTATGATCCAAAGGCAAGACTGTCGGGAAATCTCAGGAAGCCAAGTAGGGATGACCCACCACACTGAGACAGTGGTGAGAGCGGATGTGAAAGGCTGGCTCAGGGATCCTGGCCTTTCCTGCCTCTCCCGTGGGGAAGGGCAGACCCAGCAGAAAAGGGTCACACACAGAGATAAGAGGAGCAGCGTGGGCACGGCTCACCAGTGGGCGCTCTCTCCTTCTGTGTGTGTTATCTGTTAAAAATCCCTCTTTGGGGTGCCCTCAGGTACTCAACTTGGGAGTGGGAGAGGTAAATTAGGAGTTTGGGATTAACAGATACACACTATATAAAGTGGATAAAAACAAGGCCCTACTGTATAGCACAGGGAACTATATTCAATATCTTGTAATAACCTATAACAGAAAAGAATATGGAAAATATATATATATTATATACTTTACATGTATAAAATATATATATATATAATTTTGCTGTACAGCTGAAACTAACATAGCATTGTAACTCAACTATACTTCAATTTAAAGAAAGCATAAGAAAAAAATTTTAGTTGAAAAAAAAAAGGTTCCTGGGAAAACAGAAATACAGCTCTCTTCAAAATAAAAAGCTAACACAGCCTCATGTACAATTAAGCACTTAATACTCTTGATGGTGTTGGTGGATGTTCAAAGAGAGGATGAAGATAATGACAGCTCTCAGAGTGCTGTGAAATTACTACTCATAATTTAACAATACTAACAACTGCACTGTGAAGCACTTTGAAAATGCTTTCATGGTGCTACCCCATTTGAAGTGGGTACCAGAGGTGCTATCATCACTGCACTAAGGAATAAAGACTGGGTAGCAGTGGCAAGTAGAGGTCTTGGGACCTTCAGACTAGTGTGTGTTCTTTCCATTCTATTATGTGAGGTTGCTTCCCCTGCCAACCAGCGATTTAGATAAACTGTTTTTATACATCTTCTATCTCTGAAATTCTGTGTTTAAGTTTCTAATGGTCACCAAGCTCCATGACAAATGATTACAATCCAGAAAAGCATGCATGACTTCCTGATAGTTTGAGGATTATAACACCCAATGGAGTCAACATTAGGAACTCCTTTTTTTTTTTTTTTTAATATACTTGATTTACAATGTTATATTAGTTTAAGGTGTACATCACAGTGATTAAAATGTTTATTGATTCTATTCCATTTATAGTTATTATAAAATATTGACTATATTCCCTGTGGTTGTACAATATATTCTTGTATCTTATATATATTTTATACACAGTTGCTTGCACCTCTTAATCCCCTCCCCTTGTCTCGGCACGTCCCCTCTTCCCTCTCCTGCTGGTAACCACTAGTTTGTTCTCTGTCTGTGAGTCTGCTGCTTTTTTGTTATATTCGCTAGTTTCTTGTATTTTTTAGATGCCACATATAAGTGATATCCTACAATATTTGTCCTTTACCTTATTTCCCTAAGCATGATACCCTCCAGGTTCATAACATTAGGGACTTTTGAAGTCAGTAAGCCCCCCAGAATCACAGATGGTTACAAAATCCGTGGGAAAGGCCTGAAGTCCATATTTTTAAAGGAAGCAGGGTATCTTACATTGATCTGGAATTGCAAAACAAAACGAAAGTTCGTTCAGAGTCCTTATAAATGTCTCAACCTACCTAGCTCCTAACAGATGCATTTCCCAAGCTCCTCGGTTTTCTGGCCGAGGACCAGCACAGAACCCGGCTAGCACTACTCGGAAGTCACTGTGAGCATCAGTGTCTGAGGAAAGCACACTGCAACAGCACCGGCCTATTTCACAAGTCAAACTAGCAGAAAGGCTTCAGAAAGCGACATTTACACACCCGAAGCCATTCTTTCTCAACCTCCTCTGCGAATCCTCTTGCATTGTCACGCCTTCAACACTGGCGTCCCCAGGCCCCCCTTTTCACCCTTCACCCTCTCCCCCCGTCCACGTCTGCTCCCCTGCCACCTCTCTCCTGAGCTCCAGACCCACGGGACCAACTGCAAGGAATAGACCACTTTCC
Source organism: Nanger dama (assembly GCA_917880005.1). NCBI lineage: Eukaryota > Metazoa > Chordata > Mammalia > Artiodactyla > Bovidae > Nanger > Nanger dama. The sequence continues at coordinate 30,038,307 of CAKJTW010000003.1, forward strand.
GAATGTCTCCCAGACCCCTCAGAGGTTCCACGCCCTAAACTCATCTTTCCCAGCCGTCACCCTCACCTAACGCACCAACAGTAGAACTGGTGACTGCACTTCTTTGAGCACACATGCTCCGCTCCCCTCTGAGTACTTGCACAAGTTAGTTCCTCTGTCTAGAATATCCTTCCCCTACCTGCCCTCTGCCCCCGCCACCCCATCTACCCTACTGAACCTTTGTTTCTCAACGCCCAGCTGAGAGGCTGCTTCCTCTGCCTTGTCCTTATGTCACTTCCCTGTCCTTGACCCCAGAGAGAGCTTTGATCATTCCTCCTTGGCAGCGAGCTAAGTATCCGTTTACGTGTTCTCATTCCTACGAGCTGTGAGCAACAGAAGAGGCGGTGTCTTTTCAGCTTTGCTTCCCGGCACTTCGCACAAGGCCAAGCCAAGGGAAGGCTTCTGACAAGTATTTGCTGGGTGGAATGAGACAGCGATCCTAATTCCCTCATGTATCAGTTTCTCCTATGGTCACAGGCTCATCTCAGGTCAACAGAGAAAGACTCAAATGCACAGTCTTTAAATAACACTAACATTCTTATCCTAAACGTTATATCTTACTTTATGGAAAGTTAGATGGTTGGCAGATTCATGCTCTGTGAGTAAGTACATGGCACCCTGGAAGCTTCCTCCAGTGGTTCATGTTTCTAGGACAGTTGGAAAGAAACATATCAGGGAGTTATTTGGGTGAGAAACATGTGGGGCTCTAAAGGCAAAGGATGCTTATTAATGAAAAGGAGAATAAAAATGGAAAGTGGCCAAGTGTAGGCTAGCTCAGAACCCTGGGCTAGGAGTCAGAAAAAATGGATTCTGATCCCAGGGTATTTCCCCCTCACTGTGGTATAATATAGGAGAAGGTAATGGCAACCCACTCCAATACTCTTGCCTGGAGAATCTCATGGACGGAGGAGCCTGGTGGACTGAGGTCCATGGGGTCGCTAAGATATAGAACACAATATTTACCTTCTTAGCCATTTTTAAGTGCACAGTTTAGTGGGATTAAGTATATTCACATTGTTGTACAACCATCACCACCATCCATCTATAGAACTTTTTTCATTTTCTCAAGCTGAAATTTCTCATCCCTTAAACACTAACTCCCTACCAACCCCTCTGCCAGCCCCTATCAACCACCATTTTGCTCTTGTCTCTATGAATTTGACTACTCTAGGGTTCTCATGTAAGTGGAGGTCCCTTTGTATTTGGTTTATTTCATTAAACTTAATGCATTCAAAGTTCATCCATGTTGTAACAAGCATCAAGATTTCCTTCCTTGCCAAGGGTGACTAATCCATTGTATGCATATAACAAATTTGGTTATCCATTCACCTGTTGATGGACACTTGGGTTGCTTCCACTTTTGCTACTGTTCAGTCACTCAGTCATGTCCAACTCTTTGTGACCCTATTAACGCAGCACACCAGGCTTCCCTGTCCTTCACTATCTCCTAGAGTTTGCTCAAACTCATGTCCATTGAGTCAGTGATACCCTCCAACCATCTCATCCTCTCTCTCCCTCTTCTCCTCTTGCCCTCAATCTTTCCCAGCATTAGGTCTTGTTTAGTGAGTTGGCACTTCACATCAAGTGGCCCAAGTATTGGAGCTTCAGCTTCAGCATCAGTCCTTCCAATGAATATTCAGGGTTGATTTCCTTTAGGATTGACTGGTTTGATCTTCTTGCTATCCAAGGGACTCTCAAGAGTCTTCAACACCACAGTTAAAAAGCATCAATTCTTTGACACTCAGCCTTTTTATAGTCCAACTCTCACATCCATACATGACTACTAGAAAAAACCATAGCTTTGACTATACGGATCTTTGTCAGTAAACTGATGTCTGTGCTTTTTTAATATGTTGCCTAGGTTTGTCACAGTTTTTCTTCCAAGGAACAAGCATCTTTTAATTTCATGGCTTCAGTCACCATCTTACAGTAATTTTAGAGCCCAAGAAAATAAAGTCTGTAACTGTTTCCACTTTCTCCCCATCTGTTTGCCATGAAGTCATGGGACCAGACGCCATGATCTCCATCTTTCTGAATGTTGAGTTTTAAGCCAGCCTTTTCACTCTCCTCTTTCACCTTCATCAAAGGCTCTTTAGATCCTCTTCACTTTCTGCCATAGGGGTGGTGTCATCTGCATATTTGAGGTTAATGATATTTCTCCCAGCAATTTTGATTCCAGCTTGTGCTTCATCCAGCCCAGCATTTCATGTGATGTACTCTGCATATATGTTAAATAAGCAGGATGACAATATACAGCCTTGATGTACTCCTTTCTCAATTTTGAACCAGTCTGTTGTTTCATGTCCAGTTCTGTTATTTCTTGACCTACATACAGATTTCTCAGGAGGCAGGTAAGGTAGCCTGGTATTCCCATTTCTTTTAAGAGTTTTCTGGTTTGTTGTGATCTACACAATCAAAGACTTTAGCCTAGTCAATGAGGCGGAAGTAATTTTTTGGGGAATTCCCATGCTTTTTCTATGATCCAGCAGTGGATGTTGGCAATTTGATCTCTGGTTCCTCTGTCTTTTCTAAACCCAGTTTGTACAACTGGAAGTTCTTGGTTTATGTAGTATTGAAACTTAGCTTGAAGGATTCTGAGAATAATCTTGCCAGCATGTGAAGTGAGCACGATTCTACCTTTTGGATTTTGTGAATAATGATGTGAACACTGATATACAAATATGTTCAAGCCCCTGCTTTCAATTCTTTGGGATATATACCCAGAAATGGAATTGCTAGGTTATATGGTACTTCTAAGTTTGATTTTCTGAGAAACTGCCTGTCATACCACTTTCCACAGTGCCTGCACAATTTTACATTCCCGTGAGAGCTACACAAGGGTTCTAATTTGTTTGGTTGTTTTAAGTAATATGCTGAATGGCCTTTGGTGAGTCATAATTTCTCTGGACCCCAAGTTTCCTCATCTATTAAATGAGGGAAGTGGAATGGATTTGGAATAAAAGATTTTTAGGTTTCTTCTAGGGGAAAAAAAAAACACCCACATATTGGTCTAGTTAAATCAAGTTGTAATTAGAACCAGAAAGCAGTTTGAATGGTTTGTGAGGTATGACTTGCTACCTTAAACCCTCTTCCCAATACAATAAGTAGAATCATACTTTTTCAGAGAAAAGGGCAAAGAACCTAAAAATGCACCCCACTCTCACTGATGACATTGGCATCAGCTTCCTGAGCATCTAGTGTGTGCTCAGCACTGTTCCAAGTATCCCCCTCACATCATCCGAGAGTACAGATGAGGACGAGCCGAGGCATGGCAAAATCACACTGTGTGCCCAAGTTCCTGCAGCCAGCAGGTGAACGAGCCAGCATCCGCCCTCGGACAGCTCTGCTCTGCAGGCCGGTTCCACCACCAGGCACTGACGCTTCCCTCCTGGGTGCTTCTCCCCACGTCTTGAGAGCTCTTCACTGTTTTCTTCCTTTTCTTTGATCACACTTCTGTTTAAATATCTCAGCCCTCTGCCAAGAACAGCTGAATTTCCTCAGCTACAGCATTTAAGCCTTTTATTTTTAGGCCTGGGGGCTGAAATGTACAAAGCTGTCTCCGAAATCCTCTTGATGAATATGTTTTAGTAATTTTCTCTGACATCTTTTCCAGTGTTTTTCAGAAAATTGCTCTTAAGGTACACTCCTTGAGGGAGGAAGAAACAGAATGCTTACCATGTCCCTGCGTGGCTTACATGTACTAATTCACTGAATCTGGGGAGTAACCCTGTGACATGGATTTTATTACTTCAATTTACAGGTCTTTTGAGCAAGGACACAGATTCAGAAAGTTGTGTTAGCTTGCCAAGGTCACTCAGCCAGAGCTTAACACAGCTGGGAGATAAGCCTGCCATGGACTGAAACCCGAGCTTCTTCATACAGGAAGATGCCCAACAGAGAACACAGAGAGCTACTTAAGAAAGTCAGTGCTCAGCCAGTGACACAGCATCATCCACTGAGCTGCTGGCATTAGAAAGGGGCCAAAATAAAGGGAAGGGAAGAGGTTCACAGCTTCCCAGAAGGAAGTCTGCAGGGAGAGGGAACAACTCAGTCCCCACTGAAGAGCAAATTGTCGTGAGGCACCAGAGGCTGTTTTTTCCCAGAACAAAGATTGTGGAGGCAGGATGCTGCTAGATAACATATACACTAATTGCCAGCAATGTTTCTATATGTATCAAAGATATAAAGTAAATGAGGGAGGGATAAACCAGGGATTAACACACACACATCACATATATAAAATAAACAAGGACCTACTGTACGGCACAGGGAGCTCTACTCAATACTCTGTAATAACCTGTATGGGAAAAGGATCTGAAAAATAATGGACATATGTATAATAGACTGTACACTTGAAACACAATATTGTAAATCAACTATACACTAATAAAATTTTTAAAAAGTAATTGGATCTATCTGGTTAAATATAAATCATCTTAATAGTTCCATGTGAATCTTAACCTTGTTGAGTAGCTACTCTAGGTTTTATAAGGATTGGGTTAAAAGGGGTGAAACCTGTGTCTCAGATTTAGTGGCGAAGAACTCTCTTAAGAGGATTCTAAATGCTAAAAAGAGGTTGAGGACTTCTATAACAATTAAGAGAAGCAGATGTGCGTGATGGTCAACTCAAATGCTGATGTGGTCTCTAAAGATTTCCCCAGACCTGGATTCAAAAGGTATTAAGTGTTTATCAGAGAAAGACTGAACTGGACTGTTAATCCTTAAATAGGGAACATTAAAGTTTCTTGAGGCACAGACTGACTTTTGTTTCCTACCCTTCATGGTACCAAGCACAATAACTTTTATACACTAAGGCCAACAATGCATATTTCCTTATAGCATGAACTAGCATTTTCATCTGAATTATATATAACTCTGGGGTCTTTCTTTTAAATAGTAAAAAAGCTGAATCAGCTGTAGTAATTGGACTAAATATGTGCATCATGAAAACCCTTAGTTCTGTGATGCGGCCACAGGGGATTAGCATGTCTTGGGAGTCAGAAGGACCCCAGCTCCAGACCATAGGACTGGGAGAGTAATAACTCAAAAGTAAGCCCAACTCTGCAGCACAATTTGTTGTGTTATCATAGATTAGGTCATCATAGGTAGCTGGGGCCAGCTGAAGTGAGTACATTTCCCTTCCAAGGGTTGAGACATTTTAAGGCATAAATCTATCAAGATAAGCCCTTCTCCCTGATTTTTTTATTAATGAAATTATAAAAGCCCTGGAAGAATTTCTCTCTCTTGTTGGTTGTTCCTTAACATTCTCCTTCATCTAAATTTTCTACTAAATATACAAATAAAATTTTCTTATGAAAACAGGGTAGATAGAAGACATTTGGTAGAATCCCAAAGTACTTCACTTTTATTTCTATGTGCAATTAAAGCTTCTTCAATATCAGGAGAGCACCAGTGCCTGAACTTGAGAATCAAGTTATAAATTATGATTCACTTGGGCAATATTTGCCTGAGAAGGATTTCTGTGATCATTTCCTGAGAAGTGGAAACTTCTCAGGAACAATCATGCCATCAGCCCCAGGATAGAGTGATCTGTAAACAACACGTCCTTAAAATGACACTAATTATACGGCTGGAGATTTCCAGAGAGACAAGTCTTTCACCAACAAAGCTAGTATTTCCTGAATTTAGTTTTTTAGTCTCCAATCACAGGAAGTGATATGATTGGGGCAAAGTAATTTTTATCCCATAGATATCCCCAGAGAGAATGGATTATTCTGATTTCCCCCTATTTGAAGAATATTCATCTTTATTCTCCCTGTGCATATACTGGGAAATAATAACCTGATTTCCTAATAGGGTATTGACCCAAATTACATTATTCTCTTACTACATGTTAACTTTTTTTAATAACTTTATACTTTACTGGTATATTCAAGGTCTATAGGATATATAAGGACAACAGGTGATGTCATATACCCGGTAATAAACAATACTAAAAATTAGTTATCATTCTGTACATTAAACAGGTCCTAGAATCAGAAGGTTATTGGCACACGGCAGGGCCCCTGATCAAAGCCCTGGAAGAATTTCTCTTTCTTGTTGGTTGTTCCTTCTTAATTTTTTTCTAGTTTTCTTCATCTATTTCTTTTTAAAGCTTTTTATTTTATACTGGAGCGTAACTGATTAACAATGTTGTGATAGTTTCAGGTGGAGAGCAAAGGGATTCAGCTGTCCATATATAGATGTATCCATTCTCCCCCAAACTCCCTTCCCATCCAGGCTGCCACATAACGTTTAACAGAGTTCCCTGTGTTACACAGTAGGATCTTGTTGATTTATCTATTGTGTATATTACTTGTTACTTTCTTATTTTCAACATAAAAGCATCAAATCCACATTTCTTCCACACTTGAAAATAAGGCTTCCATCACACTGCCTTAAATGCATAAAAGAAAGACCTTTGCTACATGCTTCTCCACACTACACCTAAATCGTGGGCCTGGCACCTGACTTGCACAAGGACCACGTGGAAGCAAATGAGATCTTGCCCAAGATTGAAAAACCTCTCTTCTCTCCCAACACTACTGGAAAGGCCCCTTCAACCTGCTCCTTGGATGTTGCCAACAGAAACACAATCAGTACAGAAACAACCGGTAGTGGCATTTACATGACCCAACAGCCTCATACGTCCTGACTAGATGAAACAGGAGCATCACTTCACCGATGCTGAAGCCACAAGTGGTAGAAATGCTTGATATTTGGCCAACAATGCTATGAATGGCTATTACGTGTGCTCAGTTGCTCGGTCATGTCAGACTCTTTGCAACTGTAGCCCACCGGGATCCTCTGTCCATGGGATTCTCCTGGCAAGAATACTGGATTGGGTTGCATTTCCTCCTCCAGGGGATCTTCTTGACTCAGGGATCAAACCTACATCTCTTGTATCTCCTGCATAGGCAGGCAGATTCTTTACCACTAGCGTCACCTGGGCAGTTGGCTCCAAAATAACTATTGCATAAGAGGACAAAAAAGCCTGAGAAAACTCTGGTTCTTTGATTCTATAGATTAAAACATACATTTCAGTTAGAGCTGTTAGGTGGTATCAACAAACAAACTTCAAACCCAAACAGCACACATAGCAAGCTGGTTTGCAATAGCTGGAAAGCTGGCTGAGGATGTCACACTTACAGATTTCAGGATCCCTGTGGCATCTTCATGCAGCCATGTAGGGTAGACCACTTCATCATTCAGTATGGCCTCAAAGAGGTCATCTTCATTCTCTGCCTCGAAGGGCGCATGGCCACACAGCATCTCATAGAGCAGCACGCCCATAGCCCACCAGTCCACCGGGGCCCGTAGAGCATTTCCTGGAGGATCTGTGCAAAGGGGACGTGAGAGGAGCTCTGTGCATCTGATGAACAAATGCACCCTTAATGACTACAGAAAATGAAGGATTAGGAGCTGAAGTAAAGCAAGGGAATTTCCCGCACTGGCATGCATGTTTCAGTCCATCTCCAGATTGGGGTCTATTTTCCTGGGGTCAAATCAGAAGTCTTCTCATTCCGGTGGTCAAACATCTATGATCTACTTAGGCCAAAGTAATAGTATATGCAGATCCAAATCAGAAAGTGCTTTGGGACTACATCTGTGGAGGAGGAGGAGATGGGCTCACTCATTCATATGGGGGCAATTCAAGGGCTTGTGGTTATTTCTACCAAACGGGGCCAGGATCAAAGCTCTGTGTAGAGACAAAGAAGAAAATTAAATGGACCAGGTGTAGAGTGTTCTTTGTCCTCATTCAGGGCTAAAGTCTGAAGCAACTGCAAAGTTTACAAAATGCTTTTGGACTTGAATTTGTACTAGGAGGAACCAAGGACATTTTCAGCCATCATTCATCCAAGGAGCCAGAGAGGAGTCTGGAGGTGTCAGCTTTCAACACTGCCCACAAGCTGCAGTGTCTGCTTGGCCTTGCCTTTCCGATGCAGCTGCTGGGGAGTCTGGATTCCCAAAGCTGCTTAAGCAATGAGCACACTCACCTCCGGGGCAATGTAGTCAGGCGTGCCGCAGAAGGTGGCCGTGGTGACCCCGTTGCAGATCCCCTCCTTGCACATCCCGAAATCTGCCAGTTTGCAGTGGCCCTCGTGGTCCAACAGTACATTGTCCAGTTTCAGATCTCTGCAAGAAACACAGAGCAGCAAATATGGTGGGGCAGCCGGGCCCCAAACCATCTACCTGGCTGAGCTGGGTCACGAGATGGCGGGTCACACAGGCAGGAGAGCGTTCTGTACCCACCCTTCAAAGGGGACACGCTTCTTTGTTATCTAGATAAGAGACTGAGATCCGCTCTTGAAATCTGCCTCATGGTCCTGGATGATGGTTCCATCTGAATGGGCTAAGTGAAAGTGAAAGTGGAATTGCTCAGTCATGTCCAACTCTTTGAGACCTGTGGACTGTAGCCCACCAAGTTCCTCTGTCCATGGGATTCTCCAGGCAAGAATACTGGAGTGGGTTGCCATTTCCCACGTATCAAAACAGAGGCTGCCCATTAAAACCTGACAATGTGACTGCCAGGCTTCCCACTGACCACCTATCCAGGAGATATCCACCCACCCTACACCCTGTTCCGTGGCATCTATCTCTGCCCACTGGCCTTCGCTCGGTGAAGTCCTAGAGCACATGGCCACTGTGCAGCACACACAGTGATAGGCATCAAGAGCAGGACGACCCTTCTCCCCAAGGACCGCACTGTGTGTTTGGGAGACAGATATTCACCAGACTGTCAGCTCCATGGAGGAGGCATCAGATGCATGTGGTTCACACTGTGCCTAGCATAGTGCACTCAATAAATCTTTGCTCAAAGTATATACACATAGATGAGTGTGTGTGTGTAGATACATAAATATGTGTGTATACATACACACATATATTGGGGGAAAGAGGAAAGGAGAGTGATGGGGGAGGGAGACAGAACCAACTGTTGTGTAATACAAATGGCATGAGAGAAGTAGGAACCACGTTCTGTGAGAGAAAAACAAGAAGGAACAATTCATTCCTATTAGCGGCAGGACAGAGGTCTGTGCCACAGTAGAGGCAGAAACTGAGCTGGGTCTTACAGCGTGAGTCGGTCTTCTAGGCGGGAAGCAGTATGAGACGGTCACTGTGGGCAGGTGGACAGGGCCAGCGCACAGAGCAAGTGCAGAGATGAGGTGGGCTCAGGAACCCCGTGTGGCATACGAGGACTCACAGGAACACTGGGGCCATCAAAATGCCAGGGCTAGAACGCAGAGTTAAGTCCATACTGTGAAGGGCCCTGCATACCGCACTAAGGAATTCTGATACTTAGGTATTAGGCAAACGTGACCCACTAATGCTCTCTAAGTTTTCCAGCCGATGAGAAAAGATCAGCTAGAGGGAAGCTGAGAGAGTCCAGGGAAGAGATGTTAAGACCTGAACTAGGACAGTGACAGATGGAGTGGAGAGTAGGGATCAGTCAGCAGTGCTTTAGTGAAAAGACTACCAGGATTAAGGCCTGATGACCACTTAGAGGTAGATGAGGAGAAGCAGCAGCAGAACTGATGACTCCTGGGTTTCTGCCTTAGATTCAGTGGGTTAGTGGGGACATTAATGACCAGGGAAAGCAAAACAGGAGTGAGAACAGGGTTTGTTTGGGTATAGCCCAGATACACAGAAACCTCAGATATTATAGTGAGTGCAAGGCAAAGCACTCACCCTCCCTCCCCTAACCTAGAAGGGCAGAATCAAGGGAAGTGAGTTTCCAGCAGCAGAACTCCTTGGTGAAAGGTATTGATAGAAGTAGGAACATGGGTCAAATGCCAATAAAACTGTCTGCAAATGAAAGGCAGTGCTCCTAAACACCCCCTCCCTGACACAGGCTTCTGGTACCAATTGTCTCCCATTGCCACACATACCGGGCATCATAACAGAGGGAAGCTGGTACCACTGCATGCTGGGAAAGAGTCCCACACACCTACATCCTATTGTGGGCCTCTCAGTCTAGCCTTGGGGGAGGATCTGGGGAACACACCTGCCTACAGGGCGACAACCTCTATCCTTTGATCTTTGAAGGAAAGATGTGCTCAGAGGCAACCACACTGGCTTAGCGTGAAGGAGGCTGCCCAGCCAGCAGTGATGCTAGACGACCACCCTGACCTGGAGGTCTACAGTCAACTGCCAGGTGGGAAGCTCCTGGGGCTGTGCTGTGCGGAGTGATGGTGGCCCCTCCCTGGGCCTCCCCACAGCGGGGGCTGCTGACCGCTGCTCTGGGCCTTCGCATCCCCAGGGGGCTGTGTCGGGGCATTCATGGCTCTGTTTTCCCATGTCTTCCCATCTCTGCTCTGACAATAAAGGCTTGTTGGGCTGCTTGGCCCAAGGGGAGAGGCTGGTCGCTGTCCAGCCCGGGATCACATTGCGACTCAGGGGAGGCAGGTGATGACAGGACTGGCGAGACTGGTTTCCACACTGGGTCCTGCGAGTTGATGCGGCTGGACCACGTGGGACCTGCAGACAGGGGTCACTGGAAGCCACCCAGGCAGGAGAACCAAGTCCCATTTTCCAGGAATCCCCGGATAAGCAAGATGAGAGCAGCAGCACTTTCTCAGGCCAGCCTCCACTCAGCTCATGCTTCAGGCGTCTCCTGGGTGACAGGCGGAGATATGCTGGGTGCCTGTGCAGCTACTTCAGCAATGCGAGGCTCCTCCACCTCTAAACCAGACCCAGCCCCGGTCCCCCAGTCGGCCTCCTGCCCCTTTCCCTGGGAAGAATCCCACTTCCAACACAAGCTTTCAGTAGGCTCTGGTCTGTGGAAACCGTGTCCTTCTCCGCTGCCCTCTCAACACACACACAGTATGAGCAAGATTTATTAGCCCACATGAAGGCAGGATCCCAGAAGAACAGGTGTGTGTGTTGCAGGGAGGCAGAAAGGATTCTGATCACAGCCACTGTCAAGAGCATGGTCTCAGTCATTCTAGAAGTGGTTTCAGACTCGAGGCCCTATTAGCGCCTGGGTGTCTGGCTCCTCTGGGGACTCATCAGTCCGAACACTGTCCTCTCTAATCTCCGCCAGTCACTTCTCATTGGCTCCAGGAGGGACCAAGGCCTTAGGGAATCTGAGCCTTGGAGCTGGTTTTATCAGCACCATGTTAAAGCCCAGCAGCCCACCTCTGTGTGGTCCTACACTCAGAAACCTCTGACTCTCACTCTGCCAGAAATGGTGGCTGCATTTCTAAAATCTCCTGAAGCCACTGTGCCTGCTGAGAGCTTGGAAAGGATCTCCTTGGGTAGAAGCAGCAAGTGCTAACAGAAACTTACAATGGTCTAAAGAGCCGACCTGAGATTGCTCAAGAGAGCTTGTGACTAACGTCCCAGCTAAGCGGTTTGACTGCTTATTACTCAGCAGCTGTCACAGGTATCAGGACTTGTTCGGGAGGGAAAAGTACTTTGTCATCAGTTTCATACGCTGCCCATCACAATGCCCTCTGCACAGAGAAGTCTTGGGACACGGCCCCGCTGCTCAGGATAAGGAACTGAGCTGCCCTAGAGATGTGACTTCACCTGGTCATAGGATGCCCCAGGGTAGACAGGCCAGTTCTACACCTCAGTCCTGATTTTGCAGTCTCCTTTTAGGCATTTTCAGAACTGGACCAGCCTTGAGGGAAATACCATTGCTGGGTTCATACCAAGTACTACCTAAGACCCTGATGCTGGGAAAGATTGAAGGTGGGAGGAGAAGAGGATGACAGAGGATAACATGGTTGGATGGCATCACCGACTCAATGGACATGAGTTTGAGTAAGCTCCAGGAGTTCATGATGGACAGGGAAGCCTGGTGTGCTACAGTCCATGGGGTCACAAAGAGTCGGACACAACTGAGCAACTGAACTGAACTACCTAACAGGATAAAACTCTCAACTAGAAATAATAAGGGGGGTTGATTAAGAGCAGAAGATAACCTGAGGATTCAGTTCTGCCCTCAGCCCAAATGTCTCAAACCTCCACTGTGAGGTCTGCGCTGATGTCCGCAGAACACCCAGTCCACAGCTCTATGACGACAACTTTCACTGCATTCTGTCTATACACCTGTCTCACCCCCTTGGCTGGGGCTGAGCCGTATTGCTCCCTAGCCTCGGCGCACGCCTGCCACAAGATGCCTACCAAAGTGATAAACGGAGGCATTTTGGATGGGTCACAGTGAGCTGCACCAGCCAATTCAGAGCCTATTTTATTCTGGGGGAAGGAATGAAGTTCCATAAACTTCACTGGGAACCCTGTGCCAAAGTAATTAAACCTACAAAAATCCAAGTGCTTTTCCTCTTGGAGAGAGATGCCAGGGGTGAAAGAAAGAGCCCTGAGATATAATAAATTCAAATTCTTTGCTTTAGTGGAGCTGGGGAAAAGACTCCACTTTAGGAGGGGCAATTATAAAGCAGAGAGGACCCAAGCATAATCCTTTCCCCTGGCTCACACGCATATGAAAGAGGAGCACACAGAGCCATTTGTGGCTATTGTCAGCTTCCACTCTACGGGTAAATAGCTATCTTCACTTAAACAAAAAAACCAAAGCAAAAAAAAGCCACTCTTTGACTCCTGAATTGAATATGAAATAGGCAGAGAGGTCAGTTTTTGGCTTTGGACTTCCTCGGCCTCCCCTGCCAACACGTACGTCAGCAGCCGAAGTTAACAAGGCTCCACAATGAAGATTACAAGTTCATACAGGGCACAGGCTCAGATCCTAAAACACCAAATACACAATTACAGCCTCATCATTCATTAGCTTATTGAGCAGTGGTATTTAATAGCTCTGCCTTTGTTATGCAAGCACAGAAGGGTAGAAAGAGTTATTTTATCCTCCCTGATGGTCTGAAAGGTGCATTGTTCTTGCCGGGGTAATGAGGGTTACTTAAAATGGCCACAGTGGTTTCAGAGAGGATTCTGAAGTGGTTGAAAACAAAGGAAATTCAGAAATTGTATTTGTCTTGTTTCCACCATGAGCTATTCTGAGAGTCATAAAACAGAATGACAGGAGTCTTACTGCTTAGATCTCTGGACTCAGTTATTCTTCCAAAAGAAATAAAGAGCAGTGAGTTGAGACTGGCTCCTTGGACAACAATGCATCTAAGAGGCTATTCAGAAGCTATTTTTAATGGATCTTAAAAAATTTATCATGGAACATTTCAAACTTATATGAAAGTACGGTGAATAACATAACGACTCCTGTAGTGATCACACAGCAAGAACAGCTATCAATGCCCAGTCGTGTCAACTGTATGTCTACTCCCTTCTTGACCCTTCTTTTTAGTCGGATCTGGAAGCAAATGCAAAATATGAAATCGTCTCATCTATCCATATTTTAACATCTAAATCTAAAAGACTATTTTTTAGATAAAGTACAACTTTGCTATTAGTTATCCTAAAATATACATTTAATATACTATTTTAAGTATATTGCTTTTTGTCTGTTTGCTCATTTGTGTGTGTGTCTAGAGAACCTGAAAAAACGTTCTGTGGATGATGATGATAAAACAACAACAACAACAACAATAACGATTGGTGTCAGTAGTGGTAACACACACTGAATGTTCACTAAATGCTAAGTGCTTCATCTACATTCTTATTTTACCTTCGAAACAACCCTATGAAGCAAGGTCTACATCAACATCATTTAGTGATCCAGGGATAAAGTCAGGATTCGAGTTAAGTTCTGCTCACCTCCCTCTAAGTCCTGGGCTCCAAACCCACCACAGTAGGCACCCTCTCTTCCATACAGTGCTACTGTGTCACTGACTAATTCTCCTAGTAGGTGGTTTCCCGAGAGAATTCCATCAATTGAAATAAGAACCATCTGATAATCAACAAATATCCTGAGACTGATTTGCCAAATAATGTGTCACATTTTTGTGACACATTATTAAATGCATAATCAAGATTCTAGAAAAATAAACTTTTTGTTTGGTTCTTAACTTTTGCGTGGAGGAGTTGATTGGATTTCACACAATCCTTGAAAGTACAGGAATAGAGGAACACATAGCAAATCTCTTTCTAGTTGTTAAATACTATGATGATAACTCTAAGGATAACTTTTCTAAGGAAGAAAAGCTGACATGTAGGCAAGAGTTAAAAGGTAGCATTTGCCAAGAGAGTGAATTTGGATTATGATCTTAGTCTCAAAACAAAACCATTTAGGGTTAGTTTGTGTTTTAAATATCAGGGTTTATATAAACTTGACAGTTTTTTGAAGCAGGGCCAATTGTATTAAATTGGTAAAAGAATTCTAGACCATCACTGAAAAAGCAAAAGCCTAAAATGTGGTTTTATCACATGTTATAGTAATGCCATTTGTATGCTATCTAACAGAAGACATTCAGCCATTCATTCATCCAACAAATCTCTGGGTACCATCCATGAGCCAGGCAATATGCAAGGGGCTCAGAAGATTAAAGGAGACAGGAAAGAGCAGGAGCCTCATACACAGGGCCCAATAAGGATTTCAGTCTTTGGTCCAAGAGGGGGAAAAAAAACCACTGAAAGGTCTTACACAGGAGAAGGATGGCATTAATCCGATTTTACAACAAGCCCCTCCAGCTACAAGGAAAACAGGTCAGAGGGGACGAGACAGAACATGAAGAGACCACTGGGGAAGCTACTGGAGTATTCAGAAAAGAATGATGGTGGTCTGGACCAGGGTGGGGCAGGAATGTAAAGAGAGCTAGACAGATGGAGAACTACCAGGGGAAGAAAGTAACAGGATTTAGCAATGAAAAGATGCAGAAGGTAAAAAAAGAACATATGAGCATGTTCTGGCTCAAAGAATTTATTTTGGACATATTGAGGTATTTTTTTAGACATCTGAGTAGACATGTTTAATGGGCAACTGAATATACACTGCTAGAGCTTAGATGAAAGGCCAGGCCAGGGACAGAAAATGACGAGTCATTAGTTGGGTGTGGATGAGTTCACCTGGGGAGAGAGAATGGCATGGAAAGGCAAAGGCTTGGGATGAAGCTTTGGAAAGAGCATCCTGAGGATAACATCCCTCGTCATTTTCACACTCAGACCACAAACACTTTGTCGTTTAGTCACTCAGTCGTGTTCGACTCTTTGCGACCGCATGGACCACAGCACGCCAGGTTTCCGAGGCCGTCACTATCTCCCTGAGCTGGCTCAAACTCATGTCCATTGCGTCAGTGATGCCATCCAAGCATCTCATCCTCTGTCGCCTCCTTCTCCTCCTGTCCTCAATCTTTCCCAGTGAGATAAATTGTAGCCAGAGTAGGTAGCACAACTGAGTACCAGGAAGGAAAGATCCAACTCTTTTGTCTCCAATGAACCATACGTAGTCCTATTAAGATTTAAAAGGCTTAAAAAATGTTACCCTTTCACATTCAGAACCATTTCATGAATTCTTTCTAGGTTAAACTCTGAACCTTTGCTACATGAAAGGATCCTTTGGGGAGTGTAGATTTAGGTCTTTTACTTTACAAAAATGTTTGTTGCTGTATTGTGCATAACAGAGCAAATTTTGGAAGCAAGCTAAATTATTTATTAAGAGGGTAACAGCTAAATAAATTATGGTATATCCATGACAGAATTTTATGAAGGCTATTAAAATTGTATGAGGTATAATGAAGGACAAACAAACACAGGGAAATGTCTATGACAGAAATTTTGTCTTTTGAAAATGATTTCGTGATTATACAAATACTATTTTCATTATCTTAAATTCCATCATTCCTGAAAAAAATTATGGAGCAAACAAGAACAGGTTTATAGTCATATAATCTTTTCTTAATGCTACACTAAAAAATGTTATGAAGTAACTTACTTTTCTCACTTAATGAACTTTTGGACATATTTCTATAGCCTGTAGATCTGCCTCATTCTTTGTAATGGTTACATAAAATTCCATTATAAAGAAGTTCCATAATTTAATTAGGTCCTTCTCCATAAATGTGTAGATTGTTTCTAATTGCTTGCATCTTTAAACACATTACTCCATGTGTCCATGGAGTCATGAACATTATTTGTACTCTTGTAGGAGGGTTACATTTTCAGAAGTGGAAATGCTGGGTTAAAGTGTACAAATGTTTAAAATTTAAGCAGATGTTGAGTAACTGCCCTCTAAAAGCTGGCACCAATTTATACTCCCACCAATAGTGTACAAGAGCATCCATTTACCTTCCTTATTCAATTTAGATGTAATCACCCTTCCATCCTTGCCAACTTGCTAGGGGAAAATGATCTCACTGTTTTATCTTCATTTCTTGATTATTGAGATTAAACTTAAAAAAAAAAATCTGTATGGTTAATGGCCATTTATTTTTCTTCTGTCTGTTGCCTATTCACAAGTTTTACCTGTTTTAAAATTTGAGTTAGTTTTTGGATTATATCGTAGAGATTCATTACACATAATGGACAGCAGTAATTTGTTATATTGGTTGCAAATATTATTGTTCAGCTTGTTTTGTTTATGATAACTTTCATATTTTTATATAATCAAATCTATCAATCTTTTTATAGCTGCTGGGTTTCATGACTTATTTTCAGGATGATACAATTCTAAAAGAAAAAGCAGAACACAACATTGTACTTTCAATATTCTCTTAATTATGTTACAACTATTGGAGAGGGAAGGAAGAAAGATAGGAGGGAAAAGGGAGAGTTGGGAAATCTAAAAGATTACATGTCTAGATTATATGTTCATGAATTTTTTTTTGTACTTTCTAAATTTTTTGTAGGAATTACGTATTACTTTGATAACCAGGAAAAAGTCATAAGATATGTATTTATACATTTTTGGCTTTAATCCTTTTCTTTAGTCTCTCTTTCAGGCTATAATTCCCAAGGAAGATGTGTAGGGAAAGTGATCTACTGGTAGGAGTGGAAACGATTTATTCTGGAAACCAGGTTGCTAGGGCATGTTGCAAAAAGCACCTTACTTCCTTAGGGAATGTGAACATTTGTGTACTCAGAATTCTGACCTGTTGTCATAAGCTCATTTTTTTAAACCAATGAAATTATTTAAAGTGTCTCACAGGTACATAATTATCATGAATGGCATTGATATTTTCAAATGCTCCATGATATGTCCCTAAAGTCTTAACGAACTTAAAGATGAAAACAAGGCCCCTGCTAAATGAAAGCAACGTTCTGAATTATTAAATGAGGTCCCCATGCCATTTGTCCTCCTAAAGTGACATTTTAGCTGGTGTTTGTGAGGCTGATCTATCCCAACACTGGCTTAAGAACTAGTATATGAAGCATGAACATTCATCATTAGGGAGAGTGAATGTAAAACAATTTTTCCAGTGAATGAAAAACAGTAAAACAAGTTCCAACCCAGAAAATGTTAGAAGCTCCTTTGTGGCTCTTTTCCCCTTACCTTTTCATATTTCTTCCCAACAGCTACTTGAGATGGGAAAGGATCATAAAAAATGACTCTGTGGCAAGGCTGGCCATTTCATCCCCTTTAAAACAGAGCTGGAGGCTCACAAACGAACCCCCTGAGGCCAGGCGCTGGGCTCCATCCAGCTCTGCTGTTTGGCGCACTCGATACACAGGCAGCTTGTTTCCACCATCACCCCTGTGTACACACAGGACCAACTTGAGCAGAGGGACTGAGAAAGCTCCCCTGCCTTGTCTGATGGTAGGGAAAAAAAGAAGCACAAAAAAACACTCGCTGACTCTCTGGACAAATGCAAGAAGCAATGAGTTTGGCTAATGTCCACCTGTGTGGATCACACACCTCCTGAGGATCATCAAATGAATGAGCCATCAAACTGGCAGTTGAACCTTCCACACTTTTTTTTTTCATTCCACTCTCCTCTACACTTCCAGGAGGGTTGAAATTCCCTGGCTGAAGCAGCACAAATTTATTTAGGAGCCCCTTACAGTACTTTTATTTTATAGTTGCCAAGAAAAACTCTCACCAATCCTTCCTGTCAAAACACTTCCTACGAGACACCTGGCAGCAACCTGTGGGGGAGCAGGAGGCAGAGTGGAGGGCTTGGGACAAAGACACTAAGGAGACGACAGCCCCTTGGTGGCCAGGGACCTTCTGGCCACCGGGCCTAGCTCCAATAGAGAAGAGATGCTGGGTACAACATCAGACCTGGACTTGATGACTCAGGGGAAACAAAGTGATCAACAAGCTGAATCCTCCTTTAAATACACAGGCCCCCACTGCAGAGAGCCAAGTGCAACTGACCCATGGAAAACCACCTGCCAGGGCAGCTTGGCTTCCCAACCACAGAAATACAGCAAGGAAATAAGTTCGCCAGCTGCAAGATCACCAGTAGCATCAGCAAATCATGGGGATTCTGAGAGCCTGCAAGCTGGGGTCAGGGTAGGCAGGCAGAAGCTCCTCACTGGCTGGCTACTTGCAGGGCAAGTGCACAAAGATGAGGATGGCAAGATTTCCAATAAGGAGCAATCAGAACACAGCTCCTCCTAAGCAGGAGGAGTCTAAGGACAATTGAGGCAGCTGTGGACCAGGTGGGGATCCTGGTCGACAGATCCTGCCACGTTTATGTTGGACACACAGCACCAATACCAACAAACAGGTTCATAGAGTGCAACTCTGTTAACATTACAGGGCACAGGGCACTAGGAAATGCCAGCTGTGGTTGCTGCCATCATTGCTGGAGACAATGGAGACAGTGTAAATAAGGGACAGTGAGAATCCTAACCTGCCAGCTGTGGCTACTAGATCCCTCAAAGGAAACCCAGGGCTCTTCTGACTCATGGGACTAGATCCTGTCACTGAGACAGTTCCCTGAAGAAAGTCCACTGAGAAGAGATAATAATGTCCCTCCTTTGCCAGGGTTACTACCTGGGGTAAACAAGTAGCAAGAATTGTTGCAGTGGATGCTGAAGGAATATGCAGCCTTGCAGAATATGTGAAGGGGACATGGGTTCTACTGGCTGGGGGTGATGAGGAATAGCTTATGGCAGGAAGGAGTAGAGTTTATAGCCCCAACCCAGGAAGGGATACGCCTGGCAAATGGCTAAACACAAATCTTTGCCAGCATTAGTAATACCTTACACAATAGCAATTTCAGAGGGGTGGGGTGGGGAGGGGAGATGGAGGGAGACCATGGCTGACTTGAACCGGAACTTTCAGCCACACCTATAGATCTCATCCAGTTATCTGCTCTCCCCATCAGAGAAGAAGCCAGAGCCATCTAAAGGAAAGTCTCTGAAAAGCCCAAGGACACCTGGAGTTCAGAGCCACACCCAGGTCCTAAGAATTCAATGGAAAGCTCACATCTTAGTTATGGCTCATACTCGGTACTGCTTGGTCTTCTCATTCTGTTTTGCACAAAAGTCTTGCTTTCCCCAATCAGATTACAAACTCCAAGAGTAGGCCTGGAATATTCCACAGGTCATTTCCAGACTACTGATCACAAGCTGGGTGCAGGGCAGCAACACACATCTGAGTTCTTTCCAAGAAGGAAATTGACTGCTTTCCTCCTAATGCTATGCATATCAGAGCAAAATGTGCAAAGCATCAAAATTTCCCCTAAGACATCCCCTTTGGGAGAAGTCATTGCTACCTCCTAAACACCTACCCTATCTGTTCCCAGGACTTAGTCTTGAAACCAAACAGCCCATGTTTTTCAAGAAATCATTTATATTGTTCACTTTGAAATATATGAGCACTTATATGTGGAGATGTTGTCCAAAGACTCCCCAATTTTATGTAGTAATATTCTTTTTAACTGAACAAACTCCAGAAGATAGTGAATGACAGGGAAGCCTGGCATGCTGGAGTCCATGGGGTCACAAAGAGTCAGACACAACAATTCTTCTTATTAATCTCTTAAATGCATAAGTGAGAATCATGATAACTTCCTATGATCTTAAATATCAACAGAATTCACAAATCAGGAGGAAAAGTATTTTTAGCTTGGGCATCTTAGTTTTGCTTTGGAAAGTATCACCTAACTTGCAAGCAAAAGTAGCAGATGAACACACCTTTTGAGAGGAGATTAACATTCTTCTTGCCTGAATGCTGGACTAATCTTGATCCAATAAACATAGGCTATTTCAGTTTGGTCACTTCCCCAGCACCTCAGTTTCTCTGTTAAAACACTGTTAAGGTCACAAGGTGATCAATCTTAGTCTAAACAGAACCTAACCTTGGATTTCACTTCATAAATAACCCATGCCACAGCATTATACATGCCTCCATGTATATTAAAAAGCAGTTCTAAAGATCTATTGCAAATATAAAGTCTCATGCAGCAATAACTATTTTCTGAAAGTGAAAGTCACTCAGACAAGTCTTTGTGACCCCATGGACTATACAGTCCATGGAAGTCTCCAGGCTGAAAACTGGAGTGAATAGCCTATCCCTTCTCCAGTGGATCTTCCCGACCCAGGAATCAAACCGGGTCTCCTGCATTGCAGGCGGATTCTTTACCAACTGAGTTATTTCTAATCCTCCTATGGGGCATATTTGACATTTCCTAGGGAACCATAGTCCATGCTGATGATTTGGTAACAATCCACAGTGACCATTTCTGGAGACAGAGCAAACCAGGACTTGTGGCCAAGAATGACAGATAGACAGAGGCCAAGCGCGAGTTCTCAACTATGCCCTTAGGAGGAAGAGAGCCCCCGTTTACCTCTCCGTCTGCTTCCCTTCCCCCTCCCCAGGTAACTTTGGGGGAGGTCTTTAAACCAACTTTTGCCTGCTTGTTTCCAAGAGGTAGTGTAATGTGTGGTTAAGGGACTCCGGAGCCAGGCATCCTGGGCTGGAGTCTTGGCCCTGTTCTCTACCAGCTGTGTAATCTTGGCCCAGTTACTTAACCACCATGTTTATTTCCTTATTGTGAAATCCAGATAACAGCAGTTCCTGCCTTATGGGAATTATGAGTTTTTAATATGCATTGCTTAAAACAGTGCCCACAATGCATTGAAGTGCTATGGGAGCATTAGTTATTATTTCCTAATCAACCAAAAGACCAGATAACAGATCGAAGCATGGCCTATTACTTCAGATTTTTATGGGAATCAAAAATAATAGAGTGTACACAGACTTTTTAAATTCTAAGAGAGGCGAAAAGCAAAGGAGAAAAGGGAAGATATAGGCATCTGAATGCAGAGGTCCAAAGAATAGCAAGAAGAGATAAGAAGGCCTTCTTCAGCGATCAATGCAAAGAAATAGAGGAAAACAACAGAATGGGAAAGACTAGAGATCTCTTCAAGAAAATTAGAGATACCAAGGGAATATTTCATGCAATAAGTTCATCTGCCAGCCAGTTCACTACAGGTACAGTTTGCTACCATGCCATTTTTAAAAAATACATGTTTCAATGCTATTCTCTTAAATCATTCCACTCTTGCCTTCTCCCACAGAGTCCAAAAGTCTGTTCAATACATCTGTGTCTCTTTTGCTGTCTCGCATATAGGGTCATCATTACCATCTCTCTAAATTCCATATATATGCTGTATTGGTGTTTTTCTTTCTGACTTACTTCACTCTGTATAATAGGCTCCAGTTTCATCCACCTCATAAGAACTGATTCAAATACATTCTTTTTAATAGCTGAGTAATAATCGTGTATATGTACCACAGCTTTCTTATCCATTTGTCTGCCGATGGACATCTAGGTTGCTTCCATGTCCAGGCTATTATAAACAGTGTTGCGATGAACATTGGGGTACACATGTCTCTTTCAATTCTGGTTTCCCCCATGTGTATGCCCAGTAGCGGGATTTCTGGGTTGTATGGGAATTCTATTTCCAGTTTTTCCTTAAAAAGCTATACCATTCTTATAAGCAGTATGTACACGCGTGTGTACTCAGTCAAGTCCAACATTTTGCAGCCCTATGGACTGCAGACCATCAGGCTCCTCTGTCCATGGGATTCTCCAGGCAAAAATACTGGAGTGGGTTTCCATTTCCTCCTCCAAGGGATCTCCTCCACCCAGGGATTGAACCGGTCTTCTGTGCCTCCTGCATTGACAGAGAGATTCTTTGCCACTGTGCTACCTGCGGCTGCTGCTGCTGCTAAGTCACTTCAGCTGTGTCCGACTACCTGAGAAGCTCATTAATCAGTATAAACTGGAGGAGAAGAAAGTCACTAAATCCTACTGTTGCTATCAATAACATCACCGTGAAAGTGTTAGTCCCTCAGTTGCGTTGACTCTGAGACCCCATGGACTGTAGCCAGCCAGGATCCTCTGTCCATGGAATTCTCCAGGCAAGAATACTGGAGTGATAGCCATTCCCTTCTCCAGGGATCAAACCCGGGTATCCTGCATTGTAGGCAGATTCTTTACCGTCAGGTAAGCCCCACCATCACTGTGGCTGGAGACATTTATTTCCTTTCTGGAGAAGTGATATGAAATCCACACCTCACAATGCAATCAAATAAAACTCCACCTCATCTTCTACCCTTTCCCTGCCTCATTATTTGGGACATACAACCAACCATGGAGATGGGCCTCATACATTCAATGAAGTGATAAAACCCAGACGTCGCAAGGCCACTTTTGGGAGATGTTGCTACTAACTGTTCACTGTTTAAACAACAGGATGATAAATGGAGGTATCGTTTCAGTGTATCCAAGTCTCTCTTTTGTCACGGGTTTTCACAAATGAGTAGTCAACTCCAAGTACCATGCTTACACTGAAGCATTTCTATCAAGGTCGCTGCACTGGTGTTCACCTTCCTTTACCCACAAAGGTCAAAGGCATTCAAGGGAAGGGGCGGGCAGACAGTACAAGTTCCAAAATCTTGCCGCGGGCTGCTGGGTTTTTTTTTTTGGTTCTTGTTTTCCCAACTATATCTGACCTCCAAGGAGGTGCTTCCTGGTTTCCATTTTTCTATTTTTGTATTTTTTAGTTGCCCTTAGTGCCTAATACAGTGCCTTGCACCTCCTGGGCCCTTAATAAATGGCTGATATTCTGAGGAACCTGCCCTCTTTGCTGTCTGGTGTTGGTTTGGTTCTGAGACCCCAGAGAAGCTGGTTTAAGGGAGGCTGGAGGGGGCAGACTCTTAGGAAACTGGTTGATTCTGGTTTGTGCTGATACCCTGGCACCTCTCTGGGATCTCTGGAGCAAACGTGTAGCTGCCATTGCCTGCTGGGGTCCTGTCCTGGGGGTGACCTCGGACCAGGATGGCACCCCAGGAAGCTTTGGAGCTCTGAACACACTTTCACGTCTACCCCACTCCAGACAGGAATCTTCCTGACCCGTTTAGAACCAAACCAATTTCAACCAAGAGATACCAGAAAGGAAAACTGGCCACGCTTGGTGACTGCCTGTTAACGTTTGGCTGACAGGTGAGAGCAACCTTTGTTCCTCTGAAAGGAGGATATTAAGAATTCTGTTGACTGACTAAACAGGATGTATGTGAATCTAACTAGCCATCAGAGGACACAGTGAGCCTGAGAGTGGCTTCTGACATTAAGACAGCAGTTGTGAGCTGAGAGCACAGGGAGTCAGGCCCGCTGGCTGAGAGCTGCTGGGCAGCACAGGGGAGGTGAAGGGGGGTCGGTGTGCAGGCTGGCATCTGGGCACACCAGAACCTTCTGATGGACGTGCATCCTACCCTCTCTGAGAGGCAGCACAGAGATCAGGGGTCAAGCTGGAAGGCAGGTGCTAGCTGGTGCACTGTCTGATCAGTCAGGTAAGGGACAGGGACATCTGTTTCAAGCCAAAAAGCAGTTTCTTGTCTCAGCTCTGCCACCTCTCTGGGCCTCAGTTTCCTCATCTGTAAAATAATGGAATGGACCAAACGACACTTCCTCTCCACTGTTAACATCCAATTAAACACATCCAATGAAAATTACACCTTCTTATATTTAGAATTGGATACCTTCTTTGCACCACACTGCCACAGGCTCTGTCCAACCCATCTCTTGGATCACTGCATCGCCTCATTGGTCTCTTTCTCCTTTTCAATCCTCCATTCTCCATGCTCTGCCAGTTATTTTTTGGAATGACGATTCTGATCTTATCCCTTGAACATCTGAATTTAAGAGGCTCCCGTCTGGCTGTAGCATCTGTAATGCTCTACCACCTGGCCTCTGCCGGCCCTGCCAGCCCTGCCAGCCTTACTTCCTCCCTACACTGTCTCCTGTCTGCTTTTCATTCCCAGATAAGCAATGTGCTCTCTGGTGGACAAATGCTCTCTGTGCCTAGAGCCGTGCTGCTCGATGTGTGGTCCAGGGACTGGCACTCACCTGCAAACTGCTACTGGCCCACAGTGAAGCAGAAAATGAATGCATGAGGTAGCAAGGAAGTAAGCAGAAACCTTGAGAGTCAGCATGTATTTAGGAGACACTTTTACAACTATTTGACAGTAATTTTATGCCTGCTCAATCTAATAAAAATTTGGGCTTCTATGTGTGTTTTCTTTTAAAGTTCATTTTTCTTATAAAGTGAATAAAATAATAAAAACTTTATTACATTTTATACGAGCTTTGGTCCTAAATGGATTGGAAAAGAAGAAAATCCACTGGTTTACCACCGCAGAGACTTTGAGGGGCTTTGGCCAGCATCCTTCTTCCTTCCCTCTACCAGGCTTGTTTGACAACAGCAACCTCCCTGAAGGCTCTGCATCTCAGAAACCTCCTGTGTCGCTTCCTCAGACAAGCATGGTGTCACTCCTCCATGCTCCGTGGGAATTTGGTCCATACTTCTAATTATAGCATTGATTGCACTGACTGTAATCACTGTTTCCCTGTAGGTCTTTCCCATGCTTACTTCAGCTCTCTAACCTCAGAGCAAAGGGCCTGGCACATGGCTGAGTGGACAATTATGTGCTGGTTGAACTGAACAAGCCCTGTTTTTTACCCTGAACTCTGGTTGCATTCCCTTTATCTACACACCCCTTGAATATAAAATATATAAAAATATATTATATATATAAAATATAAAATTCTTCTGGCCAGTGTCTCTCCCTCCAATGCCTAGCTGGTGTTCTGTGTATCATGGGTGCTTAGGAAATGAGGAAGAAATGACAGGAAATGTTATCTGTATCTGGGATTCACTTCTTTGTGCCATCGAGCCAGTTGCTCTCACTCTTCTGGCTCTCAATCTAGTCCTAGAGCTACTATAAGAAAGCTGGGCTTGTAGGTACAACAACCCATGACTAATGTATATGCCTAGTGATTAAACATCCTTACAACAGTGTGGTATTATAACCAGACAAGACAAATCACCTCTGTAAATTCTGCATAAAATTAAAAGGTCACTCCAGGAAGAAAAAGAATAATGAGATTCCTGAAGTCCTTCATCAAATTGAAAAGCTCATCTAATTTTTTTTTAAGGCATCTCATGGAAAACTCCAAAACCAGAAGGGATGGAATATTACAGAACAATTAACTGTAAAATCTCAGAAAAGCCTTTAAGCCTGAACTAAAGAACACGATTCCCACCATATGGTACTCCTCTCTTTTTGAAAGTTGGTAAATCCCAAGTTTATTTGGAAATCACTGGGAACTAGTGGTTCCCTGCATTTTCCAGAGAAGGCAGTTTGAGAATACATTTCCTAAACCTCAGCTTTTGGGGTTCTACACTTACACTTTATCTTTGAAGCCATGGAAAAAGTCTCCTCTGTGCTTCAGAGATCTCTCTTAAAATGGTATTTCAATCACCTGCCCACTTTCAGGATGTAGGGTGTGGAATCATCCCAAGGCTTCATGAGGGCTTCTGGAAGCCAGGGACCCTAGGTTCACATATGGTCAGGAACCAAACAAACGAGCCTCAGGAACAAGACAAGTGATTTTTTTCCCTATTAGAGAAGGAACTCTTCCTCATTCAAATTGAAAACAGAGACTCAGTTGATGAAAGAAAAATCACCAACATTTAAGATCTAAGTGATTATTCTGAAAACAGAACATTCTGACCTACTGCTGTAGGTAATGTACAAGCCACAGAGTTCCACCCACTCTGATGAACTCCAGTTTCACTCTGAGTTCCATGGCCATTCGCAACTATGTCTCATCTGCCTATGGGGCCTGGGCCCCCAAGTTCACAGAAGCGATCGGAACTTTTGGTCTGGGTTTCATGACACCTTTCCGGCCAGGAAGGCGGTGCTATCGCTCCTCCTCTAACTTTCCATCAAGGCAAACAAGGTCACGAGTGCTGGGAGGCAGCAAGGACAGGTCTGCGTGGGCAGAGACTCATCGCCAAGTCAGGGTACATGCTTTCTCTTCGGCAAAAAGCATTTGTACCATCCTGTGGATACACGTGGAGGAGGCTGTGAGCGCTGTTTCATCTGTGGTGACAGATGAGACAGCCTCCAAGCCATGGCTCTGGGAATGCCTTCTCCTCTCTGCATGGCTCAGGAGGCGAGAAGCTTCCTCTGCGTCGCTGGGCCCTCAGAGGTCAGGACTCAGGGCCACCTGAGCGGTTCTGCCTGTTCTGGTCTGGGAGCGCTCCTGGAAACTCCTACTTTCTAGCTGGCGGGAGCCAAATGTGACAGGGGTGAGTGGCCTGAGAGAGTGCCCTTTCCTTGAGACAGTGAATACAGCCTCCCCCTAGGACTCATCAGGGTCAGCTCTGGAGTGAGCATTTCAGAGGCATCTCTTCACTCTGAACCATGCTTACCTGCCCAGGGCTGGTCCTTGGCAAGCAGAGCCGAGATTTGATGATGCTATATCCTAAAGAGATGAAGACTGTTAACTAGCCCATTGCCCAGGATCCCGTGGGACGTGTGAGAAGGGAAAACTAAGGGATATTATTTGCAGAGGCTACACCTGAGTCCTTAAACCAAGTAAGTTGAGAGCTCACTGAGCTGGGACTACTTTGTTAGGTAAATTCCAGGACAACTAAACTCGGTCTTCCTTAAGTCTCTAACCACTCCTAAGTGTCTCCATTCTGGGCTCCTCCTCCACCCTCCCTTGAAGGGTGGGCGGTTCCCCTGAGGTTCTGCTCTTGGCCCTTGCCTGGGTCTATTTCCAGCACAGATGCTAGACCATATGGCGCCTTTGTACACATTAGAAAAAGGCACCCCTTTCTCAAGACACGTTACCACTACCTCCTGGGAAATTCATAGTCATCATGCACATCGTCACAGACTCTGATGGAGTGGCACTCCCTGGAGTTGCCCAGCGCACAATCTGGCTAGTTGTGTGTGCAGCGAAAGCCCTGGATTCAAATAGCACCCTGGACAGATGGCTCCTAATTTGAAACCTTGACCCTGACACGTCTCTCCGGAGATCCAGAGGTGTATGAGAAGTTAGTTATTAACCGATTTGGGAGTATCACTACTAGGAATATTTCAGCCCTTCAAACACAAACGGATAAAACTGGATGGTTCCACTGCTGTCTTTACTTACTTAAAAGCTTTAGAGTTCTCCATGGGAAATCTCAGCGTCAACCTGAATGCGTACTCCATGGTCCCCATACCCACAGAGTCCTCTCAGCTTTCCCTCCACTCTACCACCCGTTTCTTTCTTTTTTTCCATCACTGCCACTGGCATGATTTATGACTAGGTCTTGACTGCCTTATTTCACAACGGTTGGAGTTGTGGAACTCCCAGCTTCCAGACTTGCTCTCCTGCCCTCTATTTTAACATGCCACACTTACTTCCTACTAGTCTCTGTCTCAAAATCTTCTGATAACTTCAATTGACAGGAAGATAAAACCCAAACTTCCTAGGCCACATCCCAAACCTTCCATGCTCTCACCCCAACTCACCTCAAACTGCCACCTGCCCCCTGCTCTGGTCCTTCAGTCACACGGAGTCCTCACGATTCACCAGCATGGAACACTTCCTGTCTCCAGGCCTCTGGTCCTAGTGTTCCAGCTACGTGGCATGTATTTCCACGTTCTGCTGTTAACTAAAAACCTACAGCCCAAATGCCGTCTCTTCTCCAAAACCTCTGTTGACCCTCTGCATCAGAATTAATTGCTTCCTTTTTTTTTTTGGGGGGTGTTCTCATTGCATTCTGTTTATGCTTCACTCTGAGAATTTATGGTCAGTTCAGTTCAGTCAGTTCAGTCACTCAGTCATGTCAGAATCTTTGTGACCCCATGAATTGCAGCATGCCAGGCCTCCCTGTCCATCACCAACTCCCAGAGTTCACCCAAACTCATGTCCATTGAGTCAGCGATACCATCCAGCCATCTCATCCTCTGTCGTCCCCTTCTCCTCCCGCCCCCAATCCCTCCCAGCATCAGGGTCTTTTCCAATGAGTCAACTCTTCTCATGAGGTGGCCAAAGTACTGGAGTTTCAGCTTTAGCATCATTCCTTATCATGTCTTAAACTGTCAATTTACATATGTGTTTGGAGCCCTCAGTAGACTAAAGCACCCTGTTCTATTTATCTTCGGGTCTTCAGGTACAAATCCAGTATAAAGCAGATGTGCAGGACATACTGAATGAGTAGCTCAGTGGTGGAGATGGCTCCTTTTGGTCAAGCAAAGCCTGTGGAAAGACTTAACCATGGTCTACTCTGCATGTTTTAAACTCCAGCCAAACTAGGGCAAATGAGAGCACCACAGCATGTCAGGAGGGGTGAAGGGCACCTTCCAGACAGAAAAGTCCGTTTAAGACAAACATATATTGGTGCCATAACTCACAACCTGCATCAAATGTGATTCCTGGAAACCAAAAGCTCTTGGCAGGGGCTGAGGAGCAACTCCTTGGAAGAGAGCTGGCAGGATTTGGGACTTCATTTCAGAGTCCCCTTCTGCCTTTGCACAGCTCTCCAGACCCTGGATTGAAGCAGGTCCACCATGCTTGCTAATAACACGTTAGGTAATTCTGGACATGACAGAATAATGCTCAGCTTGGGAAGGTGAGTACCTGGATGGCAATGAAGTGACGCCAAATGGGATGTTTGCGAATCTAATTAGTAGCACTGTTTGAGAACACAGCAAATAAGTTGACTATAAATTCTGAGTGGAATAATGTCCTCAAGCTTCGCTCATTGAGACATATTTACAGACAAGAGAAATAATCAAAGAAAGACCATTTACAGAACAGGGGCCTCATATGTAAGATACATTCAACTACCTGACCAGCATTTCTTCACTTTTACCCTATGTATTAATAATACTAGGCTAGGCAAACCTTCTCTTATCTGAGACTGGGTTCCCCCAGTTTGGGGGAAAGAAATGACCAAGAACACAAATCTACCAAGAAAGAGACAGAGGAGGGGTAGACTGACTTTGCTTTTCTGATACATTGGAAAATGGTGTCTGCACATAACCCTGCCCTTTATACACTGTCCCTGCGGAAGCCTGACTAGCGCAGAAAAAAAGGGAAGAGCCTTCAAAGTCAGCTGATCATACACTTTCCTTGCCATCTAGGTTTCTGTTTCCCTTTCACTGTCATGGCTCTAATAATATCATTAACCAAGCCACCCTAGACAGCATATTAAAAGCAGAGACATCACTTTGCTAACAAAGGTCCATATAGTCAAAGCTATGGTTTTTCCAGTAGTCATGTATGGATGTGAGAGTTGGACCATAAAGAAGGCTAAATGTCGAATTAATGCTTTCAAACTGTGGTGCTGGAGAAGACTCTTGAGAGTCCCTTGGACAACAGGGAGATCAAGCCAGTTAATCCTAAAGAAAATCAACCCTAAATATTCATTGGAAGGAATAATGCTGAACTCCAATACTCTGGCTACCTGATGCAAAGAGCTGACTCACTGTAAAAGAACCTGAGGGCAGGAGGAGAAGGGGGTGGGAGAGGATGAGATGGTTGGATGGCATCACTGAGACAATGGACATGAGTTTGAGCAAACTCCAGGAGACAGTGAAGGACAGGAAAGTCTGGCATGCTGCAGTCCATGGGGTTGCAAAGAGTTAGACATGACTGAGCAACTGAACAACAAAAGCCACACTCACCATATGTAGAGTGGGGAAAAAATAATAATAATAAATAAAAACCGTCTATCACTACCTAAAGAACGAAACTCCAATACCTGTATTGCTTGATGCTAAGATTGGTGACCACTGCATCTCATGGAATGCTTATGAAACAGGAAGTTCCTTGAAACTAATGACAAAAAAACTTGTCAGTTGCCAGTATTCTCATTTTCATCATATAAGACACCACCAGCATTTTGTGATCTTTGGTTTCTTGGAATCAAGGATATATGGTAGTTATTAGTATGCATTCTCCTTGTCAGCTGCCATGTTAAAAGCTGAGGGAACCAAAGGGAAGGAGATGTTAATAGGAAATGTAGGACTTATGCATACTGATTCACCTTCAAAGGAAACAGTCTAGGTAATTCCATTTGAAGACATCAATGCCTTCAAAGAGACTTCATGGAAGGCCACTGGGTGCAAAAACTTTCTGTTACAACCAAAGTACTGCATTAAATGTTGTTCAGGAGGAGTCACCGTGGCCAATAGGAATAAGAGGCAGCCAGGTTCCTCTTTATTCGGGTTTCTCTTTTTCCCTTTCTGTCTTGGTCTCAGAAAGAGCTCCAGGGAACCACAGGGCGGAGGACTGATAGCCTCTCCCATCTGCGGAAATCTAGGTTAAGGATAGTGTCTGGTTTCCTAGGAGATTCATTCTTGGCACCAAAGAAGAATTTTCTGGGGGAGTGGCAGGGGGTGGGCGTTGGCTAAAGACATGAAGATGAATTTTCCAGAGTCAGCCCACCCAAGAACTCAAGGAAAATGGACTTGGCTTCAGAAGGTCATCATTGTCTGCTCGAAGGAGCCTGCATTCCAGGACTGGCATGGCAGGTGACGCCACTTAGCCCCCGCACACAACTGTGGAGCTGGGCAACTGCCAGAGCCACTCTGATTCGAGGCCTAAGGCTGCAGTGTGGTTCCTCCTGCTGACTCATGGCACTCAGCGGAAGTGTACAGAAATTCCACGATGAAAGACGATCCTCTTGACATTTCTGCTAGCACTCGGGTTCTCCAGCAGACTTCTTGGAGCAGAGTCTGTCTGCCATCCAAGCTGTGGAGGCATAGCTCAATGTTTTCCAAAGCAAAGCGGAAAAGCTCCCTGTGGCTGCAACATCCTAACATGGGCCCTCGTTTCCTCTGAGAGATCCATATGGGGACCCACTGCAATGGGAGACTCTGAACCAGGCCTGTGGGCACTGATGTGGAGCTAAAGGACATCTGGGAGTCTGGGAGGAAGTGAGTGGCCAGGGCCAAATGGAGTGTGGCCATTTCCTGCTGGTCTGGCCTCGGGTTCCCTGCTTTTCATTTTTAAACTGAACTTTCGTTGTACGGATACATGAGTTCTATTTGGTTAGAATGGTGTGACTTGTGTCCCCTTGGGTCCATATTCTGAAGCTATTTGAGTTTGAGACCCCAGGTCAAATACTTTAGACATTCAACAACGAAAGAAGTGGACAGAGAGTTATTCATCTGTCTCTCTCTCTCCCCCTTTCTTTAGCTCCACCGAGTAAAACTAAATGTGAAAAACTCACTTATTTCCTTCCATGTCATTTTTACAACTGGCAATTACTTTTAATATGTTTACATTATAATATATGCTTCCTGTAGGCAGGGTCCTGGCCTGTCTTGACCACAATGGTATCCTTAGACACAAAGTAGGTCTCAGGGAAGATCTGTTGCATGAATAAATGAATGATGGGTAAATAAACAGATGCACAAATAAATAAATAATGAATGTGGACGCATAAAGTTAAGACTACTAACAAATTTGTATCTCATGTAAATATATTAAGGTATCATGCAAAGGAAATAAAACATGGGACTCAGGGGAAAGGCAATTTTCTTCCATGTGTCTTTCAAATCAAGATGGTGACCAGCGGGAAAAAGATATTTTTAAATGGTTCAGTTCAGTTGCTCAGTTGTATCCGACTCTTCGTGACCCCATGAATCGCAGCACACCAGGCCTCCCTGTCCATCACCATCTCCCGGAGTTCATTCAGACCCACGTTCATCGAGTCCGTGATGCCATCCAGCCACCTCATCCTCCGTCATCCCCTTCTCCTCCTGCCCCCAGTCCCTCCCAGCATCAGTCTTTTCCAATGAGTCAACTCTTCGCATCAGGTGGCCAAAAATTTCCAATTCATGGCCTGGTGGGAGAAGACTCCATGAAAGGAAAATGCTGGGAGAATTCCTTTCCTACATAAGGGGAACCCTTTACACTCCTAAAAATATCCCTTTGTCTTTGGTTCTGTTATCTCACAGAAGGAAAAAAAAAAAAAAAGGCTGTAGAATGCAGACACCTCTTTGTAGGGTGACTATACAGTATATTGTCCAAAATGGGACTCTAAGTTAAAGGG
Source organism: Nanger dama (assembly GCA_917880005.1). Lineage (NCBI taxonomy): Eukaryota > Metazoa > Chordata > Mammalia > Artiodactyla > Bovidae > Nanger > Nanger dama. Next base: position 30,070,515 of record CAKJTW010000003.1, read on the forward strand.
GGCTGCTATTCAGGAGCAATCACAGGAGCAAGGTGGGACTTCTTGGGAAAACTAAGACACAGGGCTGACCCACCTCTCCACTGTGGAAGCTACCCACTGAAGGTGGAAGCAATTTCTTGTAATTCTTCTCTTAAAAAGTGCGGTTCTTCTTCTTCTTCTTTTTTTTTTTTTTAATTTATTTGGCCACGCTGAGTTGCAGTGTGCAGGATCTTTAATTGTGGCATGTGAACTCTCCGTTGCGGCATGAGAGATCTAATTCCCTGCCCTGGGAGTGAACCTGGGCCCCCTGCACTGGGAGCACGAAGTCTTAGCCACTGGATTACCAGGGAAGTCCCACAAAGTGCTTGCTCTTTCCTGAACTCTTCCCATCTTAACCCTCTGCTGAGTTGTTATCTTGAGAATGGATTCTTAGGAAGCACCGTATCTTGAGCTTCTCTGGAAAGTTATTGGTTCTGGAGTTAACTCTTTCTACACTCAGTGTGACCCAAACCACCCTTCCTGGATTATATATCTAGTGAGATACTGTGAAAATGCTTTGCATTGTAAGCCCTCGACACTCCCCTCTTTGTTTGGATGCAAACAGAACATTAAACTATACCCTAGCTGCCGCAAACTGGACAAAGCCAGCCGCCCTTCAGACAGACTGTGGAGGGAAAGTGCTTTTTAACATACTTCCTCTGGTGGTGCCATAGCACAAAGATTATACTCAGCCTCCCCGGCCATAAAAGTTTCAGTTTTTCCCATTCTCGCTGCCAAAGCTGAAATGCCAAGAAATGCTGGGAACTGTGATTATACACACTTCATATTTTACATTCTGAAACCCCAAGGAATAAGCCACGGAGAACAGAGTCCTATTTCTTAAATGGCAGCTGAACAGATAGAGCACTTGAGTTCTGCGGAGCATGGCTGAGGATTTGCATGGAGAGAAACAAACAGGGACCTCACAGACGTTTCCCGTCTGTGTGGACCTTCCTGGCATCTGGGAGAGACCTTGGCTAGCTTTTCTCATTTCTTTCTCCTTTGCTATTTTTTAACTTTCTGAATTACTCATCCAGATTCTTACGGGAAAAAAAAAAAATTGATGCCACACATACAAGTCAGTCATAAGGAAACTCAGTGACTGCTTCTGACAGGTTTGAACCTGTGTCTTCACAGACAAGAAAACAAAACTTCAGTGTTCTTCAGGCCAAAACTGAATCATTCCCTTTTTTAAGAGTAGCAATAAAACAGCCATCCTGACAACATTTAGCCCTCAGGTTCGCTTTGTCAAAATTTTCCTCTGTCAATGGAGTCTTAAATTAATTTCAAGCTGTCAATGGAGTCTTAAATTAATTTCACCACCCCAGCATATTTTTCTCAATTCCCGCGACTAGTGTAGGAATTAGAACAAATAAACACAAACCCCCAAACAGGTCTTCCTTCCTCCTCCCTCCAAGAATTAACACAAGAGCCCTGGGTTCCTCAGGAAAGGCTCATGATGGCAAGACCTAGTCTCCTAAAGGGTGAATTTCATGACTCACTATCACTTGCTTTCCTGTGTTGCTCTGTTCCATTTCTTCATCAAAGGAGTGTTAAAATCCTCACTAAGGGCAAACTAGCGGGGGCAAGGGTCTCATGCTTGTATTAAACAAACATTTAACACCTGCTCTTGCTTCCTGGGTGGCTCAGCAGTAAAGAATCCACTGGCCAATATAGGAGACTGGAGTTCGATCCCTGGGTCGGGAAGATGCCCTGGAGAAGGGAATGACAACCCACTCTAGTATTCTTGCCCGGGAAATCCCATGGACAGAGAAGCCTGGAGGGACTATATCCCAGGGAGTTACAAAAGAGACACAACTCAATGACTAAACAACAGCAACTTGCTTGATTTACAGGCTCTGGAGAGCTCTCACATGTTTTCAGAAAGTAAGAGCTCATGTCTTATTTTTTCTCCCTTTGACAGTGCCTGCTCCAGTGCTTCATAGAGAAAGAGGCTTGAGAAACTGTTGGTAAATGAGCACTCTGCCCCAAAGCAATGCAAGCCCCATGCAGCCAGCGTGGATGTGTGTGCTGCTGCTCCTTAGTCCAGTTATAAATAACCACTGATGCAACTGCAGGATGTGTAGGGCTGGAAATAAATTTCTCTTTGTAGCTACATAACTGCAATAAACTTTTATAAGCCCACTGCATGATCTGAACAGATCTACACAGTTTCTCCAACAAGAGCAGAATTCTTTGCAGGTTTGAGCCCTCACCCACAGACCTTTCTCAGAGAGGAGAAGGAGTCTCAAAACTTCTAGCTTTTATAGGAGTTCAGAGTTGGTCTTTCAAAAGGCTTAGGAAAAACCTCTGTTCTTTGAGTATATACTATAATACCCTTTGTTTTTCAATAGAGAATACCCTTAAATATAGAGCTTATATATGTGTAAACCATTTCTGGAAGAACATACAAAAATGGATAACTGGTTGCCTTGAGAAAGAGAAATTGGGAGGCTGGACTTAGCTTTCACTGTAATCTTTTTAGAACAGCTCAACATTTCCTTTTATCAGATTATGTATTAACACATCTAAATAAGTTATATCAACACTGCTCTTTAGTCAACAACTAATACCCTATTTATATCCATCTTTCCATCATTTATCTCTCCCAATGTGATCTCCCCAGACAAGCTCATTTGCTAGACATAAAAACAGAAATGAAAAAAACAAAGAAGAAACATTCTATACCATGTGCCAGAAATGGAGGGGTACCGATTGAAAATGAACAAGGAAAGTAAAGCTCTGGATGCCAAGCTCTGACAGAGCCATGACAGATGAGAGAGAAAGCCTGAGGCTCCCAGCTCTTCATCCTGCACCTCCTGCCAGAAAACATCCCTTCCCGGGCTGACCATCCCTTCTCATGCTCTGCTGATTGATTTCTCCTCTTCCTCTGCTCCCAACCCTTTTGCTTCTTTCATTTAAAAATACTGGTTTTCAAAAATCACAAAAGTAACCCATTCTCACCACAATCTGTGGTACAATCTGAAGACATATAATGAAAATTTAAGAACTGTCCGACCCATCCCAGATTTGTTTCTGCTCTCCCATTTTTTCCAAGTACATGCCTATGTACAGTTGGCTTTGCTGGGTTTTTTTATTAAGCAAAAAATGGGACTTAAGTGAGCATACATACTATTTATTTTTCTCACTAATTTATCAGGAGAAAACCACCCAAGTGAATAAATATAAGTCTAACTCAGTTATTTGTTCAATAGTTGCATAATATTCCTCAAGATGGATATACCATAATTTATTTACCCTTTCCTTATTAAATCTGTGCAAGTGGGTTCACTGTTCATGTTTCTTCCCTGGATTATTTCCTAACTGATAACATGTACTGATGTTATTAACTGATATCAGATATGGTATCAGGCTTATCAGAAATAAGCCACATGAATTGAATTTTCACAATAAAATCATGGGACAGGCAGTACTGTTATTCCCATGTTATGGATTAGAAAACCGAGATTTAGAGGAATTAGGAGTTCATCCAGTATCATGGAGCTAGTACACTGCGGAGGTAAGTTTCAAATCCAAGTTTGAGTCCAAACTCTTGCTCTTAACTGTCAGTCCATACCTTCTCATTTGCAGTGTTGCCATGCAATCAGCCTGGAGCCTGTGGCCACTGAAACGTCAGCCTGGTATTTACAACTTTGAGATGGGTTACCGGACTAGGAGTTCCTCTAACTCGAGGTGTTCAGGTCTTCATCTCCTCTATCCCCACATCTGTACTCATCCTATGTCTCACCTTTGCAAAAGGAAAACTCTGAGGAGGCTAACATTACACCAACAATCAACTTCCCACTAGGCTTGCTACCCCTATAATCAGCACCAACAAAGTTCAATTAAAGCCGAAGTCTTATTTAAGAGGAATAAAATGAGCTAACCAATTCCTAGCTATAATACTGCTGATTTTACAAAAGGAGAATGTTAACACACCAATTAGCTACTTAATCAGGAATGAAAAATTACATGGATGGCTTATGACTGCTCAGAAATCAGTGACTGAAAAAGACAACCAGGATGAACAATATCACACTAATCATATTTCCTTCTTTGACAGACAAACTATACTGGAAGAACCAAACTGCCTCCAAATATCTGAAAGGCTTTTTTTTTTTTTTTTGGTAGAAGATCTGTGTTTTTCCAGTCTCCTCTTTCTGAGTGGTTCAGAACCAGTGAACAGAAGATACAGAAGATACTGAGAGCTATGGGTTTAGTCAATACAGTGGGGAAATTTCCAGTAGTCATAGATGCCTAGAAGTGAAGGGAACAAGTTCCTCTCCACGTGGAGGTGTATAAGTACCCGGCAAAATGACCATGCAGCAGACTAGTAGGTCTGTATGCTTTGAAGGAGAAGGGCATATAACTGAATTTCCTTTTAACCCCAAGACTCAAAACTTGTGTCAGTGGGCCATGGACCAGGTAAATACTAAGAATGCAGGCTAGGATGCAGAACAGAGATTCTGTATGTGAAAGAGAAGGTCTGGAGGGATATTCTGGGGTTGAGGAAGGAGAAATGAAAGGTCACACAGTCAAACTGCCATCTCCCCATCGTGAGCAGCATCACACATTTTGGGAACTGGATCCCTCAATGATGTCATTCTTCAAGGTGAGAAGCAGTTTGCTCTTCAGTTTCACTCACTCCTCTTTGCAACTGAACCCACAGAATTCATCAATGTCTGGGCATCTTTGCCAAAAGGTAATGTGGTTGTACCAAGTTATATTTCTTCTTAGGAATAATTAGAATAATTTCTTCTTAGGAAGTCTGCTGATAAGTAAAATTTGACATTTGCAAGACAATGGAAAAAGATTCCACCTTCAGGCAGGCTATCTATCAAAAGGCAAATGGTCACACCACATTCCGCTTAGCTATTTCTCCTGCCGGGCTTAAGTACTGGGATCCAGGAGGAGGATTTGGTCTCAACACACTGGAAAATATAACTCCAAGACTAACATACATGGCTCAGCGAGCCAAAAGAATGGTAATGCCCTCAGCTAATCCCCAGCTGTTCTCTCATGTCAGCCCATGGTGTGTTCAACTCCAGCAGGTGCTCTTCTCCTCAGGGTTGAAATTATTTCCGGGTAGATTTTGTGTCATCAAATAGACTCAAAGCACCTTGCTTCTCATAATAGAAAACACTGCAAGCTTAATAAACATATGAATGAACCACCTCGATGGACTGAATGGTTGTACACATCCCAAATTCATATCCTGAAGCCCTGACCACCTCATCCTTGGAGATGGGGTCTTTGGAAAGTAATGGGGGTTAGATAAGGTCATGAGGGAGGGCCTCCCATAACAGGAGCAGTGCCTTTATAAGAAGAGACATCAGAGAGCTTGTTTCTTCCCCATCAGGCATGTGAAGATACAGCAAAAAGGTGGCAGTCTGCAAATTGGGAAGAGAGCTCATACCGGAAACCAAAATGGCCAGTGGCTTGATCTTGGATTTCCCAGATTCTACAACTACAGACATGAACTTCTGTTGTGTAAGTCACCCAGTCTACAGTGTTCATTATGGCACCCTGAGTAGACCAGGATGTGACTCACAGGCAAAAGAGTGATCACAGCCTGAAAGCCAAGGCTTGACAGAGCTTAACGGGTACAGCAGCAGCAAGGCACCTATTTTTGACATAATCAAAAACTTGTATTCGGGTATATTCAGTATCACATATGAGATCCCTTTTGAAAATAACATTTTTAATTATTAACAAGGCAATGGTTCTATGCAGGACATTTTTAAAACATTACAAAAAATAAAAACCACCTATATTCCCTCAGATACTCAAGACAACCCACCGTTGGTGTGCTGGTGTTTATCCTCCTGGAACTACGTTCTCTACCGAGAGTAAAGCCGACAGAAAATGAGGTCTCGGGGGCTTTCTTCTGACCATGACCATCACTGCAGTCACCTAAAAGAACTGCATCCTCTTATACTCACAAGGATGTCACTGAGAAGCGATTTTACTTTCAGACTCCTAGTATGGATATTCACATCATACAACATCCTTATGGAATCAACACTGGTTGATTAGGGAGAACTGAAAGGAAACTTTCTGAGATGATAGAAATGTTCTATTATTTGGAGAACTGATCACATACAGTGTACACTTGTCACACCTATCAAACTGTACATTTAAGATCTGTCGGAGGAAGTGAGCTGGCAAGATCAATACAATCCATGGGATAACACCAATACCCATCATTAAAATGTGTGTTTTGATACATTTTTTTCCCAAAGAATGTTCAAAAAGTGAACATTATTGAGCACGCACAACATACTAGGCTCCGGGCTAACGGCTTCACATGCACCTCTCAGGTGTGCGTTTCTCCGATCTGTATTTTATCAATGAAGAAACTGCAGCTTTAGAGGGGTTAAATAACTTGCTCAAACTTCCATGGCTGGGAAGTGGCAAGACAGAACTGGAAGCCAGGTTCCTCAAATCCCAGGAAAAGAATTACAACAACCTGAATGTCTGAGGACTCAGCAGTATCTGAGACTCTAGGAATCTGTTCCAGGGGAAAAAAATCGAAGACTGATCCAAAGAGATGTGTACAAAGAAATAATAAACTAACCATTATTAATAAATCAACTTAAATGTACTATAAGTTAAGTAGGATCATATGACAGACCACTTTGCATCTTGTAATATTAGGTTTAAAAGATAATATAAATGACTTTCATGATGGAGGAAAATGATCATGACAGATTAAGTGAAAAAAAATCAAGTTAAAAATGTATATATAATATGATATCAATTTTGTTTCTTTTTTAAAAAGTAAATATATTTTAAAACTCTAAGGAAATATATCTAAACAAAAATGATTATCTTTCAGTAGGATTATAGGTTAATTTTTAATTTAAAATTTTCAATGGTTACTATCAGTTCAGTTCAGTTCTCAGTCGTGTCCGACTCTTCGCGACCCCATGGATCGCAGCACGCCAGGCCTCCCTGTCCATCACTATCTCCCAGAGTTCACTCAGACTCACGTTCATCGAGTCCATGATGCCATCCAGCCATCTCATCCTCGGTCGTCCCCTTCTCCTCCTGCCCCCAATCCCTCCCAGCATCAGGGTTTTTCCAATGAGTCAACTCTTCGCATGAGGTGGCCAAAGTACTGGAGTTCCAGCTTTAGCATCATTCCCTCCAAAGAAATCCCAGGGCTGATCTCCTTCAGAATGGACTGGTTGGATCTCCTTGCAGTCCAAGGGACTCTCAAGAGTCTTCTCCAACACCACAGTTCAAAAGCATCAATTTTTCAGTGCTCAGTCTTCTTCACAGTCCAACTCTCACATCCATACATGACCACAGGAAAAACCATATCCTTGACTAGATGGACCTTAGTCGGCAATGTAATGTCTCTATACATTCCTTTTATAATTAGAGAGGAATCAATTTTATTTTCAAAATTAAAAAAAAAAACAGGGGAAAATGATTTTTCTCACTAAAGAATGTATATCCCATGAAGACTATACATACACATTTTTTATGAGAAAAATATTTGTGTACAGCCCCTTAGTAACTTTAGGGTGTTGATGTTATTCAGTAACTTACACATAATCATAAAAAAAGTGACATCACCAGGATTTCTAACATAGTCATACATACATTTTATATATTCTTTTATAGGATGGGAGAGTTCTACCACAGGTTGCGTGACCCTGAACAAGTTACTTTACTTCCCAGAGCCTCGAGTGTCTTCATCGATAAAAGGAAGACACAATCCTCTTGGAGAGATGTCATAAGAAGGTAAAACTAAATAGGTCCAACTTCTTATAGAGGCATTTATCCACACAAGATAAAAGCTCAGTGCATGTGGCTCTTATTTGGTACAGCAGCATCAGGGAGAGAGCTCAGATTATCTCCTCCTATCCTAGACCTCCCTGCGTCATCATCCTTGACCTTGCAGAGCACATTCCCTCTCGCACAGGCTGTGCCCTGCCGTTCCTTCAGACCAGAATGCTCCTTCCCCAGACCTTCACAGAAAGCCTGTTTCCTCAAGTCCTTAGGTCACTGTTTATCTGCTCAAACAGTCCTTACAGGAGAAAACGTTTTTAATCCTCTATGTGTTAATAAACAGTAAAACTATCTTCCTCAAGCTTTATCTTCCCTGACAGAGCTTTTTCTCCATAGAGTTTATCACCCCAGCACTGAATATACTTACTTGTTTGTTTGTCTGACTACCTGTGTTAGAATTTAAGCTCCTGGAGGGTGAGAGGGTATTGTCAGCTTTATTTTCAGAGCTTTGAATAGTGCCAGGTCCACAATGGATACTCAACCGGTAAGTATTAAAGGAATGAACAAGAAACCCAAGCTGGAGGGCAAGGCCTCTCTTGACTCCTCTTTTAGTCTCTGAGAGTCTGACATAAAGCTTTGCATTAAGAAGGCATTTCATAAGCAGTTGTTGAACTGAACAACAGAATCACTTTTTACAAATGGCAGTGTTCACCTGATACCTAAAGATCAATGATTGTATTTTTAGAACATAGCAAATAAATCCAAGGTTGTATTTAATTATAATGAAGCAGTAGATTGCTTAACCAATTTGGTGGGGAATAGAGCAAAACTGGTGGTCTGGTTTCATTAGCCAGTGGAATCAATTAACACATTTATCAGTTAGTCCCAAATAACCACAGCTGTTGTTGGTGTAAAGGTCACACATTGATGAGGTAGGCCAGGATCTGCATTCTGATCTAGTAAGTGAAGTACAGAAACAATCAAAGTGTTTCAGGGCTGAAATTTCTTTCTGTCATTAATCTGGGTCCTTGGAGAAATTGCACCAGGATATTCACTCTAGTAACGGTACAAAAGTGTTCTTGAATCTCCCCTCAAATGAACAACCAAAATATTTGCCTCAAATGAAGCAAACAAAATGACTTTGACTATTTCCCATACATTACAGAGACAGCTGAAATTTAAACAAAATGTGAGAGTAGAGTCTCCAAGTTTTACAACCTGTCCCCTATGTTCCAGGGTTTCCTAGGACTCTTTTTTTTTTTTTTAATATAAATTTATTTTCAGTTCAGTTCAGTTCCTCAGTCGTGTCCGACTCTTCACGACCCCATGAATTGTAGCACGCCAGGCCTCCTTGTCCATCACCATCTCCCGGAGTTCACTCAGACTCACGTTCATCCAGTCAGTGATGCCATCCAGCCATCTCATCCTCGGTCGTCCCCTTCTCCTCCTGCCCCCAATCCCTCCCAGGATCAGAGTCCTTTCCAGTGAGTCAACTCTTTGCATGAGGTGGCCAAAGTACTGGAGTTTCAGCTTTAGCATCATTTCTTCCAAAGAAATCCCAGGGCTGATCTCCTTCAGAATGGACTGGTTGGATCTCCTTGCAGTCCAAGGGACTCTCAAGAGTCTTCTCCAACACCACAGTACAAAAGCATCAATTCTTCGGCGATTTTAATTGGAGGCTAATTACTTTACAATGTTGTAGTGCTTTTGCCATACATTGACATGAATCCGCCATGGGAGTACATGTGTTCCCCATCCTGAACTTCCTTCCCACCTCCCTCCCCACCCCATCCCTCTTGAGTCATCCCAGTGCACCAGCCCCAAACACCCTGTCTCATGCATCGAACCTGGACTTGTGATTCATTTCACATATGATAATATACATGTTTCAATACCATTCTCCCAAATCATCTCACCCTCGCCCTCTCCCACAGAGTCCAAAAGACTATTCAATACATCTGTGTCTCTTCTGCTGTCTCGCATACAGGGTTATCATTACCATCTTTCTAAATTCCATATATATGCGTTAGTATACTGTATTGGTGTTTTTCTTTCTGGCTTACTTCACTCTGTATAATAGGTTCCAGTTTCATCCACCTCATTAAAACTGATTCAAATGTATTCTTTTTAATGGTTGAGTAATATTCCATTGTGTATATGTACCACAGCTTTCTTATCCATTCGTCTGCTGATGGACATCTAGGTTGCTTCCATGTCCTGGCTATTATAAACAGTGCTGCAATGAACATTGGGGTACACGTGTCTTTCTCAATTCTGGCTTCCGTGGTGTGTGTGCCCAGCAGTGGGATTGCTGGGTTATATGGCAGTTCTATTTCCAGTTTTTTAAGGAATCTCCACACTGTTCTCCATAGGGGCTGTACTAGTTTGCATTCCCACCAACAGTGTAAGAGGGTTCCCTTTTCTCCACACCCTCTCCAGCATTTATTGCTTGTAGACACTTGGATCACAGCCATTCTGACTGGCATGAAATGGTACCTCATTGTGGTTTTGATTTGCATTTCTCTGATAATGAGTGATGTTGAGCATCTTTTCATGTGTTAGTTAGCTATCTGTATGTCTTCTTTGGAAAAATGTCTGTTTAGTTATTTGGCCCATTTTTTGATTGGGTCGTTTATTTTTCTGGAATTGAGCTGTGGGAGTTGTTTGTATATTTTTGAGATTAATTCTTTGTCAGTTGCTTCATTTGCTATTATTTTCTCCCATTCTGAAGGCTTATAGTTTTAAGGAAGCTATCTTAAGGACTTAATGATAAATACACTTAAGTACAGTAACTACACCCAGTATCAAAATGTGACTAAAATGCAAAGAAAATGATTTGGTTTGAAAGAAAAGCATAATCAAATTTAGTTTATTATAAAAGAGATCAGTCTTCTTTTAGCTCAGAGGCGGCCAAGGTGCGACTTTCTTTGTTGAACCTGAATCCCAGTTCATCTGGCACCAGCTGCCTCCACTACGCTGCTTAAGTTCAACCCAGTGAGATCAAAGGCATACACATGAGGTGCACTGAGGGGGATCTGGTGCCACATCTGCCCTGGGGCCCAAGATTGGCCCCCTTGGTCTGTCTCCAAAAAGGCTGGTGATGATGTCACAAAGGCAAGTGGTTACTGGAATGGACTGAGGATTATAGTAAAACTGGCCATTCAGAACAGACCCAGATTGAGGTGGTACCTTCTGCTTCTGCCCTGATATCAAAGCCTTCAGGGAATTGCCAAGAGACAGAAAGCAGGAGAAAAACATTAAACACAGTGGAAACATCACTTTTGATGAGATTGTCCACACTGCCTGATAGATGCTATTGAACTGAACAACTGAATCAAACAACTGATGGTCCTGAGAACTTTCTGGAACCATTAAAGAGATCCTGGGGACTATGGGCTGCAAAGTTGGCGGCTGCCACCATCATGACATCATAGATGACATCAACAGTGGTATGGTGGAATGCCCGGCTAGTTAAGAACTACAAAGATTGGTCTTCAGATCAGTTCAGTTCAGTTGCTCAGTCATGTCTGACTCTTTGCGACCCCATGAACCGCAGCACACCAGGCCTCCCTGTCCATCACCAACTCCCAGAGTCCACCGAAACCAATGTCCATTGAGTCAGTGATGCCATCCAACCATCTCATCCTCTGTCGTCCCCTTCTCCTGCCCTCAATATTTCCCAGCATCAGGGTCTTTTCCAATGAGTCAGCTCTTTGCATCAGGTGGCCAAAGTATTGGAGTTTCAGCTTCAGCATCAGTCCTTCTAATGAACACCCAGGACTGATCTCCTTTAGGATGGACTGGTTGGATCTCCTCGCAGTTCAAGGGACTCTCAAAAGTCTTCTCCAACACCACAGTTCAAAAGCATCAATTTTCTGCACTCAGCTTTCTTTATAGTCCAACTCTCACATCCATACATGACCACTGGAAAAACCATAGCCTTAAGTAGATGGACCTTTGTTAGCAAAGTAATATCTCTGCTTTTTAATATGCTGTCTAAGTTGGTCTTCAGAGGGTTGATTTTTAAAAGCCACAGCTCCAATTTCTGTGAAGTGAAAGTCACTTAGTCGTGTCTGACTCTTTGTGAACCCATGGACTATACAGTCCATGGAATTCTCTAGGCCAGAATACTGGAATGGGTAGCCTTTCCCTTCTCCAGGGGATGTTCCCAACCCAGGGATCAAACCCAGTTCTCCTGCATTGCAGGTGGATTCCTTACCAGCTGAACTACAAGGGAAGTCCAAGAAGACTGGAGTGGGTAGCCTATCCCTTCTCCAGCGGACCTTCCCAACTCAGGAATTGAACTGGGGTCTCCTGCATTGCAGGCAGATTCTTTACCATCTGAGCCATGAGGGAAGCCCAATTCTCTACTATTGAGGACACATTTTGAACAAAATTTCAGCTGAAGGCTATGCCACAAAAAAATCCAAATCAGCTGATAGCATGTATGCAAAGAATAATCTCATTTGTCCACATAGCATGTTTCAAAAGCTTTCACATGTCAACTTCCATCTGATTGGAGTTTCATTAACACCCTGCTGGGAAGTTATGTCAATGGTACCCCTCACTGAAGACTGGTAAACAGGCTTGGAGCATTCAGCAAACCCCCCCACCATGTCCTCAGGACCATCACAAAACGGGCTGAAAACAATACCCAGCATTCCTTCAGTTCAAAGAAGACGATGATCTCATCCAGTGCTATGATCTGAACCAACAGCTATGTCCTGATGACTTCCAAATATTTAGTTCCTGCCCATTTTCAATGGGTTTCAGACTCAAGTCCATCTGCCTATTATACATTTCCACCAGCATGTGTCTTAAGTACTTGATAGCTTACATTTCTAATTCTAATCTTCTTCACCTGCCGAGATCTCTTCCCAGGCTCATGATCTCTCGTACCTAATGGTACCATCATTCATTCAGACTTCTAACTAAACACCCAGGTATGACCCCAGGTTTTTCCTTCACCCCCTGGGTCCACCTAGTCACTGAGCTGAGTCTGTTCTACTTGCTGCTACCTCAAAAACATTGGCCTTCTCCTCAGACCTACTACCAATGTCTCAGAGCCTCATTATCTTCTTACCCAGAACACAGTAACAGGCACAAACTCAACATTCCCCTTCTGCCCCATGCACATATCCACACACTCTCCCACAAAATATATGTAAAATATAAAGCCAGTCATGTCATCCAACTTGCAGAAGATTCTTCAAAGACTCTCCATTACCTCCTGCTGCTGCTAAGTCGCTTCAGTCGTGTCTGACTCTGTGTGACCCCATAGATGACAGCCCACCAGGCTCCCCTATCCCTGGGATTCTCCAGGCAAGAACACTGGAGTGGGTTGCCATTTCCTTCTCCAATGCATGAAAGTGAAAAGCAAAGCGAAGTTGCTCAGTCGTGTTCAACTCTTCGCGATCCCATGGACTGCAGCCTACCAGGCTCCTGCATCTATGGGATTTTCCAGGCAAGAGTACTGGAGTGGGGCCATTACCTGCTACATAGAGCCAAATTCCCTGGTATGACATTTGTATCTGATAGTGCAAGTTTTCATCAAATAACTATTCTCCTTCTTTTCCCTTAATAAGAGAAACCCAATTTGTAGCTAGAACATGGTCATGTAATAACATCCTAGCCTTTACTGCAGTTATGTGCAGCCATGTATGACCAAGCTTTGGACAATTCCATGGTAAGTACTGTATGAAAGTTCAGGGAAGATCTTTAAAGAGAGAAGACTCAACTGGAAGGAATGTCCTTCGCCCTTCTTATTCCAGTACTGCCTTGTATTGGAATACAGACTTTGGAGCTACAGCAACCATTTTAAGACCATGAGGTGACTTTGAATATTACAGAATATAAAAGATGTAAATCTGGGTCCCAGAGGACTCCATGGAGTTTTCATGGCAGAGCCAGATCTCTTGCCTCCAGACTTCTTACAGGGAAGAGAAATTCATCCTATTTAATTTAAGCCAATGTAATTTTACATTTCCTATGACAGGAAATGGTGCCAAACCTCAAGTGATACTGAATTCAAACCTCTCCAGAATATTAAGCCTTATATAACTTCATTTCTATCAACTCTTTTAGCCTTATCTCCCACCATACTTCAATCTTTAGGCTTTAGTATTACTAAATTTAGTCGTTTTCTACCCCACCCTCCATGGACTTTCATACTTCTCAGCATTAAGTTCTAGAGCTTGTCCCCTACCTAAACACCTACTTAACTTTATTCAGCTTTTAACTTCACACACTTAGCTCAGGAATCATCTCTATAGGAAGTTTGCCTAAATCGGCATCTTAGGCTAAGTGGCTGTTCTCTGTGCTCCTATAATGCCCTGGGCATGCTTCACTTTTGGAAGCCACCTGCTCTTATTTATGGGCCATCTCTCCCACCCCACAGAAAGAACCTTAGGGCAGACACCACATCCACTCATGTTGCATCTTTACCACCTAACACCAGTGGGAGCTCTAATTATGTCCTGAGTTCCACTGCACTTTCCTCAGTGAGATGGAGTGAACACCACATGCTTCTGAATGTCCTGTTTAGCCCTTGAGTTCAGCATTCCATGAAGACTGAATGAAAATTTCCTAATGGTGATATTTTTTTCTGAAGATGAAAAACAAGTTGCAAGTGAGCCCTCCTAAGAAAACATCCATCCTGAGAAGCAATTTACTGTTTGGATATTTCAGGCTTGAGTTCTTTCATCCGTAACAGGGAACTTGGCACTAAGTAATCTTGGAGGTCTGACATTTTGTAATGTCATTGTTGAATATAAACACGTAGATCCGGACACAAGGAACTCACTGTGAGCGGATGGCTCCTCCAGGGACTGACAGCATGACCTGCCTTACCCAACTTGTAAGTAAATTATTTACAAGGAGTACCTAATAAAATCTTAAAGTCATCAGAGGACAGAGAGCACACTAAGTTAATGAAATGTCAACTAAGGGAAGTTATGCCTCCTAGATCCCAACCATACTAGACTTCTTTCTCTAAAAGGTTTTGAACTTGCCATGCTCCCTCCTGATACTGAGCACCTGCACTTGCTATTCCTTCTGTCTTGAATGCTCTTTCCTTCCCTCTTTACCGGTTACCTCAGCTCATGAGTCACTTCCTTAGGAAAATCGTCCACCTTTCCTTGACCAGATTGAAACACCCTATGAGACGCTCTCATTCAATGCAGTGCATTCCTCCTCTTCATAGCACTGGTCACAGTTGCGGTTTTGTATTAATACGATCATGTAATTGATGTCTTTCTCCCTCACTCAACCATACTGCCTACAAGACAGCACTTTTGTTTTTGCTCATCACTGTATCCATATCCTTGGCAGAGAGTTGACGCTCAATAAATACTTGTCAAATATCCCCAGAGGCTGTGCAAGGGAGGACAAAGAGGGCTGATGAGTTTCACTGGAGGAGGAAAAGTCAGGCTGTTCTAATAAGCTGGTAATTCTCAGAGCTCTCCATCATACCTTTGAAAAAGATCTTGGGAGTTAGGGATTGAAGTCACTTTCTGGTGATGGAAGAGCAGGCATGGAATGAGGCCACCAACTGGCAGAACTAGCTAAGAAGAGAAAAGGCAAGAATATGATTTAAAAGTCTGGAGTTCCAGGAACAATGCTAGGTAAGGGCTCACAGCCAAATTCGAAGTGAAGTTACTAACGTACTGAGAATCTCACAACTTGTGCATCCTAAAGAAACAAGCACTACTATATGAAGATAAAAACAACAATTGTAATTGTTTTTGTAGCAAGCATATCAAGAAAGGGTAAACCTACTTCTTGGGGCAGAAGGAATGAGATGTTGTATGGCAAAGGGAAAACAGAACTCCTAACTTGGGCTTTCATCTTTATCTAAAAAGACCATCTTTACCACTAGAATGAGTAGAATAAATATAAACACAGAACTGAATTCCAATACAGATAAGAGTCCAGAATTCTAGGCTCAAATGAAAGACATCTGGGGCCTCTGTAAGTTTCTGCTAATACTTAGGCGTTAGAAAGGTCCCAGGAGATGGGAATCAGACAAGTGTTGCCCCAGTTCAAGAGGGGGAACAGCTAGATAACAGAGAACAATGACTCAAGCACATGCTACTACCACCAATCCAACACCAAGCTGATCTGGAAGCAGATGACTGTGACTTCTTAAACCTGAAAGCAATGCCCACAGAGGTGGCCCCTAGCATGGGCTCTCTGAGCAAAGCAATGCTCAGCTAACTTTAGATCACATAGGAACGTGAAGTCAATAAGGAATCTGATGGTCCCTTACAGTATCTTTGAGAAACAAGAGTCAGATGATATTAGAGACTGGTGTATTCATGCAGATGCCACAGCTTAAAAATCTCATCTGGCAGGGGGACTGCTAATCCTCTCAAATTCTGAATTTATTTAAAAAGTCAAATTAGGTAGTGATTGTTCTTTAATTTGAGGAGAACTCAAAAGTGATTTTCTTTTAAAGCTAATGTGCTGCGTACATATACGAGCACAAGACAATATGTCAAGCCTGGCAGTCACCTCTGTGACCAGTCCGAAATCTGGGCAACAGGAGAGCAAGTGACCCCAGGAAGCACTTGGCGCTTAGGAGTAAACACTGATTATCACGCACCCCGCATGCTGAGAACTGCACAGGGCACAAAGCAGCTAGATGTGCAAGATGAAAACTGCACTGAAATGCACTGTGTTCAAGCACAACCTCAGAAGGATGAATCACAACGTAAATGGAGCTCTTCTATAAATTCTTCCTCTCTCAACCTATTTTAGATACATTCCATGCTTTCTCAGAAACAGAAAATCCAATGGGTGCTGGCTGGCTTTAGGAGCTGAAATGTCAATGATGGCTTAGTTCCTGTAAGCAAGTTCCCGTGAGTAAAGTTTAATACAGCTTTCGAAACAGGATCAGGATAGAAAACGGTGCCCGTAATGCTGGCAGGCAGGTAAATGGGATGCGGGGCCCTTTGTTTCCCCAATTCTGTAGAGCTTGACTTTGGAAAAAGTCAGTGCACATGTAAATTATTCATGAGTACTATCTGGGCTTCTAATCAGCCAACAAGCCCCGAACAAAGGAATGAATGGTCCTTTTTCCCTTAGCAAAGTGACTCACTGACTGCTTAATTCAAAGCCCTCTAGACTTGGTCTGTGGCCACACCAAAGCTCCAGACCTTCCAACCAAAGGCAAAGGGGCAGACTCTTTCCTTGCTGTAATGCCAAGAACTAGACTTCTGTTCCTCCGTGAAATGCAAGTGAACACATGAACACATCTGAGAAATCAGGGTCAGAACGTAAGCAGAAAATCACCTGAATGTAACTGGCCTGTCTCCTCTCACACAAGGCACAGTTGGCAGAGAGACAGAAGATAGTCATGTCAGAGGGAGCCTGAGGCAGTACCTTCTAAAGTTCGATGACAACTTGCAAATGGTACCATCTTTGTAATTCACTGGAAAAGAAATACCTCCCCTGGAAAAATAAGACAAAACAGCCAAACGACAGCAATCCTATTTGAATAGATCAGAGGTATCATTCAGGGAGCTCTTTTTAGCTCTGATAAAGGCCATCCCAGGACATGTATGATACACGAGGCTGTCCAACTTTCCTCCTGTGCTCTCTGGATCAAATTCATACCCCTGGGATCCAAATGTGCCCTTTGCTGTGTGTGGATTCCAGGGACTTGGCATCCAAAGGCTTATCCTTAAGACTCTGCTCTCAGGCCAATACTCTGAATGGAATTAAATTATCCAATGAAATAAATCCACAGGATAAAAATAGCACTGGAATCTATCCTAATTAAATGTGCTCCCTTGGAAGTCAAGCATATCAGTTAGAGACTGTATGTGGAATTCAAGTCAAAGAGTACATTAAATTCTCAGATTTAAACTGCAAGACCAAGAACTGAAATAAAATTTCTCAAGATGTGGGCTGATACTGCTTCACCAGAAACCACATCAGGTTACACTGTCCATCCTCCACATTTCAAACAAATGAAACGAGATGGAGAGGCAGATGAAGCATGTGCCTTGCATGAAGGTTATGCAGTCCTATGAAAAGCCAGAATATTTAAGTATTCAAGTGTTCTTCCTCCTTACTGGTCTGAATATTTGTATCTTCCCTTCCTCAGATTATATGTTGAAATCTTAATTCTCAAGGTTGATAGTATTAGTTGGTAGGACCTTTCAGGGGTGTTCGGGTCATGAGGATGGGGCCCTGATGAACTGGGTTAGTGCCTTATAAAAGTGGCTCCAGAGAGATCCCTGGCCTCCTTTACCGTATGAGGTCACAGCAAGAAGGCACCAGCTAGGAACCAGAAAGAGGGTCTCTATCAAACATGACCATGCTGGTGCTCTGATCTTGGATTTCCAGACTCCACTGTGAAAAATAAATGTCCACTGTTTATAAGCCACCTGAAGTGAAGTGAAGTCGCTCAGTCATGTCTGACTCTTTGCGACCCCATGGGATGCAGCCTACCAGGCTCCTCTGTCCATGGGATTTTCCAGGCAATAGTACTGGAGTCGATTGCCATTTCCTTCTCCAGGGGATCTTCCCGACCCAGGGATCGAACCTGGGTCTCCCGCATTGTAGACAGACGCTTTATTGTCTGAGCCACCAGGGAAGTCTAATCTGTGCTATTTTGTTCCAGCAGCCTGAATGGACTAAGATACCCATTCTGCCTCATTTGCACAAAT
Organism: Nanger dama; assembly: GCA_917880005.1. Classification (NCBI taxonomy): domain Eukaryota; kingdom Metazoa; phylum Chordata; class Mammalia; order Artiodactyla; family Bovidae; genus Nanger; species Nanger dama. The sequence continues at coordinate 30,088,946 of CAKJTW010000003.1, forward strand.
CAAAGTCACTCTATCACCAAAGAGGGAGTAAGAAGTCCACTCTTCAAGGGGTTTACTTGAAAATTTACTTTACAGTTGTACTCTAAGCCTTTAAATCTCTCTGGAGGAGACAGTGTAGTTCAGTGGTTAAAAACGTCATTTGAATTCTGGCTCCACTACCAGCTATAGTCTGGTTATTAAGTCTTTTGAAGATCAGTAATTCATCTAAGTAGCGTGGATAACACTAGTGTTATATAATTTATTATTATGAGGATTAAGAAAGAAATGCCGGTCAAGTACTGGGCCTGTAACAAGTACTCCATTTAGCTTTTGTTGCCATTTTTTTTGTTTTGTTTTAAAATTAACAACACAAGCCCTTGTCAAACAGGAAAGTGGTTATTCTTAAAAATTAAACGTGCGGGAGGCTTTCCTTGGGGTCAGCAGACCAGAGATGGGTAGCTCAGCCACGGAGAGGAGAACATACACAGAACACACAGTCCAGTCCACCACCAGGAAGGACCTAGAACCCCCTCCAGCGTCAGAGACCGTGTCAGCAACCACCAACAACCACGGGCCGGGCTCAAGGCTGAGACAGGAGACGTGCCCTGCTGGAGCGGCCAGAACAACAGCACGGCCGGGTCAGGAAGCACAGAGCTTCCAGAGTGACCTGTGGCCGTCTCACGACTTAGGAGTGAGCAGTTACCTTCAAGGGACGACCCCGCTGCTGGCTGTCCTGCCAGCTCCCCACTCTGCTGCCTCTCAGCTGGGGCTGTGACAGAGCACTGTGTCCACTTGAGCTTCCACGGCTCTGCCCTGCGAATTTACTAGAAGACATTTTTGCAGCGCGCCTGCTCCATCTCGTTTTTCCACTTCTTTCTGGCACCATGGACCAGTCCTGCTGCATTCTTTACTGATCTCACTTCTCTTTGCCTATTTTTTTTCCTCTCAGGCTACTTAAGAATATTTAGTTTTTAAAGCTCTCTCACACTTTAATAATGATCTCCATACTGTCATCGGCTCACAAAGGAACAGCAAAGCTAATAAACGGCAAATTTCAATCAGGAAATTCTTTACATGAATGCACCTGAGAGAGATTTTTCTCAAAGGAAAGAAACAATTGCCTCTCAAGAGGGAAAAATAATGAAGCATACGTGGCAACTAAGTTACAATGTGATATAAAGGGTAGAAAGACTTTGACAATGGGAAAAAGGAAAACTTGAGGATGAAAATTACCTAACACTCACTATTACATTTTCTACCATACTCAGCTTTGTGTCTGAGTAAAGGTTACTTTTATCTGCTCTGAGATCTAACAACATTAGCCCATTTCAAGCCCATTTAACATATGATATATTACGATAAAAACTATGTGTCATGAAATGAAACCAAACAAGATTTAGGAGGGGACTTCACATGATAGACATCATCAAGCAGGACCCTGCTCGTCAACAGGTCACCTCTTGGCTCCTGGACTGGTGAGCGGCAAGCCTATCTGACCATGATTCTTATCACAGCCATTTAGGGCAAGAGGTATTCATGCTCTGCAGTTTAGGCATAGATTCTGAAAACGGAATGAATCACTCTCAAGGTTAAAACAGAAGAGACCAGCAAGTTCAGCCACTTGAAAACCCCAGCTGAACAAATTTATGAACAGTGTCCTTTCAAGACTCTCAAGCCTATTTTACAAATACCACACAGGCACAAGCTTTAGTCTGCAGGCAGTGTTTATCACTGTGTTATTCATTTATTCTAACGGACATGCAAAACTTTGTGAATTTCAAAAAGAGTTCAGCTGTTCATCATGAGAACTGGAAGGATAAGCTGAATCAGGGAAATGAACCAGGGATGAGAGGTTCATTTGAGAGGGGTTACCAGCAACCAGAACTCACCTATAGATGATTCCTTTGTCATGTAGGAACATAAGCGCCGAAATGATCTCTGCAGCATAGAAACGAGCCCGTGCTTCATCAAAACGCCGTGACTTCTGAATGTGAAACATCAAGTCGCCCCCATTCACAAACTCCATCACAAAAACAGACGATCCTGGGTACAAACACAAAAAAAGGATCCAACGTGGTATAGCCATCAGCCTAGAGATCAGTCAGCATCATAGGATCTGGGACGGCAGTGTGGGGAGAAGAGGTTGTTAAATGGAGGTGCTCAATGGAGCCTCCTGACAGCGGCTCAGGGCAAAGCAGGAGGGTCTGATGGTTAGACCCTTGGGATGGTGGGGTTGCTGGGGGTGGGCGGTAGGTGGTGATAATAACACCTGGATCTCTTTTAAAGAATTCCACAAAACCTTGAATTTCTGCACTAAGTAGAAAGTAGAGAAGGTATCAGAAGCTTTTTGGTTCTAATTCTGCATCTTAAACACCATGTAATCTTGAATTTAATTTTGTGTGTGGATGTTCAGCATTAGTAAGATGAGAATGATGTCACTATCTCTACCAAAATCATTGAGTTTCATAAGCTGAAAGAGAGCAACATAATCAAAGGTGCGTTCTTTTCTTGTCTGGAACGTGCAGGGTCATTCACAGCAAGTAAGAGACAATCCATAGGTCCCCACACCTGGGCAGAGAATAATCAGAGAAAAAGGAAACTATTTTTGACCAGCCAGACAACAGTCTAATGAGAGCCTCAGAGTTGCCTGGATGTTAGAAATTCCATTTAGCACATCAGAAGGTTCCTGAATCAGAAAAGGGAACTTAAGTCAAGTGAGATGCTGTCTCCATCTGGAACAAAACTCTAACCCAGCAGGTTAAATGGACTCTTAAGAGTCATTGATGCAGTCGGTGTACTAAGTACTGTACAAGTGTTACGAATAAAGTGCTGTGGAAAGTAACATTGCTTAATGGAAAAAGTGTACAGGTCCCCATTAACAAGTGGTGTCTCCAAAAGGGACAGGGTAAAACACTTTGCTTTGGGAACCTCTGAGATCAAAGGACTTGCTTGCTCCCTCTCATTAGCATGTATGTAGTCCCAGGTTAACCAAGTGCTGGATTAGGTGCTGGGAACCCAACAGGGAGTAAGAGAGGCATAAAACACAGTCTCTATCCACAGAGCGTCTGCTGTGAGAGATACACCTTACTTTAAAATAAAAACACAAAGTCATAGAACCAGGTACATTTTCAAATTCTGGTAAATGCTGTGAAGGAAAAGTGGGGGAAGCAATGACATCATATCATCTGTTTGTGGGGCCGGGAAGGTCACTCTGAGCAAGTGATGTGTGAGCCAAGACCTTCAGAATGAGTGCTATCAGGGTCACTGGTCATCTTTTTTGGGGGTAGGAGGTTGTTTTGTAAGGAACCTGGTATTTTACCAATTCACAAAAGATATGTATATGTACCCAGAAGCATTTTTATTTGTGGTTTCAAGTGCTGCCATCTCTGCCAGGGGCTGCCATACAGGCACAGCTGAACGGTAGACAGAGGGCAGAGATTGTGTGTGCTCCTATTCACCTCCTGCTCTATCATGGGTTTAATCAGTCTCTTCCCCATTGGAAGACACTACAACTTATGACCTCTTAATCTCAATTTAAGACAGACCTTAATTAGAAGGAAAAAAATATCCTCTGGGTCTATGAAACATCTCTTTCTGCTAATGAGAAGCAACACTTCAGGAGTAAAGATGCAATAGCAAGATTCACACACACAAAACCAAACACCAAACATCAGTAGAACAACTCTCCAGGCTGGCCAATATAAGCCAACAGAAAACTAAAAATACCAAGTCATCTGACTAAGCTAGAGGCCTTCAACTGAGTGGGAGTGACTGGCCAGGGCAGAGGCCAAGTTGGGCAGGATGAGCTTGGCTGAGCAATACGGCCCCCTATTTTTTATATGGGGCAGGCTCGTGTGGATGGAACAGGTTAGCAGTGGGTGGGGCAGAGGGTGAGCCTATGATAGAGACAGATCTAAGAGCTACAGCCACATGGATGTTATTATGCCCCTGCTGTGTTCATTTGGAGGGGTCTCGGGGGCCTGGATGAGGATCCAGGCCTCAGCAAGAAGGTACATCTGATGCATTTTTGTTAATTGGCCTGTCCACCTTTTCATGGCTGTGCCTGGCAGCCACATGAATTCCAATTGCTCAAAATGCCTTGTTACTGGAACTGGGTCAGTAGGTAAGTGGCTACTCTGTAGGCTGTGGACATCAGTGAAGTTAGCACGAGTGTCGACGACAGCAGGCATCAAAAAGATGAGGGCGTTCCAAGGGAAATTGTATCCATTTCTAGCTTGCCCCCAAAACAGTCCTCATAACTTCAAGTCTGAAAAGCCAGACTCTGGGCTAAATTCCAGATCTGGGGAAGGAAATACTGCCTTCCTGCCTCGGCCGTGCTTCTCTGTCTCAGTCCCACCACCTGCCCTAGAGGCAGATTCTCAGATGATGCAGGGGGTCCTGGGAGGCACGCACACCTGGGAAGCACAGGAAAAGGTCGTAAACTTTAGAACCGAGAAAGCAGGGGTTGCTTTTCACCCAGAGTTTAATTCTAACCTCCTGTCTGGCACCACCTAGAACAGAGGGTACAGCTCATAGCCCTTGGGCGACACATGACTCTTTAAGCAAGCAGGAAGGGAAAACAAGCCAGCTGAGACACAATGACGCTTTAACAAAAAGTAATGGCCCATCTTACCAAAGACCTACAATAAGGTCACAAGGTAGAAAAATAAAAGCATGTTTATCAGCTAGCAAAATGTGTTTGTTGTGAAGAGACCTTCTGTTTACATACAATTCTGTTCACTCTATTTTAAAAAATGTCTGCTGCAGAGACAGTTAACATTTGGCAGCAATTTCTCCACAATTTCTTTTGCAGAGGTGGAGATAAATGACAAAAATCTTTAGCTTTTAGCAAAGAAGATTCACTCATCATTAGCTGGGGGTGAGTGAGAAGCCATCCTCAGCAATAAGTTTTCATTAAACATGTCCTCAGGTGGGGCTTCTAAAAAGCGTGCAATAAACAGTAGGGGTTGCCGCTGCTGGCAGCTGTAACAGTGGAGATGTTTTACATCAGAAAAAAAAAACATCATACACACGAATGTGCAGAATGATTTCAGTTATAGCCAGAGATGCAGACATGCACAGAAAAGATGAAAAAAGAATGCTTACATATGACGAGTTGCTTTCAACTGTGAGATTGCGGATGACATTCATCTCTTTTTATATTTTTCTGTATCGCTGAAGATTTCTATGATGACTATTACTCAGAAACAAACCAAAGTCACTCACGGCTTTCTCCATTTTCTCTGATTTTCATATGAAAGATGGGACATTGGAAAGGACAATTTTGAGACTGTCTCAGAGCAGGTATTCAGGCAGTAGGAGGTGGGATTAGGCAGCCAACAGAAAGAAGGGTCTTTACATCCCTGGTTGTTCATTATTAAGGCCCCTAGTAACCACCTTCTCCCTTAACAGCCATTCTGATGCCTGGTGTAACTGGGCCATCAGGCTAGTTGCAATCACATCCAGAGAGAGACTCAATAGCCTCTGACTTGGGTCCCGGTGCTCCACTGGGTGTACAGGGTCTGAGTTCTGGTATGGGCTGCATAGAGTCTACTGAGTCTTTCAGAGAGACCTTTGGGCTCACTTTAAGAGTCTGAACAAGGACGGATAAGTGTTTACTGGGCACACACTGCCAGGCCCTGGGTGGGGACTGAGTAGCATGAGATAAAGGAGAACCCAGGCTTGCTCTCAGGAGCACAACAGCCCCGTGTGCTGAGCGCAGTACACGGGCACAGGGGCATCATGGGACACAGGCTGGGGATGGGAAGCAGCCTGGAGGCTGGGGCGGGCTTTGGGGAAAACTAGGAGGAACTGATTTCACCAGCCTGGAAGGCTGAGGAAGCACAAGTCAGATTGGAGTGGGGATGGACAGGGCAGGAGTCAAGGTGAACAGCGGGAGTGTCAGGTGTGACGCCGGGTGCAGTGACGGCCAAGGGGGACAGTTCCCAAGCACTGAGGGTGCAAAGTGGGGGCCTCATTGTAACACATGCAGCTTTCATGGTCAAGTGCTGGTACAAAAAGCCAAGGCCAGTTAGGAAGCGTCCCTTCACCCTTTCCCCAGGTTACCCATAGCTGAGAATAGGGTCCTAGACCTCGGAATACACGGGATCCCTCACTATAGGCTTTGGCCATAATTACAGGCCCAGTGTCTGGGCTAGAACATGTGGCAACTATGCTTTTTCAAGGGCTTGGCTTGAAAAAGACTCCAGGAAGTGCTGGAACCTGCCATAAATAATAAAACATCAGCTACAAAAACCAGCAACTCTGGCTGAATTCTACTCCTATGGAATGAATGCCATCAAGCTAGAAACCTTTCATGTTAAGCAAATGCCCTTTAAAGGCAGAGATGAAGCAACGAGGAAGATCATCATCCGCCTACTACTCCACGATCTGTGGTGCTTAAGACCAAGTCTTGCCGGTGACTTCACGAACACTAAGTCACGCTGGACAAACCCAAATGGGAAGCCACCAGAGGAAGCGTCTGCTGGGATCCATGCATTTTAGGGAGGCCCTCACCGCATGGCAGGGTGGATTAAGGCTGCATGAGTCATTTCTGGGGCACAGAAGAGCTTCCAAATCCCACCGTGGGCAGGGAGGGCAGACGGCTGCTTCTGTATGTAAGCCTGTATAGACAGCATTCCAGTTTTTCTAAAATCCAATTTCCTAGATGCTGAGCCTGGACACCTGCACAGCCTCTGGCTCCTCGAAGGGAAGTCTTGCCCCGATGTGCATAGCAGCAGATTAAAGATCCCGCAGACTAGCTGAACCTCAGTTCTAAAGCCAATGGCCCAGCCCTTTGTCTATCCCTTGCTCCTCTCTTTTGTCCCTGGTTCAACCAACCACAAATGCAAGTCATTAATATGGAGGAATAAAAGCAACTCAGAAATCCCTTTGTCCCACGCAGCCTAGCCCAGCTTAGTACATCCCAGCCCATGTGAGTTACAGGAGGCCAAGGAGCTGGTGCCTGGCTAATAATAGAATTTCTGTCATCACCTGCCTGCTTCCATTGACCTGCTGCAGGCTGAGGCAGGTTTGTCTGGGCTACTGTCAGTCCCGGGCTGCTACTTCCCCAGGCCACAGGGGATAAAAATATCCTGTGACCTGAAAGTGACTTGTCAGTATAAGCAGTGTGCATTCCCTAAAACCCCTCATAAGAATTGTTCTTTAGGAGACAGAAATGATGTGCAATCCATGAGGAAAACCTAGAGACAAAACAGCTGTTTAGGACTTCCCTGGTGGTACAGTGATAAGAGTTGGCCTGCCAATGCGGGGACATGGGTTTGATCCCTGGTCTGGGAAGATCCCACATGCCGCAGGACGACTAAGGCTGTGTGCCACAACTACCCAGCCTGTACGCCGCAACTTACTGAGTCTAGGTGCTGCAATGACTGAAGCCCCAGAGCCTGTGCTCCGCACCAAAATAAGCCACGCAACGAGAAGTCCATGCACCACAACAAAGAGTAGTCCCCACTCGCCACTGGACAAGGCCCATGTGCAGCAAAGACGACCCAGTGCAACCAAAAAAACCCTACCCATCCAGATAAAAGTGCTATGGTACCTGTGGCAAGGTGACCCTACCCAAGGAGGGAGACTCTAGAGAGAGCAGGGGCCAAGGATGAGAGGCCTTAGGGTCAGTGCGCCAGGCACCTTCAGAGGGGTCGGCTCAGCTCATTGAGCCCTTTCTCAGAGACCTGCCCTGGTGCAGTCACACAGGTAAGTGCTGGACACACTGCACTCCGCCCCACCCCAGCCCCCTTCCCAGAAAATCGGAACTGAGATGGGCTGGTGTTCAAGTAGGCTGTGCTGTGCACAGGACCTGAGGAAACACGAACTAGGGAGCGGAGGCTTCTGCCTTTGTGACGTGAACCCATGAAAAGCCTTGGTGTATCACAGCGGTGAAAGCCTGGATGGGCAGATGAAGGGGAAGGATGAGGGCAGAGGCAGGCAGCATGATGGCTGAGAAGGAAACTGTCTGGGTCCCTCATGCCCTCCCAGCTTCCGGTCTCTGGAGATACCTGGCATGTGTGCCCTTGGGTTCCATGAGATACCACTGTACCTCTGAATCTCTGTTTTCATGTCTCCCTTTTTGAATGACCCTGGTTTAGTATTTTCCTATTTTTTTCTATCAGTAAAATTTTAACTGAAACATTCACCAAATTTTAAGGGGCAGGAGGTTTCCTGATTTCTAAATCTGGGGTAATAACATCTCTAATTACACTGATCGTGTGAAGATTAAACCAGAAGCCAAGTGCTTGGCATGGCACCAGACCCACAACAGTATTCTCAACAAATAGATATTATTGTTATTACTACATACCACAAAGAGGATCAAAGTTACAGCTGGAAGACCTTGTGCCCAGCACTGAAGTCCCTGGTGTAGCTAAAGGGAAGCACAGTGTGGTCAGGACCGTGGGTTCTGGAGCCAGGGAGCCCGAGATACCAAAGCAGTTCCTGCTGTGCTCTATTTTCTCTTCCTCAAAACTCTCATCTGCAAAATGGGGACAATAAGATGACTGAACTCACAGGTATTGGAGGATGAAATGATTTAAGCTTAGAATTTCAATCAGTATATGGCACATAGTATAAGTGCTGGATAAAAGTTACCAGCTATTAGTGAGTATTAGTCACTCAGTCATGTCCGACTCTGTGTGACCGCATGGACTGTAGCCTGCCAGGCTTGTCTGTCCATGGGATTCTTCAGGCAAAATTACTAGAGTAGGGTGCCAGGCCCTTCTCCAAGGGATCTTCCTTTCCCAGGGATTGAACCTGGGTCTCCTGCATGAGTAGGCAGATTCTTTACCATCTGAGCCACTTAGGAAGCAACTATTAGTAGTAATACCATTGATATCTTCTTCCTCATCACCACCTCCCCCAGGCTGTAGCCACCTGGCTGTCTGCTCCTGGGGCGCTGGCCCCTGGGATGGGGGGTTGCAGCAGACTAGAGAAGCACGTGCCGTGGATGCAGAGATGGTGCTCACAACAGAGCACTTGGCCTGGCAAGCACACGGGAACGAAATAGCAGCCAAAACGCTGCAGCAGCTCCCTGATCCTCAGTTCAGGACAGGATTCTGGAGGGTTCAGGGAGTCAGGAGGACGCCAGGGCAGCTGCTGGAATGCAGGAGCACTTCCTAATACTGCATGGTCATGGCCTTGACCCGATAAGGAGGACTTATCTTTCTCCGACGTGACTACTGAACAAGGGGTCACGAAACTAGATTTGGTAAGCCAAGTCACATTAACCAAAGTTTCCTCTCCAACAAATTTTTTCAGTTTTCTAATGTTAGATGACAATTCATACTATTTTAAGAGCTTTATAATAATCACAATTATTACTGCAAGGCAAATGTGCTCCCCCATGAACTGCACACTTTACAGTACTTCTTATAGTGGCTATTCTCCCCTTCGATGGAGTTCATTTGTTCTCATAAACAGACTGAGAAAAATTTTTCTGTTTAAAGCAAGAACCCATAGTCACTGCCATTGACACATGTAAATTTCACCAAAACATGTATTTATAGTGAGGATATAGGTTACCTTTTGGAAATAACTCCAAGAATAGAAACAACATTTAAAGTTAAAGACTAATTTAGTTATTGCTTGAAGATAATGTTAGGCTGGGAGCCACATCTATACTTACTTATCCAAATTCTAAGAATTGCTTTGAAATTACTTCTAAATAAGTAACATATCAATCTGGTATCAAACTGACTAGCTGTGAACAAGTGAAAAGAAACCTCCAGGAATAGACAACATTGTGCTGCATTTCTTGTAAGTGCCTCCTGCTTTATGATTTTTCTCTGACAAAGTCATCTACAGGGTGAATAGGGAGTTCAGATCAACAGGAACAGTTACTGACGTCAAAGAGGTGACAGTGGAAAAGCACCCTGGTGAGGAAATCTGATTGCACCATGCCTGAACTGGAAACCACTTGAACTTAACCACATTTAGAACAATTACAAAGGCTTCAAGGAAGAAACAAGGAGGGAAGCAAATGGCTTGTTTTTTGGTTTTGTTTTGTTTTTTTAATTTATCATTTTGTGTAGCCCAGAAGAGATGAGAAGTTAATTCAATCACTCAGCAAGTCTTCTCTTAAGTCCACAGGCATGATACATCCTGTCTGAGCTCAGACACTAGTCTTTGGGAAGATAAAATATGTCTCTAATATAACAAGCCCCAAGGAGCTTGCATTTGAAACCTGGAGAGACACACAGTTCTTTCCAAAAAGCAAGTGTTCTCCTGGTAAACTGAACACATTATGGTCTTCTCTTGTAATGTAACTTGACAAGGCTTACTGGCATACATATCAGATGAGAGAAATGTTTGACAATCAAACCTGCAGTTCAACACCCTATGAAGCATCTGGGCCGGGATATTTCTTAAAGCATAAATAAGCTGCAAACATATGATAGGGGATATAGTGAAGTTGGTACTCAAGCCCTCCCTTTCTGGTGGAGTCTCCTTTGCACCTCTGATCCACACGTATCTTCCCCAGTATCACTGAACTGGCCGTTCTGGCTTTCTGCACTTGGTCTTGTTTTCTCTGGAAAACCTGCAACCTTTCAAGGCAGAGCCCAGATGCCAAATGATGTATCTCCAGTACCACCGCCCCTGGTGCCTAGACCATGCTAAGGGTTAACAAACCCAAGGAACTAACATAGAAGGAGGCCATCTTTGCTTCCTGATAAGATTTAAACCAGAATATCAGAAAAGCTGGAACAAATTGCCAAAGACTAGTTTTATAGGCCATTGTGTGGGAGTCAAGCGCAAAGAAGTAAAGTGCCTTGCCCACAGTTAAAATAGTTGGTGGAAGAGTTCAAGAGAAGTTAGGTCTGCTTGACGCCACTTCATCTCCCTTTATTTATAAAGCTTTGGCTTTTCTGTTTATAAAAGTAATTACATGTTCTTCATTCAAATGTAATTACAAAGTAAATACATGGCAAATTGAGGAGAAAATAAAATAGCTATAATCCTGACACCCAGAGATAGAAGTCTAAATAAGAGGAGAAACAAAATTATTTATGGCTTTTAGCATCCAAAGAATTGCAGATTTTAGAGCACATAAGATACTTACAAAATAATTTTAACCATGTTTGGTTTCCCCCTTATGTCCTAATTATACTTAATACTTCACAGCATGTGAAAGAACAGAAAAAGAACAGAAAGGGAGAGAACAAAAAACATACCCCTTCTTTTTCACTTGTATTACAAATATTTGCTTATGCACTTAGTCACCAAAACCATGATTTTTTAACAGTTACATAGTATTCCCGATGCTATTTCGATGAAATGCTACAATTAGCTAGACTTCTGCTTAAGTTGATCTGAATAAGAGGACATAGTATTAATAATCTAGTCACTGTACTGTGATAAAGATCAGATCTATTAGCTTGGAGAAACAAGCATCTCTGACAGCAGATGATTACTAACTGGACATGGTGTTTTAATTCTGAATATAGATTCCCAAAGAAGAAATCTTAGGTCAAGAGTCTCCAGACTCTGGGCCACTGACTGATACCTCCAGTCAGATCAGCAGCAGCATTAGATTAGGAATAAAGTGGACAATAAATGTAATGTATTTGAATAATCTTGAAACTATTCCTCCCAGCCTGGTCCGTGGAAAAACTGTCTTCCATGAAATCAGTCCCTAGTGTCGAAAAGGTTAGGGACCATTGTCTTAGGTGATTATTAACTTTTTTTGGCTTGTTTAAATTTATTTTAATTGGAGGATAATTGCTTTATGATATCATGTTGGTTTCTGCCAAATATCAACACGAATCAGCCATAGGTATATGTATGTATACCTCTTGAACCTCCCTCCCATCTCCCACCCCACCCTACCCCTTTAGGTTGTCACAGAGCACTGGGTTTCTGATTAGTCACTTTTTAAAAAAAGTTTGGGTCACTTAAAAGTATACAGAATAGGATTACTTTAAATCATCATTTCGCACAGTACATTCTTTTTAAAAACGATTTTGGTTTCAGCATCAAATAGGAGCAAGGCTATTGAAGACACTTATGCATTTAGTTTGTATAGGGTGATAAAATAAAGATTAAAAATGCCATTGCACCATTTCACTTACTTAGATCCTTTTCACAACAGAGGTTCTGAAACTGCAACTTTTTAAAGAAGATTTCATCTCTCCCTTTGATTTGTGGATCAGTTAGACATGTCTGCCTTCTAGGAAGAGATTCCGGGTTACAGCTGTTTGATTAAGCATTTGTCCCAGTTAGGGAGGTGTTGAATCTGGCCAAGAATATCCATGTCTGCCTTGAGAAGATGCCTGGGAATCCACTGGCTGGGAGGCTCTTCCTTCCTCTGCTTTACGCGCTGCAGTTTCTGTCTGGAATGTGCCTTCCATGTGCTATTTTGAGTCTGATTTTTCCATTGCGGCCACAAGATTGTTCTTCTCTGGCCCTCAGACTGGGGAATAAAATCCCCTAAACGCCCCTACAATCTCTCAACCTTTTTTTCCAATGTGGGCAAAATACAGATCTCCATGGTCCACTGAGGAAGAGAGATGCAGACCTTAGTGTATATGGGTGGGTGGGTGGGTGGGTGGGTGGGTGTGTGTGTGTGTGTTAGTTGCTCAGTTGTGTCTGGCTCTTTGCAACACCATGTCCTATAGCCCACCAGGTTCTTCTGTCCATGGAGTTCTCTAAGCAAGAATACTGGAGTGAGTGACCATTCCCTTCTCCAGGGGATCTTCCCAACCCAGGAATTGAACCTGGGTCTCTTGAGACCCAAGTAAAAGAAGCATAGCTATAATAAGATGAGGGACAAAGTAATCAGAAGTAGATGAAAAAGGTTTACCCTGGGGAGAGGATATTGTGTTGACTTTGTCAAGAAGCTTCAGCTGGTGAATGAAATAAAGGTTAGAAGTGCCCTTCAAACCCCAAGGATGAGAACGGTAACTAAAATAGCAGTACCAACAGTCACATCCCAGATTCAATGGATAGCTCTGAATCCTTTGGTGAACTGACTTCATCATGGCACTTGATGCCTCCTCCTACGAAACCTCTTTCTTCTGATTCTTTCCCCCCACTTAGAAATTTCTAACTTAGGGCTTCCCTAATAGCTCAGTTGGTAAAGAATCCGCTTGCAATGCAGGAGACCCTGGATCAATTCCTGGGTTGGGACAATCCCCTGGAGAAGGGATAGGCTACCCACTCCAGTATTCTTGGGCTTCCCTTGCGGCTCAGCTGGTAAAGAATCCACCTGCCATGCAGGAGACCTGGGTTCAATCCCTGGGTTGGGAAGATCCTCTGGAGAAGGGAAAGGCTACCCACTCCAGTATTCTGGCCTGGAGAATTCCATGGATAGTCCATGGGGTCACAAAGAGTCAGACACAACTGTGACTTTCACTTTCACTCTCCTCTCTTCTCCTTCTATAAACACCTATAGAAATATTTACAATTACAGTTTCTGCTATGCCAAGAAGAACTAAAGAGCCTCTTGATGAAGGTGAAAGAGGAGAGTGAAAAAGTTGGCTTAAAACTCAATATTCAGAAAACAAAGGTCATGGGATCCAGTCCCATCACTTCATGGCAAATAGATGGGGAAACAATGGAAACACTGAGAGTATTTATTTTTGTGGGCTCCAATATTGTTTCATATGGTGACTACAGCCATGAAATTAAAAGATGCTTGCTCCTTGGAAAAAAGTTATGACAAACCTAGATAGCACATTAAAATGCAGAGACATTACTTCAACAAAAATTTGTCTAGTCAAAGCTATGGTTTTTCCAGTAGTCATGTATGAATGTGAGAGTTGGACTACAAAGAAAGTTGAGTGCAGAAGAACTGATGCTTTCAAACTGTGGTGTTGGAGAAGACTCTTGAGAGTCCCTTGGACTGCAAGGAGATCCAACCAGTCAATCCTAAAGGAAATCAGTCCTGAATATTCATTGGAAGGACTGATACAGAAGCTGAAACTCCAGTACTTTGGCCACCTCATGTGAAGAGTTGACTCACTGGAAAAGACTTGATGCTGGGAAACATTGAGTGCAGGAGGAGAAGGGGATGACAGAGGATGAGATGGTTAGATGGCATTACCGACTCAATGGGCATGAGTTTGAGTAAACTCCAGGAGTTGGTGATGGATAGGGAAGCCTGGTATACTGCAGTCCATGGGGCTGCAGAGTCAGACATGACTGAGCAACTGAACTGATACTGGTACTATTCTAGGAGGGTTCTGATGACACAAGTCTAATCTCCCATCTGGGTTCCCGTCTAATCTCGCCACTGGGTTTTCTGTAAAGTGAACCCATGTATTCCATTCCCCCAGGCTCCCAGTGGGTCAGAACTCTAACCACTCCTCTCACTCTTTTACTTTAAAAAGTCCTACCAATTCCACCTCCTACGTGTTTCCCTGACTCTACTCTTGTGATGGCTGCCTTGGAGCAGAAAGGTTCTGCCGACCAGTGGTTCAAGGCCTTACCAGGGCTGCCCCTGTCAGTCTCCTCTGCAGACAGCCACCTAAAGCCCTCCCCAAATGCAGATATTAGGTTGCTCTCTGACTTCACATCCTCTGCCAGTTGCTTTCACCTCTGAAGAGTCCAAATCATTCAGTACGGGATGTCTTCTTTCCTCTCCACATTTCCTCTCCTGCAATCCTACGCCATCATGTTACTTGGGGGCTCCTGGCCATACCATACACTTTTAAGCCTCTGTGTCTTTGCATGGCTGTTACCTCCATCTGGAAGATCCCATCTCCCTTCTGTCCCTATAGGGCTCCTCAATTCAGTTCAGTTGCTCAGTCGTGTCCGACTTTGTGTGACCCATGAATCACAGTATGCAAGGCCTCCCTGTCCATCACCAAACCCCAGAGTTCACTCAAACTCACGTCCATTGAATCAATGATGCCATCCAGCCATCTCATCCTCGGTCGTCCCTTTTTCCTCCTGCCCCCAATCCCTCCCAGCATCCCTCATTGGAAAGAGTCAACACTTCACATGAGATGGCCAAAATATTGGAGTTTCAGCTTCAGCATCAGTCCCTCCAACGAATGCCCAGGACTGATCTCCTTTAGAATGGACTGGTTGGATCTCCTTGCAGTCCAAGGGACTCTCAAGAGTCTTCTCCAACATCACAGTTCAAAAGCATCAATTCTTTGGTGCTCAGCTTTTTATAGTCCAACTCTCACATCCATACATGAACACTGGAGAAACCATAACCTTGACTAGACAGACCTATGTTGGCAAAGTAATCTCTCTGCTTTTGAATATGCTGTCTAGGTTGGTCATAACTTTCCTTCCAAGAAGCAAGTGTCTTTTAATTTCATGGGTGCAGTCACCATCTGCAGTGATTTTGGAGCCCCAAAAAATAGTCTGACATTGTTTCCACTGTTTCCCCATCTATCTGCCGTGAAGTGATGGGACCAGATGCCATCATCTTTGTTTTCTGAATGTTGAGCTTTAAGTCAACTTTTTCACTCTTTCACTTTCATCAAGAGGCTTTTGAGTTCCTCTTCACTTTCTGCCATAAGGGTGCTGTCATTTGCATATCTGAGGTTATTGATATTTCTCCCAGCAGTCTTGATTCCAGCTTGTGCTTCTTCCAGCCTAGCATTTCTCATGATGTACTACTCTGCATATAAGTTAAATAAGCAGGGTGACAATATACAGCCTTGATGTACTCCTTTTCCTATTTGGAAACAGTCTGTTGTTCCACGTCCAGTTCTAACTGTTGCTTCCTGACCTGCATACAGATTTCTCAAGAGACAGGTCAGATGGTCTGGTATTCCCATCTCTTGAAGAATTTTCCAGTTTATTGTGATGCACACAGTCAAAAGCTTTGGCATAGTCAGTAAAGCAGAAATAGATGTTTTTCTGGAACTCTCTTGCTTTTTCCATGATCCAGCAGATGTTGGCAATTTGATCTCTGGTTCCTTTGCCTTTTCTAAAACCAGCTTGAATATCTGGAAGTTCATGGTTCATGTACTGCTGAAGCCTGGCTTGGAGAATTTTGAGCATTACACTACTAGCGTGTGAGATGAGTGCAATTGTGTGGTAGTTTGAACATTCTTTGGCATTGCCTTTCTTTGGGATTGGAATGAAAACTGACCTTTTCCAGTCCTGTGGCCACTGCTGAGTTTTCCAAATTTGCTGGCATATTGAGTGCAACACTTCCACAGTATCATCTTTCAGGATTTGAAATAACTCTACTGGAATTCCATCACCTCCACTAGCTTTGTTCGTAGTGATGTTTTCTAAGGCCCACTTGACTTCACATTTCGGGATGTCTGGCTCTAGATGAGTGATCACACCATCATGATTATCTGGGTTGTGAAGATCTTTTTGTACAGTTCTTCCGTGTATTCTTGCCACCTCTTCTTAACATCTGCTTCTGTTAGGTCCATACCATTTCTGTCCTTTATCGAGTCCATCTTTGCATGAAATGTTCCCTTGGTGTCTCTAATTTTCTTAAAGAGATCTCTAGTCTTTCCCATTCTGTTGTTTTCCTCTGTTTCTTTGCATGGATCATGAGGAAGGCTTTCTTATCTCTCCTTGCTGTTCTTTTGAACTCTGCATTCAGATGCTTATATCTTTCCTTTTCTCCTTTGCTTTTTGCTTCTCTTCTCTTCACAGCTATTTGTATGGCCTCCCCAGACAGCCATTTTGCTTTTTTGCATTTCTTTTCCTTGGGGATGGTCTTGATCCTTATCTCCTGTACAAATTCTATTCATCCTCAAAACCTAGCTGAGAACAGCCCCTCCCATGGAAGGCCCTCCCAACCTTCCCAAGGACCAAGCTCTGACTATCTTCTATCACACAGTGATGAAAAGTACCTGTTTAGGATAGGCTGATCCTTGACTGAAAGCAACCAGAGGACAGGTCCACATTTTATTCTTCCTTATGCTTTCAGTCCCTAGCACACAATGTCCCTAATTCAGGAAACATTTCCTAAGTTGAATTAAAAATGCAACATATATTCAATATTACCATTCAACATATTGACAGGTAATGTCTCTGGTGGCTAGGATCTACTTGCCTTTTTTTTTTTAATTGAAGTATAATTGCTTCACACTACTGTGTCAGTTTCTGCTGTACGCAAAGTGAATCAGCCACAGACATACATAAATCCCCTTTTAATTTCCTTCCCATTTGGGTCACCACAGAGCGCTGAGTAGAGTCCTCTGTGCTATACAGTAGGTTCTCATTAGTTATTTATTTTATACATAGTAGTGTATACGTATAATTCTCAATCTTCCAATTCCTCCCACTCCCCTGCCTTTTCCCTTAGTATCCGTACATTTTTTTCTCTATGTCTGCATCTCTATTTATGCTTTGCAAATAAGATCGTCTTTACCATTTTTATAGATTCCGTATATATGATTTAATATATAGTACTTGTTTTTCTAACTTACTTCACTCTGTATGACAATCTCTAAATCTATCCACATCTCTGCAAACGACACAACTTTACTCCTTCTATGGCTTAGTTCCAGTGTATATACATACCACATCTTCTTTTTCCATTCTTCTATTGATGGACATTGAGGTTGCTTTCATGTTTTGGCTATTGTAAATAGTGCTTCAGTGAACACTGGGGTACATAAATCTTTTTGAATTAAGGTTTTCTGTGGGTATATGCCACGGAGTGGGATTGCTAGGTGATATGGTAATTCTATTATTAGTTTAAGGAACCTCTGTACTGTCCTCCATAGTGACCCCATCAATTTGCATTCCCATCAACAGTGTAAGAGTGTTCTCTTTCCTCCACATCCTCTCCAGCATTTACTATTTGTAGATTTTTTTTTGATGATGGCCATTGCGATCAGTGTGACATGATACCTCATTGTAGTTTTGATTTGCATTTCTTTAATAATAATTGTGCTGAGCATCTTTTCACCTATTTATTGGCCATCTAAATGTCTTTCTTTGGAGAAATGTCTATTTAGGTCTCCTGTCCATTTTGGGGTTGAGTTGTTTGTTTTGATATTGCGCTGCATGAGCTGTCTGTATTTTGAGGGGATTAATCCTTTGTCAGTTGCTTCATTTGCAAATATTTTTCTCCCATTCTAAGGGTTGTCTTTTCATCTTGTTTATGGTTTCCTTTGCTGTGCAAAAGCTTTTAAGTTTAATTAAATTCCATTTGTTTATTTTTGCTTTTATTTCCATTACTCTAGTAGGTAGGTCAAAAAGATCTTGCTGTAATTTATATTAAAGAGTGTTCTGCCTATGTTTTTCCTCTAAGAGCTTTATAGTGTCTAGCCTTACATTTAAGTCTTTAATTCATTTTTAGGGTCTACTTTTAATATGTAGAGGCCACATAATTTTGCAGACAGCCTCTATGGGAGGCTATATCCGTATCTTAAATGGAAATGACATTTCCATACATAGAAAACAAACAAAAGAAAACAGCAAGTCTGTTTTCCCTTACAGCACACTTGTATTGCTACCAGAACATTTTTTTCTACACTGATTGGGAAATGTTTCTTAAAACTTTATCTCCATCTATAAATTCCAGTTATATGCAACACACAAAGGACAGAAATCTGACTCACAGATAGGAACCCCTTTAAGACCACAGTGACGACGATGAGTAAATGTCATTCATTCAGTGCCTTGTTGGCAAAGCAGAAATGTAATCATTAAATGCCAAAACATGAGAGCTGCACTATATGGACTACTTGCTTTCTAACATAACCCATTTTAAATATATGCTCGCTGAGCTAATCTTTTGTTCCCTGGATGCCCCCTACTCTGATAACTCTGCCCCATCACGACAACTGGCAACCTGCTAACTCTTGCTCACATTCAACAGATCCCTTATTTCCACCTCTCTTCTCAGCTCAGGGCCCCAGTTCCCTCAAATGCCACTGTGTAGCTGCTGACAGCTCTTAGCAGCCCCTAAACAGGAACTCTGTCTACAAACTCAGGAAAAAAAAGATATAATATTTATGTTTTTATAAAGATCTGACACTTTTTTTTTTTTTTGGACCTCTGTAGAGAGTAAATTGATCTAGCTTACTTGATTTTCCATATGTAGGCTGGACCACCAGATGCTCACGTAAGGCAGGGGTTTTCAACTGGTGAGATTTTCCCTCCAGGAGCATCTGTTCATGTCTGGAGACTTTTTTGATTGTCATAATTCAGTTCAGTTCAGTCGCTCAGTCGTGTCCGACTCTTTGTGACCCCATGAATCGCAGCATGCCAGGCCTCCCTGTCCATCACCATTTCCCGGAGTTCACTCAGACTCACGTTCATTGAGTCCGTGATGCCATCTAGCCATCTCATCCTCGGTCGTCCCCTTCTCCTCCTGCCCCCAATCCCTCCCAGCATCAGAGTCTTTTCCAATGAGTCAACTCTTTGCATGAGGTGGCCAAAGTACTGGAGTTTCAGCTTCAGCATCATTCCTTCCAAAGAAAGGGCTGATCTCCTTCAGAATGGACTGGTTGGATCTCCTTGCAGTCCAAGGGACTCTCAAGAGTCTTCTCCAACACCACAGTTCAAAAGCATCAATTCTTCGGCACTCAGCCTTCTTCAGTCCAACTCTCACATCCATACATGACCACAGGAAAAACCATAGCCTTGACTAGATGGACCTTAGTCGGCAAAGTAATGTCTCTGCTTTTGAATCTACTATCTAGGTTGGTCATAACTTTTCTTCCAAGGAGTAAGCGTCTTTTCATTTCATGGCTGCAGTCACCATCCACAGTGATTTTGGAGCCCCAAAAATAAAGTCTGACACTGTTTCCATTGTTTCCCCATCTATTTCCCATGAAGTGATGGGACCAGATGCCATGATCTTCATTTTCTGAACGTTGAGCTTTAGGCCAACTTTTTCGCTTTCCTCTTTCACTTGACGTGCTATTGGCATTAGTGAATGGAAGCTGGGGATGCTCTCATCCTACAGTACACAGGATAGCCCCCACCCTCTCATATAAAAGGATTATCCTGCCCCCAACGTTAGCAGTGGGCAAATCTCATCACATTACATAAATGATTTAAATTTTATATAAAATTTTTAGTAAATTTAAGTAACTTCATATATATGTGTATATTGCTGTTGTTTAGTCATTCAGGCATTTCTGACTTTGTGACCCCATGGACTGTAGCCATCAGAATATTGGAGTAGGTTGTGACTGTCATTTCCTTCGCCAGGGGATCTTCCTGACCCAGGGATCATATATATATATATATATATATATATATATATATATATATATTTTTTTTTTTTTACTGGAAAGGTTGATTATTCATCAGTCATTTAATTCCTTGACATATTGACCTGCTGGTGAAGGCCAAGGCTGTGGAGATAAAGTTCTGAGCAATGTGGAAGGAACTTCCTGCTACAGATCTGACCTGAAGCCAAAGTAAAAAGGGACAAATTGATTTTATGAAAGTGAAAGAGTTAGTTGCTCAGTTGTGTCCCACTCTTCGTGACCCCATGGACTGCAGCCTGCCATGCTCTTCTATACATGGAATTCTCCAGGCAAGAATACTGGAGTCGGTTGCCATTCCCTTCTCTAGGGGATCTTTCCGACCCAGGGATTGAACCCAGGTCTCTTGCATTACAGGTGGATTCTTTACCATCTGAGCCACCAGGGAAGCCCCCAGTGAGTTTATGAGCAGGATCTCAATTCCGCAGGTTCCCAAAAGAGCGATCTGAACCAGTCTGTAGGTCCAGCTCCCTACTTTGCTGGTTGTGTCTAACTCATGACACACACTAGCACAGAAGGTCTGGGCTAGTCATGGGCACGGCTACTTCCCACTTTGCAAGGAGATCTGAAATGAGTCAGAGGAAGGACAAGGATAAGGCACTTCCCATGGACATAGGACTGGGAATGTATGTAGGGAAGAGGGGAGGGAGGCATTTTGCTGGAAGGGCTGTCCTCTTGTTTTGGTTGGGAATTAAACATTACATCATCTTAATGTTGAAAATATCATATACCATAAGGATGAAACTGAGTTTCTGGGAAGAGTTCCAAGACTCCCTTAGTAAGACCTAAGCAAGACATCATCACAGACCATCCTAAAGAAGTGGGTAGGAGTGAGCTCCAAATACAGCAAGCTCTTTTGCTGTGCAAATATACTGAAAGCTGGATGGCTGCGCAGAAACAGGAACTCCCTGGGTGGCCCTAAAGGGGAGACAGGGCCTGCCAAAGTCTCTGCCGCTGCAGCACGGAGGGTCTCTGGTGAGAGGAGCCAAGGTACTCTCTGGCTTCAGAAGGCAGGAGAAGGAACCCTGCACAGGAGCAGTCAGTCCTGAAGGCATGGATATGAGGGTGGGGGCAAGGAATATTGTCCCTGCAGCCTCCTGTGGGGCTCTCAGGGAAGAGATCAGTCTTCCCAGCAGCATGAGGAACTCTATACCAATAGCAACGGTGAGCGCGGCAAGTAAGCTGAGCTGCTGCTTAGCCATGACACCTCCTGCTTTGGACCCAAACCTATTGCCCTCCCTGCCCCCAGGAATCTCCATCAGGTCTTCAATTCCCTGCACCAGATGGGAATGCACAAGCAAATACAGCTTCAAGACACTTCTCCTGGACTCTCCTGTAAGCAGATGGCTGCTCTGAGCCTGCCCTAAAAGTAATCCCAGAAATTTGACCGTGACCAGCCCACCGCAGAGGGGTGACTCTCTGCTATGGGACCTGCTACTCAGGTCCCGAATTCCCCAGGAGGACACCAGCTCCATGAGGGAAGGGGCTCCTTCCTGCTTTGTCCACCACCATGTCCTCAGGGCTCAGGGCCGGGCCTACACCCTGGAGGAACTCTGTGCACATTTGCCAAATGAATGAACACCCCCGATCTTCACCAACCGGTGGATGAATCTCTGAAATTTCAGAGACCCCTGAGAGACAGGGCTGACTTTGTCCTGGGAGGCCCTCGACCTGGAGCCTGAGAAGAGCTAGACATAGTTGTGTTCTGACCAGTGACGAGGTAATTATGGAAAAAGCAAGTATTTCAAAACTAGAAGACATCAGAGTCTATGGTTCCCACCCAGTGCAACTGGGTTTCTAGACTGCATGATTTTTGGGGGCTTGCTCCAGCCACCCACAGATGTTGCCTTAGGTCTTGGCCCCAAGGTCCTAGTTGGTCCTGACAAAGGCCAACCCAGCTTCCCAGGGAAGTACCCGCAGGCCACCCTAGGGTGCTGGTTGGACTGTTAGTCTTGTATTCGGGTTGCCCTTCTGAGGAAAGACTGGCCCAGAGGCAAAAATTTTCCCCCAGAATCCAGAGCTCCTCTTCAGCCACCTTCCCTTTTGTAGCAGGGGAAATACAGTCCCTATACTGTCTATGCCACGTGTCTGACTTTCCTCTTGCCAGCCAGACTAAGCACTGCAAACACTGTTTCTTTCCCTTGCCCTCCATCAGTGTGATTCCGGACTGGTTGACTTGTCACTAAACTATTTGGCAGAAAGCCCCTCACGTTCTCATGCCTGGAGCCACTCCTGGCACTTCCAGCCCTGAGCTTTAGAACAGGGCCCCGCTGAGGTCTGAGCACCCATAGTTTGGCAGGTTCCCGGGCATGGTTAGGAAAACCGTAACCAATGCTCCCTACCACAGAGCTTCGCCGGGCATCAGACACACAGGGGCCGAGTCTGACCCCGGCAAGTCTCGGCCAAGTCAAAGGAAATGACACACAATCTGTGAACCGCCTCCACACACTGGAGCTGGGGGTCCAGGCCATCTCTAGGTCATCACCGTGGGTGACAGCTAGTGACAAGGCCAGTTGCAGCTGAATAACCTCAAAAGGAAACACATGCCAACCCTTTCAAGCCTTTGGTCACACCAAGTGTTCTGGCATCCTCCCTGAGCAGAGACAGCCAAAGGAACAGCAAGAACTCCGGGTTCTCCTATTTCTCATTCATTTTCATGACCCTATTGAGTCACAGATAGTCGGGAAGCTGGGAAGCCTCTGGGGACAGAAGCAAAGGTCCTAAATCAGCCCCCTCCGCCCCCCGCTAGAAATTCAGAGCCCAGAGACGGCCCATGTGCATTCTGTCCCCAGCGGGAACATGATTAATGTCAGGGACATGCCCAACTGGGAAACACCACGTTCTGGCTGGTTTTCTATTTTGATCTGAGCCAAAGGCAAACTATACCAAGTGACCCATAAGCAGATCACATTATGTGTACGGCACTCAATGCTCAGCAGAAGGAGGAAGCCCAGTTCCAAATAGGTTAAGAAGAAATGGCCTTTCCTTAGGTGTTTCATGAAAGGCCACAAAACCCGATGCTGTGAAAACCTGCCTTTATTCCTGCCTGATAACAGGCAGGGGACCTTCCTCAAGACAAGGGTGCTGTTAGCTCGGCCAGGATGAGAACCCAGAGCTCACCTATGGAAGGCTGCAGTGCAGTCCCCTCCTGACAAGATTCCAAAAATGCACTCCAGGGCGACAGGAAGAGTCTGCTTCCCATCTCTCCTGTGTGTGTCTCTCTTTGACACACACCCCTCTGCTAATATTTAACATAATGACAGAGACAATATCTCAGGGTTGCTCCCCTGCACCCCTGTTGCCAGGTGATCTTCAGACATATTTTAAGTGTGACTTATGTGCACTGAGGTCAGTTTGCACCGGTTAGGTGAGCTGACAGCACTTGGGTCTCAAGAGTCCTAGCACCATGCCCTTCAAAGGCAGGGTTTCTCTATTGATGGACACTGAGGTGCAGCCTCTTAGGGAAAGCGACGGCCCCTGCCAGGAACTCCAGCTGCACTGCTCTGTGAGCAACCCCCGCAGGGGCCACCTGACGACACCCCATCAGTAGGGAGGTGAGAGCGGCTGTAAAAGGAGGCTCTGTGTAATGCCTCCCCCGCCCAGGGCAGCTGATCACCAGCACACAAACGCCCCTCATGACTCCGACGCGGCCTGGGCACCGGGCACAGCGTGTCCTGTTTTCCAAACGGAAACCTTTGCTCTAACAAACTGGGTCTCTGAACAAAGGCTCAAGCATCTGACCAGCGTTGACTCTGCCGCTCCCCCTCCTGCTGCCGCTGCCTCTGGTTCCTCCTGGTCTCGGCCCTCAGCTCTCAGCCAGGCTCCAGGAGCGCCAAGGAGAGCCCGGGGAGCTGGGGGTGGGGAGACCCGGATTCCAGGCCATAAATGCCAGCAGGCTCAGCTGCCGACACAGCAGCCCCTGATTAAGATGAAAGGAGTGTGAAGAGAATTTAACCTGAAAGGGTGGGAAAGGCAGTGTACCCCAGGCTAGCAGCCCGGACCTGGGCCCTCCTGGCTTCAGGAGGCCTCACTCCCCCACCTCATCGACAAAGAAACAGAAGCACGTTGCAGGAACTGGCAAACAGAACAAAGAAGAAAAAGATCATCCATAATTCCACTGCCTTCATAAGAGTCCCTGATAGTTTACTGGCATCATTTCCTTTCTGGCTTTTTTTTTTTTTTTTGAGGAGGGGACAGGTTTGCCAAGTTGCTCTCCCAGGAGGAACCTGAAATGGATTCACACTACTAATTATCATAAATTCTGTACTATTTCCTGGCCTCCCATCTCCTGTCTCTGTTTAATTTGGGGCAAGTAATTTAGCTCCTCCTTCACTTTATTACTCAGCAAAATAAAGATAATAATTGTATCTATCTTCTAGGGCTGATGTAAGAATTGCATGGAATAAATCATATATGTTAGATGCTTCTGAAAATAACACACAATCTTTAGTGTGTTACTTTACTGTGTTACACTACTTAATATTCAATCATATCTCTACTGGCTAAAAACCTTCATCAAGTAAGTACATTTTTAAAGTAGATTCCCATTGCTGAAGACAGGTTGTTTCCAGTATCTTCCTAGTATAAATTATGCACTGAAAATTAAACATGTTAATGCATAACATCTTATTCTTTATGTTGCTTTCTTTGGCTAGGTTATCAAAAATAAAATCAACAGATCCAAGAGTATAAGCATTGATCCAGACTGTAAGCCACGATCCAGATTAACAAATTATTCACAAACTATTAGAATTTACAGTGCTTTCAGAAATTTATGAGAATGTCAATGGAATGATGTACTTGCAAGTAATATGTATTATGATAAAAAAATCTGGAGCAATAATTCATGGGCCCATAATTCTATGTAGCAAACTTGATAAATTATCTAATATTTGAAATTTGCTTATCTTTTTGTTTTGACCAAAAACAAAAAGAGCTCCCAAATCCCTATTTTGTGAGTGTTTATCGTCACCGTCATGTAGGGTCTGTGCTGGCCCCTGGGAGTCCCAGGACATGTTTTGGTGTGGGGAAGGAGGCAGTCATCACCATACCCAGTTGGGTCACTTTTGTACCATGTCATACATGTGTCATACATGTGTCTGCATTCTCACCTTTGGTCCTCACAGCAATCCCACTTTAATCTCCACCACGAGAACTCTAGGGCTCAAAGGAATTTTAAGGGAGTTGCAAACCATTCAGACAGAGGAAAAGAGTTCGAAGGACTCAGCTTCCTTTTCCAAGGGCAAGGCTGCTGCCATATCAACAGGTTGGAGGGGAACCAGTGCAGACAGGAGGGGCTTAAGCAGATGCTGAATCAACAACCTCTATGTTGTACAAGATACCAAGTGGATGGAGCTGGACTCTGGAGTCAGCCTGACCCAGAGATGAACCTTGTTTCCACCACTCAGCTCAAGGGAGCCTTGGCAAGTTGCTTCCTTTCTCCTGGGCCTCAGAGACACTCATTCCGCAGGCCTGGACAGTGAGAGAAGAGCTGTTTCTACCAGCATCTTCACAATGAAGTGACACATTGCAAATGCTGGGGAGTGGGCTCTCATGCCTCACCTTGGGTCCCTTCTAAATTCTGCAGGGGCGACTGTTACACTTTCGCATGACACACTGATCAGCATCTTCTTTTAGATGTCAGGGCCTGCCAAACCCAGTTGCTGAAAAGTAGTCATTTACCTGCTGTAATTTCTCATAGTAACTGGCATTTTCTCTTTTTATACTTAGTTTTTCAATAGCAAACAGGGATAGTGACTGAGGACTTCTGACAGATGGACTGATGCAGAGAGCAAATGACATGCATATGTAGAGTCTGATACCTTGCAAATCCTAGAGATGGCTTAAACTATAGCAATATGAAAACTGCATATCTTTATCTCAGCATAAGGAAAATGCACTTGATTCTTTTAAGCTGTTCCTACCACTTTATCATCTAGACTTAGGGGAGGGGAAAATTACCTTTATGCTTTGCTTTGGAGAAATCACTGCAACACACACTTTTAAAACCCCAAAGTCAGCTCCTCTCTGGTGCAGAAATAAAAATCACTTTGTGGTAACGACCGCCACCTTGTGGCCATATATGAAACTGTCACTAAAAATGGCCAATGTTAATAAAGGCTTCACCAGCTGCAGTCTATAGGGTCACAAATAGTCACACATGACTGAACACGTATGATACACACATACATCAGCTGAACACTGTGGAAATCACGTGAGGACATTGATATCTGGGGATATTTTACAGTTTACATTTTCCTGGAAAATTCTGCATTGTATATTCTATATTTACGGGCCTTCCAATCTGTTTCAGGTTAATTTCTTTTCTACTACAACATCATCTAATTGTTTGTAAGACCTCAGACTGCTTCTATAGAATCACGGGGATTTCCTTGGGTAGGTAAAAGCCCCCTGGAGTTGGGCAGGAGACACTATTTGTTCATTAGAATAACTTGAAGTGGCCACTGCATGACCATGTCAGTCAGCTGTCTGACTCAAAGAGTATCACCAGTTAATATCATCCAACCCAATGTCACAGAAAACTATCGGCTCTTTGGTGCGGCCCTGAATGTAGTCCTGCCTGGCTCATGAAACGAGGAGCTGAGCTTGAAGCCCAGGTGGACAACCAGTGCCACCCACCAGTCTTCCTTCTTCACAAGGGTGATCTCAAACCCAGAACCGTCACCCCACTTTTCTCTGAGAAAAAAGTTCTCACCCTACTTTTCTCTGAGAAAACAGCTAGAGGAGGACCAGCAAAAGACTTTAGGTGGAGAAAGCACAGAGTCTGGGAAATAATGTTTTGAGGTTACTCCAGGTGGCAATGGAGGATGGGCAGAACTGAGCTCTGATGGAATCATGGACCCAGAAATGGGAAGCAGAGAGTCAGGGGCATGGTGGCAAGGGCAGCGTGGGCTCCAGGACTCCTGGAACCACTGGGGACTCTGATGAAGAGGGTGTGGCCTCAAAGGGCCCAGACTATGAGCAGCAAGAGGAAGGAGTGCAAGGAAAACTGCACCCAAGAAGCTATGAGTTGGACCCTGAGGCACTTGGACAGCACAGGAGGGCACGTCACGCATCCCCTTTCACCTGTCCTCCTGCCTCCTGGCTTCCTGCTCCATCCGTTCATGCTGCATGTGTGTCTTTGCCAACACAAGGGGCTTACACATATGTGCTGCTCAGCCTCACTTACTGTTGGAGAAATGCCAGTTAGAACTCCAAAGTCACATTAAAAAAAAATCTCTCCAGCCATCAGAATGATAGGCAGCGTCATAACAGGAGAGGAGGGGAAATAAGCCTTCTCAAATGTGGTTTGGGAGTGTGAATTCAGAAATACGGCCAGCAAGTGGAAAGAGCTTGGGCTCAGCAGTCAGACTGCCCGGCTTTAAAACCTCTGCCACTTGGAAGCTAAATTTCTTCCTGCCTCAGTTTGCTCATTTATAAAATGGGAGTGATGTTAACAGAACTTACTTCACAGGATTACCATAAAGATTAATAATACACATAAAGCACTTTAGAACAGTGCCTGGTATATAAGTGATAAAGTCTTAGCTATTTTCAGCCATGATAGGAGAGAAGGCCCACTAGACTCCATCAGAATCATAAATCCATCCATTTTTGACCAAGCAGTACCACCTCCCATAGTGTCCCATACAGAAATCACAGCACAGGTACATAAAATACAAGGGACTCATTGTAAATTTGATTGAAATAAAAGTTAAGTATAACCTAAGTATATACAATAGGAAATAGGTTAAATAATTTGTATTATGGTCTTAAAATGGAATACTATGCAGCCATTATAAATGAGGCAGTCAGGTATATACAAATATGAGACAATCTCATGATACATATGTTTTTTTCAGACAAATAAGGTGAATGAGGATGCAATGTACAGTGTGGTGACTATAGTTAATGGTATGGTATTAAATATATGAGAGTTGCTGAAAGTATTTCTTAAAGGTTCTCAACACAAGAAAAAACTTTTGTAACTAAGTGCGCTGATAGATGCTAACTGGATTTCGTTGTGGTGCTCATTTTACTACATATGCAAATATAAAATTATTTTTTACACACCTAAAACAATGTTAAATGTCAATTATATTTCATTTTTTTAATATGCAAATTTTTTAAAAGTATAAATTTCCAAGATGTATTACAGGGATTTACTCTCTTAATAAAACCATTTTGGATTTTTTTTCCTTAAGAAGACAGGGCGGGGGACTTCCCTAGTGGTCCAATGGTTAAGAATCTGTCTTCCAATGCAAGTGGCACAGGTTCGATGCCTGGTTGGGGAACTAAGATCCCACACACTTCAGGGCAACTAAGCCTGAGCACCACGACTACTGAGCACACGCACCTCTACTGGAGAGAAGCCCACATGTTGGGATGAAGTCTGTGCCACAGCCAAGACCCAAGGAGGCCAAAAATAAACAAACATTTTTAAAAAGGAGGGTATAGAATGGTGTGCAAATATATACCACCATTTATGTTTTTAAAAATAAAGACGGATGCATATATGTTGTGTGTATGTATGCTTTTGTGTACAAACCATTCTCTGAAAGGCTATACATGAAAGTACTAATAATAGTTTCAGTCAAAGAAAGGAGATGAATACTTGGAGAATGCTTATATTACCCACTGCATACAAAAAATTTGCTTTTTCATAGTTTAAATCTGCAATCTGGTAAGTCATTCTTCTGCTTCATTCATTCTTAGGGCTAAAATACAAGCTTTTTTAACAGAGCCTACAGGGCTCTCACAGCCTGGTCCTGGCCTGCCCCGCTTCTTCAGTCCCAGTTCTCACCAGGCCCCTTTCTCAACCTCACACTTTACGCTTGTGGGCTTCATTCACCCTTTTTGTTCCTGTTTACTGGTGGTGGTTTAGTCGCTAAGTCAAGTCCGACTATTGCAATTGCATGGACTGTAGCCCTCCAGGCTCCTCTGTCCGTGGGATTTTCCAGGCAAGAATTCTGGAGTGGGCTGCCATTTTCTTCTCTAGGGGATCTTCCTGACCCAGGGGCCAAACCTGCATCTCCTGTTTAGGAGGTGTTTTCTTTACTGACTGAGCTACCCCAGAAGACCTGTTTACTGGTAGACCCCCAGGGGCTGTTCACCGTGTACAGCATACTCCCTTTCACTCTCTCTGCCTGATTAATTCTAACCGGTCCTTCTGGTTCCAGTGTAGCTGTCACTTTCTCTAGAAAGGCCCTGCAGCATCCCTGGACCAGGTGTGAGCCCCCATCCCACTCCTACCATGGCCTTTACATCCCTGATGGTGGCCGAGACAAGGGACGTGTCCTGAGTTCTCTTCCAGAAGGCCTTTGAGAAGCAAGAAGATTAGTAAATAACTGCCAGACCCTCCCGACGCCTTCATAGGAGCCCTCTCCCCTCTCCATTGACAGCAGAAGCGCAATCCTGAGCCCAGTCTAGCTGGGCTGCAGAATGCCCTGCCTCAGGGATGAGTCAAGGCGGATGGGAGCCCATTGTGACAAAGCAGCTTATCTCGGCTAGATATGCACTCCTCCGACCTCCTCTGCAACTCAGGATGAGCCTATAACTCAAGTCTAGGAAAGACTTTTCTATCCCTGATAAGAGGAAAGTGCAGGAAGCCCCTCTGCCTCTGCTCCCTGTGCTCTCTGCTTCCGATGCTGTCTGTGATGTGTGATGGCTAGGGCTGTGATATTAAGGGCAAGTACCTTGACACCTCAGGGGAAGAGATGCCTAATGCCACTAGCCGTCTCATACAATCTTAATAGCGCTATCATCAGACTTCTCAAGAAAAAAGTCTCTAATATGAACTAAACTCATCCATTCGTGTCCCACTCTTTGCAACCCCATGGACTGCAGCCTACCAGGCTCCTCCATCCATGGGATTTTCCAGACAAGAGTACTGGAGTGGGGTGCCATTGCCTTCTCCAGGGGATCTTCCTGACCCAGGGACCGAACCCAGGTCTCCCACATTGCAGGCAGGCGCTTTACCCTCTGAGCCACCAGGGACGTTCCCACCCAGTGATAGGGTAGACAGAATCCCAGGATCAGTCCACAGAATCAAGCAAAAGATCCTTGATTGAGGCCAGAAGTAAGGCCTTGGGACGTTATAAATCAAGGTGCCCTCTTTGGGCCTGTCCTGGTCTGAACTCTTTTCCCCGGCTCAGAAACAATTTAGCATTTAGCAATGGAGCCAAGGTCAAAGTCACTAGGATAGACAGCCCATGATGTTTACTGTCTTCTTGGACTTCTGTAACCTTCACTCTGCTAGAGAAGACTTATGTACAAAGACATTTTTAATCTTAGGACACACAAACCTCAAAGTGTTCCTTCTCCAGGACAGCATTAAAGGAAGCGGCCAGTTCACTGGTTCTGGTCCTCAGAAGTCACTGGGTACTTGAAATGACCCTACCTTGGGAGCCTCCACCCCCAAAGTTTCTGACCTGCTACTTTATGAAACCTTCAACATACTGCAGTCAACTTTTGAAGAAAGGAGGCCATGGGGTGGCGAATGGGAGTCCTACTTACAGGGGTCTGAAAGCAGCAGAACAGCTGGGTGAGGAAGGGGTGATTGCGGGCCAGGGACAGGATCCTTTTCTCGGTCATGGTGCACTCCACATCATCATCCTGCAGGATCACGTCCTTCTTCAGCACCTTCACAGCATAGAGGTCTCCTGTTTCTTTGATTCTTGCAAGCATCACCTATGGCAAAGCAGCAGGAAGGAGCATGAGCCAGAGCACTCCTGCAACACTTAGGGTATGGCCTTGCCTAGGGCAGAAGGCCAATGGCAGGTGGGAAACAGGCATGTGGATATTTTCCTGCACAGACAAACAACCTCCATGGAGCAGGCTTCCTTTAACCCAAACAGCTGAAGCCAAGACTCACCTTTCCAAAGCTGCCCTTCCCCAACACTCGGATGAACTCAAAGTTGTCGATCCCAAGTCGGTTGGAGGAATTTACCCCAATGCCATTTCCTTCTTTGGTGCTCTCCTTTCCCTGTCGTCTTAGGGGTTGATCTAGAAACAAGCTTCTGCAAAGAAGAAATACATGGAATCAGAAATCCCAGTGGAACCTGAAGCAGTTAATAGAGAAGACCTTACTTGCAGCTTCACCCCTCGATATAGCACATGGGGGAGAGGCGAATACAGCTTGACATGTGATCAGGTTCTGCCACTCAAAGCTGCCTCAGCATAAACTCCTGATCTGTGCTTACTGTATTTGGGTAAGAATCACTTAAAAATATATCTAGGCCACTGAGTTTCAGTTTGTGCTCAAATGGCAGTATACAGAAACACTGTCTCAGCCTGGGCCACCTGGTTGCTTTCTACAGGTGACCACATTCTAAGAGCGCCATCTGGTGTCCATGTCCTACAAGTAGCAGATTTCACAACTGCTCAGAAAATCAAAATGAGAACAAAAGAAGCAAGGTTATCTCCCATTCAGAAGGCTGTCTTTTCACCTTGCTTATAGTTTCCTTTGTTGTGCAGAAGCTTTTAATTTTAATTAGATCCCATTTGTTTATCTTTGCTTTTATTTCCAGTATACTGGGAGTTGGATCATAGAGGATCCTGCTGTGATTTATGTCGGAGAGTGTTTTGCCTATGTTCTCCTCTAGGAGTTTTATAGTTTCTGGTCTTACATAGCAAATGAAACAACTGACAAACAACTAATCTCAAAGATATATAAGCAACTTATGCAGCTCAACTCCAGAAAAATAAATGATCCAATTAAAAAAAATGGGCCAAAGAACTAAATAGGCATTTCTCCAAAGAAGACATACGGATGGCTAACAAACACATGAAAAGATGTTCAACATCACTCACTATCAGAGAAATGCAAATCAAGACCACAATGAGGTACCATTTCACACCAGTCAGAATGGCTGCGATCCAAAAGTCTACAAGCAATAAATGCTGGAGAGGATGTGGAGAAAAGGGAACCCTCTTACACTGCTGGTGGGAATGCAAACTAGTACAGCCATTATGGAAAACAGTATGGAGATTCCTTAAAAAATTGCAAATAGAACTGCCTTATGACCCAGCAATCCCACTGCTGGGCATACACACCGAGGAAACCAGAATTGAAAGAGACACATGTACCCCAATGTTCATTGCAGCGCTGTTTATAATAGCCAGGACATGGAAGCAACCTAGATGTCCATCAGTAGATGAATGGATAAGAAAGCTGTGGTACATATACACTATGGAATACTACTCAGCCCTTAAAAAGAATAAATTTGACTCAGTTCTAATGAGATGGATGAAATTGGAACCGATTATACAGAGTGAAGTAAGCCAGAAAGAAAAACACCAATACAGTATACTGACACATATATATGGAATTTAGAAGACAGTAATGATGACCCTATATGTGAGACAACAAAGAGACACAGAGGTATAGAGTGGACTTTTGGACTCTGAGGGAAAGGGAAAGGGTGGGATGGTTTGGGAGAATGGCAATGAAACATGTATATTTTCCTGTAAGAAACGAAGCGCCAATCTATGTTCAATGTAGGATGCAGGATGCATGGGGCTGATGCACAGGATGATTCAAGTAGAGGATGTGGGGTGGGAGGTGGGAGGGGGCTTCGGCATTGGGAGATTGTGTTCACCTATGGCTGATTCGTGTCAATGTATGGCAAAACAAATACAGTATTGTAATTTAAAAAAAAATAAAAAAATAAAAAGCAGAGACATTACTTTGCCAGCAAAAAAAAAAAAAAAAAAAGAAGCAAGGTTATAATATACATTTTAAATTATAGAAAATTCATGTGAATATTGGAACAATGAGCAAATATATGAAGGATAATATTGACAATACCTATACTCTCATAGGCCTTCTTCAACAAAAAAATAAAAACAACATAAATATACACACATCTATCTTTACGCTTGATTAATTTTTAAAATGACAATGAAATTGTTGTTTCATAACACTAATTTTAATTTAACATTTTACATGCTATTACCATACTAACATATTATGTTAATTGCATGCTATTAGCATATTATGCACAGCTCTAAATGTCCTTCAAGAACATGAATTTTAAAAAGCTGTCCAATAATTCATTTTGTGGACATATCACAATTGATTCAATAACTCCTATGATACTGGACGTACAGAAATATCCCCATATATATTTTCTCTATATAGATAACGCTCAGTGATCGTACTTGCATGCAAATCTTCATATCAGGGTGATAAGGAGTCTGGGCTCTCAAGCAGGCTGTCTGGGTTCAAATCACAGCTCTGCAACCCAACCCTGTGACTGTGGATCAGTCACCTACCTCTCTGTGCCTCAGTTTCCACTCCTAACACAGGATCTTACAGCAGCTGCCACGTGGCTCGTCATGAGGAATAAATGGATAACTGGGCCTAGAGCTCTTAGATCCAGTGCCTGGCACATTCCATAAACCTAAGCTGCACTGTCATCACTCTCAACAAGACCATCATTAGCATCCTCTATTCAGGTCACTTTCAGAAAAGGGAACTCTTTGAACCAAGAATTTAAGTTTGAAGACTTCTGATGCATGGTCAACTTGCCCTCCAGAAAGGTTAACCGCCAATACAATGAGAGTTCCTAGCTCACCGGATGGAACCAGAAGAACTCTTCAGGGAGTTTTCCGGCCCCATCCCGCAGAGGACGCTACCGACAGACAAGGCGATGGTGCAGATGTCCATCCTGGGATATTTATAAGACAAGCAGAGCAGAAGAGACAAGAGACCAGAAGTCTAACACCTTGGAGCATTTGACCTATGAAAAACAGCTAATTTGGGGCAACTTCTAAGCAATGTTTGCAATAAATAGGTGTGCAACAGCCTGAAACTGCAAGGGTTGTACTTACTCAACCAAGTGAAACAGTGACTGAAGATACAAAATGGATCATTTTTAAAAATCCAATTGTTTTAATAGTTTCTCCTTATAAAATTTTCAAAGACAGAAAAACTTTACCAGCTTGAATTTCACTTCCTCCACCTAAATCCTTCCCTGGTTGGGCTGGCCCTGGCCAGAAAACTTCAAGCCAGTGTTTCTCAATCTTTTTTTTCTTTTAACCCATTCTTCTCTTTTGATAGACTGAAGACGTCACTCTTTAGTGACGAACTCTCAGATAATAGGTAATTTGGGTTTTCTCACTGTTAAGTGTCAGAACATTAAAGATACTTGGTTCAAATGACGTGACACTGCCCATTCCTGGAGATTGTGCTACATGGCTCAGCTCATTCCCATGGAGTTTCAGAAGCTCTGGGGCAGGCTGAAAGCCCTAACCTGACACTCTCCAGGCACAGCAGTCTGCGTGCGTGCATGCTAAGTCACTTCAGCCACGTCTGACTCTGTGCAATCCTAAGGGCTGAAGCCCGTTAGGCTCCTCTGTCCGTGGGATTCTCCAGGCAAGAATATTGGAGTGGGTTGCCATGTTCTCCTCCAGGGGATCTTCCCAACCCATGGCTTGAAGCTGCATCTCTTACATCTCCTGCGTTGGGAGGTGGGCTCTTTACCACTAGTACCACTGGGCTTCCTTGATAGCTCAGATGGTAAAGAATCCACCTCCCAATGCAGGGGACAATCCCGGGTCAGGAAGACTCCCCAGAGAAAGGAATAGCAACCCGCTCCAGTATTCTTGCCTGGGAGATCCCATGCACAGAGGTGCCTGGTGTGCTGCAGTCCAGGGGGCTGCAAAGAGTTGGACACGACTGAGCCACTTTCACTTTACTTTTCCTCAAATCGAGAAATGCAATGTCAGTCCAAGGCCCCGATCTACCAGGTGGGGCCCTCCACCTGGTAGAGGTGGTTAGTGAAAAAAAAAGGAAACGAGGTGGTTACTGATGACATTTTTTGGACAACCAAGCACCTGGCAGTGAATGCACTTCCCTTCCTAAGTATCCGAAGATATGTGCCAGTTCAGTCTAGAACTTTCCTGAACCAGACATCAAGCTACACATTTTAGAAGCCACAGCCATAGCCACGGATCATTCCCCGGCTCTCGGCAGACCCCAACTAGCAAGGCAGCAATAGGATGC
The DNA here is from genome assembly GCA_917880005.1 of Nanger dama. Lineage (NCBI taxonomy): Eukaryota > Metazoa > Chordata > Mammalia > Artiodactyla > Bovidae > Nanger > Nanger dama. Next base: position 30,124,097 of record CAKJTW010000003.1, read on the forward strand.
GGCTGAAGCTCCTAACAGACCAGGGGAGGGGAGGGGCCGCTCAGGGAGGGGACAAGACAAAACGCACACAGCAACAGACCCACTCCACCCAGCCCTGCGAGCCAAGAGGAAGGACTCCTGTCTGTGGCTGGATCAGAGATAAGTTCATGATCCATACAAAAACTTCACACTCTGGATTCCAGGGCTGCGGAGAATGTCAGCTCTTCAAGTTCAACGCCTTCAGAAAGGAGGAAGCAGAGGTCCACAGTTACTGGTCAGCTGTACAGCTGGGGATCCCACCAAGAGTAGAACCCAGGCCCCTGGATTCTAGGCTTTTACCAGACCACAATGACAGGAAGTTGATTTACCACAAAAAAAAATCCTTTTTCTGCTTATTGCAATGTCTGCACACTCACTATTTGTTGTTACATAACTGTATACAGAATCTTATTTGTAGAAGAAAATGCTCTTTAAAAATGCAATAAATCTGTTTACCGTATTTGCTAAGACTAGGACTTGGGTCACGCCACACACGACGCGAGGACTTACCACATCTGGGAACAATGTCCAGATAATAATATGGGAAAACAGTAAAGGCTCACCGAGGTTGGAGAAATATTTCCAGGTTGGAGGCCCATTCCCGCCAGAGTCTTGGCCAGCTCCACCGCGTTTACCCCACAGTTTGGGGCCACGTTCGCCTGACATCGAATGTGTACATTCATTTTACATACTAGAGGAAAGAGGAGAAAGGAATCCATATTCAGAAAAGAGCCACATCAACATGAGATGTAAAACAGAACAGTGATGACCTGAGGGACTGTGGCTGGGCAACCGCACAGGCTGAACAATCCCGTCTTCTCTTAAAATGCAACTGACTCAAATAATGATCCCTGACGGGGGGTGGGCTGCCATCTATGGGGTCGCACAGAGTCGGACACGACTGAAGCGACTTAGCAGCAGCAGCAGAGTGTAAGTAAATCCCTGACTTTCTCTATTTCTGTTTTGTGCAGAAGCAGAAAGCCTAGCATACTGAAGAATAATAAATTTCAAATACCTTTTTTTTTTTCACCATGACTTGATGAAAGACATTCAACTATGTTACATTTTAACAATCATCACTGATTTCCCAGCATGACTCAACACAGATTAAAATGTTCATCAGAGTGACAGCTCAGTCAACTAAGTAACAAGGAAACATGCCAAGTGACTTTATACTCTTCCTTGTACCTCTTAAAAAAGGTAGTAATTACAAAGCCATGTGTAGATGGCTGTTCAAACAGTGAAATGGTGAGTCTGAGATAAAAGCCTCTAAGTACAGCCTTCTTTCTGAGCACTGTCTTTGGGTGGCCCCCACAGGACAGAACACGGCATCCTGTGTGGCTGAGTTTCTCAGGCCTTGCAGCCTGTGGCTTCATGGGTGACAAAAAGCAATTGATTTAAAGGTCAAAGTAAGTGACAGTTGGAAGAGCAGAGCGAAGCAGGCTGAGCTCCTGGCACACAGGAAGCTGACTTGGGATGATGAAAGGCCTGAGGTTTAATCAGCACGAAGTTCTGATATGGTTTCTTAGCCTGGCTCTGCAGAGGGGAGGCAGAAATGAAGCAGCCTGATACATGTTTGGGGTGTGTCAGCCCATCTTTGGAAGGAGGCACAGTCCCAGATTTTCTGGGGGCTGAATTTATGCAATTTAGGGTTATCTTCTTTGAGAAAAAGAACACTCTGGGGCTTCCCCGGTGGCTCAGTAGTTGGGAATCGGCCTGCCAATGCAGGAGACACTGGTTCAGTGTCTGATCCAGGAAGCCCCCACATGCTGTGGGGCAGCTAAGCTGGCGTGCCACAGCTACTGAGTCTGTGCCCCAGAGCCCGGGAGCCACACACCCTAGAGCCCGTTCTCCCCAATAAGAGAAGCCGCCGCAATGCGAAGCCCGCGGATCACAGCTCCAGAGAAGTCCCTGCTTGCTGCAACCAGAGAAAAGCCCATGTATAGCAACAAAGAGCCAGCGCAGTCGAAAATAAACAAAATCATTTAAAAAAGAAAAAGAACACTCCATCAAGTAGAGAGCTTGGAAGGTGCCTTGCAAGGGAGGGACTCTGAGGCTTAAGCTTTATTAGCTTCATAGGGCATCCTCCTCTCTCAGGAAGGCTGGTATGGAGACATACAAGCAAGTAGTGGCCTTTCTAAAGCACCACGTGATGACAAAAAAAATTATAGGAATTCTGTAGGTGTGCTATCCTTAGCACCACCAGGGACAAGAACCATGCAGATGAGCCCACCCATGGCTCTGTACAGAGCATACAAGAGCAGAAAGTGATTTTCACCCTAGAAAGGGACACCACCCAGCTCATGATCAAGCAGTGCCTAAAACAAAGCCACATGGGCACTGTCTGCACCGTTTTGGTTGAAAAAGAATTTATTTCACGTATCTATGAAAAAAGAATCCTTGTGACTCCCATGGACTGTAGCCCATCGGGCTCTTCTGTCCATGGGGATTGGCCAGCCAAGAATACTGGAGTGGGTTGCCATGTCCTCCTCCCAGGGATCTTCCCCACCCAGGGATGGAACCCAGGTCTCCTGCATTGCAGGTGGATTCTTTACCTTCTAAGCCACCAGGTAAGTCCACACACACACAGCACACATGAAAAAGGAATAATCAAATGGGGCTCTGGAGAAACAAAAGAACTGGCCTTTCTTAAAAACAAGGACTAGCCCCTTTTTGGTAATAGAAGCAGGTTTGGAAAGTCCAGCCAGTGGAAGTTGCCCAATTTTATTGACATGAACTCTGCCTTCCTCTGGTGACTCAGAATGTGTCTAAGGCTTTAAGCTGAACTTCACATGTATTTCAGCAGGTGACAGTGCATCCCACAACAGCCAGACTGTTTCCAGAAACACTCAGTGAGAGATGACTCCAGGCCAATAGCCTCTCAACTCCTAACAGGACAGGGATCAGCCCCCATTTCCCGACCCTTTGCTCAGGCAGAAGCTCAAAACTCAGGCTCCCTTGGGCAAAGCTGTTGAAGTGCTGAAGAGTCCTTCATTCCACCTACCCTCCGATCTCTCTCAAGCTCTTTGAGAAGACACAGGGCAGCCTCAGCTATGCTTTTGTAACTCAACTTCTGCTTATTTCTGGTGAGGTCATCAGACCACCTCTCCTGCCAGTTCTTTACCCATAACCCAGCCTTTTCTGCTGACCACCTCACCTCCTACTATCGTCCATTTCTGACCAGATGCCATTTTTTCCTCTTTCATATACCAAGGATTTTGCTCCTTTCTTGAAAGAGCTCCTCCTGCCTCTAACCTCTTTACGCTGATCTCAGCCTAAAGCTGAAATACACAACTAGCCTGTACTCAGCACTGAACAGAGGATAGATAGCCAGCAGCCTAGCTAACCAGATGGGACACTGAATTTAGCAACTGCGTAAACATGCTGTAGTCAGGACATTTGTGGATCAAATGCAGCTCTCTGTACATGTCTGACAAGGGACGATCTAGAGTCACAGAGATGTTTGTTTATAAAAGGTCTGAGACCATCAGTTCTAGGTCAGATTCTGAACTGCCGAATTTGGAAAGCTCGCAGCGAGGTGCTCTCACAAGGAAGCGGCTACCCCACACCCCAGAGTCTCACTTTTACACTGAAGTCCTTGTCGCATTATGCCCCAGAGCAGGGAGCCACAGTGGTCGCAGAACGTCGGCACCTTATAGTTGTGGACGCTGAACTTGTGTGGGATGTTGATTCCAAACCTCTGCTCAGCAGTCTGTGAAAAGGAAACAGGAGGACGAGAGCTGAAATGCCATACCTTCTGCGAAAACCGTTAACAGGAGCCCACCAAATTCACAGTGTTACTATCCCACCTGAGATGGGTGCATCATTACTGCTCAGCAGCAGTGAATCACCCGGGCCTGACCATGCAGACTGACCACGTTTTCCAGTGAACAAGACTGGACAGAAACGTGTGGTATACAAGATTGTTCCTCATCTTGGGAGATTAAAAGAAATCTGAATTTTCATTTCATCTTTTATATTCAAGCTGTGTGTCTCTCCCTACCAATCCCCTCACACTTATATCCATTTCCTAGAACCTTTGAACTTCAGGATTAAACAAGCCCTTTATAGACTACATACACTTACTATCACCACAAGTTCTTCCAAAAATTCATTATATCATGAGGACAGGGCAGAGGGTGGTATCCAGAGGACACGGAATCACCTAAGGAATTCATTCCAAAGTGACATTCAAGTGGTGATCTTATTCCTCCCTTCCAGCCTCTGCCTGTCTTTGGATTTTGGTATCTCAGTGCAAAGATTCTGCTTTTATGTCACATACAATAACTTTTCGGCAAATAATTAGATTAGGCGTATGCTCTATAGGCTACATCAAATTTAAAGCAATAACAACAGAGCCACGCATAACAAGGAATGGGGTAATATTACTCCTCTTGAAACCTTTCTGGGCTCTTTCTCAAAAGAAAGAACACACACCTCTATGTGTACTCCATAGCAATCCTGGGTGTACACTGTAAAGGACCATCAATTCAGAGCCAGACTCTTCAGTGAACCCGTGAATTTACCACTAACTGTTGGTAATATTTCACCCTCCTTCTACCTTCAGAATTTAGAGCATTATACCCACCTCAGCTGGACGCAAAATGGCAAGAGAGAAGTTCAAGAATTTATGTATAAATAAACATCCTCCCTGAAATTCCTTGAGAGGCTGGAAGTGGCCAACAGTCACTTTATCTAGGGAGTGCAATTTACAGTTAACAACATATTTGTCACATCAGTTGTATCTTGCAGTATTGATCCTATTTTAAGATTTAGGCTGAGAGAGAAGCTAGCTAGTAGAGGCTGGATTCTACATTCAAATACCAGTCATCCAGTGCCAAACTCAGGGAACTTCTCACAATTCCAAATCTCTCTTCAAATTAGAAGAACTGATCCCTAGGGCTTTTACCCAGCTGATCACTAATGGAATTATCTTAAGGACAGATTAAGCTAAGCAAGTACAGAAAAACAATGCCATAATATAAAAAGGAGAGATATTTCAACTCTGATACCTTCGTTGGCTTCAAGGAATATGGAAGGAAAGTGGGGGTGTAGCAAAGAAGGACAGAGGGAGAGAAAGAAAGAGACACAGGCGGAAAGGGAGAGAAAAAGGAGGAGGGAAGGAGAGAGGGAGAGAGACAATGTGCACACATAAGCATGTGTAGACAATCAGCAAACTGCTATCTTACCTTTGAATCCACTTTGTTAATATTGTTTTGGCAAGTGCAGGCTGTAACAATTAGATGATGGCAGCGCTTGTGGACAACACAGGTGCACACTAGGGAATTAAATCCAGCAGTTACACATTTATCAGAGGCTGACAGCCTAGCCAGTTTCAGCAGAGTAACAAGGGCTGCACATGCCAACATGGCCTGATTAAAGGCTGGGCTCACGGGAAGCCTGTGCTCCCATCCTTCCTATATTCTTGACCCTCACCTTAACTCAGGCCTTTGCTCATGCTCAAGCTATTCATACTCAAGTCTGGAACCCATGTCATCATTCCTGGCTTTAATCCTTCCTGTGCCTACCTCCGGAGGAATCATCTCACAGTATGATGCTGATATCCTCAGCCCCATGATCTAAAGCACTCAATCGTGTCTCACTATCAGTCAGAACAGAGCTGAAGTTTTCCAGATGAGTTTCAGGGTCTCTCAAGCCCACCCCAGACTCACTTGCCACATTTCTTCTCTGATGGTTTTTTGTCCCATTAAAAACTAAACTAGCTGCTCTTCCTGGAGAAAGTCTTCCCCCTCCTCCACACACTGTCCACGTCCTTCTCAATTCCCAGGTTATCTTCCTTTCCTATCACTTAACTAAATCAAATTTATAACAGGACATGCAACTTTTAAAAATGTTTCTTCCATGGAAACACACTCCCCATGACTTCCCTTCTCGCCTGAAACTCTCTCCCTCCTCTGATCTCCTAAACTTTTAGCTGGCCCCCTTCATTTAAAGTGTTCCACATACGACCTCCAGTGTACTCAGGATTCCCAGCCAGCATGATGACTTGAACAAAGTAGGCATTCACTAAGTATTTGCAGAATGACTCAATCAATTGTTTGAATAACTAGAACTTTATAAATAACTTTTTCTTCATTTTCATTTAGATGACTGATAGTGTAGACACAGTCCAATTTCCATTAAAGAGCAATGAGGCAATATTAAAAATACACATCATTTTTAAGATCTTTCAAGACATATGAAAGTTTCCAGGATTAAATACATAAAGACAGATGACAAGTCAGTAAATAGTACTACAGTCTAAAACAAATCTAGCTTTCATTAGATTGAATTCTCAGGAGAACCGAATTGAAAGTGCCCAGGGAATTAACTGGTCTTTTTATATGAGGGAATCCTTCACATAGAAAAAAATTTATATTCTGAGGCATTTGTGTTTTTCACAGTCAGCTTGGCTACAGGTTTATTAACTTTATTGGTATTTTCAGAGAACTAGCTTTGGATTTAGTGGATTTTCTTTATTGGTTCCCTAATTTAAATTTCACTGTTTCCCACTCTATTTTTATTATTTATTTTCTACCGCTCATTTTAGGCTTAAGTTTCTCTCCTTTCTGAGATGGAAACTTAGATCATTGATTCTATCTTTCTTCTTTTGTCACCTATACATTTAATACTATGAATTTTCCTCTCAGCACTGCTTTCACTGCTTCTCACAAACTTTGATAAACTGTATTCTTACTGGGTTTAAAATATTTTTAAAATTTCCTTTTAAGCCTTCTTTGACCCACGAGCCATTTAGAATATATTGCTTAATCTCCAAATACTTGGAAGTGTTTTAATTATCTTTCTGTTATTGATTTTCAGTTTAATTACACTGCTGTCTGAGAAGATACTTTTAGGATTTCAATTCTTTTATATTTGTTATTGTTGGTTTTATAGCCTAGAATGTGCTGTTGGTAAATTTTCCTAGGAAACTTGTGAAGAATGTGTATTCTGCTGCTCTTAGATGGCGTATTCTATAAATGTCTATTTGATCAAGTTGTGATAATGCTGTTATGGGGTCTCATTTGACCTACAGAGAGTTATTTATCAAAATATTAATGGAATGTACCCTGTTTCCTCTTGGTATAATCACTCAACACAGGAACAAGATTAAATATACTTTCAAAAATGTTTTCTTACCTTGGCATTGATAACCCTGTTTTCCAAATACACCCCTGGTTCAAGACAATAGAGAAAAAAGTAACCATTAGTCAAACATCTCAGCAACAACTCCTATAATTACAGTACTTAAGGAAAACAAATTTCATCCTCTAGTCCTTTATAAAAATAAAATTTCAGAGAAGCAGCAGTGATGATGTCCTTTTTGAGTGCTTGTTACCATAAGACAAAAAGGAAATTGACAAATTAGAATAGTCCAAATCATAAAAACAGGTAAGTATTGCCAATTCTCATTCTACCAACCTCTGTGGCAATCCCCCTAGTCCTTAGTGAAAGTAAGCCCTTCTCTGTGTGTGACTGAGCCTCAGGCTGAAGTGTCACTCTACCGCCGAACTGAGCATTCTCTCTCACATACACATAAAGATGAAGGTGAAGTAAACAGATGCAGATACACATCCAGAGGTAAACAGGTGAGTCCAGTGGACCCGATTGACCAAAAGCATCTTTCCTCTTCTCTGTGCACACATCACCCCAGAGTCTACAGGGGAGAAGTGCAACCACAAGATGCCCATCAGGCTCGCAGCTCCCATCTCTGTCTCTCCCTAACACAGCCTGAGTGACAGCGATACAATTTCCACTCTCATTAATAAAGATCACATTTTACTAAGCCTGTAGGATGTGCTAAGCAATGAGCCAAGCAGCTAACATGTACTATCTCACTTAATCCTCACAAAGGCCATGTGAGGTAGCACACGTGATAGGATGACCTAGAGCACAGATCATGAAGTCAGAAAGCCTGGATGTGTTTTGGGGCAAATTGATAACTTCTTTGAGCCATTGATACTTAATGTATAAAAGGCATAATGATAACAGTACTTACTTTATAAGGTCATCATGAAGACAAAAAGGGTTGATAAAGACTTAGAACAGTGCCTGGCACTCGAAGTGTACATAAAAGTTTACTATGTAAATAAAATTATCTCTGTTTTGTAGATGAAGAGACACTGATGGGTTATATAATTTGTCCAGGTTCACATATCCAGTTGGCGATGAGAATGAATGCCAGGGTCTATATGCTTAATCATATATATATATATATATAACACATATACCACTATCTTAAGTGTGTGTGTAGGGAGTGGGGAGGTAGGTGGGAGTTAAAGTTCCTTGGTAGAAAAACATTTAGTTAAATTATCAAGCAACTTTTCATTTAGAATGTTAGTTGAGATCACAAGTTTTCACCCAAAATGCCTACTAAACACCTGTAGTAGCCAGGTCATGTGAAGAAGAGAAGTTGAATGGTGTGACATGAAATAAACAGCAATAGACTGTCACTCTTCTGGTTGGGCAAACCCAGGGAGAGGTGTGTCTACAGCTAACTGGAGCATGTAAAGAAGAGAAATGGCTCATAGTTTCCTGAGATGCTAATTTTTCCCATTTAAAAATAGAATAGGACTATTTTGTTAAAGACTATAACTTCAGGCTTCATCATATCAACAACCAGTATAAGGGCCTTTGGTTTAGACAAGACTCTCTCTCTTTTATTTAATTTTTTAATGTGTACAAAGTTAGGGTCATTTCTTTTTTAAAATTTATCTTATTGAAGTATAGTTGATTTATGATGTTATGTTAGTTGCTTGTGTATAGCAAAGTGATTTATTATACAAAGGTTCTTTTTAGGTTCTTTTCCATTATAGGCTATTAGAAGATATTGAATATAGTTCCTGGTATTATACAGTAGGTCCTTTTATATATGTGTGTGTGTGTGTGTGTGTGTGTGTCTGTGTGTCTGTGTTAATCATGAATCCTTAATTTATCCCTGTCCCTTCCTTCCCCCTTTGACAACCTTACATTTGTTTTCTATGTCTGTGAGTCTATTTATATTTTGTAACTAAGTTCCTTTGTATAACTTTTTATATTCCATGTATAAGTGATATAATATGATATTTGTCTTTTTTCTGTCTGACTTCATTTAGTAAATGAAGTTGGTTGAAAGAATACAGAAACAAGACTCATATCTATGGTATCTACAAGACACTCACTTCAGATCTAAAGAAACACAGAGTGAAATCCAGGGGATGGAAAAAGGTATTCCATGCGAATGGAAATCAAAAGAAAGCTCAAATAGCAATACTTATATCAGACAAAATAGACTTCAGAATTAACACTGCTATAAGAGCTACAGAAAGACACTACCTAATGATCAAGGATCAGTCCAAGAAGAAGGTGTAACAACTGTAAATATACATGCATCCAACACAGAGGCACCTCAATATATAAGGCAAATATTAACAACCATTAAAGGGAGAAATTGACAGCAACACTATAATATTAGGTGGCTTTAATACACCACTTACAGCAATGGACAGATCATCCAGACAGAAAATCAATAAGGAAACACAGGCCTTAAATAAAATATTAGACCAGATGGATCTAATTAATATTTATAAAACACATCACCCAAAGCAGAAGAATACATATTCTTTTCAAATGCATATGGAACATTCTATAGGATGCATTCTCCTAGATCACATGCTAGGCCACAAAACAAGCTGCAATAATTTTAGAAAATTGAAATGTCAAGCATCTTTCCAACCACAACACTATGAGATTAGAAATCAACTACAAGGGAAAAACTTCAAAAACACAAACACGTGGAGGCTAAACAATATGCTACCAAACAACCAATGGATCACTGAAGAAACCAAAAGGAAATTTAAAAAAGATACCTAGAGAGAAATGAAAATGAAAACACGGCAATCCAAAACCTATGGGATGTGGCAAAAGTATTCTAAGAGGGAAGTTTACAGTGACACAATCTTGCCTCAGGAAATAAGAAAGAGCTCCATAAACAACCTAACCTTACACCTAAAAACTAGCGAAAGAAAAAACAAAGCTCAAAGTTAGTAGAAGGAAAGAAATCACAAAGATCAGAACAGAAACAAGTGAAATAGAAACTAAAAAACAATAGGAAAGATCAATGAAACTAAAAATTAGTTCTTCAAAGAGATAAACAAAATTGATAAACCTTTAGCCAGACTCATCAAGGATAAAAAGAGAGGGCACAAATCAATAAAATCAGAAATGAAAAAGAAGTTATAACTGACATCACAGAAATACAAAGGCTCATAAGAGACTACTATATGCAACTATATGCCAATAAAATGGACAAACTAGAAGAAATTGAAAAATTCTTAGAAAGGTACAATCTCTGAAGTCTGAACCAAGAAGAAATAGAAAATCAGAACAGACCAATTACCAGAACTGAAATTGAATCCGTAATAATAATAATTTAACAAACCTTCCCAACAAACTAAAGTTTAGGCTCAGACGGCTTCACAAATGAATTCTACAAAACATTTAGAGAAGAGTTAACAAAATTGCAGAGGAAGGAAGACTTCCAAACTCATTGTATTGGTCCATCATCAACCTAATACCAAACAGAGAAAGATATCGTAAAAAAGAAAATTACAGGCCAATATCATTGATAAACATAGATGCAAAAATCATCAACAAAATACTAGCATATTGACTTCAGTAATACTTTAAAAGGATAACAGACTAAACCCTGTTCATGATTTAAAAGACCACAAACATATGCTATCTGGATTTTGACTTGCTAAAAGGTATAAAATCCAAAGTAATCACAAAAAAACCCCCACATAATAAAAAGCAATTGATCAATATGCAGAAATGAACCAAGTGTTTCTGCCTTAAACAAAATGACTAAGTTCAGCTCAGTCGTGTCTGACTCTCTGTGACCCCATGAACCACAGCATGCCAGGTCTCCCTGTCCATCACCAACTCCCGGAGTTCACCCAAACCCACGTTCACTGAGTTGGTGATGCCATCCAACCATCTCATCCTCTGTCATCCCCTTCTCTTCCTGCCCTCAATCTTTCCCAGCATCAGGGTCTTTTCCAATGAGTCAGCTCTTCGCATGAGGTGGCCAAAGTACTGGAGTTTCAGCTAGAGCATCAGTCCTTCCAAAGAAATCCCAGGGCTGATCTCCTTCAGAATGGACTGGTTGGATCTCCTTGCAGTCCAAGGGACTCTCAAGAGTCTTCTCCAACACCACAGTTCAAAAACATCAATTCTTTTGCGTTCAGCTTCCTTTATAGTCCAACTCTCACATCCATACATGACCACTGGAAAAACTATAGCCTTGACAAGAAGGACCTCTGTTGACAAAGTAATGTCACTGCTTTTCAATATGCTATCTAGGTTGGTCATAACTTTCCTTCCAAATGACTGAAGTTTGCACAACAAAAGCAAGATACCAGAGTGTCTTTCTTCCTTCTGAGAAGAGTGTGTGTATGTTTTGTGTAAGTGAGGGGGTATTTCTTCTTTCTCTCTGCAAATGTGTTTAACGTTGCCTCTAATTGAAGACTGGAGGAGGAAATGGCAACCCACTCCAGTATTCTTGCCTGGAGAATCCCATAGACCAAGGAGCCTGGCAGGCTACAGTCCACGGGGTCACAGAGAGTTGGACACGCCTGAGTGACTTCACCTTCACTTTCTAACTGAAGATAACTACTACTTAAATTGATTTCACATTATAGATTTGCTTCTTAGACTTAAGCTTGAGTGACATATATAATAAGATATTATTCCAAATCATCTAGAATTTCTCAACTATTAACTATCTTAATTCTTAAATGCCAGGGATTATAATATGTGGTCACTGAAAGCTATTACCTTCAGCTACATATGATAAGGCTGAAGACCACTGTGTGGTTAGTGTAGCTGAAACAATTAATTTCTGTAAGTCATCATGTGATTCACACCTTCTTAGAGAAATACTGTTGATATTTCTTTCCTCTTCAAGGGTAGACCATTTATTAATTGATTAGCCTCTCTAATTATTGCTTTTTGACCAATCCATGATTCATTAACATTTTTACCAAAATGACTAGCAAAAGAAATAACATGTAAAACTTAATCTGTAAATTGTGTAATTTTTTTTCTGCTGGTTTGGGGATTACAGTTTCTAGGTCAACATATTAGAATAAGAGGGAAAAATCAGATTCTAAAACAATTCTTAATAATCATGTTTTCTCCTGAAATCACACAAAACCAGAGGAAGTCTCAGCTCATGGCAGGAGAGAAGCCAAGGAGCCTCTTACCAGATAAACTCCCTGCAGTGAGAGCAGTAGGTGGGCTGCCTCAGGTATGTGGCCATGAACTTGTGTCCGTTGATCTGGTGGACTCGCCTTCGCATAGCCCTTTGGCGCTTCCTGGTAAAATGTTTGAAGATTCGGTCTCTCTGGAGAGTAGCTATATATTAAAAGAAGGGGGAAAAAAAGAGTGTAATGAATCTATCTGCATCTAATGTATGAGAAAGTTGGATAGTTCATATACTTCCCAGGTTATTATTATTTTTTCTTTCTTTAAGATGCAAAACAGCCCAAAACATCCTTATGCTTTGTTGGACCTATGGACCTCTGAGATTCCCACTGCCTATCTTGGGCTAGTCTCTCCAGCACAGAGCCTGGGTTCCCCAGGGTTCTGAGGTCCCAGTATGCAGCGTGGTTGCATGGTGCTTGTCCAGCTGTCTAGGACCTTAGATTCACTGACTGGCTGGCAAACGGGACTCATTACTCTCCTTCCATGCTAGTGTCGCCACAAAACTTAGTGAAGGAATTGCCCCCAGCACAGTGAGAGCCCTGCCCAAAAGCATCATTTCCAGCACCATCTCTTTAATTTTGTATACACAGACATTAACTGAGAATACGCTCAAAAATTCCTTTTCTAATCTCACATTTTAAAGATAGTGCCTCCTAATCTGAAGACTTGAGAACGGTGCACCATTTAAAGATGATAAATGATCTTTTCCACTTTACTATTCTAGAATATTCCCAATGTATGCAGAGACTTGTGATTGTAAAATAAAGATTCCTTCTTCAATAATGCTTTTAAATAAATCACTGCTCCAAAGGAAATTAGAGGAATCATACAAGAATAATCTGCTAATACATTTTAAAGCCTGGGGAAAAAGTAGAAGATTTCTGTGTAAACATAATGATCAAAATTCACTAAGAGTTACATAAAACAATAGTCTAACTTTTTTAGAAAGAATTATAGAGATTTTAAAGGACTACCTCTAATTTTGAAGTAATCATTTAGGTAGTCTTTGCCCAGTAGCAATTATACTCAAATAACCAGAAACTTTTGTACTACTCAGCATTACCTTAAAAGAAAACTCACTGTGACCAAGTAGGAATTTTATCAGAAGCATAACAATGGGCATATTGTGATAAAATCTATTATATCTTATTCTATTAAGAGGTAAAAGAATAAGTATGACAGTTTCAATAGACGTTAAAAAGACACTTGGTAAAATTTAACTTGTAATCCAATAAAAAATTCTTTTAAAAAGACCAGAAGAGTGTCTCTTTAACATGACTAACACATGATTTCACAGATCAAAAGCTAAATGGTAATTTTTTAAAAATTCCAGTGACAGTTAAGAATAAGACTAATTATCACCACTATTATTTAATATGATTCTGAAAGTAGTTGCTAAAATTATTAGATATGAAAATGAAAGATCAAACAATGAGGAAAAGGTGCCAAAGATACCATTATTTGAAGTTCTTTAATGTATGACTAGAAAACTCAGGAGAATTTAGCCTAATTTATTAAAAAAATGAGTACAGTATGATGGACAGTAATAAGTCATTAAAAGCCAAGGTATTTATTATATCAAAAGAACTGATTAGAATAATCTTAAAAATCCCATTCATATAGCTACAAAACCCAAACTATCCAGGAAATAATTTATCAGAAGTGCAAGATTTATATGAAAAAGACCATAAAACCAATTGAAGAAGATGAAAAGATGTGTAAAAATGAAGTTCTTAAATTGGAACACTCAATACTATAAAGCTGTCAATTCTTTCTAAACTAATCTCTAAACTGAACAAAATCACAAACATTCCCAAAGGATGTTTTTAAACAACTTTTTTTTTTCAAAGTTTATTTGGTATCATAAATATTTTAAAACTGTTCAAAAATTTCAATGAGAGAGGACCTGCTGTACATGTTAAAACATATTATAAAATTACAATAATTTAAACAGTGCTTTACCCCTTTAAGAACAGTCCAAAACTAGAAATCAATTTGGCTGAAAGATAATATGGTTCAAATCAGTGGGAAAGATGGATTTAGTCAATAAGTAGTGTTTAGACAACTAGGTAGCCTTTTGGAAAATACCTTTACCTCACTTCTTACACCTAAGTAATCTAAGATAAATGTTAAGGTGGAAATTACAGAAAGAAAGAAAACACAGGGCAGGGGTGGGGGGGAATATTCCTAGAACGGAATAAGGAAAACAAATTTCTGCAGCCATAAAAGAGCCACAGATTTGTAACCTATGAACTTTAAAGTTCTACTGTCAATAAACAAAACAGAGTGGAAACAAATTGAGGAGAAAAGGATTGGTAACACATGACAAAATGTTACATTTATAATATGTATTAATCATTTAGAAAAGAGGATAAAAATCTAGTAAAAAGGAGGGGCAGAGGAAGTGAACAGGCAATTCATAAAATTATAAATGCAAACAAACATTAAACACGCCAAGGATGTCCAATCCTATCCAAGGTAGCCATGTAAGAATCACGAGGTAAATAGCATTTTACCTCTTAAGTTGGCAAATACTTATAAAGATGGTTAACATGCCCATTCTTACAGCCAGGTAGGGAAAGAAGCACCTCCAGCTTCTGCTGGTAGGGAGGATAAACTCGTCTCTCTAGTCCTGGCCCCACCATCCTCTGGATGTCTTTATCCTGCTAAGCTTCCCTGTTCTCATACATAAATCAGGTACTACCTTCCTCCTAGGTTTCTTTTCCCCAAGGACTGAATGAAGTAATGTATTAAAAAGGTTTTGTGTAAAGCTAGACACATGGTAGCATTCAACACATGTATCTATTTTGAGAATGATTTCTTTTGATAACCAATTTGACAATACCTGTCAATGTTTTTTCCAGTTTTATTGAGAAATAACTGACATAATATCACTGTATATATTTATGGCATATCAGCATGATGGTCTGATTAAATACTGTGAAATGATTACCACAATACATTCAACTAACATTCATCTTCTCATATAGATATAATAAAAAGAAAGAAAATATTTTCCTCTTGTGATGAGAACTCAGGATTTAGTCTCAACTTTCCTATTTATTATACAGAAATGTTAGCTGTAGTCATCATGCTGTTCACATTACATCCCTAGCAATTATTTATCTTATAACCAAAAGCTTAAACCTTTTGGCTGCCTTCCTCTAATTCCTCTTCCACCTCCATCCTGCCTCTGGTAACCACAAATCTGACATCTTTTTTCTGTGAATTGATTGTTTTGTTTTTCTTGTTTGTTTTTAGATCATACAGTATTTGTTATTTTCTGTCTGACTTCTTTCACTTAGCATAATGCCTTCAAGGTCTATCCATGTTGACATAAATGGTAAGATTTCCTCATTTTTTATAGTTGAGTAATATTTAATTGTGTGTATACTACCTCAGCTTCTGTATTCATTCATAACTGACAGCTACTTAGGTTATTTCCATGTCTTGGCTATCATAAATAATGCTGCTACAAAGATGGGGTGCAGATATCTTTTCAAGTTGGTATTTTTGTCACCTTGCTCAAGTGTTATGTTCATTTCTTTGCATGTAACAATTCAACTTCTAGGATTTTTTTCCTACAAAAAATACCAGAAAGGAATATATATCAGTTGTATCTATATAGCATCATATCAATGTATGCTATATTCTTTTAACAGTAAAAATGAAGTTCAATACAAGAAATCTTAGAGGATGAAATACAAAAAAATCCAAATAAATTTGGCTAAGATACCAACTCTCCAGAGGCTCTTAGTATAGTTAAAATCGTACCTAGTTGAATTTTTGTTTTGTTTTGTTTTTGCGGCAGGCTATGTGCGCGTGTGTGTGTGTGTGTGTAAGCTCTTTGGTAAACAGCCCAATTACTTTCATCCTCAGGTTTCCCATCTATCCAAAGAAGATGAAAATATACCCCAAGTCCTCAGTCCTATGGGGAAAGTATTATATAATCAATATTCCTAAGAAGGTCTTACAACTTTGGATAAGGGTCACATAAGAACAGAAATCACTCCACTGCTCTCTTTCACACTAATTCTAGAAGCCATCTAGTAACCACAAAATAAGCAGATTTTAATGTCGCTTTGCTGACAGATGATGAAATTTAGCCTAGATGATAACACCCTATATCTGATCTACATTATCACCAACCTAAGACCCAGCTCAGCACTGGCCAAAGTAAAACTTGTACTGAATTACTGAACACATATCACATCTAGATGCAAATTAAATTCTCCCTGGGGAGTCTAATTACCAATAATTTACTTATATAATCCCTTAATACTATAAAGATTGGTTAAAAGGTCAGCTCATTTGCGGTTTTAACATTTCATAAACTGACTCCTTTTTCCCCCTTCAACAGCTATTACCATTGCAGTAATCTGACCTGTGAATCTTCTAGGTGATCTTACAGCCAGAAGGACATGGGAAGAAACAGCATGTAGTTGTTTACCGAGTCAGGCATCCCCCAATGCATTCACTCCTGCCTTTCACCCTTCCTTGAATGTTCTATCCTCGTTTTATTTTGTTTTTGTTTTTTTTTTTCCCCCAAATGAGTTAACATAGACTTTCCCATGTGTCTCAGAGCCTAAGTGGCTGCCCCCAAACCCTGAATCAGGGTGAAATGCTCACCCTGTTTCCATAGCAACCTGGGAGCACACCTCCATCTTTTCCCTTACCCCAGGAAACTAGGGACTGTGTCTCTTTCACCTCCTATCCCAGGTGCCTCACCAGACCTCATACATGGTCATTTGTAACCAAACTTCACTCTTCCTTCCTCTGCATTCGTTTGCACATGTACCTCTTTTTATTTAAAAGCAAACATACACGTTTACCCACATTCAAAATCCACAAGAAATTTAAGTCATGTAAGAAAACTGGGGTTGCCGTGGCTTCATATGGCCTCCGTGTCACCACCGTCTTGCTGGCTGCCCTGAGCAGAAGAATGAACTCTGGGACTGCACTCTGCTACTCTGAGTACAGACTGAACCCCCACTTGAGAGTGCAGGGAGACTTTCCTCATTGTCTGCACGGCCTCCTGTTGATTTAAGCCTGAGAAGGGCTTAAAAAGACAATTTAATCCTGTTGTACTTGAAACCACCCTGGGCTTTGAGAAATCTTTCATATCATCTGTTAGTTGAGCACATCAAACAATCCTAACATGCTTTGCAGCCAAAACTTGCATCACAACTTCTGTTTAGCTCCTGAGGTGCTCAATGCCTCTAAGTAAATAGGAAGCTGGCTCCATGCCCCAGCGTGAAACTCACATTGCCATCTCTGGAAGTGGGCAGGTCTAGAGCCCAGATCTGTCTTTCCAGGAGTTGGTTTTCACAAGCCCTCCCAACCATAGGGTGGAGACTAATTATGTTAAATGTAATGATGATAAACTATTTTGAAATAAAATTGTATTTCATAAAATCTGATTGTCATCCCACACATTCTTCTCAACTTGAGAAGGCATAAGTGACGAGGAGCCATCACAGGATAAGTTATCCTCATAGGAAATTTTATTGGTATGAAACTTATGTTGCTGGTGGGAGGATCTGTAGGGGAGAGATGGCTTTCTGAAGTCTCCATCAAACTGTCTTAATTTTATCTCGAAAATGGTAACCATTCCATCTTTTTAGCCTTCTGCTCTCCCTATCTGAATTTAAAGTTTCACATACCAGACATGGGCTTCCCAGGTGGCACTAGTGGTAAAGAACCTGCCTGCCAGTGCAGATAGACGTAAGAGACGCAGGTTCAATCCCTGGGTTGGGAAGATCCCCTGGAGGAGGGCACGGCAACCCACTCTAGTATTCTTGCCCGGAGAATCCCATGGAAAGAGGAGCCTGGTGGGCTACAGTCCATAGTTACAAATTTCCAAGTTAAAATGAGAGAGAAAAAATCTATGGCATTTTGTAATTTTTAGAATTACTGATATAGAATACATAAAGGAAATACTTTTGATTTCGTGTAGAACGCAATTTAAGTTGAATTTGCTCAGCAGCACCGGTACTTGCTTTACTAGACTGTAACTGGTATTCAAGGGGCTGTGCAGAGGAGGTCCTGAGGCCTCTATACGCAACCACAGGTATCAAGGCCTGCAGGCGGGTGAGGGCCTGGAATCTGGAGTGCAGCTGTGAATCCTGCATCTCCCCCTTATAAACCGGGAGACCTTGAGCACGTTGCTCAGTCTATGCCTCAGTTTCCTCATTTGTAGAACACGAAGGCTAGAGAACCCTCCTCAAAGGGCCATTCTGGGGACTTGCTGAAATAATAAGTGTAACATAATTTGAAAAATACCTGGCAGGAGGCAACTGTTACCAATTAGAACTGTTGTTAAAACTCTTACTTCAGTATTAAAGACTGGAAAGGATTTTCAATCCAGTCATCCAATTGCCTGGAAAAAGAATCAACACCTAGGAAACCATTTCCTAAAGAAGTTCAACAACATTCCCAAGGCTCGTCTAGACACCTAGTACCAGAACCACCCTCGGAATCCCCCACTCAATTTTCCCCAGCACCGCCACGGCTAACATCATACACACCGCTCTCTGTCCTTTATCACCATCATTAACAATGGCTCTCCTAGAATCTCCTAGAATCCACTGGGTCTCCCCGGAAAGCAGTAAATTTTCTGGTGAGGAGACAGAAACGAAACTGAACAGGAAGGTTAATCGAGGTCAAGCAGCCAGTGATCCAACTGGGTAGGCCAGACCCTGTTTACTGTGTTGAACTACTGAGCAGCGCTATCAAATGTCTTTTTTCTTCTTCCTGAGATACTCGTTTTATCACGTGTGCACATGCGAGGGGATAACTGTGGGAAAAACAAACAGGAAAACTTTTGTGTTGAGCACAAGTTACTAGTCAAGAAATAACAGAGTATTGTGTTATGTCTCCAAAATACATCCCTGAAAGGTAATGCAATAAGGTAGCTGGAGAATTTTGCTTAGTATTATCCAACACACTAAAGAAGAAACCATGTGATCGCAGAACCGTGTGATAAAGAATACTGCTTAAGAGTTTAACTTAGATGACTCCTGTCTGAGACAATAATGATAATAAGAGAACGATTAGCACACGTATAAGGCAAACACATAACTTAAATGAATCTTTACAAGAACACACCACCAGTGGGAGAGAGCATTTAGTGGGTGGTGAGTGAAGACAGAATCACAGGAGATGTGTACCTAGTCCTTTTTGATTATTTAAGGAAGATTTGACAAATGGGCAGAGACTAGCAGTTGTTTAGAAGGGGAAGGGGAGCTTGGTGAACCAGGATGGGAGAAGATTCTGGGAATCTGTACCAGCAGCGGTAACAATGACTGTGACAGAGAGTATTGGAATTAAAAATGGCAGGCAAAAGCCCCTAAGTGGCACTGAGCAGAAGAGAATCTTCTGTTTTTTAAAAAGAGCTGAACCACATGACTTACAGTTATTTCCAAATTCTGAACAAGTGATTAGACTCAATGTATAATGAGACCTGCTTCTACAGAAGCTATACACAGATGTTTCTCAGGGACTTGGCTTCTGAGGAAGCCCAGCCTATA
Organism: Nanger dama; assembly: GCA_917880005.1. NCBI lineage: Eukaryota > Metazoa > Chordata > Mammalia > Artiodactyla > Bovidae > Nanger > Nanger dama. The sequence continues at coordinate 30,143,890 of CAKJTW010000003.1, forward strand.
AAAACATCTACCATCATGCAAACTTGCAGAGATGACTATCAACAGCAACAGAAGGAGAGAAAAATAATTTGCGCTAGACTGACTCTCTCACGTAGGACTCATGGCTCATAGCACTAGGAAAGCTGAGCTCATCCCTCCGCCCCCACCCACGCATCCCTCCAGCCTCCTCTGTTAGCAGAAACAGAGCAGAACAGAGGTCCTGGATAAGGCCACCAGAAACGGTACCCAGGTTCCATGAGAAGCCAGTACTCTCCTCAGTACTTAAAGAAAGGGATCTTGACTCCAGCAACAAGTGGTTCCTCTCACCCCACAGCTTCTTAGTCTCCTGCAGCAGCTAGTCTCATCCACCCCATCTTAAACATGTGCATGTCCCAAGATTCTTTGCACCTCATTCTTCTGGTCTTTCTGGCTGCTCAGTCATCTTCTCCAAGACTTCATAAGATCTCTTGACTTCCAACACTCGCCTGTGTACTGAGGACTCCCAAATATGCAGCTCTAGTTCTGGCTTCTAACTACTAAACTTGTTTCTAAGTAGCTTCTCGGCATCTCTTCAAGACATACCCAAGACAAACCTAAAACTTGACATCTGTAGGCTGAACCCTCTTCCCCAACTTCTTGAAGCCATGCTAGGGGTAGTAGCGCCACTCTGCCTGAAGTCATCCAGAAAAACAAAACAAAACAAAACAGAGATGTCTTCACATACTTCTTCACTCACAACAAATTGATCAAGTCCTACTGAAGCTTCTATGATCTTTTCCCCCATGCTCATGCCCTCTTCCTCTCATCTGGACTGTGAAATAGTCTCCTAACTAGTCTCCCTGTGTAAGCTTATTCCCTGCCAAAAGCGACCCTTCATCCATCCAGTTACGCTTATGAAATAGGCATAATTCAGTGGATGTGAAACTCCTTAGGGAAATTAGGTTTACTGTAGTTGTCCTATTCACATCATATTTTATTTTAAGGTAATAGGGTGTAGATTTTCCCCAAGGGTGATGCTTCCATTGTCCAACATCTGAGAGAAAGTTGAGTCCTCAGACAGCAAAATACCTTTCAGGAGGACCTCTCCTTGGTCCTCACTTTCTGAGGTTCAGACCTGAGATCCCAGGAATGGGGCATCCCCAAGGCTCTGCAGAGGAAGACTGAGGTAGACTGGGAATAAGCCCAGTATCAATGGGCTTGGAGGGCCAGGGTTCCTTTCATTAAGAACCCAGCAGACTCCTGTACTAAGTGGGATTCTCTCATAACACAGCCAGTAAAGAATCTGCCTGCAAAGCAAGAAACCTGGATTTGACTCCTGGGTGGGAAAGATCCCTTGGGGAAGGAAACGGCAACCCACACCAGTATTCTTGCCTGGAGAATCCCATGGACAGAGAAGCCTGGCAGGCTACAGTCCATGGGGTCACAAGAGTCAAACACAATTTAGCAACTACACCACCACCACCAAGTCTGCTTAGCAGATAGCAGTGTCAACCTCCCTATCCCAACACCCACATCTCTCAGGAACCCATCAAATATTCTCCGTTTCATCCTGCCACCTGGATTCCTTCAGGGATCTCAAAGGGTTGGTAGACCATACACAAGGAACAACGAAACTGGGATATTTATCCACTAGATCTCATCTGACATTGGTTAATGGCTGCTTCAAGGAAAGGGGACATTAATTCTCCAACATTTCCACCCTTCCTTTGTGGCTGAGAGGAAATATGGGTGGATCACTCACAGTATCTACCATAGAATGAATTCATACTTAGCCTGGCCTGGTTTCTTATTTATATTTAACTGCTATATAATTTCTTAACAAGGAGCTTCAAATTCTTTGGGGAATGAGATGAAGTATAAATAGAAAATTCTTACAATAATAAACTTTATGATTGTGCCTAGTCTTTTTGCACACATAACTTAATGAAAGAAACTTCCTCTTGCTCCCTATGATCAAATGCAAGAATCCTACAATTCCTTGCTGCCAAACAATGGTAAGAATTTCTACTCTGTTAGCAAGATTCTACAAATATTTTATTTCCCCCACTGATTTCATCCATAAATGGACTTCCAGCAGCCATTTCTTCATTCCTCAGTTTTTTTAAAAGAAAAGTAAACACTGCTCAGTGGATTATTAACCATCTGCTTTCAGGATGAGGAGGAAACATGTTTCTGTCCCATCAGATTTGTGCTGCAGCCCTGGAGATGTGTCCATATCATCCCTCTCATTGTCATCCTATCTGGAAAATACTTCAAAATGACATTATCCACAACTTGAAGCTTCAGTTAGATAAAGTATCTTGGTTTCATATGCTTTAAAATGGAAGCATTTTCCAGTTATCTGGCAATTTGCTTTTATCCTTCATTACTAAATTTAACTGGAGAGAAAATGCCCCACTCATGGACTCCTGTCCCTTTTGATAACCTTCTGCACTTCAGAGGATAATGAAGCCAAGATGTGGTTTCACTTGCCAGAGCAGAGGCAACATAATCTTTTTGCTTTTTCATTGTAGCTGTGTACAAAGATAATATATGGTCACTATAGAAAATGTAAATAATAAAGAAAATAAAGAAGAACATCTTCTTTTAAAAAGTCATCTTCAATCTTACTATACAATCACTGAAAATTTTAGTTAACAAGCCACATACATACACTGTATAGATACGCAGTCTTACATAAGTGGTGTTACTCTGTGCTATTCCCCAACTACTTTCCAATTAAAACGTCTTTCCATAGATTTTTAAAGACTCTCTATGTTTTAGAGCAGTTTTAAGTTCACAATAAAACTGAGAGGCTGTACAGGCTTCCTCACATGCCTCCTGCGCCTGCGCTGCACACACGTCGTCTCTCCTATTATCAGTGTTATTCACCAGACAGACACATTTGTTACCAAGGATAAACCGACATCAAACACATCATAACCACCCAACCTCCACAGACCACCTCAGGGTTCACTCTTGGTGTTGTATATTCTACGGGTTTAGACAAATGTATAATGATACATATTCATCATTATATCATACAGAGTATTTTCACTGCCCTAAAAATCTTTTGTGCTCTGCCTGTTCATCTGCTTCTCTCCGCCTGAGTCTGGTAACCACTGATCTTTTTGATTCTCCATAGTTTGCCTTTTGCAGAATGTCATAGGGTTGGAACCACACAGTATATAACCTTCTCAGACTGGCTTCTTCCACTTACTAGTAAGCATTTAAAGTTCCTCTGTGTCTTTTCATGGACTCAGCGTGCATTTCTTTTTCAGCCCTGAACAATATTTCATTGTGTGGATGTACCACACTTTATCTTTTCACCTACTGAGAGATATCTTGGTTGCCCCCAAATTTTGGCAATTGTGAATAAAGAGGTTACAAATATTCATGTGCAGTTTTTGTGTGGACATAAGTTTTCCCTATGTTTTTAAAAGTTACCATTTCTGCTTTTATAGTAACTAATGCTAAAGTTACCATTTGATCATATCTTACAAAATGAAAATGCAGCAAGGCTAACTTTAAAGTAAGCTAATAGCATTAGCATATCATTCCTATGAAAGTAGAGTTTTCCTATCTGAAATCTGTATTTTTTCCTCATTCACTCAAAGTTTACAGACTGTTTTCTCCATCTCCACCCCCACTCTTACCCCCCACCCCCAGCCTCCAAGCTCAGGTTGGTCTTCCTTCCTCACAAAAAAGATTCTTATACAAACAACCTGTCCAGTCAAAATCTTTTCCAGATAAACATGTGTTTCCTGCTGAGAACTAAAAGAATCCTGCCCTTTAGTTCGGCTGATTCCATTTCCCTTTCATTTTTTCCCCCTTTCCACTGGTAGACTTCTGAGGTCCCTTCTAAGCTCTAGAGTCCTGATTTCATGATTTTAGAAAAACTTCACAGGATATTAGCCACTGATGTCTAATCATTTCCTTTTCCAGCTACATGGCTGGAATGAAAGCAATGTTGCTCCCTCATGTTGCTGATTCAACATGATTTTTAAAACCACTGCACCACTGCTCTTTGTAAACAGAGTAATTCAAACCTAACCCTGAAGGTAAAACATCTTTATCACACAACCAAATTTCCTCTGATTTCCAACACCAATGCTAGGGCTTTAAACCTCAGTCAGCTTTATTTGAAAATTTAAAAAGAGAGAGATAGCTGTTCTAACCAAATGTCATTTATATCATATGGTCACATCCTATTAGAAGCTAACAACTTAGAAGCATATATTTGGCTATTAGATTGGTGGGTTTTTTGGTTTTGTTTTGTTTTTTTGACAATTGCTTTATACCTTAAACAGGAACAAATAAAAGGCAGTAAATTAAACTTTTTAAAACAATGTAAACAAAGGTTTGGTACTGACAAGGATTGAAACCATTGATAAAAGCAGAGTCTTGGATTAGCAATAAATTCCCATCTTCATGCTCCAGTATTATTATTTCTGTGCTACCAGAAAGAACATTCCACTAGTCAAAGACAAATGAATTCTCTTTTCTTAAAATGCATTCAAAGAGTTCTTTATTATCATTTATAGTCCACTCTATATCCTTGAATAAGAGTTCTTATCTTTTGAGGAAAAGCAGAAATATATAGAAGTATATACTAAGTAGCTGGATAAGTGGGAAAAATGCCTCCTAATTCTAGAGCACTTAGTACTAGCTCAACACACCACCTTACAAAAGTCTGTATATTTTGGTTTTAATTCAGAGCTATATCATAATCTAGTAAACACAGTCTAAATACACAACAGTTCAACAAACTGTTAGGGTTCTAGGCAAAAATGAAGAGCAACAGACTTCTCAACCCTAACCTGTCATTCAACTCACAAATCACTTTGGGGATAAGGAGGTATTCTGCCCCATCTTAGACATTAAAGGGCAGTCAGGTTTGCCATAACCTTGGTCCCCAAACAGGCTCTGAGGACATACCACCTCTTTCTTCTCTATCCTGCACTTAGTTGTTCAGTTGTGTATAACTCTTTGTGACTCCATGAACTGTAGCCTGCCAGACTCTTCTGTACATGCAGATTCTCCAGGCAAGAATACTGGAGTGGATTGCCATTCTCTCCTCCAAAAGATCTTCCCAACCCAGGAATCGAACCCAGGTCTCCTCCACTGCAGGCAGATTCTTTAGCATCTGAGCCACCAGGGAAGCACTTCTCTATCCTACGTGTATTCAATCCACAGATTTTTGAATCTTTATTAAATGCTGGACTTTGCAATTGTAAGTAGGGGTATGATGGTGAACAGGGTACAGTAATGCCTTCAACAAATGAAAGTCTATGTTGGAGGCAGACTATAAATAGGTATTACTCTGCAGAAGTGTGGAAGGGCAGAAGTCTTACCCATACAGGGGCAATCAGAGATGGCTTCTCTTAAGGACAAGGAAGCTAGAAATTTCAGAACAAGTGAAGGGGGAGGTGAAGGAACAGGAAAAATGTGCTTAGTGAAGGGAAGGAACAGGGGAAGAGTGCTGCAAGAAGAGGAAACAGAATGTACCCATGTCCAGAATAAAGAAGATACAGGGATCAAGCAATCCCGAATAGTCACCTTCTGACCTAGTCACTTTAATACCTAAACACCACCATCATCAAATATTTGTCAAGTGTCTACTATTTACTGGGGCCAAGAAACCAAGAAGTAGGGTAACATTACTCCCAGAGGTTCTCAAATTATTATGATGGAGTACAGGAAGAAACTAATGCACCTTCTATTTATTTGTTTCTCACTTTCCTCACATTAAAAAGAAAACTTTTAATTTTATATTGGAGCATAGTTGATTAATAACGTTGTGTTAGTTTCACGTGTACAGCAAAGTGATTCAGTTATACATATACAGGTATCTGTTCTTTTCCATAGTCTTTTCCATTTTGTTGTTCAGTTGTGGCTGACTCTTTGCGGCCATGTGGATTGCAACACACCATCTCCTGGAGCTTGCTCAAACTCATGTGCATTGAGTCCGTGATGCCATCCAACCATCTCATTCTCTGTCATCTCCTTCTCCTCCTGCTTTCAATGTTTACCAGCATTAGGGTCTTTTCCAGTAAGTTGGCTCTTTACATCAGGTGACCAAAGTATTGGAGCTTCAGCATCAGTCCTTCCAGTTAATATTCAGGACTGATTTACTTTAGGATTGACTAGTTGGATCTCTGTAGTCCAAGGGACTCTCAAGAGTCTTGTCTAACACAGTTTAAAAGAAACAATTCTTTGGCACTCAGCCTTCTTTATGGTCCAACTCTCACATCTGTACATGACTACTGGAAAACCACAGCTTTGACTAGACAGACCTTTGCTGGCAAAGTTAAGTCTCTGCTTTTAATACCTTGTCTAGGTTTGTCTTAGCTTTTCTCCCAAGGAGCAAGCGTCTTTTAATTTCATGGCTGCAGTCACCATCTGCAGTGATTTTGGAGCCCAAGAAAAAAAGTCTGTCACTGTTTTCATTGTTTCGCCATCTTTTCTATTTAGGTAGTTATTTAATATTAAGCAGAGCTGCCTGTGCTATGCAGTAGGTCTTTGTTGGTTATCCATTTTAAACATAGCAGTATGTACATGTCAATCCAAAATTCTTGGTTCAATTCTGTGATACTTTGTGTTTATAGCAACTATAGTATTATATACACACCATATATATAATTATATCTACATAACTTGTAAAAAAAAAATACATATATGTGGGGTTCATGCTCAAAACTTCTTCACTGACGTCTGCTTGATCAAAAAGTTTGAGGGCTATTTATCCCAATAGATTTATACTCCAGCTTGAGTCACAGCTATAATGAGATGAAAAGCACCAAGCAGTGAGGCTAAGTGCTACCTAAAGGTGTTAGAGGAGTAAGGGGTGAGAAGAGCTACCTGAGAGCTGGGGTGTTAGGAGAAGCTCCATAGCAGAGATGCCATTTCATTTAGGTCTTGGAAGAAGAGTAGAACTTAGACCAAGGTACATTATAAAGGTTAGGGAGGACATTCTATCTGGGAAGACTGACATAGCCAGGAATACAGGTTCCAGGGAACAATGAGAAAGCACTCAGCACTTAGCTTCTCTAATACAAAGGCTTCCCAGAGAGGCACACTTTTTTTTGTTGTTTTTGGTACCATCACTAGCTGAGTAAAATAATCCAGTAAAATTTTAGTATTTTTGAATTTTAATAAAATAACCTCAATTACATTGATTCTATTTCATCTCTGTTTACAACTCCTATTCTGTCGCTTCAGTCATGTCTGACTCTTTGCGACCCCATGGACTGTAGCCCACCAGGCTCCTCTGTCCATGGGATTCTCCAGGCAAGAATCCTGGGGTGGATTGCATTTCCTTCTCCAGGGAATCTTTCTGACTCAGGATCAAACCCTGGTCTCCAGGATTGCAGGCAGATCCTTTACCTAGCATATAGATGCATATTTTTTTCTAGCCTCATTAAAATGAATCATGTTATATCTTTGTCAAGTTCTTTGCTGACTAAAATACACTTGGTTTTAGCAACTGTTGCTGCAACTACGGCAGAGTCTGCAGAACAGATTCCAGGATTCCTCAAGATTCTGGAAGCACCAACAATGGATGTACCACTCACCTTCTTCATCTGCAAGTAGCATCCCTAGCTACTGATGCTGATCTTTGTTATTGTCCAGTCACTAAGTCATGTCCACTCTTGTGAGTTGGACTCCATGGACAGCAGCATGCCAGGCTTCCCTTTCCTCCACTATCTCCTGGAGTTTGCTCAAATTCATGTCTGTTGAGTCAGTGGTGCTATCTAACCATCTCATCCTCTGCCACTCTCTTCTTTTGCCTTCAGCCTTTCCCAGCATCAGGATCTTGTCTAATGAGTCGGTTCTTTGCATCAGGTGGACAAAGTATTGGAGCTTCAGCATCAGTCTTTCCAGTGAACATTCGGTGTTGATTTCCTTTAGGATTGACTGGTTTGATTTCCTTGCAGTCCAAGGGATGCTCAAGAGTCTTCTTCAGCACCACAGCTCAAGAGCATCAGTTCTTCAGTGCTCAGAATTATGGTCCAACTCTCACATTTGTAAATGACTACTGGGAAAAAATACCTTTGACTATACAGATATTTTCTTCATAGCCATCTTTGATCACAAAGATCAGAAACAGGGGATCAGAGCATGCGCTCTAACTGTAAAGCATTTATAAACCTCCACCATTTGCCCCTGAGAAGCAGAATGTACACTCAGTTTTATTTGAGCTACTGCCCAAAGCTTACAAATCGGTTCCTAAATGTAATTCTGATGAAAGGAGCCTAAAAAGTCTCTGTGCTCTTTCTGGCCTTCGATTTCCTTTTTCTCACTTTCTTACTTGTTTTTCATGAGAAGATAGGAACCGGTTTCACTTGATCTGTAAGGAATGAAGACATTCATGTTTCCCTCTACTCCAGATCACCTGGAAACTCAATGTAAAACTGTGAGAGTCCTCCATAACAAGTAAGAGATAAGTCCTCTTGCTTTAATTTTGCTTCAAGAACTTACTGCTGATTGTCTTGCAAGCTAGCTACGGCACGGACTAAATAAATGGCAAGCAAGTCCACTGGTGGCCAAGCGCTGCACAGGCAGCTGGCCACCAAGGTGGCCCGCAAGCACTTAATTCTAACCTTGGTCATGAATGTGAAACAGGGGTGAGATGGGAACAATGACATTCAAAATTTTTAAGCCATCTCTGCAACAAAGCAAAAACTACTGCTGCTCAATAAGTTTATCCACTTTACTCACTCCCCCTTTCAAAAAAGGGGGTATTTCAAAGAGACATTTAGAGAAAAGTTCACCTAGTAAAAAAATATCTTTTTTAAACCTTTAGGCAATGATTGATAGACAGAAATGTTTTACTTTCCCACAATATGAGTCCCCACTAACATCAATGAAGTATTTTTGGTGTTTATGCCAAGTGAAAGCTCTAGCTCATAGAAATAAAGTGGACCAGTTCTTAGTCAACCTGTTTTGGGAAGGACCCCACAACAGTCACGGCCTATTCTCAGCATCTGGTGTAGACTGGTGACAAAGTGGAAATTCTGAGAGGAGAGCCACGTCGCTGCTCTTGTGAGCACATGTATTTCCCCATTACAAGATGACTCTAATCCACTTTGGTAAACTGCATTCCTGAAGCAACAACTCATGAGAGATGAAAGAGCAGAATTTCCTCTAACAAAACTTTCTGCATTTTCTTGTAGCTGTGTGGAGAAAATTCCTCCATGAACACAAGGATGGGGTACTCCAGCTTCACACTGTAATTGTAGATAAAAGGCTGGGAACAGAAATGATTTTAAAATAAGCGATAGCCTTTTACATAAAACAGTATAAACAAGGGTAATAACAGGAGACTTTCTTCTGCCAGTATTTGTGGCCAGCTCTAAAGAAAACAAAGTCTTCACGGGAGTCCTCTTATACCTCCTTGGGGCAAAACTTCCACCTAAGACTACAAAGAAGCTATCTTGGATCAAAGGGTTGTTAAGAAGTGACACCTCTGATGGAAACATCACAGGCTGTCTGCCCAGACTTGTGAAAGAGCGAAGAACCTGGCTTCAGCAATGACAGGGCCAACGTGAACCAAAAATTTTAGTCTGGATCACGTGTCTGGTAGCCTGAGCACTGTGTTTTGGATTAGTGACTAAAAAAATCATAGTTCTGATTTTTCTTTAAACCATTTTCACTGAAGGCACTGGCAAACACATGGCACCACAGGGAACATGACAGCTTGGTGGTGTGAGCAAGGCATGGGCACGAGGAACAGGTGGGAATACGAGAACCCTCCTCCCTAGGAAAAACCAGACAAAACTGTCCCTGGATGCAGCCTGGCCTGCTTTCCATTCACTAGGAACTCAAGTGTGGCCAGAACTCTCCAAAAAAAAGGTAGTATATAGTTATCTCTTAGATAGGGACTTCCCTGATAGCTCAGTCGGTAAAGAATCCACCTGCAGTGCAGGAGACCCCAGTTTGATTCCTGGGTCAGGAAGATCCCCTGGAGAAGGGATAGTGGAGATACCCACTCCAGTATTCTTGGGCTTCCTTTGTGGCTCAGCTGGTAAAGAATCCACCTGCAGTGTGGGAGACCTGGGTTCAATTCCTGGGGTGGGAAGACCCCTCCGGAAGGAACAGGCTACCCACTCCAGTATTCTGGCAGCCAGCACTGAGTGGCGTTCACTTCTCAGTCTCTTAGATTCAGAAATGCATGAGTTTGCTAAGGTGAACAGAGTTGGAGACAAAGAAAACCGACCTTTAAAGGGCTGAATTTGCCTCAAACAGGCAATTGCCCAGATCCCCAGCCTTTTATCTAAGGCCCACCTATGCTTGAAGCACCATCTCCTTCCAGAGTAATACCTGTGGCCCCTCTATACACACCTGCTCCAAACAGGTGTCTCTGTCACTCAGAGCCCTTCCTCCGGCTAGACTCTGCCCAGGTCACTCTCTTGAATATGGATGGCTGCTCACCTTCCCAAAGCCAACCCTCATTCAGGTGCTTTCTCTTCCCAAGGTGTTGCCCCTCGTGCTCTCCCCTCCTCCTCATCTCGTGGCCCAATGCTCCCCATGGACAGCACCCCACCTGGCCTTCACCAGCTCACATAGTCAGTCAACTGCGCATTTTCCCTTTTTGCCTCAAATAGACCAAAGATGTCTTGGAGGCCAGAGCTACTTTTTACAGTTTTGTATCCTCACAGGCTTCCATTAGTGGAACCCTTGCAGATTATACCAACACACAATTGAAAATCATGAAATGCAAGTTAAAGTCACCTTCTTTCCCATTTCTGGGTATGTAGAATGCTGTAGTTCAATGGGACTGCCTGCTTCTCCAGGGCCATGACAATGTGGCAGCTTTAATGTATTGAACTGTAAAAGGCCCTGGCCTCTGAATCATCTGGGAGATTTAATTTTGACATCAACACTTACACATATAAATTTGTTCTTTCATTAGACCAAACATTTGTAGCATACCACATCTGTACCAGACAGTCTGTTAAATATAGTTTTAAGTATGACTAACCCGGTGCACTAAGGGCGGGCAGCTGCAACCCAGGCGGCTGCGACCCGGCGCGCTAAGCGTGGGATGAGAGGAGGTACCCTACATCTGAGGTCAGGGGCAGTAACCGAGAGTTCCAGGCTGCGACGGTGCAGAAACAGCCGGGAGGAGCTACCCAAGCCCGAGGTCAGAGGCAGCGACCAAGAGGAGCTACCTAGTCCGAGGTCAGGGGCTGCGGCCAAGAGGAGCTACCCCGCATCCGAGGCTAGTTGAGTCAGTCAGTTCAGTTCAGTCGCTCAGTCATGTCCGACTCTTTGCAACCCCATGAATCGCAGCACACCAAGCCTCCCTGTCCATCACCAATTCCCAGAGTTTACTCAGACTCACGTCCATCAAGTCAGTGATGCCATCCAGCCAGCTCATCCTCTGTCGTCCCCTTCTCCTTCTGCCCCCAATCCCTCCCAGCATCAAAGTCATTTCCAATAAGTCAACACTTCCCATGAGGTGGCCAAAGTACTGGAGTTTCACCTTTAGCATCATTCTTTCCAAAGAAATCCTAGGGCTGATCACCTTTAGAATGGACTGGTTGGATCTCCATGCAGTCCATGGGACTCTCAAGAGTCTTCTCCAATACCACAGTTCAAAAGCATCAATTCTTTGGCACTCTGCCTTCTTCACAGTTCAACTCTCACATCCATACATGACTACTGGAAAAACCATAGCCTTGACTAGACGGACCTTAGTCAGCAAAGTAATGTCTCTGCTTTTGAATATGCTATCTAGGTTGGTCATAATTTTACTTCCAAGCAGTAAGCATCTTTTAATTTCATGGCTGCAATCACCATCTGCAGTGATTTTGGAGCCCCCAAAATTAAGTCTGACACTGTTTCCACTGTTTCTCCATCTATTTCCCATGGAGTGATGGGATCGGATGCCATGATCTTCGTTTTCTGAATATTGAGCTTTAAGCCAGCTTTTTCACTCTCCTTTTTCATTTTCATCAAGAGGCTTTTGAGTTCCTCTTCACTTTCTGCCATAAGGGTGCTGTCATTTGCATATCTGAGGTTATTGATATTTCTCCCGGCAGTCTTGATTCCAGCTTGTGCTTCTTCCAGTCCAGCATTTCTCATGATGTACTACTCTGCATAGAAGTTAAATAAGCAGAGTGACAATATACAGCCTTGATGTACTCCTTTTCCTATTTGGAACCAGTCTGTTGTTCCATGTCCAGTTCTAACTGTTGCTTCCTGACCTGCATACAGATTTCTCAAGAGGCAGGTCAGGTGGTCTGGTATTCCTATCTCTTGAAGAATTTTCCACAGTTTATTGTGATGCACACAGTCGAAGGCTTTGGCATAGTCAATAAAGCAGAAATAGATGTTTTTCTGGAACTCTCTTGCTTTTTCCATGATCCAGCAGATGTTGGCAATTTGATCTCTGGTTCCTCTGCCTTTTCGAAAACCAGCTTGAACATCAGGGAGTTCACGGTTCACGTATTGCTGAAGCCTGGCTTGGAGAATTTTGAGCATTACTTTACTAGTGTGTGAGATGAGTGCAATTGTGCGGTAGTTTGAACATTCTTTGGCATTACTTTTCTTTGGGATTGGAATGAAAACTGACCTTTTCCAGTCCTGTGGCCACTGCTGAGTTTTCCAAATTTGTTGGCATATTGAGTGCAGCACTTTCACAGCATCATCTTTCAGCATTTGAAATAACTCTACTGGAATTCCATCACCTCCACTAGCTTTGTTCATAGTGATGCTTTCCAAGGCCCACTTGACTTCACATTCCAAGATGTCTGGCTCTAGATTAGCGATCACACCATCATGATTATCTGGGTCATGAAGATCTTTTTGTACAGTTCTTCTGTGTATTTTTGCCACCTCTTCTTAATATCTTCTGCTTCTATTAGGTCCGTACCATTTCTGTCCTTTATCGAGCCCATCTTTGCATGAAATGTTCCCTTGGTATCTCTAATTTTCTTGAAGAGATCTCTAGTCTTTCCCATTCTGTTGTTTTCCTCTATTTCTTTGCATTGATTGCTGACCGGGAGAAGCCACCTCGCGCCTGAGGCCATGGGCAGCGGCCGGGAGGAGCAACCCGAGGAGTGGTGGCTATGTGGGCACAGGAGAGCCTAGAGGAGTTATCCCATGTTGCAGATCAAGAAGGGCAGCGGTAAAGAGATAGCCCTCGTCCAAGATAAGGAGCAACGGCAGGTTTGCTGGAGCAGCCATGAAGAGATACCCCACGCCCAAGGTAAGAGAAACTCAAGTAAGATGGTAGGTGTTCCAAGAGGGCATCAGAGGAAAGACACACTGAAATCATACTCACAGAAAACTAGTCAATCTAACCACACTAGGACCACAGCCTTGTCTAACTCAATGAAACCAAGCCATGCCTCCAGGGGCACCCCAAGATGGGCGGGTCATGATGGAGAGGTCTGACAGACTGTGGTCCCCTGGAGAAGGGAATAGCAAACCACTTCAGTATTCTTGCCTTAAGAACCCCATGAACAGTATGAAAAGGCAAAAAGATAAGATACTGAAAGAGGAACTCCCCAGGTCAGTAGGTGCCCAATATGCTACTGGAGATCAGTGGAGAAATAACTCTAGAAAGAATGAAGAGATGGAGCCAAAGCAAAAACAATACCCAGCTGTGGATGTGACTGGTGATAGAAGCAAGGTCCAATGGTGTAAAGAGCAATATTGCATAGGAACCTGGAATGTCAGGTCCATGAATCAAGGCAAATTGGAAGTGGTCAAGCAAGAGATGGCAAGGGTGAACGTCAACATTCTAGGAATCAGCGAACTAAAATGGACTAGAATGGGTAAATTTAACTCAGATGACCATTATATCTACTACTGCAGGCAGGAATCGCTCAGAAGAAATGGAGTAGCCATCATGGTCAACAAGAGAGTCTGAAATGCAGTACTTGGATGCAATCTCAAAAACAACAGAATGATCTCTGTTCGTCTCCAAGGGAAAGTAACGCTGAAGAAGCTGAAGTTGAACAGTTTTATGAAAACCTACAAGACCTTTTAAAACTAACACCCAAAGAAGATGTCCTTTTCATTCTAGGGGACTGGAATGCAAAAGTAGGAAGTTAAGAAACACCTGGAGTAACAGGCAAATTTGGCCTTGGAATGCGGAATGAAGCAGGGCAAAGACTAATAGAGTTTTGCCAAGAAAATGCACTGGTCATAGCAAACACCTTCTTCCAACAACACAAGAGAAGACTCTACACATGGACGTCACCAGATGGTCAACACCAAAATCAGATTGATTATATTCTTTGCAGCCAAAGATGGAGAAGCTCTATACAGTCAACAAAAACAAGACCAGGAGCTGACTGTGGCTCAGATCATGAACTCCTTATTGCCAAATTCAGACTCAAATTGAAGAACATAGGGAAAACTTCTAGACCATTCAGTATGACATAAATCAAATCCCTTATGATTATACAGTGGAAGTGAGAAATGGATTTAAGGGCCTAGATCTGATAGAGTGCCTGATGAACTATGGAATGAGGTTCATGACCTTGTACAGGAGACAGGGATCAAGACCATCCCCATGGAAAAGAACTGCAAAAGCAAAATGGCTGTCTGGGGAGGCCTTACAAACAGCTGTGAAAAGAAGAGAGGTGAAAAGCAAAGGAGAAAAGGAAAGATATAGGCATCTGAATGCAGAGTTCCAGAGAATAGCAAGAAGAGATAAGAAAGCCTTCTCCAGCGATCAATGCAAAGAAATAGAGGAAAACAACAGAATGGGAAAGACTAGAGATCTCTTCAAGAAAATTAGAGGTACCAAGGGAACATTGCATGCAAAGATGGGCTCGATAAGGGACAGAAATGGTATGGACCTAATAGAAGCAGAAGATATTAAGAAGAGGTGGCAAGAATACACAGAAGAACTATACAAAAAGATCTTCACGACCCAGATAATCATGATGGTGTGATCGCTAATCTAGAGCCAGACATCTTGGAATGTGAAGTCAAGTGGGCCTTGGAAAGCATCACTACGAACAAAGCTATTGGAGGTGATGGAATTCCAGTAGAGTTATTTCAAATGCTGAAAGATGATGCTGTGAAAGTGCTGCACTCAATATGCCAACAAATTTGGAAAACTCAGCAGTGGCCACAGGACTGGAAAAGGTCAGTTTTCATTCCAATCCCAAAGAAAAGTAATGCCAAAGAATGTTCAAACTACCGCACAATTGCACTCATCTCACACACTAGTAAAGTAATGCTCAAAATTCTCCAAGCCAGGCTTCAGCAATACGTGAACCGTGAACTCCCTGATGTTCAAGCTGGTTTTCGAAAAGGTAGAGGAACCAGAGATCAAATTGCCAACATCCGCTGATCATGGAAAAAGCAAGAGAGTTCCAGAAAAACATCTATTTCTGCTTTATTGACTATGCCAAAGCCTTCGACTGTGTGCATCACAATAAACTGTGGAAAATTCTTCAAGAGATAGGAATACCAGACCACCTGACCTGCCTCTTGAGAAATCTGTATGCAGGTCAGGAAGCAACAGTTAGAACTGGACATGGAACAACAGACTGGTTCCAAATAGGAAAAGGAGTACATCAAGGCTGTATATTGTCACTCTGCTTATTTAACTTCTATGCAGAGTAGTACATCATGAGAAATGCTGGACTGGAAGAAACACAAGCTGGAATCACGATTGCCAGGAGAAATATCAATAACCTCAGATATGCAAATGACAGCACCCTTATGGCAGAAAGTGAAGAGGAACTCAAAAGCCTCTTGATGAAAGTGAAAGAGGAGAGTGAAAAAGCTGGCTTAAAGCTCAACATTCAGAAAACGAAGATCATGGCATCCGGTCCCATCACTCCATGGGAAATAGATGGAGAAACAGTGGAAATAGTGTCAGACTTAATTTTGGGGGCTCCAAAATCATTGCATATGGTGATTGCAGCCATGAAATTAAAAGACACTTACTCCTTGGAAGAAAAGTTATGACCAACCTAGATAGCATATTCAAAAGCAGAGACATTACTTTGCCGACTAAGGTCCGTCCAGTCAAGGCTATGGTTTCTCCAGTAGTCATGTATGGATGTGAGAGTTGGACTGTGAAGAAGGCAGAGCGCCAAAGAATTGATGCTTTTGAACTGTGGTATTGGAGAAGACTCTTGAGAGTCCCATGGACTGCAAGGAGGTCCAACCAGTCCATTCTAAAGGTGATCAGCCCTAGGATTTCTTTGGAAGGAATGATGCTAAAGCTGAAACTCCAGTACTTTGGCCACTTCATGCAAAGAGTTGACTCATTGGAAAAGACTCTGATGCTGGGATGGATTAGGGGCAGAAGGAGAAGGGGACGACAGAGGATGAGCTGGCTGGATGGCATCACTGACTCGATAGACGTGAGTCTGAGTGTACTTCGGGAGTTGGTGATGGACAGGTAGGCCTGGCATGCTGCAATTCATGGGGTCGCAAAGAGTCGACACGACTGAGCGACTGAACTGAACTGAAGACAAAGTGTATGAGTAAATACAGCATGTACACACATATGTAAGACATAGGGCTGCACTGAGCGCACAGTCTGCTGGAATATCTTATTAATAAGTGGAGATTCCCAGACTCTGAAAGTGAAAGTCGGTCAGTCTTGTCCAACTCTTTATGACCCCATGGACTGTGCAGTCCATGGAATTCTCTAAGTCAGAATACTGGAGTGGGTAGCCTTTCTCTTCTCCAGGAGATCTTCCTAACCCAGGATCGAACCCAGGTCTCCCTCGTTGCAGGTGCAGTCTTTACCAGCTGAGCCATAAAGGATGCCCTCCCAGATTCTATTCCAAACTAAATCAGAGTATCTGGAGTAGGAACCAAGAGGTCTAGCAGGAAGGACCCTCTGGTTAATTGTTAAAACACAAAAGCAACTGTTGCCTCATTTCTAGGCTGTGTGTCCAGCGTGCTATGAGACAGGGGAAGGAGCCTGGAAAGAGCCCAGAATCTGAAGCAATGCAGAAGAGACGTGGCTGAATACAAAGCCAAAGCAGTGCTGGACTGGAGGTGGGGTGGGGTGGGGGAAGCAGAAGGAACAGGAAACCCTCAAGAAAGTCTTTTGAGCCATTACTACCCAGCTCCTACTTAAAAGCCTTTTAGTGGCTGCCTTCAGGCCTCAGGGCAAAGTCCTTAAGGCAGTGCACATGCTGGTTTATCTCTCTACACCAAATCATTATCACCCATCCAACCCTGCCATGCCCTGGGCTCTGGATCAGCCTTATCTCTGCCTTCCTCTCTCCTCTCCTTTCTCCTACCCTGCCTCCCACTAAGATGACTTTAAGATTTGCCTTGTTGAACATTATTCAAGTCAGGGTTTAACTGCCCTCCAGGTAGTGTCTCAAGCCCTAACACCAAAATTCTTATCACATAGACTCTCATTTATCTGTTTACACTGTGAACTAGAGATGTGTTGGGGTGGGAAGATGTATCCTTAGGCTTCTCAGGTGGCTCAGCAGTAAAGAATCCGCCTGCAAATGCAGGAGAAGCAGGCTCAATCCCTGGGTCAGGAAGAGGCCCTGGAGTAGGAAATGGCAACCCACTCCAGTATTCTTGCCTGGAGAATCCCATAGACAGAGGAGCCTGGTGGGCTACAGTCAATGGGGTCACAAAGAGTCAGACACGACTGAGCATGCATGCATCCACCCAGCAAATAATGAACGAGTGAGTGAGTGAATGAATCAGTAAACAGAAGTATAAAAGAGTTTGCCACGTTCAGATACCTACAAGGAGTATACTATTAATACAGCTGGAACTACAGTGAGAGTGAAGGACTAGGAGGAGATGAGATTTCGAAGGAAGATGAAAAACAGACCTGGGCAGGAATGAGCCTTCACAGACCAAGGAAGAGGATTCAGTGTTATCAGATTCCTGAAATTCTCTCGAGATAAGGCCAAGAGAGTACCCAGGTCACAAGGGCTGGTTTCTGATGATTAAAGAAGAAGATACATGTAAAAACAATGTATACATTATAAAGTCACATATAAGTATAAAAATGCTTTCTGCAACTTCTATCTCTGAAACTCATTCAATCTTACAGGGTTAGTTTTCCACAGTCCAGCATTACCTAAAACTGGCTGCATATTTTGATGATAAATGGTGACAAAAGTTCAGAGGTCAGGAAATGCAGTCCTGAGTCCTAGGAATGCCGCTCTCCTTTCAAAATAAACCAGTTACATCCCTGGGTCATCCATCAAACCATCCACTAGATCATGTCTACTACAGACTCATCTCAGTGGTAACCTTTGCTGAGCCTCTGTTTTTAGCTCAATGGTTTGTATACTTAGAGCAATAAACCACAGCAAAGACGCAAGTCAATAAAATTGACTGCAAACCTTAAGGAGGAGAAGGCTCTTTTTCTAAATATTCTTACAACAAGCTTCCCCATCATGAGTCAGAGGGGGCTTCGGGGTGCCTCAGGTCCCTTACTCAGTTTCAACCTAAACAACCAGCCCTTAATAGCCTCCTCCAGGAATTCTAAGCAAACCTCTACAGGGCTCCTTCAGGATTCGGGGGAATAGGTTTCTAAGAAGGGTTAGAGACTCACAGATGAACAGACAACATGACTTTTACTCATTTATTTGTCCCCATAGCTCACTGCAATGGTTATACCATCTTTGAGGCAAACAGAACTTTGCTCTAAGTGCCAAAGACCTTCACAAGCAGCCAGGCAGATGGCTGGGATGAGGAGCGAGCCCTCAAGCAAGGCACAGGCTCTCCAGGGATCCAATGCAGGACTCCAGCTGTGGCATGGGGTTAGAAGAAGTTTGCTGAACAGACCGAGTGAAGCCAAGGCCTCTGGGCAGTCAGTCCCCTCCGTCCTGAGCCCATGCATCTGCCCACAGGTGAGAGTGACTCACTCAGCAGTATTGTCCTTTACACTGATGCTCACATACCTAGGCTAAAGAGTCTGCCTGTGGGACAGACTTCCACACACTTGCATCAGCCTGGGTTAGGGAGGAGAAGGTGGCAGTGGCACGTGCCTAGGCTGTATTTCCCCACCCCCTCCCCTAACTGGTGCTCAGAATGGCAGGGGACAGGAGACAGTGCTGGGCTCCTGGAAGGAGGGGCGTGGTCACTCACACACATACAAAAGCACACATTACTCCCTAAGTACAAAGTGTAGAAGTGTAAAAATCCATCCAGTGATTTTGAAACAACTATGGTCCAAACTGGGATCCAGCCAGCATCTGGCTGAAGGAGGCTGCAGGGATGAGCCCACCCAGTGCAGCGATCTGGTTGAGTCTTGTGGAAGCTGGGGTTCACGCAGCAAGGGTAGGCTCTGGCACAGGGCTGGCATCTCTGGTAAAACATGATAAAACATGTTAGCCAAAGCCCAGTGCACAGGGAGTTAGGTGGCTCTCTTCCAACCATCCCTCCTCTTTTATTCTGTACATCTAAGCTCATCTACAAAGTACATCTTCGTACACAGGTAACTGTTCAGCATACATCCAAAATACTTGTAAGTCTAATTCTTAGATTTTCTTCATTTTAAGCAGTTCCCCACGTTCCAGATCTTAAAAATGACAACCTATCCCTCGGATTGTGTCTCTGTGTAGTAGCTCAAAGCCCTATACCAATTCCTTAAAGCTCTATACCAGTTCCTTAAATATCATCAGTGAGAGCCAGGGACCCTGGACAAAATTTGGAAGGAGTTGAATCCCACTTCCAAAGCATTGGTTCCTTCTTTTTTTTTAATCAGTTTTACATACTGTACTATATTGGTTTTCAACTGGGTGTGATTTTGCCCCCTGGGGACATCTGGCAATGTCTGGAGATATTTCTGGCTGTCACAACTGGGATGAGGGTGGGATTGCTCCTGGAATCTAGAGTGTACAGGTCAGGGATGCTACTAAACTTCCTGTAATGCACAGAATTACCCCCATGACAAAAAATTATCCTATCCAAAGTGTCAATCATGCCAAGGTTGAAAGAACTTTATGGTATTTGGATTCTGTAGATTTCATTTGGAGGAAAAAGAAAGAGTATTTTGTTGCTTAAAAATGAGTTTGAAAACTTCTGCTCTTGGACACCTGCCTGGTTCTGAACTATTCAACATCTGATAAAGGCTCTTTTGTATTGAGCTTCAAAGTCCTCAGATAGTACATATTTTCCCATCAGACATTTGCTTTTAAATTCCCATAATAGGTCTCTGGAGAAGCTGTAGCTGCTAGGAGGGGTAAGATTTTGTCTTTTTATCTTTAAACACGGGTTGGGAATCAAGGCCAGGTAGCCACCTAGTAGGACTTAACACAAGACTCCTACTGAGCTGGTGTAGAATCTAAATAACTTCAACCCGAGCTGGAGAAGATCAATGGAAGCTGAGGGTTTGTCCTGCTGGGAAGCCACGGGTGTTGGCTTCATAGAGATCAACCCTCCATTAGTCCGGCAGAAAGCCAGAAGTTAAATATATTGCTTCTTTTAGGAAGGAAAATGAACAATGGCCTCTTCACTTGAAACCATGATGGGAATTTAGGAAACGGCAGAGCTTAAACCTCAGGATGGAAAATGGCCCAGGCTTCAGGGTTAACATCCTTGTTCTTATGAGACAGACTTCAAGAGGCTTTCAGTCTCTGCTGGTGAATTCTCTATTTACTAATTCTAATGCAAAATCCAGGGATTAAGTGGCATCTCTGATGGCAAGCAAAGAGATAATTCTACAAAGGTTTCCTGGTCCTCTGAGGGTCTCTGAGACATCTCTCAGTACCTGAAACTGACATTCCTGGCTTAGGCTAATCCTTTCAGATACAAACACAGAATCCACATAACCCATCACACGTGGCTCTTCCTGAGCCCAGGTTCACCTTCTATCCCCATCCTCTCTCCTGAGGCCATCAGGCCTTCTAGGAGGTGCCCTGGCCCCTTATATGCAAACCATGACCTGCCATGCTGACCGTGTTTATTCCTCTCCAGACTGAAGGCAGGGATGCTGTCAGTCACCTTTTTATCCCTAGGACACAGGCTAGAGCCCAGCATGGGAGGGGCTTCAGTTCAGTCGCTCAGTCATGTCCGACACTTTGCAACCCCATGAATCGCAGCACGCCAGGCCTCCCTGTCCATCACCAACTCCCAGAGTTCACTCAAACTCACGTCCATCGAGTCAGTGATGCCATCCAACCATCTCATCCTCTGTTGTCCCCTTCTCCTCCTGCCCCCAATCCCTCCCAGGATCAGAGTCTTTCCAATGAGTCAACTCTTCGCATGAGGTGGCCAAAGTACTGGAGTTTCAGCTTTAGCATCATTCCTTCCAAAGAAATCCCAGGGCTGATCTCCTTCAGAATGGACTGGTTGGATCTCCTTGCAGTCCAAGGGACTCTCAAGAGTCTTCTCCAACACCACAGTTCAAAAGCATCAGTTCTCAGCTTTCTCCACAGTTCAACTCTCACATCCATACATGACCACTGGAAAAACCATAGCCTTGACTAGATAGACCTTTGTTGGAAAAGTCATGTCTCTGCTTTTCAATATACTATCTCGGTTGGTCGCAACATTTCTTCCAAAGAGTAAGTGTCTTTTAATTTCATGGCTGCAGTCACCATCTGCAGGAGGGGCTTACTATTTAATGAATGACTCAATGAGCTTGACTGTCAAACATGCAATAGTCTTCAAAGTATGACCTCCCCCAAACTGGACCCGGCAGGCCAAACTCGCCTTCACACTTGTACGTGCAGTTCATGGTGTGAATGTAAGGGCAGAACTCGCTTTGGTAAACACAGCCAAGGAACAGGATAGACCTGTGCAGATGTTAGATCTTTCTGCAGGAACCACTCCATATGGAAAACAATTGAGGGTGGATAAATTCAATAAACAGCTGCCCTTTGAGGCGGCAAAAGACACACTCTCCCTTTTCAATGTAATCAGTGGGTCAGATGACCTTGCCTCAGCCCTTCCAGCAGAGAAACAAGCCTAGTGTGGCTTCCTCATCAGTCCTTAGAAGCATCTACAAAAACCCTCACACCCAAACCAGCTGTGCACACAAACATACTTTCAACCTCGACGCTTTCATTTCAAGTTTTGTCAGATAAAGATTTGATCATTCCATAGGCTGTTTTCTTGCCTTTCTTTGTTACAGAAAACTGGCTATTGAGACCATTCCCAAGCTATGAGTTTATAAGTGCTGGGGTGGACTCCTTATAAAGGAAGATGACTCCACAATGCATCAAACACTGTCTCAGACCACAAAATCTATCTAACATATATACAAGTAGTGTTTACATACTTTTGTAAATTAAAATCGAATTAAAGACTTCACAGAATTTAATTTTGCCATTAAGGACATTACTGGTCCAAAAGACACAGAGTCCAACTAGCTACACTTATGTGAGACACTGGGAAACTGAGCAAAGGCTTAGTAACCAACAGAGTTAGAAACCACTAAGCCAGCCCATTTAAAGTTGCTGCACCACACAAACAGCCCTAGAAATAAGGCTCTTTCGGTTACAATGACGGTAGATCAGGAAAGATCACCAAAAGAGGAGACACTAACAGGGATTCTATTTGGTAAAGCAATCTGGGGTGCTGAGAATGAGAAGAAGCCCTTTCAAAGAAGTTCACCCCAAGGACACGTCTCACCTCTGGAGGCACTGCACTAGCAGCCAGTGATGATACAGTCATATGGAACTGGTGGTGGTTTAGTCACTAAGTCATGTCCGACTCTTGGACGATAGCCTGCCAACTAGGTCACTATTAATTTTAAGTGTAGCAAGATGTTGAGTGGGAATTTTCTTGACATCCTCGAGGTTTCACTGCGTACAAAAGGTGCTAAGCACCCCAAATCTAAGTTCTGAGAGCCCCCTCCCGGCAGTGCCTCCTAGGAACAGAACCCTTAACCCCACTACCAGATCTGTGTGTTCCCTCAAAGTCAGAACCTGGCTGAGAAAGGGAGGGGGCTTCAGCATTAGAGGGAGGAAAGAGGCTATTCCCTCCCAGCCTGAAGCAGAGGGAGGGAGACTGCCTCCAAGGCAATCACTCTTGGGGGAGGAAAGAGGAGGAAGGGGAAAGGACAGGAAGGAATGTTGGATCTCAGGATGAGACTGTGCCCTCCTTCCCAAAAAAAAAAATACAAACTTCCAGTTATAAAATAAGCCATGGGGATGTAATGTACATCATGGTGATGACAGTTACAACTGTATCATATGTTTAAAAGTTGTTTAGAGAGTAGACCTTAAAAGTTCTCATCACAAGGATTTTTTTCTTATGTAACTATGTATGGTAATAGATGTAAACTAGACTTACTGTGGTGATCACTTCACAGTACATATAAATATCAAATCATTATATTGTACACCTGAAACTAATGTCATGTTATCTATCAATTGTACCTCAGAAGAAAAATAGACGTCATTGTCCTCTTCGGGCTTCCCTGGTGGCTCAGAGGTTAAAGCGTCTGCCTGCAATGCGGGAGACCGGGGTTCGATCCCTGGGTCGAGAAGATCCCCTGGAGAAGGCAATGGCAACCCACTCCAGTCTTCTTGCCTGGAGAATCCCATGGACGGAGAAGCCTAGTAGGTTACAGTCCACGGGGCTGCAAAGAGTCGGACACGACTGAGCGGCTTCACCCCACCTTTACTGTCGTCTCCACTGCAGGCCACCAGGTCAGTTAGGAGAGGCGAGTCAACAAAGTCGCAGCTCAGCGTGGACGGAAGCATCCGAAATGAGCAGGGCCCAGCCTAATGTATTAATATGAGACTGTCTCAGCACTGAAGGCGCGAGCCAAGAGCCCGTGGACAGATGAACGGGTAAACGAAATCTGGCATTGACATGCAATGGCATATCCAGTTCAGTCGCTCAGTCGTGTCCGACTCTGCGACCCCATGAATCACAGCGCGCCAGGCCTCCCTGTCCATCACCAGCTCCCGGAGTTCAAACTGACATCCATCGAGTCGGTGATGCCAGCCAGCCAGCTCATCCTCGGTCGTCCCCCTCACCTCCTGCCCCCAATCCCTCCCAGCATCAGAGTCTTTTTCAATGAGTCAGCTCTTCACATCAGGTGGCCAAAGTACTGGAGTTTCAGCTTCAGCATCATTCCTTCCAAAGAAATCTCAGGGTTGATCTCCTCTAGAACGCAGGCAGTCTTAGAAAGGAAGGGGATTCTGATACATGCTACCACATGGATGAATCTCAAGGATCTCATACTAAGTAAAATAGGTCAGTCACAAGAGGACAAATATTGCATCATTCCACTCATATAAGACACCCAGAGTGGTCAAATTCAGAGATAGAAAGAGGGGGGAATGGGATTTATTATTTAGTGAGTAGAGTTTCAGTTTCACAAAAATTCTGTTCAGTTTTGAAAAAGTTCTAGAGATGGTGATGGCTGCACAATGATACAAATACAGTAAAAGCCAGTGAACTGTACAGTTATCGCAGATTTAAGATAGTAAACTTTTATGTTAAATGTATTTTACTACAATTAAAAATAACTTTAAAAAGTGAAGGTAGTGATGGATGTGTTAATTGACTGGATGGTATAAATCCTTTCATGATGTATATGTATTTCAAATCGCTATGATGTATACTTTAAACATTTTATAATTTTATTTTTCAGGTGTACCTCAATGAAGCTGAAAAAAGAAACTGAAGGTAACAAGATAGTGATGGAATTGGCCCCATAGGGTCACTAAGAGTCGGACACGACTGAGCGACTTCACTTTGACTTTTCACTTTCATGCATTGGAGAAGAAAACGGCAACCCACTCCAGTGTTCTTGCCTGGAGAATCCCAGGGACAGGGGAGCCTAGTGGGCTGCCGTCTATGGGGTCGCATAGAGTTGGACATGACTGAAGTGACTTAGCAGCAGCAGTAGCAGTGTTAAGGAATCCCCCATCCAAAGAGAAAGAAGATTGTACATAGCACAGTCTAAAGTAAGAGTGGTTAAAATAATTTCAGTAAACATCCCAGTGAAAATCCTCATTAAACTGATTCCACATCAATGGCTAATCTTCCTGAGCTCCCTTTCTGGGTGGAAATAGAAGTCTGGGTGAAATCTCTTCCAAAAATATCACTTCTAATGTGATTACTTAATGTCAAAGTTGGAGTGGGTGGGGGCTCTGCAGATGCTTGTTAAAACAGGAAACGGTAGGAACCACTTCTCTCTGCCTCACTTTATGCCCTCACAGATCGACATGTTGGGGGTGGGGTGTACAGACAGAGGTAAAAAGCAGAGCAGAAACCGTGCTTTTGGTTTTAGCTGGAGAGACAAAATGCGTAGGTGGGGGAAATATGTGGGTTCAAGCTTGGTGTCTAGAAGAGAAGTAGCAAGGACAGAAATGGAGTAAGCAGAGGGGGCTGAGAAGGGGGAAAATGATGACTTGGGTCTGAATCTAAGGTGTTTGAAAGACTTCACTTAACCAGGGCTCATGGGAAGAACTGAGGCTGAAGGTAATAACTGACAGTCCCTGAAGATGAGAGACCCTGTAAGGGTAAGTGCTTAATTTTAAGATACAGGAGGAGGAGTGGAAGCCCACAAAGGCATAGGAAAGAAGAGATGGAGCAGGATCAGAACAGGATTAGCACCAAGCAGAGGAGGGCTGCTTCCTTTCATCATCAGCACTTCACATTCAACAGAACATGAAGATAGAAGATTTGGCATTTAGTCACAAAGTTGTGTCTGACTCTTTTGCCACCCCATGCACTGTAGCCCGCCAGGCTCCTCTGTCCATGGGATTTCCCAGGCAAGAGTACTGGAGTGGGTTGCCATTTCTTTCTCCAAGAGATCTTCCTGACCCAGGGATTGATCCTGTGTCTCCTGCATTGGCAGGCAGATTCATTACCAATGAGCCACCAGAGATGCCAGGTTTGCTAAGTGAAAGAATGAATGAACAACCACAGTGGGAGTGCCCAGCATGTGACTGGATGTGGAATGCCGCCAGTCAGGAGAGTGGGCTGGACTGCAGATGAAGATATCAGGGTAGAGAGCAACAGGCAGAGTGAAACCCCTAGACTAACACAGATTCCCCAAGGATATGAGTGAGCACAGCCATGGACGGAACCCTGGAGAACACAAACTGAAGCAGGATGCAGAGAAGCCTAAAGATGCAGACAAGGAAGAGTCAGGGAGGACATCAACAGATTTCAGTGTTGTGGAGGTGACAAAGAGGAGGGCCCCGAGGTGGAAGGGGTGAGGACATTGTCAAATGCAGTGGAGATGTCCTAAAGACGAGGACCGAGAACTGTTGACTGGATCTGGCAATGCAGATGCCCCCTGGTGACCTCATCAAGAGCTCCTTGAGTAGAATGCAGAGAAGGAAGCCAAGAGCTTCAGGAGTGGCTAGGAGAGAAAACAGAAGGTGAAGAAGAGGTGAGAGTGTACACAGGCAGGGCACACTCTGAAGACGTCTGGATGAAAAAGAAGAAAAACAATGGAAAGTACCCAAGAAAGTGCTGGATTTTTAGGCTGAGAATGTTTGGCCATGTTTACTGATTGAGGAAAGAATCCAAGAGAGAGGGAAGTGAAGAACTAGAGGTGTGGAAGCAAAGTGTTTGAGGAAGCTCAGGTCTTTGGCAAAAGCAAGGACAACTGTCCCCTGGGACAGGGGCTAAGGAACAAAGATGGTGGGAATGCAGATAAAGTCAGGAGCAGGATGTAGCTGAGGGAGGTCACACCTGTTGCAATTTTCTTAATCGCTTAGGAAGCAAGGCCACCTGCTTCGAATGAAGTATGTAAGCCGCTCAGTCGTGTCTGACTCTGCAATCCCATGGACTGTAGCCTGCCAGGCTCCTCTGTCCATGGGACTCTCCAGGCAAGAATACTGGAGTGGGTAGCCATTCCCTTCTCTAAGGGATCTTCCCAACCCAGAGACTACCAGGTCTCCTGTATTGCAGCTGGATCTCTTACCCTTTGAGGCATCCGGGAAGCAAGTAAATGGGGTCTTAAAGAAGATAAAGGTTAAGTCATCATGGAAGTGAATGGGAGAAGGACCTAGAGGTGCTGAGGATCACCACTCAGAACAGAGGGCAGATATCTGCAGTGGTGATTTGAGGCTCCCAAAAGAAGATCGGGAAGCAGAAACAAATACAGCAGCAAGGTCAGAACAGAAGACTGTTGAGAAAAGCTGGTATGTTTTGTAATCAGGAGGTGGCTGAACAAAAGAGACTCAGAGACTGAGGTGAAAGCAGGTGGTCAGGAGCAGAAACAGAATATTTGTCAGGATTTATTGTTGCTGTTCAGTCGCAAAGTCCAACTCTTCGTGTCCCCATAGACTGCAGCACGCCAGGCCTCCCTGTCCCTTACCATCTCCTGGAGTTCACCCAAGTTCATGTCCATTGAATCGGTGATGCCAAGATAGTTGGCTATTAAAGTGGAAAAGAAATAGGATGGCAGCTCAGGATCAGGTGAAGAATTTTTTTCCATCAACATAACCAAAGGAGAAGCAACCAAAAGCAACTAAGGGATTGTACAAAGTGTAGTCAGACCAGATAAGTGAGCAAGCAAGAATACATAAGAGGCCAGAGATGATGAATCTGTCCAGGAAAAGGGTGTAGCCTCTGTGAGAAGAGAGGTTTCCTTGGCAACCGGCAGAAAGTAAGAAAGGAAATGGCCATACTGAGGGACACTGGGCACGTAAAGATAGAAGTTATTGCAGGATATATTTTAGCAGAGTAATAGAACCAGAATTTGTGTGAGAGGGGAAAAAGGCTTGCAAGTATAATGGTTTTGGAGTTGCTGGAAAAAAAAAAGAAACACACGAATTTTTGCTGAGCACCTGGTTGTACACCGAGAATTCAGATGCATTCCTTGTCCCAGGAGCAGTGCTGTAGAATAAGTGCTTACGTCCGGCACTGGCAGAGCGGGCATGAAGGAAGGTAAAGGTACAACTGAGTCCTGGCATCACTGAGTCAACACTGATTGGTGATCCCTAATCTGGGCTCAAGAGAACCCTGACTGGACTAGGACTGGCTTAGTGATCAGATAAATCAGTAGATTTGGGTTTGGGTCATATGAGTTTGACAGAAGTAGCATTAGGATTAAGTTATAAAAGGCTTGACTTAGGTACATTGTGTTGGAGGATCCAATTTGTGGGTTTTTTAAATCTTCCTTCTCTGTATTTAACTTTCTTGAACATAGGGAATAGTCATAACTGTTTTAATGCTAATCCTAACATCTGTATTAGTTCTAGATCAGTTTCAATTGATTAATTGATTTTCCATTATAGGTCACATTTTCTTAATTCTTTGCAGGTCTGGTAGTTTTTGACAGGATACCAAACATTATCAGCTTTACCTGTTGAGTACTGGATAGTTTTGAATTCCAGAATCTTGAACCTTGCTCAGGGACACAGTGAAATTACTTGGAAATTGTTTGATCCTGTCAAATTTTGATTTTTAGATTTTTTTTTTAAGTGGGCCAGAACAGTGCTCAGCCTGGTGCTAGTTATTCCTCACCAGGCAAGCAAGACCTTTCTGTATACTCAACTCAGTGCTCCATGAATCTTGATATTTTCCCATCCAGTTGGTAGGAACAGGCAGTATTCCTGGCCCTTTGTCAGCCCCAGGCAGAGTTCTCTCTAATTCTATTGCAGGACTCTTTCCCCTGCCTCTGGTATTTCCTTATCCTGATTAAAACTCAAATACTAAAGGGGTCACTTTGCATATTTGTGGAGTTCCTTTTCTTGGCAGCTGTCTCCACTCTGGTATTCTAGCCCGGGATCTCTAGCTGCCTTCCTCTATGGACCCTCCGATCCCCGTCTCCTCAATTCAGGGAGTCCATAAGCTCCACCTGAGAGAAGGGATGGGGGAGCATCCAAGAATATGGGGAGGACTGCAGAAAGAGGACCTTAGCCATGATAGTTCCCACGTCACAGTCCATGAGTTGGAAACAATGCTAGAAGCAGGAAGCAAGCACCCAGATCTAGACTCTATTCACCCTTGCAGGCAGCAGCACTTTCCCAAGACCCCTAGAGGAAGAGAGTCCTGAACACTGCTTGATAACACCTTTCAAGCTTCCCTACCCTCAGCCCTTTGGATTTGTATTGCCCTCCCTACATGCACCAGAGAGGCTAACCTAACCCAAATCCATGCAGAAGTTCACAGATTTTCAGCATGCACTCCTCCTTCTTGTGCAATGAAGTTGTAATTTTGCCTCCAAGATGGGCAAGAGATATTTTAATTAATAATTAAGTACTAGATTTAGAGATGGATTTTCACTTGAATAGAAGTGAAAATCCTTAGGTTAAGAAGGAACCGGGTAGTGGTTAAGCCCTAAACAGAACAAGCCAGCCTGCAAACAAACCCTGCTTATGGGCTCAAACAAGAGACACCATCTGGTAATACAAAGACAACCAAACCTGTAAAATTAAAACCACAAAAGTCAACACACACTTTGACTGATAAATAAGAAACTAATTTAATAAACTAAGGCAAATATTTGGGAAAAGACTAAAGGCTACAAAAACATCCACATGCAGTGAACCAACTGCAAGGTGTGAATAAACAACAAAAGAAAACAGTGCTGTTCTGAGTTGATGGACAGCACGTTGGTCATCAGGCTGACGACCGAACCTAACAAAATCCTGGTACAGCTGAAAAGAGAGGGAGCCAGGGCCAGTGTTGCCCAGCAACTTACAACGTCCAAGCTGGCACTTCAGATTAAGTCTTCTAGGGATAAGAAATTAACAGCAAGCAGCACATACCAGTTCAGTTCAGCCACTCAGTCATATCCAGCTCTTTGCGACCCCATGAACTGCAGCACGCCAGGCCTCCCTGTCCATCACCCAACTCTCAAAGTTTACCCAAACTCATGTCCATTGAGTTGGTGATGCCATCCAACCATCTTATCCTCAAGTAGCACATACAATCTGCTTTTAAAACATACCTTCATTCTGGAACCGAGAAATATCTTATTAACTCATTCTTCTTAAAACAGCTATGGGACGAAAGTACTCATTGCATCTGTATTTCTGCACCAAAGGAACCAGCCAACAGTGGGAGCTCATTTACGATATGATCCCAAAGGACAGTTCCCTGGACCCACTGCTCCCTGGGTCATGCTAGACAAGGGTGTAGGCTCTACTGCCTGTCCTATTGGCCTGTCAGCATTCCTATGGAGCGATCATGGCAGTTACACACACACACACACACCTTCAGCCCTCACAAGGAGACACCTTACAATAGCATCCACCCAGGCATCAGCCAAACCCTGAAGGGATGACTTGGGAAAAGATGGAATATTTGGTCTGGTGGGCAAATTTAGGAAGAGGGGCAACCTATGATCCTTGAGGCCCAGCAAGCAGGAAACTGGCGAAGCAATACCCCGTTACAGGGAGAGAATCCTTCCCATACCTTCTTTTCCATCCAGGGCTTCACTGACGGCAGCTCCCATCAAAAGCACTTAGACACACAGACCGGGATGTGCCCTTCCAGAACATGAAATACATGACAGGTTCAAGTGCTGTCTAGGATTTGAAACAACAGCAGAGAAAGGAGGCTTATGTCATTATATCTTTCCCAGTGTCTTTTAGATGATTCGCCAAAAAGTGCATGGAAACACATTAGGTATGGATTTCCTTCCTAATTGGGTGGGTACCTAACATGCATCAGGCCATATACAATATTTTGTGGGTGTGTGCAAGCATGTATCATCTCATGTAACCTTCACAACAGTCCTGGGGGTAGACACCACCAGTCTTGTGCTTTTCACATTAAGGCAGCCATCACTCAAAGTCACACATGTCTGGGAAGCACCGGAAGTAGAGCCAGGTCCATCTTACCAAAGTTGATGCCCTTCTACCACCAACTCCACATCTTGAGCACAGTAAGAGACCCCCCCCCTGACAGCAGTTCCCAGGGGACTGTGTCTGTGTGGTTCTGTTAATGACAAGATTAACACTAACACCAGAAACGAACTTTGGGGGAGTATTCAGGAACCTGGAGGCCTATTATCTAAAAGCCTGACTTATTTTCATGATTTAAAAGAAAAATAAAAGAGAAAGAGTTCTCTCCCTACCCTTCCCCCTAAAACTCCCCAGAACATGAGACTCTGTCTGACCCCAAACCAGAAGTGGGAGTGCTTCTGGGGTCAGCTAGGATGCTGAACGGTGCAAGAGAGGAACCTTTATATTCTTCAGCAAAGGGAAAGTGTTTTCAGTTGACTCCAGCAAAGTGATCCTTCCCCTTAAAAAAACAATTAAGAGTGCCCCACGGCTACTACACACTGCCAAGAAGAAACACTGAACAAACACTCATCTGGGATTGCAAGCTGAGAGGTGGAGACATGGAGGTATGAAGTCAGAGGAAGTAAGACAACTGGGAGTGCTGGGGACAGGGGTGCCCTGGAGAACCCTGCTGGGCCTGAAGAGTTCAAGTTGAAACATTTCGAAAGCATTGCACTGTGCCACATACCAAACCAAACCCACCTGCAGGCCAGTCTTAGCCCACGGGGAGTTGCTGGTTCCTGGTTAGAGGCAGAGAGAGACGGGACCGAACAGACACAGCTAGCATAGGGTGAATATCCTGCACATGAAACAGAACATCCGTAAGGCTGGACTTGAGTGATCCTGGAGCATTCACAGAGGCACTATCAAGAACGTAGTGATTAGAAAATCCACTAAGAACGTGCAACCCCTGAGGCAGAGGCACAGAGCAAGACACTCACTGACTGGTAACAGGCAAACTTGAGCAGGACCATTCCTGCATCTTGGTTGAGGGTCCCCACAGTATCCTGAAGGGCCAGCAGGAGGCATCAGTCCTACTGAATCATCACTTGTTAATACGTTTAACAAAATTAATGGTTCCCTCTGACAGTTAAGTTCTGTCTTTGTCAATAAACCTCCCTGAAGTTCACTGTTGGAAGGACCCCTCCAGTATTTTTAGGCACTCCTTTGGGTAGACTCTAAGCAACCATTAGGTGAGACAGTGATACCCAGACATGCAGTCACTTCTACACAAAGATTTCTGAACACTACAGACTTTATTGTTGTTCAGTTGCTCAGTCATGTACGACTCTTTGCCACTCCATGGACTGCAGCATGCCAGCCTTCTCTGACCTTCACCATCTCCTGGAGCATGATCAAACTCATGTCCATTGAGTCAGTGATGCCATCCAGACTTATTTCAGAGTTATTACTCCTTTTCTAAGAAATAAGTTATTCACTTCATTCCACTGAGACACCCAAACTCATCAACCGAGTTTTATCAAAATTCCTGCAACAGTGAGATTAATATAAACTAAATGCTCAAAGCATAATCATCAAGGGAACACTTTTAAACTAGCCCCTTCTCTGACATTCCTACTTGCTTAAAACTATCCTAATTCTTGCTCACCATGTGAACAGCTGCTGTTTTCATTTTCTGAGAATCAGCTATATTCCATAATACAAGTTACACAATAAAAATCAGGCGCGGGGTCAAAGTGAGATCTTGTAGTTGATACAAATCTTGGAATTGGTTGACAACCTGCACCAATCACTGTTACTGTGCTGTGCTTAGTTACTCAGTCGTGTCCAACTCTTTGCGACCCCATAGACTGTAGCCCACCAGGCTTCTCTATTGATAGGATTCTCCAGACAAGAATACTGGAGTCACTTGCCATGCCCTCCTCCAGGGAATCTTCCCGACCTAGGGATTGAATCCAGGTCTCCCGCATTGCAGGTAGATTCTTCTGCTGTCTGAGACACCAGGGAAGCCCAATCACAGCTAAGCCCCTGACAAAGTAAATCTGTGTGTCAGGTCCATTGCCAATGAATAAGAGATCAACACCAATGGACCTATGCCCAGCCTTCTGAAAACTTGATGATACCTTCAAATATTTTTTGCAAAATTAACCGTCTTCATGACAGTGCTGAGAAAGTCAGTGTAAAGTGGAAGATATCAAACCTTTGAATCAGAAAAGTACACACTGAGTTATTTAATCTGCTCTTGGTTTTAAGAATTAGCATACAGCTGCCACTGTAACACAAATATTAATAAAAGATGAAAGACACATTCATAATTCTTGTCATTTTTAAAGACAGAACACCAATCAAATCTTTTAAAATATATATACTGTTTTTTAAATGTTGGCTTCTATTGTATCTGGAATCACTTTAAATCGCCTTTTCCTGATCCCAGCTACTCAAAGAGAAGGGGAAACACCTAGAAGCTGTCTCAAAGCCAACATTCCCATCCTGATTTTAGACGTTCAATGCTGATTTGAGTCTCAGCATTAGCACCAAATTGAGACATATATACATATATACTAAGCAAGGCCCTTAGCCTCTGAGTCTCATTTTCTTCTCCAAAAGGCGCAAAAACTGTAACCCTACTTGTTTATGCCACAGCATTTTAAAGTTTCTTTTTAAAAAAATGCATTTGGGTTTTGTCAACTCTTAAAAGACTACAGCAAAGTAATACACTCTGCTATGCAGTTTTTTTCCTGTTTTTTTTTTCAACCTGCAAACTTCCCAATCACCAAAATTTTCCATTAATCAAATTAGATATGATTTAAAGTACAACAGGGGCATTCAAACTTGGCCAACCATTAAAACCAGTCTAAGTGCTTATTAGGAATCTGTTTTCCTGGCCTCTTCCCAGGAGATTCTAATTCAGTCTGGGGCCTGGAAAAAAAAAAAAAAAAAAAACCTGCATTTTTCAAAATTCTCAAGTGATTTCATTGTTCTAGAACAGATCCTCCTCTCTTGACATTTCACACTTTGTGAAGCCCTATTTTCAGGACTTGGTAATTATCAACTGAAGGACTCAGAAAATGGAAGTGTCCTTATTTACACAAAATGCAGTAAGAATTAACCTTGAAAAAGTTATATACTAAGTCTCAAATGTGCCCAGACTGACCTTTAACCTACTTACTTCTCCAGATGTCACTCAGTTCAGTTGCTCAGTCGTGTCTGACTCTTTGCGACCCCATGAACTGCAGCACGCCAGGCCTCCCTGTCCATTACCAACTCCCGGAGTTCACTCAGACTCACGTCCATCGAGTCAGTGATGCCATCCAGACATCTCATTCTCTGTCGTACCCTTCTCCTCCTGACCCCAATCCCTCCCAGCATCAGAGTCTTTTCTAATGAGTCAACTCTTCGCATGAGGTGGCCAAAGTACTGGAATTTCAGCTTTAGCATCATTCCTTCCAAAGAACACCCAGGACTGATCTCTTTTAGAATGGACTGGATCTCCTTGCAGTCCAAGGGACTCTCAAGAGTCTTCTCCAGCACCACAGTTCAAAAGCATCAATTCTTCGGTGCTCAGCTTTCTTCACAGTCCAACTCTCATATCCATACATGACCACCGGACAAACCATAGCCTTGACTAGATGGACCTTTGTTGGCAAAGGAATGTCTCTGCTTTTCAATATGCTATCTAGGTTGGTCATAACTTTCCTTTCAAGGAGTAAGCGTCTTTTAATTTCATGGCTGCAATCACCATCTGCAGTGATTTTGGAGCCCAAAAAATAAAGTCTGACAGTTTCCACTGTTTTCCCATCTATTTCCCATGAGGCAATGGGACCCGATGCCATGATCTTCGTTTTCTGAATGTTGAGCTTTAAGCCAACTTTTTCACTCTCCTCTTTCACTTTCATCAAGAGGCTTTTTAGTTCCTCTTCACTTTCTGCCATAAGGGTGGTATCATCTGCATATATTGATATTTCTCCTGGCAATCTTGATTCCAGTTTGTGCTTCTTCCAGTCCAGCATTTCTCATGATGTACTCTGCATATAAGTTAAATAAGCAGGGTGACAATATACAGCCTTGATGTACTCCTTTTCCTATTTGGAACCAGTCTGTTGTTCCATGGCCAGTTCTAACTGTTGCTTCCTGACCTGCATATAGGTTTCTCAAGAGGCAGGTCAGGTGGTCTGGAATTCCCATCTCTTGAAGAATTTTCCACAGTTTATTGTGATGCAAATAGTCAAAGGCTTTGGCATAGTCAATAAAGCAGAAAGGTGTTTTTCTGGAACTCTCTTGCTTTTTCCATGATCCAGCGGATGTTGGCAATTTGATCTCTGGTTCCTCTGCCTTTTCTAAAACCAGTTTGAACATCTGGAAGTTCACGTATTGCTGAAGCCATGTCACTAGCATCTATTAAAACTCAACAAAAATGAGTTTCCACCACATTCATGAACAGAAGATTTTAGCTGAACCTAAATTTTCTGACTATGTTTTAGATAGGTCAGGTGTACAGTAAGAGTAATTTCCTAATAACCTATAGCTGGAATTGAATTATACCTAATTATATTTAGCAATGTATGAAACTGTTATATATTGCCAGATAGTACATTTGAATGTATATTAAACTATGCAACTGATCCTAATGTAGCTTAGAACAATATGAAACCCTGATGAAATGCACAGAACTCAGGATAGTCTTCATGATAAATTTAAAAGTTCTTGCTTAACAACTTACATTAAATCACTATAAATGGATGTAAATATGGTGTTCTACGGGCCCCTAGACAAAGAAGAAAGATTATGTCCAGCCAAATGGTAAGACAGCATCAAATATAGATGAACTTCACTCAATCAACAAAGATGTGTTCCTGATAAGGGAAGTGACATTAACAGTATGCAGACTTTGTCAACAAGGATGCTAGCACCTCCTCTGAACTTCAGTGCTTGGTAACAATCCTCCCCTCTACTAACACTCACTCACCCACCACACTCCCACCTTAGGTTTTTTTTTTTTATTTCCTGTCTCCTCTTCCCGAAACACAACCTCATGGTCCCTCCTTCCCTTCAGGTCAACAGCTCCAACACCAACCTAACTTGAACAGAACAGCACACACACAGTCCTCATCTCTGTCCCCTCACTCTGCCCTATTTTTTTCCAGAGCATTTACCACTTGGCATATTATGTTAATTTGTCTAGTTGTTTGTGTCTCTGCCCACACACCAAATTTTGACTTCTATAGGAATAAACTCAATGTCATTAGTAAGTACTGACCTACACACATGCATGCATACATATATCACATGTTATACATAAACACAGTGTGTGTCCAGAGAGAGTTCTCTTGATCCACCGGACCCAAGTGGTGATAATTTAGAAGTACAGCCCAATCCAGTATATTCTGTAACCCAAGTAAATTTACAGAGATAGCAACCGACTTTCTCCAAAACAATGTTAGAACTAAGTTGCCACTTAAGAAAATCAAAGGCAAAGAAAATCTCTGACATACACAAAGAATGTGTCTTCAATCCTAGACCACTAAGGCTCCCCTCGCCCACTCTCAGCCTCACGCAGGAAGTCATCTAGTGCTGAACAGAAATTTCAAACATCAGGGTGAAATCCTAATGCTGATGACAGTTTCAGGGGAGAAGAAACAGGTCTTCCTGCCTCTTCACCTGCCCACTGACACAGGCGTTATTGGGGAAAAAATCTACTAAAAGGGATGTCAATATAACTGGCCTGGCACACAGAACCTCTGCTGCCGTGTTCATTTGAAACAATAAGAGCAGAGAGCACTAGGGATGCTGGAAATGAAATTGAAGCACAATGAAACCAGACTCTGTAGCAATTAATTTTTCTATCAAAAAATTAAATCATTTCTGTTTTCCCCCAGATCTCAGCTCCACTGAGAGAATTCTGCATGAGTGTAATTCCAACTTAAAAAATATATACATTAAGCTTGAGAAAATGAAGATACGAGTCAGACTCTGTGTTTTGCATGAATCTTGACTTCAGATGAACATGCTGGTGGGTGAGTGTCACATAAGGTGAATCTGCGGATGCTTCCATCCATAGGCTTTTGAGCTATTTTTGCGGTTCAGCTTTAAGTGCTAACAGCTCTGACCACTTGCTCAGAAGTACTGTGACTGCCTTGTTCTGCTCAAATCAAGCAAAGGTTTAGCATCAAGCTGCCTATAGTAGCATCTCTAAAGTTAGAAACCACCATAAGCTTCTAGGTAGTTTGGGTGCCATTTCCTGACCTCCCTATTTTTATGAGAAAGGGCTTACAACAAAAACCCGCTGCAGAAGTACACCACACAGTAAAAATAATTAGAGAAAAAGGATACCAGTTTCAAAAAATGACTGAATTTTTCTGTTGTGTATATCACCTAATTGTCACCTAATGTCAGACCCAATAGAGCATACACAAAAGCTTGTCAGTTCCTTCTTCTTCAAATTATCACTAAAAGTGCTGGACTTCTGAAAGAAAGATTAAGGGGGAGATAATCTAGAAATTCTAGAGATAATTTGGCCTCAGGACCCTTTTCTAGTCTCAAAGGTTCTCTCTACTGTTATTTATCATGTTAGAAATTAAAATTGAGACTTTAAAAAATTTATTCATTTAAAACAATAACAAATCCATTGCATGTTTACATAAATAACATTTTTATGAAAAATAACTTTATCTTAAAAAAATTAAATGAGAAGAGTGGCATTGTTTTACAATTCTGCAAATCCCTTTAAAGTGTGACTCAGAGGCCAGTAGGATTCTTAGATCTGCTTCTGTATTCCATCTTCTACAATGCTGTTTTAGATGAAGTATATGAACAAAATCTAGCCTCGTACAGACAGTAGTGGAAAGAGTTCTTTTAAAGCTTTTTCAGGAGCTTCTTTGAGTCTATACCAAAACTTGACAACTGGTAGTTTAAGAGTTAGTTGCAATGTAGAATCTATATAATTGATGAGATTTTTATACTGTTACACTAAATCAATTAGTCTGTCTTAAGCTTTCAATGGGTCCTTGACTCATGCATGGTTTTGTACCACTTCGTATCGTCATTTTGAAAATGCAGGTTTACTGAGTTATGCAGATCTTCTTCCAAATGTTAACCTATTTTACAATAGTAAAAATAACCTCACAATTGTTAATAAACAACAAATTCATAAGAAAAGTCTTTTAAGTACTGTAAGCTGACAAGCTCACATGGTGAATATAAAATTTCCAAAATTCTACCCATGCCTTGCAGGGTCCAACTTTATCACCAGCATCATACTCAGCTTTTTGCTTGGAAATAACAAGCTCGTTTCCTTCATTTTTAAGAAAATACCTGACAAAATCCTGTCTCTCCATAACTACAGTTTGTCATTCTTTCAAGTAAAAATGGCATCCCATGGGGTGAAAAAAGTAGATCAATTATTCAAGTGTTCCTTCTTGAGACACAGTAGTATTGTAGTATGTAGCAGAGTGCCTTTTGCACTGTTGCTGTTCATTCCCTAAGTTATGTCCGACTCTTTACAACCCCATGGACTGCAGCACACCAGGGCTTCCCTTTCCTTCACTATCCCCAGAGTTTGCTCAAACTCAAGTCCATTGAGTCAGTGATGCTATCGAACCATCTCATCCTCTGCCACCCTCTTCTCCTTTGACTTTAATCTTTCTGAGCAACAGCATCTTTTCCAGTGATTCGGCTCTTCACATCAGGTGACCAAAGTATTGGAGCTTTAGATGCAGCATCAGTCCTTCCAATGAATAATCAGAGTTGAATATTCTGGAACTCCCAGAGATCTGCAGGACCACACTTTGGAAACCATTTAAATGTTTATCATCAATAGTCAATGAAAGTAAGAGAAGCAGTCAGGATGAAGCCAACAATGGTTGAGATATAACTAGGCAAATATAGCTATCATATGCTAACTGAACTCATTTGACTTATAATTTTTCCAAGTTCTAGTTTAATGCTTTCATTAAGAGAACCTACTGATGATGATGGTAAAACTCAGCAAATCTCAAGCTCAGTCTTCCCAGAGTTCTCTGATCTATACCTGGTATTTAAGAAGGCGGTACCTTTCCCAGAATACTGTCAACCTTTAGGTGTAAGAAGGGGGAGTCCAAAGAAAGTCTCGCAAAAGAACATTATCCCCAAAGAAAACGAAACTCTGTGAAGGTTGGGATTATATCACCTATAGGACAGTTTTTATCCAAGGCAGAATAAAGAGAAAACATGGAAACACCTCCCAGATGGCCTAGAAAGATCTTGGACCTCAGCATCCCAGTCTGAGCTTGTGTCTGGGCTCTGGCATTATTCAGGAGACCAAGGAGACCAAACAACTCAGCATCCCTGAGCTGGATTCACCACTTGCATACTGAGGATTACATCAGCCTTAGAAGTTTGTTGTGAGGAGCAAATGAAATAATATGCATGATGGCATAAACATATAGAGGGCAACTATTAGGAGGGTAAGAGCCTATCTTGCTACTGGAAGAAAATGAAACAAGAGCTGCTATTGCTCCTTGCTCAGTTTCAGGCTGAGCACAGCATCTGGTCCTCAGAAGGAGCTCAAAAAATGAGCCTGCTCTCATGGGAAAGAAGATCAGGTCAACATCAACATGGACAGTTTAGTTTCAATTCTTTAAAAAGATCATTTCTTTTTCCAGTTTTCCTTCTCTCCCTATTGCCTCAATGCCTCTTTGTTACCCTCCAGCCCTGTCTCCAGCCCGGCAGTCATTTCCAGTGGGAGCCACAGAACTGCTTGGACCACCAGGAGAACCAAAGTAGCCACTCATCCCTTAGGTCGAATGTACAGAAAGAATACATATTTTTTTTAAAAGTTAACTTTAAAAAGATATATCAACAATATGTCACCAGGCTTGAAACATGAGAAAGGAATACTGAAAACTGCCATCAGACATGACTTTTTCCCCCTTTAAAAATAACACACAGAGAGTGTGAGAAACTCTGAGTTGCAGCCTTCAAGCAGTTAACACATGTTTCATCTGCCTTGGTGCATGTGGCCATGATGATTTAGCAGAGAGCATAATTACGTGTAAACCAGTGGTTTGGCACAGGAAATCTGAGCGAAAATGATTCAGAAAGATCAGAATTTTACTCAATCTTATAGTGCGCTCCCTTAGAAGAAAGAATACTTTTGGCAGATACCAAAATTCCGGCACTTTCCATCCTCTCCCCAGGGAAATGAGTATTAGCTCTAAGTAACATAATAAGTCTGAAAGAAGGGGGCAATTCAAAGCTTCAGTGAAGCACTCTCGATGAGCTTCAAATCCACAAATGACAGGTTCTTTATCAGACTGTATTTTTGTTTATCTTTTAAGAAATCACTTTTTCCTCCAAACCGGTACAGATTACCCTCAAATTTGCTTGGGGAACTTTGGGGGAAAGACAAGTCCACAAGATTCGTCTACCATTAATTCTTTTGCTTCACATCCTTCTTTAAGAAAACTATCTTAAAATGAAACTTTCTAAGGGCAAAGTGTTATGTAATTGTTAATAGATGACTTACCTGTCATTCGTTATGAGTAAGAACTTTACAACAGAACGAAAGATTTGTCTTACTCATTTCTTCCTACCTGCAGTTTTTGACTCACAGCTTAGTATTTATTTAGAATCTTTAAAAATATTTCTGAAGTACTCTAGTCATTTAAATTTTTAACTCTTTCTCTTCGTCATACAAATTAGGAATTAAGGATAAAATGTATACAGATAAAAAAACACCAGCTTTATTATAAATGAGAATAGATATCATGTGTTCAAAGTTAAAGCATCATTTGGCTGTTGCAGAGGCAACCCACATACCATTTTTTTGTTTAGGAAATAGGTATTTTAAATGTGTAATTTTGATTTCTTATTAAGGAGAATTTCACGCACATGAAAAAGTAGTCAAACTTATAAACCTACAGGTAACTGTCATCTAGCTTCAAGAGGCAACCTGTGGCCAACCTGGTTTTACCTGTACTTACCTGTACCCTCTCTCCCCTTCTCCCACCTCTGGAATATTCTGAAGTATACCTCAGATATCATTTTATCAGTAAACATTTCAGTATGTATCACTCATAGATGCTCTGTTTTAAACAACCAAAATGCCACAATCACAGCTAAATAAGGTTAATAATTCTTTATTATGATGATGTATACAGTCATACATTTTCCCAGTTGTATCTTGGGAGTTAGTTTTGCAATTCTTCCTTGATATGTTTCACATGTTGAAGGTGGTTAATATGTTTCTCATTTATTATTTTGGTTTTCTCTCCATTTTTCCTTTTTCTTCCAATTTTTCATCTTTTGCTATTTTTGGTTTTCCCTCCTCTTTTCTTTTTCTCTTCCAATTTTTAGTCAAAGGAAGCAAGTCTCTTGTCTTATCAAATGTTTCCACATTTTGAATTTTGCTGATTGTACCTCATGGTGTCATTTTAAATGTGTCCCTATCCCCCTATTTCCTCCACAGTGGTGGTTAGATGTGGAAGCCTGACCAGATCCAGGCTTGATTTTTTGGCAAGACTACTTCACAAATGGGATGGTGTACTCCCATGAGGAAACACACGTCATCTGGTTCTCACTCTGTGGG
This sequence comes from Nanger dama, assembly GCA_917880005.1. Lineage (NCBI taxonomy): Eukaryota > Metazoa > Chordata > Mammalia > Artiodactyla > Bovidae > Nanger > Nanger dama. The sequence continues at coordinate 30,185,002 of CAKJTW010000003.1, forward strand.
CCAATCATTGAAGTATGAGATACTCTGAATTCAAGCAAACTTCACCTACATAAACTACATTATCTTCAAATCTTACACTCTATTTCTTAATAGCATTACAGTGCAGCAACATCTTTTTGATTTGCTGAGGGGATGCCACTATTTTAACAATTTCTTTTGTTGCTTCTCTTTCAAAGTGACGAGTTTAGTTCCATGCATTTTCATCAATACTTCAAACCTTCTGTTTTTTTGGCCACTCCACTCTTCCAGGTAAGAACTAGTCCAGCATAGTGACCATCAAACAGAGCCATAGTGACAGCATCTAGAGGCTGCATTAAAAGTCAGGTTTCTTTCATCACTTTAATAAAATTTCAGCTTCATTAGGTGGCCGATCCAGTGGTTAGCTCCAGAAAGGTTTAGCCAGAGTGAAATAAAGAATGACATGAGACAGCCCTTTCAAAACAATAAGTCCGTTCAACTGGGTCTTGGCAGCAGTGCTGAGGGGAATTCTATATCTGATCAAGAGTGATAACACCTTTCTTAATATGAACAATGGTGACGGGTTTTTGATCCAGTTGACAATGTTATGCTTTCAGCTCTGTGACACATCTCCACGAAGAGTTTTTCTTGCTCCATCTCAGTTTAATGTTGGGTTTTGAAGCAGGCTCATCCTCTCATCTCAGCATTAAACATAAATCTATAGACAGCACACTTCATGATCAAATTGTGAAGCTACTGCTGTTAACACCAATTTATGCATAGTTTTTTCTTAAAGTCTTTTATTTTCTGTCCTTTCTCCAAACTTCATTAGCAAACATTTTGATGTCAATTTGGAAGATGTTCTACCATCTGGCAAAACAGTCCCTAACATGCAGTAAGCACTCAAATATTACTGAATAAGTAATAAATATACTAACAAAATGAGTATTCATTGAGTAAACCTTCAACAGAGTTTGGGTTAAGTTTGACAAATTATAATCTGTGAGCCAGATTCTTAATTATTGGTGTTTCACAGAGTTCTGCTCTTAGTCAACCCTGGTTTTCTAAATCTTCTCAGTGGGTCCCAGCCTCCAGACTGGTTCCCACTGGCAGCCAGAGCTACATCTCACGCCTAGATCCCTTAGCAAACTCTAGACTCATTGCTACTAGGCATCTCCTCTTGGGTTTCCCACAAAGGTCTCAGACTCCACCTGCTCAAAGCTGAATTCATCACTTTCTACTGCTATGTTTCTAGTCTGGCGAATGACTGCACAACATCCTCTGAGCATCACCGGAGTCTCATTCTTCTTCATCCCTGACACCCCATGAATTGCCAATTCCTGTTGGTTTCAAAGCATACATATTTCTCATAGCTGTCCCCCACTCTTCATTTATCCCCACAGAGTCTAACTTAACTCCAGTTCCAGTAATCTCTCTCTTAGAAAACTTTAATTGTCTCTTACTAGCTATCTATACCCATCTCCTCTTATGATCTTAATAGCCTCCTGCCGCCAGCCCCATGTACCTATGGCTACCAAGGAAGAATTTCCTATTCCTTAAACCCTTCACTGGCACCCCATCATGTCTGTGAGCCTAGAAGTAGTGTAACCATGCAGTTTATCCTCTAACCTGGGATCCTCATGAGACTGCAAGGTGATGCTGGTTTACACTGGTACCACAGACAAACTCAGACGGTCCTGGGCAAATCTATGCATGCCTGCGGGCTCCGTTGTTCATCTGTGTCTGCCTCTTTTCGATCCCATGGACTGTAGCCCGCCAGGCTCCTCTATCCATGGGATTTCCCAGGTAAGAATACTGGAGTGGGCTGCCATTTCCTTCTCCAGGGGATCTTCCCAATTGAGGGTTTGAACCCACATCTCCTGCATTGGCGGGCAGACTCTTTACCACTGAGCCATGTGCATGAGGCCCTCCCTCAAGCCTCTGCTGCACTTTCGGCCACACTCCCTCTCACTCAGCACCCCTCTCACTATGTTCAGTCTATGGAACTCTTCACTGCTCTCTCACCCCTATACCTGTGAACACACCATCTGCCCCTCTTGAACTTTCTCCTCTGCCAGCAATATTTCTGTTGATTGTTCCACCATGCTCCTCCCCAGTGGAGCTTCCTCTAAAATCTCCTGGCTGATCTGATCACATGTTCCTGCCAGCCAGCACCATGCCTTGGACTTATTCCTGTGCTGGGCCCTGGGCCCCCACACTGTACACATAGGCTGCATCCGCCCACAGCAGATGAGCTCGTTCCAGTGTCTGTATCTTGTTCATCTTTATATCCCCAGCATCTGTGATGAGATCACAGGTCTGTACTCGCTCATGTCATTTCTCATGTCATGTCTTATATTTAATAAAAACTCTTTTGCCTTAGCTGCAAATTCAGCACCATTATCGAAAGATGAGAAGATGAGACAGGATGATATAAGGACTAGTCAGCAGCTCCTAATGCCAGTCTGGTATATCACAGACCATACCTCCATTTAAGCAATTGCTTTTTAAAGGAGAGCCTTGGGATTAGAGCATCTCGGTTAACGGCAGAACCCCTAGAGCAGGCCATGAAAGGGAAACAGGCATGGCGATAAGCCAACATCACATTAGAAAGTGTCCTCTAAATTCTTGAGGCTTCTAGTATAAAAGAAAAACTGAGGCTTCTAGTATAAAAGAGAAACAGTATCAAAATAAAATACACCTGCTGAGTATACACGGGTGCCACACAGGGGTGGGGAGAATGACAGGAATCTTGCTGCCATGACAACAGGAACATGGAGATGTGTCTTCATAGAACACTCTACACTTTCCTACACATTCTGTCATCTGACCTTCAAAATAACCCTGTGAGACAGATCAGATGTACACTGAGGCTCAACCAAGCTTTCTTTCTTTTTGAACTTCACTTTTATTTTATATTAGAGGACAGTTGACTTACAATGTTTTGTTAGTTTCTGCTGCACAGCAAAGTGATTCAGTTATACATGTATCTATTCTTTTTTCAGATTCTTTTCACATACGGGTTATTACAGAATATTGAGTAGAGTTCCCTATGCTATAGGTCCTTGTTATCTATTTTAAATATAGTAGTGTGGATATGTTAATCCCAACCTCCTAATTTATCCTTCCCCCACCTTTGCTTTCCCCTTTGGTAACTATGAATTTATTTTCTGAATCTGTGATTTTCTGTTTTGTAAATAAGCTCATTTGTAGCATTTTAAAGATTTCACATATAAATGATATCATATGATATTTGTCTTTCTCTGCCTGATTTACTTCACTTAGTGTGATAATCTCTAGGTCCATCCATGTTGCTACAAATGGCATCACTTCATTCTTTCATCAACCAACATGTCTTGAGCCTTGACAATCTCTCTGGGATCCCAGGCCAACGCCCCCTTCACAGCCTGAGCCACACCAGGCAAGCCTGACCTCACCCTGCTTCTTTACGTAAAGCCCTCGAGCACCCGGGGTGGGAGCTAGAGCTCCAAATGTTCTACCAGCTGACCTGTCACCTGACAGCCAGAGATGACCTAGGGTGGCTGACAGGAGAGAGGCCAACCAGGGACATTCTCACAGAGCCAGGTCCATGTGCTGCCACAGCCGAGGCAGGAGTGTGGGGGCTGGGGAGCTCCGTTCCTTCCTTGCGTAACACGCACAGACACAGCCATCACATTCTCTGCATCTGACAAGGAAGCTGTGCCCTAAGGCTGCAGCAACGTGCCAGCTCAAGCTGAGCCCCAGCCTAGGAGCTAAACTGACAAGATAAGGCTCCCACAGACAGGGAGATCAGCTCTGAGCTTCTAAAATACAGCCCACACAGTGATGCTACAGATCCTGAAACTTGAACATCAAAAATCTCCTTCTCATGGGTAAAACAGCCCTTTAAACATCATTTAAAAATACACAGGCACACCTAAAAGGGGCAGAATGCTAAGATATCAATCACTATCACTATAGTATGAATTAGCCCATGAATTCCCTGTCTTCCTTAATAGCAAGTGTTCCTGGAGAGAGGAGATCACTGAGCACCTTTCTGGAGTAAGAGGCATTTGAAGACAGAGAACAGGAAGGACTAATTTAAAGGGAGATGGAATTACCCAAGATGAACTTGGCCTGCCTCGCCATTTTACCCAGGGTCACCTCTGAAAGGAATATTATTGCAATGGCCTAGTAAGAACTCACCCCGAGTAACATCTGACATTCTTTTATCACTATAACTAATAAATTAATACTATGAGAATATTGAGGACTATTCCAGCACCATTGTTCTGATGTTTCTAGTGTACAATTAAGGAAGATAGAAATGTAATAAAATTTATTCTTAGAGAGCCAGCATAACTCTAAAAAGAGATGTCATGTAACAACAACAGCACCATCAGACCTGGTCTAACACACACGGCCTTACTCCTCTGGCCCCTTGCAACTTACTACAGCATATCCGGGTAGTTCAGCATATTCAGAATCTTATCCACTCCTCATTCATGCCTCTACACTCACTGCTGGGTTTGTCTATACCATGGTTGTACCCACTTTCCATGTGCTGTAAGAATGTTCTATCACCAATGTTCTGTAATATTACATTATATTTTATTTGACTGAGTTATGAGCAGATTCATTTTTTCTCATGAATCCTGTTGGTTTAAAATGCCAAGCAAAACCAAAAGACTTGTGAGCAGGCAGAAGACTCCTAAACTACAATTTGGACAGTTTTTTCATGTTCAAGTAACCCAAGTTTCTGCTAATTTCAATATCAGAGCAAAAGGATAAGATGCAACAATTGAGACAGGTTGGAAAATATTAACCTTAAGATAATTTGCCCACATGAAGGAGAAGGGTTGAATGGATAAGAGAAAATCATTTCTCAAAGGTGTCACCAATTTGCAAAATGCCAACACCAAACAGACAAACCATAAAGCCACACGTCTACAGAACTTTGCAAGGATTTTAGTAATGGTAGAATAGCTTGCAAAGGACTTACCCTGCCAACAAAAACAATGAAATATTTAGAGATATATTCCAAAACAATTAATTGGAAACACTGGAAAGCCACTAGAAAAGGGACAAAAATTGCAAGGAATTTGATGTGCAAATTAATACCACAAGTTATCACTCCATAGCCACCAGCATGTCTATAATTAAAGAGAATTACCACATCAAACGTTGATGAGGACACGGAGTAATTAGAACTCTCATACATTGCTGGTGGGAATATAAGAATACAACCACTTTGGAAAATCATGTGAGTTTCTTATAAACATGTATCTACTGTGTTATTCAGCAATTCCACTGCTAAGCATTTACCCAAGAGAAATCAAGGTGTAATTTATGTACAAGAATATTTATGGAAGCATTCTTCATAATAACCCCAAACAGGGAAAACTCCAAAATGTCCATCAGGACAAGAATGAGCAAACAAAATTATGCTACATTTATAGAATGGAATATTCAACAATAAAAAAGAATAGAATACTAATATACACAATGACATGAATAGATCTCACAGAAATTATGCTGAGCAAAATAAATCAGACACAGAAGAGAACATGTTATATAGTTCCATTTATATGAACTTCCAGAATAGACAAAACTAAACTACAGTGAAAAAACAAACCAAAATATTGCATTTACTATCTCTGGCAGCAGGAGATTAACTAGGAAAGGACACAGGGAACTTTCAGAAGGATGGAAATGTTATGTCTTGGATTGCAGTGCTAGTTACATGGTTGTACGCATTTGTCAAAATAAAATTCTTCAGTTCTGAACTATTCAATTCACTGTATATAAACTTTACCTCAATTAAAAATATAGGAAAGTGGGAGGTGAGGGTAGTGTCAGGAGAAGAGGAAAAGAATCACTCGAAGGACAGGATGAGATAAAGATTGTAAGGAAGCGAATATGATCTTTCAATTTTTAATACATTAAGAGGCAAACTAAAGGTTTGGCCCAAAGCCAAAAATTTAAGTACAGTTTAATAGACATGAACCAAAAATGGCAAGAACTTCCTGAACTAAGAAGATGATGAATAAAAAGCAAAACACAAGATTGCCAGAATTAGCAAATATATTTGCTCTGGCAACTAAAACCAATAGACCATTGGCAATAAAATACCAACCAGCCTAATTTAAACAGTTAATTTTTTAAAGTATCTTTTATAAAATATTTTTATAATTTCTATGATAGAAATTCCTATTGCGTATGAACTCAGTAGTACACAAATACCAGAAACCACTCCAAATACATTCTTACCTTCAGTGAAACTCCCTGTTAGAGTTATTACGACAAACACTTTCCCTTCTGGCTCCAGATCCACCTAGAAAGAGAGGGGAAAATATGTTATATTCTAATTTTGAAGTATTCTTTTGGTGGATCTCAAAAATTCTTTAGAGAGAGGCCTCAATGTGCAAATCACAGTCACAGATCAGATCTAAGTCTTTCACTGAACAGTAGATGGGCAAGAAACAAGTAACAGTGAAAGAAGTTGTAAAGGATGAAAAACAGATCTGAAAGACACTTTCCTTGCAATGCTTCCCCTCTCTTGAAATTTTTCCTCTTCCATTTTGGCTCTTTGAGATATTGATAAGCATTCATACACAAGGTCACCATTTCTGAAACACCCCTAACTGATGTGCATGCAGCATTTGTAAGAACAATATTTTGCTAAACCACGTGGCAAGTATATGAAGCAGAGAAATAATGGCAACACAAAGGCTATGAGCCAATGTGGTCTGGTCAGCTGCACACATGTAGTTTGGGGAAGTACAGAGCTTGACTGAAAGAGTGCTGTCTCTGGCTATACCATTTCCACTTGAGTGCAGTTCATCTTCAGGAAGCCAGGAGAGGCAGGACATGTGCTGTGCATTCCCTGCTCTCAGCTGTTCACACGGACATCAAGGTTCCTTTCTGTTCTCACCTATGAGCTGAGAAAACAAGATGGACATCCTGCCAATGAGGCAGCTGGACGTCTTCTTACTAGATCCCGTCCTCTGAAAACATGTCCATCTCCCCAAAAGCCTTCACCCAGGATGGCCCCAGGACAGGGCAGTGCCGTCCATGTCTGCTCTGCCCACATGGGCCTAGGTAGGCAGGCTCTGCCCTCTTCATGCCAACCTTGAACTACCCATGAACACCTCTAAGCCATGGATTCTGATACATAAATTTACACAAATACATAAATTTACAATATTTTAATTGTAATTAAATACATAAATTTACAATTGTCCTTAAATGTTTGTTGGCCAAGCCCAAATGAACTTCTTGGCCAACCCAATAAAGGCCTCATCAAGTTTAGCCCAGGACTTCAGTCCTGCCTTTGACCTGAAGACAGAAAGGTCTGGAGAAGTTGACTATAGAATATTAAATTTAAATGAGCTGCAAACCATCTGGTACAGTGTTCAAACTAGACCAGAACATGGACTCCAGTCTGATCGGCACAGTGGCTCTGGGCAAGGTCTTAACCATCCTGTTTCACTGCTCACATCTCCAAGTCCATGATGTCATTACTCAGCATTTCTGACATTGCTCCCATGAGACAACCTCAAAGAACTTTGACAGTACTTTTACTGCCTGTACTATACCAACAGGTAACCCACAACTGAAGGGGAAAAAATGCACTGACCATACACTAGCTCACTGCCACCTGTCTTTAAACACTACACCCTGCTTTTACTTTTTCAAAAGTACTGACAAACAATACAAAACTGTTTTTTTTTTTAATTACAATACTGTATTTGTTTTGCCACTGTTTTGTACTGACTCAGAAAGCTTCATCTACGTAAGAGCTGATTCTTATAAACTCTGCCTTTCTCTGCCTTCAGTCTACTACTATCAACATAGTCACCGCACTGTAATTCACCTCACTGTTCAAACCAGCTTCTTGCATCACGACTACTGCTAACTTAACAATATCCCCTTAACTACCTTAACACCACTTGTGAACCCTTATAGAATAGCTCTGAAAATAGAACTCTCTGGAGAGATGACTAAACAGGATGTCAGTCTCTAATTGTCTCCACTCTCTGCCTTGACTTGTTTCAAGTCAAAAATATTTTTAAAAGCCACTCCCTCATCTTCAATATAAAATCCTGTCAGAGCCACACACATGCACACACACTGACCTCACATCATCAACTGCTGCTGGCACATAAGGAGCTGCTGCCAGCCCCCAGACAGACAGACTGCCAGGCCACCTCTGGGACACAACACGTGAACTCCCTCCAACACTGCCTGATGGCCTACAAAGAAGGTCCTTCCACCCCATGGGTCAGGAGCTGCTCTGCCAGACAGCAGGAGATTCCAGCACAGAGAACCAGGAGCCCTCAGTGCAACAGGTTTGATCCTCAATTTTGACCCAAGCCACCACTGTGGTGGAAAAGCCAGACTCAAATACCATCTGAAAACCGAGTTCATCTAAGACCTCTGACCTTAGAACAAGATTTTACCAACTGCAGGTCGAGACTCATAAGTGAGACATGAAAATCATGTGATGAGTTTCATATAACAGAGATTTTTAAATGGAACAGAAAACATGAACAAACCAAATATGAAGGAAAAGTACTATGTCATGAAAACTGTTTGCAGTTCTGTATGCATAATTAAGGGCATACTCGGCTTTACGGTAAAAATGTATTCCTTACTGTGTTACAGAGAAACAGTTTGACAATGTGGCCTTAGAGGTTAACTGCTCCATCTACACAGTGCAATGGCTTGGCATCTATTCATGGTGGCTGTTCAGACACTTTTAGTGACAGCCAACTGATACCTCTGCAGCTGACCTCTTTCATTCCTGTCCCCCAGGGTAATCGTTCTCTGTATCAAATAGCTTCCATTGGTGGAAATGCAGTGACCAATAGCTTCCATTCACCAACCCTAGTTTTGTGCTCTATAGCTGTAGCACATATTTTAGCTCTCGGCAGAATATCCACGCCAGCTCCTGGCAACAGCACTTCAGCTTTGAGAACCACCCTGCCCTCACATTAGTCCATGGCTCAGCTGTGATTCTATCCCTGCTTCAGAGTGGACATGTGACCCAAGTTTGCCAAGCAGAGCACTGAACTCCCTCAGTCACAATGACTGGCCTGAAACCGACATATGCCCTATATCGCCATCTGAGTACTTGCCACTCCCTACCCTTAGTCACTGGTGCAGCTTTGCGCAACAGAATGCAAATAGGTTCAATCAGGAATCCTGGATCTATAGGGAGCAATACAATCTCACTCCAGCTGAACTTCAATCTGGAAGGACAGAAACTTGGGAATGTCTGGCACCATTTTGTGACCCTGGGCTGCAGAATGAAGCCAATAAAGAAGGGAGAACTGAGAAAGAAAGAGACCAGGTCTTGACGTCATTCAAAGCCTCAGATCAAGCCCTGCTTTATTCTTCTGGATTTCTCAGTTATTTGAGCCCATACATTCTTCTTCCTTTAGCCAGTTTGAGTAAGTTCTTTTTTTAATCACTTGCACCCAAAAAGTTTTATCCAAATTGGCAGCCTAAGAGAATAAGTCATATTTTTAATAAAGTCAATTATCACCTCCCCTGTACACTGTCTAACACCTATGCCATCCCCCTACAATCTGTTTCCCTGTCTTCCCAACACTGAAACAATTCCTGTAACCCATGTGCACACCTGATGGTCAGATCCAAAGATGTGTCTGTCTTTCCTTCATCTGACTTCTCTGCAGTATCTGATGCTCTGGCCAGCTTCCTCTTTCATGAATCTCTCTATAAACCCTGCAGCTCCTAAGTCCTCTTTTCCTCCCATTGGAATATTCAGACTCGTGATTTCAAAACCCCCTGAGAATCTTTTGGAGTAGGAGAAAACGCAAACACATCAAAACCTCCAAAAGGGTATGGTCACTTACCTAAGTCTCAAGCACAGACTTTACTTCCAAACCTATCTATGCACCTTTTCTGAGTCTCTATCTCTACGTCTCATTGAGACAAGTCCCTTTAATTCAACATGTCCAGAGTACAAAGTCTTATCTTGTACCCACTGACTGACTCCCTCATTCCTGATTCCACGTTTTCCCAGCAGCCCACACTCCTCACCATGTGCATGTAATCCTACCACTTAACTCCAAGTCCACTTTCTGAGAATCTTCTCAGCCCACCCCTTCCTCTCCACCTCCTGCTCTGCCTCACCTAGCCTCCTGCAGAACCGGCCTCCTAGCTGGTTTCTGTCTCCAGACTCATTGTCCTCCAGCTGTTACCACTGACATTTCAAAAGTGAAATTCTGACTTTCTAACTTAAAACCCTTCTATGTGTCCTCTCTCTTCTCTGATAACAGCCAAACTCCTCAGCAGGGCACACAGCCCTGCATGCTGCGTCCTCACCATCCCAAACACGCACAGCCCATATCTCAGCCTCTTTCTGTAGACTCTGCAGGGAGGCATGTTATTTCATTTATAAGCTGAGAGATCTACAAAACGGATTCTGGGTCAGACAGCATAATGGAAAATGTGGTCAAAATGGTGGAAAATACCCATAACCTGTCTGAAGCTTACTGCCTAGTGATTTGGGGCATGTGGCCTTCTTATCTAGAAAATCCTTCTCTTTGTAAACTGTCAAACTCCTATTTGTCCATCGAGAGTCAACTCAAAACTCATTTTTTACAGGAAGACCTTCTGAGACCACTTTTGTTTCATTTATTTTTATTATTACTTTTTAAGGATGGCTTTATTACCTTGCCAGGCAAAGAGGGGCGCATCAGGCTTTTTTATAAGGGAGTGGGATTGATTTTCTTATGGCTGTGCTGAGTCTTCTTTGCTGCTCACAGGCTTCTCATTGAGGTAGCTTTTCATTAAAGAGCATGGGTTCTAGAGCACACGGGCTCAGGCGCTGCAGTCCGAAGGCTGAGCCGCTCTGAGCCATGTGGGATCTTCCCGGACCAGGGACAGAACCTGTGTTCCCTGCATTGTAAGGCAGATTCTTAACCACTAGACCACCACAGAAGTCTCAAGACCTCTTTTAGACAAGTGGACAACTCTACACCATTACAGAGACCATTGCTGGACCCACTTATTGTTATAGTCATTATGCCCTGGTCACTTAGGACACTGCCTTGCACATAAGAGGACTGAATGGTTTTGTGAGTAAATTAACAAACCAACAAGGATATTCCAAATAGTTTCACATAGAATATGGTTTTCTCCTCCTTTACCATTCTGATAAGTTTCCTCCAGATAAGCTCCAATTTCTCCACACCCCCATGAAAGAGTGAACATCAGCCCACAGGTGCAACCAAACCTTAACAGGATAAAGCAAGGTTATCACAAACCTTGATGTCAACACTGACAGTGCCCTTTAGTGATGCAGCTATAGACTTCATGAACACTTTGGAGAAAATCCAGTGATCCAACCTGAGTTTGTCATCAACTAAAACCTTTGCATCTTTTCTACCTGCTGTAAGGCTCTGCTTCTCACATCCTAAACACTGATTAGGCCCCAAATCCTAAGCTTTGCATTTTTCTACAGAATTTCAGCTCACTTCTGTGGGTCCCAAGGCTCACTGAATCCCAAATCCAGTCATTCAGTCACTCGGCTCGTCAGCCTCATGGCCTTCCAAATCAGGGCCTGGGTTACCTTGTCATCATCTATGGCCCTTACAGAATGTCCACTATAACAGGGCTGAGGTCAGAGTGCCCAGGAGGTCCCACTTACAAAGTCAGACCTTGAGCATTCTTTCTGCAACAGTCCTTCAGGGAGAAGAGAATAAACTAAGCCCTCTTTCCTATAACCACTTCTATTAGTGAGGAGGGCAACTCCGGAGTCCTTGTTGAAATTCAGAAAACAATGGCCTTCAAAATGTGGCATTCTTACGAACCCATATAGGATATTCCTATACACAGTACTGAACTTCAACTCACACACTGTAGCTTATACAAAAATTAACTCAAAATGGATTACAGACCTAAATATAAAGTCTAAAACTTTAATACTTCAAGAAAAATACATCAGAGAAAATCTTTGGGACCTTGGGTTAGGCAAATATTTCTTAGATATAAGACCAAAGTGCAACCCATTAAAACACAAAATGATAAACTGGACTTCATCTAAATGAAAATGTCTGCTCTTTGAAAGATACTTTCAAGAGAATGAAAGACAAGCTACAGATCAGGAGAAAATATATGTAACTTTTTCTCATAAAATAAAGAACTCGCTTAACTCTGTTTTAAAACAACAACAAAAAAACCCTAATTTTTAAAAAATGAGCTTCATCACTTAATTTTACCAAAGAAGACATATATAAAGATGGCAAATAGGTACATAAAGACAAGATCAACGTAATTAGTTATTCAGTTCAGTTGCTCAGTCGTGTCCAACTCTTTGCAATCCCATGAATCACAGCATGCCAGGCCTCCCTGTCCATCACCATCTCCCGGAGTTCGCTCAAACTCACATCCATCAGGTTGGTGATGCTATCCAGCCATCTCATCCTCGGTAGTCCCCTTTTCCTCTGCCCCCAATCCCTCCCAGCATCAGAGTCAACTTTTCCAATGAGTCAACACTTCATATGAGGTGGCCAAAGTACTGGAGTTTCAGCTTTAGCATCGTTCCTTCCAAAGAACATCCAGGGCTGATCTCCTTTAGAATGAACTGGCTGGATCTCCTTGCAGTCCAAGGGTCTCTCAAGAGTCTTCTCCAACACCACAGTTCAAAAGCATCAATTCTTCGGTGCTCAGCTTTCTTCACAGTCCAACTTATGCATCCATACATGACCACTGGAAAAACCATAGCCTTGACTAGATGGACCTTTGTTGGCAAAGTAATGTCTTTGCTTTTCAATATGCTATCTAGGTTGGTCATAACTTTTCTTCCAAGGAGTCATTAGAGAAATGTAAATTAAAACCAAAATGCAAAAACAATGCATACCTATTAGGAGGTTTAACATTAAAAAGTCTGATGATACTAAATGGAAGAATGTGGGACAATTGGAATTCTCATATGCTGTTGATGGGATTGTAAAATGGTACCATCACTTTGGAATCAGTTTGATATTTTCTTAAAAGTTACACATACATCTCCCATTTGATCCAGTCATTTGACTTGTATTTAGGGAAGAATAATGCAAGCATATATTCAAAGGTATGTATGCAAATGTTCACAAGGGCTTTTTAAAAAATACAATATAGCCATACAATAGAATGTGTATTAGTTGCTCAGTTGTGTCTGACTCTTTGCAACCCTACGGATTACAGCCTGCCAGGTTCCTCTGTCCATGGAATTCTCTAGGCAAGAATACTGGAGTGGGTAGCCATTCCCTTCTCCAGGGGACCCTCCCAACCCAGGGATCGAACCTGGGTCTCCAGCACTGCATGCAGATTCTTTACCACTGAGCCACCTAGGAAGCCCCAAGAATAAAAAGAATAATCTATTGATATATGCAGCAAAATGTAAGAATAGTAAATGAAAGAAGCCAAACACAAAAGAGAATATTCTGCCTAGAAAAGCAAGACAACACATAGTTTTACATGGCTATAAACATATAGCTTCTATATTGGCAGAAAACATATCCGTGGTTGCCTGGGGATGGATAAGGGAAATAGAACAAGTGGTAGAAAGGGATTAAAAGTGGGCAGGAGAGCATCAAGGCTATTAAATGGAGAAAGAATACTCTTTTTAACAAATGGTGCTGTGACAACTGAATTCCTCACACCATATGTAAATACGAAATCAAAATGGATCACAGCCCTAAAACTAAGAGTTATAGCTATAAAACTCTTAGAAGAAAACAAGAATAAATTTTCCTGACTTAGGGTTAGGCAATGGTTTCTTAGGTATGACAGCAAAGTTATAAGTGACAAGAAAATGATAGATTGGACTCACCAAAATTTAAAACATCTATGGTATAAAAACAAACAAAACAAGTGCCTACATCTCACTGCCCAAATGCTCTTCCCAAAGTGCCACTCTCATCAACTTTCCTCCATCCAAGCCTCCAGAGGCTTCCCAGTACCTCCAGAAGAAAAGTCATTCTGCTTCACTGGGCTTTCCAGGGCACCATGAGCTCCTCTCTGTAACCCCACTAATTAACCCAAACCTCTTCCTCAAATTTCCACTCTTTAAACCTGCTCTGCTAGTCAGGTCTGTCTCCTCACTGTGGTGCAGCCACACCTGTGCTTGTGCTGGTGTGTCTGCTTAGAAAGCCATTCTCTCCTCCTCTATCCACTCATCCCAACCTTGGCTGGATGACTTCTAGGGTCAGGATCATTGCCAGGTGCTCAGGACTTCCCAGAGAAGTTCCCTGGGGCTGAGGGTGAAAGGAGCAGCTGAGTGTATCTGGCAAAGATGATTTAGCTACAGAAGTTGAAGGAAGAAACTTTTGCCAGGAAGATCCTGACATGCACATTGGTCCCTCCAGTCTCAAAATTCCTTACTTGATTATTATCTTAGTATTTACCAATGCCCTGAACAATTAAGATAAAATTTCACACTTACATCTCATCACTTGCAGTTATGTCTGTAAGCTCCATTCCCAAGGGAGCTGACATTAATTCTCCAAAGGACCTAGCAGAGTTCCTTGAACCAAGTAAGCACTCAACAAACAGCTGCTGATTTGGTCTAGTGAGCCAAATTGGGAGGTCATCTGACCATCTCAATTTCATCACCTATAAAATAGGAATGATAGTATTTTACCCTACAATAAATACTCTGTGACAGTACTTCATAAAATATAAAAGCACTTCAAGATGGCTCCAAGGCAAAGCAGTAGCATATGGACTACACAGGCTCGCTGCTTAGGGATCATATTCGGATTGCTTGACATGCCCCCATACTGCCAGCCCTTCTCTCCCTTCCCCCACCACACATCTTGAGCCAGTGTTTCTTTTGGCATCACTTTGCAGAAGTTGAGCGAATCACCTACATCCCAAACCTGGTCTTCTTGTCCATGAAACAAGACAATTGTTTAACAACCTTTCAAGCTCTAATGTTCCATGATTCTAAACAGGCTTGGATAAAAGCCTGCACACAGGACTCAACGGAAACACTCATTTAATTAACTGGTAATAATTTACAACCATTTCCCTTCACAGAAGGCATTAGAATTGATCACAGCCAGGAAACTTCTGGCTACCTGATATTCATCTGAGCATGGGATAAGCAAAAGGCTCTAGCATATTAAAAGAAAAAAAACACCAACCCTCTATTGGGCAGAGGTAGAAGGTTCACCTAAAGTCTACGGTGAGTTGACATCTTCAGCTAGACATCTGTGATACACCTAGATTCTTGGCTAAGTAAATCCTTTCTATAACTTTTCTAGGTCTTACTCTAGGGATAAGTAACCAAAGAACCTCAAAACATGATAAACCATTTCACAATTCTCTTCCAGCTACAACCATCAGACTTAAAAATGAGAGCTCAAATTCTTGGAGGGAAAAAAATCCTTTACAAAAATTGTACCAATAATCAATAAGGATGTATGCAGCTGTGTTTGTTAGCAATAGAAATAGCCGTTACTGTGTCATGAACTCATCAGTGTGTAGGGGCCCCGCCAGGTACCTGACCTACACTATTTCTTAGCTTCCCCCTACCCTCCCGTGAAGTAGGTAATTCTACCACCAGTGTACAGACAGGAAAATGGAGGCTCAGTCATGTTATGGAATTGCCCAAGGTCACCCAGCAATGAAGGCCAAGCCAAGATCCAAACTCAGGGAAGCTACCGCCCCAGCTCCACACCAGCCTCTGGGGAGGCTGCTGTGCCTGCCTCTGCCTGTGGGTTGCCGCAGGTTTGCCTGATGCCTTCTGTTCACTGAACCCGCCTATCTGGGCTTTGCGGCATATTAGGTCAATCACATCACCCATCTCCCTGGGAACTCAGGCTGGACTTGTGCCCTCAGCACCCGAGGGCACTCCCTGCCAAATGCCAAGCTTCAGTGTTCCAGCCTCCCTTCTTCGCTGCCAAGACCACTGGGAGTGGCACCAGCCTGATGTTGTCGCCTGATGGCTCTTCACTGGGGCACGTGGCAGGAGCCATGAAGTGTGGCTAGTCTGTGCTGGGGCCGGCGAAATGCTGCAAGTGGCTCAGGTCCCATTAGTCAGCTGCCTGGAGGACCTGAGTCAGGGTCATGTGCTGCACACACACAGCACATTGTCTTGTCATGGGAAGGAGCTTAAAGGAAAAGGGGGTAAATAAGGCAAATCCTATGTCCCTGCTGACTTTCTACTTTCACAATCAGACAAGATTTGCAAGTTAAAAGCACATTAAAAACCACCATAGATTAAAAATAAGAATGGATACAAGTATATGCATGGCTGAGTCCCTTTGTTCTTCACCTGAAACTATCACAACACGGTTAATCAGCTATGTTCCAATACAAAATGTGCTTGGTGTTTAAAAAAAAAAAGAAATGGCATCATGGGTTGATCCACCTGTCCAACTACAAGGAAAAGATGAGATGATAAGGTGAAATTTATCAAATCTGACTATAGTTTAAAGTGAAGGAAAATACCATCATTTGTCAGTGACTAAATCCTCATCTTGCTAAGCCCGGACCCTCCGTATAGTTGAAGAGGATGGCAGGGAAAGAGTCCTTGGCTGTGACCATAGCTCCCATGGCAGATCATCTGGCTTCCACACCTAGACTCTAAAGGTCAACTAAGCTTTAAGCCCTTTCCATATCTGAGATTCTATAATTCCAAGCCAGAAACAGGTTTTGAACTCCATGGAGGAAGTAAAGACAACACAAGAGACTGTCTCTCAAATGCATGTTTAAGCTTCATGATAATTCTTAATTACCAATGTTGAGCCCCATCGCCAGCTCAACACACCCATTCACTATAAATTTAAATTTAGAATTATTTCAACTTAGACCCCATTACCCCTATGTCCTAGTGTAAAATGTGAATCTCCTGGCAAAACTGGAATTCTTTTGCATTAAAATTGGTTTTCCAAAGTCTCTCTGCTCAAAATGAAAAATCAGGAAAAAATAATCCAGACTGGATATCTCTTAGGACTAAAGCATTTTTAATGAGCTAAGGATAGATAGAAATGGTCTACTGTATAAGTGCTATGTGTGTGTGTGTCTCAGTCTTTGACTCCAATAGCCAAGGAACCGAAAATGTCAATTAGATGATGGATGCCTTAGGCTCTTCAAAACACTCCACTACAATTCCTCCCTCTTCACTTCCTAGGGCATTCAATTCTGTGCTGGGAGGGCTACCTGACACCTCCTTTACGAATAAGGATCGCGGCTCTGAAAGGGTCTGCCCAGCCAAGCAGATCCACAGCTGCTGCTACTCCAGATGGACAGAAAAAGCCCACCCTTGAAACCAACAGAGGACTCTCAGAACAGCACCCTCCAGAACCAGGAAGGCACTTTCTTTCTCCTTCAATAAGGTATCTGCCCCAGCAAGAACCTCATGCCAGACCAGACCCTAAACTGAGAGAGGAACCATGGTAATTGTGCTCCCTACATCAAAGAACACCTTAAAAGTACACATTCGACATGATCGCCACCGTTCTCTTTTCTGTTTTGTAGACCCCTCTAGAAAGATGACATATGCTATCCTTGCCAGGATGAGATAGTAAGTGAAGGGGACAGGTGACCTTTGCATGTGGCTGGAGGAGAGAAATGCCATCCATGCCCCCTTCCTGCTCAGAAGCCTCCACAACCCCAGGGGGTGACCTGGAGTGAGCTGTTAGCCCCACAGTGAGCCTCCTCCTGAGGCCACTCTCCCAAAAGAACGGAGAAATATTACGAGATGGATATTCCAAGTTTTTCCCACAGAAGATCTCAGTTTTTTTTTTTAAGAAAAGTATATAAATAAAACCAGAACTATTCTACTTTATAATGGAGGAAGAAAGCCAAGCTGAAGCAAGAAGTCAGAACTACATATTTAGCATACTTGAGCATTCAGGATGACCTGTCTACTTAATTTCTCACCACTCAGGCTCTTGGTCACCTTTAGATGACTGTGAATCTGAAGGAACATTAGAAAATGCATCAAGCCCAAGGTCTCTCCCAAGGGTTATACTGTGACACTTTCACCCCCTTTGGTCTTCCAGAGGGAAGGAGAGAGGAATGCTGTAAAGAGGTGACATATGTGCCCTACCTCGATATACAGGTAGCAGTTTTCCAGAGGGGCTAGGGAAGGAGAGACAGAAGTATGTACAAATGCACATCGACTATTAGGGCTGCATACGGTGGAATGCACACTGTAAATGAGATGGGGCAGAAACACAGCTGGAGAGGAAAAGCTATCAGTGGCTTCCTGGCACCCTGGAAAGCTAGCCCTTATTCCAAGGGAACGGGAAGCCATTAAGGGCCATCTGCATGTTTCAGGATTATACAAGCATGACAAAGCCCTACTGGTATTGGGTAATAAGGGGAGAGAGGCTGGTGGTGGGAACGCATAGTTTGAAGGCTATTTCAGTGGTCTTAGCAAAGGATGCAGGTGACCTGAGCTAAACCAGTAACAGAGGGACTGCAGGAGGGGGAGCAGAAAAGGAAAGGTAGGAGAGGGAGCAACAGCTAGACTCTGTAATCAGAGATGGAGTTGCACATGAAAGAGAAGTGGGCACAGAGAGAGTGTATGAGGCCAATACAATCATGGTACCATTAAATAAGATGGTCTCTAAAGAGATGAGCTTATCTAGAGGAAGGAGTTCAACGTATGACCATGACCGTGTCGACTGAGTACCACCTGGGCACCCTGGTGGTTGTTCAGAAGCTAAGTCATGCCCGACTCTTGGCCACCCTTAACAGCTTCTTAAAGTTTAGATGGAGAAGTAGGAATACCACACAGATAGAAAATACAACCCAGTACACTCTCAATGGAACAGGTAAGGACAACATCAAAAGCACTATTGAGATCAAGAAAAGGAGCTATCAGAGACTTCCCAGTTATTAAGACTTCACCCTCCAGTGCAGGGGTTGTGGGTTCGATCCTTGGTCAGGGAGCTAAGAACCCACCTGCCTCACAGTCGAAAAATCAAAACATAAAACAAACATTGCAGCAAGCTTAATAAAGACTTTTAAAATGGCCCACATCAAAAAAAGATTCTTAAAAAAAAAAGAGCAATCAGATGACATGATATGATACAGAGAAAATCCTAGACACCATCAGAAAATTACCAGAGCTCATAAATGAATTTGGTAAAGTGACAAAATACAAAATCAATATATAGAAGTCTATTTCATTTCTGTACACTAACAACAAAATATCAGAATGAGAACTTAAGGAAACAATCCTATTTACTATCACGTCAAAAGAATAAAATACCTAGCAATAAACCTACATAAGGAAGCAAAAGCCTTGCACTCTATAAAATACTGATGAAAGTAACTGAAGACAAAACAAATGGTGAAAAGAGAGCAATATTGTTAAAATGACCATCTTACCCAAGACAATCTACAGATTCAGTGCAATGCCTATCAATGGTATTTTTCACAGAGCTATAACAAAAGCTTTAAAATTTGTATGGAAATATTACAGGCTCCAAATGGCCAAAACAATCTTTATGAGAGAATAATAAAGCCAGAGGAATCATACTACTTGACTTCACACTATACTCTAAAGCTACAGTCATCAAATCAGTGTGGTACAGGCACAAAACAAGACACACAGATCAATTAAATAGGATAAAACACTTGGAAGTAAATCCATGCACTTATGGTCAATAATTAATGATAAAGGCAAGAATACACAATGAAGAAAAGACAGTCTCTTCAAATGATGATGGGAGAACTGGACAGCTACATGTAAAAGAATGAAATTAGAATTCTCTAACACAATACACAAAAATAAACTCAAAACAGATTAAAGACCTAAATTTAAGACCAGATACTCTAAAACTCCTAGAGGAAAACATACACAGAACACTCTCTGACATAAATCATGCAATGTTTTTTGGATCCATCTCCCAAAGTAATGGAAATAAAAGCAAAAATAAACAAACGGGACATAATTAAACTTAAAAGATTTTGCACAGCCAAGGAAATCATAAACAAAAAGAATCTACAGAATGGGAGAAAATATTTGTAAATAACGCTAACATCAAGGCTTAATTTCCAAAATACTCAAACAAAAAACCAACAACCCAACCGAAAAGAATGTAGAAGACTTAAATAGACATTTCTCCGTACATGAAAAGATGTTTAGCATCTTTTGCTAAATAATTAGCATCACCAATCATTGCATGCTCAGCTGCTTCAGTCACATCCAACTCTTTGCAAACCTGTGGACTGTAGCCCATCAGGCTGCTCTGTCCATGGTATTCTCCAGGCAAGTATACTGGAGTGGGGTTGCCATGCCCTCCTCTAGGGGATCATCCCAACCCAGGGGTTGAACCTGTGTCTCCTGCACTGCAGGCAGATTCTTTACCACTGAGTCACCTGGAGAAATGCAAATCAAAACTATACAATGATGTATCACCTTGCACTAGTCAGACTGGTCATCATCAAAAAGTCTATAAATAATAAATGCTGGAGAGGGTGTGGAGAAAGGGAAGCCTCCTACACTCTTGGCAGGATTGTAAATTTGCACAGCCACCATGCAAGTTCCTTGCTTCCCTTGTGGCTCAGCTGGTAAAGAATCCACCTGCAATGTGGGAGACCTGGGTTCGATCCCTGGATTGCGAAGATCCCCTGGAGAAGGAAAAGGCTACCCACTTCAGTATTCTGGCCTGGAGAGTTCTATACAGTCCATGGGGTCATAAAGAGTTGGACACAGCTAAGCGACTTTCATTTTTCATGGGTGTTCCTTAAAAAAATAAAAACAGTTACCATATGATCCAGCAATCCCATTTCTGGGTATATATCTGGAGAAAACTACAAATTGAAAAGATACATGCACTCCAATGTTCATAGCAGCATCATTAATGATAGCCAAGACATGGAAGCAATGTAAATGTCCACTGACAAATGAATGGATAAAGAAAATGTGGTGTATATATACACAATGGAATGTTATTCAGCCAAAAAAGAATGAAAGAATGAAATAACATCATTTACAGCATTATTTACATGGATGGATCTAGAGATTATACTAAGTAAGTCAGACAGAGAAAGACAAATATCATATGATATCACTTATATGTAGAATCTAAAAAGAAATGATATAAATGAACTTATTTATAAAACAGAAACTGACTCACAAACATAGAAAACAAACTTATGGTTACCAAAGAGGAAAGGTGGGGAGATAAATTAGGAGTTTGGGATTAGTATATGCATGCTACTATATATCAGAGAAGGAAATGGCACCCCACTCCAGTACTCTTGCCTGGAAAATCCTATGGATGGAGGAGCCTGGTAGGCTCCATGGGGTCGCTAAGAGTCAGACATGACTGAGCGACTTCACTTTCATGCATTGGAGAAGGAAATGGCAACCGACTCCAGTGTTCTTGCCTGGAGAATCCCAGGGACAGAGGGGCTTGGTGGGCTGCTATCTATGGGGTCACACAGAGTTGGACATGACTGAAGTGACTTAGCAGCAGCAGCTACTATATATAAAATAGATTAAAAAAAACAAGGACCTACTGTATAGCACAAGAAATTATATTCAATATCTCAACAACTGATAATGGAAAATGATAAATATACATATATATGGACAAATATACATATATATTTATAATTGAATCACTTTTCTGTATACCTGAAACTAACACAACATTTTAAGTCAATGCTAGTTCCCTGGTGGCTTAGACGTTAAAGCATCTGCCTCCGATGCGGGAGACCCGGGTTCAATCCCTGGGTTGGGAAGATCCCCGGAGAAGGAAATGGTAACCCACTCCAGTATTCTTCCCTAGAAAATCCCATGGACAGAGAAGCCTGGCAGGCTACAGTCCATGGGGTCGCAAAGAGTCGGACACGACTGAGCAAGTTCACTTTATCACTTTAGTTCAATTAAAAAGAGAGTGAGAGAGGAGCAATCACTGGGCTAGGACAGAGCTTCACCTGGGTTGGGGCCTGAAGACAAGCTTCAGTAGGTGGGAGAGGAGATCCTTGTGAGTCAGCAGCACATCATGAGCAGAGATAGAAACAGAATCAGAACATAAACTTACCCAGCGTGGATGGGGAAGTGTTCATACAGACGAGCAAGAGAGAAGGTTAGAGGCAAAAACTGTAGAAAGAGCTGCCTTTAGAGAATTTTAACCTTATTAAAGAGGAGTTACTCGAAGTTTCGATTATGTAAGTTGATGGAGAATAACATGTAAAAGAGGTCATTTTGTCTACTAGACCAATGAATGGGGGAAGAGTATGATCCAGAAATATGAAAGGTTTCTTAAGGGTGGAGTCAGTAGAAATTAAAATCATACAAAGCAAACACAGGCAGTAGGAAGGTCAAAGGAATATTGAATTAGAGGCCTAGGTGACCTAGATCAAAGGTCAGCAGACTGGCCTACAGGTCAATTTCAGCCCATTGCTTGTTTTTCTAAGTAAAGCTTTATTGAAACACAGTGACCTTCATTTTTGTTTACAAATGATTTACATCTGCTTTTGTGCTTCAAGGGCAGAGACGAGTGGTTATGGCTGAGACCTCACGACCCACAAAGCCAAAAATACTCACTGGCTGGCCCTGTACAGAAAAAGCCTCCCAGCCTCTGCTGCCATTAATCAGGCAGGGAACTCAGGGGAAGGAACACAGTTTAGAAGGAAGGAAACGAGTTCAAATTTGGACACAAAGGAACCTAAATAGAAACATCTGGCAAGAAGACAGAAGTAAAGACAAACTGTAGAGTGAGGACCAGGCTGGAGTTCCCATCTAGGAATCTTTCTCAAAAGGTGATCACCAAGAGCCTTCAACTTTTCAAGAAAGAGCACAGGAAAGGGCTACATAAGAAAGCAAATTCATTTTACAAGGCGGAAGAAAGAAAAACCAGAGATGCCATCTGAGGGATGGGGGATTTGCTCAAGTGTGGTTTCATGGGAGGAAGCAGCTTCAGAAGAGAAGTCATAAGCTACAGAGGTGAAGGGAGATAAGGACTTTAATGGGATGCCAGGCTTGGGAACCAGAAAGTAACAGTGGGACTTCTCACATGGTACCCATTCCTCCTAAGCAGTCCTGTTGGAAAGGTCCTCCTCATACTTACCTAAAGTTCATTTATACCTTTGAATCTTCTACCTGAAAATTTAATTCCTCTCTAAAATTTAACCTGCCAAGATAAGCAGGGTGGGAAAAGGAGAGCACACAGCACTGAAGCAAGAAGGAACATGTAGTTCAGTTATATATTTTAATTAAGCAGGAAGGCAAAGCTGGAAACTCAAGTTGTGCCTTGGATGCCAAGTTGAGATTTTAAATTCAAGAAAAATTAGACTAGCAATAGTAAAGGAGAACAGGCTGAGAGACAAGTTAGAGGACCGGGGTAAGAGGACACAGTTAAGAGTTTGTTCCAGTGGTACAGGTCAGTGATGGAGGAGGAGACAGGAAGGAAATATTACAGAAGGAGCTCAATATGGCTTGGGGGCTAAGGGCTAGGGATGATGAAAAACGAAAAAGGGTTCCAGGATCTGAAAGCTTGGAAGACTTATCCTGGAAGAAGTAAGACAAACTAGAAGGTCACTCGGTTTTGTTGTTGTTAAGTTGCTAAGTTGTGTTGGACTCTTTGCAACCCCATGGACTGCAGCATACAAGGCTTCCCTGTCCTTCACTATCTCCCAGAGTTTGCTCAAACTCATGTCCATTGAATCAGTTTGTTTAGGATGACTAATTTTTAAGTTTACTGACTTTTTTTTTTTTGAGAAGACATTGAGGTAGAAATGTTTGACAGACAGATGGAGCTTGCAACTTAAAACAAAGGGCTATACAGAGTGAGGGGTGTCATCCATACACTAAGGATAACTGAACCTCAAGACAGACCCCGCCTAGGACAGAGGGTGAAGTTCAAAGAGCAAAGACAAGAGGCAAAGCTATGTTTAGAGAACAGGAGACAACAAAGCCAGCAAAGAGAAAAAAGAGTGTACAGAAAGGCACTTCATCTATCTTGGGTACCCTGAGAAATTTCACACATTTTTTTCCATGTATCTTCACAACTGCCTTCTGAGTAAGGGAAAGTATAGGACCCTTGTCCCCACTGTACTGCAGAGACACCCAGGGTAAATCACTTTAAATTGGCAGGCTGAACTAGAAATGGATTCTAGGTCCTCAAACGCCATGCCCACCATCCTGTGGATGGAATCCTAATATATTTATGACTTTCAATAAAGCTGATTAATATTTGCCCAAGAAGCTTTCCTAAAGTTCACCTGTCCTATTCTCTTATTAAATTAACTTTGCCAACTCTTAGAAACTACACAGCTGCAGCTGAAAGCCAACTAGGGCTTCAGCCAGGGGAGAGCCTGATAGCAGACCAGTCTCTGAACATCACACAGAAGTAAAACCAGAACTGCTCTCAAATGTAGCTGATTGGTAGGACTCTCTGGGTAGAATGTTCAGCCAAAGGCTGAGCTGAGGCCACTGCAGAACTTGGAAAAAAGAAGAGAGGCCTGAAACAGGATGTCCACCACCCACTTCTTACGTCAGATCCACCAGCGGTACTTCAACTAGGACTCTTTGGAGATGTTTTGCTAAAATGAAAAACCCACCCCACACTCTTTTCTGTCATGTCACTTGACTCTAACCTAAACACATCCCTGGGCCCTAGAATCTGCCTTCTCCTAAAGCAGCAAACAAGGCCCCACCAGCCCTTGCCTTTTCATGAGAAGACATTTTCTAATACTCATTTCTATTTCTTTCACCTAACCATAATTTCAAGTTCTTCATTAATCAGTACAAGGATCTTTTGAGGGCAGTGAACTACGCTGTATGCTACGAATACAGGACACTAAGCATTTACCAAAACCCACAAAACTTTACAGCACAGTCAACCTGAATGGATGCAATTAATGAAATAAAAAGCATCTGGGGAGTCAAGTGATCCCTAGATGGAACGCAAACTTCAACGTAAGAATCAAGTACACTCAAAACTATGAAATAACCTCACGGAGGGAGGGAGGGAAAGAGCACTGACCTAGCAGCGTTGGAAATGAGTGAGGACTCTAAGACTAAAGCAAAGGGAACTTCACATAAGCACAGAACCCTAGTTGAGGGTTGGAGGTGGGGTGGTACCAGTTAATCATTCTGAAGCCACATGTAAGTAAATGGATGATGGGTGGTGGGAAGAAGTTCTCACCGTTAGAATTTGTAGACAAGAGACAAGTAAGGGAGAAAGGCTAGGATGATCCGTGTAGCATACTGAAGTTGAAAGCATCACTGCGAACTCATATTTGGCTTAACACAGATACATATACATATACACACAGAGAGAGAAATACTTACAGATATGTGGATATGTAAAGTGAAACTATTAGTCCTCAGTCGTGTTCGACTCTTTGTGACGCTATGGACTGTAGCCCACCAGGCTCCTCGGTCCATAGGATTCTTTAGGCAAGACTACTGAAGTGGGTAGCCATTCCCTTCTCAAGGGGATCTTCTCAGACCAGGGATCAAACTGGGTTCTCCTGTATTGCAGGCAGATTCTTTACCATCTGAGCCACCACGGAAACCCTTGTATATTTAAGGCTTGGTATAAATACATCTCTCCTTGTTCTGTCAGCTGAGAGGACCTAAATGCAGTGACACTCCATTAGCAACAAGAATACCCAGTGCCCATAATGTGGTTTCTAATACCATTCTCAAAAAAAAAAAAAAAAAAAGGAACCAGCGCTCCTGGGGAAATGGTTGATTCTATGGCTGGAGCAATAAATATACAAAATAAGCCTGGACCATTTGTAGTGCCAGAAAGAATAAAGAAGTGCTCAAAACATCAAAACAAAACAAACCCACAATGATGGAGTTATGTCACCAAGAGACATAAGAGCCTACTCAAAGAGATCCCAAAGACTGAAGCTAAACAGTTTATATGACCAAATAATGGAGTGTTGGATTGTAAGCTAAAGTATAAAATAAATATCCACAAGTTCAACTGACCTAAACAAAATGCTGAACAACTAAATAAATGCAGAGGGGCAAATGTCTTCAAGCAGAACACCAAATCATGTATGTACATACTTCTCCCTGCCCCTCAGCCCAGGAAATGGAACCTAACTCTCCAGCCTTACATGTGGACTGTACATAGTGACTTCCTTCCAAAAAGTACAGGAAGGAAAGGAGGGGTGTGGGTAAATGCAACCCCATGGGAAAAACCTGACAAACACCAGCTCATCCATGCAATCAAGGTTCCCATCAACATTAATAATGCATTTGCTAGTATGTGTGTGTGTAGAATGCATGCTGATGTAATTAATGTGATGTAATGACAGACTGTAAAGCAGAGACATTTCTCTGCCGACAAAGGTCTGTATAGTCAAGGCTATAGTCTTCCCAGTGGTCATGTACGATGAGCTATGCCGTAAAGAAGGCAGAATGCCAAACAATTGATGCGTTAGAACTTTGAGCTGGAGAAGTCTCCTGAGAGTCCCTTGGACAGCAAGGAGATCACACCAGTCAATCTAAAGGGAGATCAACCCTGAATATTCACTGGAAGGACTGATGCTAAAGCTCCAGCATTTTGGTCATCTGATGCACCCAGATGACTCACTGGAAAAGTCCCCGATGCTGGGAAAGATCAAGGGCAGAAGGAGAAGAGGGTGTCAGAGGATGAGATGGCTGGATGGCAATGAACACGAACTTGCGAACACTCCAGGAGATGGTGAGGGACAGGGAGGCCTGGCTTGCTGCAGTCCATGGGGTCACAAGGAGTCAGACACAACTGGGCAACTGAACAACAACAACAGACTGTACGTTATCTCTGGTCTTCCTCCCCACAACCCCATCACCCCAGTCTAAACATCAGACAAACCCAAACTGAAGGATATTCCACAGAATACCTAACTAGTACTCCTCAAGTTGTTAGTTCATCAAAAACAAGACAAATCTGAGAAACTGGGACTGTCTTGAGGAGCCTAAGGAGACATGACAACCAAACATAATGCAATATCCTGAATGGGATCCCAGCACAGAAAAAGGACACTAGGTAGAAACTAAAGAAATCTGAACAAACTATGGAGTTTAGTTAGCAGTAATGTATCATTATTGGCTCATTATCTGTGATAAAAGTATGATGCTGATGTAGGATATTAAAAGAGGAAACTGGGTATGAGCTGTGTGGGAACTCTATTTTCATAACTTTCCTGTAAATCTGGAACCATTCTAAAGTAAAACGTCTATTTAAGAAAAGTAGCTTTTAAATAAAAAGTGATTCCATAGAGCCCTGATTCCAAGTAACCTCAAGAGAAATCTGAATTAGGAACAATATTGCAGGTGAGAAATGTGAACCCTGCAATATGCAGATGAAAAGCCAGCCAGAGGCGGCAGAGCAAAAGGACCTGACTTTTTAGGTTGTGTAGGTAGCTTTGCCCTATCAATGTTAAGTGAGTCTTGTTTCCAAATTTCCCCATCTTGCGAGGGGTGCACCCACCCCAGGCTGAGCCAGTTTTTTCATACTGCAGCCTTTGGTGTTGGTCCATGCTCCTGGAGAAGGCCCCCACTGAGAACCCAAGACTGATCTTTCAAGAAGCACTCCCATTGATTCCTTTTCTCTAGATTGTTTTCAGACAAGCTGTTGGTGAAGGGTCTTCCCTTAAGCTAAAAGTAGAAGAGAGAGTGAGAGAAAGAAACAAGGAGAAAGACAGGGGGAGAGAGACAAAAAGAAAGAGAGAAAGACACACAGAGATATAGAAAAAGAGAGACAGAGAGACCAAGGGGCCAGGAAAGAAGGGAATTGAGCCACTCACTGCCTCCAACCAGCATCTAACATAACGAGGTTTAATTTTTTTTGGCACTAATGCTATGTAACGCAAATGATGTCATGCCCATTACACTATCTGATTTCACAAAGAGTTGCAGAAAATCTGAACAGGAACGCCTCATCCAAAAAAAGGGGGGGAGGACTTGGGAGCATGTTTTCAAGACAGCTCAGTTTTTCATTTTTCTCCCCAGTGCTAAAGGAGTAAGGGCTGCAAGAACTTCTCTAGGCCCCTTGAGCCAGAGTCTCCTGATGTACTTAGTACAAATACAGGCCCCAAGCCCAAGCCCAGTAAACCAGCCTCCCATGTAACAAACTCCTGGGGTAACTGACCGATGCACACTAAAGTTTGTCAACCCCTTAAGTAGTTCTTCCTCCCCTCTTCTCACCACTACCTCCCTTCCCTGTTCATCCTACAATCTAAGAAACTGTGAAGTTTGCTTTTATATAGTAAGTGAAGTCGCTCAGTCATGTCCAACTCTTCATGACCCCATGGACTGTAACCTGCCAGGCTCCTCCATCCATGCGATTTTCCAGGCAAGAATACTGGAGAAGGTGGACATGTTAGTTGCCACTAAAATGTTGACTTTTCCAGAGAAACTGTTCCTATAGCTAAGACATTAGTCAGATAGTGCTGTCGGCTGCACAACCTGTGTAAAAACCAAAATCACTGCACTGTACACGTTAGAAGAGTAACTTTTATGATTTGTGAATTATATTTCAATTATAAAGAGCATATATTTACAACTGAATAAACAAAAAAGTAACAGTTTAAGTGGATGTATATGAATAATCTATTGTTTGTGGTTATCCCTGCCAAGAATTCCACCCTTAACTCAAACAATTTAGAGCCAATTGTTAATCTCAAATATGCCAAGTATTAGACAAATATTTTACCAAGAGTACTGTGTTATGAAAATGATACATCAAATAAGTTCTGTTAAACACACCTATTCATTCGTTTGTTGCTGTTGTTTAGCTGCTCAGTAGCGTCCAACTCTGTGTGTGACGCCATGGGCTGCTGCCCACCAGGCTCCTCTGTCCATGGGATTCCCCAGGCAAGAATACTGGAGTGGGTTGCCATTCCCTTCTCCAGAGGATCTTCCCAACCCGGGATCCAATCTGTATCTCCTGGCTTGGCAGGTGGATTCTTTACCACTGAGCCACCTGGGATATTTACACTAATTACATATTTTTACAGTAGTGTAGCAAAATATATGTCTGATATATTTAATATCTGCATCCCCTACTAATAGAGTAATTATTTTAAAAATTCAAAACTCCCTCCCCGTACCATCCCTTACCCGTGGCGGATTCATGTTGATGTGCGGCAGAACCAATATTGTAAAGTAATTAGCCTCCAATTAAAATAAATAAATTTAAACGAAAAATAAAATAAAAATTCAAAACTACAGATTGGTTGGATAATGGTCTATCCTGAGGTCTAGACATCTGATTTCCTCATTTCATTCTGTAATTTCAATTAATATAAAGTAACTGCTATGTTAATGTACCATTCTTGAGTAAAGATTATGACTGTGAACAATATTCACCATCCTTTCCCAATACTACTGATTTTATAGAGCCAAATGGCATAGCTCTGGGAAACGTTAACCACTTGCTAAATATTATTTCTAGATTTCAAGTTTAAAAGTAATCAATCTTCACTGCAGCAGTCAGGAAAAGGTCTTTGTTTTCCAAATACCCCCAGTGACTTTTGGAAATATTTACTGATACAAACTGTTTACAATTGTAATGTGAAAAAAAAAAAACACGTAGTATTTTATAGTTGATTTGAAAGCCAATTGCCCAAGAAAAGAACAGTGTTGGCAATCATTTATCAATATGTACTACCTTCCACAAAATCCAGTTTACAGGAAGTTATATAGTAAAACTGCAAAATATAAATAGGTAAAAAGAATAGAATGGAGAAAATGAAATAGACAATCAAGGCTGGAGTCAAGTTTAAATGTAAACAGTTTAATTTTTATTGAAGTTGAGCTAAAAATTTCAATCCAAATTTCTGACGCAAAGCAACATGAGAACCAAGATCACAACCGTGAATCACATTAACCATAATAAACCACACCAGTTTCTGAAAAGGAGCAGAACTTGCAAGGCTCTTAGGGCTAAAGAAATGTCTCGAATGCAGTGGCTCTCCATTGTGGTCCCCAGCCTGCATCAGCTGTTGGTCGTGTCTGACTCTTGTGACGCTTAGACTGTAGCCTGCTAGGCTCCTCTGTCCATGGGATTTTCCAGGCAAGAATACTAGAGTGGGTTGCCATTTACGTCTCCAGAAGATCTTCCCGACCCAGGAATCAAACTCGCATCTCCTGCATTAGCAGGCAGATTCTTTACCACTGAGAGCCATCAGGAAGCCCAGGCCACATCAATACCACCTGGGAATTTCTCAGAACTGCACAGAGTTAAGCACCCCACTTCCCTTAACCTGTCAATCAGAAATTCTGGGGGTAGGCCCAGCAATCTGTACTTTAAGAAGCCCTCCAGGTGATACTGCCACAGGCTAAAGTTTAAGAGCCACTGTTTTAGTGCAGCATCTATATGATCCGCTGAAAGTGGTTACAGACTTGCTCAGAAATATCTCAATGACTCTATGGCACATTTTGCACAGCAAATTCTAAGCAGCAGCTTTCTTCTAAAGCTGATTTACAAAACTCAAACCACATGGACAAGTACACAGCTAGGATGTCAAAAGGAAGCACGGGCCCAAGAATGTTTCCAGGGTCTGGCACATATTAGATAGGCTTCCATCCATTTTCTGAATAAATAATGAATAAATGCATACATATAATTAAATACCCTTCAAAAAATTCCCCATAAGCACCAATTACTATCAATGGTGCTTTGGATGCCTATATCAAACATACAGTTTCTTTTTTTTGTTGTTTATTTTTATTTTTTTTTATTTTTTTAATTACAATACTGTATTTGTTTTGCCATACATTGACATGAATCAGCCACAGGTGTCCACGATCTCCCAATGCCAAAGCCTCCTCCCACCTCCCACCCCACATCCTCTCCCTGAATCATCCCGTGCACCAGCCCCATGCGTCCTGCATCCTGTATTGAACATAGACTGGCGCTTCATTCTTACAAGATAGTATACATGTTTCAATGCCGTTCTCCCAAATCATCCCACCCTCTCCCTCTCCCTCAGAGTCCAAAAGTCCGTTCTATACCTCTGAGTCTAAACATACAGTTTCAACAACTGCAAAAATGTATTATGAATTTATTTGCAGGAGAGAAATCACCATTTATAAGTAAACATCTATTAATATTTAAAAATTTTGTACACATTTCGAGAATGTTCAAACCTCCACAGCACGCTCCCCTTGTTAGCTCCAATCAGGAGGTGATGGGTATCTAGTTTTACAGATGGCAGATCTCTACAGGAGGGTGACAGGAGCTGCCAACGGGCACATCAGCATGAAGACCTCTGACCTCTGGCCCAACTGTTCCTCCTTTGTTGCTTCATAAACATCCATGTGTCTGCTGAGCAGAGACTCGATAAAGTCAGCTCTGCCTTTAAAGATTTTCCTGACAAATCAGTCAGGCTGAGGGTCATCGGCAGGAAGTCTTCTTCCTGGTCGGGACATACACCAGGCTCAAAGGCAAGATCATCTTGGAGGCACAGTTTCCTTTTTTTTTTTTCTCCATAACAAGAGGCAAAGGGTGACCTCTGTCAGGAACCTCCAGCAGATGCTGGAACTTGAATGGGTTGGCATGCCCATGCTAGGGTAAGGCTGAGTTAAAACCCTGCCCCTCAGCCAGGGTGGGTCACAGACCTATTCTGACTCTCTCCCTAGAAAATCCCAACTGTGCATTCTATTCCCGAGCTCGGGTTTAGAGCCTCTCTATCTGAGTGACTCATTATTTGCAGTTATAACAAGAAAGTCACAAGCAGGACACAAATCTGCTCTGAGCCTTCTCCTTCCTTGTATAGTGATTCCAGGTCACAAAACTCCCAACAGGAGTCAGAATTAGCACCCATTCATCCAGTGAGTCATCCAGCAAGCACTGACTGAGCACCTACTGTATGCTAGGCACCAGGATGGGTGCCAAAAATAGGGAAATCGCAGGAAGAGAACAGCAGCAAGGGCAGCCTGGCCATGCAGTTCCTGCACGTACCCTCACCCACCATGACCTCACCTGCTATGACCTTGATGGCAGTTACACAGGGCTGACCTCTGACACATAAATGCAAGCGCGTACACATACACACACACTTGCAATGCAGGAATTGCACCATCTTGGATTCATTTTCCTAGTGCGTGTCCTCCAAGGAAACTGAGTCAGACGTGGACGTTTAGATTGGGGAAGAGGCAGACACGTCACTTTGAGAACCACTAGCTGACTCGATCCCCTCCCTGTGGATGTAATGCAAGCCTTTTTCAGCTTCTCATCTCTCCTCTTTCTCCACTATTCTTTGTCATATATATTTTGTCATATATTCTGCCTTCTTGTAGCTCTAGGTCCCCAATCTGCCAAAGTAGAAGAAAATCATGCTTATAGCCCTTGGGTCACCAGGTCCATAAGCAGCAAAAGAGTGGACCAATGGAAGATGTAGGCAACTGGATATAGTCAGGCAAACAGAATTCACTACTCAAAATATTTAACTCAGGAATTTTACTTTTGTCCATCTTACTACTGCTATCTTAGAGAAGGGAAGTGAGACCACACCAAAATGACTACCTCCCTAGACAGAGAGGTACTCTCAGTGGATTTGAGGCTAAAGTTCCACGGTCCTAAGTTTACCACCATTACACTAAGAGCCCAAGAGTGCTGGATGCCTCAAAGTCTTTGGCAATTGGGGCAAGTATAAATATTTGCATAAACATGGACTAGAGAGTGGTTGAAGGATCAATGGATGTATAAGAAGGGTCCACATTAGTTACAGTCTAGGTACAAACTTCCTTGCCTAATTCATATCATGTCCCCAAAGCAATCAGCAGTAAAGTTGATATGACTAACACTGATATCCTTATATCCAGGAAATCCATGAATTCTGAGGCCACAGTCTCCAAATGCCAGGGGCCAAGCTGGATGCACCTAAAGTAGTTGCCAGCCAGTTTGCAACTTCCACCAACTTTTTCAAGGACTCCGGGTTAACAAGTGAATTACAAATTATTTTCCTCCTAAATTGGAATCGGGTTCCTCTCATTTTGCTTACTATTCATTATCTTTGCTCAAGGAAATAAAGGTTTAAAAAAGGATACATGGCCACAAAAAGAGTTTTTCCAAAGTAATCATTGGTCTAGTAGTTTTGCATAAAATGTCTTCAGAGTTTTATGAGTCTTTCCTTATTGTAAAAAGGCCAAACTTTTAGCAATATGCTAATTCTTTGCATCTCAGTAAATGGGAAATAGATGGGGAAACGGTGGAAACAGTGTCAGACTTTATTTTTGGGGGCTCCAAAATGACTGCAGATGGTAACTGCAGCCATGAAATTAAAAGACACTTACGCCATGGAAGAAAAGTTATGACCAACCTAGATAGCATATTGAAAAACAGAGACATTACTTTGCCAACAAAGGTCCATCTAGTCAAGGCTATGGTTTTTCTAGTAGTCATGTATGGATGTGAGAGTTGGACTGTGAAGAAAGCTGAGCACCGAAGAATTAATGCTTTTGAACTGTGGTGTTGGAGAAGACTCTTGAGAGTCCCTTGGACTGCAAGGAGATACAACCAGTCCATTCTAAAGGATATCAGCCCTGGATGTTCTTTGGAAGGAATGATGCTAAAGCTGAAACTCCAGTACTTTGGCCACCTCATGCAAAGACTTGACTCATTGGAAAAGACCCTGATGCTGGGAGGGAATGGGGAAAGGAGGAATAGGGGACGACAGAGGATGAGATGGCTGGATGGCATCACCGACTTGATGGACATGAGTTTGAGTGAACTCTGGGAGATGGTGATGGACAGGGGAGGCCTGGCGTGCTGCGATTCATGGGGTCGCAAAGAGTCGAACACGACTGAGCAACTGAACTGAACCGAACTGGAAACAACAGAAACGAAATAACCTAAAACTCAGTAAATGGGAACAATAGAAACTAATAACCTTAAACTTCCAAAGGTGTGCAATGTGTACCTTCTATACATTATGGAAAGACCAGGACTTTTCTGCAAAGAACTCTGCAATCACTGTCTCACCTCCTGGCAGTTTGGGAGGCAACATATCAATCATCATCATTCCCTTCTACTGATTGGGAAATTGAGGTGAAAGGTCAGGCAGAAGCTGTCAAACAAGGCTTCATAACTCCCAAGTTTCAGTCCCTCTACTTAACCCTGATCTTCTTTCCCTTCATTTTCTGTCAATAACACCCCTTCCTTTACCACCACTGCCTGAAATGGCCTTTCTTCTGAACTCCTGTAGATCTGCTGTCCAAACAATGTGTCTGTCCATTAGTCAAGTCGTGCCTTGCGATTTACTTCCTGCATAATTATCTAAATTTTCCCGTGTTTATGTCTTGTTTCTTCAACTAAATTCAAAGCTATTAGGAGTCAAGATGCAAGTCTTATGCATCTTTTGTCATCAGACAACCCAGCACATGGTAGGAGACGAAACACTACATGCGATTTGCTTCTATTTTTTCCTCATCTTAGAAGACATAACTACAGTTTAAAAAATCAAATACAGAAATATATAAAGTTGAAAATGAAACTTTAGGTGGAATTCAAGTGTATATAATTCAGCATCAATCTACTGCTTTCCTTAGCATGAAAAAATACTTAAATTTATCTTAGCACTTTCAGATCTTTTTGTTAATTACCCATCCTTTCATTCAATGAAATATATGTTATGTACTTCTTTCTACCCTCTCTGCAGAAAGTAGCAAACTAAAAATTGACTTTTAAATAGATTACCCAGAACCATCACATTAAACTGAACAGCAAAATGTGAAATATCTCTGAAAAATATAAAGTAGTATCATAAATTATATTCATTGTCTAAGCTTTCTTATTTTCCTCCTGAAAGAGATGCAAACCCAGACTTTTCCCTACACTTTAAATAAAGACATTCCAACAAGTGTCTTCAGAGACACGAGGGGAGATGCCCCTGCATCCAGGCAGACTGCCCAAAACATCTAGGACACACAGCTATCTATCATGTTCTTAAACATCCAAATACAGTTTTATTCTACATATTGTCCTGTGATTCAGAGTGAATCTTACAAGTTTGTCCAAGTGGAACCAAAGTCCCTTTTCTATAGTTTTCCTCATGGGTTGCCCTCCACTCAACTGGTCATCTCTGCCAGGCCACTTCTGCCACCCGCTCCTGTGACCACACCCTGGAACTGCTCTGTCCTGAGATGAACACCACTCCCCAGCCTTTTCCCACTGCCTCCATTCTTTGAGCACACAGAGCACTTCAAGGCTGTGAACTGTTCCCTTTCAACCTGCGAGGGCACCTTCTGGTCACATTTCCTTCCCAATTCTTGCCAGCACCCCTGTGTCCTCACATCTTCCTTTTCTGCCACATCTGATTGACAAAACCCCACCCTGGACCACTCTCCTTATCTGCTTCCTCTCCTCCTGCACACCAGCTAAGGAGTCACATACATGTTAGGGCCACTAAACATTCAGAATTTCTAACCTCAAGCCCCAGCACCTCTTCACCTTTCTTTCACTCTTCTCTGTTAGCTCACCTCTCATTTTCTCCAGTGACTGGATATTCCAAATAATCTCCAATCTCTTCAAATGCCCAAATCCATTCTACCTTGACTGGTAGCTACTTCGTCAAACACTTAGAGTGGCCAGGAGTTAGGTATCTCAATGACAAACCTCTCAAAAGGTTCCCTGTCCCCGACCACCAGCTTCTAGGACAAGCACAGATGCCACCTTGAGAGTTCCTCCTCTCATGTCTTTCCTAGGAATGTATTCTTCCACTTCTGATATTCCCTAGGACTGTTCTCTATCCACTGCCTTCTTCATTCTCTCTTCTCCTTGAGCATCAAATTATTCACACTGGTTCTAACTACTACCTCTATTTGGGTGATTCCTAGGCTCCTGTCTCCAGCCACCCATCTTCCCAGAGTTTCAGAATCACATTCAGTTGGCTGGTAGACACTTCAAAATCAATACACCACCTTGGCCCCCCACACCAATTCTTTCTCCTACATTCCCTAGATCCATTAACACCACCAGAATTTTAGAGGCCGTCCTGGTCTCTTCCATCTCATCCATTCCCCATAGCCCATTGATCAAAATCACATAAGCTTCACACCATGGAAATTTCTCATATCTTCTTTCCAGCCCTAATTTCCATTGCTTTCCTGCATGGCTGATCCTCTACTGTGACAGCTTCCTATCATTTAGCCTCAAACCTATTATCCACCAAGCTGCCGTGGCAACCCCCATAAGGCAAATCTGACCATTTACACTTCGAGTTAAATTCTTCAATGATGACCTTCCCTGGTAGCTCAGTGGTAAAGAATCCGGCTGCCAATGCAAGAGACATAGGTTCGATCCCTAGTCCTGGAAGACCCCACACACTGCAGAGCAACTAAGCCTGGATGCCACAACTACTGAGTCTGTGCTCTAGAGCCAAGGAGCTGCAACTACTGAAGCCATTCATCCTGGAGCCCAGGCCACTGCAACTAGAGCAGCCCAGGTTCACCACATCTAGAGAAGATGTCATGCAGGAGCAAAGACCCAGCACAGCCGAAACGAAATTAAATTTTTTCAAAAGGCATTTCTTCAGTGGCTCCCCATCTACTAGAGCATGTATCTGAGCTTCACATAGTATATCTGACTCTTCATGGTCTGGCCTCCAACTACACCACTCCCCTTATAGCCCTTGATCCCCACCCCATGCTTCATATTCAATTAATGTCAAAAGGTTTGCCCTTACCAGCATACACAGGATGTTTAATGCATTAACACTCATGCTATTCCCTCAGCCTACAAACAATGGCCGCCTTCTCTCCAACCCATTCATCATGTGACTAAGTCCTACTCATCATTCAGGACTCAGTTCAGGTGACTTCTCCACAAAGATGCACATGAGGTCAAGAGCTGTTTTCTGTGATCTCCCAGCTCCTTGTCAGCACTCTTCATCTGGTGCTGACATTGCCTGTGCTCATGTCCACATTCTCCTCTACATGATACATGTCTCTAAGGCTGAGACACATCTTCTACCTCTGGGAATTAGCTTAGTACTGGGTGCAAAAGGGTCATCAATACACGCTGTGGCATCAACAGGACACATGTCTTCAGCCGTGCTGGCCCGAGCGGCCCAGGAAAAGGGAACTTCATTTCCTTCTGTGGAGACCACTATACAGTGTTCATGGGAGGAACATTTGATTATTCCACCTCCTCTGTGTCAGAGTCACATGAATCCTGACTTTTGCAAGGCTGTGATAATGTCTGTGATCACTCAAGACTGAGTAGTCTGTCCTCAAAAACACTCTCTAGAAGTTAAGCTGGTTTCTTTCTCGTAGGCTAAATGGAAATCAGTGAACAACATTCCTCAAAACAGCAAAATGTTCAAATAATCAAGGGTTTTTGAACAAATGAACACCCTTTGAATTTCTCAGCTTTCTCATTTCCCTTGGCCCCTTTGCTTTCTTTTTAAATAATATGGTGATTTGTCTTAAAAGGAACTGATTCTTTGAGCACATTCAGTTTTATTTTCTGATTAATTCCCTGACACTAATACAGATTCTGAGACTGTCTAGTTTCACCATGAACCCTTTTTCTCCCTAAAGTTTTATAACACTAAGTGAATAGATGTGGTAAAACTCAAAAAAAAAAAAAGATCAACATAATCATAAAAGTGATCAAGAAATAACATGTTTATTCATTTTCAAAGGTCTTTCCAAAAATGAGTCAACTTGATTTAGTTTTGTATTCCACACACGAAAATGTCCTTCTCTTGCCCATGAGGTAAGCATTATTATTCCCATTTCGCAGGATGTAAAAATCAAGGCTCAAAAATTTAAATAACTTGTACATGCAGTGACCATGAGTTTCCATCCCTATCTACCTGCTCCAAAGCCCACATTCACAACATAAGGTTAAGCTGCCTCTTTTCAAAAAAAGGCCATAAAGGGTATAAAATGAGCCCCATTGTGATAAAAGGAGACAGAGTTGAAAGTTTTAGAAAAGAGTCCACAAATAATTAACTCCCTGAAATTCTCATGTTTCACTGAGAAGTAAAAGTTCATTGGTAAAATAAACTTGTAATGTGGGTCAGGAACCCACTTGGCCTACACTATAACTACTGTGATTATCATCTAGGACAAACAGCCTTCGCTCACCACTCTTACAAACCTTTCCACACATTACTCCAAATTACAAGCCCTCTATTCTCTGCCTCAATAATGAAGCACCCTAAGAAGACAAAGGTACAGGAAGGTCAAAGCAGAATTCAGTGTCCTTCACCCTCAAGCTCACATCCCTCCTCTTTTAAAGGGTTAAACTGAAGAATATCTCCAAGTACTGTTTTAAACAGAGTGGGGAAAGAAGATGCTACTATGAAATGACAGCCTCCATAATTCAAAGAAGGTCCCACCTACGGTAGCCTCTGAACTGGACTTCAGAAGCCATTCAAATGGGAGTCACCTATCCTGGGGTCTCTATTTTTCCTGTCATGACCTCTTATTTTTATTTAATTTTTTTAAATTGGAGTATGCCGCTTTGCAATGTTTATCAATTTCTGCTGTACAACAAAGTAAATCAGTCATATATGTATACATACATCTCCTCCCTCTTGGACCCTCCCTCACACCCCCACCCCATCCCTCCAGTTCATCATAGAGCACCGAGCTATACAGCAGATTCCCACTAGCTATGTATTTCACACACAGTAACATATTTATGTCAAAACTAATTTCCTGATTCATCTCACCCTCTCCTTCCCCCCAACCCCATGACCACACACACGTCTGTGTCTCTTTAATCATGGAGTGACTCATAACCATACTTCCCTGTGTACGGCAGCCACAGGTGAATCTTTGTGCAAGATGAACTGTACAGGTCTGTCACTTTTATTCTTTCTGAACGAACAATCATTCCAATCCCACTCCCCTCCTCCATCCCTCGATGATACTGGCATCCAAGGAAGTCACCGTTAAAAGCTGCTGTTTCACAATGCAGTAGTCTAGTGAGTTCCATCGTTATAAGGTAGCTCGAGTTTCCTAGCATGGCTCCAGTTTAACTAAATCTATGCTTACTTCTTAAATTTCTCAGGCCACCAGAAGCTCAGTGGATAAGGCAAATGGGAAAGAAAACAAAAGAAAGTAGAAGATCTTGCCTTCATTTTGCTTTTAATTTTTTAAGTGTTTTAATAATATCCAACTATACAGATCATTTGTTTCCCTTTCATTCAGCGCACCACCACCCCCCGACACACACACTTTCTCACAGAGAAATAGCATTCTTTAATAAATGTTATTTAATTCCAGGATATATTTTAGCCTCTGAGTTTTTCTAGTAATGTGAAGCAAAGAAAAATAATTCCATTTATTCAACTAACACTCATTTTCCCCCTATGAGTCGTATACGAAAACATTTCCAGATAGACAATACAGCATTTCATGTCTGAATGTCACTGTCCCTGAAGATCAAAACAATATCAAATGATAGGGTGATATAATGCTATATATACTATATAAAATGATACAGCAATTATATGGTGTTCCCAGTAAAAATTCTTATTGCATAGAGCTGTAAAACCACCTTATATTATCCAACAAGAATTTTACATTCAAAAGCAGTGTGTCCAATAGTACTTTCTGCAATGAAGGAAATGTTTTATATCTGAGATGCCCAATATAGTAGCCTCTAGCCTTATGTGGCTACTGAGAACTTGAAATGTGGCTAACACAACTGAGGATCTGAATTTTTTTAATTTCGATTCTGTTTAAACTTAAACTTAAGCAGCCACATGTGGCTAGAAGCCGCAATATTGGGCAGCAGAGTTCTAAAATGTCCTTTTCAGCGTTCGGCTGTCATCTTTTTAAAATAGAAAATTAGGAAACAAGCAGCCTCTCAAGTAGGTCAGTCTATTTTCCATCACTAAAGATGTTCTGTCTCATGGTATATGTGCTCTCTATCTCCAAATCAATGGAAAGTAGCTCTGCCCTGCTGTAACACCACTCAGAAAACTTAATACCTGTGATATCTCCTATCAGGGAAGTTCTCATGCAAATAGAAAGTGTTAACACTACCACAAGGTTTGAAAACATTAAAGTGCTCTCTGGAAAAAAATTAAGCCACTGATGTGACATATTTTATTCTTCACAGGAACAATTTTCAGGCTCAGACACTCGTGAGCTGACAGTCTCACTCCAGCACTGCTACCTAGGACGAGGAATTCCAAGGAAGCAACACGGTGTTGCTTCAGCCGTGGCTGCCCAGATATGCCTTGAAATGCTGAAACCCAGTCCTGCGCCAGAACTAGAAAACCAAGGATGTTGTGAAGTTTGCTTGTTCTTGATTTCAGTCATTCATCTAACAAACATTTCAGAAGTATCTACTACATATCAAGCACCAAGTTAGGTACAAAAATATGTTTGAATGATATATAATGTCTGCCCTTGAAGATTTATGTTGAAAGGAAAGACCATAATTAGATCATGATCCAACCTAGTAGGCACACAATGAGTACAAAGAATGACAGGATTCTTGGAAGATTACCAGACTATCCTGGAAGGGTCTGGGAAGGCTTCCTGGAGGAGGTGGCAACTTAGCTGAGTCCTCAGGAGAAGGAATTAGTAAGGCAAAAGCAGGGAAGATAGCATTCCAAGTAGGGTGGATAATAAAGGTGAAAAAGAGCCTAAACAGCATGGCATGCACAGGGCACAGTGCAGGACATTTTTGTTCATGTACACAGCTGGAGTCAGGGAGTGTCAGAAAATAAGCTAAAATGCCACTAAGGCTATGGGACAGCCAGGTATACCACATTAAGGAGCTTGGTCTTTGATTTACACCAGAGGGCTTCAACCAAGAGAGAGGTCCTGTTAGACAGAGATAGGACACCTAGCAGCAGAGTGGACTTGCAGGTATGAAAAGAAGGCAGGAGACTGTGGTCTCACCTTGGGGAGTAATAATGAGACCCTGCATGCAGGTAGTAGTAATGAGAATCAGGAGAAGAGGGAAACTCAGAAATTTCTAAGACTAGAAAGAAATGGTAATTAGAAATCAGCCACACTGGGTGACTGCCTGGATAAAGGAACCAAAGAAAATAGTTTTTAAGGATGACTCAATGGATAAGCGTAACTAAAAAAGAACACCACCAGCAGAGCAAACATTTACTGTACTCTTATTCAGAGCCAGGCACCAAACAGGTGCATCAGGGTCTACCTCCCAAGAACTTTCTGAGACAGGTACTATTTTTATCTCCATTTTTAAAAAGGAAGACTCTGAGGCTGGAGAATTAAATAATTTGTTCATGAGCAAATATCAGCAAGTATCAGAATCCAGGTCTGTCTAATTCTAGAGCATCAACCTTCACCACCAGACAATAGAGTCTCTGAAGACTGGAGAAAGGGGGCACTTAGGAGGAAAGGTGGTATGTTCAGCCCCCTATACAGTTAAGGCGCCTTTCAGATATACATGTGATAACCAGTCGATGCTGGACACCAGGCTGCAGTACAAGGCAAAGAACTGGGGGCAGGGAGTCACGACACATACACGGTGATGAAAACCCAGTGAGTGGATGAAGCCCTGAAGCCAGAGTATGCGAGAAGAGAGAAGTATTCCTCCCAGAACAGAGCTCCAGCTGCAAGGGGTGAGTAAAGGACGACACATCCACTAAGGAGAGAAGCAGCAGGAAAACCAGAGGCATGGACCATCCTTTCTAGAAACCAAAGACTCTTCAGGAGAAGACAGTAGACAAGTTGTATCAGACACAACAAGGATGTCCAGAGCAATAAAAACTACACACGTCCACTGGATTTAACAAACAGGTATTAGTAAGTACAAGAAACGCAAAACGTAGGAAACACTGAGAGCTATTCATAGCCAAAGGAAGAGAGATGCTCAATATGCAAAGGTTGAAAATTAGAGAGGAAGGCACAGTAACTAACAGAGTAAGGCTTAGGAGGAGGAAGGAGGGTATGGGGAGAAACCTAGAGGAAAGCAAGTGAGGTGACATATGTCTGCAGGTATCAGAGCAGGAAATTGGTAGAAATCATTCTAGGTAGTCTGTTTTTTTAGTGAAGTCAGATGCAGGGTCGTCTGAGTGAAAGGGTGGAGAGGCCTTTGGGAGAACCAAAAGCTTAGAGTAACTTTTCAGTAGAAGGGGGATGAAATGGACAGTATCAGCTGCCCAGGGGCAAGTCTTCCCTGCACAATCTGGTAGTCCAGAAACGGGCATGGAGAAGGCATCCTGGTTTTGGTCTGGGCCTGCGGTGTTGCTGGTCAAGGATAAACCATAGAATCAGGGAACCAAACCAGTCTTCAAATGACCCACCATTCCCCTCCTCGCCACTGGCTGTCTGCTGAAGTCTTCATTCTACTTCATAGTGGGTTCCACCGAAAGTAACTGAGAAATAAAGAAAATAACTCTTTTCCCCCAAGATGTCCCAAGACAACACTTAATAATCAAAATAGCACCTGATTAAGTCCTTTGACTCTTACTATGTAAGCTTCTCAACTGAGACAAAAACCAACTAACAAACATGTCAGAGGCAAAGCCAGAAATAGCCTGTAAAAAATATTTTAGCTCTTAGATTTCACAGAAATTTTATACAGAAGAATCTCAATTCTTAAAATGATGCTAGAACTATAATTAGTAGTGCCCCAGGGGTCAGCGTGAGGAGAGTATAAGGGATCACAAGCAATCCAGATTCTGAAGCAATGCAAGGATAAAATGGATACAAATTCCCCTCCTTAATAAAATGGTACATTTCCTTAGACATCGACAATGAAGGGCATGAATCCAACTCCTCCCCTCCCCCAAGCAACCACCCAACTAGAGCTAGCAGTCTACAAAACAATGGAAATGTCAGCTCACCCTCCTGTTCTGTGCCCCCTCCACTTCCTTTTTCACCCCCAGATGAGTTGTCATCTTTCCATGAAAGAATGCCAAGCGTTCAGTCAGTCTGACTGGCAGTTCCTGCTCTTCAGGTTCTCTGGATGCTTCAAAAGGGTGGTAATGTGTTACCGGAAAGACTACCTTCCTTGGCAGTCTGTTTTCCGGGCTTCCACCCCTGGTGAGTCACCTGCAAGTTTCTATTATGTATAAGGAGATCTATGATTAAAGGAGACTTCATAGGAGTCTCATGAACCTGAAGTTGCCTCTCTTGATAGTGACGCTTCTGAATTTAGATTGAATTATACAGGTGTTTTGGTGGAGATCTTCCAGATTCCAAGTCAGCTAGAATGTGGAAGAAGCAGCTACAAATAAAATCATGACGTAGCAATACTAACAACATCAGCCCTGAGTAGCAACATTCCAAGCGATAAATTCAGAAGCTACCCATTAGGCAAATGATAAGTCAAAGCAAGAGCAGTCAAGAGATTGAAATCTTGAAAATATGACTACCAAATTCTCCCTTAAATTTGATTTACTGTACATCTTTAGTACAGAGGTAAGAATATAAATTTTGGTCCTATTATTTAAATACTTATTGGATGATCATCCTTTAAAAATCCTTTGACCCAAGAGATACATTAAAACATATGTAAAAAAAATTAATTTTCTGGTGGAGAACAATATGGAGGTTCCTTAAAAACTAAAACTAGAACTACCATGTGATCCAGAATCCCACTCTTGGGCTTATATCCAGAGAAAAACCATAATTCAAAAAGATACATGCACCGCAGTGTTCACTGCAGCACTGTGTACAACAGTCAAGACGCAGAAGCAACCTAAATGTCCATCGACAGAAGAACGGATAAAGATGTGCTGCATATTTACAATGGAATATTACTCAGCCATAAAAGAGAATGAAATAACGCCATTTGCAACAACATGGATGGACCCAGAGACTGTCATACTGAGTGAAGTAAGTCAGACAGAGACAAATATCTACTATATCATTTTTATGTGGAGTCTATAAAGAGGATACAAATGAACTTATCTACAATCAGAAACAGACTCACA
Source organism: Nanger dama (assembly GCA_917880005.1). NCBI lineage: Eukaryota > Metazoa > Chordata > Mammalia > Artiodactyla > Bovidae > Nanger > Nanger dama. The sequence goes on from CAKJTW010000003.1 coordinate 30,228,760, forward strand.
GATTTACGAAAGAAACTTAATGTTACCAAAGGGGGTAAATCGGGACTGTGGGATTAACATATACACACTACATTATATAAAATAGACAACCAACAAGGACCTACTGTATAGCACAGGGAAGTCTACTGTAATAACCTATATGGGAACAGAATCTGAAGAGGACTAGATATATATGTATATATAACTGAATCGTTTTGCTATACACCTAAAACATAACATTGTCAATCAACTACACTCCAATACAAAATTAAATTAAAAAAAAAAAGAAAATGAATTTTCCAAAGTATCTCATTCAAAGTTTTTTTCTTACCAACCCTCTTCCACATGAATCTTTATTAGATACTATTGGAGATTAAACCATCCCTTCCCTCAAAAAACTAACGGTTTTTGAAAGGGCATAAAAACCAAAATAGGAATAGTTATCAGATAACACTAGCAAAACAGGTCCTGAAAAAACATTTTTTAAACATGAGGAAAACAAGAAAAAAAATGTCAAAATAAGTCCAAATGGTGAACGTTATTGGTATATATATAATACAATGACAGATCAAGGAGGATTTGTACAGAAAAGCAATAGCTTTAGCAGAAAAGCCCACTCCTACTGCGGAGTAAGGCAAAATCAGGTAAGACATTGAATAGTATGTTGGCACTGATTTTTCCTCCAGGAACTCTGTTGCAAGGGGGAAAGGTTTATTTTCATAAAGCAATAAATAAATTAATTTCTCTCACTGCTTTACATAATTTGCAGTGTCTGACTCTTTGCGATCCCATGGACTTCAGCATGTCAGGCTTCCCTGTCCATTACCAACTCCTGGAGCTTGCTCAAACTCATGTGCATTGAGTTATTTATTCAAGCACTCATTTATTAGAGATATTGGAGTGCTAGTAAAGTACCAAGGGGAACAAATCAGACGTGGACCTGTTCTCAGAGTTCATAGTCTATTGAAGAAGGCAGAAATAAAACAAATAATCCCAAAATGACTATGTGTTTATAACCATGATTAAATGAGAAGAAAAGGTACAGAAAAACCCAGACTACTTTGGAGGTACTCACAGAAGACCTCTGTATGAAGTGGAATTCAAATGGAGAATTAACCAGGTGGTAGGGGAAGAGATCTAGGAACTGGACATAACTCATGCAGAGGTTCTAAAACTTCACCTCTGTATCTCCAGAACCTCAGCACTTAGCAGGCACTCAATAAGTGATTATGGATACACTTTAAGTTCTTATGACATTCAGAAAATCTTTCATAAGGAAACAACCTCAAGATATAGGAGAGGAAATAAAAGGGAAGACCTACTGGCACAGAGAGTATTCTTTATGAAACAACAATAATAATTAGAAATAGCAATAAGGAGTCAAATTATGTAAACCGTGAAATATTCTGCAAATAGTAATTTGCATAATTTGCAAATATGCATATGTTGCAAATTTGCAACATACAAATAGTAATTATACAGTTAAGAGGGGAAAGGTAATAAATGAGTGTATTTTGATTATAAATATGGAAAAAGTAAAAATTAATATATATGTCCTAATATATCAACTGATAAAGTTAAATAATCAACTACCAACCATCCCACTTATGTTTCATACATCTGCAAATTACTTCAAATTTGGAGGAATTCTTCCAGTCAGTTTTCAGACAAAGCCCATTCCCGCCAACTCCATTCATTCTGGGCCCCCAAAAACTCCAATATTACTTCAATAACATCTTTTATTTCTTATATTTCCCTATAAGGCCTTATATTTCCATAAAATGTTTTCCCATACATGATATCTCAGCTATTAAATATATAATTGTTTCTTCCATGTGATTTTTATTATATAATAGGTTGGTATAATGTGCTCTACAAACTCTAAGGGCAGAAAACGAAGACGAATTAAACAGTCTCTTGATAAGAGTGAAAGAGGAGACTAAAAAAGGTGGCTTAAAACTCAGCATTCCAAAAACTAAGATCATGGCATCTGGTCCCATCACCTTATGGCAAATAGAAGGGGAAAAGTGGAAACAGTGACAGATTTCATTTTCCTGGGCTCCAAAATCACTGCAGCCATGAAATTAAAAGACACTTGCTCGTTGGAAGGAAAGCTATGACAAAATCTGACAACATATTAAAAGGCAAAGACATTATTTTGCCAACAAAGGTCCATACAGTCAAACCTATGGTTTTTCCAGTAGTCATGTACAGGTGTGAGTGCTGTGTGCTTAGTCACTCAGTCATGTCCAGCTCTTTGTGACCCCATGGACTGTAGCACACCAGGCTCCTCTGTTCATGAGCATTCTCCACACAAGAATATTGGAGTGGGTTGCCATGCCCTTCTCCAGGGGATCTTCCCAACCCAGGGATCAAACCCCTCCCACATTGCAAGTGGATTGTTTACTGTCTGAGCCACCAGGGAAGCCCACAGGTGTGAGAGTTGGACCGTAAAGAAGGCTGAGTATCAAAAAATTGATGCTTTTGAATTGCGGTGCTAGAAAAGACTTTTGAGAATCCCTTGGACAGCTAGGAGATCAAACCAGTTAATCCTAAAGGAAATCAACCCCGAATATTCTTTGGAAGGCCTGATGCTGAAGCTCCAATATTTTGGCCACCTGATGCAAAGGGTCAGCTCATTGGAAAAGACCTTGATGATGGGAAAGATTGAAGGCAAAAGGAGAAGAGGGCAGGGGATGAGATGGTTAGATAGCATCACCGACTCAATGGACATGAATCTGAGCAAACTCTGGGAGACAGTGAAGGACAGGGGAGGCTGGCATGCTGCAATCCATGGGGTCACAAAGAGTAGCATATGACTTAGCAACTGAACAACAACAACCCAGTAAGGAGAAGGTGGCTCCTGAGCTCCCACATGGGACTCTAAAGGATTTATTTTTACCACTGACTTTTTCATTACTATCTCGTATTCTTTTTATAGTTTTCCAATATTACTATCTAGAAAAATTTAAGTATATGTTAGGTTATAGTCACTTAATAAATTTGAAAATTTGAGAAAAAAATATCATTCAAATCTTAATGGCCTAACAAACACTGCAATGGATTTGTTAAGTGTGCTTTTAGCTGTTTTATGCATATCTTTAATCACTTTTTTCTGATTATAAAATTAGATATGCTCCGTAGGAAAAAAAACACATAATTTGAAAAATAAAATTTTTTGTAATTCTACCCCACTTCTATAGCCAAAAAAACCATCGCTATGAGTTTGATACATAATCTTCCAGATCTCTTCCCTTTAGTTTTACAGGTCCATAATCCCTTACTTACAATCCTGATACTCAAAAGCTCCAAAACATGAAAAACTTTTATAACATTTGTCATCAAATTTGACCTCAACAAACATAAGACAATTTTTCATCTTAATTTTTCCCACTGAATGTAAATATTCATGTTTCACTGTAGAATGTTAATGTTTTGGAGGACAGGATGCCATCCTAGCCCCCAGGGGAAGTATTAATAGAGGATGCATGGCCTTGCATAAAACCAAAGTCCTAATTTCAGCAACACATCTGGCCCCAATAGTTCAACTAAAAGATAGAGACTTATACTAATATGACTACCATTCATTATCATTATTATTTTAGAAATGGACCATACCATGCCTACTTCTCTTCTCTGCAAGTGGATTTTTTTCACTCAGTAATATCAGGGACATCTTTATTTCCATATCAGTTCCCTGTATTCCTTAACGGCCACGTGGACATGAATGAGGAGGTAAAGGATAAGAACAATGAGGCAATCCCTGATTTTAAGGAAAGGGTAAGTAATTCAACAGTCAGACCCACAAAAACAGCTAGAGAGAGAGTCTCCAAGAGTAGCGATTGCAGAACTGAGAGCCAGAAAAGCCCTTAGAGATAATGGTCTCATTTCTCTGTGGAACAGATAAGCTCAATGTAGACAGAAGTGATGACTCACTTGAGTTCACTGTTCTTCAGCAGTCAACCTGGGACTGTCCCCTCAGATTCCCAATCTCCCACCCTGCTGTTGCGCTAAGACTCTGCACTTTATGACTGACTGAAAAATGTGAAAGTAACTTTCTCTGTGAGGGAGCACCGACTGCTCCCAGGGTTAGCCAGCTGTCAGCGTAGAAATCTGCTCACCTGCCATGATGATTAGTAGCCATGCAAACTTAACAGCATTCTTTTTTATAGTTTTACAGCTAAACAGTAAGACGTATGGGAGAGGTCATCTCCTTGAATTCATGACTAAGAATTCAAGCTCAAAGTTGGGTCACTTTTTCCTCAATACAAACCACAGTGTGCCAAGAGCATATCATTTTCTTGACTAATTTGGACTTGTCTTTTGGGTTGCTGCTGCTGCTGCTAAGTCGCTTCAGTCGTGTCCGACTCTGTGCAACCCCATAGATGGCAGCCCACCAGGCTCCCTCATCCCTGGGATTCTCCAGGCAAGAACACTGGAGTGGGTGGCCATTTCCTTCTCCAATGCATGAAAGTGAAAAGTGAAAGTGAAGTCGCTCAGTCGTGTCCAACTCTTAGCAACGTCATGCACTGCAGCCCACCAGGCTCCTCCCCCATGGGATTTTCCAGGCAAGAGCACTGGAGTGGGGTGCCACTGCCCTCTCCAGTCTTTTGGGTTCCAAAGAGCTAAATCTGTACCAGAGGAAAGGACTATTCTATCAACTGGAAAACCACCAGCACCATTCAGGTCTCCCCTAGAACACCCTGCCCCGCACTCTGCCTCCAAACACCATTTAATTCACTTGAATATGTCCCTCCCAGCTGGAATGCTTTCACTAACAGAGCAAATCTTAAATATACATATATGCTCACAGAAGACAGAAAAGCAAAGGGGAAAAGACGAACTAAAGCCACAGAACGTCAGCCTGCTTCTCCCTGCCCTCTTCCCCAGCAGGCCCCCAACCACGACCGACCACACCTCCTGCCCAATCCCCACCCCACCCCACCCCCCCCCCCCCCACCCCCGCCGCAGGCCCAGAGCAGGAAGTGTGCAGGAGTCGAGCTAGAATGAAGATTTAGAAACACCTTCCTCCAGAATCCTGGGGCCCTTCAAAGGAACCCTTACCCCACAAAGACAAGGCAAGTAAATGACAGTGATGCAGCCCTCACGCAGCACCCCTAGTGCTACAGCCCAATCATTTATTTGGGGGATCAGCAGCTACCTTTAAGTTATTTAATCGAGTATCATTTCATGAAGCCATTACAAGGTTTTAAATGAGCATCGCTTAAACTGTGTAAACTACATGATGAGAAACATGTGTCACGCACTGCTTACCCTGGGATCCTAACCCACAAAGCAAAGTGATGCTTCATCAAAGGTCTGGGTGAACAGGAAGCACCAGAACCTACTCATTTCCTTGGCTGAGGCTGCATGAGGCAGACTGGGATCTTTCAGGCAGAATCAAAACATTACCTACAATCCCTCAACAGAAATCCCTGCCAATAAAGGGCTGATCTCTGAGTGCTGTAAGATCGAAGTCACCAACGATATTCTGGAATTATGTGAAGATCTAAGCTAAGAGAAGAGCTTTTTTTATTACTTATTTTAATTGGAGGCTAATTACTTTACAATATTGTAGTGGTTTTTGCCATACATCAACATGAATCAGCCATGAGTGTACATGTGTCCCCCCATCCTAAACTCCAACCCTCCTCCCTCCCCACCCCATTCCCTCTGGATTGTCTAAAGGGTTGCAATAGTCACTATCTCTGTTCCCACAAAGGAGAAGTAATATTCCCTTCCTTCGCTCCCAAGATGCTGGGGCTCATGGAGTTTCTTGGTATAGGCAGCCATAGGGACGAGAGAACATTCTGGTAGTGTCTTCAAGAGGCTCAGGACTCTGAGGAAGATGAGGACAGAGACTCTGCTGCAGCTTCACGGCTCAGTTTCAGAAATGATCCAGAGAGACAATGGGACGGTCTTGGTCTCCAGAGGAGTACGCAGCCAGCAGCCAAGGCACAAACACTGCCCAAATAAAAGTAATTTTCATTTTCTGTACAAGTCCATAGATCAAAATATCTGTCGGTTCTCTTTTATTTTTATACTGTTTGTATATAACACAAGCCAGGTAAATAAGTGTATACATGTTCTTGTAGGGCCCAGGAGCCAACAGGTAGCCTTTGGATGGACTACCGTCTTGACCTTAGTCCTGACAGTGAGGGACAGCGATGTTAGAGAGGAGAAAAAAATACAAACAGGGTGAAAGCAAGAAACATCATATGAATACCAGTGACAGTTGTCTTCCCAGCTTTACAGTCTTGTAACACACAGACCTTCGGGGGGTCTTTATAGGGCTTCTCTGGTGGTTCAGATGGTAAAGAATCTACCTGCAACGCAGGAGACCCAGGTTCAATCCCTGGATTGGGAAGATTCCCTGGAGAAGGGAATGGCAATCCACTGCAGTATTCTTGCCTGGAGAATCGCATGGACAGAGGAGCCTGGTGGGCTACAGTCCATGGGGTCACAAAAAGTCAGACACAACAGAGTGACTCAGACACACACACATAATATACTGTCACAATTCTCTGTATTGTCTCTCTATTCATCCTTGCATCCCCAGCACAGTCCTGCATCTCACTGACATTTAATAAATACAGCATTTCTAACACCACCATGAGCACAAGAATGAATATCAACCAGAATTTCTACAGTGACAAGTATTGTTCCCCATTCCCCACCAGAAGGATCAGCAAGGTTTCAGCTGGCACTCTCTGTACCCTCTGTGGCAATAGCTGTGCCCTCCAGCACAGGAGAACTGGGCTTGGACCCAGACTCTGTGTCTTTTGTTAACACTATGTGTCTCTGGGAAAGTTACTTAACCTCTCAGAGCCTCCATTTCCATATCTGCAAAATGAGGATAATGTCTCAATTGACCTGATGAGAGAGTAGATCGGTAACAAATATTAAAGACTGATATACAGTAGGTTCTCAATAAACATAGCAGATCCGTCATCAAGCCCCAGCTACACCCCTTAAGTTACAGGCTGTGTAACCTCCTGAGTCCCCTCAACTGAAATGGAAATGATGTCTACCTGATTCTACAGAGAATGACTGAGGGTCAAAGTAGGAAACACTTGTGAAAGGAAACATGGAAAATCCTGTGAAACCTGTAAAGCACTAAGCATACAAACTGCCACTTAACAAGCCTCGGAGGCAGACTTTTAAGAATGTAAACTGATACCATCAGCGTTTTATCAAATTCTCAGACTGATTCCATTTAACAACACTTTCAAAGAATGCTCAGTGTTAATCTGTCAGTCTGCTGGTCAGCTGGACAACCAGTCCTAACGGGTCATCTTCAGTGCCGAGCAGCTGCTGGGAGCAGAGGATGCGCCTTCAGGAAGCTTAAAGTCTAGGAGGAGATAACTAATCAATTGTAAATAACTGTGTATAAAGTGCTACAAGGAAGAAGTACCAGTTGCTAGGGAAGTGTAAGATGGGGGAAGGGAGACTACCAGGCCTGGAGGATTCACAGGAAAAATGACATTCACCAAGGGCAATTTGGCTTTTGGTGACTGTGACAGAAGAAAGAAGAGGAAAAACTTCAGCCTCAGAAGTTACATACCAAGATTGGTGCACAAAGCAGCTCGGAAGAGTTGACTAAAATTAAGAACACCAGAAATAAAGGCCCGGGCTTTCCTGGTAGCTCAGCTGGTAAAGAATCCACCTGCAATGGCAGGAGACCTGGGTTCCGCCCCTGAGTTGGGAAGATTCCTTGGAAAAGGGAACGGCTACCCACTTCAGTGTTCTGGCCTGTAGAATTCCATGAACTGACTGTATAGTCCACGGGGCTGCAAAGAGTCAGACACGACTGAGCAACTTTCACTTTCTCTGTTAGTGGCCCCCATAAAGAACTAGGGAAGCTTTCCTCCATTTTGGCACAATCAAAGCAGAAAAGTGGCTTATCAAGCCTGCACATCAGAGGCTGAGTTTTGTTTCCCTCCATCTGCTGGCAAATCTGGTCCCACCTCCTGCTTCTCCAGAGGCCACACGTGGTTCAGAGGGCCTCACTAGTTGATCCACCCAGCCTTTCCTTTTATTCACTCAAAATCAACTTTCTGGCCATGCGCCTCCAGAGCATTCTAACACTGGGCACCCTACTCTGGCTGTGACCCCTTGCCCTAAAACACCACGCTGTACAGCCTGCCATTTAGAAGGATGTAAAAATATAGTGCAGTGCAGGCAAAACTGGAAGGTTGGCCAGTAAATCAACTGATCTCATCATATCAGAAAGAGGAATGGAAAGGAACTGGGGAATTCCTTTGTGGGTTTTGACAACTTTCTTGGCACCTGGATGAAACAGCTTTGGGAAACTAGTGAGATACTCCCTTCCCAGACCTATTAACTTTCTTCCTCATCCCACTGGCCCAGCCAGGCTCAGTGAAGTGCATTTCACCCCACTCCTGAAGAACCTGGGTCCTCTCTTCCTTTCTCTTTGCATAAAGGTGGTTGCATCCTTCCTTACCCTGAGGACACAACTGTGAGTGAAGTTAACATGCAGAGTGTAAAATGTTTTAGTTAGTATCTAACACCTCATATCCGCCAATATAAATTACTGAGGAGATTCATTACCAACTACACTAGACTTCTGATGTGTAAAACAGAGAGAAACATTATTAACGAATTCTAATGAAAATAGACTGAGTACCTCTCTTCAAGGGACATTACCTTAGGTGTCTTGCCTCCTATGACCCCTGGATTAACAATGGCCACCACTTAGCGGTACTTAAATCTAAACTGAGAGCACAAATCTCCACAAAATGGGGATTTTTGAATAAATGACAAACATTCCAACTGCATGAGGCCCAAAAACACCACTGCTAAGCTCAGCAGGCAAGAAGTACCAGGTGCCTGCCAACCACCTGGATGTGGGCACCGAAGCCTGAGAGAGCAGGTGACAGAGGAGCGGGGGACGGATGGGTCTGTTCTGACACGTTCCATACAGTCTTGGAGATCATCAGAAAATTACCATCAGCACAAGGATATCACCTTAAACTGCAACACCCTATCCCAATGACTCCAAGGAAAACAGTGAGGCAAGGAAAACAAGTGAAATAAAAGCAATTGCATTTTTAAGTAATTAAATTTCCTTCAAACCTGGTACAAACCAGACTGCCTTAGATAAGCACCGTCTCCTGGATTTTCACCCAAATACCACCAGTTTTTGTAATACCTATCACTGGTTCCTCTCTGGACCAGTCCTCACCTCTCACTATCAAACTCAAAGGAACTCAAACACAGTAATCATTAGTGAACAGACTGTAAAATAAGGGGCAGCAGACAGGTCCAAGTAAATAAATGGTACAATTCCTAAGTCATCCCTAAACTTAAAAATGACTTGTGAGAACTTCATTAGCTAAGTTATGGAATGAAGACGTGAATGAGAAAAACTAATGCTTAGGAAAAGGAACTCATTTAAGTATTCATTCCTATAATGGTTGTCTGGTTGAAATCTGGGACAGAAATCAAAATGATTCACAAAACACAGGCAGAAATACGTGAAATGTTTGCTCATGCTTGCTTTGCTCAAGAAGTTTAATTTCTTTAGAATTCTGCATTAAGGCCATATTGGACACAAAATAAATTTGTGATCCCTAGAAGTACTAGGGTGTCTGTTTCCTCTATGAGGTAAGCTCCTTGAAGGCAGAGAACCTATTTTTTTATTTCTTCATGATCCATGTCTAACAAAACCCCAGACACATAATAAGTGATTCAAGAAAGTGCTGAACCGGTTGCAAAGTAACAGTGAATTTAAAAATATCTCAAAAGAGTTTTTAATTAAAAAAAAACGGCCATCAGCAGAAGCTACAGCCTTAAGCACTAGGAAATTCCCCTGACTACCTTCCAGTGACTTATTTGTAGGGTACAGCCAACACTTTCTGAACCAGCTTGTGCTGGTAAGTTCCATTTCAAGGTCTCTACCTAGTAATTCACTGTTCTACTAAGATGGCATAAAATTAAAGGTAGAAGAAATGTATAGTGCAGCAAGCACAGGGTTTGAGGAGAGGTAAGTCCTAGAGAAAGCCCATCAGATAGATGTGTGCTATGAGATCTGATCTCACCCCACTACTAGGACAGGCACCATGGCGAGGACCCGCTGTCTGCTGCAGAACCACACTTAGCACATGGAATGTGTTCTCTGTAACCAGGGCCTATGAACTCTTAAGCCCTTGATGTCTTTGGCACAATATCAGAATTAGGAGATATATACCTTTAAAAGGCAAATACATGGAAGTTCATCTCCAAGTTTTACATCTTGCTACTAATCAATCAGGTGTAATGCCACCTGGTGGTTCTCTGCAGGGTTCAAACTCCAGCTCTATCACTTAACTAGGCAAGTATCTTAACCTCTTTGAGACTCAGTGGCCTCAGAAGGAAGGGCTAATAAGAAAAATACGTCCCAAAGGCATTCTGAGGATTGGATAGGTTAATGTATGTGAAGCACTCAGCCTGACACCTAATTAACCTTTACTGAGTTCCTACTCTTATTATGCATGATCCCACCTTCACACAACTCCATTTATCACTTCTCTGCTCCCTCTGGACCCTGCAGTAGAACTCTTAGAAGGCACAAATTGAGACTCATGGTGGAGGATCATTTATCCTCTTCAATATGCACAGTTCCATCAGATTTACACCACCATCAAATTACTGTTTGAGGCTCTGTCAACCTGGTCTCCAGATACAAATGCTGGAAGTTTTGGTCTATGGATGGGGAAAGGATATGAATGACCTGCCACTCCTACGTAGTGGTCAATGTTACCTAGAAGCTATAGGAGATTAATACATCTAATATAGGCCCCTGTCTTTTTATGTGAAGTCTAAAATCTACATGATCTGGAATAATTAAATATTAAATGGAAACTTCTAGAAAAGACTTGAAAACACTCTCCTCATGATAGCCTCAAAGAGACCACAGATGGCAGAAGACCCTAGAGAGAGAGACTGTTCTCCATAAATGTGCTCACAGGAGAAGGTTCTGAGAAGGGAGGGTATCTGTATGTGAATATCTTGGGATCTGCTGCCCTAAAAACAGGGGAAAGGGGAAAATGATTTGTGAGGAAATATACTAAAAGGGAACTGCTGGAGGGTGAGTGTGCAGCCCAGTGTTGTGACAGGAACAGAAAGAGCCTGTTGCAGGCCTGAGAAGGTCATTCTCTCAAAGTGGAAACTGAAAAACTATCACATGAAGTAGGAGCCTTGGTAAAAGCAACTCGAGCCTGGCCTCAGTCACTCCACTGGGAGCTCGAGGCAGTCATTGGAACTTGAAAAAGAAAGGAAAACTGAAGTCCTAGATGATCTCTAAGATCCATCTAGCTTGAAGGAGCTAGCAATCTGGATCTGGTGAACACAGAAGGTCACATAACCAGCCACAGGAGGCAATTTTAGAGGGACACCCAAGAAAAGATCAGCAGGGCCAGCACGCTCATCAGAGCAGACCAGCAGGGACCAGCCCACCTTTCTTATCACAAGCAAATCTGTGGATTACGGGCCCTGGTGGTGTTCCAGCTGTACTTGCAGCTGTTGTCTGCCCTGGGGCTGGCTCTGCCAACTGAAAAGAACAAGTCTGGTCACATAGCAACCACCCAACACTCTCCATGGGTTCTTCTTATAGGGAAGTTACTTTCAAACATCAAATAATTTAAGTGCTGCGTGCTAAGTCGCTTCAGTCATGCCCGACTCTTTGTGACCCCATGGACTGTAGGCCTCCCAGCTCCTCTGTCCATGAGATTCTCCAGGCAAGAATACTGCATTGGATTGTCATGCCCTCTTCCAGGAGATCTTCCCAACACAGAGATCGAACCCGTGTCTCTTACATCTCCTACACTGGCAGGTGGGATTTTTTACCACTAGCACCATTTGGGATGCCCATACTTCATTCAACAAATCACCAAAAAAAAAAAAAGAAAAAAAAAGAGGATGAAATTGGGACTTCCCTAGGGGTACAGTGGATAGGAATCTGCCTGCCAGTGCAGGGGACACAGATCCAGTCCCTGGTCCAGGAGGATGCTACAGAGCAGCACATACTGCAGAGCAACTAAGCCCACAGGCCACAACTACTGAGCCTGTACACTCTAGGGCTGGCAAGCCACAACTACTGAGCCTGCGAATTGCAACTACTGAATCTGGTGTGCTGAGAGCCTGTGCTCCACAACAAGAGAAGCCACTGTAATGAGAAACCCATGCACCACAACAAGTGAGTAGGCCCCACTTGCTGCAACTAGAGAATGCCTGCACACAGTAACAAAGACCCAGCCCTGCCGACAATAAATACGTTTTTAAAGAAAGGATGAAATTGGTCACTCATCCCAGCTTGCAGTGTGCTACACCTGCCACACAGCAGCTTACTCTCCTGGGAACCCCTGGCACACAATAGACCCGTGGGCCTGCCTCTGTGTGCATCACAAGACACTTCTGCTCTGCGTTGGCTGAGAAGTGCCAGGCACTGTCTCACTTGACTCCTGACCCACTTCCCACTGCCCCAGTGGAGTTATGTCTTTCATTTATTTCCTTTTCTTCTTCCACCTCCAGTGTCTTTAAGCTGCAAGCCTGGCAGCGGAAGTGGATGACGTCAGAATTCTCAGAGCTAGGGGAACTTTCAGAGATCTGCCGGTTCCATCAGCAGCTTAAACCAAGACTACACCTCTTTCTCAAGCCCATAAGAAGTCATGTCCTTCAAAGGAGAACCTTCATGGTGTTTCAGAGGTAAATGGGAATCATTTCAGGATGATAAGGGAAGATTACTAAAGGCAAGATGTCACCATCCAAAAGAGCCACTATTAACAAAATATAGGCCTGGTGTAGCATGAAGGGGATGTGATTCTGAGGGTAGAAGGCTCACACTTAAGACTGTCAGAATCCTGGAACTAAGAGAAAGCCAAGAGGTAAGGCTGTGCTTTCCACAGAAGATAGAACCTGGAAAAAACCTATTCTAAATAATCCAGACCAACTGCCTTGTGCCATATATAATTCCACTCATCTCAGCCTAATAAGTTATAAATGACACTTTTTAAAACATTTTCAGACTCAATAAAACTAATGTTTACACTTTCACAGTGTGTCATGTGTTGTTACACAATGAGTATTATTCAAAATATCACTTGCTTACCAAAAAAAAAAAAAAGGCCAGGTTTTACTATTGCACATTAGATAAACGTTTTAGGTTTAAGACAAACATCTAAAGAGATCTGTCATTCTGTATTGTCTATTCCTGGTTCTATCATAGCTCCAGAATGAATGAAAAGTTAAAACCTTTTCCTTATACAGCCTAGCTCTTGCGTAGTTTTATAAGAGAAATCAACCAGTCTGAACAGATGAGTCTTCTCTATCTAACTTAGTGTCTTATTTTTCAATGAGCTGGTCACTATTTCTCTAAGAAGCCACTCTTTGGAAGATCTCTCACTTGAGTCATAGCCATTTGAGATTCATTAATTTCCTAACAAGAGTTATAGTGACCCTTTCTCCAGGCAGTACACTAGCCTCCCAGCCATTCCTTTGACTTATTAATCCAAATAACTACTTGATTACAGGGGTAACTGGTCTGCCATAAATAACAATCAGGCATAACATGAAGTCCAGTTAATAGCCAACTATTCCCAGCCCCCCGGAAGCACTCAGTAAAAAGGAAAGCAAATGATTCAATTAGTACAATTATCTGCTGATCCACTGAGACACTGAAAGGGTCAAAACCGCATTTGCCAGAGATAAGTCTTAACTCGGCTTACTTAACGGTAATATCTTTGGCTGTCTTAACAGAGATGCTACACAGTTCTGGGACCTTACCAGCAACTTGCACAGGGTGTTGTCTAATGTTAGTTGCTAGAGACATAGACTAAATGGACTTTCTGGATGCTGATCTTCAACGGATCATTTACGACATCTAATAATCAGTTCCTACGTGGCAATCAGTAAACCTGGTTTTAAGACTCCACGGTGGACCAGAACACACTGGAAAATTTGCAGTGAGAGACGGAAAGACCTGTGGCATTTTCAGTGAGGGCTAAAACACCTCCGCCCTGTGGGTTCTGCCATACAGCCACAACAATGACACTGGCGAAGGGCAGAGTTCCTGTGGAAACACTTACGGTGCGAGTCTTCTGGTGGAAAAAACAGAGGCCTCACGCCAAATAGTAGGCAGTGACCGAGCCTAGTGGAACCAGGGGTCTAGTGCAGATAGTTCCGAGACCAAACCAAGATAATCATCAACTTCACATACATGGAGATAAAAATCTGTAATTAACTGGAGGACACACAGCCCACAGATATGACATAGTCTGGTATTTTGAGATTTTCGAGCAGCCGCCCTTTGAGTAACTCATAATCCAGTGCATATCTCCCAGGCTTTTCTGCAGTTGGGAGAAGACAAACCACCAGCATCTATATTTACAGGAGTTTGAGTGATCATGTTATATGCTAATAAATGAGTTAGCTCCACCTCCACCACCCTCTGCTTGAGTCTAATTGCTAGTTTAGCCTTTAAAAGGGCACTCCCTTCGGCTGCAAATGAGTCTGGCACTCATGTCCAGAACAGAGCTGGACATCTAGCCCTACGCGCTGCCCCTCCCAGGAGCCAGTCCAGTTACATGGCACAGGCAGGCCACTCTGCTCAGGATGCCATAGGCCCACCCCCATAAGCCTCAACCATTACACTGACTTGGGGTAGGGAGGAGAACCCTTTCTCACCCCTCCCCTCAAGACGCCCAATTCAACCATTTATTTAGCACCTACCAAAACCAGCCCCTGGGAATCAGCAGGGTTAGGATAGTCCCTTGCCCTCATGAAGCAAGTTCCTGCCAATGGTCTGAACCAGACACGGTTTGCCTTTATTAATTTTTTAAAATTTTTTAAATGAATTTAGCCTTTAAAAAATTTTTTTCAATTAAAAAAACTTTTTGGAAGTATAGTTGATTGACAGTGTTGTGCTGGTTTCAGGTACATGGCAAAATGACTGTCACCTATGGGGCTTCCCTGGGGGCTCAGTGGTAAAGAACCCGCCTGCCAATGCAGGAGATGCAAGTTCAATCCCTGGGCTGGGAAGATTCCCCTGGAGGAGGGCATGGCAACCCACTCCAATATTCTTGCCTGAGAAATCCCATGGGTACAGGAGCCTGGCGGGCTACAGTGGATAGTGGTGCAAAAGAGTCGGACACAACCTATCTACTGAGCATGGCATGGATTTTTATCTATATATTCTTTTTCAGGTCTTTTCCCCATATAAGTTATTACAAAATATTGAATATAGTTCCCTGTGCTATACAGGAGGTCCACATTGTCTATTTCATATATATATATATATATATATATATATATATATATACACACACACATATATATATATATATATACAGTTTGCTTTTCTTGTTTTTTTTTTTAATTTTTATTTTTACTTTATTTTACAATACTGTATTGGTTTATAGTTTGCTTTTAACAGGCACTGAGGTGTGAGCCCTGTATAAAATGACTCACATGGGTAAAATTCTAGGGAAAATATACAAATCCCCAAGGAGATATGGGACAAGAGGTTGTGCCACCATAAGCCTGATGAATACTGCCTTTCTTATGAAGACTGAACTTGGGTGTATCCTCCTCCACGACGTCCTCCCTGAAGCAGGTTTATAATCCCCTGTGTCCTGCACACATTTCTATTCCTCAGCTCCCCAATGATGAAACAATGGGGTCCAGCCGTCTGCCTCACTGTGCACCCTCCTCGAACTGTGCACCCCTAGCTAGCACCTGATGCACCTCCGGCTGAAGCAGGTGCCCTGGGAATGCCGAGTGTGTTGGTATGTTTCTCTTCATGCCCTGGCCTGTTTGTGGGTGTGTGTATGGTTACATAGAAAGTGACACATTTTTGCTACATGACCTCCTTCACCCCTGTCTCCTCCAGTGTTATGTAACAAGTCCTCTATCCAAACTACAAAGGAACACCTGCCCTCCTCTCCCAGTCTGTACTGAAAACGAAGACAATTAGGCATGAATAGAAGCAAGAAAACCTAATTAGCTCATCTGTACTTAGATCATGAACTAGGAGACAAGGATAAATGCGAGAAGGAATGGGGGAGGGAGACAAGGGCCAGACTCCTGGGAATCTTCCCAAGGGGCCTGGACTTTATAGGCGATGGGAAGCCTTTAAAAAGACTGCTAGCAGGAGAGAGGTTAAGGTTGGGTTCTAGACAGCTCATCTGGGCAGCTCTAGGAGGACAGATTTGAGTGAATAAGTTCGTGGAGACCAATTCCAAGGCTACTGAAACAATTTATCTATGTGATAGGGTCTGAACAAATATGGTGCTGATGGAAAAGTGAAACTGATTCAAGAACGTACAACAAGCCAATTCAGAAGGACTTGGCAGTTGATGAAAATGGGAAAAAACTGAAGAGAAAGAGAAAACTCTGTGATGAAGCCCAGGTGCCCAAAAGATGATGAGATGAGTTCTGACAGGGAAAATGCATGGAAGAGCTGCTGCTGCTAAGCTGCTTCAGTCGTGTCCGACTCTATGCGACCCCACAGATGGCAGCCCACCAGCCTCCCCCGTCCCTGGGATTCTCCAGGCAAGAACACTGGAGTGGGTTGCCATTTCCTTCTCCAATGCATGAAAGTGAAAAGTGAAAGGGAAGTCGCTCAGTCGTGTCCGACTCTTAGTGATCCCATGGACTGCAGCCTACCAGGCTCCTCTGTCCATGGGATTTTCCAGGCAAGAGTACTGGAGTGGGGTGCCATTGCTTTCTCCGGCGTGGAAGAGCAGGCAGGGATAAAGATGGGGTATTTAGTTGCGGGCAGTGTTGACTTCAAGACACCTGAAGGATGACCAAGTACCTCTGTCCAGCAAGCATATTAGACATGAGACCTTAGGCCTGTTCTTGAACCTTCTAAGCCACAGTTTCTTTGGGTAGGAAATGCAGGAACCATGGAATTGCTCATCCCTCAAGACTGTTGCAAAAGACTGAAGGAGATAGAGAATAAAGCCCTTCGCCCCTAAGCCCGCCACAGTTCAAGAAGCATTAATCAAGTTCAGGGACAAAGATTGGAGACAGAGTTTTAGAAATTCTTGGCCTACGTGCAATACAATTAAGACCATGAGAGCAGATGAGACTATCTGGAGTAAGGAAGACAACAATATAAGGATAAAACCTCAGGAAACACCAATATTAAAGGAGATTAAAGGATGAGGAAAGAGATGCAATAGGAAAATTGTACAAAAAAATTGTAAAATTGATACAAAAAAATTCCCAGAAGGTGCTGGAGAAACACTGAAGCATGAAGGCAAATAGAAGGAAGCAGCAGAAGTAAGTGACATGATTACATGGTCATTCCTGGGCTTTGCAGGAGTGGTATTCACACAGTGATGTAGGCAGAAGGCAGTCTGCACTGGGAAGAATGCATGGGCTGGAGAGGACAGATGCAGCCAGCTCTTTGGGAAGATGGCTGAGATGAGAGGGAGACACTGAGCCTCACCTCAAAAGGAAACAATCAAGGCCAAGATAGGCCTGGGTCATTTATTCTGTGGGGTTTGGGGAACTTGAGTGCTTAGAGATCTGGGTCATTTCTAAAGGAAAAGATGTTGGGAAGAAGGGAGAGGATGAAGGTACAGGAAGTGAAATACCTGACCCAGACAGACACAGAGGGGACCCAAACAGAGCAGGCATAGGACTGGGCCTCATCTCAAAACTGTCTGCAGAATATGCCATAGGTGGGAGCAGAAAGTTCACACCTGTGCGCTTCAGTTTTCTTGGAACATCAGGGCCCTTGACTACAGAGAAGACTCTGGGAGTTAGGAAGTACACTTAAATTCTGAGTATAACCAGGACTCTAATCTGAGCTCTTCCCACTAGTGACTCAAGCAAAAACAAGTAAAGAAGCAAGGGTCTCGTGAAGAGTAAGGGGAGAGGGAGTTGGGGATGGTGCTTGGCGATAATTCATTATTTTTCTTCTAATTCTCACAGTCAGTTTCTTCCTTTTAACGTAAGCTTCACTGAAGCAAAACTGTCAGCAGGTAATTTTACTTTAAAATACTAATAGAAATGACATTAATGGAATGTCTCCTTTAATATCTTGACAGGAACAATTTTTCAGAATCATTATTTTTCCTGTTTTAAAACAAAATTCTACATTCACAAGCCCAACAGGACCAAATTATAGCAGAAGGAATTGACAATGAGCATCAGAAATTCCACTCAGAGAAGAAAATGCACATTGGACTCCTAATTAGGCAACTTCACAGGCCACTTAATTATCTTTCCAGAAACAGGTATGTTTTTAAAAAATAAGCTTAAATGGCAACAGTTCTTTCAGGGTCACAGTTAAACCATTATCCAGTTTATGCCCCTCACTGGTCTCTTTTTTCTTACCAAAGGCAGGCTGCCGTTAATAGAGTCCTGACATCTGGTATACCAGAAGATGGTTTGAGTCAGTTTTTCTTACATTGAAAACCACCTCTTATCACTTAAACACAAGTTAACATTTTATCTGGGGGACCTAGGGTTCAGTTTAGTCTTTCCACACACCTTTGGAAAGTGAAAGTGAAAGTGAAGTCGCTCAGTTGTGTCCGACTCTTTGCAACCCCATGGACTGTAGCCTATCAGGCTCCTCCATCCATGGGATTTTCCAGGCAAGAGTGCTGGAGTGGATTGCCAGTTCCTTCTCCAGGGGATCTTCCCGACCCAGGAATCAAACCCGAGTCTCCTGCATTACAGGCAGACGCTTTACCTTCTGAGCCACCAGGGAAGCCGCACACCTTTTATATGTATTTAAATAATCAAGGGAATAAAAATCACGCTGGCATATTCACTCTCCCTAAACTACTCCTAAGGCTGCTCTTAAACTCACACAAAGTATTAATGTCTTTATCTGAAACAGGAATATTTTTAAAGAGATGATCTCTTAGCAAAAGTGGATGACAGTGTTTGAATTCTGAGGCCGACTCAAGACATGAGAACAAGGAGGGGCTTCTTCAGTCTACAGAAGTTTCCTGGGTCCCTCCCACATCCAGGAGACTTGACCAGGGACCAGGGGAGCGCTGAGGGTCACCGGTGCTCACACAGATATATCTGGATGCTCACACAGACAGCGGTATAACTGGGCAGAAAGCAGGTCAGCGGCCAACATCAGGCCAACACCCACGAACACATTCTCACTCGCCCCCAGACATCTGCAACAGCAGCGCCCCAGCAAATCAATACAACCACAACCCAGGTACAGGATGTGCACAACAAGAAGGCGAGGGGGCCCAGCAGGGAGACTCAGAAACAACGTCTTCTCCGGGAAGCTTACGAGCCAACCAAGACTTCTGAACAGCCAGAACCAAGGCTGCACTGAACATCACTATGAATGCTGTTGGGCCTTACTATGGAGCAGATGAAACTTTTGGTCTAAAAAAAGTAAACATTTTTGTATCAGAACACATCTAACTTAAAATCACCCATGAAAGATCTAAGACCCCAAACGAGTGTTGATTTAACTGATAAAGCTATAGATAATTGATATGGGGGAAATGGTCATATTTTCTGTAAACCAAATCACTATTGTTGGCATCCTTGATTCACCCAGAAATACACAAGGTCAAATGATGCACTTTTATAATATTGCTTCCTCCTTGAAAGGATGAAAGAATAATTCACATCCAGTGCATTATATCTTCAAACTTAAGTCAAGGAAACATCTTTTAATGCCTATTCAAGAAGGCTATTTACCATCTTTTCTCAGCAATAAACATGCTCATTTCAGCTTTTGAAAGGCGGCTTCATTGGACTTTTACAACTAAAATATTGCAACTTTACTTCTTTCTGGTTATTGCCCCTAACTCAGAACCTTCTCCCTGTTCAGCATCAGATGTGCTAACAGACTCAAAGTCAAGGTTTTCCATAAACTAACTTTAGTCAACATTGCAACTATAGTAATTCTAGCTTCAATTCCCCAGATTTGAGATCTTTCAAAATGGATAAATGTGCAGAAGTTACCCCAAACCCAGGATAAGGAAACCATCTTCTCTTTCACCAATAACCATCCTATTTATTGATTTACACACCAGAATCCTTAATAAAAAGCAAATGTGCCAAGAAGATTAGACTCAAAAACCCTTTCTAAAATTCTAAATTCTGATCTCTAAATTCCTTAAAATTAAAAACTCCAAAATGCTGTGTAAATAAACATTTTACTGCTTTGAAAGCTAATTTCAGAAAAGGCTGGGGTCATGACTTCATATTTAAGTACTGGTAGAGTGGTGGTAATTGTGACTTTGACTTTTCTACAATGGTGTATGTCATCTACTGTACTAGTTTACATAAGTCTTCACTATATTGTCACACAACCTTATGAGATAGGTAGTAAGTTACAAGGAGAAAGCTGGCGCTAGCAGAGGTTAAGCAACCTCGTTGCTGCTGCTGCTGCTAAGTCACTTCAGTCGTGTCTGACTCTGTGCGACCCCAAAGACAGCAGCCCACCAGGCTCCGTCGTCCCTGGGGTTCTCCAGGCAAGCAACCTCGTTAATGAGAGGCAAATGAATAGTTGAACCCAATCTGGCTGACACTCAACCATCACACTGTGATGCACTGCTAATTATGGTCGTTGTCCAATAAATATTCCTCAAAGCTTGTATTTGTGTGCTAGGACTCTGTCATTGTAGATTCTGCATTCTGATTTATATGGCTTGGGCAAATGCTAATGTGTCTTTTACATTCAGCAGAGACCAGATAGATATTGAAGGGATGGTCAGAAATATTCCAGAGATATAGCAGATGCCAAAATAGGCATGATCCAAAATTATTCAAAAATAGACAAAATTATCCAGAGTTAATTCCCCAAATTATACTCAATTGGGTAAATGGGCATTGCAGGAGTCAGCAAGAATCAACTGTACCCACCTATAAGTTCTGAGGTTTTATTTTCTTTATGATTACTGGCACTATGGTTATTAATTCTCCACACATTTATAGTTTCCTAAAAAAGTAAGACAACTGGAACCCTATCAATTATATCACTGCAGTACAATTATCTTATCTAGGTATTAAAACATGCCATTAATACTTATGACTCCATAGAAAATAAAAATATCATTAAAAAAATTCAAGAAACTGGAATAAACTTTGATGTCTTTGTTTCCTTTCCTCTATTCTTTTTTTTTTTTTTTTGGAACCTATGGCACTGAAACAGGTCGCAAGCAGGCAGATGCCTCGGTGTCATTTGAGGGATGCCCACAAGACTACCAGGTGAGTCAGCAATCAAGACTCCGCCTGCCAATGCAGGAGACGCCAGCTCAATCCCTGGGTCAAGAAGATCTCCTGGAGTAGGAAACCACAGCCCCCTCTAGTATTCTTGCCTGGAAAATTCCATGGACAGAGGAGCCTTGCAGGCTACAGCCCATGGGACTGCAAAGAGTCAGACACAAGTGAGTATGCACACACACGCACAAAACTACAACCTCCCCCATTCTGCAGGAAGCACCTACATCACCGCCTTCATTGTCTAAAGTGAAACCATCCGAATGTCTTTCCTTGGCCAGTATGATTATTTTCAGAAGGTCCTTTTCAAAATATTAATTTCCTTGGGAAATTAAAAGCAGCCAAAGCTACCATTTCTTGAGGACCTATTTTGTGCTGAGCATGGTTTACGTATTAAATCTAATCTTTACACCAGTCTTCTGTGGTAGCTAACTTGAACGCCATTTTCCAGGAGAGAGAATAGAGCTGAAGGGACAGGCTCACTGTGGCAGAGCTGGGATTATACACTGCACCTGCTAACAGCAAGTCTATCCCCTTTCTCATACCTTCTCTGTTCCTCCACATGTCAAACCTGTCGCCACCTTTGGGCCTTTTCCGGAGCTGTTCCCTTTGCCCAGATGCTTTCTATAATCTTCACATGGCTGGATGCTTCTTGCCACTTGGGTCTCAGCCAAAATGTCACCCTCTGGGTCCTCTGCCACTCTAAGTAAAGCAGTCACCTTATCACACTCCCATCACACCACCCTGTTTTAATTCTCTACCTAGCACCTAACCACCATGGGCTAGTCTTGTAATTACCTGTTTGCCTGCTTATTGTCTGTCTCTCCATGAGAGGGTAAAAGCCCTGTGAGAGCTGAGATTCTGAATGTTGTGTTCTCTGCCCCATCTATAACACCTAGAACAGAGTGGGGTACCCAGCAGGCACTCAGTATAGATCGATGAATGACTGCATGCCTCCTCCACACATTAGGATGGTGTCAGGAAAGAATCAAGTCCAGAGAGCTAGATTCAAGCTTCACCTCTGACTAGCTAGGGGTTGCACTCTGGGAAATCTCCATTCAGCTCAGTTTCTAGGATCATCAGGCTATTTTCCAAGGCATCAGCAAGGTGAGCTATAACTCAGTAATAGATAATCTTGCTGGGCTGGTGGCTCAGATGGTATAGAATCTGCCTGCAATGTGGGAGACATAGGTTTGATCCCTGAGTCAGGAAGATCCCCTGGAGAAGGGAATGGCTACCCACTCCAGTATACTAGCCTGGAGAATTCCATGAAGAGGGGAGTTTGGCAGGCTAAAGTCCACGGGGTTGCAAACAGTCAGACACAACTGAGTGACTTTCACTTTCAAGATGGACCCAGGCCACTGGAGATCTGGCATCACAGGACAAGAGGAGCAGGCAAGCACCACTGATTCCATCGTTTTGTCTTGGATTAGCACAGCAGTTCACCATAAGGCCCAGTAGAGTTCAAGAAGAGGGTAAATATTTTAAGTATACTGATAAATCCTATCTCTTTTTACAAGGGTTATCTTAACAAAAGACATCAAGCCAAGGTCATTCAAAATGTCCCAGTTTTTATTTTTTTAACTTTCCATCTATTGCAAACCTAAAAGAAACCCTTCAACAGTAGAGACTTCTGAAAATACCTAAATAACACAACCAAATAGGTCCTAAAATGGGTCATCATCTAGCATATTTCACCAGGAACCAGAAGTGAGAACACATTTTAAGTACATACCCTAGGAATTAGAAATTAATAACAACCTCATTTTTGATACCTTTTAACACCTGAAGCCAGGTATCCACGGTCAAGCTTCTGGGGACCACGAAACTGATGACACTGTTCCCAGCACGTTGTCAATATGCACATATGTGCATTTTTCGAGAAACAGGGTCCATAGCTTTTATCATCACTAAACGGTCCAGGGTTCAAACATGGTTTCCAAAGCACTGCGTCTATTAAAAACCCATTCTGAACTCTTCCGTACTGTGATAAATCAAGAGTAATATATACTAAAGCACTTAAGAGATGAACAGCTCACAAATTAATAAATGCATTTTGTTTAGGAACTGCTGCTAATACAGCTTTTGTGTGCTCTTCCAAAAATAATTTCAGAGCCTAGAACAAATCAGTTATCAGCAGAACAATCTCCAGAAGACATTTCAGAAGGGAGCAGAAATTGCATTATCTGATGGAACAACGATCAGAGCCACATAACTCTGATACTGGAAGGGGCCACAGAGCACAGGTTGCCCAGCCCCTGCCACCACAGACAAGAACATTAAAGCCCAGGGTGAGGACAGAGGCACATCAAATGTAAGTGTACATCAAATGTAAGATGCAGAAATAGCACCAAGTAAGTGCGAGAGATATATCTGACTTGCAAAGAAAAATTCAGCTTTGTGGTTCTGGTTTAAGCCCGTGGAGAACAAGCACTACATTGAGAACATGCTCAAACTGGCCCCATATGACTTATTTCATTAAGGTAATTATGAGGGGCTCATGTTGGCCCTGGTTCTATCCTCTGGCAAATTTCTTAATTTTTAACCATAGAGCAAACTGAACACTTTTGGTTACCTTTTAAGTATTTCTCCCCCTGTAAGGTCAAAGTTGTGTCAGGGTGAAACTTCTGTAAAAATCAAAGGATCTTTCCAGAAGACAGCACATAATTAAAGCACTGTTGGTATAGTCATTATATTAAAATATCCTAGCTGCTTTGACAATCACTGCTCTAATGTACTGGTGCTACAGAAATACACTAATAATCTTGATAACTCTCTCTATATAGGGCCATGATTCTCAACAAAAATTTCCCAACTCATAAAATTCTCCAGTATAGCACTTAAACACTACAATAGCCAACATCCTTGGGCCCAGTCTGCCATCTAATTAAAATGTCTATCGTACAAGTGATTTATAGGACTTGTCATCACGTAGGGTGGATATATAGACTGGTGGCTACAGACACCTCACGACAACAAAGCATTAATTTCCATGCTAGTGAGAATGGCTTCTAGCACAAGCTTAAAGGGTGGGAGTCTCAGTCTCTCTCTGATGCAAGAAAACAGGGACATAACTTACCAGTCCCATAGAACAAGGAGCCCATTAGTATAAATCAAGGGATACAACTGCACGACTTAAAATGAGAACCCACTGTAATTCCTTAAGGTTGATTCTAAGCCAAGGAAATAACACCAACATCACTACCAATGCTAAAAGTCATTTAGACATGAGCTAAATCCTCTCCAAGCCTGAGCAATTTAGATTTGGACCAATTTAATTCTTAGGAGTTACTAACTTTGATAAGACATAAGTCATTTTGACTGCTTAAAAACCAAACCAATTACTCCAAAAGCAAAGAAATGATGTAATTGCCTAACATATGGAGGCAGCAGCTTTAGAGATGGAAGGGTCCCTAGAGAGACTCTAGTGCAATCCCCTCCTGCTAGAAACCAGGGAGCTGAGAGCCTATTACACAGAGGCTTGCCTGAGGTCACAGCTGACAGATGGCAAAGCCAAACCTTGACCCCAGCTCTCCTGACTCTCATAGCATAGTACTCAGATATTGCTGTAAGTTGTACAATGAAATACAAAGAGTTTCTTTTTTAATTGGGTAGTTAATACCAAACAAATTTGCAGTTAAATTTAACTTCCCATATATTTACTAATAAGCCAGCTTCCACTAAAATTTTAAGAAACATACTAATAGGTAAATAAATATTTAAATAAGTAAATATCTAATTTAACATATTTAATAAATGACTACATATCTAAATAGATTTGAATAAGTATATCTTCATATCTATGTTGGGAGAAGGCAATGGCACCCCACTCCAGTACTCTTGCCTGGAAAATCCCATGGACAGAGGAGCCTGTTAGGCTGTGGTCCATGGGGTCGCTAAGAGTCGAACATGACTGAGTGACTTCACTTTCACTTTTCACTTTCATATATTGGAGAAGGAAATGGCAACCCACTCCAGTGTTCTCGCCTGGAGAATCCCAGGGACGGGGAACCTGGTGGGCTGCCGTCTCTGGGGTTGCAGAGTCGGACACGACTGAGGCGACTTAGCAACAGCATATCTATGTAGATGTTAGTGTGTAAGTGTGTGTGTGATGTTAGTATGTAAGTGTGTGCCTGTCACATATCAGATGAGCTAAGGAAACAGTAATGCTTTAGCTAGAGCTTCGGTTCCCACATTCTGAGAACAAAACACTTGAGCTATCATAGATTCAAAACCTCAAAAACCTCCCAGGATCCAGCAGCTAATAGGAGACTGAGTATTAGGGAGTGGTGAGGTCTGCAGCAAACCCCACAGAACGAAATGTCTTCAGTGAAGTTAAGTGAGGTCGCTCAGTCGCGTCCAACTCTTTGTGACCCCATGGACTGTAGACTACCAGGCTCCTCTGTCCATGGGATTTTCCAGGCGAGAATACTGGAGTGGGCTGCCATTTCTTCAGAGTCAATGTTAAAAACATCTCTGCCAAATGAATACATCTGCAGGGCATCCATGGTCCTAAGAACGGTCAGGCTTTTTGTTACTGTTCCAAACAAGATGACCTTTCTGCTTCAACTTGTATGATTCTTTTCTGATCTGCACGTTTGATGGTTCAAAAAAGCGTGTTACTGTTTTCTTTCTTGGGGAGTTAAATGTTCTTTCAGGTTATCTGTTCACAGACATTGAAATTTAGTTCCCTCCAAACTTTCAGATGGAGAAGGCAATGGCACCCCACTCCAGTACTCTTGCCTGGAAAATCCCATGGGCAGAGGAACCTGGTGGGCTGCAGTCCATGGGGTCACTAAGAGTCGGACAAGACTGAGCGACTTCACTTTCACTTTTCACTTTCATGCATTGGAAAAGGAAATGGCAACCCACTCCAGTGTTCTTGCCTGGAGAATCCCAGGGATGGGGGAGCCTGGTGGGCTGCCGCCTATGGGGTCACACAGAGTCGGACACAACTGAAGCGACTTAGCAGCAGCAGCAAACTTTCAGAAGATGGAAAGCTTTCTAGGGATCAGGAACATTTACCTTTCAAAAAGATCTGTGATGTCTCTCTGGGAAAACATTATCAAGTCAGAAGTTCCTGTTTTTCTTTTGAGGGATGATTTTTCCAAATCCTTTAACTGAAGTAGACCTGTGGCCATGCTATCTATGCTGAAGCCTTAAAAATTAGCTGTTTTTCCTCCAGGAAAATGTTTCTGGTCTCCCCAAAGTAGGCACTCACAAGCATCACAGTCCTTACTTCTGTCCTGTCATTTCCTAGTCTTTTTCCCCAGTCACTGCTTCTCCAATGTCTCTCTCCCATGGAATTATGAGGTCTATGAAGAAAAGGGCCATGTCTGTCTTGCCCACTGGCCTCTCCAGGGCAGAGCACCATGCCGGGTACACAGGACATGCTCAATGGTGGAGGGAAGGCTCATTCAGGGCTTCACATTTCATAGAGAAATACGTAATAGTCTGTCTGTAGCTATCCCAGGGGCAGAGGGGATGAATTTCAGTCAACAGCCCACACTTTTAAACCCTGAACTCCTCTGATCAATATCATATATTTCCACAGGAACCCAATCAATTCATATATCTGTCCTTTCGGGAGAGAGGGGAAGGGGACAGTAGAGATCTTAGGATGCTGAGGGAACACTGAGGAGGAGGAGAGCCAACCCTAGACCTGGCACATCAGGGACAGTTTCCTGGGTCAAGTGGTATCTACAGTGAGACATGAAACACAAGCAGGAATTAGCAGGATGGCTCTTGAGGAACTGAAAGCTGATCATTGTGGCTGGAGCATGAAAGTGTAGGTTGGGGGAGAGGTGAGCCATAAGGCTGAAGAGGAAATAAGCGCCCAGCTCATGGAGAATATTCTATACCATTTTAAAGAGCTGTGCTTTACCTAAGGGCAGTGGGGAACCACCAAAAGGTTTTAAGTAAAGGAATGATCATCAGCTTGGCAATTGAGAAAGATAATTTTGAATACAGCAGTGATGAAAGTGGAAAGAAAGTGATCAGGCACTGAGTTTCAGGCCTCATTTTCATCATATTCTAACAAAATGGGGCCAGCAGCCAACATAAATGGAGTACCAGACCTAGCCAACTGTTTTACAAAATAGAAGAAAAACTACAAAGAATCCAAGGCATCTCTGATTCCATGTAAATGCTACCTACCTCGTAAAAAATTATTGCACTTTTACTATCACAAACAGTCATCATTCTAAACTCCTGCTAGATACCAAAACTGTACTAAGAATTACATAAGATACAATGATACACTCTGCCCACCAACCTCATTAGCTCTCCACTGTTGAAGTACAACCAAATTTAACACGTCGGGCTCACAAACTACCAGTGAACAAAGTCACATCGTATTGACAGGTTTGGTAATCAGTCTTTTAAAATGAGCAAGAGCCAGTAATTTTCCAAATGCAATTTTCAACTTATTACCGTATACAATGGATAAAAATCTGATCCAGTCTTTAAAGCACAAGTTGATGTGCAATTAATTTTTTAAAAATGGAACACTGATCATTGGAATAACTGGTCACTCCTCAATTACTTCCATTTCTTTTTAAAAAGATGAATGTTTAAGTAAAAATCTTTCCAAAGTGCTTACATTCTACTTGCTCCAAAAACACATTCTGACAAATATTTAGTACCTGACACTGCCCAAGATGTTGGACTTAGAACAGTGAATAAGAGAGACGGGGGTCCCTGATCTCAAGGTGCTTATAGCCCAAAAGAGAAGGGTATAATAAAACATATTAACAATGATCTGAGAGTGCTGAATGCATTGAAGGGGAATAGATAATGAGGTCTGTAAAATGCCTGAAACATTTGAACTACAACTTAACCATGATGAGAAACAGCCAGCCCCACTGCAGCAAAACTCTTATCATGAAACTGACGACACAATATAAATAATACAATTCACATATACTGGGATAAACTTCCCGATACATGCTAAAATGTTTTCCTCCTAAACACTCCACCCCAATCGACTCCAAAGAAAAAATGTGAGAATAAAAAACTACAAAATACAAAAGGGAATGAACCAACAGATAATGGATCTAGAAGATTCAATCCAATGCTCTAAATCCATGTACCTGGATCCACGAACAAAGGGCAATGATAATCAGTGATTGCCCAGTGGTAACCTGGCTGCTTCCTCTGACAAGACTACCAGACAGGTACCCTGAGTGAGAAGTCGAGAGAACGCAGCCCTCCCAGCGCTGGAGGGAACAGAATGTCTTCAGGAGGGCTGAACCAGGAAAACAGCTTGGGATCCTGCCAAGCAGGTCCTTCCTTCCTGAGGGGATGCCAAGGTCTTTCCATGACGCAGCCTCCAGCTCCTCTTGCCTCCTCCCATGTCCCCATGTTCTGCAACAAGTATATTAGGTGCTGGTCCCCATGTGGAAAGTTAGCGAATAACGAGCAAACAAGTGAAAGAAATTTGAAATAAGGTTTTAATTTGGACAAATTTTCGGGTATCACAAGTCCAAGAAATTATACAAAATAAACCAGTTCAAGAAGGAATAGAAAAAAAAGCTGACATTAGAAAAGCTGAAATTTAGAAAATGAGACTGTCCTAAAGTCAGAAACTATATTGAATGACTTTGTTTGTTTTTTTAATGCTCCTACTCTGATTTTTTTTTTTTTTTTTTTTGCACTAAAGAGACAATGTAGTTTTCAAGAGTCAGCCTTGGCTCAAATCTAATTCAGGCATTTTACTTACTTAACATCTTTGGAAAAATAAGGATAATAAATCCTCGTTGTTTTTTCCCTACAGCTTTATTGGGTATACTTGTCCACATGCACATACTTTACAGTGAACTATCTGAAGTGCCTAGACATAAGTATATAACTGGGAAACCATCACCACAATCAAAATAATGAATATGTTCTTTTCCCTGGAAAGTTTCCTTATGCCTTTTTTGTAATCCATCCCTCCATCACTTTCATTCCCCTGGTCCCAGGCAACCACTGCTCTGTTTCCTATCACTGCAAATTACATTTTTCTATAATTTTACATAAATGAAAACATCCACTATGTATTTTCTTCGTCTGGCTTCTTTCAGTACATAAAGTACGTATTTTGAGATTCATTCATTTTGTTGCATGTATCAATAGTTCATCACATTTTATTATTGGGTAGTATTCCATTGTATAGATACATAATTTGCTTAAATATTCACCTGTTGCCTGACATTTTCCAGTTTGGGGGCTATATAACAAATAAAGCAGCTAAAAATATTTATGTATAAATGGTTTCATTTAAGAGTAGCTAGGTCCCATAGTAAGTACATTTCTAACACTAACAAAGTATCAAAAGTGTTTTCCAACGTGATTATCGTTTTATATCCCTCACAGTAGTATATGACAGTTCCAGTTACTCTACTTGCTCACTCACACAGTATGATCAAGTCTCTTTAATTTTAGACTTTCCCATGGGTTTTGGTCTTAATTTACTTTTCCTTAACTAATCTTTTACTGTGCTATTTTCCATGAAGGGTGCCTATTCAAATCTTTGTCCCATTTTTAATTTGAATACATCTCTCATTGCGTCCCATTTTTAAACTATTTTTCTCATTGTCACTTTATATATTCCTGTTAAAAGTCCCCTGTCTGATGTACATGTTACAAATCATTTCTCCTAGTGGATAGTGTCGTCTTCTTAAGAATCTTCTGAAAAGCAACAGTTAATTTAAATAGTCTGATTTGATTTCTTTATAGTACTTGCTTTTTGGGTCCTATCTGAAAACCACTTGTGGTGACCAAAGTCACTAAGATTTTCGTCTGTGTTTTCCTATAAAAATTTTACAGCTAAAATCCTACTTTTAGGTCTATGATCCATTTTCAGTTAATTTTTGTGTATAATGTAAGATTAAAGTCAATGCACAAGTTTCCGCATATAACTATTCAATTGTTCAAGTAGCACTTGTTGAGAAAATTATCATTTCCACAAGGAACTGCCTTGACATCTTTGTCAAAAGAAAGTCAACTGATCATATATTATGAATCTATTTCTAGATTCTCTTCTATTCCACTGAGCTCTCTGACTCTCTTTAATACCACATTACCTGGATTACAGTAGTGTTGTAAGTCTTGAAATCAGATACTTTATGTCCTCCAACTCATCCTTTTTCCAAATTATTCTTAGATAAGTCTGGGTCCTTCACATGTTCATATAAACTTTAGAATCAGTTTGTTAATTTTTACAACAAAGCTCGATGATATTTTGACTAGAAATGCATTAAATCTATTGAACAATTTGGGAAAATTTTAGGTCTTAAGAATACTGAATCTTCCCATTTATGAACACAGTATTTCTCTCCATTTATTTAGATCTTTAACTTATTTCAGCAATGGTTTCTCATTTTCACTGACCAAGTCTTGCATGTTTTATTAGATTTATCCAATTTCATATTTTGATGCTTTTTTAAATGGTATTTTTCTATTTCAGTTTTCAGTTGTCCACTGAGAGTTTGAAGAAACAAGTTAACTTGTAAATTGGTTTGGATCCTGCAACCTAGCTGAACCTAGCCTGTTGGTTCTAGTAACCCCTTTGTAAGTGTCTTAGATTTTTCTATAGACACTTTAACTTCTTCCTTCGCATGTACTTTATTAATTGCCTTTTGCACTCTCTGTGACCTCCACTACACTGTTGAACAGAAGTGGTAAAGGTAGCTATCCTTGCCACTCTTGATCTTAGGGGAATATCATTCAGTTTTTCACCAGCAACATGTTATTTGTTGGGTTTTCACAGCTGTCCTTCATCTGGTTGAAAAGTACCCTTCTATTACTAATTTGTTGAGAGTTTTTATCATGAATGGATATTGAATTCTGTCAAATTCTTTATCTATTGATCTGATCATATGAATCTTTTTTTTCTGTTATTAAACTATTTTGTTAATTTGAAGAGTTGCACTGATTGATTTTAAATGTTTAGTCAACCATGAACCTTGAAGTCCTGGTTATAACCCCATTTGATCATTTGTTATATTGCTGGGTGTGATTTCCTAAAATTTAAGATTTTTTAATATCTACACTCAGAAGGGGCATTGGTCGTTAGTTCTATTTATTTGCAAAGCATCCATCAAGTTTTAGTATAAAGGTAATGTTGGCCTCATAAAATGTGCCAGGATGTGTTTCCTTTTCTTCTGTTTTCTGGAACCGTCTGTGTAATTGCCAATGTTTCTTCCTTAAAAGTATGATAGAACTCACCAGTTAAGCCACCTGGGACCTCAAGTTTGTACTGTGGAAGGTTTTCTAACTACAAATTCAATTGCCTTAATGGACATAAAGCTAGTTGTTTGAATGAGTTTTGGTCATCTGTATCTTTCAAGGAATTTATTCATCTCATCTAAATTGCAGAATTTACTGGCATAAAGTTATTCATAATATTCTTTTTTTTTTTAATGTCCATAGGATCTATAGCGACGTTTTCTCATTTCTAACATTGGTAATTTGTGTCATCTTTTTTATCATTCTGGCTTGAGATTTATCAGTTTTATTGTGTGTTTTTCCAGAGAACCAATGTTTTTGTTTCATTGATTTTTCTCTACTGTTTCTGCTTTCTACTTCACTGATTTCTGCTATCTTTACATTTCCTTCTTTCTGCTTACCTAGGATTTGACCGGTTCTTCCTTTCCTAGTTTCAGGCAGAAACTCGGGTCTTTGAAATCTTTTCTAATTGAAGAGTTTAACACTGAATTTCCATTTAAGAACTTCTTTAGCTGTCATATTATATCTCATTACCTCCTTGGATATAATGCAAATTAAATGAAATAAATGTAGTTAGGAAAGAAATGGTTGACTGCCTAATCCACAGGAGACACTGTGCCTGGTACTGTGCATGTGTGCTAAGTCACTTCAGTCGTGTGCGACCCTAGGCACTGTAGCCCATGAGGCTCCCCTGTCCAATGGGATTCTCCAGGCAAGAATACTGGAATGGGTCACCGCGTCCTCCTCCGTACTAGGAATATAACTGCATAAAATAGATCTCTTTCTCTCATCAAGCTTAGAAGGTAATATCAATGAAATTGGTACAAAATCAATGTCAAAGATTATCTTCCTAATACTTAGAAACTATGTTAAGCAAAAACATAACTTTGTTTTATTCTAATAATAAAGGTATCTTCTGTTTTTGTCTCTTCTCCTGATCTAGGAAGAATTAAACTGCTAGTTTAGCAATCTGTAATTTCAGTTGCAAAAATAATTTATCATGGAGTAAATTATTCCCTTTATAGTTTTCTGAATAAACTATGCATTTCAATTTAATATACTAAGGACAAATAAGTAATTCTGTAATTCTAAATTTCAAAACCACTTTAGACCTATAGAGGATCATTTAAAAACAAGCATTCCATATATTTCCAAATATTTTAACAAAATTATTTTTCTTAACAAAAACATTTTTTAAAAGGAAACTCACTGCCTATTTTATCTACCCTATCATGACAGTTTCAAAATACTAAGAATTTTAAAAACTCTGCCTCCTCACTGAGTGTCTGACAAATCACCAATTTCAAGGTCATTTAAATGCTGATATATCCTACCAAACACTTGTATTTTTCAGAACACCACTACCGGGTTACATTGAACACCTAAATATAATTAATTCAGACAAGTAAGATATGTAAATTTAATTTACATTTAAATCTACAGCCAGTGGGTAAATGGGCAGATCTAAATAGGCATCCCACTTTTTCAAGTAACCTGAATCTTCCTATACTTATGCTTCTTCCAGCCCTTACCTTGTGGTCTTCATTTAGGCTACAGGTTCTCAAACGTGACTACACATTGGGATCACCTGGAGAGCCGAAAAATACTGATTCTGGTGTCCACAGCCAGAATCTCATCTAGAGTCTTTAAAAGTAGGGATTTTTAAAAGTCCCTTAGGTGATTCAAATGTGCGGATTATGGGTAAAGAAAACCAGGCTAGGATCTCTCTTAGAAAACATGCTTCTAATGGCCATCGGTCAGTCTGAACCATTATATTTCAGAACCCAGTTCTTTAGAGCTTTGCCCAATCTAACTCCTAATCAGATACTAATCTAATAATTCCATTCAGATTCCTAGACTGATCTCTACTTCCTATTCAGAAATTCACAAAATAAAATGTCAGTCTTTATTTTGGCCGTTCCTCTCCAGTCCACTTCTAAATTCCACAAAGTAAATTCAGCTGAAGGGAAATTAACTCAATATAATTTGATGTTACAGTTAAACAGTCGTTATGGTTTTTCTCCTATTTAAGAGACTACTCCACAAGCCAGCTGTAATTTTATAACATATATGATAAAAGTATCAATTCCTCAAAGTGTAAAATAAATATCTATATGTCTTTCTTATTATCCATCTGATTCCCCACTTGTTAGTTTCAAACAGGGTTTTCAAAACTGATTCACATTCTGGCCTCAAAACTGACATCCTCCAGAATTTAAATCATTAAACTCCTAAGAGTCTTCAAAGGACTTATTTGGCCAAACCAGACCACTTCATTCTAATTATCATTTCATCACGTGCATGTGGGAAGGATAACACCTGCATCACAAAGGCAGTATGAAGATTAGGAAGCAAATGCATTTTAGCACTGTGTAGAGTCTCTAGACATTTTAATTTATTTGCAGCAGACATTTTGCCTCATGGGAACTATGTGAAAACCACAGTCAAGTAGGAAGTTGCGGGCAACTACTTGTCAATACACAGAAATACAAGCAGGTGAGGTGAGAAACTAGGGGTGGTTCACAAACTGCTGAGGATCCGTGGAAACTCTCAAGACCAGTAACAGCAAAAACACTAACTGCAGGAATCAGACCTCTTGGGCTGAAACTGAAGTTGCCTGCAAACACATGTAAATCTCATCTCCTTGAAAAACTGCTTAACAAAACTTTGCCAGCTGCAGACCTAGGCACTCTGATCCCTGCCAGTGTAGGTTATTTACCTCTGGGATGTAATGGATGTGCAGGCTGAAACACGTGTGCACGTCTGAGCGGCTGAACCAACACGTATCCATAAACATTATGAATAATACCTGCGAGAATGCATGCCTTTCGCTTAAGAAACGCTTAAAGAGATTTATCCAAAGCAAGTCACTTTCCTAACACACCTTCCTTGCCTTTCCTGTATTACCCGCGTGCAGAGAGTTGGGGCGCCTTACTCAAAGTCTGGGAGGAGGGGGTGATCGCCCCTTCCCCCGACTTCCCGTTAGCCCAAGCTGCCATCCCCAAGAGGAATCGTATCCAGGATGGCTTCTTAGAGGCACAGCTATGCCCTCGCACACCCACCGCGGTCGCATCACCAGTGCCACGGGCCACCTGGACGTGGACCAAAAGTGGAGGGAATTCCCTGAGCCGCGGAGCCTGGGAAGATGGGAAAGCGGGTCCCAGGCAAGTTCTGTAAAATGAAGGTAGGGAGAGGTGCCGAGTGGACACAAAGGTGAGGGCTCCAGGTACTCACCCAGCCCTCGAAGGTGTCCGAGGCGCCGGCCGTGCGCAGCAGCTCCTGGAATTGCAGGGTGCAGTTGGCCACAAAGTGGTCGTAGCCCAGGGGCGTCTCGTGGAAGACGGCCAGCTCCAGGTGGCCACCGTCGGTGACGTTGGCGCAGAACTCCTCATTGTACGTGGGCTTGTTGGTCTTCTGCTTGGTGCTAGTCTGGCCCACGCGGACCTGGTCCACGCTCACCGTCAGGTAGGGGTCCAGCAGCTGATAGCCCTTCTTGAAGAGCGAGTGGCGCAGCGACCAGCGGGTGGGCTGCAGCCCCACGGCCTCGCCAATGCGGACCCTCAAGCAGCCATTGAACTTCATGGTGCCGGACGACATGCCGACGCCGCTGTCCCGCCCCAGGGACCGCGCGGTCTCGCAGCCGGAGAGCGGGGAGCCCTCGCTCAGGCCAGCCCCTCGCGGCGGCCGCTGGGGTGGAGGCAGCTCCCGGGAAAAGCAGCACCCAAGCTCCCTCGACCGGCCATTCTGCCTCCTCCGCCGGACCGTCCCTCCCCTCCTTCCCTCCCTCCCTCCCTCGCGAGGTGGAAAGGAGGGGAGCCGGGCGCCGAGCCCCTCAGCGGGCCGGGGTCGCCCGACCGTCCCTCTCGAGCGCGCGGCGCCTCCCGGGGGCTCGCACGGGACTCGCCCCTTCTTCAGGGCCAGGAAGCGCCTCTCCCGGGAGAGCCGGAGCGACCCGTCCGGTTAGCTCGAGCCTCCAGCGTCTCCTGCCCCCGCCTCCGCCCGCTCCGGCTCCGGCTCCTGCCCCCGCCTCCGCGGGCTCACGCTCTCCCCCACTCGGCGAGCTTCAAACCAGGAAGCACTGCCGCCGCATCCCGGGCAGGGAGCCTCGAGCCGCTCGGCTCCAAGTTCACAGACACCCTCCAAGGGGGCTCGCGCGCCCTGCGAAGCCCGGGGGCGTGGCGCGCAGTCGGAGCCCGGCCCTGCGTTCGGGCAGTGGCGGGGCGCACGCAGCCCGGGGAACCCCGCGCGGGTCGATTCGCACCGCTCCGTGCGCACTCGCTGCAGCACGGTCTGGCGAGGCGCTCGGGGCTGGAGATTACCCCAGGTGAAGGCCAAAAGGGAAGGGCTTGTGGCCCAGCTCCAGCAAACACCTGAGGCGTGGGAGACAGACCCAGCGAGAGCTGGAAGGCGGGTAGGATAAGGAACAGGGAACCCGCGCGACTGGGGGACGCCCGCTCCCACCCTCTCACCCTAGGAGGTGGTCTGGCCACCCAGCCTGACCATCTGGGAGAGGCCCTGGCCGGAGACGGGTGCATGGCGGGGAGGTTCCTTTTCCTAATCTTTACAGGGATGGCTCATCCCGAGTTCAGCTCGGGCCCATCCTGTTGTGCGCCTTTCCTACGGAGAGTAATTACACGGTTGTTGTGTGTGAGTGTGTGTGTGTTTTAATAGGGCAGTAGTAATGATGTCCGCCTCCTTCCTCGGAGAGGTGTGTCTTGTTGCACAAAGAGCAGGAAAGGTCGGTTCTGAAAACAGACGTGGCCGAGACTTCTAAATCTCTTCCTCTGCGAGGCGGTTCCTGGTCCTCCCAGCCCCTACGGGACAAGGACAGAAGATGTTCACTCACACAAACACACACGCACACACAGACACAGTCCCCAGTACACGTGTGCTGAAGAAATCGCCTCTTCTAGGAACAGTCTAGGCCGTTGCTCTGTTGGTGAGTCAGAGGGGGCCACCTCCAGTTGCTTCTCCACTCGGGGCTCCTGCAGTTTTTGGCCCCTGGGATCTCCTCACTCCCTGAGGGCCACCTCAACCAATTTGTCTCCCATAAAGCCTAGGCCATTGTTAAGATCCCTAATTACATTCTCTTTGGCGACTCTGAGTCTCCTGGGAGCAGGTCAGCCTTTCTGTTCCCTTCTTCCCACTGCCCTATTTGGGGCTCTCAACCTAGGTTCTCAGCATTTCACTTAGGCACACTGTGGAATGAAAACAGAAGGTCAGGGCGGTGGTGGGGGGTGCAGTCCTAAAAACAGCATTTCCTTAGAAGAGCGGGGCAGGGATGTAGCACATCGCCCAGATGACACATTAGCTTTAGACAGAGCCATAAAGCAAGCTCTCCAACATCCAGGGAGCTCCTGTATGGCCCCAGTGGAAAAGGTCAAGGGGATCACTTGGGTCAACTTTGTCATCCTCTCCTCCAAAGAGTAGGACTCTAGCTTTAAGAACCACTGAATAATTTGTTGCTATGGGATCTCAGCACTAAGAGAAGACAGTCCCAAATGCTGGGCAGCTACACAGGTGCCCTGGGGTTAGGTGGTGAGGCCACCAAATACTCCATTTTTGCCCTATCAGTCAGTGCCAGGTGTAGGTGGGCAGTGGTGGCAGAGCAGGGAGCAGGACTGCCATGGTGCCTGCCCACCTGGGGCTTAACAGTCCCACGGGAGAGGAAAAACAATGAATAGAGGGTGAAGTGGAGGAGCAGACCAAGGTATCTTGGGATAATGTAACCGGAGGGTTGAGGGGAGGCTAATCAGAGAAGGGTTGCCTAAAAAATTCATAGCAAAAGGATCTATTTATTCAGAGTTCATGAGAAAACAGTTTGTCCTATTTGAGGAACCAGGAAGATTCCATGTGGCTGGAGGGGCAAGTGGCTGAAAAGAGCCTGTAAAGGTGAGTCGGGAGCCAAGACTAACCAGATTGGTAGGTCTTTGGACCTTAACTATGAACAGCTGGAAGCCTCTGGAAGGCTGTTAAGCAGAGCCAGGGCAGGATGAGATTGAGGTTAAAATCTCTCTCTGGAGTTGTGCAAAAACTGGACTGAAAGGAGCCAACACGGGCATGGGGACACCAGTGAGGAGGCTGTGGCTGAAATCTAGAAGGGAGAGGATGGTGACAGACTCGGGTGACGTGCCGGTGATGAAGCTAAGGAGGTGGAACTGAGATGGAGAGTGGCAGGTCTCAGTGATGGATGGAAAGAAGGGAATGAGGAAGAGCAAAGTGCTAAAAGAAGCATGCTGGAAATGGACTTGAGCAATTGTGTGGATGACAGGGCCATGAGTGATTAGGAAACACTAGGGGAGGAGCAGCAGATTTGTGGAGGAGGGTGAAGAGTTTCAGTTCGAAACACATCAGGTTTGATATCCCTTTGATATATTTAAGTGGAAATCCAAAGTGGGCAAGCGGCTATGTGGTTGGGAAGGTCAGAGGTAGAGTCAGGAGTAAAGGCATAAGTGGAGAAGCCATTAGTATAGAGATCACAATCAAAGCTAAAATAGTGGATGCAAGCTCCATTACAGGAAAAGATAGGAAGAGAATGTAGTTTGAGAAAAAGAAGGGGCTTAGGCTGCAGACTTCCAGAAACCCCAACATCTACAGGAAAAGGAGAGGCAGACAATGGGGTTGAGAAGCGGCGAGGAGAAGTAAGAGAAAACCCAAGAGGATGTGTTTTCCAGTTATTGTGGAATCCAACTCAAAAGTTCTCAGGCAGGAAGGAAAGGTCAGCTAGGTCAGAGGATGCTTAGGGATTAAATAAACAAGACTAAAGAAAGCCTGTGGAGTTGGACAGTTCCTGAGTAATCTTTGAGCCGATTCAGTAGAAGGGTAAATGTGGAAGCCTGTTTAGAGTAGGTTGAGGTGAAAAATAAGAGTGAAGAGAGTAAGTGTAGATACTCTTTCAAGATATTCAGCTGGAGTAGTGAGGAGAGTGAGAACTGAGGAGGAAGATGGACTCACCAGGTGGAAGGCTTTTTAGTAAGGAGAGCCATGCAGGAAAAGAGAGGATTTGCACTGTTCTGAGACCACAGGAGCGATGCCATCCAAGGGATAGGTGAAAAAATGGACCTTAGTTTAAGAAGCACCTATGCTTGTGGCTCTTAGCCTGCTGTCTAAACTTGCCTGCCAACAGCCAGGAGATGGTCTCCAACAACCTCGACTTCCTGATTTTCTAGTTTAACAGCCCCAGCAGAATGAGAATTTTCTCTACTGGTGTCTTTAAATCAATCTTGAGGAAGACTCTGATTGTGCAGCCCATGTCATGTGTCATTAGGTGGCTCGTAGGGGACACTAGACAGGTGATAGACAGCACCTGGTGCAAAGTCCCTGTAGGGAAGGACTGGATGCCAATATAAACCTGACCTACATGACAGCTGTTATGCAGAGCTAATCCTCCTGAGTTTTAATGAAGGCAGGGGAGAAAGAAGTTCACTCTTTATACGCATCCCATCCTGATCAACAGTGGCTTGTACATAATACAGTGTAGAACTTGCATATCTGTATGGTAGTGGTTTAGTTGCTAAGTCATGTCCGACTCTTGCAAGCCCATGGACTGTAGCCCGCCAGGCTCCTCTATCCATGGGACTCTCCAGGCAAGAATACTGGAGTGGGTTGCCATTTCCTTCTCCAGGGGATCTTCCCAACGCAGGAATCAAACCCGGGTCTCCTGCATGGCAGGCAGATTCTTTACCAACTGAGCTACAAGGGAAGCCGCACATATCTGTATAGACTGCTTTAAAATATATATTATAGGTTTTTAAAAATAGACTAGAGGTTTGTTTTTGCTCCACTTATTGCTACAGTAAAATGCACTACATCCAAATGAGTTCTATTCTGAGAGCATGTTCATTAAGTCCAACAAAATTACACTTCGGTACCCAGCTAACACAATCAGCTATATAGTACTGCTCTGTAATAGGTCTATAATAATTTCATACAAATAATACATAAAAACAAACACACAAAAATAAAAAATTTTAAATCTTACAGTACAATACCTCAAAAAGTACAATAGTACAGTACAACAGCTGGCATACAGGGGCTGGCATCAAGTGAAGAGGCAAGAAGAGTTACTGACTGGAGGAGGGAGAGAAGATGAGAGATGGTAGAGCTAAAGGAGCATCAGCAATAGGGGCTGGAAGGCAAGCTGCAATCTCACTCATGCCTAACACAGATGGAATGCTCAGCTGCATCTTTGACAGTTTGCAACTTGAGGTTCATATGTAGGGGAATTACTGTATTCTTTTTTCTTGTCTTAGTCACACTATAACTTTGGACTTCTCTATATACAATTCCTACTACATTATCTCAGTTCAGTTCAGTCGCTTAGTCGTGTCCAACTCTGCAACCCCATGAATCGCAGCAAGCCAGGCCTCCTTGTCCATCACCAACTTCCAGAGTTTACCAAACCCATGTCCACTGAGTCGGTGATGAGATCCAGCCATCTCATCCTCTGTCATCCCCTTCTCCTCCTGTCTTCCATCTTTCCCAGCATCAGGGTCTTTTCCAATGAGTCAGTTCTTCCCATCAGGTGGCCAAAGTATTGGAGTTTCAGCTTCAGCATTAGTCCTTCCAATGAACACTCAGGACTGATCTCCTTTAGGATGGACTCGTTGGATCTGTTTGCAGTCCAAGGGACTCTCAAGAGTCTCTTCCAACACCACAGTTTAAAAGCATCAATTCTTCTGTGCTCAGCTTCTTTACAGTCCAACTCTCACATCCATACATGACCACTGGAAAAACCATAGTCTTGACTAGATGGACCTTTGTTGGCAAAGTAATATCTCTGCTTTTTAATGTGCTGTCTAGGTTGGTCATAACTTTCCTTCCAGCAATAGTGAAATCACTGAGTAAATTACAGAATAACAACTCAGTGGAATATCACATAGTCATTAGAATGACATATGATAAACAATATAGGAAAAAATAGTGAATAACATTTTAAAA
Source organism: Nanger dama (assembly GCA_917880005.1). NCBI lineage: Eukaryota > Metazoa > Chordata > Mammalia > Artiodactyla > Bovidae > Nanger > Nanger dama. The sequence goes on from CAKJTW010000003.1 coordinate 30,269,101, forward strand.
ATCTAAAGAAAGAAATATAAATATGTCATGAAATACATAAAATATGTATACCAAAAGATTAAGATTGGAATGCAACATGGATAAAAGAAAACAGTTCTTAAGATATAGAATTTACAAATGAATAATGATGTACTCATCTGTGAGGGCTCTGAAGATAAAATATTTAATGATTCGATACAAAGCATGTGATACACTGTCAAGCATATGGTACCTTTCAGCTGTTACTCTGACTGCCATAGTATCATTTATTGAGTATTCACCAGCACTATAACAAAGCACTTGACACACATTTCATTTGAGTCTCATGACAACCATGGATGTAAGTATTATTGTCTCTATTTAAGTGAGAGCCAGAATGGTTAAGTGAATTGTATCACATACTTAATACATGAAAGAGCTAAGAAAGATTTGGCCCATTTTTCAAAAAATGCATGCCTAACCCCTCTCCCAGGTGGTTTTATTGCACAATAGGAATGAAAACTATTACATACACCGAGTACAGAGAGGAGGAAGTTGGAGATTCTCAGCAGGCAGAAGCGAGTGGTACCCAGGGCAGCGGTTACAGCAGTGCTGCCTCTCATCCATTTCTAAATGTGCAAAGGTAAGTATGTAAAAGGGTATATGCATAAAGGCACTATAATGTGGCAAAGGTGGGCCACGATGTCCTTATACATGTTCCAAAAAGCATAGAAAAAGGTAAGATACATCACAGAGATAATAACATTTCTCAGAATGGAAGAAAGACATGAGTCTCATATTGAAAGGACACAGTGTACTAGGCAGAATGAAGCAATAAAGACCCACACCTAAACACATCACTGTGAGGCTTCTGCAACCAGGATTAAAGGAAAATCTTCAATGACATGGAAGAAGAAACAGAGGCCAAGTCAGAAGGGAGGGGTGGGCTGGGAGGAGTCTGGGATGAAGTCAGAGTAGTGAGGTCCTCAGAGAGCCCCAGGGTCCTGACACCAACAGTCTGTGTCTCAGTGGATGAACAGCCTCGTGCTGCATGAGGGAATGAGGGAAAGGAAGGCTGAGGGGCAAAGCCCTAAAGAGCGGATGGAGTAGACTGGCTCAGCTTTCACGCTTCCTCAGCCTTCCTCAAAAGACCAGCCTTCCAGGGACTGATCTCAGAACAGAGGAGCAAACATCAAAGCAATACGCCCTTAAAAAAACAGTCAGGTTGCCTAAACATTGCCTGGTGATTGGGAGTAATAACTCAGTAAGACATTTCTGCCATTGTTTTCTAACAGGAAACTCCACTAAAGTTAAATATTTTCTGAATATAAACGGAACAAACACAAATCTCTCCCATGGCTGGTTTACTTTCAACGTAATTCACCTACTCAAATCTACCCATTAGAATATTTTCACTTGAAACTTTTACATCACCCAAGAGCCTTTCCTAATAGTAGTATGCGCATGTTCAGTTGCTCAGTCATGTCAACTCTGTGGGACCCAACAGACTGCAGCCCAAAAGGCTCTAGGCTCCTCTGTCCATGGAATTTTCCAGGCAAGAATACTGGAGTGGGTTGCCATTTCCTGCTCCAGGGGATCTTCCTGACCCAGGGATCAAATCCACATCTCCTACACTTCAGGCAGATTCTTTACCACTGAGCCACCTCTTACAATCCTAATTGTAGTATGGAACCCTGGAAAACTTTACAGGCACTCTGTTAAGAAACAGATTCATAAAAGTCCTTGGCCTAAATTATAATCTGGTAGACTTTTTAAAAAAGACATACCTTCATATAAAATAAGAGATAAATAGGGGAACTCCAGTACTTTGGCCACCTCATGCGAAGAGTTGACTCATTGGAAAAGACTCTGATGCTGGGAGGGATTGAGGGCAGGAGGAGAAGGGGACGACAGAGGATGAGATGGCTGGATGGCATCACTGACTCGATGGACGTGAGTCTGAGTGAACTCTGGGAGTTGGTGATGGACAGGGAGGCCTGGCGTGCTGCGATTCATGGGGTCTCAAAGAATCAGACATGACTGAGCGACTGAACTAAACTGAACTGAAGGTGAATCTGCATTTAGCAACTTTAATTATTTCTTCGTATCTACTTCTATAATTACAACCTACAGTAGCATGTCACCAAATGAGACAAAAATATCTTTTGAAGCTAAAAGAATTTAAAATTCCTTAATTCTGAATACAGAACTTACTATAACTTTTCATTTTAGTATGTTTCTTAATATTTTAATATTTCTAAAGAGCACTAGTATTAGAAAGCAAGTGCATATGGTTTAAAATAGTAATAATTTTCTCTAAACCTATTAATGTAGCTAATGGTCAGGTTGTTCCATTAACTTTTATCGTTTTGTTCTAGTCCATTAACAAACCAAGTGGTTAAGTGGCAAGCAAGTTATTAGATTTTATGGGTTGTGTAAGAAATCTGTGAGAGGAAAATGATTATTTTGCTCTGATGGTATCTTTCTTTTGCCCTTTGCTGGGTTTTCTCTATGTCTCATTGGTGGCATTCTCAGGTTGACTCAGTGACCATCTAATCAGTATTCCATTCTGGTCACTGGGCAGCATACTCAGGCTTTTCAGAGCCCTCAAGAATTGCCTTTATGTCATGTGTAACAGCCTTTACACGTTCTTTCAGCCTTGGAATTGAATAGTAGATAGTAATACGCTTTAGTACATGGAATGGCTTTTGCCAAGTCAAGTAATCTTAATAGGAAGATCACTTGGGCCTTCATGGCTATGCTTTTTCTTAGTTGTACAAAGGGAGGAGGAGGAGCTTCACTTTAAATAGAATATTTTGCCAGGATGTAGCAGTTACTATTTACTAATGTAGCCATTGTAGAAGTTCACAATGTACTACAAGTGAAAAAGCAGGGATCCTATTTAGTGTGAGTGTGCATGTGCATGTTGTACGTGTATGCATATGTGTGTGTGCACGCATTTTCGGAAGGGTAGACCCCTAAGTCTGAGCATGGTTATCTGAGGTAATGAATTATAGAATAGAGTCTGGCTAGTGGAGAGTTTGAAAACATGGTCTCTAGAGGCAGATTGCCTCCACCCAGATCCTATCCCCTAGAGCAGCGTGACTTCAGGCTCTACCTATTATTACTATGCCTCAGTTTTCTCAGCTGTAAAGTGGGTTGCTGTGAGCTCTATAGAAAGTGTTTGTAAAGCCCTTGAAATAGTGCCTGGAACATGGTAAGAAACTTTATAAATGTTGTTTATTATGGATGATTTTTTTCTTCTTTTCATTTATCTGTATTTTGTGATTTTCTATTTTTCTATAATTGCTGCACATTTCAGTAATTTAATTTTTTTAGTTAATATTAAAAACTCCACACCAAATCACAGATAGGTGGACTTTAACCCTTTCAAATTGTAATCATTTCCTGTCATCTTTCTAGTGAAGCTTGAACGTCTTCTGGTTCTTGGAAATGAAAAAGCAGTTTGGCCCCTGTTCCCAAGAGCTTATAGTTCATAATAAGGAGGCATAAAAAAGACTTTCCATCCTTGAAATCTTGGTGATGAAGGTGAAAGTTTCACATCAGCCTCAATCATTTTGTCATGTGAGGACATTAAAATCACCCAAGTAGCTTCCCCTTTGCCCTTTTAAAACTCTGAATCCAGGCATTTGTTTAGAACACAGAAAGTTAGCAAACATTTTTAGATACTAGAAAAAGTAAATACTTTATACTAAATCAAGGTATTGTTTGCTTTCTAATAATTTAGTGGAAAATAACCACTATACCATCAATATAATTTTAGCTCTAGAAGCCGACAGGTGAGAGAAGTGCAATTCAGACCTTCTGGCCATGATTTTTGGGGTGAAACAGGGAGTGGGATGACCCAGGAATTGGCTTTTTCAATAAAGTTTAACAATCTCAGATGATTCTTTTATACTCCAGTTCAAGAAGCCCAGACATAAGGGACAAAAGCATTCAAAGACAGGCTTGCATCCTCTAAAGTGGCTAGATGACCTTAAAGAAGTCACATAATAACACAGAATTAAAAGAGAAATGCTCTTTAATGCACATGGCGAAGTCCTACAGCATTATATAAATGTTATCAGTTCTGCCTTACCCTGTTGTTCACTTTCCCTTCCCCTGCCTCATTCTGGCTGCTTCACACTCTATGCCATTTGTTCCTCTGAGCTGAGGAACTGGTACTCAAAACCAGGGCCTCAATCCCAGCACCTGCAGAGGGTCTTCAGTCAGAGGCAGGATTTTTGACACATCCTCTTAGTTCAAATATAATTGCTCATCAGTCAATCCTAAAGGAAATCAACCCTGAATATTCAGTGGAAAGACTGATGCTGAAGCTGAAGCTCCAGTACTTTGGCCACCTGATGCAAAGAGCTGATTCACTGGAAAAGACCCTGATGCTGGGAAAGACTGAGGGCTGAAGGAGAAAGAGGAGACAGAGGATGAGATGGTTAGATGGCATTATCAACTTAATGGACATGAGTTCGAGCACACTTCGGGAAATGGTGAAAGACAGGGAAGCCTGGCATGCTGCAGCTCATGAGGTTGCAAAGAGTCAGACAAGACTTAGCGACTGAGCAACAACAATTGGTGTGGGTGGACACAGAGTCTGTCACACAGAGTGAAGTAAGTTAGAAAGAGAAAACAAACATTGTATATTAGAAACAGAGGGAAACAACAGAATGGGAAAGACTAGAGATCTCTTCAAGAAAATTAGAGACACCAAAGGAACATTTCATGCAAAGATGGGCTCCATAAAGGACAGAAATGGTCTGGACCTAACAGAAGCAGAAGATATTAAGAAGAGGTGGCAAGAATACACAGAAGACCTGTACAAAAAAGATCTTCACGACCCAAATAATCATGATGATGTGATCACTCATCTAGAGCCAGACATCCTGGAATGTGAAGTCAAGTGGGCCTTAGAAAGCATCACTACGAACAAAGCTAGTGGAGGTGATGGAATTCCAGTTGAGCTGTTTCAAATCCTGAAAGATGATGCTGTGAAAGTGCTGCACTCAATATGCCAGCAAATTTGGAAAACTCAGCAGTGGCTACAGGACTGGAAAAGGTCAGTTTTCATTCCAATTCAAAAGAAAGGCAAGGCAATGCCAAAGAATGCTCAAACTACCGCACAATTGCACTCATCTCACATGCTAGTAAAGTAATGCTCAAAATTTTTCAAGCCAGGCTTCAGCAATATGTGAACCATGAACTCCCTGATGTTCAAGCAGAGGAACCAGAGATCAAATTGCCAACATCCACTGGATCATGGAAAAAGCAAGAGAGTTCCAGAAAAACATCTGTTTCTGCTTTATTGACTATGCCAAAGCCTTTGACTGTGTGGATAACAATAAACTGTGGACAATTCTGAAAGAGATGGGAATACCAGACCACCTAACCTGCCTCTTGAGAAATCTGTATGCAGGTCAGGAAGCAACAGTTAGAACTGGACATGGAACAACAGACTGGTTCCAAATAGGAAAGGAGTATATCAAGGCTGTATATTGTCACCCTGCTTATTTAACTTATATGCAGAGTACATCATGAGAAAAGCTGGGCTGGAAGAAGCACAAGCTGGAATCAAGATTGCCGGAAGAAATATCAATAACCTCAGATATGCAGATGCCACCACCCTTATGGCAGAAAGTGAAGAGGAACTCAAAAGCCTCTTGATGAAAGTGAAAGTGGAGAGTGAAAAAGCTGGCTTAAAGCTCAACATTCAGAAAACAAAGATCACGGCATCTGGTCCCATCACTTCATGGGAAATAAATGGGGAAACATTGGAGACAGTGTCAGACTTTATTTTGGGGGGCTCCAAAATCACTGCAGATGGTGATTGCAGCCATGAAATTAAAAGACACTTACTCCTTGGAAGAAAAGTTATGACCAACATAGACAGCATATTCAAAAGTAGAGACATTACTTTGCCAACTAAGGTCCGTCTAGTCAAGGCTATAGTTTTTCCTGTGGTCATGTATGGATGTGAGAGTTGGACTGTAAAGAAGGCTGAGAGCCGAAGAATTGATGCTTTTGAACTGTGGTGTTGGAAGAGACTCTTGAGAGTCCCTTGGACTGCAAGGAGATCCAACCAGTCCATTCTGAAGGAGATCAGCCCTGGGATTTCTTTGGAAGGAATGATGCTAAAGCTGAAACTCCAGTACTTTGGCCACCTCATGGGAAGTGTTGACTAATTGGAAAAGACTCTGATGCTGGGAGAGATTGGGGGCAGGAGGAGAAGGGGATGACCAAGGATGAGATGGCTGGATGGCATCATGGACTCAATGGATGTGAGTCTGAGTGAACTCTGGGGGTTGGTGATGGACAGGGAGGCCTTTCGTGCTGCGATTCATGGGGTCGCAAAGAGTCAGACACGACTGAGTGACTGAACTGAACTGAATTGAAATACATATATATAGAATCTAGAAAAATGGTACAGATGAACCTATTTGCAGGGCAGGAATAGAGACACAGACATAGAGAGTGGATGTGTGGACACAGAGGGAGAAGAGGAGGGTGGGACAAATCTGGAGAATAGCAATGATATATATACACCACCATGTGTAAAATAGCTAGTAGGAAGCTGCTATATAGCACAGGGAGCTCAGCTGTGCACTGTAATGCACCCAGAGGGGCGGCATGGGAGCTCATGAGGGAGGGGACATATGTATACACATAGCTGATCCACTTTATTATACAGCAGAAACTAACATGTATATCATTATAAAGCAATTATACTCCAAAAATAAAATAAAAAGTAGAAAAATATTTTTTAAAAGAATAAATGCAGTGATTACAACCCAAAACAACCCAAAATATATAATCACTCATACTGAGATTTTAAATACGGAGGAAAACTTGGAAAAAAATAACACTGGTGACAAGAAAAACAAAAGAGACTTCTGATGAGTATAACAAGTAGGGAGGAAAAAAAAAGCTCATGGGCTAAATGGACAGGGAAACACAAAAACCACTCACAGTAGGAAGATGAAACTTGGGTTCAGTACGGGCGAAAGGAAGCCAGCAAAGGAATTTTACACATTTCCCTGCCTTACTCTTTTTTTTTTTTTTTTTTTTTTTTTTTGAGAGTCTGAACAACTGAAATCAGGAAACACCTGGGCTTGTTAACATTAGTTAGGAAATGACTTTAAAAACTTGGACTCAGTTTGAGATAACTGATGGCAGGCAGTGATATCATTCCAGAGTCTATATTTCCATGTAAACGGACAAGCTATTTCTCTGAGTTTGGGTCCATTTTTGTAATAGCCATCAGAGACTCAGTGCATTATATTTATGGGGTGACTGTTTTCTTTTTTGTTTTAAAATCACCTGGCATTCTGCCACAGGTTTGTTTTTTGTTCACATTTATAAGTATTCAATGAATGTTAATAACCACCCAGAAATACAGCCATCATTACTTTGAGATGAAAATAAATGTATAGAGTGAACATTTTAAGATGATAAACAAAAGTACAGCATTGTAATAAGAAGATGGTCAGAAAGTCAAAATACAAACACAGAGAGGATGGGTCCTTTGATCTGGAAGGCATGCTTGTGAATTTTAGGCCAAACCTATTTTACAGACGAGGAGCCAGAACCAGAAGTCAGACATTTCTCACGCTGTCTATTACACATTTCCTGCGTCTTCAGAATGTGGGGCCAGAGCTCCTCAGAGCGGGCTCTAGTCTCAAGTAAACTACAGACTCAACATATCCTCTCTCTCTAATTGAGCTATACAAACAGCTGTATCATTTATATCACTTGCATATGTTTTATTAAATAATAAAACATAAATTAATGTACAATTGATGATTTATATCAGTTTCTTAGAAATTCAGTGTTGGGAAAATTTGTTTCGAGCATTTACTTTGATGTGCCAGTCGAATTACAACCAGTGAAAAACGTTATTTTTGTCATTTTTAACAAAATTGCAAATTGGATTTTCTGCCAGTGAACAGCAAGGTTTATATACACCATTTTATTGTCTCATAATTGTTTTATATCCCATTTTTTAAAATAGGACATTAGAATATACTTTGTTCCATTCACAGTTTGTATTAATATCTTAAATGTTTTAATTAATATCTTAAATATTTTCAATGTTTGATAAGCACTATAATGAGTCTCACAGATATTACTGTTAATTACTGATCTTTATGATTCAGAAGTGGTAATTATAATAATTTAAAGGAACTTCAACAAAGTAATGATACTGAGGTTTGATTAAGAATAAATAATCATCATATGGGATCTGAGAAAAACTGGTATAGATGATCTTATTTACAAAGCAGAAATACAGACACAGATGAAGAGAATAAACATGGATACCAAGAGGGAAGGGGAGGGTGGGATGAATTGGGAGACTGGGATTGACATACACACACTATTGATACTATACATAAAATAGATAACTAATAAGAACCTACTGTATAGCACAGTGTTCTTGCCTGGAGAATCCCAGGGACAGGGGAGCCTGCTGGGCTGCCGTCTATGGGGTCACACAGAGTCGGACACGACTGAAATGACTTAGCAGCAGCAGCAGTATAGCACAGGGACCTCTACTCCATGCTCGGGGTAACCTAAATGGGAAGGAAATCCCAAACAGAGGGGATATATGTATAATATAGCTGACTCACTGTGTCATAAGTAGAAAGTAATACACTGTAAAGCAATCATAATTTAATAAAATTTAAAAAAAATAATACATAATAATCATCAAGAACAGTGCCCTGACATAGAAATGAAATAAAGATCTTTAGATGAAAAAAGGAAAGTGATCTTTTGTTCTAGCATTTTATTAAGGTGCACATACTGTACCAAAACATGCAGAAGAGGACACCCACTTCTGGCCCTACAGAGTGACCGGCACTCGGCTGGCCCTCCACTGAAAACCACCGTAAATATCTAGGGAATGATCTCCAGCACTTGGCAGTAAACACCATAGGACTATGATACTTGGGAGAAGGGAAACACACCAAGCGCTCCACATCTTCTTCAGTTCTCTGCCTGGGGACACCAATAGAATGATACGGAAGTAGAATCCAAAGGGATATGCATGCTATGCTGAACAAAAGGGGTACAGACAGAGTTTAGTATATACATGGTCCCTGGAATTTGTAAGGCAAGATATCAAAAGGGAAGAAGCTGTTCAGAGGAGGGTGACAAAGAAAGACTTCGTGAGTGTTTCCCTACAGCCAGTGTGCAAAATAAGACTTCATGAGCCCCGAGAATGGGCTCATGCAAGTAAGAGAGCTGGGCCAAGAAATCATAGGCCAGTGGCTCAGACGGTAAAGTGTCTGTCTGCAATGCAGGAGACTCGGGTTCGATCCCTGAGTTGGGAAGATCCCTTGGAGAAGGAAATGGCAGCCCACTCCAGTATTCTTGCCTGGAAAATCCCATGGACCCAGAGCCTGGTAGGCTACAGTCCATGGGGTTGCAAAGAGTCAGACATGACTGAGCGACTTCACTTCTTCTTCTTCTGGCTCAGACACAGTGGCACAGCCTTGCTGCTGCTAAGTCGCTTCAGTCGTGTCTGACTCTGTGTGACCCCATAGGCGGCAGCCCACCAGGCTCCTCTGTCCCTCAGATTCTCCAGGCAAGAACACTGGAATGAGTTGCCATTTCCTTCTCCAATGCATGAAAGTGAAAAGTGAAAGTGAAGTCGCTCAGTCTTGTCCGACTCTTAGCGACCCCATGGACTGGAGCCCACCAGGCTTCTCCATCCATGGGATTTTCCAGGCAAGAGTACTGGAGTGGGTTGCCATTGCCATTGCATTCTACTGTGTTCAGCTGAAACCCCAAAGAGGTCACACCTTAGGAGGAAAGACCATGCCCCAGAGAAAGGGCCATACCCCAGAGAAAGGGCCATGCCCAGGAGTAAGGACAAAACTGAAACAGAACTATACTAACAAATAATAAAACAAAGCCCAACAAGATCAAGGAGATTTGCCAGTAATTTAACAGACTGATAGAAGAAACCTCAACACCCTTTAAAGGAAGATAAAGTAATCCAGACTCTCCATAACTCACTTATAACAATATTCAAGAAAAATGTTTAAAATATTAGAGATGTGAAGAAGCAGGAAAATGTGACCCATAATCAAGAAAAGGAGCAGTCAATAAAATCAGAATCCAAGAGGACCCAAATATTAGAATTAGCAGATGGGATTCTTTAAAACAGCTATTATAAATATACTTTAAGGGTCAACAGAGGAGGATGAGTATCTTGAGTAAACAGATGGGGAGTATGAGCAAAGAAATAAACCAAATGGATCTATTAGAAGTGAAAAGTTTTACACATACACACACGCTCAGATGGTAAAGAATCTGCCTGCAAGGCAGGAGACCTGTGTTCGATCCCTGGGTTGGGAAGATCCCCTGGAGAAGGGAATGGCTATTCACTCCAGTATTCTTTTCTGGATAATTCCATGGACAGAGGAGCCTAGCAGGCTACAGTCTGTGGGGTCAAAAGAGTCAGACCCTGAGCAACTTTCACTTACTCACTCACATATATAAACATATATGTACATATATATATGTACACACACATGTATATATCTGCGTGTGTTTGCATATGTAATTTGGGTCCTAGTAAAAAATATGAAAGAGGATGGAGTAGAATAAAAGTTGAAGAAACAATGACTGAAAACTCTTCTGATTTGGCAGAAGACATCAGCCTACACATTGTATAATCAACAAAATCCAACCAGGATAAATTCAAATACCACACCTAGGTATGTCACAGTCAAAAAACTAGAAACCAAAGATAATGAGTAAAAGCCAATTACCTAGAGGGGAACAGCACTACGAGTGAGAGTTACCTTCTTACTCAAACAATGGCACCCAGAAAAGGCGGAATGTCATCATGAAAATGATAGAAATCGTAGTTAGCCCAGAATTATAAATGCAGTAATAATATCTTTCAAAAGTGAAAAATGGATGGTGGAATAATTCACTGTGAACTATAAGAACAAATAATAGTAAGATAATTTATTAATATTAATAATAGTATTACTTTTCAGATAAATGGATGCTGGAGTAAGTCCCTGTGAACTATAAGAAATAGGAACAGAAAAGGTTTTGAGGATGACGGGAAATGACAGCAAGAGGAAGCCTGCCCTGGAGGGAGGGAGCACCAGGATCAAGACCACTGCAGGAGGAAGAGCAACGGAAATGCAAGCAGGTGTGTAAACGTGAAGGGCTGCCTTCTTCTCTCCTTCTCATAATCTATTTAAGTGACAAAAGATTGCTAGAAGACAAATACACTGTAAGAGGTTTAACTCGTGTAGTAGTAAATATATATGACAAACAATAACAAAGAGGGTAGAGTTAAAATGATAATATCATGAAGTTCTTATATTTTACATGAGGTGGTTGACTCTAAGTAGAATGTTAAGGATGGAGGACTTCACTGGTGACTCAGTGGCTAAGACTCTGTGCTCCCAATGCAGGGGGTCCAGGTTCCATCTCTGGTCAGGGAACTCGATTCCATATGCCAAAGCTAAGAGTTTGCATGCTGCAAGTAAAGATCCTGCATGCTCCAACTAAGATCTGGCACAGCCAAATAAATAATTTTTAAAAAAGGCTTTGATCGTTAAAGAAATATTAAAAAATGAAAAAGAATGATAAGAATGTGTCATCCTATACAGAGGTCAAACCTAGAAAGCATATTAAAAAGCAGAGACATTACTTTGCAAATAAAGGCTTCCAGTAGTCATGTATGGATGTGAAAACTGGACCATAAAGAAGGCTGAACGCCGAAGAACTGATGCTTTTGAGCTGTGGTGTTGGATAAGACTCTTGAGAGCCCCTTGGACTGGAAGGAGGTCAAATCAGTACATCATAAAGGAAATCAGTCCTGAATATTCATTCGAAGGACTGATGCTGAAGCCGAAATTCCAATACATTGGCCATCTGATGCGAAGAGCTGAACTCATTAGGAAAGAACCTGATGCTGGGAAAGAGTGAAGGCAGGAGGAGAAGGGGATGACAGAGGATGAGATGGCTGGATGACATCACCAACTCAATGGCCATGAGTTTAAGTAAGCTCTGGGAGTTGATAATGGACAGGGAAACCTGGTGTGCTGCAGTCCATGGGGTCACAAAGAGAAGGACGTGACTGAGCAACAATAAGAAAACCACGAGTGACTAAACCTTAAACTTTAATATTAAGCATAATTTAAAATTCTGTTTCTCAATCCTACTAGCCACATTTCAAGGTCTTAATAGTCACATATTAAGCTCTTATATTGGAAAAGCACATGAACTATTTGCATTATGGAAGAAAGTTTAGCTGGAGAATGTGAGAAACTACTGGAAAAAAAATACACAAATGTATAACTTAAAGCCAATAGAGGAATTCAATTAAAATAGAATACTAATCATCTCAGATTTGCTATCCTATAAGTTCAATAGATGCAGAAATATTCACTTTATTCACTATTGTATGTAACACCAGGCTCAATGGCAGGCATACAGAAGTTTTACAATTATTTGTTAAATAAATGAATGTATCAGCTCTTCCAATTCTTTAAAATTAAATAAAATAGAGTGCTAAAAATGTTTTATTAAACAAAACAAAGAACAAAAAAGAAGAATATGAGGAGAAAAAAGACAGGACAATAGAAAACAACTAGCAAGATAAAAGACAGATTCAACCAGATCAATAATTACAGTAAGTGTAAATGAACTGACTAATCCATTGAAAGGGAAGAGATTGCAAGGATAAATAAAAACAAGATTCAACTACATGTTGTTTGCACATGATGTGTTTTAAAGGACCAAAGAAATTGAAAGTAAAAAGACAGGTCAAATAAATCTAAGGAAGCTGGTGTTCATACCATCATACAAGATAAACTTCAAGTCAAAGAAAATTATCAGAGTTGAAGAGTAATAATTCTTTATTAATAAATGGTCATTTCATCATGAAGGCATAAAACAATCTAAATATCTATGGGACTAAAAAAGTTCTAAGTACCAGACGCAAAAATTAGAATTTAAAGGACAAATACACAAATCCATAATCATAGTTGAAGACTTTAACACTCTTCTCTGAAACTGATAGAATGAAACAAAACAAACAAGAAAATGAATAAGGATTAAATGATTTGAACAATATTATCAGCCAACTTGATCTAATTGATACTTACAGGGTATTGTACTTAGTATTTGCAGAATACAAATACATACATATTTTCAAATGTGTATAAAATAGGTACTTTATTAGTGAAAGTTCTCCAAAGAAACAGAACCAATAAGATAGATAGGTGGGTAAATGGGTAAACAGACAGACAGATAGACAGATAGATAGATAAGGATTCTAGTATAAGGTATTGGTTCACACGATTATGGAGACTGAGAAGGCCCTGATCTGCTGTCTGTGAGCTGGTGACCCCCAAAAATAGTGATGTCCTTCAAAGACTTGAGAACCAGAGACCAATGTTATAAACTCTAGACTGAGGCTGAATGCCTAAGAATTATGAGCACCAAGGGCAGGAGAAGATCAATAACCTAGCTCAAGTGGTCACTTTCCTTTTATTCTATTCAGGCCCTCAGTGGATTAGATGAGGTCCACTCACCATGGGAAAGGCCATCTGCTTTACTCAGCTCACCGATTCAAATGCTACTCTTTTGTAGAAATACCTCACAACATACCCCCACAACATGATTCTAGATAACTTATATGTCCAAAAGAAATCACAGGGAATTTAAAAAGTACTTTCACCTGAGTTATTTAGGAATAAAAATGTCAAAATTTGTTGGATACAGCTAAAGCAGTACTTAGAGGGAATTTTAAATATTTGTATTTTCATTGGAGAAAAATAAGGTCTTAAAAGCTGAGGGGAAAAGCCAACTAAACCCAAAATGAGTAACAGAAAGGAAATACTTGAGAGCAGAAATCAATAAAATAGAAAAGAGAGAAAATGGATAAAGTAAAAATCAGTTTTTAAAAGATTAGTAACATTTAATCCCCTAGCAAGATTTATGAAGGGAAAAAAACTCACACAAATTACCAATATTAAGAATAAAAGGAGACCTCACCAGAGGTCATATAGATATTAATAGAATAATAAAGGAATATTATACTTAACATCATGCCAGTGAATTCAACAACTTAAAACAGTTGGACATATTGAAAAAAACATAATATATTAAAAACTGACACAACAGAAAATCTGAATAGCCCTATATCTGTTAAAGAAATAGAACAGACAAAACTTTCAGATCAGTCATTGCCTGTTGAGCCTGGTGCCTGTTAGAGGTCTTGAGAGAATTCTCTGGAATGATAGAAAAGTTCTATACAGCCAATTTTTTGTGCTGGTTACAAGGATGTATCATTAGCATACTCATAACATTGTATTCTTAAGATGAGTACATTTCACTGTTATGTACATTTCACCTCAATTAAAAATAATAGGTTGTATCCACCAAATGACAACAGAAACATTAAAAAATTGAAAGATTCTGAAATTTTAAATATACAATTTTTTAAATAACTGAAATTTAAAGTTCCATAAGATATGTTAGATAATATAATGCCAACATGATCTTATAGCCTTATCTGAAAAATGTTTACTCCTCTTTCCTTCTGAGTTAAAGTTCTAGAGTTCAAACCCAACTGTGTTTCTTTCTGCAATGAAAATAACTGGCCAATCCTGACATCCTGTGATCCTTCTGCAAGGTGATCTTTCTGGAGCTACCAAGAGGACATAAATTCTCCTTTTGCTCCTTTGCCCTCCAGTGTATATTTCCGTTACAGCACCTATATACTGCATTCTTATTGTTTAAAAATAGTTACTCTCTTACCCTACACTATGAATTCTTTGAAGATAAGATTGTGCTTTTATCTCATTTCCCAGTGCTTGGCATGATTCCAGGCTTAGTAGGTACTCAATAAATACTGATTGAGCAAATAGTCGAATGATATTCCTATGGAGGTTCTTTGAGCCAGAATACATTATTGGTCTTGAAAAAAGTATCTAAACATTTTCCCTTTAAATAGGATTCCCTTCCTGTTAACACGTTATCTAAGGAAACATATTCCATAAGCATATTCCAGCACCCCAGAGGAAAAATAAAACAGCCAACAAATATTAGATAGGAGACTGAATGAAATGCTCAAAAATGCTCCAGTCCAAGATTAAGTGAAAACACAGAAAAGATAAAGGAAAACTGTAAGATAAAATGAAATGGGGAAATGAGGCCACAGGCTTTAGATTATAAAAGGAAGAAAAGTTTACATATGGGAAGGAGCTCTTTCTAAATCACTTTTAAAAGGTCAGATAGTATTCAAACTGTATGAAAAAAATGTATTTATCCTTTGAAACATTTATTTTAAAATAGCCTGCCTCATAATGGATAAACACGTATGACCACATTGTGTTATACCAATTAACAATAGAGCTTGCTAACTTCTGCAGCCATCCTGTGAGCTGCAGTGCTCTGGTTTGATTTCAAGTTGGGTGGTGTGTACTCAAATATATATTATTCACTATTAGACACAGTGAATAATGTTTAGCAAGACAGCCTGTAAAGCTTAAGAAGTCTCCAAATTAGCATCAGGAAAATGGAAGAAAAGTAACATAGCAGTTAGAGATCTGTGATCAAGAACAGAAAGAACCTATTTGCAGGGCAGGAATAGAGGTGCAGACGGAAACAGCAGGGGAAGGAGAGGAGACTGAGAGAGCGGCACTGTCATATATACAGGACCATGTGTAAAATAGCTAGCTAGCGGGAAGCAGCTGTCTAGCACAGGGAGCTTGGTACTCTGCAGTGACCTAGATGGGTGGGATGGGAGGGTGACAGGGAGGCTCAAGAGGGAGGGGATATATGTACGCATATGACTGATTCACAGCGTTGTTAGCAGACACTAACACAATGTTGTAAAAATATGAATAAATAAAAAGAAAAAAAAAGCAGGAAAGAAGGCTCTCCATTTATGGAGAACTAAGCCAGACTGCTTATCTCAAGAAAGTGCTGTGGGAGATGGGAAAGTAGGATTAAACACCTGCAAGGAAAAGGGTTACAAGGCTTTTTGCAGAGTTTGGGGTTGAGGATGCTCTGATCTGAGTCAGAGGAGATGGGAGGTTTTGGTAACAATCTGCCCTTTTACTTACATATATTGACATACTGAATGTGACAATGTTTTATGGCCGTTAGTATCCTCAATCAAAATAATCATAAAATATTTCCTGTCAAATTTCCATATAATATATATAGTAGATAAATAAGGTCATGAGCTAGAGGCAAACTGCTTGGGTCCAAATCCTGCCTCCTCTGCTCATTCCTGGGTGAGTTACTAAATTTCTTGGTGCCTTAGTCTTCCTCTCTAAAATGAGTATGCTAACACTTGTGTCAAAGGGTCTTTGAAGGATTGAGTTAACACACGTAAAATGCTTACAACAGCATCTGGCACATGTGTTTAAGAAATAATACTATATGGTATTACTACAGAAGGGATAATCAAGTCCCTTCCTCTGAAGGAAGTGAGTACACAGAGGAGCTCGTGGGAGGGAAACAGGAGTCAGAGCGCACACACACACACACACACACACATACACATACACACACATTCCTCACACATACCAGAAACTCTAACAGCCTCACTCACACGTTATGGGACCTAACACCCTTAAATGGTTGCGTGAGTAATTTTCACCAAGTGATGGTTTGTGGCTATAAACCCTAGAGTTTAAAAAATTTTTTTCTGGCAAGGCTTTTTGAGGCCCCTGCTGCAGCAGAGGGGAGTGAGAACAAACAACAGGGACCTCTGCTTATTGAAGGTAATAGCCATAAAAACAAAACCAGGCCTAAATCCCCAAATCAGATGAAAACTTAGTCTGTCTTCGCCATATTTTGCTGCATGATGTTTGGAAGCAGGGAAACCCTGTTGCTTCTCTACTCTCAGGAAATTGATGAGGACACTGTCCTGCCCTGAAGCATGCAGAGTCCAGTGGAGATGGTTCACACCATTGCCACACAACATACATTCTCTGACTGAGGTCTGTGCCCAGGGCCATGATGGTCTTTGATGGAAAGGACTCGCTCCTGAGGGGTGAGTGGGGAAGGTGATGGACCTGGCTTATAAAGAGTGAGTGGAAGTGAGCTGTGTAGATCAAGTCTTCATTTATTCGTTCAAAAAATATTCATTGAGGACCTACTATGTGTTAAGAACTGTGTTGGATGATGGAGATAGGTAGAGAGTAAGAGATTTATATGAGAATTCCCTGGTGGTCCAGTGCCTAAGACTCTTGGCTCCCAATGCAGGGGGCTCAGGTTCCATCCCTGACGAAGGAACTAGATCTGCAACTCAGAGTTCAAAGGCCAAAACTAAAGCTCCAGCATGCCGCAATGAAGATCGAAGAGCCCGAATGCTGCAGCTAAAACCCAGCACAGCCAAAGAAATAAGGAAATTTGTTTCCTACAATCTGCAAAGTAGACTAACACACTGTTACCATACAGTGTGATAAGGGTTGTGGTAAGCAAGGAGATCAAACCAGTCCATCATAAAAGAAATCAGTCCTGAATGTTCATTGGAAGGACTGATGCTAAAGCTGAAGCTCCAATACTTTGGCCACCTGATGCAAAGAACTGACTCACTGGAAAAGACTCTGATGCTGGGAAAGTCTGAGGCAGGAGGAGAAGGGGACAACAGAGGACGAGATGGTTGATGGCATCTCTGACTCGATGGACATGAGTTTGAGCAAGCTCCAGGAGATGGTGGTGGATCGGGAAGCCTGGTGTGCTGCAGTCCATGGGGTCACAAAGAGTTGGGGATGACTGAGCAAGTGACCTGAACTAAACTGAAGCAGAGAACTCATCTAGAGATGCTATGGGGAAGATTCCCTTCCCAGAGGCAGTGACATCTAAGCTAGAAAGTATACAGGAGATATGGAGGGGGTGGGGTGTGGGCAGTGGAGAGGAAAGAATTTCAGAGGGGAAGGTGTGTGCAGAAGTAGCAGGAGGGAGAAAGTCCAGCTGATCTGATAGGCTGACAGGTGTGTCAAAGGACAGGGTACAGAGTTTGAGACAGGGGAGATGAGGCCAGAGAGGTGGGACAGGCCCAGGGCCTTATGTTCATGTTAAGGAGTTTGGATCTGTCTTGAGAGAGACAAGAGGCTATGGAGGATTTCCAGCAGGATCTAAACACAGTGATATCCCTATTGCATACAAGAATCAGTCCGGCTACAATTTTTTAAAAATGAGCTCAGAGGGACCAAGACCAGGAGAAGGTTAACAATCATCAGCCAAATGAGAGATGATCCAACCCATACTACCCCATAGTAGTGACAGAATGTTAAGGATAGGGATGGGAGGGGAATAAAAACAAAAGAGGGCAGAGGCTGAATCTCAGATGTCCGCATAGGCAACTACATGGGTGAAGGTGGCATTGCCCTAGAAAGGGAGCGCTAGTTTGGAGTAGCTTCCCTGGTGGCTCAGAGGTTAAAGCGTCTGCCTCCAATGCAGGAGACCCAGGTTTGATCCCTGGGTTGGGAAGATCCCCTGGAGAAGGAAATGGCAATCCACTCCAGTATTCTTGCCTGGAGAATCCCATGGACAGAGGAGCCTAGTAGGTTACAGTCCACGGGGTCGCAAAGAGTCGGACACGACTGAGCGACTTCACCTTCACCTTCACCTTCAGAGCTCATTTCAGATGATTTCAGAATAACAGTGCCTGAAGACATCTAAGTGGAAGAAGCGGAGACATGCAAGACTGGGAAACAATGACACCAAAAGGTAACCAGAGTGCTGGGCAGGGGAGAGGCTGTTCAGGAAGAACTGTGGGAAGGGGAAGACAAAGAGCCTCTGGCAGGGCTCTAGAGAGACTGGCAGTACAGCAGGAGGGAAGGCTGGAAACAGGAACAGCAGACGATTGGTGCAGCAGGCACTGTGCTATATTCTGTCTGGAGAGAAGACTTGAGAAACAGCTTCCAGTAGTTGGATAAAGAAAGTCATGAAGCTAGCTCCTAAGAAAGCCATTTGCTTCTTTTCCAGAGTTAAAGCTAGCATTTTGGATACCATGTAAATGAATTTGCATCCTATCTGTAAATGCTTCCAGGAATAAGGACCTTGAAGTCAGAGAATATAGCTACACAATACAAATTTATCAACAATATTAGAAAATCAGGAGCACAATGCTCCAAAGGGCAGGTGGAAGAGGGTTTTTTTTCTCTCATTCAACTCAGGATTCCAACACTCCAGTCTGAAAGTCTAAGAGGCATTGCTTTTATGTTACATAGGAAGGAATATTTGCTTTTGACAAGGAGAGTTTCATGTAGGACTGTGGGATAATGTCCTGGGTTGTTTTTAGAAAATTTTAACAGTGGAAATTTTTATGTAAAAAATAAAACGTTTCTGCCCTCATTGAAAAAAGAATGTGACAATTTTAACTAAACATATTACTTTCTCCTGCACAGCCTGGCATTGGAATTTCATGATTTTCATATTTGAGATGAACAGCGCCACCTAATGGCCACAAACCATATTCTGAAAGAGAGGAATTGAACTAACATTGAAAAAATTAAAATAGGGCATCTGGTCCCATCACTTCATGGCAAATATATGGGAAACAATGGAAGCAGTGACAGATTTTATTTTCTTGGGCTCCAAAGTCACTGTGTATGGTGACTTCAGCCATAAAATTAAAAGACACTTGCTCCTTAGAAGGAAAGCTATGACAAACCTAGACAGAATATTAAAAAGTAGAGACATCACTTTGCTGACAAAGATCTGTATAGACAAAGCTATGGTTTTTCCAGTAGTTATGTATGGATGTGAGAGCTGGAGTAAAAAGAGAGCTGAGCGCCAAATAATTGACGCTTTTAAACTGTGGTGCTGGAGAAGTCTCTTGAGCGCCCGAGACAGTTAAGAAGACAAAACAAGTCAATCCTAAAGGAAATCAACCCTGAATATTCATTGGAAGAACAGATGCTGAAGCTGTAGCTCCAATATTTTGGCCACCTAATGTGAAGAGCCTACTAATTGGAAAAGACTTTAATGCTGGGAAAGATGGAGAGCTGGAGAAGGGGCAACAGAGGCTGAATGGTTGGATGACATCACTGACTCGATGGACATGAATTTGAGCAGACTCCAGAGATAGTGAAGGACAGGAAAGCCTGGCATTCTGCAGTCCATGGGGTTGCAAAGAATTGGAAATGATTTAGTGACTGAACAGCAACAACAAAATCATTAGAAACACCTTGGATGAAATAATATATTCAACGATGATCATTCTATTTTTTTAAAAATAGGTAAATTAGGAGTATCAATAGAAGGATTTTATCTTGATTTCTACAAGGCTAATGTGGGACTAGTCTTCTGCATGGAAATAATCATTTCGTACACTCTCCCTGGAGACATGATGGGTCTGCCGAATGCATCTTGGACTCCAGAGAAGGAACCTTAAGCTGGCATCCACTAATTCTGTTGGGGAAGCTCGAGCATGTGGCATGACCCTTTGCCAGCCCAGCTCTGGAGTCAAAGGAATTTTCCATTGCACGCACATGCCATCCAGCTCTGGGGGCATAAGTGAGAGAAGGGATGGGAGGAGCATGGCTGTGCACCATCTTAGTCAAGCTTGCTACTCTAAGAACAATGCCTCCCAGACTGAGACTTGGGTGTGGGGCTCCCAAGTCAAATGAGTCATCTTCCTTCCAGGTCACAAGCCTCTACAAGGCTACGTCTCTTTGGTCTCAGTCTTTCTGAGGTGGTTTGAACCATAAGCTATAGAAATCTATAACTTCCTGTAAGAATTGTTCTAAAATAGCCTGCTCCAATTGAGAAGAGATTTAAACAATAAAGTGTGCTGTTTCACTCTTCCCTCATCACATAGAATATTCTAAATGACCAAAATTCCACTAAAATGTTATAATGGGGATAAGTGATGTTTTATTGTGCAGTCTCTTCTACCTGCCTTTAAGTTCTTTGGGGAGTGACAATCACATACAGCTTTATGTACAATTCCAAATGTTTCTTGAATTAACTTCCAGGCTTACAAGAATGCAAGGGGACTTCATAATGCGAAAGCCACAGAAAAGCAGCAAAAGAGCTAAACAAACAAGTTAAAACAGAAGTTATTTATGTAAGGTTTATTATGTTACGTGGCACCAGTGGTAAAGAACCCGCCTGCCAACGCAGGAGACATAAGAGGTGTGGATTCAATCCCTGAGTCGGGAAGACCCCCTGGAAGAGGGTGTGGCAACCCACTCCAGTATTCTTGCCTGGAGAATCCCACGGACAGAGGAGTCTGGTTGCAAAGAGCTGGACACGACTGAAGAGATTTAGCATGCACGTGTGCATGGAGATCATTAGAAATGATGATTTTTGCAAACTGGTGTCAGTACTAAACAATCACTTTCTTTGCTTTCTTCTTGGACTCAGATAAGTTCTCAAAATATGTTGGAAAGGAAGAAGAGGGAAGAGATGTGATAACGAATGGTTTGAGAAGAAATTGGAGAACTGTGGGTAAAATTCCCTGGAGACCAGGATATACTTACCTGGCTTCACCATGTGCCAGGCACTGGCTTTGGCATCTTGTGTGCATTACTTCACGTCAGCCTTATCACCATTCTTGAAGATAGATGTTACTATCCCATTTTTGAAGAGCAGAGGAAGAGAAAAGATATTTTGCAGCTTGGTTGTTTAGTCACTAACGTGTCCTACTCTTTGCGACCCACGGACTGCAGCATGCCAGGCTTCCCTGTCCATCATGTTTACATCAACCCACACATATTTTAACAACAATAGAATCAAAAACGCATACTACTGAACGAATGTTTTCAGTTTTCAGTATACTGTGGACACCTTTCCATGACAATAAGGAGATCTCCAATAGCACATTGGAGCTCATCTTACCATCAAATAAATCTGCACCTAGTTAGCAAGTCAACACTGAGGCAAATCCAGTCAGCATTTTCAAGTAACCTTTTTTTTTTAAAAAAATCCTGATTTCATTATTTATTTATTTACTTATTATTTTTGGCTGTGCTGGGTCTTCCTTGCTGCTCAGGCTTTCTCTAGTTGAGGCAGGTGGGGGCTGCTCTCTACTAGTGGAGTGCGGGCTTCTCATTGCAGTGACTTCTCTTGCTGTGGGGCAGAGGCTCTGGGCATGTGGGCGCAGTCGCTGCAGCTCCGCGGCTCTAGAGCACAGGCTCGAGAGCAGTGGGGCACGGGCTGCATGTGGAGTCTTGGCCGGACCAGGAATCGAACTCGTGTTCCCTGCATGGGCAGGTGGATTCTTATCCACTGTACCACCAGAGAAGCCCCTAGTCAGCATTTTGATTAGTGACTTGAATGAAGGATTAAAGGTTGGGGTTAAGGTTATTTTGATCAAATATTTAGATAACACAAAACTAGTTGAGATGGCTAATGCACTAAAGAAGCAGAATGTAAATCATCTTAATAAATGCAATTATGACTCTAAATTGAAGTAAAACAACAAATATAAAACTGCAAGTCTGTGTAGCATCTCCCTGACCAATCCCCATATTTGGGGGACTGGGGAGAGTTCTGAAGAAGGGAGTGAAGACAGGGCAGGCAAATCAACCACCCACCTCAGTCAGTATCAACAAAGCACAGCAAGAGAAGTGGTGCAACACACGCGATGAGGACGATAAATCTCAGTGCAAACTTACTACCTCAGAAGAGCTTGGTCACCCACTCTATGGTCGGGCAGGTTACGGGGCAGTTTCCTGGTAAGATCTTCCTGGGAGAAATCCTGATATTTAGATCATGGGTGCTACCCAGAGGCTAGCTTCTCACAGCTTGCAAGGAGAAGGCTGACTGCTTTGTGCGCAGAGACTGGGACCTGGCGAGATCATTGGACACGTTTTACAAATCGAGCTAAGTAAAACTCTTAGAGAAGACTGATCACCCACAGATCACTTCTAACACAGAACGCGGATCTTAGCAAACTCACTATGTTTGGGAAATGAAGTGATTTGGTCTCCAAGATGAGTGTCTGTACAAGTTGGATAGTGGGAACTCTGCCATTTCAACGTGGGAATGAGATGTCATCCCAGTTGAATGTAAGGACTGCCGGAGGTCAACTGTGTGAACTTACAGGGGAGGGCCAAATAGGGGTCATCCCCCTGCTTCTGGAAGGAAGACCTTGGACCAGCACTTCCCAAGGCTACTTTCTGTTGCTGTCACCCTCCCTGTCCAGGCACTGGGGCACTGTCCCTGGAATGGTCATTTGAGATGGGGTAAAGAAGGGCCTACAGGTAGCCAGAAGTTTCTTCTTTGAGCCTTAGCTGGCAGGCCCTGAAAGAAGGCAGGAGGCTTACCAGATCACAAGGCTGTGGTCAGTCAGGCCTTCTAGGGCTTTGCCTTAACAGATTCCTTTTGCCAACCTGGGAAGTTAATAAAGATGAGCTTACCTTTGATTGACTTTACAATTTCCCCACTTTCACTGCCCAATCATTTACAGTTAAGTGCACAGGGATCCTCACACATGCTATTCTCACAGGTACCTCTTTCAAAGGGTTATCATATGGCTCTGTGAGTAGATAGGAAAGATCCCTTGTTGGCAGTGTTTTAATTTCTCCTCATTGATTGGACCAGAGTTAAGTCTATCACATTTTCCCCAAAGGCAGTCATGTACTCTTCTCCTAATTTACTAGATGGTCTATCTAAAGTGTATGTCACTTCCCTGTTGAAGGAATTCTAGGATTCCTGGGCCAAGGTTCTACACAAAGGGAACTATGGGCACAGCTATTCTACCATCAGTCATTATTAAACTCTTTGTCAAGCGAGTGGAGCAATCTAACAAGAAAAACCTGAGTGTTTTCTGCTTTTATCGTTTTCCTATAACCTTTGACTCTGAAGACTGTAATCAGTTGTAGACTGAGATATACAAGCTTGATATTGAGTCTCCAGGCCCATTTCAACCCTCACCTGAAAGGTTTATAAGGAATCCACACTTAACACTACTGTGTTTCAAAGTCAGCAATAAGAGTCCATCGATAGATCAGACAACATCAATGCCTTGGTCTTAGTATGAAGAACCAGAAAGGTACAATAGCCAGCTGACCCCATTTTCTACTGCTGTTGTTCAGTCACTAAGTTGTGTCTGACTGTTTGCAACCCCACGAACTGCAGCACACCAGGCTTCCCTGTCCTTCATTCAGTCCAGTTCAGTTCAGTTCAGTCGCTCAGTCATGTCTGACTCTTTGCGACCCCATGAACTGCAACACACCAGGCCTCCCTGTCCATCACCAACTCCTGGAATTCACTCAGACTCACGTCCACCGAGTCAGCGATACCATCCAACCATCTCATCCTTGGTCATCCCCTTCTCCTCCTGCCCTCAATCCCTCCCAGCATAGGGTCTTTTCCAATGAGTCAACTCTTCGCATGAAGTGGCCAAAGTACTGGAATTTCAGCTTCAGCATCATTCCCTCCAAAGAAGTCCCAGGGCTGATCTCCTTCAGAATGGACTGATTGGATCTCCTTGCAGTCCAAAGGACTCTCAAAAGTCTTCTCCAATACCACAGTTTAAAAGCATCAATTCTTCAGCTCTCTGCCTTCTTCACAGTCCAACTCTCACATCCATACTTGACTATACGGACCTTTGTTGGCAAAATAATGTCTCTGCTTTTCAATATGCTATCTAGGTTGGTCATAACTTTTCTTCCAAGGAGTAAGCAAAAGAAAAGCCAGTTGTTCTAAATCCAAAACCATCAACTTTCTGGTTTTACATAATTTTTAAACATACATGCTGCTAAGTCACTTCAGTCGTGTCCGACTCTGTGCGACCCCATAGACGGTAGCCTACTAGGGCTCCCCTATCCCTGGGATTCTCCAGGCAAGAACACTGGAGTGGGTTGCCATTTCCTTCTCCAGTGCATTAAAGTGAAAGTGAAGTCGCTCAGTCGTGTCCGACTCTTCACGACCCCATGGACTGCAGCCTACCAGGCTCCTCCACCCATTGGATTTTCCAGGCAAGAGTACTGGAGTGGGGGTGCCATTGCCTTCTACCATTCTCAGTATAAAAGGTAGATGTTCCGTGAGTAATTTATTGAGATTTGCTTATGGATAAAATGTGTGTTGGGTTATAAGAGACATACATTTTTCAAGCTAAAATCACTGAGGCTATATATTGAATATCAACTTGTTAGAGCAAATGCCAAATTATTTCTTAAGGAGAATCTGGGAAACGACAGATGGTCATTTCTTAGCCCACCTCCAGGTGGAGGTGCAGTGGCCTTCTGTCCACCATATGTGCTTGTGAGTTACCTCCGAGTTAATAAGAAGTTGTCAATCCCTCCCTAGCTTGCTTGATTATTAAAACACACGGCTCTGAGTTTAACTGGGGCTCTAGGAACTTACCATGGTGTTTTTCATTTTTGTTTTTTAATTAAATGATTTTTGGCTGCATTGGGTCTTCACTGCTGCATGCAGACTTTCTCTCGTTACAGTGAGTGGGGGCTGCTGTCTAGTTGTGGTGTGTGGGCTTCTCATTGCTGGGGCTTCTCCTGTTGCAGCACCCAGGCTCTAGAGTGCTCAGGCTTCAGGAGTTGTGTCACATAGACCCAGTTGCCCGGCAGGATGTAGGATCTTCCCAGATCAGGGATCACACCCGTCTCTCCTGCTGCTGCTGCTGCTGCTAAGTTGCTTCAGTCATGTCCGACTCTATGCAACCCCATAGACGGCAGCCCACCAGGCTCCCCCGTTCCTGGGGTTCTCCAGGCAAGAACACTGGAGTGGGTTGCCATTTCCATCTCCAATGCATGAAAGTAAAAGTGAAAGTGAAGTCGCTCAGTCATGTCCGACTCTTAGCGACCCCATGGACTGCAGCCTACCAGGCTCCTCCATCCATAGATTTTTCAGGGAAGAGTACGGGAGTGGGATGCCATTGCCTTCTCCAGCATTGGCAAGCAAATTCCAAACCACTGGACCACCAGGGAAGTCCAAACTTAACATGATATTTAATCTTGGAACTCACAGCTGCTCCTTAAATACTGAAAACTTCAGAAATGAATGATATTTATGAAAGACTACCTGAAGGACAGCAGAGCACCCATTCTTTAAGATAAGCCATTTTCAAACTTCTTTTTAACCAAAGAACTCTTGTTCAAATAATGTCTTTCTTAAAAGCCCAGGATCAGAGAAACGGGATGCAAAGGAGTGATAGGGAGCTTGGTTCCACCACTGATGGGCCCCTCAGAACATAACCTGAGGACCACTGATGGATCCTCTAACACCATCCATAGACAGTGGGCAGCCTGGAGAACCACTGATGGATCCTCTAACACCTTTCATAGACAGTGGGGCGGAGCACAGAGCGGCACATGCAGCCTGGACTGG
This sequence comes from Nanger dama, assembly GCA_917880005.1. Classification (NCBI taxonomy): domain Eukaryota; kingdom Metazoa; phylum Chordata; class Mammalia; order Artiodactyla; family Bovidae; genus Nanger; species Nanger dama. Next base: position 30,295,363 of record CAKJTW010000003.1, read on the forward strand.
GGGCCTTCCGAGAATGGCTTCACGGAATTGTTTTACACAAGCATCAGCATTTCTCACTCAGGCAGATGTTGTGAGAAACAGTGCTAGGAAACAAATGCAATATTTACTGCAAGGTTGTTGATAAAGATATCGTTTACCTGGTTTTGTGACATTCTCTCTGGGAAAACCCCAAGGAGGAAATACTTCCTAGTCTTTGGGCCAGAAATCACATTCTTTTGAGCTAATTGTTTTTTCCTCCTATGGATGAAATGGTTGATCCCTTGCTCTTGGTGTTGGTCACTAGAAAGCTTCAGAAGCAAGCCTGCAGACTACCGCCAGCAAGTCACACAATCTCACAGCAGGTACTTCATGAACCAAATTCTCCCTCAGCTCCTCTTTGTTTTATAAAATGTATTCCCTTAGCCTTCATTCTTCTGCTTTGGAGTACTTTTTGTATGTTGTTTTATTGCACATTTTAAAGCCACCTTGATATTTTTTTAAGACATTATGTAAGAAAATTCATATTAAGAACATCTTCCAGGACCTTCCTGGTGGTCTAGTGGCTAACACTCTGAGCTTCCAATGCAGGGGCCCCAGGTTGGGTCCCTGGTCAGGAACTAGATCCCATAAGCTGCAACCAAAACATAAGCACATGTCACAATGAAGATCAAAGATTCTCATGCTGCAACTAAGACCTGACACAGCTAAATAAACAGATATTTAAAAAGAATATCTACCAAATCAAGCAATGGAAGGTGCCAAGGATGATGATCTAAACCCAAAGAGGACCAAATCAGGAAACTAAGCCAGAATATTCTGGAAATAAAAATCCTGGTGCACACATGATAGCCATCTTCACTGTTCTTAAAGGGCAAGGAGTAAGATTATTCTGTATTCCTCTAGAGAAGGAAACTAGAATACATTATGGTCATTATCCAAAAAGCTGTCAAATCTTAGAACTAGACAAGGAAGTTCAGTTCAGTTGCTCAGTTGTGTCTTGACTCTTTGTGACCCCATGGACTGCAGCACACCAGGCTTTCCAGTCCTTCACCAATCCTCGGAGCTTGCTCAAACTCATGTGCATGTAGTCGGTGATGCCATCCAACCGTCTCATCCTCTGTTGTCCCCTTCTCCTGCCTTCAGTCTTTCCCAACATCAGAGTCTTTTCCAAATGAGTCAGTTCTTCCCATCAGATGGTCAAAGTATTGGAGTTTCAGCTTCAGCATCAGTCCTTCACATGAATATTCAGGACTGATTTCCTTTAGGATGGACTGGTTGGATCTCCTTGCAGTCCATGGGACTCACAAGAGTCTTCTCCAACACCACAGTTCAAAAGCATCAATTCTTCAGCACTCAGCTTTCTTTATGGTCCAACTCTCACATCCATACATGACTACTGGAAAAACCATAGCTTTGATTAGAAGGACCTTTGTTGACACAGTAATGTCTCTGCTTTTTAATAACTTGTCTAGGTAGGTCATAGCTTTTTTCCAAGGAGCAAATGTCTTTTAATTTCATGGCTGCAGTCACCATCTGCAGTGATTTTGGAGCCCAAGAAAATAGTCTGTCTCTGTTTTCATTGTTCTCCACCTATTTGCCATGAAGTGATGGGACCGGATACCATGATCTTAGTTTTTTTGAATGTTGAGTTTTAAGCCAACTTTTTCAATGCTCCTCTTTCAGTTTCATCAAGAGACTCTTTAGTTCCTCTTCTCTTTATGCCAAAAGTTTGTATCATCTGCATATATGATATTATTGATATTTCTCCCTGCAATCTTGATTCCAGCTTGTGCTAGGGACTGCATAAATTGGTGAGTTCTTTGTCACAAGCAGTGTTCAAACGAGGCTCAAGTATCCTCCTCATTGAGGTTACAAAGGTGTGGTGGACAGCCTTTGAGTTCTTAGCCAGATCACACACTCTCCTTTAGAAGAGTCACTTCAGCTTTTACTGAAGAGGTGGACACAGGCAGCCATGTGTCTATCTTGGGACTTTTTCCCACTTCTGCCACAACAGACTGGCCCAGGACTGGAGCAGTGACCCAAGCTGGAGTCTCCCTGAACTAAAGAACACAACTGGCAAAGTCAGAAGGAGCTAAAAGATGATCTATCACCCATGTATACATCAGAGTTGTAGCAACCCAAAGCATGCGAAGTCCAGATCTGGAGAAGCAGACTTGCTGGGGAGGGTACCTACTGAAGTCAGGGAGAAGCAGGGGCAAGAAACGGTACAGAGAGAGGACAGAAGCTTGATGACTTTCTCCTCCTATGAGAGCTGGATGCACTTCCTCAGTTGCTCCTGTGACATTCCTCATGTCTGAACAACAGCCAGCCACTGCCCAAATCCCTGACTACAATCAAAATGAATCCCCAGATGGATTATGAGGCTAGATTAGTGGCCCCAAATGATCTCACATTGCTCTGAGTAACCGTCCTGGGTGCCAGCCCCTGGGGCTTATGATTTAGTGGCAAGAATCAGATTATAAGAAATGTGTATTTTTAAACACCACCTCCCTCCCCCAATGATTTTGCTATTTGGCCAGTTTGGGAACCACTGGGTCAGGTATCATGTAGGGTCTTGGTCCCTTTAAGATTCCCAAACTTTGGTTTAGAAGTTGACACAATGCAGCTATCCTCACAGTATCCTTCCTACTAAAAGAAAACTGAAAATTTTAGACACAACCACTTTCAAATTCACATTTCAGAGAGAAAGGTCAAGGGCCCCTGCCATCCTCCAAGGGTAATACAACCTTCAGACTGAATATTAACAAGGTGTATTGATCAGCACACATGACAAGTACAGGGTCCCAGCTTCTAGGCCAAGGTATTTAAATATTTATTATATCAGTGACCTAGATAGTGAAATTAGAAGTATGTTTCCTCAGTTCACTGATGCTATCAAAGACCATTAAGCACCTCTTTCTTGGGCACTTCAGTTTTACTAAGATAAGCCTTTCTTCCTCCTCACATTATGGGTGTTAGAACACAGGGCTTTGCCCTCATGTGGCAACCGACATCTGCTTTATTTGATTTCAAAGCTGATAACTTTTTGAAAAAATTTTAAGTGTTTAACTATTCACTCCTGATTCAGTCAGGAATTCCTAAGTTTCAAATAGATATTGTCAGGACTTTCCTGGTGGCCCAGTGGCTAAGACTCTGTGCTCCCAATGCAGGGAGCGTGGGTTCAATCCCTGGTCAGGGAACTAGATGCCACGTGCCACAAGGAAGATCAAAGACCCTGAATGCTGCAACTAAGACCCAGCACAGTTAAATAAATTGATATTTAAAAACACAAATAGATATCATGACTGTGTGAAAGGGAAAACCAGAGGATATATCACATCCAGGTGAGGGTGCCCTCTAGCCTCAAGAGAACAGGCTGGTTCCTTAGACACTGCTCTGCCCATGTCCCCTCTCTCTTCCCATCCTCACCCTCGTATATGCCCATCTTACCTTTCACAGTGCATAGCCCAATTCAGTTTTGATTATACACTTTATTTCTAGTTACAAAGCTCTTCCTTCCCCTCTGTCTCAATTCTGTCACCCAACCTGTCCTCCTGATATTTTGGGTGTCTCTCTCTTCCGCTAGCTTACCAAGTACAACTCCTGCAAACAAACTTTATGCACAAAGTTCAAGTCCAATCCCATCACTGCTGGTTTGTCCAGCCTTTTAACCTGGCCATCCCATATCCAATGCCTGTGCCATCTGACACCTATTGTCACCTATCTTGGTCCCATAGTTTATTTTATACTGTCCCTTGCAGCTCAACTCACCCAATTCTTCTTACACATGACCTCCACTGTTTTTTCAGGAAGTTGATGACCAAAAATCCCAACACAGCACAGCAAAGAGTGGAAAGAATTCCTGTCTTTTCTGCCTTCAGTGCTTGCAGTACTGATTCATTCAGGTTTCTCTGTACCTTCCACTAGGGGTACCACCCCATAATTTTTGAAACAGGAAGTCTGCTGAATACAGTTCTTAATGAAAAATGAAGTCCAGGCACAGTGGATTTTTTTCAAACTTTTCTGAACACATGCTGTAATTTTATGAAGCAATTTAATTTGATTCCTTTTAAATAAAAGCTGCCCCATGGGCAGAGTAATAGGCAGCAATCTTGAGCAGTATAAACTTATATAAGGGAATGCCAATTAAAAACCCTTGGCTCTATTACGGTAAGATAAATAGTCATGAATTAAATGAAATAAATGCAAAACCTGAGTACAGCCAGACAAGTGAAGTTATTTTTACTTGAGCAAGAGAAATAGACATGCTGGACAAAAGTTGGCTTCAAAATGAAAGCTTTTATTAAACAAAAATAAGGCAACTCAGATGTTCTGGGACTTGGCATAAATGGAACAGAATTCTCTTATCTCTGGGCTATAAATGACTTGCAACGTTAAAAATCGGTTCAAGTCTTTGGGGATTTTTTAAGAGGAAGTATGCCCAGACATTACACTGTAGTGACTGAAAATGCAGGATGCCTGGAATTTAGGCTTTCCAATCTCCCACTTACCTCTATAAAAACTTGGCCAGCCTCCATTTCCTTAGCTTAAATCTTAGTTCTGTGTCAGTTTGATGGCTTTAATGATAGGACCAACCATCTAGGTTTGGGTGTGAATTACATGAGCTACAGCATATAAAGGGCCTACAGAGTGACTGGCCCACAGTAGGTTCTCAAGAAAGGCTAACAATTTATTCAGTGAGTCAGTGCAGTGTATGAAAGATCTCTTAGGATGGCTAAGACCAGATATCTTTGCACTGAAAATGACATTTACTATCATTCTGGCAAACACACTCATACAGATAAGTAATCAGGAGACCAGAGAAGTTAAGCAGTTTGACAAAGGTCACACAGGTATTTCTTGATAAACTTTAGAACAGAACTTGGACTTCCTTAATGTCAGGCAACTTTCCTTCCCCTATCCTATATTGGTCATTTATTCATGCAGATTGAATGCATTCTGGGGCTAACAAATGGTTTTGTTGGCAAAGTTTTGGTGAATGTAGCCAAGTAAACATTGTTGCAGCAATATCAAAGACTCCAGCAGTATGTATATTTAACAGCTTTGATTTTTAAGCCTCTTTCCTACTTTTAGAAATTTACCCTTAGGAAATAACATAAAATGAAAGGTTATATGCAAAAAGATGTTCGTTACCATATTCTTTGAAATACTGAAAAATAAAAAGCTACACACCCAACAATAGGAAAGTAGTTTAATATGGCATAAGCATGGATTCTAGAACCATTTAAAAATTATGAAGATCACAAAGAAACAGAAATATTTACTTTATTCATCTCATTCCATAAGGAGGTAAGTTAACACATAGAATGATAATGTATTTTTGTAATTAAAATCAATTAAATAATTATATGGATAAATCTAGAAAATAAAAGAAAAAGTAAAGTGATTTTAGGAATACTGGAATTGGAAATGACTTTTCTTTCACTTTGAGTTCTCTTCATGACAAAGAGATGCAATAAAGACTTGTTTAGAATGAACTTTCTTTATTGGGACTGGGAGAGATTTACATGATCCAAGTATCCTTTAATGCATCATGATAACATAAAGCCAAATGAAAGACAGGTCAGAGCCCTCAGCATACACTGAACTGAGGGATACAGCGATGTATACCCATCCTTGGCCTCTCAGAATTTACAAGCTGGTAGAGAAGGCATGACATAAACCTGGATCTCGACACTGCTCCACCTGCAAAATCTTTAACATCCCATCTTAAGCCAGGGCTGTTCCCCTCTCAGCTTTCATGCCACCTCCTTATTAACATCATGAACTGCCAGTCTGCCGGTCCCTATATTCTCTTTTGTCCCCCAGCTTTGTTTCATTTTTCTTTGTATTTCTGCTTAAAGACTAAAGCATATCACTTTAGTACCCTGTCCATAATAAACTGCAATATCTTAGACCTTTATTTCTAATTCATCTGAGCTGAAAGCCCCCATAAGCTGGATGTGTTCACTTGTCTTTGCCCAGCCTGGGTTGCAGGACTTCCCTAGATAAAACCACCCAACATCCCTTCATATACCCCTGGCCAGTTTCCTCTCCCACTCCTGGTGGTCCTGCCTAGTCTCAGGCTCCCCGCCACCCCCACCAAAACACTTTACTGTACAGAAATTCATACATGAGAAATTTCTTCCCTTGAGCCAAGCCCAAAATCTAGCTGCATTCTGCATCCATCCTTACTCCCTGCCTTCCAGTTTCAGAGGTGACCCTGCATGTGCTCTTGAACCCAGCACCTCCTGTCTATTACCATTTTTGTACCATGAGCTTGTTGCCCCTCTCTTCAACTTTGCCTAGACTATGATCGTCTTCCTTCAAACCCTTCTCCCCTCCGACTCTTGCCGTCATCTATAAAGAAGCCTTTTCCTTGAGATGGATACATACTCTTCTAAATGATTAACACTTGCCTTTCTCCTCCCCTCCCCCATACTTCTAAAAGGAGTTGTCCTATCTTGGCTGTCTCCAAGTCCTCTTTGCCTCATCTGAAATAACCTCACTCCTCCCACTCTACCACCCAAACTGTTTCCACAGAAACTAAATCCAAAGGTGCCTTTTCATTTCATATCTCATTAGAAACTCTCAGCTGTATTTCACCCTGTTAACTATTCCTTGCCTTGAAATATTCTCTTGACTTTTGGAACACTCCACTGTGACCTTAGTTATTGGACAGTTATTTGAATGAAAAAACAAATGTCCCCTGAGGAGGGGAGAGCTAGTAAGGCTCTCAGGTCAACAGGAGGGCTCACACTTCAGGGGGCGGGGGTGGCAGGGCAGCTTAATCCACTAGATTAAGTTTCAGGAACTGAATTCCTTCCTAGAGACTAGTTTTGTGGACTCTATGTCAAGCCAACTGATGACTTGATGATAAAAGAGATGGATTGTAACCCATCAAAATGATACAGAGAACTGTTTATTCTTTTATCTCATTGACGGACATGTGTAGAGGAGACTGGATCATACTATAGGAACTTGTGGACAATGCTGGGATTTCCTCTCTTGAAGATAATCAGGAGTAAGGGAAGTGGAATTTAGGTCAGCTGGGTCTCCCTCAGTCTACTCTAACAGCTAAAGCTTCCAAACTGCATTCATTCTATTCAATAAGACAGAGTGAATTTTCCATTATTCAAAGATTACTTTTTAATTTTAGTATCATTCTTGTAAAGTATAACCTGGCACTTAAGTATATGCTGTCTCTTATCTATTTTGATCCTTTCTTACTCTTAAGTAATATGTCTATTAGACTGCAAAAGGTCTTGATGTCAAGGGTCCTTTTTAGTCTAATTGTCTTTGTCTTCTACATTCCCTAGCATAATAAGACTGACACTTGAAAAATGCTAAAAACAAAAATCCCAATTAAAGACCTAAATGTTAGATTGGACACTATAAAACTCTTAGAGGAAAACATAGGTAGAACAGTCTCTGACATAAATTACAGCAAAATCTTTTTAATCGATCTCCCAGAATAATGGAAATAAAAGTAAAAATAAACAAATGAGACTGACTTAAAAGCTTTCACATAGCAAGAAAAAGTGAAAGTTGCTCAGTCGTGTCTGACTCTTTCCCACAGACTATATAGTCCATGGAATTCTCCAGGCCAGAATACTGGAGTAGGTACACCTTTTCCTCTCCAGGTAATCTTTCCAACCCAGGAGTTGAACCCAGGGTCTCCCACATTGCAGGCAGATTCTTTACCAGCTGAGCCACAAGGGAAGCCCAAGAGTACTGGAGTGGGTAGCCTATCCCTTCTCCAGTAGATCTTACCAACCCAGGAACTGAACCACTGTCTCCTGCACTGCAGGCAGATTCTCTACCAATTGAGCTATCAGAGAAACAAAACAAAAAGACAACCCACAGATTGGGAGAAAGTACTTCCAAATGATGTGACTGATAAGGGATTAGTCTCCGAAATTTACAAACAGCTTATGACCCTTAATAGCATCAAAACAAACATCTGCTCAAAAATGGGCAGAAGACCTGAATCGACAGTTCTCTAAAGAGGATGTACAGATGGCCAGTAGGCACATGACAAGATGTTCAAAATCACTACTTATTTGAGAAATGCAAATCAAAGCTACAATGAGATATCACCTCACACCAGTTAGAGTGGCTACTATCAAAAATCCACAAACCACAAATGCTGGAGACAGTGTGGAGAGAAAGGAACCCTCCTACACTGTTGGTGGGAATGTAAATTGGTACAGTCACTATGGAGAACAGTATGCAGGTTTCTTAAAAACTAAAAATAGAGCCACCATACGACCCTGCAATTCCACTTCTGAGCATGTATCCAGAGAAAAACAAGGTCTGAAAAGATACATACACCCCAATGTTCATTGCACACAAGACATGGAAACAACCTCAACGTCCATCAACAGAGGAATGGATAAAGAAGACATGGTGTATAAATACAATGGAATATTACTCAGCCATTAAAAAGAATGAAATAAGGCCACTTGCAGCAACATGGATGGACTTAAAGAGTGAGAGTATCATATTAAGTGAGAGTATCATACTAAGTGAAGTAAGTCAGACAGACAAGGAGAAATCTCATATAACATCCTTTATATGTGGAGTCTAAAAAGAAATGATACAAATGAACTTATAAAACAGAAAGAGACTCACAGAAAATGAACTCATGGTTGCAGTGGGGAAGGGATAGTTAGGGACTTTGAAAAGGTCATGTACACACTGCTATATTTAAAATGGATAACCAACAAAAACCTACTGTATAGCACACAAACTCTGCTCAGTGTTATGTGCCAATGGATGTTATGTGGATGGGATGTGGTTTGGGAGAGAATGGATATATGTATATGTATGACTGAGTTTCCTTCACTGCTTACCTGAAACTATCACAACATTGTTAATTGGCTACACGCCAGTACAAAATCTCTCTGCCTGGTGGCTCAAGAGGTTAAAATGTCTGCCTCCAATGCGGGAGACCTGGGTTTGATCCCTGGGTCAAAATATTTTTGGAGTTAAGAAAAATAAAAAGAAAAGAAAAAAATATATATATATACACAAGCAAAAAAATTCTGTTGTTTAATTTAGCAAGTATTTTAACTTTCCAAATTTCAATTGACTCCAGAATGTGATATATTATTCTAGGTGCAGAACTGTAATATAAAAAATATTTAAGTTATTTGCATTTTATTAGCGGGAAGAGAGGCAGAAACACCTCAATACCTAAGAAGGATTTAGCACCAAGTTGAAATGGCCTGACACCTTCTTGTGTATATTGTACCAACCTAGATATAAAAGCTGGAATCCCAAGCAATGTTCAGAACTAATTTGGGTTTTCTTTGCACTAAGAAATACAAATCCTTGTAGTTCACCTGCTTAGGCCAAAAGTCGTAACATCCTTGACTGTGGATAGCAGCTAGGTCTTTTGGGACTTTAGATTAGGCTTTTTTTTTTTTCCCCAGTCAGGCAAATAATCTGAAAAGAGAAAGAAATTAGTAAGTGCATTTCTCTGTTTGTGCGGTTTCTCCACCAGCTAGAGATATTTAAAGGCTCTGAACCTCTTGCATCTTTAATTCTCTTTTTTAAGTGTCATTATATTTTTAGAGAACTTTTCACTTTTTTTTAGTTCTACAGCCAGATTGGGGCACCTAGCTGGAAAGTCATTTTCCTTAAAAAAAAAAAAAAAAGGCTAGAATTTGAATTCAGGCATGGAATTCCAGATTTACTACAGTGCGATTCTTCCGACATTAACATTTATCGCTGAAAGACAACTGAAAAGGGTCCTTAAATTAACCTACAAAGACTAGAGGCGCTAGAGACACCTTTCCTGCCTTTTAGATAAAACAGGATTAATTACCTGTAAACTTCAAGGCTCCAGGAGGCATGATGCAACCCCTCAGTGGAACTTTGTGCTAGAAGCTGCAGTTTCTATGATTTCGGGCAAGACTGGCACTCTGGTCACGTAGAAAGCGGAAGGGAAGAAGTACCTGAGCAAGGTAGGAGCCACTAAGAAGCAGCCTGGGGCCGCCACTCACCTCGAGGAGGAGGAGCTGGCGTCCGGACCCACCTGGATCGAGAGGACAGGTGAACCCTGGGTCCGCCAGGTGAGGGAAGGGAACGCCCGCCCTACTCACCCCAGAAGAGGCGGGGCGCGGCTCGCGATTACCCGCAGGGGCGGAGCCGGTCGAGCACCTGGGCCGAGGCGGAACTGAGGGATCCGGCCACCACCAGAAGAACCTGGTCCCGAGACTCACCTGTGCGGGGGCCTGAGGCCGCGCCGGGGCCAGAACTCACCTGGGCCGGCGGAAACGGCCCCGGGAGTAGCCCCAGGCTCGCCCAGCGGGCAGGGCGAGGCACCCCGCCGGGCCGCAGCACCCGAGCGCCCCCTCCGTGGGTCCGCGCGGCGCCATGACCTGGAGCGCCACCGCCCGGGGCGCCCACCAGCCCGACAACACCGCGTTCACGCAGCAGCGCCTCCCCGCCTGGCACCCGCTGCTGTCGGCCAGCATCGCGCTGCCGCTCTTCTTCTGCGCCGGCCTGGCCTTCATCGGCCTGGGCCTGGGCCTCTACTACTCCTCCAACGGCATCAAGGAGCTCGCGTACGACTACACCGGCGACCCGGGTACCGGCAACTGCTCGGTGTGCGCCACGGCCGGCCAGGGCCGCGCGCCGCCGCCCCCTGCTCGTGCGCCTGGTACTTCTCGCCGCCCGAGCTCTTCCAGGGCCCCGTGTACCTCTACTACGAGCTGACCAATTTCTACCAGAACAACCGGCGCTACGGCGTGTCCCGCGACGACTCGCAGCTGAGCGGGCTGCCGAGCTCGCTGCGCCACCCGGTCAACGAGTGCGCCCCCTACCAGTACAGCGCGGCCGGCCTGCCCATCGCGCCCTGCGGCGCCATCGCCAACAGCCTCTTCAACGACTCCTTCTCGCTGTGGCACCAGCGCCAGCCCAACGGGCCCTACGTCGAGGTGCCGCTCGACCGCACCGGCATCGCCTGGTGGACCGACTACCACGTCAAGTTCCGCAACCCGCCGCTGGTGAACGGCAGCCTGGCGCTGGCCTTCCAGGGCACCGCGCCCCCGCCCAACTGGCACCGGCCGGTCTACGAGCTGAGCCCCGACCCCAACAACACCGGCTTCATCAACCAGGACTTCGTGGTGTGGATGCGCACCGCTGCGCTGCCCACGTTCCGCAAGCTGTACGCGCGCATCCGCCAGGGCAACTACTCGGCCGGGCTGCCGCGGGGCGCCTACCGCGTCAACATCACCTACAACTACCCGGTGCGCGCCTTCAGCGGCCACAAACGCCTCATCTTCAGCAGCATCTCGTGGATGGGCGGCAAGAATCCATTCCTGGGCATCGCCTACCTGCTGGTCGGCTCCCTCTGCATCCTCGTGGGCTTTGTCATGCTGGTCGTCTACATTCGCTACCAGGACCAGAACGACGACGAGGAGGACGACGAGTGATTCCTGCTTTCAAAGTACCCTTTCTGCTCCTTGCCAAAACTCTTGCAAACTTCTTTAGGCTTCTCCCTCTCGACTGTCACCCAATTCCAGCTTCGCCTCACTTTGCCTCCTATTGTGGATGAGGGGACCAGAGAGAGAGAAATTGACACCTGATCAGGCGCTTCCAGGCTCTTTTAGGGTGTTTGAACTACTAGAGCGAGACATTCCTGCACATTTCCCCCATCTCTTTCACGAGTGGACATGTTAGGTTCTTTGAGCGAGGAATGGAGGCTTGCTTAGACATTCTTATTCAAACCCCCATCTGATGAAGAGACAGACCTGTAGATGTTAACTCGTTCAAGATCTAACAGCTACTCATTGGCTCCTGGTTCTGGTTCTGATTCTGAAGCTAGAGCTTTAACCACTGTAGTACAGTCGTTTTCTTTTCTTGGGGGTGGGGGTAAGTATAGAGAGTGAAGCCCACAAGTAACTAGCAGAGGCATGGAGAAGTGGAGGAGAACATACTGTTTTAAAGTGTAGGCAGATTAGAAGGCCCCATCCCCAGAAATTCTGACACATTAAGCCTTTAGTGAGACCCTCGAAGCTGCAGTTTTAACAAACCCATCTGGAGATTCCTCCTGTATTCCCTCAAGGGAATCAGTGCCCTGAACCAGGGAGCAAATAAGATACTGTTTCCCTATGTCCTTATATGTCTGAGGCTAGGTGTAACTCCATCACTGCCCATCCAGTTTTTCAGATGGTCATCTTTTCCCAGGGGCAGTGACAAGCATGATGTTCCAAGTTTGGTCTCACTCCTCTTTGAACATAGGAAGCTCTCTGTAACATGCAGAGTAAGTGAAAACAGCTAGTTGGCATACAGATTTGCAGAGCAGGGTTTGTAACAATTCATTTGATATTTTAGTGCAAGAAATTTAATTTTTTTTTTTTTTTTTTTTTGGCCAGGTACTGTGTAGAAACTTGAAAATGTCAGGTCAGTTTGTACAATTCAGTAGGAAGGTTTTAACCTTAGAATCAGATAGCTGGAGGGGACCTTAGAGGGAAAATGTTTTTCCTAAAGTCATATTGTGACTCAGCCTTGTCATCTAAATGATTTTTTATGCTTAGTGATTTTTCTTATGCTTACGTTAGTCATACCTTTTCCCTTGTGTCTAAAAAAGTTAATGTTCTCAAATGAACCATGTTTGTTTTTAATAATATGTTGAAGTGAATGCTAAGAAACTAGTCTTGTGTAAACTAGACTCAAAAATTATTTGAACCATTGAGATAATGTTAAACTTGACTACTCTAAAATCATTTTAATATATTGATATATAAATTTACTGTAAGATAATACAATTTTAAAAACCCCTTTATGGCAAAAGAACTTTAAAAAGTGAGATCATCTGCACAAGTTTGTTTGCTGAAAGCAGTTATTTGGTGTTCTGTCGGAACTCTTAGTGCCTATTCTCTATTATGGCTACTTTCCAGTTTCTACAATTTTTGCTCTTGCCAGTGCTCTTGCCTGGAGAATCCCAGGGACGGGGGAGCCTGATGGGCTGCCGTCTATGGGGTCGCACAGAGTCAGACACGACTGAAGCAACTCAGCAGCAGCGGCGGCGGCATAAGGCAGGGCAATACTTTGAAGTTTTTTGTTTTAATTGAGTCACAGAAATATTGAATTGTACTGAATAATTTATATTAATTTTATTTTATCCTTCTGGTTCTTTGAAAAATAATAGACATAGACAACATGCATGTTCACTGACATCTGTTGGACCTTCTGGAACAGTTGTGACTTAGATTCTGTCCCAGTATTTACATAAACCAAAAATATTTTATAATCCCAGTATGTTGGCTTCCCAACTCCTGAATATGACACAGTTTTACTGTCAGATTGTGCAGTGTGATTTTAGGCTGTGTATATATGATCATATGTATGTAGAGTAATTTTTATTTATGAATTTTTGATCAAGTAGTTGCTTCTTTATAATTACCACATTTTTTTACTACTTAGTTGAGAAGAACCATGTATATTACTATCATTTTTACAGTATTCACTGCTATAAAATTTTGAATGAGTCTACAAAATTAAAGGTATTCTGATTAAATCAATGAATATGGTTCCAGGCCCTCTTCTCTGAGTTTTTGAAAGAGAATAAAGGTTATATTTGTGTTGCCTTTGTTATCACATTTGCTTAATCCTTTTGAACTATGATCTTAAAGCTACAAACGTTTAAAAGTTACCAGCTACCATCCACTTTGCTCATTTGTTATTAGCAGATTTATACTGCAGCAGGAAAATCATTTTTCAGAATAAAGCTCAAATGAACTCAATCTTTCAGTGCTAACTTCCTAACACAGAATTTGAACTTACATCAATATCAACATGTAGTATGAATCAGACAATCCTTGACTGTTGTTTGAATTTAGTAAAATGTGGTCAATTTTTAATAATATTTAGTATTAAGTTACTAAAGAATGTGACTGCAGCGATCTTACTTCTCCATTTCTGCATTTTACCCAAATTCTAAATTACAATTATGTATCGGGTATTTTGTTGAAACTTTAAAAACAAAACATGAAACATTCTCCTGCACTGTAGCATTTTGTTTAGTATCTCTGGATTCTAGCTGGGTTTGAATTCTCATGTTGTCCAGTAAATGCTTCCTAGCTAGAACTGTGTCATCTGCAATGAGACTGAAAAGTGAACCTCAACAATTGGACTGAAAATGTGCTTTGATCTACTTTGTAAAGTAAACCACAAACAAAAGAGAAACTAATGTGGTTGGCGGGAACTCCCAGTACAGAATAATGTAACAAGAAAGACTTTCCAAGAATCTCCAGAATCAAGTCAACAATTCAAGGACTAGACAGTTGTTTCAAATCAGAGACAGAAAAACAGTCAGATTTTCTTTAGTAATAAGTACCACTTCACACTATATAACCACAACCCTTTCTGCATTATGATATCTGTGCCCTCTTCTCGTCATTGGGGATCTCAGAAGTCTTGAGTAAACTCTCAGAGTTATTGGTAGAGCTATAATGTAATCAATTCCTTATATGCCCCTGGGTATATCAGTTACTGTGTACAAGTAACTGTAATAATAGTAAATGCCCTCTTCCTTTATTTTTATCAGGCATTTCTTTGCACCTTAGATTTTTTTCCCACAGATAAAACATAGCTGACTGATTTAGATGACAAAATTGAATTTTTTTAACTTCAATTTTTCCCCCAAGAGAATTTCTCATAATTTCCCTCTAACAAAAGCAATCACATAAAGTATCATTAAGAAAGTCATTCAGTGAATCTGACTGAAATATATTAAGTTCCCAGAGAGATTTTACCCGAGAGTAGTATTTTTATGTAAAGAATTGGCAAAATTATAAACAGTTGTTGACTCACTGTATACTACCATCCCCCATGGTTTCTTTGATAAGACTAACAACGTGTATTCAGGGAAAAATACTTCCCCACTGGTTTGCCACCTGGCATTATAATTCTCACTGTTAGTGGTAATGGTGTAAATCAGTTCACCACAGCAAGGTGGCATTTCTTTATTTATGCACTTGGCTGAGCAGCTCAGCATAGCACAATGAAGACCCCGAGGCAGTGAAACCTAACATAGATGGGGTGTGGAGGAAGAGGAGAAAAGAAAGGAGAAAAAAAAGGTGCAGTTCGGAGCATGACGCAGAGTGTCCAGAAGGGGGAGACTTGGCTGTGACTGGAACGCACTGCAGAGGGCAGAGCCCACCAGGGACTCACTGATGACAAGCCTTGGAGAAATTCAGTAAGTGGATGGTAGCTCACCTCCTTCTGAACTTCTCAGCTTGTCTTTCTGATGAGTTTTAGTGTGATTTACCTTTTTCCTTATAAGCAAAAGATATTACTGTCAAGCACCTCCTCTAATAGCCTTTTTCTCTGCATTGAGTTCTTCCTGTTAAAGTGGCTGAAACCTTACATGACTGATGAAAACTGTAAATGATGTGTCATTAATTATGATGCTTTGTTCTTCTAAAAGGCCTTTGTTCTGAAAGTCCAAGGTGCTTAACACTATCATACAGTTTCATTAATTTTAACCATCAAAATGCATGAGGTTTTAGAAAGTCATCAAGGCTGATGAGGGAGAAATTCGTTCTATTTTGCTCAATTTTGTTCAAAAGTCAACGAAAGCAGTGTTCTACGACAAAAGCACAGCCTCTGGATGAGGCCATCATAGTCATTTCAATGGGGGCACTTGAATATTCTCAAAGGGAGACTTGATGAAGTCTTGTTATGATTTTAATAAGTTAAAGACATATTCCATTTTTGTTAAAGAATCCAAAACGAGAGCTCCATCAGGTCCTACTCAGAGTAAATGACAGAATGTCGTTGTTGTTTAGTTGCTAAATCATTTCTGGCTCTTTTGCAACCCCATGGACTGTAGCCTGCCAGATTCCTCTGTCCATGGGATTTCCCAGGCAAGAATACTAGAGTGCCATTTCCTTCTCCAGGAGATCTTCCTGATCCAGGGATAGAACCCACATCTCCTGCATTGTGGGCAGGAGCCACCAGAAAATTCTTTACCACTGAGCCACCAGGGAAACCCAAATGACAAAATGTGAAAGTATGTGAAAGTGTTAGTTGTATCTGACTTTTTGAGACCCCCATGGACTGTAGCCCACCAGGCTCCTCTGTCCATGGAATTCTCCAGGCAAGAATACTGGAGAGGGTAGCTATTCCCTTCTCCAGGGGATCTTCCAGACCTAGGGTCGAACCCGGGTCTCCTGCATTGCAGGCGGATTCCTTATCATTGGAGCCATCAGGGAAGCCCAAATGACAGAGTGGAAAACACTTTTACTCTTTCCTTTTTGTTTTTACCTACAGGGCTTTAGGGGTGAAGACTTGATATATCAGTGTAATTTGTAAGTAACTGAATGATGATATCTTTCATACCATTAGGAGGCAACTTAGCTCATTTGTTCACTCACTTTCATGTATCTTTAAAAACAGTATCGACCATCATATAAGTAAATGGCATAATCTCTACCTCCAATTCTAACTTCTCTCCAAACTCACACATCTAGCTGTCTCTGGGACACGCCTAAATGTCCTACAAATAGCATAAGCTCCACATGGCCAGCAGGAAACCCACTGACCTTTCCTCCAAACCCATTCTTCCAGGAATAGCCCCAGATGATGAAAATGACTCATCGGTCCCACTCAGTCATCCAAGCCCCAAATCTGAACTGCCTCCTTGGCTCCTCCCTCTGTTTCTTCCCACATCCAACTAGTTATCAGAGCCTGTTGCTTCTAGATCCCAAATGCACGTTCAATCAGGTCTCTCTCTGTCACTGCCCTGGCCCAGGACTTTGTTATTTTCCATCTGGAAGCTGGAGGAGCCTGCTAATTGGGCTCTAGTTTATTTTCCACATCCTAACCACAGGGAGCTAGCCAAAACACAGATCTCATCACGTGACCCTCAACCTCAGCTCTCTCACGTCCACACACAGCCTATAGGAGAAAGTCTAAGTTCCTTAGCAGGGCCTACAAGGCCTTCAAGGTTGGCCTCGCTCTGAATCTTCATGCCTTCTTCCTCCAAGGCTCCACCAGATTCCAGCTACAGTGAATGATTTGAAGGGGCTTGAGCCCAGCATCGTCTCATGTCTTTGCCCATGATCACCTCTCATGTCCACTTGACCATTAGAATGTGTCCAGTCATCCTCAAGACCCTGCTCAGTGTTTGGGTCATGTGCTCTGTGAGGTCCTCCACAAGCCATCTTTGCCCTTCCACTCTCTGCCCTCAGCCTCGTCTTCCCTTTGTGCTTATTCCTTCCTCACAGCACTTGATGCATTGTCTAGAAATTGCTTATTTGGTTATATACCTCTATATTCAAACTGTTAGTTCTTTGAGCACTGAGGGTTTTTTCATCTCATCTGTCTTTATTACTGCCAATGCCAAGCTGAGTGACTAGCCTGTGGTGGGTCTTCAAACATATGTTGAATGATTATTAGGAAATAATTGTGGTTCCATTACTTTACTACCACTGAACAGATTATTTCTTACAATATCATTAAATGCATAGGAAATCACTGAGGAAACAAAGATGACACCCTAAGCTTTTGAAAATGTTACAGTAAGGAGTGTCGTGAAGGCACATATATTTTTAACAGCGCCCAAGTCTAAGCTTAGAGTTCCCATTTGGATAACTTACGTGTGCAGTTGGATTTTCCTCCATAAACTAATTGGCAGCAATGAATAGCAGATGGGTTACATTAGTTCACTGATAGAAGGGACAGTTACTTTATACTCAAAAGTCCTCAGTGCCTCTCCTATTAAACTGCAATAAGTTAATGGAATGTTTATATTTTTGTGGTGCTTCTTTATAGAGGAGAATTTTTTTACTTACTGTAGTATTCTATAATAAAATGTAAATGAACACTGCTTTCCTCTGCCAGATAATTACTCCAGAAACCATTTAAATGAAAATAGCATTTGTAGAGAAATATCCAGAAAGAAAAGCACAAATAAATGGCATACCAGTGGTCCCATTTGCCGGCTGATGTTTGGTTTATAACATTTGGCACATCTTGATATCTACATAATAGTAGTTTTCAAACCATAAATAATATTTTACAGAGGTCACACCATAGTTATTTAAGTTCAGGGGTTTATTTCCCTGAGCACTAAGTAGCTATGAATGAATTATGTTTAGTCTGATCTGCCTCAGAAGGGCCATAAACCTCCAAGTCATAGCAAACCATGGAATATTACTTCAATACGTCAGGAAAATTGTACATGTAAAAGAATAATGCATGATAAGGGAAAGGTGTTTTTATTTTTCTAAAGTAATATATGTTACTGGGCAGGAGCTATAAAATTTTGTTATGTTAAACTTTCCTCTGATTCTGGAAAACAAGTTAAGAAACAGTTTTGCCTGGTCAGACCTAAGCCAGCAAAGCAGGCTGTGGAAACAGAGACAGCCTAGGAAAGAGTCTGGCTTTGGTTCTTTTCCTTTTGAGAATCCTGCTCTTCAAAAAGATGAAAGCAAGGAAAAGTTGCAAGAATGCAAGAGATAGTTTCTCAAACTTCCCTTTACAATCAGCATTCTTCTCTTAAGCAAACGTTTTGGATTTCCAAGCTAGTGTTTTTGTAGATACCCAGAAGTATCTACAAGAAGAGAAGGTATAATTCACTTATAAAATTAAATCTACTTAAAATGCTTAAATGAAATTGTTAAGCATTTCCCAGACAACATGCCAAGCAATTTCCTTGGTTTCCTCCTTTAACTTTTATAACAAACCCTAATATTATCCCCATTGGGCATACGCAGAAACAGAGGTTTGGAAAAATAAAGAAACTAGTCCAAGGTGACATGATTGACGAGAGACAGCAAGCAGGTCACCGTGACTGCAGAAGCTCCCAGCTATTCAAAGTCTGTAGCAATGCCTTCCAGGCAACGTTCTCAACACCTTACCTGCGACCCCCATTGTAATCCTCATGACAGTCCTGTGAATCTGCAGGGCACAGATGAGGAACCTGAAGCTCAGAGAGGTAAAGTAACTAGCCTAAGGTAACACAGACAGTAAAGAAGAGCCAGGATTCAAATCAGCTTATCAGACTGAGGATCCACACTAAGGCACTCGATTTCTCATCCTCTCTGAATATTAAGAGTAATCTCATAAGGGAACAAAAATAGGCAAGACACTCCTAAAAAAAAGGAACAGGGGGAAGTGGGAGTGAGGAGGTGGAAGGGGAATTTCCCTTGACCCATCAGAAATGAAGGCTTACTGCAAAGTTTCAGTTATTTAGACAACTGGGTGATTTTAGACAAGCGGGAAGACAACTAGACCAAAGGAATAGAAGGGAAAGGGCATCAGAGCATGAAGGAAAGACCAGAAGTGATTATAATTCAGGAGAGTGGTTACTTCTGAGAAAAGAGGAGGCAGAGAGAAAGAAGCAGGGATGAAGGACAGGCAAACAGGGGCATCAAAGGTGCTGGTCACATTCTATTTCTTAAACTAGGAAGTGAATATACAAGAGTCCATCTTGCTAACATCATTTAAACTACGCAGGCCTTCCCAGGTGGCCCTAGTGGTAAAGAAATGCAAGAGATGAGGGTTTGATCCCTATATTGGGAAGATTCCCTGGAGAAGGGAATGGCTACCCACTCCAGTATTCTTGCCTGGCATATCCCAAGAGGAGCCTGGTGGGCTACAGTTCATGGGGTCGCAGAGTCAGACACGACTGAGCATGCACCTTAGACTATGCAGATAGCATAGTACTGAAAAAAATAGTAACCCAGGGAATACGCCCTGTCCTTGTGAAAGGCTTTTGGGGTAAGAATGGTTCTCATACTCTTAGAACATGATGGTCTATAACACTCTTAGAGTCCACTCCTTTCTGGGGTGTTTCCTGTATTTCTATAGACTCATGCAATGCACATGGTTAGAAGTCATTCTCAAGCATTTGGTAATTCGTTAAGAAGTCTGAAAATTCTTTTTAATTTAACAGTTTCTTTAAATTGAATGATTAAAATGACTTTAGATGGACTACTGCCCAAGCACTCCATTCTAATTGAAAGTTCAGAGGCACCAAGCACACTCGATGGTTGGTCCCCTGGGAATTCTGGTAGGCTGGCCACTCCCAGTTTGTCCAAATATGGCAGGAAGGAAGCAAAGCTCTGGGCAGGGATGGTATAGAGAGGCAGAAGCTCCTACAGGACCTAAGCCTCCGTGTCTCCTCATTGCCTTTCATCAGAGCAGAAGATAGGAGAGAATGCAGTCTAAGGGCAGATCTTGAGAAAGGAATGAGTCTTGTTTTAACCGCATCCCGTCCAGTTTGTGGTCAAAGGTGAACTCAAGCAGCCAAGCAGCAAGGCTTGGTCCCAGATGCTTTGCTCATCACAGAGTCTTGAATTGTTCCTGCAGCACACAGCCCTGGGCTGAGGGAGTACACCCCACAGAACTGGGAAAAGGCTTCAAACTCTGCCACCCGGCGCCCTGCAACCAACTCTTCATGGCCTTGTTGACCCTGCCAAGGACTGTCACCGGATCCTGACTCAAAAGACAGGGAACGCACTGTACAACTTAGTTGATGAGCCTCCGGCCAATCTGCAACCAGACTCTCTTCTAAAGATGTGCACTACTGCCCTCCGCTGGACGGAGACAGAATCGCAGCCTTTAACTACCTCTGGGCCTCATGCAGGTGGGAAAGGAAAAAAATCTTAGGTGATTGTGTAATGCTGGTGCCCTGATGCGAAGAACTGACTCATTGGAAAAGACCCTGATGCTGGAAAAGATTGAAGGCAGGATAAGAAGGAGACGACAGAGGATGAGATGGTTGGATGGCACCACCGACTCGATGGACATAAGTTTAAGCAAGTTCCGGGGGTTGAAGATGGACAGGGAAGCCTGGAGTGCTGCAGTCCATGGGGTCACAAAGAGTTAGATAAGACTGAGCGACTGAACTGAACTGAATGCTCATGTGGAATACTAGTTTCCAAAATTAAGGCTCCTGAGAGTAAATAAAATACAAATGCTTATAAACTGCATAATAATTCTGTGTTTTAGTACATTCCAGTTAATCTATCAAAAAGAAACTGGAATGTTTATTTTTAATTTATACTCCAATTATATGGACTATTTCCTTCAAATATAATTCTAGTGGTTACTACCAATTTGTTTTTTTCTGCTAACAATTATGTGTTTATTTTAGAGCTATGTCATAAAGAAAAGATTCTTGACACTATTCTTGGAAAGGTACATGCCGTCTACTTCATTGCAACTTAGGTACAAAAATGAAAAAGACTGCTACTGCTCTTCTTTTCACCAAATAACTTTGCCAAATAAGCATGAAATTGGTTTTTATTTGAAATTTTATTCAGTTCAGTGGTGTCCAACTCTTCGAGACCCCATGGACTGCAGGACGCCAGGCTTCTCTGTCCATCACCAATGCCCAGAGCTTACTCAAACTCATGCCATCAAGTCGGTGATGCCATCCAACCATCTCACCCTCTGTTGTCCCCTTATCCTGCCTTCAATCTTTCCCAGCATCAGAATCTTTTCCAATTAGTCAGTTCTTTGCATTAGATGGCCAAAGTATTGGAGTTTCAGCTTCAGCATCAGTCCTTCCAATGAATATTCAGGACTGATTTCCTTTAGGATGGACTGGTTTGATCTTGCAGTCCAAGGGTCTCTCAAGAGTCTTCTCCAACATCGCAGTTCAAAAGCATCAATTCTTCAGTGCTCAGCTTTAGGATTGACTTATTTGACATTAGAATTTGGGTTTCTTATAGTGAGAGGCTAATAAATATTGGCAGGCATCTTTCCCAGGAACTACATGAAGCTGGCTCACAGTCTTAAGAGACTGACAGATAAACCCTCCCCATGGCCACATTTTTTAAAAAAGGAAGCCTATAGTCTCTCTGCAAGCAAAGTAAGTATGCTCACTAGGATCCGGTGAACTGCTTACACTTAGACAGTAATGTAGAGGTAGCTAATTTTAAACTTTGCTTTTTTTTTCCCCCTTGAGGTTGAAGTTGAGCCTTGGAAGCAAAAAGAGAAATTTTTGTAACATATTTCTGAATTTTATATACATGAATCTTGTACATGCCATGCTTTGAGACTGAGAGACACCATATTTCTTCCATTCTTAAAACATCCCCCACCCCCACATTTTAACATCTCTAAAGTCAGGTTGTGTTTCAATTTCCTGGTTTCTCACTATCCACGGCTTCTTACAGTTGCTGTCACTTAGACTCACTGTCAGCCAGGCCACGGTCATGGTGTGAGTGTCATTGTGTGGCATCATCATCATATTTTTGGGCAAAACACTGCTGGGCTCTGGGTATGAAGACATGTTAGGGGAAACTTAGCCAGTTTAATTTTACATATACTTTCCTTTTTATTTCTGCACAAGTGGGACATATAATAAAACTCTAAATAAGTATTTTAAAAATCTCTTGAATAAGGATAAAATATAAACATTTAAACATAAGGAGCTACTAGTTCCTCTTTTAATGGGCAACAATTTTTTCATAGTGATACATAAAATAATGGGACATGTCATGATTGATAGCATCTTAAATTCAGTGAATTATATGGTACAATAACAGGGCAGTGGAAAGAATGCTTCTGAATTCAAAACCAGATGACACAAGAAGGCATTAACTGAAAAGGCATATTCACTCAATTTCCACTGTCTGGACTATCGATCAATTTTGAAAAGGAAATGGAATTTTAAAAATTCTCTCACTTCTCTGATGTACCCAGATATTAGAAGAATAAAACAATGTGCCAGATGCCAGCATGGATCATCCTCTCAGTCTTCAGCATCTCATTGTAATTACTGGATACAGGCCAACAAATCTTCTGGATCACAAAGAGCGTAGGTGAAGGGCTCAGAGATCAAAGCCGACACGGACCTCATCTGAAGCCCAAGTGATATACGTCACTGGAAGGATGCACAGGGGGATAGGGGGTGAGAAGAGTGAGAATACTGAAGTGTCTTGCTCAGTCCCTGAGGTCTCCTCTGGACCAGGAAGCTTTGCTGGACAGGCATACATCACAGCTCTGTGTATTACATCCCTCTGTGCTCTCTCAGTACAAGTTGTATGTGAGTGTGTGAACTTGATGACCAAATATAAATCAGAGTTATTTCTGTTGACAGGAAATAAAGTTAGACCATCAGACATGCTCAGAGCCAATATCTGCTTTCATGTTTTTCAAAGTTATGGGGAAAAGATGGCTCCCATTATTATGACTGTCTTGTCAGAGCTAAGACGGAGCCAATTCCATTCCACCTCAGTTCTTTTACTTAGCCAAGAATGGAAACCATACTGTGATAAAATATTGCCAAGAGAGAGTTCTAAATAAAAGCCTCCCAGTCAATTTAGACTCAGCTGGTTGAAGACTCACTTCAACCCCACCCTCTACCACCCTGACCAAGGAATCAGGTTTTTGTTTCTCCTTCAAAAATGTGTTTCTTGTGCCCCCACCATCTATCCCCACCCTCCTCACCTCCCTCCTTAGTCAAGCTCATAGAATCAGATTATTTTTTAACGTACGCAGACACAGATTCTTACGCCGATTTTTAGTAGCATAAAATGTACACAAATATGGGGAATAGCAGGTTTATGGGTTACTCAGGCAGATCAAGCTGTTTCTAGTTACACGATTCTTATGAGACAAATCCTCTCCTGGCCCTTTGGAAGACACATTTCCATCTGCCTCTGCTCTCCATCCCTGTTCCAGTGCTGAGTCAAGCCCCTGGTTCAAAGGCTGGTGAGCATTTCTCCCTGTAATGATTAGTGTCTCCTTGCAACTCCACCGTTTCTGTACCTCTGACGCTCTCGAGTTTGACAACTTTCCCACCTGCTGGTTTTACACATCTTCAGTGTCTACTGGGCACTGCCTACTTTCTGAATCTGGAATATTTCTAAAAGCATTGCGTGCTTGTCTGCTAAGTCACTGCAGTCATGTCTGACTCTTTGCAACCTTATGGACCATAGCCTGCCAGGCTCCTCTGCCCATGGGATTCTGTAGGCAAGAATACTAGAGTTGGTTGCCATGCCCTCCTCCAGGGGATCTTCCTGACCCAGGGACTGGACCCATGTCTGTCTCCTGCCTTGGCAGGAGAGTTCTTTACCACTAGCACCACCTGAAAAGTGCTCTAAACGCTTTCAGTCAATCCAAGCAAGTTGCTCAGTCATGTCTGACTCTGCGACCTCATGGGCTGGAGTCTGCCGGGCTCCTCTGTCCATGGAGCTCTCCAGGCAAGAATACTCGAGTGGGGTGACATTTCCTTCTCCAGAGGGTTTTCCTGATTTGAGGATCGAACCCAGGTCTCCTGCTCTGCAGGCAGATTCTTTACCATTTGAGCCACCAGGGAAGCATTCGTAGTCTCTAAAATTCTCCCCAATCCTGGAGCACCCTTCTTTCATGTTCTAGTACTCTTCCCCTAATCGAGTCTCATCCTAGGCAAACATTAACACAGGATACTGGTGAAGAAGCATTTCAGTTTTGTGTTTTCAAGCCCAGATGAAAACTACGTGCTTTGAGTGACAGGATGGTGACACAGATGAGCATTGACTTGGGAGGAGATCCTGTGCATGGCTGCTTTTCCATCACGTGACTCCGATAAGTTATCTAATGCTTTGTGCCTCTTCTGCAGAATGAGGCTGGTGGACTAAACCACTGGATGCCTTTCCAGGGATAGAATTCTGTGATTTGAGATTTAGATGGAAATTTTTACAGTGGACTGGGCATAGGATTAATGTTTTGTTTTAATGTTGAAGGATTAATCATTCCTCTAGTGGTTCAGTGCATAAGAATCCGCCTGCCAATGCAGGGGACATGGGTTCGATCCCTGGTCTAGGAAGATTCCACAGGCTGCGGAGCAACCAGGCCCATGAGCCACGACTACTGAGGCCTTGCTCCAGAGCCAGAGAGCCACAACCATCGAGCCTGCATGCTGCCACAACTGAAGCCCAGGCGCCTAGAGCCTGTGCTCTGCAACAAGAGAAGCCACTGCAAGGAGAAGCCGCACACCACAGCTAAGAGTAGCCCCTTCCCACTGTAACTAGAGAAAAGCCACGGAAAGCAACGGAGACCCAGCACAGTCAAACATTAACAAATCAATTAAATTATACATAAAAATCATTCCGCTGAAATGTCTTCTGCAGGTTATTTCTATTTTCATGAGATGCTATTTGTAGTTGCTTTGCTGCACTGTGGGGAAAGTCCATGATCAGACAAGTTCAAATAGGTGTTTTGTTTTGTTTTTCCCCTGCAGGACTTTTCAGAGCTTTTAGCTTATGATTCTCCAGGAGTGAGATCAAATACTGCCAAACTATGCAAACATATTTGAGCAAGTACTCTTTTTGTTCAAACACTAATCACCATCTTGTAGATACAGGTTTCTACATAAGGCATCTTGGAGAATGGTGCCCAGCGGTGGTTTCATGAAAGAAATACATTTGTCAAAATTGTAGGAGTTCATAACAGAGGAGAATCCTGTCGCTTTCCACTGAAATTTTTTAAATAGATTATATGAGGTTTATTTTGGACTTGGTTTCTTCCAATCTCAACGTCTAAAATCTTTTAATGATATGCTTATTTAGTCCCAAGCATACGGGGGAAGAGGATTTGATATCTGTAGCCATCTTAACCCTTTTCCTACTCCAGTCCCAGCTCAATTCACACTTTCCATCCCTTCTTATTCCCCTCACAACACACACCCTGTCTTCTAAATTGCAAACCGAGCCTGCATCCTGGAAGAGCTAAAATCTAAGGAATCCAAGCCTCTATGTTTCACTGCCAAGCACTGTTCCAAGAAGTTCACTGATCTCTGAAATCTGCCAGCCCCTAAATCGCTGAAGGGGGTCAGAAGAGTTAAAAGATTCCAGATGGGGCCAGAGCAGCCTCTCCAATTTCTTCCGCCTCTGTTGTTCATTCAGAGGGTGTGACCTGTACAGGTCACTAAATCTCTGTGTGCTTTCAACTCCCATTTATAAAATTTGGCTGATACATATTGATTTCTAGAATGTTTAGAGATACCTGAATTCAAATCACAACAAATGGCAAATTCCCCGACCTGATTTTTCCATTATTACCCAGAGAAGCTGTGGGTACAACTCAAGAGTCAGAAAGCAGCATGGGGGAGAAGTTGCAGAAATTGACCAAATCAGGCATTCTTAGCTCCGGAACCCCTGCTACCCAATTAAATCTGCACATTCACAGTGGACAGCATCTAGTTTATAAAGGCAAATATTTAATTAGTGAGACCTAGGATCAACAATACTACTTCTAACACATGTAACAAGATATCTCAAACTTGGGAAGCAAACCCTGTAAACTTAAGCTACTGCAAAATTATAAAGTTTAACATAAAAATGGAAAATCTTTAAATGGCTGTTTTGTGCAATGTTCTTCACAGACAAGACTGCCACACAATGGAACTGTGTAACGGCTAGCAGCAGGCACTCCAGGAAGATAAAATACACTGGCTTTATGGACCCGAGGAATTGATTTTTAATGAGATTCTGCTTGGCTGTAATGGCATCCTGAGAGAGTGATCTAGTTTCTAGAGCCTCTGGTATACAGTTATAAGGTACAGAGCAGTACTTGCTTAAACAAGGCCCATGCATTTGCTCTTTCAGAATATGAGATGAAATAAAAGAAGGATGCTATTCTAATACACACCTCGGAAAGCGCATGGGTACATGCTACTATATACCTTCTGACACTATTCCCAAGGCGTTACCTGCTTGTATATTCTGAATTTTAAAGGACCAAAATCCTTGAAGTGATACGCATGTATAACTTTTATATTTTTCTCCACCAGAGTATAAGGATCCACCCGTAAATTATTATGTAGACTTGCTGGATTCTTTCATGCTCCATAACTTGGGCTTCATGCTGACATTTATGTTTATATGTATATATGTACAGAGGTGGGTATAGATAAGAATAGGTAGAGGATCAATAGAGATATGGTTATAAATTACAAACGGTGTAGAACAGAGAAGGCAGTGTAACATATTGGTTAAAATATGTTAACCAATTTTAAGCTTTAACTCTTGTCTCTACCACTCCTAGCTGTGTCCTTGGATATATTAATTTACTTCTCTGAGCCCCAATATTATCTTCAACACGTGGCTAAAAATCCCTATTTCATAGGGCTATAATATAGATTAAATGACAGGGACATAACAATTTACATGAATCTCAGCAATACAATGTGAAAAAGTAAATGCCAAAAGATTATATAGAATACATTTTTTCATAAAGTTAAAGCTAAGTAACATTTAAATCTACATGTACAATAATTCACAAGCTTTAATTAAACTGTATGTAAAAAGGAAAGAAAAGGAATGGTAAACACAGAGTTCAGGATGATGGTTACCTTAAGCTGGGGGAAGTTGGAAAATGGGAGATAGGATTATATAGCTAGATAATAGGTTACAGTCAAGGTTCTAGTTAGTTCTTGGGTGAAGGTCTTACAAGTATATATTACGAATAACTAGCTAACTGAATAAAACTAGCCATGTGTGGACCAAAGATAAGAATGTGTCATGAACCAAGGAATAGGGCTAATCCAATTTTATGCACTGGAGTGTCAAAGAAAAAGGGAAGGATAAACAGATAATATAGAAGAAAGTGATTAGCACAGCGCTTGGTACACAGTAAGTACTCAAGAAACTTTCAGGTAGCTGGCTAGGGATTTCTGTATCCACATATATTGTCATCCTTATTGAGTTTCACATCCTCCAGCATCTCTGATTTCCCTCATTTCTTCTATTTCCTGATTTCCTCAGCCATTTCTTTTTCCTGTTACAACATCTGTATTCCCCAAATTCTTCACTTCTTAATTTTAAAAACTTGAGGGATAATTTACACACAGTACCAGCTACAGGTCTTAGGTGTTCAGTTCAGTGTGTTATGTCAATTGTATTCACAAACACAATCATTTAAAACAAGATACAGAACATTTCTATTACCTCCAAAAAGTTCCTATGTGACCCTTTACAATCAATTATCCCCATACCAGAGGCAACCTTTTGACTTCTGACTTCTATTATTGTTGATTAATTTTGCCCATTCATGGATTTCATATAAATGAATTATGCAGTATATACTCTTTCATATCCCCCTTCTTTTGCTCAATCTAATGCTTTTAAGATTCCCCATATTCTTGTGTACCAGTAGTATTTTGTTGCATGCATGTATTACAATTTGATTATCCTTTCTCTTGTTAATGGACAACTGGGTTGTGTCCAATTTGAAACTGTTATGAGTAATGCTACTATGAACATTGCCATGTAATTATTTTTGTAGATGTATCTTTTGATTTCTCTTGGGTAATCCTTAGGAGTGGGATTGCTGAGTTGTAGGGTAGATGCCTGCTTATCTTTTTGAGAAACTGCCATATTCTTTCAACATGGTTAAAAATCATTTCAAGTCCTTAAGCTTGTAACATCTAACTCCACTGAAAGCTGATTAAGTAACCATACTGGCAATGGCCCATTTGTGTCTGGTCCCTGTGCTTTATCAACTCATGGTTCCCAGGCCAGTAAAACAAATTTGAAAAAGAAAGAGATGAATGTAAAGAGCAATAGGTGAATGCAGACTTGTCTGATGGTAGAATGTACAAAACGGAACAGCAAGAAAGCACTTCCCTGCTGATTCAGACCATGAAACGAATCATTTTTAAGACTGCGTACTACTTGAGTGAAGTGTGAACCTAAATCATAGGTTCTCCAGCTGGGTGGATGAAGCTCTTGGCTTCAACAGACAGACTGAATAATCTTTGGGGGCCAGGGGTGGGTGACGGATGGCAGGGACATTAATTGCTTTCCATTGGCTGGCTGAGTTGGTTGTAAAGAGAAAGGCCTGCCCTAGCCCCAAAGAGCTTACATCTGTTTCTCATGCAGCTCAGCCACCCGTGCTGCTTCAACCATCTCCTACTGCTGGCCAGGCTACCACTTTATTGATTTCGCCCCCTGCCCTTTTAAAAAGATGAAAGTTCCTAAAAGCTTTTTGTATGCAAGTATGTGTGTTTGTATGCATGCACGTGTGTGTTGGTGACAATGGTTTAGGTTAGCAAACCAAACAGCAGCTAGAAACCATCGGTTTGTGTGTGTGGGTGGGTGTGTGTTTAACCAATTACTCTAAGATTGGGCACCCCCAGTGGTGGAGCTGGCAGAAGCATAACAATTAGAATGTGATGACAACAACTTAAAGATAATTAGTTGACAATGACTTGAGACCTCATTAACCCCTTTAACACCTCATGGTTTATGATTAAAATGAAATACTTGGAGACCATTTTAAGGACATCTTGTCTCACTACTAGCAGGTGTTAAGGTAGAGCTACAATATTTGGCGTTCTTTGATATGGCTCCCATTCTTCATAACCATGAACAATAATTATTCAAAACAGTTATCATTATTCTATTGACATCAACTGATTAAGGATCTGTGTTTTTACTCAGAAACCTATTCTTTTACTTCTTTCCCCAACACTCTCCCATTCTCATCCAGACTTTTAAGTAAATGATGGTCAAACTTTTAAAGTCAGCCCCATTGTCCTTATAAATTACATGGATTGATAATGTCAACTGTGATTTTTATTGAAATCGCAATCCAATTGGGAATTTACAACTGGAGGATTCTACCATGAGAACTTACAGATGTGTTTAGATGAAACTGGGAAAATTCCCAAACCTGCTAACCTCAGGCTTCAATAAATAAATGTTTTTAATTTTTCTTGATGGGCCCTCAATAAATATTTAATAGATGAATTGATGCTGAGATTCCACTATCTTCCAAACTTTGTTCAGTCCCACATTGCCTCTAAAACAGACACCATTTAAAACACTGAAAGCGAAACCTAATGGTTCTACCCTTCATTACTAAATATTTCTTAGGAAAGAAGTTTCGGTGCTTCTGGGACAATCTGATTATAATACATATTAAACCGCAAACATCAGACAACATTTGAATATGTAAGGAGGTTTGAAATAAACTTTATTTGATTATAAAATGTTGATCACCTATAAAACTATAGTCTCTTTTTAAGCTATAGTCTTAATATCAGTTGTACTATTTAGATACATAATCAGTTGTATGGTTTAGACACTACAATCAATTATTTGATCTGGAAGTTTCATACTAATAAGGCCAATACTGCTAAGTTTTTCCATTTTTAGAACAATGATCTTTAACCTTTTATGGGGTCAGAGACCCATTTTAGAATATGTGGAAACTGCTGATCTGCAAAAAAAACCTCTATTCACTTACATGTGAAGTTGATAGAATTTCCTGGGATCGATGGATTCCTGATTAATATTCTTTTATCATCAGTAATATAGAGGTGATTTTAATCTTCCAGACATGTTGGTGACAATCTATAAAACAGAAGAAGGGGAAATGGACCATTTATGAACATATTGTGTTCAAAGTAAAACTATGTTAGCCAATCAGAAAAACGGTGTCTTGTTATAAAATAAGGTCAAGTATGCAGTGGATGTTTATTGAAAAGATTTATTGACCAGAGTTCTGAGCAAGGGCTCCTCACAATGTAATCTATATAACTCCAACAAAATTAAGAGAGATGCTTGTTTAAAATGCATATTCCTCGGCTCCATTTTTGGCCGAATAAACTGGCATCTCCTGTGATGGGAGCTGGCATCCTATAGCACAGTTGAACCAATTTCCAGGTGATTCTAATACACAGTTAAGACAGTGTCTTAACATGCTCATTCTTAACACTTGGCTATATCTTTTGCAAAGTGCTTTATTTATATTAGTATTGTTAGTCAGTCAATGTGGATGAAGATCTTACATAAACATCCAGAAAATGCTTTTGATAACTCCAATTTGGATAGTGGATGTCATCAGGTAGAGAGCCCTTGGAAGGCAGCTGCAAACCATGCCACTCCACTGCACTTACCCTCAGAGTCAGGCCACTTTAGATTGGCCCATCACATTGTTTCATTTTTTGGTACTTAGTCATTTGTTACAATAAAAATTAAGTTACAGGGAAGGAACACTGTGACAGGATAATGGACTCCTGCTCAGAAGAAACCAGCCTGCCTCCAATTCATCACGGCATTTATAGTGCATTAGAAGACATTACAGTGACAACATCATTCCTTTGGGGCAGGAAGAAAAACCAGATTGAGTGGAAAAGAGGGAATTTACTTCATGAACTTGGCAAAAGTGAAATAAAAATAGAATCCCGGGTGGTTTAAATTGCCATGTTCAGCAAAGGACAAGGGAAAAGCTAACCATCTCTGAGGCTAACATTCCAACATGTTAAAAAAAAAAATTAGCTTAGTTCACCTTGCATCACATGAGTAGTTTGTGGGTTAAAATGAAATGGTTGCCTAAGGAATAACAGAGAGGCATGGGAGAAAATGGGCGAAGTTAAGGCAATTTAAAATGATTAAAGCCCACAGGATATTTTGCAAATATAAAATCCTGGAGAGAAGCTTAATAATAATATTTGTCCAATGGACTGAGCCAAAGATATCTATATTGTCTAGGTATTTTAATTGGAGGCCTGAAGTATCATTATAAAATCATAAGAAATCTGTGTCTGTGTTCTCGTAAAAGTAAAAATGGTTGTTTGATGTTAGAAAGCAATGTTTTGAAAAGTAGGAGCTAAAGGAATACCATTGGGTAGGCAAGCCTGGCAATTTAGACCTGGGAACTTAATAACTTTATAGTATTTTTACTCTTATACCCATACTATGTTAAGCCTGGGGCGGGGTCGGCGGGTGGGGGGCGCGGATGAGAGGGCACCGGACAACTTGATATAATGGAAACAATGTCTTCATTCTCTGATTTTTTTTTTTAAGTGCTATTTTTCTAAACTACACTTTTTAGAAAGTAACATTTTTTTGGTTGTTTTATAGATCTCAGATCTCTCTGGTGGGGCGAACTGGAGAGGGGAGATTCTGGTTTTCTCCTTAATAAAAATCTTTAATTCACTTAAGAATCAATTTGAACAAAAATCTGTGTGGTCTCATTTTCTTCCCCTGTCAATCTGTGTTATTTCCAGGGTGAAAGGTAATTTTGACCGTAAACATGGTTTCTATCACCCATTTCTAATTTTAACCTATTTGTCTCCATTTGATTTACATTGAGTCTAGAGCAAATTAACTATTGTGAGCTTTTATTGAAAATTAATTAGGTGGCTAAAGTGCCCATGGCAGTCTCTGCCAGTGCGTGTTTCTCTCTGGGTCGCCAGCCTTCTCCAGTTAAAACACCTAGCAACTTAAAATATCCATAAAACGAATGATATAATTAGTTCCAGAGTGGAACTCAATCTCTTTGAAATCAGATGCTTTCTTCTAGTGCTGAAGGGCCATGCTATAGCCAGCATTTTATGGTATCAGGGGATTTTCCTGGGGGTAAAGAATAGCTCATTGCAGCTGAATCATCTCACGTGACTTACAATAGTGATCCCCGTGGAACAAATACAGTTGCATCTCTGATCAGATTCCTAAGTCAAAGCAAGGAGAAGAGGGAAGCTGGGCTTACCATACTGTAAATATAAAAAACAAGGCTACCCATGAGTGTGTGTGTGTGTGTGTGTGTGTGTGTGAAGAAAGGGAGATCTTATACTCAAGAAAAACCAGGATGTAAATGTGATTTATTGTAAATAGTTCCACAACATTAAAATGAGTTTTTATTTTCGATGTATGCTGCTTCAAAGAAGAGCTCTGTGGGCTCATAAAAATGCAGAGAACAAATAGGGGCCTCTAAGTCCAATTTATATGCCATGCCCACTGTGCACTGAGACACATATAATCTGTAAAATGTCAGCTTCAAAGTTCCACCGAAATGGGTGTTAACCCTGACCTCTGGCCTCGCTGCCTCTGGCTGGGCCTGCGTGCTTTCTTTACCAGCTGTTTTAGATAAATGTGTTCCATTTTAAGAGATTGTCTCAGCATTTTTTTTTACATGAATAGTGGTAATATTATTAACTCTCACTGGAGAAACCACCTTTTCTAAGAGGGTTTTACAGAGGAACCAATCATTTCATGCCCCATGCAGAGAGGGAGTGAATTAATAAATATGTCATTGTCCTGAAAATATTTAAACAACACTGGGAGAAAAGAGCAAGGCACACAACAAAAGGAAAGCATATTAGCAGTGTTTCCTGTCAAAATTCACAGAGGAAGCACTTTATTTAGACCATTTTCTCCATAAAGAGACATGGCAGGCCAAAATAAACAGAGTGAAGGAATCTGGTTTATCCCACTTTGGAGATTGGAGACCATCAGCTCAACCAATGTTATGAGACCAAAACCAGGTTTTCTCTCCTGAGGCTGCTAAGTAAAGCCATCGACAGAGGCAAGTAGATAGATTTAGCGGATCCATAGCGCATAGATAAGTGGTACACACCGGTACCATTTCTTACAGGGCTGAGCAGAATAATTCACTTACAAGGCTCAATAAGCAGAAAATTCAGAGACACATACCTAAAATTTTCATGTAGGGGATTTACCCAACCAAGACTATAAAAAAAGTTTTCAGAGTCCAGGGATGTTTATCCATTTCCACAGAACAAGGTAAATCCTGACAACGTTTACTGAGTGATTCCTGGATGCCACATAGTTCTTGATGGGAAATGGATTTAAAGACATGTTGTTGTTCAATCACTAAGCTGTGTCCGACTCTTTGCAGCCCCATGGACTACCGCACACCAGGCTTCTCTGTCCTTCACTATCTCCCTCAGCCTCCTCAAACTCATGTCCATTGTGTCGATGATGCCAGCCAACTGTCTCATCCTCTGTCGCCCCCTTCTCCTGACTTCAATCTCTCCCAGAATCAGAGTCTTTTCCAGTGAGTTGGCTCATCAGGTGGCCAAAGTATTGGAGCTTCAGCTTCAGCATCATTCCTTCCGGTGAATATTCAGGTTTGATTTCTTTTAAGAATTAACTGGTTTGATCCCCTTGCAGTCCAAGGGACTCTCAAGAACCTTCTCCAGCACCACAATTTGAAAGCATCAATTCTTCGGCACTCAGCCTTCTTTATAGTGCAACTCTCACATTTCTACATGACTACTGAAAAACCACAGCTTTGTCTATACAGACTTTTGTCAGAAAAGTGATGTCTCTGCTTTTTAAATCACGGTATAGGTTTGTCATAGCTTTCCTTTCAGGGAGCAAGTGTCTTTTAATTTAAGAATAATTTCTACTAGCCTAAAAAATTGACTTTCCAGGATCAAAAAGCCAGTCAGACTTCACAGAGATGAGCATTGTCACCAGGAAGAGCAAGTGTAAATGGGAATAAAGTTATGAAATATATAGTTGTGGGTAAAACAAGAAATGAAGGTACATATGATGGAACATAGTGATGTATGGTGAGTTTCATTGAGGTGATACACTCTGAAATCAGTTCTGATGAACAATTGCTAGGACCCAGGTTAGCAATTGAGAAAGGGAATACTATGCTATTTGCTAAAGGAGACAGAAGCTGGAAGGGATACAAGAGAAAAATAGACCATCTTTTGGCGTGGAGCATTCATTGATTCATTGTATCCCACATGAAGAGAGGAAAGTGGGGGCAAGATGACCGATCCACTCTCGGTCAGCTTTCGCCAGCTGTCAGAGTCTCTTGTTCTGAATGGTACCCATTTTGATGAATCTTAAAACTACGGTTTGCAATGTGTTCAGAATTTAATACAAGGATAGAAAACATTACAAAATCCTGAAAATATTACACCCCTTCAAATCCACATGCATTTGAAATAGGATCCCAAATTCTCAGCATTAAATTTTATATAAGGACAGTTTTTAATTCTTTCATGTGTAGAGACTGATATCATTTAGATTGAATAAGCCACGAGTGTTTTTTTAATGAGAAAAAGTTCCTCAAAATAGCTAAGACTGTTGAAAGTCACTAAAGAAGTCATTTTGAAAGGGTAGATACGCCTCCTCTAGAATGTTGTATTTGGCGCTCCCAAATGTGTTACCCAAAAGTATTAAGTCTACACCAGGTGAGAAGGTTGTTTTTGAAATTGATCCTGCAGAATTGTCCTTTAAAGTGGCTGCTTTCATGAATCAGCCAGTATTTATATATTATTATAAAGATAATACCCTTACTTTACCTCACAAGGGTGATCTGAGAATTAATTAATGTTTGCCAAGTACTTTGAGCTCTGTAGATGAAAGGTGAAGTGGAAATGCTAAGTAGTATTATTATTTTCATCTGTATTTGAACTTGCCTCTTATAAGACAATCTTTTTAAGATAATGATCTCTCCTTTGGGGAGAAAAGGCAAAAATTGCCTCATCTACAATCAAACCCTCATAAGGAGGACAGGTGTGATTATGAGGATTTGGCCTAAAGAACAGATTGAAGTGGATGGCAAACTTCAAAAGCATATATTCCCAAATCCTAAGACTTCTCCTGGGAGTCCCACAAGTGCCAAGTTCATCCTATAATCCCTGTCGAGATATGGCCAAATGCAAAGGCGAGGACCAGTTAGGTATTTACCTGGTATGTAAATAACAACCTAAACCCTTTCAATTAACCTCTTTCCTGCTAGGTGTTTGTGAGTCCACAATCCAATTACTGAAGAGAAAGATACTGTCTTAATCCTGCTGCTGCTGCTACTAAGTCACTTCAGTAGTGTCTGACTCTGTGCGACCCCATAGATGGCAGCACACCAGGCTCCTTTGTCCATGAGATTCTCTAGGCAAGAATACTGGAGTGGATTGCCATTTCCTTCTCCACCCTTAATCCTACCAAGATGTTAAAGGACAATTTAGAAATTGGTTTGGCTAAACCAGTTGGCTAATTGCCTTGAAAGGAGTTGATTTTGTTCTGTTCTGTGTCTTCAACTCTAAGTCTAACCCTGGTCAGTGGAGGAGAATGATTGCCAAAGGTTTCGACAGGTCCCTCTGAGAGTGTGTCGGACTGCAGTGAAGAAGGATGGTGCAAATCTCAGGATCCTGAAGGACTCAGAAGCTTTTTCCTCTTCCCCTTACAGAGTGAGTCCTTTTCACGGGCAGAGAATGGATCTTTGTTATCAGTATCTCTTGCAACACCCCGGTAGGTACAGAGCTGGTGAAGGAGGAACAGATGGCATACTGGCAATATATTGGGGGAACCCAGAAGACCAGATTCCTTCCTGAAAAGTGGTTTGAAATTTCTCGGACTCTTCTAACTCTGTGCTTCGGTAGAGGTGTTCATATTGGCAGAGAAACTTCAAAATTGACTTGTTTTTATTCTTGCCCCAAATTAAAGGCTTGCCTACCATCAGTGACTTCCTCTCAACAACTGACATATACAAGTGCCAGTCTTTCAGCATGTTTTTTTTTTAAATTAAATCATGATTATCTATATCTTCATCTCTAAGATTTGACATTTTCATCTAAAGCTAATTGAGATTATCCTGGGGTGATAGGAGAAAGGTTTCAGCATCAGTCACTGAAACCTCCCAATTACCTGTTGAAGAGGGCACTATAAGCAACCCCCTCTTACAAAGAAGGAAACTGAGACATAGGAAGTTTAGAAAACTTGCCCAAAGTTGCCTAACTTGGGAATGGCAGAGTTAAAAACAGGTATGATTCGGCATTTTGACATAAAAAGCAGTGAACTGAAACACTGAACTTTGTTTCCTCCGTGCCCTTGTAACAGAGTGTTTAAAGAAGATATTGCAAAGCACAGCACATTTTAGTGCATCAGGATATATACTGTGCATAAGGAAACATTCTCTTTAGGAAAAACAAAAAGCATTCATCCTCCAAATTAAGGACCTAACGATTCTGAAAATATCCAAATTACACAGAGACCATAGCAAAAAGTTTGGTAAAATGTGTCCCGTTTTCTTTGAATGTTTCCAACCCTGTTGACCTATCTCAAACACATCCCTCTCCCCAGGCAGTTCTGAAAACTCAGTCTTGAAGTTCACCATATGCTTTCAGGTTTATCAGAATTACTCCTGATCCTGAAACAGATACGCTCCTGCCTGTGCACAAATAACTCAGAGCCCTGGCAGGCAATTAGATAGAAAAGAAACAGTTGAGCTATTAAGCTGCTTTTAGATGCTCTGCACAAAATAGATGAGCTCTTAAAAAATCACTTAACGTAAGGATCAAGGTGCTGCAGAAGTGGCAAACACTCAACCAAGTTTGTTTCTAGAAACTTAAAAGGAATAAGACTTTCAGGTTTGTCCTTTAATCCAATAAATTTTAAAAAGATGATTAAATGAAACAATTTTTCTTCTCCTCCAAAAGCACAACTTTAAAATATTTTCTTTTTTTCTTGTGTTCAGTTCAGTTCAGTTGTGGACTATCCTAGTTTGTCCTCATTTATCCAGCAGGGGTCACTCTTGCCCACTGTACTTTTTAAAGGAATCCTTGCTTTTCTGCACTATTTTCACCAGCTTGCATGCGGTGTGTGTGTGTGTGTGTGTGTGTGTGTGTGTGTGTGTGTGTGTGCGTGTGTTTGCACGTGCTCAGTCATGACCGGCCTTTATTTCAGGCAGCAGAATGAAGAAATATGGACAAGATGTCAGGCTTGAGAGATTGAAGAGAAACAAATCTGTGGTTTTGGAGGTGGGATTGCAATGTTGGGGAAATTGATGCCTTGATAATGACTGTATGAACAAGTAGGCTTCAAGTCAGTACTTCAAATTTCTCAAATAAATTAGTCCTTGTCACAAGATGATTAGCCTTAACTCACTCTTGCTCTGAGTTTATAAGTGAGTGAAAGTTGCTCAGTTCAGTTCAGTCGCTCAGTCGTGTCCGACTCTTTGCGACCCCATGAATCGCAGCACGCCAGGCCTCCCTGTCCATCACCAACTCCTGGAGTTCACTCAGACTCACGTCCATCGAGTCAGTGATGCCATCCAGCCATCTCATCCTCGGTCATCCCCTTCTCCTCCTGCCCCCAATCCCTCCCAGCATCAGGGTCTTTTCCAATGAGTCAACTCTTCGCATGAGGTGGCCAAAGTACTGGAGTTTCAGCTTTAGCATCATTCCTTCCAGAGAAATCCCAGAGCTGATCTCCTTCAGAATGGACTGGTTGGATCTTGCAGTCCAAGGGACTCTCAAGAGTCTTCTCCAACACCACAGTTCAAAAGCATCAATCCTTCAGCGCTCAGCCTTCTTCACAGTCCAACTCTCACATCCATACATAACCACAGGAAAAACCATAGCCTTGACTAGACGGACCTTAGTCGGCAAAGTAATGTCTCTGCTTTTCAATATGCTATCTAGGTTGGTCATAACTTTTCTTCCAAGGAGTAAGTGTCTTTTAATTTCATGGCTGCAATCACCATCTGCAGTGATTCTGGAGCCCCCCAAAATAAAGTCTGACACTGTTTCCCCATCAAGTGATGGGAGCAGAGGTTGCTCAGTTGTGTCCAACTCTTTGTGACCCCATGGACTACACAGTCATGGGATTCCCCAGGCCAGAATACTGGAGTGGGTAGCATTTCTCTTCTGCAGGGGATCTTCCCAACCCAGGGATCGAACCCAGGTCTCCTGCATTGCAGGCAGATTCTTTACCTGCTGAGCCACAAGGGAAGCCAAACCTGAATTTATGCTGTGTCTCTTTCTTGTGTATCATTATCAGGCTTCTAAGCAGGGAATGGGGAATGGAGCTGCGTGTACTTCTGTTCTTCTAGGCCATTGTCAGCCAGACCCTTCCTCGGGGTTCAGCCTGGCCTTGGTGATAACTCATACCTTGCAGAGCAATGACTGTCTAATACTCAGTGATTGTTCAGTCTTGGGTGGAAGTTAGTCTTTAACTGTAGCAACTTCTTCCTGCAGGAACTCAGGGCAGGTTCACACAGGCCACTCAGATCAGATCCTGAGTCTCAGGGTGCATGTGAAAGGGATGCTAGGGAAGGCATGGTCTTCCTACCTCCTCACTTCAAGAACTTCTCCTGAGGCCCCATAGGCAGCCCAAGCAGGAACCAGCTTGATGCGTGGCCAGGTTTTGACACTGAGGAATGCAGGAGTGGGGTTCTAACACTGAACAAAGTGGTCGCTTGAGGATGGGGCTGCATCAAGCAAGATGCATGAAACATAAAGCACCACTTTTGGTTACTCTACACCTCTATATACCTCTGGGTGACCAAACACTGATATTTTAATCAGATATTTGAAAGACTCCCTTTTACTCTGCTTCCTCTGCATTTTTTTTTCGGTGCTCTAGTGAAGTGAAAGTCATGTCCAACTCTTTGCGACCCCATGGACTGCATAGTCCATGGAATTCTCCAGGCCAGAATGCTGTAGTAGGTAGTGTTTCCCTTCTTCAGGGGATCTTCCCAACCCAGGTATCAAACCCTGGTCTCCCACATTGTGTGCGGATTCTTTACCAGCTGAGCCACAAGGGAAGCCCAAGAATACTGGAGCGGGAAGCCTATCCCTTCTCCAGCAGATCTTCCTGGCCCAGGAATTGAACCGGGGTCTCCTGCATTGCAGGCGGATTCTTTACCAACTGAGCTATGAGGGAAGTTCTAGACTTAAAAACAAATACACTTAAATTTTTAGAACAGTGCCAGGATCATAGTAAAATTGAGTGGAAAGCACAGTTTCCAGATACCCCCTGTCCAGACGTGCATGCCCTTCCCCACTATCAGCATCCCACTGGAGAGGGTACATTTGTTACAACTGATAAACCTACACTGATACATCATCATCACATAGAGTCCACAGTTCACACTAGGGCTCACTGTTTGTGTTGTATGTTCTACACGTTTTGACAAATGTATAATGTCCTGTATCCAGCATTGTAGTATCATACAGAATAATTTCATTGTCCTAAAAATCCTCTGTGCTCCACCTATTCATCCATCCTGCCCTGACAACCACTGATCTTTTGTCGTCTCCATAGTTTTGCCTTTTCCAGAATGTCATATAGTTGGAATCCTATAACATGTAATCTTTTCAGACTGACTTCTTTCACTTAGTAGTATGCATTTAAATTTCCTTCTTTTCAAGGTTGAGAGCTCATTTCTTTTTAGCATTGAATAATACTCCATTGTCTGGATGAAATACAGTTACTTACTTATCCATTCATTATTGAAGGACATCTTGATTGCTTCCAAGTTCTGGCAAGGATGAAATAAACCTGCTGTAAACTTCCATGTATGGGGGTTTGTGTGGACATAAGTTTTCAACTCATTTGGCTAAATACTAAGTATAGCAATGTATGAAATGATAACCTCAATGCCTTTTCTTCACGGTCTTCACAATTGTTGTGTCAACATTACTTTCAAAATTACATAACAGACACTTTCTGCAGTTTGCATTTGGGTGGATGACTACTCCCTTTGCTCCCCAATTCTACCATCAACTTCTGGAGAAGCACCCTGTGTCTGAGCAGCACTTGTCAGAGGAGCAGCAGCTTATGTTGAGAAGGCTGCAGTCACCACAGATGTCTCTTCAGATGGAGACAAAAGTGGGGAGGTGTGGTTTTATGAGTATGTTTATCCAGAATTAGAACTCCGGGAGTTGGTGATGGACAGGGAGGCCTGGCATGCTGCGATTCATGGGGTCGCAAAGAGCCGGACACGACTGAGCGACTGAACTGAACTGAACTGATATACAATGAAATACACTCTTTATAATACTGGGGTTTCCAATTGCCAGTGAATTCAATTAGTTTGAACTTCCTATTTGGGAGTAGAGAGAGGGTATGGAAGAAAATACTGTGTTGCAGTGGTGGTGGTGTGTGTAGGGAGGGAGGCTTTAATAAATAATTTGGTGTCAAATTTGTGTCCCAGCATTGGATCCTTGTCAGCAGGATTTGGAGTTTCTGAACTATGCCTTGCTCTTTTTGACTCTATGGAGTTTCCTTGTTTAGACCCCCCAGACTGTGCCAGTAGAATCGATGAGCTGCTCTGTAGATTGAGAGCTATTAGCAACCAAGCACCAGCCTCCACTGTGCCTTCTGCAGATTGTGCAACGCCAGCCAGTGTCTTTGCTTTGTTTACACTGCCGATGTCTCTCTGTTATTAACATCCTTTTTATGACTGACAACTTTTGATCTGCAGCAAATAGTTTTCTAAAGAATAAACCAAGTCCAGATTATTTTGATGGTTGAGATAACATGCTGAATGTTAAAAATGGACATTTTCCAGTAACTCCAGTGGGTGATCTCCGGTAAAATGAATGAAGCTGCTGTCTCGAGGTAGCCCAGCCCACTATTCCAGGAGCACTAGAGAATACCAGGAAGAAAAAGATATCTATAGGATATCAATTTTAAAGGATAAATAACGTTGCCAGAGCTTGTGAGAAGTGAGGTATGTTCGACCCACTTCATTTAATGCTCCCATGTCTTAGGAACAAATCCCAAACTATACGAAGTAATCCTACAGCTGCGCAATTGTGAAACAATAGACACTAAGTGATTATGTCTCCACTAAGCAGTTGAAGTAGTTTCTTTTAAAGCCATTTTAGAATTACAGAAACTTTAAGAGCCATAGGGACAAAAGTGGCTATCAAGGCTGGTAATTCCAAAGGATCATACTATTATCTTCAGGTAACAATGTCACTTATTTCTTCCACTGGAGGGTCTTTTAAAGCCTCCCTAAATCAGATGTCCTATGGTTTATTTTTTTCTATTCTTTCTAGCTATTCCACAAAACATCCTTTGTAAGTGTTTGATTTTTCATTTACATTAATATGTAAGCAGCTAAGGTGTACACGGAATAGATAGAGTACTAGTACCATTAATGAAATATCTATACTGTTGTGTTTCTACAGGGCTTAAAGAAATGTCTAATTCCCAGGGAGCCTGGTTTTGGGAAACACTTGCTAGCAAGTTGTCATTTGGTTTAGTTTAGCAGTTTCTAACAGTAATTCTTGCTTGGTGCTGCATTACGAGGATGCGTTCATACACAGGGCATTGTCCTCAGCCTTCTGATGCTCCCATAAGGAGATGGGACATTTCAGTGTGATACGGGGGTGCTGTATAGGAGGGGGGTCAGCATCTCTGAATCCCAGCCTGGAGGTCTTACTCCTGACACACCTCAAAACAACCAGTAAGTGTCAGGAGGTAGATGGGAGGGACAGAAGACCCAGAAAAGGACCTCAGGCATCTCACACGACAGGAGCAAAAGTACTGACACGGTAGGTATCTGAAGGACAAGCAGGAGACTTAAAAGGGATAAGGCTGCAGAAGTGCCTGGGAGTACACTGGGGGTTGGTGGTCTATGCTGTAGGCAATGGGGAATCACGGCAGAATTTTAAGTGGGGATTTTTAGGATGGAAAATTCTGATGATTATGTGGAGGACTGCGGTTTGGAGGGAGCATGACCAGAATTAGAAAAGTTACTGGCAAGTCTTGGTCAAAAATGCAGAAATCACTGCAGATGGTGACTGCAGCCATGAAATTAAAAGACGCTTACTCCTTGGAAGAAAAGTTATGACTGACCTAGATAGTATATTCAAAAGCAGAGACATTACTTTGCCGACTAAGGTCTGTCTAGTCAAGGCTATGATTTTTCCTGTGGTCATGTATGGATGTAAGAGTTGGACTGTGAAGAAGGCTGAGCGCCGAAGAATTGATGCTTTTGAACTGTGGTGTTGGAGAAGACTCTTGAGAGTCCCTTGGACTGCAAGATCCAACCAGTCCATTCTGAAGGAGATCAGCCCTGGGATTTCTTTGGAAGGAATGATGCTAAAGCTGAAACTCCAGTACTTTGGCCACCTCATGCGAAGAGTTGACTCATTGGAAAAGACCCTGATGCTGGGAGGGATTGGGGGCAGGAGGAGAAGGGGACGACAGAGGATGAGATGGCTGGATGGCATCACCAACTCAATGGACGTGAGTCTGAGTGAACTCTGAGAGATGGTGATGGACAGAGAGGCCTGGCATGCTGCGATTCATGGGGTCACAAAGAGTCTGACACGACTGAGCGACTGAACTGAACTGAACTGAGGTGAGGGGTGTGGCTTCATAACTCCTTAATAAGCTGAATAGGAGAATTCTTTCAGATACACATATGCTGCAGCACATTCCATACTTGTCCAGTGGATGAGCGCACTTTGGGATGGTGAAGACTCTTCATGTGCCCCTGTATACCCGGTCTCCTCCGAAAGCTCTCCCTCATCCCTAAGCATCCCAGGATCAGAGGCCACCAGCTACTGGGTTTCAAAACAGAGACAGCTCCCTCTTTCTCCCTGCCATACCTGCTCTTTGATGCTGGAAAACCCTTTAGGACAAGGATTAAAAATAAGATGCCTGCACAACCTCTAACTTTTCTTTCATGCTTATTAGGCTTGGGATGCTAAAGAATCCGAGTGAAGTAGTAGACTGCCTAACCTGACGTCTGACCCTGTGCTGCCCGTTTGCTTTTGCCCCTCCAGATGGATTCTCTGCTCTTCCATGGCCACTCTGTGCCCCAAGACACTGGCTGCTGTAGGCAGTACCACCAGATTCTCTTGCTGAAGCTCCTGCTGGATTCTCATACAGGTTCTACCACATCTAGCCCCTCGATGTTGGGGTGGGAGTAGCTCCCTATGGTTAGAGTATTTGAGT
The DNA here is from genome assembly GCA_917880005.1 of Nanger dama. Classification (NCBI taxonomy): domain Eukaryota; kingdom Metazoa; phylum Chordata; class Mammalia; order Artiodactyla; family Bovidae; genus Nanger; species Nanger dama. Next base: position 30,338,760 of record CAKJTW010000003.1, read on the forward strand.
GCTCCTCTAGCCTCTCACCAGTTCTCTTTACCAGCCTTATTGTTATTCAGTCGCTAAGTCGTGTCTGACTCTTTGCGACCCCATGGACTGCAGCACACCAGGTTTCCCTGTCCATTATCTCCTGGAATTTGCTCAAACTCATGTCCATTGAGTCAGTGATGCCATCTAACCATCTTATCCTCTCCTCCTGCCTTCAATCTTTCCCAGCATCAGGGTCTTTTCCAATTTTTACCAGCCTATGTTTTGCTAAATAGCAACTTCACTTCACTCTTTGTAGTGTGAATAACTCTTCCGAGAGTTTCCTGCCATTCTTTCACTGATACAGGTTCTTTCCTGCATTTGCGCTTGGGCAGGAGTAGAACACGGAGCTCCTGAGCATGAGGGAAGCTATGGAGAATGGAAGACATCCAGAAAGAGGACTCTGGGGTCATAGAGGACCCCTTCACACTTATTGCATGGGGGCCTGGCTGCCCATCTGCCTATATGGGCTGTGAAAAGCTGGCTTCACAGATCTGGTTTGAATTTGTATTAGAAAAATCCTGAATTGATTTGTAACCTCCAATCTGTAATTCATAAGCTCTCCATCAATAGGTATTTCTTGTCTAAGTGTGTAACTTACTAGACATCAGAGGAAGGGAAACCGGAAACATACAGATGTTGTCTTAAGTTGTGTGCATAACGGAGTCTTCAAGGGTTAAGAAACAGCCACATGCTGTGCGGCAGGTACGGTAGATTTACCAGAGGTTTTCTTTTGTGCTTCTACAATAAAGTGGTTGGTGGTCTGCTGGCTACAGCCTGTTATACATTCCTTGCTTTTATTAGGATAACCATAAGCCTCAAAGACCCACCCCTGATGTCAGTGGCAGATTTTATAGAACACTCACAAGTTTCTTCTTGTTGTATTCGGGGGTATATAAAGCGTGAGGCATAATAGGTAACAGGTTGGAAGACCAGTTCAGGGCTGACAAAAGTCCCAATTCCTGATGTGAATATTTAATACCTTCTTATTACAGGAAAAGTTGACTACCAGATGCCTGTTACCATGGCTCCAGAGCCCACTAAAGTTTTGAGTTCCTCCAGGATAGGGTGGGTTTTGGCAGCTCCCCGTGCCTTTCAAATAACCCAGAGACCAGGACACACCCTGTTGATTTAGGAACGCTGGAGAGGAGCATTTGCTGGAAACGTCTCTTCTGTTATTCAGTGGGCAAGTGACCAATTACTTCTAAGACAGTAATTTCATGAGATGATAGAGCGTGGTGGTTTAAGAAGTTGTTTTCAATAAACTCAAAAGCTTCACAACAAATGTAGGCTCCAAGCTGGTGTGTTTGCATCACTAAGACAGCATTTCAGGAAGTACGTTTATGGAGGTCCCTGATATATCCCCTGAGCTCCAGTTGTAGTTAACTGGCATGACAGAGACCCAGCCCTGCACTCCTGAGCAGAAAAACACCCTCACAACTTGTCAGGTTCTAGACGCTGTAGTCTGTCCAGCTATGCTCTGACCACAGCCAGTCTGGGAGTTGCATCATTTTGCATTTCCAGGGCATGTTTCCTGACATAATGCTCACTGGCTGCCTCCTGCCTCAACTCCCTGGGGTGGTGAGAGGAAGGGTCCTTGCAGCCTGGCTTCTGCCACCTGCTCTGGTCACATTGGTGTGTCCCATGGCCTTGGCCTGAGAGGGGACCCAGGCTGCAGGGCTAAGCTCCTGTCACTGTCCTCCCTGGGTAAATGAAGCTGATGTTCCAAGAACACTACCTAGGGGCTTCCCTGGTGGTTCAGTGGCTAAGACTCTGAGTTCCCAATGCAGAGGGCCCAGGTTCAATTCCTGGTCAAGGAGTTAGATCCCACATGCTCCAACTAAGGGTTCACGTGCCACAACTGGAAAACAAAGATCCCTTATGTTGCAATGAAGAGCTGGTGCAGCCTAAATAAATATTTTTTAAAAAGAAAAAGAATAACCACCTATTATAAAAACACTTTTACTCAATGTTTTTATGTTGAGTTGGCCAAAAAGTTTGTTTGGTTTTTTAAGATGTTACAGAAAACTCAATTTAACTTCTTGGCCAACTCAATATATAGGGTGAGTCTACTGAATTGGTTTTAAAAACTCTAAATTCAAGAACATCTAAACTATAAATAACAAATGATTTAAAATATGTTTTTCTTTTTCTATTTTTTAAAAATCCAAAATGGAAATAGCTATATGTTACTATCCTGCTTAAAACCCTGGCTCTCTATTCCTCTTAAAATCAAATGCAAAGACCATTAACAGGATCTCTGAGGCCATCTTGCTCTTATGTGAATTTCCTCCTTTCCCCAAGCAGTAAGCACTCTGGCCTCCTTTTAACTTCTTAAATCACCATGCCTCAGGATCTTTGTACATGCTAATCTCCACATCTGGAATATTTTTCTCTTTCTTTCCTCTTCCTCTCTCCCTTCAGATTTCAGTTTTAATACTATTTCTTCAGAGAAGCTTTCCCAGACTCTAGGTTAGGTCAGTCTCTCTTGATTTCATAGTTACCTAGACTTCTCTATCAGGAGTTATTGTCATTGGAAGCATAAATTATTAGTGTAAATACTTATTCAATGTCTTATTCCCATCTAGATCATAGACATGAGGAGATAATGGATGCTGTATTCTCAATGTTTAGCAGAATACTGTTCATATAGACAAATGTCTAATTGTTGAATTAATTATTCAAATAATGTATACTTATTACAAAGCAGATGACCACAGTAACGAAAAAGGTAAAGAAGAAAATTAAAATAGTCTGTATCTATACATCCCAGGCAGAACAACTTTAACATTTCAGTATATTTTCCTTAGGTCCTTAAAAAACAAACAAACAAACATGTGGTGTGTGCCTAAATATTACCTGCTGAAAGCTGGATCCTTTGGATATTTAGAAAAATCTTAAAATGCACCAGGCTCCTGGTGTTCAAAACTGATGTTAGTGGGGGAGATTCTGAGTAGGGAGATCACCATTCATAGACTCCATGCACGCCATGTGCATGCTAAGTCACTCAATTGTGTCCAACTCTGCGACCACAGACTGCAGCTTGCCAGGCTCCTCTGTCCATGGGATTCTCCCAGCAAGAATACTGGAGTGGGTTGCCATGTCCTCCCCCAGGGGATCTTCCCAACCCAGGACTGAACCCACGTCTCTTATGTCTCCTGCATTGGCAGGTGGGTTCTTTACCATTAGTTGCACCTGGGAAGCCCCTCCAAGTCTGGGGAGGGATTATAAACCAGCTCTTGGGAGCGAGTTCTGGCACCCTCCTACCTGACTCCACCATCATTTTAAGAATGTTTATTTAGACTTTTAGTACAGTATCAGTTTCTTAAATATTTAGAAATATGTCACCTCACAGTTTAAATTGTGTTGCTATTGTTGCTACTCTTCCCCTAATTCATTTGTGAGGGACATTTTCAGAACTGTGGTTCCAGATTGCCAATTCCCAGCTCTTCTGCAAAGGGAGACGTGTCTGGAAACAGACTGGGAGCAACGGCAATAATCTCCATTCCCAGATAACTGCATGATTTCTTTACCCCAGATGCTACCACAGTTTACTGCATAGAATCCATTTCTATCAACAGAGCTAAATTCACAGAGCAGGTACTGTTATCCATATTATACGTGAGGAGATGTGGTGGAAAGAGGTCACAGAACCTGCTCACAGCCTCACAACTAATGAATGGCTGTGTCAGGCTTAACACCCAAGTTGGCCTGTCTCCAGAGCCCAGGGTCTGAGCCACCACACCACGCTGCTCAAAGCAGATCCTCTAGATTCCACCAAGTGGATCAGGAATATGAGTGAACTTCACAAGGACTTAGGGCTTTCTGGGTACTCGCACAGTAAAGAATCTGCCCGCAGTGCAGGAGACCTGGGTTCAACCCCTGAGTTGGGAAGATCCCCTGGAGAAGAGTATGGCAATCCACTCCAGTGTTCTTGCCTGGAGAATTCCATGGACAGTGGAGCCTGACGGGCTACAGTTCATAGACTTCGCAAAGAGTCAGACACGACTGAGCGACTAACACACTCACAGGGCCTTGGAAACCCCTGAGCTTGTGTATAAATTTTCTGTGTCTGTACAGATTTTTATCTTTGTCTGTATTTTTTCCTGGGGAGAAGTTCTCTATATTTCATTAGATTTATTTGGAACAAGAAAAATAAAATTCCATCTGGATTCACAATTATGCTAGTGTTTGTTGACTGGTTACCAAGTATGGTTCTAAGCACTTAACTTGTATTAAATCCTTTAATCCTTGCAATAACTCTGAGCCACTAGCACTATTATCCCCATTTTATGATCAAAGAAACTGAGACACAGAGAGGCTGTCACTTGCCCTAGTCACACAGCCGACCGTGGTGCAGGGATCCTATCCAGGCAAGTCCCTAGCATCTATGCTCTTATTAGACCACAGTGAACGAATGCCTTCTTCACAGATCTTCCAAAGTTTTGTGCATTTCACTCCCTGAACCTGAGATGTTATCTCCTGTTTCTATATACTATTCATGTAGTAGTTTTTCTTTCCTCCCCTTAAAGTTATTAATAAACTGGCTAGGGATCTTACAAGAGGACACCCCAGAATAAAAATTAGCAACTGCCCCCAGGAGGATTAGTCATATTAGTGACTCACACTACCATAAAAACTATTTTAAAAGACTGTCATCCCTCTGGTTTGAAATCTGCACAAGTTCTTCATGGAGCTGGGGTTCTGAGTTAAAAGGAGGTCCTTTTGGTGGAGGTGGCAATGGCACCCCACTCCGGCACTCTTGTCTGGAAAATCCCATGGATGGAGGAGCCTGGTGGGCTGCAGTCCATGGGGTCGCTAAGAGTCAGACACGACTGAGCGACTTCACTTTCACTTTTCACTTCCATGCCTTGGAGAAGGAAATGGCAGCCCATTCCAGTGTTCTTGCCTGGAGAATCCCAGGGACAGTGGAGCCTGGTGGGCTGCCGTCTATGGGGTCGACACGACTGAAGAGACAGCAGCTGCAGCAGGGACAGAGAAGTGACCAGGAGGTGAAAGGGGATCCCAGTGACAGTCACTGAGTATCTGGGCGTGGCCAGAGTTTACATATACCTACTCTGCCTCTGTGAGTACACACTTCTGCTCTAAATATGAACCAAGACACACTTGACTTATATGTATTGATTAAGATAAATGAAGTTTGAACGATGTGATACTTTCTCTGCACATTTTGAGATAATGAGGCACAACCTAAACTGTTCCCAAATGGCTTTCATGGATTACTGTGTATGAAGACTAAACACACTTCATGGTTTTTCCCTTTACAGATGGAAAAATAGAGGTAAGAGCATCGGGCTACTTGTTCGGGGGATTCTAGGGGATTTAATATAAAGCTAAGAAGAGAGTTATGACTTTCCTCTCCCTGCTGAGGAATTAGCATTTTCCTGATTAAGTGACATTGAGACCAAAGACTGAAATAACAGAGCCTCAGAGATGAGAATTGAGTCTGCCCCAGGGTCCAGATGAAGTGAAAGACAAAACAGGAAGCAAGCGCGCTTACAGCGTGAGGCCTTGGCCGGCACCAAACAGCGCACGGCTCAGGCTGAGTGGGTGTGGGAGAAAGGCCTGAAAAATACACGCCAGGCTGGCTTTCGAGAAAAGAAGATCTTATAGTGTTTTTTTCTCTGAATGTTCAAATTCTGGCAGACTCCTACTTTCAGACCCATTAAAATTCAGGAAGGGAAAAAGGAAAAAAATTGAAACAGTTTTCAAAGAGGAAAAAAACCCAACAAACACACCCACTCTTGCAAAAATAAAATCCCACCCCAAGAAAACCTTTATGAAAATGTTTTTGAGCTTTTAAAAACAGAAGGGGTTGAAATGTCAATGGGGCACAGCCTGTGGACCGTGGAATGACTATTAAATGTGGCATTCCCACCAGCGTCTGGGCATGAGTGTCTTAACTTTGATCCCTGGAGAAAAACAGCCCTGTTTCCTCCCTGGAAGAAGGAATAGAACCCATTTCTATGGATGGGCTAGATCCCACTGTATTAATGTGGTTAGGTGGAGTGCGAGGAACAATTTGTTCTAATTCACTGCCTCAAAATAAGAGCCTCTCACTCTGGAAGTTTCCTTTCCAACCCACCCTCCCATGCAATCAACGGTCCAAGCCAAATCCTTCCTTCAGTCTCAGATTTCAGTTATATAAGCTGTTCTATCAAACAGACTCTTTCCAGTTCAGACCAGGGTAAAATAGCCATTTATACAAACACCTCGTGGTTTATGTAACCAGAGCCATTCAGGTGCCCCCAGGTGAACAATGGCAGGCGGATTCCGCAGCTCTGAGCTCTGACTGTGGTGGAACTTTGCTCCTACAGCTGGACGCCTCTGAAGCGGTCAGTCCTTCCTGCAGTCTCTCTCCAGGTTAAAGAGCCTCATTGGAAGGTGCATGTTCCTTAGCATCCCTTGCAAATCCTTGTTCTTTGTAGGGAACAGATTAAGCATTTTAATCTCAGGGATCAATGGTAGATTTTACTCCTGACGTTATGAAACTTTCTGATAATCAAAGCCATGTATATTCAGAATTTCAATTTGAAAAATACAGAGAAATAAGAAAATTAAATACGCCTGTAATTCCACTACCCAGAGTTAGTTACTTTTGACATTTTGTGTGTATCCTTCTAGTCTTTCTTCTATGCATATCATATGTATACATATCTACATGTACGTATAATGTACTATATATATATATTAAGGTGTACATGTATTAAAGTCATGCATATATACATAATATTCAAATGAATGATATATTATGACTATACTAGTCATTCTGTGTTTCACCCAACAATGGCATCATCATCAACTCATTTTTTATCTTCATTTCTGTTGTCCTTCTAATGCCCCTGTGAGTTATCACCACCCACATATAGCAGCTCAAATTTAAGGCCTCTGAAGCCTGTGATGTGAGGCCCTACCTTATGTCTCACTGCTATTAAATGCTTCCCTAAGGAAGGCTTTAAATGACTGTCTGGCATTCCCATTGTATTCTCTCTAACTCATTCCCTATTTCAGAGTGTTTAGAAAATTTCCATTTAGGGGGCATTCTAAATAATTCTGTGAGGAACATTCCGTCATATAAATATTTATACTACTATTTCCATAGTACAAAACCCTACCAGTGAAAATTCTGGGCCAAGGATATGCCCTTTCTGATGACTTTTATTATACGCTTCCAAAATGGAAATGAATTTATATTTTCATCAGCTACTGCTCAATACTCTAACCAAAGTCAGAGTTAGACTTATAAAAACATAAATTTTTGTAATTAAAAAAAAAGATTAAAAATGAAAGAAAATATCATTCTCAAGCTGCTCTCCTTGGGAAAATAAAAATACATACAAAAATGTTTGATAATCTGCCTATTCTCTCATTTACAATTATAACATTTCTAGAAAAAAATCACTGGGGGACTAAAGTATATTTGTGAACTGCTAGGGCTTCCCAGGTGGGTCAGTGGTAAAGAACCCGCCTGCCAACGCAGAGACAGAAGACACGAGTTCAGTCCCTGGGTTCAGAAGATTCCCTGAAGGAGGAAATGGCAAGTGACTCTAGTATTCTTGTCTGGAAAATTCCATGGACAGAAGAACCTGGCGGGCTATGGTCCATAGCGTTGCAAAGAGTTGGATATCACCCAGCGACTAAGCACACCACAAACACACACAGACACACACACACATTAGAGTGATGTGATGATTTCATCTTCGGCCTCCAAAATATAAACCCTCCAGTTATTTTTTCCCTCCCTGTTTCCCCTGCCCTGCAGACCCAGCCACAGCTTCTAATCACCAGTCCTCCACAGGCTCACAGGAAGAGGCGGCCTCTAACAACACAGCAGAAGGGAACTTGCAGGATGGGGAGAAGAAAGAGCTCAGGTTCACTGCTGTCAGCAAAGAGCTCCTATAAACAGAGAAACACATTAAGCCCTTCTGTTAATATGCTGTCTAGACTTGAAAAGGTTGCTTTTCTTTCTGTCTTCTAAGCTTCAACTTTTGACCTTGTTTCTATCCTTGTGTCTGTACTGGACTCAAGCAATTCTTCAACAGTCAATTTACTGAATTACTTTTCACCTAAGCTACTGCAGTGACTGGGTGGGGACATGATCCCTGTGAAATGAATGGAAAACTTGACGACACTTGACCCCTGAGGCAGAAAATGCAGGGAGTCCCTCTTCTTCTGGTTTAAGGGTAAAATGATACTCTCCCCAGAAACTGGAGCAGATAATCCCTTTGTTGATTGTGGATGGAATCTTGGAAGGTACTGGAGGGACGGTTGAGAAGAAGAGCTTATGAGTTCCACAACTGGGGATAGAAACCAGTTCCTAGCAACATGAATGCGAGTCTTTTTTGGACTGTGTTTTACTCTGGGACATTTCTTCTTCCTCTCCACATTTCCCAGGGCCTTCATGCTAACAGCTAGTTGCTCAAGTCTCTCTCCAAGACGTAATATTTATTAAGCACTTGATGCATGCCAGGCATTTCTAAGCACTCATCTCACTGTTCTCTTTTAATCCTCCCAACTGCAATATTACAAGGTAGATACTCTTGTTATTATCATTCCTGTTGTACAAATGGAGAAACTGAAGCAGTAAGAAGTTATGAAACTACCTGAGTCACAGGGGTTCTGGCAGCCACTATGGAAGACAGTATGGAGATTCCTTAAAAACTAGGAATAAAACCACCATATGACCCAGCAATCCCACTCCTAGGCATATACCTGAGGAAACCAGAACTGAAAAAGACACATGCATCCCATTGCTCACTGCAGTACTATTTATAATAGCTAGAACATGAAAGCAACCTAGATGCCCATCGACAGATGAATGGATAAAGAAGTTGTGGTACATATACACAATGGAATGTTCAGTTCAGTTCAGTCACTCAGCTGTGTCCGACTCTTTGCGACCCCATGAATCGCAGCACGCCAGGCCTCCCTGTCCATCACCAACTCCCCGGAGTTCACTCAGACTCACGTCCATCGAGTCCGTGATGCCATCCAGCCATCTCAGCCTCTGCCGTCCCCTTCTCCTCCTGCCCTCAATCCCTCCCAGCATCAGAGTCTTTTCCAATGAGTCAACTCTTCGCATGAGGTGGCCAAAGTACTGGAGTTTCAGCTTTAGCATCATTCCTTCCAAAGAAATCCCAAAACTGATCTCCTTCAGAATGGACTGGTTGGATCTCCTTGCAGTCCAAGGGACTCTCAAGAGTCTTCTCCAACACCACAGTTCAAACGCATCAATTCTTTGGTGCTCAGCCTTCTTCACAGTCTAACTTTCACATCCATACATGGCTACTGGAAAAACCATAGCCTTGACTAGACAGACCTTAGTCAGCAAAGTAATGTCTCTGCTTTTGTATATGCTATCCAGGTTGGAATATTACTCAGCCATAAAAAGGAACACATCTGAGTCAGTTCTGATGAGATGGATAAACCTAGAACCTATTATGCAGAGTGAAGTAGGTCAGAAAGAGAAAGATAAATATTGTATTCTAATGAATATGTACAGAATCTAGAAAAATGGTACTGAAGAATTTATTTACAGGGCAACAGTGGAGAAACAGACATAGAAAATAGACTTATGGATATGGGGAGAGAGGAGGAGAGGGTGAGATGTATGGAAAGAATAACATGGAAACTTACATTACAATATGTAAAATAGATAGCCAAAGGGAATTTGCTGTATGGTTCAGGAAACTCAAACAGGGGCTCTATATCAACCTAGAGGGGGTGGGATGGGGAGGGAGATGGGAGGGAGTTTCAAAAGGGAGTGGATATATGTATACCTATGGCTGATCCATGTTAAGGTTTGACATAAAACAACAAAATTCTGTAAAGCAATTATCCTTCAATAAAAAATTAATTAAAAGAAAAGAAGTTATGAAACTAGAAGATCATGAGGGCAGATGTCTGACAGAGTCACAGGATTAACCAGTGTTCTATGCTGCCAATCAATCCAGATTTGCTGTTGTTGTTCTAGATTTTTCTTCTCCATCATCAAAAAAATAATTTGTCCCCTTAATCTATCTGAGCCTGGCAGAATTGGCTAAATTAATCCAATAAACACATTTAGTCTGCTAATGGCTAATGATAGACTGAAGCAGTGCCCATATCAGTGAATGCATAGTTCTTTAGAACTTTCACAGTTAAAAGACTAGTGGTGGCATCTAAGGATATCTGAGAAAGACATGTTGGTGGGAGGGGTTGATGGTAATAGGAGGTGATGGGGAGATGGGGATAGAATATTCTACAGTGGGGGACCTCTCTCTATCAGTCAATGGCTCACTCAGCACACAGAACAAGACAAGCCCTGGATATAATATTTAGGCCTCTATCAGGAATGACCAAAAGCTCAGCTGTTTGTCTCACAGGAAAGTATTTCAGAGAATTCAGAAGCACTTAATGACAACCATCATCTGCCAACCACTGCCAAACACCATGCTCTGTGGGAATCACATAATTCCACAGTCTATCCACAACATCCAGTTTTCCAGCACATTTTTGTGATTAGGGACAGCAGGAGGAGTATGACAAGATTGCTCCATACAAATCTGTCACCCCAACTGGGAACAACCCAATTGAAACATCACAAACCCACAACAAGTTGTCACATCCTTTCTATTTGATTGACCCACAACATCCTGCAAATACTTCCCTCTCTCAGCTCTCTCTGGGGCCAGAGCAGATTGTGGAAGAGAAAAGATGACTTGATGAAGGGTGTGGCCAAGAAAAATGTAATTTTTGGCTTGAAGATGTATATTTTGGTCTGGACAAGTGTATTTGAAAGATTTTAATGAGTCACAAAGGTCATGCTGACACTTAGAACAATATTTTTCATGCTTTTTAGGGTGAATTACTAACACAGTAATTCCTGGGTCGGGAAGATCCCTTGGAGAAGGAAATGGCAACCCACTCCAGTATTCTTGCCTGGAGAATCCCATGGACAGAGGAAACTGGCGGGCTACAGTCCATGAGGTCGCAAGAGTCAAACACGACTGAGTGACTTTCACTACTACTACTACTAACACATTGCCTGGCTTAGAGAAATGCCTGTTGGTTGAAAGAGCAAGTGAGTACTGAGAACCTGACATGATGCAATTCACCTACAGTTAAGACTGTGCTGGAACAGAGGTGAACCTTTAGTGGGGTCTTAAAGGGGTGTGAGAGTTGGACTATAAAGAAAGCTGAGCATGGAAGAATTGATGCTTTTGAACTGTGCTGCTGGAGAAGACTCTTGAGAGTAACTTGGACTGCAAAGAGTGCAAGGAAATCAAACCAGTCCATCCTAAAGGAAATCAGTCCTGAAAATTCATCAGAAGGACTGATGCTGAAGCTGAATCTCCAATACTTTGGCTACCCAATGCAAAGAATGGACTCATTTGAAAAGACCCTGATGCTGGGAGAGATTGAGGGTGGGAGGAGAAGGGGACGACAGAGGATTAGATGGTTGAATGGCATCACCAACTCAATGGACATTAATCTGAGTAAACTCCAGGAGTTGGTGATGGACAGGGAGGCCTGGCATGCTGAATTCTGTGGGGTCGCAAAGAGTGGGACACGACTGAGTGACTGAAATGAACTGAACTGAACTGAAGGGGCTTCCAGAATTTGGCAAATGATTGTCTTTTCGTCAGTCACTTCTATCAGCCACATGAGTTGATACAGGTAATTTGCTTCCCATTAAAAACACTCCCATTCTGGGACTTCCCTGGTGGTCCTGTGGCTAAGACTCTGCACTCCCAGTGCAGCAGGCCTGGGTTCAATCCCTGGTCAGGGAAGTAGATCCCACATGCTGTAACTAAGAGTTCATATCCCTCAACCAAAAAGAAAGAAAGAAAGAAGATGCTGCTTGCCACAATTAAACGATCCTGCATGAAGACTGAAGATCCTTTGTCCTGCAACTATGACCTGGTGCAGTAGGATACATATGTACATACATATATACACATTAAAAAACACTCCCATTCCTGAGATTATATTTATATTTTTCAAGACTATGCATAAAGAAGAGTTTCCATGTTATGCTGCAATAACAGGACAGATAATATCTGCTCATAGGCATATAGAGCCACCTCCCCTAGAACCTCAGAGAGCTCATGAATGCTATCATGCACCCAGGCTCTTTACCCCATGACCCCTTCCCAGGGGACAAAGGAGGAGTTCTGTGCCCCAGAGGCTTTGCAGTGCATCATTTCTAGTCATCAAGAGCTGCTCCTCTTCAGTTCATCTGATTCCGGTTATGAAGTGTTTAGCAAGATGCTCTGCTGGGGCCTCATGTCACCCTCTCCACTTGTCAGGTGGCAATTCTGAGGTCCCAGGAGAATGAATTTCTCAAGCCCACAGTGTGGGAGGGAGTGGTAAAACAGAAATCAGTTCAAAGAGCTTTATTGTCCAACAGGAAGTTCCAGAGCTAGGACTACAAAGCACACATGCCATTACAAGTCTGTATGCATCAACACCCCCAAACACTGACTGTCCTATGAGCCACACATTCTTTTTCAGAACTCAGATTAAAACAAAATCCAGTGTAAATCCACTGAAATTTAATGGAGAGAGCATTTTCCTAGCGCTGCAGCACTGTGGTATTCACCCTCGTAAAAGTGGATTTTGATGTAGAGGGGTTGCTATTAAAACATGATTAAAATGATAGCCTGAAAGCTCAGCAAGCTGGCAAGTGTGTGAGTTGCCTCTGAGAATGTGCGAATGTATCAGAAGGTGAGATCCTGCTGAGAAAGTCTGATTTTGGAGCCTTCGCTCAGAGGAACAGTCTTAGCACAAAGTTTGGTGCTCCAAAGGGCCCTGCCAATTTACCGAATACAGATTAAGGAACATGTAAACCCCTCCCCCATTGTGGGCCGCTCTTAGGGACTTGCTTCTAAAGAGCTGAGTATGCAAAGCGGGGGAGAGGGGAGGAAGTCAATTCTCAGTAGAGAAACCTGGTAAACATCACCCCAGCCAGGTGATCAAGGTCAATGTCAACAGCAATAAGTCATGTTGACAGCAGGTACCTGCTAATATGATGTGATGAGAATAACAGTACAGCTCTGTGGTCTTTGGACTGCAAGGAGATCAAACCAGTTAATCCTAAAAGAAATCAACTCTGAATTCTCACTGGTAGAACTGATGCTGAAGCTCTTGGCCAGTACTTTGGCCACTTGGTGCAAAGAGTTGACTCACTGGTAAAGGCCTTGGTGCTGGGAAAGATTGAAGACAAAAGGAGAAAGGGATGGCAGAGGAAGAGATGGTTAGATAGCATCACCGACTCAATGGACATGAATTTGAGCAAACTCTGGGAGGTAGAGGAGGACAAGGGAGCCTGGCATGCTACTGTCCATGGCATCAGACATGAATTGGCTACTGAACAACCACAACAGGTCTATGGTCTTCCTCTCAGCCTAATTATGAGGAGAATATCAAACAAACTCCCAAATTGGTATTCTACAAAATACCCAACCCAGCACTCCTCAAATCTGTCAGCATCATTAAATGCAAGAAAAATCTAGGGAAATGCAACTAAATACCACAATAAGATGTTACCTCACTCCTGTCATTCAGAAGATAAGACACAACAGGTGCTGGTGAGGTTGTGGTGAAAAGGAATCCTTACACATGGCCGGTGGGAATAGAAATTAAGCCCAACCACTGTGGAAAACAATAGGGAGATTTCTCAACAAATTAATTCCACCTCTAGTTATACACCCAAAGGAAATGAAAGAAAGAGACGTGTATATGCCCATGTTTATTGCAGCAATTATTCACAATAGCCAAGATATGCAACCAACTCAAATGCCCATCAGTGGATGAATGGATAAGAAAGATGTAGTATATACACACAATGGAATATTATTCAGCCATGAGAAAGAAGGAAATCCTTACATCTGCAATAATATGCATGGACTTTGAGTACATTATGACAAGAAAGATAAGTCAGACAGAAATACTTTTATGTAGAACCTAAAAAGTCAAAGTGTAAACAAACAAACAATATAAAATGGTGGTTACCAGGGGAGTTGGGGCAGAGGGATAAGATAAATGGTGTTTAATGGTACAAACTTGTAATGAGTACTAAATAAGCCATAGAGATCTAATAGACGGTATATGGAATATAGACAGTAGTATTGTACTATAAGTATGTAATGTGAGAAATATCATTACAATGGAAATCATATTACGATATATAAATAGATCAAAGCAATACCATGCTATAACCTTAAATTTACACAATGTTTTATGTCAGTTCAGTTCAGTCACTCAGTTGTGTCCAACTCTTTGTGACCCCATGAACCACAGCACGCCAGGCCTCCCTGTCCATCACCAATTCCCGGAGTCCACCCAAACCCATGTCCATTCTCATTCTCTGTTGTCCCCCTTCTCCTCCTGCCCTCAATCTTTCCCAGCATCAGGGTCTTTTCAAATGAGTCAGCTCTTTGTATCAGGTGGCCAAAGTTTTGGAGTTTCAGCTTCAGCATCAGTCCTTCCAAAGAACATCCCAGACTGATCTCCTTTAAGACAGACTGGTTGGATCTCCTTGCGGTCCAAGGGACTCTCAAGAGTCTTCTCCAGCACCACAGTTCAAAAGCATCAATTCTTCGGTGCTCAGCTTTCTTTATAGTTCAACTCTCACATCCATACATGACCACCGGGAAAACCATAGCCTTGACTAGATGGACCTTTGTTGACAAAGTAATGTCTCTGCTTTTCAATATTCTGTTTAGGTTGGTCATAACTTTCCTTCCAAGGAGTAAGCGTCTTTCAACTTCATGGCTGCAATCAGAATCTGCAGTGATTTTGGAGCCCGAAAAATAAAGTCAGCCACTGTTTCCACTGTTTACCCATTTATTTGCCATGAAGTGATGGGACCGGATGCCATGATCTTAGTTTTCTGAATGTTGAGCTTTAAGCCAACTTCTTCACTCTCCTCTTTCATTTTTATCAACCAATTACCCAATAAAATTTTAATTTTAAAAAAGTAAAAATCTGTAAAACTATCACAACGAAGAGGAGCTGAAAAAGACATGATAATCAATGTAGCATCCTAGTGGGATCCTGGACCACAAAAAGGATGTTCATGAAAGATAAACAGTGTAAAATTTAGTTCATACTTACATACAATGCTCATTTCTTGGTGGTGACAAATATACATGGTAGTATAATACCAGTAGAAGAAATTGGATGAGAAGAATACAAAAGCTTTTGATATTATCTTTATCTTTACAATGCTTCTGTAAATCTAAAGCTATTCTAAAATAAAAGGCTTATTTTAAAAACAGGTAGAAAAAGAAGCACTGAAAAGATATAAAAACACTAATACAAGTGGTTACACATAGCGGGTAGGGATGGGGATGAATCCACTTAGTCAGGGGGTGGGAGTGAGCCTTCTCAACAAATATATATTTTTACTACCATTTTGAGTCATACACAATGTAAATGTATTACCTGTTTTTAAAAAAAATACACAATCTAGGTTTGCAGATTATTTATGCATATTGAATGGGAACATCAATGACAGAGATTAAGCTTATTAGGCAAAAAGCTAATTTTAAAAAAATGGAGCCATTGTCCCAAGTGAAGGCCAGACATGTGAGTATAAGGTTGCCAACTGCAAATGCACTCCCTCACAAGAAGCTGTTTGTGGCTGCCCGTCTGGACCGTGGAACTATGAGTGTGAAGCTTTGAAAAACCAATTTGGCTCTGAGGGGCCTCCAGAGGGCTGGCTCTTTTGCAAGCCTCTGGCCCTTCCCCTCTGGGTGCCGACTTTCTACCACTGTTTATGACAAGCAGCGCCCCTTGCCCCTTCTGCTGCGAAGGTGCCGTGTCAGACAGGAAAAGTGGGGTTGTATATTGTAGACTTGAGTCCTAATAAATAAATTCAGAGGCTGATATCACGCTGTATAATGGAGTGTGGGAAAAGAGCAATAAAGATCAGGCAACAGAGTCTTCCCAGGAGGCTGGGGAGGAGGGCAGGAGCTGGAGAAAAGCTGAACTTGAGCCAAATGGTAGGAGCCCGAGGTGAAGTTGTAGGCCTCAGGCCATGGAAATTGTGATAAGCTCACCTCAGTCCTGGCCTCAAAGGCAAGACACTCTAGACAGTCTGAAAGCTAAAGAAATGGGTTGTAGGGAACACTGTCACTTCATTTTAAACCCACAACAAAAGTGAAATCTTTAACTCACACCTCCTTCTTGTCTTTGTTGATGTCGGCCACTTTATAGGGCTCGCTGGTGGAAAGCATACGGAATCTGAAGCTTCCAACAATCTCTTCTTGCTGTGTAAAGTTCCCCAATGTTGTACAGTTCCTTCTCCCTCTCCTGGATCCTTTCCTGTGTTGAAACTCTTGAAATGGATGAAACTGGGGTGCTTTTCACTTCTAAAAGACTACGAAAATATCTTTGCTTGAGGGGAATTGGGTTTCAGAGCTTAAGTCTCCTGGGGCAATTCAACAAGATGAAGAGTTGGACTGGCTGGTGCAAAGTTTAAAAAAAGAGAGAGAGAGAGAGCCAATAGCATTTTTTTTTTTAAGTTAAAGAAAGAAAAACAACAACAACAGGCAGAAAATATCTTCCAAGCTTTCCAGTTCTCCTAAATATAATGGGTGTGAAACTGGCCACTGGGAATAAAATATGGAAAGAGGAATAGATTAATTAGCTGAATCTTTGAGGTTCAAATTTCATGAGCTCATGAGAGCTCTTTGGTTTTCTGAGAAGACAGAATATATGCAAGAAGCTGAAAGCTTTTTGTTCATGCAGAGTTTATTTTCTCAAATGCCGCTTATCCATTATAAAACTAACAGTCTTTGCTGAGAGATCATCTCATGAAACATTTCAAGGTGGAAGTAGGATATTTTATGCAATCATAAATCCCATGAGGAAACCTTTCCAAAGCTCAAGTGATTCACACACAGAAAGGTTCACAGAGTTGTTAATGTCTGAACTCAAAATTCTCGGGAGACACATTTGCTTGTTTGATAACCAGAAAGAACAGTGTATCTTGAGCAAGTATTTTAATATGGGAAATATACTAGTCTGTATCTCTCCAAGTCCATGTGTATGAGGGAATTTTGAAGTAAAATGCCACTTGAGTCTCCAAAACATAGTTAAAAGAGATATACATAAGGATGCTAGTGAGGAAAATGCTTCTTTTGGTCTGTACCACATAGAAGAAATATCAAAAATGCACACAAGCTAACAAGAAGAGCAGAAGTGAAGCAAGATGCTGAGCAACTAAGAATCATTTCAAAGATATGGATTTGATTTTTTTAAAAAGTTCATTTGGATCTTTTTATAACATTTTACAGAAAAACCCAAATGAACTTTTGTTCAACCCAGTATTTGCCTGTGAAAATCTGTCTCGATAGCCCTGGATACACTAGTTTCTTGATAAAACCCAGCACCACACATCAAATTTTGTAACAGAGGGGAGGCTCAGAACCAGTCTGACAGCTTTTCTGAGATTAGAAAAGAGGAAAATATCACTTTACAGGATCTGCTCTGCAGAGGCGGCCTCAGCACTCTGCAGAGACAGGGGCCAGGCCAGACAGTGCTGAGAGGGAGCCCTCTGTGGGTGACTCTGTCTCCCCACCTGGACCCCAGAGAACTCAGCTAAAGAGGATATCACACAGGGAGGCAATCTCTGTGGACTGTTTGGATTGTAAATACTCTCCCAAGCAGCCTTTTAACAAAAAGTCATCTAGGGAAAAAGGCACCAGTAACTCTTCCTTCTCTCTTCCGGTGAATGCTTTAGAAAATGATGCTGCAAAGCTGCAGCAAGAAGGAAAAGGAAGGCAGCCTGCAGTGCCTGGCTTGGAAGAAGGATGCCACCCTCCTGAGGAGCAAGAAGATGAGAAGCTTCTGCCAAGGCAGCGGTGGTCCCAGCCATGAGGTTCTCCGCGGGACCTCAGACCGCTGCCAGGAGACAGATCAACTAGGAGGAATGCAGGCCAGAGCCCAGACCTCAGACAGGGGTTTCCCTAACGTGCCTCCTGTCCTCTCGCAACGACGGAGAGGAGCAAAGGACAGAAGAGAATGGGCAGGCACATGGGGGAAGTACAATGATGTGCTCGGGAATAAAATTGTCTCGAGCAGAAGAGGAGGCCCAAAAGAGAAAGAGAGAAAAATGGTAATTAAAATGTGAAAAGCAGAACTAATTATGACAGTATCTCACCTCCAAACCCAACTCCGGTGATTTTTGTCTAAGCTTATGGCTAATAATATGAATTTAAAGGAAAATCCCTATGGAAACTTCCAGGAAGTCAGTGTCTCTCGTCCATAGGGGATCTGGCATCTGGGTTTCTCTCATTCTTGATCACTGGCAGGTTTTCTAGTTGCCACCAAGCCAACTGCTGCCCACTGACACCCCACCTTCTCTTTGCCTTCATCCTGTTAATATTTCTCTTTATTTCTTTTAACCCTGCACATTTGTCCTAAATTTGAAGCTCAAGATTCATTTTTAAACAAATGACCTGCCACTACAGCATGCAATTTTTATAAATGTCTGCCCAGCACTAACAGCACCAAGTAATAAGATTCAAATCCCCAAAGCAACATTATTCTGCCAACCCCTCCCTTTCCCCCAGACTTACCAGAGTGTGGGACGTCTGCCAGGGAAATACAATAAAATGTGGGAACAGGAATAAATAAAAATAAAAATTTAAATTCTGTATCTTTGCCTGTTTAATTTTCCTTTTCAGTTTTTAATCCCTTTCTTTCCCTTCTTGATCATACCATCAGATTCCTATTGTTACCTATCTTTGTTTCTGCCTCCTCTGTTGACGATGTTAATGTATCTGCCCTTTCTTTATGAATTTTCCAGGCAAGTGAGTTTCCTGCACCACTGGAATAATTTCCTCTCTTGCCTTTTCTTATCATATCTTCTGTGTGGAGTTGGTGCTTCTAACCAAGCTCTTCTCTGGCTTTTGTGTTCTGTGCCATGTTCTATATCTTGGTTTCCTCACTGTTAACTCTTGCAAATCTTAAATAATTCATCTTACAATGTTTCCTTCTGTCACTGTTTCTAAACTCCACCCCCATTTCCTATTTATTTCTTGAGGATAATCCCCTTAATACTCAGATGCCCTGTTCTTCCTAACTGGCATGAGGAGTGATTTGGGCCTTCCTTTTCCTTTACCCAGTCTAATAAACTTTGAATACTATGGGGTTTTCTTTCCCTCCTGTTTAGTCCACCAGCTATACCTCTGTCTGGGATGATCAAAAACTTTCTCTTTTGGGTGTACGCCTCCCAGCAGGACTCTGCCAATGACAGGGAGGTATCCTTAGGCAGGGTTATCAGCTGAATTCGCCACTAGCATAGCCATTTGGGGTTGGGGTACATGTAACAGGATGTTGGGATCTGCTGTTGGAGCAACTGGGAGAAAAGGGGGATTCTGCACAGAGTCGGACATGACTGAAGCGACTTCGCAGCAGCAGCAGCAGCAGGGTCCCAGGACTGTGCCTTTCCAAGGGTTCTCTAGGACCATGCAACACCTCTCATCATTTACCACAAGCTCAAAAATACAGATGCTGCTGCCCCAGTGCAATCCTTCTGCCCTTATGAGAAGAACATACTCTGAGTCCTCCCAGGGAACATAGTCGAGAGGCAGATTCTTGAGTCTTACATAGAAAATCTATTCTAACACTGCCACCTCCCTGAACCTTCTGACTTCTTTTTCAGTTATTACAATAAAGCAGTTCTGACATTTCTACCTCATTTCTCATAAGCCATTTTTCTGTGGGCTTCAAACAGCAATGACAAATGTAATTTGTAAAGAAGCTTTGTTACTAAGTTGAAAAATATGACAAAAATTTCTAAATGATCACCACTAGAGGAAATGATAACAACTCACATGTTCCTTTTGTATGTTTCTATTTTTTACTTAATAACAGGTAAAAGACTCTGATACTGGGAGGGACTGGGGGCAGGAGGAAAAGGGGACGACAGAGGATGGGATGGCTGGATGGCATCACCGACTCGATGGACGTGGGTTTGGGTGAACTCCGGGAGTGGTGACGGACAGGGAGGCCTGGGGTGCTGCAGTTCATGGGGTTGCAAAGAGTTGGACATGACTGAGTGACTGAACTGAACTGAACTGAATGGTAATGACTCATCTGAGTAACATCAAATAATACAACTCGAAGGGTAATAAAGCTCTAAGATACAGAACTGATCCATATAATGACACTGTTTAAAAATTATTTTATTGAAGTATAGTGAACTTGTCCTGGCATGTTAATTTCTGCTGTATAGCAAAGTGATTCAAGTATACATACATACATATATATATATATATATATATACACACACACATTATTTTTCATATTCTTTCCCATTATGGTTTATCACAGGATATTGCATATAATTCCTTATGCTAACACTAAGACTGCTATTTGCCAGTTCTACATATAATAGTTCGGACTGTAAATCTCAGACTTCCGATCCACTGCTCCCTCACCTTCCCTCCTGCTTGGCAACCACAAGTCTGTTCTCTATGTTTGTGAGTCTGTTTCTGTTTCATAGATATGTTCGTTTGTGTCAGATTTTAAATCTCACAGATAAGCAATATCAAATGGCATTTATCTTCCTCTTTCTGATTTACTTCATCTTGTATGATAATCTCTAGGTCCATCCCCGTTACTGTTAATGGCATTATTTCACTCTTTTAATGGCTGAGTAGTATTCCATTGTATACAAGTATTGCCTCTTTTTTACCCATTCATCTGCTGATGGAGATTTAGGTTGTTTACATGTCTTAGCTACTGTAAATAGCAGCTGTGAACACTAGGGTGCATGCATCTTTTCAAATTACAATTTTATCTTAGTGTATGCCCAGGAGTGGGATTGCTGGATCAACTGGATCATATGGCAAGTCTATTTTTTGCAGAACTGGACATGGAACAACAGACTGGTTCCAAATAGGAAAAGGAGTACCTCAAGGCTGTATACTGTCACCCTGCTTATTTAACTTATATGCAGAGTACATCATGAGAAACGCTGGGCTGGAGGAAGCACAGGCTGGAATCAAGATTGCCGGGAGAAATATCAATAACCACAGATATGCAGATGCCACCACCCTTATGGCAGAAGGTGAAGAAGAACTAAAGAGCCTCTAGAGGAAGCTGAAAGAGGAGAGTGAAAAAAGTTGGCTTAAAGTTCAACATTCAGAAAACGAAGATCATGGTATCGGGTCCCATCACTTCATGGCAAATAGATGGGGAAACAGTGGAAACAGTGGCTGACTTTATTTTGGGGGCTCCAAAATCACTGCAGATGGTGATTGCAGCCAAGAAATTAAAAGACTCTTACTCCTTGGAAGGAAAGTTATGACCAACTAGACAGAATATTGAAAAGCAGAGACATTACTTTGTCAGCAAAGGTTCATCTAGTTAAGGCTATAGTTTTTCCAGTGGTCATGTATGGATGTGAGAGTTGGACTATAAAGAAAGCTGAGCACTGAAGAATTGATGCTTTTCAACTGTGGAGAAGACTCTTGAGGGTCCCTTGGACTGCAAGGAGATCCAACCAGTCCATCCTAAAGGAGATCAGTCCTGGGTGTTCATCAGAAGGACTGATGCTGAAGCTGAAACTCCAAAACTTTGGCCACCTGATGCAAAGAGCTGACTCATTTGAAAAGACCCTGATGCTGGGAAAGATTGAGGGCAGGAGGAGAAGGGGACGACAGAGGATGAGATGGTTGGATGGCATCACTGATTCAGTGGACATGGGTTTGGGTGAACTCCGGGAGTTGGTGATGGACAGAGAGGCCTGGTGTGCTGTGGTTCATGGGGTCACAAAGAGTCGGACACGACTAAGTGACTGAACTGGAACCGGAATGCTATTTTCCATAATGACTGCACCAATTCACATTCCCACCCTTTCTAGAATTTATTATTTGTAGACTTTTGATGATGGCTATTCTGACTGGTGTGAGGTGGTACTTTATTATAGTTTTTTTCTTTTTAAAAAGATTATTTATTTTTAATTGGAGGATAATTGTTTTACAATATTATGTTGGTTTCTGCCATACATCAACATGAATTAGCCATAGGTATGCATATGTCCCCTCCCTCTTGAACCTCCCTCCCACCTCCAACTTACTATAGTTTTTACATGCATTTTTCTAATAATTAGTGATGTTGAACATCTTTTCACTTGTCTGCTGACCTCATGCATATAATGACAACACTTAAAGCATTTAAATTCTGGCTTATTGGGGAAGAGTGCCTATGGGCAGCAGTTTCCTTCTTACTCTTGACGCTGCTGCTGCTGCTAAGTCACGTCAGTTATGTCTGACTGTGCAACCCCATAGACGGCAGCCCATCAGGCTCCCCCGTCCCTGGGATTCTCCGGGCAAGAACACCGGAGTGGGTTGCCATTTCCTTCTCCAATGCAACTCATGATGCTAACTTATCTGAAAAAAGAGTGACAAGATTCTAGTCTTAAGGAGAAGTCATAAAAACAAAAATGACCCAAAGTTTATAGAGGGAGGTTTACAGAGGTCTGAGCCTTGCCTCAGTAGGAAGGAGGTAATATCAAGAACACCAAGGATCCTTCACTCCTGGAAATAACACTACAATACTAGCACAATAACATCAATAACACCATGGTAGCCGTGCAATATTTGGAACAGCAGTACTAAAAAATATTATCTATCTGAATCAAACTTAACTAGGCATCTGTAGTTTATCTGGTAACCCTAATTGTACTCAACCACCACACAGCATATTTCATTCCTATGGGGGTCTAAGGACAGCTACCCATCTGCTAACGATAACGTATAACACACCTATGAGAGATTCCAATTCCTTCCCAGCTCCAAAGCCAAAGGAGGTTTATGAAGTCCAATTTCAGGTCATTTCCAGACACAGTTTGGACTGTTTACTTCAGGGACCCCTGATTAAGTCATATATTACAAGGAAGCCTCCCATTGCCCCTAATTCAAAACAGCTGAGCCAGCCTCTCCTGCCAACCCAGCCTCACGGTGGAAGCCTCAGGAGGGGACTGTGCTTGGGAGTAGGGGGAGGGCAATTGGGGGACAGGTTTAATATTATGTGGGGACATGTCCTAATGCTCTTGTGGAAATGCTCTTTATGGAGCATCAGGTTACAAAGCCCCAGTTACGTGGGGGTGGGGAGGGGTGAGGAGGGATGGGGTGTAGGAGGGCGCTGGAGAAATCACTGTAATATTGGAGGATCAAAGAATCCAGCCTGTCAAGGGCTATGATATTTTTTCAATGAGGAAACAAGCTCACATTTTCCCCCTGAGGGCTGAGAGACAAAAGCCAAGTTTCAACTAAAACTTTTAAAGACCATTTTTAAGCCGCCAAACTATGTCTGTGTATGCTTTGCTTCTACTCTCACTTTTTTGTCCCCTTGAAATTTGGAGAGGCAGGCAGGAGAACATTTTATTTTGAGGCAGTACTGACGAATGACCAGCTAGGCACATTGGCCATGTTGAAATGTACAAAAATATTCATTTGGTGCCCATAAATCTGGTGAATGTGTAATATTTTCTTACCAAAGCTTATCATTCAAACACTGAAAGAGGATGTTTTACCTAAATCTATCAATACCAGGTGATGGAGGGTGGCTACTGGTGTGCCTATAGCTCAAGAAGAGAGTATGGGGTTGGAGGACAAGAGAGGGAGGAAGAGGTCAGGAGGATAGGAAGATGATTGTGATGAGTGAGGTAGATGTATTTACCCTCCCCGTACTGCCTTTAATAAACATTGTAAGTTTTGCTTTTTGAAAAGAACCGAGCTTTTTTAACTTCATTTTCCAGGAGATAATGCTTCTATGAACTTGACTGAATCAGAAAAGAAACATGAAAGAGAGTCAAAGTGAGCATGTTATGGACTGAAACATCCCACCTCAGGGTAGTTCTGTATTCATGTCTACTGGCCAACAACATGCAAAGAGAAACAGAAGATAAAATCAAAATTTCGTTCACCTCCAGGGCAGGCCCTATATTTTCCTTCCCATAGGTGGATTTCCCTGGTGGCTCAGATGGTAAAGAATCCGCCTGCAGTGTGAGAGACCTGTGTTCTATCCCTGGGTTGGGAAGATCCCCTGGAGGAGGGCATTGCAACCCACTCCAGTGTTCTTGCCTGGAGAATCCCCATGGATGGAGGAGCCTGGGGGGCTATTGTCCATAGGGTCACAAAGAGTCAGACACAACTGAGCGACTAAGCACAGCAAGATTTACAATATCTGTTCTAGCCTGAGAGAAGTTTGAAACTTATAAAACATGGGTTCTCTTTAGAAGTAGAAGAGGGATTTTCAAAGAGCAGAGATTCCGTGTCAGAGATCCTCGCCAAGATCTGAGTCAGCTCTGTGAATCCAGAGTCCACAGCTGTGTACCACAGGACCAGAGCTATGTTTTCATATGCCAGAATAACCTTCTTCCCAGTCTTGATGAGATTTTCCCTCTCTATCAAGAAGACTCCAGTTGAATTCCCATTTGCTGGTAGGGAAGGAAAAGGTGATGATGTTCCTGTGGAGGCTAAGGTGATGCTGTGGAGAGGTCAGGAAAACAGGTGGGAACAGGCGAGAAGGCTGGACTAAGGAGACACTAATCTGTGTCCCTAAGTGCTAATGGGAATTCAAAAGATGGACTCAACACCAATCTACCCTCTACATTGTCAGATCCTCTTTGTCTTCTTTAAACTGAGGTACAGTGGTACAGCTAAATGTCAGAGGAAAGCATACACCTTACATATACAGCTTGATGATTTGTTACAAATGTGTGTTCCCATCTCCCAGATTAAGGACCTGGAGTTGCCAAAATAGAGCAGCTCTGACCCGAGCATTTCATGAACAAGAGCTTCATATTTAAGGCTAGACTAGCCTTTCCTGGCCTAGCCCCCAAGTCTTCCCCATGGAGTAACAATCATATTAAATTAATTATGATTTTTTAAAATCACGTTAATTTTGTAACACAAAGCTACACAAAACAACTGAAAGCTTTCACTTTTGCTGTTGCTGCTGCTAAGTCACATCAGTTATATCCGACTCTGCACAACCCCATAGACGGCAGCCCACAAGGCTCCTCCATCCCTGGGATTCTCCAGGCAAGAACACTGGAGTGGGTTGCCATTAAACCAGCCATATGACAACTTAAAAACTAGCTCTTCAGCATCCCAACTTCTTTTAAGCCTGGAAAGCAGTGAAGGGCTTTCCATATGAGGATAAAACCATGAATTATGAGCTTGCAGAAGTTAGAGGTAGAATTTATTAGGCTCTTCACCTTCAGAAGGCCTGCAAATGTCTCCCTTGAACCATTTACCACTCTTTCTTATTTCTTTGGTAGCCCTTGACTTTTGAGTTTCCATTTTTAATCCCCAGGTTTTCTGCCAACCTGAAAACAAAATGTGCCCAGGATCTGAATCACAAAATAAATGTGAAGAGAAATAGCCGAGAAATGCTGTATTGGCCAGAAGATTATGTGGAAGAACTTTGTACCACAAACTTGTACAAGGGAGACTCTAGTCCCAGAGGCCCTGTGGTTCTCCTGGATGTCCTAAGAATTTGTACCAGTTCTGAGCAGCAGTCTTCATTCTGACTCTGGCACAAAAGTTTCCTATATCACACAAAACTGAACATACATTGAGAAACAGGATATGAATTTAGAAATCTCTCCCACAGCTTTACTATTAAATGGAAAGTAGAACAGAGCTGAGGCAGAATGGTACATATTCTTTTATTAAAAAATGGCAAGTCCTAAGAGGGAGGCAAATCTCCGGATAGAAGCTTCAATAAATCATACAATTAAACAGCAAGCACTTACTCAATGCCTTTTGTTCATAAGTACATTTACTTAGCAGATATTTCTAAATATTTATTGAGCATCTGTATTAGGCAGGATCCTTGAGAGAAACAGAACCAATAGGATATATTTATTTGTGTGGAGTGAGAGAGAGAGATTTATTTAAAGAACTGACTCATGTAATTGTGGGGGTGGACAATCTGAAAACTATAGGCCAACTGTGTATGTGTGTATGCTCAATTGTGTCTGACTCTTTGTGACCCCCGTGGACTGCAGCCTGCCAGACTCCTCTGTCCATGGAAATTATCAGGCAAGAATACTGGAGTGGGTTGCCATTTCCTCCTCCAGGGGATCTTCCTGACCCAGGGACTGAACCTGCGTCTCCTGCATTTGCAGGCAGATTCTTGACCACTGAGCCACCTGGGAGGCCCATAAGGCAAACTAGCAGACAAGTAAGAGTTGGTGCTGAAGTCTTGAGTTTAAAGTCCAGAGGGCAAGTTAATAGGCTTGAAATTCTGACAGGGTTTCTATCTTTCAAGCTTGAGGAAGAATTCTTTCTTCTTTGGGAAGCCTCATCCTGTTCTTAAGGTTTCTGATTGATAAGGCCTATCCACAGTATAGACGGTAATATGGTTTGCTTAGGGTTTGCTGGTTATAGATGCTAATCGCATCTTAAAAATACCCTTACAGCAACACCTAGCCTGGTGTTTGACCAAAGAGCTTGTCACTATAGCCATGTGAAGATGATACATAAAATTAAGTATCACCATACCTAATGGTTTAAACACTGTACTAGGAACTATGAATAACAGTCATGGAAAACAAGATACAAAGATTGATAGGAAATTACTCTTCCTCAAGGAGCTTATAACCTACCAAAGCAGGGAGACATAAATGCTTTCCCTTCTTTTTCCAGAAATACGGCCAACTAGATCATCTGAAAAGTCCATCTGATAAAATATTTTTAAATTATGATTTAAATAGTAATTTTAAATGATTTGCTGAACTAAAGGAAAATAATGAATCTGCAAAGGCCAAAAATTCACTGAAAGCAGGAACTCTAGAGGGGTATCCATCAAATTTTGGTGACTTTGGGCTTTTATTGTGATGATGGCTTAGGATGTGAGATGGGATGAAAGGCTCAGGACCCAATCAAGGTGAGGAATCAAACAGGAGACCTTCTCATAAGGCTAGGATCTCAGTGAACCACACGTCTGAGTTACAGTAGCCTAGAAATAAGCTCACACTATAGAAGGAGCTGTCAAGAAAACTTGGTACTGGGTAGAGTTAGTCTTCATATTGGTTTATGACATGAATTCATACTATCTCTGTGGGCTAAAAATCTTAAGTGAAGAATTATTAAAAGTAGTTCCAAGTTATTTCCCCTCGGCAACTAACAACAGGAAATACAGATCTTATTGTATATCAATATACTCTTACTCATGTAGGAAATAAAATCTACTTGCATGTCTGAT
Source organism: Nanger dama (assembly GCA_917880005.1). Classification (NCBI taxonomy): domain Eukaryota; kingdom Metazoa; phylum Chordata; class Mammalia; order Artiodactyla; family Bovidae; genus Nanger; species Nanger dama. The sequence continues at coordinate 30,366,018 of CAKJTW010000003.1, forward strand.
AATGTCAAATATTTTTGACTTAAAAATTTTTATTGAATATAGTTGATTTATAATGTTGTATTAATTTCTGCCATATAGCAAATTGATTCCATTATATATATATACACACACATATATATATATTCCATTATATATATATATATATACACACATATATATATATTCCATTATATATATATATATATATACACACACATATATAAATTCTTTTGCATGTTCTTTTCCATTCTGGTTTATCACAGGATAGTGAATATAGTTCCCTGTGCGATACAGTAAGTCTTTGTTGTTCATCCATTCTACATATACCAGTTTGCGTCTGCTAATCCCAAACTCTCAATCCTTCCCTCCTCCCTCCCCTCACCCTTCGCAACCACAAGTCTGTCTCTATGTCTGAGTCTGTTTCTGTTGTGTAGATATGTTCATTTGTGTGGTATTTTCGATTCCGCATATAAGTGATAGCATATGGTATTTGTCTCTCTCTCCTTCTGAATTACTTTGCTTCGTATGATAAATCTCTGGGTCTAACCATGTTGTACAAATGGCATTATTCTGTTCTTTTTGTGGCTGAGTAGTATTTCACTGTATAAATGTATCTCATCTTCTTTATTCATTTATCTGTCAATAGACATTTAGGTTGCTTCCAATATCTTGGCTATTGTAGTGTTGCTATGAACCTAAGGGTGAATGTATATTTTCAAATTGTAGTTCTGTCCAGGTATGTGCCCAGGAGTGGGATCGCTGAATCATATGGCAACCCTAGTTTTTTAAGGAATCTTCATGTTGTTTTCCATAATGGCTACACTAGTTCACATTCCCACCAATAGTATAAGAGGGTTCGTTTTCTCCAACATTTATTATTTGTAGCCTTTTTAATGGTGACCATTCTGACTGGTGTGAGGTGGTACCTCACTGAGGCTTTGATTTGCATTTCTCTAATAACTAGTGATTATGAGCGTCTTTTCATATGCCCATTGGCCATCTGAATGTCAGGAAGCACAAATCTTTTCTGAAGTTGCCAATTGCAACTCAGGTTTCAAAGAACTCCCATGGACAAGCACCAGGAACATGAACTCACAGTCACAAAGCATAAACATACAAGGCATTGTAAATGACAGTCAGCAAAATTAGAGTTATGAACTGAAATTATCAGATACAGAATGCAAACACAGGTTTACTATGCTTTACGGAATAATAGACCTGAAAATATAAGCACAGAACAGGTAATTGTATAGCAAATGAAAGAGATAAAAAGAGGACTTATAAACTGAAAAAGAAATTACCCAGAAGTTAGTCAAAGGAAGCAAAAGGATGGGTAATATGAAACAGTGGCTAAGAATTACGGGCAGATTGAGAAAGTCTACCATAAGTCTAGTAAGTGTTTCAATTATTTCTAGAATTACTGAAAAATCACAAACTGGATATTCAGGAAGTCAATGACTCCCAAGTAAGACAACTAGAAAAATATATCTAGACATATCACAATGAAGCCAAGGAACAGCAAAGACACAAAGAAAGTCACGAAAATATCTGGAGAGAAAAGATAGAACAAATATAAAGGAGCAAGTAGTGCTCAGCAGTAGAATGAAAGGCAAAAGACAGTGGAGCAATATTTACAACATGCAAAAGAAAATAAGTCGAGTAAAATTTTTACACACTGAAAAACTATCAAAAACAAGTATAAAAAAGACACAGATAAAAAGAAAGCTTAATGCAAAAAAATTCTCATTCAAGGAGAAATAAAAGGATATAAATTTAATCCAAGAGAGAAAATAAAGTTAACAGAAGAGACAAGGCAAATAGAAGGTACAAAATATGATGACAGAAATAAATGTAAATACATTGGTAACCAAAATAAATGTAAAAAGAAAATCTAGATATATACTGTTACAGAGATTCTTAAGAACACTGAAAGGTTTTAAGTACATCGGGTATAAAACCACCTTTCAGGCATGTAAGCCAAAAAATAAAAAGTTGATATGTCCATTCTTCTATCACGTCAAATAGATCTTTAAGAAGAAAAGCTGCTATGCTAGTGGTAAATAAGGTCACTAGAAAATGATAAAGGTTTGATACATTAAAAATATATCATAATTCTAAACTGATATGCATTTACTATATGAAGTAAATGTATTAAGAAAACATAAATGTAAAAGAGGATAGTATGTAAGATTTTAACTAACAAGTGTTTATAGAAGAAGAATAAGCAAAACAGCATGTTAATTCAGAGGAGAAAGAGGATAATGGTTAATAACATTGGGGATGTATGACAGAACCAGATTGTAGAGGGTGCTGAAAGTTAGAAAACTCTTGATTCAGCATGATAGGAAGATGGTAACCAATCATATCCTTAACCAGGAGTGTGACATTAATGGAAACAGTTTCTTATGAAGGAAAACACAAATCTAGCTATTGTGTGCAAGATGAAATGGACAGGTCAACACCAGAGTATAAGCAAAGAGAGGGGTCATAATATCTTATGTCGAGGGGACAAAGACTTGGAAAGGAGGGAAAATCTAAGAGACAGTTCATAGATGAAATCAACAGGAAATGTTGGCACAGTGCCATTTGGTATTTCCTGACTGTAAGAAATACATTCCCCAAAGACAACTATGTGAAAAGAAACCTGGCTCCTGGCTGAGTCCCACAAGGCTCATCTCTGTTAGTCTCAGAAAGGAAGGTCAATGACCCCAGTTTTTGTAGGTCAAGGTCACTCTCTACTTGGTTCCTTTAAAGATGGTTTTAAAATATTGAATAAATGAAACACCATGGGAAGACTGTGGCTCGAGAAGAGTTTGAAGACCATTCTAAGTGTATTCACCCACCTTTTTGAAAATTAATTTTATTGGAGAATAGTTGTTTTACAATGTTGTTAGTTTCTGCTGTACAGCAAAGTGAATCAGCCATGCTATGCATATATCCCCTTTTGGGTTTCTTTCCCATTTAGGTCCATACAGCATTGAGAAGTGTTTCCTGTGCTATACAGTAGGTTATCATTAGTTATCTATTTTGTACATAGTAGTTGTATATATGTCAATCCCATTCTCCCAATTCATCCCACCGCTCCCCCTACCCCTGGTACCCATATGTCCATTCTCTATGTCTGTGTCTTTATTTCTGTTTTGCAAACAAGTTCATATGCAGAGACATGCATACACCCAGAGACTATCAGACTGAAGTTTAAGCAATCACGAGCAAGTAGGGCATTTCAAGCCAGATCGAGAAATGCAGATTGTTTACGAGATAGATTTCTGCATGTACATCCTTGAAAGTTTTTTCCTGGCTGAAACTATTAGTATTATAACTGTGGTATAGGGAGTAGAACAGTTGGTCTTGGCAGCTTGTGAGCTTATGCATTAGCACAGACTCAAATGGTTTCTGAGAAGACCGCTCTACCCACAGTGCTCCCCAGGCTCAGCTGTAAGCATAGATGCTGATTCACACCTGCATCTTTCTTTTTTTTTTTAATTTTTAGTTTTTATAGAATCACATCAAATCTAATCTCAGAACAAATGTCTACTAAGTCATGTAGGTCTACAGCCAATTAGAAATAGAGAGTAACTACAACTGAGATAGAGAATAAAGAAGAAAATTCAAGTGCACTAGGAGTCAATATTACCAAGCATTCAGTTGCAAGGACAATGGGGTTGCTTGAAGAAGGGCATCTATTATTTTTTAAGTGACACTTTATGAGGTATTCTAAAGTCTATCCATGGCCAAGCAAGGACAGCTGAGAACCAGTAATCTGGCCCACAGCGCATCCATCCCTGACAGGTGGATTTTGCTGAATTCTGTTTTTGATGAGATGCTATCAGCTTCTGTTGAGGATCATTATTTTTAAAACTGTCATGAGATTTATTGCTTTTTTCCCAGGAGTTTTAAGCAAATTACTTATAAAACCATACAGTTATCCTATATCATAATTCTGAAGAAATTTCCATCCCATTCTAGTGCCAAGAGTAGTTGCACTTCTGAAGTTGGTATTTATTTTCTGAACACCAAGCTGCATAATTGTCCAAGCTTCCCTTTCATATTATAGCCAAGTTTGTGGCCCACATAGGGGGAATATGTTGATTAAAGTACACATTTTACCTTCAATCCTGGCATTTTTCTTAGGCTCTCCCCCATTTTCTTTCTTCTTGTCTTAGATCTTTAAGCAGTCTTGTTGCATTTTATACATCCTTAGAGTCTGCCTTAAATCCTAAGTGGAACAAGTTTGGTATAAATAAGTAAATCAACTGAAATGGTTTGAGATAAGGTAGAATTCCCCTGTCGCGCGTCAAGACAATGCACTGTCTGTGGGATTTTGCCTGAAAGTCACACCCTGCCTTAGCCTCCTTCCCTTCCGGTTCTGCTCCTCCCACTCGGGAGCACTTCCCTAAAGAATCACTGGCTGGCACATCTCTATCTCAAGATGAGCCCCTCTCATGGAATCTCCCTCACCCTTTACCATCAAGTGATCACTGAGTCCTACTGAGTCTGCCTCCTAAATCTCTTTGTAACCTGTCTGGTTCTTTCTATCCCCACTGTCCCCACCCAAGGCCAGACCCACTTTCTCATTTCCATTGTAGTACTATAAAAGCCTCCTGGATGCCTGTAATATACAAATCCACTCTCCACATGATAGTCAAGAGAGATTTTCTCAAAAATAAAACTCTGGGGACTTCCCTGACGATCCACTGGCTAAGATTCCATGCTCCCAATGCAAGGGGCCCAGGTTTGATCTCTGGTCAGGGAACTAGATCCCACATGCCGTAACTAAGAGTTTGTGTGCGTGTGTGCGTGTGAGCATGCGTGCGTGCATGCATGTGTGCTTTCAGTTGCTCAGTTGTGTCTGACTCTTTGCAACTCTATAGACTTGATAATTCACCAGGCTCCTCTGTCCATGGGGTTTTCCTGGCAAGAATACTGGAGTGGGTAGCCATTTCCTCCTCCAGGGGATCCTTTCAACCCAAGAATCAAACCTGTGTCTCCTGCATTGCTGGCACTTTACCACTTAAGCACCAGAGAAGCCCTAAGAGTTTGCATGCCACAACTAAAAGAGATCCCATATGCCATAATGAAGTTGCATGCTGCAACTAAGACCTGAAGTAGCCAAATAAAAAATTTATATATATAAAAAGTTATCCTTAAAAATTAAAATAAAATTCTGATCATGTCATTTCTCTGCTTACAACTCTTCAAGGATGTCCCATTGTCCATACGATAAAGTCTAAGCCTTTAACTGGGCTTATAAGATCCTCCAATATCAGGACTCCTCTTTCCTCTAGTCTCTCCTTCCTCCTCATCCCTGCCCAGCCCTCCTCTCCCCTGCTTACTAAACCTCTTTCTCTCCCCAGCCCTGGGCATACACTGTTCACTGCTTCCAAACACACCTCCTCTTCTCCTCCTCACCCAGCTCCCCTCTCAATATCTGTTTGGAGAACCATTTATTTAATGGATATTTCTTGAGGCCCTGCCAGATATCAGGCATGGAAACTGGCCCTGCAGAGTGCAGCAGTCAACCAGACACTCCTGAAGCTCTCAGCACAGAGGCCACGTTCCCACACTCAGTCCACCCACACTCAGCTGGTGACTCACAGGCTTCTTTGACCATCTGAAACAACTACCATGTTCTGTGATACCTCCCTGTCTCATGTGGGTACCTTCAAACTGTCTGTACACTGCAAACCCCCCAAACGGCAGGGTCCATCTTGTTTCCTACAGATTGTCCTTGGCAAAGCATCATAGCTGGCTTTCAGTAGATGCTCAGTCAATAACTGAGAAATGAATTAATTACTCCCCTTTACGCATTAGGAAGATGATAGCTCATGTGGTCAGTCCTTTCTGCTCCAGCCCTATTGGATGTAGACTCAGTTGCCACCAGAAACAACAGAGCAGCCTCACCTGGGCCTCTTCTTAAACCATCACTGCAGACAGTTTGAGTTTAGGAATAATTCAAAGTGCCTTTGCCCAGAAGATACTTTTCACCCACCAATTTTCATAACGCTGTTTATTTGAGAGGAAATTTGAACCAGATGTTTTAGGTTCATTTACATTAAACTCATCACCATATGATACTATAACAGCTTTTAATGGCCATGAAGTCCTTTTTCAGTTGCCTTTTGCCAGTTCTAAGTGAGTGCAGGACCCCAGTTCTCTGCACTTGGGTCTAGATTTAGCATGGATCGGGAGATTGTGACGTCTGGCAACTGTACCTTCTCCTCTCCCTCCTGAGGCATGGATGGGATTTTACAGACTTTGGAATGAAGATTTCCAAATGATTCAGACAAATGTCACAATGTGATGGTCTAATCTACTGAAAGGACAATAAAACAAGATTTCTCCTTGTCTTTGTGATTTCTTCTGACCATTTCAAAATGAAGAAGGAGAAAGAAGAGAGGGGAAGGAGGGAGTTTTTGAAGAGTACACAATTAAACATACTCATGAGTACACACAACATTCTTAACAGCCTAATAATTCATTAATAGCACCAGGAAATTTAAATAAGCTGATCCCTCGCCCCCCCAGGCCCTCTGTGCTTTTCTCCATCCACTCCTCTTCTTCCTGACATAAGGGTAAGTTTTGGCAGAGAAAGATGATTCTTCTTTCCACTGAATTAACTCAGTACTGCAAAACTAACTCAAAGTGATCTGTAAGGATATTTTATGACTCAGAAAATATTCATACCAGGGTTCTCTGGAACAACTGGGAAAGGTTATCTTGGCATAATAAGTTGCTCCCTTCCCTTCTTACTGAGCATATTCTTAATATGTTGTAATTTATCCTTTAAAAGGCTGTTACCACCAATAGACTGGTAAGACCCAAGGCAGGAATTGTTTGTTCTTTTATACTCAGAACTTAGTGTCTGGCACATAGCAATTGCTCATGAAATGTCTGATGAATGAGTGAGTATGTATGAATGAATGAGTGAGTATGTATGAATGAGTGTGTGTCTATATTAACAAGAACTGTTGAATTATTGTGCCACTACATAGATGTAGAGAGACAGACTGATAGATATAAAGAGATATAGACAGAGAATGAAGAGAGAATATGGAAAAGGAAGGGAAATCTCCTATTTCTTGAGAATCCTGTGAGTGGAACAAGAGGACTTTAAATAACTCAAGCAAGTAGCAGCAAAATATAGATTTAAGCATGCCTGTACATTACTCTTTCGGTCTACTTTTTGTTTTCCTTTTTATAGACATTTGGGGAGGCAAATCCCTGAAAACAGACACTTCTCAGCCTCCCAATGATGCCATATTTACAGCTTTTCTGCAGCAGGAAAATCCATGCCTTCAACAATATTGAAAAACATTCCACAAATCCTTCAGTGAGCCAGGATGGTCACGCCCTTGCTTAGATTCAATGTTAATGGCAACTGTTTATAAAGGGGAAAAAAGAGATCATAATTTTTTAAATTGTGTGCGACTGGATTTTCTAAGTCAGCCGGAAAGCTGCATGCCTGCCTGCTAGACCACAACAGTGCTCTGGAGAAGAAGCGGGGAGCCTCTGTCTGAAACGGAGGGAAAGGTGATGTCATCCCCAGCAGTTAAGGACTGAAGGGATTACGAGATTTGAAGTGGGATCTGGTAACATCTCTGGTGCTGTGAATATTGGGGGCTGCGGGCTGTATCTTCACCTGGGCAGAAACGCCTCGCTCTTCCCCTCTGGTTACCAAAGCTGTGTTATAATTACTACCCTCCTGGCTTGCACCATGGCAGGTTATTATTATCATTATTGGTCATTTTTTCCATTCCAAGTTTCAAGGGCTTTTTCCATGGATCTTAATATTTTTCCACTTTTCTTCAAATCTTTTTGACAAGGTTTCAGATCATGAGCAATCGTTAAGTGTAGAGGGATATTAAATGAATGGTACGCTTGGCAACTTGGAAGCTACAATGGAGAAGCAATTAAGGAGGACAGAGTGGGCTGCCATCATCTGGGGATCACTTGAAGGCTCTGAAGGCTGCACAGCTGTGTTTGGCTGACTTGTGTGGGACTGCAAACCAACAAGACTAATATTTAGATTATTTCATCAAAATGGAACAGTTACAGAGTATCTTGTATGCAGCATCCTCTTAGATGTTGTGGCAAATTGTAACACTTCATAGAGCCTTCCCTTCCACCAAGGCACTTTCAAGTCAGTAAAATCTGTGCAAAATGTGTGATGTGTCCACTTAGCCAAGCTGAAATTACCTGCCTCCGAATTTCCTTACCCCTTTGGTTCTGGGATACAGATGGCCACATGAGGAACTTGTGGATGTGACGGTGCTTCCAGGTTTATGCTCTGAAGGTTGGTGTGGGTAGCAGGCACTGCTCACTTTGCCACCGATCTGCTCGCTTCCCTGGCTCAGTGAGGGGCACTTCCTGGGCCCACAGATCCTCCTTCAGTGGCTCCAAGTCCTGGGCCATGTGCTGGTGTCACTCCACGGCAAAGGGACCAGCTTCTCCAGCAGAGCAACCCAGTACCTAGGCTGGAATTGTTGAGGGCAAAGGCAGGTTGTCCTTGTGAAGTCCAGTTGTCCAGATGGGTACCAGTTTGTCCTGGCTCTTGACCACACTCATATTTCCTTCCCAATTACCATTGCCACCCACACAGAGGGACCTCAGGCTCAACACAAGATGCAGAGAAAGCAGCCTGGCACGCATACAGCTGCACAGTCTAAGCCATTTACTGAATGCTTCATTCCACATCACTCCCAGAGTTCTACTCCTCTGATGCACTCCTGCCTGAAACGGACCATACACCTATGACTCTTGGTTTATTTAATGCAGTAAGGTAAAGGTAAAGTTGCTCAGTCGTGTCCAACTCTTTGCGACCCCATGGGCTGTAGCCTACCAGGCTCCTCTATCCATGGGATTTTCCAGGCAAGAGTACTGGAGTGGGTTGCCATTACCTTCTCCAGGGGATCTTCCCGACCCAGGGATCGAACCTGGGTCTCCCACATTGTAGACAGACGCTTAACCATCTGAGCCACCAGGGAAGTAGGGACTCCTATATGTTTATTCCAATGATGCTGACTGACCAAGGTGTTAAGAGACTTGCAACATAACTTTACTCCCCCTGGGCCTCATCTGTAAAATGAGGAGCACGTTCTACCCTTGGCTTTTTTAGCTCTGTCCTGTGCAAGGGCCGAGTCAGAACCCTGGAACTGGAGACAGCCCTCACGCAGGGAAGCAGGGTGCAGGGCATTGGGGTGGGAAGTACCAGCATCACAGGGACTGTCTACATCACACGGGTGATCTCAGAACAAAGCAACAGCAGCATCCCCGGCAATGGCTCCAGCTCACACAGGGCTGCCTTCCTCGCCCCTGCAGGCCCAGAAGTGGTGACTGGGCTTCCCAGGGTTGCTCGGCACTCTTTGTTGGTTTACTTCACCTTGCCCACATTTCTATACATCTCTTCATTAAACTGTCCCTAAAACTTCAACTGCTTCTATCTCCTGCCCCAGAATCCTAACTGACCAGAGTAGGGCAGAGACAGGGGTCTCGCAGAAGGCCTTTGTCTCCCTAGAAGGAAATCCAGGAGCCCCCTTAACATAAGCAAGCCCATCTGTCACTGCTGGCCATGGAAACAGTTATTTCAAGTGCAGTAGGACCTCAGTGCCTACCGTCTACAATTGATTATCTTTCTGAGGATCACTTGTTTCAGCCTCACTGTTGACTCAGTGTTGGTGATGTTGGTCATTGGAGAAGAGATTGTAAAGCTTAGAAAATTCTGGTCTCAAGGAGAACTCAAGTCTCTCTTTATATCTATATTAAGCTTAAATCTGAATTAAAATTTCATCAAAATAATACATAGCACAGAATAAAATACTATAAGAGACTGTATCCGGTTTCAGTCTCTAGAGAAATTTTATTTTAACTTCTGGTTTTAGTTCTTTTGTTGGTAACCTCCATAGTTCTAGAGTGTATACATACACTCCTATTTCTTAATTTATCAAGTCTAAACAATAGCTATCGCTTCTCCAATGTAAAAGACAAAAAATGATCCTATCCCTCCTTTTTCACCTCCTCCTTTTTGCAATATTTAATATTTATACTCTTATTCTTTTATTAGTTATCTTTGAAATTTAAAACTTTATATAAAGTACTACATCCCCATTTCTTATTTCAGCAGTTTAGTTTTGTATCTTTAATGTTTATTATGAAATATGAATATAGAAAATAATATAACACCTATTTATTTCTTAAATATCTTTTATATACACATTTGTACATATCTATAACCAATACATAGTATTGTTTATGTTTAAAAATGTGTACATGGTTTTATTACTTTGGACATTTTATAATTTGCTTTTTCACTCAACTTGATGTTTTCAAATTGTATGCATGTTAACACAGTAAATTATAGTCCTTTCCTTTCAGCAGTTGCCTTGTATTCCTTCTATGAATGTGCTGCAGTATTCAGGCTTTGTTGATGTAAAATAATAGTAATAATAACAACAACAATATTGAGTGTCTACTCTCAGCCACGTTGCTCCAAGTACTCCCCATTGGTTGGCTAATATGATCCTGTAGCAATCCTCAACCGTCTATAAGAAAACCCAGAGAGGAAGTCACACACCGAACATCTCAACAGCTAATTAGTGACCATCTAGCTTGAGTTCCCCCTTTTAACCACTATGTACTATTTCTTCATCTACATTGATTCCTTTGAACTATTCCACAAGTTGCTATGAGCTTCTTCGTACTCATGTGTGAGCAATTCTTTAGAATGATTGGCGTATACAGTAGGGGGCATCTTCAGTTTGCTTAGCTCTGTTGTCAAATTAGGGGTTCCCTGGTGGCTCAGCAATGCAGGATGATGTAGATTTCATTCCTGGGTCGGGAAGATCCCCTAAAGAAGGAATTGGCAACCCACTCCTATATTCTTGATGGGAAATTCCATGGATGGAGGAGCCTGGCAGGCTAAAGTCCATGGGGTCACAAAGAGTTGGACATGACTTAGCAACTAAATAACAATAACAGCATGGCCAAATTGTTCTCCCAAAAACTCTTCCAATTTACATTCCCACAAACTTCCATTCACTTCGAGCAGTGTTTTTTCACTCCCTATTTTACAAAAGTGAGGCAATGTTGCTCTGTCTTCTTTCTTCCTTTTCTTCTACATCCTCCCTTCTGTTGGTTGCAGTTTATGGCTGATATTGACACATATAGTCTGTATAATGTATAACTTTTCCTGCTTTGCCAATAGGCTGACTCTAAAAGTTAGACACCAGTGAAAAATATTTGCATGTTTATAACAAAGTATTCTTCCACACCTAGGCAAGCAGTGAGGTGGAATTGCAGTTCCTTCCCTTTTGGTCCTATTTAACCGAGGACAACCTCAAGTAGAATATTTGTAGCATCAATGACTAATGGAGTCTCTTTTCCTGCATTTATCATTTGCTTTAAATCACATCACATTTGGTTAAGTTCTTATATAGCTTCCCCTGGCCCTTGAGATTTCTTACTTTTTAAAATTTTCATAGTGTTTTTCATTATCATATTCTCAAAAATGTCCCAAACTCTCCATCATAACATCTTTTCTACTGAGTGAATTGGCCTCCCCGTCCTAAGTCCTTCTGTTTTGAAAGTCTTCTCTCCTCCTGTACCAATCTGGACTTGGCCACATCTGGGCCTGCTATTCTGCTGTCATCCCAGAAATTTTTGTCTGTCCCTGTTCTTTTGGGTCAGAGTTGCTAATTTATGGATGGCAACTTGGCTTACTTCTTTATTTTGCTGGAGTACATCCTGAAGTAACTTTCCACAAAAGAGGGCATGGAAGATAGAGCTGTCTAAGTCCTCACAGTTCTGAGATTTTTTTTTTTTTTTTTACCCTCACAATAACTGGACTTGATATAAAACTCTGACCAACTGTTAAACCATGGGAACTCCCTCATGTCCAAATGAGATTTTTATTTATATGGGACATCTTAGCTTTCCCCTAGGTTTCCAATTCAAACTTTTTTAGAGCAGAACCAGCAGATTTTCTGCCCTGGATGAGTGTCAGCTGCGGTGCTTCACTCTAAGGTGGGAGGCCAGGAATGACAGGGATGTGCAACAGGGCAGTTGTCTAGTTTTCCCCTCCCGGTGATCACCATGAGCCTTAGCCATACCTGCTGATTCGAGGCACAGATCCTCTTGGTGACTTTTTCAGACAGACTGGCTCCCATCACCTTTGTAGCCTTCCAGGGAGAATATGTGAGGTCACAATTTTCTCTACCTGTGTGTGTTGCTCAACAGCCTTCTCCCATTCATTCTCCATCTTGTGGAAATCTATTGACTGTTTTCCATCAATCGTGTGCTTCCTGTTTTTTCCCTTTTATGGTTTTATACTTTTGTTTCCCCATTTATTACCATGTGATGAGAAAATTTTTAAGGTTTCTGTATCTTAGTTTTCTCATACATAAAATGCAAAAATCTAGAAACTAAGTTATGAGAATTAAAAGACTTAATACATTCAAGGCATTAGAACAGTATTCAGCACATGCTTAGCTCTATAATACAATTATTCAATGGCACCCCACTCCAGGACTCTTGCCTGGAAAATCCCATGGACGGAGGAGCCGGGTGGGCTGCAGTCCATGGGGTCGCTAAGAGTCAGACACGACTGAGCGACTTCACTTTCACGCATTGGAGACGGAAATGGCAACCCACTCCAGTGTTCTTGCCTGGAGAATCCCAGGGACAGGGGAGCCAGGTGGGCTGCCGTCTATGGGGTCGCACAGAGTCGGACACGACTGAAGTGACTTAGCAGCAGCAGCAGCAGTACTATCTTCACCATTATTATTATTATTTGGTGGGGTCTTGACAAGATGGGAGATAGGACCCCAAGATTATTATTGGCTGAAGTACTTACTAAGAGCTCTGGTCTGAAATGGAGAGAACCCATGGAAGAGACCACCTGAGGTTCACAGGCACAGTTTACTCATTTTTAGCTTGGAATCCCTGAAGGAGTGCTTCTTACATTTTACGGTGCATCATAATCACCTGGGAATGTATTAAAATGCAGATTCTGATCTAGTAGGTCAAAAGTGAGCTCCATATCCTACATTTCCAACAAGCTCCCAAGTGATGCTAATATTATTTGCAGTGTGCATGTGTTAGTGTGTGCACTAGATGTCAATATGAAATATGTTTTTACTCTAAATCACAGTAAAAATATTTTAAAAACATTACCTAGAGAAATACCTTCCAGCCTCATTCTCAGCTGTCTCCACAAGAGACTGCCCTCCATGCCAACACTGGAAATGAGGTTTGATTTTTTTTTTCAGGAAGCAGAAGGGCTCTACACTGTTCCTAATCACCTAGCAAGGAACAAACCCCAAGCCCTATTATTTGAGGCCCCTCCCCACAGTGCCTGAGATGCTACCTGGCATTGTCTACATCTCCTGCTGGTTTTCCCAGCAATTCTGGGCTTCTGACTTGGGGCCTCTTTCAGACCACCAGAGACCTGGCATCCCCAGTCCTTCCCTGGGATATCTGGTTTCATTCTTCTGCTACTGGTTTAGGGTTTCTCTTCCTTGGAAGACAGGGACAGCTGGGAATGCGGATTTCATCCTGTCTGGGTTTTCCCCTGACAGGTGGTGGTAGTGGCAGGATGTGAGGTGCTTGAAGACCACTCATGAAGCTATTATCACAGAGAGCAGGGTGAGTAATGAAAAGAACAGGTGCAGTAGACTGGGTTTCATTTCTTGAGCAAGTAGGAACAGTCAACAGGGCAAGTACAGGAATCAGGACTACCACAGATTTTTTAAAAGTCAGTTACAGGGAGGGACTGTAAAGGAAATATGGAAGTGAAAGTAAATTTGCTCAATCATGTCCAACTCTTAGCGACCCCGTGGACTGTAGCCTACCAGGCTCCTCTGTCCATGGAATTTTCCAGGCAAGAGCACAGGAGCGGGTTGCCATATCCTTCTCCAGGGGATCTTCCCAAGCCAAGGATCGAACCCAGATCTCCCGCATTGCAGGCAGACGCTTTAGCATCTGAGCCACCAGGGAAGCCCAAAGGATATATACTCCAATCAAAAAAATAAATAAAGATGGGAGAGGAGTTTGGGGGAGAACAGATCCATGTATATGAATGTATGAGTCCCTCTCTGTTCACCTGAAACTATCACAACATTGTTAATTGGCTATACCCCAATATAAAATAAAAAGTTAAAAAAAATCAATTATAGGGAGGGATGAAGCACATGGGAGCACATGGGATTTTTAAGACAGTGGAACTATTCTGTTTGATACCCTAGTGGTGGGTATATGTTATAATACCTTTGTCAAAACCCACAGAATGTGCAACATAAAGTGAAGCCAAAGGAAACCGTGCACTTTAGCTAATAATAATGTATTAATGGGCTTCCTTGTAGGTCAGTTGGTAAAGAATCTGCCTGTAATGCTGGAGACCTGGGTTCAGTCCCTGGGTTGGGATGATCCCCTGGAGAAGGGAAAGGCTATCCACTCCAGTATTCTTGCCTGGAAAATTCCATGGACTATATAGTCCATGGGGTCTCAAAGAGTCAGACATGACTGAGCGACTTTCACTTCACTTCTTCAATGTATTAATATTGCTTCATTAATTGTAACAAATGTACCACAAGATGTTAGTAATGCAAAATGCTAGTAATAGGAGAAATTGGGGAGGGAGGTGGGGGTAGATATGAGAACTCCCTGTACTTTCCACTCAATTTTTCTGTAAACCTAAAACAATTCTAAAATATAAACTCTATTAATTCAGAAAAAAACTTAAGTAGAGATAGAAATGAACTTTGCAGGCTACAGCAATAATCAAAATGTAAAAAAATATGAAAGCACTGAAACATCAATAGTACCAAAATAAAATCAACAAGCCATGACAATACATGAATACATTTGCCACCTTGCCCATCCCCTCCTCAGAGGTGCCCACTGCCATTCGGTGGTCTGTATTCTTGCAGACCTTTTGTATGCAGTTTTGTATACACATTAGGAAGATAATGGGGCTCCCCTGGGGGCTAAGAAGTAAAGAATCCACCTGCCAAAGCAAGAGACGTGGGTTCAGTCCCTGGGGTGGGAAGGTTACTTTGCTTTTCTCTGGAGAAAGGAAATGGCAACCCACTCCAGTATTCTTGCCGGGAAATCCCATGGACAGAGAAGCCTGGTGGGCTATAGTCCAGGGGGTTGCTAAAGATTCAGCCATAACTTAGCAACTAAACACAAGGGAGATAATACTTTTGAAATACCTCCCAATATTCTGCACTCTTTTCAGTAAGATATTTTCCCTTCCTGTACCCCATCTACTACTAAGGTCCAGCCATGAGGCTTATTGTACCCTGGAATCAGCATTAGACAGAGATCAGAAGAGGAGGTAGAATGTACTACGCCTTCTCACGCAGAAGTAAATGTGAAAGAAAAGAGGCTAAGAAATTCAGACAGGAGGGTCCTTGTTTTCTCCCATCTCTAGGCTGTATGTTGGATAGGTGGGGATTTAAAGACATTCAGATTTATGTAAAGGAAACCCAGAGCATTGGGGCAACAGTGTTTACCCAGCACACCCTACACGGACTGTAATTCCAGCCTTTGGAATTTCACTCAGAGCCACTCTGTACGTCCACAATGAGCATTTTTCTGGGATGGAAACCTAGCTGTTGACTTACTGAAGTAAATATTATGGGTATGGTTCTTATTATAAAACATAATGTGTACACATGGAAATAATCATTTAAATGGAAAAGTATAAAATAAAAGTAAAAATCTCACTCCATGATTTCCACTCCAGGCCTACTTTTCACAGGTAACTTTTTCATCTGTTTATAGCTTTTTGTTTTCTGGTAGCCATCCACATAACTGGAATAACATGTTTATACTGTTTCTTGGTTTATCAGTTTTAAGAAGAATCTATTGAGTGCTACTTTTAAAGTAAAAAATTTGGCTTAGTTATTTTCAACATTCTTCCATTTTTTAGCTTATTTTTATTTTTAGCCCTATTAGCACTTTTATATAACTTTAAAAATTCTGCTCTTTTGATACAGTAACATTAAATAATATCTCTTTTACTGGGAAATATAAGGCAATACATACTCTTTTCCCTTCTCTTTCTCCCTCTTTGCCCTAACTTACTTCCATACTGTTCCAAGATCAATAATGTTGGCATTCTCTTTTGTAATTATAATCAAATTTTACATACTTTATCTATAGATAATTTTTATAATGATTATGTAAATACCATTTATTCCTGATTGGGATAATATGTTATTGTTGTTCAGTCAGTAAGTCATGTCTGACTCTTTGCAACCCCATGAACTGCAGTACTCCAGGCTTCTCTGTCCACCACTATCTCCCTGAGTTTGCTCTAATTCATGTCCATTGAGTCAGTGATGCCATCCAACCATTCCATCCTCTGTTGTCCCCTTCTTCTCTTGCCCTCAATTTTTCCCAGCATCAGAGTCTTTTCCACAGAATCAGCTTCCCATCAGGTGGCCAAAGTATTGGAGTTGCAGCTTTAGCGTCAGTCCTTCCAATGAATATTCAGGGTTGATTTCCTTTGGGATGGACTGGTTGGATCTCCTTGCAGTCCAAGGGACTCTCAAGAGTCTTCTCCAACACAAAATTTCAAAAGTGTCAATTCTTCAGCTCTCAGCTTTCTTTATGGTCCGACTCTCACATCCATACATGACTACTGGAAAAACCATGGCCTTGACAATATGGACCTTTGTTGGCAAAGTGATGTCTATGCTCCTTAAAACACTGTCTAGGTTTGACATAGTCATTCTTCCAAGGAGCAAGATCTTTTAATTTCATGGGTGTAGTCACTGTCTGCATTGAATTTGGAGCCCCCAAAAATGAAATCTGACACTGTTTCCACATTTTCCCCATGTATTTGCCATAAAGTGATGGGACTAGATGCCATGATCTTTGTTTTTTGAATGTTGAGTTTTAAGCCAACTTTTTCACTCTCCTCTTTCACTTTCATCAAGAGGCTCTTTAGTTCCTCTTTACTTTCTGCCATAAGGTGGGCAACCCACTCCAGTGCTCTTGCCTGGAGAATCCCAGGGACGGGAGAGCCTGGTGGGCTGTCGTCTTTGGAGTTGCACAGAGTCGGACACGACTGAAGCTACTTAGCAGCAGCAGCATCTGCATATCTGAGGTTATTGATATTTCTCCCAGCAATCTTGATTCCAGCTTGTGCTTCTTCCAGCCCAGCATTTCACAAGATGTCCTCTGCATAGAAGTTAAATAAGCAGGGTGACAGTATATAGCCTTGACGTTCTCCTTTCCTGATTTGGAACCAGTCTGGTGTTTCATGTCCACTTCTAACTGTTGCTTCTTGACCTGCATACAGATTTCTCAGGAGGCAGGTAAAGTAGTCTGGTATTCCCATCTCTTGAAGAATTTTCCACAGTTTGTTGTGATCCACACAGTCCAAGGCTTTGAGATAGTCAATAAAGTAGAAATAGATGTTTTTCTGGAACTCTCTTTTTCGATGATCCAATGGATGTTTGAAATTTGATATCTGGTTCCTCTGCCTTTTCTAAATCCAGCTTGAACATCTGGAAGTTCATGGTTCACATACTGTTGAAGCCTGGCTTGGAGGATTTTGAGCATTACTGTGCTAGCATGTGAGATGAGTGCAATTGTGCAGTAGTTTGAGCATTCTTTCACATTGCCTTTCTTTGGGACTGGAATGAAAACTGACCTTTCCATTCCTGTGGCCACTGCTGAGTTTTCCAAATTTGCTGGCATATTGAGTGCAGCACTTTCACAGCATCATCTTTCAGGATTTGAAATAGCTCAACTGGAATTCCATCAGCTCCACTAGCTTTGTTTATAGTATGCTTCCTAAGGCCCACTTGACTTCACACTCCAGGATATCTGGCTCTAGGTGAGTGACCACACCATTGTGGTTAACTGGGTCATTAAGAGCTTTCTTGTATAGTTCTTCTGTGTATTCTTGCCACATCAGGATAATATATCCTAGCCCAAAATATTATATATCATAGAGGCAAAGCATATAACTTAAAA
This sequence comes from Nanger dama, assembly GCA_917880005.1. NCBI lineage: Eukaryota > Metazoa > Chordata > Mammalia > Artiodactyla > Bovidae > Nanger > Nanger dama. The sequence goes on from CAKJTW010000003.1 coordinate 30,383,985, forward strand.
TAACTCTGCCACTTAAGAACTATGTGACTTGATATGGTTATTTAACTTCTCTGTGCCTCAATTATTCATCTGAAAAACTTGGGATAATAATACCTAGCATATAGAGTTGTTTGAAAATTAAATGAAATTATCTAAAGCATTTAGCAAGTGCCTGTCACCTAGTAAGAATTTAAATAAAAATTTATTAGTTTGATAGTGCAAATGAACCCATTTGAGAGATGTGTATCTCTTATGTTACTAAACCTGTGTCATGCTAAGGAGACTACTCCTAATACCAAAGTTGAATGGATTCTCTCTCAATAGTCCCTCAGTTCAAAATCATGTCATAGTTGAATTTGTTTCATTTTTAGACCATGATTTTTAAAATCTCTTGACATTTCTAATTGCTTTTTTACTTTATCAAGGAAAGAAACTTATAATAGCCTATATCATACTGTGTGTTGAATCACCAGTTTTAAGAAGAGACTGTACAATTCCTGACAAATGTGGAGAGAGCGAGAACCCTCGTTTCTGAGTTTGCAGTTCTGGTCCCCATGTGACCTGGCTTTTTTCCATTCCTCAGATAGCTAAAAGAGTCCCTGTCGTAGCCTTATAATGGCCCCCCTTACACACACACACACACACACACATACACACACTTATTAAATGTTAACACATGATGGTTTCTGGACTTCCCAGGTAGTGCTAGTGGTAAAGAACCCGCCTGCCAATACAGGAGACATAAGAGATGCGGGTTCTATCCCAGGGTCAGGAAGATCCCCTGGAGGAGAAAATGGCTATTCACTCCAATAATTTTGCCTAGAAAATTTCATGGACAGAGGGGCCTGGTGGGCTACAATTCATAGGGTTGCAAAGAGTTGGACACAACTGAAGCGACTTAGCATGCACACACATGGTTCCTTTCCTTGAAACCCAATGATATTGTGTATGGGTTAGTCACTCAGTCATGTCTGACTCTTTGCAACCCCATGGACTGTAGCCCACCAGGTTCCTCTGTCCACGGGGATTCTCCCAGGCCAGAATACTGGAGTGGGTTGCCATGCCCTCCTCCAGGGGATCTTCCCAACCCAGCGATCGAACCCAAGTGTCCCGCATTGCAGACGGATTTTTTACTATCTGAGCCACCAGGATTGCAATGAATACATCTAGGTGTTCTTTCAACACTAACATTTTTGTATATAGTTTTAAGCTCTGCTGGTGGTCTGCTTATCCAGTCTTTCCACTCAGGGTAAAGTTATCCTGTGTTATCTTTCTGTCTACACTCTACGTCCCCTCTCCTCAATACATTTAAAGGGATACTATATAAAATGAAACTTTTAATACATCAGATCCATAGTCACTGTACAGGAAACAAGAAGGAGCATTTTTGCCTCTTAATAAGAAAATAACTGGTCATTCTGAATAGCTTAGCAAGTATAAAATCAAAATTAGGAGTGTGGGAGTCCATTCAAACTTCTTGAAATGTCCTAGGAATGAATATCCTTGGGGTGTAGCTTGAAATTTTGCTTAATTCCAGACTTCCCTGAAGACCAAAGAGGAGTCCATCATAACAGGCCTAAGTTCTCTATAGGGAACTAGTGCCTGATGTTTGATGACGCTTTCCAACAATGTGAATGGTGTCAGTTCCCCTACACTGACTGCAGTGTTTTAATAAATCAAATTATCAAAGCTTCATAGATGTTAAAAACATGAAATGAAAACAAGTGAAGCAAGCATAGTTTGCTACTCTAACATCAAAGAAACCCAAACCATAAATCCATAACATTCACTTTCAAAAGCAGATGATGAAAAATATGGAATGAGTTTCTTAGATTTAATTTTAAAACAGCAAAAGTATGTGAAAGCAGAAGAGAAATGCTGAAAAGCAGAAACCAGAGCAGAGGGCACTTCATTTTAGAATTTTTAGCTTCTCCAGGGAGCAAAAGAGCTTAGTTCCTTGATGGCTCGACAGCCATAGGCAAAGTTTGCAAGCTCTTTTTCTGTATTGAGTCCAATCATTCAGCTCAAGTCAGTAAATCAGATACCCAGGGGATACATAACACATTATTAAATTTATGCAAGAACTCTGAGTTCATCAAGAAAAATAAAGAAAGGTGCTAAATGTCAAGAGTGATTTTGCTGGTAAGCAAGCCAGCCAATATTAAACTGATTTTTAAGTCACATAGTCTCCTTTTCTGCAAAGTCTCATCATAGTAATAGACACTTGTCAGTCTTTTTCTTAATTAAACACATTTCATTTTCCTTCTGCTATCATCCCAGTTTCCTTTCAAAGTTGTTTTTCCCTTTGTGTATAATCTTAGTGGTCACAGTACCTACTCGACTCCCAGCCTTGCAACCTGACAACAGCAGGTGACTTCAACCCAGTCTGTCCACAAAATGAGCAAAGTCTGATGTGACACAGAGTCAACTAATGGTATACTCCCCCAATCCTGAGTATGAGACTAGAGATCTCTTCAGGAAGATACCAAGAGAACATTTCATGCAAAGATAGGCACAATAAAGGACAGAAATGGCATGGACCTAACAGAAGCAGAAGATATTAAGAAGAGGTGGCAAGAATACACAGAAGAACTATACAAAAAGATCTTCATGACCCAGATAACTATGATGGTATGATCACTTACCTAAAGCCAGACATCCTAGAATGAAAAGTCAAGTGGACCTTAGGAAGCATCACTATAACCAAAACTAGTGGAGGTGATGAAATTCCAGTTGAGCTATTTCAAATCCTGGAAGATGATGCTGTGTAAGTGCTGCACTCAATATGCCAGCAAATTTGGAAAACTCAGCAGTGGACACAGGAATGGAAAGGTCAGTTTTCATTACAATCCCAAAGAAAGGCAATGCCAAAGAATGTTCAAACTACCACATAACTGCACTCATCTCACACGCAGGCAAAGTAATCCTCAAAATCCTCCAAGCTAGGCTTCATCAGTACATGAACCATGAACTTGTAGATGTTCAAGCTGGATTTAGAAAAGGCAGAGGAACAGAGATCAAATTGCAAACATCTGTTGGATCATTGAAAAAGCAAAAGAGTTCCAGAAAAACATCTGCTTTACTAACTATGCCAAACCCTTTGACAGTGGATCATAACAAACTGTGGAAAATTCTTCAAGAGATGGGGAATACCAGACTACTTTACCTGCCTCCTGAGAAATCTGTATGCAGGTCAAGAAGCAACAGTTAGAAGTGGACATGGAACAACAGACTGGTTCCAAATCAGGAAAGGAGTACATCAAGGCTGTACACTGTCACCCTGCTTATTTAACTTCTATGCAGAGGACATCATGTGAAATGTTGGGCTGGAAGAAGCACAAGCTGGAATCAAGATTTCTGGGAGAAATATCAATAACCTCAGATATACAGATGATACCATCCATATGGCAGAAAGTGAAGAACTAAAGAGCCTCTTGATGAAAGTGAAAGAGGAGAGTGAAAAAGTTGGCTTAAAACTCAACATTTAGAAAACTAAGATCGTGGCTTCTGGTCCCGTCACTTCATGGCAAATAGATGGGGGAACAATGGAAATGGTGAGAGATTTTATTCTGGGGGGCTCCAATATTACTGCAAATGGTGACAGCAGCCATGAAATTAAAAGCCACTTGCTCCTTGGAAGAATAGCTATGACCAACCTAGACAGCATATTAAAGAGCAGAGACATTACTTTGCCAACAAATGTCCATCTAGTCAAAGATTTTTCCAGTAGTCATGTATAGATGTGAGAGTTGGACTATAAAGAAAACTGAGCACCAAAGAATTGATGCTGTTGAACTATGGTATTGGAGAAGACTCTTGAGAGTCCCTTGGACTGCAAGGAGATCCAACCAGTCTATCCTAAAGGAAATCAGTCCTGAATATTCATTGGAAGGACTGATGCTGAAGCTGAAACTCCAATACTTTGGCCACCTGATGCGCAGAATGGACTCCTTGGAAAAGACCCTGATGCTGGGAAAGATTGAAAGTAAGAGAAGGGGACAACAGAGGATGAGATGATTGGATGGCATCACTGACTCGATGGACATGAGTTTGTGCAAGTTCCAGGAGTTGGTGATGGACATGGAGGCCTGGCATGCCGCAGTCCATGGCATTGCAAAGAGTCAGACACAACTGAGCGACTGAACTGAACCCCAGCCTGAGAAACCAGTGGAGGGATACAATGAAATATATGGTAATCAGAATTTATTTGTCCCTCCTGATTTCCCCTCATGGGTTCTTCTTGGGTCCAGCCCATTTTTCAAACCCAGTCCTCCAGCCATTTATTGATCTGTCCCCAGTAGCCATCCAAAAAATTCTTTTGAGATTATCAGAGTCTATTTCAGTTGCTTGTGACCAAGAAGCCCAATGTATTCATTCATTCAAAGACTACGTTTCTTGAACATCTGCTATGTTTAGCACTAGGAATACAGAGACATGGTTTCTGCCTTCAGACTTGTTGCAATTGTTATGTAAATAGATAGTTACAGCGAAATATATGAGGCACCATTGTAGAGAAAAAGATTACAAAGGAGTCTGCCATTAACTCTGCTCATGGAGCAAAACAGATGTTCTATAGAAGAGACAAAACTTCAGTCTGGTTTTGAAGGGCAACCAGCAGTTTCCCTTCACCAAAAAAAAAAAAAAAAGTGTGTGGTGGGGCTAGGTTTTCCAACAGAAGAAACAGCACACAAAGGCATAGAGGTATAGAAGAGGAAGACGCATTTGAGATGCTTCCAGAATTAGGCGGAGACAGAAGCTATATGAGTGAATGTTTGGATGAGACTGAGGTTACATTATGAAGGATCATGTGCTCAGTGTATTAGGACTGGTGTTGAATAACCACCAAGTGGAGTGGCTGATGCAAAGGAAATCAAAAGCATTGCCATCAAATTCATAAGATCTTAAAAACAGAATCAGTATAGAAGTAAAACTTAAAATGGAAAAACGTATGCTTCAAATCAGTCATGAAAAATTTTGTTTTTTAAGGATTAATTCAGGAAAAATAAAAATACTTGTAGAACAATATTTTAAAAACAATCCCTTTGAATCTCAGGAGATTCCACTTTTGACAGTGTACTTTATTGATCACAAGAATGTCAAGGAGATAACTGGCAACTCTTACTAGCTGCTAAAATGTTAATACTTGGGATCATTTGAGAATGACCTACAACTGGGAGACTTCCATGGGGCCCTCACATTCTGCCATCTCCACAGTAGAAACACTGCTCTTTGTTTCAGACTCCTCTTTCAAGAATGTGTGAGGAGTGGACAACCTCAGAAGATGGCGCGACTGTCCCCTCTGGAGCAAAGGCATAATATTAAACATCTGTTCAGGGTTCAACACTGGCTAGGCCCTATGAGAGGTATGAAAAAATAAAACATAATCCTTACTTTCATTATACGTAGGGAGGGGACCAATACTGGAGTAAATAGCACAAAATAATATAGAATGAAGTACTACAGACTCTAGCAACAGATATCAATTTATATTGCTTAGGTGCTTAGTAAAATGTTCTGAATACTGTCAAATTTCAAAGCAGGCAAAAATCAGTGAAAGCCCAATGATGCCGAGGAAGCTTCTTTGGAAGGAAACTTCAGCTGGGCTCTGAAAGATGGGGGGATTTTTATGGGAAGAGACAGAAGGGAAATGTTTGTTATGAAAATCAAGGACCAAATGGTTAAGGAGCAAGTTGGTGGATGCTGGACACCCAGGCTGTCTCCTGTCTTTGTCCTCTAGGTGTCTCAATGTCCCCATCTGTGAAATCTTGGTGATAACGTTCCTATCCCCTAGGGAAGTCAGAGGAAAACAAGGAACCAGCGAGTGTGAAACTTTTTCGAGTGGAAGCACATAAGACACACGATAAGTACACTGATTAAATCAACAGTTATTGCCGCTGTCTTCTCTTCAGGCTAAATGTGCCCCAGTGACTGTACTCATGTGTCACGTGGCACAGCTTGAGTCCTATCCAATGGTCTGTGTGACTACAGTACAGTTCATGTTCTTCTCATGTGTGGTGTTCAAAATTCTCCAGAATAACCTGACAGGCACAGATTGAATAGACTTTCACCTTCTCTGGTGTAGATACTGTGCTTGTACCAATGCAGCCCCAAAATGCCCCTAGCATCGTTAACTCTTACAGTCCCGGCAACTAAAGTTTCCCTTTAGTTAAAAGTGATATGTTACTGTACTTTTTCCATCCTGTACTTCTGTTCTCAAAAGCAGGAATTTTAATTCAAGCTTCAGTTTGCTGTCTGTAGATGACAGATAATACAAAATGGCAGTAACAGTTGAGCAGGTCAGAAACCTCAAGGATGTGTCAGATGGTTGTCTAAACTAGACATCACTACCCAACTGGGAAGAATGGGCCATTATCGATCTGTAGTCTCCAAGCACAGCTGGACCTTCAGCAATCACGTGTTCACCTGCCTCTCTAACACCCTCCTCCTGATTACCTCTTATTCTCAAATGACTTGCTTCCTACACTGGGCTGGAATCTCCCCCAGGATACCTACAGATGTTCACCTCCACTGGCATCAACACTTTTCCCTTCTCTCTGTGATCCAAAGCTCTGCTTTTGATTTTATGGTCATCATTCCGATAGCCCATGTTATCTCTTCTATATCTTTAATTATTCCCTCATTATAGATTGTTCTGCATCAATACACACAAAAAAATCCTTTCTATCATGTTCATAAGAACCCTCTGTCGTGGACTGAATATTTGTGTCCCCTCAAAACTCATATGTTGACATCCTAACTTCCAGCATGGCTGTATTCAGAGATGGGGTCTCGAAGGAGGTAATTAAGGTGAAATGAAGTCCTAAGGGTGGGCCCCGATCCTAATCTCCATCTTTCCACTGGACACACTGAGGAAAAGCCATGTGAGTACAGCAGGAAGGCAGCCATCCAGAAGACAGGAAGAGAGCTCCCACCAGAAACACAACTTGCTAGTGATTTCATCATAGACTTCTAGCCTCCAGAGAAGATGGATTTTTTGTTGTTTCAGCCACCTGTTGGCTGTAATCTGTTGTGGCAGTCCAAGCAAACTAAGATGCCATTCCTTGACCTTCCCTCAGGCCAGCTATTGTTCAATTGCTCCATTTTGATCCCAGCCAAGTTTCTGGAAATAGCTCCCTAGGTTCCCTGTCTCCACTTTCTCTCTTCTCATTCACTCTCCAGCTCACATCATGCAGCATCGGTCTCTACTGCTCAGCTAAATACAACCCTGCAGAGGCTTCCTAGGACCTAATGATGAAAACCAGGATTGGGAAATTTTGTACCATTTGGTTATTCCTTCCTTTGTCCAACTGTGATGCTCCTGGACTTTCTTTCCACTCTTCCAGCCATACTTCTCAGTCATCTTCCCAACTACTCTCCTTTTACACCCTTTACTGATGACCTCTGCTTTTCTTCCTCTGTATTCTGATCCCTGAGTTGAATCAATTCAACTTCAACCATAATCTATAAGGTGATGACACTCAAATGTCTATTCATGGTCAAGATCTTTTTGCTAAGCGACGCTTACCCAATGCCCTAGGCCATTTCAGTTCAGTCGCTCAGTCGTGACCGACTCTTTGCGACCCCATGAATCGCAGCATGCCAGGCCTCCCTGTTCATCACCATCTCTCAGAGTTCACTCAGACTCACGTCCATCGAGTCCGTGATGCCAGCCAGCCATCTCATCCTCTGTCGTCCCCCTCTCTTCCTGCCCTCAGTCCTTCCCAGCATCAGAGTCTTTTCCAATGAGTCAACTCTTTGCATGAGGTGGCCAAAGTACTGGAGTTTCAGCTTTAGCATCATTCCTTCCAAAGAAATCCCAGGGCTGATCTCCTTCAGAATGGACTGGTGGATCTCCTTGCAGTCCAAGGGACTCTTAAGAGTCTTTTCCAACACCACAGTTCAAAAGCATCAATTCTCAGCCTTCTTCACAGTCCAACTCTCACATCCATACATGACCACAGGAAAAACCATAGCCTTGACTAGACAGACTTTAGTCGGCAAAGTAATGTCTCTGCTTTTGAATATACTGTCTAGGTTGGTCATAACTTTTCTTCTAAGGAGTAAGCGTCTTCTAATTTCATGGCTGCAGTCACCATCTGTAGTGATTTTGGAGCCCAAAAAAATAAAGTCTGACACTGTTTCCACTGTTTCCCCATCTATTTCCCATGAAGTGATGGGACTGGGTGCCATGATCTTCATTTTCTGAATGTTGAGCTTTAAGCCAACTTTTTCACTCTCCTCCCTAAATTACTCAAATACTTCCCTGGTGGCTCAGATGGTAAAGCGTCTGCCTATAATGCGGGAGACCTGGGTTCAATCCCTGGGTTGGGAAGATCTCCTGGAGAAGGAAATGGCAGCCCACTCCAATATTCTTGCATGGAAAATCCCATGGATGGAGGAGCCTGTTAGGCTACAGCCCATGGGGTCACAAAGAGTCGGACATGACTGAGCAACTTCACTTCCATTTTTCAAATTACTCAAACGTTTCCAATACCGAACTCACACTTTTTCCTTCAGATCCATTCCTCCTCTAATATTCCCCATCTCAATGACCATCATTCTCCTAGTCACTGGAGCCTGAAACCTGGGGTCATCCTAGATCTATCTTTTTCATTCAGTGTTTGCATCTATATAAATATGTGTGTATATTCACATATAAATAACAGAGAAAGAATGGAATGCTAGCCTGCATTAACAATCCACCATATTATATAATTTAACCCTATAAAGTGGATTCTGTCTTCCTTCTGCCCCTACTTACAACTGAGGGAAGAGATTTCTAGATGTTGAGTAATACATCCAGAGTTGGACATGTAGGAAATGGCAGAGTAAATTGGAAACCAGTTACATGTTATTCCAAAACTCAAACTCTTACCAACTATACATACTACCTTGCAATAATTATTGTTTCAAATGTAACTATTATTCATGCCATATCTTTATCTCTACAGTTACTCATCATCCCATTTCACCTAGCTTACTGCAAGAGCTTCCTAATTATTTCCCCCTGACTGCACTCCGGACCACTCCCAAGCCAACTTCAACACTGCCACCAGAGCAATTCTTTAAAAGCACAACTCTGATCTACTTGAGGCTCTGTTGCTCTTCGTGGCTTGACTCTTTAGCCCGCAAGGCACCTTGTGTTATGGCCAGTCTCACTTTCATGCGTGCTTGAGCATCCCCATTTGTTCCAGAGCAATTTGTAGTTCTTCAAATGTGCATGAAATTTTACAGCTCCAATCTTTTACACATTTGTTCCCCACCCTTAGATTTGTGGTAGACACTGCAGCGGACTAATCCTTCAGCCCCAACAGGTTACCTCCCCCTCCCCAGAGGCCTGACAGTCAGACCCTCCTTTGCCAGCTTCCTTGTACCTGAGAGTGGTCACATGACCCACTCTGGCCAATGAGATGCAAAAGAATGTCTGCTGTGGAACTTCTAGGGAACTGACAGGTATGAACAGTGCAATCCTTCCTTCTTTTTCCCACCTTTAACAGGGATGTTATTGTTGGAGTTGTGGCAGCCATGTTGAAATCATGAGACCATAAAACATGAAGATGAAAAGCCATCACACCAAAGATGGCAGAGCGGAAGAATAGAGTTAAGAGCATAAATCCTCAGCTGAAATCAATGCCAAAGGTCTCTGTGTGCTGTGCTTAATCGTTCAGTTATGTCTGACTTTTTGCAACCTCACAGACTATAGCCCACCAGGCTCCTCTGTCCATGGAGATTCTCCAGGCAAGAATGCTGGAGTGGGCTGCCCTCCTCCAGGGGATCTTCCCAAACCAGCGATCGAACACAGGTCTCCCACATTGCAGGCAGATTTTTTTTTTACCAACTGAGCCACCAGGAAAGCCCAAGAATACTAGAACGGGTAGCCTATCCCTTCTCCAGTAGATCTTCCTAACCCAGGAATTGAACTGAAGTCTCCTTCATGGCAGGCGATTCTTTACCAGCTGAGCTACCAGGGAAGTCCAAAGGCCTCTAGATTACTCTCAAAAAAAAAAAAAAAAAGCCTCTAGATTACTCATCTAAACCACTGTTAGTTATATATTCTATTACTTTCAACAAAATGACTCTTAGCTGATACACAAGTCTAACAACTCCTACTCTTTTAAAATTCAATACAAGATCAAGCTATCTCTCCTGGGGAATATTCCCTGATCCTAACTGTGGTGTTCTTCCTTTGGCTCTTAAAATAACTTACGCATAATTCTATCACAGGACTTATTACACGTGATATAACATTTGTTGGCCAGTTTTTCCTACAAGACTGAGCTGTTAGAAGACAAGTTCATATCTTATCTTTTATTCCCAGTGACTAGCACATTCCCTGACACATGGTAGGCCTTCAAGACCTGGAAACATCATAGGTTTTGAGTCATAAAATGCACTTTGAATCCTTACTGGACAAAAGTCATAGCTTCAAAACATAAACTATAAAAAGTCTCATAATTATTGTAGTGTATCATTGAAGCTGGGAAAACAAATTTTGTGTATAAATTTGGGCAGAGAAAAGTGTCACAAGTAGAAGAAAAGCTCACAGGTAGATTACAGAACAAGGGTTGAAATTAAAACTCTTAAACAAAAATCAAGAGAATGTGTTGATAGTAGAAATTTACTTAGAAGAAATGCTAAAGGAAGTTATTTAGGCAGAAGGAATGTAATCACAGATGGAAACATGGTAATACAGGAAGGAATGCAGAGAAGAGGAAAAGGCAAACATGTGGGTAAAACATAATGAATATTGACTGTTTAAAACAATCAGAATAATGTTTTGTGGGATTAAAAAGTATGTAGAATTAAAACATATGACAACAATAACAATAGCCCAAACAGGAAAATTGGCTTAAATGTTGTAATGTTGTTTCACTGTCCAAGAAGTATTAGCAGTATTAATTTATAGTCTAGTCTAATGAGTCAGTAATGTATATTTGTCATCTCTGTGGTAACCACAAAAAGAATAATTAAAGAATATATAATTGGGCTTCCCTGGTGATCTGTGGTTGAGAATCTGCCTTGCAATGCAGGTGACATTGGTTTGATCCCTGGGAAGATCCTACATGCAACGAGGCAAGCAAGCCCATGGGCCACAGCTGCTGAACCCGTGCTCTGAGCTCTTGAGCCACAACTGCTGAGCCTAAGTGCCGCAACTACTGAAGCCTGCAACAAGAGAGGCTACTGCAATGAGAAGCCCTTGTACGTTAACTAGAGAGTAGCCCCTGCTCGCCACAACTGGAGAAAGCCCAAGTACAGGAAAAGACCCAGCACAGCCAAAGATAAATAAATATTTTTTAAAAAGAATGTATGATCAAGAAGCTAATAGTGGAAATGGAATAATTTTTAAAACACTACATTAACGTAAAAAGGATAGAAGAATGGAGAAAAAGGAATTTAAAAAAGATGGGACAAATAGTAAACAAAGAAGATGGTAGATTTAAACTCAAATAGGCAGCCATGGTTGGACTCCTGTTCATCACACAGGAAAACCAGCCTTATCTTGTGTGTGGAGGAAAGCAAAAAGAAGATGCCTTTGCCTTAGGATAAAGATGGAGAGAGAGATTATCAAAACAAACTAACTGATTATACCTCCTGAACACGAGTTTTTCTGAAAGTCTCCTATACCTTCACAATAAACTCTCTTTCTGAGCTAATTTCAGACAGTTCTGTTCCAACCTTCTGTTGCAAACAAATGACCCTTGACTGAGACAGCGGTCATGGTTAATAGGAGCTGAGAAATAGGGTCTCATTAGACTGGCCTCTGGGGAGACAAAACCAGTGTATTGGCATGAAGCTTCTTTCACAAGAATGCTTTCATATTCCAGGTTTCTATAGTGATGATTCTTTTTCTTAATATTTTGGAACACCAGAAATCACTCTCTATATTATTAACCTTAATAGAAAAGTGGTCTTGCTTATATATAATCAAATACTGAATTTGTAAAGTAAAAATGTTTCATGCAAAGCAAAAAAAAAGAATAATAAAGGCCTCTTGGTTGATTTTTCTACCATGACCATCTGGTTTTATAATTAATGTCTTGCCAGTGTACTAAAACATTTTCTATGTAAATCTTTTACATTCTCACTGCATTTTCAATTAAAGTCTCTGAATTAAAATTTTGTACCATGAGTCAGCAGTTAAAGCAAACATGTTTTTCCCATTTATCTTCCTTTGGGAAAACCCAGGCCCCAATGCAGAATGCCTGCCATCCTTCAGTTCTTTTCATCAATCCAGATGTCCATAATTATTGCTGGAGGTTACCAGAGTGGTTTGCCCTACCATCCGACACCATCTTTCCCATGGTTGCCAGCGTGGCTTCCCTTGCCTTTCACTGTTTCCTGTAAATACTCTTTCTCAATGAAGAGCATAACTGTGGTCTGCAGATCATAAGACCTGAATACACCTCACGCTCATGGGTGGATTCATATGTGAACTGCCCTTTCAGATCCATGCTGGGGCAAAGAGAGTCTGTTTAGGTCCCATTTTAGAAGTGGTTGTCCTCCTCACCGAGCTGTCTTGCAGAAAGCTAACATCCTAAGGAGGAGGGAAGATGAAGTTCCAAAGATCATGTACACAAACGTCATGAGGTCCACGCGGGAATTACTTATGATAATGTCTTCCAATGTGTGGCCCCAAACCTACCATGACCCTCATCAACATTTCGTTGGCTTCCGACAAATGGCCAGCTAACTGCTGTAGATGCAGGTTAGGAAGGATGCTGAGCATAGTGGCATCTGGTTGTCCTAACTATCTGGGCCAGCTTTTCTTGAAGGAGACCTTTTGAAAGCTGCTCACCTTGGCCATCTGGTCACTCTGGACATTCCTTTCTGCCCGCCCCTTTCCACATGCACCCTATAACCATCTTAGTGATGACAGTGTCATGTAGACCTTCATCATAACTGTTACTAAGTGCTAGATGGATAGGACCATTTGCTCCTTGTTAAAACTCTACTACAAGTCATACTTTAGTCTCAGAGCTTTACAGACATTATCTTTAATCCTCACAACAACTTTGCAGATTGGACATCTCTAACCCTGTTTAACATTGGAGGAGGAAATGGCAGCCCACTCCAGTGTTCTTGCCTGGAGAATCCCAGGAATGGGGAAGCCTAGTGGGCTGCCATCTATGGGTCGCAGAGAGTCAGACATGACTAAAGCGACTTAGCAGCAGCAGCAGCAACCCTGTTTAACTGATGAGGAGACTGGCTCAGAGCAGTTAGGTTAACTTGCTTCAAACCACATGGCTAGTTATTTTTTCTTATTGACATGGCTTTTATACATGGGAAAATTAATTTGCTCAGGATTTGAATAGAGAAGGAAAAATCCTGAAATGCCAACAGTAAATAGAAATCACTTCTTTTAAAGTAAATTCAAATACAGGGTTGTATCATCCATTGCTTAAAATCTTCCTATTTCACATATCAGAATAATATCTAACTATTGGATTTGCCTATTTGGGACTGTGAGCTAATGTGATATCTTTTCAGGCACACATATGAAAAGAGTTTTAGGAAAAGTTTCTTATTCTCCACATACTCTAAACATGGATCCCCTTGCCAGTGATCCTAGGATAAGTTGAGCATAAATGAATCTAAACATGTGGACTAAATTTTTCTGGAATACATATGAGCATGTAAACTATGGCGGGGAGAACTAGGGAAAAGTTTATTCAATCAAAATTACTCAGGAAAAAAATATAATTTATATGATCTGCAGTAGTTCAATAAACTCCCAAAGCCATCAAAACCAATAGCCTCTAAACGATCCAGGCCAGGCACATCAGAAGGAGACAGGGCTTGAAAAAAAAATTCAGACTGAATTCTGTAGTATATTTTGTTTCTAGAATTTTCTCTATGGAAACCAAAAATTTCTTTTAAGAAAATAAGGCTCCTTGGTAGGCCCTGAGGGGAAAAAAATGAGTAAGCCAGCAAAAGCTAATTCGCTTAACAGACCTAGTCAAGTAGTGTTTAATACACAAGAAATTATCATAATTACAAAAATTAACCCATTCTGTCTTCCTGCTTTCACTGAAGCTACATGAGTAATTTTTTTCACCTTCTTCATACCTAAGGGAAGTCAGATTGTTTTACCCTTTTGTTGGTCCTTCAGTGATTTTTCTGGGATAGGATTGTATCCACCCAAGCTCTGACCGCAGACTCAGGCTTCCTATTGATCTTTTCCGTTGCTTTGATTTTAGAGATTGGTTAATTCGTGACTGTCGCTCCTTGCTTTGAAAGCTATTGCAGTTGTTTCTATGGTCCCTTGGCTTAAGCTGATTGTTTATAAGTAATTTTTCCATCTAAATTATAAGATCATTTATTCAATCAATGGATGAATAAATAATTAATAATAGTGCTATGGAAATGCACAAGGTGATATAAGTAGTGGGTAACTGAGGGTGGGGTACAAGTGCTACTTTAGATCAGGTAGAAGGATGGTATCTCTGAGGAGGTGACATTTGATTTGAAAGACTGACTCATCCAGGAAAACAGAGCTCCAGGCCCAGGGAAGAGTGAGTGCAGAGCCTTAAAGCAGCAGAGCTGTTTGGAGCCATCAGAGAATGCAAAGGTCAGAAAGGTAGTCATGTAGGTAGAAAATAGTGAGAGGAAGAGTGGTGGTGAGCAGGCTAGGGGATAATGGTGTAGCACAGGTCTTTGTCCAGAAAATGCATTTAGATCTCATTCTAAGTATAACAGGAAACCATTGAAGCATTTCCAGGAAAGGAGTGATATGCTTTGGGATTTCTGAGATGTTTGTTTTGTATGATTTTGAATTTCTGTTTTTAAAATTATTTTTAATGGTGTATAATTACAATACTGTGTTAGTTTCAGGTGTATAGCAAAGGGAATCAGTTATACATATATCCACTCTCTTTTAAATTCTTTTCCCATATAGCCGTTACAGAGCAGAGCTGAGTTCCCTGTGCTTTACTATAGGTCCTTATTATCTATTTTATGTCTGGGACTTTCCAGGTGGCACTAGTGGTAAAGAATCCACCTCCCGATGCAGGTGACGCAAGAGACTCGGGTATACAGTAGTATGTATATGTCAATCCTAATCTCCCAATTTATCCCTCCCTTCTCTACCCTTCCCCCTCGCCCCCACCGTTAGCCATAAATTTTAAAAGACCATTTCGGCCGCTGGAGAGTGGACTGAAGTGGTACAAGAGTGAAGGCACACAGATTATGCAGAGGCTGAAACAGATGTTCCATTGGGAAAGAAACTCCTGGTCTCCCTTTCCAGGAAATGATACTAGTATTTAAGTTGACCTTGAAGATCTGCTTGTTCTAAGATCCCAGAGGCTTGAAATTGTTAACTGAAGTTTTCTTAAGTGGTAGAGAGTTGGGTGGGGGATTATCATAGTAATTTTATTCAGGAGAGCAGCACTTCTTATTAGACCTGCCCCTACTTAATGCATTCTATGCAGTGAGTACATGATCACAGTTAGTATATCTTATCAGTCCAACAATCTCATATCTTGGACATTATTAACTCCATTTTTCTCATAAAGAAGCGAAGGCTTGGGAAGTTTAAATGATATCCAAGGTCACAAAGTTAGCAATCATTGAGGATGAGACTTGAACAAATCCCTGCTTTCTCCATGGAAAGAGAGAGAGAGAAAATCAAATAACAAACTCTCAGCCAAAAAATAAGGAAAGAAAGGAGGAAGGGAAGAGGAGGGAGGGAAGAAGGAAGGGAAGTAGGAAAGGGCCCTTACAGTAGGAAATAAAGCCCTCCTTTCTGACAGGCAACATTTCCAGTTCAGAACCTCCTCTATGAAGGAAGTGTCTGGTGCAGGCTGAGTGGCAGAGCAAAGGCCCTTCACCTGGGACAACTCAGGAAGAGAATATCTTGTAGGGGACCACAGTGCCTTCCTCGCTTTGACTGCCTTTTCCATAAATTTAACCAGGAACTTTGCAAAAAAAACAAACAACACACAGACAACAAAAACAAAAACGAATTAAGGGCTTTACTGTTACTGTTTTTTAAAGAAACACTGACCTAGTGAGAAATCTCTGCAAGGTCCAGGCCAGAGACAGGCTAGCTGGGGACACCCACTGAGATTCCCAAACACATGTGGCCTCCCCTTCCCAAGGGCCCTCGGGTATTTCATCAGCTTGCAAGGATGGGGGAAGACTGCGAGTTGCTGCCTCTCATTTGATTTGGCTCAAAATAAGCAGATCGCCTTTGAATCATCTTCCCCTCAGCTATTGCTGTTTTGCTTTGTGTACTGTTGCGTTTTTTTTTTTTTTCCCCCTGTTCAAAATACACTAATGTCTGGGGATGGGTTGCTCGGGGATCCCCTGGAGGATCCCAGATACAGAACTGAGGCTGGAACTTGGATGCCCCTGAACTGGGGGCTGGTGAGCAGGCCAGGGCTGCCCCGCCAGAGCCAAGGCCAGTGGCCCTACCTTCTTCCCATCCCCACCCTGGATGGCCGAGAAAGCTGAGCCCAGCACTCCTTCCCCAGCTGGCAAAGGCAGAGGCAAAACCAGCTCTTGATCTTTAGAGGTCTGCTCTGGGTACAGTGCAGTGGGGAATAGAATATATGATGTGCTAAGTCACTTGAGTCGTGTCTGACTCTTTGCAACCCCATGGAGTGAAGCCCACCAGGCTTCTCTGTCCATGGGATTCTCCAGGCAAGAATACTGGAGTGAGTTGTCATGCCCTTCTCCAAGAATATATGATAGACACTATTTATTTCAATATAGATCACATATACAGCCGACCTTTAGAAACAAGGGTTGAACTGAGAAGGTAGAGGTCTGCCTCTCCATGGACTTTTTTTCAATAAATACCTACTATAGTACTATAAGATTCATGGTGGGTTGAATTGGTAGATGTGGAACGGTGGATACGGAGGGTAAAGTTACAGGCAGATTTTCCACTGCATAGAGATGGTCGGGGCCCGTAACCCCTACTTTCAAGGATCAGCTGTATAATATATGGCATGCTTTATCTCACTTAAGCCTCCCGACAACTTAACCTGAAGCTCAAAAGGGTTAAGTAACCGCTGTAATCTCACACAGCTAGTAAGTGGGATGCTGACATTCAAACTCAGATCTTGACTCCAAAAGCCTGGCTCTTAATTTGGATTCATGCACTGATCCAGCAAATCTATCAAGCACTTACTATGTGCCAGGAAAGGACAAAACACATGGGAGATGCCAAGACTGAAAAGAGAGTGTTCCCCTGCCACCACACACACATTTTACGTGGAATTTGATTTTTTTTTTTAATTTCAACATTTATAAGTCTGCTGAAATTAAGATAAGCATATTTGACTTTTAATTTCAGTTTTTCTGGTTGAAAAGTTGTGATTAAGTTCAGTGAGGCTAAACTTTCCTCGCTTGTGTGTACTTGCATTCAGGCACATGGCTTGGGTAAGACAGGCCCAGATGTGACTATGAAGACAGCAGCAGCTGCCTTCTCTTCCAGAAGCTAGGACCCTGAACAGAGGCCGACAGTCCACTAGTAAGACCCAGCATTCCAAAGCGAAGCCTGAGGCCTCCACCCAGGTTGCCGCCCCTCACCCCCCACCCCTAGCCCCTGATCTGGCCTCCCTAATAACATGCACACCGCACCCACCCCCAACCTCACCCAGCACTGTCAGACCCCAGAGAAAATTGGGAGGCCAGAGAGCAGGGCTGGCAGAGCAGAGCTCCCTGGGTCATTAGGCTCCCTGGGTCATTAGGCCCGAGTTGCCCACAGGTGCTGCACAGGTGGTCTCAACCCCAGCGATGACCTCGGAAAAGCCATGGGGCCACTCAGCTGCAGCCAGTCCTCCAGGCTGCCTGCCTTCTTGAAGTAGTCCAGATTCCACTTATTAATCATATTAACCCGAAGCTAGCAATTTGCGGTAGTTTCACTATATGGCTGGAAGAATGTAAGGAAAAAGCATTTGTTCTGATGGGAAGGCTTAGCCCTGATGGACTCAGTGGCCTTCGTATCCTGCCTTTGAAATAACTGGAAATGGAGGGACTGTTCACAGAAGTGGAGAGTCAGAGAGTGAATCTAACTGGAGTCAAAGAAACACAAACAAAACCCATCCCCTTCTCGGCCCCAGCCTGCCATGTGACTCTGAGGACATAGCTTACTGCAGTGACAGCATTTTAAACAGCTGCCCAGAGGGGTTTTAAATAGACTTGATGTAATTCAATGATTTATAGAGCATGGGTTACCAAAATATTAAAGTTCTGAAATGCCCCCAAACCAAGACTGTGGCCTCAGCGTTTCCCACTCTGAACCAAATAATTCTCTGTTTTGGAGTATGGTCTGAGTAGCTCTTTCAGAAAACTGTGGCTGCTTTGAATGAGGGGCCAGAAAAAGATAAACAGCCTCTGATGAATAGATACTTGCATTTATTTACACTCAGCTCATCCCAGGATCACTGGCAGGGAGATCCAAGTATGTGAAGAATAAGAAACTTTTCCAAAACATTTCTGTGTGAGTGTGTGTGTGTGCCTGAAATCCTGGCACACTAGCTCACAGTCCTAAATAGTCAACTCTAGTAGTTAGGCTATTTTTTCTTCCATATGAAAAAATACTCTGCCTGTCTTCAACAGCTCAGTCCACAGAAGGGACCAATCTCCAGGAAACAAGCCAGGCAATTTATTCTTTAACTGCAAATCAAATCTAAATATTCAAGCAAATTGCAGGGGAATAGTCAAAGAAATAAATCTGGTTAATGAAATGCCCCCAGACCTCTGTATTATAAAATAAGCCACAATTCTGTAAACATTTTATGGCCTTAATCAATATCGCCCTTAAATGCAATGGTCTAAAAATGCACACAGATTTAGAACTGGAGATCTTTTCCAATCTTCCATTACATTTTTATTACCTTGGAGCAAGCCCCCTTTTCCTAATCCTTGTACCTCTCTCGGCCTCAGAGAGAATACCCTGGACCAAGGGCAGGTCTCAGATACTTCTGACAATTTTGTTTATGTCAAAAATAATGAAAGATGACAGGCTATCGCATTTAGACTTGTAACATGATCATTTGCTTTCGGACTCCCTGCTAAGATTAATTTGGAGACAGGGAAAAGGAGAAGAATGAGAAGGAGGAAGTCAGGGGAGGCAGGAGGATGCTCCGCAAAAAAGAAAGGAATAGGGATGGGCCACCTGGTAGGTGCTTTTTTCTCAGCTCAAGAGGCAGGAGAAAATTGAGCAAATCTCTGTATGTGGGTTTTTACTTAATGTCCCTTATGTCCTCAATGCTTATTTTGTAGGAGAGCATTACACTGAGAAACAATAGCAACCATCAGTGATAATGCCTCGGGTGTGGAAGGAACTGGTGAGCAAGACCATTGTCTCCTGGGTGCTCATCACCACCACTGTCGCCAAGCCTACCATCATCACTGCCATCACCAGCTCCTCTACCTCCGTCATCGTTACCATCTTTTCCACTATCACCACCACCCCGCCAGTAAGGAAGCATAATTTCTTTTGGGTAAACGTGTATACCCCTCAAACAGTTACTTGCCCTCTTCCTTTCAATCCAAACTAATTAATTACAGACTTCAACTTTTCTGTTTTGCAAGGATTCCTTCTCATCCTCAAGCTAAAGCCCTGACCTACCAAATGGGAAAAATGAACCTCAAGGAGACAGCTTCTTTTGTGAAATATGCCTCAGACGTGGGGTTGATAGTTGAAAGAAGCCAAAAACACAGTAAGCAAGGACCTTCTCTCCCAGATGGATGTGGGGAACAAGATTTTCTGCTAACCCCTGGATACAGAGACAAAACACTTAAAAGTTTAAGCCTCACAAAGAAATTAGCATGCAAAGACTTCTTTTATTTTATTTTTACTTTATTCTACGTTACAATACTGTATGAAAGAGATACAAAGGCAACGGATCAAGAATCCAAGAAAAGAGGTTTCATATCAAAGGCTGATGCCCAGCAACTGGCTTCCTGAGACACTGGATTGAAAGGTGTTTTGTTTGTTAGTTTTTTAGGTTCAACAAGAGAAAGGAATACAAACATCACATACATGTAGTGTTTAGTTGTTAACTGCATGGCCCTGGCGGTGGAAGGAGGGGAGGGCAGCCAGAAGAAAATGAAGACCTTTCCACTAGTACTTATTTACTACCTCTATTCCTCCCCACATCCCCTCCCAGAGAGCCCGTGAGTCTGATAATTCCACATTTACATGCAATCACATCCTAATGCACTACCCTCACAGGCTTGGTACCAGGAAATCCACTGGTTCACATTCCCAAACTATACAAAGCCAGAAGTGACCTGAATAGAGGTCTTCAATATCACCAGGACACGCCCTGCCTCTCTTCGCTGGCGTCTGCTTTGTTCTCCCAAACCCACTTTAGCCACACCACTGGTTATGAGTACTGAAAGCATTAGAATCATGCTAACGGAGAAGGCAATGGCACCCCACTCCAGTACTCTTGCCTGGAAAATCCATGGACGGAGGAGCCTGGTAGGCTGCAGTCCATGGGTCGCTAAGAGTTAGACATGACTGAGCAACTTCACTTTCACTTTTCTCTTTCATGCATTGGAGAAGGAAATGGCAACCCACTCCAGTATTCTTACCTGGAGAATCCCAAGGACGGCAGAGCCTGGTGGGCTGCCGTCTATGGCGTCGCACAGAGTCAGACGCAACTGAAGCGACTTAGCAGCAGCAGCAGCAAGAGAGCAGAGGGGAAAGACTCTTCCTCTTTCCCCACACCATTAGTTTGGGGGAAAAAATCCTGGGGAAGGACTCAAATTGCCTTAGCTTGAATCACGGGCACATTTCTGCATCAATCACTGGGTGCGGAGGTGGGCCACAGTGACTGGCCCAGCTCATGGCAGATGCCCACCCTCAACTCATGATTATGGTCAGATAAGTGAAATCCCATAAGAACAAAGCTGCTCTAATTCAAGCCCTATGGCTGTTGGGTCAAAGGGAGGTAGAGGGGAGGAGAGATTGGTCCCCCAAAGAAGAATAAGTAGAACAGGTACAGCTGCTGGGGCAAATGGTATAAGTATCATGGCCACTTCAATGGGGCCTACTACGGAAGTGATTTGAAAAAGCCATAGAGTGATATAACTCAGCAATGCAAATGTTCTTATTATAAAAAATATTAATATAGTAATACATTAATTAATAGTATTATGAAAATATTTTCAGCCCTGAAGACCATGCCAGTTCCAGAGACAGTGTAACAGAGATGTTGATGAGCACTAGTATGAAAATACAAAAGAATCAAATAGTGAGGGAAGGAAGATGCTTAAAATACAGATTCCTGGTCCCATCCCCAGAGATTCTATTCCATTTGGTGCCCAAGAATTTACATTTTTCAAAGCCCCTTCCCAAGAATAATTTGGACAGATCTGGTTCACAGAGCAGACTTTGTGAAACACTGGTCCAGCATTATATTTGACATCAAAATCCAAGGTGAGATGTATGGCCAGTTTCTAAGGAGAGTGGGAGTGGGCACAGGAAGAAAATTTCATCTGTTTCCAGCTGTCCAAGTCTTTTTCTACTATTTTCAGTTGTGGGTTGAAATAAACTACCCTCTCTTTCCCAGTACCTCAGTTCTAAAGTCTTTTCATCAGTCTCAAAATCCCCATGCCTCCAGCTTCCAGCTAATTCTACTGCCCCTTGCTTTCTCCTGAGGGTAGAGGCTATGGCGCTCCACCCGATTCTCCCTCGGAGCTAAGGTCTCACCCCTATCCTCTCCCATCCCTAGACCCCACCCAGATGCTGAGGGTGTAGACAGTAAAGGCTGTCAGCTGAGTCCTCTTCCAGGACCTACCCTTAGATTGGAAGTGAAGTAAAGTCGCTCAGTTGTGTCCAACTCTTTGTGATCCCATGGACTGTAGCCTACCATGCTCCTCCGTCCATAGGATTTTCCAGGCAAGAGTACTGGAGTGGGTTGCCATTTCCTTCTCCAGGGGATCTTCCCGACCCAGGGGTCGAACCCAGGTCTCCCACATTGTAGGCAGATGCTTTACCATCTGAGCCACCATACCTGTCTAAAGTCACATCCCTGGCAGCAACCTGCACTCCGTGACAGATTAATGGAGGATATAAAGACATGCCCTCCTCTGAGAAGGGCAGCTCTGAAGGATTGTTTTAGCTTTCTATGGGATTAGCTGAGTCTCAGTGGTAACAGTTAAGAAAAAGGTGATCCAAGCCAGTCAAACCACCTCAAAGTTTAGGTCCTGTCGAAGTGTGAGTGGCCACCTCGTAGGAGACCACAGGGAGGCAGCACAGGCCAGGGATGACTGAGTGAGTGAGTGAGTTGAGTGTGTGAATGAGTGTGTGAGTGTGTGAGTGTGTGTGTGTGTGTGTGTGTGTGGGTGTGTGTGTAAAGGCAGGGAGCTTGTCCTTTCCTGGAAAGGACAGGGACAGAACGGGCCTTGGGGAACTGAGGACAGGCCAAGAACTAACTCAGCTCTGAGAGGAAATGCAAGGTACAGATGGGACATTACCAAGGATTCTGGAGCCCCAGGGTTCAACACTGTCAATTCTAGCAGTGTGCAAGGACCTCCATTTTTTACCTGTGAAATGGGAATAATAATGCCTGCCCAGTCTCTCTCCTGGAAATCTTGTGACAAGGGGAGAGAATGCACGCAGCCCTCATAGAGCAGCTCCTCTGCACCCAGCCCTACAGGCTCCCTGACCCCGAACCCCACAGTCTCTTCCTGTCCCTCCCCCAAAACTTTGGAGAGCAAGGACCCAGTACTTTCCAAAGCACTTTCTTCAAAATAGTTTCACCATTTATTGAGCACTTAGAAGGCACACCTCCTGCTAAAAGTTTCCATGACAGGGCAGAATGCCCTGGTCCTGGAAAGTGTTTTCTCTATTTTCTAGAGAAATAAAGTGAGAATCAGAAAGTTTATCAACTTCCCCAGAGTCACATGTCTAGTAAGAGAGGGAGTCAGGGTCTGAGCCAGCTCTGGCTGCTACTAGAACTCTCTACCACCAAGAAAACCTGTCTGAAAACAAAAGAATGATCCAGGAGTCCCCTCAGATTTCCCCTTGAGCTGTGCTGTGCTTAGTCGTTCAGTCATATCCGACTCTTTGGGATCCCATGAACTGTAGCCTGCCAGGCTCCTCTGTCCATGGAATTCTCAGGCGAGAATACTAGAGTGAGTTGCCATGCCCTTCTCCAAGGGATCTTCCCAACCCAGGAATTGAACTCAAGTCTCCTGCATTGCAGGCAGAATCTTCACTGTCTGAGCCACCAGGGAAGCCAACATTTCCCCTTAACTGTGGCATTTTAGGGTAAAACTTCTTAGTAGCTAACGGAGTTGGAGAAAGGGTTAAAAATGCAGGCTCCCGTCCAAAACGCACCGTAACATTCTCCTTTGTTGCGTTCCAAACACACATGTACTTCCCGCCTGCTGCAGGGCTTGTAACATCCTTGCAGAGGCTGTGGCTTACAACCTATCAGCACCTTCAAGATCAGCCTGGAGAGCAAGAAAAATATTATGTGAGAGGTTTTTCTCTCCTAAAGCCAGTCTTAGGGAACCAGCCATTTTCTGAGGAAAAGCAAGATTGTTGAAGGCCAATACACAGTGGGTTTATTTTAGCCCTATGTGATGCAATAATAATAATAATATATTTTTTAAAAAGTGTTGCTTAAGAAAAGGCTGAGAATTGGGACTTGGTTGGCTTGGGTTTAGGAGCTGGTATGCAGCAAAACAGCCAGATGTAGTTCTTTGGGGGAAAAGAAATCTTAAAAGGAAAAATAAAAAGAAACCTCCCTAGGTTTGGGAAAGGGCAATAAAGCATATGAAGGTGTGTGGTACCATGCCAAAAGCAAAAGAATATTTCACTAAAACCACAACCCCAGTCACATGTTATTACTTATGCTATGGTTGACAATGACTGGCACAGGGCATGAAATAATAATGTCGGGTGGATTTGGCATCGCTCTATGTTAACAGGAAACTGTGTTTTTTGATTCCGTTGATTGGTTTCCTGCTGAAGGCCATCCATGACAGAGCAGGGAGTATACAAGACTATTGTCTAATTTCCATTTTTCCCAGTGCCTCTTGCTTCTGGCAGGGGAAGCTGGCAGCCCTCATTTGACATGATCAGGCCCCAGTCTTGCAATAATGCATGCGAGACTGGTTGTAAATGTTGCATTTAGCAGATTGGTTAGGGAAGGAAGAAATCACTGAAACGCAGAAGCGTACACATGTTCAAACAAGCACAGATGAAGCACCATTTGTTCTGTGGCAAATGTACAGACTCCATTCATTCCCTGCCATCGACACCAAGGGGCCATGTCACAGTGTAGCGGAAGGACTGCCTCCCATGGAGACCTGGCGATGTTTCAAAGGGTTAGACCATCATGAGAGAGGAGAAGGAGAATAGGTGGGGTTTGACTGCGCCTGGCTCTCCTTCCTCCATGATTTCTAAGCCAGATCATCTGAGAAGTCATGGAACCTTGGTCGAGAGTAGCCTGGCTGGGCCTAAGCCTGAGAAAACGTTCATTGATTAGTCAGCAGCCTCTGCCAGGCCACGTCCATGTGCATTCTTGGTGTGCTTAGTAACATCATGGATAGAATTTTATATTTGTTGGATATAGTGCATATTTTTCATTGATTTGATTTCAGGGTGGTATTGGGAGCAATTTTTGCTTTGGCTTTCTGTTATTTTAATAGCATGTTGGTAATAAAGTAATTCTCTTTAAAATGATGAAAGCAGGGAATTCATGTTAATAATGGGCATTGGCTGGACCCTGGGAAGGCAATACAGCTAAGTGCCAGGATATCTTCATCCCAAGCATCCTGCTCTGCCCCTCCTCAACCACCCAGCTACCAGTGGGGGTAGGAATTTTCTCATCTTTGATCAGAGACAAGATAAGCTCCAGAGTCTCACCCCAAATGTCTTGTAACTCTGGTCACTGAACTGACCCATTAACACATCAGACACTCCATCTCCTCTTTCAAGCCATAGTAATGGTAACAACCATTTAAGAATTTATTTCATTTCCAGGTAAGAAATTGCAGGTCACACAACATACACAAGAGCTGAGTTACAGGAATGGACTCAATCACAGATTCAGCTGGGGATAGCTTAACTCATGTCTTTGGACCAGCCTCAGCTAACAGCCTTCTTAGTCCCTGATCTGTGAAACGCCAATGCTTTTTGCCAAAGCTGTAAGTACAACATCGCCACTTCCCTGCATGCACACCGGCACATCAGGCATACACACATGGGCACCCCACCTACCTAGGCTGAGTTCTAGGTCAAAACCACATCCTCGATAACCATCCAAGTTCTAATCTGGTCACTCCCTTGACTGACCTTGATGGGTGGCCTGGGGACACTGGCTAGAGTCAGATGGACAGAAAGAGGAGCCAAGACCCCACCAAAAGGATGAAACTTCCTGGGAGTGTACAGGGCAGGAGGGGGAAGCGAGCCAGCCCTCTCCAGGTTACTCTTATGAGCGACGGTGCCAGAGGGAGGGAAGAACTTTGAGGAGACAGCCACCTGGAGGACAGTGATTAGAAGCAAATTGCTGGGGAGAAGCAGCTGGGGCTACACCTTCATCGCCACTGGAAATCAAGAACCAGCGCCGGAGCACGTCCCAGCTCCCTTTTTCTTAGCATCACTCACTCTCACCCCTCTTCCTGAAGCCTCAATCGGCCTTTAGCTGAAGCCTTCATGCGGCTCTCCCTCTCCTTCCATGTTTGTTTTCCTCTCCCCTTCCCGCCACCTCTCTCTCTCTCTCTCCTTATCGTCATGTACTACCCTCCTGTCTTGCATAAAGACTTGGCTGCAAGCTGCCTCTCCAGGATGGATAGGTGTGCAGTGGTCCCTGGAGGTCAGTTGGGAGGATGGGCCCAGAGGGTGGGCCAGAAGATAAGGTCCAGAGGGCAGCCAGGTGGCCAGGGATGTGGGGAGGGGAGTGGGGATGTCAGTGAGCTCTGACCTGGATTTAGAGAACAGGGCACCATGAGGCAAAACTGGCCTCACCCTCAGCAGGCGGGCAGCCAGGCGGTGCTCCTTCCTCCAGGGCCTCCCGGCCCAGCCTCCCACAGCCAGCGTCACTCAGGTTGCAGGAAGCATCTTAATCCTTCTGTCTGGTTTCTTCAAGGTTCAGTGAGATGCTAGGCTCCTGGCCACTCACTGCAGCCCTTGCCTTTGGTTTATTCTTGTCTTCCCCGGTATCCACCCTCTTCGCAAGTGTGCCTGTTTCATTCATGATGGAGAACCTCGCCCTGGGTCTCCCCGTGTTCAGTTTCCATCCAGCCAGCCTGTGGGGCTGCCTGCCTCTCCAGGGCCAGGTAGTGGCCACTCTGGATGGGAGTCCAGACCTCTAGCTCCTGGTCCTTAGCTCTTTCTCCTTAGTACCGTCTGCCCACACAGCTGCCTGGTGGCAGCAAATGGTCATTTTGTAGGAAATGCCCTTGGAACCATTCTTTTAGGTCAAGCAGAAGTGAAGCTAATTTAGTGCAAAGTGTTTTCGGTTTGTTTGGTTTGGTTTTTCTGTTGGTTTGGAATCCTACTGGACCTGGGACATGGCTTTTCCTATCTCCAGATACCATGAGATTTACATTAGAAAGGCTCTTAACCTCAGGTTAGGCTTCAAACTCACACAATAGGAGGATCCAGGACTTCAATGGGGCTCCTTTATTTTCCTTTCCCAGGCAGCTCCACACCCCTGCTGATTCTTCTAGAGATGGGGATCCCATGTATGGAGTCAGGCATCTGTAAGAGCCTGGACTCCAGACAAACTTGGAAGAACTGAAGCAGAGTGCCCTTGATGGGACCCTTCACTCCCCCTCCCCTCACGCAAAGTACACAGACTTGCAACATCCTGCAGGGACATTCTGAAGGCATTTCTGTTAATTAGTCAAAATGGCTGGACTAAAAGATGCTTTTTATTCACTCTGCTGTCTTTCTCTTCTACTGGGGTCATCCCTACCAGGTAGGACTTTGTGTTGTCTGGTCGCCTAGAATAGAATCTGGAACATGGAAAGAAAGCTCTCAGTCAGTACCTGCAAAAAAAAAGGCGTGAACAATGGCCTCACTCAGGTTCTGAATTTCTGTAACCGCGCTAAGAGGCCAGAGGCCAGAGTCCATCTGTGCCACCCATATCCCTTCAGCACCAGAGAGAGACCCCAGTTCTACCTGTCCCATTTGAGCTAGATGATTCTTGCCTCCTCAGTGTCCTGCCTTCTCTGCTTTGTTCGTCTTACCATTCTTGCATGTCTTTAAACTCTCCTACCAATAACTCAAGTGATCCTGTTTCCACTGATGTTTCCAAACTACCAGCCATGCCATTTTCCCTTCAGTTTGTATCTGGTGGAAAAAAAAAAATTCCTCCCAGAAATGTGACTCAGAGGTAATCAACGTAAATGTCATCCAAGGCCAGAGGGAATATCTCAGCCATGAGTCACATCCCCTCTGTTGAGAACCTGGGTTTCGGTCAAGGCAGAAAGTTTGAAAATCCAGCCCCAGAGACATGCCATTCCTCCCCAGTCCCACGCCCACTGGCAGCAGGAATCTCACCCTGTCACTCCTCAGTGATGCCTTGACCACATCAGGTGATGCCTCAGGCTGCCCTCCCTCTCCCGCAAGCATCAGTGGCTTCCCTGCAGGAAGGCCAGCTGCATCTCCTCTCCAAGGACAGGGAGGCATGGCCCACCATGGGCTCAGGGCCAGGTACCTCCAGCCTCTCACTCCCGCTGGAAACAGGACATGAAAGGCACAGGCTGGGAATGACCCATGGCCACCGAGTTCAAAGGGCACATTCATGAAGTCAAAAATAATAAAAAATTTCCTGCATTTAGACTGCTCTGCTTTCCTTATTCTTTCTCTTTGTAGACAGCTCCCAATGCATGAACTTAAAATAAGACACAAGGAAGGAAGGAAGGGAATATATATAAAGGTCATCAGACCACGCAGGCAGGTGACACCCAGGCACTCGCTGTGGAAATAGAAGGGAACTAAGTCTGCACTCAAACTTGAAAGGCAGTGACAAGGTGAGAAATTGTTTTCCAGGTCACAGGAAGGTCACTGACAAGTTTCCAGGTCTCCAGTAAGTAGGAAAACGATTGAGGCTTGACTAAGACTGTGGATAACCTTGAACGGGAGAAACAGACAGCATGGGGTCAAGTGCACAGGCTGGGAGCCAGGCAGTTCCTGGTTTCAAACTGTAAGAAGCAAACAAAAGAAACCATGTAAAAAGAATGATCCTGGCACATAATCGGCCTTCCACATGTAACTGTATAATGAATGAATGAACCCGTGAATGCTTCTCCAGTGCCTGCGGCACAGGCAGCTAGCTGATAACACAAAAGTAGCAGGAGCCATATGCCCTGAGCTCTTTGCTGAAAACTTTGGGATCCTTTTCTGTCACTGAGCTGGGGTTTAACTGACAGTAGTCAGGACACCAGAGGGCCAGGAGGAAGAGGAGACTCAGCTACACCCAGAGCATCTCCTCCTGCAAGCCTGGTGATGGCTACATCACAACGGCCCAGACAACAGGAACGGTGAAAAGTCACTGCTTCCAGAAAGGGCCATGTCTAAAGGGATGCAAACCAAACCCCCTCTGAAGATCCCAAGAGTTCTTAGTTCGGCCTGGGGACTTTCTTGGCTAGCCCTCGCAGGTCCTAGAAGCTATCTCCTTTATCCTGCGTCTGCATCACTGCTCACTACAGGCAGAACCTCCGACTTTACGGGCAAATCTTGAAATTCAGAGTGCCTTCTATCTGAAGTTGGTTAATTTACAAGTCGAAATGTGGCAGGAAGTTTCCCAGGGCTGGGAGAGAATTTGAACATTATCCAGGCTACTCTGCATTAGCCAAGTCTCTGCATTACTCGAAAAACCCATCTCAAACTACTTTAAGCCAAAGAAGAAAATTTCCTGGCTCACAAAACCAAACTTCCAGAAGACAGGAGTAAAACTGGCTTTAGAAACTGCTAGGACTAGGAACTGAAAACCTGGTCAGAACTCGTATCTAAACTTCTGGCAGTTCCAGGCTCATATCCAAGCTTTGAGATGTTACAGCTTTAGTTTTTCCATCTGTATAACTGGAATATTAACTTTCCTGTCTACTTCACAGCATTATTATAGAGATCAAGTGAGAAAATACATGAACAGAGGTACGATGTATAGTCTGGGATAAACACATGTTTTGAAAATGCAAATTTATTCCAGTTTGGTGAGTATATTATGGAACAATTTGAGCATACCGTAGATTTATCATGGGTAATTTTTGTCTGTGAGAAAAACTAGGTTAACGTAGAAAACTGCACCCAGGTGAACTGAGTCTTGTAGGACAGGATGCACCCAGGCACACACTTCACACATCTACCCTCTACCTTGAAGCTGTGTTGTCCTACACACCCTACTTACCCTAACCAAGTATGTTGTCCTCCAAGGTTGTGTTTCACTATTCTTTCACGCTTGTTAACTTTGCTGTAGTTGAAAAGAAACGGCAACAACAACTCATTCAGCATTTGAAATATGTCTGAGCATCCTGGTTCAAAAACACCAAACAGGTCATGAGAAAGAAAAACTTTGTGTACTAAGGAGAAGCTTTATGTGAAAAAAGCATTTTGAAAGACTCAAGAGAACACCTGACATTTTCCAAGCAACAAGCATAAGAGAATCCACAATTCCATGATGAGAAAAGAAACATCTATAGATGGAACTCTAAGTGCTAAAAGTCGGTAAGAATAAGACCTGAAGTTGGAAGAGATGGAAAAGACGAGCATTGTTGAGACTGAAAACCAAAGAGTGAAAGATGGGGGATGACCTTTCTCACAAAAAGAATGCACTATCTGTATACAAAGACCTTCATGAAAACCGCTATATTCTGCAGAAGTGGCACTTTCTAGTACTTCAGTAGCTAGGTGGGTAGTTCCAAATATTGCTACAATTTCTAAGGCTTTCGGCTGTTAGACAAAGCCCGAGAGCAGATGAGAAAGCCATGAGAGAATTTCCAGCAGGAATACAGAAGTTAACTGAAAAGATCATCAGTCAGTTCAGTTCAGTCGCTCAGTTGTGTCTCTTTGTGACCCCATGAATCGCAGCACGCCAGGCCTCCCTGTCCATCACCAACTTCCAGAGTTTACTCAAACTCATGTCCAGATGCCATCCAGCCATCTCGTCCTCTGCCGTCCCCTTCTCCTCCTGCCCCCAATCCCTCCCAGCATCAGGGTCTTTTCTAATGAGTCAACTCTTTGCAGGAGGTGGCCAAAGTATTGGAGTTTCAGCTTTAGCATCAGTCCTTCCAATGAACACCCAGGACTAATCTCCTTTAGAATGGACTGGTTGGATCTCCTTGCAGTCCAAGGGACTCTCAAGAGTCTTCTCCAACACCACAGTTCAAAAGCATCAATTCTTTGGCACTCATACATGGATTTAAATTTTCAATTTCGGTGAAGATGGTATCATACCATAATATAAATGCATACTTCAAAAGCTATATTTCAAAGTCAGAAAAATAAGCTCCAGGATTTCAAGACTGAAAATTTTAATAACCTTTCTTCTATCACTTTATAATAACTCACAAGCTGCAAAGCCCACTTCCACAAGCAAACTTCTGGGTTTTTTCAAGATAAGGTACCATATTTATTGTGATATTTACATATTTCTCAATTATTTAACATGAGATTGTGCCATGATTTTTATTATATTCCTATCTTTTTTAATGTCACTAACAAAGCTTTTAGGTATTGTACCTTTGATCCATTTTCGATAAACCCTGTAGTTTTTATTGTGCAATTTTGCATAGTGAGGTGAGTTTTAGGCATGCACGTGTTGAGCTATAGCAACACTAACTGTACTGTAATGAAATGTATAAATGTACTAGGGATGTTACTATCTGGATCTTTTCATTCCCTCTCAACCATGGTTTGGCCACTACAGGCTACAGGTGTGAACTCCTAAATTAAACTTGTCCCTCCCATCTGGGCCCTGGACCAGAGCCTCCCAAGATCTACTTCATTCTTTGAGGTCCTCAGGGCTGAATCAAACATCTTGAAAACCCTACACTACACAGCACCTTTCGGAAGGACTGCCCAGAAACCCCATTCATCCTTCAGCATCATATTATTTCATCTCCAACTCCATCAATCTTATTCTTTCTCTCTGAAGCTACCTACTAGAAGCCTTGTATATCCGTGCAGTTCCTATTGTTTGCTTTCTATTGAACAAGCACCTCTTTGCTTTCTCCACTGTTAAGCAGTGCTGGCTGAGTCGACAGGGCTGAATGAAGTTGGCGCCCCTTCCTGAGTAATGAAGGAAGCAGCCCTGGAAAGCCAGCGTTGTGCTTACGGGACACAGACACACATTTGCAGAAGCCTGGGTTGTGGGCTGAGCATCCTCCAGACTTTCTGTGGCCTGTTTGGAAAGGCTTGGCTCTTCTGCAAGACTCAGCAGACCTGTCTGTGCAAAAAACAGCTAGGACCAGCCCTGCAGGAGGTGAGGAGAACAGGCTGGAAATCAGACTCATGGCCACCTAGCAAACCACATTTCAACCACTGCCATTTGTGAAAAGCTTTTCCTGGGGAATTTTATTATTCTTTCCTGACTACCTAACACATGTCAGAGTTTGGAGCATTAAGGAAATCCCCCACTGTGTAAGCTTTATTTTACTTTAAAAAGTGAGTTTCTAGCCCTTCCTGTTTCTAAACTCCAGTAGCTTTGTCTACATAAGAACACCACTGTGCAGCTCAGCTAAGACAACCCCAGAATGAAAGGTGTAAATTATGTCATTCCAAAGAGGCAGTGACTTCAGAACTGTTTCAGTACTAAAGGTGGCGATCAATAGAATTCTTCTCAAATTCGACTTTGTTTAACCCTTTAGTTCAGCTGAATTTTGTGTGGTTTAGGAGTGGGGTTTTCAAGGGGATATCACTGAACTTGACTAGCAATTAGGAGAACTGCTTTCTTTTATTTTATATATAGAGGAACACTTTTTAAAAATTGAAGTATAATTGATTTACAACATTGTGTTCATTACTGCTGTTTAGCAACGTGATTTAGTTATACATGTATATAATTCTTTACATATATATTCTTTTCCATTATGATTTATCATAAAATACTGAATATGAGCTATATATTCAGAGAACTGAATATGTAGCTCTCTGTGCTATACAGAAGGACCTTGTTTATCCAGGAGAATTGCTTTTGATTCTGTATTCATCTCCTGACCTCTTTGCATGTAGATACTTCAGCTCTAAATCACAGACCACAATAACATAATACCAAACTGCATATACTGCCAAAGTGAAAAAGGTAATGTTTACAACCTGAAGGAAGGATGTATGCTGGGAAAGGTGTTTGTGCAGAAACATTTGAATTAGAAGAGCATCTACACCAAAGGTCAGGGATTGGCCTCAGAACATTCCTGCTTGGAAAGATGGTAGAGTCTGTGGTGCCAGGCTGCCTGGGTTTGATTCTTGGCTCGCCATCAGTGAGTCACCTGACCTTCAGGAAGTCACTTTCTGTTCTTTTTTTCCTTTACTGTAACATAAGCATCACAGTGACACCTGACTGCTAAGCCATTATAAAGATTCAATGGAGAGTTCAAGGAAAACACCAGGTACATAGTAAGCATTAATCAGTCCAGTTCAGTCGCTCAGTCGTGTCAAACTCTGCGACCCCATGAATCGCAGCACGCCAGGCCTCCCTGTCCATCACCAACTCCCCGGAGTTCACTCAGACTAGCGTCCATCGAGTCAGTGATGCCATCCAGCCATCTCATCCTCTGTCGTCCCCTTCTCCTCCTGCCCCCAATCCCTCCCAGCATCAGAGTTTTTTCCAATGAGTCAACTTTTCGCATGAGGTGACCAAAGTAACTGGAGTTTCAGCTTTAGCATCATTCCTTCCAAAGAAATCCCAGGGCTGATCTCCTTCAGATTAGACTGGCACTCAATAAATATTTGCTATTTTTGACCATCTCAAACAACCTTGTGAACAGTCTAGAATAACATGTAGTTTTATTCAAACATAGGCACTGTGATTGTCTAAAATGTTATTCTAATAATAATACCTTTCTCATAAAGTTATAGCAAAAATAAGGAATTAACACATGTAAGGTACCCAATACATAGTGGGCACTCAATAAATGTTACATATTTTGAACATCTCAAACTGTATCAACTAGCTCTAGGATAATATTGGAAGGAGATTCAAAATATGTATCCTTCAGATTTTATGAAAAGTGCAGCCCTTAGTCCTTTGTTTCTATTTGGGTCCAAATCCAGGTTTTGCTTCTGATAAATGCTTATTTTCAACCCTGAGTTCATGAGGTCATATTTGAAGTAATCACAGTCAAATGTTGGTTGTTTACATTGAAAGAGAAGCAGAAACACACAGAGAGCAGAAATCTATAGAAAATACACCAATTCCCCTAAGAATTTGCTGGGCCTCTCCCTCTCCTGCAGGGAGCCTGCTCGCCCAACCATGGGCAGTGGACCCCTGGAGCCTACTCCTCCCAGCCTGCCAGAGCTGATTTTGCACATTTTTTCCCAACTCCTCTTCTAAGGACTTCTGGTTCAAGATGAGAGCCTAAAATTAGTGAGGGTATTTACACCATGAAAACTGGCCAGTGCCACAAACTTGAGGTTCCTTTTCTGGGCAGCCATTTGCAAAATATTTATTAGTGCATGCTGCGTGTTGATGCCAGAAACTTTGTCCCCTCTTGTCTGAATGCTCGTTCCAGAGATCTTCTGCAGGCTATGGACCATCTGCCACCCCTGCTGCTGGCTCCGCTGTGGGGGTGCCATAACCATCTGGCCCCTCTGCAGAGCTGTGGTCCTCTTGATGGGTGGCCTGCCTCTTCCCTGGGGAGAGAAGGAGGCAGGAGGACTCCCTCCCCTCCTGCCACTTTACCCCCTCAGTCACCACAATATGAACACACAGGCTGCAAAGCCACAGGCAAAATTTCTTTACTAATGGGTTAATGCACATTGAGAAAGAAATTATAGTGTAAGAGGGACAAAGTCTGAAGTTGAAGTCAATTTGGACTTTATGGGTTCAGAGCCCATCCCCAGGGAAGAAACTTCATCCCTTTTCCTAGGAAATCTCTGTACCTCCCCCTACCCATGGGAAGAGGTCTCACTCTCAGAATGCTTATGGAGAGCTACAGTTTGAATGACTCCCTCCCCAACCACCTTCAGTAGAGTGGACACAAATGCTTATTGCCACCTCTAAGTGAAACAGGAGGGAAGGAGACAGGGCACAACCTTTAAAAGAATGACATGTCCATATCTCATGACAAAGACTGGTTGGAACCAACTGGGTCCAACATGGCAGAAAATTTGACTTCCAGTGGATCTTGGGCCGGAGAAGGCAATGGCACCCCACTCCAGTACTCTTGCCTGGAAAATCCCACAGACGGAGGAGCCTGGTGGGCTGCAGTCCATGGGGTCTCTAAGAGTCGGACACCACTGAGCGACTTTACTTTCACTTTTTACTTTCATGCATTGGAGAAGGAAATGGCAACCCACTCCCATTTTCTTGCCTGGAGAATCCCAGCATGGCGGAGCCTGGTGGGCTGCCATCTATGGGGTCCCATAGAGTCGGACACGACTGAAGCGACTTAACAACACTCATCTCAGGAAATGAAATACCACTGGTGCAAGACACCACAAACATCTTTTGCCCATTCTAGTTCCATTGACAAGCATCTCTCTAAATTTCTGTAGCTGTTCATCCCAGACCAGTAGAAATTTCTCTTCCCAAGACCTGGACCCAGAATTCATTGAGTTCACTGGGGTCTCCATGACGAGGACAACCCAGACTCCCCACAATGGAGCTCCCCATAACAAGGAGTTGGGTAAGAGGGGAGAATGAGGCTTGTCCCCAAAAGCCAGAATTGGAGTGAAAATTTTTTACCAAGATGGCTCAGCATGAGAAAGGCCCAATAGCTAAACTGGAACAGAGTCCGGAGAAAGAATGGAATTGAAAATGGGAACCACAAGGTCTAGCAAGATAAGTGGAACTGAAAATGAAAACTATTTGCTACTACATTCATGAATGAGGCCCAGTCACAGTGGGTACCCCAGTAGAGGGTAGTGGGCTTCTTGCAAAAAAGATGCTTGGGGACCTGCCCAATATAGACTTGGACTGCTCTCAACTGTCAACAGAATCTCTCATTTCTCTGAAAATTTATTTCATTTCCAGGAAGAAAAGACATGAAAACTTTCCTATCAGTAAGACAGTTGAGGTATAAATACTGAAAGCAGATTCATATTTGTGGAGACAAATCTGCATGTTTTGTTTCCCATGTAAAATTTAAACAAAACATTCAGTTTGGAATGCAGTCTGAGTTTCCTGAATGTTTTGAAATGGTTTGTCCTTTAAATCCAGTCCTAAACCTAAAGTATGTTTGGCTACTTCTTAATTATTAAAATTTGGGGTAACTTTGAGGGAAATCTTATCCATTCATTTCTGATCCATTTGCATTCAACTGATCAAAAAAATATTTAAATGCTACTTCAAGAAATCTTTACAGAATCAAAAATCAGGAAGTTCTATTTTACGAGGAGTAAACAAATTTAAACACCAAGCTGTTCTCATTTGGTGGGATTTGCCTAGACCGAAGAGATTAAGTGGATTCTAAACATGGTAAAATACAGCTCTCCTCCCTTACCAGACTTACTCTATCATATGCAAAACACCACAAAGTGCTCATAGGAGAAAAATTTTAAATATATCCTTGATTTGCACACAAAGCTTTGTTCATATCAAACTAGAAACTTGAAAAGCATGCAAAATTTCTGCTCTTTGTGTTGTGGTTTCAATCTCAATTTCTCGTGGGATTCCACGGCCTTAGGCCAGTTTTATCATTTTGCTGGAGCTCAGGTCTCTTGAGGAAGAGAGAGTCCCCGTGTATGTCACTCCCGTTAAAAACATGCCAAAGCATTTTATTCATTGACTACAGAGCCTACAACTGGAATAATTAATTTTGTTGTGAATTGTAGTGATTATGTGAACTGCCCTGATACATTTAAAGAGAAAGTATATAAAATCCCTAAATGGTTTTCGATGATAGCTAACTCGTTAACTTTTTTTTTTCTTTAGTTGTTCAGCTTTTCCACTGGGAAAGGATAAATAAATGCTGGCATTGCAAATACCAAAGAGCTTAAGTAAAGTTCAGTTTTTGATTGACCAGATGACCATAAATGTTTGAATCCTTAGTCTCTTAGAAACTACACAAAAACCAGTCCCAAAAACATTAGAATTAAGTTCAAGAGGTAATGAGAAATGACAACATCAGAGGATCAGCCAAAAAGCTGGAAGGAAAGGAAACATGAAGATGAGTGTGAAGAAGCAACAGATTCTTTATCAAGGGCAATTCTTTAAAGCTCCAACAACAGGCAGTCTCTATTATCAGATCAGATCAGATCAGTCGCTCAGTAGTGTCTAACTCTTTGCGACCCCATGAATCGCAGCACGCCAGGCCTCCATGTCCACCACCAACTCCCGGAGTTCACTCAGACTCACGTCCATTGAGTCAGTGATGCCATCCAGCCATCTTGTTCTCTGTTGTCCCCTTCTTCTCCTGCCCCCAATCCCTCTCAGCATCAGAGGCTTTTCCAATGAGTCAACTCTTCACATGAGGTGGCCAAAGTACTGGAGTTTCAGCTTTAGCATCAGTCCTTCCAAAGAAATCCCAGGGCTGCTCTCCTTCCAGAATGGACTGGTTGGATCTCCTTGCAGTCCAAGGGACTCTCAAGAGTCTTCTCCAACACCACAGTTCAAAAGCATCATTTCTTTGGCGCTCAGCCTTCTTCACAGTCCAACTCTCACATCCATACATGACTACAGGAAAAACCATAGCCTTTACTAGACAGACCTTAGTTGGCAAAGTAATGTCTCTGCTTTTGAATATGTTCTCTAGGTTGGTCATAACTTTTCTTTCAAGGAGTAAGCGTCTTTTAATGTCATGGCTGCAGTCACCATCTGCAATCAAACCCAATACAGTAGATTGATTTCAACAATTGTTCCAATTCTTCATCTTTGCTTGCATCTATATAATTTGCCATGCAACTTTCCACTTGTCACTCTGATGTGAAGTCCTGTCTACATCTAGACCCTTTAAAAATCAGCTTAATAGAGTTATAATTTGTATAGAATAAAATTAAACCTTTAAAAAAATGTATAGTCTGATCAGTGTGATTAATATATAGAGTTGCATAATAACCACCACAATTAAGATACAGAATATTTCCAGCACTCAAAAAGTACTCAGCCCCTGTGCAGTCAACCTCATTTCACCATCTCCAGCCCCAGGCAATGACTAATCTGGTTTCTGTTACTACAGCTTTGTTTTTTCAGAAATTTCATATACATCGAATCAGACAGCATGTAGTCCTCCACATCTGGCTTCTTTCACTTAGCATAATGCTTCTGAGCTTCACCATGCTGTTTCATGTATCAGTAGTTCATTTCTTTTTGCTGCTAAGAAGTATTCCACTGTAACGAAACACTGCAATCTGTTTTTCAGTTCATCACCTAATTGATATTTGGATTGATTTCAGCTTTTAGCTACTGAAAATGAAGTTGATATGTATATTCATGTACATATCTTTGTGTGGACACATGTTTTTATACTTCTTATGTTCTTATCTAAGAAGTGATCATAGGAAAAGTACACATTAAATTTTATTAAAAACTGGACAGGGCATCTCTGATAGCTCAGGGGTAAAGAATCCACCCACCAGTGCAGGAGACTCAAGTTTGATCCCCTGATCCAGGAAGATCCCACATGCCTTAAAGCAACTAAGCCCATGCTCCACAATTACTGAGCCTCTGCTCTAGAGCCGGGAAACCTCAAGTGTTGAGTCTGCCTGCCACAACTACTGGAGAAGGCAAGGGCACCCCACTCCAGTACTCTTGCCTGGAAAATCCCATGGACAGAGGAGCCTGGTGGGCTGCAGTCCATGGGGTCGCTGAGAGTTGGACACAACTGAGCGACTTCACTTTCCCGTTTCACTTTCATGCATTGGAGAAGGAAATGGCAACCCACTCCAGTGTTCTTGCCTGGAGAACCCCAGGGACAGGGAGCCTCATGGCTGCTGTCTATGGGGTCGCACAGAGTCGGACATGACTGAAGTGACTTAGCAGCTGCAGCAGCAGCTACAACTACTGAAGCTCATTGCCCTTGAGCCTGTGCTCTGCAACAAAAGAATCCACTACAATAACAAGCCTGCACAATGCAATGAGGAGAACCCCCTGCTAGCTGCAACTAGAGAAAAGCCCACGCAGCAACAAAGACCCAGCACAGCCAAGAATAAATAAATTTTCAAAATTATTAAAAAAAAAAACCGGCCAATTGTTTTCCAAAGGACTGTTCCATTTCACACTTTCCATTGGTAGTGAAGACAGTTTTTCAGTTGCTCCATGTCCTCACCAACACATGGTATTATAAGTATTTTTAATTCCAGTCATTCTAGTGAACATGTAGTGATATCTGATTGATTTTACTATACTTTACCCTAATGATGAGTGATGTTAAGCATTGTTCATGTCTTTATTTACCATTTGTTTATCATCTTTGGTGAACTGCCTGTTTAAACTTTCTGCCCATTTGTTTCTCATTTATTACAGTCATAAGTGTTCTTTAGTCTCTCTACAAGTCTTTTACAATACATCTTAACAAATATTTTCTCCCAGTCAGTGACCTGTCTTGTCATTTTCTTGACAGTGTCTCTTGGAGAGCAATAGTTTATGATTTTGAAGGAGTCTGGTTTATCAATTTTTATCTTTCACGATTTTGCCTTTGTATTTTATCTAAGAAATATTTGCCTCACCCAGTTTAATTTCTTTATTTTTCCTAGAATTTATATGTTAGCCCTGACATTTAGGCCTGTTATCTACTTAAAATAAATTTTGTATATGATGTGAGATAAGGGGCAAGTTTCAATTTATTTCCTTATGGACATTCAGTTGTTTTCCTTTCCCCATCGATTTACAGTGGCACCTTTTTTTTTGAAAAAAATTATTGACCATATATGTGTGGTCTATCTCTAGATCCCCTATTTTGCTCTTTGATTCTGTCTGCCTTTAGGCCAATACCATTCTGAATTATGTAGCTTTATAGTAAATGTTGAAATCAGGTAGTATGCTGCTGCTGCTGCTAAGTCACTTCAGTCGTGTCCGACTCTGTGCGACCCCATAGATGGGAGCCCACCAGGCTCCGCCGTCCCTGGGATTCTCCAGGCAAGAACACTGGAGTGGGTTGCCATTTCCTTCTCCAATAATTCCTCCAAATTTGTTCTTTTCCAAAATAGTTTTGACAATTCTAGGTTTTTCACATTTTGATAAAAATTTTTAAAGAACTGTCAATTTCTTTTTAAAAATCTGCTGGAATTTTGATTGGGATTGTGTTAATTCTGTATATTAATTTGGGAAGAACTGAAGTTTCAACACTATTGTGTTTTCTGACCAAATATGGTATCTCTCGCCACTAATTTAAACCTTCTTTAATTTCTCCCAACAGTTTTATGTTTCCATGTGTAAGTGTTGTGCATATTTGGTTAAATTTATCCCGAGGTATTTCATGTTGTTAGATGCCATTGTAAAAGCTGTATTTAATTATCAATTTCTAATTATTTGTGACTAATAAATACATGAGGTATATATTGTCACTCTGTTTTTTTAACTTAAATGCAGAGTACATCATGTGAAATGCCAGGTAGATGAATGACAAGCTGGAATCATGCATTCCATGATGTATTATATATTGATGGATTTTATTTGCTCATATTCTACTAAATATTTGGGGGGCTACATTATGAGGAAAGTTGGTCACTATTTTCTTTTCTTCTAATGTCCTTGGTTTTGCTATCAGGGTAGAGGTAGCTTCATAAAGTGAGTTTGGGAGTATCTCCAACTGAATTAGCAGTCATCATCCCTTAACCTTTTATATCAGGTGCATCACAGAAGCCACGAGCTCCAGAGATGCCTGGAGCTTTCTTTGTGAGAAAGATTTTAAGTACAAATTCAATTTCCTTAATAGATATAGGACTATTCATGTTAGTGAAAGTCAGTCGTGTCCGACTCTTTGCACCCCCACGGACTATACAGTCCATGGAATTCTCCAGGCCAGAATACTGGAGTGGGTACCTTTCCCTTCTCCAGGGGATCTTCCCAACCCAGGGATCAAAACCAGATCTCCTGTACTGCAGGCAGATTCTTTACCAGCTGAGCCATAAGGGAAGCCCAAGAGTACTGGAGTGTGTAGCTTATCCCTTCTCCAGCAGATCTTCCTGATCCAGGAATCAAACCAGGATCTCCAGCATTATAGGCAGATTCTTTACCAACTGAGCTATCAGGAAAGTCCATATTCACACTATTTATACTTCTAAAGAGTTCTGGAGGTTTCTGTCTTTTAAAGAACTTGTTTTATTGTCTAAGCTGTTGAATTTATTGACACAAAATTATTTACAATATTCCTCTATGGTTTTTTTGTTGTTGTTAGTTTATTGGGGGATAAGTGGCATGGAGGAAAATCTGCACTTTTTAGGTATGTTGTGGTTGTCAAGTTGCCAAGTTGTGTCTGACTCTTTGCAACCCCATGGACTGCAGCATGCCTTTCTGTCCCTCAGCATTGCCGGGAGTCTGC
This sequence comes from Nanger dama, assembly GCA_917880005.1. Classification (NCBI taxonomy): domain Eukaryota; kingdom Metazoa; phylum Chordata; class Mammalia; order Artiodactyla; family Bovidae; genus Nanger; species Nanger dama. The sequence continues at coordinate 30,424,524 of CAKJTW010000003.1, forward strand.
CCAAGTTCATGTCCATTGAATTGGTAATGCTATCCAACCATCCTGTCCTCTGCCATCCTCTTCTCCTTTTTAGGTATATTGTTCTATGAGTTTTAACAAATGTATGCAGTGATATAACCTCTACTATAGTCAAGACATAGAACATCTGCATCTCCCCCAAAGTTCCTTCCTGTTCCCTTCAAGTTTGTTCCATTCCTCCAGGTCCCTTGCAACCAGTGACCTAATACCCATCCCTATTAGTTTGCTTTCTCTATACTGTCATATAAATGAGATCATATAATACATAGTCTTTTGAATCTGTCTTCTTTCAACTTACCATGTGCTCTGTGTGTATCAGTAATCCATTCTTTTTCACTGCTGAGTAGTATTCCATTGAATGGCTGTACCACATTTGGATATTTGTTCATAAAAGGAGATTTGGCTTGATTCCAGCTTTGGCAATTGTGAATAAAGGTACCAAAAACATTTTACCACATGTTTTTGTGAAAATATATGCTTTCATTTATCTTGGATAAATATTCAGTTTTTCCTCATGTTTTCTGAAGCTTTCTTATTAGGTGTAAACACATTTAGGATTATTATCTCTTTGATGCATTTATTCCTGATTCATTAAGAAATGTTTTCTTTGTCTCTGGTATTATTTCTTCTGTTGTAGACCAATATACTGAGTTCACAAAATAGTTTGTTTAAAACAAAAAGTTCCAGAGGGTTCTAGATGGATTTTCACCCGAAGAGTGAATTGAGATCAAGGTTATCCTGGTTATCTCAGACTGGGGTTACCAAGAAATGCTTGAATCACCTTCAAATCCAAGTCTAGCCAAGGAGAAATCCAGTTGGCAAGAGCTACTAAATTGCCTTCAAATATTTTTAGATATCACAGTCTCAAATCAACTAAAACCAACAGAAAGTTAAAATTCATTGAAAACTCCTATGTCAAGAGCCACAAGCTCTTATGCTTTCCTCAGTTTCTTCAAAACCTTTTGTAATTCAGGTAAATCATGCCTGGCTGTGCCAACGATTTCCACAAACATTGAGGACAGAAAGCTGTCCTAATGTTCTTCTATCATTCCTCCCTCCTTCCTTTATTTTCTCTTCTCATGCATCCCTTTTCTTTCCTCCAAGTCGCTGAACATTTATTTATTAAGTGCCTGCTACACATACAGTACAGTGGTGCAGTGGTGGTAAGTTGCCAAGTTGTGGCCAACTCTTGCGACCCCGTGGACTGTAGCCCACCAGGTTTCTCTGTCCATGGGATTCTCCAGGCAAGAATACTGGAATGGGTTGCCATTTTCTTCTCCAGAGGATCTTCCTGACCCAGGAATCAAACTGGGGTCTTCTACATTGCAGGCAGATTCTTTACTAAGTGAGTTATGGGGGAAGCCCCAAAAACTGAGTGGAGGATACGGGCATTGATCCCAATACCTCTCATGTGCTAAGTATGCACTCTACCATTTAAGATAATCCCCCAGCTAGCAGTGGTACAGTTGATCTAAAAATTTTTGATCATTAATAGGAAGCACACATATATCAAAACCCAGTTTGCTTTCTCCATCTCCCCTTTTCCTTCCCTGTCTCAACTCTGGTTTGAGGATAGAGCTGTATCTGCTAACAGAATAGTGGATACCAAAGCCAAGATCCTGTCTGCAGTGATTCCAATCCTACTGGTGTGGAGTAGAACCCACATACCCTCTTCAAAAGCTGCCCAGATGATTTTAACATGGAGTCAGGATTGAGAAGCATTCAACAAGTATGCAAGGTCCTTGTGTCTCCTTTCCTGGGAAACTGAGTTTAAAATATTGAAGGAATTGGCCCCAAGTCTTTCAGCGAGCCAAGACCAGAGCCTCAATATTCGGAGTGAATACACACCACACCCCTACATGCCTAAAGAGGCTGAATACACAGGCGGCTCAGTGCCTTCTACCTGGCATGGCCTAAGAATGCCTGTCTTCTCTTTTGCTATAGTTTTTAGGCATTTTATCTCTGCTCTTACTGGTTCTTAATAACCTTGATACTATCAAGAACCTAAAGTGTGCTCACTAATAGCTGGGAAGCATCTTAATAAAGACCTAGACTTTTTCAACTAATTGACATTAATCATTACCTCTGGTGAAACTGGCTGAGACAAAACCCAGAGCAGGGTTTGTTCTTTTTGTAATTGGTTGAGACTCCATGAGGAAGTGCAGGCCCTGTGACGTCCAAGCCTGTTCCCCATGGGGTAGAACCAGGCCGAGAGCAGACAGGAGATGAGAACACACACATCTCCCTCTGCTGATTTGATGACAGGCCAGCCTGCTGACAGCCGACGAGTCTGGTTCAGACATTGGAGCTCAAGCTGGAGTTTAGATTCCCTTGAACGACCTGCACAAAAGGAAAGGAAAACACCAACGTGATTTTGACACTTCCTCCCAAGTTCCTTCTCCATTATTATTGTTAGAAATTCCAGAAAGAAACACACTGAATTAAGCATTACATACATTCTTCTCTGGAAGAGAATTGGATATGTGGATTTGGGATTTATGATTAAACCCCAAACTTGGGGTTTATGATTAAAACACACTGAATTAAGCATTATATACATTCTTCTCTGGAAGAGAATTGGATATGTGGATTTGGGGTTTATGATTAAACCCCAACTTGGTTCTTGTGTACCAAGTTACTTGATAACGCACCGAAAAGCCACAGAAACACCATGCCTCGCTTCTTTAGCTATAAAATGTGGTCAACACGTTGACTACAAAGGCCAGGCTACTCACACTAGCCTTGCGTGCATTGTCCTGATTGGATGTTGGGTTGTTCAACAAAGGGTTGGGCCTTCCTCAGTAGAAGCAGGCAGGGTCCCAGTAGGGTCAGTGGGGACAGCGGGGTGGGGGTGCGGTGATGGAAGGAATTTATGAAAGGACAATTGGCAGGGGTGTGGGTCAGCCTACAAGGGATGACGAAGCACCCAGGGGCTAAAGGCCTTCCCACCCTCAGGCCTGAAAGGACGAGGAGAGCAAGCAGTGCCCAGAGTCTGGTGAAGCCCATCACCATAGGAGCCGAGGTCTTCAGTGGAGGCGTACAGCGCCACCAACCCACAGCCTGGCAGGAAGGGATGGGGGAGTAAACACCCCAAACTCACTCTCCCCCACCTGTGATCTCCCGCATGCCATGGCAACCCACTCCAGTACTCTTGCCTGGAAAATCCCATGGACAGAGGAGCCTGGAGGGCTGCAGTCCCTGGGGTCGCTGAGGGTTGGACACAACTGAACTACTTCACTTTCACTTTTCACTTTCATGCACTGGAGAAGGAAATGGCAACCTATTCCAGTGTTCTTGCCTGGAGAATCCCGGGGACGGGGGGAGCCTGGTGGGCTGCCGTCTATGGGGTCGCACAGAGTTGGACACGACTGAAGCGACTTAGCAGCAGCAGAAAATGAGGGCAAAACAGTCCAGCTGATGCAATCTGCATGGGCCAGCCTCCCAGGACACAGAGCAAGGTGGAGAGGGGGAGAGTGGGTCCAAGGCGCAAACAGAGAACATTTAACAGAGCTGGACAAACAGCCTCCGAGCCACCAGAAAGGAACAAACCCTCAAATATGCATCTACGATGTACATGCCTCCTTCAATATTATACCTGATGCATTACTGTTAAACAGGACTATGTACACAAAAGCACATGACCAACCACAAAGACCTACACATATTCTTATTCATTATCATCATTACTATTATTATTCATAGCGGGCTTAGAAACCCCTTTGCCATTGGATGTCAGAAGCTGAGCTAATAAAACAATCTAGTAAGATACAGGAGTTGTTATCAGGCTGCTGCATCTGGCCCCGTCTGTAACACCAAGTAGCCCTGCTGAAAATTCCAACAGCATAAGCTACAGTCACTCAGCTCGCCCGCTGTTGATTTTCCTCTCTCCTCAACTCCCGCAGGGCGAAATGTCAGCTGAGTGGCAGGGAGCCTGCTCACCAAGGGGCTGGATCACTGCTTTGGAGACCCATCCCTCTACTGGAATTTATGAAAAACCACCCATCACACACAGGGTGGGGATGCTGGCTCTTTAAATGATGCTTTTCTTTAAGGGAAAAAAAAAATCTGTGCCAATAAAAGAGGAGAAAGAATCTACTTATTCAAAGATGGAAGAAAAATGTTTTTAATTTGTAACTTTGCTAATTTCATTCCCCTGTTCAAAACTCTTTGATGGCTATCATAGCTAAGGGAATATATTTCAAATGCTTCATTTAGCCTGAGCTCTGCCCTCAGCTTTTTCTACCCATACTCCCATTACTCTCCTTCGATTATGTTTCTTCCATCAAAGTGATTGACTCAGAGGACATTTTTTGGGCAATTCCAGGTGTGCTGCTACACACCTTTTCCATGCTTTAGACCAATGGTTCTCAGTCGAGGACAATTTGCCTCTTAGAGGACATCTGTCAATATCTGGAGACGTTTTGGGCTCTCACTACAGGGGAGGGGAAAGTTCTACTTGTATCGAGCGGGTAGAGTCTAAAGATATTGCTAAACATCCTCCGATGCATAGGGCACTTCCCACAGCAGAGTGGTATAGCCCCAGATATCAGTAGTGTCCAGGTTGGGAGACACTGCTTAGATCATGCCTGATGTTCTCCCAAACCCCACATCAAAATCCTACCTGTTCCCTCGATGTCTAGACATGCATTGTCCCCGAGAGTAGTGACTTGTCACCTGTGCCTAATGAATCCTGGAAATATAACTCATCCAAACTCAGATGAGTTGTGTCAAATACTCATCAGCTTTCAAAGAATGAAAAAAAGGAATGTTAAATGTTTAATAATTTTTATACTGATTACATGTTGGAATGATAATATTTTAGATCTTCTGGGTTAAAATATATGTCATTAATTTTGCTTGTTTTTGCTTCATTAGTGGGGCTACTAAAAATGTTAAATTTATGTGACTGAATAATATTTCTATTAACAGTAGTCCAGACCAGGGATTGGCAAATATTTTCTGTAAAGGGCCAGATAATAAATATCTTAGTCTTTGCAGACCACGTGTGGCCTGCCATATACTTTTTCCTTTTACTTGACTTCCTACAGCTCTTCTTCCTCCTCCTCCAACCATTCTGAGCTCCAGGGCTATGGAAAACAGGCCTTGGCCCCAGATTAAGCCCATGGGCCATAGCTGATAGACCTGTGGGATCAGTGAGCTACAGAAGCAATCTTTTCCTCCTGTTCTTTCACAAGGCACTTATATCTTTCATTTCCTTTGCTCTGTGTGTGTGCTGTGCTAAGTCACCTCAGCGGTGTCCAATTCTTTGCAACCCCATGGACTGTAACCCACTAGGCTCCTCTGTCCATTGAATTCTCCAGGCAAGAATACTGGAGTGAATTGCCATGCCCCTCTCCAGGGGATGTTCCTGGCCCAGGGAATGAACTCAGGTCTCTTATGTCTCTTGCACTGGCAGGCAGGTTCTTCATCAGTAGTGCCATCTGGGAAGCCCATTTCCTTCGCTCTACCTGGAACTAATGGTAGAACCTAACTCAGAGTGAGTGTGAGGACTGATGGAAAAACAGACAAACAGGGTACTCCAGAACTTTGCTGTCAACATAGCTGTGCTAGTACTTTTAAATAGTGATTATTGTAATTATTAAAAATTAACTATTCATTGAGTTCTAGAGATGAGACAAATGTGAAAAAGATTCTTCTTGTTGTTGTTACAATTATGTTTTTAAAACCCAAGTACTTGTGAAGTGAATTATAAAATCTATAGAACTATGGTCTACTGCTTCCAAAAACCTGATTGTTTTTCCAGGGAGTTCCACACACGCATGAATGTGTATATGTTGGCAGCTCAGAATTAACAGAGTATTTTTTTAAGTTCTGAATTCCTCTCAAATGGGAACGAAGTGTTCTTCTGACCCTTCCTACACTCCATATTACTGTCGACATCTGCAACTAATTGATGATCTATAAGTCAAAACTGTGACCAATGCAAAAAACCTTTAGCGAAGCCTGCCTGGGTTTGGCTGACCTTCCTAATGTATTTCAGATTAAGACTAAAACCAGCCACCTTTTAACTGTTCAACTGAGGACTGAACAGTAGCAGTGAATATTTATCAAACATCAAATAATCACATGATCAGATAACATGCTTCCAGTGAAAATCTGATTTAGAGCATTTAAAATTTTTCATTTGAATTTTTAAAACAAAGACCTTTTTGAAAGATACAGAGGAATATATTGTCAGTGTACAATTTGATGGATTAAAGTCACCCTTTAAGCCAAAAAATCAAATTATCATCATCTGAATGTCTTTGTTGTAGAGGAATGACATTTTAAGAAGCAATGGAAAGGAATAACATAGTATTTTTGATAAGAATTTGAGTCCTGAAATAAACAGATCTGAGTTTGTGTCCCAGTTTTGGCATTTTCTAGCTGGGTGATGCTGGACAGGTTACTCAACCTCCTGAATCTCTGTCCTCATCTGTGAAATGGGGACAGTGAAAGCTCCCTTTGGGAAATCCTTTTGAGGATTAAACATGATATATTTAAAGGGAAGTATATATTTAAATGGCAAACTATGAGTTTTAAACATTAGGAACAAAAAGACTATAAAATGTACTGTCTGACCAGTAATATCTTTTTAAAATTAAATTATATAAAGGTAATGGACTTGATAACCTATTTGTGTGTTTACTAACTGGCCTACTCTGTGCTCTTTAGGAGAATGGTTCAATAAACCTCCCTTCTCCTCATACTGGCACCAACTACATAGAGTTGCCCATGTGAGAAGCAGCTTATTTAAAGTCAACAACCACATTCCACCCGAAGGCTCATACACACTTATTTGCTTTGTTGGCTCAGCATCTTAATTCTGGAGCCAGTCATCCCAGCTGCCAGTCATGGCTACCTGTCACCAAATTTCAGTTATATTCTCTCTGGAATATGATGACTTATCTCCTTGAGATTTCCCCAAGGCAGAGCCAGCCTTTTCCATTATATGACACTGCTGCTGCTAAGTTGCTTCAGTTGTGTCCGACTCTGTGCGACCCCATAGACGGCAGCCCACCAGGCTCCCCTGTCCCTGGGATTCTCCAGGCAAGAACACTGGAGTGGGTTGCCACTTCCTTCTCCAGTGCATGAAAGTGAAAAGTGAAAGTGAAGTCGTTCAGTCGTATCTGGCTCTTAGCAACCCTATGGACTGCAGCCCACCAGGCTTCTCCATCCATGGGATCCTCCAGGCGAGAGTACTGGAGTGGGGTGCCATTGCCCTCTCCTAACACTCTCCAAATTTAGTAAAAACTATGCACCTATTTTCACAAGATGTAGTAAAGTCAAACAAGAAACAGAAACTTCATTTCTAAAGCATAACTTTGTTCATTTTTGATCAATGTAATGAAAAAATGCATTTGAAATGGTGATGTTGACGTATTTTTAAAGTATTAGATAGCTTGACGATGATGAAGAGATTTCAGAGTTTTTCACTGCCATCTCCTGCATGTCTCAGGCTCTGGGGCAGGCATCAATCTAGCTGTAAACATTTCTTTCCACCTGAATTGCTGCTCCTTTACATTGAACTGCTAGCCTACATCCTGACATCTGACATCTCTGACATCCTGACATCTCTGCACACGCAGGATGCCCAGAGGGAAGGCTGCAGGCACAGTGGCCATGTTCTCTTCAAAGTGACACACTCCCAAGCAAGAAGGCTGGTGTTGCATCAGCCTTCCTCCATCTCTGTAGGGTTCTGAACCTATTCAGAGTGCAGGTAAGTATGCCAACCAACCAGGCCTCCATGCCCTTCTGGCAGCGGCACCACCTCCGACTGACTATCAGGCCACCAAGGAGCCCTGAACATGATCCTCCAAGGCCACACTTTGGAAAAAGTTGTCCTCCCACATCTAAAGTCATTGATGGGCTGAGTCAGCCTCTTTTCCTGGATCAAGGGAGGATGTGTCCCTTGGGCAATGGAGTAACAGTGGTGACCAGCACCCTCGCCCCTCCTCCAGCCTCAGCACACCCTGTGGAATGGGAGGGAAACATGGCTACTGACCAAGGTGCTTAGGCAAGGTTCTCACGATTGGTGTATATCATCTCATTTAATGCACAACAACATAACCCTTGGAATTAGGCCTTTTTCTCCCCATATAACAGCTGAGGAAGTCGAGGTTCATGAAGGTTAAACCATTTGTCCCCTTTGGTCCTGCAGATCATACCTGGCTGGGTCTACCCCAAGCGCGACCAGTACTTCAGACTCAGAAGACTCCAATAGGCCAGTGTCGGATGGCTCTCAAAATTGCCCCTGGATGGACACCAGTGTCAGGGTTACTGTGACTGGGTCTTTGTTCCAATGTGGAATGCACATGTGTGTGTGTGTATGTGTGTGTGTGCACACACACACATACACACACTGCAGGGTGCCAGAGGAATATGGCTATGTGGTTCTGCTCTGAGTTTCCTAACTCAGAGCACTGGCGTCCTCAGCTCGGCTTGAATTCCTTCTAAGCTGAGAGTTGGCCAGGCCTTAGAAACACAGGGCCGTCCATCACTCAAGTCTCAGGTTTGCTCCTCAGAGAGCCGGAGTTGACCACAACTGCCTTGGCACCGTTCCACTGTGAGGGAGTCACAGAACTGGCATTTAAGTCCAGAGCGGAAAAAAACACCCCAAGTTTGCTCGTTTTTTTCTGACAGGTGCTGGAGCCCATGAAAGGTCAGATTCCAGCTCACAGTCACATCCTGGCTTAGCCAGCTCCAGGCACACAAAGGCCTGTCTGTCTCACCCGAGTGCAGGGAGCAGGGATCCAGGCCAAAGGCTTAACATGGCTGCCTGATGGCCCGCGCCTGCTGATCCGGCCCTTCACGGGCATGGGCCTAAATGAAGCATTGGGAAGCCCAGCTGCCAAGGATGTGTGAAGCAGGAGAAATGAAGAAGAATGCAGGCTTTTTTTCTGATTTGTAATTGCAAGAGATATTAACCCCTGGCAGCCCATGAATCCATAGCCCACGTCCAGCCTGCTGTGGCTCATTTGTAAAAGCCCTGGGATGCTGCTATTTCAAGTTTAAAGCCTTGCGGGGCTGCAAAACTGAGCAGCAGTGGTCCCTTCAAGCCCAGCAAGGATGTTGGGAAATGAAGGAGTTTGTTCGCTTCCTTGCTGATGCACCAGGGATCGCTCGGAATTGCGGTGTTATTAGAACAGAGGGTGTGTGTTTAAATGCACGTAGCCTCATGCTTTCAACCGGGAGCGTTTGTTTTTGCAGCCTTTATGAAAACATCTCCCAATTCACAATGGCTCCAAGGACCCACATCCTGGATTTTAAGTTCCATGTCAGCAGTGGTAGGCCAAGGTTCTTTAATATGGCTAACTTCTTCAAAAGACAGTCACCTTACCAGCTCTCCCAACCTCTCTAGCCGTGTATTCCTTCCCCTCTCCCTCCCCCACCTCATAACTTTACACCGAACTGGTGCTGACACGATGCCAGAAGTTACAGTGGCTACTGCACACCACCCTGTAAAGAAGCCTGGGAGATCTTGCTCTTATAAGAAGTTCGTCTGAAAGCTTCTGTCAAATAGCAAGCTCGGAGTACCAATAAAATTCTTTTGATCAAGAATAAAAAGAGAATAAACTTGCTTATGGAATAAAAAAACAGTTGCTCTCCTTGGGATAATTTTTCCTTCCTGGTTTTGAGAACCTCATCCTAACAAGAAACCTTCTCAGTAAAACAAGCTGAAGTCTAGAAATGGGGGCCCTGGACTCTGTCCTAGCTGTGTCACAGAGTTATTCTGGGTCAAAATGTGTTCATACACATTCCATGCAGGAGCCCCAGCTTTCTAAGGGGTGAACAGCAAGACACTGACTCCAAATCTCTTCCTTTGTCAACGCTTCCTCCCCATGTGTCCTAAATACGTCCCTAGTCCCTTAAAAGGCCTGTACCTGCCACAGTCAGTTGGTAAGATTCCATCCCATATACTCAACCGGTGGTTTGACTAAAAGAACACTTGCTAGTAGCGTCTGTGAAAAGCCGAGGTGTCCTTGGGGCTGGTCCCACAGCCACTATGTAACTGAGTCTCTGCCTTTCTCACCGGAGAACAGAAACACTTACAACCTTAATAAGTATATTGCTGGTCACACCGACCATGTGCATACATTGTGCTTAGCTCTTTTCTGACAAGGTCATCTGATTTCCCTGCCAGTCTATGAAGCAAGTATGACTCACCCCACTTTGCAGAAAAACATATAAACTCACATAGAGCTGGTGTGAAAGATTGTGCTCTTAGCTGCCAGGCTTCAGTGCCTCTCATCCTGAACATAGCTAGTAGGAATCAATAACCCCTAATAATCTTTTTAGAAATTTTTATTTCAGTCAAAATAATTATCAATTATTGAGCTTTTTATAGACACTGTGCACAGTGAGGAGCTTTGTGTAAATCTCTTATAACATTCCTGCAAGGTAGCTAATGTGTGCCCATTTGATATGTCACTGGCTTGACAGACGTGCAAGACAAGGCAAAACCCTGAGCTTGATCCCAGAATAAGAGGACCTTGGCAGCTTAGCTGGACTACATACAGTATGAATCCACCAGCATTCAGACAACTTATTGCTTCATCGCCATTATTTATTATTATCAGAGATAACTGGCAATCATGGAGATGAACGCCACATGTTTTAGGGTTCCCTTCTTGGTGGGTTTGCGTTCCCACTTTGGGGATGTCAGCATTCCAAAAATGTGATTCCTGTGATTTCCCAGACTGCCTGGGGCTCCACATGGATGTGTGTGCATGTGTGGGTGCCTGTGTGTTTGCACACACCCGCTATGTGTGTCTGTCACACTGCAGGGAGCTTTTCCTCATTTAAACAGCCAATTAAAACCCACTTTGGCATTTAACGCATGTCACTGCCGCTCGGCACCCAGCTGCCTTCCCAGCAGGCCTTTAATTTGATAAAGAGCTTCTAATAACGACTAGCAGAGGCCCAGTAAGTTCATTAAACCTTGTCCTTTATTTTTCTTCCAAGGTGTGCCTTCCTTGTAAAAGGCCCAGGGTCTGTGTTTTTGCAAATGACTTTAGACAATGTTCCATGCTCCAGTGAGAAAAGTATGTCTGTCATGTCCTGGCAAGTTACACTTAAAGTCTCAATTTCAGCATCATGTCAGGCTTTCACGGAGGCCAGAAGCAGATGGAAAAATCCTCTGCACCCAGTTGTATGGGAGCCAGAGTTTGCAATGGAAGATGCATTTCCTCTGAGAGTATAATGCTGAAAGACGACCTGGCTGTCATATCGAACTCCATTTATCCCATTTCTTTAAAGTAATCTGAGAGCCCAGATGGGTTGTATAAACAGAAGAGGAGGTTCCTGGGAGTTCACTAGTTTAATGAAGCCCGTATGTTTGACTCATGTAATAAGTATTTAATCATGCTGATGAAATTCATTTAAACCTCAGCCACACAAGCTGGTGTCGGAGCCCTAGTAATGTCCTCCATCACTTGTGCTAGCTGTGCTGGAGCAAGATATGCAAGACAGAAAGCTGGTGACATTTCATATCTTAAATGGGCTTTGGGGGGTAATGCAGGGGAGAGAGAATGAGCTGTGAGATGCTGACTTGGAGCGCCAATGCTTCCTGAGTCCTTAAAGTTCTGCTCCGCAGTCACCCCTGGTGCGATGCTACAGGCTGAGTAATAACTCATGTGTCTTCTCTGCTGAGTTTCCGAGTGGTCAGTGCAGAGACAATACATCAGTTAGGAAGCTTTCTACTGCTAGAAACCGAAATCGCAGCCCACAGAGATTCAACAACCTGGAATATTTTGGAATGTACAGAACTAGAAGTCCTGAAACACAGCAGCAGCATCACATCACCAAGGACCTGAGTCCCTTCCCTATCTCTGTTCTAAAATCCATGATGTATGAGTTGTCCTCAGGCCAGCTGCCTTCATGACCACAAGATGCCTGTCAGTACTAACTGCAGTGGAGAATGAATTACTGCAGTGAAATAAGAGAAGCAGCCCCTTCCTTTATTGATAAAGAAAACTTTTCTTAAAGCACTCAGCCCTGCCCCGGAATATTTTTTGGTCACAAGCCAATTACTACAGAGAGATGGGATCATCATGATTGACTTTGACCCGTGGTCCCTGGGTGGCCACAGGGCAGCTCATATCAGCTCAAAACAGCTGACAGCACATGTCTCTCCCCACACCCTCCATCTGGTGATCTCCTGTTGGTAGCCTGAGACTGTCCGTGGTGGGTATATTTACACCACAGGAATTGGCAAACATGATACAGGGTTTTTCTTTTCCCTAAAGAGCCATCTTAAAGGTAACATCTAGCAAAAGGGATAAACATTATTGCAAAAGGGTCCCCTTCCTTTAGGCTGAATGCCAGAACAAAACTGGGGTTCTTTTAGCTAGGAGAAAAATAGTGAGGTGGACTCAGAACAAAAATCAATATGATCCGAGGAGGGCTCTGATGCTTGCTCATTCTCTTTGGAAAACACAGCACTGGGGCTCTGAGTAAGACTAAAAAAACTCATAAATAGGAGAACCCAAGTGACTTTAAAAATATCCCAAAAGAACCTGCCTGGGTAGGAAACACTTGCTTTTGTCAGTTGACCTCATTTTCCTGCCAAAATTGAAAACTTCTCTACTAACGCTCTTGGTTTCCTTTTAGCTAAAATGGCTCCCTACACTTAATGTATTTCACAGTCACCTGGGAGAATCTGCAGGGGCCCGGGTGGTTTCCCTTGCAGTCTGGTTCAGTGGGTCTGGTGTGGGGACCAGGAAGCTGCAGCTTTAACAGCATTCTCCTCCTTAGTGACTCCAACACAAGTTGTCTGAAATGCATTCCCATGAAAACAAAAACGAAAACACCCCTGATAATCTAACTCAGAGTTTGGTAAGCTACAGCCCTTGAGCCTAGAAATGTTTTTGTAGTCTTAAGTGATTTTTAAAGTCAAAAGTATACTGTTTTGTGAATACTGTTCTGTAATGTTAAAATCATGTGAGTGCTCGCTTTGGCAGCACATACACTAAAATTGGAATGATACAGAGATTAGCATGGCCCCTGCACAAGGATGACATGCCAATTCATGAAACGGTCCATATTTTTACATACGTATACCTGTGACTGATTCATGTCGATGTGTGGCAGAGGCCAACACAATACTTAAAATAATTATCCCCCAATATAAAAAAGGAGGAAAAATTCTGTTTGAAATAATTTAAAAAATGATATGAAATTCAAATTTCAATGTCCACAATAAAGGTTTACTGGAACATGGGCACACATCTGTTGTCTGTGGCTGCCCTCACACTATAATGGCAAAGTTGAACAGTAATGACAGAGACTATATGGGCCAAACAAAGCCTAAAATATCTACTCTCTGGCCCTTCAGAGAAAACAGTTTGCTAACTCTTGGCCTAATATGTTCCATTCAGTGAAGAACCAATGCAATTGGAAAGACAGTTCCCTAGTAGATGGGTTTCCAGATGATTAAAAGCTGGAGAACTTCCAGATAACCAGCACTCCTGTTCCCCAGAGCACTCCAACCCGTGGGGAGTTCCCTTACTCTGGTACATAATCATAACAATGATCATTATGACTTACATTGTATAGAAAGTTATGATTTTCAAATCATATTGATGTGCAGTCTCCAATATCACATGGTAGGTATTGTTACTATTATCTTTGTTTTACAAAGATATAAAGCAATAAGATCACGAGTATCATGAAGAACAATTTGGACTCTGCCCTTTGTATCTTCAACCTACCCATGATCCAGTCATTAAAACAAAAGTTGTAGACATTTATTCATAAAGAAATATGGTCAAAACGCATAATGAAATTTTTTAAAAATAGGCTTTCAAATTGTGACGCTGGAGAAGATTTTTGAGAGTCCCTTGGACTGCAAGGAGATCAAACCAGTCAATCCTAAAGGAAATCAACACTGAATATTCATTGGAAGGACTGATGCTGAAGCTCCAATACTTTGGCCACCTGATGCAGAGAGCCAACTCTTTAGAAACGACCTGGATGCTGGGAAAGACTGAAGGTGAAAGGAGAAGTGGGTAGCAGAGGATGAAATGATTAGATAGTATCACTGACTCAATGGACATGAACTTGAGCAAACTCCAGGAAATAGTGGAGGACAGGGAAGCCTGGTGTGCTGCAGTCCATGGGGTCACAAAGTGTTGGACATAACTTAGTGACTGAACGACAAGAACCAAAGGGAAAGGCGGGGAGGGATAGATTAAGAGTATAGGATTAACAGATACACACCACTGCACATAAAAGGGATGAACAACAAGGATTTACTGTGTAGCACAGGGAACTATATTCAAACTCTTTCATAACCTATAATGAAAAAAAATCAAATATGTATACATGTGTGTGTACATATATATAACCAAACCACTTTGCTGTATACCTGAAACACTGTAAAGCAAGCGCACTCCACTTCAATTTTTTTAAAAATAGGCTACAGAAGAGCCATATATCACTTTTGGGAAAATATCACTAGAATATAACAGAGTCAGATCATCTGTGCTCAGATCCTGGCTCTGACACTTCCTGGTTATGTGACTGCTATGAACTGAACACTTGTGTCCAAATATTCTGTCGCAAATCCAGATGTTGAAGCCCTAATCCCCAGTGCAATGCTGTTGGGAGGTGGGGCCTTTGGCAAGTAATTAGGATTAGATGAGGTTATGAGGGTGGGGACCTCCTAGGGAGATTAATGCCCTTACAAAGAGAGAAAGAGACATGAGATCTCTCTCTCCCTCTCTCTGCCACATGAGGATAGGGTAAAAAGGCAGCCATCTGCACACCAGGAAGTAGGCTCTCACCAGATACCACGTCTACCTGCAAAGTCTTGGACTTTCCAGCCTCCAGAATTGCAAAAAATCTTTATTGTTTAAGCCATTCAGTTTACGGTATTTTATTAGAGCAGCTCAAGCAGATGTGACCTTGGGCAAGTCACATAAATTCTAGAAGCCTCACTTTTCCCATCTGCAAAATGAGTATAACAAGAATATATACTTCATGTGGCTACCATGAGGACTGAATAAGAAAACTTGTATGTGGTAGGGAGAAAAACGGTGCCCCAAAGATGTCTGGGTCCTTGGCAGTCTACTGTCAAGGTTTCATCCTAACTAGGTAAGTCCAGGAGGAGCTGAGAGGTGCCCTTCCCCTTGCCATCCCCAGGAGCAAAGGAAACCAAAGCAGCTGGTGGCTGCCTTAGAGTCGTCCTGGGAGGCAGAGGGGTAGGTGGTATTTCTGCTTTGTCTCAACTTATATTTTGGAAATTTACTTGCTTTATCTGAACATCCTAGATTTAACCATTGTTTGGAATTTTGACTAATTTACCTAGTGCTTCTTAAATATATGAATTCCTTATGACCCTCATAGAAAGCAGTATAATTTGTTTATTAAGCACATGAGCAGTGGAGTCGTGTAGAATTCTTGGCTCTCCCAATTACTAGTTGTGTGATAATTATTTCCCAGGAAGCTCAGTTTCCTCATCTGTGAAAGCTGGAAAAAAGGCATTCCTGATAAGTTGTTGAGAGGATTCACTGAGATGATGTAAAGTACTTAGCATAGTCCCTGAGAGGCAGTAAGTGCTCCAAAGTGGTATCATACATTACTAATCCCCCACAATAGGCCTTCAGGCTTCCCAGGTGGTGCAGTGGTAAAGAACCTGCCTGCCAATGCAGGAGATGCAAGTTCAATCTTTGGGTCAGGAAGATTTCCTAGAGGAGGGCATGGCAACCCACCCCAGTAGTCTTGGCTGGAGAATTCCATGGACACAGGAGCCTGGCAGGCTATAGTCCATGGGGTCACAAAAGAATAGGCCATGACTGAACACACACACGCACAATATGCTGTCATCCTGAGAGCAGGGACTCCTGGATCAAGCACTGTAGGCACCTTCCCCACACCCCACGAGGCCCCAGAGCATCCCAGAGTCTCCAGCCCACAGTTTGCTTGGCTCTGCTGATGAAAGGAGTATATGCAGGCCCCTTGAGGCTGGGGGGAAGGCAGCTACATGCAGCAGCCTGGTGCATTTGGAAAAGCAGCCCTGGCACCCCACCCCCATTGAGACCGGACAAGTCCTGCTGCTGCCTGCCGCCTTTGGAGCTGAAAGCCAACTGGACTGGCTTACGTCAGCTCTCCTGAGCAAAACACAGAGGCACTGCGGCAGGGTGAGCGTGAGAACCATGGTGCTGGACTATCTACCCTTGCTTCCACTCACCAGTGCACAGCAGAGAGAAAAGGATCTGATCTCACTGAATGGCTGCTCTTGCTTTTTGCTTGTGATTTCCTGCAGACACCGGACTCTATCTGGTAAATGCCCAAGTACCCCCTGCAGGTTCAAGAGAGTTATGATTCTTTGCCAAAGAACTATGGCCTTCAAGGGCTCCCCAGGTGACTCAGCAATAAAGAATCCACCTGCAACGCAGAAGACAAAAGATTAATCCCTGGGTCAGGAAGATCCCCTGGAGGAGGGCATGGCAACCCACTCCAGTATTCCTGCCTGGAAAATCCCATGGACGGAGGTGGGCTAGAGTCCATGGCGTCCCAAAGGGTCAGACGCGACTGAAGGGACTGAGCATGCATGCACAGTCTTCAAAGCTGGCGACACTGCGAGGTACTCCCCCATCTCCCTCCCACTCTGTCTTGACTGTGCCTCCCTATGTTCTGGATCCCAAGGATGCCACTGCCTTGATAGAACCCAAGAGCAATGCAAGAGTGCCATTTTCCTGTTCTCTTGTGACCACTTGGAGTAAAGGCACGATTTGGAAGATCAAGACCCACTCACTGCACAGCACAAACAGAGCAGGTTCAAGTTCCCAGCTGCTCAAGGGCAGCACTGACAGGGCAACCATAATGACTGCTCAACGCTCATGGAAGGAAATTGGGACTCTTCATGTCTTCATGCCAAGAAATCAAGCTAAGATTTATGGATTCTTATAGATGGAGGGGTTTTCCTGGTGGCTCAGATAGTAAAGGATCTGCCTGCCAAGTGGGAGGCCAGGGTTCAATCCCTGGATCAGGAAGATCCCCCAGGAGAAGGAACTGGCACTCCAGTAAGCTTGCCTGGAGAATCCCATGGACAGAGGAGCCTAGCAGGCTACAGTCCACGGGGTCTCGAAGAGTTGGACATGACTCAACAGAAGGAGAGAAAGAAAACCCAACCTCACAGTCTTGAGCCAGGCCTGCTGCAGGTGGGAAGTGGATCCTGGCAACCAGCAAAGCGACAGAAAGAACACAACGGCTGGTGCCCAGACACCACACAAAGAGCTGAAGAAATGCCAGCGAAATGGATGTGGCTGATGATCAACAGCCATCATCCCCTGACAGCAGGTGCAGAGAGGATATGGGCCAATGGAGCCTCTTTTTTGTCATCATACGCAGTGGGCTCACAGGGCATGAAACCTGTTTGTCCTGGGAGGAGGGTGAAGAAAGAGGAGAAGGAAAAGTGACTGGCTCCCTCGGGATCCATAAATCACTGGAACTGAGAGACCATGCCTGGGGAAGTTGGAGACTCTACTTGGCACAGTGCTGGTGGTGAGCCTGGAGGTCATAAATCACCGGGCTCTGCCAACCACAGCCTCTCCCTGTGGCCCCGTACAAAGGCGGTGGCGGTTTTGCTGGCTCTGAGACAGGTGTCTGCCAGCCGATGGGATGCAGCCCTTGGGTGTGATGTGGGAGAGAGCTGAGTGGCTAGCTGTCCCTGGGAACTTGGCCTGATGGCCTGGAAGAGTTGGAATGTCCTTGGCCAGCTCTTTGTAAGCAGTCAGAGGCGATCAGGAGATGAGTCTCATGATCAAATGACTTGGGCTTGCTGGGTTTTTTTCCCAGGTTTCAGAATCATCTGAGGTCACATGAGTGTCCTTGTTGTCCTTGTTGGGTCCCTCAAGTATAGCTCCCCGAGTTCTAATTGTTCAGCTGTGCTGCATTTGTTTAACTCGTGTGCTGAATTCAATGGGCTTGCCAAAGAGGTTGATGTGTCAAAACAGACTTTTAATAGTTCACCTCACCCCATGCATCAGTTAGTGGCTGTACACAGAAAGGGACAGACTGCCAACAGCGGTTGTGCTCCTCCCTACCCTCCCAGATGGGCTACGTGTATCCCTGCTCATACACCTGTGATGGCCCTGCCATCTGGCAAACAGTGCTTTAAGGCCCTGCTCAAATGTCCTGTCTCTGGGAAGCCTTATGTGACATCTACCCCATCACACACTAGAGGATTCACAACTTGCTTCACAAATGATTCTTGAGACCCTAGTATGTGCCAGATGCTGTTCACACGAGAGAAAATAAGGTGGATGCAGCCTCTGTTGGAGCTTATTCTGTTGTGGATTTAAGAGATAATAACGTTTAAATAAGTGAAATAGTCACACCTGGTAAGTGCTTTAAAGGAAATAAGAAGCCTAAAGCAAATGACAAGGAATAAAATGGAGAAGTTGCCATAGGCTAGGCAATGAAGAAGGTCTCTGTGAGGAATGATAGTCAGCGGAAGCTGGAAGATGAGGAGGGGCCAGCAGGGGGTGAGATGTGCAGAGAAGGCTGGTGAGCAAAGACAGAGACTCCACAATAGAAAAGAGTGAGGTGAAGGGCACACAGGACCAGGAGTCATACAAAGGAGGCTGGCAGTGCGTGCTCAGGGGCCTTCAGCCATGTGGTATTTCACCCTTTCTTGGCAGGTGTCTGCTCCACGGTTACCACTGTTTTCTTCCCTGTCTTCCAAGCTGAGTGAGAGCCCTTCAATGGCAGGGCTGTGTCTTGCTCATGATTATATCTTTGGCACTACCACATTCAAGGTGTCATGGATGGATGAGATGGGCAACTGGGCCTTGACCGCCTGAGTAGGTTTCATACCTGTCTACCCTTCCCTTCCCTCCTTTCCAAGGGTGAGGAAGAAGCCCCTACTGGAGGAAGTGGACACAGAGCCAAGTGGCCGAAGTAACTGACCTGGCCTTTGTCCTGAGATGGCCCTGGCACCCGAGACACACAGTCCACAGCCCTGGAACTTCTGCAGGCTCTGAGAACCTTTCCAGCTGCTGGCAGCACCAAAGGTTCTCAGCAAGACTCCTTTATGGACTCATCCCTGTCTTGAATGCATGCCTGAACTTCGTGATCAGTTCCTGCCTATTGTTTCAGAATTGTTCTATATGATATCTGGTAAAAATGAAGCAAGTAAAATATGCACATCAACACACAATTTGATTGTGGCAGCAGGTCCTCCCAGGTGGTGCAGTGGTAAAGAGGAGGATTTTTTATCACAGGGATTTTTTTTCCGTTCCAGTTCAACACATGCTCCCATGCCAAGCATAGGGATGTCAAGAAGAAGAATTTAGCCCAGCCTTCAGGAATTTACAGGCTAGTTAGGAAAGAAAGGACTTGCAAACAAGTAAATACCAGAAAATGTGTTAACTGCTATGCTCTGAGCATCAGTTCAGTTACAGATAAGGGGATCAGTTTTATCTAGGGTGGAAAGAGATGGTAGGGGGCACTGAAAAGGTTACCATTTGGGAGAAAGAAAGTACACATTGACCAGGCTGTCAAGCAAGGACACTGCAGGCAGAAGGAGCAAAATGAGCAAGGAGCAAGGTCAGAAAGGGTACACTGTACTCACTGTGAGTGAATCTGGCTAGGTTTGAGAGCTGGAGGCTGGGGGAGAGAGGAGGAGGGTAGAGGAAGGTTAGAGGGAGATTTGTGTGCTGGGTTGAAGAGCTTGGATTTGATCCTTTTGGCACAGAGAGCCCTTGAAGAGCTTTAAGCAGGACAGAAGGTAGAGAGGTCATACTCACACTGGGGAAAGACTGCTGGGGTGGCAGTGTGGAAATCGGATGGGAGGAGATCAGGCCAGGAGACCAGGAAATCAGTCCAGGCACAAGTGAGAGTTCTCACTGGGTGGTAGCCAAGGGCTGAAAGAGAAGGAAGATTCTGGAGGAGCTGGAATTCCTAGACCTGAATGCTGCTCCAGAGATGGGGAAGGAGTTGGGCTCCCAGGGTTCCCTGGGGGAGGAAGATGGCACTGAGGCAGAATGCAAGGAGAGGAATGGATCTGGTGGGAATTCATCCTGTTTGGGACAGCTTCAGTTTGATGTACTCAGCACCAGTTAGACTTGAGCAACTAGGGTTCCTGCCTTCAACCCTACCCTTTAAGGGCCCCATTTTCACCTTCCTGGGTCACACCACTTTCCATGAGGCAATGAAAAGTCTGTGTGACCAAGAGGATGTGTCCACCTAGATCCAGTGACACCCCACACCCCAACCTGCCACCTCTAGGCTTGTTCTATGGAACTGGAACCTGGAAATTCCAGGTCCAAATGGCCTCAGCCTGTGCATTCTTCCCAGGTCTGACCTCCAAAGGGTAGCCCATGTGCACTCTCCTGGCCCCAGGCAATGGCCAAGTGGTGTTGTTTTGGTGGGATGGAGAGCCAGAGCTAGGGCTGGGCTGTCTATACAGTGTGTGTGTGGAGGACCCTCATTATGTGGACAGAAGTGGGTTTGCCAGAGAAGGACTCTCCATTTTTCCCCCACAAATGCCAGGAGTAGACCTGGAGGTAACCTGTGAAGTTGTTTTCCTGTTTGTTTGTTTTTAATATGGATCATTTTTAAAGTCTTTATTGAATCTGTTACAATATTGTTCCTGTTTTAACTTGTGGATTTTCAGGCATGAGGCATATAGGGATCTTAGATCCCCAGCCAGGGATCGAACCGGCACTCCCTGCAGTGGAAGGTGAAATCCTAAGAATTAGACCACCCGGGGAGGCCCCTGGGGTTGTCTCCTTACTGTTCTGAAATTTCTTTTCTGCACTTCCCAGGTGGCGCTACAGTTAAAGAACCTGCCTGCCAATACAGCAAATACGAGATGTGGTTTGGATTCCTGAGTTGGGAAGATCTCCTGGAGGAGGAAATGGCAGCCCACTCCCAGTACCCTTGCCTGGAGAATCCCCTGGAGAGAGGAGCCTGGTGGGCTGCAGCCCATAATGTTGCAGAGAGTCAAACATGACTGAAGCAACTTAACACGCACAACCCCACCTCTGAGCACAGAACAGTGAGGAAGGTCTTGCATGCGTTTGTGCAGCTCCTGTGTCTCCAGAGAGACAAAGAAACACCTAGATGCCCAACAGGTGGCATAAAAGACAAAAAGAGGGTCCCTTCTCCTTCCGGCCTGTGGTCCTAACCCAGGCTTCTCTGCAGTCTTTTTTTTTTGTTGTTAGTTTCTTTCACAGAAACCAGTAGGTCCCTCCCAGCCCTCTGCTCCGATTACAGTCCTGTGTCTTCTCCTGGGCAGAGGCCGTCTGGATGATCTTCTGTGTCTGGCCACCTCATCAACTCATCATCTTTTAATAACCTCATGGGAAAGCATATTCTTTCACATTTGCCGCTTCATTTCTCCTTCCTCCAGCGATTCCTTCTCTCTCTCCTTCTGTCCCTGAAACCTTATTATTGGTGCTTTACAGAACATACTGAGCTATAGATTGCCTGAAGAGCATGCACTGTAAACACACGTGGCCCTGTCTCTGAATCGCCCAGATCTGGTCCAGCTGTGCAATATCACCCGTCCAGCTGTTTACTTGTGCACAGCCCAGCAGCTTCGTGACGTGGGACCCAGCTTCAAAGCTACTCTGTTAGCGGCCAGGAGCTCCGTGGGCACAGTTCACCTTAGATCACCGTGAAGAAGCGGAGCAGCCCAGGTCAATGGCCCAGGCCCAGGCCCCTGGCAAGGCGAGCAGAGCCCTGCTGAAGCCTAAGGGAGGGGCAGAGGGTGACTTCAGGCCGTAGGGAGTTGCCTGACATCTGTGTCTCTAGGGTGTTTCATAAGCCCCGCCAGCTCCTCAGCATTGTTTCAGGGGAAGATGGGCTCCTGTCGCTTTATCACCCCATCACTTTCCCTGGAAATAACTCCTGCCCTGGTGGGAACCTTATTCCACATGAAGGTGTGGAGATGATGCACTTATCAAAAAAAGTCAACTCCGGCCTAAAAGAAAATGGTGCATGGTCTGCCTTCCACAAGAGCCCTTTGCAGTTCCTTTTAATTAGCTGACACTGTGTTCCCCTCAGGTGCAGAGAGCATGGATCCCTCTGTCAACAGCTCTATCTATAGCGGCCCACTGCCGAGCCCAGCCTTCACCCCAGGCCCCTCTGCCTGCGCAGCGCTCACTGACCCTGGGGCTCAGCTGTGAGAATCAATCATCTCCTTCCAGAACTCATCATTCAGCAGCTGCAGGGCCTCAGCTATTTTTATCGCCCCAGGAAGCCGGCAGCCAAGGACGTGCCGAGCTACCTTTGCGGGAGGTGCTGCTGCAGAAAGGAGCTGCGGGTTGTCAGGGCAGCTGAGCCTCTGCCTCAAGGTTAAATCCAAAGGGCCTGACCTGGAACAGAAGAGCACTTGACCTTCCTCCACTCTGCAACAGCCAAGCCTTGTGCTGGGGCAGCTGTGCACAGCCCCAAGGTGGGGACGGATCCGGGGACACTGTGGAAGGACTTGGGGCAGGAGGGGGACATGGGTATGCCTGGGCTCAACAGAGGTATCAGAGATCACAGCATCTCTGGCAGCCGGCCTCCATCCCCTGCATAGTCCTAGCCAACAACCAACACTTATGGGGCCTGTACTGAGCCTGGCAGTTCAGGGTCTGCCCCCAGGGTCGTCCAGGGTCTAGAGAGGCTGAATCACACAGAGCAGCACGAAACCCAGTCTGCCCATTACCCCCATCCCTTCACCAGCCTGAGTTTACAACTCTCTTCCTGCTTGGCTCCCAGCAGAGGAACCTGTATGGTGGGCGTTAAGAGCAGGGTGACGCAAAGCATTTTATATTTGTAAAGGTTCATCTGATACCCTAAACAAGCCCCTTCAGCACAGTCCTCTGAAGTAAGTCAGTATTTTTAGTCTGTTTAAAAATAGTCGGGATGGCCAGCGTCTCGGCTGCCTGTGTACACGTGTGCTCTGCTAAGTGGGAAAAGTCAAACTTAACCACTGTCCTAACCGTGAAGGGGGAAGGGCTCAGATTCCCGGATCTCTCTCACCTCCAGAAAGGAAAGAAAGGGGTGTGGGAAGGAAAGATGAGCTCCAAGGCTCTGTTGGCAGCCCTCTGACCTCAGGGGAAGGGGAAAGCAGAGCCCTTGAAACACTCTACGGGCAGGAAGGGCGATGGAGGAGCTGATGCTGTTGATCATGTTCAAGCTCCAATGAGGGGGAAAGACATGAGTTTGGTGGGTCTAGACCTTGTTTCCCCCTGAGCCAGGAAGAGGGTGGAGTGCCCAAAGCCTTCCTTCTCTGTTGAGGAATGGCTGAAAAGCCTGGCCAAGGGCAGCATACCCAAGGTGGACAGGGGCTGCCCAGGGAATGTTACCTCTCCAAGGGCAGGGGGCAGGGGGCAGGGGGCCTGCTTGGGTTACCTGAGGAAGTGGGTGTCCTCGCCTGGGTGAGGCAGTGGCACTAGAGGTCTGAGAGGTTTGTGGACCCACCCCGGGGTCCTGGAGTCCAGCCAGGCCAAGAACTCCCTTCATGCCTCAGGCTCTCTGAGGCGCTGAGTGACCAGATATTTTGCTGCCCTGAAATAATCTCTAACACAGCCAGTGCCAAATTAGCAAATCATTTGAAGAATCATGTTACTTGACACTCTCCTTTAGAGCTGAGGAGTATGCAAATTGACCTAACCTTTCTGGAGGACAATCTGGCAATTAGTATTAGACCTTAAGAATATTCACACCCCTTTGAGCTCATTACTTCTGCTTTATAAATTTCCCCAAAGCAAAGACTGCCCAGCTATAGCAGACTAGTGAAATGAATGCATCTGTTTAATGAAGTACTGTGTCATTAAGGGTTTAGTGACAGAGAAAGTGCTAAAAATGTAATGGTCAATTTTAAAAAGCAGAATAAAGATGTATATAGAGTATGATCTCAAGATTTTTGTTATTCTAACAATTACTGGAAGAAGAAAGGTCCTTGTTTAAGAAAATTCATTCACAAATCCCTTGTATTAGGAAAGAGCACTTGAGGGTCTGGTGTTGAAAGGTGCAAAACAACAGGAGGTTTTGGGGGCTGTGTTGGCTTGTGGGGAAGAAGGGGGTATGGAACCAAAGGTGGAGGAGAGAGCTGAAGATATGAGTCCCAGATCCCCAGAGTCAGACATTCCCCACAGGGCGGGGCGGGGGGTTGTGCAGGAGGGTGGTGCTGGGCTGCCTGCAGGGAACAAAGATGCCTGACACTCCATTTGTAGGGGCTACTATGGCTGCAAGCTAAACTCTAACTCTGCCCCACCTGCCATTTTCAGTAAAGTCCATTTTAACAATAAACGCTTTGTGAGAGTGGACATTTGAGATGGAAATCCAAAGAAAGACTTAGTATTCATCTAGGTTCATGAAATGCAGAACAACGCAATTAAAATGGCTGTAGAAACAGATGCTTGGAGACTGAGGTGATCCAGAGGACATGAGACTCCTGGAATTTCCAGAACACCAGGAAAGACTTTGGGCTTCTGGAGAACATGCAACAGGCTTGAGCCTCGTCAGAAACATGAGGGGCTGGGAAGTCCTTGTTGAAGTCTGACTGCATGTAGATATACCTATACGCGCACACACACAGGACTGAGAGCAGCAGGACCAGCATTTCAACAGTGGTTACTCTCGAGTACAGGGATTATGATGATATTTATTTTCTTTTTATATGGTTTAGAATTTTCCAACTCTGGTATAATAAATGTATATTTTGTAACCAAAACCATGTAGATACAAAGCACCGCCACTGCATATGGCAAGTGGAGTGTTTGTGTTTCTCTGTGGGTGCTCTGCCTCTGGGCTGATGAGAAGCCAGGAGGACCCAGACCCAGATCCTGCCACAGACATCAACTCCCCCTGGAACTCTGTGAAGTGCTGGGGGTAGGGGGGCAGGGCCCTGCTCACTATGAGCACAGCAGAGCCCACTAAAGCCCCTATGCTGGAGCTCTGGGATACGCCAGATGTGCTCCAGTCTCACCACAGCTCACATCATCAGGTCTGTGAAAGGAAACCTATTTCCCTGCAAATTGAGGCACAATTACCACTGTTGGCAGGATATAATCAACCATGTCTCCCGGTGTCTCTGCCTTCCTTTGATCTCTGTTTATATGTATCTTCTAAAAGCTTGTGAGTAAAATATTCCACTGATTTTTGTCTTTGAATTTTTCTTCTCCTTATAATAGACGAGAAGCCTAAACTGCTGGATTAGTTCTCTTTTCTCTGTTCTTTTATTAAAGGGAAACTGCAGATAGTAAATGGAGATGAAAAGACAACCAACCCATATGCTCACTGTACCTTTGGGTGGACAAGGCAACTATTTCTGTCTCAGATGATAATATGTTTACACCATCACACTTAGAACTTCTCTACCATTTCCTGTGTGGGGATGCAGAAATGCTTCATTGTCCAACCATTAATTCTCAAACCACTCTAAGGAAAAAAGAGAGGAAGCTGGGGGAAATTAATTGCAGTGTCCTTTCTCTGGATAGCACCCTCAAACTTTTTTGACTATGGCCAACTTAGACCTGGCAGAAGACCTCACGGCCCCTCTGCCCGCTCCCCTTTTGAAAAGAAAAAAATGCAAAACTCAGTAACGATTAAAAAAAAATTAAAGGAATAAACAAGACTTTTTCATTCATTTTATAAAACATTATAAACTTGAACACATGAGTTTATACTATATTTATTATATATAATACCTATTTCTCATACATCTTTATTTTATAATTTAATATGTAAATATTTCACATTGCATTATATTTTATACTATGAAGCAATGTAGTTCAGAAGCTTAGTAGTGCTTAATAGTTCTTAGTAGGCTTCAAGTAAATAACTTTTGGTAGTCAACAGTAATGCAAGTTTGTAGAACTGGGCACCATTTACATGAAAGAAATTCCATTTTGGATTTCAGAATCTCTTCCTGGCTCTTCTCTCCAGGACTTGGACCAACTCTCCCTGAGTAATAGCAGTGTAGGCGCTTTGTGCATAAACCATTTTTGTTGGAAAATGATGCCTAAGCACAGGGGGTGCTCTCATTGGTAGAAAATAGACACTTATTTCTAACCACAATTTTTCTTTTCCCTTCCTCTAAGGGCATGGCAACCCACTCCAGTATTCTTGCCTGGAGAATCCCATGGATAGAGAAAGCTGGTGGGCTACAGTCCACAGGATTGCAAAGAGTTGGACATGACTGAGCAACTAATCCTTAAGGCAAAGATCTCTTTCCAGACCCTGAAGTGCTTTTTCCCAACCAATGATATTAGGGTAGTGGAGAGACCTGAGCACCAAAAAGACAGAATTATTTTACCAACTTCTTCCTCCAAAGTCAAGACACAATCCCTCCCCCCAGGTGGGGGAGTGCCTTCCAGTTAGGATCTAGTGTGGAGTCAGAAGAAAGGCGCAGAGAAACAGAGTTTGAAGAAAGACCAAACCATGTTTACGAGGTGGTGCTGGTGGAAAAGAACACACCCACTAATGCAGGAGATATAACAGGCGTGGGTTCAGTCTCCGGGTTGGGCAGAGCCCCTGGGGGAGGGCATGGCAACTCAATCCAGCATTCTTGCCTGGGAAATCCCATGGACAGATCCCTACAGTCCATAGAGTGACAAAGAGTCAGACACAACTGAAGTGACTTAGTATGAGGCACAGAGAGAAAAAGACAAGATGAATGAAGGCAGCAGGTGCAACCTCAGAGGACACCTCCCATCATAGTAAAAGCCAGCATCAGGGAACAATCAACCATCATAATCTTTCAATGAGTAAAGCTGATCCCCACAGTCCACAGACACACAGAGCATAGCAAATAGAACTGCATTTAAGCGCTTCCATCCTGAGCGCCTGGCAAACGTCTCCTTCCTTTCTGTTCTTTTCCTTCTAGAATTCATTTTGGATGCAGACACATTCTCTTAGATACAATGAAAGCTCTAAGAAAAAGTTTGGGAGGGCCCCCAACCCTGTTAACTTTAAAAGAAACCCCAGTGGAAAGGAATTTGTTTCTTTTAAAATTTCTCTAAAATTGAGGGTCTTTGGAAGGAAAGTTATGACCAACCGAGATAGCGTATTAAAAAGCAAAGATATTACTTTGCCAACAAAGGTCCATCTAGTCAAGGCTATGGCTTTTCCTGTGGTCATGTATGGATGTGAGAGTTGGACTGTGAAGAAAGCTGAGTGCCGAAGAATTGATGCTTTTGAACTGTGGTGCTGGAGAAGACTCTTGACAGTCCCTTGGACTGCAAGGGGATCCAACCAGTCCATCCTAAAGGAGACCAGTCCTGGGTGTTCATTGGAAGGACTAATACTGAGGCTGAAACTCCAATACTTTGGCCACCTCATGCGAAGAGTTGACTCACTAGAAAAGACCTTGATACTGGGAGGGATTGGGGGCAGAAGAAGGGGACCACAGAGGATGAGATGGCTGGATAGCATCACGGACTCAATGGATGTGAGTCTGAGTGAACTCCAGGAGATGGTGATGGACAGGGAGGCCTGGCGTGCTGTGGTTCATGGGGTCGCAAAGAGTCGGACACAACTGAGTGACTGAACTGAACTGAAGAACACCAGATTCTATCATTTTAGGACAATTTAAGACTCATGGCAGCACTGATCCTCTGTTTTTACAGATGAAGAGAGATTGAGAAATAAATTTAGGGTACACAGGTATAAGTGGCAGACACAGGCCTGGCATTCAGCTCTGATTCCAGAGACTGGATGCACTCCTCTGCAGGGTGGATGCCCTGAGCTGGTAATCAAGCACAGCTCTTCCTGGGGACACGGAGAGGAGTGTGGGAAAGGTTGGTGTGGAGGGGCTGAAGGAAGCACTGGGGTTGGGAGGGCCATAAGCCACCACAAGGGAGTGTGTTCAAGCAGCGCATGAATGGCAGGCACCCTTGGTGGCCCTGTCCCCATGCCAAGCCCTTTGGGGAGGGCACCAAGAAACCAGCAGAGGTGGGCCCTGCCCACATTAGTGAGGCCAGATG
Source organism: Nanger dama (assembly GCA_917880005.1). Classification (NCBI taxonomy): domain Eukaryota; kingdom Metazoa; phylum Chordata; class Mammalia; order Artiodactyla; family Bovidae; genus Nanger; species Nanger dama. The sequence continues at coordinate 30,452,471 of CAKJTW010000003.1, forward strand.
AGTGAGGTCAGAGGGCACATGAAGGGGCTGAATAGGGGAATCTCAGGACTCAGTCCTGCTGGAGGACACGTGACCTGGTGAGGAAATGCATGAGAACGAGGTTAACAGCGGGCACACTGGTCAGTACAGGTCATAGAGAATACGCTGCCATTCACTTAAACAACTTAAGACATCCAGGGACCCTTTGCATCAAGGCTGGACACAGATTTATTTCCTTGAAAAACATGACCTAAGTGTTGACTTCAGGGGCTAGTTTTCTCTGTACTACCAAAGTATAAATATCAGAAAAATTTTAAGTGAGATCATTAAGACAAAGGAACCCAAACCTCTGGTACTACCCAACATGCAAGCATCTCAAGGCCAGGTCTCCTGGGTCTCTGTCCCAGGCCTCTGGTTGGTCCCTGAAACAGCTCAGTCAGTCTACACCTGGCCCCCACCTCCCCCCCACCCCTACCTCTCCACTTTGGCCCCTGCCCCTTGCATATCCCCAGGCTTCTCTTTGCTGTATACAGTGCTGCCCATCAGCCTGCTCCCTTCAGGGGGTCCCGTTTACATCCTCCAGAGGCCTGTCCTGGCTCCTCAGTAAGCGCCCTGGCAGAGAGCAAGGTATTTCCTAAGCTGGGCATCATTCTGGCTTTTGCTGTCTTCCATCTCTCTGTGTGAAATTAAAATATCTGATGAATTCTCTCTCACTTTTTATATTCTCCAAGGAGTGGGCAACGTCCCTGTGCTCTGGAGACCTCTGTGAACTTGGTCTGGTCTTGCCCACACACAAATGGAAATGCCTAGATGGAACCAAGGCCAGTGGAAAGGGTTTGGCTAAGCCCCAAAGAAAAGATGATTCGACCCCAAGGAGGCAGACAGTCCTGATTCTGGGCACACGAGGTAAACGCCGAATGGAAATCCAACTGCTTCAGAGAGTGATTGCTCAGATGGAGCAAATGTGCTGTGAAACCAGCCCTTGGAAAGTCATCTGGAGCTCATCTCGGTGAAATCCAAAAACAATAACTGACTCCCCAGCTGCCCCAGAGGGACCTTCAGGAGCTCCCCTCGTCAGAAGCCCGGAAAGCCTCGGCAGGGGCGAAGCCCTGGGTCTCTGACTCTGCCCTTATTTATTTACAAACCTGCTTTTCTTTCCCACCTCAGTTCAGCCCTCAGCTTTGCCCCCTGGGGAGCCCAGGGCATCTATCATGCCTCTCACTGGGCAGGCGCAGACACACTCATTAAAGAGACAGTTAACTCCCAGCAAAGAGATTCTCGTGCGCCACCCCCGAAGCATTCCTGCTCCTGATCAATAGAAGGTGGGCAGACCCAAGACCCTCCTCGGGGCCACTGCAACAAAAGTCAGAGAGGGGGGAGAACCTGAAGGGAGTTGCTCAGATTTCCTAGAGAAGAGAACAACCCTTCAGGTTAGGCTTTGCCCATCAAGTGCATACCCTAACATATCAGAGAAGTGGCTCTGGTCCTAATCCCTATTTCATGCTTGTAAAGTGGCCTGAACTAATCTACATTCCTAGAGGCACCAGCAGTCACCCCAGGAAAGTCTGCAACCCCCCAGCCAGGTCCCCACCAGCCACTCTGCCAGGAGGGCTCCCAGTCTTAAGTACAGCACAGTGACTGCGACTGCCCCTACCAACGAGGCAGAGCTCTGCGGAATTTAGGGGTTAGTTGCCTTGTGATGGACAGGGTTTTAATATTCACAAAAAGCAGAGCAAAATGGGGGACTTTCCTGAGGACCAATAGCTCCTGCCCCCAAACCTGACATCTACCCCTGACAACCTCCTAGAGCTCAGAGCCAGCCCCCTCTGGGTCTGTGATCTCACTTGGAAAAATTCAGACAGTTGGGCTGAAGCAAAGAAGTTGGAGGCAGTCATGGGAAGGAGGGGAGAATGTTTGTAAGCTGCTTAGCAGATGAAAGTGACAATGTGTCAAAATTTCCAAGCTGGTTTCCAAACATTCTGTTAATGGGTCTTCCAGAAGCCTGTCTCCGAACAATCTGAAAGACATTTGGTTCCCAACTTTTTCTGCCACAACATACGAGATGATGACATTCATGTGGGCAATACACCCCCTGGACCAACCCATGCTTGTGCCCAGTTCCCAGCATCTGGCCATCCCCCACCCTCCCTATCCACCCACAGAAACAAACTGGGATAACAGTAAGTGTGAGGGGCATTATTATGGGGTAATCAAGAAGCCACCACAGTTAAAAAGAAGTTAGTGAACAAATCGTTTACACTCTTGGTACTGTACCAGAAGGGGCAGATAACAGTTATCCACATGCAGACTCATCTGGACCATGACTGGAGGAGATCTGGGACCAGCACCCAGTTTCTTGAGGGTTTGTGTTGGACCTTGAGCAGTAGGCCCGGCCACCCCTGATTTCAGGCCCTGGTATGGGGGACTGGCCATCACTCCATACCAGCACATCCAGCCTTTCAGAAGCAGTTCCTGGGGCTGGTGTGGCTTGACACATGAGCAACTTAGCTTTCTACAACCCCATGCTGTGGACTGAGAATTTCCACATCTGGCAGAAGTTGGGGTGACTAAAGTATATTTACACGATCACAATGATCATGCTTATGATCTCATAGCCCAAAGGGAGGCACGAGACCTGGCTCCTGGGCCATTTAAGAGAGAGGGTGAGGCCGAGGGGAGATGGGCAAACAACGCCCACAAGAATTCCCGGCAAATGGGCTGGAAGGACTCTCTCAGCATCTAGGATCTGCTTCCTTTGTTCCACATCTTGGACCTCCAACAACCTGGTAACTTCTATCCCATTCTGTTCTGCCCCTAACAGAGTATGCAGCTGAAAGTACATGTTTCAGGGCTGTGAACGGAAGCACGAGCTGGTCATACCACACACCACCTGCCTTCACCACCACTCCCCACCAGACGCTGTTCTCGAACAACGGCCAGAGTTTCTGGTGAACTGTCATCTAGAAGGCAGCTGCCTACACCCATCAGAAGCCACCACTGGCCTCCAGGCCAGGCCAGCATTCTCTCAGGGAGAAAATTGCACATAAGTGCAATTGAAACTGGAATGGATGTTCCTCAGAAAGTCTAAATATGGATTCCTCCCTCTCTTTTAAACGTTTCTTAAGTTGTGACTGCAGCCATGAAATTAAAAGACACCTGTTCCTTGGAAGAAAAACTTTGACACACCTAGACAGCATACTAAAAAGCAAAGATATCACTTTGCAGACAAAGCTACAGTTTTTTTCAGTAGTCATGTATGGATGTGAGAGTTGGATCATAAAGAAGGCTGAGAGTCCAAGAACTGATGCTTTCAAACTGTGGTGCTGGAGAAGACTCTTAAGAATCCCTTGGACAACAAGGAGGTCAAACAAGTCAACCCTAATATTGAAGTTAGCCCTGAATATTCACTGGAAGAACTAATGCTGAAGCTGAATACCCTGGCCACCTGATGAAAAAGCCAACTCACTGGAAAAGACCCTGATTCTGGGAAAGATTGAAGGCAGCAGGAGAAGGGGACAACAGAGGATGAGACAGTTGGATGGCATCACTGAATCAATGGACATGAGTTTGAGCAAGCTCAGGAGATACTCAAGGACAGGGACAACTGGCATGCTACAGTCCATGGGGGTCACAGAGTGGGACCTGACTCAGCGACTGAACACAACAAGTCCTCTGAGCAGAAGTCCTGGCATTTGTGCACTAAATAAAAACCTACATACCCCAGGCATTAACAAGGACTTGAAAGAGTCTCACTCATTTTTGTGGTATAAGCCCCTTGTCCCCTTCAGTTTGCGAGGAATTACTGAGTGGACAGTAGTGATCCAAAGGCTCAGCCCGTCTGATGTGCAGCGTCCCATTCCTGGCCCTGTCATGCACTGACCTTGGGCAAGGGCATCACCACCATCATCTTGGCTGCATTCTCATTTATCGCAGATTAACCACGTCCAGGTGTCATTAACTCATGGAGCTTTTCTTCTTTGAGCAGACAGAAAAGAAACAAATACAGAAACATTGAATGTCGGCTCCAGGACCATAAGGAATTTTGTCAGTTTTGTCTCCCCAACTCTAGAAGGCAGCTTGGTACATAATATAGGCTCAATAAAGAGATATGTTGATAATCATGGAAAAGTGTCAGGACTGTAAGTGTTATGTGTGTGTTTGCACACTTAATCGCTCAGTCATGTCCAACTCATTGTGACCCTGTGGACTGTAGCCTGCGAGGCTCCTCTGTCCATGGGAATTCTCCAGGCAAGAATACTGGAGTGGGTTGCCATGCCCTTCTCCAGGGGTTCTTCCTGACCCAGGGACTGAATCCAGGTCTCCTGCACTGCAAGCAAATTCTACCCTCAGTCACCAGGGAAGCCCAGTTAAAGTGTGCTGAGATAGAGGGGCTGCCATGGAAGGACTGTGATATTAATAACTTGCAGTTTGTGCACACAGGACTGCTCACAACAGATCAGCACACGATTGCTCCATGGTGAGTCTCATCAGTTTGCTAGGGCTGCTGTAGCAAAGTCCTACGGACTGGGTAACTTAAGCAGAAGTTGGTTATTTCACAGCTCTGGAGGCTGGAAGTCCAAGATCACAGCGACGGCAGGCTCCTTCTGTCTGAGGACTCTGAGAGAAGATCTGTCCCAGGCTCACTCCTTGGGTTGCAGACAGCCTTATGCTGCCTGAGTCTCTGCCCACCATCCTCTCTCTATGCACAACTCTGTGTCCAAATTTCTCTGTCTTATAAGCACACCAGTCATATTGGACTAGGGCCCACTTAAAAGACTTCGCTTTGGCTTTATTACCTTTGTAAAGATCCTGTCTCCACATAAACTCATGATCTGAGGTGCTGCAAGTTAAAACTTTAACATATGAATTTGGCAGTGGACACAATTCAGTCAATAAGTATGTGTTTAATAAATATTAGCTGTTATTAACAATGACAGTAAAATTAACAATAGAAAAAAGTAGAAACCAAAACAAAATCATTAATGATAAATTCAAAACTAAGGGACTTCCCTGGTGGGCCAGGGGCTAAGACTCTGCACTCCCAATGCAGGGGCCCAGGTTCAATCCCTGGTCAGAGAACTAGATCCCACATGTTGCAGCTGAGAGTTCACATACCACAACTAAAGATCCTGCGTGCCACAATTAAGACCCGGCACAGCCAAATAAATAAATAATTTTTTTAAAGTCAAAATTGTTGACTCATTAATTCATCATCTCGACCATGTGGAGATTCTTTAAAAAACTAAGAATAAAACTACCATATGACCCAGCAATCCCACTATAGGCCTATACCCAGAGGAAACCAAAATTGAAAAAGACACATGTACCCCAAAGTTCATTGCAGCACTATTTACAATAGCTGTAACATGGAAGCAACCTAGATGTCCATCGACAGATGAATGGATAAAAAGCTGTGACACATATATACAATGGTGTATTGCTCAGCCATAAAAGGGACCACATTTGAGTCTGTTCTAATGAGGTGGATGAACCTAGAGCTTATTATACAGAGTGAAGTATGTCAGAAAGTGAAAAACAAATATTGCCTATTAACATATATATATGGAATATAGGAAGACGGTACTGAACCTATTTGCAGAGCAGCAATGAGACACAGAGAACAGACTGTGGACATGGGTGGGCAGGAAGGAGAGGGTTGGATGTATGGAGAGAGTAACAGGAAACATACATTACCATATGTAAAACAGCCAATGAAAATTCACTGTGTGACTCAGGGAACTTAAAATGGGCTCTGTAACAACCTAGAGGGTGGAATGGGAGGGAGGCAGGAAGGAGGTTCAAGAGGGAGGGGACATAGGTATACTGATGGCTGATTCATGTTGATATTTGGCAGAAACTAACACAGTATTGTAGAGCGATTATCTTTCAGTTAAAAATAAATGGATTTAATGATAAAATAAATGAATTTAATCATAAAATTTTAATGATAAAATATAATGGATTTAATGATAAAAATTTAATGGCCTCTTTATCGGTCTTGGACTTCCCATGCTAATGCTCTGTCTGGTTTTCCAGCCTTCACTCCTGTCCAGGCAGTTTTCCCACCTTCCCCCAGGTTATCCCTGGCACCTCAGCTCAGGCTGTGCTCCCCCTGGAAAGCCCTTTGTTCTCCTCTCTGTTTCCTGACTTAAATTCATCCTCAGACTCCCAGCTCTAGGCTCTGCTCAGAGGGGGTTCCCTAAGCTGGCTTGTCAGTCAATGTCCCAGCACACTGAAGGGAGCTCTGAAGAATAAGGAAACTATTTTCAGAGGTGTGAGGAGGCTGATGGAAACCAAATAGGGGCCATAAGGCCCATGACAGCAAGGAAGCCACACCATCCTGCTACACCATCCACACCATCCACCTCGCAGAAGCTACGGCTTTAGAAGAACCAGCCAAACCAGTATCAAAGTCCAGAACAGGGGGACAAGATGGGGAGGAAACAGAGACTAGATCCCAGACCTCACTTTCCTTCTGCCCCCGTCTCCTGTCTGTGGTTCCACCAACCCGAGTGGAAGAGGAGGGCCAAGGCCAGGTAACGCATGGCTCTGGTGGTCAGTCCCAAGCACCCAGTAGGGAAGAGAATGGCCCTGGGCATGAGTAGGGGCAGACAGAACCGTCAGCATACATGCTGGAACTGTCTGTCTTACCTTCCTCTGAACCCACATGGCAGTTTTTATCTGGACCACCTATGTGACCTATAGCCAAACAAAGCCACCCTGGCTGGCGATCTCACTTTCTGAGTGTGTGGTTGTCGCTATGGTTAGAGGACAAGCCCCCAAACAGAGAGCACGTCAGATGCTTCCTCTGTCCCCTCCGTGCTCCCCACTCCCTTCCTCGCCCACCCCTGACCCACCATGCTGAGTACAGAGCTGGGCTTGTAGTACGTGCTTAGTAAATCAAGAGCTGAATACAAGCTGGGGTTTGGGAGACAGAAGCGTGGGTGGGATCCATACAAATACATATTGAAAAATCACCGGCTCTGGAAGAACAATTGTCAGGCCCATTTCCTGCTGCAGATGGAGCCAGGAGACGCTCGGGGGCTTGGCAACCTGACAGCTGAGGAGCAGCCAGGGAATTTAGCAGGAGACAGAGAAAATGAGCCCTGCGGGTCTGGCCCAGCCCCATCAAAAGCAGACTCAAGGCAGACTCTCTCTTCCCAGACTTGGGGGCCAAGGTGGGGTGGGAGCTGGCTCTGTTTGCTCAGGTCTGCTGTCAGCTAGAGGGTGGGAATCCGGAGGCAGCGGCATTGGTTTTGAAGCTGATGGCTCAGTCTCAGGCCAGGCAGAGCTGGAGGGCATAGAAACTGCGCCCTGAATGGAGAGCCTGGATGTGTCAATTGTGCCCCCTGCCATGCCCCAACCCCCTCACCTGGTTGAAACTGCCTGCCCTTGACATAGGCTGGTTTGGGGCTAGGAGTAGCCATGGAATGAACCAGCAGTAGGCACCTTCCTCGGGAGGCAAAACCCGTCCATCATCTAGTAACTGATGTATGCCACGGACATTGTGGTTGTCAACTCCACACATCTTTTCCAGCCCAGAGAACTTCCTGGTCATTTCATTTCCAAGGACTCAGCATGGGCAATTTTAGCCAGTGAACTTCATAGGGAAGTCTTCTGGGAATCTTGTGGGAAAAGTTCAGGTCAGTTCAGTTCAGTTCAGTTCAATCGTTCAGTCGTGTCCAACTCTTTGCGACCCCATGAATAGCAGCATGCTAGGCCTCCCTGTCCATCACCAACTCCTGGAGTTCACTCAGACTCACGTCCATCGAGTCAGTGATGCCATCCAGCCATCTTATCCTCTGTCGTCCCCTTGTCCTCCTGCCCTCAATCCCTCCCATCATCAGAGTCTTTTCCAATGAGTCAACTCTTCTCATGAGGTGGCCAAAGTACTGGAGTTTCAGCTTTAGCATCATTCCTTCCAAAGAAATCCCAGGGATGATCTCCTTCAGAATGGACTGGTTGGATCTCCTTGTAGTCCAAGGGACTCTCAAGTGTCTTCTCCAACACCACATTTCAAAAGCATCAATTATTTGGCACTCAGCTTTCCTCACAGTCCAACTCTCATATCCATACATGACCACTGGAAAAACCATAGCCTTGACTAGACGGACCTTGGCAAAGTAATATCTCTGCTTTTGAATAAACTATCTAGGTTGGTCATAACTTTCCTTCCAAGGAGTAAGCGTGTTTAATTGCATGGCTGCACTCACCATCTGCAGTGATTTTGGAGCCCAAAAAAATAAAGTCTGACACTGTTTCCACTATTTCCCCATCTATTTCCCATGAAGTGATGGGACCAGATGCCATGATCTTCATTTTCTGAATGTTGAGCTTTAAGCCAATTTTTTCACTCTCCCCTTTCACGTTCATCAAGAGGCTTTTAGTTCCTCTTCCTTTTCTGCCATAAGAGTGGTGTCATCTGCATATCTGAGGTTATTGATATTTTTCCCGGCAATCTTGATTCCAGCTTGTGCTTCTTCCAGACCAGCGTGTCTCATGATGTACTCTGCATAGAAGTTAAATAAGCAGGGTGACAATATACAGTCTTGAGGTACTCCTTTTCCTATTTGGAACCAGTCTGTTGTTCCATGTCCAGTCCTTACTGTTGCTTCCTGACCTGCATATAGATTTCTCAAGAGGCAGGTCAGGTGGTCCTGGTATTCCCATCTCTTGAAGAATTTTCCACAGTTTATTGTGATCCACACAGTCAAAGGCTTTGGCATAGTCAGTAAAGCAGAAATAGATGTTTTTCTGGAACTCTCTTGCTTTTTCGACGATCCAGCGGATGTTGGCAATTTGATCTCTGGTTCCTCTGCCTTTTCTAAAACCAGCTTGAACATCTGGAATTTCACAGTTCATGTATTGAAGAAAATGGCAAAGGTAATCTCCTTATTTCTCTGAACGTGGTGTCTCAACGTTATGCCGTGACACTGTTGCTGTCTTGCTCTTACCACAAGGTTAAGCCAACACTGAGGCTGGAGGACAGACAGATGCAAAAAAAACTTCAATCTTTGATGAGATTATTGAGAACTCAAAACAAGCAGCCTTTATAGCTCACTACGCCAGTATCTCAGTTATATAGTAAATGTCCTTATCATTTCAGTCAGCTTCAGTGTGGTTTCTGTTACTTGCAGCCAAGAGCACTCTATTTGTTATAACCAGAAAGATGGTCAGCTAAGTCAGGTAGACTATCTTCCTCCAAGTCCTGAGCAGGGCAGGTAGTCCACCAATGGTTCAGGGAAAGCCTTCACTGTTACACAAACATTTACTGAGAGTTTCTTATTTGTTTTAATATCTACCCATTTAAACATATAAGTAGAATATCAAACCTATGACACAATTTTTAAAATAAATTTGTCCATGTAAAAATGTGATTTATTTCAAAGGAGAACACTAGGTAAATAATAGTATGCATATCACAAAGTAACATATGAGACACAGAAAGCAATTCTGCAATATGGGCAAATTGGATCAGAGGCTAATGAAGAACTGGCCAGTAAGGAGTGAGAGAAGAAGAGGCAGATCACCGTAAGTGAGAGGTCTGCAATCAGCAACTACTGATCAAGTCCCTGAAACTGCCAAGTCTGGACCAAGCACTGGGGATGCAGCAAAGAACAAGGCTGCCATCTGCCCAGCTGCCCCAGGGGCTTCCAGACTAGCAAGGAGATGGATGTTGACTAGGACACTTTGCCTCCCATTATTTAATTACGTCTGGTAAACTCTATAAGGGAGAAGTGGTGTTAGGAGTGTGTATATGAGAAAGACTCAACTTCACCCAGAGGGTCTGAAAAGTCCAGAGAAAGAAAGCAAGAAAGGGAAAACTGTCTAGAGCTGCTTGCACATGGGCCCACCTCAGCTCAGTATCCTTAAACTGAACTTTTATTCTAGGAGGCTGTTGTGGCCTGAACTGTGTCCTTTCAAAAACTCATACACTGAAGTCCTAACTCCCAGTACCTCAGAATGTGGCTGTATATGGAGATAGGGTCTTTAAGAGATAATTAAATTAAAATGAGGTCATTAGAGTGAGCTCTAATCCAATATGACCAGTGTTCTTATAGAGTTTCCCTGGTGGCTCAGATGGTAAAGAATCTGCGTGCAGTGTAGAAGACTCAGGCTTGATCCCTGGGTTAGAAAGATCCCCTGGAGAAGGAAATGGCATCCCACTCCAGTATTCTTATCTGGAGAATCCCGTGGACAGAGGAGCCTGGCCGGCTACAGTTCATGGGTTTGCAAAGAGTCAGACACAACTGAGTGACTATAAGAAGGGAGAAATTTGGACACAGAGACACACTTGATAGGGAAGATGGTGTAAAGATATAGGAGAAACTTGTCATCTAATAGCGAGACTGGAAAGAACCTGCCCTCAGGGCCCTCAGAAGGACTCAGCCTTCCTGCCACCTTGACTGTAGACTTCCAGACTGCTAAACTGTGAGACAATGAAGTTTTGTTTAAGTCACCCTCTCTTTGTTAAGGGATCCATTGTAAACAGATACAGAGGCCAAGGTGAGTGCTTGTCCTTTACACATGAAAGAGCCCCCACTGCCCTTGGGAGCAAGGAGACTCAAATTCGGGAAGGGAAGATCCTGGTTGGGCTTGGGGACTTTGCAGGACAGCTCCCCCTCTTCCCTCCCACTGCCCCATGTGGGAAGGTGCAGCAGACACCTGTCTTCCCTCCTGGATGGGGAGTGAGCTGGGAAGGAGATCCCCCATTCCTGCCAGGTTATGGGCTCCCCGATGTTCTGACCACAGATCAGTTATAATAGTCCTCAGGGACAGCGGGGTTTAGTGCCAGGAAAAGAGACCCCAGGAAGCCAGGCTGTCTGTCCTCAGGACAGTTGGGGTGGAGTGAGATTCTCCAGCCATGACTCACGCAAGGTTTCACGGGGAAGGGAAGTTACGAGAGTCATAACAACCATACTGAAAAGCAGTTAAGCCCATTTTCATGGCAGTATTACACAGAATTAAAAACTGCACTCTTTGCGGCCACAGCCGCCAAGAACTAAAGCACAAGCAAACGGGGCAGGGTGGGCTTGGCTTTCTGACTGTCTGGGCACACGTGGGCATGTGACCGGTATCCAGGGCAGGGAGCCTCTGCACTAGACAAGAAAAGGCCCTCGCCCTTCTGTCCCACTGCTCTTCCTCGGACCCCTTGAAATCACCTGGGTGGCTGCCCTGGGTGGAGACACGGTGTGAGACTCACTGTTGTCCTGGTAAGAAGAAAACCCCCCTGGCTGCTGGGAAGGCGAAGACTTTGTAGTCATGCCTAGAGCTGACTCCTTTTTCCTTTCCCTGAGTTTCTGGGCCTGAGCAACACCTCCAGCAGCAGAAAGACTTGGACAGACAGTGCTGAGGAAATCCCGGGAGAAGTGGAGGGCCCAGCAGGTTTCGAGAAAAACAGGCTCTTTCATAGAGGACAGGAGATTGACAGGTGCTAAGTAGAGGGGGTTGGGGGCTTAGCCAGGAGTAGTGCCACACAGCAGCCAAGGCTCAGGGGGTAGGGCAGGTAGTACTTTCAGGCCGGCTGGTGACAGCAGTGATTCCATCTGTCTGCTAGCATTCATTGAGTGCCGACTGTTTACACTGAGCAATAGTAACAACAGAAGAGAACTTTAAAAACAGGAGCAGACTATATTGGCTGGCATCCCTGTCTTTGAACCTGGCCTGGATGACTGTGCATTTCATCCTCTCCTTCCCCTCTTCCAGTGGAGTAAGCCAAAGGCCACCATGGTCATGGAAAAGGGATTTACGTGTCCAGCTGCTTCAGCTGTCCCCAAGTTCACTCAAGTCCTATTTGCGTTGTACTAACCTGGTTTCCAGAGTCAACAAACTAGCATGCGCTGTGCGCACTGCCAGGGGGACATACCGAGCGGCCCAGGTTGGAGGACAGGCCTGCAAGGATGTTTTCAACCTACCTGAAAGAGATATGTGCATGTGAATCAACACTAAGAACACAGGTGTTGTGGGTGGACGTGGTGAGGGCCCCGAACTTTAGAGAGCAAGAGGCAGCTGTTTGCTTACTTATCTCCTCAAGCCACCTTCAAGTGATCCCTGTCCTCGCCAGTCCATCATGAAAAGGAGAAAACATTTAGAAGCCAGCACAAAGAAACAGACCGCACTCTCCCAGGCCTCTCCCACTCCTTACCCTTGTCCCAGGGTGGTCAGGAAATGCCAAAGGAGCTTTCTTTCCCACTCTAAATAATTCTTGATAATAATGACCAGAACTATTCCCTGAGGGTCTGTTATCTGTCCAGCATTGCACAACTATTCTTTTCAACCTTCACAATGATTCTGCCAAATAAATGGAACCTCCCCATTTTACAGATGTGAAAATACAGTGAAATATTTAAGTTTCTGCCCAAGGCCCACAGCTGAAACCAGGATTTAGTGCAGGAGAGTCTAACGACAAAGGTTTCCTCCCGTCCTGCCTTGAAATTGTTTTGTGTTCCCATAATCAGTGATTACAACTAATTCAATTTTAAGAATAATAAATTTGGAGTGCGTCTGAAAGGGAGTTGAGCAGCTATAAATAAATACTCATGTCTATTTCTCTTGAGCAAGATCCAGTGAATTATTAGGAGCCACAGTTCTACCTGGAATGCATTTTTCATTTAGGACACAAGTCAGCAGTGGGCGGATCTTTCTCCAGGCTTCACAATGCAAGAAGAGTCAGCACTGTTTCCTTGAATCCCGCTGTGCAGTGGCAATTTATTCTAGGAACCACGCTGCAGAACATGACCAAAAATAGAAAGGCAGGTTTTGCATTTTTCCATTCCCTAATGCTAGCATCTTGACTCTGTCCATAGTGATCTGGCTAGGCTACTGGATAAATCAAACTTTATTGACACTTGATGTGTCCTTAGTGGGCTAGAAATGCAAAGTACCTCAAAGGTGACTGTTACCTTCAGAAAAGCACTTACATCAAAGTTATATTTTAAGCATGTCAACCTCACTTGACACAAAGTTTCTAAACCTCAATAGACATATTGAGGAGTAATGTATTCTTCATTAGGACTAATGTATTCTTCCTAATACATTAGGATAATAGGACAAATGTATTCTTCAAGGCTTGAGCCATGATCAAGCACAAGTTTTGACTCAAGGTTTTTAAACAGTGAGCATGACCGACTGCAGTGAGCATGACCGACTGAAGAGATTTGAAATGACAGGGACCAACAACAGCAACAGGTCCATTTAGGTCAATTCCTGACCCTGATGGTCTGGGCGTGTGTGTGACCTAAGTTGCTTCAGTTGTGTCTGACTCTTTGTGACCCCATGGACTATAGCCCACTAGGCTCCTCAGTCCAAGGGATTCTCCAGGCAAGACTACTTGAATAGGCTGCCATGCCCTCCTCCAGGTGATCTTCCCAACCCACGGATCAAACCCATGTCTCTTATGTCTCCCGCATTGCAGGTGGCACTGGAGCCACCTGGGAAGCCTTGATGGTCTGGGCAGTTGACCCCCAAAGAACAAGGCTCAGCTCCCACAACAGTCAGGAGATGGAAGCAGATACAGCGGAGCTCCTGAAGCAGATAGAAGTCCAGTAGTGAAACAGAAGGCAGAGGGGCAGAGAAAACCAGGAGGGTCTGTCTGTTCCCCACTTAGCCCCTACTGGTGGCTGACTTCCCACCCTTAGGTACTCATCCCTTCTAGTCAGTGCAGCCCTTCCCAAATGACCATCACAGGTCAGCAGCAAAATAAAGCTAGTGAACTTTCCTGAGCCAGTTCTATTTCTTGTAAAAGACTATCCTTTAATCTGAAATTCTACCCTTTCCACTATTTGTTGCTGTTAAAAAAAAAAAAAGCTTTCTTTTAAGGAATAGTGGTGATATTCTTGGGTGGGAATTTGTTTTCTTTTAATGTTCCCACTTAGCAAAATAAAAAGTTAGCACTTTGTTGGGGGTTGCCAAAATTTTTGAAAATTTTACTGGCCAAGGAACCTCTGCATTAAAATATTATTCTCAGAAAGCTCGCCTTTAGGATGCAGACAGTGCATGGTAAGCCCAGAAGAGGCCATGAGAATGAGCTTGTGTGTTCCTTTTTCTTGTTCAGTGAACATCAGGCAGTGCTGAATGGGGACAAGACTTCAAACTGGGAAGGGGTCAGTCAAAAGGACATATTGTTTCTTTTATAATTTTGCCAAGGCTCTTGCTAACTTCCTTTCTGCCAAAACAAAAACAAAAACAAAGATGAGAATAAATCCCCTGAGGAAAAAGGAGAACCGAGCAGATTATGGTCTGGAAGGGAAGCTTTATTATGGGTGACTTACCGTCCTTCAAGAAAGACGGGTTATTGTTGGGGCATCTCTAATCAGTGTTCTCTATCTCTCAAAGTCCTCAACAAAAGGAAATTGCCTCCAAATGAAGCAAGAACATATCCAGTTAGTACTTGCTGTCACCCCAGACTGGAAAGCTCTTCTCCCACCTTCTCTCTTTTGAGGCCCCAATTCAACGTCTTCCTGATACCCATTCCCACTCCTCCAGGCAGGTCCTGACCTTCCTTTCTCCAGGGTCCCATGGTATTCTGTTCATACTTCTAGTGTTACACTTCTCATTGGGTATTTTTAAACAGGCCATTTCCTTCCGATTATAAAAACATAGAAGTTAAAATGTTCAAACTTAAAAATAATAATAGCAAACTTAGGCAAAGCTCACTATGTACCTGGTCTTCTAAGCAGTTCACAGACATCAGTTCCTTTAATCCTCTCAATAACCCAATGGCTCAGCATCTCAAGTGTGGCCCTACTTTCAGAGCCAGAACAAGGTCCTCTCCATCTTCCTGCCTCTTGTGCCTGACATGGTGCTAGCCACAGTGAATGCTTAATAAAAGAACTCTGAAATTACAAGAAAGACAATGTTTGACTTGCCTATTTCATGTTGCCTAATCTAGGAATACAGGGCTGGTCTAGACGATGCTTGAGAGCTTTTTTTCCAGCTGTTTAATTATGGGACCTTATCATTAATTTGCATACACTATGGTCATACCAAATATATGAATATATCAATATACTCATAATTTATCAATTTATTGATCACTAACTGGCAGCTCTGGGTATGTAATTCTATCACTACCTTGGATGTTACAAAGTTTATGTGAGTGTGTACAAAATTAGTTATATGTGTGTATGTCCCCAAAGGATTAGCAAATTAGTACATTGTGCCTGTGTCAACACTTCTATTTTTAAACAAAATGATTTACTTACTTGACTAACTTTTGGCTTTACTGACAGCTATTAGTACAGCAGACTGGTATTTAATGAAGCAGAAAAATAATAAACCATGTTGATGTTATTCCTCCAAATAACTGCTTTTTAAAAACATCTCTTTGCTGGGAAGGCAAAATAGAACTGGAGACGGTCCAGAGAAATGCAATAATATGGTCAAGAAAATGGAATGGCTCCTATACAGCCAAAAACACAAGCAGGTCTCTTTCTGCTGGAAAGAAGAGAGGATGAAAGAAGCTGCAATAAAACACTATAAAAATTGTGAAAGAAACAAAGAAGAAAAACATAGAGTGTTAGTGCCATATCCTCAAATTACAGAAGTACGTTTTCCTCCTATCTTGGAGATCAAGGTAAATTTAGGAATGTAAAAGGAAATATGATTGTCTCTGTGTTACAGAAGAGAAAAGTACTATCTATTGCACAGTGACAGCTTGGAGCTGGTAAGTGGTTTAGAGGTGTATGGATTAAGGAATCATAACAAATTATTAATGGAGGTAGGATGTGGGGGGAGAGAGGGATTTCCTAAACTGACGGACCTGACCCTGCGCCTGGAACCATGCCTGCTACCAATTATGCCTCAAACCAGACAGTGTGCTGAGTGGATCATGAATATAGCATTTGTTTGACTGTATATATCTACATTTCCTATTGTATTTATGTATCAGTTAGATGATGAATATCGTTTTTCACTAGCATGGGTAACTGAGCAGTTTCATAGCATCACTTTTACATAACAATAATTATCTTCTAATAAGAGATCTTATTTTCCTAATACATGACAGGCCTTCCTGACAGAACTACCAGCAGGACACTAATACACAGTCTCTGTGGCTGGTCTGTTGAACGTTAGCCCAAATTCTGCCCTCAGCCATAACACATCCCTCTCTCTGTTCTTCCAGTGATTTCAGATCACTGAACTGCTGTGTGTTCCAGATGCAACAGCCATATAAATGATCCTTCTGTTCATAAACTTGCCTTGGCCTTGGGATTCTGAGTCCTGGCAGCCATGCCATGGAGGTGCCCACAGGGACATGTTCTAATACACGAGAGGGGATGGACGGAAAGGGTCAGGACCCCTTCCGGGGTTTTGGTTCGGCATGTTGTTGCCACTCCTCTGGCTTCTCCTGACAGAGGCTTCACTTAGCAGATAATCATATTTCACCCTTGAGAACATGTGATTTCTATTAACATTGCAGCGTAGCGTTGCCACGGCAGGGCAGCCAGCTTTTCTGTGGCTGCTGGATGCGTGTGGTGCGTCCACAGAGCAGGGGGCAGCGCCAGCCTGCTCAGTTCCAAGTAAAATCTTGGAGATCTTTGCCTTAAATAGTAATTATTCTGGCAAAGGCCCTTTATACCTTGCTCTAAATGTTATCCCTCCAATAGCAGAAAATGACTTTGTGGGAAGTCTTTTTGTTTCAAAAGTTTTAGTAAAGGCATAGCAGTGTCAGAAAAGGAATGTGTATGTTTTTATAGGCCATTATGAAATGGACTTGCAGTAACTAACAATTATTTCACACACCCACTCGCCTTTTCCAGAGACCTTCCAGGATTCAAGATCCCAAACCAAGCACAGCCTTATGTGTTCCCAAACTATTTTTCTAAGTGCTAAAGAGAAATTCCCATGAAGCCTCATTCTTCCAGGATGGAGCACCCTATCCATGCCAAAGAAAAAATACCCATAAAACTGTTTCTCAGTATTAGGGTACGTTATGGATATGATTAGTCCAAATCTCCCTGGTCATATAAAATATGTCACATAATTGTTTTTTTGGTCAGAGAGGAGTGCTACAAAATAAATATTTCCCCATTAGAGCACACTGGGAAATGTTTGCTGACACCTACACTCAAACCCAGCAGGTTTCCTTGGAAGAGTCTGGCACAGAACAGCCCCCTCCTTAATGAGGTGCTGGAGTTGGTTGAAAATTAAATATTAATTTACAAAAAATTTTTGCATCTTAAATATCAAAACTATGGTCTGCCTGTGGGCGTCTATGGCTTTTACGTTCCTCCAGCTTTTGGTCTGTGAAATGACTTGGGTCAACCAAGGATCATCATCTTTTATTGAATTGCATCATTCTTTCTCTTTCTAAAACAGTCTGTGGAAAACATCAAGAAGTTTGGGTGTTTTGATTTTTTTTTTCCCTTTCCCAGAATTTTTTCTTTCTCTATTTCCCCTACTGGAAAATTCTTTCTGAAACCATTGATGGATTGTTTCATTTGATTCCAGGAGAGTCACAGTTGTGAGGGCCATGGTAGAACAAATCGATAGGTGTGATAATTACTGGTTCCTCTTGGAGAATTTTTTCTCCCACCACACATTCTGGAGAGCTCGTGCCCCCCTCCTCCCACCCCCAAGTCATGCCCAGTTGCTCTGAGGAGTCTTGTCTGCCCTGCCTCTGACTGCCAGGTTGAAGCATGATGACCACAGAGCTGCCCATGGGCCTTTCACTGCCCCTGACCACCAGGGGGTTTAGTGTCCTCATTTTCCAGCTCCTCTACGGCTTTCAGTTCCAGATCCAGGAATTTTCCCTCCAGCTCTCATGTTCTTAGCAGAATTCCTCTCCTTCTTTCTACACATTCACACACTCAGTCACTCAATTCACACAAAACTTTGTGCAGATATGTGGTCTTAATTTGTAAGCGGAGGAATGGTTGCAAATTATACTGATCCTTTCAAGTCAAACTGCATACATTTTAATCCCCTAAGGCTCTGAAAATATTTCTCTTACCTCTAATACTGGAATTTCAAGGCACCAGAGCAGATGAGTAGGATTTAGAGGCAGGCTGGCCTTTGAGGCTTCTTCCAATCACAACACCGGCCCTGGCTGTGATCTTCAGATCTTGGCGGCGGGAGTTTCAACACTACCGAGAATGCAAATCAGTCTACATATTTTAACACCCTTTCCCTCTGAAAAGAATTGTTTTGGGGGAAAGATGAGAGATGAAGAACTTGACAAAATAATTCTAACGTGTATTTAAGAGAATAAATATATGAGAATAGCTAAGAAATCCTTTGAAAGGAATAAAGAGAGGGTACATGCTTGATTAGATATGAAAACATATGAGTTCCACTCCTGCCTAGTATGTAGAAAGTTGAAAAGTACCTCTCCCATCCTCACAACAATCAGCAGAATCACCACTTTTCTTGAATCCATCAGAAAACTAAGGTCATACAGAATCAAAAAGCCCAAAGGCCATGTATGGACAGATAGCCTCTGCAAGATAAGCAAGGGCTTACTTGTGGTTGAGTACAGGAAGAAGAGACAAAACTAGGCTAAAACAAACAGAACTCAGCTAAAAGTTGTAACAAACTGTGAAAGGACAAAAGTGGACTAGCATGAGGGTACAGCACCTCTGGGAGCTGCAAACACCAGAGGAATCCACACCCACTTGCAGGCTCTTCTCTGCAGACATCCACTCACTGCTCCAGAAAGGACAGAAAGCAGGCAGGACACCAAAGAAGACTCCCTTTCCCCAGTGAGTCTGAAGAAGGGGAGCAACATTGCTGATGGAAAGCCACAAAGTTACAACTAGACTCTTCTCCCCTGAAGCCACAGGGCAGTAAACTGCTCATTCAGGGGCGCAGGTGAAGACCCACCATAGCTGGGGGAAGGATAAAAGACAAATAAAACTAAACAAAAACCAGAAAAACCTCTCTATCCATGGGGAATGAGCAAGAAATAGCCCTGGACCAGGGAGAAATATCAATAACCTCAGATATGCAGATGATATCACCCTTATGGCAGAAAGTGAAGAGGAACTAAAAGCCTCTTGATGAAAGTGAAAGAGGAGAGTGAAAAAAGTTGGCTTAAAGCTCAACATTCAGAAAACGAAGATCATGGCATCCAGACCCATCACTTCATGGGAAATAGATGGGGAAACAGTGTTAGACTTTATTTTTGGGGCTCCAAAATCACTGCAGATGGTGAGTGCAGCCATGAAATTAAAACACGCTTACTCCTTGGAAGGAAAGTTATGACCACCCCAGATAGCATATTGAAAAGCAGAGACACTACTTTGCCAACAAAGGTCCGTCTAGCCAAGGCTATGGTTTTTCCAGTGGTCATGTATGGATGTGAGAGTTGGACTGGGAAGAAAGCTGAGCGCCAAAGAACTGATGCTTTTGAAGTGTGGTGTTGGAGAAGACTTGGACTGCAAGGAGATCCAACCAGTCCATTCTGAAGGAGATCAGCCCTGGGATTTCTTTGGAAGGAATGATGCTAAAGCTGAAACTCCAGTACTTTGGCCACCCCAGGTGAAGAGTTGACTCATTGGAAAAGACCCTGATGCTGGGAGGGATTGGGGGCAGGAGGAGAAGGGGATGACCGAGGATGAGATGGCTGGATGGCATCACTAACCTGATGGACATGAGTTTGGGTTAACTCCAGGAGTTGGTGATGGACAGGGAGGCCTAGCATGCTGCTATTCATGGGGTCACAAAGAATCGGACACAACTGAGCAACTGAACTGAACTGAACTGAGGATCCTGTAAGAGGTCTCCTATCAGAGGGAGATAGGCAAGACATTCTCTTTGACATAAGACAGAAGACAGAGTTCAGCTGTTACAAAGAGAGATGAGGGACAGAATTTCTGAGAAGCCCTACATCTGGAAACCCACATGCACAGGACCTGCTCAAGCCTGGGATGGAACAAGCAGGAAATACATTTGGTGTTCCCCAGAGCCAAGTAACAAGCAACAGCAGCATACTCCAAAGCCTAGAAGCAAGAACCTTTCTCAGACACAGATATAAAGTAAAGATTGCAATCTACAAGTAAAGAAATAACACTGAGAAAACCTTCTGACATCCCAATCTTAACTATAAGCTAATACTAAAGGAATTTGAATCTGGTAGTACACTGAATGTCACTATAGCAACAACAAAACCTAAACCCAGCTCAAACCCCATTATAATTCACTCAATTTAGAAGAAAATGAATGCCCATTTCCAGCACAAATACTATTTACCTCAACCTTCTCTGTTGTATGTCAGACATACAACATCTGACATGCAATCAGAAGTTAGGAGAAAAACAAAAAAAGAAAAAACAATCCACTGTTAAGAGAGAAACTAATCAAAAGAACCAGACTCAGAGATGATAGAGATGGTAGAATTATCTAAATAGGGAGTTTAAAATAATAATGATTAGAGTATTAATATCCTATTGGGAGAGGTGGACAACATGAACAGATCATGAATTTTATCAGAAAAATGAAAACCATAAGAAAAGATTAAGTGAAGTGTTAGAAATTATAGTAGCAAAAATGAGGAATGCCTTTGATGAGCTCATAATAGATTTGACACAGCTGAGGGGGAAAAAAATCAGTAAATTTGAAGATATGTCAATAGAAATAACCAAACCGAAACACAGAGAGAAACAAACAATAACAACAATAAAAACAGAGAGTCCAAACATTTAATTGGAATGCTAGAAAAGAAAAGAGAATAAGACAGAAGAAATATTTGAAGAGATAGTGGTCAAATTTTTCCAAGAAACAATAAAATACATAATGCCACAGACTCAAGAGTCTCAGAGAAACACAGACAAGATAAATAGAGAATAAATAGTAAAAAAGCAAGCATATTAAGACACTTTCAAACTGCTGAAGTCGAATTATACTTACAAACATCTGAAAAATTCAACAAGAAAGAAACAACCTTTAAAAAAGACCAATTTGATTCCACTGGAAAATTATATCAAATGCTTAAAAAAAGTTGCCAATTATACACTATATATTCTAGAAAATAGAAGAGAAGGTAACATACTTTGATTTTATGAGGCCATGATTACCCTAATATCAAAATCAGACAAAGGTAGTTTAAAAAACTATCATTTTTACATATGTAGATATCCCCTAAATATTGGCGATATACAAAAGAATAATATGTGTATAAATACCAAGTAAATGATAAATAGTTAGAAATACTTATGTTGATGTTGAAAAACTGATGGAAAAAAATACATCATTAACAAATGGTGTTTATCCTGGGAAAATAAATTTGATTCAATTTTTAAATCAATGTCTTCCACCATACTAATAGCCTAAAGAAGGAAAACCATATGGTCATATCAATTGATGCAGAAAAAGCATTTATCAAATGTCAACATCCACTAATGATTAAAACTCTCAGTGTAATAAGAGAAGGAAATTCCTCAAATTGATAAAGGACATCTACAAAATACCTACAGCTAACATCATGACTAATGGTAAAGATGAATGCTTTCTCCTGATATTCTCTTACGAGTCCTATTCAACATCTTACTGGAAGTCCTGGCCAGTGCAGTAAAGAATAAAGAGAAATAAAGAGCATGGAGTTTGGAAATGAAATGAAGCAAAAGCTGAAAACTTTGTGGGCCTGGATCGAGGCCCAACACTGTTAGAGTGCTCAGCACCTAACTCTAAGACTTGCACCTAACTCTAAGTTGGTCATGGAACATGTTAGGTCAACATTAGTCACCCAGCAACCTTAAGAAAATTTCCATAAACAAGGTACACTGTAAAACACCACAAAATCTCTGACCCAGTGGCACATCCCTCTTAGGTATTAATTTGGCTCCAAGAGACCCAATACTTAGCTAAAAATGGGATTCTCAAGTTTCAAAGAATTGAGCACACCACCTTCCAGCACAACTTATTTCATAAAAATTTAAGAACTAGTCCCGGAAGCTGTAAATGTCTACAAAAATGTCAAATCTGGCTAAGACAACCCAGAATCACAGTGACTGTTCCAATCAGGTGAGATCATTCATTAAGATGTACACATAGGAAGTAAGTGGTCCCAAACCAAACAGAATGGGACCTGTTTTAACTGGAAATATGCAGAAGCCTCTGAGACTTCAAGATTACAAAATAGCTTCATTGAAAGATTCATTGCAAAGGTTGACGAAAAATTAGACACAAGAGGTAACTAAAATGAAAGACTGTAAGACTAACATGACTCCTGCCACTGCCCCTCTATGCTCCTTTACCTGAGGACTTGGTCTATGAAACCTCTATTGAACTGTCTTTCCCCTCCGAAGGGACTACAAGACCATAAGCTGAAGTCTACCAAGTTAGTTACCTTATAGCTGCAATAGCTGCAAATAAATAAACTAGAAACCTTAGAACCTCCAGAAACCTTAAATAAATAACACCTGAACCTTCCCCATTGCACCCAACATCAAAACACTGGCCCAGAAATCAATGATTCATTTGCAGTCAACCAAGGCACTGGAAAAAAATTATCCTTGAAGGTTTTGTCAAATCCTTCCATCCAACTTGAACGCTGTCATATCTACCCTGGAAGGAGAGCCCTCACATGACAACCACCCCCTCCTCCCCAGGGTTGATGGCACTGCGAGGGATTGTCTAATTAACTGCTATCAGTTTATTCCCTTAAGCAGCCAATAAGTGTTCTAGAAATTGTATGGAATTCCTAGAAATCTGATATGTCCTGGTGTAACGCTGTTATTTGGAGGAGGAAATGGCAAGCCACTCCAGTACTCTTGCCTGGAGAATCTAATGGAGGAAGAGCCTGGTGGGATACAGTCCATAGGGTCGCAAAGAGTTAGACACAACCGAGGCAACTTAGCACAGCCCAATGCTGCTATTACCGTAACATGTTGTATGTCAAGAAATAATCAAATTTCCTTGTCAATTCCATTATAATGCACTCTGATCGAAACTTTAACCATGAGAATTTATTTATAATTTTGTTACTTATAGACAAGTTATTGTTTTACTCTGATGCTTTTGCAAAAGTGAGATTCAAGAAAAGGACCCTACCAGGTACTCTTGACCCCTGACTCCACTGCCAGATGACAAGGAGTTAAACCTTGGGTGCATATGTCACAACTGAAGAAGGACCCATCTGACACCTGGTCATGTGGAAATACTGCCAGTGAAGTTGTCAGCTTCCCTAGAAGTATCAGTTCACGCACAGCATGTGGTTTTGGTCACAGTCAATCAAACTGACTCAAGAGAAGACGCTGACATCAAGGTAGACTGCTTCCTCCTAAGACATCAGATCTACAATGTGTCTTTTCCTAGTTCTTATTCCATGAATGTCTTTATGATTCTTTTGTCTACCTTTTCCCTTGCTCTGGCCTGGAAAGGTAATGCATATCTGAGAACATGTCAAAGGAGGGAGTAATCCAACCTTGGAACAACGGTTGGAGTTGCCGTAATATTGGTGATCCTGTTGTTCTGCCTATCACAGATTTCTCCCTGATTTTCAATGCCTGTTTTTTTTTTTGGAATAAACTCAGCCCTGTCTCTGTCACACCAGGCTCTGTACAAAGAAAGGGACACAAGGCAAGTGTAAGCATTACCAGAATAAAATTTCCCATGCAGTCTACAGACCTTTCAATTTTACTGATTTCCATGGCTCTCACCTTTCCAGTCTTGAGCCACAGATTCAAATGGGAATTACCAGGAGAAATTCATGACTCAGGGGTCTCTTCTGGCAGACCCCTATACCCCTGGCTAGAAGTAATTCCAAATGAAGTTATGATCAGAAACCTCTCCTTAACTCTCAAAGATATTTCAGAATCTGCTGCTAAAGCAATAGCTGCCCAATAAAAATCTCTAGACTCTGGCCAAAGTTGTTCCTTGATAACAGGACAGCCCTTGATTATCTTTTAGCTGCGCAAGGAGATGTCTGTGCTGTGGCCAAAACCACTTGCAGCATGAGAATTGACACTACTGGGAAGCTGAACACCCCACTCCAGTACTCTTGCCTGGAAAATCCCATGGGTGGAGGAGCCTGGTAGGCTGCTGTCCATGGGGTTGCTAAGAGTCGGACATGACTGAGCAACTTCACTTTCACTTTTCACTTTCCTGCATTGGAGAAGGAAATGGCAACCCATTCCAGTGTTTTTGCCTGGAGAATCCCAGGGACGGGGAGCCTGGTGGGCTGCTGTCTATGGGGTCGCACAGAGTTGGACATGACTGAAGTGACTTAGCAGCAGCAGCAGCAGGGAAGCTGAAACTCAACTGCATAGGATCAACTGAACAAGCCATTGGCTTAAGAAACTGACTCTTTCAACAGGGTCTTTTTTTGACTTATTTGATTCTGATTGGTCTGGGTCTTGGGGACCCTAGCACTGAAGTGCCCTCCAGACACTGGGAATTCCTCTGCTTGTAATAATCACAGCAGTCTCCCTGGTGTGCTGTAGTCCCTCAAAAGCTTTAAATACATGTTCACAGCTGCTAACCACCAACCAAATGATCTCCTTATGTACAGAACATCAGAAAAGGAACAAAGAGAATGGCCAACTAAAAAACTGTGAACATGACATCATGACCCACAAATGCCACACAGAGATTCATCAAAACTGTAGGAAATCCAGAGTGGTCGCTGGGAGGAGTGCTCATGCCTTAAAATTTTCATTGTGTCTCTCAGACAGAAAGTCTAATTGATAGGTGAGAATTGTTAAAAACCAGTCTCCAAATGGAGTCACACCAAGCCCCAAGTCACCAAACCAAGACTCGATTAGGTTTCGGGCTCTCCCAGAAATGGACTCTTAAACCAATCAATTGTGAATCACATGCTCAGCCCCAGTCAGGTCATCTACCTGACCCACCATCCTTTAAAGCAACCTCTGTGATCAATGCCTGATGATCTGAGGTGGAGCTGATATAATGGCGATAAAGCACATAATAAATGTAATGTGCTTGAATCATCCTGAAGCCGTCTCCCCTGCCCCTGTCTGTGGAAAAACTGTCTTCCACGAAACCAGTCCCTGGTGCCAAAAAGACTGGGGATGGTCGCTCTAAAGGAAAGTGTCCTTGCAATAATCAGCCTGCTTTCTTGCCTGATACAACTTCCTTGTTCCTGCTTCCTCCTGCCTATAGCTCCTCGGAGTCCCTTTTTACCTGCTAGACTGGTTGTTGCCCAGTTTATGAATCACTGAATAAAGCCAATAGGACCTTTAAAATTCACTCAATTGAATTCTGGTTTCTTAACATGTATAACATAAGGACCTCACAATAGGATATTGCCAAAGCTGATTCAACATGTGTACTCTTATTATACATTTTATAATACTTTTACATTTCATACGCACATAATACACTGCTACTATTTTTTGTTACTCTCAACCATCATTTATCTTTTAGAACAATCAAAAGTTTAAGTGTATTTTACCTGCGTTTACTCAAACTCCAGAGCGCCTCATCTTGCCTCGCATTCCTCCTGAAGAAATTCAACATTTCTTGTAGAGAGCATCTGCCAGCAATAAAGTCTGAGTCTTCCTTTTCTGAATTCTTACCCCCTTCGTTAGGGTGGAGGGTTTTTTATTTTGCTTCCCCCAGTTTTGCCAGCGCTCTAAGGGAAATCGTGTTTTGCCCTTTCTCCAGCAGATAAGGGTTTTCTGCTCCAGAAAGGAGATGGGGGAGGGTCCAGCAGGGCTTCTCAACCCCCTGCAGAGGATGCTTTCCCTCCTCCAAACCCTATTGAGGGGGTTCTCAGGACTTTGTCCAGTCTTTTGGTGAGAGCTCCATGGAAAAAGCCTGTGAGAAGATGCAAACCCCCTCTATATCCGTAGTCCCTCGGGCTCTGTGCTCCCTCTCCAGCCCACTCTCACTCTCCACCAGTTCTTTACCGATTCCAGGTGAATTCTATTGGCATCTGCACCCCCTGGTCAGCCCAGGCTCGTGTCCCACGCTTCCCCGTAGGCCTGCACCAATCCTTGATTTCAGGAGAGTTGATCCACCTGTGACCTCAGCTTTTGTGATGGATCCCAAAAGTAGTAAACTTGCAGTTTGGAATTTTAAAATAACAGTGGGGGGTGACACTCCTTCTAGATTGCTACTTGGTGAGCTTTTTATTCTCTTTTCAGTTGGCTAAGGCGGTCCTGCCACTCTGCAGGTAGCAGCCTTCCAGGGGTCAGCTCTATCTCCTGGAGAGCCAGGGATCCAGCCGAGACCTGCCCCATGCTGAGAGGGAACAGTGGAGAGTCCAGCTTGCAGAGAAGGCAAGGGGGATGCCAGAGGCTACCAGGGGTCCTTGACTTTCTAGGCCCCGCCTCATTCTCCAGAGCCTGTCCTCCCCTCACTGAGACCATCTGGGAGGCGGGCACCTGCCCACACTCGTGGCATCCACCCATGTGATATCAGGATCTCCCTCTTCAGAGCTTAGGGGCAGTGAAGATTGTTTCAGCTTTTGCAGGTGAGAACATGTTTGAGGGGCTTCCCTAGAGGTTCAGTGGTAAAGAATCCGCCTGCAATGCAGGAGACGCAGGTTTGATCCATGGGTTGGGAAGATCCCCTGAAGAAGGAAATGACAACTCACTCCGGTATTCTTGTCTGAAAAATCTCATGAACAGAAGAGCCTGGTGGGCTGCAGTCCATGGGGTTTCAAAGAGTTGGACATGACTTAGTGACTGCATAACAACAATAACATGGTCAAGATCCTCATTTACTGGAAAAAGCAAACAGGACTCTGAAAGCACTCTGCTCCTGCTCCACACTGTGTACCTGATTCGTTGTCTGAGCTGTTCTGGCCTCCGGCTGGTTCATTTGACTTCATTTCCAACAAAAAGCAGGGACACGGTGAAGAGATGCATGCATTGTGCCTGTTGTCCATATGGGGCCTGTATCCATGGAAAACTAAAGTTGATTTCTTTCTTTTTAATGAAGAGCTAATAGGAAACTGCTGAACATACAGCAGAGCCTCCCACTAGACTACACTCAGGGCTGCCTTTCATAGCAGAATTCATCCTTCTCTTGCCTTCAAAGATGGCAATGCTTTGTGCACATTCATCGGTAAAACTGCTTACAGACTGCAGTTCTTTGTAGGGTTCTTTCACATTTTCACCCAGTGCGCACCTCAAAATACCCCTAGACTGGTAGCTTTTGTCATCTGTTCTTTACAGATAGTAAAATTGAAGCTCTTAGGGAATGACTAACCTGAAGTCATTTAGCCCCAAAGCAGAGGAAATGTCTTGGAGTAGCACTAGTGTAACCCCAAGTGGTGGGAAGTGGGGGACTTTTAAGTGGCAGCTGCATTCAATGGCATACTTTCTTGCCTTTGTCACTAAATCTTCCTGTTGGTCTAAGCTTGTGTGTTACTCAGTCCCAGCAAGAAACAGATGACACACTCAAAAGGAAACTTTAGTAAAGGGGACTCGTACAATGTAATAAGCAAAGCTCAAGGAAGTCACCATGGGGGAGAGAAGTACCCCCAGGGCTGCATACAATGCATTAGTCTGCTAGGCCACTAAAACAAACACAGACTGGGTGTCTTTAACAGAGGTTTATTTGCTCACAGTTCTGGAGGCTAGAAGTCCAAGATCAAGGTGTTACAGGTTTGGTTTCTTCTGAGGTCTCTCTCCTTGGCTTGCAGGCTGTCTTCTCCCTGTGACCTTGCATGGTGGCTTGCAGGCTGTCTTCTCCCTGTGACCTTGCATGGTCTTTCCTGTGTACATGTCCCTCCCTGGTGTCTCTCTGTGCGTCCACATTTTCTCATAAAGACAGCAGTCACACTGTATCAGGGCCCAGTCCAAGGGTCCCGTTTTAACTTAATCACCCTCTAAAGGCCCTATCTCCAAATACAGTTAATTTCTGAGGTCCTGGGGGATAGGGGCTTCAACATGTGAACCTGATGAGACAAAATTCAGCCTGTGAGAGCTAGTAACAATGCGGGAGGCAGCTTAGCGCCCAGTGACCGAAGGGGCAAGAGGAGGGGAGGCTGACAGAACCCTGGCGTTGGCGCAGCTGGCTGTGTGGAGAGGCCCCGAGAGTTGTGTGTTTGGTAGGGAGGTGCAGGGAGGGAGTGGCGGGGGAGAAATACCCTGATGCCGCTGTCCTCCCCTTTCTGAGCCGCCACGGTTCTTTCTCTCTCTCGCTGGATCCCATGGGAAGCCAGAGGCAAGGGAACATACTGACAGCCCCAGGGCGTCAGCCTCCGAGGCTTAGAGTGGGTGGGAGGGGGAGAGGGGCAAGCCAAGACACTCGGGAGGACTCGCAAACTGCCCACTACATCCTGCTCTGAAGCCGTGGTGGTTTATGACAGCAGTGTTCAACTGCCTGAGTTTCTAGTTAACCTGGGTTATGTTCAAGAACCCTGAAAAACAACTGTGTCTGTAGGTCACTCTGAGGACACATTTCCTAAAAAAGTCTTCAGAGACATCTTCCTCGAGTCAAGGTTAGGAGGTCAGGAGAGTCGTTCACATTGCTCAAGAGTCAGCAGAGAAGGGTCATGTGTGACTGGGTTTCCACCCCCAGCTCCGAGCCCCTTCCAGTCAGAGTCCAGGTGTGTTCCTGGGCACACACTATCATGCGCCTAAGCCTTTGTGCACGCTGCCCCCTCTGCCTGGAGTGCCCTTCACCCCTCCTTCACGCCTTTTCACTGTTCAGTCTCTCCAGTCGTGTCCAGCTCCTTGGGACCCCACAGACTGCAGCACGCCAGGCTTACCTGTCCTTCACTATCTTCCAGAGTTTGCCCGAACTCATGTTCACTGAATCGATGATGCCTTGCAACCGTCTCATCCTCTGTTGCCCCCTTCTCCTCCTGCCTTCCCTCAATCTTTCCCAGCACTAGGGTCTTTTCTAATGAGTCCTTTTCACTGACTGACCCTTAGTTACTCTTCAAGAGCAGGACTAAAGGACATTCTCTGAACTTCCTATAAGGTAAGGAGACTTACTGGAAATGTAATAGGCAGACCAGTTTTCTGTTAGAGGACAATAGCAAGTGATAGGGTGATTATCCAAAGATCTCAACACTTGAATATGTTTAGGTAGGAAACCTAAACCTCAAGTGAGGGTGAAGGCAGGCTGGTATCCATCCACCCTATCTGAGTATATCCCTGGGGAGCTAGGAGGTAAGGGGATTTGGAAAAGCAGAAGTGACAGTTTTTGCCCTGCAGTTACTTCCAGGCAGACAACAGACAACACATACACACGTGAGGCCTTTGACCCTACTACCGTGTACTCCTCTGTGGCGTTTCCCCGGAGGCGAAGACTGTGTCTCCCATGTTACCGCACTAAGTATCATAGGCAGGAAGCACCGCCACACCGTATGTGACCTACTCCCGTGGTGCAAAGGCTGGACTTCGGCATCAGTCTTCCACTGGGCTCTTATCAGCTCTGACACGGGACATGTCATTTAATCTCTCTGAAGCTACTTTATCATCTGAACAATGGAAATAATACTGTCTTCTGCATAGGATTGATGTGAGGGTGAAGTAAGCTAGTAGCACACATTAAGGACTAATTGTTGTCTTATTTTATTAACGAAAGTACTCAGGCCTTCAGGAGAGAGATCACTATGGCCCAGGGGAGCCGGGAAAGGTTTCACAGGACAGGAGAGACTTGAAGCCTGGGAAGATGGGCCTAGAATTTCTATGGATGATGAACAAAAGGATAGGTAATGTAACAACCCCAAAGAGGAAATTCCCTGGTGGTCCAGTGGCTACGACTCCACACTCCCAATGCAGGGGCCTGGGTTCGATCAGGGAAATAAATCCCACATACCACAACAAAGAGTTGGCATGCTGCAACTTAAAAAAGATCCTACATGCTGGAACTAAGACCCGGTGCAACTAAATAAATAAATATTTTTAAATTATTTTAAAAATATATGGCTAAAGGAGAGGAATTCCTGTTGCCTCTCGGCTTGATTTCTATTCCTCAATCTAGCCTCCTGCCTCAAGCAAACACCCCCTCCCCAGCCCCTGCTTGCAGGTCTGGCTCAGTCTCCTCCTGCTCAAAACCTCCATGATTTGCTACATGCCATGTGGCCCTCTAATTCCATCCCAAGGCTCCAGAGGTGCAGACCTGCAAACCGGCATGATTAGCCACCACTGCTAGCTCCCCATTCAGCATATAAATCTAGTGCCTGGGATTACCTCATGCCAGAAAACCGAAATCCAAGTCAGATGGTTAAGGCATTAATAGCAGTGAGTGTTGTAAAGACTCAACAATGTGAACCTTCCCAAAATGAACCATCCTGACCTCCCTCGCGCTGACAATGCGTGTGTGACATCATGTGTAAATGAGCCTTAAATTTGAAACCAGGTGCCGAGAGCTGTCTGGCGTCTCCTGGCTGCTGTATTAACCACTAACATGCACTGGGGGATTCCGAGGCTGTAAAATGGAGCGAAACGGATGGCAGTGACCAGCGCCGGGCGCAACAGCTGTGGCAGTGAACAGTCAGATCCCGCCCACCCTGTTGGGCCCGGGCCCCCGGGGCCTGTAAGGCTGATTTCCGGAGGGCTGGGAAGCCCAGGGAATCTGGCTGGCTTCAGTGACAAGAGCTCCGCCATGCAAATCAAACCACTTGGACTTACTTCCCAGACTTGATGCTGAGCTCTGTCGTGATTTGCACCCATGAGGTGGGACTCTCAAGCTCAGTCTGAAGTGGTGGTTGGTCACAGTCAAAGCCAACGCATGCAGGGTCAAGTAATCCTAAGACATATTTTTGCCAAGGAAGAGAGCCAGCTTCAAATCCTTAAGTGCTATGGTGTTCACCAGGCTGGCATCTGGAGATAAAAATATACCTTTGTCCCTCTGACAGCACAGATGCCCTCAGCTGGGTCTCTCCCCACAAGAGATCAAATGACAAACAGGCCCTAGAGACACTAAAGAAAATGTGGAGGGATGGAATGAGGTGTGTATGTTGTGGGGGGGAGGGTCCCTTAGGAAACGGCAGCCCACTGCAGTATTCTTGCCTGGAGAATTCCATGGACAGAGGAGCCCGGCAGGTACTGTCCATGGAGTCACAAAGAGTCAGACAAGACTTAGTGACTTTCACATACACACAAGAGTTAGGAAGAAATTAAGCCTGAATAAAATTGAGTTTTCCTTTTTTTCTTTTTAAATGCTTACTGTTCATGGTGCCCAGTCCCAGGTTATTAACAGCATGGCACATGAATAGCCTGTATTCTGATCATCACTAGCAGGCCCATAGAAACTGGGGCTAAGACAGGAAGGAGGCAGTGATTCTCTCTTGGTAGGAACTGTTCTAGAAGCTCTACACATGTTGGTGAAAAGGAGTTGGAGCCAGAGAGAGGTAGAAAACCCAGAGTTCATGGAGTCCATAGGACTTTAGCTCCAAAGAAATCCTCTGTTGTTCAGGACAAGCTCTTAAACCACCAGTACTCACCAAGGATACTGCACTGTCCTATGAAGTTTGGGGCTCTGGGGTAGGCGTGGGAAGGAGGTCCTAGATGAAAGATGTAAAGGGGCACGTAGATGGAAGTATCTTTCCTAATGGCTATGATAGTGTGCTTAGACATATATATACAATAATGTGTATATTTTATAAAGAAATTAAATGTGGCATGATGATGTCGGGGATGGATTTTCTGAATAATGAGACAAAGAGGGTCACATAAAGTCATACTCTCAGAAGTCCTTGCAGAGGAGGTTAGGTTTTAAGGAAGAGGATGAGGTTGGGGGATATATAATTTGTGCAAAAATGTGGAGGCAGGAACTCATGGGGAGTCTCTTGAGATGCCAGAGGTCTTGATAGGATCTGAGGGCATGAGGAATTTGCCAAACTCCAAGACAATTTTTCAGGCTCCCTGGAGCCGAGACTTTGGAACAAACGAAGTGTAGGCTTTACATGACTAGCACTTAGAGGGTGAAAGCACCTCTTCTCATGACGTTTTGGAAGATGATGATGTTGGGAGTCAATGCAGAGAAACAGTTAATGTTTTTCTATTACCATTTTGGATCACGTCTTGCTCTCTGATGGAGAATCCCAAATCAGCCTAACTTTTTGTATTCTCTACAACCAGGCTCCTACTCTTCAGCTTTATTTCTCAAACTGCCATTACCTTTGCTCTTGGCAAAATTCTTACCTATCATTCTCAAAATATTTTTCCCTTCTCATTTTCCTGTATGTTTGTTAGCATTTTCTAGTGGGAATGCCTCCATTCCATTCTCCATTCTACTTTGGTTATACTATAATTTTACTTAGCTGTTATTTCCTCCACACAATTTTCCCCACTCACCCAGGGGGCAGTGAGCCCCCATCCCTATGAAGTTGTCCAGCAGAGCTTTTCCTGTTAATATTCCTCACCAAGCTATGTCACTCTTCTAACAAGCACTGCTGATGCTCTAGTGTGCCCATAGCAGGTACTATGGCCAATTCCTGTCCTTCAGGACATTACAGTCCTAGCTAGGGGATTATAACCTCCAGAAGCGCTTTATCAACTAAAGAACAAATATTATATATCACTATATACAATGCCATATAGCTATGCGATAGGCAAAATCATTCACTCACAAATTAGGTTGGAAATGGAGTTCAAGGGATTTCTCTCACCAGAATAAAGCTCTAAATGGCTAGAGTATGGCTCTATGATTTCCTCAAAGCAAGTATCGCTTTTGTTTTACTACACAGAAATGACAACACTGTGAAATGTTGGAGTAACTGAACCTAGGAGTGATTAGACATCTTTTGGAGGAATTGATTGAGAAGAATAAAATCTGGGAAAACTATTTGTAAATTGACATTAAAATGCATGAATGCAACTTATTTAGTCTGGTTAACTATTCTGGGGATGACTGAAAGCAAGTAATTTATCTGAATGCAAATGAATAGCAGATCTTTAGACAGAGACACGGCAAGTCCCCAAGTATTTCGCTTCCATGTGAAATGTAAATATTATCATGGTATAATCATTACTGATTGACTTTCAATATGAAATATAAACCTATGAAGTCTTATAGCAGAAATACTGTTTTTTCCCTAAATCCTGAAAACTTGGCAAAATGTTGTAAATTTGTAAGTTGAGAATCAATTAGATATTTTTCCCTTCCAAAGTTTAGGATCAGCAATTTTGGAAGAGAAAGCCAATTAAGTCATTAATCTATTTTCATAACCAAGATCATATACACACACACACACACACATATATCCTTTTGAATATAAGATAATTGAAGTCAGTAAGCATTAGAGGTACCGAAATCTCTACTGAATTTTTTAATATAGACTTTGGTTATCTAGACCAATAGTTTTCAAATATTGAAAGTGAGCAAGTTTTCATGGTCCTTGATGAAAAAAAAAGGAATAGCAAGCATTTAACAAATCTGTATCTATTGAATTTAAAGGACTGTATTTTATTATAGCATGACCTTACTTTTTTATATTAAAGGATGGTGATGAATGGTGGCAAGTTTTTTTTTAATGACCTTGGCCAATTTGCAAAATAATGTTGGCAATCTTATGAATGTCCCCAAATTTATTTTGAAGTTCTAAGAAAGAAGTTCAGTTTTCTTCTTCTTCAGTTCAAAGAAATTCAGTTTTGGAAACACTGAATTAGAGTGTTGATGGTCTGAGCTATATCTGTATTTTTAAAAACTGTATTTAGAGAGAGTCATAGAACACAGAAGTGGATTTCTGTTTTTCAAAGGAGCCAAGATTTCTCTAAGTTTGATTGACAAATATTGGAACACAGAACTTTTCTTTGCCTAGAATTTCCTCTGAAATATTTCACAACAATGCTTTAGCAACAGACCATGACTCAGAGGACACATAATGGGCCCAAATGCTGTCTGGTTGGTGTGCAAAACAGACTTAGGCTTATACACAACATTTAAAATGAATAAAGCAGCCTTCAACACAGTCAGTATTGACTATATATCTGTGAGCAAAACCTTTTTATGGGAAAAACCCAAACAGTTGCTTATATTTAGCATGACATTTATGCCCACAGGTTTTACAGTCAAACTTATTTATATTCTGGATGTGTGACTTTGGACAAGTCACTTAACTTCATAACCTTTCTAAACTTCAATGTTTAACCTATTAAATGGGGAGGGGGATTTAACTACACCTGTCTCCATGAGATTTGGCATGGTGCCTGGTCCATATATATAAGGGCTTGCTCATCATTATCATTTGATTTTATGAGGCTGACAAACTTCATTTAACACACAAATCTCTCTCAGATTTGAATGGAGAACTAAGAGAACTAGAGAATGCTATAAGAGAACTAGGGAATGCTACACGGCCTTCCCTCTTTCCCCATAGGAGTGCTCCACCACTTTCTACTATCACCATCTAATTAGAAGCCAAGTTAAGGGGTTGGATTTTTCAAATGAAAAACACCTCAGGTTTATATAAGGCAGCCTCTGGGAGCCCAGCCTCCAAAGCACCAGGCTTGGTTCTTGAGAATCTGGGAAGATGACTCCAAGGGGAAGTGTTAGGGATGCAGCACTGACACCCGTGAGACCCACTTCTTTGAAGGTCTGGTCTGCTGGCTTTTAGAAAGAGGCATTTCCTTACAAAGATGATGGATGATTAATCAAGAATGAACCCGTAAGTCAATTAAACGATACTTTATTGCCACTGAGATGTCAACTAAAGCTGCCTGCTCTTTGAGAGTCAGGCTAAGTTGGTTCAACTACCTCTTTCGATGAGGACAGTCTCACAGCCCCTCCGACTCCCCAAGGACTCTGGGAGCAAGCAGTGGTGACCTGTGTCCTGCTCATCTCTGGCCCTGAAGTGCCCCTTTTCAGAGGTTTCTGGACCACCTCGCTGGCACACATGCCACACTGTTCTGCCCTGTGTGGCTCCAGAAAAGGGTTTACACACACACGCTCCTGCTCACACAAGGCATTTTTGTGTATCACTGACTTTTATTGGTTTCAGAAGATGGAGGCCAGCAAATTAAAACTGAATATTAGGCATCTATGGTCTTAAAATTCTTTGCTGCTTTTCCTCAGTCTCTAGACTCCCACCATGGCTCAGCATCCACCGCAGATTTCCTTCTGCTCCACCTCAACTTCTTGCTCCACGCTCTTTTCATGCAAATTGTGTTAGCTATCCCACTTTCACTTCCTCTTCTCCTGTCAACTCATTCTCATAGGGGCTCACTTTTTTTTTTAATTAAGTGAAAATCACATAATATAAAATTAACCATTTTGAAGTACAATATTCACAGACCTTTAGTACTCTCACATTGTGAAACTATATAAAGTCTCTCACTTGTCATTCTTAAATGACTTATCAAGATATTTTCCTAAACAAAGACACTAAAGATATTTCCCTTAATAAGAGAAATTCTGGGGTCACCTGATCACCCCCTACTTCCCTTAAACCTTGTTCTTCCATGGATATAAGTCTTTTGATATGTAAGGAAAAGATACCAGATGCCATCAAACACTTCTTATCCTTTTGGAGAAAGGGATATAAATTGTAAAAAAAAAGAAAAATATGAAACATTTTTCACAACTGTGTATAGATTTGTTTATAAAAGGTGATTTATAGTACATAAAATGAATTTTCAGCTTTATTTAATACTCAATGGAATATCAGCAACTTACCTATAAACCATTCAATATATATATAGGTACAAAAAAATGAACAAACATTAAATTTTCATGGTGAGTACATGGACATGTTCCACCTTATACATATGTTTGAAATTTTTCATAATAAAAAGTTGAATTGGGTAAAACTCGATAGAGTAGAGCTTTCTTTAAAGATACTTTATAGTATGTGGAATAAAAATTTGTTATCTACTAAGTTCTAGGACATGTTTAATCTGCCTGCAATGTGGGAGACCTGGGTTCAATCTCTGGGTTGGTAAGATCCACTGGAGAAGAAAATGGCTACACACTCCAGTATTCTGGCCTGGAGAATTCCACGGACTATACTGTCACTTTGACTTGGTGTCAGCTACAGTCCTTATGCTGAATATTCAAATTAACCAAACCTGTTAACAGATCTAAAGATTGGTTGATCTTTCTGAGAAGACTACAGAAAATCCTGGAAAAGCAACAGAAATGGACAGCAATCCCCTAAAAATATCACAGGTCACCCCTATCCTGGGAATGGTACACATAAAAAATTACTACATTGTTGGTGGGGCTATCAATCAGTAAAAGGAGGACAATTTAGTAATATCTATCAAAATTAGAAATGCATATACATACCCTTTGACTCAGAATTCCAGTTAAATATTTAGAAGTTTATCCTACAGACATATTCATATATGTGCTAAATTCTGAAAGAGATGGGAATACCAGACCACCTGACCTGCCTCTTGAGAAACCTATATGCAGGTCAGGAAGCAACAGTTAGAACTGGACATGGAACAACAGACTGGTTCCAAATAGGAAAAGGAGTACATCAAGGCTGTATATTGTCACCCTGCTTATTTAGAACTTCTATGCAGAGTACATCATGAGAAACGCTGGGCTGGAAGAAGCACAAGCTGGAATCAAGACTGCCAGGAGAAACATTAATAACCTCAGGTATGCAGATGACACCACCCTTATGGCAGAGAGGAACTAAAAGCCTCTTGATGAAAGTAAAAGAGGAGAGTGAAAAAAATGGCTTAAAGCTCAACATTCAGAAAACGAAGATCATGGCATCCGGTCCCATCACTTCATGGGAAATAGATGGGGAAACAGTGGAACCAGTGTCAGACTTTATTTTTTTGGCTCCAAAATCACTGCAGATGGTGACTGCAGCCATGAAATTAAAAGACGTTTACTCCTTGGAAGGAAAGTTATGACCACCCTAGACAGCATATTGAAAAGCAGAGACATTCCTTTGCCAACAAAGGTCCATCTAGTCAAGGCTATGGTTTTTCCAGTGGTCATGTATTGATGTGAGAGTTGGACTGTGAAGAAAGCTGAGCACCGAAGAATTGATGCTTTTGAAGTGTGGTGTTGGAGAGGACTCTTGAGAGTCCCTTGGACTGCAAGGAGATTCCAGTCAGTCCACTCTAAAGGAGATCAGTCCTGGGCGTTTCTTGGAAGGAATGATGATAAGCTGAAACTCCAATACTTTGGCCACCTCATGCGAAGAGCTGACTTATTGGAAAAGACTCTGATGCTGGGAAGGATTGGGGGCAGGAGGAGAAGGAGATGACAAAGGATGAGATGGCTGATGGCATCACCAACTCAATGGACATGAGTTTGTGTGAACTCCAGGAGTTGGTGATGGACAGGGAGGCCTGGCGTGCTGCAATTCATAAGGTCGCAGAGTCGGATATGACTGAGCAACTGAACTGAACTGAATGTATGTATAAAGATAATAAATGAAGCATTATATAAAATAGCAAAATAAAAAAATTTAGACTCTAAATATGCACTTGACAGAAAACTGGTTAACATATGGTACTCACATCTAGGTATTTATCCAAAAGAACTGAAAGAGATATCTGCAGTACCAAGCTCTCTACAGCTTTACCCACAAGAGCCAAGAGGTGTAAACAACTTAAATATCCACTGACAGGTGAATGGAAAAAAAGTGTGGTGCTTACACATGATGGAGTTCTTACTCAGCCCTTAAAAGGAAATCCTGCCATATGCTACAACATGGATGGAACTTGAGGATAGTATGCTAATTTTAGTAAGTCAGTAACAAAATGACAAATATGTTTCATTGTATGAAGTAGTACAGTGATCAGGCTCACTGAAGCAGAAGTAAAACGGTGGTTGCTAGGCTGTAAGCAGAAAAAAATGGTAGTTTTGTTGCATGTGCAGAGTTTCAGGCATGCAAGATACAAAGTTCTAGAGATCTGCTGTATAGCAAGGTACATATAATTAACAATAGTACTGCATAATTAAAAGTTTGTTAAAGGGTAGATTTCCTATTAGTTTTTTTAAGCACAACTTAAATAAATACTACATATATATATATATTTAAACATATCTCTATCTCAAGTGAAAAAAGGTGCAGAAAACTGAAGGTAGTGTGTCAACATTTGTGTCTGCTCATGTGTGTTTGTTCTACACAAACACATGGTTAAATATGCTTGGGATGTGTTTGTGAAGATAGAAAACCTTGCAACGGAGGTTGCTTCCAAGGATGAAAACTTGAAGCTGGGCAGAAGTAGGAGGGAAGCAACTTCATGTGCATATCACCTATTAAAATATGAAACACAAAAGCAATTTATGAAAATTGAAAATATATTGCAAGATACTAATGATATATCTTGGGCTTCCCTGGTAGCTCAGCTGGTAAAGAATCCAACTGCAATGCAGGGGACCTCAGTTCGATTGCTGGGTCAGGAAGATCCCTTGGAGAAGGGATAGGCTACCCACTCCAATATTCTTGGGCTTCCCTGGTGGCTGCCAGTAAATAATCCGCCTTCAATGTGGGAGACCTGGGTTCAACACCTGCGTTGGGAAGATTCCCTGGAGGAGGGCATGGCAACCCACTCCAGTATTCTTGGGCTTACCTGGTGGCTCAGACAGTAAAGAATTAGCCTGCAATGCAGGAGACCTGGGTTCAATCCCTGGTTAGGAAAATGCCCTGGAGAAGGGCATGGTAACCCACTTCAGTATTCTTGCCTGGAGAAGGAGCCTGGCAGGTTATAGTCCATAGGGCTGCAAAGTGTTAGACATGACTGAGTGACTAAGCACAGCAGAGCAATGATATATGCCAAAAAAATTATACAGATAATAAGGGGTAGATTAGGCAGAGAATGAAGTATTTAAAAAGTGGGATCTGAGCTTGGTCTTGAAGAATGGGAAGAGCAATAAGGACATTCTGAGTGTATATGTGAAGTCAGAGTTGGGAGAGGAGGACAGTGGAAGTAAAAACGTGAAAGCAGGGTAGTTAATAAAAGGCAAATCAAGTGCCATATAGTGAAACATTGAAATACAGTTGGGTAGATGAAGGAGGCGAATGTTGAATTAACATGGTGCTAGTAGGGAACAGCTATAAACTCTTGAGCAGGGAAATGATATTGCAACAGGATTCCAAGGAGATAGACGACATCAGAGGAAATGGACTGGAAGACAGACATCTATTAGCAGGCTGATGCAGCACTCCAGTGGTTGCCTATTATAATCAACTGAGAAGCTATAAAAACAGAGGTTAATGCCCAGTTCTTGCCCCCAGAGGTTATGATTTAATAGAGCCTGGACGCAGGAGGGCCAAAAGGAGCTATTCCACATTCAAGGTCAGGAAGGGTGGCCATGAGGAGATACCCCTTGTCCAAGGTAAGGAG
This sequence comes from Nanger dama, assembly GCA_917880005.1. Taxonomy (NCBI): domain Eukaryota; kingdom Metazoa; phylum Chordata; class Mammalia; order Artiodactyla; family Bovidae; genus Nanger; species Nanger dama. The sequence goes on from CAKJTW010000003.1 coordinate 30,491,575, forward strand.
CAGTGGCTGTGCTTTGCTGGAGCAGCCGTGAAGAGATACCCCATGTCCAGGGTAAGAGTAACCAAGAAAGATGGTAGGTGTTGCAAGAGGGCATCAGAGGGCAGACACGGAAACCACAATCACAGAAAACTAGCCAGTCTGATCACAGGGACCACAGCCTTGTCTAACTCAATGAAACTAAGCCATGTGGTGTGGGGCCACCAAAGACGGATGGGTCATGGTAGAGAGGTCGTACAGAATGTGGTCCACTGGAGAAGGGAATGGCAAGCCACTTCAGTATTCTTGCCTTGAGAACCCCATGAATAGTATGAAAAGGCAAAATGATAGGATACTGAAAGGGGAATTCCCCAGGTCGGTAAGTGCCCGATATGCCACTGGAGATCAGTGAAGAAATAACTCCAGAAAGAATGAAGGGATGGAGCCAAAGCAAAAACAATACCCACTTGCAGATGTGACTCATGATAGAAGCAAGGTCCGATGCTGTAAAGAGCAATATTGCATAGGAACCTGGAATGTTAGGTCAGTGAATCAAGGCAAATAGGAAGTGGTCAAACAAGAGATGGCAAGAGTGAACGTCGACATTCTAGGAATCAGCGAACTAAAATGGACTGGAATGGGTGAATTAAACTCAGATGATCATTATATTTACTACTGTGGACAGGAATCCCTTAGAAGAAATAGAGTAGCCATCATGGTCAACAAAAGAGTCCAAAATGCAGTACTTGGATGCAATCTCTAAAATGACAGAATGATATCTATTCGTTTCCAAGACAAACCATTCAATATCACGGTAATCCAAGCCTATGCCCCAACCAGTAACGCTGAAGAAGCTGAAGTTGAACGGTTTTATGAAGACCTACAAGACCTTTTAGAACTAACACCCCAAAAAGATGTCCTTTTCATTATAGGGGACTGGAATGCAAAGTAGGAAATCAAGAAACACCTGGGGTAACAGGCAAATTTGGCCTTGGAATACGGAATGAAGCAGCGAAAAGGTTATTAGAGTTTTGCCAAGAGAATGCATTGGTCATAGCAAACACCCTCTTTCAACAACACAAGAAAAGACTCTACACATGGACATCACCAGACAGTCAATACCAAAATCAGATTGATAATATTCTTTGCAGAAAAAGATGGAGAAGCTCTATACATCAGCTAAAAAAGACCAGGAGATGACTATGGCACAGATCATGAACTCCTTATTGCCAAATTTAGACTTAAATTGAATAAAGTAAGGAAAACCACTACACCATTCAGGTATGAACTAAATCAAATCCCTTATGATTATACAGTGGAAGTGAGAAAAAGATTTAAGGGCCTTGATCTGACAGATAGAGTGCCTGATGAACTATGGAATGAGGTTCGTGACATTGTACAAGAGACAGGGATCAAGATCATCCCCAAGAAAAAGAAATACAAAAAAGCAAAATGACTGTCTGAGAAGGCCTTACAAATAGCTGTGAAAAGAAGAGAAGCAAAAAGCAAAGGAGAAAAGGAAAGATATACCCATTTGAATGCAGAGTTCCAAAAAATAGCAAAGAGAGATAAGATAGCCTTCCTCAGGGATCAATGCAAAGAAATATAGGGAAAACAACAGAATGAGAAAGACTAGAGATCTCTTCAAGAAAATTATAGATACCAAGGGACCATTTCCTGCAAAGATGGGCTCGATAAAGGACAGAAATAGGGTGTACCTAACAGAAGCAGAAGATATTAAGAAGAGGTGGCAAGAATACACAGAAGAACTGTACAAAAAGATCTTCACGACCCACATAATCACGATGGTGTGATCACTCACCTAGAGCCAGACATCCTGGAATGTGAAGTCAACTGGACCTTAGGAAGCATCACTAAGAACAAAGTTAGTAGAGGTGATGGAATTCCAGTTGAGCTATTTCAAATCCTGAAAAATGAGGCTGTCAAAGTGCTACACTCTATATGCCAGCTAATTTGGAAACTCAACAGTGGCCATAGGACTGGAAAAGGTCAGTTTTCATTCCAATCCCAAAGAAAGGCCATGCCAAGGAATGCTCCAACTACCGCACAATTGCACTCATCTCACACGCTAGTAAAGTAGTGCTCAAAATTCTCCAAGCCAGGCTTCAGCAATACGTGAACCATGAACTTGTAGATGTTCAAGCTGGTTTTAGAAAAGGCAGAAGAACAAGAGATCAAATTGCCCAAATCTGCTGGATCATCGAAAAAGCAAGAGAGTTCCAGAAAAACACCTATTTCTGCTTTATTGACTATGCCAAAGCCTTTGACTGTGTGGATTACAACAAACTGTGGAAAATTCTGTGGAAAAAGAGATGGGAATACCAGACCACCTGACCTGCCTCTTGAGAAACCTATATGCAGGTCAGGAAGCAACAGTTAGAACTGGACATGGAACAACAGACTGGTTCCAAATAGGAAAAGGAGTACGTCAAGGCTGTATATTGTCACCCTGCTTATTTAACTTCTATGCAGAGTACATCATGAGAAACGCTGGGCTGGAAGAAGCACAAGCTGGAATCAAGATTGCCAGTAGAAATATCAATAACCTCAGATTTGCAGATGACACCACCCTTATGGCAGAAAGTGGAGAGGAACTAAAAAGCTTCTTGATGAAAGTGAAAGAGGAGAGTGAAAAAGTTGGCTTAAAGCTCAACATTCAGAAAACTGCGATCATGGCATCCAGTCCCATCACTTCATGGGAAATAGATGGGGAAACAGTGGAAACAGTGTCAGACTTTATTTTTCTGAGCTCTAAAATCACTGCAGATGGTGACTGCAACCATGAAATTAAGATGCTTACTTCTTGGAAGGAAAGATATGACCACCCTAGATAGCATATTGAAAAGCAGAGACATTTGTTTGCCAACAAAGGTCTGTCTAGTCAAGGCTATGGTTTTTCCAGTTGTCATGTATGGATGTGAGAGTTGGACTGTGAAGAAGGCTGAGCGCTGAAGAATTGATGCTTTTGAATTGTGGTGTTGGAGAAGACTCTTGAGAGTCCCTTGGACTGCAAGGTGATCCAACCAGTCCATTCTGAAGGAGATCAGGCCTAGGTGTTTTTGGAAGGAATGATGCTAAAGCTGAAACTCCAGTACTTTGGCCACCTGATGAGAAGAGTTGACTCACTGGAAAAGACCCTGATGCTGGGAGGAATTGGGGGCAGGAGGAGAAGGGGACAACAGAGGATGAGATGGCTGATGGCATCACTGACTCAATGGACATGAATTTGAGTAACTCCAAGAGTTTGTGATGGACAGGGAGGCCTGGCGTGCTGCAATTCATGGGGTCACAAAGAGTCTGACATGACTGAGTGACTGAACGGAACTGAGAGCCTGGACAGTGTCATTTTTAAAACTCTCCAAGTGATTCTAAAAAGCAAACAACTTGGGTGGAGAATCACTGCCACAAACCAGGCACCAAGCGACAAGGCTCAGAGGCAGGTTCTGGCAGGAGGGTACGGATAGGATAAAAGCAAATCTAGAATACATTTCAAAGGAAAAACTGATATGATGACAAGCTAGAGGTAAAGAGTAAAAAGATATATAGTTAATAAAATTCATTTGTTTTTTTCTCTCAACACATATATTCAGCTACTCCCAATTGCTAGGTACCCTTCAACGGTCTAAGGGATTGTTGATAAAGAAGACAGATGACTCCCTGTTCTTATGAAACTCGCAGTCCAATGGACACAGGCAGCAAAAAATATGCAGATCTAATAGGGTAAAGTTTTAAATCATGACAGAATGCTAGGAGCCACTTGCTTACATTAGATGGTCATTGAAGACCTCTCTGAGAGGGTGATGTTTGAGCTGAGGCTTGATGATGAGGAGCCACGCTTGCAAAGGTCTTTGAAGAGAATGGGTAACAAGGGAAAACAGTAAGCCCACAGCAACAACCTTGGTGTGTTCAAGAGAAAGACAAGCCTGCGTGCTAGAGATGAGTAAAAGACAGATATTAGGTGAGGTCAGAGAAATGAGTAGGTGCCAAAGAAACTGAGCCTTGTAGGCTATGGCACTGTGAGCTGGGAAACCATGGGAGAAAATTAAGTAGGGTGGTGAAGTGATCTGACTTACATATTTAAACAATAACTCTGCCTGTACTGTGAATATGGACTGCAGGTGGCAGGGATGGCAACAAGAAAACCAGCTGAGAGGCTAGATTAAAACAGTGGGGCCACTGACAGCCATGGGAAAACTGTGGAGGGGGACAGATTTGAACACACTGAGCCTGAGGTCACTGTGTGGCACACAAGAGCAAATGGCCAAGAACAACTAGAAACACGAAGAATAGGTGGGAATTTAGGTTGTGCCTACTAACTTGGGAGATTCTTCCAGGGGACCTGAAGAAAAACTAGTTAGATGACACTATAGGAATATAATGACTGCATCCAAAGATGAGGTTAATGATGACTTGGAAGAAAGGTTTCCAGTGGTGGTCTAGGGGCTCGGTACTTAGTCTTGGGTCATCGAACATTTTCATCCTCTTTCATGGGATGAAGAAAGGGCAAGATAACGAAGAATGTCAGAAAGCAGGAAACAACCCTAATGCTCTAGAATCAAGATTCATGATCACACACTTTATAAGTCTAAAGTGTAATGACATTGTGAAAAAATTGATGTAACAACAGAGTATGTATTACCAAACTATAAAAATTATTTTTTTTCTAGGCCAGAATACATCAGTAGCGAAAACAAACTGCATGGGCCAGGATTATTTCTAGAACACTATTTTCTGACCACGCTGCTGACTATTGGTTTAAAGCAGAGAATGGAGAAGAGATACACGGTTTTGGAAACTATGTGATTTGAGGAAACATCAAGTAATGAAATTGGATTTATATTCAATTCAGGGCTTAACAGAGAATGTTTCCCTTGTTCAATTCAGTCACTTAGTCGTGTCCAACTCTTCGATCCCATGGACTGCAGCATGCCAGGCTTCCCTATCCATCACCAACTTCCGGAGCTTATTCAAACTCATGTCCATCGTGTCAGTGATGCCATCCAACCACCTCATCCTCTGTTGTCTCGTTTTCCTCCTGCCTTCAATCCCTCACAGCATCAGGGTCTTTTCTAATGAGTCCATTTCTCAAATAAGGTGGCCAAAGTATTGGAGTTTCAGCTTTAGCATCACTCCTTCCAATGAAAGGTCAGGACTGATTTCCTTTAACATGGACTGACTGGTTGGATCTCCTTGCAGTCCAAGGGACTCTGAAGAGTCTTCTCCAACCACAGTTCAAAAGCACCAATTCTTCAGCGATCAGCTTTCTTTATAGTCCAACTCTCACATCCAAACATGACTACAAGAAAAATCATAGCTTTGACTCAGTTCAGTTCACTTCAGTCACTCAGTTGTGTCCGTCTCTTTGCGATCCCATGAACTGCAGCATGCCAGGCCTCCCTGTCCATCACCCACCCCCAGAGTCCACCCAAACCCATGTCCATTGAGTCAGTGATGCCATCCAACCATCTCAACCTCTGTCGTCCCCTTCTCCTCCTGCCCTCAATCTTTCCCAGCATCAGGATCTTTTCAAATGAGTTAGCTCTTCACGTCAGGTGGCCAAAGGATTAGAGTTTCAGCTTCAGCATCAGTCCTTCCAAAAACACCCAGGACCGATCTCCTTGAGAGTGGACTGACTGGATCTCCTTGCAGTCCAAGGGACTCTCAAGAGTCTTCTCCAACACCACAGTTCAAAAGCATCAATTCTCAGTGCTCAGCTTTCTTTATAGTCCAACTCTCACATCAATACATGACAACTGGAAAAACCATAGCCTTGACTAGATGGACCTTTGTTGGCAAAGTGATGTCTCAGCTTTTTAATATGCTGTCTAGATTGGTCATAACTTTCCTTCCAAGGAGTAAGCGTCTTTTAATTTCATGGCTGCAATCACCATCTGCAGTGATTTTGGAGCCAAAAAAATAAAGTCTGACACTATTTCCACTGTTTCCCCATCTATTTCCCATGAAGTGATGGCACTGGATGCCATGATTTGTTTTCTGAATGTTGAGCTTTTAAGCCAACTTTTTCACTCTCCTCTTTCATTTTCATCAAGAGGCTTTTTAGTTCCTCTTCACTTTCTGCCATAAGGGTGGTGTCATCTGCAAATCTGACGTTATTGATATTTCTCCCAGCAATCTTGATTCCAGCTTGTGCTTCTTCCAGACCAGCGTTTCTCGTGATGTACTCTGCATAGAAGTTAAATAAGCAGGGTCACAATATATAGCCTTGCGTACTCCTTTTCCTATTTGGAACCAGTCTGTTGTTCCATGTCCAGTTCTAACTGTTGCTTCCTGACCTGCATATGGGTTTCTCAAGAGGCAGGTCAGGTGGTCTGGTATTCCCATCTCTTTTTCCACAGAATTTTCCACAGTTTATTGTGATCCACACAGTCAAAGGTTTTGGCATAGTCAATAAAGCAGAAATAGATGTTTTTCTGGAACTCTCTTGCTTTTTCGATGATCCAGCAGATTTGGGCAATTTGATCTCTTGTTCCTCTGTCTTTTCTAAATCCAGCTTGAATATCTGGAAGTTCATGGTTCACATATTGCTGAAGCCTGTCTTGGAGAATTTGAGCACTACTTTACTAGCGTGTGAGATGAGTGCAATTGTGCGGTAGTTGGAGCATTCCTTGGCATGGCCTTTCTTTGGGATTGGAATGAAAACTGACCTTTTCCAGTCCTATGGCCACTGCTGAGTTTTCCAATTTGCTGGCATATAGAGTGCAGCACTTTGGCAGCCTCATTTTTCAGGATTTGAAATAGCTCAACTGGAATTCCATTACCTCCACTAGCTTTGTTCTTAGTGATGTTTCCTAAGGTCCACTTGACTTCACATTCCAGGATGTCTGGCTCTAGGTGAGTGATCACACCATCGTGATTATGTGGGTCATGAAGATCTCTTTTGTACAGTTCTTCTGTGTATTCTTGCCACCTCTTCTTAATATCTTCTGCTTCTGTTAGGTGCATACTATTTCTGTCCTTTATCGAGCCCATCTTTGCAGGAAATGGTCCCCTGGTATCTGTAATTTTCTTGAAGAGATCTCTAGTTTTTCCCATTCTGTTGTTTTCCTCTATTTCTTTGCATTGATCGCTGAGGAAGGCTTTCTTATCTCTCCTGCTATTTTTTGGAACTCAGCATTCAAATGGGTATATCTTTCCTTTTCTCCTTGGCTTTTTGCTTCTCTTCTTTTCACAGGTATTTATAAGACCTCCTCAGACAGCCATTTAGCTTTTTTGTATTTCTTTTTCTTGGTGATGGTCTTGATCCCTGTCTCCTGTACAATGTCGTGAACCTCATTCCATAGTTCATCAGGCACTCTGTCTGTCAGATGTAGTCCCTTAAATCTATTTCTCACTTCTACTGTATAGTCATAAGGAATTTGATTCAGGTCATTCCTGAATGGTCTGGTGGTTTTCTCCACTTTCTTCAATTTATTTCTGAATTTAGCAATAAGGGGTTCATGAACTAAGCCACACTCAGCTCCTGGTCTTGTTTTTTATAACTGTATAGAGCTTTTCCATCTTTGGCTGCAAAGAATATAATCAATTTGATTTCAGTGTTGACCATCTGGTGATGTCCACATGTGTAGAGTCTTTTTGTGTTGTTGGAAGAGGGTGTTTGCTATGACCAGTGCATTCTCTTGGAAGAACTCTATTAGCCTTTGCCCTGCTTCATTTTGTACTCCAAGGCCAAATTTGCCTATTACCCCAGGTGTTTCTTGACTTCCTCCTTTGCATTCCAGTCCCCTATAGGGAAAAGGACATCTTTTTAGGTGTTAGTTCTAAAAGGTCTTTTAGGTCTTCATTGAACTGTTCACCTTCAGCCTCTTCATCGATACTGGTGGGGGCATAGTCTTGGATTACCGTGATATTGAATGGTTTGCCTTGGAAACGAATAGAGATCATTCTGTCATTTTTAAGATTGCATCCGAGTACTGCATTTCAGACTCTTTCATTGACTACAGTGGCTACTCCATTTCTTCTAAGGGATTTCCTGCCCACAGTAGTAAATATTATGGTCATCTGAGTTAAATTCACTCATCCCAGTCCATCTTAGTTTGCTGATTCCTAGAATGGCAATGTTCACTCTTGCCATCTCTTGTTTGACCACTTCCAATCTGCCTTGATTCATGGACCTAATATTCCAGGTTCCCATGCAATATTGCTCTTTACAGCATCGGACCTTGCTTCTATCACCAGTCACATCCACAAGTGGATATTGTTTTTGCTTTGGCTGCATCCCTTCATCCTTTCTGGAGTTATTTCTCCACTGATCATCAGTATAATATTGGGTACCTACCGACCTGAGGAGTTCATCTTTCAGGGTCCTATCTTTTTGCCTTTTCATACTGTTCATGGGGTTCTCAAGGCATGAATACTGAAGTGGTTTGCCATTCCCTTCTCCAGTGGACCACATTCTGTCAGACCTCTCCACCATGATCCGTCTGTCTTGGATGGCCCCACATGGCATGGCTTAGTTTCATTGAGTTAGACCAGGCTGTGGTCCATGTGATCAGACTGGCTAGTTATCTGTGATCAGGATTTCCATGTCTGCACTCTCATGCCCTCTCATGCCCTCTCTCAGTGCCTACAGTCTTACTTGGGTTTCTCTTACCTTGGATGTGAGGTATCTCTTCATGGCTGCTCCAGCAAAACACAGCCACTGCTCCTCACTTTGGACGTGGAGTAGCTCCTCTAGGCCGCTGCCCTTGACCTTGGACATGGGTCTAGCTTTGACTGGACATACCTTTGTTGGCAAAATAATGTTTCTGCTTTTTAATATGCTGTCTAGCTTGGTCATAACTTTTCTTCCACGGAGAAAGCGTCTTTTAATTTCATGGCTACAGTCACCATCTGCAGTGATTTTGGAGCCCCCAAAATTAAAGTCTGTCACTGTTTCCATTGTTTCCCCATCTATTTGCCATGAAGTGATGGGACCAGATGCCATGATCTTAGTTTTCTGAATGTTCAGTTTTAAGCCAACTTTTTCACTCTCCTCTTTCACTTTCATCAAGAGGCTCTTTAGTTCTTCTTCACTTTCTACCATTAGTGTGGTGTCATCAGCATATGTGAGGTTATTGATATTTCTCCCATCAATCTTGATTTCAGCTTGTGCTAGCTCAATCAGTAAAGTATTTACCACAATGTAGGAGAACTGGGTTTAATCCCTGGGTTGGGAAGATCCCCTGGAGAAGGAAATGGCAACCCACTCCAGTATTCTTGCCTGGAGAATCCCTTGGACAGAAGAGGCTGGCAGACTACTGTCTATGGGGTCGCAAGAGTTGTACATGACTGAGCAACTAAGCACACACACAACAAAGACACAAGGTATTTCCCCTGGTTAAGAGAAAACTCAGTGTTCAAACATAGAAGGTCTTCAAAGAATTAAAGTAACTTTTCCTAAATTAGACAAAAGAGAGGTAAAGCTGGGATTTGGACACAAGTAAGTTTGACTCCAAAATCCTTAATATATATGTATATAAGTGAAAGTGAAGTCGCCCAGTCGTGTCCGACTCTTTGCGACCCATGGACTGTAGCCCACCAAGCTCCTCCATCCATGGGATTCTCCAGACAAGAATACTGGAGTGGGTTGCCATTTCCTTCTCCATAAATGTATATATGTGTTTGTATATATATGTGTGTGTGTGTGTGTGTGTGTGTGTGTGTGTATCTGTGCATAAAAAAAATTAGTCACCCAGTAATATCTGACTCTTTGCAATCCATGGACTATAGCTCACCAGCCTCCTTTGTCCATGGAATTCTTCAGGCAAGAATACTGGAGTGGATAGCCATTCCCCTCTCCAGGGGATCTTCCTGACCCAGGGATTGAACCCAGGTCTCCTGCACTGCAGGCAGATTTTTACCATCATCAGACATGAGCCACCAGGGAAGCCCATATCTGTGTATACAGAGATGCATAAATGAAATATATATAGATATAATTTCTCCTTTGGGTTATGCAGTTTCACTTACCAAGTCCACCTGAAAATGTTCAGTCAGAAAAATCTGAGTTGTATCTAAGCTTTTTTTTTTCAGGAAAAAATGTGCTTTATTTACCTTCACACCTTTAGGTCCAGCAAGACTGCTAGTACACAATATGTGCTCTGTAACTGCTTGGTGCAATTAGCCAGCTCCCTTACTGGTGTTGTGCATCAGTGCACTGATCAACATAAGATAAAACACACATACATTCAAACAAGTGGGAAACATTTCCCTGCAAGTTTTTTTCTTTATAACATTTCATATTATAATGGCTTTTAATTCATCTGTTTTTCTTTTTTCCCCTGGCAACTCCATTTCCCTCTCTACCATTTACTTTGTCCCATAGGTGAAAAAAACCTCTCACTCCCACCTGTCCACCTGGCCATCAGCCAAGATGAGTCTTCCTGCTCCTCATAATTGCTCATCCTGACTGACAAGCTGGCAAGCCGGGACACTGGATCACGATGATAGCAAAACCATACATCAGGTTGTTTAGGAAGGGTGAGAAGCAAAGAATTCTGATGGCACTGGGGAAACCACCTCCACAACATCTTTACTCATCCTTTGTCAAAATTTTGCTTTCCCATTTTGCCTGCTTCATTATAAATAGACTATATTTAGGAGGATTATGGTAGAAAGATGAATAAATTATATGTTTAAATTAGAAAAGCTAATTTCTTATTCTATAGAAGGTTCTGAGAAGTTCTTAGATCAAAAATTATGACACCTAAAATATAGGCAGAATTGCAGGAAACAAAGTATGCTTCCAACAGGGTTAATTCTAACACAGCCAGAATACTGTCAACATGCCAAGAAGGAAAACAGGTTAAAATGGATGGTTTGAGTCCCTTTGTTTTTTGCATCTACTCTCCATCTCCATATACTATACTGGCAGTGTCAGCACTGAAGAGAGCCCAAATGGAAACACTCTCCACAGCCAGCTCCCCACAAATTGTCTAGGAAACTGATCCTGCCAATACACAGGGCAGAAAATGCAGAAGAGAAAAATCTGATCTTCCACACTCATTAACATCTCATACAATGCTCACCATTTTATTTGTGCTCACATAATCTTATTCCTAAAACAAATAATTTCAGGGTCAAATGGCTATAGCCCTTCCACCAAGGGATCAAATCTGTACCTCCTGCATTGGCAAGCAGATTCTTTACCACTGAGCCACCTGGGAAGCCCAATATACCAGGGTACCAAGCTTAAATTTAAAGGGTGCCATGATAGGAAGAAACACGAGGGTACAGAAGCAAACAAAGCCAGAGAGGTAGGGCTGACCTGGTAACTAGCTACCCATCAAATGCCAGTTAGGAATTTCCAGAGGTAACAGAACCTATCCTATTTTACTTTCAAGACTTCAATTCTAAACCTAAATTGTGCTGTATTTCAGATTCTCTTTCTAGATGGAAAAGAAAAAAACAACAAAGATTTCCAGACTTGGGTGTTTAAAGGGCCTTCACACAGTAAATCAACCTACTGCTGTCTTGTTTTCTCCACAGCCAGACTGAAATAATACAGCACCAGCAGAGGTGTGAACTACCCCCATTCATCTTAATGGAGTGTTAACTTCAAAGGCTTGTTTTAACCATTTAAATGCTAAGCTCATGAGTAAACATTCTCTGAAAAAAAGTACAATTTAAACATTCACCTTCAACATATGAAAGTAATTTATATTCTCAGCACTTCGTCTTTTAATTTAGCAAACAAGTCTCCAAGTGTTAGAAAAATATAGATTTTGTGCTTTACTTGGTTTTATTTTAAATAGTTATTACCTAATAAATTATGAACATTAAGCCCAAAATGAGAAGGCCTATATTTCCCAGGAAAAATGCTGAGGAGTGCTTGAGTAAGGTTTTATGTGAAATCCTGATGAAGGGGGCACTGCCTTTTACCAATCATCTTACTAGCTTCCTCCAAACTCATAGGGAAAAGCTCCAAACAGGCAACTAGATAAGGCAGAACATTAAAGTAAAATAAAAATAAACACCTCTACAAATAATTTCTCTTGATGTTAACTAAGTTTGGGGCAGTGTTAAATAGGTTACTTGTCCTTTTGCCAAATCTCCCATGATCCCATCTCGTGAGCAGGTGACAAATGTATTAACTGATGCCCACCTGTCATCACACTTAACATCTGCCCCTGGGGACATCCTTGCATCTGCTGCAGATTTAGGGTTATTTTGGTATTACTGGAGTTAGATTTATTTTAGCAGCTGAACACCTATTTGTATTTGGATCTATAATTTCCCATAGAAATGTGGGAAAGCACTAAAAGGCATGCACTTGGGGCCAGTTCTCCTGTGAGTGATGGCTAGAAAGATTCTAAACATAATAGTTGTGCAAGATGGAAGAGGAAGAAATTCCATGTCCTTGTCCGAAAGCAAGTTCATTTTACAGGTCAAGGTGAAGGGATGGAAAAAAAGGGGATAAATATCCAATCTATTTAAGAGGGCCTGTTTTGGTCTGCACCTAATTTATAGGAGGCCATTTAATCCTCTCAACACAACCCTGTATAATTGGTATTAACTCTATTTAATACCGATGTGAAAGTAGAGGTTTAGAGAGGTTAAGTAGTTTGTCTAAACTCACTGAGATTTTCATCTATGTCTTTCTAACCCTCAAACTTGGAGTTTTTCCATTACACCGTGCTGACTGCAAGTTGCCAAATAGATATCTTAACTCAAAAGAGCAACTCAGTTATCAGTTTTTCAGCCCATTTCCTAAGCGGGAAGGAAGGGGACACCTGCAAAAGTGTCTGTTTTCATACATGCAAATTGGCAGTTTGCATGTAATTCTCTACTTTACATGTGCTAAGGGGCAGGATTACATTTTACTGATACACCCTGGCTTTGGCAGGCTGCTAACGCTTTTACACAGAACAAGCCCCGGGCGGTGGGGGGAGGGGGAACCTAACTGCTGGTTTCCAACCAGGAATAAGCCACAGCAATGGGAAGGTGGGAATGATCTATAACTTTCAAACAAAATATGATATAAATCATCAATATTTGTCTCTGTTTGTCAAGTAGAAAGTCACATGTTTTAGTGACAAATGAGAAGGCTCAGAGAACTTTCAAATCCACGGCCAGTCATCACAGCTCTATCTCAAACTGTATACCAGAGGAAAATCATTAAGTTTCTTAGTTAGGGTTTGGAGTCAGGGCGAAATACCAAGTGAAATAATCCCACAGTTTTGTTATGAGTGACTGATGTTGACATTAATGCATGAACTAAGATTTAATTTAGTATATAAACAATGTACTGATTTGTTAAAAAAAAAAAAGAAACAAAAAGTTATCTCAGTATATTTAATAACATCAAAAAACTTCTCGGTAAAAGATGCTGCTAAGAGAATGAAAAGACAACCCACAGACTGGGAGAAAAATCTTTGCAAAAGACATATCTGATAAAGGATTGGTATCTAAAATATATAAAGAATGCTCAAGACTCAACAGTGAAAAACAACCCAATTTTAAAAATCAGAACCTCACCAAAGAAAATATACAGATGGTAAATAAGCATGTTCAACATCACATGTCACTAGGGAAATGAAAATTAAAACAAAAATGAGATATTACTACAACTGCACACCCATTATTAGAATGGTGAAAATCCAAAATACTGACAACACCTGATGCTGGCAAGGATATGCAACAACAGGAACTCTGACACATTGCTGGCAGGACTGCAAACTGTTACAGCCCACTTTGGAAGACTGTCAGGCAGTTTCTTACAAGACTAAGTGCAGCGACTGCTAAGAAGCAAAGTCTCTGGTATTGGTATGAACCCAAACAAGCTAAAAATCTCTGTCCACACAAAAATTTGCCTACAAATGTTTATAACAGCTGTATTCACAAATGCCAAAATTTGAAAGCAAACAAGAGGCCATTCAACAGGTGAAAGGAAAAACAAATTGTGGTGCACATGTGCTAAGTTGCTTCAGTCACTCTTTGTGACCCTATGGACTGTAGCCTGCCAGGCTCCTCTGTCTTCAGGCAAGAACACTGGAGTGGGGTGCCATACCTTCCTTCAGGGGATCTTCCTGGCCCAGGGATGGAGCCTGCAGTCTCTTAGTCTCCTGCCTTGGCAGGCAGGTTCTTTACCACTAGTGCCACTTGAGAAGCCCCAAACTGTGGTACATCCATACAATGCAATATTATCAGTGATTCTAAAAAGAAGAGCTATCAAGTTATGGAGAGACACAGAGGAAGCTTAAGTGAAAGAAGCCAGTCTGAAAGGTTAATGCTGCATGGTTCCACCAAACAGTGTTTTAGGAAAGGCTCATAGTTTTTATGGAGACAGTAAAAAGATTCGTGGTTGCCAATGCTTGCATCAAAAGTGAGCCCTAATGTAAACCATGAACTTCAGTTAATAATAATATATCAACATTGGCTCATCAAGTATAACAAATGTACCTCACTAATGCAAGATGTTAGTAACATGGGAAACTATGGGTGTGCTAGAATGAGGGAATATATGAGAACTCTCTGTACTTTCTGCTCAGTTATCTCTGTAAACATTAAAACTACCCTATTCATTCAAAAAAATAAACTCACAAAGATGCTCAACATATTTAAGAGCATTTTGAGTTTGTTTCTTATTTTGATTAAAACTGCTATATCTACTTTCTCCTACTCACTCTTGTTTTGTTCTGCTTTTCTGTTATGTTTGCAAAATGTTAACCCATATCAAGAGGATTCATCCATGGTGCCTTCCATAATCATTCCTTTTTGCATAAGGAAGTAAATTATTCTTCATAGGAAGTAGGAAAATAATTTCTTTCATTTATTAATCCAATTAAAAATAATGAGTGCTAAACTAAAATTACCAACCAAAATACCAAAGATGAGCAAAACAAATGCCTGTAGAAATAAGGAAAAAGATAAAGAAAAATTAGAAGTATTTTTAAAACCTTCACCCTCTCCAATAATATATATAGTTCAAAATATATTAACTTTTTTTGATTTAGGTGAAAGACTTAATTAAAAAATGACAAATTATTTCTTAAAATAAGATTCTTAGAAGAAACAAACAAAACCCAACCTACCCCCAACTTTTTCCATGAGAGAAAATCCTCTCTGCTCATTTTAAGATAAAACAGTCCTGGGAACACAAAAATCAAACACGTTGATGTACTGGAACCTTGAAGTGGGGAGAAAAACAAAAAGAATAATGCCAGATTCAGATGTGAGACTGGATGACAATTTTACCTATTTTAGAAAATGGAATTTTTGAAATAGAAAACTTACCAACTATACCAAATACATTCCTAATGTCAGGAACATATATTGCAAGTAAAACAATGATAATATTGAGAGCTAGAGTGATCAAAGAATGGCGAATCCATGAGAATGGAAAATTGGAAAAAAACATCATCATTAAAGCTTTTCTTGCCTGTAAAACAGAAAAAGAAACAGATTTAAGCAAAGAGGAAGTGTCAAAGCCACACTACTTGCTTAGGGAAACCCATGTATGGCACAGTTACTATGATATTCCAAACCATTTAGATGCCAAAAATATAGCCTAAATGGTTACTGTAAAGTATTTATTGCACATAAACTAAGAAATATACCTATCTGTGTGAGCTCCATAAAAGTTGTCTTGGTTTAATTCTTGAAAAAATCATCACACGCAATTTCTTTAGGTTGCATAATTTTCAAAATTACTAACCATAACACTGTGTGAAGAAATCTCAGGGTATCATTTTCATGAAATTCAACAGATAAAAGAACAAATGGTTCAAAACAGAAACAGAAGTCATGCCATGGTAAAGAAATTCCATTGACTGTTTTATGTTATATTATTGTTTCACGGCATGTAAATAAGAAAACTAGTCCATGATGTTTCCCATTGCCATGGCAGGCAACAGGCGGTCACAGCCCACAAACTTCTATCCAGCCCCCACTGCACTCCTGACACTGCAGTTCACACAGGAAGGAGGCAAAAATGGGGAAGGCTCAGGTTTTCAGAAACTCACTCTTTAGGGATTCAAGATATTCATGTAGAAGCATTTGTACTCAAAGTTTATGTTTCTATTTTCCCAGAAATTCTTAAGATTCTTATGTATCACAACTAATGCAGAATGAAGATCCATTCTGCCCCTTAACTATAATTCTAGAGCAAATAAAATTTGTGACTAAGACTAAACTAAATAAATTTCCAATAAACCAGAAGGAGCTTACTTTTGCTGACTTGACTTTTTTTCTTCACACACATTCTTTTGAATACAGAATTAAAGGGGAAAAAAAACCCAAAACTTTAGAACAACTATAGTCTCTAAATTGGAAACAATGCTGTGGGAAAGCGTAAATCTAAACTAAATCTGAAAAAGCACAAATTAGTTTAGTGGTTCACTGTTATTTTTTGCTTTCATGGGGCCATATGCAAGTATGAGGTCTTTGATCAATTCCTTGACAAATGAATAAGATATACAAGGCTAGATGTGATTCAAACATTCTAGTCTGTAAAGAATTAGTGTTGCCATATTAGGGAGCTGCAACACCGAGGAACAAAACCTTGCAGAGCACTTACCGGGAAGTGGATTAGAGGGACTGTCAAAAGCACAGAAAAGAGTATGCACAACCTCACAGCCATGATGACGACATCATGCGGCAAGCATTTACTGTAGCCCTGCAGCAATTCTGACGCCACATTGTCTGCAAATTTAAAAAAATAAGGATCACATTATGAGCTACTGACATGTTAATAGCAACGTTACTTTCCTTTGCACAAGTAGATCTTAACAGATTTTGGATTCCCAGTACCAAATCCATCTCTGGCCTTCTTCCCATCCTACGAAACACAGACACATTAGTCAAACATCTTCTTGGAACTTGCTGTCTTTTCTTTTAACGAAACTAGAAATTAGCCCAGGCAGATTCTCTAAAATTATGACAATGAATATATATATATATATTTTTAATCTCAAAAAAATCTCTTTAGAACTTTCCCGTAATCTGAAAGTTTTAAGCAAGATCTATGTTATTTTGTAAAGTGCTTTCATGTGTACTGCTGAATTTGGTCCCTGTCTTTATAACAATAAAGACAGTAGCTAATGGCAACCCACTCCAGTATTCTTGCTTGGAGAATACCATGGATAGAGGAGCCTGGTGAGCTACGGTCCATGGGGTCACAAGAGTCACACATGACTTGGTGACTAAACCACCAGGTTAAAAATATTAACTAACTTGCCCAAGATCATACAAGACAAAGGCACAGGACTGTACATCCAAATTTTTTGATGCCAAAGCCTTTTCTTAATATCATGATGTTTTCTAGGACATTATAGTCTGATGCAATCAACAATCTATACAATTAACAAAAACAAGACCAGGAGCTGACTGTGGTTCAGATCATGAACTCCTTATTGCCAAATTCAGACTGAAATTGAAGAAAGTAGGGAAAACCACTAGACCATTCAGGTATGACCTAAAACAAATCCGTTATGATTATACAGTGGAAGTCAGAAATAGATTTAAGGGCCTAGATCTGATAGAGTGCCTGATGAACTATGGAATGAGGTTCGTGACACTGTATGGGAGACAGGGATCAAGACCATCCCCATGGAAAAGAAATGCAAAAAAGCAAAATGGCTGTCTGGGGAGGCCTTACAAATAGCTGTGAAAAGAAGAAAGGCGAAAAGCAAAGGAGAAAAGGAAAGATATAAGCATCTGAATGCAGAGTTCCAAAGAATAGCAAGAAAAGAAAGCCTTCTTCAGTGATCAATGCAAAGAAATAGAGGAAAACAACAGAATGGGAAAGACTAGAGATCTCTTCAAGAAAATTAGAGATATCAAGGGAACATTTCATGCAAAGATGGGCTCGATAAAGGATAGAAATGGTCTGGACCTAACAGAAGCAGAAGATATTAAGAAGAGGTGGCAAGAATACACAGAAGAACTGTACAAAAAAGATCTTCACGACCCAGATAATCATGATGATGTGATCACTCATCTAGAGCCAGACATCTTGGAATGTGAAGTCAAGTGGGCTTTAGAAAGCATCACTACAAACAAAGCTAGTGGAGGTGATGGAATTCCAATAGAGCTGTTTCAAATCCTGAAAGATGATGCTGTGAAAGTGCTGCACTCTATATACCAGCAAATTTGGAAAACTCAACAGTGGCCACAGGACTGGAAAGGGTCAGTTTTCATTCCAATTCCAAAGAAAGGCAATGCCAAGGAATGCTCAAACTACCGTACAATTGCACTCATCTCACATGCTAGTAAAGTAATACTCAAAATTCTCCAAGCCAGGCTTCAGCAATACATGAACCGTGAACTTGTAGATGTTCAAGCTGGTTTTAGAAAAGGCAGAAGAACCAGAGATCAAATTGCCAACATCCACTGGATCATGGAAAAAGCAAAAGAGTTCCAGAAAAACATCTATTTCTGCTTTATTGACTATGCCAAAGCCTTTGACTGTGTGGATCACAATAAACTGTGGAAAATTCTGAAAGAGATGGGAATACCAGACCACCTGACCTGCCTCTTGAGAAATCTGTATGCAGGTCAGGAAGCAACAGTTAGAACTGGACATGGAACAACAGACTGGTTCCAAATAGGAAAAGGAGTACGTCAAGGCTGTATATTGTCACCCTGCTTATTTAATTTATATGCAGAGTACATCATGAGAAATGCTGGGCTGGAAGAAACACAAGCTGGAATCAAGATTGCCAGGAGAAATATCAATAACCTCAGATATGCAGATGATACCACCCTTATGGCAGAAAGTGAAGAGGAGCTAAAGGGCCTCTTGATGAAGGTAAAAGAGGAGAGTGAAAAAGTTGGTTTAAAGCTCAACATTCAGAAAATGAAGATCATGGCATCTGGTCCCATCACTTCATGAGAAATAGATGAGGAAACAGTGGAAACAGTGTCAGACTTTATTTTTCTGGGCTCCAAAATCACTGCAGATGGTGACTGCAGCCATGAAATTAAAAGACGCTTACTCCTTGAAAGAAAAGTTATGACCAACCTAGACAGCGTATTCAAAAGCAGAGACATTACTTTGCCGACTAAGGTCCGTCTAGACAAGGCTATGGTTTTTCCAGTGGTCATGTATGGATGTGAGAGTTGGACTGTGAAGAAGGCTGAGCGCTGAAGAATTGATGCTTTTGAACTGTGGTGTTGGAGAAGACTCTTGAGAGTCCCTTGGACTGCAAGGAGATCCAGCTAGTCTATTCTGAAGGAGATCAACCCTGGGATTTCTTTGGAAGGAAAGATGCTAAAGCTGAAATTCCAGTACTTTGGCCACTTCCTGCGAAGAGTTGACTCATTGGAAAAGACTCTGATGCTGGGAGGAATTGGGAGCAGGAGGAGTAGGGGACGACCGAGGATGAGATGGCTGGATGACATCACGGACTCGATGGACGTGAGTCTGAGTGAACTCCGAGAGATGGTGATGAACAGGGAGGCCTGGTGTGCTCGACTCATGGGGTTGCAAAGAGTCGGACACGACTGAGCGACTGAACTGAACTGATAGTCTGATGAATGTTACCTACATCCAAATTTTTTGATGCCAAAGCCTTTCCTTAATATCATGATGTTTTCTAGGACCTTATAGTCTCATGCATGTTACCAGCTTCATCAACATTTCATCGATGGATTTGTGTTTCATAAGAGAATGCAGTGCTAAGGGCAACGGCCCCCTCAGCAAGCTGGTGTGGTAGTCAGCGGCAGAATCAGAGCGAGCAGACCATGCTTTGCTTCCCGGTGTTGCTTCTACCCTTATGTCGTCCTCACCCCAGGCCAGACGAGGGCTGTGAAGAGTGAGTACTCAAGAGAAATTCATATCACTGTCATGCAGGGAAAGATGAGTTTCTACTTAAAATACAGTCATGGGTTTTGTCTTTTAATTTGAGACTGAAAGTTCTGGGAAAGTCGCTTTGGAGAAAGTTAAAAAACAAATCAAACACAACTCTGTTTTCAAAGACTTTAAAATTTAAAGCGTGATAAGATGAAAGACATATACATATAATAGAAGGTATATAAACACAGATACACACTTAAGTTGCAGAAGGTCTAAACAAAGAGCTGTGCTGATTTTAAACAGGGAAAGATAACTATGGCTTTGGGATGAACATGAAAGAAATTCAGGAAAACCTGAAGAGAGTCATCCTGAGATAGTGAGCAGCAAGATAGTAGAAGAGGGACTTGAATTCTGGGGTTGAACAGACCAGGATTCAAAATCTACTACTTAGTAGCAACTTAACTTCTTTGAGTCTCTTGGTTTTTACATCTGTAAAATGGGGAGACTAATATGTTGACCTATAAGGTTACTGAGAGCATGACATTAATTAACCCATGTGTGCTCACACTCAAAGATGTTGAGGGAGAAATTCTCTCTGGAAGGAAGCACCAGCACACAAGCAGAAGGCACCAAGTAACAAAGGGAATTTGCATCTGAGAGAACGAGCAGCCCAGGAGCAGCCCTAGAGAGGCTGAAAGACTGCACTATAGAGCCAACAGCGACGGGTGGTAGGGCTGGAAATGCACGCATGACGCAGCCCTAGAGAGGCTGAAAGACTGCACTATAGAGCCAACAGCGACGGGTGGTAGGGCTGGAAATGCAAGCATGACGAGCAACAGAGCTATTTGTACGGTCAGGACTCAATCTGGTAGGCCACAGAGATGCAGTGGCTTCTGAAGAACAGCATGCTATGATTTAAACTAAGTAGGAAGACAGACTGGAAGAAAAAGAGATCCAAAACAGGACTAACAGAAGGCTATTGTCATAATCACTGAGAAGTAATGAGAATCTAAACTAGATTAGTAACAATGGAAATGGGATAGAAACCAATTGTGGAAAGTATCAAAGACATACTTGACATAATGTGGGACTAATGGACCAGGCAAGAAATTAAGAAGAGCCAGGAAAGCTGAATTCTAGTCCCAAATATGAGAGATACTTGTGAGTCTTTGGAGAAACATGGCAAACTATTTTATTTTCACTTTCTGAATCATAAAAATGAGTTATTAACACTTATTGCTTAACAACTTTGTGGACTTTTAAAATGGTCTGGTTATTACACAACATTTGGGTTTTGGCTTGCTCACCAGAGGAACACTTTATTCCTCACCTTATAATGTTTCAACATCTGTAATCAGAACCAATATCATTAATCTAGGTACATACTTATTGGTCCCTTTAACCTGACAAAATTTAGATATTAACTGAGTCTTAAGAACACTGAATAAAAGGACCCCAAGCAGCTCCAGAAGCCTGAGGAACTAGATTTATTACAAATTCAAAATACCTGTCACATATCTACTTTCCCGAGATAAAAGGCTTTTTCCTGAGCCAGCAGTTCTGTGTTCTTAGCTGAGCCTTAACATGTGTAAGGGATAGAGGACAGCACACTTCTCCGGATTCGGACAAATCTCTACAAATCTCAGGAAGGACCTAACAGTGATTTCTGCGAGATATATATTCTACTGAAGCCAGGTGGCTGTCCTGTTTAATATACACTGTCAAACAGGGAATGATTTTATAAAGATTACTGCAGAATAACTGAAAGGTCACTGGACTGATATTCAGGAGACACAGGAGACATGCCACTATTGTTGGACAGGTCACTCCACCCAGGCTTTATTCTGTGACAAGCCCTTCTGATAAGGCCTCAGGTTCAATCAGCAATTTCTTTCTGAAAGACTGAAAGCTACTGCTATTTCAAAAAAAATACTGTAAAAGATTTTCAGTGCAAAAAGAAAACACTGTGAACAGCAAACCAATTCCTAAATCATCTTCTGTCTTTGGAGAAGGAACTACTTTTATATCATTCTTTCTTTGCTTCTCTCTGTCACCTACCTACCAACCTACTGTGTGATTTTTCTTAGATGCACAGTTCTCCACTACATAAAATGTGGATATTCTGAAGAATTTGAGTCAGTGGAGAAGGGTTAAGTCAGAGACAACTTTTACTCGATAACCAAGAAAATCTCTGTGTAGGAAACATTTCATGTACATGATGAAAATATTTAATCTCTGTGTTCAAGCAAAGACAGATACGTAGATACGTAGGTAGGTAGGTAGATAGATAGATAGATAGACAGAGATCTACCTGGAACTTAAGTAAGCCAGGTTTTTCCAAAAGTTCACTGAGAATGATGGGAAAATGGATTCTACGGCATAATTCCTGAGAAGGTAGCACAGAAATACAGGCATTGATTCTGGAGAGACTCAGAATTGGATTCAAATCCCAACTCATTCTTCATTAACTGCAGGTACTAGCCAAGGTGCCCAACCCATCTGAACCTGTATCTTGCAGAGTTGTAAGGTATGAGTTAGGCAATGGATGTAAAACACCTTGCATCTTATATAATAAATGTTACTTCAACAGAAGTATTAAAATCCATCCTTCCTTCACTTCCCCTTTAATATAAATTTTCATACAAGTTAACACAGCTCCTAACATCTCATGGCAATTTTTACATAACTACTTTTCGGCTATCCTGGAAATTGGTAGGCATTTGAGGTTTCCTCCAGATAGTTCTGTTTATCAATAGGAAATAAAAGGAGGCACATTTTTTTGGACTTTTCTCAATTTTGAAGATCCCTAACTAGAACATTCAGAAATCTAAGATCATGGCATCTGGTCCCATCACTTCATGGCAAATAGATGGGGAAATAGTGGAAACAGTGGCTGACTTTATTTTTGGGGGCTCCAAAATCACTGCAGATGGTGAGTGCAGCCATGAAATTAAAAGACGCTTACTCCTTGGAAGGAAAGTTATGACCAACCTAGATAGCATATTAAAAGCAGAAACATTACTTTGCCGATAAAGGTCCATCTAGTCAAGGCTATGGTTTTCCAGTTGTCATGTATGGATGTGAAAGTTGGACTATAAAGAAAGCTGAGTGCTGAAGAATTGATGCTTTTGAATGAGAGTCCCTTGGACTGCAAGGAGATCCAACCAGTCCATCCTAAAGGAGATCAGTCCTGGATGTTCACTGGAAGGACTGATGTTGAAGCTGAAATTCCAATCCTTTGGCCACCTGATGCAAAGAGCTAACTCATTTGAAAAGCTCCTGATGCTGAGAAAGACTGAGGGCAGTAGGAGAAGGGGAGGACAGAGGTTGAGATGGTTGGATGCCATCACCGACTCAATGGACATGGGTTTGGGTAGACTCCAGCAGTTGATGATGGACTGGGAGGCCTGGTATGCTGTGGTTCATGGGGCTGCAAAGAGTCGGACATGACTGAGTGACTGAACTGAACTGAACAGTATTTGTGCCAGGTGACAATTTCAATTTATAAAAACATATAGCTATTCTACAAAGTTTTTGCTGAATTCCCGACAAAGACCCTTCTGGAGTATCTCATTGCTGCAGACAGGTTTTACTGTGCTCAACTCTGTACAAAAACAAACCTAACAACCAAAAATAGTTCATGTATTTCAAAATGCTGTTTCCCTAATAATGATCAAAAACATTAAACAATCTATCTTAGTTTTCCTTGCAGTGTATCCATGATCATGTTGGAAGTAGGAAGTACGCCTTCCTGATGGTGTGCAGAGCTCTACCTCTCTTAGCTGACCCAGTACTAAAATGCAAGAGCATATTTTGATTCATCAGTTGCTTTTGTTACTGTTGAAATGATGTAGAGTTAGCCAGAAAAGGACTATAGAGAGCAATTATAACTTTCTCACACACTGAAAACTCCAAGATAATACACTAATAATAATATACAGAAGTCACTATATTTAAATTAGACTTTATTAATGAGAGTAAGGAGAGAAGTATAGTGCTGAAAAAGAGCACCTGAAATTATGAAATAACAGCAATAAAGCTGTGTGCCAGATACTGTAATAGGCATTTTACATACGACTTGTGTCCACTTCAATACAACTCTATACAATTATCTCTGTGTTACAGATGAGGAGATGAAGGTAGTGTAAGGTGAAGTACCCTGTTCAAGGTCACATAGCTAGTTAGAGCAGAGCGGTTTTTTGAACCATATTTGTTGGGTTTCAAAATCCAGACCCTTTCTACTGGGCTTAGGAAAGGTGGCTATGCAAGTAAATGTCCAAAAACTTGTCAGAGCTGAAAAATATCTAAGAGACAGGCAAAACCATTACATCTCACTGTGAATGTCTAAAACCTGAAACACATATACACAAGGCCACTCACCATGAAATCAGTGTCAAAATAGAATAATAATAGCCATCTATTTGGAGTGTTGTTATAATAACATTCATAAACTGAAAATTGCATTGAAGAATTTGACAAATTGAGTGTAATTTATTATGTGTTTGTTTACAAATTAAACAAATGTGTCTGCAAATTAAACAAGAGAGCTTACAAGTCTTTCTCTTGTTCTAGACTTTTAAGTTTTTCTTGAGGTTCTCATCAAAAGAGAGAAAAACACACTAAGCATCTAACTTTTCAAAAATAAAATAAATTTCACTTTTATAAATTTAAAAGTATCTTTTAAGAATTTAGGGAGAAAGGTCATGGCGAAGCACAGAATACACACCGCAGAACTGTGTGAATTAAGTCTGAAGGCAGAGGTCTCTGACCCAAGTGTACAACTACAGTCCAGTATGAAACTCTTTCCTTCCTTGACTTGTTCTTTTGCCATTAAGATGACTGATTCTCCCAATCTCCCAAACTGCTGAACTAGAGTCTAATACATTGAAATCTCAACTTAAAAAAATAAAATCATTATTGTCCTTTTTTTTTCCTTCATAGAAAGACTTCAATGTTTCTCAGACCAATATTTTATTTTTAGGTGTTTAAGAAAAATTTCATATAAAGTTATCAATCTTGAACTTGATCCACTCTTTTAAAAGAAAGAAAATTAGTTCTTTAAGACCTGTAGAGCTACCACACGAGTGCACTGAATTATGGCAGCCTGAACAAATTAACTTGCTAATGAAAGGCAGAAACCAAGTCCATATTCAGGTGTGAGATCAACTACAGAACAGCTTATATTGTCATCTATAATGAAATAAGATACTTACCATAAAAAGTGAGGTACCCAAAGAGGGCAGATATAAAATAAATGAGAAAACTTAAAGCAATTGCTGTATTGGTTACATTCTGCATCCTTTTCTTAGAAGGGCTAAAAGACAAAAATGGCAAAATTCGAATCAGAGAGAGACACGGGTTCGATCTCTAGGTTGGGAAGACCCCTTGGAGGAGGGCATGGGAACCCACTTGAGTATTCTTGCCTAGAGAATCCCATGGACAGAGGAGCCTGTTAATCTAAATAAATAGATAGAAGGATTCCTTAATCACTCAAGCCCTGATTCATTAATAACTACACAACAGAATGCCTGATTTTAAATTACTGTGCAAAGGATTATGCTTCCAAGAAATATTCTCAACTTAGACAGAACTAACACCTAGAATCAAGTGATAGGAGGGAAGGGATTCATGGAGGTGAATATCATTCAGTCTGAAAGTCCTAGAAGTCAAAAGAAATAATGAATACATTTAATATATTCCAGGATTCTATAGTACCTTTGAAGTTCACAGTATATGGGCAGTATTGAGGTGTGGCATAGAAATGAAAAAGCCATGGTTGGTATGGCATAAGCACTCTGAAAAAAAAATTTTAAGGTTAAATTACTAAATTGTATTCTGTTGAAACTATTTCACTTGAAAATAAACTGGGTTAAAAAAACATAAATTTAGCTAAATTTATTTCATTTTTCATGAATCACCTGTTTATAAAACACGCTGTTGTTGTTAGTGTTAAATGAGACACACAGTTATGGTCACCAGCAAGTATTTTACTTGATAGGTGGATTGTCTGTACTAGCTGAAATATTTCTTGGCTGCATCTATCCACGTAGCTTTTACTATAATCACTACTGCTTCTATATTATTTTGGTAGGATAAAAATAATTTAGGTAAGATAAATAACAGGTAAAATCAAATATAATAACGTTTTAGAAATGATCTTATTATAATTCTCAGTCTTTCCTAATTTAAGCATTAAGAAATCTTAAATATATCTTACTACCCTAAGCAGCATTAATACTTAATGCTTTTGAACCAGCTTTCACCAAGTCAACCTAAGTACCCACTTATTCTAAGAGAATACTGAATGTATTAATACATTTTAGCATTTTTGGAGAAGGAAATGGCAACCCACTCCAGTGTTCTTGCCTGAAGAATCCCAGGGACGGGGAGCCTGGTGCTCTGCTGGCTATGGGGTCGCACAGAATCGGATACGACTGAAGTGACTTAGCAGCAGTATCTTTAGGGTCTCTTTCAATGGGATTGAACATGATTTAGTCTAGACCAACAAATTCTTGGTGATCCACTGGCATATATGATCACAAGTTGTTGCTGTTTTTAAATTTTTATTTAAAAATTCTAAATTTTTAAATAATTAAGAACCAGAGAAAGTTACAAAGCAAACAAAAGTTACCATCTAAGTGAAAATACTGTTCTTTACAAGTGGATGGTAATGATTTACTTTCTCTTTTCTACTCCAAAAATTTCTCCTTAACTAATTTAAGGCTCTTTAGCACAAGAAGTTCCAAATGACTGAAGACCTATCTTCAGACACAAGACTTCCTCCTAAAATATCTGAAGAGAGCTGGGAGGAAGGAAAGCTGGAATATTTTCCAAGGCTAAATTAGGGAAGGAGTGTTCAATTCACAAACTTTATTTTTGTATGTTTCTCAGTTTCCTGACTTATTAATTACCCTACCTAAATCTTTAAGGCACATGGAAGCCATTACTATGCAAAAGATGTGGTAATCTCCCTTGTGGGGCCAGACAGACATTTCTCATTTTAAAACTGCGGAGTGAGAGAGTTCCCTGATGGCCTAATGGTTAGGATTCTGGGCTTTTACTGCCATGGCCTGGGTTCAATCCATGGTCAGGGAACTGAGATCCCGCAAGCCATGAAGCACAGCCCCCAAAAAAACAAAAACAAAAACCTGGGGAATAAAAAGGAGAATTTTGCATGGAGGAGTTATCACACTAAAATGCTATGCTAATAGAGTTGTACTAATGCTGTACTAATGAGCGGAGGGTATTCTAGCATCTGGGACCTCCACTTTAGAGAATCAAAAACTGTACATGAAGAAGCCAACAGCAACAAGGAAGACATGGAGCTCTTCTAGAACGGTTAAAGTAGAAATCATCCTGATCACAGTTTCCTGTCTCCTCTGCTGATGCTCAGGGGCTCTTGCAGGCATTTCCAGTATCTTAGGGCCCTCGGAGAAGGCAAGGGACTTGGTCTTTCAGCTTCTGCTATAGGCATCACAAATTTTAACTTTGGAATGTCAGCCAGAAGACATATTGTCAGTGCTCAATTGCTGGTCCAATCATGAGGCTGTTTAGCCACAGACCAAGGTTCTATTCACAGGGGAGGAGTTTTTGATATAATTGGCTATTTAGCTTTACAAGTCCAGAGGGCAACAGGAAGTCTGTATCCACATAGGACCTTATTGGCCAGACCAGACATTCGGTAAATCTGTTCTTTTAGGCAGTGGCCCATTTAAAACAGGCTCCATTTAAAGGCATGCCAAAAAAAAAAAAAAAAAAAAAAAGGTGGCTGTTTCATAATGGGCCACCCTGTGTTAAATAATATTATTCTTCTGGTAAGCAACCCTATACTTAGCACTTTCATGAAAATTAATTAGGTACAGGTACAAAGACCTATGAGACTCTGTTACACAAATCTCTTAAAACTTGAAATGTGAAAAATCAACCGAAAGTATCTGTTAATAACTTACACACCTCTTTGGAGAAATGAAAGAGCTTTGGTTTACAATCATCTGTAGCATTTGAGATCTGTTTAAGAGGATTGAGGGAAAGAGAAACCAACAGTTATTAAAAGTTAGAACACTTTGGGAAAAAAAAAGAGAGAGAAAGAGATGAATTTATTATTGCTGGGCTTTCAAATAAAAATATTTCAAAACAAACTTCCAAAATGCAATATAGCCATACTTTTTAAATTAATTTGGAAAAAAATCATTATTAGTCAAAAATTTTAGCTTAAAATAAAACAAAAAGCAAGAAACAAACTATTACCTGGAAATATTGTCCTACATAATTTAATGTCAGAGGACAAGGGATGGACCATTTTTTAATAATTACCTATAAAAATAAGTAGAATCAGATTATTTCTTACAAATCTCATGACAAGAAATTGATTTCAAATAGGTCAGCATTTTTTCAATTAATCTTAACACTATAACAAATAATATGCAAACAGAAGATATTTTATTTATGGGATTTTCCCTGGTTAGAATGGGGTCATCATTTGACATGTGCCCTATAGTGGGGGAGTGTGGGGGTGCTGTGTATCTATTTAGTAGAGATCTCCCCACTGAACACTGAGAAAACTCTCATGTCAGCTTTCAAAACTCCAACAGTATCAAGGCATTAAAAGAAAATGCAACTCAGAATGGGAACATGATGTTCCCTATACGGCTATTTGTGGACCTGGCATCAGTAACAGATAGAGAAATATTAATAGCAGTTTTAGAAATGACCACAGGCAGTGCAAAGGGGGAGGGATGGCTGATGCATGAGTACTGTTTTTCCTCATTGTTCTCAGACTTATATTATTTTGTTGCATGTGGAGGAATCTGGCAAAGAATAAGAGCACAAAGCTAAGGAACTAGAGATGATAAAATGAATTTTTAAAAAATTGAAATAAATCCAGGAGAATGCTACTTCCTAGAAACAATCAGTGAAAATGGTTAGGATTTTACTCTTAACTGTGGACATCCTGTTCCTAGACCTACAGTTGAGCTGTGCCAGCATCACCACCCTTGTAGTTGTTTCAGGGCATATCATTATTCCGCAAATTCTTGCTCTGGGCTGAAACCCAGCAAACAAAACGGCAAGAGGGAATAAAGGAAGCATCTGTCCTTTGTAGCAGACAAGAAAGTAGACACTACTTTTAACTAATTCAATCAAAATTTTATATAGTGATAAACTGAAAAAATATACTTTCAGGATTAAGTTAATGAGTGAACTGAAAAATTACTCTTATTTAAAACTCACCAAGGGAAAAAAAAAGAACCATAATGATAACTGAGCAAGTTGCTTTGACATTTCTAGGTTAAGTTTTTAATATGAAATAAAACCAAATAGACAATTTATTAGGAGGAAAAAATCAAAAGCAATAATTTCACCATTTTTTTCTGATATGTTTCCCCAAAACGGGTGAAGATGGGGTGGGGTAGAAGGTTGTGGTTGGTCTCTCTCTTCAGCCCTGCTCCAAACCCAGCATCTCACATTTCCTCCTCACTACTAGTGGAGGCATAGCAACAACCATTTACTGATCATGTACCAGATACACTGATAAAGGTCGGTATGTAAGCCACTTCATTTTATCAGCTGTTGTCACCAGACTTGCAAATCCAAATACTTCAAAACAATGCTCCAAAATGCAATGTAATTATTATTTTTTGTTAATAAGAAAATACCGCTTCTCAGCCTTCTGGCTAAGATCAAGTGTAGAAAATATCATTAGCAGCCTGAATTTATATTAACATACAATTCAGTTACTAGAGCTTATTTCTCTGCAGAGACCCACCTCAAGACCAAGCCTGGGGGAGACAGAAGTGATGTCCTAGAAAGTAGAAGTACAGGACAGGCATGGCAGATACCGCATAACAAAGGGTAACAGGAGGTCCTTGCTCAGGCTGAAGGCAGAGCACAGTAAGAAGATCCACCCAGGGGTTAGACAGAAAGACAAAGAGAAAAAAGGTTAAGCATCAGAAACACTTGCTCACTTGCACAGAAGGCCTTTCCTTCTCTCTGCTCCAAGACCTTCCCATCTTTCAAGGCTCAGCTCAAATTTTATTTCCCTCCGCATCCTTCTTTACTCTAGCTGTTGGTGATCATTCTCTCTTCTCAACTCTTCTAATTCCTATTCTGAAGCAGATATATCAACATTTAACTATGTATTAACTACGTTGTTCTCTATTTTTTTCTAATAAATTTACCTGATTTTCCCAACTAGATGGGCAGATCCTTACAAGTAGTATCCTAGTTAAACTACCACAATTCTGATGACTAACATAGGGCACAGAAGAAGGAAAGCCAAATCTAACCAAAATCCATTCAGATGGCTCTCTATTTTCATTATTGACTTATTAAAATGTTAGTTCTAATAGTAGTATTAGAATACTAATCTGTTATTATTCTGTCTCAAGACAGCATTTTTAGAAACAACGTAAACTTGTGTTAAAAATGAAGCAAAAAGATACCATCATGCTGAGCTACTGTTACAACAAACTTTATTTTTAAATTTTTAGATATTTCAGCTGGAACAAAAATTTATGTCAAAAATTTTAAGC
This sequence comes from Nanger dama, assembly GCA_917880005.1. Taxonomy (NCBI): domain Eukaryota; kingdom Metazoa; phylum Chordata; class Mammalia; order Artiodactyla; family Bovidae; genus Nanger; species Nanger dama. The sequence goes on from CAKJTW010000003.1 coordinate 30,521,836, forward strand.
AAAATAAATATCTGGGCTTCCCTGGTGGCTCAGACAGTAAAGAATTTGCCTGCAATACAGGAGACCTGGGTTTGATCCTTGGGTTGGGAAGATGAATGGCTACTCATTCCAGTATTCTTGCCTGGAGAATTTCATGGACAGAGGAGTCTGGCGGGCTATAGTCCATAGGGTAGTAAAGACTTGGACACCACGGAGTGACTAAAGCTTTCACTTTTTTTTTTCAAGGATGTGGGACAATAAATGAGAGTGTAGGTTTTGATTTGCATTGTTGGAGAGCATAATTTAAGCAAATAATAGTTTTATGGGCCAATTTTTAAAAATTTAATAATAAATGGTACACAGATTACAAACACATATTGATACTTTCTTGGGTGCCAAAATCACTGCAGATGGTGACTGCAGCTATGAAATTAAAAGATGCTTGCTTCTTGGAGGAAAAGCTATGACAAACCTAGGCAACATATTAAAAGCAGAGACATTACTGACAAAGGTCAGTATAGTCAAAGGTATGGTTTTCCCATAGTCATGTATGGATGTGAGAGTTGGATCATAAAGAAAGCTGAGTGCTGAACAATTGATGCTTTTCAGCTGTGATGTTGGCGAAGACTCTTGGAGTCCCTTGGGCTGCAAGGAGATCAAACCAGTCAATCCTAAAGGAGATCAGTCCTGAATATTCATTGGAAGGACTGATGCTGAAGCTCCAATAGTTTGGCCCTCTGATGCAAAGAAGTGACTCATTGGAAAAGACCTTGATGTTGGAAAACTGAAGGCAGGGGGAGAAGGGGACGAAAGGGGATGAGATGGTTGGATGGCATCAACGACTCAAGGGACATGAGTTTGAGCAAGCTGTGGGAATTGGTGATGGACAGGGAAGCCTGGCGTGCTGCAGTCCATGGGGTCACAAAAAATCAGACATGACTGTGTGACTAATCTAAACTGATAAAAATGAGGCTTCCCTGGTAGCTCAGGTGGTAAAGAATTTGCCTGCAATACAGGAAACTCTGGTTCAATTTCTGGGTCAGGAAGATCCCCTGGAGAAGGGATAGGCCACCCATTCCAGTATTCTTGGGCTTCCTTGGTGGTTCACATGGTAAAGAATCTGCCTGAAAAGCAGGAAACCTGGGTAGAGTCTCTGGGTTGGGAAGATCCCCTGGAGGAAGGCATGGTAACCCACTCCAGTATTCTTGCCTGGAGAATCCCCATGGACAGAGAAGTCCAACACGCTTCTCTAGGGTTGCAAACAGTCAGACACGACTGAGCAACTAAGCACAGCATAGTGAAAAAAATAATTAATCAAAAAATGTACAATGGAAAAAATAATAACCCTAATATTATTTGCTTCAGTTCAGTCGCTCAGTCATGGCCATCCAGCCATCTCATCCTCGGTCGTCCCCTTCTCCTCCTGCCCTCAACCCCTCCCAGCATCAGAGTCTTTTCCAATGAGTCAACTCTTCACATGAGGTGGCCAAAGTACTGGAGTTTCAGATTCAGCATCATTCCCTCCAAAGAAATCCCAGGGATGATCTCCTTCAGAATGGACTGGTTGGATCTCCTTGTAGTCCAAGGGACTCTCAAGAGTCTTCTCCAACACCACAGTTCAAAAGCATCAATTTTTGGCGCTCAGCTTTCTTCACAGTCCAACTCTCACATCCATACGTGACTACTGGAAAAACCATAGCTTTGACTAGATGGACCTTTGTTGGCAAAGGAATGTCTCTGCTTTTCAATATGCTATCTAGGTTGGTCATAACTTTTCTTCCAAGGAGTAAGCGTCTTTTCATTTCATGGCTGCAGTCACCATCTGCAGTGATTTTGGAGCCGCCCAAAATAAAGTCTGACACTGTTTCCACTATTTCCCCATCTATTTCCCATGAAGTGATGGGACCGGATGCCATGATCTTTGTTTTCTGAATGTTGAGCTTTAAGCCAACTTTTTCACTCTCCTCTTTCACTTTCATCAAGAGGCTTTTTAGTTCCTCTTCACTTTCTGCCATACGGGGGTGTCATCTGCATATCTGAGGTTATTGATATTTCTCCCGGCAGACTTGATTCCAGCTTGTGCTTCTTCCAGACCAGCATTTCTCATGATGTACTCTGCATAGAAGTTAAATAAGCAGGGTGACAATATACAGCCTTGACATACTCCTTTTCCTATTTGGAACCAGTCTGTTGTTCCATGTCCAGTTCTAACTGTTGCTTCCTGACCTGCATATAGGTTTCTCAAGAGGCAGGTCAGGTGGTCTGGTATTCCCATCTCTTGAAGAATTTTCCACAGTTTATTGTGATCCACACAGTCAAAGGCTTTGGCATAGTCAATAAAGCAGAAATAGATGTTTTTCTGGAACTCTCTTGCTTTTTCCATGATCCAGCGGATTTGGGCAATTTGATCTCTGGTTCCTCTGCCTTTTCTAAAACCAGCTTGAACATCTGCAAGCTCACAGTTCACGTATTGCTGAAGCCTGGCTCGGAGAATTTTGAGTATTACTTTACTAGCATGTGAGATGAGTGCAATTGTGCAGTAGTTTGAGCATTCTTTGGCATTGCTTTTCTTTGGGATTGGAGTGAAAACTGACCCTTTCCAGTCCTGTGGCCACTGCTGAATTTTCCAAATTTGCTGGCATATAGAGTGCAGCACTTTCATAGCATCATCTTTCAGGATTTTAAATAGCTCAATTGGAATTCCATCACCTCCACTAGCTTTGTTCTTAGTGATGCTTCCTAAGGCCCACTTGACTTCACATTCCAGGCTGTCTGGCTCTAGATGAGTGATCACACCATCGTGATTATCTTGGTCATGAAGATCTTTTTTGTATAGTACTTCTGTGTATTCTTGCCACCTCTTCTTAATATCTTCTGCTTCTGTTAGGTCAATATCATTTCTGTCCTTTATCGAGCCCATCTTTGCATGAAATGTTCCTTGGTATCTCTAATTTTCTTGAGATCTCTAGTCTTTCCCATTCTGTTGTTTTCCTCTATTTCTTTGCATTGATCACTGAGGAAGGCTTTCTTATCTCTTCTTGCTATTCTTTGGAACTCTGCATTTAGATGCTTGTATCTTTCCTTTGCTCCTTTGCTTTTCGCCTCTCTTCTTTTCACAGCTATTTGTAAGGCCTCCTCAGACAGCCATTTTGCTTTTTTGTATTTCTTTTTCTTGGGGATGTTCTTGATCCCTGTCTCCTGTACAATGTCCCAAACCTCCGTCCATAGTTCATCAGGCACTCTATCTATCAGATCTAGTCCCTTAAATCTATTTCTGACTTCCACTGTATAATCATAAAGGATTTGATTTAGGTCATACCTGTATGGTCTAGTGGTTTTCCCTACTTTCTTCAATTTAAGTCTGAATTTGACAATATTAGGATTAATAATATTATTATTAAATGTTAGTAATATTTAATGTTTAATAATGTTTACTATTAGTAATATTCAGTTCAGTTCTGTTCAGTCTCTCAGTAGTGTCCGACTCTTTGCAACCCCATGAATCACAGCACGCCAGGCCTCCCTGTCCATCACCAACTCCTGGAGTTCACTCAGACTCACGTCCATCGAGTCAGTGATGCCATCCAGCCATTTCACCCTCGGTCGACCCCTTCTCCTCCTGCCCTCAATCCCTCCCAGCAACAGAGTCTTTCCAATGAGTCAACTCTTCGCATCAGGTGGCCAAAGTACTGGAGTTTCAGCTTTAGCATCATTCCTTCCAAAGAAATCCCAGGGTTGATCTCCTTCAGAATGGACTGGTTGGATCTCCTTGCAGTCCAAGGGACTCTCAAGAGTCTTCTCCAACACCACACTTCAAAAGCATCAATTCTTCGGCGCTCAGCCTTCTTCACAGTCCAACTCTCACATCCATACATGACCACAGGAAAAACCATAGCTTTGACTAGTCGGACCTTAGTTGGCAAAGAAATGCCTCTGCTTTTGAATATGCTATCTAGTAATATTAAAATAATAATAAAATTGGAATCCTTCCAAAAATTGGGGTTAATATATACATATCTCCTTTCCTTAATCACAATGTATTTTAAAACTAACACTTAAGAGAATCTATAATAAATTCCAGCATATGTCATTTGATAGTGTTTTAGTTTACTGAACTTCACAGATACTGTGTTTCTTTATGGATTGAAGGTTCATGGCAACCCTGTGTCAAACAAGGCTATTGACACCATTTTTCCAAAATCATTTGCTCACATCATGTCTCTGTGTCACATTTTGGTAATTCTCACAATATTTCAAACTGTTTCATTACAATCATGTTTGTGCTAGTGATCAGTGATCTGTGCCCAGTGATCTTTGATGTAACTATTGTAACTGTTTTGGGGTTCCATGAACTGTGCCCATGAAAGATGGCAAACAATCCATAAATGTTGTGTATATTCTGACTGCTCTGTTGACTGGCAGTTCCCATCTCTCTCCTTCTCCTTGGGTCTCTCTATTCTCTGAGACACAAAAATATTGAAATTAGGCCAATTTATAAGCCTACAATGGCCTCTGTTTAAGTGAAAGGAAGGGTTGCACATCCCTCACTTTAAATCAAAAGCTAGAAATGATTACGTGCAGTGAGGAAGGCATGTGCAAAACTGAGATAGGCTGAAAGCACTCTTGTACTGAACTGTTAGCCAAGTGGTGGATGCAAAGAAAAAGTTTCTGAAGGAAATGAAAAGTGTTACTCCAGTGACTACACAAATTATTTTTTTAAAAGTGAAACAGTCTTATTGCTGATATGGAGAAAGTTTTAATGATCTGGATAGAGATCAAAACGGCAACAACATTTCCTTAAGTCAAAGCCAAATCCAGAGCAAGGGCCCCAACTCTCTTCAATTCTATGAAGGAAGAGAAGTGAGGAAGCTGCAGAAGAAAAGTCTGAAGCCAGTAGAGGCTGGTTCGTGATGTTTAAGGAAAAAAGCTATCTCCATGACATAGAAGTGCAAAGTGAAGCAACAAGTGCTGATGTAGAAGCTGCAGCAATTCATCCAGAAATTCTAGTTAAGATCATTAATGAAGGTGATTAATGAACAACAGATCTTCAGTGTAGACTAAAGAGCCTTCTGTTGGAAGCAGATGCATTCTAGGACTTTCATAGTTGGAGAGAAGTCAATGATTGGTTTCAAAGCGTCAAGGACAGGCTGACTCTCTTGTTAGGGATTAATGCAACTGGTGATTTTAAGTTGAATAGCACAATGCTATTTTACCATTTTACAAAACCTAGGGCCCTTAAGAATTATGCTAAATCTGCCCGTACTCTATAGATGGAACAACAAAGCCTGGATGACAATACATCTGTTTATTACTTTAAGCCCTTCGTTGAGACCTACTGCTCAAAAAAAAAGACCCCTTTCAAAATACTACTGCTCACTGACAATGCACCTGGTCACCCAAGGGCTGGAGATGTACAACAAGATTCCTGTTGCTTTCATGTCAGCTAACATAACATCCATTTTGCAGTCCATGACTTCAGGAGTAATATAGACTTTCAAGTCTCATTCTTTAAGAAACAATTTCATGAGGCTGTAGGTGCCAGAGATGCGATTCCTCTGATGTATCTGAGCAAAGTAAATTGAAAATCTTCTGGAAAGGATTCACCATTCTAGATGAAATCAAAATACCTGTGATTCACAGGAAGAGGTCAAAATATCAACATTAACAGAAGTTTGGAAGCAGCTGATTCCAACCTTCATGGATGACTCTGATTTCACTACAGATATGGTGGAAAGAGCAAAAGAACTAGAATTAGAAGTGAAGCCTGAAGAAGTGACTGAATTGCTGCAATCTCGCAACACAACTAAATGGATTCAGAGTGCTTTTTATGAATGAGAAAATAAAGTGGCTTCTTGAGATGGAATCTACTCCTGGTGAAGATGCTATGAAGATTGCTGAAATGAAAACAAAGGGTTTAGAATATTACATAAACTTAATTAATAAAGCTATGGCAGAATTTGAAAGGACTGACTACAACTTTGAAAGAAGTTCTACTGCAGGTAAAATGCTATCAAACAGAAAAATCATAGCATGCTACAGAGAAATCATTTATGAAAACAAGAGTCAATGTATGCACCGAACTTCATTGTTATCTTAAGTAATTGTCACAGCCACTCCAACCTTCAGCAACCACCACCCTCATCAAGGGAAGACTTTTCACTAGCTAAAACAGATTACAACTTGCTGAAAACTCAGGTGATAGCGTTTTTAGTAATATTTTTTCGTTTCCATTAGGTTATTATAAGATATTGAATATAGTTCCCTGTGCTATACAGTAGGTCTTTGTCATTTATCCATTTTATATATAGCAGTGTGTATATGCTAATCCCAAACTCATAATTTATCCCCACCTTCTCTCCCTTTTGGTAATCCTAAATTTGCTTTCTGTATCTGTGTTGTAAATAAGTTCCTGTGTATCATTTGGTAATCCTAAATTTGCTTTCTGTATCTGTGTTGTAAATAAGTTCCTGTGTATCATTTGGTAATCCTAAATTTGCTTTCTGTATCTGTGTTGTAAATAAGTTCCTGTGTATCATTTTTTAAGATTTCATATGTAAGTGATAGCATATGATCTTTGTCTTTTTCTTTCTGATTTACTTCACTTAATAATCTCTAGATTCATCCATGTTGGGGCGAATGGCATTATTTCATTCCTTTTTAAGGCTGAGTACTTAAAACATCTACTTCTGTTTTATTGACTACACCAGTCTTTGACTGTGTGGATCACAACAAAATGTGGAAAAGTCTGAAAGAGATACCAGACCACCGTACCTGCCTCCTGAGAAATCTGTATGCAGGCCAAAAAGCAACAGTTACAACTGGACATGGAACAACAGACTGGTTCCAAATTGGGAAAGGAGTACATCAAGGCTGTAAATTGTCACCTTGCTTATTTAACTTCTATGCAGAGTACAACATGAGAAATGCCAGGCTGGATGAAGCACAAGCTGGAATCAAGACTGCCAGGAGAAATATCAATAACCTCAGATATACAGATGACACCACCCTTATGGCAGAAAGTGAAGAAGAACTAAAGAGCCTCTCGATGAAAATGAAAGAGGAGAGTGAAAAAGTTGGCTTAAAGCTCAACATTCAGAAAACTAAGATCATGGCATCTGGTCCCATCACTTCACGGCAAATAGATGGGGAAACAAAGGAAAACAGCGAGAGACTTTATTTTCTTGGGTTCCAAAATCACCGTAGATGGTGACTGCAGCCATGAAATTAAAAGACGCTTTCTCCTTGGAAGAAAAGCTATAACTAACCTAGACAGCATATTAAAAAGCAGAAACATTACTTTGCTAACAAAGGTCCGTCGAGTCAAAGCTGGTTCTTCCAGTAGTCACGTATGGATGTGAGAGTTGGAATATAAAAGAAAGCTGAGTGCAGAAGAATTGATGCTTTTAAACTGTGGTGTTGGAGAAAACTCTTGAGAGTCCCTTGGACTGCAAAGAGATCCAACCAGTCCATCCTAAAGGAAATCAGCCCTAAATGTTGATTGGAAGGACTGATGCTGAAGCTGAAACTCCAATACTTTTGCCCCCTGATGCAAAGAATGGACTCATTGGAAAAGACCCTGATGCTGGGAAAGATTGAAGGCAGGAAGAGAAGGGGACAACAGAAGATGAGATGGTTGGATGGCATCACTGACTCAATGGACATGAGTCTGAGTAAACTCCACAAGTTGGTGATGGACAGGGAAGCGTGACATGCCACAGTCCATGGGGTCGCAGAGTCAGACACAACTGACTTAACTGACTGACTACAGCTGAGTAAGCAATAAAGTATTTTAAAATTAATGTATGTACATTGTTTTCTTAGATATAATGCTGCTGCTGCTGCTAAGTCGCTTCAGTCGTGTCCAACTGTGCGAGCCCAGAGACGACAGCCCACCAGGCTCCCCTGTCCCTGGGATTCTCCAGGCAAGAACTACTGTACATTTAATAGACTACAGTACAATGTAAAGAGAACTTCTGTACATACTCAGAAAAGATGTGTGTGACTCGGTTTATTTATACAATATCTCTGAGGTATGCCTACATGCCAATTAAAAGAGAATTAAGAAAGAAGGATATAGTGTGTCTTCACTGCCTCATAATAGACCAAATTTAAATTGTGCTAAAAGGTAAAAATTTGAGCAGGTGGTTTGTAAAGTAGGATAATAAATGCAGAATAAGGGTACTATTTCCATATGACAGCCACAGGAGAAATGTGTATTGAACTTAAGAGTATCTGCCATGACAGAAATGAATACTGTGAAAACTACAATAGATGTGTCATATCAATATCTTTTACCTGCTTCAAACTGTTGGCTATAAAAACCAAATTACTCCTACCTATGCAACACTTGTGTGGTCAATTATCTGTGAAGAAATATTCAGTGTTATGTATACTGATTCTCTGTAATATCTGTATGTTCATTTGCAAATACAGGCCACTCTTAACCACATAGATGCTTTTCAACAATCAAATTATGATGGAAATAGTTTTTGCTCCCCTCTTTATGTGACACCTAAGAAGTGTGCTTATGGATGTTAAGTAAACACTGTAGTAATCATGTCACAATATAAGTTAAGTCATCATGCTGCACACCTTAAACTTACACAGCACTGTATGTCAATATATCTCAATAAGACAGAAAGAAGAAGATCTTTTAAGTAAGTGTATGTTCAATTCACTTACAAGATACAGGTCAGACAATTTGTGGAGGGAGGGCAATGATTCTAATGTTGGTAAGTTCAACAAATGGTTAAATGGAAACACTGTCAAGTATTTTTAGTTTTAAGAGCACTCATTAAATAAATATTCCTGTACACTGAAACCAGGGTCACTTTCACTTCATTTAAATAATCTAAAGTTATTTTATCCTTATATCCCAGAAGATAGTTTAGCCTAAGTTATATGCATCCTAGATTGTTTTGACAGCTTGGAAATCTGTTTCTATCATATGGTTTAACTAATGATGTATTGTCTTGCTCTTTTGGATGGCATGTTTCTTTCATTCATTTCTCAATAACACAGGAGAGTTTAAATAAGCCTATGATTTTAAGAGTTTAATCAAGCCATTTAGGCATGTATTTTGTAAAGTTTAATCCTACTTAAGGTTGGACAGATACTGACTGTGGGATAAGCTGCTAAGCAAAAAGAAAAGAATCTTTTCCCCCAGAATTTCACACAAAGATACAGTCTTTGGAATATTAAAATCTGTTTTAGAAGAATTAAAAGGAAATCAGAAATTTAAATACTCTTTTATCTTCATATTAAATTATTTTATAAATAAGTTTACCATCTGAGAGATTTTTCCTATAATTAAAATGAGCTAATTTAAGAAAATATTGCACATGTGAAAAACAGTATTTCTGTGCAGTCAACTTCATGAGAGCTTAACCAGTGCTTAATAAATCAGATGGGAGAGAATTCAGGCACTCCAGTTCTTACTACATCTCTTCAGTGGGTAAACCCCTAAAGCTCTGGTTTCATTAATGGAACTAAGTTTTAAAATGAAGATGATTAGGATTCAAATTGATTTTACAGCTTAGAACCAGCCTGAGTCTTATGCTTGAGAACCCCCAAAACATAAACATACATACACAATCTTGTACAGAAATAAATGAATACTTAGACTTACTCAAAGAATTATACTCCAAGGTTTTAACAGAACTGGTGTGCTCTTCTCTCTAGTTAACCACAAGAGAAACTGAACCTGAAATGCTATTCTTGCTAAGCTTCTTCAAAATAGATACAATGAAGGAAACAGTTTTGCAGAATAAAAGTGCTTTTAATAACACATTGAAATAAAATGGGATACCTTTTCAATAAAAAACAGAGTAAAGAGGAAAAAGAACATTAACACAATGATTTCAATTTTAATGAAGAGATAAGTAACATAGTATATTTTAAACTTACCACAAGAGCAAAGAACACCATAAAGAAAAATGATAAACTACTTGTGTAGCCAAGAAAGCCTGTAAAATAACAGTAAAATAAAAAGCAATTTATAAGGAAAGTGATCCTAACATGCAGCTAAAGCTATACATCTTGGGCATGTTTTTTATTACAGTGCTTGGTATCTGGGGCTTAGGGTTGAGAATAACAACATTCCAACTATCTGTCACAGATCATTTATGTAGCTCTGTACGGCAGAATTGGAACTGGCTTACCACTAATGGCACACTGTAAGGAAAGGCTGCTCTTTAATGTTCCACTGTAAAGATTTTATTTTAGTGGGGCAGACAAAATACTACTGCAAACCAAGTAATAGGTTAACTAGGCAGGGCTGAAGGCTGAACAACCTAAAATAAATCCAAGTCCAAAATTATTCACAATCACCTTCTGAGAAAACCGTGGAACTGTGAAATTTAAAAGTCCCTTAACGTTATTTCTTGTTTCTCTTTTCTTAGAAACAAATAACATCCTCTTCTCTAAAGACTTACCTATTTTAGGAAGAAGTGCAAGAGGGAACACAGTGCTAACACAAATGATTAGTAGTAGTGTGTCTCCATCAAGATACCAGGACCTATTAGGGGAAAAAGTTCTACTTTAGGTACAGAGCACCTAAAACCACCTTGAGATATTTTATAATGAAGTAATACATTGAATATATCATAAATATATTTAATATGATAACAAGTCTGAGGGAATATAAAGATTCATTAAAAATGGAAAGGAACTATATTTATAGCCATTATACCTGCATGGTAGAATGATGGATAATTTTTCTTCTTATACAGTGGTTTTACATGTTTTTAAATTTTTCAGGAAAGGGCCTGAATTACTAGGAGAAAACATATTACATTTTTCATATAAAGGTAATAGAATACTGAATGAGAAAAGGTAGGTAAATGTGTGATGGTGTATTTGATTGTTTTAAAAAAATGGATGCACAGGTTTAAAAAAGCCAGAAAGCTATACTTAAAATACCAACAGCAGATATTTCTATGTAGCAGCACTGAGAAATCTTTATTTTGTGTACTGGTGGCATATACAAGGTTTTAAAGCTTCAGTATAAAAATACTGAAATTTTTAAAAATCAGATTTAATTCCCTAAGAATTTAATAGTAAAGACTTCTCTTTGGTAGATAATAATTAAGCAATTCATAAAAGAAGTGCAACTAGTAAATACACATGAAGAAAAATCTAATCTCTGATGTTAATTAAAGAGATAACTAATAAGGCTATTGAGATTGAGTAAAAATATTTAAAAAATAATATTCAAGGATGTGAATAATTGGTCCTTCACACAATGTTAGTGATCTTGTCAATTAGCACTGTCTTCTGGAAAAATACTGATAATGTGTGGTAATCTACTCTGAGAGAATAATCTAAGATATAAAGAATTTTATGTACATGAAGCTGTGAGTATAACATTATGATAATATTAAAAAGTTGAGGAAAATCTTATATAACCAACAATAGAAAATGTTGGTCAAAAATAGCATACTCAATGGAATGTTAAACAGCTTTTATTTAAAAAAAAAAAGTTTACTAAAAACAGAAAATACTAATGATAAAAATACAAAATAATGATTATTAACTATGTTTTTAAAATGTTTTGGGGAAAAAATTCAAAGGAAATAAAATGATAGCAGGGATTAGGTAAGAGATGGTATTATGTATAATTTTTATTTGCTTTGTCTTCTAAATTTTCTGTAAAGTAGCTATCATTTTTACTCTGAAATATATGCATGTGCACATCAAAATGGTGACAAAGTAAAATTCATGCTAATATGAGAGCTGGGAGCATCAAAGATAACAGGTGTTACTCTTTCAAGTTGTTTGTTAGATGTTCTCTGAATTTCCAGTTGACTATAATGTATCCTTTCACTACCAGATAGCCAAAGCCTCCCACTGCCATGTTAAATTAAGGAAACGGACAAATTCCTAGAAACATACAGTGTACCAAGACTGAATCATGAAAAACTAAAAAATATAAACAGACCAATAATGAGTAAGGTCTCTGCACCAGTAATAAAAAAACCTACCAACAAAGACAAGCCCAGGACCAGATGGTTTCACTGGTGAATCCCACCAAACATTTAAAGAAAAACTAATGCCAGTGCTTCTCAAACTCTTCCCAAAAACTGGACAGGAGAGAACAGTTCCAAATTCATTTTCTAAGGTGAGCATGGCCTACTATCAAAGCCACATAAGAACATTACAAAAAACAAAACTTACAGACCAATATCCCTGGTGAATATGTTATAAAAATTCTCAACAAAATATTAGTAAACCAAATCCAACAGCACATTAAAAGCATCATATATTATGATCAAGTGGGATTTATCCATAGGATGCAAGGATGGATCAACATATGGAAATCAGTCAACATGATATAGCACATTAACAGGATGTAAGATAAAAAACACATGGTCAAATATGTTAAAACATATAATAAAAATGTTAAAAATATGTTTTATAAAATGTTAAAAACATATGATTAAAAAAATAGACGCCAGAAAAGCATGTGACAAAACACAATATTCATTTATGATAAAAAAAAAAAACTTCAACAAATTTAGTACAGAGGGAGGAAATCTCAACATAAGGGCCATGTATAGCAAGCTCATAGCTAATATCATACTCAACAGTGAAAGGCTTAAAGTTTTTCCTCTAAGGTCAGGAATGAGACCAGGATGCCTACCCTCACCACTCTTATTCAACATAGTACTGGAAGTCCTAGGTAAAACTATCAGGCAAGATAAAGAAATAAATGGCATCCCAACTGGATAAGAAGTAAATCTGTCTTTATTTGCAGATATGATCTAATATATAGGAAATTCTAAAGACTTCAACCGAAAACACTGTTAGAGCTAATTAAAATATATTATAAAGCTGAATGATACATAAACAACACACAGAAATCAGTTGTATTTTTATAAACTAACAAGTGTCTGAAAAAGAAATAAAACAATCAGTTCAGTCATGTTGAGTTTTCCAATTTGCTGGCATAGTGAGTGCAGCACTGTCACAGCATCATCTTTCAGGATATGAAACAGCTCCACTGGAATTCCATCACCTCCACTAGCTTTGTTCTTAGTGATGCTTTCTAAGGTCCAGTTGACTTCACATTCCAAGATGTCTGGCTCTAGATGAGTGATCACACCATCGTGATTATCCGGGTCATGAAGATCTTTTTTGTATAGTTCTTCTGTGTATTCTCGCCACCTTTTCTTAATATCTTCTGCTTCTGTTAGGTGCATACCATTTCTGTCCTTTATTATGCCCATCTTTGCATGAAATGTTCCCTTGGTATGTCTAATTTTCTTGAAGAGATCTCTGGTCTTTCCCATTCTGTTGTTTTCCTCTATTTCTTTGCATTGATCACTGAGGAAGGCTTTTTATCTCTCCTTGCTATTCTTTGGAACTCTGCATTCAAATGGGTATATCTTTCCTTTTTTCCTTTGCCTTTAGCTTCTCCTTTCCTCAGCTATTTGTGAGGCCTCCTCAGACAGCCATTTTGCTTTTTTGCATTACTTTTTGGGCGATGGTCTTGATCACTGCCTCCTGTACAATCACAAACCTCCATCCATAGTTCTGCAGACACTCTATCAGATCTAATCCCTTGAATCTATTTGTCACTTCCACTGTATAATTGTAAGGGATGTGATTTAGGCCATACCTGAATGGTCTAGTGGTTTTCCCTATTTTCTTCAATTTCAGTCTGAATTTTGCAATAAGGAGGTCATGATCTGAGCCATAGTCAGCTCCTGGTCTGTATCCCACTCACAATAGCATAAAAGCAATAAAATACTTATAAATATTCAACCAAAGAAGTGAAAGTCAAACTTAAATGAAAGAAATTGAAGACACAAACAACTAGAAAGATATCCCGTCTGTGTTCATGGATCAAAACAGTCAATATTGTTAAAATGTCCAAACTATCCAAAGCTATCTATAGTCAATGCAATCCCTATCAAGTCCCAGTTTTTCTCAAAATAGAACAAAAATTCTAAAATTTGTACAGAACTACAAAAGTCTCCAAATAGCCAAAGGAATCTTGAGAAAGAAAACAAAGTTGACTTCAAAGTATAGTGCAAAGCTTTAGTAATCAAGACAGTATAGTACTGGCATAAAAAAGACACATAGTTCAAAAGAACAGACTACAGAGCCTAGGCATACTCTCCCACCCCACGCACTGTCAACTAATACTTGAGAAAGGACTCAAGAATATTCAGTGGGAGTCTTTTCAAAAAAATTATACTGAGAAAATTGGATAGCCATATACAGAAAAACGAACTCTAACTTACAACACTCACAAAAATTAACTTGAAATAAAGACTTAAATGTAAAATCTGAAACTATATAATTTATAGAAAAAAAATAAAGAAAATGCTCCTTGACATTGGTCTTGGCAACAATTTTTTTTTAAAATATGGCACCAAAGGCACAAGCAAATGAAAGGTCTGTACAATAAAAGAAACAATTACCAGAATGAAAAGGCAGTCTACAGAATGAGAGAAAATATTTCCAAATCACATATCTGATAAAGGGCTAATATTCAAAATATATAGAGAACTCTTACAATTCAACAGCAAAAAATCAAACAAATCCAATTTTAAGATGGGCAAAGTAAATAAATGGATAGTTTTTCCCAAAGAAGATGTATGAATGGTTAACAGGTACATGAAAAGGTGATCAACATCACTAATCAGGGAAATACAAATCAAAATCAAAAGGAAATATCACCTCACACCTGTTAGTATGAATATCATCAAAAAGACAAGAGACAACCAGTATTGGCAGGGATGTGGAGAAAAAGAAAGATCTGTGCACTTTTGATGGGAATGTGAATTGATTCAGCCACTATGGAAAAGAGTAAGTTAGTTCCTCAAAAAATTAAAAGCAGAACTACCACCTGATTGATCCAACAATCTCATATCCGGGCATACATTTAAAGAAAATGAACACAGGATATCAAAAAGATATCTGCACTCCCATGTTTATCAGCTATTATTCACAGTAGCCAAGATATGGAAACAAGCTAAGAGTCTGTCAGTGGATGAGGGGATAAAGAAAATGTGGTATAAAACACACACACACATACACACAAACACACATTGGAATATTATTCAGCCATGAGAAAGATATTTTGCCATTTGTGACAACACTGATGGACACTGAGGACATTATGCTAAGAGAGATGTCAGACAGAAAAAGACAAACACTGTATATCATGTATATGTGGAATTTAAGAAACAGTAGAATGGTGGTTAGCAGGGGCTCGTAGGTAAGGGAATGGAGGAGATGTTGGTCAAATGGTACAAATTTGCAGTTAGAGGATGAATAAGTTCTGGGGAATCTAATGCAAAACAATGTGATTATAGTTAACAGAATTATTTGTATATACTTAGAAGTTGCTAAGAGACAGAATCTTAAATATTCTCACCACAAAAAAGAAATGATAATTATATGAGGTAATGGAGGTATCAGCTAAACACTACAGTGGTAATCATACCACAATATATGTGTATCAAATTTATACACTGGATGCCTTACACTCACACAATATACAGTTGACAACTGTATATGTTAACTCCAGGGACTCAGCAGTAAAGAATCTGCCTGCAGTGTAGGAGACATGGGTTCAATCCCTGGGTCAGGAAGATTCCCTGAGGAGGGCATGGCCACCTACTCCAGTATTCTTGTCAGGAGAATCCCCATGGACAGAGGGGCCTGGCAGGCTGTGGTCCATGGGGTCGCAAAGAGTTGGACACGACTGAAGCAACTAAGCATCAACACAAGCATCAATATCTCAATTTTTTAAAAAATGAAAACGTTTTCCTTTAAATCGGCTTCAACCCATGGGTTCTAAGACAAACTTTATGATTCACTGTGTCTGTTTTACACCTTAGTTTATGAAGAAGTCCTCTTTAATGTATCTTGAAAAGGTACTGTTGGGTGCTGACAACTTCCTCTTTAACAGAACAAGAGGAGCAGCAGCTGGAGAAACACCATGATCATAGCTTGCCCTTCTCCACCCTAACTCATGTCTTTAGGAAATGCACGTGCCAGACGCTAAATCCTGCACACAAGTATTTCCAGCTAATGGGCCTGAAGCTGTGCTCTCTGCGTCTGCACATGTCCCTCAAGTTCTGGTGTGCAGGAGGTTCTAAGAGAGCATGGAGATTACAAATACTATACGACACTTCCTGGCATATTTGTCTTCTACTCACTCTTGAATATGCATGAAAATGAGAACTTCAAAATATCCCTCACTGAGGAACACCTGGCAACTAAATTTCTAAAGCTGGCAAAAAGCCCAGGGCTCCATGCCTGAAATCTCTTTCCTTCTGTGACCCAAAACAGACTCAGACAGTTGCAGCGCCAGGAGAAAAAAAAGGCCCAGAGGCACACCAAAGAAGATTCCATCTGTTCTGCTGTCCCTCCTGTCACCAAGCAAGAATTGGGCAAGGGGGAGCACGTTAATCCTATGGAGCATGTTAATCTTTTCTCCTGTGTGAAGAATCTTAGGAACACTTTGAAATCCTGCAGTCTATAACATTTACTATTATGTATTATACTTTATAACTTTACATTATTTCAGATCATAATTCACTCATGTCCACGAAAGTCACACAACTGCCCAAAGCTTTGGGTCTGAAGATAAGTTCACCTCCTCCCAGTGATAACTTGGAATCTCAGAGTTATGCAATGTTAGCGCTAGAAGGGACCTCAGAGATCATCTGGTTCAACAACTTCATTGTGTTATGTGTCTACAAAATCAGCAAAAGGACAATGATGATGTTAGTAACAGAAGCAATGGAAATACTCTCTATTCTTGAATAGTCACTCTGAATTTATGGCCTCATTTTTCTTAAGACTGTGATTTCTTTACACTCTCCTCTTCACAAGATTATACTTTTAATTTCTGATACTAAAAGAACTTAAAAAATTTCTCTATCCCTAGTTTGGCTACTGATTAATATTAGTCATTTCTTACCTTTATTAAGTTGTGTTAACACAGCCAATTATAAATACAATGCTTTTCTTTACCATTTGTCAACAGTCAAGGCAATGTAGTAATGCACAGTAAAATTAGCTCAAATTTCATGTGCATGTCACAGTTGACTGAATTGTATGTGACAATGGATATTTTCAAGGAGCAGAAATGACGAAACTTTACAAAATAAAATTCCAGCTTGAGAAATACAAGCCAGTACAAAGAAATCCCAGCACAATTGAAAAATCAAGATTTTAGAAGAATATGCTAACCTTGAAATTCTTCCTAAGTTGGGGAAGAAAAGAGTTATCTCTAACAGAACCCCTGTTTCCTACTGTGATCTAAATATACATTCTCTTCAAGCCAAAAGAATTAGAATAAAAAGTTTTACACTTCCTAGAAAACTCGTGTGATCTGTGGATTTAATCCTATATGATAAAATTGTTCCAAGTATGAAATATATGGTATAGATCCCTAGCTGTATTGCAAATGCTTTGGCATGTAGATTTTCCCCTAAATTTTAATGAAAACCAGATTTATTTATAAGTTGCTTTAATTTCATTCTCGAACGGAATGGAACAAGAGTATCATATGTTCTGAATTAGGATCTTACTCACATCCCATATCAATTATGTAACTCAAATGCAAGACAACTTAATTGTGTCAATCATATTCTGCTGACAAGATCATTAAATGTTAACATAGAGCTTCCAAGTTGTAACAGCCATATATTTTTAAAAATGTTACTCTATGAAAAATATAGATGCCTCATAAAAATTTGGTATAAGTATTATAGCTTCTGACTTCTAATAATAATTTTTGAAATTAGAATATTATAAAAGTAGTTTCTTTTTGATAGCATCTTTATAAAGGTTTATTTTTCACAAAGGTACATCAAATCTCACATATAACACAGAACATAAGCACAACTGAAAATTCTTAACTGCAATTTATTGTAACTCAAAACCTAAAAGTATACCAATATTATATTGATCTCACAGAAGAAATACTGCTCTGTAACTCTACCTAGAAATAAACTGTGCTAGGTAGTCAAATCAATTACCATAACATTTATTTCTTAATTATTTCATAATATTAAACTTTTTTCATAGTATTAAACTTTAAAGACATGATTTATCTGCATTCTAACCAATTAATATAGTCACTTACTAATGCTTTTCAAAACTTTGAAGTCCAAAATAAGTGACTATATATTTAAAACAAGATGAGTAATTTTAAAATATCGTAACAGATGTTACAAACTGTTCACAGTATTTTGAAGTATATACAGTTTTAAAAATTCATTTCTGATGTAAAAATAACTGATCAATTTTCTACTAATATGAATAAGATGGGAGTTACTTTTTATTTATTGCTTTAAACAAATTAGAGAAAATAAGAAAATGACAACTGATTTAAAATGACGCTATGGTAAAAGTATCACTTTTAAAGAAAGAAGATCTAAGTTTTAATAGCAATTCTGTCACATACTACCTTAATTATTTCTAAAACCTTATATGTATTTTTGTCCCTCTTCTTTCCACAAAGACATATGACATAAAAAAAGTAAATAGAAGTAACCAAATTCAGGATCAAGAAAAAGGACAACACATGTGACAACTATTAAGATTAACACAGTTAATGCAATACATTCAAATTTGACTTTGACCTTTCTGGCAGTTAGAGCAAATAGGGAAAAACCACCTTTATACAGTTATTATTATTGCAATTTCTTTTTAAAAATTGAGTTGTAACTGACATACAACATTATGGAGTTGCTTGATTTCCCACATTTACATTATGCTATCAGCTTACAAAAGCATGTATATGTATAATATCTTATTTGGTCATTCCAACAACTTTGTTAAGGCGGCAATACCGGTACCACCATTACGCCAGATAAAGAAACCTCAGGCTCAAAATTAAGTTATACGGCCAAAGAAGTTAAATTAATTTCCTGAGATTACTGAATATGAAATGAATAGAACACATGTTTCCTTACTCTTAGCCTCACATTCTTCATTTTACCTCTTATTGCCTTGAGTTTCTTAGTCCTAAATTATAATGGAAATTTATGGCATAGAAGTTATCCTCATTATTTTTTATACCAAATGTAAAAGCAAATTTTACATAGGTGTGTCATTTAGCAATTGTTTATCAAAATAAGAGCATAAAACTTAAAATTAGATAAAGCTACAAATAAAACAAGGTAGCTCTAAGTATGAGATGTGACAATGAATATGGAAACTTTGTAAACTGTAAAGTACTATACAAAAACACATCTTCCAATGATGAAAAATCAGTAAGGACTTCTCCTTACCTTTTATCAATCACATTATCTTGATAGTTCCTATTCAGATCTAAACTATATCATATTTTTTCTTATAAATATGTATTTGTAGTTGTCTAAGTAGAATTCTTTCATGGAAGCCAACTTGTAAAAGCTAAAACTCAGTTTTGAAAACTTGCCCTGCAATTCAGAAGAAGTTGGAACAAAATATTGGAGCAAAACAACCAAATATTTAAATCAAAAGTCTGATGGGTTTTGGTGTTGTGATTTAGAAATTACATGAATTAATTTGATGACAATTAAAAGGATTCATTTAGCTCTTTCAAGTTTGTTTTTCTCAAAATTTCATGTTATATATAGTAAGAGGAAAATTATAATTAATTTGGAGTTTTTCTTCATAAAAAAGATGAGTTAATAGTCTTTAGAACCCAGTGTTTTTATAAAAAAAAAAAGGAGAAGAGCAGTATAACATGGTTTAGTATTATATATAATATTGTTAAAAATAGGAAATGAAACAATTTTTTTCCAATAATGCTTTATAACAGGATTTTACACAAGTACACTGTAACTTTATCACTCTGATTTCTCTTTATCACTGTGGTTTGCTGAAAAGTGACAGCAGGATTATCTGCTCCCTCCTTTAAAACCTTAACCATTAGTGCTTTCAGCCTCCCAGCTCCTCCAACCAATCTTTCATATCCAGAAATTTCTCCTCTACTCTTCTCTAAGAGCTGGCTCATACTTGTCCTGCTCTTTAGTGCCCCCCATGGAAAGCAGGGATTGCCACTGGCCTGTCAGAGGGTTCACAGACCATTGTTCTGCACATAATCCTTACCACCAACGGTCTGCAGGGGTTCCTTCTCCAGGACCACCATCTCTGCATAACTTTGTAAGTGTCTTGAGGGCGGGAACTACATTTACCTTATTTCCCAAAAGGGCTTAATAGATATTTATTGAAGTAATAAATAAATGAATACAATATGAAATACTTTTTCTTACCCACTGTAGTCTCCAGATAAAAATTCTGAAATAGTAGCAGGAAGTTCTGTTTTAATGATTAAAAGATAAGATGACATAGCTGCAGACAGAATAAAAAGAGTTCCTATTAGAATCCTAGAACTTTTAACCATTTACAGAACAATCTTATTTAGAAACACGGATACCGATTTGGGCTATGGCAGCATGTGGAAGATTAATTCATACTGCACTGTCCTTAAAGAAAGATACATACCAGGAATGGAGATAAATAAAGATAAATAATTAATATTCTTTGTAGAGAAGAATAATTGGTAAGCTCATTAGGTATCTTTTGTTTATATTTCAGGTTCAAGGCTAAAGATTTAGGTAAGAGAAAGGTTCTTGATTACAACCCACTTAGAAACAAAATTTTGCTTGTGTGTGTGCATGCGTACATGCGTGCTCAGTCATGTCTGACTCTTTGTGACCCCATGGGCTGTAGCCCACCAAGCTTCTCTGTCCATGGAAACTTTCCAGGCAAGACTATTGGAATGGGTTGTTATTTCCTAGTCCAAGGGATCTTCCCGTGAAGCTAGACAAAAACTCTTAATGCTATCTCCCAGTACAAGGCATTAGAGATTAGTTTAGCAACAATTGATATAGAAATAAGAGATAAATAAGTATAGCTAATAAATCTGATTATTTGTTCTTGCTTATTAGAGACCTCCCCCAGTAGTCTCACTTCTTCTCTTTCTCTGCTACTGTCCTTCCACACACACTTTGGACTCACTCTATTATAAAACAATAGCAAAATGCAAAATGAGTTACATTTTAAATTGCTCTCCAAAACAGATTAGAAAAGATTCAACTGAAATTATTAAGCACATTAAAGGGACAAAACTTATAATTATTATTCTGTTTTATTAACAGGGCTCCTTTATATTATGTAAATAAAACTCAAAGTTAGCATTATTTCTCACATTCTATCAGACAGGATCCAAGAAATAACCTGCTTTTATAGCATTTTAATAATGATCCTATTTCTGGTGTAGCTATTAAAAAAAACAACTCACATCTTATAAACCTTCCATCCCACACTGGGAAATGTTTTCATATGGTTACAGAATAGAGAACTCATTTATATGTAAATACTTGAGCTTAAACTTAAATGCTTAAGTAACGTACAGAAACCCAGATGATTTGGAGTCAGTTTAACAGAGTAATAATCTCTGTTTCCCTAGAGATTAAGTATATATTTAAAAAGAGCCAACAAGAGTATGTCCATGAAGAATAGAGAGCACTCTGTGTGCATGTTAACTTTATTACTTATTTATATTTCAGGAAACATTTCACTTTCTCCTTGGACCTACAAAAACCAAGAACATAAATGAATGCCAAGTCTGAATGGCAAAAATCTGAGGAAAAACCGATTGAAAAGCTCAAAGAGTTTAAAAAAACAATGTATATTTTTCAACCAACAAATTTAAAAGTAGCTGAGTTTCACAATTATTACAGTGCTGCATGACTTCTCAACCCTGGGGAAAAAAAGGTTATATACTAGTTTGTGTATAAGTTTATATGAAGATACATATAAACACATACAACTCTCATTTTTTAAAAAAATAAAACAACATGTACCTATGGCAAAGTAAAATTTAGAGCAGTTAATGGTCACTTCTCTTCAGTGAAAATACACATATTCACACTTTGCAGTTTATGACCATTCCTTTTTTCCCAGCGGAAGTACAGCTGTTGAAATAAATAAAGCCTTTTAGTCAGCAGAAGTACAGCATGTTTCTTCAAATGCTTTGTTAGTTATGGGACATCACAATTAATTGTATGTGGAAAGATATTCTAAGTCACTCATATTCTCATATGGAAAAAATGCTACCAGTTTGGTACAGAACAGAAGGAAGGTTTAGATTAACCTTCTCCACTCAAGAATTTGGGGGTCTTTGTTTGTAATACTTTTATCTGTTCCAAAGAATCATACACATATGGTGTGATGATGAAAATCATGAACTGAATTTTCTGAAACTGGCCTAGGGCTACTTAAATATATCTTGCAAGGAAAAAAAAGACAAAAGTATCTTTAAAACAAGGAATGCAGACTTCCTACACAATGTAATTTATTATCTATCCATCAGTCTTTCTTGCTTGGATTAATCCAATACCACATGCTTTACTAAGGTTTCAGACATTCATCTCTTTCAGTAATTTTCTATTATTTCTTTTAGATCTTTAGTTGTAAAAAGCTTCAATGAATATGAGATCCTATTTCTTCCTAATATACAATCTGTCATTCTTCCCAGAATTTCTATTAGCCCCTGGCTAATCATTTGATCACGTTTATCCTCTGTTGGAACCTTAACTCTTTCGTTTTCAAATGGGAGTCCTATTTCATTAGATTCCAGTCTGGAGAATCATGTGTATTTCAAGAAATATGAAGTCATCAAACATGTTTCTCTCAAAAAGAGTCTCAGCATACAATATATAAATATAACAAAACATGTAAAATATTGCTCCTTTCTTAGAGAATGCTGGTGTTTTAAGAGCTACAAAACCACAGAGCTCATGTGAAGGGAAACTCCGCTGATAAAACAAAGAAAGATACTACTCTTTTCACTGTGTATTTTTTCCTAGCCACAAGTAAACTTGCACGCAAGGACTGGCACCTTAACATATTATAAATATACATTAATTTAGGAATACATCTTAATTAGATTTACATAAAAAGAATAATCAGCTCAATAAAATAAAGTGGAAAAGCTTCAAAATATAAAATCAATAGGAATGCTTATGTATCCACTGTTTTTCTAGTGGTTTCCTGATAGCTCAGTGAGTAAAGAATCTGCCTGCAATACTCCAAAAGTTGCCTGCCACACCTTTCATCTCAGTGTGTTCTATTAATAGCATAAGAAAGTGTTTAAGGACTTATCTGACAGACAGGTCATAAGCAAGAATTTGTAAATGATTTTTGCTGACATTGATACACAGCATGGACTCCTAATACAACACACACCATGTTGTCCTCTAAATAATAGCTGGAGCAGGGTCATCCACAAAAGCCATGGCTATGGTTAAGTGGTTCTCCATACCGCCAAAGCCAGAATTAGGGCTAGAAGACATACCTTAGTGACAGGTATTCAGCCATTATAAATCATTTAGTTTCACCACATCAACTAAATAGCTATTCTTTTCTCCTTCATTTTAAACCTAACTAATAGAACTCATTTAATAGAAACCGCCCTAGGGAAGGAAATAAAAAATCCGTCAACTTAATCAAAACACAGGAGTTGAAAGTATTTTATACAAACCATGAGGAGAAGCAACTGTACATTAAGAAAAGACTAAAATAGGGTAAAATTTGATTAGGCAATAGCAAGTGGTAAGGTATTAATATTGGTTGATCTAATCATAAAGAGAAGCACATGAGCTGGGAGCATGGAGGCCGGGAGGAGAGATGGCAAAAACACAAAAGGGGAAAGTGCTCTGGAAGAGGAGAATTACAGGAAGAGCAACGTTGGGGCGGGGCTTAGGATGCCTATTCCAAGTGATTTACAGGTTACTTTCTCCTTTACATTTATTTCTTCACCACAAACCTGTGAGGCAGATATTCTTTATTTCACAGATGAGGAAATGGAGACTCGGTGAGTAAACCTGCCCAGAACAGTGATGGTGGAAACAGCCAGTGTGGCCTGAGAAATCTACTCTATTAACTGTTACACTATGAGAAAGTGCAGAGAAGCAAAGTGAAGAAGAAATCCACCACAGCAAAGAAAGATAAGAAAGGTCTACCAAAAGGAGCACTCCCCAGAATTATTATTTTTCATCACCATTTAAACAATAAATTGTTTCTGAATGTTGAGTTTCACAGTTGTGTTCAAAGAAAACAAAGAATTTCTGTAACATAGAACCTAAGTTAGAAGTGCTAAAAACACTTAAAATGTTTGTTTCACTCTGACCTGTATTTTCATTTCAGTTTTATAGCTGGTTTGGTAAAGTGATTAGTCAACATGCCTCAGGCAAGCCAAAGAATCTCATGATAGGACTCTACTGGATTTACCATGATGATTCTATTTTATCTACAGCTATTACTGTAGTTCAGAAGAGAAAGTTTCCTATTCTCACATATCTGAGATATTAACACTACCCAAACCCTGTTCTCTCATAGGCTACTCTTCCCAGCACTCCTCAAAAAAAAAAAGCAAAAGAGAAGACAAATTGGAGTTTGGAGATTTCAACTGGAGTTTGGACCTAAGAAACCATTAGTTTACAAAAATAATTATCCTTTTTGTTAAACATTTAAAATACATGTATGGAGGTTTAGATTGCACAGCCTCTATTTTTAAGACAGAATTAGGGTTTTTCAGCAGTTGGAAAAAGTTCAGCAACTTCTTCAAGGATTAGTCAGCCAGTTCTACACAGATGAACTGCAGGAGGAAATAACAAGTTTGCCTTTCCTTCTAAAAGAGATTCAGTTTTACTTCAAACATGTTTTCAGTCATGGATAGCAACTGGTTTACTCTATTCGATGTGCCTTATTAACCTGGCGTTCCTGCTAAATGTCCAAATGCCACTGAAAGGCTATTTCCGCTCAACACAGGGCACAACAGAATATCTCTTTTAAAAAGGATTTTTTAAAAAATTGAAAACAAGGTCATTTCCTACTTTGTGTACAAATGGAAATCAAAAATATATGGAGGAACTCTTCCCTTCCATAACCCTATGAAAATATACATATTTGTTTTATCATCTATCAAGATCTTAAACTTAAATAAAAACTGACCAGAATATTTACTGTCCTGAAAACCCTATAATTAAACTTCAATAAAATGTTTTATTAAGAAATATATTATTTTCAAAAACATTTTTAAAGTGACATGTAACCAGTAAATTTTGTCGAAGGAAAGACTTTTGAGAAAGATTCCCCCTCCAAATTTCCTCTATTTCTCCTACTCTAAGACAGAGCTTTCCAGAATTTCCGGACAATACTATTCAGGCCTCAAAAAGACTACAGATAAGCTGACCAGCAGGTGGCATTGTAACAGCACGCCCAACCCCACATAAAAGGGCTCTGAGTTTCTCTTAAAAGTTTAGATCCCCAAACTGAGGTGTGACTCAAGCCTGCCAGAGTAGATCTGTGGGTGCTCTGTCAGCCTGGAAAATCTGGTCATTATGGCAATTTCAGGAGGTTTCAGTAAATCTAATATTTAGGGTTCTCTTTTCACAATATGGAGCAGTGATTCAATCTTTATTCTCTTTTAAAGAACTAAGGAAAGAATATGCTATCAACAGTGAACCTTCATATTTCAGAAGAGCAAAATAAGAATTTTACAGACTCCTAGGAGCCACTCTCCTTGCGTTTTGAGTTGGGCAAGAGACGAGATCAGAAACACCAATTACCTTCACTTTTACCACGTACTCATCAGAGTTAATAGGACTTTCTCTTAGCTTAAGTAAAGATGATTTGAGTTTCCTGCTTCATTTCTAGGATATTTTAGCTAACTGAGTGGTCTATCGCAAACCTAACGCAAATGCAAGCACATATGGAACTAACTAGTTACCTTGGTTTTTAGGAAAGGATTCTCATAATCCAGCAAAATTAGAGGAACTATATGGAAACCTGTACTTATCTGCTATTACAGTTCTTAATCCTTTTGCTTATAATCCACTAAATTCAAGCCCTCAGCCACAGTTCTCTTCCCTGTAACAGCATTAAATATTAAAACTTCCAGATGCTTCTTTTCTGACTTTGTGTCTAAGCAACAATCTCGACAAATGTCCCTCTGGTGCCTGGAGGCACTAGGCAGCTGGGGGCTCTCTCTGGCTCTGGTCTGTTTTGGGACCCCAATTCATCAGTGTTGGGTATTTATCAGGAACTGCTTCTAAGAAGTATGTTACCATGTGGCTCTCCATTTTCTAAAGGTAACAGTTTCCATAATCCTAGGAATAAGAGTTAAATTTAATGAGTCATATTTTTTTCTATCATAAAGTTCAGAGATTTTTCAAAGACAGTAGACTTTTCCAATCTATTTGTTAGACCACACTAGTTCCCTGTGACTAATACTTGGTGTGTGATTGATACTGGGGAAAAAAAGGTTTTCTGTGAAGTACTGACAGTAGATTCTTCCCTAAAGAAACCATATGCTCACTTATGCATTCTGTGTGGTCTTCTCTTTCCAGTTGATCTTCCTTTTAAAGGAGTTCCAAGCCAAGTTGCTGGCTTTTCCTTCTCTTCCCCCTTCTCTGATTCCTTACTTTCTTCCCATAATAAATAAGACTTCAGTTCAGTTCAGTCGCCCAGTCGTGTCTGACTCTGCGGCCCCATGAATTGCAGCACGACAGGCCACCCCTGTCCATCACCAACTCCTGGAGTTCACTCAAACTCATGTCCATCGAGTTGGTGATGCCATGCAGCCATCTCATCCTCGGTCGTCCCCTTTTCCTCCTGCCCCCAATCCCTCCCAGCATCAGAGTCTTTTCCAATGAGTCAGCTCTTTGCATGAGTGGCCAAAGTATTGGAGTTTCAGCTTTAGCATCAGTCCTTCCAAAGAACACCCAGGGCTGATCTCCTTTAGGATGGACTGGTTGGATCTCCTTGCAGTCCAAGGGACTCTCAAGAGTCTTCTCCAACATCACACTTCAAAAGCATCAGTTCTTCGGCACTCAGCTTTCTTCACAGTCCAACTCTCACATCCATACATGACCACAGGAAAAACCATAGCCTTGACTAGACGGACCTTTGCTGGCAAAGTAATGTCTCTGCTTTTCAATATGCTATCTAGGTTGGTCATAACTTTCCTTCCAAGGAGTAAGCATCTTTTAATTTCACGGCTGCAATCACCATCTGCAGTGATTGTGGAACCTACAAAAATAGTCTGCCACTGTTTCCCCATCTATTTCTCATGAAGTGATGGGACCGGATGCCATGATCTTCGTTTTCTGAATGTTGAGCTTTAAGCCAACTTTTTCACTCTCCTCTTTCACTTTCATCAAGAGGCTTTTTAGTTCCTCTTCACTTTCTGCTATAAGATATGTAGTCATCTGCATATCTGAGGTTATTGATATTTCTCCTGGAAATCTTGATTCCAGCTTGTGCTTCTTTCAGCACATAAGACTTATACACAAATAAGACTTACTAAATACCAAGTGCTAGGTACTTAAAAACCTAAATGAATGAGCAAGTTACTTATAGACATGGAATACAAAGATGTAGGGGATAAACTGAGTCTTACTGAAAGATTCATGAAACAAATATTGATTAAGGAAAATTTTGCTTGATCCATGATCATCTTGCTTCTAAAGGCCCTGTTTCCTTTTCTCATAGATTCATCAGGGACATAGAATCTCAAGAAAACTGAGAAATGTTTAAATGTTACAAAGAATAAAAGAGCCAGGAAGCATTAATCTGAGATATGATTACCTAACGCAAAAGTAGAAGATTTTAAAATACTTTATTTTCTACTTTATATAAATAAGATCTAACTTTCCTCAATATTTTCAACCTTTTATTTTTCATATAATTCTAAACACTATGGACATTCAGTTTCTATCATTTATATGGTATATAAAATTGTCTCTTTAAGGCAAAATCTTAGGTTTTTAAATAGAATTATTTTAATTGTCTCATTCATTCAACAAAATTATTTATTGAGTTCCTCTACCAGAAACTAGGTCAAGTTAGCAAAACAAATGAAAACACATAGTTCTTGTCCCCAAGGAGCTTTTAAAATCCTCAACATTTAATCTTTTCATAGCTTTTCAACATTACTAAATCAGAGCAGAAAAAACAAAGCCTTTAGAAGTAGACAAAGTGAGATTTGAGTCCTGGCTTTATTAAGGGGTAAAGGTAAGCAAGTCACTTATCCCCTCTGAGCACTGATCTCATCCTCTGTAAAATGAGGATAATATCATCCACCCTGAAGTGTTGCTGTTAAGTATAAGGTGTCAAGTATAGGCCTGACCTAAAGATACTTTATTATATTATTTCTCATTTCTAAACAATCACTGAAAAACTCTGACCACTTATACTAATAATGAATATCCCATCTTTCCAAAAATGCTATCTGAACTACATTATATATGCAGGTAGGCATGCAAGAGATACAAACATTTAACCTGATTCTATACACTTCATATCATCTTACAAATATCTAATGTATCCCCAATTAATAAAAAGTCAAAATCTATTTGGAAGAAATAACATCAAATAAGTTATTTGTACAATGTTAAAGAGCCTCCCAAATAAATATGCCATTTCTTCTCAAGCATACAATGGCTTAGTAACTGTTAAGAGCTTCCACAGACCCAACTTAGGTTAATCAAGAAACTACTTCTTAAGGCTGGAATTCCTAGACTTTAACCTCAGAGGCTCAAAAGCTGCCCTAAAGGGTAGTTCTAAGAACTGAGACTCCCTTTTCTGAAAAAGAACAGCAACCATGAAAGTTTTTAGAGCAATAGTGACTGACTTGTTAAAGATACCTAAGAAAAGAGCAAATCATCTTTTGAACCAAGTATAACCCTTCCATGAAACTTTCCTGTAATAAATAGGCACCTGACTTCCAACCCAGTGTTCAGTTCACAACAGCAAGCTTCCACTTCTATTCTAATAAAGGAATAGTTTATGCATGCTAAGACAAAAGAAAAATAGCTTTGAAAATATGTTTCAGTTATTACTTAGTGGGCTCTCAATAAATAAAATTTTAGACAATGTGAAGAAAATCACAAGGATATTATTCTAAAAACTAAATAAGCATTACCAGCTTTCCTGAATTGGAGGAACATTAAAAATTTCTGTGACTGCTTTTAAGTGACTTTAAAAATAAGTTTCTAAAACAAAGGAAGCAAATCAACAAACTTAGAGCCAAAAGAACTGATGATTTATCTGACACCAAATGCCAGAATCCAATCCCAATCCCAATCCAATCCCAAAGAAAGGCAATGCCAAAGAATGTTCAAATTACCGCACAATTGCACCCATCTCACATGCTAGCTAAGTAGTGTTCAAAATCCTCCAAGCCAGGTTTCAACAGTAAGTGAACTGTGAACTTCCAGATGTTCAAGCTGGATTTAGAAAAGGCAGAGGAATCAGAGGTCAAATTGCCAGCATCTGCTGGATCACTGAAAAAGCAAGAGAGTTCCAGAAAAAAACATTTATTTCTGCTTTATTGACTATGCCAAAGCCTTTGACTGTGTGGATCACAATAAACTGTGGAAACTTTTGAAAGAGATGGGAATACCAGACCACCTGACCTATCTGCAAGTCAGGAAGCAACAGTTAGAACTGGACATGGAACAACAGACTGGTTCCAAATAGGAAAAGGAGTACGTCAAGGCTGTATCTTGCCACTCTGCTTATTTAACTTATATGCCGAGTACATAATGAGAAACACTGGGCTGGAAGAAGCACAAGCTGGAATCAAGATTGCCGGGAGAAATTTCAATAACCTCAGATATGCAGATGACATCACCCTTAAGGCAGAAAGCTAAGAACTAAAGAGCCTCTTGATGAAAGTGAAAGAGGGGAGTGAAAAAGTTGGCTTAAAACTCAAAATTCAGAAAACGAAGATCATGGCATCTGGTCCCATCACTTCATGGGAAATAGACGGGGAAACAATGGAAACAGCGAGAGACTTTATTTTTTTGGGCTCCAAAATCACTGCAGATGGTGACTGCAGCCATGAAATTAAAAGACGCTTACTCCTTGGAAGAAAAGTTATGACCAACCTAGACAGCATATTGAAAAGCAGAGACATTAGTTTGCCAACAAAGGTCCGTCTAGTCAAGGCTATGGTTTTTCCTATGGTCATGTATGGATGTGAGAGTTGGACTGTGGAGAAAGCTGAGTGCTGAAGAATTGATGCTTTTGACCTGTGGTGTTGGAGAAGATTCTTGAGAGTCCCTTGGACTGCAAGGAGATCCAACCAGTCCATTCTAAAAGGAGATCAGCCCTGGGTGTTCTTTGGAAGGAATGATGCTAAAGCTGAAACTCCAGTACTTTGGCCACCTCATGCAAAGAGTTGACTCATTGGAAAAGACTGATGCTGGGAGGGATTGGGGGCAGGAGGAGAAGGTGACGACAGAGGATGAGATGGCTGGATGGCATCACCGACTCGAGTGGATGTGAGTTTGAGTGAATTCTGGGAGCTGGTGATAGGGGAGGCCTGGCGTGCTGCTATTCATGGGGTCGCAAAGAGTTGGACATGACTGAGCAACTGAACTGAACTGAAGCTATTTTTTCAGGAATACCAGAGCTTTTTCAAAGGGAGTGTAGGACATCTCCATTATCACAAACCTTAGTATTTCAAATGAAACCAAACCAGCTTCACTGTAGAGAACCAGTTCTGCCCTTCAGAACAATACTAAATTACTCTAATATCTTTCCATGTTTCATGTTTAGTTTTCAAATATTTAAAGCTAGTGATCAGTCTAGAAGTCCCCTTTGGTCTTCTTCTTGATAAATACAGCTAGAATATTACAAAGTACTTGCAAACAGCACTTACAAATTATATTCAGCTAATATTTAGTTGAATAAAAGGTTTATCAAGTCCCAAATATTGTGCTAGGTTCCAGGAGTAAAAAAAAAAAAAGAGAGAGAGAGAGTAATACTTGATTTGGAGGAGCTGGTAATAATAGTGAGGGAAGAAAGCATATACAGAGGTAACTTCGACCTAATAACAGGAAGTGCTGAAAGAGTCAGGAACAGTAACAGTTGCATACCAGCTCAGAGGACAAGGAAGCGATCCAGGTGAAGGATACTGGAGAATACAACAGCAGGCTTTGCCATAGCCACAAATGCAGATCAAAATTCCTGAGCTGAAAATTCTCCATAAAATACAAACTGTGATTGATGGTTCTTAGTAATCATACAGAGGGGCTTCCCTAATAGTTCAGTGGTAAAGAATCCACCTGCCCATGCAAGAGACATGGGTTCGATCTCTGGGTCAGGAAGATCCCCTGGGGAAGGAAATGGCAACTCACTCAGTACTCTTTTCTGGGAAATCCCATGGACAGAGGAGCCTGGCGGGCCACAATCGATGGGGTCACAAGAGTTGGACACAATTTAGTGACTAAACAACAACAATCATAGAGAGAGGAAAATGAGGGATGGTTTTCACATTAGGGACATTACCAGTACATATTTAAGCATACTAGCTAAAACAAAATATTCAAGTAGATCTTAAAGTCATGGCACTTTCTAGATTCATTAGGGAAAAGACAGGTTACTGACTTCTAATGTGAAGAGTGAAGTAGGTGTGTTAAAAAGGAAATTATTTGATATGACATCCAAGAAATCATTCTTTTCCTTCAATTATTATGTGTGTGCATATAAATATATCTATATATATTGCCCTGAAAATTCAAAGAATCAAAACATGAATGTTCAGGATTTTCAAAACAATGGCAAATACAATTTATTGTTGGAATGCTAATTTTTTCCTTAACCAAGAAACTCATTAAAGATGGAATTTTGTTGAACTTAATTAAATATGGAATTTTGCTGAACTCAACGTAAACTGAAATAATAATAAGATAAACAAATAAGATTAAAATTTCCTCTGACCATAAAATCTTGTGAAAGATTCAAGGTGCATATTAACTCTGTATTTAACTTTACACAAAAAACATTTATTTAGCACTCAAGTAAATGGTAAAGAAAATTAAAACATTGTTTAGCATGATGTAACTTCTTTACAACATATACAAACATGATTCCCATAGGATTTTGGATTTAAATGTTTAATACATTTAGTCAATAATGATCAATAATTAACTTAATAGTATTTTTTGTTTAGTTCTTGATACCAGATCATTTTTTTAAAATGTGAAAATAGGGAATTCCGAAAAATGTGAGAATACTTTTATTTGTCTCAAGCTTGTTTATTTTGTACACCACATGGTCATTTTCGATTTCATGCTTACAAAAGGAGACTGCCTTTCTACACATGACTGTTCACAGCCATGGAACATCCCTCCTTCTAAAGCAGTATACAGCACAGCAGGTGATCAGGACAAGAATAGAGGGAACTACTCCAGAATCACCTGCAGTTTTTCCAAACTGTACTTCACCACTGCCACAACTACAGAAAACTAGGTCTGTAACAAGATTGAAAGCAAGGGTTTAGCTGAATTTAGAAGCTATTGTTCTACAAGGGCTGCTAAAAAGGATCTTTTTAAAAAGAAAGACTAATAGGTCAACACACAGGGCTTCTGAGATACCTGTCTACAAAGGTTTAGGTTCCCAGCTGGACCTGTAGCAAGCAAGAAACCAAAGGAGGAAATCATTTCCACCACGTCTAGGCATAAGCTGTGCACTTTCAATTGCTTACCTCCAATGTTCTGAATTATTATGGTGCACGCCACCATCACCTATAAAAGAACAAATGTATTCAGAAGATGAAAGGGGAAATAATATAAAAGGATTGGTATTTTATTAAAATTCAATAACTATTACTTGAAAACAGATGCAGAAATTGAGTGAAGAGAAACTGAAAAGAACACACTCTGCCAGTCATTTGTAATATATGAAACTAATAATCATCACATAAAAAGCCTTTCTTTAATAGTTCCATGGTTACTATAAAGCACACTTTTGTAGGTTTCCTTGGCAGCCATTTTTAAAACAGTTAAAAGTGTTAAAAAGCTAAGGAATCAACGGTTATCAAAGTTCCAAAGAATTGAATTTGAATCTGTTTGGTCTCATTTTTTCAAATTTGGTCTTTTTTTTTTTTTTACTGGTTGTATCACATTGCTTTGCTAGGAATACTGAGACAGCCTGAGGTGTGTTGTGCCAATGCTGTATTGTATAAAAGGAAACATAATCTTCAGAGTGTATCAGCTTGGCAAACACCAAGCCTTGAACATGGGAGCCTTGTTGCAGGGATAAATTAATTCTAGAGCAGAACTAGAGCCCACATATCTGAAAACCGAAGCATTTCAAACTCAGTAACATGCAGAGGGCTGAGTATAAGACAATAGGAGGTAGTGAAGACTGTAATACATTGGAGAATTGCTCCTCTTTCAACATGGGGCAGCTGCTATACAGCTCTGGCCAGTTGCTGACATGTGAGAATGTGAATCCAATGTAGCTAGATCTTCTGATTTTTCAAGGAAAGTCAGAAACTGAATTTTTTCAAAATGCCATAACTCTTAGCTGGCAATCAGCTAAAAATAAAAAAAAAAGATTTGAGCCAAACAAAATATGCCTGAGGCTTGCTAATGTGTGATCTTTGATGAGATTCCTGGGAAATACAAGACGGCATTTTATCCATTCTTGGTCATCAGATGCACTCAGAAGAAATGATTAAACATTCTGCTTCCACTTGGGCCTTTCAATCACTTAAATCTTGGTGAATCTGTACCTCCAATGTATGTCTGGAGCTGACTAGCTATCTAAGATCATTCAGTTGGGCACAGACTGGGAAGAGATCACCCTCCTTCTAGGAATTCCATTTGCCTATCCTGGGAACAAACTAAGTTATCAAGACATAGAGGTCTTGGAAAGCAGGGCTAACGATAGAAACATCTGGCAAGATGTCTTTGAAGATATGATAATTGTCATTCTAATATTTTCCAGAAAAACGTTTACATGTCAACCCATTTAAAAATTAGTTCCAAAATGTCACAGTTATTTGTGAAAAGACTTCTGAAATTTCTGTACACCGTCTTTCATATGCAATTAATATCTGTTGTCAATCACACATGAAATTTGGATTTTTCTATGCATATACTGCAAAAAAGCAATAATATCAATGTATTGATGAGTATTTCCCCATTTTCTGGCTCACTTGAAGCATTTTTGATCTAGAAAGTCAATATATCTACCCATCTATCCTAGTGCCTAGTACAGTGCCTGGCCACATGGTATTTGCTCAATAAATGTTTGGCAAGTACATAAACCATTTATAGACAAAACATTTTTCTTAAAAAGTTCAAATCACTTCAAAAATATTTAATTTCAGAATAATGTGACCTTATCATATGTCATATCTATATTCATATAACATCTGGGAAGAAGGAAATGGAAAAGTTTCAAACCAACTCTGGAAGTTGAGAGAAAATATTAAACAAATAACTCTTCATTTACAGTATTCTCTGTGTATCTGCCAGCTAAAAACTGTGTGCATATACTAAAATGATAATGCAGCTACTCTAGAGTATAGGAAAGGGGACTCTCAATAATCCATGTTCTTCTTGTAGACTCTGCTGCTATCCAAGGAATGAAGGAAATACTAATGTGAAATAACAGTGATGATGCTCAGTCATGTTCATAGATTGTATTAAATTAGAGAGTTTTCTTATATAAATAACATTTTCTTCTTCTCCCCTGATTAAACTGAACGCAGGATATTGATCTTAATTATAACAAACATCCTGATCTTCAAGAAAAATTGTTACCAAGGATGATTAACAAAAACCTTTACCCTCAAAAGTAACATAGTCTCCATTTAGTTCAAATTTCAGGCTATAAGGATCCAAACCATGAGATTATATAACATGATTTAAATATTCTCTTTTGTACTTTAAATGCAAAGTTAATCTGAATGCAAATACACATCTCCCACCCCCTCATTACATAGCTGTATCTTTTTCCTCTCAGACTTAATTCTTAAAGGTTAGTTCAGCCATCAACAAAACAGCATCCTTTTAGATTAAAAGCAAACAAAAAATACAAACAACAGATTTACGAAATGAAAAGAAAAAGCTCTGTTTGGAATCAACATACAAATGGGTTTTAGAAGTATGATAGCTCTTCAAAATAAAAATAATTATTACACTAACAATAATATTTAACTCCAGATTATCTGTGGAAGACAGGTAATTAGTTTAACTAAACTAGTTTAGCATGCCCACCGCAAATGAATGCCCCCAAAATACTGTTGTTATTTCTCTCATTCTGGGGAGGAAAAATAGTAGATTTTGAGTCTGGAGTCCTATGCTTCCAGACTGGCTTGAGTAATTGTAGACAAATAGGCCCCTTCCCTTATCTGGGCCTTAATTTCTTCACATATAAATGAAGGATGATCTTTTAGCACTATTCAGCTCTTAAATGACATGATCTAATTATCAATTTTACAAGCATGCTATAAGGTTAATTGTATGCATCTGTCTTGTTCAGTCTTCATGAGAATTCAAACATAATCTAATCAACATTAATTACAAAATATTAAAACAGGCCATTGTTATTGATTTAAAATTACAAGTCACTGCTCTCCTTCATTAGAGTAAAAACACTAAAAAATTTAAGTGTTGAATTATATTTATCAACGTATTTTTAGGAAGGTCATAGAGATTTCTTTTTCTCTTCCTGCTCCCATCATTCCGTTTCTTCACTTTAGTTTCCTTTTATTCTCTTAATTTCTTCCTCTTATATATACTTGTCTTTTCTAACTGGAAATAGAAGGGAAAAACTGCCTTTCAGGATTTTGAATACAGCAAGGAAAAAAAAATTACCTTCCAGGTAATCCAAATGCAAAGAGTCCAAGATCTTCATAAGATGTCACAGCTGTTGAGAGAAATTTTAATTGTTATTTTTACACAATACCATCTGTGTGCCAAGTCTTACATGGAAGAAAGCTATTCCACTACCACCTACAGCTATTCAATGTGCTGTATGCTGTGCTATTCAGCTATTCAATGTGCTGTATGCTGTGCTATTCAGCTATTCAATGTGCTGTATGCTGTGCTTAGTCACTCAGTCATGTTCGACTCTTTGCAACCCCATGGACTAGCCCGCCACGGGGATTCTCCAGGGAAGAATACTACAGTAGGTTGCCATGCCCTCCTCCAGGGGATCTTCCCAACCCAGGGATTGAACCCAGGTCTCCTGCATTGCAGATGGATTCTTTACCGTCTGAGCCACTAGGGGAAGTCCAGCTATTTGACAATCACATTAAATTTAAAGCTAAAGTATGGACCTGGGGGAAAGTTGAAAACTTATGATTCATAAAGAAAATGTCCCCTTATAGATTTTAGCAATTGCTAAGGTTGTCCAACCACCCAGGTTGCATTAATTCAAATAATAATTACTCAAGAACAACCCACTTCTCACTAAACAGTACTCACAGACTACACTGTCCAAATATAAATTTTCGTTGACAAGTTTCTAAAAACTGTCTATGTAAATAAAGCTTCATAAAGTACAAAAGCTAAATCACACTTTCAGAGACATTCACTTTTCCAGGCTGCCTAGGATATAATATATTCAGATGGAAACAATACCTTCATCCTGTGATAAGGGAATATATTTTCTTTCTTATCATAGAGAGTATGAAATTACATTTTCATTCCACATATTCTAGAAGTGTGATCACAGAAAAGATGAAAATTAAAAGGTTCATAAAAGAACCAAATTTTTCCTTAAATGGAAGTTTCATGTTAAAATTGGTGATACCATAGGTAAAAATAAGAGCATTAAAAACATTTATATAATCCTAAATCAAAGCTATGGTTTTTCCAGTAGTCATGTATGGATGTGAGAGCTGGACCATCAAGAAGGCTGAGTGCCAAAATTGATGCTTTCAATTGCGGTGCTGGAGAAGATTCTAGAGAGTCCCTTCCTTGGACAGCAAGGAGATCAAACCAGTGAATCCCAAAGGAAATCAACCCTGAATATTCATTGGAAGGCCTGAAGCTGAAGCTCTAATACTTTGGCCACCTGAAGCAAAGAGCCAGCTTATTAGAAAAGACCCTGAGGCTGAGAAAGACTGAGGGCAAGAGGAGAAGCGGGTGGCAGAGGATGAGATGATTAGATAGCATCACTAACTCAATGCACATGAATGTGAGGCAAACTCTTGAAGTCTGGTGTGCTACGGTTAGTTCATGGGGTTGAGGGAGTCAGACACAACTTAGTGGCCGAACAACAACAAAGTTTGAGCAGTCCTTAACTTTACAGTGCTTATGCCATAAAAAAGGCAGGTGAGCAGATACTAAGACTTGATAATAGCATCACACATTTCCTATTGAATCAAAGATATGGATCATCATTTCTTAAAGCAAGTTTGTAACATACCCTCTCAAGATATACTTGGGTTTCTTTAAGCTATCACTATATTAACAAAAACTTCCAATATACTTTCATCTTTTAGCACTGTTTAGCTCTTAGGTGACACGATCTTCTAATTATCAGTTTTTAAACATGCCATAAGGTGAACAAAGTTCATCAAGTATGAAAACATAAGCATTTTGAAAACCATATGTAGTCTTTACATGTTACAACTACAAAGTTAGAAAGAAAACAGTGAAATGCTTAAAAAATAAGTTTTACTTAAGAACAAAAAATTTTAACATTTTAAAATTATAATCCATTATCAGGGTTGATCAAAGAATTTAGAACTTTTTGCATGACATACTTATTTTTAATTTTTAATTTAGTATTTTAATTTTTTTTAGCTGGGTCATGTGGCATGAAGGATCTTAGCTCCTGACCAGGGATCAAAGCTGTGCCCCTGCATTGGGAGCATGGAGTATTAACCACTGGACCACAGGGGAAGTCCCAGACACAGCTATTTTTTTAAATGTATTTACACACTGCTCAACAGTGGGCAAGGACAATTTATTTTTATTTTTTAAATATAAATTTATTTATTTTAATTGGATGCTAATTACTTTACAATATTGTATTGGTTTTGCCATTCATCAATATGAATCCGCCACGGGTATGTATACACGTGTTCCCCATCCTGAACCCCCTCCCACCTCTCTCCCGTACCATCCCTCTGGGTCATCCCAGTGCACCAGCCCCAAGCATTCTGTATCATGCATCAATCCTGGACTGGCAATTCATTTCATATATGATATTATACATGTTTCAATGCCATTCTCCCAAATCATCCTGCTCTCTCCCTCTCCCACAGAGTCCAAAAGACTGGAATATATAATTTAATTACAAGTAGGAACCTTCATGCTTTAACAGGGAAAGATTTCCTAGAATAATTTCCTAGAATAATCCTAGAGGGGCAGATGGTAGACATATTTTAAACATAAAAATTTTTTAAAAAGAGTTAAAAAACTGAGATCTGGAATTTTTCCTCTACTTGAAATGCCCAAATTCTATTTTTCCAAATGCATATGTTCTAAAGTGAATGTCATCACAAAATTACTAATTATTTCAACTAATAAATCTTTACAAGTTTGTTTCAAAGTTCCTAAACATAAGTAATAATGTTATTTATAGGGACACAATTTTTCTATTTAACATTCCAAAGGCTTGGTTTTATATATTCAACCTGAAAAAGCTCTAAATATTAGCTTCTAATCTGACATTGGGAAGGGAATTTTGTTACATACTATGTGTGTGTGAACCAGGCCTTCAGAAGGTCTCTGATTTGTCACTATGAAGCATGAGATTAAAGGAACAACAGTGTTCATTTTCAGCATCCCTCTTTCATATTACAGTTGAAAGTGTTGTTTAAAAACACTTTCCTTCCAAGGGCTTAAAGCAAGGAGGCTTTCAGTGTTATACATGGAAATACATCACAAAACTTGCTTTTAAAATTACCTATTTTGCATTAGTTTCTTTGTCAGGGAGTAAGTTATCAAGATAATAATCTTCAAAAAATGTAGCTAGGATTTGTTTCACTTTTAAATAGGAGAAAACAAGTATGGCAAGAATACTGAAGCAGGTTGCCATTTGCTACTCCAGGGGATCTTCTCAACTCAGGGATAGAACCCACTTCTCTTTGCATCTATTGCATTGGCAGGTGGATTCTTTACCACTGCACCACTTAGAAAGCCCTATAAATTATATATTAGTAAATATGAAAA
This sequence comes from Nanger dama, assembly GCA_917880005.1. Taxonomy (NCBI): domain Eukaryota; kingdom Metazoa; phylum Chordata; class Mammalia; order Artiodactyla; family Bovidae; genus Nanger; species Nanger dama. The sequence goes on from CAKJTW010000003.1 coordinate 30,560,769, forward strand.
GCAAGTAACTTTTCATGAGAAGAAAAGGAAGAGAGGATGTGACGTATGGAGAGAGTAACATGGAAACATCCATTACCATATGTAAAATAGATAGCCAGTGAGAATTTGCTGTATGACTCAGGAAACTCAAATCGGGGCTGGATAACAACCTAGAGGGGGTGGGATGGGGAGGGAGGTGGGAGGGATGTTCAAGTGGGAGGGGAACGGGTAAACCTATGGCTGATTCACACTGATATTTGGTAGAAACCAATGCAATACTGTAAAGCAATTATCCATTAAAAATAAATAAATTAAAAAAATTTTTAAAGCAAGTAACTTTGCTTTAGGCAAAAATAATACTGAAATAATCCCAAAAGAATTGATATTTCAATTACCTAAATTTAAATAAATTAAACATTTAGCACTTAGTCTTAATCTTTAAATTAGAACATTACTCCAGAAAATATAACCATACTAACAGCTTAATGAAGACAGCTGTAACTGCAACTTCAGACAACAGTGGCATACATCTTAGCAACCTCAAATTAATTCTCTATTATTTTCTACTTTTTAAAAATATCTCTAAATATAGCAGAGCCCCAAATTCAAAGTGAAAAATGTTTAGACTTTTAAACAGAGACTGTTATGTTCAAATCCTAATTCTATTTTTCAAGTCAGCAGATCTGGCTAGTCATTCAGTTCCGTAACTGTCATCTTCTTATATGCTGCAAAAATTAGAAGTATTTTTCCATGTCTGAGACATCATAAGTATGAATAACCGTTTCTGGCCTAATATTGAGGCATTGTTAAAATATGTACATAGTCAGCCAAATGCTTTATCTCCACATATTTACTTTTTAACAGTTTTTCAACAATAGTGAAATACTTTTAAAATTCTGTTCTATCATTTGGACAATTAAGTGTAAATTGGAACTGACTTCAGAATGTAATCTCAATAACGAACCTTGAAAACATTTATAATATTTGACCCTGGGAGCATGCATCTTAGGAAATAAGGCTAATATCAGAGAAATCACTGTATGCAAAAATACTTATTATGCATTATTACACTGAAAACAAAGAATACCTAAATGCTCAATGAGATAAACTGGTTAAGTAAATTATGGTAGGTATATCTAGTAGAATAATATGTAGCCGTTAAAGCTATGTTTATAATAAAATGAAAAATGTCAATATTAAGTGAAAAACAAAAGGTTTTATCAAATAGATCTATAAAGCAAAACATACGATCAGTGTTTTAATACCTTATTTATAATGTTAAAGATGCTTTGAGAGCTATTAAAACAAGATATGGTAATGACCAGTCATATTAATAGCGAATTCTTACAGAAGAGGAATAACATTAATTATGAAAATTATGAAATTAATTCAGCCTTTTACAGGAATTCAAACAAGCAATACTTGGCACAATCCTCTCTAAATAAATAACTGAAAGCAGTTACCAGCAATCTATTTTAGGAAATTAGTTTTTTATATTAAAGAAATCAATGCTATGTCTTTGAGGGGGCGGAAAGGCTGTAAATCTGAATCAAGTAAATTGGGGAAAATTTTCTTCTTTAATGTACCATCAAGGCACACTTTAGTGCTATTTTGGCTAGACCAAGAGTCTGGCCTCCACAGGAATCATTTGGAAAGCTGCCTCCCATGAAGCAGTGGAGTATTTCCAGCTAGTTACTCCAGTGTTCTGTCTGCTTTGCATTTTTTCCTCAATGAAATAGGACAATTAATAAACTCTGGTTACAGTACAAAGCCCAAGTTTCAGCAGCAGCAATATTATCTTTGGAACTGGATTGAGGGACATGAGTTATTCAAATACAGTTCAACCTCAGAAAGCAGGCCATTTGGAATGCACTCTTATTTTGAAATTCTTTTCTTTCTTGTGCTTTCCTTCATTTTCCTCTTGTCTTTTTTCTCCCTAATAGTGTCATGCAGGCCATTCATTTATTGAATATCTCCTATGCAACTGTGCCACCACTTCTAATCTTTCTTAATGTGTACTTAAATGTCAGTTTACCAACTAAATATGGCGTGATTTTAGAGCACTCATAGTAATAGGGAACAGAATGCGAGAGTACGAAGAGCATCCTTTCAGTGTCACAGAAGTGAGATACCTGCAGGCATAGAGAAGGTTCTAGGGTCCCAACATACCGCATGCTTCTTCAGTGAACTGGATTCACACAGTTATATCCTATAAACGCTATTCATATGTTTTTCAACTTCAGACTCAACTTATTCATAAAACATTAATGACAAGATAGATTATAAAACAGAAAGTAAATATTGTCAACCTTGACAATATCAGGGTACAGTAGAAGGACAACGGGAAATGGAGAACAGGGGAAAGCGAGCACAGTATATATACAAGTACATATATATGCAACGTAGCAGAGTAAAACGACTAAGAAACAAATACAAAACTTTAAATGTATTGTTTAGAGTCACAAATAATCAGAAAAAGAATTACTGAATACAAACTAACGACAATTAGAAGAAGGACTAGTGTACGCGAGCTAAATCCTCACCTTACATAATGAGGTGTCAACAAATAATATCTTAAATCAATAAATAACAGTAGAAGAATATGCTTTACACTTAGGTAACTCCCCAAAAGAAGTCAAAACAAAATTTAAATGCTGTGAACTCTGGGAAACGGAACTAGAGGTGGGGAAGAATGGGCAGGAAAGTGTTCCAAGTCCTCCTGCTTAAGTGCACACACACATATATACATGGCATGTACATCCACATATGTGTGACTGTTATTACCTTGATAAAATTAAGAGGAGGTTCATTTAAAAATATGTTTAATCCTGCAAAGACTTATACCCATCCTTCCCTGCAGCCCAGTAACAAAAGTTCAGTTCTGCTACAGCAAAGTCTCTGCCATCAAGGCGGACAATATGAAGGGGTCATGACAAAACAGAGTACACACACAGTCTAGCTCAGGCTTTCTCATCCTGCCACTGCTGATACTTTGGACCTGGATAAGTGTTTGCAGAGGGGGCTGTTGTGCACACTGTAGCGGGTTTAGCAGCGTCCCTGGCCTCACTAGATGCCAGCAGCACCTCACCTTGCCCACCAATTCTCGGCCTTGACAACCAGAAACGTCTGTGTGCTTAGTTGTTGAGTCATGTTTGACCTTTGCAACCCCATGGACTGTAGCCCACCAGGCTCCTCTGTCCATGGGGATTCTCCAGGCTAGAATACTAGAGTGGTTCACCATGCCCTCCTCCAGGGGATCTTCCCAACACAGGGATCGAACCCAGGTCTCCCGCCTTGCATGCGGGTTCTTTACTGTCTGAGCCACTAGGGACTTTAGACACTGCCACATGCCCCTAGGGGAGAAAAATCAAGGCAATATGAGAACCACTTACCAGCAGAAAGGATGAGACAAGACCACCATTCACTGAAGACGGAGTGCCATAATCAGCCCACTTAATTAATTGTGGGAATACTGAACTATGCTCATTAATCACAGGAAAAAGACACAAAATTATAAATAGTGTGGGCAGCTATCATACCAAACAATAAACAAATACTGTGAGCACGGAGATAGGAAATAGGAATCTACTGTCTTTCAATCAGTTTCAGTCTCATTTGCTTTCACAATGAGAGCATCTCAGTGCTGAATGGGACCCTAAAGAGATCCAAAGCTTTCACGCAGTACTAGACTAATGTGGGGAAAAATAAAAGGCTCTCAGCTTTATTGAGAAATGGCATCTTGGTATCCAACATGTAAATTTGTACATTTTATTTTATAAACTATACAATAAATTTTCAAAGGTACTTCTAACATATGTAATTCTTGCCTGTGTGTTAAATTTGGAATTTTTAAAATAGAATCCCTCTGTAGCTCTAATACATCCATCCATCATCACCCACATACCCAGCTTTTATTAAACACCCTCTGTTTGGTAGATGCTGAGAAAACAATGGCTAATGCTTTCAATACACACTAAAATTTCCAGGAACATAATTACTATGCTTGGTTTTGTTTGGAACTTTGCCAAAAACTGTTTCCCATTTAGAAAAATCCTATCACTAACAGCATTTATTTTGTTTGTGTTTCTCCTTTACTTTGCTATATGGCATTATATTAATGTTAAGTACTGTATTCGTATACTACGGCTGCGTAACAAAGTATCACAAATTTGGTGACTTAAAAGAGCAGAAATTTATTCTCTCATAATTCTGGAGGTCAGAAGGCCAGAATCAGCCTTACTGGGTCAGTATCAAGGCAGCAGCAAGGCCACAGTTCCTGTAGAGGCCCTAGAGGAAATCTATTCCTTGCCTCTTCCAGCTTCCGGTGACAGCTGGCCTGACTTGATTTGTGGCCAGATCACTCCCGTCTCTGCCTCTGTGGTCATAACTGCTTTCTCCGCTGCTGTCTGAGCTCTCTCTCTCTCTGTAACCAGGTAACTGCACTGAGTCCACAGAATAATCTCCCTCGCAAAGCCCCTTTTTGCCATCAGTGGTAACATTCACAGGGATTAGAATCTGGATGTGTTTTGGGGGCACCTTTATTTAGTGATGAACATGAGTTTGAGTAGGCTCCGGGAGTTGGTGATGGGCAGGGAAGCCTGGCATGCTGCAGTCCATGGGGTCATAAGGAGTCGGACACGACTGAGCAACTGAACCAAACTGAACTAACTTAGCCCACCACAAATGGCTTAAAATACCTATAGGAATTCACTTTAGGTAATAAAAGAAGCACTTTGAATTTTTTTTTTTTTTTAACAAAAAGAGGGTGCTATGATGGATTTCAAATCACCACTCTAGCATGTTTCATTTTAAAAAATGGGGAGGGCAAGGGGGTCATTTTACTCTTTATTTCTTTAGATTGCTAAAAATAAAATCCTCATAAAAGAATTGTAACTGTTAGAAAGAGGAAGATAGGAGACTATGTTCTCTTTCTCAGTGGGCTCTCAGAAGGACCAAATTCTCTTTGGAAGCAACAACTGGTGAATCCTAGTGTCTGCTCTGACTCTTTTCCAACCACCTCAGTGACTTCTCACTGCCTCAGCAAAAGCTCCAAATTCCTTAAGATCTGACACTTGTCTATTTATTCAGTTTCACTTTCTTCTTTGTGTCTTATGCATAAATAATAGTAAACTAGTTTTGGTATAGGGGGTAAAAATATTCAGTATGTGCCTTTGTATGCATGGGAATATTCTCTCTTGCCTTGGCTATTGGTCAAATTCCTTTTTAGCTTGGTCCTCCCAATACTGGCTGACCCTCACCAGGCCCTCACCCCCCACTTAGAAAAACATTCTCTCCTCTGAGCTATCATTATACCTTGCACATATTTAAATGGTCACACTACATTATAAATCATTTGCTTATGTATTTGTCTCTCCTTCTAGATTATGAGCTTTTTTAAGGGAAGGAAGGAAGTCATTTATCTCTGTAATCCTCACAGATAAATGAGTATAGTCTGAATGAATGAGCCTCTATCCTGGGCTTCACTTCTAGGACTGGTCCATCTAATTTTATTTCAGAGTGCACATATCCAAAACTGAACTCATTTTTATTTTGAACTAGCATCTCCTGCTGTGTTCTTATGACCATTAATGACACTATCATTAATCCAGTGGCCTGTGTCAGAAATCTCGGAGATATCCTCAGGCCCTCCTCCACATTCAGTCTAACTTCCCCAAGTTTCTTAACTTGCTTTTTTCCCCTTTTATTCTCTTTGTTAATACCTTGCTTCAATCTTCCACTATTTGATTCTTAGACTTCTGTAACAGCCAGGTCTGACTGCTAATCTAACAGGTAGTGTTAGTACGAATTAGAGCTAGACAGACAAATGAGAAAAGCACTCCCTTCAGGAAGAAGAAAAAGAAAAGGATTTCCATCCTGAACAAACTCCTGAAGGCAAGCATGGCCTGGTGAGCTGACTGCCCCTTTGTGAAAAGAACTACTTCAACCTGCAGGTGGCTCTCAGACCTGCTGTTCGGCTGTTGTCCTGGGAATTCCCTCCACTTCTCCCCTGTGCTGTGTGTGTATAAGTTGCTCAGCCATGTCCAACTCTTTGCAACCCCATGGACTGCAGCCCACCAGGCTCCTCGGTTTATGGGATTCTCCAAGCAAGAATACTGGAGTGGGTTGCCATTCCCTTCTCCAGGGGATCTTCCCAACCCAGGGACTGAACAGGTGGGTTCTTTACTGTCTGAGCTACCAGGGAGCCTCTCCCTTATGCTGGATCCCTAATTTTCTTGGTACTACCTAATTTTGGTAAGCTGAGCACTGAATTGATGCTTTTGAACTATGGTGTTAGAGAGGACTCCTGAGAGTCCTTTGGACAGCAAGGAGAACCAACCAGTCAATCCCGAAGGAAATCAGTCCTGAATATTCATTGGAAGGACTGATACTGAAGCTGAAGGACTGATACTGAAGCTGAAGCTCCAATACTTTGGCTACCTGATGTCAAGAACTGACTCATTGGAAAAGACCCTGATGCTGGGAAAGACTGAAGGCAGGAGGAGAAGGGGACGACAGAGGATGAGATGGTTGGATGGCATCACCAACCTAATGGACATGAGTTTGAGCAGGCTCTGGAAGTTGGTGATGGACAGGGAAGCCTGGCGTGCCGCAGTCCATGGGGTTGCAAAGAGTTGGACACGACTGAGTGACTGAACTGAACTGAACTTTGGTAAGTGGTATCCTCCATTGCTCACTACGTAAGAGTGTATGAGAGATAATTTTTTGAGCCTTTTATGTCATTATTCTACCTGTACACTTAAATAATAGTTTGGCAGGATGTAGCATTCTATATTGAGATCATTTTCCTCAAGAATTCTGAGGGTATTGCTTTGTAGTCTTATTTATCGTTCTTCCTAGGAAGTCTTTTGTCATTACAGTTTTTGACTGCATGAGAATTGCTTGTTTCTCTTCTAAAGATACATCTTGATATGAATTTTTTTATAATTATTACACTGGTTACCAGGAAAAATTCTCTCAATCTGGAAACTAATTTCTTTCAGTTATAAACTTGGCTTGTATTATTTTGTTGATAATTTTCTATCATCTAATTTTTCTGTTTTCATGAAATTCTTATTATTTGCATGCTGAACCTCCTGGGCTGATCTCATTTTCTTATATTTTTTCTCCTGTTTTCAAGCTCCTTGTCTTTTTATTTCCCCCAGGAAATTTCCTTAACTCTTTTCAACCCAGCTACTAAATTAATTTTAAATTTCATTTCTAACATCTAGGATTCTTTTACTATACGTTTGAAATAATTTCTTGTTCTTATTTCAATGATGGAATATCTTCTTTTGGTTCTCTGAAGCTATTAAATATAGTTTTTAAAGTTTTCATCTGGTCTGTGAATTATCTCTGTTTCCTCTTGCCCTCTGAGTATTTTTCTCTTAATTTTTTTAAAAACAGATTTTATTTTTACAGCAGTTTTAGGTTCAGAGCAAAATTGAGCAAAGTATAGTTTTCACATTCTATCCCCACACATGCACAGCCCCACCATCAAACTCCTCCACCAGAGGGGTATATTTGTCACATCAGTGACTCTACACTGACACATCATTATCACCACAAATCCACAGATTAGAGTTCATCCTTGGTGCTGTACATTCTATGGTTTTGATAAATGAATAACGACATGTATTTACCAGTATAGCATCATACAGAATAGTCTCACTGCCTTAAATTGCATCTGTGCTTCCGTCTATTCCTTCCTCCTTCCTTCTTAAGCCCTGGCAACTACTGATCTTCTCACTGTCTCCATAGTTTTGTCCTTCCTAAAATGTCACATAGTTGGAACCATACAGAATGCAGCCTTTTACACTGGCTTTTTCATTTAGCAAGATGTCTTTATAAGATTCCTCCATGTCTTTTCAAGGCTTGACAGTTCATTTCTCTGAAGTGCTGAGGTGTATGTATTCTATTAACTGAACGGACCACAGTTTATCCGTTCACTTACTGAAGGGCATCTTCGTTGCTTCTAAATTCTAACAATTATAAGTGAAGCTGCTATAAACATCCATGCTCATAAATCTTCAACTCATGTAGGTAAATACTAATACAAATGTTGGATCGAGGTTTAGCCTCTATACCTTTTCGTCACGGTCTTCACATTTGTTTTGTCAGTATTTTACTTTAACAATTATAGCACAGATACTTCCTCACATTTGGAAATTGCATTTGGAGTATGAGAAGAAGAGTCCAGAATAATTCTAATTCTTTGGCCTGAGCAACTAGAAGGAAGATTTATCACTTGCTTAGATAGGAAAACAGTGGGAAGTGTAGACTGGCAGTGTAAAGAGGCAAATTTGAGATTAGCATATATTAAATATCCAAGTGGCAATATCATGGAGGAAGTTGGATATGAGTCTGAAATTCAGGGGAAGAAATCCAGGCTAGGGGTATCAATTTTAGGCAATGCCAAAGAATGCTCAAACTACCGCACAATTGCACTCATCTCACATGCTAGTAAAGTAATGCTCAAAATTCTCCAAGCCAGGCTTCAGCAATACGTGAACCATGAACTTCCTGATGTTCAAGCTGGTTTTAGAAAAGGCAGAGGAACCAGAGATCAAATTGCAAACATCCGCTGGATCATCGAAAAAGCAAGAGAGTTCCAGAAAAACATCTATGTCTGCTTTATTGACTATGCCAAAGCCTTTGACTGTGTGGACCACAATAAACTGTGGAAAATTCTGAAAGAGACGGGAATACCAGACCACCCAGCCTGCCTCTTGAGAAATCTGTATGCAGGCCAGGAAGCAACAGTTAGAACTGGACATGGAACAACAGACTGGTTCCAAATAGGAAAAGGAGTACGTCAAGGCTGTATATTGTCACCCTGCTTATTTAACTTCTATGCAGAGTATATCATGAGAAACGCTGGTCTGGAAGAAACACAAGCTAGAATCAAGATTGCTGGGAGAAATATCAATAACCTCAGATATGCAGATGACACCACCCTTATGGCAGAAAGTGAAGAGGAACTAAAAAGCCTCTTGATGAAAGTAAAAGAGGATAGTGAAAAAGTTGGCTTAAAGCTCAACATTCAGAAAATGAAGATCATGGCATCCGGTCCCATCACTCCATGGGAAATAGATGGAGAAACAGTGAAAACAGTGTCAGACTTTATTTTGGGGGCTCCAAAATCACTGCAGATGGTGAATGCAGCCATGAACTTAAAAGACACTTACCCTTGGAAGAAAAGTTATGATCAACCTAGACAGTATATTCAAAAGCAGAGACATTAATTTGCTGACTAAGGTCCGTCTAGTCAAGGCTATGGTTTTTCCTGTGGTCATGTATAGATGTGAGAGTTGGACTATGAAGAAGGCTGAGTGCCGAAGAATTGATGCTTTTGAACTGTGATGTTGGAGAAGACTCTTGAGAGTCCCTTGGACTGCAAGGAGATCCAACCAGTCCATTCTGAAGGAGATCAGTCCTGGGATTTCTTTGGAAGGAATGATGCTAAAGTTGAAACTCCGGTACTTTGGCCACCTCATGCGAAGAGTTGACTCATTAGAAGACTGACGCTGGAAGGGATTGGGGGCAGGAGAAGAAGGGGATGACCGAGGGTGAGATGGCTGGATGGCATCACTGACTCGATGGATGCGAGTCTGAGTGAACTCCGGGAGTTGGTGATGGACAGGGAGGCCTGGCATGCTGCGATTCATGGGGTCACAAAGAGTCAGACACGACTGAGCGACTGAACTGAACTGAATGAGCCCAAAAGTGTAAAAGAAAAGAGATCAGGGGAACAGTACCAGGGATACTCCAATGTTTAGAAGACGGGGAGATAAAAAGGATTTAGCAGAGGAAAAGCATATTCTGTGAAAAAGGAAGGAAACCAGGAGAGTGTGAATAAGCGTTTTACAGAGGAAGGTGTAATCAACTGTGTCCAATGGTGCTGACTAGTCAACTAAGATGAAGACAGAACTGACCTCTGGATCAGCAATGTGGAAGAAGCTGGTACAATAATTTCTGTGTAATGATGGGGAAAGGCTGACTGAAGAATGTTCAAGAGAGAATCAGAGGAAGGGGAAGTACAGATAACTATTTTGACAAGAGCTTTACTACAATGGTGTGCATGTGTGCTAAGTTGCTTTAGTTGTGTCTGACTCTTCACGGCCCTATGGACTGGGGCCCTCCAGGCTCCTCTGTCCATGGGATTCTCCAGGCAAGAATACTGGAGTGGGCTGCCATGAACTCTTCCAGGGGATCTTCCGGACCCAGGGATTGAACTTGAGTCTCTTGCACTGGCAGGCAGGTGCTTTACCACTAGCGCCACCTGACAGTCATCCCTATGAAGGCCTGGAGCATAGTGAATGAGTGTAGAGTCATTTTTTAAGTGGAAGAAATTATAGTCTATTTGTAAACTGATAGAAAGAAAGGTACAAAGATGATGAGAGAAGGGAGAAAGTGGCTGAAGACTGTAGGTGAGAGCAGACGGGGTCAGAGTAGAAGTGGAGGGGCTAGCCTCAGACAGGAACACAGAAAGTTCATCCAAAGTAACAGAATATAAGGTACAGGTGAAGACAGGTGGTTGGAGGTGGCAGTAAGAGCTTATAAAGTTCTTTTATAACTGTTTCTGTTTTCTGAGTGAAAAAGAAAGTGAGGATATCAGCTAAAAAATGAAATCAAGGAGAATGTGTTGAAGGTCTGAGAGAAAAAAGCAATGAAAGCCATCTCCTAGGTAGCAGAGTAAGCAAGTGAACGAACCAAAGAAGTTAATAAGGATTAGATGATAGCATCGCAGATCCGCCAGACGCTGAATTACAGTGACATTAATCTGCATGGCTTCATCTTCTTCAGGAATAGTCAACTGCACAGGCGCATGTGTGAGGTAGGCTGTTACATTTAACTATGATTGGAGTTTTGCCAGGAAAGTAGCATGGTGAAAGGGAGGAGCAAGGGTGTGATTGTAACAACAAGAAACTTCAACTGGATGCAGAGAGGAACTATGAACAAGAGAGTGAAGGAGAGAGTAAAAGTAGTAGACCAATGAACTCAAATCCAGGTCGGGGTGGGGTGGGGGCGAAGAATTGCCAGAGGTGGAGTACTTTGAGGGAATGAATTTTTAAAAATTAAAAAGATGGTAGTTTTTGGTGGGTGGATTCTTGAAAATGAGATTTTGGAGGGGATGAAATTTTGGTAAAGACAAGATCAATAGTATGACCAGGGAAATAAGTAGCTGAGGTAGGCAGATAATATAATCATTAGAAGAGAAAAAGTTAAGGAAATGCAAGTGTTAGATTATCTGCATGGGTACTGAAATCATCCAGTACCCATCTAGATGGGGTGATACTGAAGAAACTGAAAGGAAAGCAGAAGCTAAAATGTCCACAAAATGACAGAACATGGCTGAGGAGTCTGTATATGATATCCATAAGGTAGACTTTATGAGATTCAAAGCTGGGGTTTAGGGAGAGAAAGTAGAAATGAGATGTCAGTAGGACATCTATCCTATCTTTAGACCAGTATGAGGGACATGAAAGAGAAAAGAGAGGCCACTTAAGAGAACTGCAGGGAAAGCAGTGTTCACAGAGAAGTCTTAGGTTCTCCTAGAATAAGAAAGGTAAGGAAATATTCAGAAGAGTTAAGGGGAACTATATTCAATATCCTGTGATAAACCATAATGGAACAGAATATGAAAAAATGCACATATTTGTATAACTGAATCACTCTGTTGAATAGCAGAAATTAACACAACATTGTAAATCAACTACACTTCAATAAAATTAACAAAAGAAAATGACAGAATTATATTGGGTGAGTCTGGGAAATGAAGGATAACATAGGATTCTTGAACTGATTGACATAAACTGTGACATAAATTGACATAAATTAAGTGGTATAAGATTATTAATCGAAATGATCTCAAGGCAAATAATGATGACAATGCAGTGAGTGGTAGGGAGCAAGGACTAGGAACTCAGATACAGGCTGAGTTCTAAGACTCTGATTCTCTTCTGTTGACACTGATGTGGAAACCAGAGGAGGGGAGCTCTTCATTTATTCCCAGAGCATAAACATTTCCCCAGAGAATCATGATGAGCCAACTCTTTCTGGGACAGCAGTACGGTATGTACAGCACCTTGGGGGAACTCCCTGGTGGTCCAGCGGGTAAGACTCTGCTACTGCAGGGAACACGGGCTCAATTTCTGGTTGGGGAACTAAGATCCCACATGCCATGCAGCCAAAATATATACACATATATAAACATACTTTGCAATCCTTATGGGTTCTGGCCCATTGAGAACTCATAATAATAAAAGCTACTAGCATTTTACCAAGGACTTGACATTTTGTGTATGTCATTAGATTTCATTCTCACAATAATCCCAAGAGAAAAGTATTATCACTATCATTTTAGAATTGGCAATCTAAGGTTTCCTGGGTCGGGAAGATCCTCTGGAGAAGGGAATGGCTCCCCAGTCCAGTATTCTTGCCTGGAGAATTCCATGGACAAAGGAGCCTGGCGGGCTATAGTCCATGGGGATTCAGAGTTGGACATGACTGAAATGACTAGGCACAAACTAAGGCTAGAGAGATTATGGTACCTTATATGCCTCAGCCCTCAAGAAAAGTCCAGACAGATCCCAAATTCTATATAAAATCAAAAATAGCAGAATTTCATGAAAAGAAATCCTGTTCTTTGGAAGGAATGATGCTAAAGCTGAAACTCCAGTACTTCGGCCACCTCACTTGAAGGGTTGACTCTTTGGAAAGACTCTGATGCTGGGAGGGATTGAGGGCAGGAAGAGAAGGGGACGGCAGAGGATGAGATGGCTGGATGGCATCACTGACTTGATGGACCCGAGTCTGAGTGAACTCCGGGAGTTGGTGATGGACAGGGAGGCCTCGCGTGCTGCAATTCATGGGGTCACAAAGAGTCGGAAATGACTGAGTGACTGAACTGAACTGAACTGAACTTTTATAAAGGTAGAATTTCTCTTGTGCTCTAGGCAAATAATGAAGCTAATCTGTAAAGACTTGTGGTAATTCTTTCTCCAACCAACGAATCCAGTCTGAATACTCTTTTATGACAGTCCAACAAACTAGAGAGAAATTTAGCTGTGTATTATTCTCTAGCATATATGTATAGCATATGCATATGCTATATATATATGTGTGTGTGTGTGTATATATATATATATATGATTTGTTATTATTTTTAAAGCCTACCTCCACAGAGAACTTTACAGTGACTGAAGGAATTCAATCAACAGCAGACAGGTGCAGCAGTGTGTATGAAGAATCATGAAGAAGTTAGTTCATGGACCAAGTAAGCTACAAAAATCAAAGAAAAAGAAAAAAGAAAGAGAAACAGAGCTTTTCACTTTAGATGTCCCAAAGTTATAGAAAAGAACAACAGATGTCAGAATTTTAAAGTTAAATACATATGATCTGAAGGAAAGCAAAAAAAAAAAATAGCATTACCTGGAAATCTTCATAAATTGAATACTACTTCCAAATAATTTAAAATTAATAAAGCAAAACACTTCAGGTAATGAAGACATAATTGCCACATGATTGACTAATATATTAATCTTTTAGTAGAAACCATGATAAAATAACCTATGAAGATGTCAGATAAACTATCACAATTAAGTAAAAATAACTTTTTTAAACAAAGACGCAAAATTTCAAAACATGCTCAGTCACCTTTCAGCAGGATTTACAAATATACTTCTTTAATGCTCTTACTCCTGAATTTGGGATGTTGTATGAACAACTTGTTACTTTGCGATTAATATTGCATCATTTCCTAGTATTTCTATCTATCTGCACAGTCACGAAAGCCCCCTGCAAGCAAAGGAATGTATTTGTTGGCTGAATGACCAAAAGCAATGACACAATTTACAGCTATGAACTATGGATCCTAAGTCAGGGTTGTGTAAGAATCCCCTGGAGGACTTTTAAAAAGAGATTCCTGAATCCTGCCTCAGATTTTGGAATTAGAATCCCTGAGGCTTAGAAACCTCTGTTTACAGAACAATCTGCAGATGTGTCTGATGCATAGACAGATTAAACAGACTAGAGCTGTGGATTTAGATCCCTGGTGCTTTCCCTAATCTACTCTAACCTAGAAAACTATGTCACCTCTTGTAGAGAAAGGCAGGGAAAGAATGCTGGTTTCCTCCTCCTCGTCTGTCCTCAGATAGTCCCCTGAAGGACTGGGTCCATATATTCTGACCTTCTGAAATTCTCCATTTCAACCACCCTACCTAATATTCCCACTGGAAATTAGATTTGAGACAGCCAACCTGGCTGACATGATCTCAACAGGCTATTTTATCAAATGCACACATTTTACTTACCTGTCTGAATACACAAGCTTAGCAGGAGATGAACTGAGTAAGAAGCCAGGAGGGCAACTATCAGCAGCAAGAAACTAAAACATAAAAGAGTACATGGTCAACTTTGTCCCCTAAAAGTTTCCTTTTTATGGTATTTCATTCAAAAACTTTTTTTTTTCCACATTCAAACGGTCACGTGTATGAGTGCTAAGTGCTTCAGTCATGTTTGATTCTTTGTGACTCTATGGACTGTAGCCCCCTAGGCTCCTCTGTCTTCTCTCCAACTTAAGAGAAGTAAGTTTCAGTTGTGAAATCCCATTGTCTTTTTTCTTTACTCTATCCCTCCCCTTAAGTAGTGTCCAACTCTTGCAACCCTATGGACTATATCCCTCCAGGCTCCTCTGTCCATGAGATTCTCCAGGCAAGAATACTGGAATGGATTGCCATTCCCTCTTCCAGGGGATCTTCCCAATCCAGGGATCGAATCCATGTCTCTTACATCTCCTGCACTGGCAGGTGGGTTCTTTACTGCTGAACCATCTGGGAAACCCACAATGATGAGTACCTTCCTATAATTTTGAATAAACAATGCATTTCAGCATCTATTAAACATACTCAACAAAGCAAACCAAAAAAATACAGTTAACACACTTTTAATGACACGATTTGAAAAAGTGTAATGTAATAATTGGAGTCCTCTCACCAAAAGTATGAAAAGGAACAGCATATATAATCCCTTACTTATTCTCAGGAGGATACTGGCAAGACAAGTTTCCAGAGGAGTGCTCCTGAAGTTGAAGACATTCTATTTTTGCAGTCCACTTAATACTTGTGAATAAGTAGCAAAATGGAGAGGTGAGAGTATACTTGTCAACTGATGTCAGAGACCTCACAAAATAAGGTTGGCATCACCAGGTGGAAACTGTTATATGATTCAGCAAGCACCTATTCAGTGGTATATATCTGCATGTGAGATTCTGCAGTAAAAAATGTGATTTTTCAAATGGAACTAAGAAATAAGTCCTATGATTATGTCTCGCCTGAGGTGTCATACATAGCCTTTAAGTTTTAAAACTATGAAAGTTTGCAAATACATCCCATAATAAAAGCAAGTTGGGTTACTTAAAAGTTGGTTAGCTAACCAAGAAATTCAAAGTAAAAGCAAAAATGATCCTACATGAGACTGTATTTTAAATTTCATAGAAAAAAATAGGTCTGCTTGTACTGACAAAACAAACTTGTTCATTCATTCTATTAAGCATGATGCTCCATGCTAAGGATAAGATCTAGTCCTAAAGGATTTCGGAGTTCAGTGGGTAAAATAACTGGCAAACAGATAATTACATTATAATAAAAGAATGAATATAAAAGTACTATGGAAACACAGAAAAGACAGCAATGTCTTCTGTCTTGGGCAAACTGGCCTATGAACTAAGTCTTAAAAGATGTAAAGGAATAAACACAGGGTACATGTCTAGCCTCAGAAAGTGAATCAAGACTACTTAACAGGAGGAGAGAAAGAGATGGAGAGAAACCAAAGGATTATATGTTTTATTTACAGTCATAAAATCACTATTTATAAATAATCTGCATGACTGATAAACTCTGATTTACTTTGGCTCACTGAACACAACAAATAAGCCACTTGTTAAGGTTATTAAGGAATGTGGATCAAGTTTCTCTTTTTTAAAAAAATTAGCCACACTGTGGATTAAAAAAACCAAATTATATAGCATCCTTCCAAGCTACAGACTAGCAACAATATAAGAATAAGAGGAACCTCAGAAATAACTAGAAGTTGTGTAATACCAAGTTCTACAGCCTATCTCTTTGTTTCTCAATGTACTATCAAAATGAAAAAAAGAAAAAATAGTAAAATAAGAAAAAAACTCACCTAAATCCAAGGATACCAGTATGAGCCATAACATAAGCTAAGCCAAGGATGCCACTTCCCATGATGGCATTCATCAAATTAAACACTGAGAAACCAAATGAAGCACCTCGGGATCTCTGTGTGTGAACTTCCTGTAAGCACACGAATTAATAGAGTTAAGTGTTTGAATGGTGAAGTCCAACTTTGGTCAAGGAATGACTGACAGGTTTTGGAGAGTCTCCTAAAACCGCAGACATACTGTGGCATACGAGTTGCTCAACAAGCAACCAGGACCTTGTTTCCTTTCCTTTCCTTCTCACTTTCCACTAGTGCAGCGCCAGGAATCCAGTTTCCTAGGAAAATCATCTCCACCTGCGCAGAGACCCAGTAGGCTTCAGGAAGAAGACCTGACTAACCTTGTGACTGCAAAAGATAGGGTAAAATGGGTGGGGACAGGGAGCAGGCAGATGGCCTCACGCTCACGTGATAGCTGAAGAATCCCTGAGTCAGCTTGAGGTTGCTGTAGACAACTGTTGCTCCCCAATTACTAGGACTGCAAAACTAATCTCTGTTTATACACTTAATGAATTAAGTCTGCCCAACTGAAAGGATGGGCAGGAATGCCATGCAATGACGATATTGTAAATAGAAGCAATTCACGTTGCTCTAGCGAGGATACGCCTTGAAAACACTCTCCCCTAAAAACAGCATTTGGGAATAAAGTCCTAGAAACTTTTACTGCCCTGGGACTTGAGTTAGAGAGCCGAAGGGCCCACTGCACAGGTTTTAGGGTCAGGAAGTGCTATGTACTTATTACCAGGCCTCTCACGCTCCTTCATTCACGGTTAAGTATCTCTGTATTAAGATGTTTACAGGCCCCCAATGACTAAGCTCAGAAGAGCAAAATCTTGTGACTCTTGCAAAAAGCTCACAAGACTGGTGGAAAAAACGAGAAGCCGACAAGGATACCGAGAGCAGTGAGTTACATAACCGTGGGGCTGCTCCCCTAGTGGGGTCCCCTGCCTCCACCTGCTGCTGCGTCTCTTCCACCTGAGCCTGCAGCGTCAGCTTTTCTTTCTAGAACAGGTTAGGCTCCTATCTCATTGATGAACTCCGCCAGATCTCCTCGAAATCGCGGCTGCTGCCTTTGGGCCCCAGGTCCTAAGCTTCTCCCCTCTCCCCTTGCCATCCCCCTTCTTTTCCCGGTCTTATTTGGCAGTCACTTCAGAACGGGGAGCCAGCGGAGCAAACTTACGTTGCTAAGCAACGGGCTAGACTCTTCCGCCTCCGCCTCTTCAGGCTCTCGAGCAGAGACAAACCAGCCGGGCTCGGCGTTGATGAGCCCCGCTGGGCCCTCCATGCTGCTCGCTGGTCGACTACCCAGTCCCTCCGCTAGCGGCTACCCCTGCCCTCCCGCCCGTCGTCGCGCTGGAGGCGGGCCTACGCTCCCGGCCCTTCCGGGTTCCCGTACCTCACCAGGGCCGGGACCCAGGAGGGATCGGCGGGAGCTGGTGACGCTCGCCTCTCGGCGGCGAACCTTGATGGTGTCATCGAGGGCCCGCCCACCCCGCCGAAGCCGCGTTTCCGAGCTGTGCCAGAGCATGAGGTGAGGGTCTGGTCTTGGAGCCAGCTACGGGGCGACGCCAGGAACTGGGATGGTGACGCTGGTGAAGTGGCGGCCGTGGTGCCCTTGAGAGGTGACAGTTCGAAGGGGCTGAGGGTCCGCTGGCGGTACCGCTCGGCTCGGCAGCTCTCCGCCTCGCGCTGTCTGGGCGCTGAAACGTCAGGAAGTCGGCCAGCGCCCGGTGCACAGCCTAGGCCTGAGCACGGGGAAGTGAGGGGGGTTTCATCTCTTCAGAACTTTCCGATAGAACCTTAGCCACATCTTACTTGTGGAAAGCAGAGATTCACTTTAAGTAATTTACCCAAGATCACACATCTGGTTAACTGCTAAACCCAGGTTGAACCCTGTCAACTTTTTGATAGTTGCTTTACAGGGTTCCTAGGCAGGGCCCTTTCTTAACAGTTACTTCTTCGGTATTCATGAAGGCAAAATGAAAAACCGATACCAATGGGATGTGCATGTAGCACTCAGCAAAGTTCCCATCCTAGAAATACTGAAACCTCTACTTACAGGTAGGACTTGTGGCAGTAAAACGTCAAAGACAACATAGAAATAGATTAAGAATGCAGACCCTGTATTTTAATTCTTGCTCAACGATTTACAGCAACAAGATTTTGGGTCAGTTAACCTATTTCTGAGCTTTAGTTTACGCCTTTGCAGAAATGAGAATGCAACACCACACATCTCCCAAGATTGTTACTGTGAGTAAAGTGTTCAGCACAATATCTGACCCAATAAGCTTCCATAAGAATATCCTTTTAAATATTGACATTGGTAAAATTATCAATACAGTGACCATTTTGTTTAGAGATGATCCTTTAACTTAAATTTCAGCTTTCCAGTCCCAAAATGTTCTGTAGAAAATTGTGGCTGGGCAGGTTTGCTGACTATAGCGAGAGTGATGGATCACTAAACCCTAGTCCAGGCCGCAGGTGGGCTGGAAGTATATAGATTTATTATTTACTACTAATAAAAGTCATCCTATCCTGGAAAAGTTATTAATATTACACTTCTCACATACCACTAAAAGTTTTAATCTTTGGCATTTAGCAGGTTAGTTGAAACAATTAAAATTTTTATTAAGACTTGTGAACATGTTAAGCTAGTTTGTAGCTTTATGGTAGTTGTTTTAATTGAATGCTTTATTTTTAGCTTATTGAAACAATTTGGATTCTCAAGAAGACTTCTCAAAGTGGAAAGCTGTAGAATAACTGAGTCAGCATCACTGATTCTACTACCTTGGGCATCGTTGATACAGAAGCTTAGCAGAGTACCTGTTATTTTCTTGCTGGATCAAAGAAAAAGATTCTCAACCATGCCTGAAACAGAAACAAATCACAGAGACTCTGAGTTGTTTTCCCCACCCTCCGATGTCCGAGGAATGATAGAACTTGATAGAACAGCTTTTAAAAAGACAGTCACCATCCCAGTGCTTAAAGTGAGGAAAGAGGTAGCCAATAAACTGATGCGATCCCTTAAAAGAGCAGCACTGCAGCGCCCAGGCATAAAACGTGTGATTGAAGATCCAGAAGATGAAGAAGGTAGACTAATTATGTTGGATCCCTATAAAATGTTTACCGTTGATTCCTTTGAGAAAGAAGAACTCAGTATTTTAAAGCAGCTGAATGTCAATCCACAGATATCGAAATATAATTTGGACCTAACTTATGAAAACTTTAAGTCAGAAGAAATCTTGAGAGCTGTGCTTCCTGAAGGTCAAGATGTGACCTCAGGGTTTAGCAGAGTTGGACACATTGCTCACTTGAACCTTCGAGATCATCAACTACCTTACAAGCATTTAATTGGTAGGTGTGTCTTAGTAATAGTCACATATTAGAAACCAATTAGCAAGTTCTAATTTTAGTTTAAAAAAATGTAAATGCCTATTATAGAAATGGGACATTTTATCATTTTAATTTTAAGCAGCATCTTGAGCTATATACTCTCCTTTGAGGGCCACTTTGGAATACCCTTCCCAGAGTCATTTGTTGTTGCTGTTTAGTTGCTAAGTCGCGTTCGACTCTTAAGAGACACCATTGACTGTAGCCCACCAGGCTCCCCAGTCCATGGGATTTCCCAGACAAAAGTACTGGAATGGATTGCCATTTCCTTCTCCAGGGGATCTTCCTGACCCAGGGATCGAACCCACATTTCCTGCTTTGGCAGGTGAACTCTTACCACTGAGCCATCCCAGAGTCAAGCAAGCTCTAAGTATCAGTTCAAGCTTTTGTGTTTACAATAAATAAGCATTAACTTCAATCACTTGCTTTGGCACAATTCTGTGGCAACTTATCATTTTGGTATCCAGAACTTATTAGTCCTTCAGGACTATGTTGAATGCTAAGTTTCATAAATTTGAGTGTTTCATAGTCAAAAGGGCAAGACTGTGTTAATCATGCTTTCATCAATTCAGTTCATTGAGCCTCTTCTATATCGTAGACACCATACTTTGTTTTTTAGTTCTCCTAGCTTTTTAGAAACAACTGTGTAGCCCAGAGTTGAAGCATGGGTCTTTTATTCTTTGGACTAAGAAAGAAGTAGAAGACTAATCAAAATTGCTCTTGTCCTTATATAAATATTTAATGTCCATGCATTCTCCAGATTAATATTTTTAATACAGAGTAATTGTCAGAACTTCTGGAAATTATTTTCAGCTTTAAAATGTAGTGCTCAGTGTTTTGCATGGGTAGAATTTCAGAGATGTGCTGTTATGAGTTTACTTTGTTTTTACTGATGAAAAGGACTAATAATGCATAGTGATAATACTTAAGCAGAGCCTTATAATTATGATCTGGTACAAATGTCAAGTCTAGGCTTTCCATTGAATCATTGCCTGTCCAAACTCAACATTCTTTTAGCACTCTTATTTTATAAACTCGCTTTCATAATAGGGCACTCATAGATTGAAAATGAAACATTTTCATACAGAATTAATTTTAAAGCTTTTACTATAGACCTTTAGAATGTTTTTTTTTTAATTCTTCATTTCAAACTAACTTCTGTACCTTAAAACAATGATTGATGATAGCTTGACATTATCATATTCAAAATCAGGTATCTAATTATCAGAGAAATTAGACAAATTCCAGTTGGTATTTAAGCATATTTGTATAAAAGTTCAGTTCAGTCGCTCAGTCATGTCCAGCTCTTTGCAACCCCATGGACTGCAGTACGCCAGGCTTGTGTGTCCATCACCAACTCCTGGAGCTTGCTCAAATTCATTTCCATTGAGTCGGTGATGTCATCCAACCATCTCACCCTCTGTCGTCCCTCTGTTGTATCTGTATTATGGAGTACTTTATACTTACTTACAAATCAGCTTATCTTCTTTATACAATGAGATAGCATATAGATTCTTGTAAATTTTTTTAAGTGCTGACAAAAACGCAGACTTTGATTATAGGGCATCAATATACCACTGCCAGTGTCTTTTAACCTTTGTAGCTTTTTGTGCTCTGGAAAATATTTGACATAAAGAACAGTTTAAGTAAATAAACATTTTATTTAGAGAAAAGTAAAGAATCTTTTATTTGAAAACATTATTTTGCTGGTATACATTTCCAAAGTGGAAGTATCTATTTTAAATACATAATAAAGCAAACATTTGGTTTGAGGCCAGTGGGGACAGGCTAGTGTTTTCTGAGACCATTTGTTTCCATAGTCCTTAACATCTCTTCAATTTTTAACCAGTTCCCTGGGTCTACCTGTTTGCTTACTGTTGCATTGATACATTTGAGAAGACTAAATAAAAGACATGGAAAAATATTAGGCAGAACAAGCTCTTCTAAATTTTTCTTTCTAAATGTACCCACACATTTTTGTGTTTGCATAGGGGCTGTCAGACATTAACTTTAGTAATCCGTTGAGTTTTTAGAACTGCATTCCTCTACACACATCAGCTTCCTAGATGGTGCTAGTGGTAAAGAACCCATCTGTCAATGCAGAAGACATGAGACCTGGGTTCTATCCCTGGGTTGGAAAAGATCCCCTGGAGGAGGGCCTGGCAGCCCACTCCAATATTCCTGCCTGGAGAATCCCATGGACAGAGGAGCCTGGTGGGCTACAGTCCATACAGTTGCCAAGAGTCGGACACGACTGAAGCCACTTAGAATGCAGGCACACACAGTAGATGCAATTTTTGGCTATAAACCAGAAAATATAGTTCACATCCATTTCATATTTGCAATTTTAGCTTTTATTTTGCATCCAGAAGGCAGTATTTATCATGATTTCTGTGCTTTTAGGCCAAGTTATGATTGACAAAAATCCAGGAATCACCTCAGCAGTAAATAAAATCAATAATATTGATAATACCTACCGAAACTTTGAAATGGAAGTACTATCTGGAGAGGAGAATATGATGACCAAGGTATGGGATATTTTATTGTCTCCTAATACAGTGTATATCAAGATTAACTTTTGAAATCAGGATAACAGATTAAGAAAATATAATACCCAGTATTGATGAGTGTGTGAGAAATGTAAGAATTTACATATATTATTGATGGGAGAGCGAATAGTCAGGAAGAATGTATGGTAATGTATTGCAATTTTGAATAGATACATCCTTTGACCTAGCACTTCATTTATAGGAAGTTATCTCAAGAATATAACTGGACAAAATTGTAATGATGTACCCAACCAGGGATTGAACCCATGTCTCCCCTGCAGTGGAAGTATGGAATTTTAACCACTAGACACCTACATCATTTTTATAATATAAATAAATTTGATGGAATGAAAATCTAAATATCATCAGTAGATAACTGATTAAATTTTAGGATAATAATACAATGAAATACTCCATCACTGAAGATTATTTATCTCCATCAGTTCAGTTCAGTTGCTCAGTCGTGCCCGACTCTTTGCGACCCCATGAACTGCAGTACACCAGGCTTCCCTGTCCATCACAAACTCCCAGAGCTTACTCAAACTCATGTCCATTGAGTTGGTGATGCCATCCAACCACCTCATCCTCTGTTGTCCCCTTCTCCTCCTGCCTTCAATCATTTCCAGCATCAGGGTCTTTTCAAACGAGTCAGTTCTTCGCATGTGGCTCTGGGTGAGTGATCACACCATCATGGTTATCAGGGTCATGAAGATATTTTTTGTATAGTTCTTCTGTGTATTCTTGCCACCTCTTCTTAATATCTTCTGCTTCTGTTTGGTCCATACCACTTCTGTCCTTTATTGTGCCCATCTTTGCATGAAATGTTCCCTTGGTATCTCTAATTTTCTTGATGAGATCTCTAGTCTTTCCCATTCTGCTGTTTTCCTCTATTTCTTTGCACTGATCACTGAGGAAGGCTTTCTTATCTCTCCTTGCTATTCTTTGGAACTCTGCATTCAAATGGGTATATCTTTCCCATATTAAGTTTCAGACTCTTGAAACTTAATATGATCAGAGGATTTGATGTGGTCAGGGGAAAAAATATGTACAAATTTGGAATTAAGGTCCATGAAGAGAGAATATAGAAGATGTCTCTATTAGATTTATAGAACTTAGGAACTTTCTGGCCTTTGATTCTTCATCTGTTAAAATAAGGGGCTTAAGATGATAGGTGAGGTCACATTTCACAACTGTAGTTTTAATTTTGTTTTCTATTTTCTATCATGTTTATGATAGTCCCCAAAGAAATGCTATAAAGTTTTAATTTTATTCAAGACTTAGCGTCACTGTAGTTTATCCATGAAAACTCAGATTTGGGAAAGGCAAAAACAGGGGAGTGATTTATTCTATACACTGGCTCTATTTATAGACATGAAACCTGCAAAGTCCAAGTAACTGTCTAAAAACATAACAAAGTACCTTGAAATTCACTGACACATGACGCATCTATCTTGCCAAACTGAAAACTAAGGAAGGAAAGTGTGTTTGCTGTGTGGAAAAGCTGTCTGCAATTTAGCTACCCACCATGAAGACAGATGTAGTGTGTTGTTTCACCCTAAAGGCTTTTTCCTATCAGGTGACAGGAGATAATATAATTAAGACAGTCAACTGACCTATCTGAAAAATTCCTAGTGTGATCGGGGAGTCACTTTATGATCCTTTAGGATGAGATGGAGAGCTGTTTGGTTTTAAAGAGATGACTTCTCTCATGAAAACATCTAATGCAAGATAGTAACTACCCTCAAGTTTAGCATAACACCAGATTTCTAATTTAAATGCTTTTAAACTCACTGTAACTTGCTCTTAATAGTAGTAAATGTGTGTATGTGTGAATGCATCTATCAGTGGCTGGAATTTAAGACTAAGCAGTTTAACCAAAACCAAAATACTTTTTTTCAGGTTCGAGAAAACAATTACACATATGAATTTGATTTTTCAAAAGTCTATTGGAATCCTCGTCTCTCCACAGAACACGGCCGTATCACAGAACTTCTCAAACCTGGGGATGTGCTATTTGATGTTTTTGCTGGGGTTGGGCCCTTTGCCATTCCAGCAGCAAAGAAAAACTGCACTGTGTTTGCTAATGATCTCAATCCTGAATCCCATAAATGGCTACTGCACAACTGTAAATTAAATAAAGTGGACCAAAAAGTAAAAGTCTTTAACTTGGATGGGAAAGACTTCCTGCAAGGACCAGTCAGAGAAGAGTTAATACAGCAGCTGGGACCACTGTCAAAAGAAAGAAAACACTCTGTGCACATTGTCATGAATTTGCCAGCAAAGGCTATTGAGTTTCTCAGCGCTTTCAAAGCACTCTTAGATGGACAGCCATGTGGCAGTGAACTCCTTCCCATTGTGCACTGTTACAGCTTTTCCAAAGATGCTAATCCAGCTAAGGATGTTCAGCAACGAGCTGGAACTGTGTTAGGCATCTCCTTGGAGGCATGTAGTTCAGTTCACCTAGTAAGAAATGTGGCCCCTAACAAGGAAATGTTATGCATCACTTTTCAGATTCCTGCTGCTATACTTTACAAAAACCAGACTGTAAATCAAGGTAAGTGATTTCTGGGAAATTAAATGTAAGCTGTAATACTTTAAACATAATTTTCTTGGGCAACATATATATATTTTATATTCTTTTTTAAACTTTGAAATAGATTAAACTAATTCTAGTTAGATATTTCAGTTCAAGACTCCTTGCCATTCAACTGTGACTAATTTCTCACAATTTTACAGATTTTATTATGACACACTGTTCATTCTAGTAGGCGGCTATTTCATTAAAATAAATCCACAGGAATATTACTATTTCATGCATAAGTTGAGTACATTAAAAATGTTTAAAATGCCTATATTATTTGCTTTTTAAAAGTTATTTTTAAATGTTAAGTATCTTACATAATATAGGTTTTCTGGATTTGTTACAGACACTCATGAAGATCCACCTCTTAAACGCCAGAGGACAGAAAAAGACTTTTAAGAAGAAAATAACACAAATTGCTTCAGTCACTTCATTGGAAATATTTTCTCCCTCTCCCCACTAGACCTTTGTGATAGTGAACTATCATTTGTATGATTTCTAATATTTTAGCATTCAGTTACTTTAGTATTGAACCCTTTTATTTTACCCTCGAGGCTTCACTGGTGGCTCAGATGGTAAAAATCTGCCTGCAATGCAGGAGACCTAGGTTCGATCCCTGCATCTGGAAGATCCCCTGGAGAAGCGAATGGCAACCCACTCCAGTATTCTTGCCTGGAGAATCCCATGGGCAGAGGAGCCTGGCGGGCTGTAGTCCATGGGTTTGCAAAGAGTCAGACATGACTGAGCGACTAACACAGTCCTATAAATTGGGAATTATAAAATTTGAATATAAATAAGCCTACTAAATATATTTTACTTTATAATTTTATCATCATATATCTAATATTAGATAAATATGTTTAAATATTGTCTTGGGAAAATAGTTTTTGAAAGTATGATTAATGCTAACTAGGAAAGCACTAATCATTTTACAGCTACCCTTAGTTGAAGAGAGTAGCTAAGTTATATGTAAGTACTCCTATACTATTACTGTTAATATATAAGTATTAATAATAACAAATGAGATTATTTAGATCAGAGACAGGCAAACTGTCCAGCAGGCCAAATCCAGTCCACCACCTGTTGTATGGCAAGTAAGCGGAGAATGGTTTTTACACTTTTAAATGATTGGGAAAAAAAAATTGTGACATGAAAATTATATGAAATTTGAATTTCAGTGTCCATAAATAAAGTTTTATTGGAACTTATTTTTTATGCTCATTTGTTTACATACTGGCGATGGCTGCCCTCATTGTATAACACCAGAGCTGAGTAGTTAGCTGCAACACAGATGGGATATGATTTTCATCACTTCACATTGCTGCTCAGCACACTACGAATCAGCGACACGGTTATAACACAACAGCATTTTATGTGCCACATATATTGCTAAGCTATAACATTTTATTTTACTATTATGAGTGTATATCCATCATTCCAAAACAACAAAAGTGGACATCCATGTTGAGCTTTTAAAGTATGGTAGAGTATGAACATTTCTGATTCTGAATTAGATGATAAAGCATCCATAACTGAGCTAAAGTAAAATAATACTTTGACATTTCCAAAGAACTACTCATCATCAGTATTTCCAAGTCACAGGCAAATAACTGTCAGAAAAAAATACATATTTAAACTGGACATTCACAGTAGAATTTCCTTATAAAAATAAAAGTGGGGCTACAACCAAAATAAGTCTCCAAGTGAGTTTTGTAAGTCAAGAAAGGAAAATTGTTTACTGATGGAGAGTTTTGTTTGAAAGCAGCAGTCTTAAGAAATGTGTCCAGAGAAATTAAGTTTTGTTTAGGACCGTTAGCCTTTTGGCAAGGACAATTGCCCAAAGAGTTGTGAACGCTGGGAGTACCATCAATAGTCAAAACGGTAAATGAGTCCAAGTAGTTGTTTACTCTTGATGAGTTGATAGATGTTTCTAATACAGCTCAGTTCTTGCTTATTTGAGATGTCAATTCTGAGTTTGAAGTTACTGAAGAATTAGGCTCTATGAATACTCTGCATGGAACTATTGGTGAATACTTTCAAAAAAGTGAGGAAACGAATTCAGTAAAACCTGAAGCAGAATCTTATCTGTTATAACTAATGATGGTAAAAGAAAATGTGAGGTTAAAAAAAAATATCTAGTGGAGAAACTTAAAAGCTTATGAAAATGTAAGGTGTTTAAAACCTATAGTTATTCACTATATTATTCTCCAGCAAGGACCTTGCAGCAATATTTGAATCTATCCTTTGTTAATGAACCAGTAATGTCAATGATAAACTTCATTTGCTTTCATGGACTTTAATCATCCTCAAAGTCCTTCAATTTTGTCTGAAATTGAAGCCAAATTTCCTGACACTCTTAACCTAAGCTTGATTTGCTTAGCAACTGTAAAGTCTGACTGCAGTTTTTTGGGTTCATGGCCAAGACTGAAATTTTTCTTAAGAACCAACCTTAAACACTTCTAAAATACTGAATGTCTTAGGAAGTTAGTTGCTAAAGGCTTGATAATATTTCTCATATATATCAACCACAATTACAAGACAAAAGAAAATAATGTGAAACATACTGCAATAGTATGAAATGACTACATTTCTCATCTATCAAAAATTAAGGAACAAGGTTTCCATTCTCACACATATTAGTGGATATATTTTTCTGAGTTTAGCATTTTTGGAACCTTGGTGCAAATGTAAAGAAATTTCCATGTTTCAGAACCCATTTAACTACAACTGAACTTCTTCAACTGGAAGTGATAAATGTATCACTGTAATGACATGCAAAAACGTAAATACCAAGGGGGGATTAAGAAAAGCCTTCCAAATGATGTATATGCTCCCTTTGTTCTAATATCTGGTAGTATCTGTCTGAAAAGACTTTTTAAAGATGAAATATGTAAAGTCTCATTACATATACCCATTAGCAGGTGACCAATTACAATTCATTCTGATGATGGAACACTTAGAACCCCAACTAAATCTAATCTCCCCCACCTCTGCAAAAGCTCAATTAAAAATTTGTTGCTGCTGTTTAGTCATTAAGTCGTGTCTGACTCCTTTCGACCCCATGGACTGTAGTCCGCCAAGCTTCTCTGTCCATGGAATTCCCCAGGCAAGAATACTGGAGTTAACTGCCGTTTCCTTCTCCAGGGGCTCTTCCAGACCCAGGGATCGAAACCAAGTCTCCTGCTTGGCAAGCACCTCCTGCTTGGAAGGCAGATTCTTTACCACTGAGCCACCTGGGAAGCCCACAAAAAAATGTACTCAATTATATTTTGAATTTTGTTAATTTAAAAAACTGTGCCAATTTATTTTATCTCATTTATCTACATAATGGCCTCAGTTTTGCCTCTTGGCCTCAAAAGCCTAAAACACATTTACTCTCTGGTTCTACAGAAAAAGTTTGCATGCTCTAAATCATTAACTACAAATTCAAATACTTTAGCAGCTAATAATATAAACAGATGAAAGCAATACATTGTAAGAAGTATAGGTAACAATGCAGGAGATGTGAGTTTGATTCCTGGGTCACGAATTTCTCTGCAGCCTACTCCAGTATTCTTGCCTGGAGAATCCCATGAACAGAGGATCCTGGCAGGCTACAGTCCATCGGGTTGCAAAGAGTCAGACATGACTGAGTGATTAAACAGCAACAGCAGCTTAGGGAGGTAATGAATTGGAACTTTATTCTTTATTTAAAGACACTTAAAATTATGTTGGGGTTCAATCCAACCCATCCTATGCAAAACCTCGGGGGCTAATTCAACAAGGAATTGCTAATTTGGGACTTCTAATTTTCCTTCCTCTCCCTCCTCTCCAAGTATATGTAGGTCAGGGGTCAGCAAACTTTCTGTAAAGGGCCAGATAGTACTTTAGGCTTTATAAGGTATAAGGTGGCTTCTCAGGTGGCACAATGGTAAATAATCTGCCTGCTGATGCCAAGAGATGTTGGGTTCAACCCCTGGATCGGGAAGATCCCCTGGAGGAGGGCACGGCAACTCATTCCAGTATTCTTCCCTGGAAAATCCCATGGACAGAAGAGCCTGGTAGGCTACAGTCCAGAGGGTCGCAAAGAGCTGGACATGACTGAGCACCCATCCACAAGCTCTAAGTCTCTGCTGCTTCTCAGCTCTGCCACAGTAGACAGAAGGTGGCTGCAGACAGTACTTAAACACTGCATTTCAAAAAGAAATGTTTATGAAAAATTGAAATTTTAAATTCATATGCTCTTCATATGTTAAAAAGTATATTACTCCTTTGGTTTGTTCTAACCTTAAAAACATACAGACAACAAGTTTAGCTCATGGAGCATACAGAAACAGGAAGCAGATGGATTCAGCCAAGGTCCTACATATTGCCTTCTCCCGGTCTGAAGTGAAGTCACCCAGTCGTGTCCGACTCTGCGATCCCATGGACTGTAGCCTACCAGGCTCCTCTGTCCACAGGATTTTCCAGGCAATAGTACTGGAGTGGATTGCCATTTCCTTCTCCAGGGGATCTTCCCAACCGGGATTGAACCTGGGTCTCCTGCATTGTAGACAGTCACTTTATCATCTGAGCCACCAGGGATGCCCCTAAATGTAAATAATAAATTTGCAAGTGGAATAAGAACTTTTTCCTAATACTGTACATCCATGTGCTAGGCTATACATGTTAAGTGTGGGTCAAATGATGTTCTCATTCATACATGTAAAGTGGTAAGATCCATTCAGTCACCCCTTTTGGATGTGATACCTAGTAACTGAATTCTTGGTTAATCCACTAGAAAATGATGGCCAGAACACTCAGTAGATAGACTTTTTAACTTTGTCTTTTTTTTTTTTGACAAGTTTTCTGCCACTTTAGATTTTGAAATGATTATCCAAGTCACCTGTTGACAGACTAAAGTGAGAAGTTTAGATCAAATATTTATTGAAAGAAAGTAAGGAGTACTAAATAATAATACATTACAATTTCCATGTAAATGTATTCAATACCATCAGTATCTGCTAAAAAGAGAATGCAGTTAGTAGTCAAATCATGTTCTATGTAATGAATTCCTCAGAAGTTCTATTAAAGATATCAACATGGTTATTTAGTTGATATCACTTATATCCCATATTAGAACTTGATCTGTAAAATTTCCTCAAAGTCTTAAGAAGTTTGTCTACTCAGACTTGGTTTTACACAGCTGTTGTTTATAAGTCTGACAGTCATCTCTAGGACATGGACTCTGCAGTTTAACCACTTGGGTTCAAACCCAGACTGCTCCTTTTAAAATGTACTGACCTTTAGTAGGTTACTTAACCAAAGCATCCCCATTTGTTAAAATATGGAAATAATACTAGCACTGTTACAAGGATTACTCACAAAGCATGAGGCACAGTGCTTCACAGATGGTTAATGTTCAGTAGTTGTTTCTGTGCTACTGTTGTAAAACTTAGGAAATTCATGTAGATGAAAGACTTGTTCACACTTTTGTTTTGGGAGAGTAAATCACTAAGATAGAGAGAGGACAATTTCATCAACATAGAATACTGTTATTTAGTAAATTGTTGCCATTAGGTTATCTTTCACTATTCCCTTTGATCTAATACAGTCAGTTAACAATGTTTAAATTTGGCCTGTTAAACAAAGTATGGCAATAGTAAGGGTAAAATAATTATAATGTATCCAGGTGGTGGAATTTAACTGATTTCCCAAATCAGGTGCAGGTAATTTCCACAATAATAAAGTAGGCTCAGAAAAAATGTTTTGAAAGCCTTTGAAATATTTTGTTAATAATTAATCCATTCTATTTAAATACATCATACAAGGTACTGAGAATAAATAATAGTATTTATTTTTTAAAGACTGGATACCTTACTTTGGCAGCTGAGTACAGAAAATCCTTAACCACAAGTCCAGTGTTCTCACTATTCTTTGAACAGATTTATGCATTGTACTTAAAGTGCTAGTCCTCTCTATTGGGAAAAAACTAATACTGGGGTGGCCAAAAAAGTTCATTCAGGTTTTTCTATAAGATGGTACAGGAAAACTCGAATTAACTTTTTGGCCAACCCAATAGATAATGAAAAATAGGATGCAACCTAGTACAGTATGGATAGAACTAGAGTTGGATTAAAAAAAAAAAACCTCACTTGTGTTCTAATTCTGGCTTGTGTGTATGATTTTAGCCTACTTAATTATTTGATGCCTTGATTTTCTCAATTATCAAAGACAGAAGGGTTGTGGAGATGAACATGCACTCCTGAAACTAATGCCTACTTAGTCAAATAAGATGGTGCTGTTACATACGAAATTTCTACTCTAATGTAACCCACAAATTTTGTTTCACATAATTTTCCACTCATAAAACTAACATCTGTTGTAATGGAGATTTGATAGAAAATCCCTTAGTTTCTTTGAGAAACGATATCCCATACCCAGTCATCTAGGTAACAGACTCATACAAGGTTGAGATGCTACAAATATCCATCTTATCCACATCCAAACTCTGTAAGCAACATTCAGGGTATACTCAAAGCCTTTGAAGTTTCCAAAGAAACTATACTGGGGTCTGCAATTTACTCATGGAGAAATTTCATTTAAAATATATTCATTCCAGTCTCCAAGGTTTCATCATAAAATGAGCTCACATTGAGGTGAAAGGTGCTTTTAAGTATTAAATTTTATTAACTTACTTCTTTGAATTTGTCATTAAAGCAGGTTAATACTCTGCTCTGGTTTATCCTAAGTAAGGCTCACAGCTGGGAACTATAACACACTGATCAAGGTTTGTCTCACTTTCCACTGCTCAAAACAGGCACTTAGTCCTTAATATTGAAAGAGTGACATTATCACAGGTCAGGTTTTACTTGCCACAACCTGCTGGTAGAAGGAAATATATCCACTTGTCTGGACTAGTATTAAGAAGACATTGGGAAAAAAAAAAAAGGAACATTTTATGAGAAGAAATAATAGTCTTGGATATTAACACTAAATGTCGTATTCAAAATGGCATTTTTAAATGTGTTCAAGTAAAACACTGTAATAAGAGAAAAACCACAGAACTTAATATAAAGTCTAGCTTTATTTTTTAAAAGATTTTACAAGTCTGTCAACCTCAAACTCACATAGGTGAATTATTCATATCTTCCATCAGATGAGGCTTACGGCTTCAATCCTGCTCAGAAAAATATAAGTAAAAAATAAATCTTTTCCACAAATATTTATCCACTATATTACCCAACTTAGTTCTGAAAATTTCTCTCTATAAATACTTTAATGCAGCTGCTAGTGGTAGGACTGTTGTTGTGCAGCTGTACATGGGTATAATTTTACAAGTCTGCCTTACTTTTGCTAGCTCTCAGGTTCGGCTCCAACGTCCAGATCTTATAGGGGAGAAATAAAGGTTAACTGGGCTGCCAGAAAAGCCCACTGAATGCATCCTGCAGTGCTCTGTGACAAGCCAGAGAAGAAGTGTAGCCTCCAGCGAGGTCCTGTGGAGAGGCAGCTCTGACATGGTTTAAATACCTACAACAAAACAGAAAGTGTGGCGTTGACACAGAAAGCACATGCAAACTGGTAACACTTTAAAAAGCAACAGTAAAACTGATTCAAAAGTCAAATTCTAGGACTGAAATGTTCAGACTTTATAAATGCATTGTTATCTTTTAAAAGGAAACTTACCAACTCTAAATTATAAGCAAATTACATTAAGATCTAAAAACAGCTCTGAAGGAGTCTTCAAAAATAATACTTGCTATTAAAGTGTTTCATATTCCCAATTTTCTGAACTAATTTATTTTGCTGGCTATTGTTTGGGTACCTAACTGCTGCTATCCTTCCTGGCATACACTTAATAAATGAATGCACATCATAATACTACTGTATTACTAAAATTTTACATAAATACTGAATATTTTACAATAAATATATTCTGGGAAAAAAACACCAAAACAAGTGATAGAGGGGAGAGAATATACTAGTTACTTTAAAATTACTTCAATATTACAAAAACATATTGTCTTCCTCCTTCTACACGAAAGGAAATCTTAGAAAACTACATCCAAGAAATCTCTGAGACAGCCCGAGTTCAAAAGAATGTCTCGATTAGTAAATACAGAAGAGTCTTGAGTAAATCTCAAAAGACTGTTACACACATGTCATTTAGCAATTAAAACTTTCTGCCTTGATAAAGGTCTACAAACGGGCCTTACAATGGGATAATCCTAGCTAAAGAGGGAAAACTTTTAGCATGACTACCACCACTGTCAGAAAACAAATATTTCCAGCTTTGCTTTAATGCCTAGTTTAAGAAACCACATTGTTTCTTCAGGCCTCAGGAAGTAAAGCAGCTTCACCCACTTTAGAATTACGGGTATGGCAAATGAATAAATCAGGTACCAGAACATTTTAATAACTTGGAAACTTTTCTATTCTCATTCATTCAGACTTCCTGTGTGTCAAAGTCTTGATGCATGAGCAACTTATTATTTCTAACATAATAACAAGTCTGTTTTTCATTTGTACCCATGTTTAATAAGCTTGTGTGATTAAAAATATATGACAGTATAAAAGACCAAATAGAAAAAGTGGTCAAAGTAAGACACAGCATAAGCTCTTGAAATTGGCTATAATTTATTCACACTGCCACAAATCAAGGTGTTAACTCAATTCTTTGCTTCTCTACCAAGGGTGAAAGAGGAAAGTAAAAGGTGAAAGGAAATTAGTATTTATTGAGCAACAATCTCCAAACTTTTCGATAGTATATTTATAGCAGTAAAAATATCTGAGCATGTATCTCCAAAATTTGTATACTTGTTTAAAATTATATGCATAAAGTATTAATATATACTATTAATATATTAAGTGTTAAAGCTATATCATAGTATATATATGGGCTTCCCTGGTGGCTCAGATGGTAAAGAATTTGCTTGCAAAGTGGGAGACCCAGGTTGAATCTCTGGGTCGGGAAGATTCCCTGGAGAAGGAAATGGAAATCCACTCCAGTATTCATGCCTGGGAAATCCCATGGACAGAAGAGCATGGCGGGCTACAATCCATGAGGTTGCAAAGAGTTGGACATGACTGAATGACTAACACGTTCACCCCGCCCCCGCCCCCCCACCCCTACTGCCCCACTGATAGCTCAGATAGTAAAGAATCTGCCTGCAATGCAGGAGACCCAGGTTCAATCCTTGGGTCAGGAAGATCCCCTGGAGAAGGGAATGGCTACCTACTCTGGTATTCTTGCTTGGAGAATTCCATGGACAGAGGATCCTGGTGGGCTACAGTCCATGGGATTGCAAAAAGTCAGACACTACTGAGCTACTAACACTTTCACTTTTCATAGTATATATACACATATTAGTAAGTATATTATAATATATATATGAAATTTAAAACATTTAAAGGATGAAATTAAAATATTTAAATGAATTTAAAATTTAAAAATGAATTAAAATTTAAATGAAATATTTAAATGAAATATTCTAATATTTTCTCCTTATATCCTATCTTACATGTCCTGATAGGATGCATCCCACTTTGGAGACCATTGTTATTAAACAGTCGTTGTCAAACTCTTGATATAACCTTGGGTCCCATAGGATTTAAATGGGAATTCACCAAACCTAATACATGGCCATAAAAGTATGTGCTTATTACCTTCCAGGATAAAATAAAATGTTCACTGTTAGGACTCTGATGGATGAGAAATAAGTTAAGTGTTAAATCATCTCAGAAAGTAAAAACTAACCTGGAACAACATAAAATCAATTTCTCTTCACCAAGAAATAACTATCACACAAATAATACCACACAAATAATAAGTGAATAATATTTCTACAGGTATCTTGGAAGTGAAATCCTCCATTCCTGATACAAGTTTCAAGCTAAGTTTATCCATATCCCAGATAATGTTGTATCACCTTTTTCCCTTTCTTCAGACCCGCAAAAGCATACTCTTAGCTCCAATGGCTGTTTAGCGAAGGTAAAATTCAAGTACCACAGTGGAATGTGTCAACCTTACAAAGCCAACTATCATAAATGAAGAACTGGTTTTCATAACAATACAAACCACTGTGCAACTAGCTGCTTTAATTCATCACATTTTGGTACAACTTGTTTCTGGGAAAATTGAGTCATACCATCTCTGGCTTGGCAATTCAAGCATAAACTTGCAGTATACATACAGCTTTTTACATGTTATCCTGAGAAGCCTGAAACAGCTGCACTGCTGGCAGGAAAACACAGGACCACCAATAAAATATCCCAAACAGTTGCATCTTTTAATTTATGACTGTGCAGTTTCCATAAAGAGTATATAAAACAGTTCAACTTTTTATAGGTAAAATGTAATAAACAGTCATACTCATTGATGTCATAAATGAGTTTTTAAAAGTTTATTTAAAATGATTAACTAGTGTTTGAAAACAGTATTTCTTGAACATGGTCATAATCTACAGCAATGAGCAAATATTTTTAAACTTGAGTTATTAATACTAAGTTGTAGATTCTCACTGCCAACATCAAGTCCATTAAAACTTCTTTGCAGAGCATTGAAAACAATGCATTTCTCTTCTAGCGAATCACTGCCATTAAACATATCTGTAAGCATGATTCTTTAAAGGTCTGCTTACTTACATTGCTGTTTTTTCTCCAGAGCTATAGCTGCACAAAACAGTTACTGTTAAATATTTCAACCTATTTTCTCCATGGCAATCTACATTAATTTCAATTTAAAAAAAATAAAATGGGCCACTCTTGTTATTCAACTGTGGGCTATTATTTTCTAAGTATCTTAAGTTCTTAAACCCTTTAATTACTGTGGTATACCAAAGAATTTTGAAGGATCTGCAACATTAAAACCACACAATGAGAATTTAGTGTTTTGCCTACTTTTTCACAGTAATCCACATCTGTGTTGTTTTAATTCTTTCATGACCGTTACAAGTACATCACTGAATAGGATTCCTGGGGTTTCTGGCAGAGGTCAGTATCATTTCATGTACACCTTTATACAACAGAATGAGGAAGAAGTCTTGGCCAAATTTATTTCCAAAAGTCAAGCTCAGTTGGATTTTGGAGCCTGGAGGTAATTGCTCTTACTATTTAGCCAATCCCAGGACAGTATTTCTGTTTTTCATGGGTTTATTTTAAATACCTGTAAATCTTATAAGCAGAAACCAGGGGGAAGAAAAAAAAGGTTTGCTTATTTTGGTACCTATACCTTATTTTTACTGAAAGCAGACTAAATTCAAAGATTTAAAAATCATACCTTTGATTATTTTCTTAAATAAGGCTAAAAGTATGTTTTCAAAAGCATGTCTACGATAATTCCTATACAAAGGGCATCTTATGCCTTCATTTACTCTACATTTAAAGGTGCCTTCCTTTGCCATTACCCATCAAAATCTCTTTCAAACAGACTGTGGCGAAAGGGGAGGAAAAGGAGGGCATGGATCCTGAGAGGTGAGTAAGAAAGGATTAAGCATTAGAAAATCACCCTTGACAGTCTGTTCCTGAACTTTGATTTCCTACACTGTCATTTTTTTCTGTTACATTTAGCAGCTTTTGCTCCCAGAGAAGGTGGTATAATTTACACTCATCTTCAGAAAGACTTCATTTACCCAGTTCTTTACCATAAGAGAGCTCCTCTGAAATTACTCTTTTACTATTTTCCTTCCTTTAAAAGCCCTATACTGACCGGATGGCTGGAAGTCTAGGACTCAGCTCATTTTAGTGCTATGCAACAGTTCTTTGAGTTCTCAGCTAGGGGCAGAGGGCAGGGGTTGTCACTCAGAACGAATAGGCAGCACTCTTTTCCTCCAGTCATAACTCCATCATGAAAACCCTTGAAATGCTTTGGCTCCAAAGAATCAAAGAATCTCAGAATTTAAATTAAAACGAAAATATGAAGCTCATATTAGTTTCCTCCTCCTCAAATTGCCAGGCCCTACAGAGAGTTAAAAAAAAAAGTCCAACTTTTTAACTCTACTGAGTTATAAACTTGGACTGGTTCAAACTAAGAAAAGGAATGAATAAACTCTAGAGACTAAGACTTTCTTTTTACAAGGTGGCCCATTTTTTAAAGTCTGCATTTAAAGCCATCATACATTAAAAAGACTAGTTCCAAGTAGTTTTGCCTCCCAGCCTACAAAACTCAAATCTAACTACCATTAAGAGATCAGCCAACAGATCTCAGCTGTCAAGACCCAGAGCTCTTGTAAGAAATTCAGACAAAGCTATAAAAGATTTACCTTAACAACCTGAAGTCTATCTCTGATTGATTAAAAACAATCAGAGCAATAATATGCTCAGACAAGTATCACTAAAATGCGGAAACATTCTAAAAACTGAAGTTAGTGCTCAGGTGTCCTAATCCAATCACAATGTCAGAATAACACAGGAAATGTCCACAGAGAGAAACTGATGACTGTGTATATTCTAAGATAAATGGAGAAAGTGCTATAAGTCAGAATAACTGTCCATAATTCTGAGGGCCGTTTGGTCATAAAAATATGTGGCTTCATGAACTCCAACCAAAAATATAACAAACTTCCATAGTCATCATTCACTTTATTATATTTGTTATCTATTCTTCACTTTATTATCAAAACAGTAACTTGAATAAACTTATTAAAGCTGATCTCCAATTTACACTAATATAACTGGGAATCAAGTGACCAATTATTCCAGACATTTAGACCACATGAACAACAAAGCTCAGATTTGGGAACTAAAAGCCACAAGGTGCCCAAGTAAGAGATAAGTACAGATTGCTCAGGGAAGTCTTTCTGAATTATAACTGAAATAAATTATACAATTTATTACTATCAAAGAACACACATTTAAAACTTAAAACTCAACATTCAAAAACTAAGATCATGGAATCCAGTCCCAACACTTCATGGCAAATAGATGGGAAAACTATGGAAACATAACACAATTTATTTTCTTGGGCTCCAAAATCACTGAGGATGGTGACTGCACCCATGAAATTAAAAACACTTACTTCTTGGAAGAAAAGCTGTGACCAACCTAGACAGCATATTAAAAAGCACAGACATTACTTTACCAACAAAGGTCCATATAGTCAAAGCTATGGTTTTTCTATTAGTTATGTATGGATGTGACAGTTGGACTATAAAGAAAGCTAAGTGCCGAAGAACTGATGCTTTTGAACTGTGGTTGTTGGAGAAGATTCTTGAGAGTCCCTTGGACTGCAAGGAGATCAAACCAAAGGAAATTAGTCCTGAATACTGGAAGGACTGATGCTAAAGCTAAAGCTCCAATACTTTGGCCATCTGATGTGAAGAACTGACTTATTGGGAAAGACTCTGAAGCTGGGAAAGATTTAGGAAGGAGGAAAAGGGGACAACAGAGGATGAGATGGTTGGATGGCATCACCAACTCAATGTACATGAGTTTGAGCAAGCTCCGGGAGTTGGTGATGGAGAGGGAAGTCAGGTGTGCTG
This sequence comes from Nanger dama, assembly GCA_917880005.1. Classification (NCBI taxonomy): domain Eukaryota; kingdom Metazoa; phylum Chordata; class Mammalia; order Artiodactyla; family Bovidae; genus Nanger; species Nanger dama. The sequence continues at coordinate 30,598,943 of CAKJTW010000003.1, forward strand.
CAGTCCATGGGGTCGTGAAGAGTTGACACGACTGAACAACGGAACTGAACTGAACTGAAAGAACACCCTAGTTATTTTAAGTCAAGGTAGCTATTGCTGAAAGATAATACAGCTACATAGTGAAAGCAGTATTTCCTTGATTTGCTTGAGAACTACTTGAAAACATAAAAGATATAGCCCATTCTAGTTTGTCTAATGTTTTACTATGATTTTCATGCTAGTAACAGATGTGTGCTGGAAGTTTTATCACATCTTTATAAAAGAAGAAAGAGTAATTTTTCTCTAAGTAAAAAGGGGGCACGTAAAAAGGGAAAAATTCACATGTATGGAGTGCATTCATTCTTAAAAAAGCAAACAAAAAATTACTTAGTATCTACTATTTGCCAGGTTTTGAAGCAACTCAGAATAAAACAGGCAGCAAAGACTCCATGCTCTCATGAAACTTGAAATTCAGTAGAAAAAAAAAGATGTTAAATATCATGAAAAAGAAAGACATGGCTCTATGGGTATGGATAAAAAGGAAACCAACATGCACAAGTTTAGAAAATGAAATTAGAGTTAAGCTTAGATCCAAAGGATGAGGAAGAGTCAGTAAGCAAGGCAAAAGAGTAGAGAAATAATCCAGCAGAGGGAAGAACTTAGGTGAAGCAGTAAGGAGCCATGGCACATATTGAGAATACAAGGAAAAGGTCACTACAGCTCAGGATGAGGCTAGAGATGTAAGCAGAAACTATCCAAAACAAGGCCTTATGGAAATGTTAAGAAATGTGAATTTTATTCAAAGAGCAACGGGAAGCCACTGAATAGTTGTTAGGAAGCTGGTAGTCTAAACAGGCTAGTTTGTCAGCACAGTGGATCAGAGAAGCAGAAGTTGACTGCAGAGACACTCCTTATGAGAATGCTTCTCTATTCCAGGCTTGAGAAGCGGTGCCTGGATCAGAGTGGTGGCAGTGGAACTACAGGAAAGTACTAGTTCAAGGAGTTTCCCTGGTGGCTCTGTGGTAAAGAATACGCTGCCAGTGCAGGAGATGCAGGAGACTGGGGTTCGATCCCTGGGTCAGGAAGGTGCCTTGGAGGAGGAAATGGCAATCCGCTCCAGTATTCTTGCCTGGAAAACTCCATGGACAGAGAAGCCTGGTAGGCTATAGTCCAGGGTTGGGGAGAGAGGGGGTCCGCAAACAGTCAAACACACCTGAGTGACTGAGTGCACAGAACGCACTAGTTCAAGCGATATTTAAACATCAACTGAACCTGGGAGAATGGAAAGGGAAGGACTTCCAACTGTCTAGTCAATTTCCAGCTCTCTAGTCACGGAGAAAAGAAAGATGCCCTCACAGAGATCATGGAAAACTGGAAGAGAAGCAAATTGCAGTGGGGCAAGAGAGACGGGGAAAACTGTGAGTTTAATTTTGGACTTGAGTCTGAAGTGATTATATATATGATACATGAGTTGAGATACAGAGCAGTAGCTGGATGTATGGGCCAAGTGCTAAGAATAAAATTATGGAATGAACACAATTTGGGAGTTATCAGTACGTAGAGGGTATCTGAAACCATAAGAGTGAATACTTAATAGTAAGGCAAGGAGACAGAACAAGATGGGAAAGGACTGGGGCAAAGGCCTAGAGGACTACAGTGTATAACGTGACAAAAGCAGCTGCAGTGGTTAATTTTATAGGCCAACATAAAATTATGTCCAATGAGCCACAGGGCACCCAGATATCTGGCTTACCGTTACTTCTGCGTGTGTCTAAGTATACCCCATACAATCTCTTCCCTTAGACCTACCAAGAAGATAGATGCCAGAGACACATAAGTCACTTGGAAAAGAGTTAGAACCTGCTACTCGTGCCTCTCCCTTCTTGTAATTTTAAGGAGATAATAACAGCAAAGGCAGAAAACCTATGAGATTTCTCCATCTAGGGGCTCCAAGGGACCTACTCATAGTACTTATAGCAGTAGTGTTTCTTACAGCAAAAGAACAACAGGAATAGCCCAAGTGAATACTGATAGGAGAATGGACAAATTATTAAAATGATAATCGTCATATTCAGGGTGACTGAATCTCTGATATTAGGTGGAACCACAGTGGAAGTAAGAGAAATGCACACAAGTAGATTCAACAGCACTGATTCTGCTCCAGCTCAAAATACAATAGAATTCAAAATACAAGACTAGAAGGAGTAGAGGGGAAAAAAGCAATGAGAATGGAAACAATTCAGCAACTGTTTTATTATTACTCTTTGTAAAGTATATATACTATATAATTTCTATGTATGAAATATTTCATTTGAAAAAGAGTGGTGCAAACTATAGTCACAACCACAGCTGCCATTAATCCAGTCAACAATCTGCCTGCAAACAGTAAACAATCTCTAGTTGACCTTGATTTCACCAAATATTACTAATTATAGCTACTTTGATTAAATTTGTAATAATTCATGTTAATGATAATAATCTGTCTTAAAGTATATATAATACCAAAACATGCTACATTCATATTATTCTTTCCACTGTTTTAGTAGATTCCCTCCTAGTTTCCATGCAAAGTCAATACATTAATTTAAGATAAGAAAGTAAATCAGATTTATCTGGAAAAACTATTTCAAGATTATATATATAAATAGCAGGGCTAAGGACTGATCAGTGGTTAAAAAGCTGACGTACTAAAGCAGCAGAAACAAAGTGATAGATGAAATTAGTTAAGTGGTCAATGAGACTTCAGCCAAAGCCCTGACAATCTGGAATTTTTTCCCACAATAATGCACCAAATTTCTATTTCTTTATTAGTATGAAACATATTGGGATGGTACTAAGCCTAACAGCCTAGATGGAGAAACAAAATTCAGTTCCTCTCCTCATTAAGTATCCTCCAAAGTTTGCAAAGGAAAACTCTCCCCATTGCTGTGGGTTTCTGCTGACTACAGACTCTAAATTAAATACAAAATCATGTCAGTCTTCTTCCCTGTACCATTTCCCTCTTTGTCCCTGCACCACATAAATATATAAAGATATCACCGTCTAGTAGAAAGGATAAAGAGTTTAGAAACAGATGCATTTGGGTTTGCATCCCTCCTTGGACAATTTACTAATATCATGATTTGGAAAAGTTCTTTTATTTTTCAAAACTCAGGAAAAATGATAGGATTTCAAAAAGGAACTTCACAGGTCATTAGGTGCCCAATATGCTACTGGAGGTCAGTAGAGAAATAACTCCAGAAAGAATGAAGGGATGGAGCAAAAGCAAAAACAATACCCAGTAGTGGATGTGACTGGTGATAGAAGCAAGATCCGATGCTATAAAGAGCAATATTGCATAGGAACCTGGAATGTCAGGTCCATGAATCAAGGCAAATTGGAAGTGGTGAAACAAGAGATGGCAAGGGTGAACGTTGACATTCTAGGAATCAGCGAACTAAAATGGACTGGAATGGGTGAATTTAACTCAGATGACCATTATCTCTACTACTGTGGGCAGGAATCCCTCAGAAGAAATGGAGTAGCCATCATGGTCAACAAAAGAGTCCAAAATGCAGTGCTTGGATGTAATCTCAAAAATGACAGAATGATCTCTGTTCGTCTCCAAGGCAAACTATTCAATATCACAATTATCCAAATCTATGCCCCCAACCAGTAACACTGAAGAAGCTGAACAGCTTTATGAAGACCTACAAGACCTTTTAGAACTAACACCCCCAAAAGATGTCCTTTTCATTATAGGGGACTGGAATGCTAAAGTAGGAAGTCAAGAAACACCTGGAATAACAGGCAAATTTGGCCTTGGAATGTGGAATGAAGCAGGGCAAAGACTAATAGAGTTTTGCCAAGAAAATGCACTGGTCATAGCAAACACCCTCTTCCAACAACACAAGAAAAGACTCTACACATGGACGTCACCAGATGGTCAACACTGAAATCAGATTGATTATATTTGCAGCCAAAGATGGAGAAGCTCTATACAGTCAAAAAAACAAGACCAGGAGCTGACTATAGCTCAGATCATGAACCCCTTATAGCCAAATTCAGACTCAAATTGAAGAAAATAGGGAAAACCGCTAGACCATTCAGGTATGACCTAAAACAAATCCCTTATGATTATACAGTGGAAGGGAGAAATAGATTTCAGGGCCTAGATCTGATAGATAGAGTGCCTGATAAACTATGGAATGAGGTTCGTGACACTGTACAGGAGACAGGGATCAAGACCATCCCCATGGAAAAGAAATGCAAAAAAGCAAAATGGCTGTCTGGGGAGGCCTTACAAATAGCTGTGAAAAGAAGAGAGGCGAAAAGCAAAGGAGAAAAGGAAAGATACAGGCATCTGAATGCAGAGTTCCAAAGAATAGCAAGAGATAAGAAAGCCTTCTTCAGTGATCAATGCAAAGAAATAGAGGAAAACAACAGAATGGGAAAGACTAGAGATCTCTTCAAGAAAATTAGAGATACCAAGGGCACATTTCATGCAAAGATGGGCTCAATAAAGGACAGAAGTGGTATGCACCTAACAGAAGCAGAAGATATTAAGAAGAGGTGGCAAGAATACACTGAAAAGAACTATACAAAAAGACCTTCACGACCCAGATAATCATGATGATGTGATCATTCATCTAGAACCAGACATCTTGGAATGTGAAGTCAAGTGGGCCTTAGGAAGCATCACTACGAACAAAGCTAGTGGAGGTGATGGAATTCCAGTGGAGCTGTTTCAAATCCTAAAAGATGATGCTGTGAAAGTGCTGCACCCAATATGCCAGCAAATTTGGAAAACTCAGCAGTGGCCACAGGACTGGAAAAGGTCAGTTTTCATTCCAATTCCAAAGAAAGGCAATGCCAAAGAATGCTCAAACTACCGCACAACTGCACTCATCTCACATGCTAGTAAAGTAATGCTCAAAATTCTCCAAACCAGGCTTCCTGATGTGAACCATGAACTTCCTCATATTCAAGCTGGTTTTAGAAAAGGCAGAGGAACCAGAGATCAAATTGCCCAAATCTGCTGGATCATGGAAAAAGCAAGAGAGTTCCAGAAAAACATCTATTTCTGCTTTATTGACTATGCCAAAGCCTTTGACTGTGTGGATCACAACAAACAGTGGAAAATTCTGTGGAAAAAGAGATGGGAATATCAGACCACCTGACCTGCCTCTTGAGAAATCTCTATGCAGGTCAGGAAGCAACAGTTAGAACTGGACATGGAACAACAGACTGGTTCTAAATAGGAAAAGGAGTGCATCAAGGCTGTATATTGTCACCCTGTTTATTTAACTTCTATGCAGAGTACATCATGAGAAACACTGGGCTGGAAGAAGCACAAGCTGGAATCAAGATTGCCGGGAGAAATATCAATAACCTCAGATATGCAGATGACACCACTCTTATGGCAGAAAGTGAAGAGGAACTAAAAAGCCTCTTAATGAAAGTGAAAGAGGAAAGCGAAAAAGTTGGCTTAAAGCTCAACATTTAGAAAATGAAGATCATGGCATCTGGTCTCATCACTTCACGGGAAATAGACGGGGAAACAGTGGAAACAGTGTCAGACTTTATTTTTGGGGGCTCCAAAATCACTGCAGATGGTAACTGCAGCCATGAAATTAAAAGACGCTTACTCCTTGGAAGAAAAGTTATGACCGACCTAGATAGCATATTCAAAAGCAGAGACATTACTGTGCCAACTAAAGTCTGTCTAGTCAAGGCTATAGTTTTTCCTGTGGTCATGTATGTATGTCAGACTTGGACTGTGAAGAAGGCTGAGCAACCAAGAATTGATGCTTTTGACCTGTGGTGGTGGAGAAGACTCTTGAGAGTCCCTTGGACTGCAAGGAGATCCAACCAGTCCATTCTGAAGGAGATCAGCCCTGGATGTTCTTTGGAAGGTATGATGCTAAAGTTGAAACTCCAGTACTTTGGCCACCTCATGCGAAGAGTTGACTCATTGGAAAAGACTCTGATGCTGAGAGGGATTGGGGGCAGGAGGAGAAGGGGACGACAGAGGATGAGATGGCTGGATGGCATCACGGACTTGATGAACTTGAGTCTGAATGAACTTCGGGAGATGGTGATGGACAGGGAGTTCCGGCACGCTGCGATTCATGGGGTCGCAGAGTCGGACACGACTGAGCAACTGAACTGAACTGAAATCTTTTTTTTTCCCCTCTTATAAAAGGGAGACGATAATACCTCATACTATTTTTTAGAAGGTTAAAAAAAAATTTATATATGTAAAGCATACAGCACAGAAAAGACATTTGATAAAGTACACGGTTCATGACAACCTACATATTCTTTGACACTATTAATACAAAGTAAGCTTTCATAAGGAATAGACTTTTCACAGCCCAAATATCCGAAGTCCACTAATCAACATGTACTTCTTTCCGACCTTCATCTGCTCTCATATCTACTCCAAAAAATAACAATATAGCCTTCTCTCTTCCCCAATTATGAAGATCCAAGTGAAGGTGTTGGTTTTTATTTTTTAAATTAGACAAACTAGGGGACCTTCCCTGGTGGTCCAGTGGTTAGGATTCAGCACTTCCCTTGTAGGGTATGCAGGTTCATTCCTTATTCTGGGAACTAAGATCCCACATGCCATGCAGCACAGCCAAAACGAAACAGAAATAAATAAATCTTAAACAAATAAGACAAATTAGAGTATTCCTGCTTGTTAATCTATTATCACAGGGTAATAGAGTTACCCAATGAGGCTCATACCTACATGTTAAAAGACAAATAGGAAAATTTTACAAACACACATATATAATATATATAATACATTTATATATTCACAAACATATGTGCAGATCTATATTTCATAAATCTCATTCACACCCTAGAATATTTTATTTCAAAAGTTAAATTGCTAAATTATTTCTACCCTCACTACCTTTTCTTCCTCTTCTTCATATCCTACTCCTATGAACTGACCCTTTCTCTATCCTTGCCCTCCTCAACATCTTCCTCCACTCTCTCTACATCTGGAGACAGCCTCCAGCTGTGAAATGCTCTTAGCCCCTGGTTTCCATAACAATACCTATAATTTGGACCACACTTCTAACTGCTTTGACACGTGATTCCCCAGATTTCTCTTCTTCAACCTGCTTCCTAATTCACTAGTTTTTCTTTTGACTGACTTTCTCTTCTTCTATTCTGGATGCCATCTCTGAAACGTTCGGCTTCATTCACCACCTCTGTTCTAAATACTAAACCCTATGGTTCTATCCTTTGCCCTTTTGCCCTTGTGTTTGAGTCTCACACTATAAAATTAATATTTTCATAACTGAACTCATCTTCCTTTACAGACCTAACTCTCTGTGTCTCTTATTCCTTTTAATAGTTTCAGTGTAGTCCTAATGTCATTTTGTATCTTCTTTCTCCCCCATAGGAATGAGAAATCTGTATCGTAGTATCTCTCTACAAACACCTATTTACCTCTCATGTAATCTTCATTGCGACTGTGATTATCTTATTTCAGCTCCTTAGTATCTCTTTCATGGACTATTACTAAAAGTCTCTTAATTGAGCTCCCTATTTCCAGTATGGTCTACTCACACCATACCTTTGTTTAGGCTGTTTCATTATTTTGGGATGACCTCCCCACTGCCTATCTTCCAAAGCCATGGTTCAAATATCAATCCCTCAGTTCTGAACAGAGACATGAGAAGCTTCCCTATGCAACAAAGAAACATGTACATATAGAATATATACTATAACAAATGAAAATAAAATAAACAACTAAGTTTAAAAGCAAGAAAATGCTCAAGTGCCAAAATTACAGTGGAACACAAAGTCAGAACATGAGCAGAAGCTGAAGTTCAGGAAAAGTGCCAGGTCCCAGTGATTTGACATCTACCCAGGAACAGATGACAGGCTGTAGGAAGCTGGAACTTGGCTTGGCTCCCTCCACATAAACTGAAAAAATGCTATCTATCCCATCTGTAAAACAACTTATAGGGAAATTCTGTTCATTGGCCTGGGACAGTTGTTAGGGGCATTGGCCAAAAATAATTCATACATGAGAAATCATAATACCCAAGCCTACTTTACCCCAGGAAATTAAGAACAGTAATTGGTCCAGATTCAGTGAAGCCAATAGGACCCTGGCAGAAGCAAATGTGAATCTCTACCTCAGCATGCTCCCACAATCCAAGGCTCACAGGAAAGCAACTCCCACAAAAAAGAGTTCATAGTTAAAAGAGAAGAAAAGAAACGAAGCTCATTTATAAAAAGTCAGAAGACACAAACAACCAATGGCAAGACTAACACGTGGCTAAGAGAAACTGAAAGAAACATTAAAGGAAGTATATTTCATGTCAAAAGAGATGACCAAAGAAATAATGCCTTAAGACAAGAAAAACATAAAAAGAATATACATTCTCTTTTTTAAAAACTCCATCTGCAATATTTGGAACAAAAGCATCAATGGACACATTAAACGGCTGATTATCCACAGACAGACAGAAAATGAGTAAACTGGGATTCCACACAAGTGGAAAACACAAAGAATTTAGCAGAGGTTCAAAAGACGGAAAACGTGAAAGAAGCACTAAAAGAGATAGCAAGATGAAAATTGGGAAGAGCATCTTTCTGATGGGAAGAGCATGATATGAGAGGTAAAGAGCAAAAAACAATACCACTGCCACCACAAAATGATAACAAAAAAATAAAGAATAACAGAAGGGGGAGTCTAAGATTAAAGCATTCTAAAAGGCCTTTCCTCTGTTCAAAAGGGAGAGAGATGGTACCTTTAGACTTCTGAAAAATAATATCTGTTAATTCTGGGTAGCAGAATTATATTTATTTATTCTCTGTACTTCTCTATGTTTAAATTATTTAACAACATTTTTAGATGCAACCTCCTCTAAACTGATCAGGTAGACTTCCTCCTACTCTGAATTTGCACAGTATCATGGCTCTTTATACACATTACATATTCTCTTTGAGATAAGTTTCTAGATAGCAAGATAAATATCTATTCACTAAACAACCATTGTTTAAAAAAAAAAAACACCTGAACGTGTAAGTAGAGGGTAAAAAACTTTTGAAACTAAATCACCATTCTTGTTATTTAAGGATCTAAAGAATGGTCATGAAAATAGGTGTCAAGTAAAAATATACAGGACATGAAAAGAGTTATCACCACAAATTATGAAGCTGTGGAGGAAGATAACAGAAGATTAAATGGAAGACAGGCTGTGTACATCATTTACAGAGGAAGACAGGAAGGTTTCCTGGAAATCAGAAGATGCCTACAATAATGACAAAGATGGGCATAATGTAGAGGGCAAAATGACATTATTTCAGGCTCCCTGGTGGCTCAGTGGTAAAGAATCTGCCTGCCAAAACAGGAGACACAGGTTCAATCCATGATTGAGGAAGATTCCAAACGCTTGCTCCAAAACTACTGACTGTGTTCTAGAACCCAGGAGCTGAAACTACTGAGCTCACACACTGCAACTACTGAAGCCTGCGCCCTGGAGTCGGTGGCTCCACAAGAGAAGCTAAAACACAATGAGAACAATGAGAAGCCAAAATGCAATCAGAACAATCCAACTAGAGCAGCCCCTGCTCGCCACAACTAGAGAAAAGTACAAGAAACAATGACCCAGCCCAGCCAAAAATAAATAATTTTTTAAATTGTTTTTTAAAAAGACATTATTTAAAATTAAAATATTCATATTTTCATAAATAGGTATATTTGAAAATTGCTTTGAGATTTTATTATCTTCTGTATCATATGCTGAACTCTCAACGTGTTAACCAGTTTTATATTCAAAGATACATACTATAATGGGGCAAAGCTATAAATGCAAAGGAAAACAAGAAATTCAAACAGAAGTAGACACACCCAAAGCTAGATATTTTGTAAGATACTTATTTTTCCTTTCAAAGCACCTTCTCAAAAGTTCTATTTCATACACTGGAATCTGAATCATGTTGACAACTTCGATAAATCTCTAAAGCAAACAATAACAAGAAAAGACAAAGTCAAGTGGATAAAATAACTGATGTTTTTTCTTAATTATGGAAAATTCTATTTTCCAGCAAGTAAAAACAGGTTCATAAAATATCTACTCAAGGGACCGGTGACTATAAGCAGTAAAATCTGAATAAAACTCCAAGAGTTCTGGTTTAATGCATAACAATTTCAAGTTTTTAAGAAGCATTTTTAATACTTAAGTACAGAAAACTTGCACTCTCTTCCAAAAGCAAAACCACAGCATCACTTTGGGAAAAAAAATAATCTATGCCCATTATCATAAGTAATGTGCTAATGCCATCGATTTTTACCAAAACTGAAGTTTTTCTGGGATAGAATGCCTCAATAGATTAGTCAGTCAGTGGGTTAATACCATTTGGACCAGAAACTTCATGTGTAAAGAAAATATTTTCCTCTTATTTAAAAAATTATAGCCTTATTTTCAGTATTCTGATTTGCTTCCAGACTACATTTTTAGCAATGTGTTATGCCTTTGCACATGCTGGTATAATATTTTAAATAAAAACATGTTTTAATCAGTTACATATGACTTATTTGAAAATCATAAGTTTTTAAAGTTTAATTTTGCAAAACCAGCTTTAATAAACTATAAAACTTCTTTATAATTAAACACTTAAGATTTCTTATTTTATTACTTTAAAAGATTAAAGAAAGAAAGAAGCCCTGTTTTTTTCCCCTGAATTCTACCTTTTGGTAGAAAAATTATTTTTATCTGTCATTCCAGAGTTCATAAAACAAGCCAGATAATACTCTTTATCTCTAGATCATGCTTTGAGGTAGACCTGCCATAATGAGTCAGCAAAAGTGAAAAAGGAGTAAAATACAAACTAAGATCATTCGTGATATTTGTTGCTGTTGTTATTTAATCACTAAGCCATGTTTGACTTTTGGCTACCCCATGGACTATATAGCCCACCAGGCTCCTCTGTCCATAGGATTTCCCAAGCAAGGATACCAGAGTGGGTTGCCATTTCCTCCTCCAGGGAATCTTCCTGACCCAGAGATGGAACCCACATCTCCTGCATTGCAGGCAGATTCTTAACTGCTGATCCAACAGAGAAGCCCCGGTCATGATATATTTTGTTCCTGATTGGCCTCCATTTATAAAACCTAATGTTTTGTGGAACTGAAGATAATTTCATTTGAAATGATATAAAATAAATACCACGGGAATTCAACCTCATCTTTTAAAGATACACTTAAAATTAATTCTACATGTGGTTACTGAAAATACATTTTAAATGTTTTATAAAATAAATGAGAATAGTGGGTAAAGACAGCATAGGCAGTACAGTAAGGGTAGTAACACAGAACCCTAAAACTGGAAGGGAACATTAGAGATCATTTTATCTCACTGCTCATTAACAAATAAAGCAAGCCAACCATGCCAAGATAGAACTCTTCTTAGCAGCAGATGGGCACAGGCTGTAGGACCTCCCTGGGCCCTGCAGACAGGCACCTGAGGACTGGGCCATGCCCATCAGTGGGCTAGCAATTCCCTAGTGCCCCCAAGGCAGCACAACCAGCTGTGCTAGGAAATGGCACACCACCAGCAACTAGCAGCCTGTACACAAGGCAGGGCCTGGCAGCCAACAGGCAAGGGGATAGTATTATCTACCAGTACACCCACAGTAGTCAACCCCTCCTCAACAGAAGAGCCTGTATGGGAAAAGCCCTATAGCCTATAACTCTGGTAACCAGAGAGGAGTGTGCTGCTGAGCCTCACAGGACATTTCCTAGTAAGACCACTTCTCCAAGATCAGGAAATGTAACCAACCTACCTAATACACAGAAATAAAAACAGAATTAGACACAATGAGACAACAGAAGATTATGTTCCAAAAGAAGAAATAAGATAACACCTCCGAAGAATTATGCAGAGTGAAAGAAAGCAATCTATCCAAAAGAGTTCAGGGTAATGATCATAGAGATGCTCAACAAACTGAGGAGAAAAATGGATAGGCACAGTGAGAAGTCTAATAAAGAACTAGAAAACATAAAGAGGAATCGAACAGCTGAAGAATACATTAACTATAAGAAAAGAAACACACCCTGGAAGGAATCAACAGTAGATTAAATGATAGTGAGGAATGGATTACTGAAGTGAAGGAAAAAGTAGTGAAAATCACAGAAGTGGAACATAAAAAAGAATACATAATGTGGACAATTTAAGAAACAACCAGGACAACGTCAGGGCTTTCCTGCTGGCTTAGCAATAAAGAATCCACCTGCCAACGCAGGAGACGCATGTTCCATCCCTGCATCGGGAAGATCCCCTGGAGGAAGATTACAAGAATGTGATACACAACACAGGGAATATAGCCAATATTTTATAACTTTATATGCAGTACAATCTATAACATATCAAATCACTATGTTGTACACTTGAAACATATATAAGTCAATTATATATCAAAAAAAAAGAGAAAAGATCGTTTTTTTTTCCTGGCAAACTGCTCTAAACATAAGTCAAAGTACCTGATTCTTTTCTTACATAATTATAAGCTTTTCATGATACATTACAGCCTCAGAAAATAGATTTTTTAAAACACGGAAATGCTACCTATGTCTCAGAAAACATTTCTGAACATAGTAGGTGGCTATTGTTTTGGAAATCCCCTTATTTCTAAAGAAGTTCACCTTGAACAAGCAAGTATACTGTTGAGACCCGATGAGTGAAAGCACTTGAGCCTAAAGGATGCTATTAAGTGGTACTTAGCAGCTTTGAAGCTCTGAATCATATCTTCACATTAGCTCCTTAATTGCAATGACTGAATTTTTCATTAGGTGACCAAATACTTATTTTATTGGCTTTGGGAAACTGTTATAATTGTATTTACAGTAAAAATTTTCTAAAGATTTAGTCTCTCACAGTGAAGAAAGCCTTAACACTCAATAGCTATGTTTGTGTGAAAACTCCTTCTTGAGTCCCCATTATTTACTTTTTCTATGAATAGTTAAGACAATAAAATGGTTCTCAGCACAAGTCAGAAAATCAGAGATAATTCCTCATAAAAAATTATTAGTGCTAGAAACCAAAACTGAAGTGCCTGGCTTTACCAGAACTTAGACAATTTGTAGTTTTGTAATTCTTAGGAAATTTTGCAATTTTTAAGGAATCAGGAGAAAATCAGCTTTTATGCTAGTATAAATCTCTGCAAATTTTAAAAACGGTCATATGTTGGCTAATTTGGGCAAATGTTTTAGATATTACCAAAACAGGAAACTAAAGCTCTCACATTTAATATTTTAAAAATAGCACAGCATGCTCAAATCAACATTTTACATGTAATGGAGTACACAAATGTCTATCAATGTGTTACAAGAAACTCAAATATTTAACTAACTATATGGCATAAGAGAGGGAAGTCCTGCAAAGGATAGAAATCACCTAACATTCATTAGAGATATTCAGACACTGAATATGGTTAAGAATATCTATTAAATAACTCTGTATTTCTACAGAAAATAATATTTTATAAAAAGACAATCAAGACCATAAAATGTCAAACATTATAAGTGCTGCAGTAATTATGTGATAAGGATGTTTTAACATTGCACAATCATAATAGTACCTTATGTACAGCACTGGAGCAGTGGCTGCATGCCATTGGAGCAACTCTGAGGAGATACCCCACGTCCAAGGGCAAAGGAGAAGCCCCAGCAAGACAGTAGAACGGGCGAAATTGCGTTTACCAAACCCCACACCTATCAGAGGTGCTCAGAGGACTCAAACATACCTTGTGTGCACCAGGACCCAGAGACCCCACAGAGACTGAGATAGAACACTGTTTGATTATCTCCTGAGGAGATATGAGTCAGCAGTGGACTGCTTCAGGGGCAGGAGCTCTGGGTGCAGTAGACTTGGGTATGGCATAAGCCCTCTTGGATGAGGTCACCATTAACACCACCATAGAGCCACCAGAACTTACACAGGACTAGGGGAAACAGACTCTTGGACCACACAAACCTTGTGTGTATCAGGACCCAAGAGAAAAAAAGCAGTGATCCCACAAGAGACTGACCCAACTCCCATCAGGAAGCTTCCCTAAGCCTCTTATCCTTCTCTATCAGAGGGCTGATAGAATGAAAACCACAATTACAGAAAACTAAGCTGATCACATGGACCACAGCCTTGTCTAACTCAATGAAACTATGAGCTATACCATATAGGACCACCCAAGATGGAAGGGTCATGGCGCAGAGTTCTGACAAAATGTGCTCCACTAGAGAAGGGGATGGCAAACCACTTCAGTATTCCTGCCTTGAGAACCCCATGAAAAGGCAAAAAGTTAGGACACTGAAAGATGAACTCCCCAGGTTGGTAGGTGCCGAATATGTTACTGGAGTTATAACTCCAGAAAGAATGAAGAGACGGAGCCAAAGCAAAACAACACCCAGTTGTGGATGTGACTGGTGATGAAGCAAAGTCCTATGCTGTAAAGACCAATACTGCATAGGAACCTGGAATGTCAGGTCCATGAATCAGGGCAAATTGGAAATGGTCAAATAGGAGATGGCAAGAGTGAACATCAACATTTTAGGAAATAGTGAACTAAAATGGACTGGAATGGGTGAATTTAACTCAGATGACCATTATATCTATTATTGTGGGCGAGAATCCCTTAGAAGAAATGGAGCAGCCATCATGGTCAACAAGAGAGTCTGAAATGCAGTACTTAGATGCAATCTCAAAAATGACAGGATGATCTCTGTTCATTTCCAAGGCAAACTGTTCAATACCACCATAATCCAAGTCTATGCCCCAACCAGTAATGCTGAAGAAATTGAAGTTGAACGGTTCTATGAAAACCTACAAGACCTTCTAGAACTAACACCCAAAAGAGATGTCCTTTTCATTACAGGGGACTGGAATGCAAAAGTAGGAAGTCAAGAAATACTTGGAGTAACAGGCAAATTTGGCCTTGGAATATAGAATGAAGTAGGGCAAAGTCTAATAGAGTTTTGCCAAGAAAACACATTGGTCATAGTAAACACCCTATTTCAACAACACAAGAGAAGACTGTACACATGGACATCACCAGATGGTCAATACCAAAATCAGATGGATTATATTATTTGCAGCCAAAGATGGAGAAGCTCTATACAGTCAGCAAAACCAAGATCGGGAGCTGACTGTGGCTAAGATCATGAACTCATTACCAAATTCAGTCTTAAATTGAAGAAACTAAGGAAAACCAGTAAACCATTCAGATATGACCTAAATCAAATCTCTTACGATTATACAGTGCAAGTGACAAACAGATTCAAGGGATTAGATCTGATAGACAGAGTGCCTGAGCAACTATGGACAGAGGTTCATGACATTGTACAGGAGGCAGTGATCAAGATCATTCCCAAGAAAAAGAAATGCAAAAAGGCAAAACAGTTGTCTGAGGAGGCCTTACAAATAACTATGATTTCCAGCAGAAATATCAATAACTTCAGATATGCAGATGATACCACCCTTGAGGCAGAAAGTGAAGAGGAACTAATGAGCCACTTGAGGAAGGTGAAGGGAAGAGTGAAAAAGCTGGCCTAAAACTCAACATTCAGAAAACTAAGATCATAGCATCTGAACCATCACTTTATGGCAAATAGATGGGAAGCAATGGAAACAGTGACAGACTTTATCTTCTTGGTTTCCAAAATGACTGCAGATGGTAACTGTAGCCATGAAATTAAAAGACACTTGCTCCTTGGAAGAAAAGTTATGATGAACCTAGACAGTATATTAAAAAGCAGAGACATTACTTTGCTGAAAAAGGTCCGTCTAGTCAGAGCTATGGTTTTTCCAGTAGTCATGTTTGGATGTGAGAGCTGGTCTATAAAGAAAGCTGAGTGCCAAAGAATTGATGCTTTTGAACTGTGGTGTTGGAGAAGACTCTTGAGAGTCCCTTGGACTGCAAGGAGATCCAACCAGTCCATCCTAAAGGAGATCAGTCCTGAATATTCATTGGAAGGACTGACACTGAAGCTGAAACTCCAATACTTTGGCCACCTGATGTGAAGAAATGACTCACTGGAAAAGACCCTGATGCTTGGAAAGATTGAAGGCAGGAGGAGAAGGGGACGACAGAGGATGAGATGGTTGGATGGCATCATTGACTCAACAGACATGAGTCTGAGTAGACTCCGGGAGCTGGTGTTGGAGAGGGAAGCCTGGTGTGCTGCAGTCCCTGGGATTACAAAGAGTCGGACACACCTAAGTGAAACTGAACTGAAAAAGTACATTAAGCAGAACTTAAAAGGAATGTGAAGATATATCTTTTTCCATAAAGTATATCATATCTTTCACTTGTATACAAGGTATCTTTTAAATAACATAAACTAATATATTATTATCAGACAGCAAAGTTGATTTTATACAAATATGTCTACAGCCCATATACTCATTCCTACTGTGTTTTCCTTTAAGAGGATAATACTTTCAAATGGTTGACAGACTGTCTTTGAGTCTTGTGTCAGGAAAATGTAAATTTATACAAGTATTAAAAAAAAGGCAATTAAGACTAATCTCTAGGAACAGAATACAGATTTTTAAACAATCTATGCTTTAACACTGGTAACTGGCAATGTTTAAAGTCAAATTTGATTACAAAAGATTGAAAAAAGTTTAATAATATGACTTTTTCTTAGTTTTTTTCCTTTTCTTTCATGGCTCAAGGACATTTTAGTCTGCAGTGATCCAATAAATATGCATGTTTTGCTGTAACTATTATCTGCTAACAAAATATGTGGAACAGAGAATAGCTTCACAGAGCTCCTAGCCTAATTTACTTCAACTTAATGGTTCTTGATGACTCATATTTCAATTACAAAAAGAAAACAAGCATTGATAAAGTTCCACATCAACAGATTATATAATGAAACTAACTTAAAAATACTTTCATGTTTAATTTCTCCTTTGATCTTAAGAACCTAGGGAGAGAGAAAAGAGGGGAGAAAAGGAGAGTATCCTCAGTTTACAAAGAGCATCTCAAGAATCAGAGAAGTTAAATTTACCTCAAGGGACAGATACTATCACCTCTGTCTACCAGATGAAGAAAAAAGAAACATAAATAAAACTATTATTACATAATGGTGGTCAAAGAGATATAAACAAATTATAAAAGTAAATCAGGGGCCAGGATATTACAAAATAATGGAGGCAGCTCTGAGCTCCCATCCCTCCATAGAAACAAGGAAAAACAAGTAGAACTGTCAGAACCAACTTTGTCAGAACTCTGAAAAATAGTTAAAGGTTTACAGCAACCATGAGACTGCTGAATCAGGCCAAAAAACAACCTTAAAATGCTAGGAAGCTTTGTGGCATTTTTACTTGCTCTTGCTATGAACAAAGCTAGTGGAGCTGATGGATTCCAGCGGAGCCACTTAAAATTCTCAAAGATGGTACTGTTAAAGTGCTGCACTCAACATATCAGCAAAATTGGAAACTAAGCCACAGGACTGGAAAAAGGTCAGTTTTCATTCTAATCCCAAAGAAAGGCAATGGCAAAGAATGTTCAGACTACCATACAATTACACTCATTTCACATGCTAGCAAGGTAATGCTCAAAGTCCTTCAAGCTAGGTTTCATGAGTACATGGACTGAGAACTTCCAGATGTATAAGTTGGGTTTCAGAGAGAGAGAGGAACAAGAGATTCGACTGCCAACATTCATTGGATCATGGAGAAAGTAAGTATAAAAACATCTACTTCTGATTCACTGATTACACTAAAGCTTTTGACTATGTGGATCACAACTGTGGAAAATTCTTAAAGAGACGGCAATAACGGACCACTTTACCTGTCTCCTGAGAAACCCGTAGGCAGGTCAAGAAACAACAGTTAGAACCTTACATGAAACAACTCAGTGGTTCAAAACTGGGAAAGGATTACAACAAGGCTGTATATTGTCACCTTGCTTATTTAACATTTCTACGGAGTACATCATAAGAAATGCTGGGCTGGATGATTCATCAGCTGGCATCAAATCTGCTGGGAGAAATATCAGATATGCAGATGATACCACTCTAATGGCAGAAATCAAAGGGGAACTAAAGAGCCTCTTGATGAGGGTGAAAGAAGAGAGTGAAAAAGCTAGCTTAAAATTCAATGTCCAAAAACTAAGATCATGGCAAACAGAAGAGGAAAATGTGGAAGCA
Source organism: Nanger dama (assembly GCA_917880005.1). NCBI lineage: Eukaryota > Metazoa > Chordata > Mammalia > Artiodactyla > Bovidae > Nanger > Nanger dama. The sequence continues at coordinate 30,617,088 of CAKJTW010000003.1, forward strand.
GAGAGAGATTTTATTTTCTTGGGCTCCAAAATCACTGCAGATGATGACTGCAGCCATGAAATTAAAAGACACCTGCTCCTTAGAAGGAAAGCTTCTAGGCAGTGTAGTAAAAGGCAGGGACATCACTTTGCTGACAAAGGTCCACAGAGTCAAAGCTATGATTTTTCCATTGGTCATGTATGGATGTGAAAGTTGGACCATAAAGAAGGCTGAGCGCCAAATAATCAGTGCTTTTGAATTGTGGTACTGGAAAGGACTCTTGAGAGTCCCTTGGACAGCAAGATAAAACCAGTCAATCCTAAAAGAAATCAACCCTGAATATTCACTGGGAGGACAGATGCTGAAGCTGAAGCTCCAATACTTTTGGTCACCTGATGCCAAGAGCTGACTCACTGGAAAAGACTGAAGGCAAAAGAAGTGGGTGGCAGAGGATGAGATAGTTAGATAGCATCACTGACTCAATGGACAAGAATTTGAGCAAACTTCAGGAGCCAGCGGAGGACAAAGAAAGCTGACATGCTGCAGTCCATGGGGTTGCATAGAGTTGGAGATGATTTAGTGACTAAACTACAACAATCTAATGTCACACCTTAAGAAATTAGAAAAAGAACAAACTAAACACAAAACTAGTTAAAGGAAATGATAATGATTAGTACGAATATAAAAGAACCAAAGAGCAACAACAAAAAAACAGAGTCAATGAAGTCCAAAGGTAAATTTCAAAAAGATTAGCAAAATTAAAAAATGTTTAGCTAGACTAACCAAGAAAAAAAGACAAAAGACAAAAGATACAAAATAACTATAAAATAACCATGAACAACTATATGCCAAGGAATTAGGTAACCTAGATATACGGACAATTTCTAGAAACACAAATTATCTAAACTGATTCAATAAAAAAAAAGAAAATCTCTGCAGACCTCTAACAAGTAAGAATTGTACCAGCAATCAAAAACTCCCAACAAGTCAAAGTCCGGAAACTGATCACTTCACTGGTGAATTACACCAAATATTTTAAAAAGAAGTAAAATCAATCCTTTCCAAACTCTGCTAAAACACAGAAGGAGAAACACTTTCTAACTCATCCTATGAGGGAGTTCCCTGGTGGTCCAGTGGTTAAGGCTCTGCACTCCCAATGCAGGGGGTACAAGTTCAATCCCTGGTTGGAGAACTAAGATTCCACATATAGCCTGATGAAAAAAAAAAAACCAAAGGAAAGTCAATTTATTCTATGAGACCAGGATTACCAATATCAAAGCCAAAATTATATCCAATATCTCTTATCAATATAGATATAAAAACCCCCAACAAAATATTAGCAAAATAAATTCAACACTATATTAAAATAATTATATAACCATGACTAAGTGAGATTTAGCCCAAGAATACAAGGATGGTTCATCATAGGAAAATCAATATAATATAATATACCACATTAATAGAACAAAAGGAAAAAAAAATGATTGTCTCAATTAACACAGAAAAAGTATTTGAAACTCCAATGCTGTTTCCTAATTAAAATATTCAGAGAACTAGAAGGGAAACTCCTTCAAAAGGAAGTAAGGGCATTTTTGAAAAAATGACAGCAGACAACATACTCAATGGTATAAGACTGAAAACTTCACAGCTAAGATCAAGAACAAAGACAAGGATGCCTGCTTTCACCATTGCTGTTCAACATTGTACTGAATGTTCTAACAAAAGAAACTGGGCAAGAAAACAAAATAAAAGGCATCAAAATTGGAAACAAAGAAAACTATCTCTGTTCACAGAATACATGATCCAATATTTAGAAACTCTCAAAGAATCCACAAAAGGTCACTGGAGTATCCAGAAAAGCTGCCGGCCACAAGATCAACACACATAAACCAATTATGTTTCTATACACTAGCAACAAATGTTTCAAGAAACAAAATAATTCCATTCGTAAGGCATCTAAAATCATAAAATATCTTGAAAATAACCAAAATAACCAAAGAGGTGAAGACCAAGGAAGTGAAACACTTGCACTCTGAAAACTACAAAGATTATTGAGAGAAATTCAAGACCTATAAGTGGAAAAATATTCCATGTTAATGGGTTGAAAGATTTAATATTGGTAAGACATCAACACTGCACAAAGCAATCTACAGATTCAATGTAATTTTTCTTTTTTTTTGGCCTCATCATGCAGCATTTGGGGTCTTAGTTCCCTGACCATGGATCCAACCTGTGCCCTCTGCAGCATAAGTGCAGAAATTTAACTTCTGGACCACCAGGGACATCCGCCAACGTCATCTTTATTAAAATTACAACTGCATTTTTTTTTTTGCAGAAATGGAAAACGTGATCCTCAAGTTCATATGGAACTACAAAGAAGCCTTAATTAGGCAAGACAACATTGAAAAAGAACAAAGTTGAAAGACTGCCAGTTTCCAATCTGAAAACTTACTATAAATGCCACAGTAATCAAAACGGTGCGCCACTAGCATAAGGATGGAGATACAGTTCAATGCCAGGCTTCCCAGGGGGCGCAGTGGTGAAGAATCTGCTTGCCAATGCAGGAGACACAGAAAATGCAGGTTCCATCCTTGGGTCAGGAAGATGCCCTGGCAACCCACACCAGTACTCTTGCTAGGAAAATTCCATGGACAGAGGAGCCTGGCAGGCTACAGTCCATGGGTTGCAGAGAATCAGACACAACTAAGCTACTCAACACATAGCTCAGTGCAACAGAATTGAGAGTTCAGAAATAAACCCATACATCTATGACTGATTTACAGGAGTGATATCACCATTCAATGGGGAAAAGAATAGTCTCTCTAAACAAATGATGCCACATTTGTTTAGAGCTGGGTAGCCACAAAGAAAAAAGAATGAAGTTGGACTCACTTATAAAAATAAAAATTAACTCAAACATCAGTAACCTAAAAAATACACACTAAATATAAGCATGAAATATATGCACTAAAACCATACAACACTTAGAAGAGAATATAAGGTAAAACCTTTGCGATCTCCAACCTGGCAATGAACATGACATCAAAAGCATGAGCAACAAAATAAAAAATAGTAGAGAAGCTGGACTTCATCAAAATTTTGTAACATTGTACATCAAAGTACATTATCAAAAAAGTGGAAAGACAACATAAAGAATGGGGATTATATCTGCAAATCAACTATCTGATAAAAGTCTAGCATCTAGAATACATATATAACTCTTACTACTCAATACAAAATGGCAAAAAAAAAATTTAAAAATATGCTAAGGATTTGAATAGATATCTCTAAAAAACAAACCAACCACAAACGGCCTGCTGACACAAAAGATGCTCAGATAATTAGTCATTAGAACCAAACCCTTATACATGGCTAGTGCAAATGAAAAATGGTTCAGCTGCCGTAGAAAACAGTTTGGTAGTTCCTCAAAAGATTAAACATAGAATTAAAAGACCTCACAGTTTCACTCCTCAGTATATATCCAAAAGAACTGAAAAGTACTGAAATAAGTACATGGACAGGCATGCTTAAAACAGCACAGTTCACAATAGCCAAAAGGCAGGAACAGCCCAAATAACCATCAATAAATGAATATATACACAAATTGTGGAATATACATACAATAGAATAGTGCTAAAACAAAAGAAATGATACATACTTACAGTGTGGATGAACCTTCAAAATATTATGCTACTTGGAAGAGACGAAACACAATTGCTGGATTTTATTTATATGAAATATACTGGAAATTACACTTCTATCACTTCCATTGACATGAAATACAACCTTTAGATAAAGCATAAGAGATCTACCATCTCAGAGAAAAATGATGAATGACAGGATCAAGAGGGGGTATGTTATGAATAATTAACTCCTATGTGAAAAGCATGGGTTCAGAAAGCCCTACTGATGTAGCAAGAAAGATGCAACTACACTGACAAGTTCTGGATCATATAACAGGATTCCAACTAAAAACAGATGGCATACTCTAACTCTGGATAACCTGAGGAAAATTTACACAAGGACTATTTCCAGAAGTGAAGAAGTAAAGAAATAAAAGGGACACCTCAATAACCCAGAGTACTAGCAGAGGCATTGCCACTCTAGGCAAGAAAAACAAGTGTGGCTCTAAGAACCCAAAAAGAGAATAGTTTAAGAAAGGATTGTCTTAAAACACTGGTGAATTTACACTGACAGACAGAGCCAGCATATGCCAATCCATATGGAAATAAATACCTTTGTCTCCCCTCCTGCTCTCTAATTTCCTGAAGAGGCTCCCCACTGCCAACCCCCCACTTCAACCTGGAAACCAAAAGGTACAGGAGCCACTAATGTAATCCATACAAGTCAGTATCCCAGGGTATAGAGCAGAATAGAGAAGGAAAAAGAAGGGATTTAAAGAGCAAACAAAAGATATCCATCAAGAGGAGTATTCCCAAGTTTCAAGACCCTTCCCAGATATATCCGTCAAGAATCCTAAGCTATTAACTCTGTTGCAGATGGACTAAGACTGTAATTCTGCTTACCTTGGAAAGCAAGTGACTATAACCTTACAAGAAGTACACCTGACCTTTGAACAACATGGGTTTGAAACACACAGGTCTATTTATATGTGGATTTTTTTTTAATAAATGCATCTTACAGTATTACACCATCTGCAGTTACTTGAATCTATAGATTAGAAACCTTTGACACAGAGTGTGAACTGTAAAGTTACTCAAGGATTTTTGACTCCTAGAGGTTTGGGACACCTAACCTCTGGCTTATTCAAGAGTCAACTATAAAATGAAACACTATCAGTGACACTTTTGTATCAATTCAGTTGCTCAGTCCTATTCAACTCTTTGCAACCCCATGGCTGCAGCATGCCAGGCTTCCCCGTCCATCACCAATTCCTGGAGCTTGCTCAAATTCATGTCTATCTAGTCGATGATGCCATCCAGCCATCTCATTCTCTGTTGTCCTTCCTCCTTCTGCCCCCAGCCCCTCCCAGCATCAGAGTCTTTTCCAGTGAGTCAACTCTTCGCATGAGGTGGCCAAAGTACTGGAGTTTCAGCCTTAGCATCATTCCTTCCAAAGAAATCCCAGGGTTGATCTCCTTCAGAATGGACTGGTTGGATCTCCTTGCAGTCCAAGGGACTCTCAAGAGTCTTCTCCAACACCACAGTTCTAAAGCATCTATTCTTTGGCACTCAGCTTTCTTTTACAGTCCAACTCTCACATCCAAACATGACTACTGGAAAAAACATGGCTCTGACTAGATGGATTTTTGTCAGTAAAGTAATGTCTCTGCTTTTTAATATGCTGTCTGAGTCTGTCATAGCTTTTCTTCCAAGGAACAAGCGTCTTTTAATTTCATGGCTGCAGTCACCATCTGTAGTGATTTTGGAGCCCACAAAAATAAAGTCTGTCACTGTTTCCATTGTTTCCCTATCTATTTGCCATGAAGTGATGGGACCAGATGCCATGATCTTCATTTTTTGAATGTTGAGTTTTTAAGCCAGCTTTTTCACTTCACTCTCTTCTTTCAGTTTGATCAATAGGCACCTTTATTTATATAAGTGATGGAAAACTAATTAAAAGATGTTAAGCATGAAGAGACATGTTAAAATACTCTTTTAGAAAGATTACTTCCCTGGTGGCTCAGAGGTTAAAGTGCCTGCCTGCAATGCAGGAGACCTAGGCTCGATCCCTGGGTTGGGAAGATCCCCTGGAGAAGGAAGTGGAGAATCCCATGGAGGGAGGAGCCTGATAGGCTATAGTCCATGGGGTCACAAAGAGTCGGACACGACTGAGTGACTAAACTAAAAAAACTAAACTAAAATGAAGAGACATGTTAAAATACTCTTTTAGAAAGTTTACTACTATACTACTGTGTAGATGTCAGGCATCTGGGTGGTGTAGGTAGTGCAACTGAAGGCAAAGAATATGAATATGATCATGAATATTTTTGAAATTAATTAATTATTTATTTTTGGCTGCACTATTTTTGCTGTAGCACATGGACTTTCTCTAGTTGTGGTGAGCAGGGACTGGTGCACAGGCTTCTCATTGTTGTGGTTTCTGTTGCAGAGGATGGGCTTTAGACCATCGGCTCAGTTGCCCAATGGCATGTAAGATCATAGTTTCTGGACCAGAGATTGAACCTATGTCCCCTGCATTGGCAGGTGGATTCTTAACCACTGGACTACCAGGGAAGTCCCTTGATCATGAATATTTATGGTAAATTTAACTTCAAACATATACCATGGGATAAAAGAATATGAGATTGTCTATCTTTTTTCTACAATAAAAGTTTAAAAATTTTAAACCTCATTATTTTAGAGTTTTCATAAAAAGTCATAATTTATAAGTTAACTGGCTTTCTACAAATTGTCTAACTTACTTCAAGAGAACTACCTAGACAAATATTACAGGTATTTTTACAGATTATCTTGCTTGATATACTTTGGGGGCTACTTTCTAGGTATATGCAAGCTTACTAAGCTGAAGCTCCTATACTGTCGGCAAGTGATGCGAAGAGCTGACTCACTGAAGTTGGCTGAACACAATGAAAACAATCTCTACAAGGTATACTAATTAAATAACATCATAAATAAGAAATAGAAAGGAAAACTTTATATACTGAGTGACAAAAAAGGTAAAGCTGAATACTTTTCACATAAATGATTTATGACACTTTAATGACTAAACAAACTTTCTAATACACTCTACCGTTTACATTTCTATCCATTTAAAAACTGAACATTTAAAACATACCCTTTGTGATAAACAAGTAATTTCCCATGGAATCAAGCATGACTAGAAGATAATACTTCAATAAATTCATTATCTTTTTCTAAGCAACTTTTTTTTATTGAAACATGGTTGCTTGACAATATTGTATTAATTTCAGTTCTGTGGTTTTGGAGAAGACTTTTGAGAGCCCCTTGGACTGCAAGGAGATCCAACCAGTCAATCCTAAAGGAAATCAGTCCTGAATATTCATTGGGAGGACTGATGCTGAAGCTGAAACTCCAATACTTTGGCCACCTGACGCGAAGAACTGATTCATTGGAAAAGACCCTGATGCTGGAAAAGATTGAAGGCGGAAGGAGAAGGGAACGACAGAGGATGAGATGGTTGGATGGCATCACCGACTCAATGGACATGAGTTTGAGTAAGCTCTGGGAGTTGGTGATGGAAGGGAAGCCTAGTGTGCTACAGTCCATGGAGTCACAGTCAGACACGACTGAGCAACTGAACTGAAGCAACTTATTTTTTTATTGAAGTATGGTTGATTTACAATATTGTGTTAATTTCAGGTGTTCAGTAAAGTGGTTAAGTTACATATAATTTTTAGATTATTTTCCATTATAGTGTAATATAAGATACTGAATATTGTTTCCTGTGTTACACAGTAAATCCTTATTGCTTATCTCTTTTAAATATAGTATCTTGTATCTGCTAATCCCATAGCCTTAATTGATCCTTTCCCCACTCCCACTTCCCTTTGGTAACCACAAGTATGGTTTTCTATGTCTTTGAGTCTGTTTCTGTTTTTATAAATAAGTTTATTTGTATTATTTCTTAGACTTCACATATAAGTGATACCAGATAATCTTTGTCTGACTTACTTAGCTTAGAATGACATTCTCAAGGTCCACCCATGTTGCTGCAGATGGCAATATTTCCTTCTTTTATGGCTGACTAATATCCCATTGTGTGTGTGTGTGTGTGTGTGTGTGCGCATACACACACATGCGCATCCATGCACAGGCTTGCACACATCACATCTTGTTAAACCAATGGTCTACTGATTGGCATGTCTTGGCTAATGAAAAAAATGTTTCTATGAACACTGGGGTATATGTATCTTTTCAAGTTAGCATTTCATCTTTTTCAGATATATGCCTAGGAATGGGGTTGCTGGATTATATGGCAACACTATTTTCAGTTTTTTAAGGAACCTCCATATTATTTTCCACAGTGGCTGCACCAACATACATTCCCACCAACAGTGTAGGAGGGTTCCCTTTTCTCCACATCCTCTCTAGCATTTATTATTTAAAGACTTTTCAATGATAGTCATTCTGATCTGTATGAGATAATATCTTACTGTATTTTTATTTGCTCTTCTCTAATGATTAGTCATGTTGAGCATCTTTTCATGTACCCACTGGCCATTTTATATGTCTTTATGGAAAAATGTCTATTTAGGTCTTCTGCCCATTTTTTTCCTTGTGTAGGTTTTTAAAAAATAATTCATTGTATGAGCTATTTGTATATTTTAGAAATCAACATCTTGTTGGTTGTGTCATTTGCAATTTTTTTTCTCACATTCTGTAAGTTGTCTTTTCATTCATTGATGGTTTCCTTTGCTATGCAAAAGCTTTGGGGTTTCAACAGGTCCCTTTTATTTATTTTTACTTTTATTTTTTTGCTTTTAAGAGACTGATCTAAGAAAACACTGCTACAATTTATGTCAGACAATGTTTTACCTATGTTCTCTTTCAGGAGTTTTATGGTGGCAAGTGTTATATTTAGGTCCCTAAACCATTTTAAGAGACTTTTAAAAAAATATTTTAAAGCTTAAATATAAAAATAACTTCTTTTAGTAATATGCTCTAACAAAACCTTAGAAAGCCTTCAATGTTATTTTTATATATCAGAAGCATAAGGGGCTTTTCATAATCTATATGGCACTATGATTTCTCATATAGTATAATTAGTAACATAAAATAAATTCTTAAAATTTCTAAAATTCTTATTTCTGAAAAATTTTTGTCACAGTAAATTCTTCTTTTATCAACAAATCACTTTTACTCAATAGGACCATATAAACTGAAAATCTTTGATGAACAAGGATATCCACCTGGCTGACCATTTGTCATGTTCTTCAGGATAAAAGGTAGTTAATTATCCACCTTCTCGATACTACAACACAGTAAAGAAAATATTCTGCCTCCATCAGAAGTTAATAAATTTTGCTTCATTCAAATTTCCAAGTCCAAACCACCAGATGTACTAAATCAGGAACTAGTCACAGAAATGCCAGGAATAACTGTAAGTAAGCATTTTAACACCTTTGCAGGACACTGCAGTACTAGCTAGAAATTAGCAAGAGCTGGGAGCTTGCTACATGCGTGACCTGTATGGATAACACGCTATCAGTTCTGATACTGCAGCTATAGTTGTTCAGTCGCTCAGCCATGTCCAACTCTTTGCGGCCCCATGGACTACAGCACACTAGGCTTCCATGTCCTTGACCATCTCCCAAAGCTTGCTCAAACTCATGTCCACTGAGTCAGTGATGCCATCCAACCATGTCAACCTAGGTCGCTCTGTTCTCCTCCTGTCTCCAATCTTTCCCAGCAAGGGTCTTTTCTAATGACATTGCTCTTTACATTAGGTGGCCAAAGTATTGGAGCTACAGCTTAAGCATCAAGCCTTCTAATGAATATTCTGGGTTGATCTACTTTGGGATTGATGGGTTGGATCTCCTTGCAGTCCAAGAGACTCTCAAGAGTCTTCTCCAGCACCACAATCCAAAAGCACCAATTTTCGGTGCTAAGCTTTCTTTAAGGCCCAACTCTCACATCCACACGACTACTGGAAAAACCATAGCTTTGACTATAGGTACCTTTGTCAACAAAATAATGTCTCTGCTTTTTAATACACTGTTTAGGTGTATTAGGCTTCTCATAGCTTTTCTTACAATGAGCAAACATCTTTTAATTTCATGGCTGCAGTCACTACCTGCAGTGATTTGAGAGACCCAAAAATAAAGTCTGTCACTGTTTCCATTGTTTCCCTATCTATTTGCCGTGAAGTGATGGGACCAGATGCTATGTGCTTCGTTTTTGAATGTTGAGTTTTAAGTCAGCTTTTTCACTCTCCTCTTTCACCTTCACCAAGAGGATCTTTAGTTCTTAGATTTCTGTGATAAGGGTGGTGTCACCTGCATATCTGTGGTTATTGATATTTCTCCCAGCAATCTTGATTCCAGCTTGTGCTTCATCTAGTCCACCATTGCTCATGGTGTACTTGCATAGAAGTTAAATAAGCAGGGAGACAATATACAGCCTTGATGTACTCCTTTTCCAATTTGGAGCCAGTCCATTGTCCCATGTCCAGTTCTAACTGTTGCCTCTTGACCGGCATACAGGTTTCTGAGGAGACAGGTAAGGTGGTCTGGTATTCCTGTTTCTTGAAGAATTTTCCAGTTTGTTGTGATCCACAAAGTGAAAGACTTTAGCATAGTCAATGAAGCAGAAGTAGATATTTTTGTGGAACTCTCTTGCTTTTTTGATGATCCCAATGTATGCTGGCAATTTGATCTCTGGTTCCTCTGCCTTTTTGAAATCCAGCTTGAACATCTAGAAGTTCTCAGTTCACGAACTGTTGAAGCCTGACTTGGAAAATTTTGAGCATGACTCTGCTATTGTATGAAATGAGTGCAATTGTGTAGTAGTCTGAACATTCTTTGGCATTTCCTTTCTTTGGGATTGGAATGAAAATTGGTCTTGTCCAGTCCTGTGGCCACTGCTGAGTTTTCCAAATTTGCTGGCATATTGAGTGCAGCACTTTAACAACATTATCTTTTAGAATTTGAAATAGCTCAACTGGAATTCCATCACTTCCACTAGCTTTGTTCATGGTGATGTTTCCTAAGGCCCACTTGACTTCGCATTCCAGGATGTCTGGCTCTAGGTGAGTGATCACACCATCGTGGTTATCTGGGTCATGAAGATCTTTTGTATAGTTCTTTAGTGTATTCTTGCCACCTCTTCTTAATATCTTCTGCTTCTGTTAGGTCCAAACTGTTTCTGTTCTTTATTGCTCCCATCTTTGCATGAAATGTTCCCTTGATATCTCTAATTTTCTTGAAGAGATCTCTTGTCTTTCCCATTCTACTGTTTCCCTCTATTTCTTTACATTGTTCACTTAGAAAGGCTTTCTTATCTCTCCTTGCTCTTCTTTGGAACTCTGCATTCAGATGGGTATATCTTTTCTTTTCTCCTTTGCCTTTTGCTTCTCTTCTTTTCTCAGCTATTTGTAAGGCCTCCTCAGACAGCCATTTTGCCTTTTTGCATTTCTTTTTCTTAGGGTTGCTTTTGATCACCGCCTCCTGTATAATGTCACGAACCTCCATGCATAATTCTTCAGGTACTCTATCAGATCTAATCCCTTGAATCTATTTGTCACTTCCACTGTACAATCATAAGGGATTTGATTTAGGTCATAGCTTAGTGGCCTAGTGGTTTTCCCTACCTTCTTCAAGTTTAGTCTGAATTTGGCAATAAGGAGTTCATGATCTGAGCCATAGTCAGCTCCTGGTCTTGTTTTTGCTGACTATATAGAGCTTCACCCTCTTTGGCTGCAAAGAATATATTCCATCTGATTTTGGTATTGACCATCTGGTGATGCTCATGTGTAGAGTCCTCTCTTGTGTTGTTGGAAGAGGGTGTTTGCTGTGACCAATGCATTCTCTTAGCAAAAACTCGGTTAGCCTTGGCCCTGATTCATTTTGTACTCCAAAGACAAACTTGCCTTGCTCCAAGTATCTCTTCATTTCCCACTTTGCATTCCAGTCCCCTATAATGAAAAGGACACCTTTTTTGGATGCTAGCTCTAGAAGGTCTTGTAGGTCTTCATAGAACTGTTCAACCTTAGCTTCTTCAGCATCAGTGGTTGGGGCATAGTCTTGCATTACTGTGATATTGAATGGTTTGCCTTGGAAACAAACAGAGATCATTCTGTCATTTTTGAGATTGCGCCCAACTACTGCATTTTGGACTCTTTTGACTATGAGAGCTATTCCATTTCTTCTAAGGAATTCTTCCCACAGTTGTAGATATAATGGTCATTTGAATTAAATTTGCAGCTACAGTAGTATGTGATTATGTCATGGATAGTTTATAATTTAATCTGGAAAAATCACTATTTTAAAAGACACAGTTCCACATGGATTCACCCTTGTTCTAAAACATGTAACACTTAGTCTTTCTTTCCTTTCCCACACAGTGCACATTGGGAAAATTTAAAAGCTACTAAACTTTCCAAGTGGCGCTAGTGGTAAAGAACCTGCCTGGCAATGCAGGAGACCTAAGAGATGTGGATTCAATCCCTAGGTTAGGCAGATCCCCTGAAGAAGGCATGGCAATCCACTCTAGTATTCTTGCCTGAAGAATCCCATGGACAGAAGAGCCTAGCGGGCTACAGTCCATGGGGTCACACAGAGTCAGACATGACTGAGTGACTAAGCACACTTGCACAAATTAGGCATAGGTGCCTTACCAAGCAGCAACTTGGAAGGCAGAATGTAATACATTTGTTCGCTTTGTATAATTTTTTATCTTGATAGAAATGCTCAGGAATAAAAAGACAAAGTAACTGAAAACTCCTTCCTCCCCTCCCCACCCATCAGTGCCCATGGCTGGACATATCACTGATCCTAATGAGAAAAAAAAGGAAAAACAGTTGGAGGATCACCCAGAAAGTGACACCTCAATTCTGCTGCCTTTCAGACATATGGCCTGAAGCAAATTACTTTGGTGCAGTTTCCCCATATGTAAAATGGATGTGATAATAATAAAATAAAATAATAAATTAAACAATAAAATCTGCACACTTATCTCCCAGGTCTGTGGTCAAAAATCAAATTAGATGATGTGCTTTGAAATCACAAAGTGCTCTGAAATTACATAATGGTATTAGTGAAGGCACATTTACTCAGTTAACTCATTCTTATTTTTTCCAGTAGCAATTTCTAAAGTGGCTCAGAGACCTATAGGAGCTAAACTGGAAAGATGAATAACATATTCAACATGCATTAGAAGAATCGCATGTGATGATTTACATTGTTCTAATTTAATCAACATGAATTCATGGAAAATCAAATGACAAAATAACTAAGAGACAATGCATCAGTTAAAAACACATTGTAAATAAAGGGACTGATGACTTCATTGTCAGTGAGGACAGGCTCAAGTTTTGCAGTAGTAATGAATAACCCCCAAATTACAGTGGTTTAAGAGGGGTTTATTTCTTGCTTATGTTGTCTGTCAGGAAGGGACGTACAGCCCAAGGCTATCATGGACATCAAATAGTAATTCATTCAAAAAATTTTGAATCATAGTTTTGATAGTATTTTTCCTTTTATCCCTTTTATTCTACTGGTAAAAAATTATAATAAAAATATATCCTTCTGAATTATAATTTCAACTTAAAACATCCTACTTTCCTGTCATTTAGTGCTACTGCTGTCATTCTTGTTCAGAAAATGAACTTTTATTAGTATTTATATTAAAGGATTAAAACTTAAAAATAAAATAAAACCACTTTTGTCTTCTTTGCAGTAGTACCTGAAGAGAACATAGGGATCAAGTATTTCTAATCTCATCAAATTTTTATTATTTGGAACCTCTGTAATATTCAAGATAGAGTAGGGAGACAGTATATTTAAATGGAGTTCAGTGTCTTTCTAAAAGTACCAGATTTGTCATTTGGAATAACGGGATTAACAAACACAAACCTTGGAATTACTTTTTGAAACAGGCTTTTCACCTAGGGCACCCCAGGGTAACTTTGCTATTAAATTTGTGACCTAAAATCACTAACAAAAACCTACTACTGGCATCTCATTTATAAGTACATTATATGTCTAGTATTAAGATCTTAAAGACTTAATTATCTTTAATATAAACAACTTAATGAGAAAGATAAATGCAGGATACTGATAGGATTATAAATTTCAAGACGAAGTGAAAACTGGAACATTTGCCGTTATGAAAAACCAATGAATATTCAGAGCTCTGAAGCAGCAAGACAAAGTTTCAGTAGGGATTATTGTGTGGAGAAGAGCACCAATATTTACCCATGTCCTAATGGCTATACATCTGAAAGATCTGCTGGTAAAAAATATGAAGAGATGCCTAGCTGCTGCCATGGTCCCAACTTGCACAGAACCCCATCACCTGATGATTCTTTAAGAAAGACAACTTAATAATAATCATTTCAATACAGAAACCACTGCATTTATGAGTCTGTTCCTCTAAAAGTGTTTTTATTAGCTTAAAAACCTTTTAAGGGCATGTGGAGAGAGGATTTGAACAACCACACTTTAGTCAGTTGTATAGTCTTGCCCAATCATTAATACAATTTCCTAAATTTCCTAAATCACAGAGGAAAGAGAACTTAAAGAAATGTTTTCAGATAAGACATAAAGCAGTTGTACAATTGAAGGAATTTCTAATTTGTTAAATTCACTATTATTACCTAAACATCACATAAAAGAATCACACCAAAACCAGAGATAAAACAAAGCTTCTGTATAATATGAAACTTAACTGGAATGCTGTAAAATTACCAGTACTTAACATAGGCATCTCCTGGAAACTTTAACAAAAAGTAATTCAAATATTAACACTAGGTGGCAGAAGGTTATATTATGTTCTTAATACACAGAGTTTAATATTTCAATAGAAATAATAAATTACAAGCCTGAAACTCACTAAAAGTCTTTGGAAATTTGAGCTTTTCAGACCACCTATTCTAATATTAACCCTGTTAAAGATTTTATAATGTTGAAAAGCCTCGTGAAACAGAAAATAACTGAATTTAATGGACATCCTTTTAGATATCTCATCAGAAGTCTATCTAGTCAATGAATTCAGATAAATAACTAAAGAAGCTTGATGGCAAATTTCCTCCTTTATAGTGACTTTCAAATCTAACGCTGCTTCCTACACAGTTTGAAAAAGCAGCAGCTGTAAGCCAAATATCTATGAATATAGAATATATTACTCTCATATCTCCTCCTATGCTGCTTTGTACTCTTATTCTTGGCATTTCTTCATCGTTTAACATTTTCTTTTTTATCCTTTTCTGTTCTGATACCTATTTTTGATCCCCTACTACATCTTTTGGATTAAAAAATAAATCAATTTAAAAAGTAATCAAAATAAACACAGTTGTAAACAACATAAAAATAGCATTCCTTTTTTTTTTTTTTTGGTTGTTTGTTTTTGTACTGCTTCTCTTCCTCCATGCTATAACATATATACAGAGAAGAAACTTATAAATTATCAAAAAGGTGGCCATAGCAGAAGACTGAATTTTAAAAATTTACATATTCTTCCTAGATTCCTTCCTGAAAATAATCAGTGAATGAAAACTCCTATCAAACTGTATGTATATTAACTTTCCAGATAAGCCAGTAGAGCAGATGACAGCATGCTTGCTTTAATCTGATTAACTTTTTGTGGGAATAATAACATTTTCTTGACCTTTCTTACTTTTTAAAAATTCTCTTTTATCCTAATCAAAAAGTTTAAATTATTCTTAATATCTTTGTTCCTACCTTTAAATAAATCTAATTCATTATACTACACGACTTCAGTACATTATAATCCTCTGGGGCCTCCATTTCTTTGTCTCTAAAATAAGGATGTTGCAGGAGGTGATACCTGAAGTCTTTTTTTTCCTAATTCTATGATTCATTCCTTCCTGTACTCCCTAAATATTCTACTAAGAAATATGAAATAAAAGCAAAGATGCTTTACCACCAAACTATAAAACAGTGATGGGACTTCCCTGTGATCCAGTGGCTAAGACTCTGTGCTCCCAATGCAGAGGGCCAAGTTCAGTCCCTGGTCAGGGAACTAAATCCCATATGCTGCAACTAAAGATCCTGCAGGCCTCAGCGAAATGGAAAATCCCTCATGCCACAACTAACACCCAGAACAGATAGGTAGATAGATAGATAGCAACATATCTACATTAGCTGTAGGGGTCTACAGCCTTTTCAATAAATAAATATATGAAATGGTACTAATAAAAAATGAAAGGAAGTCATAAGAGTGTGAGTGTTCAAATTCTTCAAACTGAAGCAACCTAATTCCAATGTTTTTCTATCTTACTTTCCACTATACCCCCCTTTTTTTCAAATTGGAATATAGTTGATTTATCAGTTCAGTTCAGTCACTCAGTCGTGTCCAACTCTTTGCGACCCCATAGACTGTAGCCTACCAGGCTCCTCTGTCCGTGGGATTTTCCAGGCAAGCGTACTGGAGTGGGTTGTCATTTCCTTCTCCAGAGGATCTTCCCGACCCAGGGATCAAACCCAGGTCTCCCACATTGTAGGCAGACACTTTACCGTCTGAGTCACCAGGGAAGAATGAAAGTAGAAAATGAAAGCCACATTTAAAGAATTAAATAGCTGCAATACTGTTTACAACCCACCAATGATATGTCCCTGAATTATATTAATCATTATTCAACCATATCACTAAGGAGAGGAGGAAAATAATCTCCAAATTTTCTAAACTTGGTAGCATTTTCTTAAAAATGAAATGCTATAGTAAGTGGAATTATAGTTGTGGGATGCAAGCCAATTTATGATGAACACCTATGGCAAATTTAAGGTTTTGCAAGGAAAAGTGAAAGTGAAGTCACTCAGTCGTGTCCAACTCTTTGCAACCCCATGGACTGTAGCCTACCAGACTCCTCCGTCCATGGGATTTTCAAGGCAAGAATACTGGAGTAGGTTGCCATTTCCTTCTCCAGGGGATCTTCCCAACCAGGGATCAAACCCGGGTCTCCTAAGTTGTAGGCAGACACTTTTACCATCTGAGCCACCAGGGAAGTCCTTTTGCAAGGAAAAAGATGAACCAAATATTATTCTCTTAAAATGTACTTTTTAACCAAAAGAAATACAAACATATTTTAAGAAATATTAATGAATTTAAGAAATTAACTTGTCAGTTTAATTTTAGACTTCATTTAACAACTCCAAAAGAAACATGGCAAGACTTTAATCAAACCTGTTTATAAGAAATCATTTCCTTAAAGATAAGTAATAATAAATTTCTAATGTCATTAGGTGGCAAAGTATTTATACTAAAAGTAAGCATCTGCACATTTTGGTCGGAGAAGGCAATGGCAACCCACTCCAGTACTCTTGCCTGGAAAATCCCATGGACAGAGGAGCCTGGTAGGCTGCAGTCCATGGGGTCACTAGGAGTCGGACACGACTGAGCGACTTCACTTTCACTTTCATGCATTGGAGAAGGAAATGGCAACCCACACCAGTGTTCTTGCCTGGAGAGTCCCAGGGACAGAGAAGCCTGGTGGGCTGCTGTCTCTGTGGTCGCACAGTTGGACAGGACTGAAGCAACTTAGCAGCATCAGCACATTTTGGTAAGAAAACCTCATTTCCCATGTGCAACTGGAAACAATATCATGACAGTTTGAAAGTATCTGTCTTTTACAAGGCTACAAAGCATACAGAAATGAAATATGCAGTTGAGACCATAAAATAAAAAGGACTCATCATTCTTCTCTGTTCAATACTGTCTAGCAAATAAGTTACAGGAAATTTAAAAAAAAGGATGGTAATTGATCTACTGATCATGAGGAAAGCAACATTGATATTAACATAATGATAATACTGAGAGGTTTTTAAAAAGTGAAGCGTAATTTTTAAACACTAAAGCAATCTTATACAGGTAGAAGCAGAACAAATTATTGAAAGAGATCATTCCATACATAGACATGCAGGGGCTGGCCTAGTCACTCAGTGAAGGTGATACTGTTCTCTAAAAATAAAAACTAGAAGTGGAAAAGTAGAAGTAAGGTGGGGAATAGTAACTTCATTAAAATATTTTATGCCACTTAGTATATATTTTATAACAACAATACATTTGTATCCTAGATTACCAACAAGCATAACCAAATAGAATGATAAAATCAAAGACAGTCTTTGAATGACCCTTTGCCTTCCTCAGACTGATTACTAATTGCAGAATAATAGACAAGATAAAGAAAAAAAAAGACAAAAATAAAATTTAAAAACTGAAAAAGACTTTACCTCTCCAGATAGGAAAGTCCAAGAAACTTATACAAAGCAAAAATAAAGACATATATTACAAAGGAAAAAAAATTGATAATTATATATAAAATGGATGAAAACCAGTATCCTTATAATGTGAAGTTTGGACTAGAGAAAAATTAGTAAAACTAAGATGCTTGAACATTCTAGAAAGGCAAATATTTAAGTACACACTATCCTATGAACAAACAGCATAATTCCTAAAATCATTGGATAAAAAACTTAAAATAGTTGGCTGTGTATCTCAGGGAGTAGATTAATTAATTAATTCACCATTACTTTAAAAAACTGACTTGGGAGTGTTTAAAATCTTTTACTATGACTACTAAGCAATTCTTCTCAGACTCTAAAAACAACTCCACAGTTTAATATATTTTAAATTATGTATGTAGTATTTATATATTTGTGTATAAATACTTTTACACATGTTGGGACTTTAGGCAACAGTATTCACTGACACTAAATCATGAATATTAAGAGTTCAGTGTAGTAAGTGAACAATATAAGTCCAATATAGATGGATACATACATACATACATACATACATATATATATATACACACACACATCTCTCTCTCTCTCTCTCTCTCTCTCTCTCTCTCTCTCTCTCTCCAGACAGGACACGACGACAAAAGTTGGAGAACCATCATGAATACAAAATTTTAAGGTGCACTCAATTCCGCTGGGCTTTGAATGACAGAAGTTTTTAAATCTACCTACTACTGCTGGGTCCAACCCAGCAGCTGTGGCAAGTGGTAGTGGTGAATCAGAAGGAAGTGGCAGCTGCACATACTCTCTGGCAGCAGAATGAATGCAGTCTCTGTCCCCCACTGACTTCTCTCTCAGGGCCTCCCTTGACACAGAAGGCAAAGAGAGTGAGCAGTGAAAAAGAAAGCCTGAAGCAGCTGCCTTAGTCATTCAGGATGCATGTTATACCTCTCACACTCACACTTGTGTCTGAGTGTCATGTTCCATAGGCCATGCAAAACTCTGAAGGAGACCCCCACTATATGAAAGTCACCACAGTCATTCAGACACTTGAGCTAAAAGCCTTGCCATTTTCTTAGATTATTATTCTCCACGTGCAATCTGTTGTCAAATCCTACTAATTCTATCTCTTAAATCTCTTGAATTCATTCTCTTAACTCCATCCTCCCTGTTTAGATGTCTCTATTTTAGGCTATCTTTTTTTTTTTTTAGTCTGCTCAAATACATCTCTACACTGCTGCATTCATAAGTGTTTTTCTAAAATGTGAATCTGAATATGTTCCCCATGAAAGGTTCTTCAAAAATTGCCTCTTACTAAAATTATATGGTCTAGAGTCCAGCTACAGAGAAAACAGTGGTTTTGCAACCTTGCTTTAACACACAAAGAAATAAAAAGAGGAAACCATGCATCATTCAAAGTACTTAATATGGCAAATAAGACTCTTCATGATCTGGATCCCAATTAGTTTCTTGTCAATCTCTGTTACGAACTGTGCTCTAATCTGACTGAACTACTTGAACAAATTTCTATCAAAGGCATCACGCTCTTCAAAGCTCTCCCCTCCTCTAAGAGAATGATCTATGCATGCTACTGTGCTGTACCATGCTCAGTTGCTCAACTGTGTCCGACTCTTTGTGGCTGCATAGACTGTAGCCCACCAGTCACTGCCCATGGAATTTTCCAAGCAAGAATACTGGAGTGGGCTGCCATTTCCTCCTCCAGGGGATCTTTTTGACCCAGGGATCAAACCCAGCCTGCATTGGCAAACTGACTCTTTACCACAGAGCTACCTGGAAAGCCGTGCATGCTACCAGCACACCCTAATTTATCCTTTTAATTCTACTGTCTCTCTCAAGGCTTTTTTGACCCTCTTCCATATAATTGTGTGGTTGTTTACAGGACAATCTCTCTCTCTGGATGTCAGCTTCTGAGAGGAACCACAGGTGACTGGTGCTCATAATTTTAGCACTCTGCACCATTAACCCTACTATACCTCGGGAAGCTGAAGAATCTTGGCACGTGGCAATGTCATGACTGTCAGCTATACCTTTAGTTTTCTTCCATTTAAAAAGTCATTCCAGAAATATATGTGCCCTCAAGGCAAGGCAAGATGGGGTGGAATGTGGTGAGGTAGAGAAATAAAAATGAGTAAGACTTAGAAAAACTTACAATTCAGAAGGAAAAACAGACTCAAAAAGGTAAGATGCTTATGAATAAGTATTTTGAGGGAGGATGTCTTCTTCAGCAGATACTCTGGAATCACTGATGACAGGGTCTGTAACACAGCCAACATTAACACTGCCTCAATTACCTCTGATTTTGACCTGGAAAAGTAATTATGAAGCCAGTTCTGCTTTACCAAGGCATGTTATATTTTTCTGACCTCTGAATGCAAACATTTTGAGTTTGAAGACTGAAACAAAATTTAGACCTTTTGGTGTTGGAATGTTATGCGTTTGAAGTTGAAAGAGGTCCCTGTCAAAAATGTTTCCTGGCTTAGGAATCAGAGACTGTCTTAGATCCTAAACATAATAAATATTTATTTCAAGACTTCATTATAAATTGACAGAAAAGATGTGAAGTGTTTCCCTATATTTTTCATATTTAAAATCAAACATTCCTCAAACTTAACATACACCTCTAATACTCACCATTACTACTCCAGAAAGGCTCAAAAGCTAAAAACGTGATCAGGAAACGAAAAGACAATATTCTCAGGTCAAGAAAAAGTTCAGAACTCAATAATCACCTAGCTTTGCTTACAGTAAGAATTATTGAAGACAACAAGCAAAACATACAGTATCCAACAGAGAAGTATATTCTTTTCAACAAGTGATATTAGGACAATTGGGTATCTATCTGCAGAAAGATGAACCTGGACTCATATCACATACCATACTCAAAACTTAACATAGATCAGAGGTCCAAATGCAAAAGGTAAAACTATAAAACATTTAGAAGAAAACACAGGAGGAAATCTTCACGGCCTTCAGTTAGACAAAGGTGTCTTAGACATGATACCAGAAGGATGATCCACAAAAGGAAAAAACTAGTAAACTCAACTTTATCAAAATTCAATGTGCTTATGCCACGAAAGAAAATGAAAATATAAACTATACTACGGTCGAAAATATTGACTAAATATATATTTTTTTAATGGTCAGGAATTCCCTGGTAATCCACTGGTTAGGACTTTGAACTTTCACTGTGAAAGGCGAGACTTCAATCCCTGGTCTGGGAACTAAGATCCCGTAATCCATCCAGTGAGGTCAAAAATTTTAAAAAGAATGGTTAATAAGGATATAAAAAGATGCTCAACATCATTATTTATTACAGAAATACAAATTAAATTCACAATGAGATACTGTTTTCACCCATTAGATTGGTTACAATCAAAATGGCAAGTAATACTATCTTTGGACCATCCACACACCTGGGTAAAAGACAATTGTTTCTCAAAAATTTATCTTATTTTGGGGATTGAAAATGTTTTGTACCTTTCCAAAAGCTAAACAGAAGCCTACCCACTTCCTCCTAACACCTACCCATACCCTCCACACATGTTAACAAAAACTTTTTTGAGACAGATACTATTGTATAGTACAGGGAACTCGATTCAATACTCTGTAATGACCTATATGGGAACAGAATCTTATGAAGAGTGAAGTTATGTTTGTGTATTACTGATTCACTTTGCTGAACAGCATAAACTAACACAACATTGTAAATGAACCATATTTCAGTAAAAATTAATTTATAATAAATAAGACCGATAATAATAAACGATGCCACACATGAAGAAAAATGGGAACCCTCATGCTATTGAAAATGTTAAAGGTATAGCCTTTTTGGAAATCAGTTCCTATACCTATTCCTAAGTGAAAGTGAAAGTGTTAGTCACTCAGTAGTGTCTGACTCTTTGGGACGCCATGGACTGTAGCCCACAGGCTCCTCTTTCCATGGGATTCTCCAGGCAAGAATACTTAAGTGAGTTGCTCTTCCCTTCTCCAGGGGACTTTCCCAACCCAGCGATAGAACCCAGGTCTCCTGCATTGCAGTTAAACTCTTTACCATCTGAGCCACCAAGGAAGTCCATTCCTAGGTATACACCCCAAAGAAATGAAAACATATCCAAACAAGGACTTACATGTGAATATCTCATAGCAGTATTACTTACAATACCCCAAATATGAAAACAATCTAAAAATCATCAATTGATGAATAGAAAAGGTAGATAATAGATAAAATGTAGTATTTATATACATACAATTGAATATTATTCAGAAACTTAATAAAATATGCTGCTGCTGCTGCTGCTAAGTTGCTCAGTCGTGTCCAACTCTGTGCGACCCCGGAGACGGCAGCCCACCAGGCTCCACCATTACCGGGATTCTCCAGGAAAGAACACTGGAGTGGGTTGACATTTCCTTCTCCAAAGCATGAAAGTGAAAAGTGAAAGTGAAGTCACTGAGTCGTGTCCAACTCTCCGAGACCCCATGGACTGCAGCCCAGCAGACTCCTCCATCCATGGGATCTTCCAGGCAAGAGTACTGGAGTGGGGTGCCATTGCCTTCTCCTAATAAAATATGCTGTAATACCAATAATACGCTACATTATGAACCTCAAAAACATGAAAGAAGCCAGACACAAAATATTATATGAGTACACATTATATGATTTCATTTAAATGAAATATATAGATGGGCAAATCTACAGAGGCAAAAAGGAGATAAAAACTATTGCCCACATCTGGGGATGGAAGATGGGAACTAAATGAAAACTGGGATAACAGATCTTTGGGGGATGACAGAATGTTCTAAAACTGGATTTTGGTCAGGATCATTACAAAACAAAAATATTCAAAAAGCAGGATTTTTTCCCTTTCTTCTAGACCTATTACAATATTTTTTATTTGCCATGTAATAGTGCACTTCCTTAACCGTGAGGATACTTGCTGAAGGTGAAGGTGAAGGTGAAGTCACTCAGCTGTGTCCGACTCTTTGTGAGCCTGTGGACTGTAACCTACTAGGCTTCTCCGTCCATGGGATTCTCCAGGCAAGAATACTGGAGTGGATTGCCATTTCCTTCTGGCTGAGTATAAACCTTCTCAGGCATGCAAGGGCACTCACATTCATTCCTGACCTTCCCTGTCTCTACAGCCCCGCTGGCAATGGTGGCAGCAGCAGTAACTAACCAGAGGCAAGGAATATATAGCTGGAAAAATGTCAGACAGAGACAGGTCTATGTGGTTCCAAGGCCCAGAAGTATGCCCTGCTGTCCATCAGACTTAATTTATCAGACACAAATTCAATATAAAATAATTAAGAATTTCAAGATGCAGGCAGGGCCTAGGGCCGTGTAAGACTGCACTGTTCAGACATACAAGAACCAGGAATCAATGTGTGATGACTGCGTGCATGTGTGCTCAGTTGCCCAGTCATGTCTGACTCTGGGATCCCATGGTCTGTAGCCTGCCAGGCTCCTCTGTCCATGGGAATGGGTCACTATTTTCTACTTCAGGGGATCTTCCCGATCCAGAAATCAAACTCACATCTCTTGTGTCCTCTGTTTTGACAGGCATATTCTTTACCACTGTGCCACCTGGGAAGCCAAGGAATTTGGCAAAGTAACTCAGAACAAAAATGTGTTGTATGTTTTAATTGCTCAGTCATGTCCTACTCTGTGACCCCATGGACTGAGGCCTGGCGGGCTCCTCTGTCCATGGAATTCTCCAGGCAAGAATACTGGAGTAGGTTCCCATTTCCTTCTCTACTGCATTTTCCTGACCCAGGGACTGAACCTGGATCTCCACTGCAGGCATATTCTTTACCACCGAGCCACCAGGGAATCAGAATCAATTCAGTCGCTCAGTCATGTCTGACTCTTTGCGACCCCATTAACTGCAGCATGCCAAGTTTCCCTGTCCATCACCAACTCCCGGAAATTGCTCAGACTCATGTCCATTGAGTCAGTGATGCCATCCAATCATCTCATCCCTGCTGTCTCCTTCTCCTCCCGCCTTCAATCTTTCTCAACACCAGGGTCTTTTCCAAGGAGTCAGTTCTTCCCATCAGGTGGCCAAAGTATTGGAGTTTCAGCTTCAACATCAGTCCTTCCAATGAATATTCAGGATTGATTTCCTTTAGGATGGACTGATTGGATCTCCTTGCAGTCCAAAGTACTCTCAAGAGTCTTCTCCAACACCACAGTTCAAAAGCATCAATTCTTCGGCACTCAGCTTTCTTTATAGTCCAACTCTCACATCCACACATGACTACTGGAAAAACCATAGCTTTGACTAGATGGACCTTTGTTGGCAAAGTAATGTCTCTGCTTTTTAATATGATGTCTAGGTTGGTCTATTAGCTTAGTTTATTTTAAAAGACTGTTACATTTCAAAGAAATAGATTATACAGTAAATATAAATTTTATGGTAAAGGAAGAAAAAGTAAATGCAATTTGATCGGAAGAAGTTATAAAGAAGCAAGGTTGCCAAGTCATGAAAACAAGGGCAGAATGCACAAGAATTGGTAAGAACTACAAAAGTAGCACTTCAGAGAGAGTGCAAGGCAAAACTAATCCAAAAGGAAGAACACAGCGAAAGTGGACATCCTATATAGTATACTATTCATTCTCCTGGTGCTTACTGCATTAAGTAAGCTGTGTTCATGATCTGAATAGGTAAGGTCAGCTGCAATTATCCCATTACATAACACATTTACCTACTGGGAAAAATCATGTACCAACCAAACAACTTTCACATTATAGAGATATTGTCCCCTATTTACCATTCAAATGTGATCTAATACATGTTATAGATGCATGTTCTAGAACAGGCAGTGTAACAGAATAGAACATATTTATTTCCTGCTTCAATCTGTGCTCCAGTTGCCAACTCTTTCCCTCACCCATTCCCTGGCTTGCTTTAACCAAGATTCCTAATGTTGGACATATATAAGTGATTGTATTTGTGGAACTCTCCTTTATTTTTCTCTGTATGGGTTTAATATTTTATCTTGAGAGTCAGGAAAAAACAGGGGTGGGTGTTTATCAGGATGGTTTTACAATACAGCAGAGAGACTTAATATACATTCCCATTCTTAATTTTATTTTTTTTTCTTTTTTAAAATATAAATTTATTTATTTTAATTGGAGGCTAATTACTTTACAATATTGTATTGGTTTTGCCATACATCAACATGAACCATTCTTAATTTTAAAAGGCAGTTCTTTAGCTCTGTGATGACCTAGAGGGGTGGGATGGGGGAGGGAGGCTCAAAAAGGAAGGGATGTATATATAATTATGACTAATTTGTGTTGTTGTATAGCAGAAACCAACATAACACTGTAAAGCAATTTTCCACCAATTAAAATTTTTTTAAAAGATAGTACTTCATTTTTTCTCTAAATCAAAATCAATGTCTCAACTTAATTTTTCTTACTATACTTCTAAGATAAAAATACTTCCTAACATTGCTATATTCAAGGCAAGCAGTACAAATTTTTAAAGGCACTGAAACTGAATAGCTCTTTAATACTGGCACAAACTTAGTAATATAAATTTTTGTACAAACTGTAAACTATGCATATGTGACATATAATAAAGCAACATGACAAATATTTCCCCAATATTTCTAAAGCTATTATTAATCTCTAGAAATGTAACAAAGATCAAAATATGTGTTTTAATTTAGAAAAATCTATCAGTCAAACAAGTTTTCATCATTAAAAAGATGCAAATTATTGAATCAATGAAAAATCAAGGAAAAGTGTTTCCTTAAGTAAGCTTTTTGTTTAAAATTTAACATTTCTTCTGTCTCTTTTAAAGTAGTGGCCGTTATATTTATTAGTGTTCAAGTGTCAGATGTCAAAGTCATTTAGCCTCCAATGTCATTTAGATATTTAACGTCAGAATCATGTCTATGCTTCAATCCAGGGATTTTGCTAATGAAATAATTGGAAGATAGCACCCAAATTTAGCAACAATCTATTTATAAAAATAACAAATGAAAAATTACCTAAATGCCTATTAGAGAACTAGTTAAATAATGATATGGAAAAATTTAAACGATGCTATAGATAAATATGAAAAGACAGCAAAATAAGTTAAAAGAGGTAGCATAATACACCATAAGTGTTTTTGTAAAAATACATATTATACATGAAAATATGAAAAGGTCTAGAAGGCTATTTACCAAGGCTAAACCTGAGCTTACGAAGTATAGTTCCCAATCAACAGTATTAGCATCATTGCGGAATTTATTATTAATAGAAACGAAAATTCTAGGGTTGTACTCCAGTCCTACAGAATCAAAAACCCTGGAAGTAGAGCCCAACAATGTGCGCTTTAATAAACCCTCCTAGTGACTCTGACGTATGGCAAAGTTTAAGAATCATTACTCTAGATTCTTTATTGGGATCAAGATCCCTTTGAGACCCTGATGAAAATTATGAACTTTTTCCCAGGAAAGTACTCAGTTGGACAAATGTTCAATTTTCTGTATGTTTCAAAGATAAACATGGGCAGAGGCTGCCTGCAGTAGTAATATACTATTCCCAAATGGGACATATCCATTGAGCCCTAGGACATTTTACCTACAACAAACAATGCATACTTATTGCATGTAAGTTGCTAAAATTAAATTGAGAAAAATGAAAGAACAAGAAAACTGTAAACCAATCCCTCAATTCCGGCACACCAGTATTTCCTCTGGTTTGTCTTCACTTACT
This sequence comes from Nanger dama, assembly GCA_917880005.1. NCBI lineage: Eukaryota > Metazoa > Chordata > Mammalia > Artiodactyla > Bovidae > Nanger > Nanger dama. The sequence goes on from CAKJTW010000003.1 coordinate 30,643,658, forward strand.
CAGATTCCAAAGCTGACACAAAATCTCCTGGGTTTAACTTTCCTAACTTCTGAACTTTATTGAGTTCATAGGCTGAACTTGTGGCCTTTGCAGTGGAGAATTCTCACATGATCACTATTCCATTTGACTATCAATCTGTGTACTTTATGGTGTACTTTATGGCCTTAAGAAATAACACTTTTCAGTAAACTTATTTTTATTATTAATTAAAAAAATTTTTGAACACTGCATGTTTTAGAAACATGGAGCAAACTCTATGCCCTATGATATAAGCAGATTCCTTAGCTCATATTAAGAATGAATATCAAACTACAAAGACTTCAAATCATGGTGTCATAAGAATACAAAGACTAAAAATTAAAAGATTTAATTAGGCAATCAGTAATCATCTCCTATTTTTATTTTTCTAAATGAACTGCTGGCATCTATAGTAACATATGCATCTCATATGATAATGAATTTTAGCCATATAAAAATATTAATGCTATTCTAAGAAAAATATTTCAACTCTTTTTAAAAAACACTATATGCACACCTGCTATTCTCCTATCAATCCTAGCAGGAAACCATTTTTCCTCTACATCATGAGCAATAGAAATGTACTTATTAAAACATTAATCACAGTCCATTATATTCTGACTCACTGCCAAAAGTTCCCATTACATCACTGAAAATATCTATTAACCAAAACCTGCTTCTGACAAGTTACAGGAGTGTAGCATTCAGAATTTAGTAATGTATTATAAAACTCAGTTTAAAAAGAACAGTTACACAATTGATTTTGCAGTGGCAGCAAAAATAATTAACTTTTTTTTGACATTTATTACCAAAAGGTTGATTTAACTGGTGTTTCTACTGTAAAATTATTTTAAAATTATTTCAAATTTCACCTAGCATTATTAAACACATTTACTATGGAAGAATTAAATACAGATGACTGTTTAAAGAATTTCAAAATGTGCTGAATACACCACTGTATGTAAAACTATATTGTCTTGTGTAAATATGGGATTTGTTTAGAGCCATGTCTCACAGGAAATTATAGCAAATGAAAACCATCCCTGTTTTTCCACTCCCACTCTATAGGATTTATGTCTTTACATTGAAAACTAGTAATAAAGAGAAACAAACAAACAAACAAAAAACATAGCAACAGTACCTTCAAACCAGAATAATGACAACTCTGGGCACTCTTATAATGCTAAAATAACTGAATATTATTAGAAGCAAAGCTTGAAGATATTCTAATTCTATACCAGCAGAACCAATTATCTAGTTTTCACTTGTTGGATGTTTGTTTGGAGAGTGGTGACACTGACTTCTTCCAAACCAGGAGAAAGGTAGTTGACATTTAGCAATAAAGTACTAAGAAAGTAGCATAGGGAATATCGGTTATTATTTCCTGAGCATATTTAATACAAACCACTTATGGTTTATTGTGATTGTGAATACTGAAAAAAAAACTAAGTAGTAGACATGGGTAATTTTTTTCTTCTACTAACTGTGCTTTCAAAGTTCTCCTATAATGAATATACATTGTCTTTATAATAGGGAAAACTCAAAGAATTTATTTAATAGAAGCCCTTAAAGCCACATGTGACAACTGGAGAAGTAAAACCTTACTTGTCTTAATACATTAGAGTGAATTGCATGTATTTTTTTTCAAATATAAATGTTTATAATCTTTATTTCTAAAAATAGGAGTAAATGACAATTTTTAGTAGCTTGTATAAAATCTAATGTTTCTGAAGGATGATGCTTAATTTAGCTGGAGAATTCATGGTAGAGGGATTCAGAGAAATTAAAAGCATGAATTATATCTTAGTTAAGAAGGGGACAGAAAAGGAAAACAGACCTAAGTTACAATCATAGAACATGATAACTATAAATTAGCAAGGTTCTTTAACCTAAGAGCCAACATGTTTTACATTTGAAAGGTTAAGAGAGTCACCAAGCTACACATGTCTAATAATTTCCTAACAACTCAATCTCCAGAGTACTTTTCCTCTTTTTTTTTTTTTTAAACAACAGTCTCTTCAAATGGGAATACAATTTCTACTACATACTCAAAGAAGACAGACTTACCTCTACTTGAAAGTGGTTTTTAAGAAAATATGACTCTTTCAGGGCATACCTCAAAAGAGTTACCTGAATTTTTAGCATGTGATCCTGAGTTCTCACCAAGGAAATGAAGAATTAATGAGCTATTGTACACTTTACAGTACCCCCAATTAAAGGGCAAGTCAACATATAATTAAAGAGAGATTTCTGCTGATGTTTTTAAAGACTCTCACTTTAGTATTATCCCCAGTGTGAATATAAATCTCTAGGTGATTAATTTTTGTTTTATGCTTATTACTAAAATTATTATTTACAAACTCAAAACTCCTTCTAAAAACACTTAACCATTTCCATTAAGTCTTCTTTAGAACAACTACAAGCAAAAGATAAATGACAAGGGAATTCCTTGGCAGTCCAGTGGTTAGGACTGTGCTCTCACTGTCAAGGGCGTTGGTTCAATCCCTGGTCAGGAAACTCAGATTCCACATGCTACTAAGCCAAAAAAATAAAGATAAAAGACAAATCCCTACTAGTTTACTCATCTCACTTCTTTATCTGTTTACGCCTTTAACAATCACTCCTTGATTACTACTTCTGTTACACAATTTGACTAGTAAGTAATTCTCAATGGTATGATGTAAGTAAGTTAGATATTTTTACAGTTGCCATAAATTTGGACAGAAAACAAACTACAGGGTATGATTACTCTTAACAAGTTTTTAAAAATCATCACACTTAATAAAAAGTAGAGATTATAGAAAGAGAAACAGTATTTAGATTAAAATTTAATTTCATATATATCATGCTAGACAATTAAATGACCAAGACTACATAATTTGACATTGTTTTTATATTAAAATTAACTATGCCTGAAAATGCAACTTGATCAGCACAAGGAAAAACAAACAAAATCAATCAACAAAATTAAGCTGGACGTAAACTTTAAAATGAGTTTAAAGTTCAGTATATACAGAGCTCATTACATATCAGCAATATTCTCAGTAAGAAATGTTAACTCTAATGGTAGCATTTGTCACTCAAATAGCTAAAGTTTATACAGCACTTACCATGTGTCAGATACTATTCCAAAGGTTTATCATTTATTAGGGCTTCCTAAGTGGCTCAGAGGTTAAAGTATCTGCCTGCAATGCACGAGACCCGGCTTTGATCCCTGGGTCGGGAAGATCCCCTGGAGAAGGAAATGGCAACCCAATCCAGTACTCTTGCCTGGAGAATCCCATGGAGGGAGGAGCCTGGTAGGCTACAGTCCATGGGGTCGCAAAGAGTAGGATACGACTGAGCAACAAACTACTATCATTTATTAACTCATTTGATACTCACAATTCCATGAGATAGGCACTAATATTATCCATATCTTGAAAATAAGCAAATCAAGACACACAGAAATTAGTAAAGTGTAAAGGGAATTAAAATTAGTGAAAAAACCAGAAATCAAGCTCAGGCAGTCTAGCTCCAGAGTATGTTCTCTTACTAAAAAGTTAATGTGATAATAAGCCTTAAATACTTTGGTTTTATTGCATTTTATGTTTAATAAAATACAAGAGGAACAGGTGACATTATTCCTACTGGTAATTTATCATCCTGGTGATATTCATTAACCACACTAATTGTTAATCAGGTTGAGGCAATTTGTAATCCTAACTACTAAATGGCATTTCTTCTGTCTGTTAGCTAGTTCCTCAGTTCAGTTCAGTTCAGTCACTCAGTCGTGTCCGAATCTTTGCAACCCCATGAATCACAACACGCCAGGCCTCCCTGTCCATCACCAACTCCCGGAGTTCACTCAGACTCACGTTCATCGAGTCCGAGATGCCATCCAGACATCTCATCCTCGGTCGTCCCCTTCTTCTCCTGCCTCCAATCCTTCCCAGCATCAGAGTCTTTTCCAATGAGTCAACTCTTCACATGAGGTGGCCAAAGTACTGGAGTTTCAGCTTTAGCATTATTCCTTCCAAAGAAATCCCAGGGCTGATCTCCTTCAGAATGGACTGGCTGGATCTCCTTGCAGTCCAAGGGACTCTCAAGAGTCTTCTCCAACACCACAGTTCAAAAGCATCAATTCTTTGGCACTCAGCCTTCTTCACAGTCCAGCTCTCACATCCATACATACATGACTACTGGAAAAACCATAGCCTTGACTAGATGGACCTTAGTCGGCAAAGTAATGTCTCTGCTTTTGAACATGCTATCTAGGTTGGTCATAACTTTTCTTCCAAGGAGTAGGCGTATTTTAATTTCATGGCTGCAGTGATTTTGGAGCCCAGAAAAATAAAGTCTGACACTGTTTCCACTGTTTCCCCATCTATTTCCCATGAAGTGATGGGACCGGATGCCATGATCTTCGTATTCTCAATGTTGCGCTTTAGGCCAACTTTTTCACTCTCCTCTTTCACTTTCCTCAAGAGGCTTTTTAGCTCCTCTTCACTTTCTGCCATAAGTGTGGTGTCATCTGCATATCTGAGGTGATTTATATTTCTCCCAGCAATCTTGATTCCAGCTTGTGCTTCTTCCAGCCCAGCATTTCTCATGATGTACTCTGCATATAAGTTAAAGCAGGGTGACGAGTGTCGGCCAATCAAAGTCAGACTCACTCAAGAAGTATCCACCTCCATTAACTCTTCCTTTGCCTCTAAAACTAATGTGACCGCTCCCTCTCCGTTGGTACATAAAACCTTCTTTACTATTAAACAACAATAACAGTTAACATTTATTAAATGTTTCCTAGGAATCAAAAGCTTAAATGCTATAAACTAAGTTATATAAACAAAACATCCTGAGACATAGATTCTATTACCTTCTTCATTTTACAAATAAGAAAAGTAAGGTTCAGAAAGGTCAAGTTCTCACAACTGAAAAACAGAGCCTGGATTTAAAACTAGATATGTTTAACACTAAAGTCTATGCTGCTTAAGCCAAAACGGTAACACTATGGCAGTATATAATCTTATACTCCATTGTATCCTATTTACTCACATACCATTGTGTCCAATAATTCTATATCAACAGCTCTTTGTTGCAGAAAATGATGATTTACATACTTTTATTTTCAAAAAATAAACTGGGCCTAATGAGCATTTGATGAATAAATGGATGAGTAAACAGATGATTACTACAAAAGCCATATATCTTTTATATATATATATATATAAACCAGATTAGCAATTCTCACACTTATTGGCCTTAAGACCTCTTTATACTCTTAAAAATTACTGAGGACTCCCAAGGAAATTTCATTTAGATGAGTTATATCTACTTATATTTTCTATATTTAAATTTAAAACTAAGAAATTGGAAAATATTTATTAACTCATTTAAAAATAAAACAGTTCAAGCCAAATAACATGTTAACACAAGTAACATACCATGTTAACACTAGTCAAAAGGAAAATGGAATAACTGTTTTGATATCAAACTAATTAGATCTCATAGCAAAGAGTATTATCGGAATAAAGGATCATTTCATAATGATAAAGAAAATAAAAATTAAAACAACAGCCCTAAACATTTCTGTTTCTAGTAAAAAAAAGCATTTGCAAACGACATGAATATTTACATTTTAAGAAAACCAATGGACTACAAAAATTACTAGAACTAATGAGTTTTGCAAAATTATAGGCTATAAAATCAATATATAAAATATCTGCTCATTCCAGAAAAAAAGCAATCATAAATTGAAAAAAATTTTAAATACCATTTATAATAACAAACTATAAAATACTTAGGAGTAAATCTGACAAAATATATGCAAACCTGCCCACCAAAATTGTACATTATTGAAAGAAATTAAAGAAGACCAAAATAAATGGAAAAATAGACTCCGTTCATGAATCAAAAGACTGTATTTTAAGACTGAGCCAACTGCCTCTAAAATGATCTACTGATTCAAAATACTGGCAGATCTTATGAGCAAAGATACCCCAGGAGCACAGGAACACTTACAGCACAGATACTGGTTTCTAACTGTTGTTGTTCAGTTGCTAAGTTGTGTCCAATTCCCTGCAACCCCATGGACAGTAGGTAGCCTGCAACTCCAGCTTCCTTGTCTTTCACCATATCCCTGAATTTGTTCAAACTTATGTCCATTAAGTCAGTGACACCATCCAACCATCTCATCCTCTGTCGTCCCCTTCTCCTCTTGCCCTCACCCTTTCCCAGGGTCTTTTCCAATGAGTTTGCTCTTCGCATCAGGTGGCCAAAGTATTGGAGCTTCAGCATCAGTACTTCCAATGAATATTCAGGATTGATTTCCTTTAGGATTGACATTGACTGGTTTGATCTCCTAGCTGTCCAAGGAACTCTCAAGAGTCTTCTCCAAAATCACAGTTCAAAAGCACCAATTCTTCAGCACTCAGCCTTCTTTACGTCCAGTTTTCACACTCAACATGACCACTGGAAAAACCATAGCTTTGAGTGGACGGACCTTTGTCCATAAAGTGATGTCTCTGCTTTTTGATACACTGTCTAGGTTTGTCATAGCTATTCTTCCAAGGAGCAAGCGTCTTTTAATTTGTGGCTGCAGTCACCATCTGCAGTGATTTTGGAGCTCAAGAAAATGATATCTGACACTGTTTCCACTTTTTCCCATCTATTTGCCATGAAGTGATAGGACTGGATGCCATGATCTTTGGTTTTTGAGTGCTGAGTTTTAAGCCAGCTTTTTCACTCTTTCACCCATTCACCTTCATCAAAAGGCTGTTTAGTTCCTCTTCACTTTCTGCCATTAAAGTGGTATCATTTGCATATCTGATATTGTTGATATTTCTCCCTGAAATCTTGATTCCAGCTTGTGAGTTATCTAGTCCAGCATTTTGGTTTCTAATACTATTTTCCAACAAAAGAAACCAAGGCTTCTTAGAGAAATGGTTCCTTCTAGAACAAAATCAAGAAATACATCTACCAGGAGCTTGGAGCTTCTTCAAGTGCCAAAAGTAAAGATATACTTATAAAAGATGCAATGATGGGAGAAAGGCAAATGGGCACCAGAGCCAACTAAAATATCTCAAATGGCCAAAATTGGATTATAATCTGAACTGTAAAATAAATATTCATTAGTCCTTAATGACAGGGGAAAAAATGAATAAACAAACAGATGGAAGAGAAGAGACAAATCTCCAATGCAGAAGAATTCCAAATAACTTACGTAGACACTACATCCTCAAGGAAAGTGACCATTAATCCCCACCCCTCAAGTGTAGTCTGTGCATAGTGATTTTCTTCCAGAGAGTATAATAAAGACAGAAGGGATAAGAGTACATTACAGTGGACAAAGCTGACAAATAATACCTCAACCAGGTGATCAAGGTTAACATCAACAGTGATAAGACATGTTGATAGCATTTACTAAGACATAAGCTATGAGCTTCCCTCATAGCTCAGTCAGTAAAGAATCAGCCTGCAATGCAAGAGACCCGGGTTTGATTTCTAGGTTGGGAAGATTCCCTGGAGAAGGAAATGGTAATGTACCCTAGTATTCTTGCCTGGAGAATCCCGTGGACAGAGGAGCCTGGCGTGCTACAGTCTATGGGATAAAAAGAGTCGGGATATGACTTAGCAACTAAACCACTAAAACATTCTAAAAACTATCTGACCACTGCTCAGATCTGTCAAGGTAATCAAAATCAAGGAAACTCTGAGAAACTGTCACAGCCAAGAGGAGCCTAAGGAGACATTCCTACATAATATAATGTGGTACACTGGATGAGATCCCAGAACATAGAGAGAACTTTAGGTAAAAATTAAAGAAACTGGATTCAAGTATGGACTCTAATTACAACTATCAGTATCAGTTCATTGAAGGTGAAATTGCTCAGTCGTGTCCGACTCTTTGCGACTCCGTGGACTGTAACCTACTAGGCTCCTCTGTCCATGGGATTCTCCAGGCAAGAATACTGGAGTGGATTGCCATTTTCTTCTCCACGGGATCTTCCTGACCCAGGGATCGAACCCGAGTCTCCCACATTGGAGGCAGATGCTTTAACCTCTGAGCCACCAGGGAAGCCCCATCAGTTCATAAATCACAAGGGAGTATATATAAATTCTCTATGCTATCTTTGCAATTTTTCTGTAAATCCAAAGATGTTCTAAAATCAAACTTTTTGTAATTCCAACAGTCTTTTTTATAGAAACAAGCAATTTGATCCTAAAACTTACATAGGAATACGAAGAACCTAGAATAGCCAAACAACTTTCTAAAAAAAAAAAAAAGAAGAAGAAGAATTCAGAGGGCTGATATTCAGACTTTATAAAGCCAAAGTAATGAAGACAATATAATTTTCATATCAAGATCATAAAACAAATCATTAAACGAGAACAGAGCTGAGAAACAGATCCAGACATTTATAAGGTATGGAAACAACTCAATATTCATGTTAAAAAAAAAAAACTTCAAACCATACCTCTTACCATATATAAAAAGAACTGTACATCACAGGTTTAACTGATGCTAATCCCCAAAATATAAAATTTCTGGAAGAAATTATTTTGACCTTGAAAAAGGCAAAAAATTTCTTAGCTGTAAGACCAGAAGCAAGATCCATAAAAGGACAAAGACTATAATTTGAAAAGATACATGCACCCCAATGTTCATAGAAACATTATTCACAATAGCTAAGACATGGAAGCAACCTAAATGTCCATTAACAAACGAAAGGATAAGGACGATGTTTTTTACACACACACACACACACACACACACACACACACACACACACACACACACACACACACACACACACAGGAATATTACATACCCATTAAAAATGAAACATTGCCATTTGCAGTAACATGAATAGAGAATATCATACTAAGTGATGGACCTAGGAATATCATACTTAGTGAAGTAAGTTAGAGAAAGACAATTATTATATGATATCATTTATATATTGAATCTAAAAAATAATACAAATGAACTTACTTACAAAACAAAAACAGACTCACAGACATAGAGAGCAAACTTATGGTTACCAAAGGAGAAAGGGGAGGTGGAGAGACAAATTAAGAGGTACAGGATTAACATATAAACACCACTATATACAAAACAGATAAATAATAAGGATTTATTGCATGGCACAGGGAACTATATTCAATAGTTTGTAATAATGTATAATGAATAAACATCTAAAATATATATGTAAGAATACAATTATATTTATATCTATAAAGTGAATCACCTTGCTGTACACCTGAAGTTAACATAATAACATAAATAAATTATACTTCAATATTTAAATTAATTTTTAAAAACATGATCCATAAAAAAATTATTTATTGGACTTCATAAAAATTTAAACTTCTGCTCTCCTAAAGACATCATTAAGAGACTAAAACACAAGCCAAGGACTGAGAGAATATATTTGCAAACTACATATCTTATGAAGAGAATATATAAAAATTGGAATCCAGAAACCACAAAAAGCTCTCAAAATAAAAGAACAAACTCAATAAAGAAAAGGGCAAAAGACCTCAACAGACACTTTGCAAAGAAGATATACGGATGGCAAATAAACAGATGAAAAGATTTGCAGCATCACTAATCATTAGGGAAATGAAGGCTCAAAAAATGATATCAGGCTTCCTGGATGGCTCACACCTTAAAGAATCTGCCTGCAATGGGGAGACCCAAGTTCGACCCCTGGGTCAGGAAGATCTCTTGCAGTGGGAAATGACAACCAATTCCGGTATTCTTGCCTGCAGAATTACAGGGACAGAGGAGCCTGGCGGGCTACAGTCCATGGGTCATGAAGAGCTGGACATGACTAGGTGAGTAACACACACAACACACCACACATTTATTAGAATAACTACAATTTTAAAGATTGATAGTACCAAGTACTGGTGAGAATGGAAGGCAACTGGAACTCACATACACTGCTGACAGAAATGTAAAATGGCACAATCTCTTTGGAAAGCAATTTGTCAGTGTCTTTAAAACTGAAATATATATGTACATATAATATAACCATTCCACTCCTAGGTATTTACCCACGAATAAAAGACTTGTGTGTGAATGTTCATATCAGCTTTGTTTTATTAGCCCCATACCAGAAGGAAACAACCCAAATACCCAACAACAAGAAAATAAATGGAAAGAAAACTTTGAAATATACATATAATGGAACAGTAATGAAAAAGGAATCATTGATGCACTATAAGAAGGATGAATCTCAAAACAATTATTGTGTGAAAGAAGCCAGAAAAGAATACATTTTGCTCAATTCAATTTATATAAAACTGTGAAAACAGCAAAACAATCCACAGTTACAGAAAGCATATGAGTGATTTCTTGGTTGGGGACTGACAGGTGTGAAGGTGAAATTATAATGGGACACCAGCAAACTTCTGGGGATGAAGGACGTGTTCATTATCTTGACTACAGATATGATTTCATAATCATAAACATATGTCGAGGTTCATAAACTACACATTTTAAATACATGCTGTTTACTGTATGTCAATTTAAGTAATGCTGCATAAAAGCAGAATACATAAATTCTAAACTGCCATAATTAAAATATCATATAGATGAATTAACATTTTAAAATATAAGATAATCGAATCTTAGCGATCTTATTTTCAGTATAGCTTGAAACATATTATGGTTTTATCATCCTATAAATTATTTCATTCATTTGCCATAGGCTAAAAAAAAGGAAATAAACAAGAGTGATGGAATCATCTGGAAAATGATACAATAGATAAAATAATCACAATAATTACATCAACCTTCAGTTTCCTTATTGCAGTGCCTAAATTACTACTTTTTTTTATATCATCTCTTAAGAGGTACAAGTCAATGATTTTTGAATTAGTAAATTTACAGAACTGTACACTCATCAATACAATCTAATTTTAGAACATTTTCATTGACCCAAAACAGATCCCTGATTCCCAATTGCAGTCACTCAAGTGTGCATTTTCTAAGGACCAAGGGAAAACGTTATCTTCTCATGCAGACATTAAAGAGAATGAATTACACTCCACCATAATATGGGACAAGAACTTCAACTATATATTTTGATTAAGGATGTGTGTCACTATTTTTTTATGATGTTTGTGTACGATCACTTTTATACAACTTCCTACAGTTTTTAAGCAAATGAATAGTATAGGCAGGTATGTACATAAAGCATTTTGAAGGAAGGAGATGATGTAGAAATGATTAATTAATTGTATTGGTCATTCAAACTGACCAATCCAATAAATCTTTTATAAATCTAAAAATGAGAACCTTTTATAATTATATGGTAAAGAGATAATGATCCTCTCTTCAATCAAATTACATGGCATCAAAGTTTCAAAAGTATTTAATTTTGACACTGTAAATACAAAAAAAATAAGTTTGAACCTATTATCAATGCATTTTATTTTGATGATATAAATGTAAGCAGGGCAAGAGGCAGTGATAAGCTAGAATCTACCAAAGATATATTTGAAATCTAGATTCAGTATTTCCAAATTGTATATGTTCCATGTTCATGTATGACCATCAATCAGTGGTTAGTTGCATTCAAAGGATGTTGTCAATTTTGGTTAAAACTGTTGAAAAGAAGAATATATGGAATAAAAATTTGATTATCCTATGTCAAAATCTCTGCTAAATTTTCTAATAAAGTTTTTCTACTATTTATTTATACTTAATAAATTTTCATTCCAGTCCCAAAGAAAGGCAATGCCAAAGAATGTTCAACTACCACACAACTGAACTCATCTCACACACTAGCAAAGTCATGCTCAAAACTCTCCAAGCCAGGCTTCAAAAGTACATGAACCAAGAACTTACAGGTGTTCAAGTTGGATTTAGAAATGGAACAGTAACCAGAGGAACTGATTTATCATCTAGGTCTAATGGACCCTTTCTATTTTTTTGTAATTTTAAGTTACTCTATGAATAACTCACAGATGTATGAATAAATCAGTTCAGTACAGTTGCTCAGTTGTGTCCGACTCTTTATGACTCCGTGGACTGCAGCACACCAGGCCTCCCTGTCCATCACCAACTCCTGGAGTCTGCTCAAACTCATGTTCATCAAGTCATGGATGCCATCCAACTGTCTCACTCTGTTGTCCCCTTCTCCTGCCTTCAATCTTTCCCAGCATCAGGATCTTTTCAAAGTCCATTCTTCATATCAGATGGCCAAAGTAATGGAGTTTCAACTTCAGCATAAGTCCTTCCAATGAATATTCAGGACTGATTTCCTTTAGGATGGACTAGTTGGATCTCCTTGCAGTCCAAGGGATTCTCAAGAGTTTTTCCAACACCACAGTTCAAAACAATCAATTCTTCAGCTCTCAGCTTTCCTTATAGTCCAGCTCTCACATCCATACATGACTACTGCAAAAATCATAGCTTTGACAAGATGGACCTTTGTAAGTAGAGTAATGTCTCTGCTTTTTAATATGCTGTCTAGGTTGATCATAGCTTTTCTTCCAAGAAGCAAGTGTCTTTTAATTTCATGGCTACAATTACCATCTATAGTGATTTTGCAGCCCAAGAAAATAAAGTTTTGTCATTGTTTCCACTGTTTCCCCATCTATTTCCCATGAAGTGATGGGACTGGATGCCATGATCTTTGTTTTCTGAGTGTTGAGTTTTAAGCCAACTTTTTCACTCCCCTTTTTCATTTTCTGCCATAGGGTGGTATCATCTGCATATCTGAGGTTATTGATATTTCTCCCAGCAATCTTAATTCCAGCTTGTGCTTCTTCCAGCCCAGCATTTTGCATGATGTACTCTGCATAGAAGTTAAATATACAGGGTGACAATATACAGCCTTGACATACTCCTTTCCCGATATGGAACCAGTCTCTTGTTCCATGTCCAGTTCTAACTGTTGCTTCTCGACCTGCATATACATTTCTCAGGAGGAAGGTAAGGTAGTCTGGTATTCCCATTTCTTTAAGAATTTTAAACATTCTTCTGTGATCCACACAGTCAAAGGCTTTGGCATAGTCAATAAAGCAGACATAGATATTTTTCTGGAACTCTTGCTTTTTCGATGATCCAGTGGATGTTGGCAATTTGATCTCTGGTTCCTCTGCCTTTTGTAAATCCAGCTTGAACATCTGGAAGTTCATGGTTCACATGTTGCTGCAGCCCACCTTGGAGATTTTTGAGTATTACTTTGCTAGCATGTGAGATGAGTGCAGTTGTGTAGTAGCTGGAACATTCTTTGGCATTGCCTTTCTTTGGGATTGTGATATAAACTGACATTTTCCAGTCCTGTGGCCACTGCTGAATTTTCCAAATTTGATGGCATATTGAGTATAGCACTTTAACAGCATCATCTTTTAGGATTTGAAATAGCTCAGCTGGAATTCCATCACCTCCACTAGCTTTGTTCCTTAGGTAGAAAAGAGCCCCTGGAGAAGGAAATGGCAACCCACTCCCTTATTCTTGCCTGGAAAATTCCATGGGCAGAGAAGCCTGGTGGACTACAGTCCATGGGGTTACAGAATCAGACACAACTGAGCACGCACAGTTGATGATGAGAAATGTGATGGAGAATTTATTTTTATAACCAAATTGACAAGATTAGGTGTTATAGAAATGTGACACAGGATCCCATCCTTAGGGCCAACTCTTATCAGGCAACTGTATACCTAGGATATTGGATAGCCAGTATAGCATTTTTCATCACAACTACTTCTCTATACAACAAAATCATTTTCTGTAATGATCATGAAGTGAAAAATAGTAACAATGCAGAAAAGGCAGTAAGATCTTTTCCTTCTATTAGATTTGTACACATTGTGCCACTAAAAATTTTAAAATAAAAATAAAATTCACACAACAAAAAAGACTAAAATACCCATTAATATTAACTTTTAAAAACAAGAAAATATTGATAAGTACAAGAAAGAATATAATAAAATTTTTGTTTTAAGCTCTTATGCAAATTTGTCAGTGAATGCATTTAAGTTGATATTCTTTGCATATTCATATTCAACAGTCAAAAAGCCAGATATTTGTTTATCTATGCTCATAATAAACTGAAGAATGCTTTTTGTTAATTTCAACTTTCTTTCTTTAAGCAACAAGTATCAAAACAGCTAGAAAAAAACTCTTGTTTGACAGAGTCTCATGAAACAGCTATTTCACAATAAATTCCAGAAATTACAATATTGTTCATGCCTTTACTTCTTTAGGCTTTTTTTTCTAGTGACTTTCAGGTGTTCTCTAGTCGAAAAACTTTAAAAACAAATAAATATTCCAAAAACTTAAGTTCTATTTCCACATCTGTATGATCATCAGACTATCAGTTTACTTCAAATCTACCACTTAAACTCAAAAACATTCAGTACTACAGAGGAGCCAAAAGAGAAATTTTGCCAGAAGGGAGCCGGAAGGATTCTAAAATCTTACAAACTTGCTCTTAAGTGAGGCTAAATATAGGTGGGTTTGTTGCAGGGGTTGGGGGGTGGGGTGGAGGTGGGGGATGTTCTGGGGCTGACTATAAAGCTGGGAGTTCTGTGATTTCATTTCTGTATATAATACAATATTATTCAGGAACAAAAAATAAAGATGTGCTCATTGGAAGCTTATCCACCTTTCCCTGCATCTGAGCCACCAGGGAAGCCTAGATAGTAAAGAATCCTCCTGTAATGCAGGAGAGCAGGGTTCGATCCCTGGATCGAGATCTCCTGGAGAAGGAAATGGCAACCCATTCCAGTATTCTTGCCTGGAGAATCCCACGGACAAAGGAGCCTCATGGGCGACAATCTATGCAGTCGCAAAGAGTTGGATATAACTGAGAGACTAATACTAACATTGGAAGCTTACTTACATGCTATGAAATTTAAAAGTAATAACAGCAATTGTTTAGAACATGGACCAAAAGAAGATATTTTCAGGAAGGAGTATTTTAGTTCTATCATTGTTCAGAACTGCTAGTATATATTGACTTTTTTAAAAAAGACTGTCTTTTAATTGGCTTTCTTCTATTATTTTTTCAATTCCCTATAGACAATGCAACCCTACTGCCTGTACCTGTAACAGACCATTCCCACCCCACCCTCGTACATCTCTGCTGTCAAGGCAGCTTTACCTGAGCTCTGACTCAAAGGCCTGTGACTCACAATGCCCTCAGCACTATTTTCCTCCTGGGGAAAAAATGGAGACTGAAACCTTGGCTCGTGCTTAGCACAGAATAATTTTGTTTTCATTTTTTTGAGAATAAAATAAGAAAACTTGCTACATAATTTGAATCAGTTGCCTTCAAAAACACTATCTGAAATTAAAATAATCTAAAGCCAGTCACGGAGAAAGCAATGGCACCCCACTCCAGTACTCCTGCCTGGAAAATCCCATGGACAGAGGAGCCTGGTAGGCTGCAGTCCATGGGGTCACTAAGAGTTGGACACGACTGAGCGACTTCACTTTCACTTTTCACTTTCATGCACTGGAGAAGGAAATGGCAACCCACTCCAGTGTTCTTGCCTAGAAAATCCCAGGGACGGGGGAGCCTGGTGGGCTGCCATCTATGGGGTCACACAGAGTTGGACACGACTGAAGTGACTTAGCAGGAGCGGCAAAGCCAGTCAATCCTAAAGGAAATCAACCCTGAATACTCATTGGAAGGACTGATGCTGAAGTTGAAGCCCCGATACTATGTCTACCTGATACAAAGCGCCAATTGATTGGTAAAGATCCTGATACTGGGAAAGATTGAAGGCAAAAAGAGAAGAGGGTGGCAGACAGTGAGATGGTTGGATGGCATCACCAATTCAAGGGACATGAACTTGGGCAAACTCTGGGAAATAGCAAGGCACAGGGAGGCCTGGAGTGCTGCAGTCCATGGAGTCACAAAGAATCGGACACGACTTAGCCACTAACAACAACAAAAGCATAATGAAAATTACGCTCAGTCATATTTTGAAAACTCTGTATATAGGATGGCCTTGGCTGTAAGGTACAGCAGAGAAAACGTAGTACTACGCAAAGACATGGCTGTGAGTACAGACGAGTTTTCTTCTTTGGCTTCTCCTGTAGTGAACTCATGACAGTTCACTCTCCCATAAAAAGGAGAACTGCTTAGGATCTCTTCCCAGTTCTTGCAGCTCTTTAGACACATATTTTATTTCAATATTTGATAAATAACTGAACTTAAAGCAACTCACACAACTGTCTGCCTCAGAGAACCCTTCTCCCTAATCTCCCTTATCATATTTAAATGGCAACTTTTACCTCAGATATAACCATGGGAGAAACTTTTTGTAACACCCCCCCACACACACATGTCCAATCCATCAAAAATTCAATATTTATCCCATCAAAATTATATTCATAACTTGACCACTTCTTCACAATTACACTGTTACCATCTTAGTATAAGCCCCTACAATCTTATCCAGGACAGTTGCAAGTTTTCTTGCTTTCAATCCACCATCCATTCTTCTATACAGACCCTTCTAAATATAAGTCATATGATACCTTTGTTCAAAATTCTATGACTTCTCATCTTCTTGACAATAAAAGCCCAAGTCTTAGCCATCAGCTAAAAAAACCCCTATATGATCTAACTAGGCTCAATCTGCCTTCTTACATAAAAAACCTGCTACCACTCCGACCTTATCTCCTACCATTCTCCAATTCATGCTATTGCAGACACTGGACTCCTTTCTCATCCTTATATACACGCTCACCTCAGGGCCATTGCACTTATAGTTCCTCTGCCCTTCCTCATAACATCACATGATTAGCTTCTTTGCTTAATTCATGTCTATTCAAATATCACCCTACAAAAGATTCGACTGCTACCTATGTAAAAATGGCATTCTACACCAGTCACTGCATATCCCTTTATCCTGCTGTATTTGTCTCCAAAATACTGCCATCTGACAAATTCATCAGTGTGCTTATATTGTTCACTTCGTCCCAATACAATCTAAGCTTCATGACAGTAGGTGTCTTCTCTGTTTTGTTCACTGTTGTTTTCTTAGTACCTAGAAGAATAACTAACAGATAGGAGGTGCTTCATAATCAAATGAATAATAATCAAATTAATAACAAAAGTAAAAGAACTGATAAATAATCGATTCTTTTCTCAAACAGCATGAGCTAAATACTACAAAGCTTCATTTCCCAACTGAGACAATTACATATAGATATACAGAGTCAATTGAATTTTACATGGTGATTTGGTAGAAACTGAGCAAATTCCAATAATAAATGGAATTTCTTTTTTAGGGTCCTGTATAAATCTGAATTAAAACTATATTTCATTGTAATAATTTATAGTTATAATTTAATTATTAAACTAAATAATTTATTAATTTACTGCTGCTCTTCTGAGCTTAGAGTATATATTTAATTAATACTATGATTTAATAGTCTTAAAGTCCTCACTACAAAAGACTATTCTGGTATCAACTGCATAATTACATTTCCTCGGTGACCTTGTAATCTTGTGAGCATTTACTCTAGACTAAACAGCCTCATTCAGCTGTCCTGTGTCTAACTGTCGATGAAAGAAGCTTGTTTGACAACTGCTTCAGGCTGAAACATATTTTTTCCATGATTGCAAAAAAGATTTAAAACTTACCAGACTAGTGCCAGACTAGACCTTTAAGCACAAGGTTCATGATAGATGTGTGACTTGATTTCTAATTCAGATGCCAACAAAAACAGACAGTAAAGACATTTTGCTGTCATAGCCATAAGAAGTTAATTTAGTAATACTTTCATAATTACAACAAAGTATATATGATACTATATACACATATATATTGTAGTTTTTGTGAATTCTGTACTTCATATTCTTTGATTTTCTGGTGCCCTTCAGAATTTTTCTAAAACTAACATGTAAACTTTAATGTACATAACTAAAAACAAAGCCAACAAAACAAGTACTTATATCTATCCTTTGACAATACAAGTATAATAAGTCAATAGGTAAAGACATTGACCTAAAAACAGAAATTCTACAACATGGTTTAAAAAGAACTTCAACATAAGAAAGAAAAATCACTTAATCAACCAACGTGATACTTAATGATGAAAGACTTGAAGCAGTCACCAAACAAGACATAAGAAAAACTGCAGTCATCCGAAATGTGTAACACAAGTTCTAGTCAAATGCAGTAAAATATGAAACTGAAATCAGACACAGAGCATTTAAAATAAAAAATGCATTTTTTTCCAGATGACTGACTTCCAGATAGAAAACCTCATCACCATAAAGAACAAGTAAAATCTTCTGTAAACAGATATGTACAAAATGAAAACATATTGAACCAAGAACCAGTAAGAAAGCATAATGAAAACAATTTTATAACTACATTACCCTAAGTATGATATAACAAAAACTAATTTCCAAGAAATACATAAGATATATGAAAACTCAATAAATTTTAAACTTGTCAGTATAAAGCAATTCCAAATGAAATACCAAAAAAGTAGTGCTTGGGTGAATCTACGGGGTAATAAGGATGGCCATGTCTTACTTGTTAAGGTGTTTGGGCTTGCTTTGCTATATTACTTGCTTCATAATATCCTGTAATGAAAAATTTCAAATGTACAGAAAATTTGAAAGAACTATAGGGTGATTTTTGCTTTGGCCAACAAAGTTTACTTGGAAGAATAAATGTTTAAAGATCCTAAACACTTTGAAAAACATAAAGAGCAAGGGAAGACTTGCCCCACTGTGGTAGGCAGATACTGAAACAGCCCCCAAGAGTCCCACCCCATTGTGGGCAACTTTACATGGTTTTATCCTCATGGATATGATGAATTTCAATCCTTAGATTATATTATATGACAAAAGGAATTCTGGGGATGTAACTAAGTTGTCAAATTGGCTGATTTTGAGTTAATAAAAAGGGAAATTATCTAAGTAGACCAAACTTAAACAGGTAGGAGCCCTTAAAAAGCAAGAGAGTCAAAAAGATTTTCTCCTACTAGCACTGAAAAAGATGAAAGACACTGTGAGTTCTAAATTGGCAAGAAATCTAATTCTACCAATAATAGGAATCAGCTTGAAAGACAACCCCCAAACCTCACTAACATGGACCCACAGAACCTGCTGACACTTTGATTGCAGCCACATGCAATCTGAGTATAAGATCCAAGAAACCCATAGCCAGACTCATAATTTGAAGACACTGATAATAAATAAGATAAAGTGGATACTGTTTTAAGCCACTTGAGTGTGTGGTAATTTAATGCACAGCAATAGAAAATAAATATATGACTAATACTAAAACATATCATGAATTTAAATAAATAAGAAAGCGATGTGCTTAAATAACTGAAATACAGATTAATGGAAAAGAAAGGTCAGTGGACCAAAAATCCTAGAATGTTAATCTAAAACATCAATAGAGGGGGAAAAAAGACTAATGAATAAATTATGCTGGGCCAATTGATTTACTAGTTGAAAAAAAATGGAGTAAAGATTCTTTTCTGTTCCTTACAAAGAAACTACATTCCACATGGATTGTGATTACATGTAAATATTGAAGCTACCAAAAAATTAGAATATAAATAAATATATATGAAGTTTTGTGTTGATTTAGGACTTTCTAAGTAGCAGAGCAATTGAAAATTGGCAGAACATCATTAAAATATTTTACTGCCCAAAGATTAAGCTTACTTCACATAAAGCAACCCAAATGTCCATCAACAGATGAATGGATAAAGATATATGTGTGTACACACACACACACACACACACACACACACACACACACACACACACACTGGAATATTAGTCAGCCATTAAAAAGAATGAAATCCTGCCATATGCAATAATGTGGATGGACCTAAAGAGTATTATACTTAGTAAAATAAGTCAGACAAAGACAAAAACTCAGTGATTTATATGTAGAATCTAAAACATAAAACAAATGAATGCACATAACAAAACAGAAACAGTCTCACAGATACAGTAAACAAACTTGGGATTTGAAAGGTGAAGGAAGTACAAAGAACCAATATACAGGTATAGGATCAAGAAAACAGGTACTCGATGAGATGGATCTCACTGATACCTTCAGGACATTTCATCTAAGTGTAAAAGAATACACCTTCTTCTCAAGTGCACATGGAACATTCTCCAGCATAGACCACATCGTGGATCACAAACCAAACCTCAGTAAATTTAAGAAAGTTGAAATCAACCATATTCTCTGACCACAATGCAATGAGACTAGATATCAATTACAAGAAAAAAACTGTAAGAAACACAAACACATGGAAATTAAACGTCACATTTCTAAATAACCAACAGGTTACTGAAGAAATTTAAAAAATCAAAAAATTTCTAGAAACAAATGACAATAAAAACATGACAATTCAAAAACTATGGGATGCAGCAAAAGCAGTTCTAAGAGGGAAGTTCATAGCAATACAATCCTATCTCAAGAAGCAAGAAAAACATCAAATAGACAACCTAACCTTACACCTAAAACAACTGGAAAAAGAAGAACCAAAATAAAAACCAAAACCCAAAATAAGTAAAAGGAAAGAAATCATAAAAATCCAAGCAGAAATAAATGAAAAAGAAATGAAAGAAACAATAATAAAGATTAATAAAACTAAAAGCTGGTTTTTTGAGAAGACAAACAAAACTGACAAACCTTTAGCCAGACTCTCAAAAAAAAGAGAGAGAGAGAAGAATCAAATCAACAAAATTAGAAATGAAAAAGGAGAGGTTACAATAGATAATGCAGAAATACAAAGGAGTATAAGAGACTATTAAGAACAACTATATGGCAATTGAATGGATAACCTGGAAGAAATGGACAGATTCTTAGAAAACTTCAATCTTCCAAGACTGAACCAGGAAAAAATAGAAATTATGAACAACCCAATAACAAGCACTGAAATTAAAGCTGTGATCAAAAATCCACCCAGAAAACAAAAGCCCAGGACCAAATGGCTTCACAGGAGAATTCTATCGAGCATTTAGAGAAGAGCTAATGCCTGTCCTTCTAAAACTTTCAAAAATTGCAGAGGAAGGAACACTTCCAAACTCATTCTACAAGGCCACCATCACGCTGATACCAAAACCAGACAAAAACACAAAAAAGAAAAGTACAAGCCAGTATCACTGATAAACATAGATGCAAAATTCCTCAACAAAATTTTAGCAAACAATTCAAAAACACATCAAAAAGCTCATACACCATGATCAAGTTGGGTTTACTCCAGGAATGCAAGGATTCTCCAATATACACAAATCAATCAATGTGATACACCATAATAACATATTGAATGATAAAAACCATATGATTATCTCAATAGATGCAGGAAAATCCTCTAACAAAATTCAGCATCCAGTTATGATTAAAACTCTTAAAAAAAATGGGCACAGAAGAAACTTACTTCAACATCAGTTCAGTTCAGTTGAGTTCAGTCACTCAGTCATGTCCAACTCGTTGTGACCCCATGAACCACAGCATGCCAGGCCTCCCTGTCCATCACCAACTCCCAGAGTCCACCCAAACCCATGTCCATTGAGTCAGTGATGCCATCCAACCATCTCATCCTCTGTCGTTCCCTTCTCCTCCTGCCCTCAATCTTCCCAGCATCAGAGTCTTTTCCAATGAGTCAGCTCTTCACATCAGGTAGCCAAAGTATTGGAGTTTCAGCTTCAACATTAGTCCTTCCAATGAACACCCAGGACTGGTCTCCTTTAGGATGGACTGGTTGGATCTCCTTGCAGGCCATGGGACTCTCAAGAGTCTTTTCCAACACCATCAATCAAAAGCATCAATTTTTCAGTGCTCAGCTTTCTTTATATAGTCCAACTCTCACATCCATACATGACCACTAGAAACGCCATAGCCTTGACTAGACAGACCTTTGTTGGCAAAATAACGTCTCTGCTTTCTAATATGCTGTCTAGGATGGTCATTAACTTTCCTTTCAAGGAGTAAGTGTCTGCTGCTGCTGCTGCTAAGTCGCTTCAGTCGTGTCCAACTCTGTGCGACCCCATAGACGGCAGCCCCCTGGGATTCTCCAGGCAAGAACATTGGAGTAGGTTGCCATTTCCTTCTCCAATGCATGAAAGTGAAAAGTGAAAGTGAAGTCACTCAGTCATGTCCGACTCTGTGCGACCCCACGGACTGCAGCCTACCAGGCTCCTCCATCCATGGGGTTTTCCAGGCAAGAGTACTGGAGTGGGGTGCCATTGCTACAGTAAACATTATTCTCAATGGTGAATAACTGAAAGTACCCCCTAAGACCAGGAACAAGACAAGGGTGTCCACTTTCACAACTATTATTCAGCATAGTTCTGGAAGTCCTAGCTACAGCAATCAGAGAAGAAAAAGAAACAAAAGGAATCCAGATTGTAAAAGAAGAAATAAAGCTCTTACTGTTTGCAGATGACAAGATACTATACAAAGAAACCCTACAGAGAGTATCAAAAAATTACTAGAGCTAATCAGTGAATTTAGCAAAGTTGTAGGATACAAAATCAATACACTTGCATTTCTATATACTAACAATCACTTGCATTTCTATATACTAACAATGAAAAACCAGAAAGAGGAATTAAGGAATCAATCCCATTCACCATAGCAACAAAAGAATTAAATATCTAGGAATAAACTTACCTAAGGAGACAAAAGAACTATACACAGAAAATTATAAGACACTGATGAAAGAAATCAAAGATGACATAAACAGATGGAGAGATAGTCCATGTTTCTGGGTAGGAAGAATCAATATTGTGAAAATGATTATCCTACCAAATGCAATCTACATATTCAATGCAATCCCTATCAAATTACCAACAGCATTTTTCACAGAACTAGAACAAAAAATTTCCCAGTTTATATGGAACAAAAACGACCCAAATAGCCAAAACAGTCTTGAGAAAGAAGAATGGAACTGGAGGAAATTAACCTTCCTGACTTCAGATTATACTACAAAGCTACAGTCATCAAGACAGTATGGTAATGGCACAAAAACCGAAATATAGACCAACAGAACATGATAGAAAGCCCAGAAATAATAGCCCATGCACCTACAGGTACCTTATTTTTGACAAAGAAGGCAAAAATATACAACGGGCAAAGACAACCTCTTCAATAAATGGTGCTGGGAAAACTGGACAGCTACATGTAGAACGAAATTACAACACTTCTTAACACCATACACAAAGATAAACTCAAAATGGATTAAAGACCTAAATATAAGACCAGAAACTATAAATCATCCTAGGGGAAAATATAGGCAGAACACTCAATGACATAAATCAAAGCAAAATCATCTATGACCCACCTCCTAGAATAATGGAAATAAAAACAAAAGTAAACAAGTGGGACCTGATTAAACTTAAAAGCTTTTGCACAGCAAAGGCAACTATAAGCAAGGTGAAAAGACAAACCTTCAGAATGGGAGAAAATAATAGCAAATGAAAAAATGACAAGGGATTAATTTCCAAAATATACAAGCAGCTCATACAACTCAATGCCAGAAAAACAAACAACCCAATCAAAAAGTGGGGAAAAGACCTAAACAGACATTTCTCCAAAGAAGACATACAGATGGCTAACAAACAGATGAAAAGATGCTCAACATCTCTCATTATTAGAGAAATGCAAATCAAAACTACAATGAGATATCACCTCACACAGGTCAGATGGCCATCATCAAAAAGTCTATAAATAATAAATGCTGGAGAGGGTGTGAAGAAAAGGGAACACTCTTGCACTGTTGGTGGGAATGTACACTGATACAGCCACTATGGAAGACGATATAGAGATTCCTTAAAAAACTAGGAATAAAACCACTGTATGACCCAGCAATCCCACTCCTAAGCATATACTCTGAGGAAATCAAAACTGAAAAAGACACATGTGTCCCATGTTCATTGCAGCACTATTTACAATAATTAGAACATGGAAGCAACCTAGATGTCCATCAACAGATGAACTGGTAAAGAAATTGTGGTAAATATACAGAATGGAATATTACTCAGCCATAAAAAGAAACAAATTTAAGTCAGTTCTGATGAGGTTGATGAAGCTAGAACCTATTATATAGAGTGAAGTGAGTCATAAAGAGAAAGATAAATATCATATTCTAATGTATTTATATGGAATCTAGAAAAATGGTACCGAAGAACTTGTTTACAGGGCAGCAATGGAGAAACAGACATAGAGAATAGACTCATGGACATGAGGAGAGGGGAGGAGAGGGTGAGATGTATGGAAACAGTAACATGGAAACCTACCTTACCATATGCAAAATAGATAGCCAATCGGAATTAGCTGTATGGTTCAGCAAACACAAACAGGGGGTCTGTATCAATCTAGATTGGTGGAATGGGGTGGGAGATGGGAGGGAGGTTCAAAAGGGAGAGAATATGTGTATACCTATGACTGATTCATGTTGAGGTTTGACAGAAAACAATGAAATTTTATAAAGCAATTATCCTTCAATAAAAAAATGAATAAATTAAAAAGAAAACAGGTACTATGTATAAAATGGATAAGGAACAAAGATATATTGTACAGCAAAAAGAAACATAGCCAGTATTTTGTAATAACTTTAAAGGGGAACACAATCTATAAAAATAATCATTACGCTGTAACCAGAAATTAACATAATATTTTAAATCAACAATATTTCAATTAAAATAAAAGCAGGTACAAAATCAATGATGCCCATAAAAGTCCAAAAAAGAAAAAAAAGGAAATATCATTATTTTGAATAATTTCACATCATAAACAATATAAGATAAACTTTAAATTTTGAAGGTTAGTAATCATACGATATGGCTGACATTAAAAATAAGTAAAAATATTACTCCACTAGAAAAGAGAATGTAGGGCAAAAACAGACAATTGAAAATTCATACACAAGGAGTAAAAGAGGGAAAGAAATTACTGAGGCTATGCCACAATCATAAAGGTAAAGAGTTTCCTAAGGAAATGAAACAGCACAAGCAATGGCACAAAACTGTGAGACACCCTAAGGGTTCTTAAGAAACACCACGATGAGAGGACTGGGGCATATGCTAGGAAGGTAGACAGGGGTCAGATTATGCAGATAATGATGAGCCACTAAATGATATTACTAATACAGAGACATGGCCAGATTGATATATTAGAACGTTTTCTCTGGCAACAATGAGGAAGGCTTAAGGAGGACGACAACGTGAATGTTAAAACGAAAAATTTTTAGAACATGTTCAATATCTCATCTCAAATTTGTGACATATAAAATTCCAGTTTATCAATTTTTAAGACCAAAAGAATGACCAAGAAAACTAGCTGCAAATTTGGCATAAACCTTCCAGATTTCAGACAATAAAGCTACAGAAATCAAAATAGCATGGTACAGGCACAAAAGCAGACATGCAGACTAATGGAACAGAAGAGAGGGCCCAGAAATAACTATACATCTATGGTCAGTGAATCTGCAACAAAATGGCAAGAATATACAATGAGAGAAGATAGTCTCTTCAGTGAGTGGCTGGAAAAGCTAGACAGCTAAATATAAATCAATGAAATTATAACACTCCCTCAAACTCTAAACAAAAATAAACTCAGAATGGTTTAAAGACCAACATATAGCACATGACAAAATTAAAATCCCTAGAAGAGAACATAGGCCAGTCATTCTTGACATAAATTGTACCAATATTTTCTAAAATCAGTCTCCCAAGGCAAAAGAAATAAGCTAAAGTTAATGAATGGGACCTAATCAAGTACTTTTGCACAGTAGAGGAAACCATAAATAAAATGAAAAAAAAACCAGCCTACCAAATGGGAGAAAATACTTACAAATAATGCAACCAACAAGGGGTTAATACCTAACATACACGAACCACTCACACAACTCAGTATCAAAAACACAAACAACCCAATCAAAAAAGAGGCAGAAGACCTAAATAGACATTTCTCCAAAGAAGACATACAGCTAGCCAACAGCCACACGAAAAGATTCTCAACATTGCTAAATACTGCTGCTGCTAAGTCGTTTCAGTCGTGTCCGACTCTGTGCGACTCCATAGACGGCAGCCCACCAGCCTCCCCCCGTCCCTGGGATTCTAAGAACACTGGAGTGGGTTCCTATTTCCTTCACCAATGCATGAAAGTGAAAAGTGAAAGTGAAGTCACTCAGTCGTGTCTGACTCTTTGCGATCCCATGGACTGCAGCCTACCAGGCTCCTCCATCCATGGGGTCTTCCAGGCAAGAGTACTGGAGTGGGATGCCATCGTCTTCTCTGCGCTAAATACTACAGAAATGCAAATCAAAATCACAATGAGGTATCACCTCATACATGTCAGAATGGCTACCATCAAAAAGCTTACAAATAACAAATGCTGGAGAGAGTATGCAAAAAGGGAACCCTCCTACACTGTTGCAAAGTAAGTTGGTGCAGCCACTATAGAGAATATATGGAGGTTTCTAAAGAAACTAAAACTAGAGCTACCATCAGTTCAGTTCAGTCACTCAGTCGTGTCTCACTCTTTGCGACCCCATGAACTGCAGCACGCCAGGCCTCCCTGTCCATCATCAACTCCGGAGTCCACCCAAACCCATGTCCATTGAGTCGGTGATGCCATCCAGCCATCTCATCCTCTGTCGTCACCTTCCCAGCATCAGAATCTTTTCCAGTGAGTCAGCTCTTGGCATCAGATGGCCAAAGTATTGGAGTTTCAGCTTCAGCATCAGACCTTCCAATGAAAACCCAGGACTGATCTCCTTTAGGATGGACTGGTTGGATCTTCCTACCAGAAGTCCCTTCCAAGAGACTCTCAAGAGTCTTCTCCAACACCACAGTTCAAAAGCATCAATTCTTCAGTGCTCAGCTTTCTTTATAGTTCAACTCTCACATTTATACATGACCAATGGAAAAACCATAGCCTTGACTAGATGGACCTTTGTTGGCAAAGTAACGGCTCTGCTTTTTAACATGGTGTCTAGGCTGGTCATAATTTTCCTTTCAAGGAGTAAGTGTCTTTTAATTTAATGACTGCAATCACCATCTGCAGTAATTTTGGAGCCCACAAAAATAAAGTCGGCAACTGTTTCTACTGTTTCCCCATCTATCTGCCATAACGTGATGGGACCAGATGCACGGTCTTAGTTTTCTGAATGTTGAGCTTTAAGCCAACTTTTTCACTCTCCTCTTTCACTTTCATCAAGAGGCTCTTTAGTTGTTCTTCTTTTCTGCCGTAAGGGTGGTATCATCTACCTATCTAAGGTTATTGATATTTCTTCTGGCAATCTTGATTCCAGCTTGTGCTTCTTCCAGTCCAATGTTTCTCATGATGTACTCTGCATATAAGTTAAATAAGCAGGGTGACAATAAACAGCCTTGACGTATTCCTTTCCCTATTTGGAACCAGTCTGTTGTTCCATGTCCAGTTCTAACTGTTGCTTCCTGACCAGCATACAGGTTTCTCAAGAGACAGGTCAGATGGTCTGGTATTCCCATCTCTTTAAGAATTTTAAACATTTTTCTGTGATCCACACAGTCAAAGGCTTTGGCATAGTCAATAAAGCAGAAATAGATGTTTTTCTGGAATTCTCTTGCTTGTTCCATGATCCAGCGGATGTTGGCAATTTGATCTCTGGTTCCTCTGCCTTTTGTAAATCTAGCTTGAACATGTGGAAGTTCATAGTTCATATATTGCTGAAGCCTGGCTTGGAAAATTTTAAGCATTACTTTGCTAGTGTGTAAGATGAGTGCAATTGTGCAGTAGTTTGAAGTACCATATGATCCAGCAATCTTACACCTAAGGATATATATGCACCTGTGATGGAACATTATTCAGCCGTAAAAAAGAATGAAATATTGCCATTTGTGACATGGATGGACCTAGAGAATATCATACTAATTCAGACAAAGACAAATATATATCAATTACAATGTAGAATCTAAAAAATAATACAAATTAATCCAGAGACAAAAGAGAAACACAGTCACAGACACAGAAACCAAACGTATGGTTACCAAAGGGGAAAGAGAACAGGGAGGGATAAATTAGGAATATGGAACTAACATATGCAAACTACTATACATAAAATAGATAAGTAACAAGGATTTACTGTATAGTACAGGGAATTATGTTTCATATCTTATAATAACCTATAATGGAAAATAATCTAAATATTTATGTGTTATTGTTCAGTTGTTGTGTCCGACTCTTTGTGACTGCAGCACACTGGCTCCACGGTCCTCTAATATTTCCCAGAGTTCAGTCAAATTGATGTCCATTGAGCCAAAGATGCTATCTATCCATCTCATCCTCTGCTGCCCTTTTCTCCTTTTGCCTTAAATCTTTTCCAGCATCAGGGTCTTTTCTAATGAGTCAGCTTTTTGCATCAGGTGGCCAAAGTATTAGATATTCGGCATTAGTCTTTCCAATGAATATTTAGGGTTGATTTTCTTTAGGATTGACTGGTTTGATCTCCCTACAGTCCAAGAGAGTTTTAAGAGTCTTCTCCAACATCACAATTCTAAAGTATCAATTCTTCAGTGCTCAGCCTTCTTTATGATCCAACTCTCACATCCATACATGACTACTGGGAAAACTATAGCTTGGACTATACAGACTTTTGTTGGCAAAGTGATGTCTGCTTTTTAATACACCGTATAGGTTAAACTGACTCACAGTGCTGTATACCTAATACTCTAAATCAACTAAACTTTCAAAAGACAGAAAGGGAGGAAAGGGAGAAGAAAAGGAGAGCATGAGAGAGAGAGAGAAAAAGAGAGAAAGGAAAGGAAAGAGGAATATGGAACTAACATATACAAACTAGAGGGAAGGGGGTAGAGAGAGAAAGAAAGAGACACAAAGAAAGAACTGAAGGAAGGAAAGAAGGAAAAAGAAAGGAAGACAAAAAAATCTCCAGGGTTATGATGAAAGTAGATAAGTGGATCTTCTATTTTAGGGGAACTATACCCTATCCTATTCCCTGAAGAATGAACATTTTAATTGCTTTGCCAATAACCATATGGATTTGTGACAGGTCAGTTACTTCTGTTTGGCAATCTGATTTTTATCTATGTCATATATGGCCACAAAAGAAAACAAAATTGACAGGTGCTGATACAGATCAAACAAGAAACTTTCTTCTAATTATCATCAGGTTCTAGTTAACTGAGTTAATCCAATACTGTCATTATGACCACAATTTTTTCACAATTGATTTCACAATAATAAGAAAATGATCTCAATTGGTTAGGAAGGACTCTAGATATTAAACTATTACAGTTTGTCTATTTAAAGCTCTCATAGTTGATGGCATAGAAACTTACATCAGTTATGTTAACAGAAGAGACAGAAATGAATGTATGCACTTGGCTACAACATTCTACCATAGAGAAACATACAAAAATGTTCTACAGAATTGAAGATTAAAATTTTATTCTACAGCAATCTGGTAGCAAATAGTTCACTTAAATTCACAAATAAGGAAAAGTGAAAAATATACATCCTGCTTAAAGATTATAGCTTATCCTATAAAATGTTTGTCCTTATTTCTGTAGTAGGTTCATGAATGAAAAGTTCATATTAAATAAATCAGATATTTAAAATGGTAGTGATATTTGACTAAATAATACAATGAATTAAATTGATAAATGCTTGCAGTTTATATTAGTTAAGGGAAATACTCTTCTTTGGCTGGGAAGTAGTAAAATATTAACTACAAAGCCAGTTGATTATTAAAAAGACACTTTCACAATGCCAATCAATGAGACTTTACTAAACTAACCCACTAAAGCAGCAGTCTGGGGAATGTCAATTAGCAGTTAAATTTCTCCAATGCTTGCTCCCACTAGCACAGAATTAATAAAACATGTTTACATATTGCCTTGAGCAAACCTCAAGAATCTTGCCAGTGCAATCTGAACTATTATTATATATTCATAATACCCTCCTTAATGAGAAATTCTCTTTTATTCTTCATCTACTTCCCAAGTTTAACTAACTTTAGGAAAAATTCCAGTAAAAATTCCTAAAATCTCATGGCAATGCACTTTCAGTTTTATCCTTTTTCCAATTATACATGACACAAATGTAGTTCTTTGAAGACAAAATGCCTCCCAAGACCTTATTCCACATACTCCCAAAATTATATAATTAAAACTATTTTGAAAGTGTCTACATCCATAGTTTTACACCAACTAATGTGAAGCTACAAAATGCAGTATTCTTAACTTCATCATGTCATACAGATTTCAAAACAGATATAAGAAGTGGAGATAAGGTAGTTAATTAATTCTCTATTTGCTTCTAGAGAAACTGAACTTGTCTCCTCTATAGGACAACATAATATAAAATGGAAAATTTGTTGTAACAGTGAAAAAGAATAGAAGTTAAGAGTTTTATGGGAAGGAAGAGAGCTCATTGTAAAGGGATACCTTAGGCTTAGTAGATGCAATCTTATAACAAAGAAACAAAGATATGGACAAACCTTAGAAGAGATATGTACCTACTAAACCTTAAGTCAACTAAAGTTGATATTCCTTGTACCTTAAGAGTAGTACCTCTGTAGATACCAAATTATTCTTTGAAAAGTTACTTCACTGAGCAACTTCTTCCATTTTTTTCCAAGTGTTTCTGAAAATCAGATTACATCTTATATCTATAGTAATTATTAAAAAAGAAGAAAGCATATGGCTTCAAATAATAATTCCAGAAAAGAAAATGAACTAGTAAAATAAGAAGTCAATTCAGGATTTATTTTGGCAAATGTTAAGCATGAAGTCATAACATGTCACCAAAGAGACAGACCACCTGAGCTAATTAATTCTGGTTCCCAAAAGGAAATTGTCTGTATAGAATTCAATCCATTTCTTAAGATAAAAGTCTGGAGAGAAAGAAAGTGAGACATCTTTTATTCTGGTAAATACTTTTACATCAAGAAAAAGTCAATGATTCTTTAGGAATTCTGACATCACTGTTGACGATCTAGAAATTTCTCCACCAGTTAGCCACAGAATGCTGAAATTTAGTCAATCGTGAAATACATACAAACTGGTAATCTAAACAGTTTGTCCTCTTAACTGTTGTGGATACAGAATATATTACACAGTCTTTGTTGAGAGAGACGAAAATGTACTTCTAGAATCCTGGAACTAACTATATTCTAAATAGTAATAACTGAAAGTCCCCCAACCACTAAAACAAAATAAAATCATGATCCTGTATCCTTTATTTAGATTCAAATAAAATTTTAGGTAAGAAAAACCCTCCAGCACTCCAGGCCTCATACTAGGCACAACAGATCAAGGCTGGAAGAATTTGAAGCCTATGATAAATGGATGATAACTTCAGGCACAACAAAACTGAGATCAAACTACAGACTCGATACTCAACTCTCTACATTAATGGCCTGACAGGAAAAGGGACATAAATATTTCTGGCCATCAATTTTATTTATCTCAAGTCTCCACTGTTTTGTTGTACAAACTATCCAATATTCAAACAAAATCACAATAAACTCAAGAAAGCAAGAAAAACAAATCTATTATTAAGGCATAAAATAATCAACAGAATTGAAGCTAGACACGCTGAAACTATCAAAGAGGCACTCGAAAATAACATGATTAACAAGCTGAGGGAACTAGTGGAAAAAGTGGATAATATGTACAAATAGGAAATTTCAACAAAAAGATGGGGATTACAAAGGGGAGTGAAATGGAAATGCTAGAAGTGAAAACTGCAATATCAGAAAGAATACCTCTGATGAGCTTATCAGCAAGAATGGGGCCAATTAATACTTTTGTTATCACAAACTCAATTGGGGATTTTAGGCTTCGTTTTACTTCTCTACTTTATGCTCGGAGGTTACAGGACTTTTAAGAGACTACAAAACTAAAGAAAATAGTGTATAAGTAAATTATCTATGATTCTAACAGTAATTTCAACTTGGAGCCTCCATGTTCATATGCAAAATACAATGCAGTATGTTCAAGGTTGCAGTTGCGGTTTTGAAGATGCGTGTAGGTTTTACCATTGTTTCATCTATCTTCTTTTTGTTGTTGGGGCCCTTTTCTACATTTTTTTTATTCTTCCTTTCACTGTATTCATTATTTTCTTTTCATATTATATTCTTTAAGCTATTTTATTTTATCAAGAAATAACTGTTTTTAGATTATTCAATAGCTTAGATTGAGACAGCAGATCAAGATTCAGTGTGCTCCATTCAACAAAGTTTGTACCTATACTTTCCAATTACACAAATACCCATTTGTTCCCCCAAGACAAAATATGATTATCTACATAGCTCACAAAAGTCATAACCCCAAGTTCATTTCCAAAATGGATGCTACAGCTTCTGAGCCATTAGGCCAGTCCTATATCATACCCTTTGACAAAATATATTTTACAGCTCATTTCTCATAAATATACTTTCACTGTACACAACTGATAGTAAATCTGCTCTTTTTCATGGCAAGGAGTTCAATTCTATTTTCATGGCTTACAGTTGACTATTAATAAATGAAGCCCCTATTTCTAAAAAACACAAAGTGAGCAAAAATGAAGAGTTACTTCAATATGTCTGCCAATGACATCCTTAAAAGGGAACTAGTACAATTCAATTTCAAAAGACCTAATAAGACAATAGGAAAAAGTGATATAGTAACTTAGTATTAAGCACCAATTATTTCTCACAAAAGAGTAAAGTTCTATAAATTCAGAATCTAACAATGTTAAACTGTCAGTTAAAAACAGAAACAACAAACATTAAAGCCCTAAACATTAGCTCCTCAATGAAAAGTTCTTCTAGACACTTACCCAAGTCTTCCTAGCATCTCAAACTCAGGAACCTGTGGTCCACATGTCTCTATCTGCAGTGGTTGGTATTCATACAGAGCTTCTTCAAGTTTTTGAATGGGTGCTAATGAAATATGCTGACCCTGTTAGAAAAATGAAAGAAAATAATACTTGTAAATATTACTTTCATATTACTACTTATTTGCAGTTTTTAAAGATGAGCTAAATTTCCTCACATTAAAAATATTACCTGTTTTTCATTACATTACTGAAATCCGCATTATATAATTAATACACAGCGATAAATAATTTAAAGGAAGAAAACCAAATCCATCATTAAATTCAATTTTAGCCTTAAAGAGTAGTTTTTCAATGTCAATGGCCAAAGTGAAAAGTGTTAGTCGCTCACTCATGTCTGACTCTGTGATCATATGGACTATAGCTTGCCAAGCTCCTCTGTCTACAGGATTTTCCAGGCAAGGATACTGAAGTGGGTAGCCATTTCCGAGCCAGAGGATCTTCTCGACCCAGGGATCGAACCTGGATCTCCTGCATTGTAGGCAGATTCTTTACCATCTGAGTCACCAGGGAAGCCCAATGTCAATGGCAGAATTCACCAATATATAAGCATAATCTATTCTCACATTTTCCTATTATAATTTTGATAATTTGTGCTTTCTTGAAAGTCTTAGATAGGGAGCACAGTAATGAAATTATTATATGCAAAGTTTTGACACAGAAATGTCTATTCTGTCTATAATGGAAGTAAACTTACTTATCAAATGTGTGTATTTGATGTCTACTTACACACACACACAAAATGAGTAAAGTTTATGCTAAAAACTAAGTTGGATAAAATATCCACATATTTTTCTGAAAAGAACTACTGGAAAACTAAAATTAAAAGACCATATTTGATTAAAAATATACAAAATAAAATGTCACTCAGCAACATAGCACCATTACATTGAGATTTCCATATTTATAATCTGAGCATTATGTACATTTTGAATATGTATATTTTTTTACAGTCCATGTTTTCTGATTTTAACTATAGTTCTATTACTTTTCTTGGTATAGTTCTCATCAGTTTCTCTATGTCCTAACTTTCTAATAAAAACTAGTTCTTACAGTTATTAGTTCCAATATTTTCTAATTTTTAATTTATTTCTATTACCTCCCTTAATTTCCTTTTCTTTTTCCCCTATATTACTAAGTTGGATACATAAAACAATTGTTTTCTCTTTTATTTAAAGGAGGAGGAAAAAAGGTAAAAACCATGACTTACAAGTGCAGCTGAGGCAGTGATGAATGAGACAATGAAGATGTCTGTATATGACTCATGGGTTTTCTCTTCAACAACTTTAATTTACTGTAACATTATCTTAGCTAGTTTAACATAATATTAATAGCTTCTCTGACACTGGGACCTCAAAAGTCCATCACCAAATTTGGGGAAAGGACTTGAAAAAACATGTCTCCAGAGATACAAATGGCCAATAAGCACAAGGAAAGATGACTAACATCACTAGTCATTAGGGAAATCCAAATCAAAACTATAATGATATACAGTCATCCCTCAGTATCTCTGGGGGTGGAGCAGAGGTCTGGTGCCAAGATCCAGATACCAAAATTCGCAGATGCACAAGTCTCTTTATAAAATGACATACTAGTACAGTCAGCCCACTCCATCCCCAGATTACTCATCCCTGGGTTCTGCATTCACAAACTGACCAAACCCAGATAGAATTTCATGGTTGGCTGAATCCACAGATGTGGAACCCACAAATACAGAGGGCCCCACTGTAGCACTTAACACACAGCTATTTAGGATGCCTATTATCCAGAACAAAAACAAAAAACACATAAAATAACAAGTATTGGCAAGGATGTGGAGAAATTGGAACTCATGTGCACTGCTGATGGGAATGTAAAATGGCGTTACAATGGAAAACAGAGAGCAATTCGTCAAAAGATTAAATATAAAATTACCATATGAGCCGGGCTTTCCTGGTGACTCAGACAGCAAAGAATCCACCTACAATGCAGGAGACCCAGGTTCAATCCCTGGGTTGGGAAGATCTCCTGGGGAAGGGACTGGCTACCCACTCCAGTATTTCTGCCTGGAGAGATCCATGGACAGACGAACAGACAGGCTACAGTCATGGGGTTGCAAAGAGTTGGACACAACTGAGCAACTACAACTAACACTTGCACCTGCACGACCATATGAGCTAACAACTCCATTTCTTGGTTATACCCAAAAGAAAGGAAAGCAAGAACTTGAACAGTTGTGCTCATAGCAGCATTATTCACAATAGCCAAAAGATAAAAGTAACCCATTTTCCCATCAATTAATTAATGAATAGGATATACAACATAATGGAATATTTTGTGGCTGTTCAGTCACTAAGTCATGTCTGACTCTTTGTGACTCCATGGAATGCCACACCAGACTTTCCTGTCTTTCACTATCTCCCATAGTTTGCTCAAATTTATGTCCATGGAGTCAGTGAACAATCTAACCATCTCAGCCTCTGCTGCCTTCTTCTCCTTTTGCCTTCAATCTTTCCCAGCATCAGGGTCTTTTCTAATGAGTTGGCTCTTCAAATCAGGTGGCCAAAGTACTGGAGTTTCAGCTTCAGCATCTGTCTTTCCAATGAACAGTCAGGACTGATTTCCTTTAGGACTGACTGGTTGGATCTCCTTGCAGTCCAAGGGATTTTCAAGAGTCTTCTCTAACACCACAGTTCAAAAGCATCTGTTCTTCAGCACATAGCCTTCTTTATGGTCCAACTCTCACATTCGTACATGACTACTGGAAAAACCATTAAGTTTGACTATATGGACTTTTCTTGATAAAGTGATCTCTTTGATTTTTAGTATGTGTCTAATAAGTTTGTCATAGTTTTTCTTCCAAGGACCAAGTGTCTTTTAATTTCATGGCTGCAGTCATCATTCACAGTGATTTTGGAGCCCAAGAAAAGAAAATGTGTCACTGCTTCCACTTTTTCCCCTTCTATTTACCATGAAGTGATGGGACTAGATGCCATGATCTTAGTTTTTTGAATGTTGAGCTCTTAAGTCAGTTTTCTGACTCTCCTCTTTCACCCCTCATTGAAGCTCTTTAGTTCCTTTTTACTTTCTGTCATTAGAGAG
Organism: Nanger dama; assembly: GCA_917880005.1. NCBI lineage: Eukaryota > Metazoa > Chordata > Mammalia > Artiodactyla > Bovidae > Nanger > Nanger dama. The sequence continues at coordinate 30,679,589 of CAKJTW010000003.1, forward strand.
GTATCATTTGCATATATAAAGTTGCTGATATTTCTTCTGACAATCTTGATTCCAGTCTGTGATTCATCCAGCCTGGAATTTCCCATGATGTTCTCTGCAAATAAGTTAAATAAACAGCATGACAATATACAGCCTTGTTGGACCCTTTTCCCAATTTTGAACCAGTCAGTTGTCCCATGTAAGGTTGTAACTGTTGCTTCTTAACCTGCATTCAAGTTTCTCAGGAGACACATAAGGTGGCCTGGTATCTCCATCTCTTTAAGAATTTCCAACAGTTTGCTGTGATCCACACAGTCAACGACTTTTGCATAGTCAATGAAGCAGAAACAGATTTTTTTTCTGGAATTCCCTTGCTTTCTCAATGATCATACAAAATGGCAATTTAATATCTGGTCCTTATGCTTTTTCTAATCCAGTTTGAATAATGGAATATTATTCAGTCTTTAAAAGGAAAGAAATTTGATATGTGCTAAACCACTGATGAACCTTGAAGACACTATGCTATAAATGAAATAACCCAGTCACAAAAAGGACAAATATTGTATGATTTCAATTATATGAGGTTCAAATAAGTAGTCAAATAAATAATTTGAGTAGTCAAATTATAGAGACAGAAAGCAGAATGATGACTGCCAGAGACTGTGGGAAGGCAAGGGATGAGTTAGTATTGAAATGAGTATTAGTATTTGAATGAGTACAGAGTTTTCAAGTAGAGAAGATAAAAAAATCTTGGAGATGAATGGTGGTGATGGGTGCACATTGTGAATGCCCTTCAAAATAGTGATAAAGTTTATGTTATGTATATTTTACCACAATTTTTAAAAATGGGTTTTAGATATTTAATTTGCTCATTTATGTGGCTGAAATAATACACATTAAAGAAAGAAGATAAAAGTGAGATAGGAAAACACCATTAACATTATTTTAACCCTGAACCTCCTTATGTTTCACAGCCTTTCTAAATAAACTTGAAACTGTCAAGCTACATCTTGTATAACGTCTCAGTAATCCAACTTCTGAACAACAAATCTGAGTACAGAGTATTACACAGGTTAAAAAGGGGTCTTCCTAAGCAGGACATTTTGAGTGGTACTGTGACATCCTTATTTCAAAGTGTCTTCTTCATAAGTTACCAAGTACTCCATTCTCCTGCCACATGATACAGAAGTCCAGTATTCTTGTCACAGTTTTGGGTTAAAAAAGAAGAGAACAAGTAAAAGAAAAACTATAAGAATTTTAAAAGGTCACCTATTATAGCTATCCCATAACACGGTAATCTAGATTATGTTGATTACTCCATTTTCACATTATAAATTAGGAAGCAAGGCCCAGGAAAAATGATACAAAATGGATAATTCCAAGAGCCAGAATACTTTTCAGGGAAGGCAATATTCAAACAAAGAGAGACTCTCTTAAGTCATTAAACTGGTAGTCAACATATTATAAGTAATCATTCTCTATCAGTAATGATACCCAAGTTACGGAAGTTATTACCTCATATAATCCAGTCTTTTCTGCAAGTTTGAGGGTACATAAAAATTCATATAATAATAACAGTTAACATTATTAACTCAGTGCCAGACAATAGTCTAAAGGCTTTTAATGTGGTATTTCATTAATTTTCACAACAGTTTTATGAGATAAACAGTATCATCTCTACTTTATAGACAAAGATGTGTGTGTGTGAAGTCGTTCAGTCATGTCCAACTCTTTGCGACCCTGTGGACTGTAGCCCGCCAGGCTCCTCTGCCCACGGGATTCTCCAGGCAAGAATACTGGAGTGGGTTTAGATATGTGACTAGGCAAGGTCACACTGGAGTTAATGGCAGGTTAAGGATTAGAAGCAAAGGGTGCCAGATTCTAAAGCCTGTGTTCTTTTCCCATAATTTTTTTATTTTATGGATAAAGAAACTAAGACTCCTAAAATGTAAATTTCTCCTAAGGTCACAAAGAGTTCCTAATTCCTGTCCAATGTGGGATCTACCATATCAAGTCTTTCAATATCTTATTTTTAGACAATAAGATCACCATTGCTCAATTTAAGCCTGATACAGTAAGTCCTAGATTTCTATACAAATTCTATTAATTTAGATATGGTCAAAATATCATAGGTTCAAAAGAAAAAAAAAATGTATTCTGGCATTTAGAAAGAAAGAAACATTATTTAGTGATAATTCTATTTATCTTGAGAATGAGAAAACAAAGTTCACAAATGATAGTCCCCTAGTTCCTAGTCAATCTAGGCACCTAACATTCAATCTTTCCCCTCAAAACTGGTGTGTGAATTGAAGTCGCTCAGTCATGTCTGACTCTTTGCAACCCCATGGAGTGTACCAGACTCCTCCATCCGTGGGATTTTCCAGGCAAGAGTACTGGAGTGGGTTGCCATTTCCTTCTCCAGGGGAATCTTCCCGACCCAGGGATCAAACCCCGGTCTCCCGCATTGTAGACAGACGCTTTACCATCTGAGCCACCAGGGAAGTGCGTGTGTGTGACAGATGCCAAATTTCTCAAATCACTGACATAATTAAGTTAAAGAAAATCATCAAGGAACCAGATATCTCAATATGAGGGAAATGTTAGAGGCTTTTAAGTGACTAGCAGCAAAGTGTTTAAAAGTTTCTGGATGCAAAGTGATATTCCTACCAAAACAGTAAGTGTGATATTATTCTAAATTATCAGGAAAAGATGGATTCAGATTAAAGAAGTCACACTGTATGATTCAGTAGTGATATTTAACATCTGAACTAAATCTAACGTGGCACCAAATGATATGGTATGAACTTAAGGGCTACAGAAAATCAAAAGAGGAAGAATTGATGAAAGGTAGAAAACTGAAACAGTGCAACTTGTGGGAGACCTCTGAGGACAGGCAAAGTCTAGAAAACAAGGCAATGAAGAAGACAGCAATATTACTAGACCAATATTTTGTGTCTTGAGACAATATTTAATAAACAGGAGCAGAGAATGGATATATTGGGATGTGGGGGTGGAAAGAGGCTGAATCAGTATGTTAAAGCCTAAATTACAACCAGAAAATACTCCAAGAATAATTTAAACTCACATGGTTAAAAATCAGACCTTTCAAAACAATGTCAAACACATCTTGTCTCCATCAAATTACCAAATAAATGATAAAATAATAATGCTCAATATGACAAGAGAATTTGGAGAAAGATGTTCTTATATGCTACTGATAGAAGCACAAATAATGGAATTCCTTTCTTCATGAAAAACAATTTAGTAAACCTTTGAAGTATTCATACAGTTTAACTCAATATCTCACTTGTAAGAGAAACACCAGAAAACACTAATCAAATCGTCCGTCACACTTCACATTATAATTGTGAAAAACCAAAGGGAACATAAATGTTTAGGAATATTGGGAAAATTAAGTAAACATGAGTTCAACTATAACAGTATGTATGTCATTTAAGATTATGTTCAAAGAGAAAATTAATAAAATACTAAGTACATAATAAGGATATCCAAACTATTTTTTTTAATTGCATAAGAAAAACTATAATGAAAAACACCAAAATTTTCACTGTAGTAATCTCTAGGTGATAAGATTGTGTGTACTATTTATATTTTTTACCTCTATGCAATATTTTTAAAATTCATCAAAATGGGTAAACTTTACATTTATAACCATAAAAGTATAAAAAACAATATATGTGGGGCCATATTGAGCAACAGCCTAGGGAAACAATTCATACCAAATGACAGCTGGCTTGATGTCTTCAAAAAGTCAGGGCATGAGAAAGAAAATCAAGAAATGTAGCACGAGATATGAGTTGTTCTAGATTTTTTTAATTAAAAAGTTTAATAAATATAATAAGAGTCATTAGCTTAGTAACAATTTAGGAAGGAAAAAAGACATATTTTAGAAAGGAAAGACATTTAGGAAGGAAAAAATGAGACATCTGAGAGACAATGGATAAAATGTGAATATGGCCTAGGTATAAGAATACATTGGAAACATTTTATTAACTTTGTTTCGTGTGATTATGGCATTATGGCTATGTACAAGGATGTCCTATACCAGGGCAGGTCAGAGGGAGATGCAGACTAAACAATTTAAAGGTAAAATTTTACAATCTGCAATTTACTTCCAAATCATTCCAAAAATATATATATGAAGCAAATTAAAGATTACTGAACAAGACATTAGGCATATGTGTTTCACTGTAAGATTTTTCTACTTTGTATTTTGGAAATTTTTCATTATAAATACTTTTAAAACATATGGAATCTTCGTTAGTTTCAAAAGAAAAATAGCTATGCATTTATAGCTGAGGAAAATAAAATAGTGCCAAAGAAAGAAGAGGCTAGAATCAAGTAGGTCAGGTTTGTAGCTATTTTAGTAACTAGGTTTGAAGATCTGAGTACTGACTGAGAGGAAGAGGGGAGAAAAGTTATAATTAAAACTGCAAGACTTGGTAGTAACCTGAAATAACTCAGCTGAATATTAAATGAGAAAACCAGAGAAATCTGAAGACTAACTGAAAGAGGATAATTGGGAAAGAGAAGGATTGAGAAAATTTTTTAAGATAAAACATAGACTTTGGAGAAAGTATTTGCAAACCGCATGCCTTATAGAAAATTTGTATCCAGTATATATGTAAAGGACTCTTAAAATTGAAAAATTCTTTAAAAAAACAAAATCTCCACTTTAAAAATGGGTAAGGATTTTAATAGACATTTCACCAAAGAAGATACATCAAGGGCTAATAAGTACATGAAATGATGCTCAACAGCAGTAACCTTTAGAAAAATGCAAATTAAAACTACAATGAAGTATTACTTCACACCCCCACAATGGCTATAATCAAAGTGTCACTAAGGATATTGAGAAATTAGAACCCTTAAACACTGCTGATGAGAGTGCACAGTGGTATGACCACTCTGAAATTAGTTTGGCAGTTTTTCGTAAATTTACTATACAACTTGATAATTCCACTTAAAGGTATCTACTCAAGAGAAATGTATGATCAAAGACTTTTACAAGAATGTTCATAGCAGCATTATTCATGGTAGCCAAGTAGCAGAAACAAACTAAATGTCCATCGACTGGTGATGGATAAGCAAAATGAAGCATATTCATACAAAATGAATATGAATTCATTCATTTAATATTCATATGCTGAATACTATTTAGCAACAGAAGGTAATAAGATATTGATACATGCTGTAACATATGAACTTCAAAAATATTATAATCAAAAAGAAGCCAGGCAAAAGACTACATATTGTTTGATTTCATTTGTAAGTAATGTTCAGAAAAGGTAAAACTATAGATAGTAACATTAATAACTGCTAGGAGCTAGGAATGTGAATGTAAAGTGACTACACAAAGTACAAGAATCACTGAATCATACATTTTAAATCAGCAATCTTTTATAGGAAGTAAACTATAACTCAGTAAGTTTGTTTACAAAATAGAGTTTAAGATGGTGGTTCAATCAATTCAACATTGTTGACTATGTGTGAAATTTACAAGTAAAAATTTTCAGTAAAGGCAGCTAAAAATATAAACAAAAGAGAAATTTTGCTATTATCACCAACAAAATGATCGTCAAAGTCATAAGAAAAATAAAAATTGGGGGAGACAAATGTATAAAGTGTGAGATCCTAGTAATGAGTCTTGAAAAACACCCACATTAAGTAATTCAAGTATCTTTTATTGACCTTTCAAAACTATTAACACAAAATCGAGGCCTTTTCAATTTGTTGCAGTTGCCATATAAATAATAAATAAATGAGGCTGAGGGTAAAACTGTAGTGTGAAGAGGCACAGCAAGTCATGCAAATTTAGATAAGATCCACACACTCAGGTGGGAAACTACAGGCAAACTGTACATTCAAAAGCATAATTAACGTTTTACTCCCCAAAATGTAACAAAATAGAGCCTTTGTTTCTCTCCTAAGATATACCTAAGAGCACTAGATTATATTTCAATAATTTTATAGTCATACATTTGTAGAAAAGCATTTGTAGAAAAGTAAAGAAAGTGAAGTCGCTCAGTCATGTCCAACTCTTTGCAACTCCATGGTCTGTAGCCTACTGGAACCTCCGTCCATGGGATTTTGTATTGGAGTGGGTTGCCATTTCCTTCTCCAGGGGATCTTCCTGATCCAGGGATCAAACCCAGGTCTCCCCGCATGACAGGCAGATGGTTTACTGTCTGAGCCATACAACTCGCTTAAAAGACTTTCCAAAATTCAGCTCATTTCCATATAGAAAAACATTAAAAATATTTGAAGAACAAGGCAAATGCTGACAAAGATAATTATACATGGCTGTAATTTAAGTAATAATTTGAAATGTATCTTTAATTTATCTTTTACTCAGCAAGCTTCACATTTACTATAGAAATGTTTACAATTTACTGAGATTAATCTGTTGATTGAGATTCATGGTAAATAGATGGGGAAACAATGGAAACAATGAGAGACTTTATTTTGGGGGCTCCAAAATCACTGGAAATGGGGACTGCAGCCATGAAATTAAAAGACGCTTGCTCCTTGGAAGAAAAGCTATGACAAACCTAGATAGCGTATTACAAGCAGAGACATTACCTTCCAACAAAGGTACATCATCTAGTCAAAGCTATGGTTTTTCCAGTAGTCATGTATGGATGTGAGAGCTGGACTATAAGGAAAGCTGAGCCCCGAAGAATTGATGCTTTTGAACTGTGGTGTTGAAGACTCATTTGAGAGTCCCTTGGACAGCAAGGAGATCAAACCAGTCAATCCTAAATGAAATCAGTCCTGAATATTCATTGGAAGGACTGAAGCTGAAACTCCAATACTTTGGCCACCTGATGGAAAAGACCCTGATGCTGGGAAAAACTGAAGGCAGAAGGAGAAGGGGACGACAGAGGATGAGATGGTTGGATGGCATCACTGACTCGATGGACATGAGTTTGAGCAAGCTCCAGGAGTTGGTGATGAACAGGGAAGCCTAGCATGCTGCAATCCATGGAGCTGCAGAGTCGATACAACTGAGCGACTGAACTGAACTGAGATTGATCTGTTAGATCATCTATCGCACACTATAAACATTATCCTTATTCATTCTCCTCAAATAAAGGAATAACACAGACTATCTTTTGTGCTAATACTAAAATGCAAGATTCACTTCCAAATTAAAAATTATATGATCTAGATTTCTGGAAGCCATTTAATAAGCGATAAAGTTAACTCTGAAAACAACTTTTACTTCAAAAATACTTCTGGTCACTATGTCAACATACACATGCGCACAAACTGAGAAAACAGCAAACCATTTAAAATAACATAAGTAAAGAAAATACATGATTTTCTAATAAAAATAAAAGCAACAGAAATTTGAATTAATAATCATTAATATACAGGCTATTAGTATATGATTCTCTATTAAATACCATACAACAGGTTATAATTCATAAAGCATTAACCATTCAGAGTGACTGGCTAAATGATTCTGAAAATCCTTTAACACAATTTTAAGATTCAGAACACTCTTAATTTTCATATCTTAAATGATTTTTATTCACCAGACTAGCCATATCTTCAACATATTTGCTAATACACTATGTAAGCTTGGTAAAACCCTCTTGGTATAAATGTCTGTTTATCATCTATCTACCCCATTAGACTGTAAGGCCCTGTTGTTCACTGCCATGCCTCACAGCACAGGGAAGAACTGCTTGGTATTTTGTAGAAAGGGGCATGTGAACAGTCATCTGGTATTGTAGTATGAACATTAGGAAAACCAGTAAGATGGAGGTCAGGTTTCCAAATTTTATAAATTTCAGAATGTTCTTACTGTGTGTAAACAATTGGAATTTTATAATTACATGTACTCTGAGAGTATGTAAGGAATACATCTCCAGCTTCTCCACACTTTAATACTGTTCTTTCACTTATTCATTAGAAAAAGTCAAGTAGATGCTTTTTATCCCTAGCCTGGAAATGTGCTTTCTAGCCACTTAAGGATCATTTCAACAAAATTTCAGACAACAAAAGATTGTGATTCTTCTGTTATAATCAAACACCCACTCAAAAGACAAATACTGAACAAAGACTATAAGCCAAGAACTAAAGAGCACAGCAATAAAACAGATAGAAGCTCCAGCCTTCAGGGAGTTTGTATTCTAGTAAATCACTTTCCAATGAGATTGCTACTTCTATTTTGTTGAATCATCTTAATGCAAAACAAGGGACCGCCCTGGTGGTCCAGTAGGTAAGACTCCAGGCTCCCAATGCAAGGGGCCTAGGTTCGACCCCTGGTTAAGGAACTGGATCCCACATGATGCAACTGAGACTTGGCACAGCCAAATAAATATTTAAATCCAAAACAAAAACAAACAACAAAACAATGATAGTGGTGGCTGTTCTTCAAAAACTGGATCCTCTTACATGCTAAATTTATCAAATCCATTTAGAAACCAGAATATTTCACTGGTCTCAGTGCATTAAACCACTACAATTCTACCGATTATTTCTAGAGAAAATATCTGTTGGAGACCTTTCAGAAAAACCAACTATTTTTGAAATACTATTTCTATGTTGGTAAATGTCCTAATAATGTAAATATGTGTGTGCACAACATACAGGTGTTTTCTATGTGTGCACATGTATGCATCTGTATGTGGATGTGGACATTTTTTTTAATTGTGTTCATGTGCATACTCAAGTTTTTTTAATGAAAGAGAGAATACTTAAAAATATACCCGGCACTGACTCCACGCTATTTATTCTAAGTAAATTTCGTTTCAATTCAGTTGTTTCCAATTTACTTTAGGAGCAAGCAGAACAGTTTTTATACCATGCTGTTCTGGTCACTCTACGGTGATATCAGCCTGTCATCACTGCAACAGCGGCATGGTAACAACTTCCTGGTAGCACATAACTCCATGGTAAGTACAATTCATTTCACCCCCCAGAAACAGCTTTCTCTAATTTTTTAAAAAATTCACAGAAAACCCTGAGTGCCAAGATCCTGCAGAGTAAGAAGTAACTATATACTTATGCTGACACTGCTTCTAACCTAATATGAATTGAAGTGATTTTATTTCTCTAAGCTTCATTTTTATCAACAATGGGAGAGGGGAGCAAACTGGAGGGCTGGACTAGATGTTCTCCCAATTCCAATCTGCAGTGACTTCATGACAACTAAGTGGAAATGAACCACTATCTGATAATGTATCATGAAAATAAGAATAATTTCCCCAAATTTAATGTATAATAGTTTGATTCTATATACACTAAAGAAATAGTGGAAAAACAATCACTAATTCCCGGATTCCCAACTTTGTAATCATCAGGTTCCACCCCTTTCTAAATATGTGTTTTGGAATGAGCAGAATATAACTTAAAAAAATAATTACAGTTGGCTTTTATAAACATTTTAACATTGATACATTCCCACAAATCAGCCTTTATGAGCATTCCTGTTTTTAAAAAAATATGATGCCTAAATAGTAAATTACCTATTTTCCCAAATTTTTCCTTCTAAACAAAAACAGATTTCTCCAGAATATGAAAAAGGATTTATCCTGAATACACTAGAAAGAGCACCATATTTTTCTGACTCTTTAGCGACAATCAGTTCCATTCGAATATGTAAGATATGCTTTGAGACATCAAAGGAGAATTTAACTGCCCAGCTGGGCTTAAACCTCTTGTTCATCATTAGAAATCAAACAGTCCTAAAAATGTTATACCCTCACTTGGCCAAGTCAAGTCTCTGAAACTGTTTCTATATCAAATTGGCCCAGAAAACATCATCACAATCTGTTCACTAAAGTGGAATTACTTTAATCCTGTTAACTGAATTCACTTGTAATCTCCTCCCCACAAACACACCACTTAGTATTCAAATTACCAAATTAAAAAATGTTCTTTAATAATATATCAACTCTTTTTAGAATTCATATTGTTAAATCAATTTAAACTATTCCTTGAAAAAGAATTTCGAAAACAAAATGCAACATTTATAGAAATTTTAAATTCAGGGGAGAAGTTAGGAAATAATATCTTTAGAAAAAGATTTTAACATCATTAAAGTATTTCAAATATAAAAACTGAATCCCACACATTTTAAAAAATTAGTTAACTTTTTTGGCCACTCCATGTGGCTGGTGGATCTTAGTTCCCTAATCAGGGATTGAACCCAGGCCCCGGCAGTGAAGGCATCGAGTCCTAACACATCCAAGACATACCCAAATGTTATCTAGAAGGATCCCAAGTGACAAGACTGATTTAAGTTCAACAGAGATATAATAATGAAGTCACATCCTGATCAGGCGGTTAGGTTCTACAGTCAGAGTAAGGCAAAAACTGGTCAAAATAACCCCTTCAAAAATCCTTTATATAGTCCATGAAGTACATTGTTCAGTGCATACTATAATCTTTATATATAAATCCAACCCAGTTAGCTTTTTCTCCAGCATTAGAATAAATTGGTTTGTTCTGTGGAAAATCACATAAAGTACTTGGCTTGCTTTTGGCAACTGCTGCTGCTGCTGCTGCTGCTGCTAAGTCGCTTCAGTCATGTCCGACTCTGTGCAGCCCCATAGATGGCAGCCATGTTGTTTTAAAAACACTTTTTATTGGGGGAAAAGAGGAATTCTCTTCTATTTTTCTCCCTAGTTAGGGTTTCAATTTTAGTTAAATTCAAATAAGTTAAATGTACATATGATATGACTCTTCTAAACATGACAGGTTTCTGAATGTTCATTCAATTGAATTCATGGGGAAAAAATGGCATCTGAGATGATGAAGGCTGAATGTGACTTATATGGAGGGAAAGAGAGAGCACTTCTAATGAAAAAAAATTTTAAACCAAGAAAAGCTTCAGTACTGTAGTAGAAATAGAAGCCAGAATATGAATGATAAAAGAAAGAACGAAATCTGTCAAGTAGAAATACTGAATAAATCTGATTATTATTTTCATCAAATTCTAAGATAAAATGAAAACAGAGAGATATGGCATTAGCTTAAAGAAAAAGTAGGGTCCAAGGAAGAGTTGTTGTTTGTTTTGGTTTTGTTGTTTTAGGTTTTATTTTCTTGTGAGCACTAATAAATGAGGCAGTGTTGGAAAGTATTATTTTTACATTCTTTCTCTGATGCTTGTCTTGCTACTGAACTACCATTTGTTGCCAAGAGGACAGAGTGTCCAGCAAATCATATCTGTTTCTATAAAAAGATCAGAAAAGAAAAACATCAAGCAGACTATTTGGTGAGACAAAAATCTGCCTCCTTAAAAAAGTCTCCACAAAGCTTAAGAAAAACATTTTTTACCAGAAATTTTACAAACTTTTCAGGCATACAGCATTTTGGCTCATTTACTTTTAGTAATTACAAACATAGTTTTCAAGAAAAAAATCTTATCTTGGCACTTTAAGTAGACTTTTAATTAGCCAACAGTAACAACAACTTAAGTCTAAACTTTTGAACATGATAAAATATGAAAATTGCTTTATATAAAGTTCTCTACAAATATTACTTTTATGATACAAGCAAAACAAAAAATATCACATAAGATTTGTAGAATTTTGAAGCAGAAATATTTTTCAGTGGAAAGGGAGCAGAAAGCTTCTTTATACCATAATAGAGATCAAATAGTTCAAGAAATCATACTTTCTTTAGACCTAAACCCTCTGTGCCTAGTACAGTGCTTGGCACATACCAAGAATGTTTGTTTCATAAATGAAGAAATGTTTTATAATGATCCACCATATACTACTCTAATCCTCTAAGCCAAGCCATCCCTCCCCAAAACTACAAAACAAATCTGGTTCTATCTGAGAACATTTAACTACAGAATAAGTGGTTATTGTCCTATCCCCATTGTAGAAAATAAACTGCTAAATCAAACTATACTGACTTTATCGTTCTTTTGTCCTAAAAGGAAATAAGTACTGTGAATACCCTAACCATCCCAATCTGCCTTCCCCAAGCACGTATCACCACTGCCACCCTCACAAAACCACCACGTAATCAGATCTAGACTCTAAATATAGAATATTTACGATTCTCTGATTCCCTTGCAATTTCACATAAACTGACTTTTATGAAAGTCATGCAGGTAGAGAATATGATTATTTAACACACAATAATCACAAATAACACCCACACAAAGGACACAAATATTCACTGAAAATCTATTACACACCGTGTACTATGCTAGTCTTTATACATAGAGCTAAGTATTACTTTATTTTACAGGAAAACAAATTAATGTTCTCCAAGACAAAGTAACCTACCCAAGTTTTAAACCCTAAACTTCCAGCATTCAGCAAGCACTTTCCTAGAGGACTATGGTATAAAAATTGATTGATCAGAACATTTAGAGGATATTAGGCCCCAGTGGGCTTCCCTGGTGGCTCAGACGGGAAAGAATCCGTCTGCGGTGCAGGAGACCTGGGTTTGGTCCCTGGGTTGAGAAAATTTCCTGGAGGAGAGCATGAAACCCACTCCAGTATTTTTGCCTGAAGAATCCCAGTGGACAGAGGAGCCTGGCAGGTTGCCGTCCATGGGGTTGCAAAGGGTCAAACATGACTAAGGGACTAAGCACAGAACACACAGGCACTAGTGAAGGGATGAGAGAAAGGATACACCACTAGAATGGATTCTACTTTCAAGCACTGAACAACACATGCTTATATTTAGAGTAAATGTAAATTAGGAAATGCTCATTTGTTTTAAAATGTTTGTATATAAGTGCTTTTAAATGAAAGTTACCCTAATTCGTTAAAACATACAACTCAAATTTCTTTTTAGAAAACATTCACATTCAACTTCGCCACAATACATTTAGGTTGATGGAGATTTCACCTGTACTGAGCTATGCGCTTCATCTTTCTTAGAATCTCTCTTAGTTCAGTCTTCTTTTTAACAAGGAAAAAACAGTATCTTGCTCAAAACAAACAAACAAACTATGGCTTATCTATGAATCCATGAAAACTGAACAGATTTTAAAATATGAACCAGGAAGACTACTTCAACTGGAAAGAATTCTAAAAATGTAAAAGTAAGCCACTTTCCTAGAGAGTTGACTTAATAACCAAATTCCTAAATCACATTTTACTAGTTTAACAGATCATTTTTCATAATCGACAGATATGTTTTATGTTTATGACATGAACTACATAAGCAATTCAGAAAAAAATCACAATCTTAGTATAAATTTTTCATCTGAGAACATTATGTGTTCACTGAGCATAAAAATGGTTCTACAATACAAGAGTACACAGACTACCACACAATTTGTTTTTGTTTTTAAAAATTAAATAAACTAACTTTATTTTATAACTTTTATAAATAAATACATAAATACACACAGAAATAAATGATAGGTACATTTAGTAAACCAGTGAACTAGAAGACAAAGAAAGCAATTAGTATGGGAGAGTTTAATGAACACAGCTTTAAAGCTCTTCTGGAAATTACAGGCTTGATAAAAGCACTAACTTTCTACCAGTTGCTGAAACAGGTGCTACTGCCAATCAACTGCATTTGCTGAAGCTGAAGCATAAAGACATTAATTAATCTCTATACTGAAACCAATGGCTGCCTGCCATTTTGATTACCATTTTTTAAAAAAGGGAAAAGATACCGTCCTAATATGGCCAAATACAACTCTAGGTAAACTATAATTCTAGGTAAGCACTGTATCTACTTACTTAGTTATATTATTTTCTGGTGTTCTTTATTCTAAATCCAAAACTTCAGTAGGTTGGAGTCTTGGGTCTTACAGTCTCTCCACCTGTTATTTATGAGTTATTTCTAGTACCACAAAGAATATGAAAGTATTTGTGAGATACTTGGAGAAAAAGTCTTTCTTTGTTGTTGTTCATTTTGAACCTTTCTATCAAGAGATACCTGACTCACGAAGGCATTCTTTAGATCAAATTTGCCTTTTCATTAGAACTTACCCACACTCCCCTATCTCAGCTCTCAAAACACACACACACACCACATACCATATACCACATGCACATGCACACACACACACACACTCCTAAATATTCGGTGGCTCAGATGGTAAAGCCGTCTGCCTGCAATGTGGGAGACCCGGGTTGGGAAGATCCCCTGGAGATGGAAATGGCAACCCACTTGAGTACTTTTGCCTGGAAAATTCCATGGACTGAGGAGCCTGGTAGACTACAGTCCATGGGGTCACAAAGAGTCGGACACGACTGAGTGACTTCACTTTCACTTTCTCCACCATCATATCCTACTTACCTGTATCATGTGAACTCTGTTCAGAGCACTGCTCAGAATTTAACAAAGATAACAATACTTAATGCTTCCAAGTCTGGGCAATTTTTACAAAACTGATTCTGAAGTTCTTTTAAAATCTGCCGGGACAAGATGCCAAAGAATTTGTTGCACATCCATTTGAAAACATGTAAATATAAAGTGAAAAATGTATGTGGGGGTTATTTTTATGATTTTCCATCCTTTCAATGTTTCAAGTTAACATTGATCCTTGAATCTTAAGTAACACTATCTGTTTTACATGTTTTTAAAGTTGCTTTCATTCAACTGTACATGCCTGTGACCTCCACAATGACCTCTACCAAAGCAGTTGTGCACTTTACTGTGGTGCAAATCCTCACAGACAAGTTGAACCTGTTCTTTTGGCACTGAGCCCTTTCGCTGAACACACAGCTGAGATTTATTATAAAAGGGAACTAAGGGGCATTATTGCACAACATTTATCCTTCACATACAGCCAAGTATAATCTTTACAACCTTTAAGAGCTCTTAAATAAACACATCTTCTCTTAATTGCATAAAGAGTTTCTTATTTGTCACCAATCATATGGCATATTGAGATTCATTTTACATTAGGAAAAAGCTAGCACAAAAAAATTCTAAAAAGTTGTAGTCTCTTAGTATTTATTCAAAAATAATAATACTCTGAACACTCAGACCTAAGGATACTTTGAATACTCAGACCTTGCTGTTTTTAGCAAGTTCAACACAGGTAATAAACATCTGTCTTCAAGGAACTAAACTTTAATAGGTTTAAGAAATCTATCTATAGCACTTCTATGGGTCTTTTGAAAATATTTCAGAGAAAATATTAACCTTTACTTACTGTTTTGTGTTTTATTTTTAATTTCAAAGTTCAATTTTAGTTAGCTTTCCCACAGCATTTTAAAACAGTTACCATCTCTAAAGAATTCTGAGCTCTGATACACATAACTGCTACCAGGCAGATCTCCCTTCAACAGCAGACCTGATACTGTGGGGGAAGAGAAATTTCATGAATTCTAAGAGTATCTCTTATAACAGAAATTGCCACACCATTTACATTAATTCTTCAGGATTTGCTAATTGATTCATCATCAAGACTTGCCTGTGGAAAACAAAGAAACTACTATAACCTCAAGTACTCTATCCTGAAAGTCAGGTTCAAACTAGCTTATCAGCTAACTGTTCAACATAAAGGAAACTAAAATATGTTGATTCAGGTGAATATTTCCTTGCTCTAAGTTCTTCTGATCTTTTTCATTACTATTAAGTGTACAATCGGAGAAATGTCTATAGACTTATGGGAGGGGGGCAGGGTGCATTGTTTAATGGACACAGGACTTCAATTTTACAAGATGAAAAAAATTACAGAGACTGATAGTAGTGGTGGTTGCACAACAATATGAATGTATTTAATAGTACTGAACTGTATACTTAAAAATGGTGAAGATGGTAAATTATATGTATTTTACCAGAATAGATTCAGTTTAATTTAAAAGATAAAATTATTATTTTTTAAAGGTTGCTAAAAAATTGGTTTTTAATGGTGAAAAAATCTAATGTTGTATTTTTAGGAATCAGGGGTTCATAGTGAGCAAAACAAACATATTCACAGATAATACCAAATATATTCTGTAAAGACAAAATAAGTAAAGAGTTAAATAAGAAATTTCTCTCAGTAAAATTAAACATTTTAAGCAACATATTTATATTGCTCCAGACCTAAGAAAAGATGTTTTAAATAATCGATCTCTCTAATATTCTCTCCTTCTGTCTAGGGAATACAAGTAGAATTTCATGAGTTTGGACATTTTTAAACTTCATCACTAAAACAGAAAAAAAAATTTTATGTAAATATGTAGTCTTTCAGAAAAAACTTACATTAAATTTTAATTGTTTTGCTAGCATTACATCTTTAAATAGATATAATTAGTATGCTAGAACATCACTAACCAGTTTCATTCATAATGTTTACACTACTTGAGAAAACATAAAAATTGATGACAATAACTATAAAACATGAAACAAATACATAAAAAATGTCTCAAGACTTGATCTTACACAATGTCCTAACACTATGTCAACACTAGTGGTATTTTTTAAATACCTAAACCCTCTAATTCATTTTGAAATGCATGTGCTTTAAGATTTCCATAATATCCAAAACCACTCTTGATGAAGTCATAACTATAATTAAAAATAACATCCAAAGAACCCATAGTTGTAATGTTAAGCAGGTTAACCCAGGTTAACCTCCAAATAACTTAAAGCAGCTGTAAGAACAATTCCAGTCTCCATTTATTTTGGTTTTTCACACCACAGCTTTCTCATCTGTCTCTCTCTTCTTTCTAGCAAGAATGCAAACAAATACACTATCTGCCTATAACTCCTTACTCTTTTAAACTCCTTATACTATGTGTCCTCATTGAATAATGCAATGTTTAAAACACAGGCTTTGGAGACTGAAAAGTCAAATCCCAGCTCTACCGTATCGCTTTTTAAACACGCCTCATTTTTACCTGTAAAATTCTTTTCATGACTCAAATAAAATATATTTAAAGGACAGAACATAGTCTAGTATGTACAAAATGCTACTCTATTATCACCTTCATCAGGAAGAGAAAGAGGAATATTTTGCACCATTGCCACAGACCACCTATTAGTCACTACCACCAGATAAAATCACCACAGGCAAGTATTAACATATGAATGGTAACCTTTCAAAAGCCTGTCTGTAAGAGCTCAAGACATTTTCCTACAGAAACCAAAGTTCTGAATGAGGGAACAATCCTGAAAGTAGGCTAACAATATATAAAACATTAACTATCTTAAATTTAGTAAAGCCCTGGAAGCAATACATGAGAGAAAACAAAGAAAAGTTTGCTCTTTCCTGGGTGCAACCCTGGCCTGAGGCAAAGCTTCAAATTTCTGAAATTTTAGTTTCTCTGATTTTGCCTTTTGTATTCCTATCCAGATTGACCGTCTTTCTCAGGTGTTTTATGTCACCACAACACTATTAACACTTAGTTCCTAATTAGAAACATTCCACTCAAACCTACTGATTTCTCAATGTGCTTCATGATCTTAAGTCACCAACCTACATCTCATCACAAAACTTCCTGATATCACTAAGGTGTTCAGTTCAGTTCAGTCGCTCAGTCATGTCCAACTCTTTGCGACCCCATGAATCACAGCATGCCAGGCCTCCCTGTCCATCACCATCTCCCGGATGGTGATGGACTCACGTCCATTGAGGCCGTGATGCCATCCAGCCATCTCATCCTCTGTCGTCCCCTTCTCCTCCTGCCCCCAATCCCTCCCAGCATCAGAGTCTTTTCCAATGAGTCAACTAAGGTGTTAGAAGTAAAGAAATTGCATTGCATGATTTTACATAGACATCTGGTTTTTATTACATTATTATTGCTTTTAAAAAGAACATTTGTAAAACATTTTTTGGGAACAAAATAGAAAGCAGTAGTTACCTTTTAAATATATGGGCTAAGAAATATACATTGATCATTTTATACCTTGCATAATGTTTTTGTGTTTTTAGAAAGTGTCCACAAATTATCTGGGCCAAATTTTTCATCTTCATGTTTTCCTATATAAAAATCAGATTCTCAAAAAGCATTAACATTTTCCACAATGAATCAACGATGGTAACATCAGGAATTCCACAATGAAAACTTGGAAGAGTACAGAAGCCCTGGTTAAAAACTGAGTGTCCATAAATAATGAAACTCAGAGAATCCTGTAAGTATACAAAATATTCAACATCATCTCCAGTCTTACTGGCCACTTGATTTTGAATCTCTTTTTCAATATCTCTATGTATGACTAAACACCCTACAACTTATTAACCAAAATACCAGAATAGTTTACAGAGATATGCCTCAGTACCTAAATAAATGCATAAAAGTATACACTTAACTGAATAAAGAGAGATGAAACCTATATGACACAACAAAATGTATCTCAATGTGCACAAATCACAATATTTGTCTTACAAAGTTTAACTACAACTGTTTGTCTTCATTTTCTTTATCTCATAAGACTTTCTAGGAAATATGATTTTTTTTTTCTTTTTGGCCACACCATGTGGCATCTTAGTTCCCCAACCAGGGCTGGAACCCATGCCCCCTGAAGTGGAAGCATGGAGTCTTAGCACTGGACTGCCAAGGAAGTCCTGAAGATGACTCTTACTGAAGAGAGGCATGCTCTTGCTAAGAACAATGCACTGACGTCAATCACCAGGGTAATACAAATACAAATTCATAAATACCTAGGGTACATCTTTAACTAAAGTATTTTAGTCAATAAAGCCCTAGATCATTTCTTAACTATGAGTTCACCTAAGGCTTTAACCTAATCTGCATTCTTGGTTTCTGTTTTCAATAATCCCAAGTGATGGCCAGACTAATGGTTGTTTTTCTATACATCTACCACACAGTATCTGCTCAATAGAAATTCCCATAAAATGTGAACCCAATAAAGAATGGAGTTACATTTAGAGCTTTTACTATCTGCAACATTAAGTTATGCTTTAAATCATTCTTTAATGACTTAAAAAGTTTTTAATACTTTTTAATGGACTGTATGGTTATTTCCTATTAACCTATTTATAACTTTGGACAAATTCTTCTTCCTTTGTGTTTAGACTGGTTAACATTTTTGGAAAGTCTACATCCAGTTCTAAGACTTATGTTTACAGTTAGTCACTTAACTCTCTTCCTTTTACTCATTTTCAACTTCTTTACTTTTTAAAAACATTATCTACTATCTTACCTAGGAAGGAACTAATAGGTTAAACCAGGAAACAGTTTGTAATTTACAGTGTCTAAGAAAATCATTCAAATAATCTGTTCTGAGCTTACTTTCACTTAATTTCATTTTATTCTCACAAATACCATATACAAAATATATTCCAGTCAATAAGGCGTATATTATTCCAAATGAAGAAGGTTATTTACCCATGTCCCACAAGCATTAACTCATAGAGCCAGAATTTGAACCTCCTCAGTCTGATACTAAAGCCTTTAATCTATCCCTAATCACACTGCTATCCTGCCTATTTTCTGTAAGAAGGCAAATAAAAGTCTCTTGGTTGTGCCATTAAATAGAGTATCAGGAGGAGACAATTACCTTCCATTACCTCTCTTTCTCAACCCAAATGCCCCTATTGGAAAAGTACAAGTTGCTACTATATAGGACACAAGGAAAATAACTTGATAATCTTTGATAAAAGTGGGACTTTACTAGAACTAGTGACAGCTATAAAAACTATGCAAAATTATTTACCATTTCAAGGATAAGAGGTCTTGCACCAGAAACAGGTGATTATATTTATGGATCTAATTTCTGAAACTAAAATAATCACTATAGAAATTAAAAGTCTATTTTACAGAGCCATGTCATTATCAATAATCCTCTTACTATACACAAAGGCAATGTAAGAATTCCTACTCATGATCCTATGGGTTAGTTCAAGGTCTAACATTATTTCCTGTATCAAATACTTTTTCTTTCTTTCATTTCCATCTTTACCTGTCTCTCTCCTACTTCACATATTTAACGCAAGAAACACTCTGGTATAATGTTCAGAATCTGAAGGCTTATATTCTGATTCTGACTTCCATTGTCCTCCAAACATAGAAGACATATTAGTAAAAAAGGACAAAGAAGTAGGATCAATAATACTGACGCTGCTTATTTATAACTAAGTACATTCAATTGCATAAAATACTCTCCAATTAAAAGATCTCATTAAGATGACTACACATATAGAAATTTAGCACCACAGGTATTTCAAACAACTCAATATACTAATTTTAGAAGTATTCTAAAATTCATATACATTAAATAACATTCATTTTTACAGCATAATATAATCAATAAAACTATAAATACTCAGGAAGTTTTGAATGAATGTTTGTCACTTATTTGAATTAGCACTGTTCAATTTAAACATATGATCCCTCAACTATAATGCCAAAATATGATCTGAAAGAAGGCACTGTTATTTATCTTATGAAAAAGTAAAGCCTAAATAAAATTCCAGCAAAATTATCTATAATTGTATTTATATTATATGAATGATTTGCTGTTTCTCAAAAACAGCATGTGGAAACTCAGTAATTCTCAGACTTGCAAAGTATTTCCATGTGCTTAACAAGAAAACAATCTAAAACAAACAATGCTTAAGAAATATTTTATTACCCTACCATCTGTTTTAGTCCTTTTTCTCGCTTTGGTCCCACTCACCTTCTTTCTTTCTGTTGCCTGCCTAATGCTCATAGTAGCACTTCTAAAGAATAAGGCAGCAAAATTAGATAGCATGTTGGGGACTTTAGTCCCAGATATTACTTGACAGTGACATAGTCTAGAGTTAAATATCTATGGACATAAACTCCTAAATAAGTTAATATACACCTCAATGAAAATACTAAATATACTATGTTATCTTTCACCTAGTC
Source organism: Nanger dama (assembly GCA_917880005.1). NCBI lineage: Eukaryota > Metazoa > Chordata > Mammalia > Artiodactyla > Bovidae > Nanger > Nanger dama. The sequence goes on from CAKJTW010000003.1 coordinate 30,700,318, forward strand.
TTCAAGATTATCATTCAATATTCACCAAAGGGAAAATACATTAAGATCGTGTGTTTCTTAAAAAAGTGAATACCTTTTATTACTATAAGCCTTAATTTTACATGTGTTTTTATCTAACAAATATGTAGAAAATAGATATATATGGGTATACGTACATAAAATCTGATGAGGCAGCAGAAAAATTTAAAAGCACAACATTAAGAAAAACAAAAAACTAAACACTATTACCATTTCTCACTAGCAAAGATGCTTAAGTAGCCCCTCCTCAAACAGGTATTGTTGAATTCCATGGCTATGAAAATGTGAGGAAAAAGGAAAATATATAAAGAAATAGGCTATGATTATAAATATTTTTAAAACAGTAAAAACATGTATAATCTTCCTTTAAAACTTACCTCTTTATACTAAAGCCCAAAAGAGGTGACAAAATCAGGGAAGCTGAAGCCCTATTAGGCTCTAAAAGTGTAGAAAAACAAAGAGAACATCTTGAAAGCAGTAAATGAAAAAATGACTATTGACATATAAGGGGACCCCAATAAGATCAACAACTGACTTCTAATAAGAAACCACATAAGTCTGAATGTGGTCGAATGATATTATTAAAAATCCTGAAAGAAAAATACTGTCAACCAAGAATTCTTTGTCCAACAAAACAGAGACCAAATAAAGACATTTCAAGATAAATAAACACTGAATAATTTGTTGTGAGCACACATGCACTACAAAAAATAATAATAATAATAACAACAGTACCAAAGTCTTTCAGGCTAAAATGAAATAAAAGCAGGTAGTAACTAAATTGTCACAAAGAAATAAAGAACATTAAAGGGGTAATTATATGGGTAAGTATAAAAGACATGAAAAAAACCTTTCTCCCCTTTTTCTTCTTTTGTTTTTAAAATAACTGAAAAAATGGTAAAACTGTGTAATTTGGCTTTTTCACATATAAAAGATATATGACAATAATAGCACACAAGAGTAAAATTAAATGGAGTTAATCTGGATCAAAGATTCTGTATTACTGGTATTGAATTAGCATTAACATGAAGTAGTATGCAATAAGTTAAGATGCATACTATAACCTTAAAAAATAACTCAACAAAATACAACAAAAAAATTTAAATGTTGAAACACAAAACAAAGCAATAAAAAAAGGGAACAAAATGGACATGTGACATATAGAAAACAAATATTAAATTGGCTAATGTAAACTAAATCATATCTATAATTACATTAACTGTAAGTGGGTAAATATACCAATCAAAGGGCAAAGACTGTCAGATTGGAAAAACAAAATCCAACTATACAATGTCTATAAAAGACACACCAGGATCAAATACACAGAATAGACTGAAAACAAAAATGTGGAACAAGATAAACTGTGAAAATAAAATAGTCTTAAAGAAAAAAACTGTTACATAACTGAAGACAAAACTAGACAATTCAATAATAAAAATTACACTATTCCAATCTTAATAACTGACAATCTTGACAGAAAACCAGTAAGGATACAGAATATTTAAACAACATCATCAATCAACATGATGCAACATCCAGCACTCTACCCAAACAGCAGTAAATTACATATTAGTTTGAAGCACACATAAAAATTTTTCACAACAGAAAATATATTGGGCCATAAAATAAGTATCAATAAGTTTAACAGGATTAGACTCTTACAACATAGTTCTCTGACCAGAAAAGACTTAAACTAGAAATCAACAAGTAAAAAGAACTTAGGAAATTTACAAATATTTGGAAATTAAACAACATACTGTTAAATAACTGATGGTCAAAGAAGAAATAACAAGAAAAATAAAATATTTTCAACTATATAAAAATTAAAACACAAATTATTAGGGCAGCTAAAGCAGCGCAGACAGGGATTTATAGCCTTACATTCCATTCTACAAAAGAAGAAAGATCTCAAAGCAATAACTTAAGTTTCCTTCTTAAGAAATGGGGAAAAGAACAGCAAAGTAAGGAAAAAGGATATAATAAATATTAGACTAAAAATCAATAAAACAGAAATCAGAAACAACAAGGAAAAATCAATAACACCAAGGTTGATTCTTAGAAAAGATCAACAAAACTGCCACAGTGATAGCCTGACTGACCAAGAGTAAAAAAGGGAAGACACAAACTATCCAAGTAGGAAATGAAAGAAGTGACATCCCACCTGACCCTACAGAATTTCAACTTAGATGAAGTCAATCAATTCCAAGGAAGACTCAATCACTAACAGGGAGAGAGTGACAGAGGAAATGAGAGAGAAAGAGGAGGAGAGAGAGGGGAATGAAAAACAAAAGAAAATGTAAAGGTCTAAACAGGCCATACGAAGTAAGGAAATTTAAAAGTACTTGGAAACCTTCCCATTTAAGAAAAGCCAAGGCCAGATAGTCTCACTGGTGAAATCTATCAAATTTTAAACAAGGAATACTACCAATTCATTACAAATTCTTCAAGAAAACAAAAAAATAGGAAATATTTTCCAGCTCGTTCTATGAAGTCAATATTCCCTGACACCAAAACCAGACAGTCATGCTGTAACACGAATGCAGTATTAAAAGTATTGTTAAGGATGCTAGATTAAAAGACTACATCTTGTACAATTCCATGTACAGAGAAATGTGCCAAAAATCAAAGGCAACTCTATAGAGACAGAAAGAAGAGAAATGGTCTTAGAGTGGGAAGAAGAACTAACTGCAAACTGTCACAGGAATATTTCTGGGGTGATGAAATACAGTACAGTCCCTTACATGTGAATGAGTTCTACTTGGAGAACAAAGTTAGCCTAGGTACCCAACTTACACAATCAGCCATACAGTACTATACTGTAATGGGTTTATCATAACATTCACACACATAATACAAAAAAGCAAAAACAAAAAATAAAACATTTTTAATCTTACAAAACACTACTTCAAAAAGTACACTAGTACAGTACAACAGCTGGCATACAAGGGCTAGCACTGAGTGAGCAGGCAAGCAGTCACTGATCAGAGCTGTGAGAGCTGTAGGATCATTAGCAACAGGAGACAGAGGCCAAGCTGCAGTCTCACTCTTACCTGACACTAATGGAATGCATGTTCACATTTGAAAGTTCTCAACTTGAAGGTTCCTATGTAGGGAATTAACTGTATTCTAAAACTGTATTATGGTTGTGTATCTCTTTAATATCACTGCTGCTGCTGCTGCTGCTGCTGCTGCTAAGTCGCTTCAGTCGTGTCCGACTCTGTACGACCCCAGAGACAGCAGCCCACCAGGCTCTGCCGTCCCTGGGATTTTCCAGGCAAGAACACTGGAGTGGGTTGCCATTATTTCCTTCTCCAATGCATGAAAGTGAAAAGTAAAAGTGAAGTCACTCAGTCATGTCTGACTCTCAGCGACCCCATGGACTGCAGCATACCAGGCTCCTCCATCCATGGGATTTTCCAGGCAAGAGTACTGGAGTGGGGTGCCATTGCCTTCTCGGTTTACTATCACTAAAAGTCATTAAATTATAAACTTAATACAGGTGGATTTTATTGTATGAAATTATACTTCACTAATCCTGTTCCAGAAAAAAAACTGATTCATTGAATAAATCAATAATTTCTTGCTAGATCTAATAAAATAAAAGAGAATACTGGAAATTTTAAAAGAAATATTACTCTAACACATGCATGCATTAAAAGAATTTTGAGGGAATATTACAAACATTTTTATGCCAATATATATGATAACTTGGATGAAATGCTCAAATTTCTTGAAAATGACAACTTAGAAAAAAGAATATCTAATAGCATACATCTATTTATATAAATTTAGTTGACCAAAAACCTACATGCAAACAAAATTAGAGCACCAGATTGGTTTTGATAGTGAACTCTATAAACATTTTTGGAAGAAACAACACCACCTTCTTACAAACTCTTTCAAATATAGGGGAGGAGACCCCACTTTCAAATAATACCAACTGAGCTGACAAACTGATCCAGGCATTACTCGTAAGACTGTTACCAGTATTACCCTGATACCACAGACAAAGACATCTAAAGGGGAAAGAAAACTGTGGATCAATACTCCCCATAAATGCAGACATAAAAAATGCTTAATAAAAGTATTAGCAAATTAAATATACATGTATCACAACTACATAAAATGATGTAGACTATATCACAGTAACATAAAGCTAATTTAACATTTGAAAATTTAACAAAATTAACAATATAATGTACTGTAATGAAGAAAATTCATATTCAACACAGTGAAAAGCATCTGAAAAACTCCAATATCCTTTCATAAATTTTCTAAAATTACTGTACACAAAAAATAAGATGAACTTTCCTCACTCTTATTGAAGGCATCCATGAAAATTCTACAGCGGATATGATATATAATGTTCAAAGACTAAATGATTTTCCCTTTCGGCAGAGAATAAGGCATTGCAACATGGCAAGACAAAGGAATAAAAGGCAGAATGGAAGAAGTAAAACTGTCTCCACATGTACGTGGCATGAATACCCCCCCAAAAAAAGCAAATACTAAAAATAATAAGTAGAATGAGCCAGAGCACAAGACATAAAAAGTTCACACTTGTAGTGAGTACATAAAAATGAAATTTCAAGTAACTATTTCCTTGAAATAGTTCAAGCCAAAGAAATAGAGGATAATTTATTTCAATGAAAAGAAATAAATTTATCTTATTTATCAATTTATTTATAAAATAATTATCAAATAAATTTATATCAATGCAAAGAAATAAATCTATTTATTTGTAAATTTACCTATTTATCAAATAAATTTATTTATCAGTAAAGTAGAATAAATTTATTTCAATTCAAAGAAATAGAGGAAAACAATACAATGGGAAATACTAGAGATCTCTTCAAGAAGATTAGAGATACCAAGGGAACATTTCATGCAAAGATGGGCACAATAAAGGACAGAAATGGTATGGACCTAACAGAAGCAGAAGATATTAAGAAGAGGTAGCAAGAATACACAGAAGAACTATACAAAAAGATCTTCATCACCCAGATAACCACAACGGTGTTATCACTCACCTAGAGCCAGACATCCTGGAGTGTGAAGTCGAATGGGCCTTAGGAAGCATCACTATCAACAAAGCTAGTGGAGGTGGTGGAATTCCAGGTGAGCTATTTCAAATCCTAAAAGATGATGCTGTGAAAGTGTTGCATTCAATATGCCAGTAAATTTTGAAAACTCAGCAGTGGCCACAGGACTGGGAAAGGTCAGTTTATATCCCAATCCCAAAGAAAGGCAATGCCAAAGAATGTTCAAACTACCATAAATGCACTCATCTCACATGCTAGTAAAGTAATGCTCAAAATTCTCCAAGCCAGGCTTCAATGATACATGAACCGTGAACTTCCAGACTTTCAAGCTGGTTTTACAAAAGGCAGAGGAATCAGAGATCAAATTGCCAACATCCATTGGATCACAGAAAAAGCAAGAGAGTTCCAGAAAAACATCTATTTCTGCTTTATTGACTACACGAAAGCGTTTGGCTGTGTGGACCACAACAAGCTGAGGAAAATTCTTCAGGAGATGGGAATACGAGACCATCTTACCTGCCTTCTGCAAAATCTGTATGCAAGTCAAAAAGCAACAGCTAGAACTGGACGTTGAACAATGGACTGGTTCCAAATTGGAAAAGGAGTACCAGGCTGTATGTTGTCACCCTGCTTATTTAATTTCTATGCAGAGTACATCATGCAAAATGCTGGACTGGATGAAGCTCAAGCTGGAATCAAGATTTCGAGTGCAAATATTAATAACCTCAGATATGCAGATGACACCACCATCATGACAGAAAGCGAAAAGGAATCAAAGAGCCTCTTGACGAAAGTGAAAGGAGAATGAAAAAGTTGGTTTAAAACTCAACATTCAAAAAAGAAGATCATGGCATCTGGTCTCATCACTTCATGGCAAACAGATGGAGAAACAATGAAAACAGTGACAGACTTTATTTTCTTGGGCTCTAAATTCACTGCAGACAATGACTATAGCCATGAAATTAAAAGACGCTTGCTTCTTGGAAGCAAAGCTATGACCAACTAGACAGCATATTAGAAAACAGAGACATTACTTTGCCCACGAAGGTCCATCTAGTCAAAGCTATGGTTTTTCCAGTAATCATGTACACATGTGAGAGCTGGACCATAAAGAAGGCTGAGCATCAAAGAATTGGTGTTTTTCAACTGTGGTATTGGAGAAGACTCTTGAGAGTCCCTTGGACTGCAAGGAGACCAAACCAGTCAATTCTAATGGAAAGTCATTGGAAGGACTGAATAGTCATTGGAATATTCATTGGAAGGACTGACGGTGAAGTTCTAATACTTTGACTGCCTGATGGGAAGAGTCAACTCACTGGAAAAGACCTTGTTGCTGGGAAAGACTGAAGGCAGGAGAAGAAGGGGATGACAGAGGACAAAATGGTTGGATGGTATCACTGACTCAATGGACATGAGTTTAAGCAAGGTCTGAGAGATGGTGAAGGACAGGGAAACCTGGCCTGCTTCAGTCCACAGGGGTGCAAAAAGTCAGACACAACTGAGCAACTGAATAACAAATCAAGACTTTGATTTGTTACTGAGTTACTGGAACTGAATAGAGAAAATAGAAGTAACATACAATCAAGTAAAGTTTAAATAAAGGCACCAAACGTACACAAGCAACCCAATGGAGAAAAGAAAGTATTTTCAACAAATAGTACTGGAAAAACTGGATGGTCATATGCAAAAACTCGACCCCATATGTACTTTACATCATATATAAAAATTAATCCAAGATGGATCAAGAATCTACCTATAAAATAAAAAACCATAAAGCTTACAAATGTAAGAATATTTTTTTACTTTAGGAAATTTAAAGGTTGATTACAGCTTCCCTGGTAGTTCAGACAGTAAAGTGTCTGCCTACAATGCTGGAGACCCGGGTTTGATCCCTGGGTCAGGAAGATCCCCTTGAGAAGGAAAGGGCAACCCACTCCAGTACTCTTGCCTGGAAATCCCATGGACCGAGGACTATAGGCTACAGTCCATGGGGTCAAAAAGAGTCGACACGACAGAGCGACTTTACTTCACTTTTATGCTTACAGAAAATAGAAGAGGAATAACCTTAAAAGAAAAAAAAGCCTTAATCAAATACATGAGCTTTAATCAAAATCAAACACTGGATCATCAAAACATACCATTAAGAAAACGAAAAAGTAGAGAATTCTCTGGCAGTCCAGAAAATTTAGACCTTGCCAATGGCTGGGCCTTGCCAATGGCCCAGGTTCAATTTCTGGTCAAGGAACTAAGATCCCGCAAAACACATGGCCCAAAATAAAAACTTTTTTTTTAAAGAAAATGAAAAAGTAAGCTACAGACTGGGAGACATTATTTGTAAAACAGATTATCCGACAAAAACTTATGTGCAACATTTTAATTCTCAAGGAAATACAAATTAAGATCACAATGAAATATCATTAAACACCTACCAAAAGAACTAAAATTCAAAATGTTGACAGCATTAAGTAATGACAAAAGTGGAATAATCAAAACTCTCATACTACTGGTGTGAGTATAAAGCTGTGCAGCTGCCACAGAAAAAATTGATCGGTATTTTCTTCTAAAATTTAAATACATATACTATAAACAAAAATTTCACTCATATTCTGAACTAAGACTTTAAAACATGTGTTTACATCATCAGTAGAAAAGATGGAAAGCCCAGATATAAACCCACACACCTATGGTCAATTAATCTACAACAAAAGAAGCAAGAATACACAATGGAGAAAACAGTCTCTTCAATAAGTGGTGCTGGGAAAACTGAACAACTACAAGTACAAGAATGTAGACCATTCTCTAACACCACACACAAAAACAAACTCAAAGTGGATTAAAGATCTAAATATAAGACCAGATACTATAAAACTTAGAGGAGAACATAGAACACTCTTTGACATAAATCGCAGCACCTACCTCCTAGAGTAATGAAAATAAAAACAAAAATTAACAAATGGGACCTCATTAAATTTAAAACTTTTGCACAGCAAGTTAAAGTGGCTCAGTTGTGTCTGACTTTTTGCAACCCCATGGACCATACAGTCCACGGAATTCTCTGGGCCACAATTCTCTAGGCCAGAATACTGGAATAGGTAGCCTTTCCCTTCTCCAGGAGATCTTCCCAACACAGGGATCAAACCCAGGTCTCCCACATTGCAGGTGGATTCTTTACCAGATGAGCCACAAAGGAAGTCCTTTGCACAGCAAATGAAACCATAAACAAAATGAAAAGACAACTCATAAAATGGGAGATAGTATTTGCTAATGAAGTGACCAAACAAGGAATTAAATCTCCAAAATAAACAAACAGCCCATGCACTCAATATCAATAAAACAACCCAATCCAAAAATAGGCATAAGATCTAACCAGACATTTCTCCAAAGAAAACATACCAACAGGCACATGAATGGCCAGTCAGAATGGCCATCATCAAAAAGTCTAAGAATAATAAATACTGGAGAGGGTGTGGAGAAAAGGGAACCCTGCCACAGTATTGGTTGGAAAGTGAACTGGTCAAAGCTATGGTTTTTCCAGTAGTCATGTACAGATGTGAGAGCTGGACTGTAAGAAGGCTGAACAGTGAAGAATTGCTGCTTTTAAATTGTGGTGCTGGAGAACACTCTTGAGAGTCCCTTGAACTGCAAGGAGATGAAACCAGTCAATCCTAGAGAAAATCAACCCTGAACATTCATTGGAAGGACTGATGCCAAAGCTGAAACTCCAATACTTTGGCCACCTAATGCGAAGCACTGACTCATTAGAAAAGCCCCTGATGCTGGGAAAGATTGAAGGCAAAAGGAGAAGGGGGGTGTGGGGCAGAAGTTGAGATGGTTAGGTAGCATCACCGACTCAATCGACATTAATTGAGCAAGCTGAGCCTGGCGTGCTGCAATCCGTGGGGTCACAGAGAGTCAAACACGACTTAGTGACTGAACAAATTGGTACAACCATTGTGGAGAATAATATGAAAGTTCCTTAAAAAACTAGAACTATCAGAAGATCCAGCAATGCCGTTTCTGGGTATATATCCAGAAAATACTATAATTTGAAGAGATACTTGCACCCCGTGTTCACTGCTATTACAATATTTACAATAGGTACGTTATGGAAGCAACCTTAATGCCCATCAACAGAGGAATGGATAAAGAAGATGTGATATATTTACACAATGGAATATTAACCATACAAATGAGTGAAATAATGCCATTTGCAGCGTGTGTGCGTGCATGCTCTCTCAGTCATTCAGTTGCGTTAAGACTCTTTGTGACCCTATGGACTACAGCCACTAGGATTCTCCCATGGACAGAGTATATAGTCTCCCATGGAATACTAGAGTGGGTTGCCGTTTCCTACTTCAGAGGATCTTCCCAACTCAGGGACTGAACCCACATCTCCTGCACTGACAGGTAGATTCTTTACCACTAAGCCGCCTTAGAAGCCAAAGTAAGCCAGACAGAGAAAGACAATTACCATATGATGTCATTCATACATGGACTCTAAGAAAGAAAAAAAAATGATACAAGCAAACATTTATAAAACAGAAAGAGATTCACAGATTTTGAAAACAAACTTATGACTACCCAAGAGGAAGGGAGGGGGATAAATTAGTTTGCAATTAATATATACACATTACTATTTGATATATGGATATATATATATATATATATATATAAAATAGATAATCAACATGGACCTACTATATAGCACAGGGAACTCCACTCAGTATTCTGTAATAACTTATATGGGATAAGAAACTGAGAAAGATTATCTTTGGATATATATATATACATACATATATTTGGATATATGTATACATATACTTGAATAACTCACCCATATACCTGAAACTAACACAGCACTGTAAATGAATTATACTCTAAAACAGTCAAATTTTTAAAAGTAAAAATTAATAACACATGTTTTTACAAGAATAACTTATATAAGAAAGTTCATTGAAGCTGTAATAATAGTCGAAAACTGCAAAAAGCTCAGGTAGTTGTCAACAACAGAACCACAAAACTAGTATATTCAAATGAACAGAATACTATATAGCAATAAAAGCTAATTCCTGATATACAAAATAACATGAATGAATCTCAAAATGTTATGCTGCTACTTCAGCATATGACCATTTACTATAAAAGGACTAAACAGACCATTCCCCACATTAATTAAGCAACTAAAAACTTTAAAAATTATAAGAATCAGTGGTTTTCAGAAATTAGAAATTGAGTATCAGTCAGTACAGGATTCTGACCCCGAAGGAAAAGGAAATGAAGAGATATCTGTATTTCTCTGGTGTACTGCATAGAGGCAATTTCCAGGCCATGATGTGTGGAAGGGGAACTCAAACAAAGCTTGGGAGTCAAGAAAACCGAGAGCACACTTTAGGGCTATCGAGGTAGCTGTAATTTAAAGGTTAGATTACCAGAAAAGAAAATGCTGCACACAGAGAGAAAACTCTAAAGCAGGGGTTGCAAACATTTTCTGTAAAGGGTAGATAAATTTTCTAGGTTTTGCAGGCTACATGCAGCCTACTTGATTCTGCCATTAAAACATGAAAGCAGACAAATATAGAAATGAATGAGTACAGCTATGTTCCAATGAAACTGTAGTTACAGTAACAGGTAGTAGGTGGAACTCGGCCTGTGAGCTGTGTATCTGCCCACCTCCACTCTAGAGATCTACAGAAGGATGTCCTTAACTTTTGCCTGGGTGATGTGTACATGAGTGTGAATTACTCAAGCTGAAGCTACAATACTTTGGCCACCTGATGCAACTCACTGGAAAAGACTCCGATGCTAGGAAAGGTTGAGGGCAGGAGGAGATGGGCATAACACAGGATGAGATGGTTGGATTGCATCACTGACTCAATGGACATGATTTGGAGCAAACTCCAGGAGATAGTGAGGGAGAGGGAAGCCTGGCGTGCTGTAGTCCATGGGGTCACAAAGTATTGGATACAACTTAGCAACTCAACTACAACAAATAAAATAACTGGAAAGAAATAGCTCAAAAATTCCCCAAACTCATACGACCAGAACAGTTTGAATAAACTGTTTCAATAAACAAGGGAAAAAAATAAACTTGTTTCAATAAACAAGGGAAAAAAGCTTCTCAATACATGTGACATCACATACAGAGCCTTCAAAACGGTATAACTTCAAAGTAGAGCTAAATTAGCCTAATATTTAAATCTCTTCTTAGACCCTGGTGGGCTTCCCTGGTGGCTCAGACAGTAAAGCGTCTGCCTGCAATGTGGGAGACCAGGGTTCAATTCCTGGTCGGGAAGATCCCCTGGAGAAGGAAATGGCAATCCACTCCAGCACTCTTGCCTGGAAAATTCCATGGATAGAGGAGCCTGATAGGCTACAGTCCATGGGGTCGCAAAGAGTCAGACACGACTGAGCAACTTTACTTTCACTTTATAGACCCTGCTGCTAAGTTGCTTCAGTGGTGCCAGACTCTGTGTGACCCCATAGACGGCAGCCCACTAGGCTCCCCCATCCCTGGGATTCTCCAGGCAAGAACACGCAATGCTTAAAAGAAATCCATGCAAGGATCTAACAGATTGCAGATAACTTAACTAAAACTCCAAAGTCTGAAAATATCTAATGAAATGTCATAAATTACCAGGTATTCAAAAACAAGGCAGAAATATATAACCCACACCAGGGAGGGAAAAACTGTCAATAGAAGCAGATGGAGAAATGACAGGATAGAATTTTCAGACAAGGACATTTAAACTAAGTTCTTAAGAAGTGAATAAATTAATGCTTACAGAGGTTAAGAGATCTGCCCAAGGTCATACAGTTAATATGTACGTAGTAGAGAAGTCATAATTCAAGCCCCTTATAATAATATCAAAACAAACCTTTTAAAATAATTCTAAAATATAAAAATTGGGCTTCCCTGGTGGCTCAGAGGTTAAGCGTCTGCCTCCAGTGAGGGAGACCAAGGTTCGATCCCTGGGTTGGGAAGACCCCCTGGAGAAGGAAATGGTAACCCACTCCAGTATTCTTGCCTGGAGAATCCCATGGACAGAGAAGCCTGGTAAGCTACAGTCCATGGGGTCGCAAAGAGTCAGACACGACTAAGCGACTACACTCACTCAATCAAATTAATTCAATAAAAAATATTTTAATAAAATTCGAATTTATAATTTTAATTATAATGGCTATTCATTTTATAAAAATATTTAATTAGGTCACTTTAAGGTACTCACTACAGTATTATCTTAAGTTATAAGAATCTACATTTCCTTTAAAAAATGATTTTAACCAAACTTTTATTTTACATATAACTCTTCACAGATTTCTATAATTAAAATTAGAACATACTACAATTTTATTGAAATAACACAAAATACCTGGAGACATTTAAATACTAAGAGAAAGTAATCACCTCATATCTAATTATAAGACATAATCATTTATCTATGAGTTTCATAAATGTCTAAGAATTGCTAAGACTATTTTTAATGTTAATTTGGCTTACATTTCAAAACACATTTGTAGCCAAAATCATTAACTCTAATATTACTTGCATTTTCACATGACTTCTTTGGTTTCTACACTGATTTGGCAGAAAAGTAGAAATTATATGTTAAGAATAGATTTAGTTCTATTTGGTCATTTTATTTTTTGTTTTTCAAGCAAACTAGTAATGTGCTTAAGCTATCCAGCAAAATTACAGCTAGAACATAACTGACTACTCAGTAAAATTTTTATTTCAGATACAACTGGATATCAATTTTCTATAAACAAATGTTAACAATGAGTTCAATCTTTAAATGAGTTCGAATAATAAGCAATCCTTGATGAAAACAACTAAATTCTATTTGTTGAAATCAGAAAAGCGAATTTATATCACAAATGAGCTCCCTTCTGGCATACCCACAAATAATATAAAATAAAATTTTTAAACATCAAGATTAAAATACTTAAGCTGCTTTCACCTCTGACAACAAATGACATGCTCCCCTATATTGCCCCCCACTAATTAACAACAAAGGAACAAAAGCTATACTTAAAAACAATTCTTAGGTTGTCCTTGTGACTCAGTTTATTTCTCGTTTGCACACAAAAGTGTAGCAAAGTACAGAACACCATCACCTCTAAAGAAGTGCCAGATTTCCAGCCTTAGATTCTGGTTTCTAATTTTACAACATGATACAGGTGTCTTTCTTTGCTTTCAAAAGACTAAGACTTAGTACTTAAATCTGTACATATGCTGTATGGATATTTAATGATACAAGCTGGTAATAAATGGGAAGGAAAAACTATTACTTTGAGATCTCTTCACTGCCTCAAACAGGAATGATGTAATAATGGTAACCACATCTACTCTTTAGGGGCAAATATAGTTAGAATTATTTGTAAAATAAAAAGAAACAGAGGTACTAAAATTATACTGTTGGAATTTGAACCAATTAGCTTAAAATAACTTGCCTGGAGAATCCCAGGGACGGGAGAGCCTGGTGGGCTGCCGTCTACAGGGTCGCACAGTCAGATACGACTGAAGAGACTTAGCAGCAGCAGCAGCAGCAGCAACTAGCAAATGACTGAGAAACAACGTTACAATTGCTACTTTAGGAGTGCAAAGAACTATCGCCACAGAGAAGACAAAATAAATACAAATTGAAGTTTCTCCTATTCATATATGAAACAGTGACTAAGTGGATAACATCTCTTAGATAGTCAAGTTACAAATTCTATACAAATAATTCTTCTAATACTCTACCCCAACTTTTCCACTCACTGAGAGTTTAAATTCTAGGAAATAAAACTCAAAAAATTCAACCACTCTGTGAACACTCCTAACCAAAACATATTCAATCTCAATTCTACATATTTCAATACATAATAATTAAATCCTCATTTCATACTAATTATTTTATGCCAATTTTTAACCCTTCATATTTCTCTAGGTTTACTAAATAAATAAATTCTGTCTTCTCAGTCACACGGCAAAGACTTTATTTCCAAAAACCTTAATTACATTTATATGTCTTCCTTGGATCCTCTCCAAGTTCAGCAAATCTGACTTCGTTTGTTGTCTTGTGTTTGACTTTTCTTTAAGTACAGCAGCTCAGGGAAAGAAAAGGTCATTGCTCTGGCTCCTGTCCCTTAGGTTACCCTCCATAAAATCAGTCCACTACTAGAAGCAATAGTTGAAATCCTAGCTATCCTCAAATGAGGAAGAATTTATGTTTTGTATTTTGAGCATTTTCATTAATTAAATAAGGTACAACAGAGAGAGAATGAGTTTCAGTGCCATCTTTTACAGGTGATCTAACCTCTCTGAGACTCAGTTTGCAGATCTGCAAAAATAGAAATATCATCTAGCTCATGGAGATATAAAAACAAAAACATGCTACCTTTTATTAAAAGAAAACTATCACAGGTCATAAAGTCTTAAGCAACATTGGGATCCTCGCCAACGTCTGTTCAATGAAATCAACTCCTGGGATATAGGCGCTCAATAAATATTACTTTCACCCTGCATTTTAGGAATAATTCTACCAAAAAGTGCAAACTCTTAACTTCATAAACATTTAGATTTCATCTATATTACGTATCAATCTCCACATTCAGTAATATAATCAATCCACATAAAAACTTTCATTTAAAATTTTCACCATGCCCTTGAACCAAATGCCAAATTTTGCTAAATAATAAGCAGTAATAATAAGTATTCCATCACATACTTAAGTTATTTTAATATCAGAAAGCATTAAAATAACCTCCCTCCCACCATACAAAAAAACCAACCAATTTCATATGGATAATACAAAATTAAACAATAGAGTTCAAAACAAACCCTTAAGAGTGGAAAAACAATACAAAGTGACAAAAGTTATTTAAAATACATGACTAACAGATCCACAACATAAAAAGAATTTCAACATATGAGCAAGAGATGTGTATAAGTATTTCACAAAATAGGAGGGTCAGTGCTAAATCTCATTAGTGATCAGTGAAATAAAGTACTGATTAAAATCACAAAGTATAAATACTCACGAGAATGGTTACAGTGGAAAAACAGAAAGGCACAAGTGTAGGTAGAAGTATGATTGGTAAAAGCCCCTTTGGAAAATGTTTTGGCAGTATCTCCTAAAATTAACATACATAATCACCATGACCAAGTAATTCTACTCTTAGGTGAATAGCCACCAAGAAATGTCCGTACATGTGCACTGGGAAATATATATAAAAATGTTAGCATAATGTATAATACTGAAACTCAAAACAACCTAAACATCCATCAACAGTAGAATGGATATAGTATAGTCCTCCTATGGAACATTACCCAGCAATGAAAAGTGGGAAAAAAACCCTCAAAACTACATCTATATACAAAAATATGGATGAATCCCACAAATATACAATGGACAAGCAAAACATTTATCAGGTTAAGGCATACATGTTTAGATGTTAAAGTTATTTAAAAGAGCTGGATAGGGACTGCCATAAAAGACAAGAGTACCTATTTTGGGGAAAAGGAGTGGGGTGCAGGCTAGACGTAAGAAGTCATGAGGAAGACTCCGAGAGCATTGAGAATACTTTTTCTTTTAGCCATGTGATGGTTACACAGATATTCACTTCGTGATAATTCACTAAGTATATGGTTTGGTTCTGTGCACTTCTGTATATTTGCATTACATTTCACCAAACAAAAAGTTGTAAAAAGAGAGGAAGGGAAGAAGAAAGAAAATAAATAACAAGGTCACAACACTATCTGGAAAGATATCTAATATATTAAGCTAAATACTAAGGTCAAATGAAATGTAAGCACACAAAAAGGTGCTCAACAACATTAGTCATCAGGGAAATGCAAATTAAAAACATGAGATACCACTATACACCTATTTAGAATGCCTAAAATACTAAAATTCTTAATGCTGAGGATGCAGAGCAACTGGAATACTCAGTGTTGATAGGAATGCAAACTGGTACAGGCACTTTAAAAAATAATTTAGAAATTTTTTACAAATCTAAATATATCTTTCTCATATATAAATCATCAATCTCCTTCTTAGTAGTATTTACCCACAACAAATTAAAACTTACCTACACAACTGTAAGCAAATACGTACAGCAGCCTGGTTGATAATCGTAACTAAGGAAACAACTCACATGAAAGAATTTTGAGGAGTGATGGAACTGCTCTACATTATGATTTTATGATCACTATACTGTTCTGCATCTGGCAAGATCCTATACATCACAAAGAATGACCTTTGTTGTATGTAAATTTAAAAATAATTGCAAAAACTGTAGAACAAAATACTATGGTCAAAGCAATGCCACAGATTTCCAGGATATCAATATGCCAAATTTATCATAAAATTCCCCCAAATTCAAGAATCCTAAAAATATATGTTACTTAATTATACAATGTAAAGAGATTATAATTCACTTAGACATTTAAACTATAATAACAATAAAAAGCATTACTTGTAAAATGACTGCTGCACTTGGTTTAGTATTTTATATACATATTTTAATCATCCAAATAATCATAGTGAAGTCGCTCGGTCGTGTCTGACTCTTTGTGACCCCATGGACTGTAGCCTACCAACCTCTTCAGTCCATGGAATTTTCCAGGCAAGAGTACTGGAGTGGTTGCCATTTCCTTCTCCAGGGGATCTTCCCAACCCAGGGATCGAACCCGGGTCTCCTACATTGCAGGCAGACGTTTTATCCTCTGAGCCACCAGGGAAGCCCCCTACATTATGTAAAGATATGTTCAAACTTCCTACATTTGTAAGCTTAAAACAGATCATGAATATTTTCTACTTTTCAGGTGCCCACATAACCACAGTTATACAAAACAAAGTTAAAATATACAACTTCTGTCCTCAAGGTGTTTATAAATCTAATTAGCTGGCAAACATGTGACAAAGTAGGCAATTTTGAAACTCAAAAACAATAGCTGAGTAGTAGAAACATGGTTAGTGTGAGTACCTTATACTAACAAAATAATTCTAATTGCTTCCTCCCGTCCCTTATATCATCACTGTCATTCATTTCACTTATATATAAAAACGTGTATGAATAAGTATACATGTGTATATACACATATACACACATAAGCAAACATAGTCAAGCAGTGTTACTATTATTTTAAACTGTTATCTGATAGAGCAATTAAGCACAAGAAAAATAAAAGTTTTATTTTATCTTCATTCATTTCTTCTGCAATGCTCTTTCTTCTGGATTTCTCATCTATAGCATCTTCCTAGCCTCTAAAGATGGAGAAGGCAATGGCACCCCACTCCAGTACTCCTGCCTGGAAAATCCCATGGACTGAGGAGCCTGGTAGGCTGCAGTCCATGGGGTAGCCAAAAGTTGGACACAACTAAGTGACTTCACTTTCACTTTTCACTTTCATGCATTGGAGAAGGAAATGGCAACCCACTCCGGTGTTCTTACCTGGAGAATCCCAGGACGGGGGGAGCCTGGTGGCCTGCTGTTTATGGGGTCGCACAGAGTCAGACACGACTGAAGTGACTTAGCAGCACCAGCAGCCTCTAAAGAACCTTTTTAACATTTCTCACAAAAATGACCCACTGGCAAAAAATTCTCTATTTTTCTCTGATGATCTTTATTTCTCCTTTACTTTTAAAGTATAATTTTACACAGTACATTATTCTAGGCTGGTGGCTATTTTCTCTCAATACTTTAAATATTTCATTCCACTCTCTTGTTTGCATGATTTCTGAAGAAAAGCCAGATATATCTTTGCTCCTCTTTAGGAGGAGCTTCCTCAGGAGTTTGTTTTTTTTTAATCTTCAATTTTTATAATTTGAAAATCATATCCCTAGGTATAAGGATTTTTTTTTTTTTTTTGCCATTTATCCTACGTTCTCTGAGCTCTCTGGGTCTTTGGTTTGCTATCTGATGTTGATTTAGGAAAATTCTCAGTTGTCATAGTTTCAAATATGTCTTCAGTTCCTTTCTCTCTTCTCTGGTATTGCCAGAACGCTTGTGTTGTACCTTTCATTGTCATCCCACACTCCCTGCAATATTCTGTTCTGGGTTTTTATTCCCCTCGGGCTTTTTCTCTTTGGTTTCCAGTTTTCAAGAATTCTACTGATATATCCTCTTGCTCAAAGACTCTTTCCTCATGCATGTCCAATCTACTAAGAAGCCATCAAAAGCACTCTTCACTTCTGTTAGAGTTTCTTTTTCTCTAGCATTCCTTTTCAGTTCTTTCTTAGAAATGCCATCTCTCTGCTTATATCGCCCTCCTGTTCTTGCATGTTATCTACTTTATTAGCACTCTTAGTATATTAATCACAGTTGTTTCAAATTCCCAGTCTGGTAATTCCAACTCCCTGTCATATCTAATTCTCATGCTTGCTCTGTCTCTTCCAACTGTGTCTTCTGCCTTTTATTGTATCTTGCAATTTTTTTTTTCCTTGACAGCCAGACATGACACACTGGGTAAAACAAACTGTTGTAATAGGTCTTTAGAAATGTAAGATATCAGTGAAAAAGTTGGCTTAAAGCTCAACATTCAGAAAACTAAGATCATGACATCCGGTCCCATTACTTCATGGCAAATAGATGGGGAAACAGTGGAAACAGTGTCAGACTTTATTTTGGGGGCTCCAAAATCACTGCAGATGGTGATTGCAGCCATGAAATTAAAAGACGTTTGCTCCTTGGAAGAAAAGCTATGACAAACCTAGCCAGAGTATTAAAAAGCAGAGACATTACTTTACCAACAAAGGTCCATCTAGTCAAGGTTATGGTTTTTCCAGTAGTCATGTATGGATGTAAAAGTTGGACCACAAAGAAAGCTGAGCACCAAAGAACTGATGCTTTTGAACTGTGGTGTTGGAGAAGATTTGAGAGTCCCTTGGACTGCAAGGAGATCCAACTAGTTCATTCTAAAGGAAATCAGTCCTGAATATTCTTTGGAAGGACTGATGCAGAAGCTGAAACGCCAATACTTTGGCCACCTCATGCGAAGAATGCACTCATTGGAAAAGACCCTGATGATGGGAAAGACTGAAGGTGGGAGCAGAAGGGATGACAGAGGATGAGATGGCTGGATGGCATCACTGACTCGATGAACGTGAGTCTGAGTGAACTCTGGGAGTTGGTGATGGACAGGGAGGCCTGGAGTGCTGCGATTCATGGGGTCACAAAGAGTCAGATAAGGCTGAGAGACTGAACTGAACTGATGGTATCAAGGATGATAGATCCTAGTCCTATAATAAGGTCTCAGTCTTTTAGAAAGCCTATGTTTCTGGACTGTGAACTTCACATACACTTCTCAATCTCCCTGCCATCAGTTGAGGCAGGATGGTTAGAGTGAACTGAAGTTGTATATTTCCCTTCTTCAACATTTAAGACTGGAGGAGTTATAGTTGGGTATTTCCCTTCACCCACATCAGTTCAGTTCAGTTCAGTTCAGTTCAGTCACTGTCATGTCCAACTCTTTGTGACCCCATGAATCACAGCACGCCAGGCCTCCTTGTCCATCACCATCTCCGGAGTTCACTCAAACTCATGTCCATTGAGTCGGTGATGCCATCCTGCTAGGCTCTGATAAAACTCAGTTAGACTCTGATAAAAATAGTTTATCCTAGAGGGCAAATCTTGTTAGGAAGAACAGAATGTTCTGGCACATCTTAAAATGGTTCCCCCTTTTTTTCCTTCATCTGTCAAAAGCATGAGGGGATTTTTCTGATATACACTGAGAGAATCTGGTTGAGACACAACAGGTAAGACTCACAAAAAGTGTGGGGACTCTGATGATTCATTTCCCCTGGAGTTTTTAACTCTTAGAGTTACCCATACTGAGCCTTCAGTAATTTGTGAACCAGTTCAGGTTTCCCTACACCAGCAGTGGTTCCCAGCAAGGCTGCTGTTCTGGTGAGCTGTGATTCACTGTAGTCTCTATTAGTCTCTTCAATTTTAAGGGCAGTGGCTTGCTTTGTGACCTCTCTGTACTAAAAAAATTCTTGATTTTTCAGTGGGTTTTACGTTTTATTTGTTGTCGGGTTGGAATGGCAATTTCCAAGCTTCTCACATGCCATACCAGAAACCAGAAGTCTGCATTTTAAGAAATGTTTTTCTATACCACAAGCTTAAAAACTTACACAGAATAATAAAACACATGCAAATTCAATATCATATAGAACAAAACTGTGTTGCATGCTCTGTAAATTATTATTTTTCACTTTCTTCTTATACTGCACGTATTTTATTTTCTAGTCATGTAGCCTAGATCAGACACATCTTAAATAGTTGAATCTTCCAGTTTATCTGTAAAAATCAATATAAAGTTATAAAGTATAATACTTGACATATATGTTCCTAATAAACAGTAAAATACTGCTTACCATTTTGATGCCTGTGGGAAAACGTCCCTGGTTTTACAGGTTTAGGTTTCTCAATTTGCATTTCCAATTGGGTAGATCTATCTTTATGCTGAGCCAAAAGTAGAGCAACGGGGGAGATCAGAACTCTCCTATAAGAGAAGTTAAAGTGCAGTGTGAAAGTTAAAAAGAAAAAACTAAAGAGCAACCAGTCTTTTATTTTAAATTATGCCTTTCCATAAGCAGTTGATGTCAACCTAAATATTCACTTTATGGAGAACACTTTACAAAAAACTTTAACATTCCATAATAAGAAAAGGCTGTTTTAGACTCATAAATCAAAATAACCTACAAAAATGGATTTTTATAAAATCCACATTAAAGACAATATAATAGGGTCTTATTTCATCTAGTGAAACCAACCATATATTTATTAAAATAAAAAAAATTAGAAGCTAATCACAAAGAGAGTAGTACAAAGTACTATAACCTAGATCAGATGTTTATCTAAGACACATTCTTTTAACCAGTGAATTCAGACTGGCTTGAAATTGTTTCCCATTAGATTTCACCTGAGGCCGTTTGGAAATGATCCTTGTTCTGTTTTCTGTACAATGGAATAATTGTTAAGTACAACCAAAAGTACATTTATTTTCTCCTTTATTACCTACTTTTTATAAATTAAGTCTAAATTTTTAATTAGCAAAATAATAGTAAACAACATTTTTAATATCTTATATTGATACTAAAACAGGGCCACTATCTATACAAATCTGCATACACACATATTAATAACATCATCAAATAACTAACTCTAATATGTAAACTGTTATTTATCCTATTTAAAATGAAGTCTTCTTACATGTTTAAAGTGCTACACAGCTAAGATCTAAACTAAATATATCCAAGGCATTTTCCCTTCTGAGATGTCAGTTAAATAAGAATACAGAAACACATGCAGAAGGAAACTAGGAAGGAAGGAGATCATACACAAAGAGACACACTGCTCTCTAATCAGTAAACAGAAAGAAAGGCACAAATACATTTCTATCTCCTATACAAAGGTGACCTATGAAAATAAAGTCATCAAATGGTCTAACAGATTTTTAAAATAGTAACTACCCAGAATTTAATCCTGAAAAAACTATATTGTTAAACATTTTGTAATATAAAAGTGAAGATATAGTAGAACCTATTTTCTTTCCAAATCCAACAACTTAATATTTGGGGGCACAAATATGGCTAACGAATATATTTAAAAGACTTGTTTAAAGGTTATAGTACAGAAGAAATTCAAATAACAAGCCAATTATTTCAACAGCATCATCCTAGAATAAATCTGTTTTTCAAAACTTTGCAACAGAAGTGGTTGCAAAAGCAAATGTTTTAAAGGTGAAAACTTTCAAAAGTAAATGGAAAAACAAAAATTTTACTTATAATGCAGAACTTTATTAAGCAGCAAAATTCTTGAGACTTGGTTTTAGCAATAATGAAAGAGAATGAATAAAATTCTAGAATATACTTGAATACCTCTCATATATTCTACAACAAAGCATTAGTAATACATTAATCATAGTATTAGGACTTTCCTGGTGGCTTGGGAAGTATGGCATTACTGTGAATTCCTGTAGCTATTTGAGATTTCCATTAGGAATTTTGTAATAAAATGTCAACTTAAAGGACATTTTAAATGGGCAGTGGCCCAAAGTATCTTTTAAAATCTTTTACCATCTTTTCACATGTAAAAACTAACAGAAGAAAAATAAATTTTCTTGGCTAAAAAGCTAAATCATTGCTTCCTACTTAATACTCTAAGTGAATTCAAATTCCATACCTAGTGCTTACTCTAAAAAGTAAAAGTTCTTACATAAAAGCAAAACAATGTGTGCACTTCAAAAAAGTTGCTAATCAATACTATGCCTGTTTTAATTCTGGTTTCACTTTCCTATAAAAGAACCAGAATATTAAAATGTATTGGTAAAACAGCTGAAATTTAATAAAAATAAGTATTCTAGAAATCTAAAACTAATTTTGATACAAATGCAATATAATTTACTTCAAATCTGCTATACTCTACGTTAGCAATCAAAACTTTGGAGTCTGAAAATCTTGTAAATGTTAAGAAAGAAATAAGTAGGAGTTTGCACATCAACAAAATCTATAGAGTAAATTAAATTATGGGAAACATACATGCTCTTAGGAATACAGAGAATGCAGATCCAGCCTTTCAAGTTATTGGGTTAGCCAAAAAGTTCATTCGGGCTCTCCTGCAATATCTTACGGAAAAACCCAAATGAACTTTTTGGCCAACCCAATATTTCATTCTTAGCTTTCCATTTTTACCCTGAAAGGTTCCCTAAGCTATTTAATAGCCTGAAGGTACAATGCTCAATATTTAAAGAAATTCTAATTAAGACTACCTGTAATACTCATTAAAAGCTTTATAATGACCATTTTGAAAGATTATTTTAACTGACTTTGAGCAAGCCATCTGGCAAACAATATTCTAATAAAATGAGCTACTGCATTTGACAATATTAGCCCTAGCAAAATTTAAGACATAATCTGAAGAGAATTTTCTAACAGGAATATAAAAATATGTAATAAGTCAGGACCTGTTTAAAAATCTTTTTCAAATAGCTTTTAGAAAAAAAAAAGAACCTGAATTTACAGTTAGGATTAAATAAATGAACTTTTTAGGCAACATTTTAAGTCATAAAGATTAAGACCATAACATTAAAATTCTGTCACATAGAGTATAATGTAATGCCAATACTTTTTAAAAGGTTAAAAAGTGACTTTTAGCATAAGGACCAAAAACAGGAGAAGAAAAACTAATAAGGAGTACTTGTACTAGTTGTCTAAATTAGATCCAGAGAATCATTTTAAGATTTAAGCTACTAGATATATTTATAACGCAGTCTTTCTAAATAAAATTTAACATATGAACATACATAGAAAAAATACAATACATTCTTTTACATACTTAATAAAATTCAGGAAAATAAAAAGAAAGTTAATGAATTCTTTCAATTAGTCAACAGGATGAAATGGATGTTAACATTTTAACAAAAAATTTTAATAAATATTCAAAAATTGAAGTAACAATCTTTAAAAATAAATTTGAAAATGAAAACCAGAAATTCAAATTGAATTGGTATTCAAACCAATCTGTTGTAATTAATTGTTCTAATGAATACAGTAAATTGTTAAAGATTATTTAACCACTATGTTACATGATCTAAATAGTGAAGAAAGTATGCACAGTAATGACTTGCAGGTGAGGAAAACAGGAAGGGGAGGGCAGTCCTTAACAAAAACCAATATTAACTCCAGATTATATACAATGTACAACACTGGCAGTTGCAGCTCAAAAGCCAAAAGCAGCTCAATGAGGCACCAAAATTTCATGCTAAAAGACTAAAGATAAAAAGAATATACAAAAATAATTGCTGTGCAAAATGAGCTAATCTCAAAATAAAAACTAAAAATTCTTAATAACAAATGGAACATTTTTTGAAAGTTAGAATGCTTATTTGTCTTAAATCTAAGTTCAGTATTTGGAATTAATGCATAGAGCAAAGCATTAATAATGTATAAAGGAAAGAAAATCATGTTCCTCTTTATATAAAATGATGAGAGAAAGAACCTTTCAAAAAAAAAACCTGTAACATGAAGCTTTATGAATTCATTCTTTAAAGTTTTTAATGTCTCACAGGCGACATGTCCACAAAAAACGTAAAACACAATATGTATCATTTCAACTGTTAAAGCCACAACTTCCACTATGTATCATTTCAGCTGTTAAAGCCACAACTTCCACTTAATAGTTTAAGAAAAATTAATGGAAGTTACTAACAACAAAAAATCGTCCATGCTATACATTGCTATTTTCATTTTTTTGCTTTGGACTACACTGTGTGGTTTGTGGGATCTTAGTTCCTGATCAGGGACTGCACCGGGGCCAAGACACTCAAAGTGCCGAATCCTAACCATTTAGACCACCAGGGAATTCCTTGTCCTCATTTTTAGAACCAAATTTATGCCCCACTCATACAAAGCAGATAGGGTTTATGATAAGCATTTACTGTCTAAGCTTCACTAAGGTCCTTACTTTCTCACCTACTTCTAATTTATTAGGTTGGTGCAAAAGTAATTGCAGTTTTACACTGTTGAATTTGTTGTCTAATACTGGAATACATCTTTAAATAAACTTAGTTATGTTATACATCATTTTAATGTGCATTTCTCACTTTATATTTTTTGTTAATCACATTACTTGTTGATTTTATATTTATTTTAGTCTACAGAAATGACATTAGACAAAAGAAAATTTGAGCAACATTTTTTATTTTAGTTCAAAATGGGTTGTAAAGCAGCAGAGACAAATTGCAACATTAACATCGCATCTGACCCAGTTTTGCAAAGGAGAGGAGAGACTTGAAGATGAGTACAGTGGCCAGCTATCAGAAGTTAACAATAACCCAGAGCATCATCAAAGCTGATCCTCTTATAACTACATGAAACGTTGCCAAAGAACTCAATGTTGACCATGCTATGGTTGTTCAGCATTTAAAGCAATTTGGAAAGGTGAAAAAGCTTGATAAGTGAGTGTCACATAAGCTGACCAAAAATCAAAAAAATTGTCATTCTGAGGTGTCATTTTCTCTTATTCTACACAACAGCAATGAACCATTTCTCCATTGAATTGTGATGTGAGAGGAAAAGTGGATTTTATCCAACAACCAGTGACGACCAGCTCAGCGGCTGGACCAAGAAGCAGCTGCAAAGCACTTCCCAAAGCCAAAACTTGCACCAAAAAAGGTCATGGTCACTGGAGGTCTGCTGCCAGTAGGACCCACTCACTACAGCTTTCTGAATCCTGGTGAAACCATTACATCAGAGAAGTATGTTGAGCAAATCGATGATATGCACTAAAAACTGCAATGCCTGCAGCCGGCATTGGTCAACAGAATGAGTCCAGTTCTCCATCACAACGCCCCACCGCATGTCATACAACCAAAGTTTCAAAAGTTGAACGAATCGGGCTACAAAGTTTTGCCTCATCCACCACATTCACCTCACCTCTCAGCAACTGACTACAATTTCTTCAAGCATCTTAAAACACTTCCACAACCAGCAGGAGGCAGAAAATGATTTCCAAGAGTTCATCAAATCCTGAAGCAGGGATTTTTATGCTACAGGAATAAACAAACTTATTTCTCATTGGCAAAAATGTGTTGATTGTAATGGCTTGTATTTTGATTAATAAAGATGTGTTTGAGCCTAGTTAAATGATTTAAAATTCATGATCTGAAACCATAAATACTTTTGTACCAAGCTAATAAATAATCTTGCTTTCTCTTTTTTTTTCCTGGTTATATGGCTTAAATGCTTTTAGGGCAAAAGCACGGTAGAAAAATATACACATACACATTCACCTGGTCACAGAATAACAAACAGCATAGCAACTAGCAGACTGAAGAGTTAAGTATGTTAATAACACATGGAAATTAATTGCGTAGCTAGAAAGGGGAAAGGAAGAATGTAAAAAGCCTTTACTGGAAAGGACAATTTCCATGTTGCAATTCATCAGTATTACACTGGTTTATAAGCATCAAATAATATATTCTCAAATCCATGAAACATTTCATAAACCTTGGTTGTAATCCCTGCTATTATCTAATAATGTTGACTAACAACTAGAAAATACCAATAACTTGCAAGACATTACCATTTCTTTCAAATGTATTTTCCCCATGCAAAAATACAAAATACAGTTCTCATAGAGTAAGCAGTCACTAAAATTTCAGCATAAAGCCAAAATACTTGAAAATGAGCTAGTTATTAGAAAAATCAGTATCAATGAGGAGAAAAGTGCTCTGAAAACATGTTTCAGTTAGTAAGCTTGAAACACATCAACACCCTATTAATAGTAAACCGGTTTATGTTAATTAGAGTGTTGCTCTGTTATCTGAAAATAAAATGGATAGTAACAAACATTTTTAAAAATAAATAAATAAATAAATAGGGGCTTCCTTGAAGGTTCAGTGATTAAGAATCTGCCTCCCATGCAAGGGACAAGGGCTCAATCTCTGACATGCTGCAGAACAAGAAAGCCCATGTGCGACAATTACTGAAGTCTACGAGCCTAGAGCCAGTGCTATGCGACAAGAAGCCCATGTATCACAATGGAGAGCAGCCTCCACTTGTCAGAACTAGAGAAAGCCCACATGCAGCAACCAACACGCAGCACAGCCAATTCATAAATCACTATTTAAAATAAATAAATAAAATAAAGGGATAGAAGGTGAATACATGAGCACAAACTATAGAAATGCCATTTAAATACCATCACCCAGCATAAGAGGAAAGATAAACTCTGAAGAAAAATGTTTTTATCACAATCAACATTAATACATACCAGTTCATCTAAAAAGCCTGCTTATTCTTCCTTTTGAGAATCTGCTGCATTTGTTCTTCTTTTTGTATAAATAGTCTTCTTTGTTCATTTTCCTGTCGTTCTACTTCTAAAGCTTCTTCCAATTCCTCCTGTTCCCGAGTCTGAAACAGTAACATTCATATACGGCATGAAATAAATTTAGTAACCAAAACTAAGCCTATACCATACTCTATACTATCTTTTCTCGAAGCATAAATTGCACTAGTCACTAACTGTTTAATAATGCAGCAGCAGCTCCACTTTAAAGGAACTAATTTTCTTTCATGCAGACATGTTACCATTAAAGAGAATGACATCTAGCACCAAATGAAATCTAAACAAAGTACACATCCCAGCTGCAGAAATGTGGAAACTGCTTAAAAAGACTTTATTTAGGAAATTTAACAAAGAAAGCAAAACAAAAACCCAACAACAAAGAGATCACCTCCATATAGACCTGTTAATTGAAATACTTCATATAAAAGACTGGTTCATTTAATAGAAACAATTTTCAAAATACATAAGATAATGAAAAGTTATCATAGTACTTAACTTCTTTATTCCAAGTTAAAATAAGTCTTTCTGATACTTGAGTTCCAAATAGCATTCATTTAAGGTAAGTTATGAAAAACTGAAGTTATTTTCTAACACAAGGATATAAATTTCAAGGGTATTCTCTGTGGACTAAAAATTCAAAATCCAAAGCTAATATGTAGAGAGAATGAACTACAGTCTTACATTACTTCCCTTTTATGAAGTTCCTTAGAAATATCAACTACTACCAGACTCTGAAATTTACTCCAACCTTAAGTCATATTTAAAAGCAATATTATACCAACTCTTTGTTCTTTTAAGTCTTATGAATGAGAAATATAGTAATATCTGAATGGCTTTATTTTAAATCCTGACTGTTGCTCTTAAAAATGCAATGCTGCTGCTAAGTCACTTCAGTCGTGTCCGACTCTCTGTGACCCCATAGACAGCAGCCCATCAGGATTCCCCTGTCCCTGGAATTCTCCAGGCAAGAACACTGGAGTGGGTTGCCATTTCCTTCTCCAATGCATGAAAGTGAAAAGTGAAAGTGAAGTTGCTCAGTCGTATCCAACTCTTAGCGACCCCAAGGACCGCAGCCTACCAGGCTCCTCTGTCCATGCGATTTTCCAGGCAAGAGTACTGGAGTGGGGTGCCACTGCCATACCTTTTTAATTCAACATAATACTGAGAATTTATGGCACCTTGAGGCTAATACAGAATAGAGGGAGAGAGTATAATGTTTTGGAATCACTAACATGAATTAACAGAGACCTCACAGAAAAGTATATTTTTATGTAAAATAATATTTACATATTTACATATTATTAATCTCTGTTAATAATATATCAATTCACAAATTAGATAAACTCCCAGAAATAAACAAGTTTCCCAAATGAAAAAATATTTCCCTTATAATTCAAACTCAGTATATCCAAAATTAAGTTCAGCATTTGGTTTCCCAAAGCTGATCACCCTCCTATATTGATTTCTGCTAATTGCACACCCATCTTTCAGTCAACTCAAGTTTAAACCTCAAAGTCATCTTTATTACTCCTTCTCCCTCAACCCCATCCCCCTTAAGTCAGTTGCTAAGTTCTAGTAGCATTTCTCCCCTATAATCTTAAAAACTTCTATTACTGAGATTGCTATTCTAACTAAGGCACCCAGTGGAGAAGAAAATTCAAACTTGATCTAGAAAAACTACTAGGAATAAAAGCACAAAGTTAGGGGGTAAGATATGAAGGCTGGAAAAGTGAATTACTAGACTGTAGGTCCATAAGCAGAAAAAGATGTCTCACAATAAAACAGTGTCATATCAGCAATAAGTGGAACAAGTGATAGGTTTACACAGAGTATGGTGGGAGACAAAACTAATAGAATGGTTAATTCCCCATGCTATGATGAGGACAGGTAGAGTTAGAAAAGATTTCACAGACTGTTAAGGGTTGAATGTGTGCCCCTAAATACATGCTGAAGTTCTTAACCCATGGTAACCATAAATGTGACCTTATTTGGGAATAGGGCCTTTGCATATGTAATCAAGTTAAGACAGGTCATGCTGAAAACTTGGATACAGACACACAGGGAAGAAGGCCACGGGAAGTTAGAGGCAGAGATCAGAGTGGTGCCAAAGATGCTAAAAGAAACAAAGATTTCTCCCTAGCGCTTTCAGAGAGACCATGACCGTGATGACACCTTGACTTCAGAATTCTAGTTTACAGAAGCCTGTTCCTGTAGGAGACAAATTTCATTGTTCTAAATCACCCAGTTTTGGGTAATTGTTTTAACAACCCTAGGTAAGCTCAGCTCATGAAGGCTGAGCAGGTTTCAAACAGTAGGTACTTAACCCCACTGCAGAGTAGAAGAGCCATTTAGGCAGAGAAAACAAAGGTAAAAAGACACCAATCAAGCTGGAATGCTCAGCATGACCAAGTCATTAAGTACGAAGTTGGGGAAAGCTCTTGATAAAGCTGAAGAGGCTAGTAGAAGGCAGATAATGGAGAATTGACCATATCATACCAAGGGGTGCATTTATGCCATGGCCACCTCATGCGAAGACTTGACTCATTGGAAAAGACTCTGATGCTGGGAGGGATTGGGGGCAGGAGGAGAAGGGGACGACAGAGGATGAGACGGCTGGATGGCATCACTGACTCGATGGATGTGAATCTGAGTGAACTCCGGGAGTTGGTGATGAACAGGGAGGCCTGGCATGCTGCGATTCATGGGGTCACAAAGAGTCGGACACGACTGAGCGACTGAACTGAACTCAACTGAAGGCAACTGCTAAGGCAAAGTTAGAAAGATGACTAGAAGCAGTGAAGAATACAGATCACTAGGGTTCAAGATTGAAAACAGGGAGACTCAGAAGAATATTTCAACAACTCAAGTAAGAAATAATGATTACTATGTAAAGTAACGATAATATAATTAGAGGAGGAACTAGGTTTGAAAGACCGAAGGAAAGACTGCTGCCACTGCTAAGTCACTTCAGTCGTGTCTAACTCTGTGTGACCCCACAGACGGCAGTCCACCAGGATCTGCCATTCCCTGGGATTCTCCAGGCAAGAACAGAGGAGTGGGTTGCCAGGAAAGACTACCAACAGTATATGATTCCCCAGAGAAGACATATAGATGGCCAATAAACACGTGAAAAGATGCTCAACATCATTCATTATTGGAGAAATACAAATCAGAACTACAATGAGGTATCATCTCACACCAATCAGAATGAAAATGAAAGTGTTAAGTCCCTCAGTGATGCCCGACTCTTTGTGACCCCATGAACTGCAGCCCACCAGGCTCCTCTGTCCATAGCATTCTCCAGGCAAAAATACTGGAGTGGGTAGCCAATTCCTTCTCCAGGGGATCTTCCCAATCCAGAGACTGAACCCAAGTCTCCCACAATGCAGGCAGACTTTACTAACGGAGCTACCAGGGAAGCCACACCAATCAGAATGGCCATCATCAAAAAACTACAAACAATAAATGCTGAAGATATGGAAAAAAAGAGAACCCTACTTCACTGTTAGTGGAAATGTAAATTGATACAGCCACTATGGAGAACAGTATGGAGATTCCTTAACAAACTAAGAATAAAACTACCACATGACCTAGCAATCACACTACTGAGCATATAACCTGAGAAAACCACAACTCAAAAAGACACATATACCCACAATGTTCATGGCAGCACTATTTATAATACTCAGGACTTGGAAGCAAGCCAGATGTGCATCAACAGAAGAAACGATAAAGAAAATGTGTTACATATATACAATAGAGTATTACTCAGCCATAAAACAAGCAACAAATCTGAGTCAGTTCTAATGAGGTGGATGAAGCTAGAGCCTACAACACAGAGTGAAGTAAGTCAGAAAAAGAAAAACAATTATCATATATTTAGTAGAACAAATTGAGAAAGTAGCATTGACATATACACTCTATCAAATTATGACTCATTATTATACAGCAGAAACCAGCACACTGTAAAACAATTATGCTTCAATTTCTAATAAAGTTTTTTAAAAACAATATATGAAGACTAACCAGATATGGCTTGAACACTTAGATAAAGAACATAATAGGAGAAATAGGTAGGAGAGTGAAGATGAAAAAGGTTAGTTATGATGAACATAGATGCAAAACTCTTCAACAAAATATTAGCAAAATCAAATTCAGTTCACTTCAGTTCAGTCGCTCAGTTGTGTCCGACTCTTTGTGACCCCATGAATTGCAGCACGCCAGGCCTCCTTGTCGATCACCAACTCCCGGAGTTCACTCAAACTCACATCCATCAAGTTGGTGATGCCATCCAGCCATCTCATCCTCTGTCTTCCCCTTCTTCTCCTGCCCCCAATCCCTCCGAGCATCAGACTCTTTTCCAATGAGTCAACTCTTTGCATGATGTGGCCAGAGTACTGGAGTTTCAGCTTTAGCATCATTCCTTCCAAAGAACACCCAGGGCTGATCTCCTTTAGAATGGACTGGCTGGATCTCCTTGCAGTCCAAGGGACTCTCAAGAGTCTTCTCCAACACCACAGTTCAAAAGCATCAATTCTTCGGTACTCAGCTTTCTCCACACTCCAACTCTCACATCCATACATGACTAAAAAACATAGCCTTGACTAGGCGGACCTTTGTTGGCAAAGTAATGTCTCTGCTTTTCAATATGCTATCTAGGTTGGTCATAACTTTCCTTCCAAGGAGTAAGCATCTTTTAATTTCATGGCCACAGTTACCA
The DNA here is from genome assembly GCA_917880005.1 of Nanger dama. Classification (NCBI taxonomy): domain Eukaryota; kingdom Metazoa; phylum Chordata; class Mammalia; order Artiodactyla; family Bovidae; genus Nanger; species Nanger dama. Next base: position 30,731,935 of record CAKJTW010000003.1, read on the forward strand.
TCTGCAGTAATTTTGGAGCCCCCCAAATAAAGTCTGACACTGTTTCCACTGTTTCCTCATCTATTTCACATGAAGTGATGGGACCAGATGCCATGATCTTTGTTTTTGAATGCAGAGCTTTAGGCCAACTTTTTCACTCTACTCTTTCACTTTCATCAAGAGGCACTTTAGTTCCTCTTCACTTTCTGCCATAAGGGGGGGTGTCATCTGCATATCTGAGGTTATTGATATTTCTCCCAGCAATCTTGATTCCACCCTGTGCTTCTTCCAGTCTGGCATGTCACATGATGTACGCTGCATATAAGTTAAATAAGCAGGGTGACAATATACACCCTTGACGTATTCCTTTTCCTATTTGGAACCAGTCTGTTGTTCCATGTCAAGTTCTAACTGTTGCTTCCTGACCTGCTTATAGGTTTCTCAAGAGACAGGTCAGGTGGTCTGGTATTCCCATCTCTCAGACCTTTCCACAGTTTATTGTGATCCACACAGTCAAAGGCTTTGGCATAGTCAAGAAAGCAGAAATAGATGTTTTTCTGGAACTCTCTTGCTTTTTCCATGATCCAGCGGATGTTGGCAATTTGATCTCTGGTTCCTCTGCCTTTTCGAAAACCGGCTTGAACATCTGCAAGTTCACGGTTCACGTATTGCTGAAGCCTGGCTTGGAGAATTTTGAGCATTACTTTACTAGCAGGTGAGATGAGTGCGACTGTGAAGCAGTTTGAGCATTCTTTGGCCTTGCCTTTCTTTAGGATTGGACTGAATCCCAAAGAAAGGGATCCCTTTCCAGTCCTGTGGCCACTGCTGAGTTTTCCAAATTTGCTGGTATACTGAGTGCAGCACTTTCACAGAATCATCTTTCAGGACTTGAAACAGCTCCACTGGAATTCCATCACCTCTACTAGCTTTGTTTGTAGTGATGCTTTCTAAGGCCCACTTGACTTCACATTCCAGGATGTCTGGCTCTAGATGAGTGATCACACCATCGTGATTATCTTGGCTGTGAAGATCTTTTTGTATAGTTCTTCCGTGTATTCTTGCCACCTCTTCTTAATATCTTCTGCTTCTGTTAGGTCCAGACCATTTCTGTCCTTATTGAGCCCATCTTTGCATGAAATGTTCCCTTGATGTCTCTAATTTTCTTGAAGAGATCTCTAGTCTTTCCCATCTATTGTTTTCCTCTATTTCTTTGCATTGATTGCTAAGGAAGGCTGTCTTATCTCTTCTTGCTATTCGTTGGAACTCTGCATTCAGATGCTTATATCTTTCCTTTTCTCCTTTGCTTTTCGCTTCTCTTCTATTCACAGCTATTTGTAAGGCCTCCCCAGACAGTCATTTTGCTTTTTGCATTTCTTTTCCATGGGGATGGTCTTGATCCCCCGAACCTCATTCCATAGTTCACCAGGCACTTTATCTGTCAGATCTAGTCCCTTAAATCTATTTCTCACTTCCACTGTATAATCATAAGGGATTTGATTTAGATCATACCTGAATGGTCTAGTGGTTTTCCCTACTTTCTTCAATTTCAGTCTGAATTTGGCAATAAGGAGTTCATGATCTGAGCCACAGTCAGCTCATAGTCTTGTTTTTGCTGACTGTATAGAGCTTCTCCATCTTTGGCTGCAAAGAACATAATCAATCTGATTTCGGTGTTGACCATCTGATGATGTCCATGTGTAGAGTCTTCTCTTGTGTTGTTGGAAGAGGGTGTTTGCTATGACCAGTCCTTTCTCTTGGCAAAACCCTATTAGCCTTTGCCTTGCTTCATTCCATACTCCAAGGACAAATTTGCCTGTTACTCCAGGTGTTTCTTGACTTCCTACTTTTGCATTCCAGTCCCCTATAACGAAAAGGATATCTTTTTTGGGTGTTATTTCTAAAAGGTCTTGTAGGTCTTCATAGAACCATTCAACTTCAGCTTCTTCAGCATTACTGGTTGGGGCATAGACTTGGATTACTGTGATATTGAATGGTTTGCCTTGGAAACGAACAGAGATCATTTTAGAAACTGTATCCCAGTACTGCATTCAGACTCTTTTGTTGACCATGATGGCTACTCCATTTCTTCTAAGGGATTCCTGCCCACAGTAGTAGATATAATGGTCATCTGAGTTTAATTCACCCATTCCAGTCCATTTTAGTTCGCTGATTCCTAGAGTCGATGTTCACCCTTGCCATCTCCTGTTGGACCACTTCCAATTTGCCTTGATTCATGGACCTGACATTCCAGGTTCCTATGCAATTGCTCTTTACAGCATCAGACCTTGCTTCTATCACCAGTCACATCCACAGCTGGGTACTGTTTTTGCTTTGGCTTCATCCCTTCATTCTTTCTGAAGTTATTTCTCCACTGATCTCCAGTAGCATATTGGGCACCTACTGACCTGGGGAGTTCCTCTTTCAGTATGCTATCATTTTGCTTTTTCATACTGTTCATGGGGTTCTCAAGGCAAGAATACTGAAGTGGTTTGCCATTCCCTTCTCCAGGGGACCACATTCTATCAGACCTCTCCACCATGACCAAATTCAACAATACATTAAAAGGATTATATACCATAATCATGTGGGATTTATACCCAAGAATGCAAGGATGGTTCAATACCCACAAATCAATCAATGTGACATACCACATTTATAAATTGAAAAATAAAAAGCATATGGTCATCTCAGTAGATGTAAAAGGGATTTTGATAAAATGCAACATTCATTTATGATAAAACTCTAAACAAAGTAGGCACAGAATGAACATAAAACAGTAAAGGCCAAATATGACAAGCCCATAACTAATATTATACTCAACAGTGAACAGCTGAAAGCATTTCCTCTAAGATCAGGAACAAGACAAGGATGCTCACTTTTTCCACTTTTATTAAAAAATAAAGTATTGGAAGTATTGTATTGGAAGTCCTAACCACAGCAATCAAACAAAAAAAGAAAAAGAATTCCAATTGAAAAGGAAGAACAAAAACTGTCAATGTTTGAAGATGGCATGATACTATATAAACAAAAGTCTAAACATGCCACCAAAAACCTTAGACCTCACCAATGAATTCAGTAAACTTGCAGTATACAAAATTAATCTATAAAAATCTGCTACATTTTTATACACTAACAACAACTATCAGAAAGAGAAAAGAATCTAATTTACACCTGCATCAAAAGAATAAAATACCTAGGAAGTAATCTAAGGAAGTAAAAGACCTATAAAGAGAAAACTGTAATATACTGACAAAAGAAACTGAAGACAACACAAACAACTGGAAAGATCTACTGTGCTCATGAACAATTAATAGTTTTAAAATAGCCATACTCTCTACTACAAAGCCACAGTCATTAAGACAGTATGGTACTGGCACAAAGACAGAAATATAGATCAATGGAACAAAATAGAAAGCCCAGAGATAAATCCACACACATATGGACACCTTATCTTTGACAAAGGAGGCAAGAATATACAATGGAGTAAAGACAATCTCTTTAACAAGTGGTGCTGGGAAAACTGGTCAACCACTTGTAAAAGAATGAAACTAGATCACTTTCTAACACCACACACAAAAATAAACTCAAAATGGATTAAAGATCTAAATGTAAGAACAGAAATTATAAAATTCCTCGAGGAGAACATATGCAAAACACTCTCTGACATAAATCACAGCAGGATCCTCTATGATCCACCTTCCAGTATAATGGAAATAAAAGCAAAAATAAACAAATGGGATCTAATTAAAATTAAAAGCTTCTGCACAACAAAGGAAACTATAAGGTGAAAAGACAGCCTTCTGAATGGGAGAAAACAATAGCAAATGAAGCAACTGACAAACAGCTAATCTCAAAAATATACAAGCAACTTATGCAGCTCAACTCCAGAAAAATAAACGATCCAATCAAAAAATGGGCCAAAGAACTAAATAGGCATTTCTCCAAAGAAGACATATGGATGGCTAACAAACACATGAAAAGATGCTCAACATCACTCATTATCAGAGAAATGCAAATCAAGACTACAATGAGGTACCATTTCACACCAGTCAGAATGGCTGTGATCCAAAAGTCTACAAGCAATAAATGCTGGAGTGGATGTGGAGAAAAGGGAACCCTCTTACACTGCTGGTGGGAATGCAAACTAGTACAGCCATTATGGAAAACAGTGTGGAGATTCCTTAAAAAATTGCAAATAGAACTGCCTTATGACCCAGCAACCCCACTGCTGGGCATACACACCGAGGAAACCAGAATTGAAAGAGACACATGTACCCCAATGTTCACTGCAGCATTGTTTATGATAGCCAGTACATGGAAACAACCTAGATGTCCATCAGCAGATGAACGGATAAGAAAGCTGTGGTACATATACACAATGGAGTATTACTCAGCCCTTAAAAAGAATAAATTTGAATCAGTTTTAATGAGATGGATGAAACTGGAGCCGATTATACAGAGTGAAGTAAGCCAGAAAGAAAAACACCAATACAGTATACTGACACATATATATGGAATTTAGAAAGATAGTAATGATGACCCTGTATGTGAGACAAAAGAGACACAGAGGTATAGAATGGACTTTTGGCCTCTGAGGGAGAGGGAGAGGGTAGGATGATTTGGGAGAATGGCATTGAAACATGTATACTATCATGTAAGAAACGAAGCGCCAGTCTATGTTTGATACAGGATACAGGATGCTTGGGGCTGGTGCAAGAGGATGATCCAGAGAGATGATATGGGTTGGGAGGTGGGAGGGGGCTTCGGCATTCGGAGATCATGTACATCTGTGGCTGATTCATGTCAATGTATGGCAAAACCAATACAGTATTATAACATAGAATAAAGTTAAAAAAAAAAAAAAGACTGTGCAATAAAAACACACAGTATTGTCTTTTCTAAGACTTGAAATAATCATTTTAAATTTAATTTAAAAATATATACACTGAAAAAAATATACAAAGAATTCATAGAACTCAACATCAAAAACACAAATAACCTGATTAAAAAATGGGCAAAGAACCTGAATAGACATTTTTCCACAGGACATACAGATGGCCTAAAGGCATAGGAAAAAATGCTTAACATCACTAACCATCAGGGAATTGCAAGTGAATAGCACAATGAGATATCACCTCACATCTGTCAGAATGGTCATCATCAAAAGGAAACAAATAACAAATGTTGGAAAGGATGTGGAGAAAAGGGGACCCTAGGAATGTAAACTGGTGCAGGTAGTATGGAAAATAAGGTTCCTCAAAAAATTAGAAATAGAACTACAACACAATCAAGCAATTCTGGGTTCTTATCCAAAGGAAAGCAAAACACTAATCTGAAAAAATATATGCACCTTAACATTCATTTCTGCATTATTTAAATAAGCCAAGATAACAGAAGCACCTTAAGTACCCATCAACAGAAGAATGGATAAAAAAGATGTAACATATAAAATCAAATATTACTCAGCCATTAAAAAAAAAGAATGAAATCTTGCCATTTGGATTGACCTAGGTGGTACTATGCTAAAATTTAAAAAGTCAAAGAAAGACAAATACTGTATGATTTCACTTACATTTGGAATCGAAAAAACAAAACAAGTAACCAAAAATAACAAAACAGTCATAGATACAGAGAACAGGAGGTTTCTGGGGGAAAGGGGGATGGGGAATGAAAGAAATAGGTGAGAAAAGATTAAGTATGAACTTCCATTTACAAAATAAATAAGTCACAGGTACAAAATGCACAGTGTGGGGGAATATAGTCAACAAGAATACAGTATCTTTGTATCATGATGGTAACCGTACAATCATAATGGTAACCTGACTTATAACGGTGATCATTTTGAAATGTATATTGTTGTTGTTGTAGCTGCTGCTGCTGTTGTTATTTAGTCGCTAAGTCATGTCTGACTCTTTGCAACTCCATGGTCTGCAGCATGCCAGGCTTCCCCGTCCTTCACAATCTCCCAAAGTTTGCTCAAACTCATGTCCATTGAGTAGATGATGACATGCAACCACCTCATCCTTTGTTACCCCCTTCTCCTTCTGCCCTCAGTCTTTTCCAGCATCAAGGTCTTTTCCAATGAGTTGGCTCTTTACAGCAGTTGGCCAAAGTGTTGCAGCTTCAGCTTCCACAGTAAACTCAGTAATAGTTTCTCTGTCAGAAATGAGTCATCTTATGTGCCTAATTATACAAGAGATTGAGCTTTTCCCCTTTTTGATACAATCCTGATGTTTTTGGAACAGTGAGACTTCAACATTCACTAAGATATTAAAGGCAAGTTGCTACTTCAGGATAGTAAATACATCATTCATACAGTCCACATTCCTTGGGCCACTTCAGAACTGGGCTCTACCCAAAGACACTGTAGTTACTGATATACATGAACTTGCACCATCTTAAAAAATGGTCCTACATCTGTATTTATGCCAACACCAAACAGCTACATATCACTAATAAAATGTTCATCATAGAATGATCAATTAATAAATGATAATGAATTACTGACCAAAACACTTAGTTTTAACAGATCCAGGTGCTAAATGCTAACATGAAGAGTAAATGTAGTCATTGTAACATGCATTAAACAAAGTAAAGTTGATCATTATACAACATGAGGTATTATGGATGCCAGTCCTTGGCACAGTTGAAAATTCATGTATAGTTTAGTCTGCATTCCTTATCAGGGGTTCCCTCTGTGTCTGAGGTTATGCAACCAAAGATTCAATCTCTCAACATGTGGTATAGTAGTATTCTCTATTGAAAATAATCCAGGTGCCATGTGTTAAGTGGACCTGCACAGTTCAAACCTGTGTTGTTCAAGGGTCAATTGTATTCAATAACTTATCATTATAAAGTTTTTGTTAATTAGAAATTCCTACTTTAAAATAATATAACCAGCCTAAAATTAGATCATCCGTTCATTTAAACTCTCAATATTATTTGCTAGCTCAAAATTATAAATGAAAAAAGCACTCACTTGAAAGAACAACCTTATTAAGTTAAACATAGTTAATGCAACAAGCTACCCGGGCATACCTATTGTGCATGTATCTTCTGAGGTACCCAGAGAAGGCTAGTGGGTAAAGTGAGTAATTTTTATGTCATACTGATACTCTCGGAAATGAGACACCTTTCTAAGGAAGCCAGGCTGGATATGAACAGAATAGAATGTCACCTCCTCAAGAGTTTTATTGTAGGAAAAAGTGCCTTAATGAAACACTTGAAGACTGTAACAAGTAAATTGAAGTACAAGACGAAAATGCAAGCTATGTAATCCAAGTATTCAAGTTATGTAATCCAAACATATCTATATCATTTCTACCAATGATTTCAAATTCCTGGTACAGCATCTTAAAAACAATTACCTTTGCTTTCCCCAAAACTAGACACCCAAGCTATACTGAAGAAATGATAGCTAAATTGTTTAAGTTATATAATTAAATCTCTGCGTGCATACAATTATTTTTCCTTTATAAAATATATTTTAATAACGCCATCAAAACTGTTCTTGCTATAGTAATGTGCGCCTCATACCTATATGCATATATAAATATACTAGTATTTATGGTCTTAATTTCAGCTAAATTCTTTTTAAATATGACCAGGTTTAGAAAAACCTTTTAAAGGATCATGTGGAAGCATTAGTTTCTAATACAAAAGAAGAAGAAAACACTTGGCACCAACCAGCTTTAACTTATTTTTCTGAATGACATCTTTGTTTTCTTTTTGGTATATCTCCATTTTCTTTTGGTATTGTCCAAATCCACATTGTTGGTCAAGTTGAAAACTGCATGAGAAAAGAAACAGTGATATGAAATACAGTTTCAACACACATCTTGCAAAGAAAATAAAAACCAAATATTCATCACAATGATTTTTTAATTCATCAGGCTGTCATTCCTTATGGCTCCATTTGTGTCTTCTTACTGACCACCTACTTTATAGAAACTAGTTCTAGTTCAGCAACTATGATTTTCTGAACCAAATATAAGGAAAGACTGTCAGACTATCACAGACACTATCTACAGATCTGAATAACCTCAAAAATCTAATATGTGTGCTTGCCATAGTCACATTGGATTTGAATTTCATATTGCCCATTTTAACTTCAAAAGTATAAAAAAGATTGCTTAAATTTTTATTTAAAAAAAGTAAGTCTGAAATCTACTACACTAGTGAGAATCAATACTGAAAAGAATCTAAGCTCCAGAAACAAAAAAATTATCCAAAGGAATAAAAATATTATCCAACAAAAACAGGTTTTATTCTAATCTTCAACATAGCTAGACATAAGAATGAATCATTTCCCATATAGTCTATATCTGGAAAAGTATAAAATATATAAGTCAAAACCTAACAGGGAAGGTAAAGGATAATCTGGCTCCAAAACTGAAGACTGAAATAGTTGAGTAAGAGAAGCCACTGAAACATGTTCAGAAAGGAGATAAACTTTCAGTAAGTTAAAACTATCTTTTATAATTCTAATTCAAAGTGATTTTAATCATAAATACCTAATTCCCTTCTGGATCATTGAAAAAGCAAGAGAGTCCCAGAAAAACATCTACTTCTGCTTTATTGACTATACCAAAGCCTTTGACTCTGTGGATCACAATAAACTGTGGAAAATTCTGAGGCGGGAATACCAGACCACTTGACCTGCCTCTTGAGAAACCTATATGCAGGTCAGGAAGTAACAGTTAGAAATGGACATGGAACAACAGACTGGTTCCAAATAGGAAAAGGAATACGTCAAGGCTGTATATTGTCACCCTGATTATTTAACTTCTATGCAGAGTAGTACATCATGAGAAACGCTAGACTGGAAGAAGCACAAGCTGGAATCCAGATTGCTGGGAGAAATATCAATAACCTCAGATATGCAGATGACACCACCCTTATGGCAGAAAGTGGAGAGGAACTAAAAGCCTCTTGATGAAAGTGAAAGAGGAGAGTGAAAAAGTTGGCTTAAAGCTCAACATTCAGAAAACGAAGATCATGGCATCCGGTCCCATCACTCCATGGGAAATAGATGAGGAAACAGTGGAAACAGTGTCAGACTTTTTTATTTGCGGGGGCTCCAAAATCACTGCAGATGGTGACTGTGGCCATGAAATTAAAAGACGCTTACTCCTTGGAAGGGAAGTTATGACCAACCTAGATAGCATATTGAAAAGCAGAGACATTACTTTGCCGACTAAGATCCGTCTAGTCAAGGCTATGGTTTTTCCAGTAGTCATGTATGGGATGTGAGAGTTGGACTGTGAAGAAAGCTGAGCACCGAAGAATTGATGCTTTTGAACTGTGGTGTTGGAGAAGACTCTTGAGAGTCCCTTGGACTGCAAGGAGATCCAACCAGTCCATTCTAAAGGAGATCAGTCCTGGGTGTTCTTTGGAAGGAATGATGCTAAAGCTGAAACTCCAGTACTTTGGCCACCTCATGTGAAGAGTTGACTCATTGGAAAAGACTCTGATGCTGGGAGGGATTGGGGGCAGGAAGTGAGGGGGAAGACAGAGGATGAGATGGCTGGATTGAGATGGCTGGATGGCATCACTGACTCAATGGACATGAGTTTGAGTGAACTCCGGGAGTTGGTGATGGATAGGGAGGCCTGGCGTGCTACAATTCATGGGGTCACAAAGAGTTGGACATGATTGAGTGACTGAACTGAACTCCCTTCTAAGTTTACATGCATAAATTTAAAGGTTATTATAACTCTCCAAACAAAAAATGTTTTTAATTTATATGAATATGAACTCATATTTTAAAGTACCGCCCACTGCCATACCCCGTTCAGTGTTAATTAAAGAAGCTCATCTAAAGAAGGGTCCTCATCATTGTCTCTCCTATTCCATAATTCAATTCAGATCTCCCTTGGATTTCTCTAATCTTTATGCTTCTATTATTAGCCCTTCAATTCCTTCTCCAATTACTTAAAACTGCTTCCTCTAGCTTGACCTATAAGCAGGTTTGATCTACCCTAAATAATCTGCTTTAATCCATGCTCCTACATGATGACATCAAATGCTGGCAAGGATGTGGAGCAACAGGAACACGCATACACTGCAGTGGGAATGCAAAATAGCATAGCACTTTGGAAAGCAATTTGAGAGTTTCTTACAAAATGAAACATACTCTTATCATACAGTCCTGCAACTGCACTCCTTGATATTTATCCAAAGGAGTTAAAAACCATGTCCACACAAAATCCTGCATATGAATATTTACAGCAGCTTATTCATCATTGCTGAAACAACCAAAATGTCCTTCAGTAGTCTGAGTAGATAAATAAACTAGAGTATATCCAGACAATGAGATATTATTAAGCACCAAATAATAAGCTATCAAAGGGTTAGCCCAGGTGGTGCAGTGGTAAAGAATCTGCCTGCCAATGCAGGAGATGCCAGAGATGCAGGATCAATCTCTGAGTCAGGAAGATCCCCCGGAGGAGGAATGGCAATCCACTAAAAGGAACCTGGCGGGCTACAGTCCATGGGGTCACAAAGTGTCAGACACAACTGAGCACAGCACATCAAATCATGAAAAGACACAGAGGAAACTTAAACGTGTATTACTAAGGCAACTGATAAGGCTACACACTGTATTATTTCAACTGACATCCTAAAAAAGGCAAAACTATGGAGACAGTAAAAAGATCAGTGGTTGCCAAGGACTGAGGGGCAGGGACAAAAAGCACAACACAGAGGAGTTTCAGGGTACTAAAGCTATTCTGTACAATACTATAATGGAGGATGCATGCCATTATATATATCCAAACCCAGAAAACGTACAACGCCAAGAGTAAACCCTAATGTAAACTATGAACCTTGGGAGATGACAATATGTTAATGTAGGTTCATTGATTATAACAAATTTGTCATTCAGGTAGGTATGCAGATATTGGGGGAGTCTGTGTGTATGTGAGGTACAAGGGGTATAAGGGAACTCTGCACATTTCATTTAATTTTTCCCTGAATCTAAAACTGCTCTAAAAAATAAAGTCTATTAAAAAAAAGAAACATCTGATAAGAGCTCAAGAAATGCTTGCTGAATTATTACAAGAGGAAAAAAAATAAACCAATACGGGTATGAGAGGAATAGACAAAACAGGTAAAGTGGATAAAGAAGTACAAACTTCAGTTTAAAATAAGTTATATGTCACAGGGATGTAATGTACATAGGGAACATAGTCAGTGAAGTGAAGTTGCTCAGTCATGTCCAACTCTTTGCAACCCCATCGACTGTAGCCTACCATGCTCCTCCATCCATAGGGTTTACCAGGCAACAGTCTAGAGTGGGTATAGTCAATAATACGGTAATTACTTTCTATAGTAATGGATGGTAACTGGTCTTATTGCAATGATCACTTCATAATACATAAAAATATGGAATCACTAAGCTGTACACCTGAAACTAATGTAATATTGCATATCAATCATATCTCCAAAACACTAAAATAACAAAGAAATCAATGCTAATATTTATAATTATCTTTATAAACACAGATTGAATTTAAATGACCTTTATAATTACAAAATTGAATTATTTAGAAAGGCAAAGTAAGCAAATGAGAAACTACAGGGAAAAAATAATCTTTGTTTCTTATGGCATGAATCTACTGACAAGTAAAGTTAATCAAATTGATATCCTATGTTGAACTTTATTAGAATGTTTAGAGCAATTGAAAAAATTACAGTTTATCACCAAGCTAGACAATGTGCTAAATAGAACTTCTCATTAAATAGAAATTAGAAACAGTAAAGTTAAATTCTAAGTGAAACTGATCTGTTATAGATAATTTCTATTTTATGCTTATTAAAAATTTTATTAATTTTAATGAAATGCAAATAACCAATTTATTTCATTTTTTTAATTTAGAAAGCAAAGGTAATAACAACATAATAGATGCAAACCATAATCATAATACAAATCTTTTCCTTTAAAAAACAAAAAAGAGAGAAAAACACTAAAAGTGGATTGCAAGTTTGAAAACATCAGATGAGGAGAGTCTCATTCATGATACAATGAAGCAGATTGGTATAAGAGTTTAAAGAAAGAAAAGAATTTTCTATAACAATTATTTGGTCTTTTATCTATCCTGGTTACTGGCTTAGCTCAGAAGCTGACCTGTCTTCAGTCAAGTATTAAAAGCCAACAAAAAACCTACTGTATTTTCTGAAAGATTTAATGTTATTTAAGTGCAATTCTGCAGTCTTTTTGACATCCAGAGTTCATAATTAAAGCCCTTAGGACATTCTCACCCTTTCAAAACAAAAATACCTAAACCAAAAGAATAATATGTTTATTATGAAACTAAGGACAAACCTTTGAGATAATCCCTGAGGCCAAAAGGAACAAGAATTTTTATGTTTAGATTGTCATAACCACAGAAAAGGACCCATTGTCAAAGCTATAAGAAAGTCCATCTTCATATGTGCCCCCTTCCATTGTAATTTTTATGACACTACTCAAATTTATAGTGTTCTAAACTTCTTATATTCATCATATTCAAAGGGTTCATAATGAATTTCTATAACAGTGACTGATCCCTAATTTATAAATCCTCAAACACTGACTCCCTAGCCATCCTACCAACTTTATTCTTATCACTCTAACCTCAGTAGCACCTTCCTATCTTCCTTCCTACCAAACTTCTTTAAGATCCTTCAAAATTATAGCTCCAATATATAGAATTTTGTCTTCTCCAACTCTTCGACTAATCAGCACTCCATATTCTAGACTCAGGCTATTAACTAGTCTCTGAGACTACCAAGTACCCTGATGGGCTCTATGAGTTAGGAAAACTTACGTTCAAAGTCTGGCTACATTATATATTAGCAATGTGATCTCCAGAACAACAGTTAAACTCTCTGTATCTCCTCTCCATATGCAAAACAGATTAAAATACCTATCCCAAGAGTTGTGAAAACTATGCTTTTGATTAACACAAGCAATAGATGCAAACTATTGTGTTTGATTAACACAAGATAGCCAATACAGATATCACAAACTTCTAGCTAATCATCTTTAAAAGAATGAATAAGACACAAAATAAACAGCTACTGAAACAAGATTTTAAAGGAAGTAAAAAAAAAAACCTTTTATTTATATTATAACAATCAGAACAATGACACTTAAGTAAATGGTAGGAGTCACACCCTAACAAAACTTAAAAGGGCAGAACTGGTCTTTCCTTCATTTCCATACTCTCCACCCAACAAAACAGTAAAAAACAATGCCACTTCTCCCACTTTTATTTTCTAGATTAATACCATACAACTGATCAAGGTAAGACTACTACAATTCATCCTAGCCTATACTTTCTTAACTCATTTCTTACCTGAAATTATTCACTCAAACACTCTAGCTCTAAAACATCCCTTTTAACTATCTCTCTCAGTTACTACCTATTCTAGTTTGTTCTTCCCTGGTGACTCAGACAGTAAGGTAAGTTCAGTTTAGTTCAGTCGCTCAGTCATGTCCAACTCTTTGTGACCCCATGGACTGCAGCACGCCAGGCTTTCCTGTCCATCACCAACTCCCAGACTTTACTCAAACTCATGTCTACTGTGTCGGTGAAGCCATCCAATCATCTCATCCTCTGTTGTCCCCTTCTCCTCCCACCTTCAATCCTTCCCAGCATCCAGGTCTTTTCCAATGAGTGCATTCTTCGCATCAAGTAGCCAAAGTACTGGAGATTCAGCTTCAGCATCAGACCTTCCTTTGAAAACTCTGGAATGATCTCCTTTATGATGGACTTGTTGAACTCCTTGCAGTCCAAGGGACCCTCAAGTCCAAGAAGTGCAAGAGTCTTCTCCAACACCACAGTTCAAAGCCATCAATTCTTCGGTGCTCAGCTTTCTTTATAGTTCAACTCTGATATCCATTGGTTACTACTGCAGAAACCATAGCTTTGACTAGATGCACCCTTGTTAGCAAAGCAACGTCTCTGCTTTTTAATATGCTGTCTAGGTTCGTCATACGTTTACTGCCAAGGAGCAAGTGTCTTTTAATTTCATGGCTGCAGTCACCATCTTCAGTGATTTTGGAGGCCAAGAAAATATAGTCTGTCACTGTTTCCACTGTTTCCCTATCTATTTACCATGAGGTGATGGGACCGGATGCCATGATCTTAGTTTTCTGAATGTTGAGCCAACATTTGCACTCTCCTCTTTCACTTTCATCAAGAGGCTCTTTAGTTCTTCTAGACTTTCTGCCATAGGGTGTTATCATCTGCATATCTGAGGTTATTGATATTTCTCCTGGCAATCTTGATTCCAACCTCTGCTTCATGCACCCCAGCATTTCTCATGATGTACTCTGCATATAAGTTAACAAGCAGTGTGACAATATATAGACTTGACGTACTCCTTTTCCTATTTGGAACCAATCTGTTGTTCCATGTCCAGTTCTAACTGTTGCTTCCTGACTTGCATACAGATTTCTCAAGAGGCAGGTCAGGTGGTCTGGTATTCCCATCTCTTTCAGAATTTTCCACAGTTTGTTATGATCTACACAGTTAAAGGCTCTGTATTGTCAATAAAGCAAAAGTAGATGATTTTTGGAACTCTTGCTTTTTCGATGATCCAACGGATGTTGGCAATTTGATTCTGGTTCCTCTGCCTTTTCTAAAAGCAGCTTGAACATCTGGAATTTCATGGTTCATGTATTGTTGAAGCCTGACTTGCAGAATTTTGAGCATCACTTTACTAGCATGTGAGATGAGTGCAGTTGTACAGCAGTTTGAGCATTCTTTGGCATTGCCTCTCTTTGGGATTGGAATGAAAACTGACCTTTCCCAGTCCTGTGGCCACTGCTGAGTTTTCCAAATTTGCTGGCATATTGAATGCAACACTTTCACAGCATCATCCTTGAGGATCTGAAACAGCTCAACTGGAATTCCATCACCTCCACTAGCTTTGTTCGTAGTGATGCTTCCTAAGGTCCACTTGACTTGGCATTCCAGGATGACTGGCTCTGGGTGAGTGATCACACCATCGTAGTTATCTTGGTCGTGAAGATCTTTTTGTATAGTTCTTCTGCGTATTTTGCCACCTCCTCTTAATATCTTCTGCTTCTATTAGGTCCATACCATTTCTGTCCTTTATCGAGCCCATCTTTGCATGAAATGTTCCCTTGGTATCTCTAATTTTCTTGAAGAGAGCTCTACTCTTTTCCATTCTATTGGAAGGCTTTCTTATCTCTCCTTGCTATTCTTTAGAACTCTGCATTTAAATGGGTATATCTTTCCTTTTCTTCTCTGCCTTTCACTTCCCTTCTTTTCACAGCTATTTGTAAGGCTTCCCCAAACAACCATTTTGCTTTTTTGCATTTCTTTTTCTTGGGGATGGTCTTGATCCCTGTCTCTTGTACAATGTCAGAAACCTCTGTCCACAGTTCATCAGGCACTCTATCAGATCTAGTCCCTTAAATCCATTTGTCATTTCCACTGTATAATCGTAAGGAATTTGATTTAGGTTATACCTGAATGGTCTAGTGGTTTTCCCTACTTTTCTTCAATTTAAGGTTGAATCTGTCAATAAAGAGTTCATGATCTGAGCCACAGTCAGCTCCCCGGTCTTGTTTTGCTGACTGTATAGAGCTTCTCCATCTTTGGCTGCAAAAAATATAATCAGTCTGATTTCATTATTGACCATCCGGTGATATCCACATGTACAGTCTTCTCTTGTGTTACTGATGTACACATGGACATCACCAGATGGTCAATACCAAAACCTACTCTAAGCACTCACCCAAATTGTTGCTGCTGCCCCTAAAAATGGTTTCCCAGCCTCGCGTTATCTCCTGTCAGTATTCCACATCAGTACCCTTGTGGCTCAGCTGGTAAAGAATCTGCCTGCAATGTGGAAGACCTGGGTTTGATCCCTGGGTTGGGAAGATTCCTGGAGAAGGGAAAGGCCTCCCTCTCCAGTATTCTGGCCTAGAGAATTCCATGGACTGTATATTACATGGTGTTGCAAAGAGTCAGACACGATCTAGTGACTTTCACTTTCACCACAATATTCTGCTGCCTCTCACTTGCAGCGAAATAAAATCTAATCCTTACAATCTAGCTTACTAAGCCCTCATTAACCTAGGTCCAGTCTGTTAGTCACTCCCTGGTTCTATCTACCTATAACAGATTAACACTTGCTACATTATCCAACATGCTCAACATGTATTTCTGTGACTTTGTCTTTGCTACAAACATTCTTCCAATCCTCTTTTTACCTGGTAAACTATTCATCTTTTAAGATTGTGTGTTCTGTGGTTCAAACTTCACCTCTGCTTCCTAATGCTGAATTGTTTTGCTATCTATATTCCTGAAATACTTTATAAATAAATGCCCATACTACCTTCACATTAAATTATAATTTCATAATTATCTCCCCCTTTAGAATATGAACTTATTAAACACAAAGATCATACATTCTCAGCAAGTAAATAATTCACAGAGAACAATATTTGCTGAATTGAGCTGAAGTTCAGAAAATAAACTATGAGTCCATGAGGCTAGGTCCCAAACTTCACCAATATTTTCAAATGCAAAAGAACTGCTCTTTGTCCAACATGATCCAGGATCAGTAGCGGATTACTTTAAAAAGTCTGCCAAAGGGGTGAAACATATATACACACTCCTTGAACACTTTATTTTAACTTAAAGCATATGCACTAAGTGTACAGTCACTCTCTAATGTAATAACACACAGTTAAGGTACAGTTTTTAGGGGAATTCTGCTTCCTTCTTGTATAAACCATAAGTGTTATCTATATTGTTCAGTTTACATTTTTTTCAAGTGGACCAAGGACTTCAGAAATAGAATCCTTCTAAAGTTCTATAATTTTTCCAGTCTTACAAACTACTTAAATTAATTACAATTAAAAAGTACAGCTAGTATAAGAAGGTTTGATTACCTATGCAATCAACTTTATATATAACTGAACTGGTGAGAGAAGTACAGAAGTATACTTAAAGACATCTTCTAATGGACAGGATACATTATGCACTGATTATGCTTCAGTCATCAGTCAGTTCATGCTCTAGAAGGACTGGGAAATATCGGTTACTCCAGTAAGTCAACTAAGCAGAATTTGGTTAAGAGAGTGTCAACATACTGCAACTAAAGTTAGTCCTTCATGAATATACATATTAGCAGAATCACTTTCAAATTAAATGTTCTGGGCTAGTTTCCTTATCCAGTAAAGAAAAAAATGACAGTACTGTAAGCCCTAATATTCAGATTTGCTCTTACCTGTCACTCCTACCTCCCACTTCTGGACATGATTTTACCTACAGGCCCTCAGGTGGTTCATATCTCCAAATTAATTAATGTCACAGCAAAAAAAAAAAAAAATGTAGTTTTCAAAATCATGGCTCAACCAAAATCTTGTTCCAGAATCAAGATCCCATCTTCCCCTCCTTCTTGGTCTATCAGTTTATTTTATTTATCTTACCTGACTGCTTAGATTTGTGACCATGTATTCAACTTGCTCTGTGACACCTATAATCTCCTCTCCCTTCATTGCCTGACTAGACTTTTTGACTAGTCACATTACCTTTAGAATAAATGTAAGCTGAGTGTCTTATTGCCTGTTGTCCAACTGCCTTCCTAAACCAAATATCTAAGTATAACCAGATTTCTACATACCTGCACACTTGCCCATTTTTGCAGATTTGTTTTCAGTTCATCTTTTCAGTCTATATCCTAACTTTTCTACTTTACCTTAGCACTCCCAAATCTATCATCTTTTCAGCTAAAATCTATAGTCATTTAGGGTTGCTAAGATTATATACAAAGTACAATGAATACAATTGGAATAATAAAGCAATGGTTCCAAGGCACTAAAAGATACCAGAAAAAAAGGCTAAATTATGTTCTGTACATGCTACTCACTGTGATATAATAAATAAACTTAGGTATTTTAGAAAAGTTTCAATAATAGTCGAAATAAAAGATTTTGAGTTTTTCTCAGTTAATACAGAAATGAAAAGAATTAGAATAACTCTATTCCTCAGAAATTCAAATTATCTAAAAAATTTACCATATATAAATATTTTACAGAATAACAAATTTTATTATAATTCTATTTTAGGAAATAATGTGAGTATAGCTTGGCTCTCAGGTTTGAGAAAAGAATAAAAAGATAATTATTTTAATTCTCTTGGTCTTGTTCTAATTTTCATCGTCTGTAACTTCTGTATTATTTTCAAACCTAGATTAAGTAATAATAATTATGGCAAGTTTAATTGATCTTCAGCAATTTCAGACTTTGTAGCATCTCTAAAATCTTAATTAAGAAAACAGAAACAGGAGGGACATATGTATACTTATGGCTGATGCATGTTGATGTATGGCAGAAACGAACACAATACTGTAAAACAATTATCCTTCAATTAAAACTAAATAAAACTTTAAATTTAAAAAACAGAAACAATGCTTTCTTTTGATGAAAGCTTCTTTTAGACTAATCACAAGAATAAGCACTAAGATTACTCTACCTTCTGATTCTACAGTAACACTGAATTACAGAATGTCACTTCAACATTCAACTACTTCATAGTATTTTCAAATTACTGCATGCACAGAATCATAAATGATGAATAAATAACTTATGGCTTTAATCACCATGGATACAGATAATGGAAATTCTGCTTTTTAAAACTGAGTATTTTTCTCATTTATTCTAATACGTCAACATACAGAAAATATATACACATATATATACCTTTCTTTCCAGCTATAAAGTAGTAGTACCTCTATTCATCATATTTTCCCTAAGACAAAATGTTCATTACTTAAGTACGTCTTTTAGGTACAACGGAAAGTAATTAGGTAAACATCAACTACCACACAAAATTTGTCAGAGACTTTTATATGAGATATTCTCTTAGGCATCTAAAAGATAAAAGCATACAGGCTAGCATACCAAAGTACAAGCATTAAATACATACCAATTTCTTCCACTTCTTCCAGGAAATCATTATATTCTCTTAGACTAGGAAAGTCTTCTTCCCTTTTATTGTATCTTTTAAGAAGAAAAAAAAATGAACATAGTACATATCACTTGCTTTTAATATCATCTAACTGGTTTGTTCTTACCTAATTCATACATGATAAATAAAAAGAACTGCTTATGGTATAAAACAGTTTTCTTGACACCAGGTTTGTAACTAGACCAAGAATGTTGTTTTTAAATTCTTTTGACTACAGAGAAGGAGTCGAGTAAAGAGAATGGTACGATATGTAAAATCCTAAGACAAAGGAAAAATAAAGAAATTAAAACACTGAAGAAATGGGAAATGAGCCTAAACAAGTCTATCACTGGAATATTTGGTTTTTTATTGTTTACTTCTAATAAATAGATTCACTAATTTCCAGAAAGAGGACACCTTCCTATTTTTCATGACCGTTATAATCTAAAGAATGCTAGATAAAGAAAATTTATAAACAGTGTGGAACTTTTCTGGTGGCCCAAGAGTTAAGACTCTGTGCTTGCAATACAGAAGGCACAGATCTGATCCCTGGTTGAGGAACTAAGATTTCACATGGCAAAAAGAAAGGAAAAGTGTCTGTGAAAAATTAGAAAATCAAAGAGCTTAATGATAAAACATAAGAATCTAAGAGAACCTACCTATGGCTGATTTATGTTGATATATGGCAGAAACCAACACAACATGACAAAGCAACTATCCTCCAGTTATAAATAAATAAATTTCAAACAAACAAACAAACAAAGAATCTAAGAGAGACTATGTCCAAGAAGTAATCCAAAAAATAAAAGAGCAACTTGGATTACTGATAAAGTACCCAGAAAGATGCTGCTAAAAAACCAGTGAACACAGTTGAAATGTAGACCACCTAGATAGACAAATATTAATTCTAACCATAACCTAAAAAGTAATAAGGTGGCTTACAGCAAAAGGAGAGATAAAATTTAAAACTATTAACAAAAAGTAAAAATTAAATCATAAGAGAAAAAGAACACTAGAAATATTTATGTACACATATACACACAGAGAGATGTATCAAAATAAACTGTAGCTACCTAATTTTCTCTAATAGCTTTCAATAAAAGATGTTACCTCCTCAGGTCTTACCTAACATCACTAACTCACAACAATATTTACTCCTTAACTTCACAGCATTTTTCCCAATTTATAATCACAGATATGCCAGCAAATTTCAAAAACTCAGCAGTGGCCACAGGACTGGAAAAGATAAGTTTTCATTCCAATCCGGAAGAAAGGCAATGCCAAAGAATGTTTGCACTCATCTCAGACGCTAGTAAAGTAATGCTCAAAATTCTCCAAGCTAGGCTTCAGCAATACTTGAACCGTGAACTTCCAGATGTTCAAGCTGGTTTTAGAAAACACAGAGGAACCAGAGATCAAATTGCCAACATCCACTGGATTATCGAAAAAGCAAGAGAGTTCCAGAAAAACATCTATTTCTGCTTTATTGACTATGACAAAGCCTTTGACACTGTGGATCACAATAAACTGTGGAAAATTCTTCAAGAGATGGGAATACCAGACCACCTGACCTGCCTCTTGAGAAACTTATATGCAGGTCAGGAATCAACAGTTAGAACTGGACCTGGAACAACAGACTGGTCCCAAATAGGAAAAGGAGTACATCAAAGCTGTATATTGTCACCCTGCTTATTTAACTTCTATGCAGAAAATATCATAAGAAACGCTGGGCTGGAAGAAGCAGAAGCTGGAATCAAGACTGCTGGGAGAAATATCAATAACCTCAGATATGCAGATGACACCCCCTCTTATGGCAGAAAGTGAAGAGGAACTAAAAGCCTCTTGATGAAAGTGAAAGAGGAGAGTGAAAAAGTTGGCTTAAAGCTCAACATTCAGAAAACGAAGATCATGGCATCTAGTCCCATCACTTCATCAGAAATAGATGGGAAACAGTGGAAACAGTGTCAGACTTTATTTTGGGGGGCTCCAAAATCACTGCAGATGGTGACTGCAGCCATGAAATTAAAAGACACTTACTCCTTGGAAGAAAATTATGACCAACCTAGATAGCATATTGAAAAGCAGAGACATTACTTTGCCAACAAAGGTCCGTCTTGTCAAGGCTATGGTTTTTCCAGTGGTCATGTATGGATGCTAGAGTTGGAGTGTGAAAAGAGCTAAGTGCTGAAGAATTGATGCTTTTGAACTGTGGTGTTGGAGAAGACTCTTGAGAGTCCCTTGGACTGCAAGGAGATCAACCCTGGGATTTCTTTGGAAGGAATGATGCTAAAGCTGAAACTCCAGTACTTTGGCCACCTCATGCAAAGAGTTGACTCACTGAAAAAGACTCTGATGTTGGGAAGGATTGGGGGAATGAGGAAAAGGGGATGACAGAGGATGAGATGGCTTGATGGCATCACCAACTCAATGGACGTGAGTCTGAGTGAACTCCAGGAGATGGTGATGGACAGGGAGGCCTGGCGTGCTGAGAAACATGGGTCGCAAAGAGTCAGACACGACTGAGCGACTGAACTGAACTGATAATCACATATTTGTTTTGTTTGCCTATTTTAATGCTATCCAAGCTACTATACTGTAAGCATTACAAGAGCAAGGTATGTAGCTATTACACTTATTTCATACGTGTGTATGTGCACACACACATGCTCAGTCACTCAATAATGTCCAACTCCTTGCAACTCCATGGACTCTAGCTTGCCAGGCTCCTCTGTCCCTCGGACTTTCCAGGCAAGAATACTGAGGATCTTCTTAACCCAGGGATTGAATCCAAGTCTCTTATGTCTCCTGTTCTGCCAGGCAGATTCTTTACTGCTACACCACCTGGGAAGCCATTTCATACTTAAGGCCTAATATGCATAACACTGTTTGCACAGAGTAGGTTCTCAATATATATTTACTAATTAAATTAAAGAATAAATAAAGCAAACAAACTGTGAAGCCATGAATTCAGAAGGTTTACTTTTTGGGAGTTCTCTAGTGGCTTAGTAGTTAGGATTCTAGGCTTTCACTGCTGTGGCCCAGGTTCATTCCCTGGTGAAGAACTGAGGTTCTGCAAGCCACACAGAGCAGCTAAAAATAAAAACTAATTATTTTTCCATAAAAAGATTTACTCTTCTCTAACAAAGGTTAGAAAATATTATTAAGTTCTCAAAGAACTTAATAAATTTTAACATTGAACAAATACATAGATCAATTTATACTTACTCGCCAAACTGTCCACATTTCTACAAGTAAATAATTACATCAATTATAGAAATAACTGTCAAAATCTTTGTGAACTGAATCATTCAAGCATTAACACTTACATCTTTAGCACTTTTTTTCCTAATCTCAACTTCCTTGTCAACAGTAGGATCTTCAAAGAGCTGTACCCTGAAGTTGCTCTTTCAAGTGGAGTGCCACACTCAGGACAGTTTCCAGCTCCTCTTACAAAGAGTAAATCGACACAACTTTCACACCTGTAAGGAGAAAAATACAACATAACTTTTAAGCTAGTATTCAAATTGGCAATAAGTCTGTATACAGTTTGCCTTTTTTCGGTTTTGGTGTTTGTTTGAGGTTGGGAGAGGAGGCACAGGAAAATTAATCATTACTACCTAAAATTTTTATTGAAAAGCTTTAGGAAAAAAGTTCATTTTCATTTAGAGCCTACTTCAGACATAGGTGATCCAAGGTTCACCGGTATAATCTTACAAATGAAAGAAATATACAAATTTTTGAAAATTGATTTAGGATCTAGGAAGATTCAGGTAGCAGGATAGGAGAATCAAAGAGGCATATCAAAGAGCAGACTAGGATCAAGTCCACTCTCAGACCAGTATCACCCTCAGACCTGGCAGGGACTTGCACTTTAGAGAACCCTGCATACCATAATTACTAAAATAAAGACCTTTCCCCCACTTTCAGCCTTGTAAGGAAGTTCTTTAAAGTTCAGTAAGCAATTGAGTCAGTGGAAGTTACTCAAAAGGGAGAGAGGTGCTGGCTGAAGGAGGCCCCTCAGGCCAGAGGATAAAGAACTGAGACTGGCCCTGTATATGTGCACAAAGGAGAAAAATCACCACAGCTTCTGCCCTGAAAAATCTCAGAAAAAGTGGCTAGTTATAATATTTTTAATCAGTTAAAACTGGCTGCCCTAAATCCACCAAAGTGATTACCCAGGCAAGCCAAGTCTCCCAAATACCTGCATCCCCTTCTTCCCTCTCTTCTTGGCAAGTACAATTTGGGGAAGAGCTCAGAATTTAGAAGTCTTCAGTTTGAAAATAAAAGAGTTGGCAAGGTTAACTCTCTGTAGGAGATTCCTGGGAGAACTGACAGTGTTCATATATTGTTTTAGAGGGGTCCAGGAACCACCCAATCATCCCTGCCCAGCCAGAGCAGATCCATCCTACTAATCAGGTTAACAAGTGAAAAGCTGACCAGGAGCAAGCAGCCACTTCAAACTGTGGGTCTTAAAGATAGAGGCTCCTGGGAACGCAGGATGCAGTGCTATAACTAAGAAGATGTCGCTTGATTTATAACTTAAACATTTAAACATACTGGTATGTAGTCCTCTGGCTGTAATAACGCCCCTCACAGTATAGAAGGGCCACAATAACCCGCATCACTCCTTTCTTAGCATTATTTGAAGTTATTTATTTATGTGTAACCTGCATTAGAATGGAAGGCAGGAATTTGACCTATCTTGTTCTACATCACCAAAAATATACATATATAATACATATACAGAAGGAAAAGACAAATTCTAATAAGTAAGGGAAAGGTTGATTTCTTCCAAATACGTAGTTCACTAATGGAAAGAATGATACAGAGAAATAAGAATATTTAAGGTTAGTTATTAGTAAAACACTAACATTGACCTTGGCATGTCTCTATATTAAAATGAGGGCAGGGGAGAGAATCATCGAAAAATACAGGCAAAAACTCTCTAAAAGGGAGAACAGAGCTCACAGTCATCATTATTCAAGATCAACGAAACCCCAGAAAATTCACTTGAGATTAGGAAAATTGGGAGTGGTACATTTCTCCTAATCTTTGCGGTTGGAGCAAATTAAATCCAGCTAGAGAAGCTGAAACTGAGCACACTTTAGAGTCCAGGCCCTATATACCCTAATTTTGTCTTGAACCATTGTTATGAAACCCTTCATCAAAACCTCTGGGATTGGGACATATGGCTTTTTAAGGTTGGAGTTCATGTGTCTCCCTTTGCCTGGCAAAGTAATAAAGCTACCCTTTTTACTTCAAAAAAAAAGAAAAGAAAATGAGCACTGTATATAAATACACTGATAAAGATGTTCATAGGCAAGGAGATATCTGAAATACTCAAAATCATTGAGCTATTATACAGAAATCAATATTCCATATAATATTTCAAGGTCTTGGAGAGTAGATCCATTCAATAATTCAGTTAACAAGATAATAAAAACACTTCAATATTTCTGAAAGTCATATTGTAATCTCAGACATATTATTTATTATCACAGCTAGTTCTACATCTCCAATTCTAATCTACATCATAAGGATTCTAATTTTCAATAGCATTAAAAATATTTTAAATAATCTACAACCCATACAACTTTTCCTTTTTGATTTTAGTTGTTAAAAGAACAAATAAATTTTTTTAAGTTCAAATATAGAAGTATGTAGAGAAAAAACTCAAAGTGCTACTTCCTTCTCTTCTACATCTGACTTCCTACACGTTACATACAACTGTCAAGCTCGGCATTTACATGGCCAGATATTTTTCTACACATTTACAAAATATGTTTGTTCAAATTATATACATGAGAACTAATCTTATAAAAAAAGAAAAAAAAAAAAAACAGAAGAAAACATTCCTAATTGCTAGTTCACTTCATCTGGCAACACAGCAACCAAAAGACAGTTATGTGGGCAATCTTTTGCCTCCAAGAGTGCTAGGAACTTTTTCAAACAAAATCTTGTATTCTGCAGAACATAGGAAAATTTGCTGAAAAAGCCTAAATCCTTGGTTATTACCCATTCCCAAAGACGTTTTTATGGTTTTCTTTTGTTTTTCAAAAACCAGAATGGTGCCGGCCTTCTTTCCTCTCTGAAAAACTTATTTTTAGATTCTTTTTCTATGAAGAATATTTAACCACTTATATTCCTCTGTCAAGATTTTTCAATCAACTTATTTCTTTACTTTTTCAAGAGCAAACAAGTCAATTAAAAATTTTGACAAAGACTAGATACAAAAAACCTATAGCTAACATTGTACTTAATGGTGAGAAACTAGAAATTTTTCAACTAAAATCAAATACAAAGCAAGACTATATCCTCACATTACACCTTTTCAACATGACACTAGAAGTTTCTGCTAATGTAGTAAGGCAAGAAAAGGAAATAATGGACAAACAGATTGCAAAGAAAAACTCAGAACTCTCTGCATACAGATGACATGACTGTACAGAAAATCCAAATGAATCAACAAAGAAAAACCTCTTAGAACTAATAATCGATTATAACTATAGCATGGTTGGAGAATACAATATACAAAAGACTACTGCTAAGCTATATACTCCAGCAATGAAAAAGTACAACCTGAAATTAAAAAGAGTCTTATTTATGTTCCAGTTCCACTTCAGTCCCTAAATCATGTGTGACTCTTTGCGACCCCATGAACCGCAGCAGCCAGGCCTCCCTGTCCATAACTAATTTCCTAAGTCTACCCAAACTCATGTGCATTGAGTCGGTGATGCCATCCATTCATCTCATCCTCTGTCGTCCCCTTCTCCTCCTGCCCTCAATCTTTCCCAGCATCAGGGTCTTTTCAAATGAGTCAGCTCTTCACATCAGGTGGCCAAAGTATTGGAGTTTGAGCTTCAACATCAGTCCTTCTAATGAACACCCAAGACTGATCTCCTTTAGGATGGACTGGTTGGATCTCCTTGCAGTCCAAGGAACTCTCAAGAGTCTTCTCCAACACCACAGTTTAAAAGCATCAATTCTTCGGCACTCAGCTTTCTTTAAATAGTCCAACTCTCACATCCATACATGACTACTGGAAAACCATAGCCTTGACTAGACGGATCTTTGTTGACCAAGTAATGTCTCTGCTTTTTAATATGCTGTCTAGGTTAGTCATAACTTTCCTTCCAAGGAGTAAGCATCTTGTAATTTCATGGCTGCAGTCACCATCTGCAATGATTCTACAGCCCAGAAAAATAGTCAGCCACTGTTCCCAGTGTTTCCCCATCTATTTGCCATGTAGTGATGGGACCAGATACCATGATCTTACTTTCCTGAATGTTTGAGCTTTAAGCCCACTTTTGCTCTCTCCTCTTTCACCTTGATCAAGAGGTGCTTTAGTTCCTCTTCACTTTCTGCCATAAGGGTGGTGTCTGCACATCTGAGGTTATTGATATTTCTCCCAGCAATCTTGATCCCAGCCTGTGTTTCTTCCAGCCCAGTATTTCTCATGATGTACTCTGCATAGAAGTTAAATAAGTAGGGTGACAATATATAGCCTTGACGTATTCCTTTTCCTATTTGGAACCAGTCTGTTGTTCCATGTCCAGTTCTAACTGTTGCTTCCTGACCTGCATACACGTTGCTCAAGGGGCAGATCAGATGGTCTGGTATTCCCATCTCTTTCAGAATTTTCCACAGTCTATTGTGAACCACACAGTCAAAGGCTTTGGCATAGTCAAAGCAGAAATAGATGTTTTTTCTGGAATTCTCTTGCTTTTTCCATGATCCAGCAGATGTTGGCAATTTGACCTTTGGTTCCTCTACCTTTTCGAAAACCAGCTTGAACATATGGAAGTTCACGGTTCACGTACTGCTTAAGACTAGCTTGGAGAATTTTGAGCATTACTTTACTAGCGTGTGAGATGAGTGCAACTGTGTGGTAGTTTGAGCATTCTTTGGCACTGCCTTTCTTTGGGATTGGAATGAAAACTGACCTTTTCTAGTCCTGTGGCCACTGCTGAGTTTTCCAAATTTGCTGGCATATTAAGTGCAGTATTTTCACAGCATTATCTTTTAGGATTTGAAATAGCTCAACTGGAATTCTATCACCTCCACTAGCTTTGTTCATAGTGATGCTTCCTAAGGCCCACTTGACTTCACAGTCCAGGATGTCTGGCTCTAGGTGAGTGTGAGTGATCACACCATCGTGATTATCTGGGTCATGAAGATCTTTTTGTATAGTTCTTCTGTGTATTCTTGCCACTTCTTCTTAATATCTTCTGCTTCTGTTAGATCCACACCATTTCTGTCCTTTATTGAGCTCATCTTTGCATGAAATATTTCCTTGGTATCTCTAATTTTCTTGAAGAAACCGCTAGTCTTTCTCATCTATTGTTTTCCTCTATTTCTTTGCACTGATCACTGAGGAAGGCTTTCCTATCTCTTCTTGCTATTCTTTGGAACTCTGCATTCAGATGCTTGTATCTTTCCTTTGCTCCTTTGCTTTTTGCTTTTTGCTTCTCTTCTATTCACAGCTATTTGTAAGGCCTCCCCAGACAGCCATTTTGCTTTTTTGCATTTCTTTTTCTTAGGGATGGTCTTGGTTCCTGTCCCTTTACAATGTCACAAACTTCCACCCATAGTTCATCAGGCACTCTGTCTATCAGATCTAGTCCCTTAAATCTATTTCTCACTTCCACTGTATAGTCATAAGGGATTTGATTTAGGTTATACCTGAATGGTCTATTGGTTTTCCCCACTTTCTTCAATTTAAGTCTGAATTTGGCAATAAGGAGTTCATGATCTGAGCCACAGTCAACTCCTGATCATTTATGTTAGCTCCCCAAATTTTGAACTTTTAAGTATAAATCTAACAAAATATGTACAAAATCTATATGAAAAAACTACAAAAGTCCCATGAATAAAATTTAAAAAGAATTAAATCAATGGAGAGATACTCCATATTCATGCACAGGTAGAGTTCATGGAAAGGAAGACTCAATATTTTGAGTTATCAGTTTTTACCAATTTAATCTATAGATTCAATGCAATTCAAATCAAACTGACAGGAAGTTACTATATGGATATCAATGAACTGATTCTAAAGTTTACATAAAAAGCAAAAGGCTGGAATAGATACAATAATACTAAAGGAGAACACAGTTGGAAAACGGATGCTACCTAACTTCAAGATTTACTCATAACTACAATAATCAAGACAGTGTGGTACTTGTTAAAGAAAAGAGGAATAGACCAATGGAACAAAATAGCCCAGAAGTAGACCCACATAAATAGAGTCAGCTGATCTTTGATAAAAGAGCAAAGGCAATACAATGAAGCAAAAATAAGTCTCTTCAACAAACTGGACATCCACATGGAAAAAAAAGTGAATCTATACATGAACCTTCAGTTCAGTCGCTCAGTCGTATCTGACTCTTTGCAACCTCATGAACCGCAGCATGCCAGGCCTCCCTGTCCATCACCAACTCCCGGAGTCCACCCAAACCCATGTTCATTGAGCCTTACATCCTTAAAAAATTAACTCCAAACTTAACTTACAGGCTTAAATGAAAATGCAAAATTATAAAACTCCTAGAGTATAACACAGGATAAAAGCTCTATGACTTTTGGTATGGCGATGACTTTATTGATACAACACCAAAGGCATGATCCATGAAAGATATAACTGATTAACTAGATTTTTTTTTAATTTAAAACTTCTGCTCTGCTAAACACGATGTCAAGAGAAAAACTAAAAATAAAAAACATCTGATAAAGGACTGTTATCTAAAATACATGGGGGAAAAATTCTTAAAAAGTAGACCAAAAACCTTAACAGACAACTCACTAAAAAGATACAGAAGATACAGGCATACCTCATTTTATAGAGCTCTGCTTTATTTCACTTTGCAGATACTGTGCTTTTTACAAATTGAAGCTTTGTGGCAACTCTGCATTGTCAGATGATAGCTAACAATTTTCAGTAATAGATTATTTTTTAATTAGGGTATGAACTATTTTAGACATATTGCTACTATGCACTTAACAGACTACAAGGCAGTGTAAACATAACTTTTATATGCATATTGGGAAACCAAAAATTATCATGACTCATTTTATTACAATATTCACTTCATTGTAGTGGTCTGGAATTGAACCCACAGTATATCCAAGGTATGCCTATATACAGATGGCAAATAATACATGAAAAGATATTCCACATGACATGGCATAAAAGAAATGCAAATTAAAAGAACTGTGAAATATACACTAATACCTATTATAAAATAGCCAAAATGCAATACTCTGACGACACCAAATGTTGATAAACATATGGTGGAACGGGCACTCTCACACACTGCTGGTGGGAATGCAAAATGGTACAGTCACTTTGGAAGACAGTTTGATGGTTACTTATAAAACAAAGCATGCTCTAACCATACACTTCAGCCATTATACTCGCTGGTATTTAGTCAAAAAGGTGAAAATTGCATTCATACAAATACCTGCACAGATGTTTACAGAATCTTTGTTCATAATTGCCAAAACTGGAACAAAACCAACATGTCCTTCAATAGATAAATGGATACACAAACTATGATATATACAGACAATAGAATATTATTCAGCACTAAAAACAAATGAACTATGAAGCTATGAAAAGACATGAGAGAAACTTAAATGTATATTACTAAAGGAAAGAAACCAATTAGAAAAGCCTACATAGATTCCCCCTATAAGACATCTTAGAAAAGGCAAAATTATGGAGACAATACACTTGATTTTAGCCAAAAGGCTGAAATGCAATTACAAAGACAATCAAAACAACATGGCTTGTGGTGGAGGAGACACAATAATTTTAGAGCAGTGAAAATACTTTATGGTATTATAATGATGAACATACGCCATTATACTTTTGTCCAAGCCCACAGAATGAACAACACCAAGAGTGAATCCTAAGTAAACTATGGACTTTGAGTGATAATGATGTGTCAATATAGGTTCACCCTTGGTTTAAAAAAAAAAAAAGGACAATTCTGATGAGTGATGTTGACAATGCGTATTTGAGAAATCTCTGTACCTTCCTCTAGATTTTGTTGTAAATTTTAAATTGCTCCTAACAGTATAAAAAACAATAATGTCATTTTGGTTTTGTCTTTAAAAGAAAAGTATTATCAATGTTTGCTCAATGTCTATTAACATTTCATTTAGTCATCTTCAGTTTAGTCGCTCCGTCATGTCCAACTCTTTGTAACCCCACGGACGGCAGCACACCAGGCTTCCCTGGCCATCACCAATTCCCAGAGCTTGCTCAAACTCATGTACATCAAATCGATTATGTCATCCAACCATCTCATCCTCTATTGCCCCCTTCTCCTTGCACCTTCATTCTTTCCCAGCATCGAAGTCTTTTCCAAGGAGTCAGTTCTTCGCATCAGGTGGCCAAAGTATTGGAGTTTCAGCTTCAGCATCAGTCCTTCCAATGAATATTCAGGACTGATCTCCTTTAGTATTCACTGGTTTGATCTCTTTGCAGTCCAAGGGACTTTCAAGAGTCTTCTCCAACACCACAGTTCAAAAGCATCAATTCTTCTGCACTCAGATTTCTTTATAGTCCAAGTCTCACATCTACATGTGACTACTGCACCATAGCCTTGACTAGATGGACCTTTGGTGATAAAGTAATGTCTCTGCTTCTTAATATGCTGTCTAGGTTCGTCATAATTTTTCTTCCAAGAAGCAAGCATCTTTTAATTTCATGGCTGCAGTCACCATCTGAAGTGATTCTGAAGCCCAAGAAAATAAAGTCTGTCACTGTTTCCATTGTTTCCCCATCTATTTGCCATGAGGTGATGGGACCAGATGCCATGATCTTCGTTTTTGACTGTTGAGCTTTAAGCCAACATTTTCACTCTCCTCTTTCACTTTCCTCAAGAAGCTCTTTAGTTCCTCTGCACTTTCTGCCATAAGGGTGGTGTCATCTGCATATCTGAGGTTATTGATATTTCTCCCAGTAATCCTGATTCCAGTTTGTGCTTCATCCAGCTAGCATGTACTCATGATGTACTCTGCACATAGTTAAGTAAGCAAGGTGACAATATACAGCCTTGATGTACTCCTTTCCCAATTTGGAACCAGTCTGTTGTTCCATGTCCAGTTCAAACTGTTGCTTCCTGACCTACATACAGATTTCTCCAGGAGGCAGGTCAGGTGGTCTGGTATTCCCATCACTTTCAGAATTTTCCACAGTTTATTGTGATCTACACAGTCAAAGGCTTTGGCATAGTCAATAAAGCAGAAATAGATGTTTTTCTGGAACTATATTCCTTTTTGATGATCCAGCGGATGTTGGCAATTTGATCTCTGGTTCTTCTGCCTTTTCGAAAACCAGCTTGAACATCTGGAAGTTCACAGTTCATGTACTGTTGAAGCCTGACTTGGAGAATTTTGAGCATTACTTTACTAGCGTGTGAGATGAGTGCAATTGTGTGGTTGTCTGAACATTCTTTGCCATTGCCTTTCTTTGGGATTGGAATGAAAACTGACCTTTTCCAGTCCTGTGGCCACTGCTGAGTTTTCCAAATTTGCTGGCATATTGAGTGCAGCACTTCACAGCATCATCTTTCAGGATTTGAAATAGCTCAACTGGAATTCCATCACCTCCACTAGTTTTGTTCCTAGTGATGTTTCCTAAGGCCCACTTGACTTGGCATTCCAGGATGACTGGCTCTAGGTGAGGGATCACACCATCATAGTTACCTGGGTCATGAAGATCCTTTTTGTATAGTTCTTCTGTGTATTCTTGCCACCTCTTCTTAATATCTTCTGCTTTTAGGTCTATACCATTTCTGTCCTTTCATGTGCCCATCTCTGCATGAAATGTTCCCTTGGTATCTCTAATTTTCTTGAAGAGATCTCTAATCTTTCCCATTCTATTGTTTTCCTCTATTTCTTTGCAGTGATCACTGAGAAAGGCTTTCTTATCTCTCCTTGCTATTCTTTGGAACTCTGGATTCAAAATTTAGTCATTTTGAAGTGACACTCAGTCGTGTCTGACTCTTTGTGACCCCATGAACTGTAGACTACCAGGCTCCTCTGTCCATGGGATTTTCCAGGCAATAGTACTGGAGTAGACTGCATTTCCTTCTCCAGGGGATCTTCCCAACCCAGGGATTGAACCCGGGTCTTCCCGCATCGTAGACAGACATTTTACCGTCTGAGCCACCAGGGAAAATATCCAATAAACATTAAGGAAAATCAATTAATAAAATAATAGACAAGCTTGAGACTTGTTATCCACACTGCTTTAAAATCTCCCTCTTCAATTGCCTTAACCATAAAAGCGATACTAATCCATAAATTAACTTTCTTCTAGAAATGTTACTCAAAAATGTGAGGATATATGTGAATCCACTGTGAAAAAGTACTTATATCTCCTAAGATCATGCCATGGAAATTTTTTATTCTAGAATGCATTTCCTTAAGTGATAAATCTCGTATTTACCACAAAAAGTTAGTTTTCTTACCAAAGACAACTCTAGAACACACTTCTTCAAAAAGATAGAGTATCACTGACCACACAAAAAATATTTTAAGTGACATACTAAAGACATGATGATATAATGAAACTCCACTTTGGCAATCATAAGACTTAGTTTGCCATCCAAGCTGTCTCTCACAACATGATGAACTCTGAGGAAGTCAAATTCTGTTTTATATCTAAGGTTTTTCCCAGTTTGATAATTCTAAATACCTTGGAGTGTTACACAAATTAATTAGTTTCCAAAGAGAAATAAATGTGTTTTCTCTCAATATAACTGATGTTTATCAGTTTAAATTTTACATTATTGTTGTTGTTCAGTCACTTAAGTCGTGCCCAACCCATGAAGCCCGCCAAGCTCCTCTGTCCATGGGATTTCTCAGCCAAAAATACTGGAGTAGTATTTCCTTCTCCATTAAATTTTCCATATCACCTATGATTACAAACTTTATCTATAGTACAGACTTTTCCTTAATACTTTAATTCCACCAAGAATATTGTAACCATGGGAATTCTCTGATGGTCCAGTCGTTAGGACTCCATGCTTACAGTGCTAAGGACCTAGGTTGATTTCTAGTCAGGGAACTAACATCCCACAAACCACACACATAACAAAGGAGGGAAAAAAGAACATTATAACCTATAATATTACATTTAAGGATGTGATATAGAAGGTTCTATGACAAATGGAATTAGCAATACAAGGCATAAGAAGACACAGATTCCCCAAGATCTCTTCAAAAGTTTATACAATTATGTATAATTTAATATATAGTATAAACTCTAAAAGTTTATAGCAATTTTGCCCCAAAAATATATTTTTCAGCATTTGAAAAAACTGGTTCAATGCTTTTAAAAGCACATATTTTTAAACATATATACATACAAACACATAAATGTATGCACAAAAATATATACAGGTATACAGAGGAAGAGAGGGTCCTTTAGAGCAGTCTTTTGGCACCAGGGACCAGCTTCATGGAAGACAATTTTCCCTGGACCAAGGGGAGAGGGGGATGGTTTTGAGATGATTCAAGAGCATTACATTTATTGTGTACTTTATTTCTATTATTTATCTTTATATTATCCTGTACACTTTATTTCTATTATTAATCTTTATTTCTATTATTAATCTTTATTTCTATTACATTGTGATATATAATGAAATAATTATACACCATATTGTAGAATCGGATCATCAGGCATTAGATTCTCATAAGGAGTATGCAGCCTAGATTCCTTATGTGTACAGTTCACAGTAGGGTTCACACTCCTATTAATATAGTAATCTAACGCTGCAAGTGATCTGACAGGAAGGGGAGCTCAGGTGGTAATGTGAATGATGGGAAGCAGCTGTAAATATAGATGAAGCTTCACTCACTCACCCATCATTCATCTCCTGCTGTGTGGCCCAGCTCCTAACAAGCCAAGGCTTAAAGTTTAACCGAGTTCTTACAGTGTTCCCTACGGGACATTTTCAGCTCCAGGAACAACGATCTCTAAGTCCACAAAACCCAAAGTTACATGGATGCAAAACACAGATTCCCCAAGTAATGACTGGGTATACCACTAAGTGAAGCCACTCCCACTTCCCTCCCTTGGCTCTAGGATAGATGTATTTTACCTACTGTTTTTCAGTCGCAAGTCCTGTCTGACTCTTTGTGACTCCATGGAATGTAGCCAGCCAGGTTCCTCTGTCCATGGAATATCCCAGGCAAGAATACTGGAGTGGGCTGCCATTTCCTTCTCCAGGGATTTTCCCAACCCATGTGCCCTGCATTGGCAGGTGGACTCTTGACCACTGAGCCACCAGGTAAGTCCATTTTACCTATTAGGGATTCTCAAAATAACGGTCACACCCATATAAACATTTATGGTACAGAAAGCATCCTGGAGGATTGGTGCCCGCCCTTTTAGAGCATCACCTCCAATCCAGCATCTTAGTTGCATGTATGAGCCCATTATAAGCTTCCCTGGTGGCTCAGACAATAAAGTGTCTGACTGCAATGAGGGAGACCTGGATTCGATCCCTGGGTCGGGAAGATCCCCTGGAGAAGGAAATGGCAACCCATTCCAGTATTCTTGTCTGGAGAATCCCATGGACGGAGAAGCCTGGTAGTCTACAGTCTATGGGGTCGCAAAGAGTCGGACACGACTGAGCGACTTCACTCATTCACTCACCAATCTAGAGTACAAGTGGAGCAGTTAGTGTTAAGATCAATGATTTTATGAACTTTCGTGAAAATGTCACGTCTTTTCCAATAGATTGGGACTCTTAGTAAAAGAAAATGTTGCTCAAGATACCATACTGGTAAATTAAACACCGTGTTAAATGTTCAGATAGCGGTGCTGGCCACAGCCTTAGGAGTATGAAAAGCACACCTCTATTCAGAATGTTGCTTCCCTTGTGGCTCAGCTGGTAAAGAATACGCCTGCAATGATGGTTGGGTTCGATCCCTGGGTTGGGAAGATTCCCCTGGAGAAGAGAAAGGCTACCCACTCCAGTATTCTGGCCTGGTGAATTCCGAGGACTGTATAGTCCATGGGGTCTCAAAGAGTCAGACACGACTGATTAACTTTCACTACTACATTTAGAGTGTTTGTTAACCCCAAACTAAACGAATTGCTCTCCCTCCCAGGCCAAGGCAAAGTAGTTTTAGAGGCTAGTGCTTGACATTTCACACTATGATAGCCTTTACCCCACTGGTCAAGGAATCAATTTAGATGTTTGAGCAAATACCATGTATGTCTATTCCAATTATACATCTGAGAACTGAAGAAATGACTACTAGATGAGAACACAGACCCACCGTGAACTAAATCTGAGTCAGTGAAAGTGAAAGTGAATGTCACTCAGTTGTGTCCAACTCTTTGTGATCGCATGGACTATACAGTCCATGGAATTCTCCAGGCCAAAATACGGGAGTGGGTAGCCTTTCCCTTTTCCAGGGGATCTTCCCAACACAAGGATCGAACCTAGATCTCCCACATTGCAGGTGGATTCTTTACCAGCTGAGTCATCAGGGAAACCCAAGAATTTTGGAGTGGGTAGCTTATCTCTTCTCCAGTGGATCTTCCCAACCCAGGAATCAAACCAGGGTCTCCTCCATTGCAGGCAGATTCTTTACCAACTGAGCTAGGAGTGAAGCCCTAAATCTGAGTGAAAATGCTATGTATTATAATATTAGGTGATAATAATAAATATGACTCTCCTGCACCCTTATTCTAATAAAAGGATTACTTTTAGTCCCCACCTGTCAATTGTCAATTCACATCGTGTGGTCAATAATCACAGGTTTGCAGCCAAAAACTGAATCAATGAAGGTATTAGGGCAGAGCAAGCTTGGAGCAGTAATTGGGCTAAATAATAACTCAAGATCTTATAAAGAATCAAAACTTCAACATCACTAGCTCAGGCCCAGCAAAGACCTGAGGCCTGTCCAGTATTCCTTGGACTGCTGTTAAAAGAATGAATTCTCAGATTTCTCTGGTCTTGTCCAGAACCCAGCCCATTAAGTTCAGCAGAGTAGATACAATCATGAAATGACTTTCCTTTCATGACTTTTCATGAAATGACTTTCCTTTCTTCAGAGGATCTTCCTAACCCAGGGATCAAAACCAGATCTCCTGCATTGCAAGCGAATTCTTTACCTGCTGAGCCACAAGGGAAGCCCATTGGGTGTAGAAGTAACCATAATGTTTTCCCAACATTTATTATGGAAGGAGAATGGGGGGGAAGGACTTCACCAGGGGAAAAAGTAAAGAATAACAGTTATAAATAAAAGGCTTTAAAGTATGCATAAAATACATGACTTTAGGTAAAATACCTTTATCTGGATCACTTGACCTCCATCAAAATTAAAAATACATTAAAAAAAAATCTAAGCAATTGGCAAACCTACCTTTAAATACATAATCTTATATACAGAGTATTAAAAATGAGATTATATAAACTTTATAAATCTAGAGAGCTAATTTACTAAAGCTTTTTGTAGGAACATTCCTACTTCCTCAACTACCCAGATTAATTTCTTAGAACACTATACAACTTCTAAACTGTCTCAAATGTAAGTACACCATTTTTCCCCATTACAAATGCACACACTCCATTCTCATATTCTCCACGTCACCCTCTGTGCCCATATATGGTGAATGATATACAGTATTCCCAATATGTATGCATATTGTCCAAACCCTTCAGCCAGTGTCATACTAATTATCAATTCCACCATCTTTAATCTCATTTATGGACTCCAGTAACTGTAGCCACTCCTCTCTTTCTAAAACAGTTTTCTATATCCTACATATGGTCGTCCTACTTAGCACTATTCCTATCATCATTTTTGCATCTTCAAAATTCTCATAAATGAGCCAGTCATTATCCTAGGCACTTAATTCCATGACTTCCTTAACCCCAATGATCTCTTGCACCATCACACTTCAGTCACCCACCCTCATACCTTCAAACTCAATCTTGTCATTATCAGTAGGTGCATCTCTGGATTCTCTATTTCTAGCATCCAGTTATCTAAACATCTCTTCTCTTTTCAGATGTGCTAAGTTGCTTCAGTCTTGTCCAGTTCTTTGCAACCCTATGGACTGCAGCCTGCCAGGCTCCTGTGGCCATGGATTCTCCAGACAAGAATACTGGAGTGGGTTGTCATTTCCTCCTCCAGGGGATCTTCCTGACTTAAGAGATCGAACCTGCATCTCTTGTGTCTCCTGCAATGGCAGGTAGGTTCTTTACTACTAGTACTACCTGAGAAGCCCTCTCCTTTCAGATGACCTGCACTAAGTACCATCACTCTGTCCTCTGACCCCACTGACGCTACTACTCTTCCCTACTCATCACCCCCTCAAGGTCCTAAATTACACAAGCTTAGATTTCAGCATCTAGTATTATAAGCAATCCTTTGCAAATACACTTAACTCACTTGCCCCCTCTCCTCTATTATACTCCTTATCTATTTGTTATTAAACCCATCTATCCACCAGTCCATGCCTGTAACTGAGCTGGCTGAATTTTGCTGGAGAAACCATCATCCTTACAGACTGAATTCACTTTAAAGTTATTACCACAGATTTCTGATAAGCACTCAACACTTCCAGACATTCCTTCTACACTTTCTAAGTAAATTCATTTTCCCAAACTGAGAGAACTATTTCATACTTTCTCTTCTCACCTTGACTTCCGACACTTTCTATTCTCACCTCATTCATAGCCGGTGTCTTGGCCTCATACTATATTAGTACGGGATGTGGTCAGACAAAAATCATCTCATTTCTAAACACTAATTCTATCAACCCAATTGCTTCTATATTATCTTTATACACTACCTACATGCCTTTAAAGTGAAAAAAAAGTATTCCTGCTCTTATCTAGAGCCAGCCTCTTCCCTCCTCTTATGCCTCCAACTCATTCCCAATCTCTAATCAAGTACTTTCATTCTGCAATTTTCCCCTTATTATCCTGCATTATGAACTTATACCTCTCCTGAATCACTTCTGTTGGAATATAAACACATCTCAGTATCAACAACCATTTTAACACACACACCCACATTTTACTTTACGTTCCTTTCCAGTTACCACCCAATTTCTCTGCTCCCATTCACAGCAAAGTTCCTGAAGCAACAGTTGTCTAGAATTCTGTCTTCACTGCCTCACCTCTCATTCTCTAACTCATTCCAATTCATCTTTTATTCTTGACTTTACACTGAAATATTTCTCAAGAATCTCACCAATGTCCTCATTCTTGCCAGAGCCAATAATTAACAGAGAATTCTCTGCCCGTAACCTACACTACCTCTTAGCAACATTAACACAACTGACCACTTCCTCCACCTGGAACATTATATTCTCTAGGCTTCGGTGACCTCACACTTATCTGATTTTCCTCTTGCCTACCTGCTTTTTCCTTTGTTTTGCTGGCTCCTTGTCCTCTACAAGAAATCTAAAAGTGCCCAAAGTTATGTCCTGGGCACTCTTTCCTATAACTGATCACATATATACAAACTGGCTTTAACTATGACTCTCAGAACTAGACTACAGCCCTGATCTCATTCTTAAGCTCCAGACACCAGTTCTATTACTAATCAACAACCACTCGGACAACTAGAATTATCTCAAAAGTAACAGTGTAAACCAGAATTCTTGCTTCCTTCACCCTGTTCTACCTGCTTCTCCCACAACTGTTACTACTTCAATGAATGTCTCCGCCACCTAACCAGCTGCTCAATCCAAACACCAAGAAGGCGTCCTTCATTTCTCTCTTCATAATTCCTCACATTTAACTGATTTCAAGATCAACTGACTCCACCCAAAAAGCACACACTAAAATACATTCACTTTTTGTCATCCCCACTGCCACAAGCCACTGTTACTTACCATCTGAAGTAATGCTACAGATTCCCAACCGCTCTCCTTGATTCTACTAAGGCCCCCAACCCACATTCATCACCTTCCCCCAAATTCATCTCTGTAGAATTAAATTAGAAATTAGCTCATTTCACTCACTTGTTCATGATGGAAGAGCATAAAATAAACGTGTTACCAGAGCCCTGAAGACTCTTCATAATCTGAACTCAACCTAAATCTCCAGTTTCATGTCCTACCAATTTAAAACCCATCTTCTTTCTGTCCTTTCAACATGCAAAGTCATTCAAGTTTCAAGGCCAGAAACTCTCTTCCCCCAATTTTCCTATGGATGTCTCTTCTCAGCATTCAAGTCTCAAAAAAAAAAAAGTCTCAACACCAAATGTCATGTTTTCACAACGATTCTTACTGAGAAACTGTCCCTATGCTTATCCAGGACTAGTCCTTTATTTGTGCTATAATCTAATCAAAATTCTTATTAGAAACTGACCTCTTCAATATTTTGAAAGACCTTATCCAATAATATCTCCTCTACAGAGATGTCTTCTTAGTGTTTCCCTGGTGATCCAGTGATTAAGAATCCACCTGTCAATGCAAGGGACACGGGTTCCATCCCTGCTCCGGGAAGATGCCACATGCCATGGAGCAACTAGGCCCCTGCCCCACAACTACTGAGCCCACACTTGAGCCTGTGCTCAAGAGACCACAAGCTGCAAATACTGAAGCCCACAGACCTCCAACCTGAGCTCCACAAGAAGAGAAGCCACTGCTTCCAGCAACTAGAGAAAGACCACATGTGACAATGAAGATCCAACACAACCAAAATATATATATATATAAATTAATTAATTAATAGAGTTGCCTTGTTTACCACATCTATAAGACATCTAAAAGTTGAAATACCCGGAGTTATATCCTAAGCACTCTTCTTCCTCCATAAATGATAACATGTAGTACAAATGGCTTTAACTATGACTCTCAACTAGATTTCAGGTGTTCTCCTATGATCACCCACTTCAGTGATACGGACAAATGGAATTAGGAGCAGTTTTTCTACAATTCCTACTTTTCCTGATTTCCTGAAATAAAGCATTTGCCCTTTCCTTGCTGCTTCAGTCCTTCTAGCTGGTTTGCAGGTCTACAATTGTTCATATTAATTTCCTAGTGGCTTAAAATATCTAGGGTGTTTTGTTTTCTTGACTAGACCCCAACTGATATACATCCTATTCTTTATAGCCCACTTATCAAAATCAATAATTTCATATTTGTTAACTTTGTTTAATATCTGTCTCTCCTGCCAGGGTATTCAACAAGAACAGTATAACATTTGTTATACTCATTACTGAATCCCAAGCCTTCTGTTTCACAACAAATATTGGTTGAATGAATGTAACACCTTGGTACAATAAAGTTCCACTCACTACATCAACCATAACAGCTCCAACTCTCAAAGTTCCTCTACTGTCTACCATAATTTAACCCCATTAAAAATAACACCTCTTGAATTTTGCCTTCTCTTCATCTGCTTATTCAGCCACCTCAGGGGTTTGGAATCACTCATTTCAACCTAGCACCTGGTACTTCACATTCTATACTAGAATACAATCAAGAACTCTCAAGTTGCCTTTTTACTTTTAGATTGTCTCATTTGTGATTAACATGAAATGAGATTATCTCTATGATTAAACCAATAGTGCAATCTGATTTTCTGATCTAAATATCTAGTTTTGATATTAAATTATCTAATTAGTATCCTGTTATAAAACTCATATAATTAAAACTAATATTGAAGTGAAGTGAAGTGAAGTCGCTCAGTCGTGTTCGACTCTTTGCGACCCCATGGACTGTAGCCTACCAGGCTCCTCCCTCCATGGGATTCTCCAGGCAAGAGTACTGGAGTATTAGATCCCCTAAAATGTGTTAATTCATGTAGACAAGTGTTCAACAAGAGAAAATAAAACCAGTTAGCATAAATGAGAGCAAGTATAAAATTGCTCTCCATTTTGTTTAGTTTTATAGAAAATTTCTATTCATTCAGAAAACAAAAATACTTGAGGAAAATCTATACGCCATAATGGCATTTATTTTGTTGCCAAATTCAAATTCATTTAATAAATATTCATCATGTGACAGGCACTGTTGATTAACACTGAGGATGCCTCAGTGAGCAAAATAAAGATGCCTGCCCTCATGGAGTTTATCAAAGGGCCTGGAAAGAGATCATGTAAGACAGAAAAGACTACATATAAGGACTCTGGATTCTACTTGCATGAAATAGGAAGATACTGCAGAGTTTAGGGCAGAGAGGTAACATAATACTTACTTAAAGAATCATTCTGGCTGCTGTGTGGAAATAGACAAAAGGGGCATGAGCAAAACCAGATAAACTAAGTCATGGGCTAGTATTATAATCCAAATAAGAGATAAATGCACTCAAACCAACATGACAGTAATAAAAATGGAGCAGAAAGTGTTCAGACTCTCACCTTAAACACATGTTAACAGAGGAGGAGCCAGAAACTACCAAGAAGCATGAAAAGATGAACAATCAAGGAAACACACTGCATAATCAAAGTAAAACACCATTTCACATCTAAAAGTTTGTATAAATTTTAAAGTCTGACAATATCAAATGTTGGCAAAGATATAAAAAACCAGATTTTCACACAGCCTATAGGCGAGTAAACTATATAGTCTCTTTGGAGAACAATTTGGCATTTCTTAGTAAAATTTAGCATGTACATGCTTAATTATCTAATAATTCTATTCTAAGTATATAACCTGGAGAACACCTAAACCATGTATACCAGGAGACATGTACAAGAAGGTTACGGAAATATTTCCTATAGCAAAAACAAATTTGTAAACAACACATGTCCATTAACAGGAGAATGGATAAATAAAATACAATAAAATCATGCCATGGACTACTATAAAACAGTGGAAATAAATTACAACTATATGCATCAACATGGGTGAATCTCAAAACTATAACTCAAAACGACAATGTTAAATGAACAAAGTTGAAAAAGAACACATATAGAAACTGGAATCCCTGTACACTGCTGGGATATAAAATAGTGCAGCTACGATGAAACTCCACTAGAGTTATTAAAAGATTAAATGAAATAATGAAAAAGAACATGCAGAACTATGCCTAGGACACTATATACATTTCTGTAGAAGTGACATTACTTTTTAAAACATTCCTAGATTATTCTAACCCTCCTCTTGACCTACTTCCTCCTGGAAGACTTTGTCATTATCCTGAAAGAAAGATTAGAAAAATCCTTATCAGAAAGTAACTCTCAAAAATCCATCTGAATTTCTCCTTGTGTTTTGGTGTGCCTTATCACAAAGACCCCCCCAAAAAAAAAAAGTTAAAGGTCAACCAAGACTTTTAAAAGTCAACCAAGAAGAAAGTTATTAAACAAGAAACCCTTCAAAATTACAAATATCATTAATGACAATCATTCTACTATTTTTAAACAGATATATTCCAGAGTGCTTTGTAAACGAATAATATAATAATACTATATACTCAACCTCAAGCCAAAATAAAGTTAACTGTAATTCAAAAACTGAATTGTTTTTGCCTCCATGATCATTAGAACACCCAGACGGGTGAGACAAATAGTAATTATCACTTGGATTTTTGCTTCCCTAACCATTCTCTGTTTTGTATATCTTAAGTCCCTTAGAATAGGCCCCAAACTTGGCCTCAATTCTTCCAAAAGAAAAGGTATCCAACAAAGAACCCAGAGGAATGAACCGTAGTAAAAAGAAGTACTGGACCAACTAAGACTGTAAGCTGGCAAGACAGAGCAAAGTGTGCTAGATTCCAGGTTTATAAAGGAGTAATTTGCATGTTCTAGAAACTCACAAAACCATAAGTCACAAATCTATAAAGCACAAGGGATTCTTGTACACATTACCACTGAAATATTCCTCCACGCACCTTCCAAAATGTAGTTTAGGTTTATATTGCATTTCCAATCCAAAAGTACATTGTTAACACCTTAAGAAGCATATGGAAACCATTTCCCTGCTCTGTTCCTATATTAAAAATGTTTACTATAAGAGAAACAGATCTCTAAACCTAAACTTTACAACTTATTAAAA
This sequence comes from Nanger dama, assembly GCA_917880005.1. Taxonomy (NCBI): domain Eukaryota; kingdom Metazoa; phylum Chordata; class Mammalia; order Artiodactyla; family Bovidae; genus Nanger; species Nanger dama. The sequence continues at coordinate 30,774,874 of CAKJTW010000003.1, forward strand.
CAGAAACTCTCAAACTTGATTTATCTACAAACATTCAGTTTTATTATGGAACAATAAGTCTCCACTCTTTCTCCATACTACCTGAAAACATTTCCTATTTCTTAAAGAACATTTATTCTCTCAATTTTTTGTTTCAAATTTCAACTGTAATATATTTGGAGTTCTAACATGTACATACTTAATACATTTTGTTTTTAAAATTAAATTATTAAACTGTATCAATAAACCTCTCCAGAATGAAATGTAAATAGTAGTCATATAATGAATGGTACTAACCACTCAGTGATTTATTATTTGTCCTATATCTGAAAGTTTCTCAAAAAGATTTTGAAAAACAAGACAGGTACTCAAAAGTGGTAGACAGAGTACTCTGTATTATTTAACAGACACAATATTTTTATAGTAACTGAATTATCTTAAGATTTCACCATAAACAAATATTTCGGGGGCGGGGAGGGGGAGATACTTTAAAAATAATCAACTTTCGGGACTTCCCTGGTGGTTCAATGATTAAGAATCTGCCTGCCAACGCAGGAAACACCAGTTCAATCCCTGGTCAGGGACGATTCTACATGCCCTGGCAGAATCCAGCCCATGTGCCATTAACTACTGAGCCCACATTCTAGAGCCAACAAGCGGCAACTACTGAGCCTATACAGTGTGACTACTGAAGCCCGCGAGCCAAGAGCCATGAGCCACAAGCCACAAGAGAAATCAGTGCAGTGAGAAGCCAGAGCACCAAACGGAAGAGTGGCCCCCACTCGCCATAAGGAGAGAAAGCCGGCACGCAGCAACCAACACCCAGCAGAGTCAAAAATGTAATCAATTAAAAAATAATTTTTATTTTCAAGTTATATTTCTACTTTTGCATGTCAAAATTTTTAATATTTTTTCTAAGATTATGAGTTTTAAACTGTAGAGAGGCATAAAAGGATTTTACACTTAAAAGTTAGATTGAACTTCTGCTAAAATCGCAGTCATAGTACAAATAAAGTTAAATTTTTACCACAACACAGTACCTCATAGGTTAACAGAGGATAAGATTTTTATATTCAGTATTGATTTAACATAGAAGCCATCAGTAATGAAGTACTATGGTTATGCTTCAGTTTTCTAATAATCATCTTAATGTAAAATATGCTCTATTTTTTAAATTTTTTAATATTTTCTGTCTGTTGTTTAGCTCTCCTGATTTTTAGCACTGGATATAATATCAGTCTGTTAAATTCTATTCCAAACTCTGGCCACAACCTTCTGAATTACTAGCTCTCTATATCATTCCCTGCACTGTCCCCCTGGATCTCATCCAGACTGCCAACCCTCTGATATTTCCTTTTTCCTCTAATTACATCATACCCCTCTACACTACCTTTCATAATCGGTCTAAACCCCAAGACCCACCATTTCAGCTATTATCATTTGGTAACCTATTTGCCTGTTTATTAACTGATATGTTCCCTGTCTTATCCAGAAAGAAGTTCACTGACTCTTCAAAATTCCATTTTTCACCTAACCATCAAAATTTCAAAAGTTAGGGCTTCACTGATAGCTCAGTTGGTAAAGAATCCACCTGCAGTGCAGGAGACTCCCGTTTGATTCCAGGGTTGAGAAGATACACCAGAAAAAGGAGAGGCCACTCCAGTACTCTTGGGCTTCCCTTGTGGCTCAGCTGGTAAAGAATCGGCCTGCAATGCGGGAGACCTGGGTTCTATCCCTGGGTTGGGACGATTCCCTGGAGAAGGGAAAGGCTATCCACTCCAGTATCCTGGCCTGGAGAATTCCATGGACTGTATAGTCCACAGGGCCACAAAGTCGGACATGACTGAGCATGGTACTTTTTCAAAATCCCCAAAGTTAGAATTATCTTAACACCTTAATCTCACAGACAAAAGAATCACCAAATACTTTCAATTTATCTCTTAATCTATCTCAAATCTTCCTTACCTTCAATTCAACTCTAACACCTTAGTGAATATCTTCACACTCCTTAATTTAATATAAAACAAGAGGCTAAAAGTAGGAGTTCTAAAATCAAATAACTTGATATTGTTTGTAATAAGCCTTATTTACTAGACTATTTGAAAGGTACTAAGCAGTACAAAGTCAGAAAACAATCAGCTTCCCTATCTGATAAACAGACAAGAGAAGATGCCTTAAGCAATCTCAGTCACTGTTGTTGGTTGGTCGCTAAATCGTGTCCAACTCTTTTACAACCCCAAGGATTGTAGCCCGCCAGGCTCCTCTATCCATGGGATTTCCCAAGGAAGAATACTAGAATGGGTAGCCATTTCCTTCTCCGGAAGATCTTCCCAACCTAGGGTTCAAACCTGCATCTCCTGCTTGGCTGGCAGATACTTTACCTCTGAGCCATTACCATAGACTTAAATATACAATCATAAGGAAAAAGGAAGAATGTACTAACAAAATAGCTTCAACAGTATTGTACAATTTATGTGTATAAGTGTATAAATTTTATGTTTATTTTCTTTCTGAACTTTACTGCAATAAATACAATGTACACATAAACTTTTCATTTTACATATAAACAATATTTTACATACATAGAATATGTAACAGATATCATCCCACTAACAATTCTTTCATAACACTATTGAGAGAGAATAATTAAGACAGGTTTAACAGCATTAACAACTGAACATTAAAAGATAGTACTGTGTATAGCTAGCAAAACCAATCATTTGCCATTCTGGGCAATGAGTCAAGAATCTCAAACTGCCACCAACACCTGCATTAAATGTAAACCCAGACAGTAAACAATTGTCATTGAAAAATAAATCCATGTGACTATATCTCCAGAGCTTAAGCAAAACTATTTTACATGCAGCAAAACAGCTTATTAAACGACCCTATCCAAAGCAGTTCTTTGTTTTGACAATAAGCAATTTAATCATTTTTCCATCACTGAGGATCTAAAAGGTATGTTAAAATGTTATATTCTGCCAGATGGATTAATATGGATGTATTAAACTATTCTTATACTAACACTGCTTCCTGGTCACTGTAATTCTAAATTACAGATAATGATAGGTTTAGGAAATTATTCTGCTCAATTACCACTCACCATAAATTCTGAGTTTTCTTTGCTTGATAACTAAGTACAAAAGCAGATGATACAACACATTCATAAACTGGAATTCTACCAAGTGAAAGCTGAAATCAGATAGCATTAAGGTCTACACCTTACTAAATCACAGTGGAGGCAAGCATACAAAATGCTTTATAGTCAAGGAAGATTAGACAAATCACTCAACCACTTTGTACCCTAGTTTACTCATCTATAAAGTAAGAACATTGGCTAAACGCTCTTCAAGATCTCTTCCAACAGAGAGTCTATGATTCCAAAACATTAATGCATATGCACATGCTGGAAAATAAAAAGCCATTCCACTTTAATTAGTCATTTAAAATGATACAGGTTGTAGCTGTTGCATTTACTAAACTACTAACCAACACTGCAGCAATGGCTATTTCACCCACAACATAAATAAAGGTTGTTCCCATTTGAAACTCAAATCTTCATTAGCACCAATGAGAACTGCTTATATTAACTCATTAGATGTTTTTTTAACTACAATTTAGGGTTTTTAAGTGTTTAATTGAGCAAAAATTGATTCGAACAGAGCAGCACCAAACCAGCAATAGCTAGGAGCACTCCACCAACAGGCTCTCAAGAGAAAACTTATATAGTGAAAGTAAGGAAGCAAAGTAAGGAAATTATTGATTGGTTATAGTTTAAAGCCTAGCTGGTGTTTGTGATGGGCTGTCCTTAGGTTTCAATTTCTTCACATTGAAAGCTTGGGTTTTGGTTTGCTTAGTAGGTCACCAAAGCATTACAGCTACTTCAGTCTAATGGCCTGCTTGTTTACTGATTTTCTTTAACTGAGGAAAAGGACAATCTGAATTTGCAAAGTTTCATTGCTCAATAGCTTTAAATGAAAAATCTAGGGGGCTTCCTGGTCGTCCAGTGGCTAAGACTCTGTGCTTCAAATGCAAAGGGTCAGGGTTCAATTCCTGGTCAGAGAACTAGATCCCACACGCCTCAACTAACAGTTTAAGTTGCATGCTGCAGCTAAATATCCTACATGCTACAACGAAGACCTGGCACAGTCAAATAAAAAAATAGTATTAAAAAAATCTATTTTCTCAGGAGAAGGCAATGGCGACCCACTCCAGTACTCTTGCCTGGAAAATCCCATGGACGGAGGAGCCTGGTAGGCTGCAGTCCATGGGATCGCTAAGAGTAGGACACGACTGAGCGACTTCACTTTCACTTTTCACTTTCATGCATTGGAGAAGGAAATGGCAACCCACTCCAGTGTTCTTGGCTGCAGAATCCCAGGGACAGAGGAGCCTGGTGGGCTGCCGTCTCTGGGGTCGCACAGAGTTGGACACGACTGAAGCGGCTTAGCAGCAGCAGCAGCAGCAGCAGCAGCCATTAAAATCAAGAAATTGTACTTTTTTTTTTTACTTTAAAAAGTCTGTATATGAGAATAAGCTATCTCTATATAGCAACTGATAAACTGAATTGCAAACTGGGCTAGAAGAAACATGTTTTGCATTCTTTTTATGTTGCTTATGAACAATACCACAGTTCCATTAAAAAATTCTAGCCAAGTGTGGTAGTCTCAATTTATTTTCTGGTGAAGCATACATAAAATTCAGAGAAAAACCACTTAAAGAATACCACAATGTAAAACTATTTTACCACAAAATGTCCTAAAATCCTTCCCAACATTCACTCTCTTGATAATCTATTTAAAATCAACTATGATCCATTATAAGGTAATGGAATACAGAATCATAAATTTTCTCATGAAGATGAGAATTGCCCAGAAAGTTCACTAATTACGTCAAGAATTCTTTAAGGTATCCCCCTAAGAATTAAGCATGAGATTTCTAACAAACAGATTATGGTCTTCCAGTTGATACCGCTACAAATTTCAAATCACTGACTCAAACTGAAACAGCAATTTGCTATGTCATAAAAGAGAAGATGATATTTATATAATAGGAAAAGGAGGGGGAAAATGAAGAAAAACAGAGTTAGAAATAGGGGAAATGAGTATCTGATTTGAAAAACTAGAACAACAAAATGTTGCAACATATAAAGTATCAGAATTAGAATTTACCACCTCACAGATCTAGATAGTCTGATTTCACAACTAGCCAGATATTAGTTTATATATACTAAAAATGTGAACCCACAAAAACAGGTTAAATAATACATTTAAACTAAATTACTATTTACAAAACAAGAAATGCAAATCTATCCATAAAACCTTTAATTAGAGATATATTCAATAACCAAAGAAATATAATAGCCAGGGCAAACGACATTATCATTCTGTAACTATGAATATGCTTGGCACATAGTAGTAATCAATATTTGCTGAATGAAAGCAACATTAAAGATTTTAAAAGAACAATATAATCTGAAAAATAAATGTGCCCCTAAAAGGAAATATAATCTAAATAAAGTTCCATTGCCACTGTTTACTAAATGTTGCTGCTGTTGTTCAGTCACTAAGTCGCATCTAACTCTTCGCAACCCTGTGGACTGCAGCACACCAGGCTTCCGTGTCCTTCACTATCTCCCAGAGTTTGCTCAAACTTGTGTCCACTGAGTCGGGGATACCATCCAACCATCTCATCCTCTGTCCTTCCCTTCTCCTGCCCTCAATCTTTCCCAGCGTCAGGTCTTTACCAAGGAAATGGCTCTTCACAGCAAGTGGCCAAAGTATTGGAACTTCAGCTTCAGTATCAGTCTTCCCAATGAATATTCAGGTTTGATTTCCTTTAGGATTGACTGGTTTGATCTCCTTGCTGTCCAAGGAACTTTCAAAAGAATCTTCTCAAGCACAATTTGAAAGCGTCAGTTCTTTGGTGCTCAGCCTTTTTATGGTCCAACTCTCACATCAGTACATGACTACTAAAAACCACAGCTTTGACTATACAGACTTTTGCCGGCAAAGTGATGTCTCTACTTTTTAATACGCTTTCTAGGATTGTCTTTGGAAAAAAAAGAAAAGAGCTTTTCTTCCAAGGAGCAAGCAAAGCCAGCCCAGGATGGCAAAGTAGAAGGACATGCACTCATCTTCTGTGAGAACACCAAATTCGCAACTAGCTGTTGAACAACCATCAACAAGAGGATGCTGGAACCCAGCAAAAAGATATCCCACATCCAAGGACAAAGGAGAAGCCACAGTGAGATGGTAGGAGGGAGGGATGCAGTCACGTTAAAATCAAATCACATACCTGCTGGGCGAGCGACCCACAAAGTGGAGAACAATAATACCAAAGAAGTTCTTACACTGCTGCCAAGATTCTAGGCCCCACATCAGACTTCCCAACCTGCAGATGCAACAAAGGTACTAGGAATTCCCCAGGGAATCCGACTTTAAAGGACAGTGGGATTTGATTACAGAGCTTCCACAGACCTGGGGGAAACAGAGACCCTTGGAGGATACAAACAAAACCTTGTGCACACCAGGACCCAGGGGAAAGGAGCAGTGAAATCACAGAGACTAAGCCAGACATGCCTATGAGTGTTTATTAAATACTATCACAAACTCTTCAGAGTTATGATATTATGAGCTCCTATCTTAGTGCTAGGGTTTCCCTGGTGGTTCAGAGAGTAAAGAATCGCCTGCAATACAGGAGACCCAGGTTTGATCTCTGGGTCAGAAAGATCTCCTAGAGAAGAGAATGGTTACCCACCCTCACTATTCCTAGGTGGAGAATCCCATGAACAGAGGAGCCAGGCAGGCAAGAGTCTATGGGGTCACAAAAAGTCGGACACAACTGAGTGACTAAGCACATCTTAATGCTAACAACGAAAAAGAAACAACTTGCAAATCTGGGCGCGGGAGGAGGAGGGGATTCCAAACTAAAGTAGCAAGTACTTACTTTTCCTTCAGTTATTAATGGCTCCCAGGTAGATTATAGTTTTCACTCAGAAATCTGTTCAGAGTTCTGTGTGTGCTGTGCTTAGTCACCCAGTTGTGTCTGACTCTTTGTGACCCCATGGACTCTATCCTACCAGGCTCTTCTGTCCAGGGGGATTCTCCAGGCAAGAATACTGGAGTGAGTTGCCAAGCACCCCTCCAGGGGATCTTCCCAACCCAAGGATCGAACCCAGATTCTTTACCATCTGAGCCACCAAGATGCCCAAGAATGCTGGAATAGTCTATCCCTTCTTCAGGGGATTTACCCAACCCAGGAATCGAACCGGGGTCTCTTGAATTGCAGGTGGATTCTTTACCAGCTGAGCTACTAGGGAAGCAGATTACTCTCAATGTTGCCTTAGTTAGGACCCAAAATATATTTCAATATTGTAATTTAAGGGCCTAAGTAACTGTCAAACAATTATTAACTCTAGATAATTATGTGAACTTGATTATTTCTAGAATCTTGGATATGGATAACCTTCTGCAACCTTCCCACCCTAACATAACCCAGTTTATAGGCAAGAAAAAAACTGTAAGTCAATACTTTGTTTTCACATTTTAAATTAAATAAATCATACAATCCATGCCAAAAAAAAGGGGGAAACTACATACCTTACATATATTTTTCAAAGATGTCACAGTTTATAAGCATCTAGAAAGGAAAAGTACAAGAGCCAAAAGATTTGAGGAAATTCATTTCCTTGAACTCAAAATGCAAAAATCTCGGGTTTTCTTTGTGCTTTTTGGAGAACTTAACTAAAGCTGCTGTTGAATGAGAGTACCCAGACTGCCATCATGAAAATCAGTAACACACCTGGTAAGAACACAAAAGAAATGGCTCACCTGTGAGGAATCTATTATCCTTTTAAAAAAACACAAGTCTGGTACTAGAGGGCATAATATACTTTCTACTGGACAAGAGGAGAATGATTTTTCCTCATACTACTTTCCAGCTGTCCAAAGAGTAGATCTAATACTAATTGTAATATGACTCTTTTACGGAAACAAGATGTGGATAAAGTGGTTACAAACAATAGCTATTTCATACAATTGTATTTCTAAATGCTTTCAGACTTTTAGTATTCAAAAATCAAACATTTTTAAACTATAATTCAACTCCTATATTTGCTTAAAACCTAAATATTAATTAAAAAGTGCCTTATGTCTGTATTTTTACAGTCATACTGGAGACTCGCTACCAAATACAAACATGAAATGCAATAGGTATAACTGTGATCACAATGGATTAAAACCAATATGGTCTTTATAAAAGCTTCAGTGTTGCAAAGGTGAATGGGCAAACAGGCACTTTTATATACTATTGTAGGTAATTAATTACTACATTTTATTTTTAAAAAATTTTTAGAGAGTCATGAAAATTTCATATTTTTAAATTTCCATCAAAAATTTTAGAGAAACATTCACACAAAATACATATTAAGTGCTAAAAAGATAAAGTAATTGAATTAGTTATCTGATACTGTGTAACAAAATACTCTCAAACTTAGCAGCTTAAAACAAAAACATTTATTAATCTCATAGTTTGAGTGCCAGGAATCCAGTAGTAGCTTGTTTGCCAAGGTGTTAGCTGGTCCAGTACTTTGACCACCTCATGTGAAGAGTTGACTCACTGGAAAAGACTCTGATGCTGGGAGGGATTTGGGGCAGGAGGAAAAGGGGACGACAGAGGATGAGATGGCTGGATGGCATCACTGACTCAATGGAGGTGAGTTTGAGTGAACTCCGGGACTTGGTGATGGACAGGGAAGCATGGTGTGCTGCGATTCATGGGGTCGCAAAGAGTCGGTCGGACACGACTGAGCAACTGAACTGAACTGAACTAGCTGGTCATCTGAAGACATGACTAGGAAGAATCCATATCCAAGATGGTTCACTCACATGGCAGTTGCCAGAAGGCCTCAGTCTCTCACTACATGGACCTTTACATATGGCTGCTTACAACACAAACTATTATTCCCCAGAGACAGTGGTCCATGAGAAAGCCTCAGTTCTTTTATGAGTTAGCCTCAGAAGTGACAAATCATCACTTCTGCCATATTCTGTTGGTCACACAAGCAACTCTGGTACATGGGAAGAAACTACACAAGGCAGTGAATACCAGAAGTCAAGGATCATCGGGAACACTCTTTAATGTGGTCTGTAACAGTGATAAACATACAGGTATATGGTTGATATGGTGTTATATAAGTATAAAAATTCTTTGACATTTCTCTCATCAAAAAGGTGAGGCTCGAGTTCCCCCTCCTGCTGAAGGTATGCTGCATTTAAGATTCCAACAAATAGGACATGGCAGAAATGGAAGTGCCAGACTTCAGAGCTACTTTATAAGACACTGTGGCATCTGCCTCTCTCTCTTGAATTATTCACTTTAGGTGGAAAAAGTTACATATTATGATGACATTAAAGAAATTCAGAAAAGGTCCATGTAGCAAATAATTCAGACTTCTAGCCAACAAACAGTGAAGAACTGACGACTCCTCACAAAAGCCAAGGAGTGAGCTTAGAAGTAGATGTTCCAGCCCCAGGGGAGCCTTCAGATAACTATAGTTCATCCACGAAAGTCTGGCAGCTGATCCTTCACCTGTAGTCTGGAGATGACTGCAGCCCTATGAAATACCTTGAACCAGAGCCTCCCAGTTAAGCCACAGATAAATTCCTTTCTCACAGAAACCACAAGGTAATGTTTGCGTTTTTAGGTAATAAATTTTGAAATAATTTGTTACAAAGAAATAGGTAGCTAACACACAGCACAACTGGTTTTTGGAGGTTAGAGTAATTCTAATACTAAACCCAACACAGTCATTTAAAAAAAAAAAAAAAAACAATTACAAGGTATCCAAAGATCCTTAACAAAATATGAGCAAGCTGAATCTAACAGTATGTGAAAATAATACATGTCATGTTAGGGTTAAAGCCAGCAAGTGGAAAGTGTTAGTTGCTCAGTCAGGTCCGACTCTTTGCAAGCCCATGTAGCCCTCCAGGGTCCTCTGTCCAGGGAAGTCAGAAACACATATTGATTTAACACTCCAAGCTCAATCAATGTAATTCACCATATTACCAGAATAAAGGAGAAAAACCATATAGTTATTTCAACAGATTAAGGAAAACTGTTGATAGTATTCAAATTAATTTATGGTATTAAAATGAAAGAAAAAAAACTCTCAGCAAACTAGGAATAGTAAGGTACTTTCTCAAAATGTCAGACAGCATCATATTTAATGATGAAAGACTAAATTGCATTCTCCCAAGATCAAAAACAAAGCAAGAATACCCATTTTTCCCACTTCTATTCAGCATTATTGTAGCACTTCCAGCACTGTATGAAGGCTAAATAAATGAATAAAATAAAGATTGAAATGAAAGAATTAAAACAGCCCTATTTAAAGATGATAAGATTGGGAATTCCCTAGGGGTCAGTCTTTAGGGGCCTGTCCTTTCACTACCCAGAGCATAGCTTCAATTCCTGGTTGGGAAACTAAGATCCCACAAGCCATCCACAGCCAAAAATAAACAATTAAGTAAGTAAAAAAATTTTTTTTAATACAGAGAAGGGACTCCCCTGGTGGTCCAGTGGTTAAGAATCCGCCTTGCAGTGCAAGGAACACCAGTTTGATTCCTGGTCCAGGAAAATTCCACAGGCCTTAAGGCAACTAAGCCTGTGCGCCAGAACTACTGAGCTCAGGTGCCACAGCTATTCGAAGTCTGCACACTCCAGGGTGTGCAAGCCACACCTACTGGAGTCCACTTGCTGCAACTACTGAAGCCCAGGTGCCTTCAGCCCAGTGCTCCGCAGTGAGAGAAGCCACAGCAATGAGAAGCCTGCACGTGCAACAAAGAGCAGTCCCCGCTTGCCACAACTAAAGAAAGCCCATCACAGCAACAAAGACTTAAGAGCAACCTAATTAATTTAATTAATTGAAAATTTTTAATTTCAATGATATATGATTGCTTATATAGAAAATCTCAGGGACTCTACAAACCTACTAGAATAAACTAATTTAGTAATATTGAAGGATATAAATTTAATATAAAAATCAATTGTATTCCTGTATACTAGCGGCAAACAATTGGAAAGTGAAAAAAAAAATTTAAATAACAACTATATACTAGAACCAAAGAACACAAACTAGCTAGAAGTAAATATAATAAAAGCTGTCCACAACCTCTACATTGAAAACTACAAAATACTGCTGAACAAAATTAAAGACCTAAATAAAAAATATCACTTTTAATTATTAGAATACTCAGTATTGTCAAAATGGTAATTCTCCCCAAATTTAAACAATCCCAATCAATATTCCAGCATACATTTTTAGAAAAGTTAACAAGCTAATTCTAAAAGTTATATAGAAATGCAGAGGACATAGAATAACCAAAGCAATTAAAAAAAGAAAAAGTGGAGGACCACAAAGCTATAGTAATTAAAACACTCTGTAATGGCAAAGATATCTACAAATCAATGGAAGAAAATAGAGGGTTCAGAAATGGACTTATATTTATTTAGTCAATTGATTTTTAACAAAAATGCTAATGCAACCCAATGGAAAAATGAAAAGCATTTCAAGAGATGGTGCAAGACCAACTAGAGAGCCTTGTGCGGGATAAAAAACACTCTTAACTCACACCACACACAAAAGGTAACTCAATATGGATCACAGATACAAATGTAAAATCTAAAACCATAAAATTTAAAAAGTTAAATATATGCCTACCACATAGCCCAGCCATGCCATTCCTAAGTATTTATGTAAGAGAAACAAAAACATATGTTTATACAAAGACTACATGAAAGTTCATAGACGCTCTTTTGTAATACTAACTATTGGAAACAAGTCAAGTGTCCATTAACTCATGAATTTAAAAACAAATTAGTATATCTACACGAATTTATGTATATAATTATATAATATTTATAATAAAAAGGAATGAATCATTCAAACACACAACACAGATGAAACTCAAAATAATTGAGTAAAAGAAGAGAGGCAAAAAATTAAGAATACAGAATGATTCTGGGTAAAATTAGTGCAAAAGTAAACTATACTGTGGTAAGAAAAAGCAGATCAGTTCTTGCCTGAGGACCTGGGAGTAGAGGAAAAAAAAAACTGGATCACAAATGGTTCAAGAAAATTTGGGGAATCACAGAAATATTTGCTATCTTAACTGTAGTGATGCCTCCCTGGGTCCATGAAAGTGAAAGTGAAGTCGCTCAGTTGTGTCTGACTCTTTGTGACCCCATGGACACCAGGATTATCCATCCATGCTATTTCCTAGGCAAGAGTACTGGAGTAGGTTGCCTTTTCCTTCTCCAGGAACTTCCCAATCCAGGGATCAAACCCAGGTCTCCTGCATTGCAGACAGATGCTTTACTGTCTGAGCCACCAGGAAGTCTCCATAAATATACCCAAACTGATTAAATTACACAATTTCTGTGCAGTTTAATGAATGCCAATTCTACCTTGAGAAAGCTGGGGGAAAAAAAAGAAAGAAAGAAAAATACTGGTACTATCTACCAAAATTTTGAGCATTCTTTGGCATTATCTTTCTTTGAGATTGGAAGGAAAACTGACCTTTTCCAGTCCCGTGGCCACTGCTGAGTTTTCCAAATTTGCTGGCATATTGAGTGCAGCACTTTCACAGCATCATCTTCCAGGGCTTGAAATAGCTCAACTGGAATCCCATCACCTCCACTAGCTTTGTTCGTAGTGATGCTTCCCTAAGGTCCACTTGACTTCACATTCCAGGATGTCTGGCTCTAGGTGAGTGATCACGCCATCATGATTATCTTGGTCATGAAAATATGTTTTGTACAGTTCTTCCGTGTATTCTTGCCACCTCTTCTTAGTATCTTCTCTTCTCTTAGGTCCATACCATTTCTGTCCTTTATCGAGCCCATCTTTGCATGAAATGTTCCCTTGGTATCTCTAATTTTCTTGAAGAGATCTCTAGTCTTTCCCATTCTGTTATTTTACTCTATTCCTTTGCATTGATCGCTGAGAAAGGCTTTTCTCATCTCTCCTTGCTATTCTTCCGAACTCTGCATTCAGATGCTTATATCTTTCCTTTTCTCCTTTGCTTTTCATCTCTCTTCTTTTCACAGCTATTTGTAAGGCCTCCCCAGACAGCCATTTTGCTTTTTTGCATTTCCTTTCCATGGGGATGATCTTGATCTCTATCTCCTGTACAATGTCACAAACCTCCACCAATAGTTCATCAGGCACTCTATCCATCAGATCTAGTCCCTAAAATCTATTTCTCCCTTCCACTGTATAATCATAAGGGATTTGATTTAGGTCATACCTGAAAGGTCTACTGGTTTTCCCTATTTTCTTCAATTTAAGTCTGAATTTGGCAATAAGGAGTTCATAATCTGAGCCACAGTCAGCTCCCAGTCTTGTTTTTGCTGACTGTATAGAGCTTCTCCATTTTTGGCTGCAAAGAATATAATCAATCTGGTTTCGGTGTTGACCATCTGGTGATGTCCATGGTTTTAGAAAAGGCAGAGGAACCAGAGATCAAATTGCCAACATCCACTGGATCATCAAAAAAGCAAGAGAGTTTCAGAAAAACATCTATTTCTGCTTTATTGACTATGCCAAAGCCTTTGACTCTATGGATCACAATAAACTGGAAAATTCTGAAAGAGATGGGAATACCAGACCACCTGACCTGCCTCTTGAGAAACCTATAAGCAGGTCAGGAAGCAACAGTTAGAACTTGACATGGAACAACAGACTGGTTCCAAATAGGAAAAGGAGTACATCAAGGCTGTATATTGTCACCCTGCTTATTTAACTTCTATGCAGAGTACATCATGAGAAACGCTGGGCTGGAAGAAGCACAAGCTGGAATCAAGATTGCCGGGAAAATATCAATAACCTCCGATATGCAGATGACACCACCCTTATGGCAGAAAGTGAAGAGGAACTAAAAGCCTCTTGATGAAAGTGAAAGAGAAGAGTGAAAAAGTTGGCTTAAAGCTCAACATTCAGAAAACTAAGATCATGACATCTGGTCCCATCATTTCATGGGAAATAGATGGGGAAACAGTGTCAGACTTTATTTTGGGGGCTCCAAAATCACTGCAGATGGTGACTGCAGGCATGAAATTAAAAGACGCTTACTCCTTGGAAGGAAAGCTATGACCAACCTAGACAGTATATTCAAAAGCAGGGACAGTCCTTTGCTGACTAAGGTCCGTCTAGTCAAGGCTATGATTTTTCCAGTAGTCATGTACGGATGTGAGAGTTGGAGTGTGGAGAAAGCTGAGTACCAAAGAATTGATGCTTTTGAACTGTGGTGTTGGAGAAGACTCTTGAGAGTCCCTTGGACTGCAAGGAGATCCAACCAGTCCATTCTAAAGGAGATCAGTCCTGGGTGTTCTTTGGAAGGAATGATGCTAAAGCTGAAACTCCAGTACTTTGGCCACCTCATGAGAAGAGTTGACTCACTGGAAAAGACTCTGATGTTGGGAGGGATTGGGGGCAGGAGGAGAAGGGGACAACAGAGAATGAGATGGCTGGATGGTATCACTGACTCGATAGACGTTGAATTTGAGTGAACTCCGGGAGTTGGTGATGGACAGGGAGGCCTGGTGTGCTGCAATTCATGAATTGCAAAGAGTCGGACACGACTGAGCGACTGAACTGAACCAAACCAAAATTTTAAATGCATACGCTACTGTTAGAAATTTATTGTATAGATATGCTCATATATACACAAAGATAAGAACATGTACTGAAAAACTATAATTTTAAACACCTGGAAACAACTAAAACTTCCATTAATTTATGACATTAAATAAATTAATGTATTTCCCAAAATGGAATATTCTGAAACCATAAAAAGGAATGACATATCTATATGTTCAAAGTTAAGCTATACAACATGTACTGATAAATGAATGAAGCTGCAGAGAAATTTATACAGAACAATCCATATACGTTTAATTTTTAAAATAAGAAATATACATGCACAGAAACTAGCTGTGATTATATCTAGTTAACAAGTACCCTTAGCGCACTTAAAATTCTCTATTTTTGCAAGTATTTTATACTTTTCCACAAAGAAACACCACATAATAGTTAAGACTGTAAGTGCCCAATAAATATAAGCTGCTATATGCTAAACATAATATGCCAAGCTCTTTGTACAAATCACATTTAATCTCCACAACAAACTTGAAAGTAGGTAGTATTATTAGATTGGTACAAAAGTAACTACGGTGTTACACCATGAATTTTAAATCATTACAACTACGCTCAAACTCATCTTTATCAATCAAAATAGGAACCATTACAATCAACACATTTTTGCCAAGAAATAAGTTTGTTTATTCCTGTAGCATAAAAATCTGTGCTTTAAGATTCAAGGAACTGTTGGAAAGCATTTTGGGCTCCTGCTGGTTGTGGAAGTGTTCTCCCTGCAAAAAGTTGTCAAGTTGCTTGAGGAAGTGGTAATTGGTTGGCAGAAGGTCAGGTGAATACAGCAGATGAGGCACAACTGTGTAGGCCAACTCGTTCAGCTTTTGAAGTGTTAGTTATGCAACATGTAGTTGGACGTTGTCGTGGAGAAGAATCAGGCCTTTTCTGTTGACCAGTGCCTGCTGCAAGTGTAGTTTCTGGTATATCTCATCAATTTGCTGAGCATGCTTCTCAGATATAATGGTTTCACAGGGACTCAGAAAGTTTTAGTGGATCAGAATGGTAGCAGACTACCAAACAGTGACCATGACCTTCTTTTGGTTCAAGTTTGGCTTTCAGAAGTGTTTTGGAGCTTCTTTTGGTCCAACCACTGAGCTGGTTGTTGCTGGTTGTCATAAAAAATCCACTTTTTGTCACACATCACAATCCCATAGAGAAATGGTTCGTTTTTATTGCACAGAGTAAGACGACAAGATGACACTTCAAAACAATTTTTTATTTTCGGTCAGTTCATCACACACTCACTTATCAAGCTTTTCCACTTTTCCAATTTGCTTCAAATACCAGAATGATCACAGAATGATTGATGTTGAGTTCTTTGGCAATTTCTCCCGTAGTTTTAAGAGGATTAGCTTCGATGATGGCTCTCAGCTGGTCACTGTCAACTTCCGATGGCTGGCCACTACACTCCTTATCTTCAAGGTTCTCCTCTCCTTTACAAAACCTCTCGAGCCACCATGGCACTATACGTTCATCAGCAGTTTCTGGGCCAAATAAACTGCTGATGTTGAGAGCTGTTTCTGCTGTTTTATTACCCATTTTGGCAAATAAGAAAACTGCTCAAATCTGCTTTTTATCTAACATCATTTCCACAGTTTAAAATATATAAACAGCAAATAATGAGTCATTAGCAAAAAAAAAAAAAAGGCAAAAAATGTGCGCTAAAATGATGTATAACATCATTTATTTGCAATTTTCAAAATTGCAAAAACTGCAATTACTTTTGCACCAACATAATAATTTTAACACCATTTTAAAGATTTACAAATCTGAACATCAAAAAAACTTTGCTGAAAGTCACACATCTAGTAAGTGGGAGCATGTGGATTTAACTCAAGTTTCTTTGATTCCCAGTTGATACTTTTAACCACTGTACCAAAATGACCCTCTGTAAGCATAATCTGGAAACTAAACACCCATAAATGAATACAGGAACTGGGAACATAGTGTTAATAAACAGAAAACAATCAAAAAGCACAGGTTTAATTTCTGGTTCTATTTTTTGGTAGGAAAATAAACCCTTCATATTTGCATATGTATATAATTGTCCTCTGTGAGGTATTTTATTAATCAATCCACTCTGGCAGAATGTTTTCATCTCTAATTTTCTTACATTCTAACATCTACATATAATATTGCATTGTTGTTGTTCAGTCACTAAGTTGTGTCCAGCTCTTTTGCAATTCCATAGACTGTAGCTCGCCAGGTTCCTGGTTACAAGGGATTTTCCAGACAAGAATACTGGAATGGGTTGCCATTTCCTTCTCCAGGGAGTCTTTCCCATCCAGGGATCGAACCCACATCTCGTGAATAGGCAGGCAGATTCTTTACTGCTGAGCCACCAAGGAAGCTCACTATATATAATACATAAATAGACAAATGTTTCAATGTACACATGCTAGTTTCTATTTTAATTCTAAATAATATAAACCCAAGATTCATAAAGAGGAGTCAAAAATAATATATTTTCCAAGGGGGAATTACAAGCACTAAACTTACACTAGACATGGCAATTTATTATTATTGACACTATTCCTGCTGTAATTTGTACGTTTTGCATTTAGTTGTAGCACATTACATAGATTGCTTTTTGCAATTAACCTCCAAAAGGAATTAAATATTAATGACATTTGCCAGATGCAGTTATGAGAAATTTTACATCCATAGTCTGAATAATACAGAAATACCTACTATAACATATTACATTTTATATCTTACAAATATTTAAACTACCTTAAGAGTAAGAATTTTTATCTTCAAAATTCTGCTTATCAGTCTCAACTATCTAAAGAAACTGTTATCAATTAACAAAGCAAATATGGAAGAAATTTCTATCTGCTAACACTACTTTATTAAATGTTAAGGTATCAATTACATATTCATTTGGCACTATTAGCATTTTTGAAAATAAAGTAAATGTAGCTTAGCATTTGCTACTGTTCCATAAAAACTGCACATAATAAACTGAGTTCTATCTTCATTTGTGCACATGGATACACATGATCAGAAGGTAAAAATTAAAATAAATGCCCTATAAAATTATTATGTACACTTTTTGTCAAAAATGTTTTTAATAGTATTTTTTCAATAAGCTAACAAAATACACACCTTAAAAGTATTTTAAAACAAAACTAAAAGTAAATGCAAATATCAAAAGTTATATTCATAATGCCAAAGAATACAGGAATAGTTCTCTCTCAAATAGTTCTCATATACAGTTCAACAGATCTTAAAAATATAATATCTGCCATGTCATGCTTCTACAATCTTTTAAACGTTTTTAAACGCTTTTAAATGGTTTTTCCCCTCCATATTTTCTACTCCAACTCCAGATATCAATAGCAAGACAGAAGATCAAATAAAAGAATATATTTTGGTAACATTATCTGAAATCAGTAAATGTTAGTTACAACCAGAAAATAAACATTATAGAATTATTTATGAAGAAATTATACTTAACACTGGTAAATTTCAAGACTTTTCTATTTTAATGGAAAGAATTTTTTGTAAGTAAATCAGAGTTACTGTTAGATGTAGTCTGCTTCAGTTACCTGAAATCAGAATAGCAAGCTCATTAAATATATATAAATCAATGATGCAGAGGCACTGCATCATATTGATGGAGCCCTCATTAATTTTCAATGATACTATCATATTTGTGTTCTAAAAAAAAAAATTGAGTGAAGTCTGCAATCATTTTTCTTCATCTCAGAATTCAGGTTTTTACATATTCTATCTTAGAAACCTAATATGCCAAAACATTTCTAATAAAGTCTATTAAATTTTATATTTTCTTCCTTTTGTGGAGAATAAACTATTTATCCATGTAATATACGTATTTTATATACAAGGTCAAAGTGAAATATGTAAAATAAAAATACTATAAAATAAACTATCGGGCGGGAGGGATCGGGAAAAATAAATAAATAAATAAACTATCATTATAGGTAGTTGATACAGTCTTTCTAGACACTTGCATATAACACAAAATAAAGTCTAAATTAAGGATTTATTAAGGATTTTTCAGAGATATTGTGCGATGTTTTACTCTCCACAACAACTAAATAATAACAGAAAAAGGCAAATAAACTTTGATTTTGATTAAAAAAAAAAAATTTATCCTTTAAATCATTTCCTGGCATAAATAATATATTTAGGCTTTCTAATTTGCATATGATTATACCTCAAAAACCAAATACTATGATATTGTATATATATATATATATATATATAAAATCAAAGTGAAAGATAAAGTAAATTAAAAACTGGCAGAAAAATTATTATTGAATGCTTAAAGGTTTATTTCGGGCTAGCATCCTGAAAACTAAATATAAAGATAAAATTGTTCTAAGCATATAAACTGATTTCTGATTACACTGTAGTATTTTCATGTTTCACATAAACTGGATTTGAGTTAAATCTAGTTGCATTATATTAATAACAATTTTACTCAGCAAATGTGATCAAAATTTAATTGAAATTTATACGAAAGAAAGAAAATAAAGCTGGCCAGGTAAGCTTCCCCAATGGTTCAGCAAGTAATGTATCTGCTTGCCATGCAGGAGACACAGAAGACAAGGATTCAATCCCTGGGCTAGGGAAGATCCCCTGGAAGAGGAAATGGCAACCCCCTCCTGTATTCTTGCCAGGAAAATTCCACGGATAGAGAGTTACAAACAGTAGAATATGACTAAGCACATGGCATGCAGGTAAGCAATGCAACCATATAAGCTTTCTTAGGCTTTGTTTAAAAATGGAGGACAGGTATAGAATACATAGGGAACAGACCTGTGGACACAGGGGGAAGGGAGGAGAGAGAGGGTGAGGCATACGGAGAGAGTAACATGAAAATTCACAATACCATACGTACAACAGATAGCCAATGGGAATCTGCTGTATGACTCAGGGAACTAAAATAGGGACGCCATGACAATCTATGAGAGTGGGATGCAGAGGGAGATGGGAGGGGATGCAGGAGGGAGGGGACATGGGTGTACTTTTGGCTGATTTTTGTTGATGTATAACAGAAAACCACAAAATTTTGTAAAGCAATATCCTTCGATTAAAAATAAATAAAGTGGTAAAAAAAAGTGGAGGGGACAGGTGTAGAACAGAACTAAAAAGATGATTGCTAATCTCCTTCAAATTTACATTAATCAAGTCTGCCATCTTCCTCGGAGAAGGCAATGGCACTCCACTCCAGTACTCTTGCCTGGAAAATCCCATGGGCGGAGGAGCCTGGAAGGCTGCAGTCCCTGGGGTCGCTGAGGGTCAGGCACCACTGAGTGACTTCACTTTCACTTTTCATTTTCATGCATTGGAGAAGGAAATGGCCACCCACTCCAGTGTTCTTGCCTGGAGAATCCCAGGGACGGGGGAGCCTGGTGGGCTGCTGTCTGTGGGGTCGCACAGAGTCAGACACGACTGACGCGACTTAGCAGCAGCCATCTTCCTATCAATACTTCTGACAAAACAAATAGCACTCTGTATCATGTACTTTTGAACAAGCTTCCATCCCCAGCCTGACAACCAAAACAGACATCACATGTCAGCTTCCTAAAGGGGCTAGTATTTAGATCTTTCCTCTTCAGAGACTGTGCCACAAAAACATCGATTCATTTGTAGCAGCAGTGTTAGTCAGTCATGCCCAATTCTTTGTGACCCCACTGCTGTAGCAGGCCAAGTTCCTCTGTCCATGGGATTCTGCAGGCAACAATACTGGGGTGAGCTGCCATTCCCAGAAATTAAACCGGGCTCTGCTGCATTGCAGGCAGATTCTTCACCATCTGAGCTACAGAGAAGCCCCCTTTAGTTCAGTTCAGTTCCAGTTAAATCGCTCAGTCGTGCCCGACTCTTTGCGACCCCATGAATCGCAGCACACCAGGCCTCCCTGTCCATCACCAACTCCCGGAGTTCACTCAGACTCACATTCATCGAGTCAGTGATGCTATCCAGCCATCTCATCCTCTGTTGTCCCCTTCTCCTCCTGTCCCCAATCCCTCCCAGCATCAAAGTCTTTTCCAATGAGTCAACTCTTCGCATGAGGTGGCCAAAGTACTGGAGTTTCAGCTTTAGCATCATTCCTTCCAAAGAAATCCCACGGCTGATCTCCTTCAGAATGGACTGGTTCACCTAAATGGCTTGATCGCTTGATACTAATACTGCAAAAACTCCTAACTTTAGGATATAACCACTAAAACTTTTTGCTTCTCCAAAGGCCCTTTTCCTACATCAGCAGAATGGTTACAAGAGTTCAGGATTTCAGATCTCTGTTACTTTAATAGTACTTTTCTTAAAAAAAAAAAAAAGGTTGTTTAGAAGTAACATAAAGTCCACTTTCACATCTTAATTTCAAAGAATATTTTTATAATTCTAAACTCTCTTTTTGCTCCTAAGAAAGAAGAAAAAAAACTAATTTCCATTTAATGACTCAAAAGAAGACCTAAAATACTATAAAATTAATGGGAGCAGTAACCATGTCTCTCACACTAGCTGTTATATACTCAGCAGTGTTGCGCAAAACTGCTTGAGCACAAGACTAACCTAGTAGCCAGTATAAAATACTAAGTTCCTCTACCAAAGACCTATGGTAAGGCCCAGAAACCAGTGTTTTAAATAGGCACTCAAGATGATCCCTAGGATGACATAAGTTTAGGAATCAGTGGTCTAGAAAATGTATTGAATATATGAGAAAGAATGCAAATTTATATTTATTAGTAACCCATAACTAATAAGCTACAATTAAGTATTACTTTTTACCTTTGAAAACAAGCTTAACACATTTAAAACATGAAGAAAACCATTAAAATATGTAGGTTAAACTTTCATTCAATTGTTCTCATTCTATTTACTATCTCAGGGACTAGTTGCTAAGTAAACAAGTAAACTGCCAAGAAGAGTCTAGAAACTTAACCTAAAAACTGTTATTTTTCTGCATTTAGAATACTGAAAGTAACTCTTTATGGTTGATTAAAGTAAATACTCTTAAATTTACCTAACTTCTTAAACTTATTTGAACTGTGCTCATCTAATCTTCACAGTAATTCTGTGAGGTATATGCTACTGGTAAACCCACTATACAGATGAGAAAACAAAGGCTTAAAGAAAATAGTCTTCCCTGAATCACTTGGCTAAGAATAAGTGGCAAATCTACAATTTAAACTCACGCAAACTATCATTATATATTTGTTAGATGTAATATTTCATGCCCACAGTAGAAACAAAGGCAGTGAGAAAATATATTAATTCTCTCTGTTTATATTTGTATCCCTAATGACCAACTGCTAATGTTTCAGGTTCTTGCAGAATAAAATAATGTGTTTTTAACAAGTAACTTTGAACATCTAATAAACAGCTTATTACCTGCTTGAATCTTGTAACAGAAATTGGACAATATAACTTCAAAGGAAAACTGGATATATTAGGGAAAGAGCTCCTAAAGGGTGTCCATCCATGAAAAGAAAGTTCACCTGTAGGTCAAACCTCACAAAAGGTGTCCTCCAAAACAGAAAATATATGTGTATATGTATGGGTGTATTATATACACCTATGGGATTGGGTGTATACATATACCCATACATATACATAGTAAACTACTCAGCAGATAAAATGATTCTTAAAAAAAAAAGATTCCCAATATAAGTGAAAAGAATTAGAGAAGAGACTTATCCAGTAGGGCTATGTTTTTCACATTCAAAAAGAAACAGTACAAAGAACATAATTATTATGTTATTTAGTAACCATGGTTTTAAAGAACTATAACATTAAGCTACACTTAATAAAATAAGGAACTGAAATGCACACATTGCATCTTAAAAACTAAAATGCACAAATAGTCATTTTAATAAAATCAGAAATATATATATTATAGCCATAAGATACCCAATCATAGTGATATATTTACATTCTATAAATAGTGATCAGCACTTTCCCCTGTATTGAAAAAGAAAAGTGAAAGTGAAGTCGCTCAGTCATGTCCAACTCTTTTCGACCCCGTGGACTGTAGGCTATCAGCTTTCTCCGTCCATAGGATTCTCCAGGTAAGAATACTGGAGTGGGTTACCATTTCCTTCTCCAGGGGATCTTTCCGACCCAGGGATTGAACCCAGGTCTCCTGCATTGGAGGCAGATGCTTTTACCTAAATCACAGTTAATAAAAATAACTGAAATTTTTCATATATTATGAAGCACTTTTATTAATGGTATATGGTCCAAAAAAAAAAAAAAGACTAAAGCTACTGACCACAGTAATTTTCTAATTAACTATTAACTAAATTACCCAAATTTTAAGAGACTAAAGGGGGTTAAAAATTATCTGTTCTAAACAAATTTACAAATCAAAGCTAAACAGGTGACCTAAAACTTCCCAGTCTGTGACAGAACTAGAATACAGATTTTCTAACTCATGTTTCAGTGTTCTATTACTTAATGGATTTGAATTACTGAAATACATGGGCTACCAGCTCATACATGCAGTGTAAGCAAAAACAATCTCCTTCAGGAGAATGGTCTTGAGATATTCATTGTAAGTATGACCCACAAAATATTATATATTAGTTCTCCAGAGCTGTTCCACAACATTATATCCTAATAAACTTTAAAACACTCACTCCATGAAGAAAAAGAAGAGGAGGAGGGAGATAGGAAGGAGGAGAAGGAGGAAGAATAAGAAGCAGGGGAGGAGGAAGGAGAAGGAAGAGAAGAAGAAAAGTATATTTAGAAAAGTTTTAGGGGAGAAACTGAGACAGTAAAAAAAAATAAAATCAGAAACTGCAAAAGGAAAGAAATGTTAAAGGGGAACAGAAATTACCAATTACCAGTTTTGAGGTAAAGAAAATAAACATGTACACACAAAACTGAGACTAAAGGAAGTAAATGCCTCAACAACAGTAAGTCCAGCATTTTCTAACAAATATGATGGAGCAACTGATGTTAGACTAGCATTCCTACCACAAGCAACCATAAAACAAAATGTATGAAACAACTGTCTACAGACATTAGACAGTGGGTTAACACAGAGACTATAATCCCTTAGAAATGGTAAACTAACAAGGTGAGCCCGACAATTGCCTCATTTTTCTATCTGGGAAAAATTTCCATGACAATAGCCTAGCAAGCAAGAGTTTAAGAAGGGCGCAGTGGTTGTGCTAAGTTGTACAGGCAAAAATCAAACTTCAGTGCAGTTGATATGGTTGAAATCTGCAAGGCACAGGGTCAGAAGTCTGCATAAGAACTCCCATAAGTCCATGGCCAGGCCAAAGATCAGACTGCATATATGCAGGGCAAAACCAATCAAGGCTTAAAAGAGAATGGCTGAGAGAGGAAGACAGGGTAGTTAAGGAGTGCTGGGTATATTTTGGAGTTTCTACCCAGCCAGAATAAACCACAGTAACACCTTATTAACACCTCAAAAATCCAGTTGAGATACCAGAAAGGCTTCAAGTAAGAATGGGGACCACATCATATAATAAGACTTATTCTATCTAGACTTACTCTAACAAAGCCTAAAATCAAGCCCCAACAAGTTTTGCAAGGTACTCAAAGTTTAGAGATTGAGTTGCAGTAAAGTAAGGAAACACAACGGGCTCTCCACAGATCCATCCTCAGTTTAGTCCAGTCACTCTATTGTGTCCAACTCTTTGCGACCCCATGAACTGCAGCACGCCAGGCCTCCCTGTCCATCACCAACGCCTAGAGTTCACTCAAACTCACGTTCATCGAGTCAGTGATGCCATCCAGCCATCTCATCCTCTATCGTCCCCTTTTCCTCCTGCCCCTAATCCCTCCCAGCATCAGAGTCTTTTCCAATGAGTCAACTCTGCATGAGGTGGCCAAAGTACTGGAGTTTAGCTTTAGCATCATTCCTTCCAAAGAACACCCAGGACTAATCTCCTTTAGAATGGACTGGTTGGATCTCCTTGGAGTCCAAAGGACTCTCAAGAGTCCTCTCCAGATCCATCCTACCAATGATTAAAACCAAGCCTACAAAGTTCAAGGTAATCAGCCAGTAACTGAACTACCTACAAGAATTTTAAAAACAACATTCTACACAGAAAGATGCAATTTCTCATACCATCTACATGATCTAGTATACAACTGAAAAATGTATTAAATGTTCAAAAAAGAAAAGAAAAATGTGATCCACGGGGGTGGGGGAAGAACAGTCAATAGAAATCAGCCTTACCAAGATGTTGGATCTAGAAGACCAAAAGTTTTAAGTCAGCTATTTTAAATATTTTTAAAGATTTAACACAAATTATGTCCAAAGAACTACATTCTAAAAAGTAAAGGAAGATATGATCTTAGTGTGCAGACAGAAAATTTAAAAAGAGAAGTGATAACTATAGAAAAGAACAAGATGAAAACTCTAGAACAAAAGTATAATAACAGATGAAAAAAATCTACCAAATGGGCTTAACAAAACATTGAACATAGCAGATAGGAGTCAGTAGACTTGAATACAGACCAATAAAAAATATCTAACCTGAAGAACAGAGAAATTAAGATTGAAGAAGAATGAATAGTACCCCAGCAACTTATAAAACAATACCAAAGAAGCTAATACACATGTAACTGAGTTCCAAATGGAGAAGAGAGTAAAAATAATGTAGAAAGAATCACTGGAGTATTCCAAATAGGATGAAAAATACTGACTTACAGTTCCCAGCTCAGCAAATGTCAACTAGGATAAATACAAAGAAAAACACATCTAAACTTATATTCAAACTGCTAGAAACCAATGATAAAGAGAAAATCTTGTTAGCAGTCCTGAAAGATTTTTACACCAAGGATATAAGTAACAGCTGACTTCTCATCACAAACAACTTCTCATCACAAAAAAATGCAATGGGGAGATCCCTGATGGCCTAATGGTTAGGATTCTGAGCCTTCACTGCCCTGGCCCGGATTCAGTCCCTGGTGGGAACTGAGATCCCACAAGCTGAGCATCATGGACCATATCTGAAGTGGTAAAATGACAACCCATAACTTCATACTCTGCAGAAAGATCCTTCAAACAACAGAGTAAAATAAAAACACTCACATAAACAAAATCTGGGAGAATTCTTCACAGATAAACCTGTACTATGAACTACTAAAGAATGCTCTTCAGGCAGAAAAACAAAATCAATACAACTATCAAATCAATCCAAAAGAAGAAAGAAAGACACAAAGATGGCAAATAAGTAGGTGAATACAAAAGACTACACTTAACAATTTTATGCCCACTCACATGGCTACATTCAAAAAGACAAATAACAGGAACTGTCGGCAAAGATGTAGAGAAACTGTAACCCTTATCTACTGCTGGTGAGAATGTAAAGTTGTGCAATTGCTTTGGGAAAGTCTTACAATTTGGATAAATACAGAGTTATCACATGATCCAATAGCTATACTCCTAAATACATAACCAAAACAATTCATCACATAAAACTTGTACATGAATGTTCATAGCAGGATTATTCATTATAGCCAAAAGTGAAAATAACCCAAATGTCCATCAACTAATGAAAAGATAAATGAAAAGACAATGGAATAGTCTTCAATAATAAAAAGAAAGAAGTTCTGATACATTCTACAACATGGATGAACCTTGAAAACATTATACTAAGTAAAAGCCAATCACAGAGGACCATACATTTATATGATTCCATTTATATGCAATGTCCAGAAGAGGTAATCTGTAGGGATAGAAAGTCAACTGGTGCCTTAGGGCTCAGAGACAAAGGGAGCTGGAGAACAGGGCTAAGTAGTAAGGGATTTCCTTGTGAAGTAACAAAAATGTTCTAGAATTAATTGTAGTGATAGATGTATGTCTCTGAGAATATACTAAAAGCTACTGATTCTATAAATGAGTGAATTTTATGGTATGTGAATTGTATCTCAAAAAGTTGTTTATTAAAAAGACTATTTTTTCCCTACATTTCCTTAAAAACAACTGACTATTTAAAGCAAAAACAACAATACTGAATCATATATAAAAGTTAAGGATATGACGTCATTTGTATAAAGGATGACAAGGGTATGTGTATGGAATTATAGCATTCATATTTGTGAGGTGTTGAAATATGAGGAATTTGTGAGCAAGTGAAAAATGTGAAATGTCAGATGTTGACTCTAAATAGACTTTGATAAAGATGCATATTGTTATACTTACAGAAATCACTAAAAATAAAAATTTTAAATAATAATAAAGATCTAATAGGGCAATACTTTTATTTTTTTATCAATTTATTTATTTATTTATTTATTTTAATTACAATACTGTATTTGTTTTGCCATACATTGACACGAATCAGCCATAGGTGAACACAATCTCCCAATGCCGAAGCCCCCTCCCACCTCCCACCCCACATCCTCTACTTGAATCATCCTGTGCATCAGCCCCATGCATCCTGCATCCTACATTGAACATAGATTGGCGCTTCGTTTCTTACAAGAAAATATACATGTTTCATTGCCATTCTCCCAAACCATCCCACCCTTTCCCTCTCCCTCAGAGTCCAAAAGTCCACTCTATACCTCTGTGTCTCTTTGTTGTCTCACATATAGGGTCATCATTACTGTCTTCTAAATTCCATATATATGTGTCAGTATACTGTATTGGTGTTTTTCTTTCTGGCTTACTTCACTCTGTATAATCGGTTCCAATTTCATCCATCTCATTAGAACTGAGTCAAATTTATTCTTTTTAAGGGCTGAGTAGTATTCCATAGTGTATATGTACTACAGCTTTCTAAAATATCCAGTTAATCCAAAATAAGGCAAGAAAGGACAAATGGAAAACAGATTTAAACCCAATGATAGCAATAATTACATTAAATATAAAGGGACTAATACGGCAATTAAAAAGCAGCAAGTGTTGGACTATACAAAAAAGTAAGACTACTGTCTACAAAATGTTAAGACATAAAACACACATTGGTTGAAAGCAAAGGACAGAGAAACATACTATCAAATAGAAAGCATAAGAGAACTGACATACCAGAGAAAAAAATTCATCAGGATAAAGAGTATTACAAAAGACCAAAAGGAACATTTCATGACAAAAGGATAAATTCATCACAAGAAGGCATAGCAATTTTAAGTATCTATGTACCTAATACGGAGAAGGCAATGGCACCCCACTCCAGTACTCTTGCCTGGAAAATCCCATGGACAGAGGAGCCTGGTGGGCTGCAGCCCATGGGGTCACGAAGAGTCGGACACGACGAGCGACTTCCCTTTCACTTTTCACTTTCATGCATTGGAGAAGGAAATGGCAACCCACTCCAGTGTTCTTGCCTGGAGAATCCCAGGGACGGAGGAGCCTGGTGGGCTGCCGTCTATGGGGGTCACACAGAGTCGGACATGACTGAAGTGACTTATCAGATGTACCTAATAAGAGAGCTTCAAAAGACATGAAGCATGACAGAACTACTAAAAGGAGAAACTGACAAATACACAATCTATTTGGAGTAACTGATGAAATGAGTAGAAAAAATAAATTAGTAAGGATACAGAAGGATTAGTAAAGATACTCAGAAGTTAACACTATCAATCAAGCTGACCTAACTGACATATACTATACCCAACAGTTACAGAACACACACTCTTTTCAACTTGACTTGCTCATCAAGTAAGACCTTGCTCACCAAAACAGACTACACACTGGACCATAAGTTTTCATAAAATTTTATAAGACTGAAATTTAGCAAAATTTGTTCTCTTACAACAAAATTAAATTAGAAATTAACAATATATCCAGAAAGTCCCCTTTTTCTAATTTTCTACCCAGAATGAGTACCTTTTTCTAATTTTTCTGTCCACTATTTCCCAGTTCACAAAATGGTAATGTACAAGCCCAGCATATTAAACAAATGAATTAATACCACTTATGAATTATTCTTTCCAAC
The DNA here is from genome assembly GCA_917880005.1 of Nanger dama. NCBI lineage: Eukaryota > Metazoa > Chordata > Mammalia > Artiodactyla > Bovidae > Nanger > Nanger dama. The sequence goes on from CAKJTW010000003.1 coordinate 30,803,458, forward strand.
AATAAATAAACTCAACTTTAATCTGATAAACCTCTAAAAGCTACTAGTAATTTATAGGAAATACAAAGGAACATAATAATACCACAGAGATGCAATCAGCAAAATTCACTCTTCAGAAAAAGCTACCTAGAAACATCAATAAGCAAGAGAGAGAGAGAGAGACAGAGAGAAGCAGAGAAAAAAATAAAAAGGAGAAAAAGAGAAACTTTAAGAAAACATGGCAAAATATTGTCTTTAATATATATCAGGATGAGTTTTTGTTTATTCTACTTTGTGTCTTATGTGTGTTTAGAATGAAGAAAGAAAATTTAGTAAAATCAAATATAGGTAGTTTCCAGAGACAAGTGTTGCTAAGGATGGTTGGGATAAAACTTAAATTATTAGTTTTACTTGCTTGTGTTACTCTGAAAAATATCATCCAACTATGTTGGGTAAAGAGGATCTGCTCTATTCCAAAGAAAATAAAGTTTTCCCATCTTCTCTTAAAAACATAAAAAGACTTTAATTAAATGAGAATTAGATATAACTGGCTCCTTCTAAATCAACATTCCTTTAGAATTCTATGAAGACTCCTATGAAAGGCTTATTTCTTAAAATAGGTGGCCCTGATAAACAGAAAAAGTTACCCTTTTCTGTAACTAAGACAAAAGCTCATCCTTGAATTGAAAAAAGGCAAATTTAGAATCCAGTCTTCTTTGGATGTGCATGCAATCAATTCATTTGGGTGTTTGTTGGATTGATTTAATATTAATACATAATGGAATCTGTTGTCGTCATTTAGTTGCTAAGTCATATCTGACTCTTCTGCTACGCTATGGAGTATAGCTCACCAGGCTCCTCTATCCATAGGATTTTCCAGGTAAGAATGCTGGAGTGAGTAGCCATTTCCTTCTTTAGGGTATCTTTCCCACCAGGTGGGCCCTTTACTACTCAACCACCACTTCCTCAACTGCTAGCTGTCAAGGGAAGAAAGTATTTTCGTAATGTTTCACCTTTTTCTCCTTTCTGCTGCTGTATTTTCTCTCATAAATAGTACTTCTAAATAATCTTTCTATAATCCCACACTTCCTATCTCCTGTGAAGCACTATCCCTACTCACTTTATTACTTGCCTCCTAAAATACCTTTGCTACTTGACACACAAAATTAAGTGAGTAAAATCATGTGGCCCAGTAATCCTTTCCTCATGGTATTCATACTCTTGTGTATACTGTAACAGGACTTCAGTGCTAACAAGTAAAATACAGCAGAAGCAATGAGAATGTGATTTTTGTCATTAGATGATGAAAGGCTCTGGAGCCTCTAGTTCTCTCACTAACTCTGTGAAAAGCCACATCACAAGCAATCCTATTGAGGGTCAAGGAGAGGAACTGAAGCTGCCAAGACCCACATGAGTGACCTTGGACACAGACACTCCAGTCCCAGAAAACAGCTTGAGCAAACCTCATGAAAGACACTGAGCCAGAATCACTCAGCTGAGCCACTCTCAGACTCCTGACCCTCCAAAACTGTATAAGATAATAAATATTTATTAAGGTACTAATTTTTGAGGCAATTTATTACATAACAATAGATAACTAATACAAATAGTAACGCTAAAAAATAATACCTCCTCCTTTCAGACTAACAATTATAAAAATGCCTAAGCTCAATCCCATGAAAGACATTCTGTACAAATTCAGCATACTATCAAATCACATCAAAATCTATAATGTTCCATTACTTATCAGAACAGCAAGATTAAAAAGTAATTATGCCCAATTGTGGCAACAGGAATTCCCATGAATTCCCATGAACAGTTGGTGGGAGCACAACAGATACAATCTTTTTGAGAACAAGTGGGCAATTCCACTTTAGGCATTTACCCCTGGTTCTCCTCTTATATCTTACAATATACTTGTATATGGGTTGAAGAGGAGGGCAGAGAGAAACTAACTCTAGTGAAAAACAGGAAATCTAAATATTCATAAAAAAATTTGGGGTAAATCAATTATAGTATAACCTAACAATGGACTTTCATCCAAATGTTAAAGAGGAATATATACACATACCAATTTAGAAAAGATATCCAAGATATACATTATGAAAAAGTCAGGATATATATAACCCCATTTCCATGACAGAACATGATACTGAGTTCCTATTTAAATCACAAAAGGGGTATTATAATCAAAACTGTATTTCCACATTTTATAATCTCTTGAATTCATTTAAAGATACCATTGTTGTGCAAGTCTTTTAAAGCAGGCTGGGTGGATCCTGTTTAAATTTTATTTCTGCTTAGCATCCACACCATGCATAAATAATAATAACGATTCCCAATGTATACTGAACAAATATTATGTGAAAAAAATTCTATTAAAGCACCTCCAAGTATGATGTTTACATATATTATTTAATCCTCAAACACTGTAATATACATAGTGCTGTTATCTCTATTGTATAGGGAAGAAAAATGAGGTAAGAGGAATTTTCCCAGAGCCTATAAGAGTACAAAGAATTCAAGATCAGAAGTTTGTTCTCTTAGCCAATACCATATAATCTTTTATTCATTTTGATCATATTTCAAGTAAAACTTGGTCTTTAACTAACAGATTAGCAAATAAACCAAAATCAATGCAACATCAGAATGACTTAGACAATTCTTAATTCATTTTAAAAAAAAAAAAACAGAAAAGACCACGGACACAACAAAAGCAATTCCAATTAAAAAGAAATATAACTAATAAAAATGCAATTTATTTGGCTAAAATCACATAATCTTCCCTGACTAGCTAATTACTACTAGGTATCCATTTTTTTCCAGTAAATTACATTTAGTTAGTACCCTTTCAAAAAAACCAAATTCCTTTTCCTTGAGCACCAACTATAACAAATCTGGTACAGGAAAATAAAGAGAAACCAAGCAAAATCTTTCTAAAAACTGAACAGTCTTTACAGCATCTGTCTGGTTTCCCTTTCCCAATCTACTTGATTACTTTTACCTTATTTCTAATTTTAATCCATCCAATCACATTCAGTACAGCTCTACTGTATTTCCTTTGCTGGATAAAGCAAAGGAAAATAAAGACTAATTAGAAAATAAGACCAATCCAGTAAGTTATTAAATCCCTTTATAATCATTACAGCTACAATTAACCATGCAACTCAGGCTTACCCAAAGATCTTGGCTACCACACTGTAGGTTAACCATCATTTTTTTTATATCTTAAAAACATCAAAGAAACTACGAGAACGTATGTTCACCTTACATTTCAAAGCGCTTTATAAAACCATCTTTACTGAACCACATTTGACCATGAAAACGTGGCAAGAAACACACTGATCAGTTCCTGCACTTACTCTTCAAAACACTCAATCTCCCTTCTTGCCCTGTTGCTGCTGCTAAGTCGCTTCAGTCGTGTCCGACTCTGTGCGACCCCATAGACGGCAGCCCACCAGGTTCCCCCATTCCTGGGATTCTCCAGACAAGAACACTGGAGTGGGTTGCCATTTCCTTCTCCAATGCATGAAAGTGAAAAGTGAAAGGGAAGTCGCTCAGTCGTGTCCGACTCTTCTCGCGACCCCACGGACTGCAGCCCGCGAGGCTCCTCCATCCATGAGAGTTTCTAGGCAAGAGTACTGGAGTGGGGTGTCATTGCCTTCTCCGCTTCTTGCCCTTAGCCCCCCCAAAATTGGCATTCTATAGTCAGACGGCCTGTATTCCAATTCTAGAAGGGTCCACTAAATAAGGTATCTGAAGCAGTCTCCGTTTCCTTTCCTGTAAAATGGGAATGAGATTTGTACCTACTTCATAGGGCTGCTGTTGAGAATGAAATGGGATAACTCAAGGTAAAGCGCTTAGCCTGACACAATGTACACTCAATAAATGCCAGCCATTACTGTATCTCCAAAATTAACTGCCTAGAATCTGAACTTTCTCTTTTAGAGATGAGAACTAACCAAACTCCATCAGGACAGTGGGCATACCGATGGAGTTTCATATTAACCCGTGCAACAAATAGCAACAGTATATAAACATAGTAATTGCATTTTCATAGCACTTTCGTTCTTTTTAATAAAAACGCTTTGCGTGAAACTAAACACTCCGATCTCCCACGCTGGAACCCTGTCAACAACACAGCCCGGAAGTACAGTACAGATTCTCATCGCCTAAGGAGGGGGAACGTGACAAACTGCTGGTTACATCAGGGAATCCGGCAGTTCAAAGCAGGCCAGAGCGGCTCAGGACTGGAGCGTAGTCTGTTTAGAGAAACAACGTTCCCTTTTCCTATTTTCTTCCCCAGTGTCGATACTAACGAAGCCCTTTTCTCCCCTGAGTCGACGACAAGCATCTCCCGGCTCTTTCGGGAGATCCCAGCCTGTGCGTCTCCCCCATGGAACCCAACTATCCCCCGACTCACAGAGTGTGTCCGCACACATTCACCATCAGCTTCAACGAAGGGTTCCGGTACTTGGTGGTCTTACACCGGGGGCAGCCCTGATCGTCCATGGCGCCTTCTTTCCAGTGGACTTTCCCCGGCGCCTGCTTCAGCCACAGCCACAGCCACAGCCACCCTAAACCCCCTCAGACCCGAAGCCAAGCAGGTTCCTAACAGGCTCTTGGCTGGGACGGTCCTTTACAAATGAGCACCGGCCGGTGGCAAGGCACTTCAGCACAAAGGTTCCGGAAGCAAGTTTTCCGGTCCTGCCGCTAGGGCTCGGTCTCAGCTTTCGCAGGCCACGGCAAAACCTTGGATTTAGGGGGAGGGCTTTTAAAAGGCAAATTACACATAAACCTTCACATGTACCTAGCTGTATTTTTCAGGAAATCGTGTCACAATTAGGAACATAGATTCCACCTTGTTCTGTCTGGAAATAGTCCCATTAATCAAAGAGCTATGTTTGGTGTACATACTCAGTAACTCGGACCAGTATTTCCTTTTAAACAGTGTGATAGTCTTGTGCTTTATACTTCTTTACATTTGCACAGTCGTGCAGTCACAGAAAACAATATGCATTCTCAGATATGAAGCTTCGAAAAGTTATTTAGAATGGAAGTCTCATGCTAACCCTAAATATTACAGATTCTTACTAAATGTTAAAATAGTTCTATAAATAATATCTGGCATCTGCAGAGAGGCAATTACCTCAAGATGACCAAGCATGTTTAACGGTTTCAGCTGGCTCTAATATCTCTTACCACCCTACCAATCAATGACAGTATTTGTTTCTGCAAACAATGGAGGGATCACACAGGAATATAGACTTTATTTCAGCAACTCTACTCTCTTGAGAGCCTGAATCTCTCTGGAAATTTTAAGTAACATTCACTGCATTTATCACGGTTGCAAAGTGAAATCTATAAACAGCTCTGCATGCATGTTAAATCACTCAGTCATGTCTGACTCTTTGACACCCTATGGACTGTAGGCCACCAGGCTCCTCTGTCAATGAAATTTCTCCAGGCAAGAATTCTCCAGGCTTTGCCCTCCTCCAGGGGATCTTCCCAACACAAGGATCCCAAACTGGCATCTCTTGTGTCTTCTGCATTGGCAATCAGGTTCTTTACCACAAGTGCCACCTGGGAAGCCCGTAAACAGCTCTATCAGATAAAGGACATATCTTATCCATCTCCTGAACAAGGATTTAATTATACTTGTTGATTAAGTACAGTAAATGAAGAATAAATGAATGAACATCAAATAGTGTAATGTGAAATTTTTTTATCCTGAGCACTGTATTGTAATCTGACCCAAACTCCATCAGAAGTGGGCATACAAACTTTTTCAAATTAACCCATACAATGAATACCAATGGAATATACTCATAGTAATCTTTTCTCTTCTCAATAAAAATATAAAGAGGAATATTCCAACTCTCACTTGTTTTTAAACAGTGAACTCAACAGGCAACCCACACTGTGGAAGTACAGTTGGGATTTCCATGCGCTATGGAAGGAGAACATGACAAACAGCTGGATACCACATCTGGGAACCAACAGACTGAGGCAGGCCACAGCACAGGCCTTTATGTTAGTAGAAAGACATCAAGGATTTACCTAATAAAAACATCGTGACATTTGTTTGATCATACTATTGTTCATCGTTGTTGTTCTTTAGTTGACAAGTCAGATTTGACTGTTTGCAACCCATGGACTATAAATTGGAGAAGGAAATGGCAACCTAACCTAGCAGGCTACTCTGCCCCTGGGATTTCCCAGGCAAGAATACTGGAGTGGGTTGCCATTTCCTTCTCCAATATTGTTCATTAACAGAAGCTAAACAATGTAATTTTTAGTAAAATAGGCAATATCAAATGCTGTGCTGGAGACATTATGCTGCAATTTTTTTTATTAAAAAAATTTTTTTAGATTGACATGCCTGCAAGACATGTGAGATCTAAATTCCCCCACCAGGGTTCGAACCCAGGTCCCCTGCAGTGGAAGTATGGAGTCTTAACCACTAAATCAGCAGGGACGTTCCTATGCTGCTATTTATTGAAAGGGACCACATCCAAACCAATTATAAGAGTCAAAGTGAAGTGCTCTAAAAATAAAGGCAATTTTTAGGATCTTTATATTTTAACAGAAAAGGAAACTTCTGGTGAAAGAGTGAACATGATTAGTACGCAAATAAAACTTTTAGCCAAAACTAAATGAGAACTTATCCACTAAGTTGGCAATACTGCTTGAGAAGACTCTTGAGAGTCCCTTGGACTGCAAGGAGGTCAAGTCAGTAAACCCTAAAAGAAATCAACCCTGAATATTCATTAGAAGAACAGTTGCTAAAGCTGAAGCTCCAGTACTTTGGCCACCTGATAGGAAGAGCTGACTCACTGGAAAAGACTCTGATCCTGGGAAAGATTGAAGACAAAAGGAGAAGGGAGCATCAAAGGATGAGATGGTTAGATAGCATTTCTGATGGACATGAATTTGAGCAAATTCCAGGAGAAAGTGGAGGACAGAGGAGTTTGGCTTGCTACGGTCCATAAAGTTGCCAAGAGGAGGACATGAATTAGCGACTGAAAACCAATAACAGCTATGTTTATCATCACCAAAACACTTCCAATCATTTCTCTGAACAGGAGACTTCAAAGCACTTTTGTGTAGTGAATTGCTTTTCCTTTCTCCCAAGCCTTGAGATTAAGGCAAGGAAAGCACTTAAGATTATGGGAGGAAACATTGCTACCAGCTCTATCTTTTCCCCCAGTTGGAAATTACTGTCAGAGAAGCATGGTAACGACAGCTGACTTGGAAGTCTATCAGATTAGCATTACTCATTGAGCTAGAAGCAGTAGAAAGTAGTGATTATAGGTTTGGCTCCTGGCATCAAGAGAGCTGGATTCAAGTTCTGCCTGCCTCACTTACTAGCTACATGACTAAAAGCACCAGTTTTCCCAGATATAAGATGTGGATAATACCAGCACAACTAGCACACTGGCCTGAGGACACCACTAGCACAGAGTAAGAGCTCAGTAACTGTGATCTGTTATTAAGAGTTGCTCAGTCGCTAAGTCATGTCCAACTCTTTGCAACCCCATGAACTGCAGCATGCCAGGCTTCCCTGTTCTTCATCATCTCTAAGAGTTTGCTAGTATAGATATTATTAGTGAGTGGTAGTATCTACACGAGGCTTGTACTAGGAAGAACCTGACATTTTAAAAACAGACCTAACCAACTTTATTTTGTTCAGTCACTAAGCCCTGTCCAACTCTCTGTGACCCCATGGATTGCAGCACACCAGGCTTCCTTGTCCTTCACTATCTCCTGGAGTTTGTTCATACTCATGTCCAGTGAGTCAGCAATAACCATCCAACCATCTCATCCTCTGTCACCCTTCTCCCCCTGCCTTCAATCTTTCCCAGCATCAGAGTCTTTTCCAAGGAGTCAGATCTTCATATCACCTGGCCAAAGTATTGGGAGTTTCAGCTTCAGCGTCAATCCTTCCAATGAATATTCAGGATTGAGTTCCTTTAGGATTGACTGGTTTAATCTCCCTGCTGTCCAAGAGACTCTCAAGAGTTTTCTCCAACACTACAGTTCAAAAGCATCAATTCTTCAGCTCTCAGCCTTCTTTATGGTCCAGCTCTCATCTCCGTACATGACTACTAGAAAACCACAGCTTTGACTAGGTGAACTTTTGCCAGCAAAGTGATGTCTCTGTTCTTTAATACACTGCCTAGGTTTGTCCTAGCTTTTCTTCAGAATCTGCCTGCAATGCAGGAGACCCAGGTTCAATCCTGGGTCGGAAAGATCCCCTGGAGAAGAGAATGGCTATCCACTCCAGTATTCTTTCCTGGAGAATTCCATGGACAGGAAGTCCATGAGGTTGCAGAGTCAAACACAGCTCAGCAACTAACTTACAGCACATACTCAATGCTCTGTGGCGACCTACATTGTAAAGAAATCCAAAAAGAGGGAATACATGTACATGTGTGGCTGATTCACTTTGCTGTACAGCAGAAACACATAATTGTAAAGTAACTGTAATCCAAAAAAAAAAGAAATAAAATTTGAAAAACAGAACTGTTTTTGAGTCAAATTTCTTATCTTCCCTTAACTGGGTTTTCCTCCTCCACATAATACACTTCACAGGGTTCCTATAATGATTAAATAACATGATATGCATATATGAAGGCCCTACTATAATGCCTCATAGACAACAGAAACTCTGAAAAGTATACCATTACCACTGGTGGAGTTCACTAATGCAGAATGGTCAGAAAACTTTAAGGAAGAACGCACTGACAGCACCAGACTTCTGATTGAAATGGAACTTCAGCCTTTGTGAAAAACAGCCAGCTATCAGGTTAACCGCTCTCCTAAAGATAGCTACATCCCAACAAAAGTTTTCCACTTTATAAAGATGGTAGTGCTTTAGTCACTACGTCATGTCCGACTCTTGCAACCCCGTAGACAGTACTGTAGCCTGCCAAGCTCCTATGTCCATGGGATTTTCCAGGCAAGTATACTAGAGTGGGTTGCCATTTCCTTCTCCAGGGGATCTTCTTGACCCAGGAATTGAACCCAGGTCTCCTGCATTGCAAGTGGATTCTTTGCTGACTGAGCTACAAGGCATAGGAGCCCATTATTTTCTCTTCCCAAATCTGCTCATCCTCTAGCATACGTAAGAGCAGATTCTACCCCTCTTGGGTAATGTTTCTCAAAGGCAACCCTTCCTTTTCAGCCCCAAGGCTATGAATCCAGGTTAGACCTTACCAATATGTTGAAGGCTTTTATTGTTGTGTTGACTGTGGATAGCATCCCACCCTTTCTTATGGAAAACAGCTCCTCCCCCACAGAACTGGGCAGTTCTAATGGGCCTGCCAATTGCAATGCTGGCCCTCTGGCCTTGGGGTTGACAACAGAACCCTATGGACCAATCAGATATCATCCCTAGAATTTATCAAATTGGCAGTAAGGAAAAAGCAGCAGAGCCTCTTTAAGCTAGAAAATGTGCACTGGGAACTCCTGGAAGCCCAGGGTTCCAACTTTCTGGGGAAAGCCCCTTTGAAAGACTAAAACTACTTTGATGAAAGATGCAGAGGCCAGTGAAAAGGGACAATGAATGGGTCTTTAAGTCTGACCAGCTGCATTCTACTTTTCCCATTTTGGTACTATGATCCAAAATTTTCATCTTTTGCCTAGGCCAGTTCAAGTGGAGTTTCTGGCTCCTGGGGAAATTACCATCACTAAGAGGCAAAAATGCTGCTACATTTGGGAGAGAACTAGAACCTGGCACTTAGTCTCCGCCAGGATCTTTCCCCTCCACCATCATCCATGTGACTCACTAGGTCACTCTCCTTCTCATCTAGTGCTCATTAGCATCCTCAACAGGCAGAAAGTTTGGTCACTGAGAACTCCCAACTATTACATCCAAGACTTCTTCTACCAGTCTTTTTTTTTATGTAAGTTTGAAAAATCCTAGACAAGGACTGAATGTTTTGGTTTGGTGCCAGTCCCCAACACTGGACCAGTCAACTATATGGCCATGATATTACTCACAACATAGCCACTATACCACTATGTCCACCACACCACAGCAAAATGAGCATTTCATTCAAAGTCCCTCATAATTTGTCCCCAACATGCCTTTTAAGCTAATCTCCCATCATGCACCTATATAAAACCCACACTTCTGACACACTGAATTACTCAATATATTCAGAAATAAACCACACGGCTTCATGGCTCCATGCTTTGTTCCCTCTGCCTCTAGTGAACTTTATCCTTGAACCCTCAAAATTCTTGTGCTTAAAGATCCAGCTAAAAATCCATTCCCCATTGCCTTTTGCCTCTCAGAATTAGTCTCTTTATCCTTAACACTCATAATCCTGTATTGTACTTATTACAAATATGTCTTACTTCCCCTACCAGATTTTAAGTTACTCAGGGTCAGAGCCCGACTTTATCCTTCAGTATGTAACGCAAAACCATGCACTTAATCAGGACTCAGTAAATATTTAGCAAATGAAAGATCTTTCCGAAATGCTGATTATATATCATCAACTGTTGGTCACTAAATAGCAAAGGAACACCTCCTCTACCTGGGAGACTACTTTACAACCTAACTTCCTTAATATAACCTTTTGGAACCAGAAAGAACTGACCAAGATACAGATATACAGCCTTCCCTCTATCCTCCAGATAGCCAAAGTCGGTTTTGAGAAAGGAAATCTCCATTCTTTTTCTTTTGGCTGTGCTGGGTCTTCGCTGTTGCTCAGGCTTTTCTCTAGTTGCAAGAGACCGGGGGCTACTCTCTCGTTGCCGTATGTGGGCTTCTCACTGCGAAGGCTTCTCCTGTTGTGGAGTTCGGGCTCTAGGGCATACAGGCTTCAGCAGTTGTGGCACATGGGCTCAGTAGTTGCATCTCTCCGGCTCTAGAGCACAGGCTCAACAGTTGTGGGGCAGGGGCTTAGTTGCTCAGTGGCATGTGGGATCTTCCCCAACCAGGGATCAAACCTGTGTCTCCTGTTTGGCAGCAGATTCTTCACCACTGAGCCACCAGGGAAGCCCCAGAACTCTCCATTCTTGATAGCAACACCATTAGATATATTTAAGCAAAGTGCAGTATTTTGTGCTGAACTATGTTTTCTTCACTATGCTAAAATGGCAAAAGATTTCTGTATTGCTCATCATTATCTTCAGGCAGGAAGGAAGAGAAACAGAAACAAGCAGCTTTGTTTTCACTCTTAGGCAATCCCAACCTCAACTCCATTTTCCCAAATCAAAACATAGCTTTAGTCTGTATATCAGCACAGCAGACTCAATGTTCACAGCATGGCAGACACAGGAAGTAGAAGCAAGCACTCAGCAATTTTACAAGTCATTTGGCAAAACAAGTGCCCCAAGATTAACTCCACACACCCTCTCAAGTCTGGTGTTCTACTTCAACGTAGCTAACCATATTTGAGTCAAGGGCTTCCAGCCCACTTCGAATTGCTGCCAGAATGAGCTCGGACACTCAGCCAGCTAAAGGAATCCGGAGCCTGGTGTTGGATTTCACTTCTGGTCCTATAGAAATCTCTTACTGGAGCTATAGAATACCAACGTAGCCACAGGCTACAGATAGTATAAAAGACGATTGCTGTTTCTATATAATCTGATGAACTTGACACTCTGGAAGCAAATATACACAAGATATGCAGAAACCCAATGCACTATTTTCCAAGTTAATGCATTATATTTGATTGATAATAAGCCTGAGGAAGACTCCTATGATCTGCACTTGGATAACCCTTTAATATAGCCAAATGAATTTTCATTAGGTATATACAACTGAAAAGTTTCCTAATTTGCACTATCATGAGGGAGATAAAAAACATTTAACAAAGATTAACTATGTGCCAGGTGCTTTTGGGCACATCTTATCTCATTTAATCCTCACAACAATCCTGTCCACTTTTTATAGTCAAGTAGCTAATAAATAGCAGAGCTAGGATTAAACCTACACCTAACTAACTGATCGCCAAATCCACATGCTTTCCACTAAGCCATACTATCTCCTGTCTACTTTGCTCTGATACATACACTTTTAAAATTCAAGGAACTAAATGGAATGTGATATCCAGGATTAGATCCAGGAACAGAAGATAGAAATTAGTGAAAAAACTGGTGAATCCAAAAACAGGTCCAGAGTTCAGTAAACAGTATTGCACCAATGTTAATTTGTTTGGACAAATGTATTGCTATAATGTAAGATATAAACATCATGGGAAGTTAGGTAAAGAGTAAGTGGGGTAGGAACCCTATTCTCTTTATGACTGTATTATAAGTCAAAATTTTTCTAAAATAAAAGCATATTTTTAAAACTTCAACAAAGTTATGAATCTCAGACATTGTCCAGAAGTTTGATGCCTAATTGGATATTTCCAATGGGATAGAAACATGTGGTCTTTTTGTATAATTATAAATTTTGAACCTACCAGAGATGTCAGTGCTGGCTTCATTAGAGTAGTACAAAAGCAAGTTAAGCCCAAAATAAAATGACTTGATTCTTGACCAGCAATAAAAATGCAGCCTGTCCACAAAAAGGAAACCCTCATCAAGCTAATTACCATAGCAGGTGACCTAAACAGTTGCTTTAAAATATGCTGAAGTAAGCACTTACAGGTAATTGGGAAGCAGAAACAAAACAAAGACACCTAGAAGTAAAGGTTAGGACGAAGTCATTAAGATGTTGCATTTTTGAGAATGAATATCAGCAGGTAGACCCAAGTGACCCACAGTAATCAGGGAAGGAGAGATGGGTTCATTCTTTTTGAGTGAAAACCTCACGCAAACTATGAAGGAAAGATGCATAGCTGCAAAAAGCAGCAGACTCCACACCCTCAGGCACTTCACCTCAAACCAGAGGGCAGTCTCCCATCTGTTTATACTGTGGAAATGGCTGCTGATCCTGCACTCATCTCCTCCAACACACCTGCACATAGAGATCGGTTTCTACCAGGAAGACAGTCTCCAAAACACTATTCATACACTTCCATTAAAAAAGGTTCATATAGAAGCTTAAATTTCCATACTGTTATTATAATCTACAAGTTAGATCTCTTCTACCCTGCTGACCCAGGGTAAACATGGTAAAACAGTCTACATACTTAGTTGTATCAGGTTCATCTCAGTTGGGTCGCCAGCCCTCCAGGTGACAAAAGGTTAAAAACTTTTTTCTTTTTTTTTTGGAAGCCTTCTTGTTTTTGTGTTCTCAGTGGGCTATTTACACCGTTTTCAAGCATCCCTCCCCCTTTGGAATTTTAATTTACTGTGAACGCTTCCCTAGTGCCATTTTATTCTTGACTCTTTTCAATACAAAATCCTTAATAAAGACAATGGAAAGGAGGGTGAAAGCTGTAGCGATACCAGGAAGCTGAAATTTTTTTCCTCTGAAATTTTGTCATCTAGATACTGAGGGCGGCCTCTTTGTTAAGAATCTAGCATCCAGACCTTGAGGTCACACGATTAGTATTCATTCCCATTGGAATCGTAGGGACTCTCTTTCAAAGAATCTTCAGTCCAGTTTTCAGGCCACGTTAGGCACGTTCCCGCCCAGAAGCAGGGCCTGAAAAGAATGTCGGTGTTTTCCTTCAGGTATAGGTGCCTGGGGGTCAGGGGAGAGGGAACTGCAAGGGGTGGAGTGGGAGGCGGGTGATAGACAGGGATAGAATCTGTGTCTCCTCCTCCCTCTGAATGCGAAATAGCCAATGGGGTGGCGCGGCCGAGCCGGCCCGGCCGCCAGTGCCATATAGTATGCAGCAACCGGAGGAGTCACGTTGGGGGAACGGCAGAAAGCAGCTATCCTTTTACACTACTTTGCTCTAGCAGCTATCTTAATGGTGACTGCGTGGCCGGGGGAAACCTGATCGGCCAGATCCAGCCGAAACCAGGAGGGAGGGAGTGGGCTTTCCGGAGGGGGGAGGGGGAGGGAGACGAAGAAGGAGGAGTAAGAGAGGGGAAAAGAAAGAGGAAAAGAGTGCGAGGGACTGAGGGAGGGAGGAAAATAAACAACAACAAAAAAATGTCCTCTTCCTCCCCCACCGGGCAGATTGCAAGTGCGGCGGACATCAAGCAGGAGAATGGGATGGAAAGCGCCTCGGAGGGGCAGGAGGCGCCCCGAGAAGTTGCGGGGGGCGCGGCGGCGGCGGCGGGGCTGAGCCCCCGGCTCCAGCCCCTTTCCCCCTGGAGCCGGGGGACGCCGCGGCCGCCGCCGCCAGGGTGAGCGGAGAGGAAGGGGCAGTGGCTGCAGCGGCGGCGGCGGCCGGGGCGGCGGTGGATCAGGTACAACTCCACTCGGAACTTCTGGGCAGGCACCACCATGCCGCGGCCGCCGCCGCCGCGCAGACCCCACTGGCCTTCTCGCCCGACCATGTCGCCTGCGTGTGCGAGGCGCTGCAGCAGGGGGGCAACCTGGACCGCCTGGCCCGGTTCCTGTGGTCCCTGCCCCAGAGCGACCTGCTACGTGGCAACGAGAGCCTGCTGAAGGCGCGGGCGCTGGTGGCCTTCCACCAGGGCATCTACCCCGAGCTCTACAGCATCCTCGAGAGCCACAGCTTCGGAGTCGGCTAACCACCCGCTGCTGCAGCAGCTCTGGTACAAGGCGCGCTACACCGAGGCCGAGCGAGCCCGCGGCCGGCCGCTGGGCGCGGTGGACAAGTACCGGCTGCGCAGGAAATTCCCCCTGCCCCGCACCATCTGGGACGGCGAGGAGACGGTGTATTGTTTCAAGGAGAAGTCGCGCAACGCGCTCAAGGAGCTCTACAAGCAGAATCGCTACCCTTCGCCCGCCGAGAAGCGGCACCTGGCCAAGATCACCGGCCTCTCCCTCACCCAGGTCAGCAACTGGTTCAAGAACCGCCGGCAGCGCGATCGGAACCCCCTCCGAGACCCAGTCCAAAAGGTGAGCGCCAACTTTCCTCCTCCTCCCCCCTTCCTCTCCCCCACCCCCTTCCCAGCTTTCTTTTCCTCCAAGTGCTCGCAAACATGGCGCTTACCTTCCCCACCAGCCTGGTCCGGCTGCCCACCTCTCCCCGCCCCCCACCCTCTCCCCGGCCCGGGGCGGGGGTGGGGGCGCGGGGGCGGGGGAACCTCGCTCCTTACCCTCCCCCACCTCCCCCAGAAGTTTCTGGTCGCCCGCCTAGGTCTCAGTCCCCGCCCCCACCTCGGCTGGTCACTGCTGCCCGGCTTCCCACCCCCATCCCGCCGGCTTTGAAGTTGCCACTCTCCCTCCGGTTCTGGCCGGGCGAAGGAGCGTGTGTAGGCACCGGAACGGTAGTTCTCGTGTCCGCCCGAGGCCCACGGAGGTTGCCAGCGCCGGGCCGAGTCTGCGACTTAGAGGGGTCACGCCAGCCCAGCGCGCGCGCGCGCCCCAGACCCCCAGGGTTCGGCCGGCCGGGGCCCGTGTTGGAGGTGGCCGTGGCCGTTCTGGAAGGAGAACGTGGAGGGTGGGGGGAATGCTGGCGGCGCAGAAGGGGGTCTGGGGGTGTCGAGATTTTATGTGACAGAGTTAATCATTCACCCTGCCCTCGCTGGTTCTCTTCGCGGCCGCGGCAACTGTGGGGTGTTGGTGCGGCTCGGCTCTGCGGTGTTTTGAAACCTGATTCTGAACTCCTTCGGATCGGATTTCAGCGCCTCCGGGGTGGTGGGGCTGCGGGGCTGCTTCCTTGGCTCCGGACAATTGCGTGTCTCTTCCTGGCGTGGTGATGGGGGTAGAGGCAGGCTGGCACCGGGCGGGAGGCAGGAAAGAAGTGGGGGCGCTATCCACTCCGCACCTCTCTGAGCGCCCACCCTGGCGGGTTTGAACTTTTTGACTGCCAGGTATTTATTTTTTCCCAACTGGTAGAAAATACCAGGTTTTCCGCCTCTTTGGTACGTCCTCCTGAATCAGACACCTAGTCTGAGTGTCTCTGTGCTGTATTGTTGGACGAATTTTAAAGCGAAGGCCTCCTAAAAGGAAAGTGCTGCCAACCCCGCGGGGACAGGAGAGAAAGAATTCAAAAAGCAGCTCGTAGGCTCTGGCTATAGGGAGGAATCTGGGAGCGGGGGAACCCGGCCCGGCCGGGGGAAGGTGATCGCCCGGCGCATTCCAGAGCCCGCTGTGGGCCGCTCCTGCCCTGCGCTCCCGCGGGGCCAGGAGCCACAAGCCACGGCTTCGGCATTCCTCGCCCCAGGCAGGGAGGAAGGCTCGGTGTCCAAACCCGGCCTGGCTGTAACCAAAACAAAACGCGCCCCACGACCGGCGTGCACCCGGACCTACATGCACTCCTCCGCAGACTTGCGGGGGCGACCCGGAGGAGGCACCTTGGTAACTCCACGCCACCTGCCCCCACGCCTGCTTGAGGCGGCGGTCCCATCGCCTACGGAATCTGCAGGCCAGGTCTAGGAGGTGGGAGCGGCGCGCAGTCCAGCGGCCCTGCAGCCGCCACTCCCCGGCCCGGCGCGTTCCCCGGGTCTCCCCCGCCACGCTCAGCCTGCTTCTCCCCCCACTCCACACCCCCCGCCCCCCGGCCCAGTTGCCTGGTTGAGGCCCCTCTCCGGATCTACCTCCCACCCGCACCCCCGGTGAGTCACCCTCGCAGACGGCGACGGCGGCTCAGCCTCAGCTCGTAAATCAAAGCGCTTTCTGCGCTCCTAGCCCCGCAGCCCAAAGCCGGAGTAATCCCCTCCCCAAGGCATGAAAGCGAACCGACCGCTGGGCACCGCAGGGATGTCGGACCTTCTGCTGGGCCAAGTCCCGCCGCGCTCCAAACGGCCGCTGTTCTACGCCCCCCTGTCCCCACCCAGCCTCAGACCAAATGGGAAACCCCCACCACTACCCTTCCCCGGATTTTGTATTTCCCCCAAAATCGGAGAGGTGAGGAACACAGTCTTGTCTGCAACGGAGAAGAGCTGAGGGTACTGGAGAAGGGGTCTGATAGGTACAAGGCCACTGAGTGACCCACATCCTTTCCCTCCCAACTCCCCAGGGCACTGGCTGGTGTTCGTTAAATAGGCCCTTATGGCATCCTTTGGATTCAAAGGCGACTGCACATAACAGTTCTGAAACAGCCACTTTGTTGAATGAAACAGTTGTCAATCTGGTGGAGTAGAAGTTTGGGAGCAGGTGAGAATATGAGCTCTCGTTTACTAACTGGCAAACAAAAGCCAGTACCTCCCATCTCCTGCTCCTTTGACAGTTTCATTTACCTCCAAAACCACCCTAATCTGAACTGGTTTGAGGGGAAGGGAAAGAGTTCCTAAAGCAAGATGATTGACCACTCCTTTGATGAGTTTTTTCCTGTGGTATAGGTAGAAGCATTTTTAACAGTAAGAAATAATTTCAGTGCTCCAAAAAAAAAAAAAGTGTACAATTCTCCTGTAAATCCTGTTAGTTGAATTTACATCTTTCAGACCTATGGACTTTCTCTGAATGTATTATTAGTAAAGGTGATTGAGATAGGAGAATTCCTCTTCCTAGATGCCCTGGTCAAAATCTGCTGAAAGGCCTCATAGCTGAAACAAAACTAAAAGATTTTCTGCTGTGCTTTCCTTAGACACAGCCTTTAATGGGGTTCAAGGCTGCTTTTACAAACAGTTGGCACTATGTACCTTATCATGCCCCTAACTTTCTGAACCTCTTGATTTTCCTCCCCTGTACAGTGAGTCAGATGGCAATCCTAGCACTGAAGATGAATCCAGCAAGGGTCATGAAGACTTGTCTCCTCATCAGCTCTCCAGTTCATCCGATGGTGTCACCAACCTCAGCCTTTCCAGTCACCTGGAGCCAGTATATATGCAACAAATTGGAAATGCTAAAATATCGTTAAGCTCCTCTGGAGTTTTATTGAACGGAAGTTTGGTACCTGCAAGTACTTCACCTGTCTTCCTTAATGGTAATTCTTTCATTCAGGGACCCAATGGAGTTATCCTTAATGGATTAAGTGTGGGAAATACACAGACAGTATCTTTGAACCCACCAAAAATGGCGTCAAACATTATGAGCAATGGTATATCCATGACTGACATACTGGGGTCTGCCTCCCAGGATGTGAAGGAATTCAAAGTTCTCCAGAGCTCTTCGGCTAACTCAGCAGCCACCACCTCCTATAGCCCCAGTGCTCCCGTCTCGTTCCCAGGGCTGATGCCCAGCGCTGAGGTGAAGAGAGAAGGCATTCAAACAGCAGCTTCCCAGGAAGGAGGCTCTGTGGTGACTATTACCACACCAGTGCAAGTCAACCAGTATGGCATCGTCCAGATCCCCAGTTCTGGAGCAAACAGCCAGTTCCTTAACGGGAGCATTGGATTCTCTCCACTGCAGCTGCCTCCTGTTTCAGTGGCAGCTTCACAAGGTAAAAGTCTTACTTGGTACCATAATGCATCAGTGAGTGTTTTAGCCAGCCGCTGTAAACGACACATTTGGTGAGAGCTATAGATTGCTATTAGTCTTCGGGTACTTTACTGGCTGCTACGGCTGCAGAATAGTCTTGATTTGCTTCTCCTCCTTCACCACATCCATGCAATATCCAGCTTGCTTGGTTCCCTAGCATCATGGGGGTGGGCTTTTATTTTCCCAAAAACTGAATGGAAAAATACAGTTCACAGTGAGTCCTGCCAGTTCTACAATTATAGAAATAAGCTAAGTCAGTCGGTACTTACATAGTAACCCATTGCTTGATATTTTAAGATTAAAAATTAATAATATTGCTAAGAACACAAAATGAGCCAAGCAGTTGGTAAAAATGTGTACACTTCACCTAAGCATCATTTATCTGAGCAAAAGGTGCTTTAGAAGAGCGAGCTAAAAAGACTGGATCATTTGTGTTTGATTCATATTCCTCCTATAAGATTAACAGACATAAAGGAAAAACAGGAATATATGATTGTTTGTTGCTCTGCATGTATACTAGCCTCTTAAATGTGTGGGTTTCTTTATGAAGGCAACTGTAAGCCTTATTTTATGTTTCTGGCTTTACCAAGACATCTCCTAAAGAAAGCACTGAGATGAAATTTGGGGGACCTGAGCCTGATATGTCAGTTCTTCAGTGACTTTAAGCAAATCTGGAGAGCTTTGTGTCACTGTTTTTCTATAGAAACGGGAATGGTTAGAATGGAGGTTGAAGAGCCCCCTGACTTCAGAAATAGGAGATATTAGTGCATATTTGCCTTTGTGGAAGCAAATCTGAAAGTCCAAATTTTTACCGAAACAAAAATAAAATAAGTAACTGTTTGCCTTAAAGATCAGCTTCCTGTAAAATGGTTTTATTAAAAAAATCAATTTATTCACATCTCTTTTTCTACAACTGTGGTCTACTTCAGTTTGTTCGAGGTACTGATGGAAATATTGTTGTGCAGTGAATTTCATTCTGCACATGTGTTTCTCTTTGGGTAAAATGGTAGTATTGCTGCTGCTAAGTCGCTTTAGTCGTGTCCAGCCCTGTGCAACCCCAGAGATGGCAGCCCCCCAGATTCAGCCATCCCTGGGATTCTCCAGGCAAGAACACTGGAGTGGGTTGTCTTTCCTTCTCCAATGCATGAAAGTGAAAAGTGAAAGAAGTCGCTCAGTCGTGTAGTCCTGCAGCATGCTACTTATTTCTTCATTGTTCCAGGCTATAGAAAAGATTACGCTAAGTCACTATCCAACACAGGGCAGCATTAGTCAAACCACAGAGAAAGCCAAAGTACTTAGTTGTATAATACTTTAATATGGATCTAACCCTTTTTCTCTCTTTAGGAAATTTCCAAATGGTAGATAACATTTTAAAGACAACAGATTTGAGCAAAAAGCATGGTGTGTACATTGGGGAAGAAAAAGGCAGGAATACTTCTCATACATAATTTAAAGAAGTGCTGCCATGGAAAATTATTACAGACTAATAGTTAATTCTTACAATGGGACATTCAGTATGAATAAGAACAGCATTTTCAGATAAAATAGCTAAGATCAAATGACAGAGCTGTCAATCCTTAGACTTGTCTGGGTGAGTTGAAGACATAAGTTTAACCAGATGGGTCCAGGAAGCAACATTCTCTTAGAGTAATTGTGTATTGCAGTTCTCAATAAAGTATTTGGTGAGTCAGCCTTTCTCACAGATACCATGCCTTTCTTACAAATGGCTAGACAAAGTAGATTATCTTTCTGTAGTTGAAATTTACATAGAAAAGCAGAATTTCTACATTTTACTCACTTTATAATCTAAGAAGATAAGCCCTTTTAAAAAAATCACTATAAAATTATACTTTGTATGTTGATCATTTTACAGCTATTTTTAAATTGATTTTGAAATTATCATTCAATTTATAATTCAATTGCAGTTACACTTTAATATCAAGCTTTAGATAACATCTGCTTTTCCCCTTTACATATGTATTTCATGATATAAAAACTTTGAGAAACATTATTTTACTTATATGCAATAGCTGTTTGAGAAAATATCATATCTGTTATGTTATATATGGCCCTATCCAAAAATAACAAATCACTTTGTTCACATATACACTGGCAAATAATTTCACAAACCCACAACAAGGTAAACATCTATTTCAGAAGTCTTTTGCTGCAATTTAGTAGCCAACAAGAATTTTAAAGCCTTTTTCGATTGTTTGACCTGAAACAAAGATTTATGTTAGAAGAGAGCTGAAACATGCATAGAAATGTTTTTCTTAAGTTCAAATAAAGTTGTCATTTTTTGTTTAAAGACATTCTTTTGCATTTAGGGTGCTTAAAAATGTTAGGAAGACATACATATATTTATGACATTTATCAATATAGGTGGCAACATAACCACAACTATTCTAATAATTTAAGGAGGGAAATGTCTTAGGTGAATTACCTTTAACTTTGAACTGTTTTGTCAAAATAATATTTGCTTTAACATTGGAGTATTTTCTCAAAATAATGAAGAGTATCTACTGCACATCTAATTCAAGATCAAGGTAAACTTTCCATTTGAATTATTCTGTCACAAAACTCCCTAGGCCCACCTTAAATGGAAAGATAATTGCCATTTTTTCCCATACCTCGGTGAAGGCTCAGAGGAAAAGGGTTTTATCTGATGGTAGGAGTTTGAAGGGGGGTGGTCTAATTCATCTGCATTGTCTTAAATTAGCTGATTTGAACATCTCAGCTTTCTACTTACATTTCTGTTTCTGCTTCTGGTCTCTGCAGAACATTATAATGAGAGTCTCAAAAGATAGAAACCCTTTTTAAAAGCATTAGCTTTTAAATGTTCTAATGCTGTTGGAACTGTATTTTTAAAAGCACATTTCATTATTATCATTAATTCTATCACTACAATACTGAAAATTCAGAACTAGTACAACGAAAAGAAAGAAAAAGCTATTGAATGTTTTGTTGACATTACTTTATGGTTAGTTTGGTGAAAGATAGCAACTTGTCTGTACAGGTTTGTATGGTTAACTTTAAGCCCCAGGGTAACTCATTTTTGTGGTATTTCCTACATTTCCATTTATATTTTGTGTCAGTTACTGAGCTTATCATGAACAAAGGCATTCTCTTTTGCATTTGTTTTCTAGTTCTAACTGGCAGAGCTAGCAATAACTATTTAACTAACTGAGAGATAAGTCTTAGCAATACTGAGCCAGAAACTTAACTGAAATTAGAACTTGGAAAAGATTTTTTTCACATTTGATTTCTAAGCCAGTAGCTCTTGCTCCTGCTTCGTCACCAGAATTACTCAAGGAGTTAAAAATATACCTGCTCTGGGACTTACTGAGTCAGACTCTCAGGAGCAGAGCCTGGAAATCTGTATTTTTAAGTGCTCAAGAAAAACCATGTGCGTAAAAAAGTAACTTTTTCTTTCCTTATCAGTTCCATCAATGATAATCTGTACTTTTTTTTTAGGTAATATTTCAGTAAATTCAAGCACTTCAGATGGGAGCACATTTACAAGTGAGTCTGCCACAGTCCAACAAGGAAAGGTCTTCTTGAGCTCTCTTGCTCCCAGTGCAGTGGTATACACTGTTCCTAATTCAGGCCAGACTATAGGATCTGTTAAACAGGAGGGCGTGGAGAGGAGCCTGGTGTTTTCTCAGTTGATGCCTGTCAATCAGAATGCACAAGTAAATGCAAACCTATCTTCTGAAAGTATCTCGGGAAGTGGCCTCCACCCACTGTCCTCCTCATTAGTTAATGTATCCCCAACTCACAACTTCTCCCTGACTTCCCCAGCCCTACTAAATCCCACTGAGCTAAACCCTGACATTGCTGATAGCCAGCCAATGTCTGCGCCTGTGGCAAGCAAATCTACTGTGACATCAGTCAACAACACTAACTATGCAACTCTTCAGAACTGCTCCCTCATTCCTGGTCAAGATCTACTATCAGTACCCATGACCCAGGCTGCCCTTGGGGAAATAGTTCCCACAGGTGAAGACCAGGTTGGTCACCCCTCCCCAACAGTACACCAGGATTTTGTCAGAGAACATCATTTAGTTATGCAATCAGTAGCTAACATGAAAGAAAATTTCTTAACAAATTCTGAGAGCAAAACAACAAGCAACTTAATGATGCTGGACTCCAAATCCAAGTATGTCCTAGACGGCATGGTGGAGACTGTCTGTGAAGACCTGGAAACAGACAAGAAAGAGCTTGCCAAGCTCCAGACTGTCCAATTGGATGAAGATATGCAAGACTTGTAAACTCAATTTCCTTTTTTTCCTCCCCTGGCATCAGCAGGCAAATCTTTTCATGAAGACCTGAGAACATAAAGCATTTTCCCATTTGAAGGGAAACATTAGTTTTGCAAGTAAATGCATTGAAGAGACCTTGGATTGACCTGCATGAAGATCAGTTAAATATGCTGAAGATCACAGTTAAATATGCAGGAATAGAACTGCATTACTGCAGCCTTTTGGTTCTCTTTTCAATAGACGGAGACAGACATCAGAGATGAAATATATCAAGAAGTCAAAGTGTATCATTTGGTTGACGATTCTAAGGTCAAATGGAACTTGGTAGTTTTTTAAATTAAAAATGTATACCCTTAAGGTAGAAAATTAAATATCACTACAGAACATTAGAAACAATACAGTTCTTTTTGTTTACTTTTACTCAATGGGCATTGGTAAGGTTAAGAAGCATAAGTGGTACTTCATACAATTCTAAAGATATATTTTTGAATATATGCATTTCTGTTTTTCAGGATTTTTTGACAGTCTTGCTTTGTCTCTATACGATTCCAAATGTGATTGCTAATAGTTTAGTGTGGCTGAGAAAGTTCACAACTCCACTAAGAAAACTGAAACAACCTTCGGTATGAGTGTAAATATATTAGTCCTATAAGCAAGGATTTGGGTAATTACAGTGAATTTTATTTATGCTGTATATGTTTCTCTTATACTTCAGATACTATGAACTGAAAAAAATGTTTTGGTACTGTTTAATTTATTTTTATTGTTTGAACAGGCAGTGAACAGTTATTTCCAACAAAGTTTTACTTTTTGTAGGATTTTAAAAGTAATGATTTTTATCAGAAGTCTATTAAGGTCAATATTAATAACACTGAAACAGGAAATCTAACTCCCATTATTGGAATTTTGGTACTTTTTTCACATTCTTGTTCTTTATTTAGCAACTCTGATTCATTTAAATACATTTTCTATAGAATTCTACGTGCCTTTTTACCTTGTGGCCTTTTATTCTTATTAAGGTACAGAAGTGTCAACAGAAGCACTGATGACTTTTTCTACTATCCAACAGGGTTACTTTCACAGAATTGCTTTAAATCTGAAGAACTTAAGTTTCACTTATAATGTTTGATGATGCAAATGGTTGAACAACGAATTATTGTTGATATGTTTCATTAAAATAAAAGTAACAATTACCGACTACCACACAAAACCAATTCTGGAGGCTATGAAAACAACCATTTTAAAGTAAGGAGAGTTTGTATCTTCTAATGAGCAGAATTATGTCTTGTTGAAACTTGGTTCTCTTTTGAATCAGTTGTTACATTATGACGTATGACTGTTGTTTGCACTATATTATCGCATCTTCTTTAAATCTTTGGGGGTTTCTGTAAGAAGCTTGTTTGATAATGTTGTGAGTTGTGGTTATACAGTTGTTATCAAGACTCTGCAGAGAAGATGTAATAATACAAATACATTTGTGTAGTGAGTAAAGTCTCTGGTCTCTGTAAAGCAAGAAAAGTGAGGAAATTATCTCTTCAGAGATGACCTAAAGTTATGGAACATGAAGATGTCATCACATCTTGCTTGCTTTAAGATGGGAACAAAGGGTCCACTCTAGATCTCTGCATGCTCATCAGTCCAGCATGTTGAGTAAGGGCCCTAGAGGATTTCACTTTTGTTGTTATTGCAAATGGAACTTGCAGGCATAGATGAAGAGCCCTTTGAAGAATTCCTCCCCCATCATATTTTTTCTCCTCCATCATTTTGATAACGAACTTAGATCTCATTTTTTTTAATGGAATTAGTGAATGTTCCTAAACTGCTGAAATTACATGTTTTTTTGTTTTGTTTTACAATGTCAGGCATTTTAGAGTTCTCTTCCACTCCACCACTACTTATACAGCTTGTTTCTTTCTTTGGGTGTGTGCTGATCATGTTACTGAGATTAATTACATGGTTCTATAGTGTAGTTTACATAAAAATGATGTTTTCCACTTGATTGCTGCAAATATCAAGAGTTTGTTAATTTTAAAATACCCATCCAGTACAAAAGATGGGAAAGTTTAAAAGTTATATATGTTATACATATATAACTGGAAAGTTTTATATTGTCTTCCAAAAATACAATAAGCCTCTCTTTAATTCACAGTTCTTCCTATTTTCTACCTTAAGAAAGAAAAAGATAGCACAAAACTTAAGACTTACCTAGGAAACCTATTCATACTCTAACATGATGTAGTTATACCCCTACAATTACTCCAGGTAGCTACACAATATACCAGGTAAGAACCAATGCACATTATAAAGAACTTACTGTTCTTTTTGTTCTTTCAGTAAAATAAGGGCCAGTTGGTATGAAGCCCATATATATGTGAATGAAATAAGATAAACCCCATGATTTTCCTGCACAGAACTGCAAATATTTTTGCATTGCTAAGGGCCATACTCAGAACCCTTGACAGAATTTCTCTCCTACATAAACCAATGCTTAAAGATGCTGCAGATGACCCTCTAATGATCTCCAAAGAGGAATCAGAATAGGGGTAAACAACTCTCCTTCAAACCCCAACCCCTGCTGCTGGCTGTGGGATTTTCAATGTGAGCCTCTCTATGCACCCTTATCAGTCAGAATTTGGCATTTAGCTCTTAGTTACATCCAATAAAGGACAATCTATTGTTTAATAAAGAGAATATGCATTTGTCCCTCAGTCAAGCAAGAGCACCTGTGTTGTACTGCTTTGTAGCTCACATGTATCCATAGTAATGAAAAGACTGAATTGTACACATTTCATTGCCTTTCCTGTGTTATGAAAGGCAAGTAGACGTTATAGCCATAGATAAAATTCATAACTAAATTGCACACAGACCTTCAATCTCCCTGTATATGCCCTTGTGTCTTGCATGTTCAAAGCTAGATTATTGGGTCGGCGTTGCAGCTTTGCTCGACTACATGTTAGACAAGTGTGCGTTAGTATATAACCAGAAGTTCTTCATTGTTTAAAATGTTTTTGACAAATCATCTCATCATAAAAAGATAAATAATCCAGGAAGGCTGTGGAGAAAAGAATTACATTTTACAGAAGATGTTTTAAAGTCTTCCTAGAACTTAGATAATAGAGCCTAACAGTTACTTTGTATCTAATTGATACATTTCATGTTAATTTCTTATTACCACCTTACATTTTATTAATCAAAATTATATAGCATGTGACTTTTGGCTTTCAGGGTTCTCAAAAATTTTTATTCTTTTGTTGCATGTACTGTATGTTCAGAGGCAACCAGTTATATATTCAATATGGTTTTACTGTGCCTTACACAAAGAGGAAATCTATACAGAATGTATATCATGGGGTGGGGTAATGGAGTCTTTACTGCACTGTTAGGTGATGGCACACAGAGCATGTCCCAGAACATTTCTGTGCTTAATTACCCAACCAAAGAGATCTAAAGTATGTATGTTGTACTGTAATAGGGGTTTATGCCTGGACAATTAAGTGTTTTATTTGTTTTCTGAAATGATGTGAACTTATTTTTCTAAACACTATGCTAAATAAACTTTATATTTATACATACATTATGTTGAAAAGTCGTTTATCCCTGGGAAAGCAGAGAAGAGTAAGGAAAAACAAAAATCCACAAACATTTCATAGGCTGGCAAGTATAAGGATAAGAGGAGTCATTTTGGGAAAATAATCTCTGTTGATCTTTACACAAAATTACCCAGTTCACTTAATTGTGCTGCATATTCAGAGCTAAATGATTAGAGTTCATCCTCCTTAAAGCCAAGAAATGTGTCTTACTCATCTGGGTGTCCCAAATCTTAATCTGATACCCTCTAAGGTTTAGTGAAGTTAACTGAAAGGTTCAAGCCTTTCCATTCCTCAGCCTTATTGAAAGGGCTCAGTATAACTCCAGTACTCTTGCCTGGAAAAATCCCATGGACAGAGGAGCCTGGTAGGCTGCAGTCCATGGGGTCGCTAAGAGTTGGACATGACTGAAAGTCTTCACTTTCACTTTTCACTTTCATGCATTGGAGAAGGAAATGGCAACCCACTCCAGTGTTCTTGCCTGGAGAATCCCAGTGACGAGGGAGCCTCGTGGGCTGCCGTCTGTGGGATCGCACAGAGTCAAACACGACTGAAGCGACTTAGCAGCAGCAGAATCAGCAGTATAACCCCATCTTTAAAACACTTCCATCAGCCAAAGTCTGGTTATACCACAGTTGGATCCACCAGTGGTTGGCTTAAAACTATGGATAGAACTGCATTACTGACTGTGCAGAAGAGTCAGCCTTAGTACAGTTTGATGCTCATTTTAAAATTAATGACATTTTGATGTTGTATGCCTCCCACACTGAAATGAAGAGGAAGCTAGATAATAAAGTAGATTGGGACCAACCATACAATTCTATTACAAAACTCAAGTTGTCAAATTAACTTCAGGTATTATTTCTAGTTTTTTAATATTCTTGTCATTCATTTGTTTAAAAGTTTTCTATGTAGTTAAACCAATTGAAGTTTGTAGTGTCTCAGTACAGTACAGGGTCAGAGTATTACGGAGTGATTATATTTCATAATTCCTTAACCAAACATTTTAAAAACATTTGGCAAGATTTACTGATCTACTTCAGTTTTTTTAGTGGCAAGATGATTTTTTATATTGGAGTATAGTTGATTAAAATGTATGTTATTTCAAGTATATTTTGTGACTGCTTGGAAGCTAACCAATTAAAACCCCTCAATGGGAATTCAAGACCTTCAACTATGTGATTCAATCCCATTTTTCCAATTTCCCTTAATAATAAATGTGGACATTTACCTTTGTATCTCACCATTTCCAATACAGTAGATAGTAAATAAACAACACATTCAGATAATGGTCAATGCTATATAGTCAATAACAGGGTTTTGGAGATTGAGAATGGGGAATGGGTAGAGGTGGGAACATAGATTGGTCAAGAGGAAGTAACACTGCAGAAGAGAGATTGAACCTTGAGAGGGAGCCAGCCTGCAAGAGCTGGAAAAGTGCATTCCTGTCACAGAAAACTGTGCTTGCCTGAGGGGAAGCACGTGGCTGGATCACACTGTTACACACTGTGGGTCATGTGACAGTAGTCCAATCAAGAGATAGGCAGGGACCAGATCACAGGTAGAGTAAGCTTTATTGGTCTGTGCCAAATTGTTTGGATTTGAGTCTAAGAAGCAAAGAATGACATAATGTGACTTCCACTTTAAAGTATCACTGGCCTATTTGGAGAATGCTGTGGGAGGCAAGAGGAGGGCAAGAATTAGGGAACTAAGTCATACTGTCCTAAGCTGTTGGACAGGAAATATGTGAGGAGCTCTTGAAGCACATATGGCAGTTTGTCCACAAATGTCTCTAGAATTTTGTGCTCTCTAAACCTTCTGTCTACACTACCTCCTGCTTTTAGCGAAAGCTTCCAGCTCTCTGCTGTGATTGTCCCAGCCTGAACCTGTGCCCTGAACTCCAGGCTAGGAGATCCAATTCCTAATAGATATTTTCAGAACGTCCTAGTCATTATGACTCTATATATGAATATTTATAAACTATTATCTTCACTGTAAACCTGTTCCCCACTCTTGTGTTTCTTATTCATCCATTGACCAAATAGAAAATCTCTCTCACTCTGGAGTCTTCTGTCCCTTTCTTTCCACCTCCTTCACCAGATCAGTACATCAACCCATGTCTGCTCTTCTACTGTTGCTTGAACCAGTTCTTTCCCCTTCATGTCTAGAGTGACTGCTACAGTTTAGGCACTTAGCATTTCTTGACTGAATTATTGCAGCTTCTTCCTGCTTGGTATCCAGTGTCTGGTCCTCATTCTAGGCTACATTACAACTATATTTGAATAGAACTTTCAGAATTCAAGACTTATCCCAGCCTTACATTCCAGTTCAGAACCTTCAGTGGCTCTCCATTGCTTATGAAATACCATTTAAGCCCCTTAACATACAAAGCTTCCAAGACCCAAGTCACATGAATCTGTTCCCCACAGGGACCAGGTTCTTTCTTACCTACCCAATCTCCCAGACTCACTATTTGTCCTATCTCCAGGAAGCTCTGTCTCAGTGTCACAAACAGAATAGTTCATGGGTGATTCTGTGATCAGACAAGAATTCATAACTTCCTTTCATGTGGCAGCTATCATGTCACTGTAATTATATGTCTGCCTGTCAATACTTTCATCTTGTTTCTCTGGCACTTAGTAGAGCAGAGCACAGTTGTTCAGTTGCTCAGTCGTGTCCAACTCTTTGCGACCCTATGGACTGCAGCACACCAGGCTTTGCTGTCCTTCACTATCTCCTGGGTTTGCTCAAACTCATGTCCATTGAGTCAGTGATGTCATCCAACCATCTCATCTTTTGTCTTCCCTTTCTCTTCCCCGCTCCAATCTTCCCCAGCATCAGGGACTTTCCCAATGAGTTGGCTCTTTACATCAGATGGCCAAAGTATTGAATCTTCAGCTTCAGCATCAGTCTTTCCAATAAATATTCAGGGTTGATTTCCTCTAGGATTGAGTGACAGTCCTTGCAGTCCAAGGGACTCTCTAAAGTCTTCTCCAATACCATAGTTCAAAAGCATCAGTTGTTTGGCGTTCAGCCTTCTTTATGGCCCAACTCTCACATGGCTACTGGAAAAACCACAGCTTTAACTATACGGACCTTTGTCTGCAAAATGATGTCTCTGCACTGTCTGGCTTGGTCATAGCTTTTCATCCAAGGAGCAAGCATCTTTTGATGGCTGCAGTCAATATCTGGAGTGATTTTGGAGCCCAAGAAAATAAAATCTGTCCTTGTTTCCATTGTTTCCCCATCTATTTTCTATGAAGTGATGGGACTAGATGCCATGATCTTCATTTTCTGAATGTTGAGCTTTAAGCCAACTTTTTCACTCTCCTCTTTCGCCTTCATCGAGAGGCTCTTTAGTTCATCCTTGCTTTTTGCCATTAGCATGGTATCGTCTGCATATGTGAGGTTGATATTTCTCCCAGCAATCTTGATTCCAGCTTGTGCTTCATCCAGCCCAGCATTTCGCATAATATACTCAGCATAGAAGTTAAATAAGCAGGGTTGCAATATCCAGCCTTGTCATACTTCTTTCCCAATTTTGTACCAGTCAGTTGTTCCATGTAAGTTTCTAATTGTTGCTTCTTGACTTGCATACCGTTTTCTCAGAAAGTAGGTAAGGTGGTCTGGGATTCCCATCACTTTAAGAATTTTCCACTGAGTCAAAGCTTTAGCATAGTCGGTGAAGCAGAAGTAGATGTTTTTCTGGAATTTCCTTGTTTTTTCTATGATCCAAACAAAAATTATTTGTTGAATGAATACTGACTCTAACAGTCATCTATCCCTTTAAATCATTTAACTTGCTTGGACTAGGGAATTTTATGGCCTAACTAAAGTATTACCCCTATTTATAGCACAAAAATAAATCAAGACATTTTGGGTTAAGGCCTAAGAGTGGTTCTGTGAATCTTTCAGCATTAGTGGATAGTCTTTAAGGTGATTATTTTTCTTACTGCGCCAAAGTTTTTTCCACTCCCAAATAGAGCCTGAGTTCCAGATGACACACGTTGGCTAAAGTTTAACAAACAAATGGGGGCATTAGCAAAAATACACTCACTAAGCATTTTTAGATCAATGTTGCAAAATAGCAGTGATGTCCAGAAACACTATTTATACCAATAAACAGATTACCTTTTAAAAATATTCTCTCTGTGGATATATTCCTATTATTGCATTTGAATTGAGCATATATCTAGAGTCTATGAAGAATAGGAAATGGAATGTAGAGTTTAAGCATCAGAAAATCTGGATTAAATTAACCTTTAGATTTGGGAAATAATTCACCTCTCTTTTTTCCCACTGAAATGGGTGTTTGTATATCATTATATGTGAGATCCATGTAGTTATAAGCAAAGAAAAAGGGTTAATAAAATGTACTCCCTCCCCCTCCACCCCACAGGTTAGGAAGATCAAATCATTTACAGAGTGAAAATACACTGTGGCCTGCCAAGAGCTATGACTGTAAGATAAGATAATTGATATTGAGGCAACAACCTGTGACCCCCTAGGATTATTTAGAGGTATAGAGCTAAGTGAGGTCGGGCTGGTTCTGTACTCTTCCACCTTCTTCACCTGCATCTGCTTTGGTCCCTAATGGGTCTGCCCTTCCTGCAGGTATTGGTCTACCTTCTCAGGCACCTTAAGTGAGGATTCTGGTGTGGGTGGTTAACAGATTAAAGTATGAAGAGCCCAAACCCCCACCTGGTGGATTGGCACTCTAAGGAAGCCTTTTAAAGACTCAAAATAACCAATCATTATGGATGATAAGTTGCAGATCAGTAAAACTAAGCAAGGTGTTCCCTATTTCTAAGCACAGCAGAGGTGTGGAGGGGGGGTGGGGGTGGGGAGGAAGGATGGATGAATGGAGGAAAAAAAAAAAGTCCTTTCTTTTCTTAGTGTGCACCACTTCCCTACTAGGTATCAAGGACCAGGCAATGGAATCTGAGCTGTCGGATTCTTTGAAAACAATTAAGTGTAGTTTCCCCACACACATCTTATCCAGAGCTGGATAAATTTCAAGAGGATTCTTGTGTTGAAAAGTCATTAGCTATAATGAAATCATAAAAATTAGACATAGAAAAACAAGTGTTGCTCTGGGTTTTTGTTTTGTTTGCTTTGCTTTTTAAGGTGTGAGCTACTCAGGAGATGTACTAAAGAGAAACCCAGAACTATATTTTGTTAAAATTAGTGAATGTAATACAAATTTGTATTCATTTGTATTTACTTAATAAGTATATTCTTACTATGTTCTTTAATAGATGGATGACATTGAATATCTATTACTATAAATATAATACTCATTCCTTGGCAAATTTATTTTATTAGCACCTAACAGGAATGAGGATGGATTAAATTCTGCCCCTGCGTGAATAATCATTAGAGGTCTTAGAAATGATCAAGAGATTGGCACAACACTGTAACTCAACTATGCTATGCTATGCTAACTCACTTCAGTCGTGTCTGACTCTGTGCGACCCCATAGATGGCAGCCCACCAGGCTCCACCGTCCCTGGGATTCTCCAGGCAAGAACACTGGAGTGGGTTGCCATTTCCTTCTCCAATGCATGAAAGTGAAAAGTGAAAGTGAAGTCACTCAGTCGTGTCCGACTCTGAGTGACCCCATGGACTGCAGCCCACCAGGCTCCTCCATCCATGGGATTTTCCAGGCAAGAGTACTGGAGTGGGGGTGCCATTGCCTTCAATTAAAAAAAAAAAAAAAACTTTTATGTAATCAAGTACCCTATCCCATTCATCCCAAGTAGATTTTCCAAAATATCTCCTAACAAACACACGCTAGTTCTAAGCATACAGTCTCATCTAATAAGAATTCCTTACTTCTAGTCTCATTATAGTCATATTCTGATGTCTCAACACATACCTGTATGAATACAGACTTTTTAATCAGATATCAAACTGATAGTGTTATACTACTGAGCTCACAGTATGAATCAAACGATAGTAAAATAAATTTGTGTTTTTCAAGGAGGCTGAAATCTGCCTTTAGTTATTTTATTTTCATTATTTTAAAGTTGTATTGGGCTTTCCTGGTGGCTCAGTGGTAAAGAATCTGTCTGCGAATGCAGAAGACATGGGTTGATCCCTGGTCAGGGAAGATCCCACATGCCATAGAGCAACTGGGCCTGTGCACCCAACTACTGAGCCTGTGCACCCCAACTACTGAGAACTACTGAGCCTGTGCACCCAACTACTGAGAACTACTGAGCCTGTGCACCCCAACTACTGAGCCTGTGCACCCAACTACTGAGCCTGTGCACCCCAACTACTGAGCCTGTGCTTTAGAGCCCAAGAGCCTCAACTACTGAAGCCCTCATGTTCTAGAGCCCATCCTCTGCAACAAGAGAAGCCATTGCAGTGAGAAGCTCATGCATCATGAGAGAGTAGCCCCTGCTTGCAACAACTAGAGAAAAGAGCCTATGCAGCAATGAAGACCCAGCACAGACATAAATAAATAATAATAAATGTTTAAAAGTTGTATTCATGTACTACTATGTAATATCATACATATTATTAAAATTCACAAAATACAAATCATACACAATGTAAAGATAAATAAATTATTATTGTTTACGCTCTCCAAGGAACCTTCTTGAATGTCACTTGGAGGAAATGTACCCCACTTTGGAGATAAGTTCTCCAAGCTAGTGTTTTCAAATGTTTATGTGCATATAAATAGCTTGAAGATCTTATTTAAATGTAGTGAAAGTGAAGCCGCCCAGTCGTGTCTGACTCTTTGTGACCCGGTGGACTGTAGCCCACCAGGCTCCTCAGTCCATGGGATTCTCCAGGCAAGAATACTGGAGTGGGTTGCCATTTCCTTCTCCAGGGGATCTTCCCAACCCAGGGATCGAACCCAGGTCTCCCGCATTGCAGGCAGATGCTTTAACCTCTGAGTTAAATGTAGGTTCTGATTCAATAGGTCTGGGGTGAGGTTTGAGAGTCCATTTATCTAGCTACCAGGTGATGCTGATACTACTTGGCCTGGGGACCATACTTTAAGTAGTGAAGATTCATGCAGTAACTTTTCTGTTACTGACCTAAATCTCAGTGCAAATTGAAGTTTTAACAGTCAGTGCAATGTGTAGATGGTGCAGAGAAACTGAAGATTATCAACCAGTAGTTATTTTAAATGGTGCATATTAAAATGTAAATTAAATGCATGAACCAGATTGAATCCATATGTAAAGTATCTAAAGTAGAAAACTATTTATTAAATACTTTAAGCTCCTTAGCTGCTGCTGCTGCTAAGTCACTTCAGTCGTGTCCGACTCTGTGCGACCCCAGAGACGACAGCCCACCAGGCTCCCCGTCCCTGGGGTTCTCCAGGCAAGAACACAGACACATTCCCAAATATAGTAGCCATAGAAATGTTAAATACAAAGTAATCCTCTTTATTTATCACAGCAGATCTCCATAGAACATACAAGAAATTTTTTTCTAAAGTTATTATATGACCTATAAATAAAACTGCCTTTTAATTTTTTTCTGTAATTTTGAATTTTTCGTTAGTTCACACGGACTGCTTTTCAGTCTTTCTTGGCCAGGTTTCATGACACCTGTTAGATGATGTGTCTGTAAACCAAGATGATTTTTATAAAGAAAACAGTTAAGTGCAATCTTTGATCAGATGAATCTAATTATCACAAACCAAGATTATTTTTATAAAGAAAACAGTTAAGTGCAATCTTTGATCAAATGAATCTATCACTTTATATACCTGATGATCATATGAAACTTCTGAGGGATCTATAGGTGTCATAAATGTTCCCCATTCATTTTCTGTCATGTAAATTCAAAAATATGGCAACATTCAGTGAAGATTTCAGCTCCCCAGTGCCAATTTGATGAAGCCCAAGTTTCAAAAGTGCCAATGCACTTATACCTAAACACAAAACCAATTCTGCAATTAGGACCCAAGCTTGTGTACCAGAGGAACAAAGTGATAAAGGACCACTTCCAACCTCTAGAATCATCAGGATATCTGATAAACTCTCCAAGTTTGGTTTTGTTGAATCAGTTTACTTAATTCAAGCCAAATTCCAGTGTCCATGTACCCAAGTGCCAGGCTCGTCACTGGGGATTCAGAGACGAGACAGATAAGTCTTTGGCATCTAAGAACTAAGTTAAGTGGATTGATATGAACCTACAAACTATTCATGCTAAAGTGTGTCTAGAGAGGTATGTACAACCTGTCCCTAGGAGTTGTACAAGGCCCCACAGGCAAGGTGATATTGCATTTTAGAGAATGAATAGGTGCACTCTTGAAGAAGGAAATGGCCACCCACTCCAGTATTCTTGCCTGGAGAAGCCCATGGACAGAGAAGCCTGGCAGGTTACAGTTCAGAAGGTTGCAAAGAGTTGGACATGACTGAGCACACATGCCCAGGAGCACTCTGGCAGGGGAGAGAGAAAGGACGCTCTCCAAGGATGACATAGCATTTATACCAAGGATTTAACACTCTATAGTCTCATGAAATGAAACTTGTGAAATACATTATTTTTAATTTCACTCCTTCCATGTCTATTTGCCATTTGTATACACATGGAAGGAGTGAAATTAAAAAAAAAAAATGATGCATTAGGGGGCCTCCCTGGTGGCTCAGAGGTTAAAGCAACTGCCTGCAATGAGGGAGACCTGGGTTCAATCCCTGGGTCAGGAAGATCCACTGGAGAAGGAAATGGCAACCCACTCCAGTATTCTTGCCTGGAGAATCCCATAGACTGAGGAGCCTGGTGGGCTACAGTCCACTGGATCACAAAGAGTCAGACACGACTGAGCGACTTCACTTTCACTTTCACTTTTCATACATATCATCCTTGGGAAAATGTCTAAGTCCTTTGCCCCTTTTAAAATCTGGTTAACTGATTTTTGTGATTAAGTTGTAGAAATTCTTTCTATATTCTGGATATTAACCTCTTTTAAGTATATGATTTGAAAATATTTTCTCCCGTTCCAAAGCATTATATCATTTGATGAGCAGAAGTTTTTAAGTTGGATGTAGTCCCATTTGTCCATTTTTGCTTTTGTGGACTGTGCTTTTAGCCTTATATCCAAGAAATCACTGCTACATCCAGTATCACGCAGTTTTTCTCTAATGTTTTCTTCTAATTCTATAAGCTTGGGGTCTCACATTTGGGCTTTTAATTCATTGAATTAATTTTTGTATATTGTGTAAGATAAAGGTCCAACTTCATTTTTTTTGCATGTAGATATCCAGGTTCCCCAGCACAATTTGTTGAAGAGACTGTCCTCTTCTCATTAAGAAAAGCTTACCCTTTTAACCATTATCTGTATACAGACATTGTTGTTGTTTAGTCGCTCAGTCATGACTCTTGCGGCTCCACAGACTGTAACCTGCCAGTCTCCTTGTCCATGGGATTTCCTGGCAAGAACACTGGAGTGGGTTGCCATTTCCTTTTCAGGGGTTGATCTTCCTGACCCAGGGATTGATCTGCATCTTCTGCACTGGCAGGTGGATTCTTGACCGCTGAGTCACCAGGGAAGTCCATATATAGGCATACCTTGTTTTATTGCTCTTTGCTTTATTGAGCTTCACAGATACTGCATATTTTTGTTGTTTTACAAATCGAAGGTTTATAGAAATCCTGCGTTGTCAGATGATAATTAGCATTTTTAGCAATAAAGTTTTTAAAATTAAACCATGTACATTGTTTTTTAAGACATAACATTACTGCATACGATGGACTACAGTATTATATAAATATCATTTTTGTATGCACTGGACAACAAAAACTTTGTGTGACTCACTTTATTACAATATTTGCTTTATTGCAATGGTCTGGAACTGAATTTACAATATCTCTGTAATAAGTATAAACATATATGTGCATATATATGATTTATTATAAGAAGTTGACCCACTGGATTAAGGCTCAAAAGTCCCAAGATTGTCAGGGTGACTAGGCAAGCTGGAGAGCGGGGGGTGGGGGGTGACCAATGGTTTAGTCCCAGTCCAAATTCGAAGGCCTGAGAACCAGAAGAGTTGACGGTGTATTTTCAGTCTGAAGTCCAGCCAGTTTGGGACTCAGAAAGAGCCAGTGTTTCAGTCTGAGACTAGAAGCAAGAAAAAAAAGCAAATGTTCCTGTCCAAAAGCAACCTGGGGAGAATTCTCTCTTACTTAGGGGAATGTCAGCCTTTTTGTTTTTAATGTTCAACCAAATATCTGAGCATCCCATAGCCCAGTCAAGTTTATATCTAAAATTAACCATCACATACCGCCACAATTCTGGGAATTGGTGATGGACAGGAAGCCTGGTGTGCTGCAGACCATAGGGTCGCAAAGAATTGGACACAACTGAGTGACTGAACTGAACTGAATTGAACTGCCACTTACTAGCTGAGTGGCCCTGGGCAGATTACTTTATCTTCCTGTGCATCAAGGCCCTTAACTGTAACCTGGGAATAATTAGAGAATCTGTGCTGTGCTGTGCTTAGTTGCTCAGTTGTGTCCAACTCTTTGTGACCCCATGGACTGTAGCCCACAAGGCTTCTTTGTCCATGGGGATTCTCCAAGCAAGACTACTGGAGTGGGTTGCATGCCCTCCTCCAATCATAGTATCTACCTTATAGATTTTCTGTAAGGATTATACAAAATCATGCATGCAAAGCCCTTAGTGAAACACGTAATAATTGTTATTACTGTTAACTTTTAAGTTACTGCATAGGAGTCCATTGTTTGGTCAGATTAGAATTGATTTAACTGATTCTCTACTATTAAATTTCAATTCTTTCTAGTTTTTTTGTTTCTAGTATTTATTATTGAAAACTGCTTTCAAGAATATCTGTGTAAAATTATAAATAAATTAGAGTTTTGGCTAGTTTGTTACATTCTTTCTGTTCCTAGATCTTATATTGAAATTATTTTCCAAAATGGAAATGACTTTATTGTTATGGCCATTTATCAAAGTAATGTGTTAATTTGGTTCACACAAGACAAAATCATGAAGCATAATTTGAAAGAATTCCTTGAAATCTGATCCCCTAAAGATAACCATACAAATCGATGAATACATTTCTACAATTTTTTCTACATGTATATTTATGTATAAGGTTAAAAAGTGGGGCAGTGCTGACCAGGTTTGTTCACCTCTCATTATAATGTGGATATCTTTCCATATTAGTCTGCTTCATATTTTCACTGGTAGCATCAAATTCCATTATATGAATTGCCATAGCGTATTTAAGTAATCCTCAATTCATGAACACTTGAATTGTTGGAGTTTTTGTTGTTATAAAGATGTTGTTGGGTGTGGGGATGTTTTAGGGTATTAGAATTATTCTTTGTTTTGTCTGTAGTGTTGCTTATAAAAAAAAATCTATGTGTGTATTAAGAAGCCCTCAGAACTGCACATCATAAAAAGATAAGAAATTTTTCTATATGTAACATTTTTAATAAACCAAATTACTTAAATTAAAACCAAAAAAATAGAATATCTGTGTAGGTATATCTTTGAGTATATCCATAATTATTTCATTAAAATTAATCTTTATAAGTGATCTCACTCAGTTAAGCAGATAACCAAAGCTTTCAATAAATACATATCCATAACCTTTGCACCTTGGCTTTGCAACACCTTGTTCTTAGGTGATTATATTTCTCCGCTTCACAGATACTGAGCTTCACTGTGTGACCTGCTTTGGCCAATGGAATGTGAGCAGATATAACATCCAACCAAAGTTTTAAATGCACTTGTGTGGACTGACTTGCTGCCTTAGATATTCTACCTTTTTATAGTTTTACCATGAGAATATCATTGCCTGGGTATCTGTTAGTTGCAGAATGAAGGACACGTGGATCAATCCTGAACTCAATTCACAGCCCAAATCAGAGTCATCTTAGTTGATGCTCAGATGTAGGGGTGAAAAAATATTTGTAGTGTAAGTCACTAAGATATTATGGTTATCTGTTAAAACAGTGTTGCAGCAATAACTGGTTTACGTACAGAGAAATGAGATCATCAGATTTATTGGTCATACTTCAGTGATCTAATCTGCTGGGGGTCATCCCAGAATACCAAGTCTGTTATTATCTTTCTCCA
The DNA here is from genome assembly GCA_917880005.1 of Nanger dama. Lineage (NCBI taxonomy): Eukaryota > Metazoa > Chordata > Mammalia > Artiodactyla > Bovidae > Nanger > Nanger dama. The sequence continues at coordinate 30,841,720 of CAKJTW010000003.1, forward strand.
GACCCCTCCCTACTAAATCACTGAATCTACATATAAGCTCACTCCCTCTTTTTTTGGGTTACTGCCAAAATCAAAAGCTTCCAAAATCTATTGGAGAAAACGTTCATGATGAGGAGTTATGGAAACTTCTTAGTTTCACCTTGAGAATCCTTAAAAGGGTTCCTGGAGTCTAAAATCTTCATTGGCTTTTCCCAACATGTGTTTCAAAGAACATTTGTCCTTTGAAATGCTCACAAAATCCACAAAAATGGATTCAATTTTGGCCACTTAAGTGATGACTTAAATGTTAGAAATGCTTTTGCGGGGTGGGGGGGATGTATTTTTTGAAGATGTCTTTTATGACATTCTTGAATGTTCATAATGCACACAAGCATATGGAATTATTGGAGAAAACTTGCAGTAAAGAAATATGATAAGATTCTGCATGTCCCAATCTTAATTTACACTAGCCCTTTTATTCTAGCAATATCTCAGTATCTCTTACTATCTGAGAATCTAGTATTCTAAAGAATCCATTTGTGAAAACTCAGAAGGTAGACTCCCTAATGAGAAATTTCAGGCTTTATACAGGCCAACTAGGATAGATACTTTAGGCATCCGTAGTACCTATTATACCATGTTACATTATGTATGTGTATCAGTATACAGGCTAACCTTCTGTTTTCAGAGACCTAAAATTACAGTGACTTCAGTAAGACAGGAGTTTCTTTCTTTCACCTAAGTGTTCAGAGGTTAGTAGTCTAGGTTGATAGTTGATAAAGTAGTTCTGCCTCCTCTGGATCATCTAGGATCCCAGGTTGGCCTCTGTGACCCTCAACATTGATTTCCAATCCCTCTCATTTCTCAGCCTAAAGGAAGAAAGAAGTCTACAAGGGAGCTTCCACTTTAAGAAACAATCAATATTGGTTATGTCACTTCTGACATATCATTGGCCCAATCCTGGTCACATATCCATCCAATGCCTAGCTTCCAGGGGAAATATACCTCCAGCTAGGGTGGCCACATGTCCTACTGGAGGGTCAAATAATTTTATTCCTAAAAGGAATAAGGGGCCAATAGACACTGGGGGTCAATTAGTGGGATCTGCCACTGCGTTTAGCTTATTTGTTTGAAACCTCTGGACTCTCCCTTCCAGGTAACAAAATGGAAGTAGTCACATAAATGAGTTAGGAAATGCCAGATTTCCTCCACAGATCTATAGTTGCTGCTTCCATCAGAATGACAAACACCATCTTTAAGTCACCATTGTCTCCTACCTCCTTAAAACATCTGACACAATGTACAATTACTAGCTTAAAATACAGCTTGAAACTGCTCATTTTTGTATCCAGACTCACAAGTAATCAAAGATATGTAAGCACCTGAGGGCAAAGGTAGTATCCTACCATTGTTGTTGGAACAATGTCAAACACTATAGGTGCTTGGAAAATAAATGTTTCATGGATGAATGAGATGCCAGCTCTAAAAATGGAATGGGATGCCATCATCTCCTTTAAAGAAAAGGTTTAAAGTAAAGGTGGTGTTTAATGATGGTGTAGGAGAAGGCAATGGCATCCCACTCCAGTACTCTTGCCTGGAGAATCCCATGGACGGAGGAACCTGGTGGGCTGCAGTCCGTGGCATCGCTATGAGTTGAACACGACTGAGCAACTTCACTTTCACTTTTCACTTTCATGCGTTGGAGAAGGAAATGGCAACCCACGCCAGTTCTTGCCTGGAGAATCCCAGGGATGGGGGAGCCTGGTGGGCTGCTGTTTATGGGGTCGCACAGAGTCAGACAAGACTGAAGCTACTTAGCAGCAGTAGCAGCAGCAATGCTGGTGTAGATGCAGCCAAGCAGAGAGCTCTGCATAAAGCAGGTGGAAGTATAAATTAGTATAACCTTCTAGGGGCAATTCATCAAAATACAAGTACAAAAAGAAACAAATTTTTGTTGGTCACATGGGCAAAAGTGTAAACATTTGTTAATATATTATGTTGATGAAGGTATCAGGAAGCATGTTTTTTGACATATTACTGGTGGGAGTCTATTTGTAGTAACCACGGTGGAGACATTTTGGGAATACCTGGTACAGTAAAAATGCATATATTCTGACTCAATACTTTCTACTCTAGAGATTTGTTTTACAGATACATTTGCACAGTTGTGATGTTCATATAAGTAAGGGTACTCAATACAGACTTGCTTGTAGCGGCAAAAGACTAGAAAAAGCTTAGATGTCCTTCACTGGGAGGGGAGCAATTAAATGCATTGTAGCTTTTTAAAAATATATTGTTCAGTTCAGTTCAGTTCAGTCGCTCAGTCGTGTCTGACTCTTTGCGACCCCATGAATTGTAGCATGCCAAGCCTCCCTGTCCATCACCAACTCCCGGAGTTCACTCACACTCGCATTCGAGTCCGTGATGCCATCCAGCCATCTCATCCTCTGTCATCCCCTTCTTCTCCTGCCCCCAATCCCTCCCAGCATCAAAGTCTTTTCCAATGAATCAACTCTTCACATGAGGTGGCCAAAGTATTGGAGTTTCAGCTTTAGCATCATTCTTCCAAAGAAATCCCAGGGTTGATCTTCAGAATGGACTGGTTGGATCTCCTTGCAGTCCAAGGGACTTTCAAGAGTCTTCTCCAACACCACAGGTCAAATGCATCAATTCTTCGGTGCTCAGCCTTCTTCACAGTCCAACTCTCACATCCATACATGACCACTGGAAAAACCATAGCCTTGACTAGACGGACCTTAGTTGGCAAAGTAATATCTCTGCTTTTGAATATACTATCTAGGTTGGTCATAACTCCCCTTCCAAAGAGTAAGCGTCTTTTAATTTCATGGCTGCAATCACCATCTGCAGTGATTTTGGAGCCCCCAAAATAAAGTCTGAAACTGTTTCCATTGTTTCTCCATTTATTTCCCATGGAGTGATGGGACCGGATGCCATGATCTTCATTTTCTAAATGTTGAGCTTTAAGCCAACTTTTTCACTCTCCTCTTTTACTTTCATCAAGAGGCTTTTTAGTTCCTCTTCACTTTCTGCCATAAGGGTGGTGTCATCTGCATATCTGAGGTGACTGATATTTCTCCCGGCAATCTTGATTCCAGCTTGTGTTTCTTCCAGTCCAGCGTTTCTCATGATGTACTCTGCATAGAAGTTAAATAAGCAGGGTGACAATATACAGCCTTGACGTACTCCTTTTCCTATTTGGAACCAGTCTGTTGTTCCATGTCCAGTTCTAACTGTTGCTTCCTGGCCTGCATACAGATTTCTCAAGAGGCAGGTTAGGTGGTCTGGTATTCCCATCTCCTTCAGAATTTTCTTCAGTTTATTGTGATCCACAATGTATTGTTAAAACTGTGAAAGTCAAAATACACAGGAGTATTTTTACCACCATAAATTGATGGGCTCTTAAAAAAAAGTGGCAGAGGAAGATACCCACACTCACATTTGTGTACACACACACACACACACACACACACACACACACACACACACACATTTAACTCAGTTATGTCCAACTCTTTATGACTCTATGGACTGTAGCCTCCTCTGTCCATGGGATTCTCCAGGCATGAATATTGGAGTAGTAGCCATTTTCTTCTCCAGGGGATAGTTCCGATCCAGGGACCGAACCCACATCTACCAGGGTCTCCTGCATTGCAGGCAGATTCTTTACTGCTGAGCCACCAAGGAAGCAATCTATAGAGAGGAAAACAGAGAGAGAGAATCTGAGGAAGAAGAAACATGCTTGAAGGTCAGAGATGGAAGGATAACTTGTTAACTGTTATATTCTTATACTGTTTTTTATCATATATCACTTTTTCAACAGAAATAAAAGAAAACTTGAGGAGTTCCTTGGTGACCTAGTGGTTAGGATTCCAGGCTTTTACTGCCATGACCAGGTCCAATCCCTGGTTGGGGAACCGGGATCCTGTAAGCCAGGCAATATGACCAAAAAGTCACAATTTATATTTTTGATGCTGTAATTCTCTTTCTAGTACTATATCCCAATGAAATAATTTGAAATACAAATAGAAATTTATGTCCACTATGCATTCAAAAACTTAGAAATAACCCAAACATCAAATATTATGGGAACAGCAGTGAAAGCTATTTTTTGTTAACATTTTCAATAATACTGGAAAATGATATAATGAAAAAGCACACAAACAGAAAGCTTAATAAAAAGATTATAAGTACACATGATGGAACATTATCAGTTGCTGACCCTGGGGAGTAGCACTACAGATGCATATTATTCTGTTTCTCTATATTTGTGTATTTAGTACCAGTCAGAGCTCTTCTGACTGTAAGTGACAGAAACCGAAATCAAACTAGTTTAATTAAAAGGATATTTATTGGCTTACTGAATCAGTTACTCGGACTGACTGGAACCAGGGACTCTTTCTAAATCTCTCTGTATATTGGGATTAATGTCATCTATGGTAGATCTCGGAGAAGGCAATGGCACCCCACTCCAGTACTCTTGCCTGGAAAATCCCATGGATGGAGGATCCTGGTAGGCTGCAGTCCATGGGGTCGCTAAGAGTCGGACATGACTGAGTGACTTCACTTTCACTTTTCACTCATGCATTGGAGAAGGAAATGGCAACCCACTCCAGTGTTCTTGCCTGGAGAATCCCAGGACTGGGGAAGCCTGATGGGATGCTGTCTAAGGGGTTACACAGAGCTGAACATGACTGAAGTGACTTAGCAGCATGGTAGATCTGCCTTCTCCACGAGCCTTGGGACTCTGTGATCAGGAGCTCCCAGATTCACATTTCCTAGTTTTTCCACTACAGAAGCAAAGAATGTTCCCCCATTCCCTGGGGTCTGTGACAGATCTAGCTAAAATAATCCCAACAAAAAATTTGGGCCCATTTTAAATCCCATAACCAATCCCAGTGGCCAGGGTGGTGGTGTAGTGAGAAAGGATAGTGCACAGGAAGGCAGGTTTATGGAAGAAGACAGCAGCAACCAGGAGGTAGTAAAGTTCAGTTTAGTCGTTCAGTCGTGTCCAACTCTTTGCAACCGCATGAATCGCAGCACACCAAGCCTCCCTGTCCATCACTAATTCCCAGAGTTTACCCAAAACCAGGAGGTAACAGGATCTATTCTGCTTGAGTTTGGGGCAAGTCAGTGCAGTCTGCATTCCCCGTGCTGTAACAGAATTGTTTTTAAAGAAAAGAGAGCACCACCCACTACAGCCAGATGGTTAGTATGATAAGGAGTGTGCAATGTACCAGGAAAAGAAGAGAGCTAGGGGGCCATCAAAATAGCAACTGTCCATTGCACTGTATTTTCAATGAATGTGTTTACTTGGATAATCAGGAAAAAAGTTTTCAAGTGAGAAAAGAACACCATTTCCTTTTCTCTCTCTTGCCCTGGGGTTTAGTGGTGCCTCTGGAATATTTCCTTATCTGCCTTCTGGTCACTTGAAAAAAGTTATATTCACCTTCTAATTAGAACTTGAAATCAAACTTGCTCTCCCTTAAATGGCCTGGTAAAATAATTTTCTGTAGCCAGAACCTGGTTATTTGCTTTTTCCCTACATGTCACCTTCCAGGCAACAGAAACACAGTTTACATCTGAGTCCTATCCTATAGTTTGAATTTTGAGGTGAGGCTCAAGTCCAAAGGCCCTGGTTTCTGCCTCTCTCTCTCACTGCTGGACTGGCCAAGTGTGAGTTTATTGACCTTCACAGCACAATACAAAATATGCTTGTTTGCTTTGGTCTGTTCGGATGGGCAGGGAGTCCTGTCTGAGTTTGCCTTCCACCGTTTGGTTTGCCAGTTCTTTTGTGTATTTTAGTCACTTTCTGTACACATTACTAGACACCTTTCCTAATGGCTCATTATCTCAATGCTTTGAAAAAAATTATATTATGTGTCCTTATGGCTTAATTCATTCTTTTATAAAGTTTCGAGACTAGGCATCAACCCATAATTGAAATACACTTGTTACAAATTTATTTCTAAATCTAGAAGAAGCAACGATTATCATACTAGATATAGGATAAAAACTGGGCTTCCCTGGTGGCTCAGATGGTAAAGAATCTGCCTGCGATGTGGGAGACCTGGGTCTGATCCTTGGGTCAGGGAGATCCCCTGGAAAGGAAATGGATACCCACTCCAGTATTCTTGCCTGGAGAATTCCATGGACAGAGTAATTCCCCACAGTCCATAGGGTCGCAAAAAGTTGGACATGAATGAGCGACTAACATTTTCACTTTTTTCAGGATAAAATTACATTTAATTATAAAAAGTTGAAGATGAAACTCATCCCTTCTTTTTAACTGTGGTAAAAACACACAGAATATGAAATTTACTCTTGTAACCTTTTTCGGTTTAGGAGTGTTAAGTACCTGCACATTGTTGTGCAACCAGTCTCCAGAATTACTTTCATCCTGCAAAACTGAAACTCTATACCCATTAAGCAGAAACTTCCCATTCCTCCCTCCTTTTAACCCCTGGCAACCACCCTTTTATTTTCTGACTTATGAATTTGACTCCTCTAGATACTTCATATAAATAGAATCATACAATATTTTTTCTTTTGTGACTGGCTTATTTCACTTAGAAAAATATCCTTAAACCATGTTGTAGTATGTGTCAGAATTCCATTTTTAAGGCTAATATTCCACATATACATGTATATATATACACACATGGCATCTTGTTTATCCATTCATACATCAAGGAACATGAGTTTTATCTTCCATTTTTTTGTAATTATAAATAATCCTGCTATGAAAATGAGTAGACAAATATCTCTCTGAGGCTGTTTTTATTCTTTTGGGAATATATTCAGAAGTGTAATACTGGTCATATGGTAATTCTATTTTTAATTTTTGAGGAACTGCTGTATTGTTTCTTGGGCTTCCTGGTAGTTCAGCTGGTAAAGAATCTGCCTGCAATGCAGGAGACCCCAGTTCAATTCCCGGGTCAGGAAGATCCCCTGGAGAAGGGATAGGCTACCCACTCCAGTATTCTTGGGCTTCTCTGGTGGCTCAGACAGTACAGAATCCACCTGCAATGCAAGAGACCTGGGTTTGATTCCTGGATTGGACAGATCCCTTGGAGGAGGGCATGGCAACCCACTCCAGTATTCTTGCCTGGAGAATCCCCATGGCGGGCTACAGTCCATGGGTTGCAAAGAGCTGGACACGACTTTGTGACTAAGCATAGCATACTGTTTCTCATAGCAACTGCACTGTTTCGTATTCCTACCAACAGTGCACAAGTGTTCTAGTTTCTTTACCTTCTGGCCAATACGTGCTATTTTTTGGACTTGGTAGTGGCCATTGTAACAGGTATGAGATGAGAATCTCATCTATTCTTAGCCACTCATTTTGAGTATGAGGAACTGAGACCCAGTCATTTTAAATAGATTGTCCTAGGTAGTGCAAATCATATGAGAGAACAAAGTACAGTGGTTAAAATACTGGTCTCTGGATTTATATTCCCACTTTTTAATCCTGGCTCTGCCACTGACTGGCTGTGTAACCTTGGGCACGTTACTTAACTTCTCTGTGCCAGTTTTCTTATCTGTATAATTTAAGGGTACCTACCTCATAGAGTTATTGTTATAAGGACTAAATGAGATAGGACAGGAAAAGTGCAGCTTGAAAATGGCCACCGTTTTTTGATATTCCTGCTGTTGGAAGATGGGATCTGATTTCCCTCCCCTTGAATCTATACTGGCCAGAGGCACTCAGTTGTCAGTAGTAAAATGCAAGTGGAATAATGCTGCTTGACCTCCCAGTCTGAGTCAGAAAAGACTTTCACCTTGTGCCTTGGTCTCCAGGCACTCTCTCTGCGGGAAGCCATATGCATATAAATATGACTGTCCTGCTAGAGAAACCGTATGGAGAGACCCTGAAACTACCCAGAGAGAAGCGGGGGGTTGTTTCATTGAACTCAGCTTTCCTGCCATCCTGACAAAGTGCCAGGCATTTGAATGAACCTCTGTGTTACCCTCCAGACCAAACCAGCTGTCAGCTAAACAAAAATAAATGACCTCAGTCAATAACACATTAAGCCGAAGGACTGCCAGCCACCTTTTGCCCAAACACTATTTTTACATAATTAGTTTTGCCATTAAATGACACAGCAATTGACCACCGGGCCACTAGAATGTAAGCTCTCTAAGGGCAGGTATTTTTGCCTTCATTGTTATTTCCCCAGGACTTAGAGCAATGCCTGGCATATAATAGATGTTCAATAAAAGATTTGCTCACTGAATGGATGAAAACTAAACTCTTGTTTTTATCAGTGGTAGATGATTATCAGAACCAGTCTGCTGATCAGAGCTCTCTGTATCACTCCATGCTGACCTAAAAGATACTGACCATTTTATTTCTCCTGAGATTCTTAGGGCCTTATAATAAAACTTTTGATGTAGTCTCAAAAAGTTAGTGGTAAGATATACTCCAAGTTGCAAAGGTTGGAGAACATCAAAAAGAGACTGCATGGTGTTTCTTTTTCTTAACTTTTATTATTGAAATTTTTTTCCTTCTATGAAGTTATTTTTTATCGGAGTATAATTGCTTTATAATGTTGTATTAGATTTAGCTGTACAATGAAGTGAATCAGCCATATGCATACGTATATCCTCTCCCTCTTGTACTTTCTTCCCACCCTACCCCTCTCCCACCCCTCTAGGTCATCACACAGAACTGAGCAGAGCTTCCTCTGCTTTATAGCAGGTTCCCACTAGTTATCTATTTTACATATGGTAGTGTATATATTGGAGAAGGCAATGGCACCCCACTCCAGTACTCTTGTCTGGAAAATCCCATGGGCGGAGGAGCCTGGTAGGCTATAGTCCATGGGGTCGCTAAGAATCGGACATGACTCAGCGACTTTACTTTCACTTCTCACTTTCATGCATTAGAGAAGGAAACGGCAATCCACTCCAGTGTTCTTGCCTGGAGAATCCCAGGGACGGGGGAGCCTGGTGGGCTACCGTCTATGGGGTAGCACAGAGTCGGTCACGACTGAAGTGACTTAGCAGCAGCAGCAGCAGCAGCAGTGTATATATTTCAATGCTAATCTCCCAGTTCATCCCACCCTCCCTCAATACTACAATGTTGTTGTTTTAGTTGCTAAATTATGCCCAGTTCTTTCTGACCCCATAGACCGTAGCCTGCCAGTCCTCTGTCCATGGGACTTTCAGGCAAGAACACTGAAGTGGATTGCCAGTTCCTCTCCAGGGAATCTTCCCAACCCAAAATGGAATGAACCTGCGTCTTCTGCATTGCAGACAGATTCTTTACTGTTGAGCCACCAGGGAAGTCCCAAAATGACACTACCAGGCAATTAAAACCTGTAGCTCACTAAATCCTAACAACCTTGTAAAGTTTATATCATTTTCTTCCTTTCTACACATTAAGACACTAGGGCTCAAAGAGTTTAGGTAGGTACTTTGCCCAACCAAAGATGAGAAACAGAGCTTCAGAATTTGAACCTAGATCTGCCTCTTCCTTGAAGAACACTTTTCAGTCGAGAAAACTATTTATAAAGATTATCAGCACACAACAGTGAGTAAAGAGGGCCTGTTGCTTTAGAAGTCGGGAATAGCCCATTCAAGTCCAAGCTGCTGGACAGTCATGAGTCTTCTTCAACTCACTTACCTCATTTTCCTCAACCAGAAAATGGGAAAAGTGATCCCTGTCCTGCCTACCTTACAGTGATGTGGGTGATTCTAACAACCCAAACACTTCTTGCAAACATGCTCCTGTAGAAACACCTTCCCATGGCAACAAAGATAGGAAAAAGATGTGCAAAGGTTTTTGAGATCCTACATAAATGAACATTTTTGACAAAATATTGGGAATCAGTGATTCCAAAGTTGAAGAAAATCTTCAGCAAGGTTCATTGAGTTCAAAAGAAATGAGTGTTAAGACAATTAAGATCATTTGAGATAAAGGATATATTCATCTAAAGTGAAATTTTTATTCAAAATATAATTGTCACTGGTTCTATCACTAGTCCAGGAACTAAGACCCCACATGTCATGGAGCAGCTAAGCCTATGTGCCACAACTACTGAAGCCCACATGCTCCAGAGCCCTTGCTCTGCAACGAGAGAAGCCATTGCAATGAGAAGCCAGTGCAGCACAAGTGGAGAGCAGCCCCCTCACCGCAACTAGAGAATGTGCAGCAATGAAGACCCACTGCAGCCAAAACTAGACGAAGAAATAGATAAACTAATAAAATAAAATTATAAAAGTATAATTGTCAATGTAGTCAGGCTTTGAGTACCAGCTGAGTTGCTTTACCCTCACAGACTCAACCATTTGTTTCTAAAGTACATCCTTTTGCTGAGGTGAAAATGTTAGGAGGAAATCCAGCCTCACCCACGTGCCACAGCAAGACCTGCCAGCCCTTCTTCGAGCTGTTGCTGAACCAGGCTACCTGATCAGACTTCCTCTGCCTTAGGGTAAATTCCATTTGGAGTCTCCTGTTGCTCTCTTCCATTGATTGGCCCCCATTAATATATCTTGGTCCTTCAATATGTTCTATTAATGTTGAGCCACAGAAGAGAAACCATTGGTTATTGGGAATTTCTGTAGATTAACTCATTTCACCCCCACCTTCCCTCAATAGCATTCAGTTCTGAAAACCAAGGGCTCCTTGGTCTGAGTAGCCTTTGTCAAGCCACAAAAGATCCTGTTAAACATTTTCTCTAGGGCCTACGGGGGTCTCCTTGACAAATATTTGCGTAACTATTTTTAGCTTCTCAAGTGATACTTGAAAGCAAAACAAACAAACAAAAACAAATAGAACCTGCACCAAGGGGGTCTTATTATTTTTAAATAGAGACAATGTTTAAATGTGATTTATTTGGCTGAAGTTCTGTCTAAACTGAAACCTTAGCACACCAACACACAGTCAGACATACATGTGGGTGCATGCGCATGTGCGCACATACACATGCTGAGCTAGGTTTAGTCCCCCTAACTCAGATCCCTATATGTTTCTATGACCTATGATTGTATACACACTGATAGTTCTTAACTCTAACTTGTGAAGTCTAATACAGATATGAATATGTTAAAAATGTGAATTTGACTATTACAACTGTAGAACTCAATTCAACAAACCATATTTAAGGTTATATAAAAGTATCAAATTTACCAAGAGAGTTTCTGAGATTTAAACTGGTTTAAGAGCAAGTAATTTGTAAACTCATTTTTCTGAATTTATGTCTTTCCAACTTTCCACCACTTAAAACTCCATCAATGCTCCATTTGTTTAGAATATCTAGAATCACAGTTTCTAAAACATAGCATACAGGTTATGGGTTCTGGATCTGTGGTCAGTAGACCTGCGATTCAACCCAGCCTGTGGAGACATGAAGGCATATCCTTCCTGAGTCACTTAGTACCTGTGTTATAAGATTGTTGTGAAAATTAATGAGAAAAATAAAATAACACTGTCAAGCCTAGAGCAAGTACTTGAAAACATCAGCTATTGCACTATCATCAAAAAGTCTACAGATACATTCTGTAGAGGGTATGGAGAAAAGGGAATCCTCCTACGCTGTTGGTGGGAAGGTAAATTGGTGCAGCCACTGTGGAAATCAGTATGGAGATTTATTACATGTATGTACATGTGAAGTCGCTTCAGTCATGTCCAACTCTTTGTGACCCTATTTACTGTAGACTGCCAGACTCCTCTATCCATAGGATTCTCCAGCGAGAATACTAGAGTAGGTGGGCATGCCCTCCCCAGGGATCAAAGCTGTGTCTCCTGGGTCTCTTGCACTGGCAGGCCAGTTCCTTACTGCTAGTGCCACCTGGGAAGTCCATGGAGGTTTCTTAAAAAACTAAAAGTAGAGCCACCCTGTGATCCACCAGGCCCACTCCTGAACATATATTCAGAGAAAACCCTAATTCAAAGAGATATGCACCTCAGTGTTCATTGCAGCACCGTTACAATAGCCAAAACATGGAAATAACACAAGTGTGCATTAACAGACAATTCATTTAAAAAGATGTGGGGTGTGTGTGTGTGTGTGTGTGTGTGCGCAATGGAATATTACTTAGCCATAAAAAGAATGAAATATTGTCACTTGCAACAACATGGATGGACCTAGAGAATATCATACTAAGTGAAGTAAGTCAGAGAAAAACAAATATTACATTATCACTTGTATGTAGAATCTAAAAAAAATAATACAATTGAATTTATTTACAAAACAGAAACAGACTTAAAACAGAATAAACTTATGGTTAACCAAAGGTGAAAGGGGAGTGGGGGAGGGATAAATCAGGAGTACTAGAGACAAACTACTATACCTAAAATAAATAAGCAACAAAGATTTACTGTATAGTATATCAGTTCTGTTCAGTCATTCAGTCGTGTCCAACTCTTTGTGACCCCATGGACTGCAGCATGCCAGGCTTCCCTGTCTAGCATCAAATTCCAGAACTTGCTCAAACTCATGTCCATAAAGTTGGTGATGCCATCCAACCATCTCATCCTCTGTCATCCCCTTATCTTCCTGCCTTCAGTCTTTCCCAGCATCAGGGTCTTTTCCAAGGAGTCAGTTCTTCGCATCAGGTGGCCAAAGTATTGGAGCTTCAGCTTCAGTATCAATCCTTCTAATGAACATTCAGGACTGATTTCCTTTAGGATGGACTGGTTGGATCTCCTTGCAGTCCAAGGGACTCTTAAGGTCTTCTCTAACACCACAGATCAAAAGCATCAATTCTTCGGCACTCAGCTTTCTTTATAGTCTAACTGTCACATCCATACATGTTGCTACTGCCAAGTCACTTCAGTCGTGTCCAACTCTGTGCAACCCCATAGACAGCAGCCCACCAGGCACCCCCATCCCTGGGATTCCCCAGGCAAGAACACTGGAGTGGGTTGCCACTTCCTTCTCCAGGGCATGAAAGTGAAAAGTGAAAGTGAAGCTGCTCAGTCATGTCCGATTCCTAGTGACTCCGTGGACTGCAGCCTACCAGGCTCCTCCATCCATGGGATTTTCCAGGCAAGAGTACTGGAGGGGAACCCCCTCCAATTGCCATTGCCTTCTCTGATCCACACATGACTACTAGAAAAACCATAGCTTTGACTACATGGACCTTTGTTGGCAAAGTAACATCTCTGCTTTTAATATTCTGACTATGTTGGTCATAACTTTTTTTCCAAGGAGCAAGTGTCTTTTAATTTCATGGTTGCATTGGGGAAAAAAAAAAAAAGTCTGTCACTGTCTCCATTGTTTCCCCATCTATTTGCCATGAAGTGATGGGACCAGAAGCTATGATCTTAGTTTTCTGAATGTTGTGTTTTAAACCAATTTTTTCACTCTCCTCTTTCAAATTCATCAAGAGACTCTTTAGTTCTTCTTCATTTTCTGCCTTAAGGGTGGTGTCATCTGCATATATGAGGTTATTGATATTTCCCCCAGCAATGTTGATTCCAGCTTGTGCTTCATCCAGCCTGGCATTTCACATGATGTACTCTGCATATAAGTTAGGTAAGCAGGGTGACAATATACAGCCTTGACGTATTCCTTTCCTATTTGGAACCAGTTTGTTGTTCCATGTCCAGTTCTAACTGTTGCTTCCTGACCTGCATACAGATTTCTCAGGAGGCAGGTCAGGTGGTCTGGCATCCCCATCTCTTTTAGAATTTTACAGTTTGTTGTGATCCATGCAGTCTAAGGGTTTGGCATAGTCAATAAAGCAGAAATAGATGTGTTTCTGGAACTCTCTTGCCTTTTGATGATCCAGTGGATGTTGGCAATTTGATCTCTGGCTCTCTGCCTTTTCTGAATCCAGCTTGAACATCTGGATGTTCACGGTCCACATGCTGTTGAAACCTGGCTTGGAGAATTTTGAGCATTACTTTGCTAGCGTGTAAGATGAGTGCAATTGTGCCATAGTCTGAACATTCTTTGGCATTGCCTTTCTTTGAGATTGGGATGAAAACTGACCTTTTCCAGTCCTGTGGCCACTGCTGAGTTTTCCAAATTTGCTGGCATATTGAGTGCAGCACTTTCACAGCATCATCTTTCAGGATTTGACATAGCTCACCTGGAATTCCATCACCTCACACCTCCACTAGCTTTCTTCATAGTGATGTTTCCTAAGGTCCACTTGACTTCACATTCCAGAATGTCTGGCTCTAGGTGACTGATCACACCATCGTGGTTACTTGGGTCATGAAGATATTTTTGTATAGTTCTTCTGTGTATTCTTGCTACCTCTTCTTAATATCCATACCATTTCTGTCCTTTTTGTGCCCATCTTTACAGGAAACATTCCCCTGGTATTTCTAATTTTCTTGAAGAGATCTCTAGTCTTTCCAATTCTATTGTTTTCTGCTATTTCTTTGCATATGGGACTATAAAAATATTTTGTAATAACCTATAATTGGAAAATAATATAAAGTGAAAAAAATATACAGCTGAATTTCTTTGCTGTACTCCTGAAACTAACACAATATTTTAAATCAACTATACTCCAATTTAAAAAGTTACAAATAAAACCTCATCAGCCATTGTAATTAGTATAATTTTTGTCAAATTTAATGCTAAGGTACTTGAGTTTCACAAATTATACTTACTGCTTACTGTTCCCATCAGTGCCATTGCCTTCATTTCTATGACCATAGCAAGTTATTTACATTGTCCTTTACAACAGTAGGTACTTTTCATCTCTCTTAGACATGCTCCAGGTTGTAAAATGCACAAAGCAAAAAGTAATTCAATTGGAAAGACTGAGTCTCTTGTTAGTGTCAAGATATTTAAACATTTAGCTCAAGTATTGATTCTTTTGCATTAAAATCAATTTTAGATGTTAACAATTGCTAATCTAATTGCTAGTGATGCTACAATTAACAGAAGAACACAAATCATGGGCATCACGTACACATTAAAGTCAAATAACAAGTAATTTTTTTTCCTTAATTCTTTGAGGATATTGATCAAACCCAATGTAATTTCTCTTTCCAAATGGAATTCTGACTCTTATGTAAGAATGAAGAAGTAAAAACATCCCCTGTAAAGGGCTATCTCACCTCCTTCCATGTCAACGGAAGGGAGGAAATGAAAATTAAACATCATAGCCAAAGTACAGATGGGAAACTGGATACGCTGATCACCATCTGTTTTGATTACTACAATTGTTAGGGCTAAATGCTTGATCTGTGTTTGAGAATGGCAGTTCCTCTGCTTAAAAGAAAGGAAGTGATCAACATTGTGATGTAGTTGAGATTTATCTGTATCAAATCTAACTATATTTTGGGATATACTGAAAATCTTGATCTATATAAAAGTTTCCAATTTCACAGAACTTTCTTCCCTGTCAGTACCCAGAAAAGGCTTTGAAATGGATCGGAACTCTACAAATGAAAGGAGGAGTGCAAATGGAGTGAATAAGGTCCCAAACACTTTGTATGATTCCACAAGTCTTAACCACAGTCACATTTTCCTTTCATGATTACTCTATGCTCACTTCAAGGGAAAGATATTTAGTGAATCAGAAACCGGAAGTTGGTCTCCATTGGAGTCTATGACATATTTGCTATGATGTTCGTGATTTACAGAGCCTCTTCCTCTCCACTCCTAATTGATGAGAACTGGACCAAGGTTAAGTTGATGTAACTACTTAAGCATTCTCTCGTTTTCCCCCACAAAGATCAACACAAGGACCAGCAATGGTGTTGTTTATGTTAGGCTGACTTACTATCTCATGCTGCTCCTCATTTCTAACATCCATGATTCATTCATGCAATCATAAAGTGGGGTTAATCACACTTGCCTATAATAGTGAATGATTATTGCTTTTGTCTTAATCTTCAGATAAAAGCATTTGAATCTCCTCTGAATACACTTGTACTCAGTCCACGGGGTTACAAGTGCAGACGTTCTCATCCCCAACTCCAATAATGGGCACATAAGCTCAGGGCTGATGGAACCAGAGCATGGAATCCTGTCATCCTGGATCTTTGATCCCCTGCCACATCCTTCTGTGCAGCAAAAGATTTTGCCCCTAGGCCAAGTTGGAGACATCATCTGTGAAGAAATTTAGTCAGTTTATGTGGTATATTCATGCAATAGTAATTCAAAATAGGGGTTGGCATACCAGAGAGGACCGAATATGTTTTGGCATTTGGGGAGAAGAACACCTGACCACCTGCCTCCAGCAACCTAAAGTAAATTCTCTCATCCACATTCCTACCAACAAACACAAAATCTAGCTCTAATTCTGGAGCAGAAGAAAGGAAACCCCACTCAAGCCATCTATATCAATTGCACTTGTCCTTGATCCACAAATAAATGAGTTAAAGACCGTGGATTGGTAGGAAATTCTGCATCTCTAGTTTACTTGGAGAACAACTGAAATAAAATTTGAAAGAACTGACCTGACAGTGGAAATATAAGTAATTCATAAAACAGAAGAAGCTATAAGGAATTCTCATTAATGTCCAAAAGAGAATATATTCACTTTTAAATCAAAATAGACTAGTATGAAAGACGAGCAGTTGGGAAGCAATGAAGAGTTCATGGAAATTAAAAATATATCACCAAAATAAAAAAATAAATTGAAGTGCAAGAAAACAAATCAGAAAAATTTCCTGCAATATAGAGTAAAAAGATCAAAGACAGAAAACATGAGGGAAAAATGTCAAGAGAAGTAGAACAACTAAAAAAACCAGTATCTGTCCTACACAGATGTTCTAGGAACAGAGAAATGAGGAAAAAATAAAAAAAATAGTAGAAGAACATACCCCAGAGTTGATACAAAATATAAAACTTCAGATTGAAAGAGGATGAGTTTGGGGAAAAAAAAAAGATTCATTCTGAAACTTCAGAATATGTATAAAGAGAACATCCCAAAGTCTTTGGGTTGGGAGGTGAATAGGGGAAACATTACTATAAACAAGTAACAATTTCAGGGATTCCACTGACACGTGGGTTGCAACAAAGCAATGGAGGAAAGCAGAGCAACTATGGGAGATACTTAACATTCTAGCCGGAGGGTGGGATGGAGCAGGCCAGGGACTGCTTACACCTGAGATGGACAACAGCCCAGCACAACCAGAGGTGGAAGTCCAAGTGAAATGTCAAGGGAATTACAACTGAGCACCCAAGAGTGTCAGCTGTACCTAAGGGAATCTAGCAGATGCAAATATGCGTAACGGGTTTCCGGGTGAAATCAAGACAGGTATTCTTAGTTGAGACACCAAGAAGTGATAAAAGCAGTAGTGGAACATAAAGATAGCTGGCTTCAAGTGAAATATCAGTAGTTTTATATCTTTATAAGCTATAAAATAATAAAGTAATAATATAATGTATAATGTAATAAAGATATTGTCCATGAAAAATAGAAAGGCAAGCAAGAAAGCAATGGAGTAATGCTTTCCAATAACTAAGGAAAACATATTTTGAACATAAAATTCTGTATGCAGCCACACCATCAACCAAGTGTGAAAGTGAAATGAAGACATTTCATACATGCAAAGACTTAGAATAGTTCTTATATATCTCTTCTGAAAAAGTTGAAAAGTACCAAAATGTACTTCAGCAACACCAAAGAGGAATCCATGACAAAGGATGACACAGAGTCTAAGAAACAGCAAAAGTGACCCACAAAGACCGTAGAAAGAAACAGCGGCGATAGATTTATGCAATGTGACAATAAAATAGTCTGTTTAAAAGTAACTATTCCAAAAACACTACAAATAACAATCAGGATAACTACGAAATGTATTTTCTTTTTCAGTAAGAGAAAATGGAGACAATTACAAACTTTGTGAAAATTGTGGTCCATAGATGGAGTAAGCTAAGACAAGGCATTCATCTGAGAAATGGATAAACTATGTGAAAGGAATATCCATTTCACTTTGTTATAGGAAAATCTCAGAGTGGCACAGGTTTAGGAATATAAAATTACAACTCCTTTTCTATGGATTCAATCATCCCACCTAGATCTGTAACAAATACTAGTTACATAATCATAATACTGTAAGCGCTATTATTTGGACTTGAATTTCATAATAGATTTATAGATGAAGACAAAGTATGGAAAATTCAGGTTATAAGTGTTATTATAAACTATGCAAAGAGAGTTACAAAGTTGAAAAGATTTCTGGTTTCTGGTCAGAAATATAAGATATTTTAAAATCAAATACAGTATTGTAATTAAAAAAAAATAAATTTAAATTTAAATAATTTTAAATAAATAAATAAATTTTTAAAAAAGATATTTTAAAATCACCACTCCATCCTAACAACTAACAAAAGCCTAAAAATCAACAACTTTTCTTAAATCCCTCAGAGAATTCAAGTCACGGGGCAAACTGCTGCCCTCAAAACTGGAGAGACAAACAGGCAGATAGAAATAATCACAATTTACTGGAGGAGAATCCTAAATGGAAATCAGACCATGTTCCTTTAATCCATGACATCAGGACCAGCTTTCAACTAAAAGTTACAAGGCAAACTAAAAGGCAATCAACACAATTTGCAGAGAAGGAACAGCATCAGAATCAAATTCAGATATGTCAGGGATGTTGGAATTATCAGTCCAAGTATTCAAACAACTATGATCAACATGCTAAAAGCCATAATGGATAAAGCAGACAACATGCAAGAACAGATGGGCAAGAAGAAAGATTGAAATGTTAAAAGAGAATCAAAATGCATTCTCGACATCAAAAACAGAAATGAAGAATGTGATAACTTCTGATGGGCTTTGGTGGGCTCATTCTTAGAGTGGACATGGCTGAAGAAGAAGCATGAGATTATGTGAATAAAACTTCCGAAACTGAAGATAAAAAGGCTAAAAAAAAAAAGAAAGAAAGAAAAAGGAACAGATCTATGGACAACTACAGAAGGTATAACAAAGATATTCCTTTTGGGAATGCCAGAAACAGAATTTCCTCAAATTAATATTAAACAACAAATCACACACCCAGGAAACTCAAAGAACAATAAGTAGGATCAGTTCTCCCCAAATTACACACAGGCATACAACATTCAAACTACAGAAGATCAAAGATAAAGAAATTTTGAATGAGGCCAGAGGGGGAATAATACCATACCTACAGAGGAACAAACATGTGAATTGAGATCTGACTTCTTCCATAAAACTATGTAAGAAGAGGGTGAAGTGAAATATTTAAAGTGTTGAAGAGAAGAAACATTAACCTAGAATTCTGCATCCTGGGAAATTATCCAAAAGTGAAAGAGAGGCAGTACGCCAGGTGACGGTCGCACAGGTCTTTTGCTTCAACAATGTTTGGAGGGAACAGACCCAAGGACACCCCTTGCTCCAGCCTCCCATCACCCTCTAATCTTTTTTCTAATCACAGCCTTCAGAATCAGCCACTCAGCTGTCTTCAATCACTAGGACCAGCCAACACCATTTTCTGAGCTTACCTCCTTATTACCGATCAACTATGAGGTTCGTCAGAATTATTCCAGAGGTGAGGGCCACCATCAACCTCCTGGTCAACATGCATTTGCAGGCCTCCTACACCTACCTCTCTTTGGACTTCTATTTTCACCAAGAAAATGTGGGTCTAAATGGCATGGGCCATTTTTTCTGCTAGTTGGCCTAGGAGAATGGCAAAAGTGCCCAGCTGTCTCTTGAAAATGCAAAACCAACGTTGGGGTCGTGTCCCCTTCCAGGATGTGCAGAAACCGTCTCAAGATGAGTAGGGTGCTATGGAAGCCACCCTTCTCATGGAGAAGAACCCGAGCCATGCCCTTTTAGATCTGCCTGGCCCCCGCAGATCCCCACCTCTGTGACTTCCTGGAGAGCCACTTCTTGGAGGAGCAGGTGAAACTCATCAAGAAGATGGGTGACCACCTGACCAACCACCACAGGCTGGCTGGTCCTCAGGCTGGGTTAAGGGAATATCTCTTGGAATCACGACTAGAAACCTCTGGAGCCTAGTGGACTTTGAGGGGCCTCTCTGGTGTCAGGGTTCCTACATAAAGCCCCTCTCTGCAGCCACTAGGCAGCTTTTTAACACCCCAGGGGGCCCTCTCCCAAGCCTTGGACCAAATGAAAACAATAAGACATTTTGCAGGGAAAAAAAAAATGAATGAGAAATAAAGACATTCTCAAACAAAGATTGAGAAATATTTGTTGCCATAGATCTGCTTTTTCAGAAATGTTTAAGGAAGTTCTTCAGACAAAAGGAAAATTATATAGATCAGAAACTCAGATTTACATAATTAGAGAAAGAGTAAAATGAAGGTAAAATAAAGCTTTTGCTTCAAAATAATAAAAGCAACAATATATTCTATGATTTTACCAAAATGAGAAGAAACTGGGAGGCAGAGACAATGAAGTTAAGAGAAGTGTAGGCATACTAATTTCCTCATCTTACCTAGGAGAGAATCAAGTTTTGCTAAATAGTTGATGGATCAAGAAAAAAGAAGTTTAAATATATTTTTGTAAGCTATATAGTGAGTTATAAAATAATCAGAATTGCATGAAAGAGTAGGGAACTGAGAAGTGTTAAATGGGCTAAACTCCAACTCGTTCATTGAAGACAGTCAGGAGTATTCCTGACAGTTGATAAACCAAATAAGAGAGACATAGAATACTATTCAGCTCTCTCTATATATCCATGCTGCTAAGTCACTTCAGTCATGTCCAACTCTGTGCGATCCCATGGACGGCAGCCCAGCAGGCTCCGCAATCCCTGGGATTCTCCAGGCAAGAACACTGGAGTGGGTTGCCGTTTCCTTCTCCAATGCATGAAAGTGAAAAGCGAAAATGAAGTCGCTCAGTCGTGTCTGACTCCTAGGGACCCCATGGACTGCAGCCCACCAGGCTCCTCTGTCCATGGGATTTTCCAGGTGAGAGTGCTGGAGTGGGGTGCCATTGCCCTCTCTGAGATATATCCATAAGAAGGACCAAAACCAGAAACGATCCAAAGTGGTTAACTCCAAGGCATGGACTCACAGTTGTGAGCTGGAGAATGGAGAGCAAAGACATTTTTCTTGTCAGTTTATACATTTCTCTTTTCTGAATATTTATTTTTATTTATTTATTTGACTACACTGGGTCTTAGTTGTTGCACGCAGGAGCTTTAGTTGCAGTATGTGGAACCTAGTTCCCTGACCAGGGATTGAACCCTTCCCTGCCCCCCACTTCAGCACAGGGAGTGCAGAGTCTTAAACTCTGAGACCAGCTGGGAAATCCCCAGTTTAAATGCTTCTAAATTGGAGGTTGAAGTTTTACTTGCATGACCATGTCTGTTATTTAAATACTTTTAAAAAGTAGCATTTTAGGTAGGAAACCTATAAAATAAAGTTTCAGAGGAAAATCCATACCAATAATTGTATTATTTTGCAAGAAAGACTGCAAATAGATGGCCAAAATTTCAACTCAAGAAACCAGAAAAATAAAAACAAATAAGCCCAAAGAAGCAGAAAGAATAAATGAAGATAAAAGTAAAAACCTGGTAAGGGAGTAACAATATGTATGCATTGTGTGCTCAGTCACATCCAGCTCTGGGCGACCCTGTGGACTGTAGCCTGTCAGGCTCCTCGGGCCATGGGATTCTCCAAGGCAAGAATACTGGTGTGGGTTGCCATGCCCTCCTCCAGGGATCTTCACACCCAGGGATCAAACCTGTGGCATCTCCTGTATCTTCTGCATCACAGGCGAATTATTTAGCACTGAGCCACCATATGGTTCAACATAAGACATATCTGAAAGGAAGTGACATTTTCTAAGTTAACCTAGAAAATCCATGGGAATAATAAAAAATAGTTCCAACAAATATTAGTGTTCTATAAAGAGACCAGATAAAAGATAACAACTTTCTTAGGTTCCTAATAGTAATCAGAAGGTTAAAATTTTTATATATAAAATGCACATAAATATTTTAATGTACATATTTAAATGTACATAAATATTTTAATATATAACATCGATATTTTAATAAATAATACTATAATCATTAAATTTTTAAATATAAAAGTGTATAGAATCCATAATAACAATAAAAGATATGAAATGCCTAGGAATACATTTAATAAGAATTTTGCAAGATTTATGCAAATAAACTCTAAAATTTATCTGAAAGGCTTTGTATTAGTTTCCTGTGGCTGCTGTCATAAATTGCCACAAACTGATCAGGTTGGTTCCTTTACAGAGGCTCTGAGGAAGATACTGTCGAATCCTTTCTCCTAGCTTCTGGTTGTTACTGGCATATCTTATTACCCCCTTAGTATGTATCACTGAATCTCTGTCTTCTGTCTTCATATGGTTTTCTATATTTTCACATAGTCCTCTGTATCTGTGTGTCCTTTCTATCTCTTACGAGGACTCTCATTTGATTTATGAACCACCCTAATTCAACATGATTTCATCTCAATACTTGCTTTAATTACATCTGCAAAATCCCTATTTCCAAAAACATTTTGGGGTTCTGAATAGACATGAATTTGGGGAGGCCCCTGTTCAACCCACTTTAGGCTTAACATGACCTGAATAAATATATATTGTTCCTGAACAGGAGGACTTAACATTTTAAACATATAATTTTGTAATTATAAGCAAAGATACTAGGAGAATAATGAAAATTAAATGGAGATAAAAGCTTGTTATAAAAGGAAACAGGAAGGAGGAATAAAGACAAGATGAAACCAATAGAAAACAAATAGAAAAAAGATAAATTTAATCCCAGTTATATCAACAAATTAACTAAAAATAAATATCAATAGATGTCAGATAGTTTTAAGAAAATAATTAATTATATTATGCACATTAGAAACATACTTTAAACATAAAGACACAGATAACTTGAAAGTATAATGATGGAAAAAAATATAGCGTGGAAACACTAATTAAAAGAAACCTGGTATAATTATGTTTAAGAGAAAAAGTGTTCTTTCAGGCAAGTGTTACTAGAGATAAGGAAAAACATTTCATAATAATAAAAGGTTCAGTTCAGTAGGAAGACCCAACAAATCTAAATTTGCATAGACATCATAACAGAGCTTTAGCATATTGAAGCAAAAATTAAGTGAAATAAAAGGAGACACAGACAAAGTCACAATCATATTAGAAGTTTTAACACACATCTCCCAGTAACTACAAACAAAAACTCCAAAAAGTCGATAAGGATATCTTTAAACAACACTATTAAGCAACTTGACCTAATTGATATATATAAAACACTATACCCAACAACTGCAGAATACTCATTCTTTTCAAATGCACACTAAAAATAGACCATATGCTGGGTTATAAAGCAAGACTCAACAAATTTCAAAGAACTGAAATCATGCAGAGTATATTCTCTGACCATTAAAATCAACACAGAAATATAAATAGGAAATCCCAAAGTGTATGAAAATTAAGAAACATACTTCTAAATCACCTGTGGACCAAAGAGGAAATCACAAAGGAAATTAGAAAATATTTAAACTGAAGGATAATGAAAATAAATCATATGAAAACTTGTAGGATGTAGCTAAAACAGTTCCTAGAAGGAAATTAATGGTTTCTAATAAACACATTAGAAGAGCAAAACAGTTGAAGATCAATACTCTAAGCTTTTACCTTATGAATATAGAAAAAGAAGAGCCAATTATACACAAATAAAGCAGAAGAAAAGAAATAATAAAGAATGTAACTGCAATCAATGAAATAAAAAGTATGCAATAAAGAAATCATCACAGACAATCTTTTCTTTAGAGTAATAAAATCTATGATCTCCCAGAAAAAATAACCAATAAAAGAGAAGACACAAATGACCAATAGCAGGAGTTTCAGAATGTGATGTCACTACACTTTCTATAGATATTAAGTGAACATGATGACAACTCTTTGCCAGTAAACTTGACAAAAGACAAATTCTTTGAAAAATATAATTTACCAAAACTGATATAAAAAGAAATAAAAATACTAATACTCTGACATATGTTTAATAAATCAAATACATAGATAAAATTTCATAAATATTATCCAGGCCCAGGGGACTTTCAAGGTAAATTTTTATAAATATTTAAGGAGAAACAATAGTAATATCTCTCAGATCCTTTCAGAAGTTAGAGAAAACCGGAAGAATTAATTACTTATTTTATTAGATTAACATAAATATGATACCAAAGCCCAAATCCTTTCTGCATATGGATTCAAAAATTCTAAATAAAACAATATTAAATTTAATACAGAGATAGAAAAAGATAATACATAATGACCAAGAATGATTCATCCCAGGAATGCAAGATTAGTTTAACATTCTAAAATAATCAATACAGGGATTTCCCAGCACTCGCCAATGGTTAAGACTCCTCGCCTCCACTTCAGGGGCCATTGGACTGTTTTGCGACCCTGTGGACTGTAGTCCACCAGGTTCCTCCGTCCATGGGATTCTCCAGGCAAGAATACTGGAGTGGGTTGCAATTTCCTTCTCCAGGGGATCTTCCTGACTCAGGGATCGAACCCAGGTCTCCTGCATTGCAGGCGATGCTTTAACATCTGAGCCACCAGGGAAGCCCTGATTATCACAATAAATACAGAATATTCATTTGATTCAAAAAACCACTCAGGACAAAAACTCTCATATGTTAAAATAGAAGGGAACTTTATTAACATGACAAAAACTATCTACAAAAAAACCCAAACCAAAACATAGCAGCTTACATGTTTGATGGTGAAATATTGAATACTTTCTCTCTGAGGTACAAATGTAGTTCTGTGGGAAAAAGAATGGCTTTCTCATCATACAAAGCTAGAACTGTTGTGTATCTACATGGGAAAAAACCTCAGAGCTGACTCCTACTTTACACCGCTTATAAAAATTAATTCAAGATAGCTCATAAGTATAAATGTCAAATTAAAATATCAAATTTCTTCTAGAAGAAAACATAGGATAACATTTTCATGACTTTGCATAGACAAAGATTTCTTAAATATGATAGAAAAGACAATAACTATAAAAGAATAAAAACATAATTGCTTTTAACTGAAATTAAGAACTTTTGTTCAGTATAAGAACTTTAGTATGAGAATGAATAGACAAGTCACGTACTAGGATAATATTTTCATTATCTATCTATCTATCTATCCATCCAACTGACAAAGGGGTTATGTCCAGAATGTATAAAAAATGTATACAAATAAGACCAAAAAAACACACACAACTGCAAGAATGGGCAAAGATCTGAATAAGCATTATACAAAAGAGATTATCCAAATAGTCATTCAGTATGTGAAAAGATGGTCAATATAATTATTTATTAGAGAGATGTAAATTAAAGCCACAAGATGCTATTATACATCCACCAGAAAGTCTAAAATTTGAAAGAATAAAAATACCAAGTATAGGGAAAGATATGGAGTAGCTGGAACTTTCATACAATTGCTAGTGGGAGAGTAACTTTAGAACACCATTAAGCAGTATCTTTTTTCAGCTAAATAAACAGCTACTCCCTGACTCAGTAATTCTCCAGGTATATGACCATGAGAAATGAGAAGATATAGCCAATGAAGGACATGGGTAAGAATGTTCATAGCAGCTTTATTCATTATAGTAAAAAGCTAGAGACAACACAAATGTTCATCAGCAGGAGAATGGATTATCAGCCTGTTATTGTGTATTCATATAGTGGAACACAGTAATTTAAAAACTGTACCACTGTCACACATAACAACACGGATGATTCCCACAGATATTATGTTGAGCAAAGGAAGATGTGATAAAACTTTGATTTCATTTACATTCAATTCAAGAACAAGCAAAATGAATTGATGCTGACACTTGAAGTCAGAAGAGTGTCTACCCCTGGGCTGTAATTTGTACACTTTCCTCTTTCATTATATCTATTCCAGGCATGATTTAGAAGACACTAAACTCAGCTTCCCTCGTGGCTCAGTGGTAAAGAATCTGCCTGCCAGCTCAGGGGACTGTTTCGAACCCTGCTCTGAAACGATCCCAGGTGCCCATGGAGCAACTAAGTGCAAGCACCAACTACTGAGCATATGTGCCCCAACTACTGAAGTCCGTGTGCCCTAGAGCCCACACTCTGCAACAAGAGAAGCCACTGCAAATGAGAAGCCCACACATTGAAACTAGAGAATAGCCCTTGTTCGCTGCAACTAGAGAAAAGCTCAAGCAGCAACGAAGACCCAACACGGCCAAAAATAAATAAATAAATAATTCTTAAAAAGATACTAACTTTAATAATAATAAAAGTAAAAAATTTAAATTAGCCACACTTTCACAATCAGATTGGCAAAGATTAAAGAGTATAGCTAGACAATTGGGAAAAATTAGTCTATTGCATACTGTCAAGGCAAGTGTAAAATGGTACACATTTTGAAGGACCATTTGGCAATATACATGAAAATTTTAATACACATTACCCTTTGACTCAGAGATTTCACTTTTAGCAAGTTAATGAAATATACACACAAGTACTCAAAAATATATGTATAAAGATAGTCACAGGATCATCATAAAAGAAAAAGTTTGTCAAAAGACACATCCATCAATAAAGGAATAGTGACATAAATTTAAGAAAATCCATGAACTATATGGTATAGCTATGAAAAAGCTTGAGGTACACCTATATGTTTTGACCTACAAGAAATGAGACTATGAACTTGGTAAACAAAGATGGGAAAGGTCATGCTCCTAACCTCCATCTACCACGTATCCACTCACTTATATACACTCTTTACTTCAGTTGATTTATAACATGGAGTTAATAATATCATTGGCCCTTATCCATCTTACAAGTGAGGGGCAAAAAGAAGAAGCCCTCTAAAAAGCAGAAAGCATTACAGAAGTGCAAAGTATTATTCCTGAAAAACATTCTTTCATTAACCAAAGCTTTGTGTTTATCTTAAATCACTACTCAGTCCAGATTTCTTTCCTCTGCCATATATTTAAGCCAGTGTTTCAAAAAACCGGCAGCAGACAAACCTCCAACAAAATGAAGAAGTTATTATAAACACTGAGTACAATCCCAAATCTATCAGAATTTTGGAACCTCTGATTTAGATGGAAATAGGGGTTAAGTCAACATTTTCCCCTTCATTGAGAAGAGTCTGAGCTGAATCCCATTAATGGTAGCAAGCCATCAGGTCTGACTTTGATCTGCCTTGCCTTATGGTTTAGCCTCACTGCAGGAGTCAAATGGGCTGGTAAAGTAGTACAAATGGTGCCTCCATTTACTCAACCCCAATAAGAGCCAAAAAATATCCAAGGAAAAGAACAATGTGATTGCCACATTGTAGACAAACAGGAACCCAGCTCAGCTTTAAGTACTGTAGCTGTTGGAAAACATCATCTCCTGGGCAGCTGCTTTGGCTACTGTCCCCAATTAACTTAGCAGAATCTCAAAAATAGAAGGCAGCCTCTGTTCTGTTATATAATAAACAGTTCTTTATTTGAAATGACAATATTTACTTTTCCTATAGTGAACTCCAGCAGCCTACTAGGCAGTGGGCAAACAGTAGAAATGCCTAAAATGGAAACTTGAGAAAGCAGTTTAGCCAGTACAGTTTACTCTAACTTTCTACTTGACCAACAAGTAATTAGAAGATCCCCTCCATGCTTCTCTCATATGTATCATGGATTTTATGTGACTTTGTTACCACCAGGCATATCTTTCTTGTTTTGTTGAGTCGTTGAATATACAAAACAGAACTCAAGTGTTTAAGCAGCGGTGAGGGGTGCCCCATCAAAGGGATTATTTTTTGCAAGGATTTTACTTAGAGTGACAGGTTTATCCAATGACTTCTTGGCCTCTCCCAACAGCAAAGAGTCTGATATCTATGTTTCCATGATCTCATTTTCAAATGATCTTTAAAGGGAGAGAATAATAAATTATGATTATTAACCTTCTTGGGTATTTAATCTCTCTCTCATTAATAAGAAGCTGCCATTTATGTGATTGTGTTCTTTATTGTAAAAATACCTTTAAACCTGTGTAAGCAAGCAACAAATGACCACTATTTGCAGCGCAGACAACACTTTTAACTTCCTCTTAGATTTTATTTTCCATTCCTTCTGTCATATTGTAGCAACACTCCAGAGCATCTTCATTTCATGCAAATCTTGGGGAAGAGGTGTTCAATTACTGTTCTAATGGGATCATGCACCTTGAGAGATGTTCACAAAACCTGTTGGTTTTTAAGGTGTACTCAGGAGACAATACTGTTCTTTGGCCAATGAGATTTGTTTAGTTTTCATGGCTGGTGCTGAATTTTCTTCAAAAATGTTTCTTTTGTTTCATTGTCCTGGTCTGATGTCACTTCCCTGTTAACTCATTTAGCGGAAGCAATGACTTGAAGAGGACAAACTATTTCCTATCTAGTTACTAGTTAGAAACATCTTAAGGCTGACGAAATCCTTCAGAAACCCAAAGATTCTCCCCTCCCCAGTAAAAAAGTCTATTCTAAACATTCTCTTTCAAAATCATTCAAAGTAAATTCTGGTTAAGTCAAAATTTGCAGTTTAAATATTGTTCCTAAAAAAAAAAGATAAATATTGTTCCTGCTGATAGAACATATCCTTCTTATGTTCCTACATCAGGCAGAGCGATTGTTTATTCTCAAAGAATAGCCCACTAACCAGTTGCATTAATATTAGTTCCTGCCATAAAATGCAGATTCTAAGATCCCACTGTAAACCTAGGGAATCAAAATTCTGGGGGTTTGGCCATTGATTTTTACAAGTGTCTCAGGTCCTTTGCATGCCTGCTAAAGTTGATGAAACACTGTCCTTAAGGCAAATCCTTACTTTTCTGGAATTTCTAGTAGTTCTTCTCTTAAATAAGCCAAGGAAAGAATTTAAGGATTGAAAATACAGGCCAAATTTTGCCATAGAATATGTATCCTATTGTAACTCTGTTTATGAACACTTAATAGCTTCTCTGTAGGACAGTTAAGCTGTAGTAATTACCTCATGGTTCTGTAATCTGTATGTCTCCTCCCACATGACATTTACACCAACTAAGACTATGACTTATTTCCAGACAGGATGGAAGAACTACCAGACCTGTGTGGACTGATGTCACTTCATGTTACATTTTCTTTTTCTTAGTGATTTAAAGACATTTATGAAATTTCTCACAAATCTTGAACATGAATTATAGAGTCTAACTTAAGGAGGATAAAATTTTACAAGGACTCACTAAATTGAAATCTTTTGAATCTGATCTCTTTATGGAAAATTGCTTTTAGATAAATTGGAAAGGATCTGGGATTCAAAGCTCTTTAAAATTGATGTAAAGTTGATTTACAATATTAAATTAGTTTCAGGTGTACAACATAGTGATTCAATGTTTTTATAGATTATACTCCATTTCAAGTTACTACAAAATAATGGCTATATTTCTCTGTGCTGTACAATATATCCATATTGCTTATTCATTTTATTGGGGTTCATAGCTCTTATCCCCAAACTGCCTCTGAATTATACTTCCATGGGCAATTGTTCAGCCTCTCTGCCATATTTTTGTAATAGGAATAATCACCCTTTGCAATAATAATACTGAGAAGTTGAGAAAGTTCTGAGAAGATGAATGAGATCAGGCTTGTAAAATGTTAAAGGCTCCTGAGTGAAGGATCCTATAAAATGTGTAAATTATTAGCATTCTTTTTATGGGCCTTTAATGAATTATTGACCTGTCATGATGAATCTGCTTCTTGAAATATTTCACTCCTTGTTTTTCAGAGTAAAACAATCTACTCTTAAATTTTCCTAGAGTATTTTTGGGAATTTTAAAATTTAGTCAAAAACAAAAAAAGCAACAGTACCTCTCTCTCAAACACGTATGCACTCCCTGAGACTACAGTGTGCATCGTTATCTTGACTTTCTATTGACTAGATTGATTGAACTTAACCATTTGGGTCCTCAAAGTCTCAAGCGCTTTGGGTTAAAGTATCACAAAGTCGACTAGCTTTTTAGTAGTAAACTCGAATGTAGGAAACTAATTAGAAATAAATTATTTACTTGATGTCATGCTTGGTTGTGAAATTATTCTATCCACTCTTAGTTTCAGTTGCTATCATACAGACTGCTCTTTCAAATTTTTGCTCATCCAGAATTAAGGATTTTTGAAAAATCTAACTAGAGACAAAGCAAAAGCAACACCTATCTGCATATCATAATCATTAAATCTCTCAGTAGTAAGGAACCCCTAGTTTATTCAAGAGGATGTTTCAGTGTTTTCAATTTGCAAAGTAGGAGAAGGAATTTTAAGAGATCATTCAGTCTACTAGTTGAAGCTGAACATACACAGTTGTCTTATTTAATAAAGTTTATCTTATAACGACAAAATAGGTAACTTTGATGTGTAAGAAAAAAGCTAAAAAAAAAACCAACCAAAATTGGGGTTATATAAATAGACAACATGGGTTCGCAGACATAAAGAAAAATGAGGAACACAAAAACTGTGTGCTGAGGCTGCTCTTCTTGGATAGTAGGTCCATAAGGAAAAAAAGTTTCTGGAATTGAGTAAATGACAAATCACTATTGAGGAGTTCCTTGCAGAAGGACATGAAAGAAAAATATTTATATCCATATTGACAGTGGCTACAAAGAGATCTGGGGATAGTTTCGTGCCTTGGGTTTGGTTGACTTCACTTCTTGAAAAAATATGAGGATTAAACATTCACAAATATTCCTAATATTTTTTGAACAAGGAAGTGAGATATTAGCACTTCTTTTTTTCAGTGCTGTATCTACCATTGTAGCTTCTGTCAACCTTAACTTTAAACCTTACAGAAGAATCAATATCTTCTGATTTGAAAGTTTCCCTCACATGGTAAAAATAAAATGTGAAATTTCAGTAAATGGCATGAAAAATTTTAGTAGTACCAGGAAGTTTTCAGAAACTAGAGCTTTTACATAATATGGAAGTTTTAATGTTTTGAAGGTTCAGTAAATTATGTAGTGTACAAAAGTGAAGTCTAAATTACCCACTCAGAAGGGTAACCCTATAGCCCACATGTCTGGATCCATGTATGCAGATGGACAGATACACTTCATTTCTTCTGGGAAGCTGAGTTCTAAAAAGCTATCACTCAGAACAGACAGTTTTATGATTGCATGAGAAGAAAAGGAAAGATGACAGAGTTGCTATAAAAATGAAAGGCCTTTTGGTATATTAACAGCTGAAAACATTACAGCTTAAATGAAGATGTGAAACAAAAAATCAGCTTAAAACTGCAAATTAAAAAAAAAAAAACTTGTGCAGAAGGTTTGAAGCATATGGACACCCACCCAGTTTGCAAAGAGGGCAATGGGAGCCCCAGACTTTAGCTTATTAAAGATGACCTTTCCCCTCTCTAAAATTTCAAAGCTGACGTTTCAAGTGCTGAGCAGACTGTGTGCCATATGTAACATGACCTCAGCTCCACTCTGCCTGAGCACTGATGGCATCACTAATGAGAGGTGAAAGGTCTTTTTCTTGCAGCTTTTTCAGAAACCCACCAACTCTTGCCTGTGAAGTAAGGCCCCTCCCTCCCCCAACCCTTGATTTCAAGAGAACTGCATTTAATACACAGCCTCAAAACACTTTTATTACCGGTCGATTTGCTTATAGCCGCAGCCAAATGGCAGGATGTACAATCACATGCAGAAGAAAATATTTATTTTGACTCACAAGCCAAAGGGATTAAGAGAACATTGTATTAACCTTGCCTTTCATCTATGTTTTAAAGGGAAATTCTCCAGAGGAGTCCATTGAAGTTCTGTTTTTTAAATATAAAGTGTATCAAAGACTTTTAGGAGACCAGGTGTGTGTTTATCTGACTATCTTTCAAAAAGCTGCTTCAGAGACTGCAAAAGATGTATGTTCAGGAATCTATTTCAGGCATTCTTACCAGCCAGCTAGTTACCCGACCCCCACTCCCTTCCCTGGCTTCCCGGTCCCCCAGCCCCCCTTGCAGCTTCGAAACAAAATAGCTTCTTTCCAAGCAGGTTGTTATCATATTCATGGCATGGTCAATTTCCGTTTGCCAAGAAAAATATTTAGGCTGATCAAAGACATTAGAAAATCGGATGAATAGAAACAGACGTTCCCACAAGAGAAGCGTTTCTCAACGTGAAGAGGCAGGCGGATTGCAGCCCACCCAGTTACTCCTAGGAAATAGCTCTCCTGCTAAAGGCAGCACTATGAGGCCACCTGGATTCTACGGGAAGGGCTATGGAAGAGTCCGGAAATTCACGTGGAGACTGGAGCTTGGGACTCTCCGGTGATGGTGGACAGGACATGTAAGGAGATGATCGGTTCTAGTATCTATCAGCAAACCTAGAAGGCCTTTAATTACATCCACTAACACAGAGGGACCTTTCAAGACTGAAGATGAGTAAGTTTGAGATCCTTTTGTTTTGCTTCGCCTGGTTTGTTATGAGCATGTAAAGACAACACATCCTTTGTAGATGATACAGGAATTTCTCCTGAAATAGTGTAAATTAAGTTTCCTAGGTTTGAGTGGGAGAATGGCTGACAGTAATTGTCCTTGGGACCCTTTGGTTTCCAGAGTGTGCGCCCAGGCCAGTCGATGAAAGAAAGAGGGCCTTCCACCTCCTCCTTGTTCCTCGGCAAGATGCAGCCAAACCAGGTGAGGCCATTTGCTGCGGCGCTTCGACGTGAAGGCCTGGTTGGCGTCGCGGTTTTCTTCCGTCGGCTCCTGAAAACTGAAAACAAAACAAAACAAAAAACTGAAAGGCCGGCTCCGCTCAGGCAAAGGAGATCCGGGTTCTCTCCCACCCCCTTGCTTGCCTTGGCCACATCGCGGCACCTCAATCGCCAGTGAAGCGTCGCAGACCTTATACCGACGCCTCCAGTTTTCCAAAGGAGAAAGCGAGGGAGGGAAGCCAACTGTGGGGGCCCCTTTAGGGTCAAAGAAGAGTCTCGCTCGGGGCCACGCGGCGCTAGCAGGGCCGCAGCAGAAGCAGCGGTTGCTGGGCTGTGGGCTGAGAATCCGCTCGGCCACCCTTGGCCCTCCCCACAGCGCGTCCCTCACCCCCCCCCTCCGCCCCGGGCTTGACCAGGCAGACTTCCTTTCCTGTGCTTTCTTTCTTTCTTCCCCTTTTTTTTTTTTTGTTTAGGTTCCTGCTGGCCAGGCCTGGGATCTTTTGCCAGGAAGACAGCGCCCTCTCTCTCCTCCGGCCGTGCCCGCCGCTGGGCTGCGCCCCATCCCAGTTCCACTGACCTGCCCTGGCCTCCTTCTCGCCCCCGCCCTCCCCGGCCCTGTCCCTTCCTCCCTTAAGCCCCTATGCCTCTAGGCTCCCAGAACCACTTGGGGGAACAGCCCGAGAGCGGCGGGGCCCCTAAGTCTTCTCACGTTCAGAGCACTGGTCTGGCCGGAACGCGGGACCCCTGGCTGCAGAACTGGGCGGAGCCGTCCCCAGCGCAGACGCAGCGCCCGATAGCTCGAGCGTGGCCCCGGGGAGGGGTTGCTGGCGGCGGGGCGGGGGTTAGCCCGGCTCCCCCAGGCTGGGTACCGCGGGCGGGGCTGCGAGTACGCTGCGCGGCAAGGTCTCCCAGGCGCCGGCGCACACCTGGCGGAAAAGCCTACCCCGGACCCGGGATGGGCCGGCGAAACGGGGATGCGGGCCTGCACACGGGGGATGGGTGGGGGTGGCGGGTGAACCTGAGGTAAGGAAAGCTCCCACAGCCTTGTTCCCAGCCCTAAAGCGCCCCTCGCGGCCTCCCGGCTGCCTGAAAGCCTCACCCTGCCGGCTTCCAGCAGGGCTGCGCCAAGTACAGCAGCGGTGTTGGAAATGGTTGCAAAATCCAAGCCCAGCCCCAGTGGGCGAGAGGCGCGGAGGGGCCTGCGTGAGTGGGAACCCTCCACCCAGCATTTCCTTCTCTGCCGCTCAGAGGACTGGGGCTTCAGACAGATGCGCGCGGCCCATTCGGGAGCAGAGGCAGTCAAGCTTCTCTGTCCGCGACAATCTGGATCCTTTAGAACCCAAACAATGTACTCGTCTGGGAATGCAGAAACATTTTCCACGGCGTGGATTTGCACCGACATAGAGGCCTGAAGCGCTCCTCTAGCCCTCCCCACAGTTCGCGGCGCCCGGAAACCCCAGGGGCCATTCGCCTCAGGCTCACCCTGCTGCAGAGCGCAGGCGGCTCCCAGAAATGAACTAATCTAGTCACAAACCACCGGCCGGCCCTAACAAAGCGAACCTTCTCGGCAGCTCAGCGCCCAATTTGTCCGCAGCACTTTCTTCCGCAATTCAGAAGCATTATCTTATTTTTTTAAAGTATCGCGGCAGAAACGTGGCAATTATCCTGGGCTCGGGTTACGCTAAATAGCTTTGGGCTGAGAAATGGAAGAATACAAATGCCGCGAACGTGCTGATCGCTTTTCTGCCGGGCCTGGATAGGGGTAGGGAGACGAGCTAGAAGACAGCGCCAGGGAGAGGGAGGTACGGCGCAAGTTCCGCTCTTGGTTCTCTCTCCCAAGGGCACCAACCGGAAAGAAGTGTTGGGCCTTTATCCGTAGAGCTTAAGGATTCCCAGCGATGGTCTCCTTCATGGATCGTGAGAGATGGGGTCAAATCCCCGACAAGACAGGACCAAGCTTCTGGCCTCTGCTTTGGGTCAGGAAGCCGTTGGGAGCTTAAGGCATTGCTGGGATAAAGAAGAGAAGAGAGGTCAAGGGTCAGAGGGAGAGATGAGGAAAGAATCCAGTTCTGCTTCAGGACAACTACTCTAAAACTGAGTAGAATTGGGAGAATGGCTGGGAGAAGACGGCCACAAGGAAAGAAGAACCGGAGAGAGGCGTTCATTCCTGAGCGAGAAGCCTGGCCCGGGAGTCCTGGCGCACGCTGTAGGGTGGGAACCTGGCGAGAACTGGAGAGGCCCAGAGGCCACGAGGCGTCTCCGCACCAGGGGGGTGGAGGTGAGGGGGGTACAAATACAGAAAACCAATAAGAATCTTCATCTCAGTCCACCACGGTGAGTTTGGGCCTGGAAAATGGGGAGAAAACAGAGTAGCGAAAGGCGTTCGGGTGCCGGCTCCTAGCGCGCAGACGCCTTCCTCGCCCCAGCCGCCCACCCTGCAGTGGTAGCCACGCTGTGCGCGTGTCTCTTTCCCTTTCTGCGCAAACCAGCCCCCACATCTTGAAGTAATCAGCAGCCGAGAAGGGACTCGTCCCCCTGGCATCTCAGGTTAAAGAAGGAGGTCCAGGAAAATGTGGTAGAGCCATTACAAGAAACCCGAGCCGCAGTCATCAGGGACTCCAATTGCCATCGCATTAGGATTGATTAGAGACCAGCAGTACCGTAATGACCCGGAAAGAGGGGCAGCCGGGGATTATTAATATCAGAATGTGGCAGGGAGGCGAGGTGGGCAAAGGCAGAGGGAAGAGCAAAGTGGGGAGGGAGAAGTTTTAAGTTACTAGTATTTATGTATAAGTGCTGGCTTACCTGAGGAAACTGGATAGTCAGTGAATCACAAAAACAATAAATCTAATTGCATCTAAAATTTTACAAAGCCTGATTGGGGGGGGCGGGGAATCATCGTGAAAACCAGACTAAGGTCTCAGTTTTTATAAACACATAGTTTTATAAGCCTGTTGTAAAAATGTAAGTGAAGAGATGGGGAGGAATGCTGGATGTTCACTTCCTACCAACGGGTCTCTACAAAAAGAGTTAGGGAATCTATTTGTGTCATTTGGGGTCTTCTCTCAAGGGATATAGGGCAATAGAGTGGACATTTTTGTAGAGTCTGCAGAGGAGTAATAACACTAAATTTTAATTGAAACAGTGATACCTGGGTAGTGATTTTTTTGTTTGTTTGTTTGAGACAGGACCGATCAGGATCCCTAAGAGATGTAGAGAAGAGAGTGGTTTGTCTCCTTCCTTGGACCATGAGCCAAAACAAATCAGCCCCTGATGGTCTGGGCTGAAACTCAGCTCACTGGATAATTAACTCCATCTTTCCAGTCCACCCTAACTGTTTATTTAGTGTCACCCTGCATTACCATCACTAGCACTTTCCTCTGAACAGGAGTAACTGCAGGCTTTCACCTCCCAAAAGGAAATTCTTCTTAGCTTAGACAGATGCAGTATTCAGGATGTACATTAGTTGACAAAAAAGTTGATTGGAAACTCGAAGATAAGGACTCTTGCCTTGAGGTAAGATTAATAAAGCAAAGGAGGCAAGAACGTCTTAGGCTCTTAAGAACAGATCCTCACAACACTCTCCTTCATTTTCCAGAAAGGTGCTTGGCATCTAATGTTGAGTGGTGTCTTCTGATTCAAATCTGATGGTTGGCAAGTCTCTGGGCCTACGCCTTCTCAGAGCTCAGCTTAAATCTGCCATTTTCCTCCAGGTGGCCAACCCACCTTCTTCAGTCCTTCATGGACGCCCTCACCTGTTGACTACACCACCACTCCATGTGAGGGGTCCCCACCAACTGTACCAGATGCCCCTGCCAGGACTTCAGAGTCTACTCACCAGGTGCTGCCTAGGTGCCAGCACAGCATGGTCTGTGAGACCTCACAGCGCCTCGTCCTGGGGAAGCAGGCGCAGGCATCAAGAGCTTTGAGGAAGGGAGAGGAACGAGAGAGAAAAAAGAAGAAAGCAAAAGAGAAATAGAGGGATCCAGAGAGAGAGGAGAGGGTGTGTGGGGGGCAGGGTGTTGGACAGAGTGTGAGAGAGAAACGTGAAGAATGAGACAATGAGGAAACGAAAGGGACAAAGGGTGAGATGGAGATAAGAGACAATAAGAGAGAATGAAGGAATCAGAGGTTCACATAGAGAATAAATGAGCTTCCTCTTTCAGGCTGAAAGAGAGGATGAGGTAAAAAGAGACACAGAGAGAGACCAAACTTGGCGACACACACGGAGGGAAGAGGGTAACTTCCCCAAACACACGCACACCCACTCCAGCACGGTCCCCATTCACTGTGAGTTCCCTCGCGGCGGTGTGTCTCTGCCTGTTTTCTCTTTCCTCTCTCCCTTCCCCGACCCCGGGACAATGTGCAGACTGTATTTTCAGGAGCCGCGCGGGGCGGCAGGGTTTTTAGCAGCAAGCCGGGCTCGCTGCCGGCTCTGTTTGTCCAGGTGTAGGCGGGGAACGGCAGTCTCCCGGCGTCTTGGGCTGGCGCTGCGTTTTCGCACCGAGGAAGCGGGAGGCTCTGGTCGGCGCTTCCCGCTTCAAGGAGAAAACTCCCTCCCTCCATCCATACATAAATATATTAGGGGAACAGACAAATCTTCATTGTTCAGAAATAAACCAAGGAGGCCGCCCGGCTCCCCTTGGCCCGGCCAAGCGAGGCTGGAAGGAAAGGAGGCAGAGGCGGGGGCCGCACGGATCCGGTGTCACGTTGCAGATTCCCACTAAAGATAACGAAACGTGATCTATTTTTCAGAACAGCAAGTGGATGGGAAAGGACCTTGACAACACAAAACTCATTTACTAATGGACTGGTTTTGGATTTCTCTCTCTCTGGTCCGCATATCGCCCCGCCTGAGCCCTCGGCCTATCCAGAGCTCGCGGGGAGCAGCGTCCCCCAGGAGGCAGGTGGAGGCTGCTCCGGCGCCGCGCCGCCCTCGGAGCCCGGCATCCGGAGGAGTCGAGGGCACCTGGAGTTTCCGACCAAGTAAAGGAAAAAGATGAACGTTGTCACTTCAGCCAGGATTTGGGATCCTCACTGCCCCAGAGCGACGACGCTAATTCATTGACGAAACACCTTCCAAAGCCCTTCCCTCCCAAATATCTGTAGGTAGAGTAGAATCCTCGCTGTCGTTTTTGATAGCCAAACAATTCCAAGAAAGCGGGCCAGGAGCCTCCAAGCAGCTCGCTCCAAGCTAGAAGAGAAATAAGTGGGTCTCAGCCAAAGGACACAAGGCCTTGTTTTAACCCGACCTAGAAACCCTAACACCAACTGATGCCTCCGCATCAACCTTTCCACAGACCAGTTGTGCGCACCCGGCGGTTACCTGCACGGAGGAGACACAGAAGAGCAGAAACCTGGCGCTGGGAGCCCCTTTCTAGCTGTGTTACCCTCGGGACCCACGAAGCGGCGAGGGCATCAGCTCGAGCTGCTCGTTGCCTTTAAATCTCTGACGAATCTCTGTTTTCTTGTGATTTGCATTGACAGCAAAAGGTTTTAAGTTACTAGAACAACTCAAACCTTTCTGTGTGCGATTTAAAATGGATCATTTGGTTTATGTGGTTTGTAAATTCATGTCATTTTACCTCTTTTAGTGGTTTGCAGTGAAAGGTTCCATTTTGGGAAACCTTATATATCCGAGCCAATAATTAACATTTATAAAAATTGGTTTCCCTAACCGAGGGATCGAAATAGCAGGTAGGCTCGTTGGTACAAAGCGAATAGCAAATTTCCTTTCTAATCGTGCGATCTACTGGACTGAACACTAGGAGAGAAAGGCTGGCGGCCAGGGCACAGCCTCCGAGGACAGCACCACTTCTTA
Organism: Nanger dama; assembly: GCA_917880005.1. NCBI lineage: Eukaryota > Metazoa > Chordata > Mammalia > Artiodactyla > Bovidae > Nanger > Nanger dama. The sequence continues at coordinate 30,880,121 of CAKJTW010000003.1, forward strand.
TCAACCCCGGAGCCCGCAGTCGCCTCATCCGCACAGTCGTCTTCCCAGTTGTCTCCATCGTCTAGTGCGTCTTGATTCCTTTTGAAGAGAGATGAAAAGAAGTGGGCAGGGAGGTCTGGAGGAAGCCGGGGGTGGGGGCTTGGGGGCGGGGAAGGTGGTGGGTGTCTAATTGTCATCTCTCTGCTCCCTGTAAATCTATACCTGCCCTTATTTGTCCAAGCTGTGCCTCATTTCCTTATACAAAATTGTTAATTACAAAGTACATCCCATATTCATCTTACCCTTTGTCTTTTAAGAGACGTGGTTATATTTACAGACTCCCCCGTTCTCCTCCCCAACACAGACACACACACATTGTAATTCTGCGCACTTGCTCCAGACTTTAGGGTATTAACTGATTTTTTAGAGCCGAGTTTAAACCTCCGTTCCAGTCCGCACACAGCTGCCATGTCAATAATGACTGTTCCAAGCAGAGACATTCCTTCTGGCAGGACACTGCAGCTCTTCAAGAGTTCATCTGAAACATCATGAGCACTAAAATAAGACCATGAGGGAAAATTACCAGACACATGGGCTTGGGCTCTGCTTTGCCAGGTTTCCAGTTTAGAAAGTAAGTCATTCGGCACACCATGTGGTAGGGGTTCTCTTGAAATAATATGCACCCATTAAATGCATTTAAAGATAATTCCAAACATAATGAAATATCAGCATTTGCTTCCAAGTTCAAATTGCCTGGGATACTGAAGGGAAAGGTTTCAAAGATGGAAAAAGCTTTGTTAGGGAGTTCAGCGGAGAAACAGCTTCGTGTCTACTCAGTCTCCCAAGAGACAGATGGGGGTGGGGGTGTGGAAACCCTTCACGACTTTAAGATGTACATTGCAGCGTGCATTGGAATGGGTGTGTTGTTTTAAAACCATCTAAATAATACAAGGGGAAACCCACACAGTGCTTCTCCTTCTTCCATTCCCACTTATGTCTCAATATGTAAATGGTTCTGTGACGCTCTATGCTCTTGCTGATGGAACCAAAACATATTTAAAGACAAGCAAATTTAAAGAACCTAGGGTTTGTTCAGCAGTGACTAAGAGGACACATTTAAATCAAAAGCATTTTTGAAGTGTACTTAAAATTCTGTTTTGGACTTATCTAATCAGAGATAAGTATAGTCATAAAGTCACTCTCCTTCCACCCTTTGGCTCCCCTTATCGCCACACATTGTTCTTATCTCCTGCCAGTCTTGGCTACTGACAATAGATTATCTCTATTTAGAGACGCTAATTGTTTTCAAAATCTTTTTAATAATTGCTTTGGAACAAGGTGTGCAAATGAGGCTTAAGATAATTACAGCTCCATTTGTTTGTGTAGTTTTACTAAGCATTCTCCACACATAACACAAAATAACAGATGATGGGACTGAAACTGCAAGACATCTCTCAACCCCTGCCAGTAAAATAGGCCAGCATTGCAATCTACACACATACACACAGAACACACACATGCACGCACACACACCCCTCTTTATTTAATCTTGTTGGAGCCACGATCGTCCTCACTTTGAGGGCAGTGTTCCTTTCAGAACTGGGCAATATTATGTTACAACCGGACGGCTATTGGAGCCGGACACAGTTTTATTTAATTTACACCCCATCCAGCGCCTTTCGTGCGACGTTCCCAAAGCATTTTTGCTAATAGCAAGTAAAGCTTCTCAGCATTCCTCATTAGCAGAGGTGGCAACCGCACAGATAGGGAAACCGAGTCCAGAAGCCTGCCTGCAGACTTAAACCACAGATCATTAAAATTCCGAATCGCACATGAACTCTTGGAATCTCTATTTGCTCAGCCACTGTGCTCTACACAACTCTTCTCTTGGTCCCAAATAGTCGTGGCCTTTTGAGAATGAGGGAAGCGCTATACAGCTGGGAGTATTTGTGCGCTTTGGAGGACGGTGGGGGCAGGAGAGAAGAGGGGAGGAAATTAGGTTTGGCTTCTGGAGCTGAAGCCAGCCGGGAGAGAAGCCATTCTTGCAGCGGCTGCAGCCCAGAGGACTGGTCTACTCTTGTATTATTTACGGCGTTCCATAAGCTATTCATCAATCCATTACTTATTCATTCCAACATTAAGGTAATTAAATATGAGCTCACCGGGAAATGGCAAGTTTGCAAAGGACAGGGACAGAGGTACGGAGGGAGAGGAGGGGAATTAGAAGGTCTGGAGCCATTGATTTGTGCAAAGATGTGCGCGGCTGCCCTTAGGTGACACAGCAGAGGGGGCTCACGTTGCAAGGTCCTGACGCGCTTACCCACTCCCACCGCCCCCCGTCCCCGGGAAGCACCGCTCCCTCCCTCCTCCCCCACTTCGCTTCCCACCACTCGCGGTCCCTCTCCTCCCACCACTCCCTATCCCTCGCTGTACTCGCCCTCCCCGCGCGGGGCGGCGCGGCCTCCCGGCCCGGCCCGGCGGCGCGCGGGCTGGCCAGCCCCGGATAGGCGCCGCCCGCAGCCAATCAGCGCGGCGAGGACGCTGCGCGCTTTAAGGCAGCTGCAGGGAGAACAGAAACCAAGTTCCCCGGCAACGAGCAGCATCCACCCGGCCGGAGGCAGGAGACAGCGAGGCCCGAAAAGCTGCGGAGTGAGCCGGCCGTTCCTTTTGCAGCGCGCGCTCTACTCCTCCTCCACTTACTCGGCCGTCCGTCTTCAAGTCTTGACTCGCTTTTACGCCTTCTCACAGCCTAGGGGGGGGTTAGGAGTTGCCGCGCCCCCCTCCCTGCGGCTGCCTCCCTCTGCTTTTTCGGCTTTGCTCCCTGCCGCGTGCGCCCGGGTAGTGCGCCCCGGCAGGCCCCAGCCATGTCGATGCTGCCATCGTTCGGCTTCACACAGGAGCAAGTGGCGTGCGTGTGCGAGGTTCTGCAGCAAGGCGGGAACCTGGAGCGCCTGGGCAGGTTCCTGTGGTCGCTGCCCGCCTGCGACCACCTGCACAAGAATGAAAGCGTGCTCAAAGCCAAGGCCGTGGTCGCCTTCCACCGCGGCAACTTCCGCGAGCTCTACAAGATCTTGGAGAGCCACCAGTTCTCGCCTCACAATCACCCCAAGCTGCAACAACTCTGGCTGAAGGCTCACTACGTGGAAGCCGAGAAGTTACGCGGCCGGCCCCTGGGCGCGGTGGGCAAATATCGGGTGCGCCGAAAATTCCCTTTGCCACGAACCATCTGGGACGGCGAGGAAACCAGCTACTGCTTCAAGGAGAAGTCGCGGGGTGTGCTGCGGGAGTGGTACGCTCATAACCCTTACCCCTCGCCGCGCGAGAAGCGGGAGCTGGCCGAGGCCACCGGTCTCACCACCACCCAGGTCAGCAACTGGTTTAAGAACCGGAGGCAAAGAGACCGGGCCGCCGAGGCCAAGGAAAGGTACGCGGCATCATTCCCGCAAATCGGGCGACCCTGGGAAGCCTTCCTTTCCCCCTCCGCCCCTTTCCACCCCCGCAGACACCAACCACCTCGATCACCCCGCTGGCCCGGAGCCCCTCCGCGGGGCGGCGCCCCGGCCTCCGCTGCACTGCGGCGAAAGTTCATGAACTCTTGAGATCGCTCGCTAGGGATGGGGGGGCGCGGTGGAGGGCGGTGTTCATCTGATTTGAGTGTCCGCGCGTGGATTTCCTGGGATATGAGTGTCGGGAAACGTTGGCGCTAGGTTTGTTTTTCATGTCTTCTTGGCTGGCTAGGGGGAGAGGAGTGGCGGGTGGAGAGTGAGTTTTTAGATCAAGCAGAAGGGAAATGTTGATTGGTATCGCGGTGGGGAAGGGGTTCAGTGGGGGCTGAGGGTCTCGAACCTCTCTCCTCTCGCACCCCGGAAGGGTGAAGCTGTCCTGAAACTTCTGCTCAGTTTCCACTCGCGCCCAGTCCTTCAGTCGCGCTTTCCTGGCAGTCTTTTGGGTGAGAGGTCACTTCCATTCGCACTAGCTGCACAAAGGGGAGTCTTTCGAAAGAAGTCCACAGAAGAGAGCGCTTTGGGAGGGTTGGCGCTGCGTTGACTCTCCGGCGCCCCAAGCCCAGAACTGATTCTCTTCGTCGGCTCCCTGGCGCGTGGCCGGGCGCCGCGGCGGGTCCGGCCCGCTGTCCGCGCCGCTCACCCGGGCGAGGAATGGGTCTCTAGCCTCCAGACTTCTCTCACCCCAGAACATAGAAGACAACAGTTTTTCAACCTGTCTCTGCCTCCGCCTTCCCCACACGAATACACCTGGCCCGGCTCCACTCTTGCTGTCGAGTTTCCGACCAAGATTCGGAAGAGCCTCGGGAGGCGGCGGCGGCGGGGAGAGCGCTCCGGGGAGCCGAGCAGTTTCGGGGAAACCTGAACGCCCGAGTCGGCCGAGTTTCTTTTGTTCGCTTCGGAGCCTGGGGGCCGGGAAGTCGCCGCCTTGTTTCCCTCTGGGAAGCAAGAGTCTGGAGAAATTCAGCTGAGATGGCATTTTGGGAGAGAGACTTCTAGAGTTGGGGAGAGTTGGACAGACAGGCAACTCCGGGGTGGGGAGCATTCTGAAGGCAGAAGCGCGAGGGCTGGGAGACCTTGCAGTTTACCAGCACCGAGCGCCCAGGCTGACACCCCGGTACATCACACCCGCTCAGGCTGTGCCAGGTCTTGAAGTTCCCCTGCCGGGAACGTGTGCGCCGGTGTGGGTGTCCGCAGGGAGTTTGAAAGAGCACGCGAGGCACTGAGGACTGAGCGAATAACACCGGGCCAGGGACGGTACAGTTCCATTTAGACGTCTGTTACAGAACAGCCGTCCTTTAAGCCAGGCCAGAGGGCCCACTCCCTGACGAAATCGGAGAGACTGGCTGCGCTCCCTGTGTTTACTCAGGTCACTGGGCCGCTCTGGACACCACTTCCCATGACCTGTCCTGTGCCTCTGAAACCACAACCTCCAGGCAGGGGCAGGGAAACTCGACGGTTAATTGTTTCCTCAGATGGGAGCAGGACAATTGACTTGATTCACCACCAAACATCTGTGCACTGGGCGCTGTTCGACCCCACCCCCGTCATTTTCTTCATCACCAACAACCATTTGTTGGAAGATTTTCAAATTTCCTTACTTCTAAATGTGGTACTTCTTGATAGGTATTTAATAATAACTGTTAGAACAAAAATTTAAAAATAATTTTTTGTGCATTTCAACTAAGCCCTGCTGATTTGGCTTTCTAAACTCTGGAAGAGGAAAGGACCCAGCATCACCTTTCTCAAGTCTCTAGGCCTCCTCTCTTTCCCCCAGGACTCTGTGGGGTGGGTGAGAGGGCAGAACTCCATTTGGGTCAGTGACTGATTGCACAATGGCCCTTTCCTTCTTCCAGCTCCCCTCCCTCCATCTCACACTTTTTTTTTCTTTTTAACCATATGGTGTTGTCCTCTGTTTCTTAGGGAGAACACCGAAAACAATAACTCCTCCTCCAACAAGCAGAATCAACTCTCTCCTCTGGAAGGGGGCAAGCCACTCATGTCCAGCTCAGAAGAAGAGTTCTCCACCTCCCCAGAGTCCAGACCAGAACTCGGTCCTTCTGCTGCAGGGCAACATGGGCCATGCCAGGAGCTCCAACTATTCTCTCCCGGGTTTAACAGCCTCGCAGTCAGCGCACAGCCTGCAAGCCCATCAGCATCAGCTCCAGGACTCCCTGCTGGGCCCCTCACCTCCAGTTTGGTGGACTTGGGGTCCTAAGAAGGGAGGGGACTGGGGCCTCAAAGCAGCAACTAGGGACACTTGTAAATAGACATCAGGAACATTTTTTGCAGCTTGTTTCTGGGGTTCTTTGCGCATAAAGGAATGGTGGACTCTCCACAAATATCTTTTTAAAAATCAAAACCAACAGCGATCTCAAACGTAGTGCCCTCTTCTCTCCGACTATTTCCACTTCTACATTTCCCCTCCCAGTGTGGAGATCAGGGGAAAAAAAAAAAACCCAAACAAACAAAAACATCCAGTTACCCAGCCTTGGTTCTGGGCAACCCGTGTTCCTGCTTCAGTAGGCTTCCTTTTTCTTTTCTTTTTTTTTCAGTGAATGGAATTACAGATCAACTGGATTTTAATTATTTCATCTTTATTTATTTATGGAAAATGTTTTGAGACGCGGAAAGGAAATGAAAATAGAGAGAGAGGGAAGTTAAAACAGTGAAAAGATCCTCCAGCCTGAGAGGAACTGGTTGCATTCTTAAGGTGAATAGGAAAAATATGATCTTATACCTTTTTGATGGGGAAAATTAAGTTTACATTTTCATATTTAGTGTTAAATAATTTTATGTAGATTAAAAGGAAAGAACAGTATTAGGGGAAGAAAACAAGTGCCTAAATGTCTTAATGCTGTCTATGTGAGGCAGTTAGAAATAGAAGTGACCATTATTAATACAACCATTTTTGTCAAATTTAGTGGGGTTTTGGTTGTTGTTTGTTTTCTTGGGTTTTTTATGGCAAACTTTAAAAAATGTACCAATGTGGAAAAAACACTTTCCTGAATGCCATTACTTCTCATGCCCTTGAAGCTCTCATATCTATAGCCTACTCCTGTTAAGGGTTTCTCCTTTTTCTAGTTTCTAGCTTGCAAAGTACGTAACAAATCTGGCTACCTGGTATTTGTTACTAAAACAGCATGTGTTTGCAGGTTTCTTTTCTATTGTACCTAAACCAGTCTAAATTAAAACTTAGTAGAACACCAGGAGTACTGATTCTGTTTCTGAAAGGTGAGTTGTGTACTGCTGTCATTGGGCTCCCCACATTTTTAACAAATAGATTATTTTTCTTTATTACTTAATGGTGGTTATGAATTGCAGGGTACGTTGAAGGCCATCCCCTGAACCAAGAATGGTGACTGAGTTAATTATGTGACAGAAAAAGAGCAAATTCAAATTTGGTATATTTATTTATTTTTTATTACTTAGATATGCAGTTTTGTTTACCACTAGCTTTTCTCCACAGAATTCATACGTTAGCTCTTTTGTATTATTAGCAAATTTATGACAAGACTGTGAAAGTAAAATAATTTATCTGCTTGAAGCAAAAAGGGAACTAGTACAAGGATAGCAACATTGTGAATTAATCTGTACAAATAGAAAGCAGACCAACAGGACAGGAGCTCTTTGCAGTGCTGCCGGATGGTGTCCAGAAACAATCCCAGTAATCATGTAGGCTCCATATTATTTTTGCCTGGGGCAAAAATGATGTACCTTGTATTTAGCTTTTAAAATTAGTGAAACAAATGGCATTATTTATTAAAATTCTACTCAGGATAACAGGATTGGCTTGCTTGTGCTTTGTAAAATATTGCTCCCCAGAGGAAGTCTATTTTTATGATATGACAGTTTCATAATTTTGCTTTTTCTCCATCTATGTCACCATATGTTCATTTCTTTCTTACTCTTTCCTATCTTTCCTGTCTTGATCTAGAAGTGGGGTAGGGGTATTAAGACCTTCTTCTTATTATTTATTTATTTTTTTAATGTCAAATAGCTTTGACTTAGTTCCAGGGAGAAAGGGTCACTATACTTAACTGTAGTCACTTTTACTTATAAAGTCATTTTCCCCCAGTGATGGACAGATGTTCACACAGCTGCTCAGAGACCATCCTTTGCATTGGGAGCTCGGAGTCCCAATCTCCCTTGTTAGTGTTTTGGATCATTAAGTTGGTGTTTATTTAAGTCACTAGGGTGTTTATTCTCCACGTCTTGGGCCATGGAGAAATGCCACCCTCTGCAGGAGGGGCTCTCACGGGATCTCCTCGCATTCTTCACATTCACTGCCCAAAACAAACACCCAGCACAAAGATAGCTTTCAATGACCCTGACAGGCTTCAAAGGACACCGGGGAAATCTCCCTGGAAAATAGGAAGGGCCAATTACTTTAATTTCTTACAAGCCCTCTCTTCCTACTCCGATGACTACCCCCACTCTTCCAGCTCTGTTGAGTATAATTTTAGACTCGAGGAAGCTCTATCTCCCTGGGTGCCTCGGCCCACTTCCTGCTGCCTTGGTTGGTGAATCTTGGAAAAGTCTGCAGATCTGGCAAGGAGCAGAGCGGGCCGACTGGTCCTGTAAAAGCCCCTGTGATTACTGCTTGTAAACTCGTTAAAAGGACAATTTTCTGTCACAGTCATAAACTCTTTGTAAAATCCCTGGCATTCGATCCAGAGTGCACATATTCCAGATGTGTTTAATAAGAAATTGCACAATGTGCCTCCCTCACCATCCTCCTCTCGGTCTGGCTAAACTGGGGACAAGCAGGAGGAGGTGAAAGCTGGATGTTGCCTTGAGTTTTCTTGGCAATTCATTTTAGAGCAATCACGGGGGAACTAACCATATTTCTTTTTTTTCCCTCGAGGAAATCTTCAAGGACCAGCTGTCAAGGGACCTCCAATTTACCTTCTCGTCTTTACAGTTTAACTGAATCAAAAGCCACTTTCTGATTTCTCCTTTACAGATTTCGTAAGGAGAGCCAAAAGTAATAAACAATGATTTCTAGATAGTTTTTAGGACGAAACCTTACAGAATTTTACCGAGTAAAATAAAGTAATAATACACTGGGCAATTTTCAAATTTTGGAGTTTTAAATCTGAACACAGGATACTTCGGGTCCCCGTTGCCTCTTCTCGTTGACCTCCGGGCTGAGAACGAAGCTTCTTTAAATACTCGAGAGGCCAAAGGGGTTGGCCGGCGGTTTCTGAATTTTGGCTTAGCAGACAGGGACTCAAGAGCCCCCAAGCCCCACGAGATGCGGGCTGGAAACCGGACGCCACTGGGGCCGGGAACTATCCTCCTGGCAAAGACAGCTCAATCTTTACCCAGAGATGGAGTGGAGGCTTCCAGGAAGAGGCAGCGGCACTGGCACTTATGGGCGAATTGAGTTTGCTGAGCAGTGACCCTTGTCCCGCCGCTGTCCTCCGCACCCTGACGGCCGGTTGGGCCCCTGGCACTGACCACGCACGGAGCGGCTGCTCCTCTGCTTCGCCGCCGCCGCCGCCGCTCCTGCAGCTGCGGCCGAAAGGGCTTCACTCCTTTTGCCTCCGCCGCCTGGAGGTCTTCGCTCAAGTCTGCAGGCAGTACTCCAGGTTAGAGAGCCAGAGGTTTCCGTTCCGTGCGTGTCAGGCTGCAGGGAGCTGGGGGAGTTTCTCCCGCCACCCTGCAGACTCCGGAGGCTGCTGCTGCTCCTCTGCCCTCCCGAGGCACTGGGAGTCGAGGCGCTGCTGCTCTCTGCCCCCAGCCCCGGGCGGGGGTCCCTCACCTCCGCACCGAGGATAGCTCACATCCACATTCCGGGAGGGAGCATCATCACAGCGCACCTCCAGGCGCGGGGCCTGGTGGCGCGGCCCCGCGGAGCCCTGAGAGCAGAGGCTGCAAGGAGGTGGCGCGGCCTGAGCTTCGTGGGACAACGCGGCTGCCGTGGCCTTAGGCACCCCGGAGCCACACTCTAAGCCCTCGTCGGGTCTCCCTCTTTTGAGTCAAGGAGCTAAATTCCTGGCGAGAGCCCCCGAGCGGCGCGGAAAGCACTTCTGAAGGGGTTGGACCAGGCCAGGTGGTAGCAGGAGGAGCGGTCGTGGCCGCTCCCGGCTCCCGGGCGGGGCGGCAGGTGGGAGCGCCCTTGGGTCCCAGACGCCCTAGGCGGCCGTGCTCCAGCCCCTGAGCCTGGTCGGGAGGCGGCCTAGGCCCCGCCGCCCTCCCCGCGTCACGTTGGCCCGTGTCTTTTGCTTCCTGCGGCCTGGGTTTCGGCTCACGGGCCTGGGCTCATCCCCCGCGCGTTCGGGCGGAGGGGTGCCAGTCACAGGGCGCCCCTTCGATGGCCGAGGAGAGCGGTCCGGGTTTCTAGGGTCTCGGGCACGACCGGGAGGCAGCTCGGCTTCATCGACCAGCCGGGCCTCGTCAGGCGTTTGCCCCCTGGCCCGGCGTTTGCCCCCATGGCCCGAGGCCTTGGGGTGAGCAGAGGCCTTTCCCCACGCGCATCGCCGGGCCCCCTGGAAGGAGGCGCAGGCCAAGGCCCGCAGCGTGCTTTGGACTGGGCCGTCGCCGCGCACACTCTGCCCTTCTTTAGTGGGGCAGGTGGCGTCGGCAGGAACAGGTGGGTCAGGGGTTAAGGTGAGGAAACTGGCTGATGGCCGGCGTGCTCCCTCTGCACGATTTCTTCTTTCTCTGGTTTTTCCCAGGAGACTAAAAACTCTCCCAGGCTACCTCCTCCAGCCACCCGAAGCCAGCAGAACTAGCGTCTGTGCCCACTGAATCCACAGGGGCAATTCGCACAAGGGTACCCGAGGGCTCAGTCCCTTAGCACTCAGGTATGCTCTTAGGTGGGGACTTGTGAGCCCCTTCAAGGTCATAGTGATCCTGCCTCCCCTTCCTCTCTAGTCTGGTTGAATCTGACAGTACACCTGGACGATGTTCTCTGAAGACATGGGTTAAAATCAGCCAGGACAGAGAAGTCAAAATCACGGGGGAATTGTTGGTTTGTCCTCTACCCACAAAAACTGCCGCCCTGTAAGGCCACATTTTCTCTAGTGTTTTAAACTGAGTATACACACACAACTTGGTTCCAGCTGATGAAACTGGAAACCTGTTCTCCCCACTGAGGATGGCAATCAGTGTTCTAGGCACTGTGGTCCTTTCAGACAGTGAGGAACAACACTGCAGTAGCATTTAAAAACAAAGAGAAAGAGACTGCTTGAGGCGCGGGTGTATGTCTGACTCTTTCCCTTCTGAGTTTCAGCTTCTCTTCTTTTAACTTGTTAATGGACAGCTGAGACCCCTTCTCAGCATGCAGAGCACAAACACCCCTAAGGTCTGCTCTCCTATATTGCTTCACTACCTGGGAGTCTCCCTCCTCCCCCTTTTGCAAAAGTGCTCACTAATTGTTTTCCTTTGCATAACATTAAAATATTCTTAAAATCCCATTTGTCTCCCCCAACCCCATCCAACAGGAGAATGCAAAAAGAAAAACTAATTTAAAAAAAAACTAAAAATGCAACCCAACCTTATCTTTGAAAGAGAAGAGTTAACTTCAGATTTAACACACACTTAAGTGTATCTGAAATGGCTACCCAATTGTAATTAAAATACTACTAGGAGATATTGGCTGCTCTCCCTTCATTGCCATTAGTGGTTGTCATTAAAAAGACAGATAATTAGAAAGAAAGATGGAGATGTGGAAATGTATACCAGCTCTCTCCATCTGGTCCCCTGCCCCTGCTATCCTCCCTAACTTAGAAGATAAATCTTTTATGGAACTGACATAGGCAGATACAAATAGAAGCACTGATGGATTAACTCAAAGCAAATTTATTTTAATTTGCTATATAATTTATTTTAGAATAAGATTTTAAATTGATTATAACTTTTAAAATGCCATGACTTATTTATAACAGATACATAGTTTATTGATGAGGTGGTGGTTCAGGAGCTGAGCTGATATGCATTTGGCATCTTAAAGGAAAAAATGGCCCCAGACTACATATATTTTGTTTTAAGATTAAAAAAAAAACTTTGAAATGTTCTTTAACATTTCATAGAGCTGGTCAGTTGGCATCCCTGATACAAAAATCTGCAGCTTCCAACCGGCAAGCCTGTAAAACCAACTTTCTAGGTGTTTTTAACCTTATTAAGTATTTTAACAAATTCAGCTCCTCACCTTCACTCCCTTAAGGCATGGCTTTAGCTGCCTTGCAGCACTTCAGTTCTAATCTGGGTTGCCAGTTATCCAAATGATCTAAATACCAGGGAAAGGCAATGGGATTGTGAAAAAGCAAAAACAAAAAAACCCAAATCAAACCTATATAACTATGACATTTTTAGTTGGATCTCAAACAGATATTAAACTATAAGCATCAGTATGTAGCACAACATTCCCCTTAATTTTTTTCAGCTTTGTGTGTGTGTATTAGTGGTGTGGTTGGTGGAGAGGAGCAGCAATTTACAGAGCTTAGAGAGATAATGCACATTTTGAAGGTGAGGTGGCATAATCTTCCATACCATCCAAAAGGAAATTTTATGTCAAAATCAAGGAGGTAATGAAGGAGCATTAGCTCTGTACATGGGATGCCATGAATATGAAAGTAAGTAACAGCTTAAAAATTAAGATAGGACAGCATGCCTTAGTATCTATGAAGTGAGAAGAACATTTAAACAATTGAAGCCTTGTCTGTCTTCAGATATGTGGTGAATATTTTCTATGCATTGCTGATGCTATATAAACATAACTTGCTTCCTCCTAAAGTCAAGTTCTTTATTTTAATTGAAAAATAATATTGCTCAGGGCTCTACCTCTGAGTACAAATAGCTAATCTAAGAAAATCAGTTCTGGGAATCTGGAACCAATGGCTGTTTTCAAAATAAACAGACAAAATCTTCATAAAGAAGGCCAGGAGGATTATTTTTACACACAGTATATCTCCTGATTTCTCACCAAAAAACCCACCTTTACGGAAAGACTAAAAGGCAGAATGACAATGGAGTCTCCTTACCATATTTTTGTTTTTAAAAATCATCCTGATTTAAGACTCCCAAGCTGTCTTGGTTAAAATTTCCAATATTACTATATCTTAGAAGCAAATCTGTGTGCACTTCCTCTTTCCGTCTTTTTAAAAAAATTTCCTGGTGTGGGGACAGAGATATAAGACAAATGTATTACAAAATAAAAAATAAAGGTGTAATGTAAAACTTGTGTTTATAATATTTAATGAATAGCAGGTAAATAGTATCCTCACAGCAAAGAACACCAGTTTGCTTTGTGCTTTTGTTCAGCTAACTCAACTAAGGAAATGAATGAGGGAAAATTTGAAATTATTCTGATTGTCCAGTAAAGAGCCCAATATGGATGCTCAACAAGGTTGACTTAGGGAAGAATCTAGGGGAGGGGAAACACTCATTTACAGAAATTTCTTAGAAACTCATGTCAGAGTAGAGATTTTCCTTTTATTAGGATCCCAACTCCACTGACACCCAGGCAGGAAGATGTCCAGATCTACCTAAGTTTGGAGATCACATTTGGGATTCCTTTCAGTAGATAGGACCACATGACCCGAAGATGCCCCCATTCTCACTTGGTTCCTAGGTTCCAAGTCCCACTAAGATGGGAACCTCACAAACTAAGAAACTGCCAAGTGGAGCAGATATGAAGATGTTCCCTCCAGATGTCACTCTTGTCATGTGGTGTGAATGTGTGTGGTGAGCTTTCCGAAAATGTATTTTTCGTTCCCTTGGGGGACAAGAAAGAGTTAATTTGTTTTCTGACAGGTTTCACACTGTGGGCAGGTCTGCCAAAAAAGAGGGGAAACAGAGAACAGCCGTATGATTAATTCTACCTGTTTTTCCCATGAGCGATCACCTGCTCCAGGGGTCATGAATAGCAGGTAGCTCTCCCTCTCCAGGGCTCTGAGAGCTTCGTTTGTTTGGTGACAGCTGAGTGACAAGGCCTGAAACCCGAACCCATCGCCCGGCCTGATGGGGGATAAAAACTCTGGATGTTCCCTCAAACATTTCAGGAAATGAAAGTTGTAACGTGATCCCTCCTGCGCCCACATCTCCCCCAGCAAACACAAAAGCTCAAAGGAGCCTTCTCGGATTGAATTCGCCTAGAGTTGATGGAGGGAAAGCGGAGCCCGACGCGGGGCGAGGGGAGGAGAAGGGAGCGGGCCGAGGCCGCGGTTGGCAGGCTTTCTGAAGTGGGACTGGAGGAGTGCAGAGCGGGGAGAGAGCTGGGCGCCAGAGGCCCGGGCGCCCCTGGGGGCCGGCTTCCACGCGGCGTCCAAGCGCCCTGAGCCTCCAGACCGTATGGACAGCTGTCGCCCACTACGTTACATCTGTCTTCAGGGTCAGCCTGAAGTGGGAAGGAAACCCTGAGGCCTTAAGCCCTGAGCAGATCCCTGCTACTTGCGCGGCCTCTGCACCAGGGGCTAGAGTTCCCTGCGGGCCGCAGCGCAGGCCCGAGCCCCACCTTTGCGCCCACGCCGGCCTGGGCGGAGGCTCTGGGACCCAGCGCCTGCTCTCGGCGGAGGTGGACCTTCTCACCCGCCCCCGGGCGGGCGCAGAGCGAGCTGCCGGGACCCTGGAGGCCGGGAGGGCCGCCGCGCGGGCCTCACTCAGCGACCTCGCGCTCGGCCGCCCCCATCAGTCAGCAGCATCCATCTGCCTGCGGCCTCGCCCGCACTGGTAGTGGAAGCTCCCCGCCAGAGGCCGGGAGGAAGGCGTGGGGGGCGGGGAGGGGCGGGGAGCAAGGGGGCTGAGAAGTTGACGCTCCGACCCCATGCGGCCCAGCGTCCTTGGGTCGTACTGTCCTGTCAATCAGCGTGCCGGTGCCCGCGCAGCCTCTGGGTTGGTAGGAGGAAGTAAACGCTAGGCCCCCTCAAGGAGAGTTTTCCTCCTTAGCCCTGACAGCTGTTACTGCTTTGTTCTGTAACAGCATTTTCAATCTTTTTTCTCTCCGTAAATTCAGAAATCTTTCCCAGACATCATCATCAGCCCTCATCTCTCTCCTCAGCCTTCATGAGGACTAAGAAAGTTATTTTCTTTTACTCTTTTAAACGCAGAGCAGAAGCTCGTTACAGGAAAACTGACCTGGGAAGCAGAATAATGGATTGCCACAGATCCATCACTTGCACACACTTGCAACTTGTGTGACTTTGGGCAAGTTACCTCACTTGGCCGAGCCTCATCAGGGAAAACAGGAACCATGATACATAGCAGGGGTACCGTGATGCTTCAATGAGCTGAAGTATAAATGTAAAGTGGCTTGGCACTAAAGATAATGACTAGTAGCTGTAATTATTACAAGCTTGGAGACTCCTTAGACGTTCACAAAGCTGCCTGGGAAAATTCCCATGATGCTAGAGTTTTCAGTGAGGGCAGATTATGACTATTTCCGCCTTTTGTGAAACATTGAAAGAAGCACAAATCAACCTAAGGTTTGATTAGCCTTTGGGGGTAGCCAAAGCTGAGTCTTACTTCTTGAAGGTCTGAGTCTAGAATCTAGAAGTTTAACTTCAGTAATTTAATTCTAGAATGATATTTAAATTTACAGTGCTTGGAATTTGTCGTCTCTGTTGTTCATGATCTGAACACTTGCGGAGGTGCCATCATGTATGGTAGAGTTATATTGATGAAAAATAAAGCCCACTTAAACGTGCCTGAAAATGACAAATTACTTAGAAGGGAACTAGAGCATTCAGCTGAGTAGAGAATTTAAGGCCCCACCTAAACGTGTCAACATAAATGTAGAATAAGAAAGTACTTAGAAGATTTAAGGCCTTACTGATGTTAACACAGTGCTGGACATAATAGCACCTGATAAATATTATTTGAGTAAATGAATGGGCTGCTGAAATGACGGAGAGTCTTTAGATAGAATGCAATTCCCAGAGTTGGAATTTTGCAAGACTCTCTTGGGTACATTTCTTCTCTTGTGACACTCTCTAATGATCACAAGGGATGAATAGTTCATTTTGACGTGCCGCACATCCTTCTCTGATTTCAAGGACTTTCTCATTCAGGTATTATTGAGAGCTAAGTGCATGGCTGAAATTTGCATGGGTCAATGAGAGAGAGAGAGGAGAGTCTATGATAGAAAGAATATGAGAGAGAGAGACTATGAGACAGAGAGAATATGAGAGAGAATTTCGGGGCTTATGTTGGGACATTCCCCCCACCATGGACTGACACACTCAGTGATAGAACCAGAGACCCAGAACTACTGACAGGAGGAAGAACCCCAGCAAAGGTAGATTTAAAACCTAGAGTGTAGGTGAAGCATGCATGTGGTAGTGCCTCACCAAAAGAAGCATTTTGTGCACAATTCTTTAACTCTATATTTTCCTCCAGCATTTTCATTTTCTTCAAAGTATTCTAGACTGCTAAAAATAGTACACATTTAAGTTTTTTAGCTTGGGGAAGTTGATCAGTTTGTAGTCAATCACCGTACATGTTCAGGATGTGTTCAGTAGGTTTTGGGTGTTTTTTTTGGCAAAAACCTCCCTATATTACACTCACTAATTACTTGATGTAGAGGTAGAAGGCAAAGACGCATGTTTAGAAATTTTCAAAAAGCTCTTATATATATATATTCTGCCTTGTGCCTGCAGAATTGTATATGTCCCACATAATACTTACTTTTGGAAAATACATAAAATAATATTACATTTATTTGCAAAGTAAATATTTGAATGTAAGCACTGCATAGACAGAAATGGATAGAAAAAGTGGGAGTTCAAGCCCATCACTTCTAAGAATGTATCCTATAATCAGAAGAATATTTTGTTAGGAACTATGGTGATGGACAGGGAGGCCTGGTGTGCTGCGATTCATGGGGTCGCAAAGAGTCAGACATGACTGATTGACTGAACTGAACTGATGACTATATTGCTGCTAAATCATTTGCATATTGTGAAATTATTTGCACAACGTTAGGGCCAGGAGTTCTCAGAATTATGCTTTCTGCCACTGCTTTTAACATGACTGAAATAAGGAAATATATAGTGTTTTTCTTTCTAAATTGTTCCAGCATCCACATGTTTAGAAACACAAAAATATGTCCATGTGCTCACTCAAAAAATAAAACTAAGAGAGAGTATTTTATACTGAAGGATAAGTTAATTCAAATTAGATTAAATTTTGCAGAGGGTGCTTCAAGGAGGTTTGGGTAGATTCCAAGTTTTAACATATCATTCAAGAAATGAAAGGCCTCAGGGCATTCTAAAAGGCATGTCCGCTCTAAATCAGCTTTAGTTCATTTCAAATAAAAAATATATGACTGGACTTGAAGGTTGGATAGAGAGGAGTCTTATTTCTACTCTGTAGATGTATCATAGTGAAATAAAATAAGTGTGGAAATCCAGGCCCCTCAGTGTTTGAAATTCTCTGAAGGAGTTATGTATAAGTGCTGAGGCAGAAGTTCCTTTTCAATCATTTTTTCATGAAACTGAAAGACTTATTTGTTAATATGCTGAAAAGCATAGTAAGTTTCTTTCCACCAGAAATTTGTTATAGATAAATGAATTAGCCCTCATGGAGTGCTTAGAAGATAACATACTAGATGTTTTCAGTGTATTTTATGATGCATGACATTTTATGATTTTAATTATAGGTCAATCTGAGATAGCTAATGGATCCTTCAACTGTTGAAAGTATTTTCCCCTTTTGATTAAGGCAAAACAATGGAAGAATAAGTCAATTTCTTATAAAATTTAAAGATTTCAATATTAGTTAGCTGAGTTAAACAGGGAATGAAATTAGATACAAGGTTTATTTTTCAAAGTTCGAGTTTTTAGCACTGATGGTGGCAAATGTGCTGTAAAAACATGCACATGACAAATGCCATAATTTGTCACCCCCTCCCTTTTAAAAGCAGTTCATGTACGACTTTGGCGTAATGAAGACTTGAATTTGAATAACTACCTGAAATAGATGGATAAGACATAGTAAACTAGAAGTGCCAAATTTTGTGAAATATGTACAAAACTCACAAATAAGACTCAAGGTGGAGTCTAATCTTTCAGTGTACTTCTTATGAAACAACACAAATGAGTAAGAAAGATCCATTTTCTTTGCTGGTGCTCTCAGCCATACTTCCCTTGAAAAGTGTACTGAACCAAGTATGGTAATGAGGATTAGGAGCGTCGAATACTGCTAGCCAGTGGGTGTATGGTGGATTGTATTACCTGCTGGAGTGGAGGCCAAATACCCATAAAATAGCCTTTCAGATTCAGTTTGTC
Source organism: Nanger dama (assembly GCA_917880005.1). NCBI lineage: Eukaryota > Metazoa > Chordata > Mammalia > Artiodactyla > Bovidae > Nanger > Nanger dama. The sequence goes on from CAKJTW010000003.1 coordinate 30,897,834, forward strand.
TCAAGTTACATTGTGAAATTCAGTGGTTTGGTATAGTTGTATACCTGTTGGCTTTCAAGAATTAAACAGAGTTGGGGTGGGCTGACCCTTGTGCAGAAGGACATGCAGGTGGTACCAGAGGTATGGGGGTTTGTGGTTTCCTATGGGAAATTCTTTTGGTGATTTCATTCTCTCCTGAGTAGGGTGGGTAAGAGGTAGAAAGTCCAGAACCTGATCTATAGCTCCTTCTTGGATCACAGGCCAGTCTATAAAGATTAATTTCACTTACTTTCAAACAGACTATTATTTGTAATTATAGCATTGGCTCTCTTTGACTGAGGACACTAATTAGTTAAAAACTGAAATTATTCATCCATTAAGAAAAGAGAGTTCTAACATGCCATATTTCTTAGCTGAGAAATAAAATCTTAAGTCTGATCACAGAATTCACCTTTATATCCTTTATTCTCCTGGAAATGGTATCAACAATCCTGGTATCCTGGCTGAAGTTCAGGTTTAAGACTTCCCTAAGCTTGTTTATGTTCTAGCCATAACTGGAAGTTGTATTTATTTATTCTTCACTTCCTCTTCTAGGCTTTAAGGTGGTTTTTTTGTGTGTGTGTGTGTGAGTGGCTGTTAAGCTGATGGCCAAGGAAGACTTTCTATTTAGACATATTTTAATTGATTTAACCATTTAAGACTAAGCAACATTTATTATATCTATAAATACTTACATGGGAAAGATATTAAAATTTCTAATTTTGTGATAAATTATTGAGACTATGATACTAATGCCTATATGTATTCAGTATCTATTTGGGCTTATCAGACTGGTACTTTTCTTTAGTAAGAAAAATTATTTATTGGGTTTTATAGAAATCAGTGGATTATTGGGATGAATGAAGTACTATCTCAAACAAAGTGCATCTATGGCTCAGTTCATGTCAGAAAAAGTCTTATGTTGGATCAGCTATTAGAGACATTAAACAAGGCTGGCAGTGAATTTCTAAGTCTCTGTTTTTTTTTTAAAGTATGGGAACATTTTTTATTTTCTCAGCAATTTGACTCACCTAGTCGTCTCTTAAAACCTGTATCCTTTTCCTTATATCTTCCTCTTTCACACATTCTCATAACCATTCCAGGTAAATTTGATGCAATTTCCTTTACAAATAGAAATGAACACTATTGAATGATTGATTCATTCATCGAAAGTGGGTAATTAATTAAGGCTAGTGGGAGGAGATATTAGAGTTGGTGATGAAGATGGATTAAAAGGGATAAGGGAAAATATTTCTCTTTTTTCCTGATAAGGTTGTGCTTCAAATTAGCCAAAGATTTGAAAAAGGAAAAATGTAATACTAGAAGGGATTAGATGATTGAATGAACTTTCCTGTGCTTATGCTGCCTGGTCAAGCCTATCGCTTTGCACATGGGAAGCAGACACATCAACATGGTGATCTCTGCTAAAATCCTGGCCCTTTTTCTCTCACCAGAAATGAATCCAAATATTTAGATATGCTCTCGAGTTTACAGTTAAATTAGAAAATTTTGCCTAGAACGAAATCTCAGAAAAAGTGAAATCATGGCCGTGCATGTACAAACAATGATAATAAAAATAAGTTTAAAACAATAAACATCTAAGATTTTAGACTCAGTACTGTCTTTGTTGATGATGGATACAGGGAAAGGGGGTGGCAAAGTATACCTTTAGCTACTATAGGAATGTTTTTCTGTCTTGAGAATTTGGCAATAGTTAGAAAACCACCGTTAAGAATGGCCTCTCCCCTCCTGGTAGTATGATTTAAAATGGCAGTCTCAGAAAGAATCTGCCCATGGTCACTAGCTAACTCAAAAAATTGAGGTCATTTATTTTAGAGTTGACGAGATAAGTATAAAGAAAACTCTACTTTGTAACAATGAGCAGAGAACTGTGGTTTAAAAATGTTATTCATAAGCAATCAGCAAAATGGTCATGGAGTCAAAGGGAGCATTAACAGTGGAAATTTGGCTACAGACACTAGATGGAACCCCACGTTGGGTAGCCTTATCTTCCTGCCTAATCTTTCCCAATAAGATTGTGCTAGTGGAAACTGAAAACTGTTCAGGTAGCTGAATGACTGCCCTTGAGACAGATTGTCCCTGAGAAATGGGAAGCATAATCACATAGAAATGCATCATAGTAACATCACATATGTTATAACAAAAGTACAGATTGATTTCATTGAGTTGCATATAATATATATTATCACTCATGTTTGGGGTATAAATATTTTTACTATAAAAATTTTTTAAAGGATCTTTGTCTTTAGAATGTGACTGCAGACCTTTGCCAGGCATGGTTTTCATTAAAAACCCCAAACAAAAAATGCTGCCAGAGCACTCCAGGAAGGTGTTAACCGTAGTAAATATTCATAAGGTAATGAGACAAAGATTTTTCATCTAACTAGATTTGGTGAATTTATTGGTGTTTAACGGTGTTTTAAACTAGGAAAAACAAATCTAATGTGACCAATGCTATCTTTTTGGATCAACAGTAGTTGTATTGGTTAACAAGTATAAGCAAGTGTATGAACTTTGGTTACACTTTTGAAACCAGATTCTTCTAAGTGGCTAAGGTTGTGCCTACATAAAACTAGCATCACAACTGCGTTAAAAAATAACTACTGCAAACCCAGTGAAAGTGGCCATTTGGCAAAACAGAAAGCATAATACTTACTAGACTGAATATGACAATCTTCTAAATAGTTTGCGAATTTAAATTAGGCAGGCAGTTTCATCACTCTCTTCCTCTCTAAGTCTTTTAAGGTATAATAATGCTTTTAAGCTGCCAGGGTTCCATGTCTATATTTTTATATTTAAAATATTTTTATGTTTTGAATCAGAACCACATTTTCATCAGAGATCTGCCAAGGAGTATTCTGGTATCCTGAAAACCTTACTGTGCCCAGTTCAGTTCAGTCCCTCAGTCATGTCTGACTCTTTGCAACCCATGGACTGCAGCGCGCCAGGTTTCTCTGTCCATCACCGGCACCCAGAGCCTACTCAAACTCATGTCCATCAGGTGGCTATGCCATCCAACCATCTTATCCTCTGTCGTCCCCTTCTCCTTCCGCCTTCAATCTTTCTCAACACCAGGGTCTTTTCCAAGGAGTCAGTTCTTCACATCAGGTGGCCAAAGTATTAGAGTTTCAGCTTCAGCACCAGTCCTTCCAATCAGTATTCAGGACTGATTTCCTTTTGGATGGACTGGTTGGAGTTCCTTGCAGTCCAAAGGACTCTTAAGAGTCTTCTTTAACACCACAGTTCAAAAGCATCAATTCTTCAGCACTCAGCTTTCTTTATAGTCCAACTCTCACATCCATACATGACTACTGGAAAAACCATAGCTTTGACTAGATGGACTTTTGTTGGCAAAGTAATGTCTCTGCTTTTTAATATGCTGTCTAGGTTGGTCATAGCTTTTCTTCCAGGGAGCAAGTGTCTTTTAATTTCATGGCTCCAGTCACCATCTGCAGTGATTGTGGAGCCCCCCAAAATAAAGTCTCTCACCATCTATTTGCCATGAAGTGATGGGACTGGATGCCATGATCTTAGTTTTCTAAATGTTGAGTTTTAAGCCAACTTTTTTCACTCTCCTCTTTCACTTTCATCAAGAGGCTCTTTAGTTCCTTTTCACTTTCTGCCATAAGGGTGGTGTCATCTGCATATCTGAGGTTATTGATATTTCTCCCAGCAATCCTGATTCCAGCTGCGCTTCGTCCAGCCCAGCATTTCACATGATGTACTCTGCATATAAGGTAAATAAGCAGGGTGACAATATACAACTTTGATGTACTCCTTTTCCTATTTGGAACCAGTCTTTTTTCCATGTCCAGTTCTAACTGTTGCTTCCTGACCTGTATATAGGTTTCTCAAGAGGCAGGTCAGATGGTCTGGGTATTCCTATCTCTTTCAGAACTTTCTACAGTTTATTGTGATCCACACGGTCAAAGGCTTTGGCATAGTCAATAAAGCAGAAATAGATGTGTTTCTGGAACTCTCTTGCTTTTTGATGATCCAGCGGATGTTGGCAATTTGATCTCTGGCTCCTCTGCCTTTTCTAAATCCAGCTTGAACATCTGTGTTCACAGTTCACGTATTGCTGAAGCCTGGCTTGGAGAATTTTGAGCATTACTTTGCTAGCGTGTGAGATGAGGGCAATTGTGTAGTAGTCTGAACATTCTTTGGCATTGCCTTTCTTTGGGATTGGAATGAAAACTGACCTTTTCCAGTCCTGTGGCCACTGCTGAGTTTTCCAAATTTGCTGGCATGTTGACTGCAGCACTTTCACAGCCTCATCTTGTAGGATTTGAAATAGCTCAACTGGAATCCCATCACCTCCACCAGCTTTGTTCGTAGTGATGCTTCCTAAGGCCCAACTGACTTTGCTTTCCAGGACGTCTGGCACTAGGTGAATGATCACATCATCGTGGTTATCTGGGTCATAAAGATCTTTTTGTACAGTTCTTCTGTGTATTCTTGCCACCTCTTCTTAATATCTTCTGCTTCTGTTAGGTCCATACCATTTCTGTCCTTTATTGTGTCCATCTTTGCATGAAACTTTCCCTTGTTATCTCTAATTTTCTTGAAGAGATTGCTAGTATTTCCAATTCTATTGTTTTCCTCTATTTCTTTGCATTGATCGCTGAGAAACTGTGCCCAACATGTTGGCAAAGTCAATTTATTGAGTGTGTAACTTGTACATAATAAATAATTTCCTTTATTGCAATTGTCTAATCTATTGTTTGCCATCTTGTTAAGAGTTCAGGGAGGCTAAAAAAATTTGAGGTTCTAGGCTAGTACTTATTGAATAGTTGCTTTTCAGACTCTTGGTAAAAGTATTTAAAGCTTTATTGTCACCTTTGATGTCCACTCCAAACACCTCAATATTTATCTTTAAAAAAAAGAATTTCTGGTGTTGTTTCTAAAAAATAGTAATTATTCTCTCAACAAACCCCTCTTAGTCCTATTTAGCGTGAGTTCAACACATTAATTAAACATCAAAGGGCCTAGGAATGGGGCTGAAATCCCAATAATATCTCATGAGTTCTCAAACTGTCCATCCTGCAGAAGGGATCAGCAGGCAGTGATCTGGGGACATTGTCTTGGTCAACCTCAGAAGATGGCATTATATTTCCTTTCTGTTTCTTCTTTCCCTCAACAAGAAAACCTTGACCCTTGTGTTTGTAAACAATCTAGACAGATAGTTTTCTCTGCTGCATATTCAATATTTGTCAGTGGAGTGCTCTCAGATAGTTAGATGTTGTTCTGATATTAGAGGCTGCCTGTTTTTGTTTAAGGTGTAGGTAAGAGACTTTTTAGTAACACCCCCTCTACATGCAGGATCTGAGGAGAGTCTCATCAGGCTATATTTTTCCAAAGTCTTATTCTGTTCCTGTTTTCTACTGAATCTAATTTCCTGTTGTGTTCTTTCTTTTCTCCTTCATAATGCTATCTAGATGTTGGTATATGCGGGAAGACAGAGGAAGAAGATGGATATCTATCATATGAGAGAGTGTGTGTTATTTATCTTGGTACGGCCAGAGCCTCGCTCAGTGCTAAGCACCTTAGCACTGAACACTTGCAGAGTACTTAGTAGGTGTTTTTCCTCCTTTATTTTTGGTTGCGCTGGATCTTTGTTGCTGTATGCAGGCTTTCTCTCGTGGTAGTGAGTGGGGGCTACTCTTTGTTGTGGTGCTCAGACTTCTCATTGTGGTGGCTCCTAGGGCCTGTGGGCTTCAGTTGCGGCTCTCCGGCTAAGTTGCCCCATGGCATGTGGAATCTTCCCAGATCAGACCAGGGATCAAACCCGTGTCCCCTGCATTGACAGGTGGACTGTTATCCGCTGTACCAACACAGAACTCGCCGTAAGTCGTTGTTGAATGGATGAAAGAATGATGTTCAGGAACATTAGGGGCAGAGAGTTATAGAATATTTCTTCTTCTATTGAGTATAACACAAGAGGGAATAGATAGGCTATGCTCAGAGAGAATGAGGTGAGACTTCAGGGAAAACCATGTGACTCTAAGGCATTTGAGACCTAAGGACTTTTAGCTGGAAAAGCTGGTAAATATTGGGAGAAAATATAAAGAATGGGAGATGGCTATTTTTGGAAAATGGTCTTGCTTAGAGAGTGAAAGGTCTTAATGAACATTTTTCTATTGGTGTTTCACAGGTGTGCTCCATAGAACACCTGCACCAAGATCCACTCGTGTGCTTTGTTGCTGTTGTTCGGTCACTCAGTCATGTCCGACTCTTTGTGACCCCACGGCCTGCAGCACAGCAGGCTCCCCTGTCCTTCACCATCTCCCAGAACTTGCTCAAACTCATGTCCATTAAGTCAGTGATGCCATCCAACTATCTGATCCTCTGTTGCCCCTATCTCCTCTTGCCTTCAATCTTTCCCAGCATCAGGGTCTTTTCTAATGAGTCAGTTCTTCGCATCAGGTAGCCAAAATATTGGAGTTTCAGTCTCAGCATCAGTCCTTCTAATGAATATTCAGGACTGATTTCCTTTAGGACTGACTGGTTTAATCTCCTTGCAGTCCAAGGGACTCTCAAGAGTCTTCTACAATACCACAGTTCAAAAGCATCAATTCTTTGGTGCTCAGCCTTCTTTATGGTCCAACTCTCACATCTGTACATGACTACTTGGAAAAACCGTAGCTTTGAGTACATAGACCTTTATTGGCAAAGTAATGTCTCTGCTTTTTAATATGCTGTCTAGGTTTGTCATAGCTTTTCTTCCAAGGAGCAAGCATCTTTTAATTTCATGGCTGTAGTCACCATCTGCAGTGATTTTGGAGCCCAAGAAAATAAAGTCTCCCACTGTTTCCATTGTTTCCTCATCTATTTGCCATGAAGTGATGGGACTGGATGCCTTGATCTTCATTTTTTGAATGTTGAGTTTTAAGCCAGCTTTTTCACCAGTGTGCTTACTTGTATCTTAAACAAATACCAGAAGGGATTCTCCCACAAACTAAAATGTGAGAATAATTGTTCCAATTAATGTTTTTATTCTATAGCCCAGGCCATCATCATCTCTCACCTGGATTCCTACTCCCTCTTCCCAGTGTGTTCTCTAAACAGCAGCAGCCAGAATGAGCTTTGGATCATGTCACTTTTCTGCTTTGAGTCCTTCAACAACTTCCCATTAGAATTAAGTCTAAACTTCTTACTATGGCTTAGAAGGCCCTGCGTGATCTTTTTTGCTAATCTTATTTCATTTCATGCTCCCCTTCAGTCACCCTGCTTCAGAACTACCAGCTTTTAGTGCCTCAAACAAGCTGAGTCATTCCCTTTTCAGAGACTTTACCGATACTATTTCCTCTTGCCTTAAGACCGCCTCTCTTCAGCCTAACCCTTCCTGTTGCTTGAGTGTCACCTTCTCAGAGAGGCCTTTTCCCTATGGCGAGTGTGGCAGTACAGGGTTAAGGTGCATACGGCTGCAAATATCAGAAAACCACAACCCAAACTGGCTGAAACAGGAGGGCAGGCTCCAGGCACAGCCTCCCGAAGCCTGCTCACACCGTGCCTCCTGGCAAGACCATCTTTGAGTGTTGATGTTGTCCCTCCTGTGTGATGATCATTCCTAGGTTGGTTGCAAGATGGTTGCAGTGGTGCTAGGCGTCTGTCTCATCTTGTCACAGCTGCGTCTAGAGGTATGAGAGAAACTCTTCTGGGAGCCTTCAGGAGAGAAGAAGCGTTTTTAGAAGCCCCCTCCCTCACAAGATTTTTCTTTCTTTTGGCCACACTGTGAGATCTTAGTTCTCCAACCAAGGACGGAAGCCAATGTCTCCTACAGTGGAAGCAAGGAATCTTAATTACTAGATCACCTGGGAAGTTCAAAAAGATTTTTCTTTGTCTCATTGGCCAGAATTGAGTCATAAGCTAATTTATAAACCAATCACTGGTTTGGGGGGCAAGGGATTCAGGTTTAGTCTGATCAACCTTGAATAGAAATTCTTATTCTATTTTGCACCAACTACACCTTAGGCAGTTTTGTGAAATCTACAGACCCCTTCTCAGAATAATGATTTTGAATGAATATCATTGAAATTGACTATAAAGAAATATACTTAACAAAATTACTAAATATGTGATCTAATGTTAGACTCTAGTAGTAATAATTAGTGTAATTTTTAAGTAGTGACTAATATGAACGATATTCTAAGACACCTACAACAACTGTAATGTGACTTGAAAATATCTGTAATTTCTATTGGTGACAAATTGGTATTATGAATACTATTTGGTTTCCTGCCTATATTGATGGTTGAAGGAAATGCTAAATTTCATTTAGAGGTTAATTAAAATATAGGGGTGATTTTTTTTTTCTCCATTAAATTCATGGATACTCTGAACTTAATTCTAGGTTAAGAACACCTGGCCTAGACTAGTCTTTGCAATCCCATGAACTATAGCCTGCCACGCTTCTCTAGAGGTCCGTGGAATTCTCTAGACAAGAGTACTGGAGTGGGTTGCCAGTTCCTTCTCCTGGAAATCTTCCTGACCCAGGGTTTGAACCCTGGTCTCCTGTGTTGCAGGCAGATTCTTTGCCATTTGAGCCACCAGGGAAGCCCCTTTTTAAACATTAAATAATATTAAATAATGTATTTAAAGTGCCGAGCATAGTGCCTAGTACATGATTTAATATCAGCCTTTACTATCAGGACAACATTTGACAACCTGAGAGTACTCCAGAGATATGTGTTGAATTCTCAGAATGGAAAACTATGTGCCTAGATTGTTTATAAACCACTGTGGCCAAGGTGTTCAAGAAATGATTGCTTAAAACACAGATATACACTGAAGTCTTGGGAATACAAACCGCAGAATAATATAATTTAAATCAATTCATTTTATCTTGACAAACTAGGAATGGGGTTTCAGTGCAATATGTGAATATACTACTCAAAACAATTTCACATATGAATTCCAAAGCAGTTAGAAAAATGTCAAGTAAGTGAAACAAATAGCTGGATGGACTAGAACCGATCAAGAAATATTCAAAATCTTGCCAAACTTATGAAAGTCACTAGTCAGAGAACTTGTTCCCTAATGCCATAGTTCAGCATCACCATTCACCGTGATTGATGTGCCTGGACTGTAACTCTCAAGTTACATTGCTGATACTGGATAAGGCAGGATCAGGACTTGGCTTTGCATTCTATGGGGTGGTCATCTTGGCTCAGCGCTTGTTTCTTCAGGCTTGCACCAGAAATAGTTCTTCATTAAATTCTAGTTCCTTATCCACCTCCCTTGAAAGGGATGTGATTTTGTGACCATTAGGATATCATATTTTGGTCAAAAAGGTAAAAGGTCTTCTTGACCCTCAAGATGGGTGATGGGGGTAAAGGCATTTGCTCTGCCCGAGTGTGTTTGGATCTAGAGGAAAAACTTAAAGAGATGGCTGTTTCTTCTTTTTGTAATTTAGTTTTTATTTTATACTAGAATATAGTTGATATACAATGCTTGTGTTAGTTTCAGGTGTACAGCAAGTGATTCAGTTATACATATATCCACTTCCCCCATATTCTTCTCCCCATATGGGTCATTATAGAGTATTGAGTTCCCTGTGCCGTACAGTAGGTGAGATGGCTGTTTTCTGATGACTGCTTTGTATGTTCTCTCCATAAAAGAGTAACTTCCATATTTCCAGAAGTGCTCTTCTATTCTGGAAGAGCACTTGGTTAGTTGTTTGGAGGCATTTTCTCCTATAGGCTAAGCATCCAAGATTTGGAATCAGGCAGACCTGAGTTCAAATTTTGACTCTGCCATTTTTCTGTCTGTGTGACCCTGAGCAACTAACCTTAATAATAATAATAACAATGATAATAATAATAAATTGTAACAGTAGTCATGGCAGGAGGAGTAGTAGTAGCAGCTGCAGCAGAGTTGTACTCACATATGGAGGGTTCACTAGGCTAAATTCTTTGTATGGACTCTAATTTTTACAACCCTAAGAAATAGTTTACACTTTTATACTTTTATTCTCACTTTGCAAATGAGGACGTGAGGCTAAAATAAATAGGTTATGTAGCTTGCCTTTAAACTTCGTTTTCCTTTTCCTACAAAGTGGAGATAATTGTGCTACCTGCCTCATGAAGCTGCTGTAAAGATTAAATTACTGTGTGTTGCAGGTTTTTCAGTGCAATGATATAATAAAGACTCAGTAAGTAGGAATGTTAGCTAGTATTAGTATACCTAATTTACTTTGCTAAAATAATGGAGTAATTGGTTTCACTTGTTCAAGGAGAGCTGCTGTGGATTAATAATAATTAGCACTTGTGACTCAGGGGTAGATAAATTCTAAGCATAGTCTCTCATCACGATGATTCCATCCTTTTTGCAAAACAATTTCTGGGCCTTTACAAACATGATTTGGCAACTGTAGCCACTATTGTCATATTAAGAGAAACTTTAGCAAGGAATGTCTTTTTTTTCTCTGCTCAATTCACTCTTATTCAAAGTGGCTTTGGCTTGATTTTTGATATTCAAAGTGACACGTGGCTCTTTAATCTTGTTACCAATGTTGGCAAATCAGGAAAGGGATATCAGAAATATCTTAAGCCAAATTGTTATAGACTGAGTGACTTAGACAACAGGCAGTTATTTCTCTCAGTTCTAGAAGGTGGAAGTCAGAAAACAAGGTGCCAGCATGGCTGGCTTCTTGATGAGTGCTCCTTCCTGGTTTAAAGAGAGCCGTCTTCTTGCTGTGTCCTCACAGGGCACAAAGAGCAGAGTTAGCTTTCTGGCCTCTTCTTCTAGGGTGCTAACTCAATACATGAGAGCTATGCTCTCATGATCTAATTACCTTTCAAAGGCCCCACTGCCAAATATCATCATGATGGGGGATTAGATTTCAACACATGAATACTAAGGGACACAGACACTCAGCCCATAACGTCTACAAAACTATGTTTTCAGTATGAAATTTCTCTGTTCGATTGAAAAACAAAAAAGTGCAAGTTTAGTCACTCAGTTGTGTCTGACTCTATAACTCCTGCCAAGCTCCTCTGTCCATGGAATTCTCCAGGCAGAAGTACTGGAGTGGGCAGCCATTCCCTTCTCCAGGGGATACTCCTGACCAAGGTAACAAACCTGAGTCTCCTGCACTGTAGGCAGATTCTTTACCGTTTGAGCCACCAGGGAAGCCCCATTCTTGGATTATTTTATTTAAAATTACTTAAGCCAACTGATTGCTTATGTCCAAATCAAAACTGTATTTAAGAAGACAGGGGGACTTCCTTGGTGGGCCAGTGGTTAGGAATAAACCTTGCAAGGCAGGGGATGCAGATTTGATCCCTGGTGGGGTAACCAAGATTCTATATGCTATGGAGCAACTAAGACCATGTCAAAACTAGAGCTCATTTGCAGCAAAGAAAGATCACACATGACCTTGCATGCCACAGCTAAGACCCCACAGTCAAGTAAATAAGTATTAAAAAAAGGAAGACATTAGGAGTGTTCATGGTCTTTTACTAAGAAGGCATCTGTCTACTATTTACTGAGCTGTAAGAACACATTGTGTGTGTGTGTGTGTGTCTGTGTGTGTGAACAGAGATTTCTTTGGCCAACAGTAAAGCTCCCAGTAGCCTTGGATGTGAGTGCCACCTGCTGGATGTTACACACAAATATTTTTCCTGTACTTCAGTCCAGGAATAGGGGAGCTATTTGCATGGGAACGTGCGCAAGTAACACCCCTTTGATTTTAGGTCACAAGGACAGCTGTAATGTCTAATAAGTAATATGATCTTTGGGTAAGTTTGCAGATTTATAAGAAAAACATACTCAGGAAACAAACTCAATTTAAAAACATTCCACTGAGCTATTGTTTATAAGCTTGCCTGTGCCAAGAATATGGTAAATAGTTCTCTGTTTATATTATGAGCTCATGAGTTTTATATGTTGGTGACATAGGCAGTTGGTGGGTGGCTTCTACCTTAAGAAGCCTATACCTATATCTTGTAGCAGGGTAGGAAATTAGGGACTCCTTGACTGTGGCCATGTGTTGGCTTCAGTGCCAAATATGTCATCGCATACTAAAATTTTGCCTTTGGAGCCATAGCCCTGTTTGGGGTTTAGCGGAGAAGCATCTCTTAGCGTTGCTTCACTCTGATGGGTTCCGTGGAGATGACTTCACCTGTGACTTACGGGGTAATTCTGTAGACTGGGTCTCACAGGAGCTTTGGGGCAATTTGTAATTTCCATGAGGGCAAGAAGGTAGACATGACTCTTTATAAATGCATGTATACCTTCTGTTAAGAGCTTTATGATGTTTCTATCAGATTGGTCCTTTGGAAGGACATGAAAATTGTGCAGTATTGTGTACCGGCTACTTGGGAGAAGGGCAGGAAGGGGCCCTAGGAGAGAGACAATCACTGTAGCCTTTTCTTGGGTCATTTAAAAAAAAATCACTTTTGCAGAAATGTTAAAGTTCTAGGAGTGGGTCCTCTGGCGAAGGAAATGGCAACCCACTCCAGTGTTCTTGCCTGGAGAATCCCAGGGACGGGGGAGCCTGGTGGGCTGCCGGCTATGGGGTCACACAGAGTCGGACACGACTGAAGCGACTTAGCAGCAGCAGCAGGAGTTGGTCCTCAGGTTTTCACTGACCCAAGGTCAGTATATTCTTGACATCATGAGACCAGTTTTCTGCTTTCAGGGTTTTACAGAAACGGGTGGCATGTATTTGGTCCCTTTTTCTATCACTGGAAAACATCATGTATAATTCACAAAGGTGTCTGCTGGGCTAAAGCAAAATTCTTTTTCTTTGTTCAAAATTTGTTAATGGGCTTTTGTGGCTAAATTTCTAAAGCTACAAAATAGGACTCAGATTTGGAAGGGGCTCAAGGCAGAAAAAGCTTTCTGTTTTTATTTCTGGGTATGTCCATTTCAGAACCCTGAAATGGAGTTCAGGGTTGCAAGGAGGTTGCAATCCAGTATTTTGGAGGTGGCAATCTGGTATTTTATGGGGAAATAATGGGTGGTTGATGATATTTTTCCTGAGATTTTTAGTTGACAAGAATCTATATGAAGGCGTTAACTAGAGTTATTGTGGTGATCCTTACACAATGCATGTGTCCTAAGTCATTCCAATTGTGTCCAACTCTTTGCGACCCCATTTGTCCATGGGATTCTCCAGGCAAGGATACTGGAGTGGGTTGCCATGCCCTCCTTCAGGGGATCTTCCCAACCCAGAGATTGAACCCGTGTCTCATTTTGTCTCCGGCATTGGCAGGAGGGTTCTTTACTACTAGCCTTAGAAGCCCTTATACAATGTATACAAATAAAGAATCATTCTGTTGTACAACCAAAGCTAATACAATGTTATATGTCAATTACACCTCAATAAAAAAGATCTATATTGTATGAGATAGCATGACATTTGGCACTCTTGTCTGTACCTATCTCAGTGCCAAGCAAATACAGAATGGAGATGTTACTTCTTAAACTTACCATGTCACAATCAGATCATGAGACTGAAGTATTCTGTCCTTGCTAATGGTTGTATATTCAGATTATTAGCTTCTCTCTGTGTGTCCTGATTTTACCTAGATATGTGGGCTGGAAAACATGAGGTTACTCTTCACTGGGTGGACATCTCTTGTACAAATAATCAGCGCTATGCCTGTTCTATGTTTCTTACGTTTCTCGTCTGGGGCAACATTTGCTAATTTGGGGGTTTCCTTCCTCCAGCTCCTCTATCCCATGGTACCTAATCTCCAGCAGTTTTTTAAACTGAAATTTTCAAATTATTTGAGCTGCTCTTACAGTTAGTCTGACTTCCCTGGTGGTTAGTCTAACAGTGCTAGCATATAGATTTGTGTTATAGTCACAGAATCTTCTTGATTTCACACTGAATGGATTTTAGTTCTCTTCTCTGATTTTTTCATCATTGGAGTCTCATAAAGCGTTGCTATGCAAAAATTTGGTCCTGAGCCCATGTGGAACATAAGAGAAATTACAGAGTTACATAGTCAAATGCTATAGAAGTCATCAGGTTTTGTAAAAAGAGTTTGAAACAAGACAGGAATGGAAGTGCAAATCTCAGTGGGTTCTTAGTGTTTCATCACAAAGTTTTGTGGTAAAACCAAGATGAAACCACAAGCTTCACTGTTGGGCAGACTAGCACTGGAGGAACGATTGATTTAAGGTTAGCCAAGGTCAGGCGGAAACTTGGCTTTTTTATTCATATGTTCAAACCCCAGACCTACTGAGTTTTGCATGGTTTGGGGTTTCCAAAACAGAAAGCATTTTGGGATCCAGTCCAAAGTCAAAGCCTGACAACTAAGGGTAAGAGAAAGTCATTCTGTCTTGGTTTGTTAGCAGTGCTAAGGTGAGGGGTTTTTATTCTGATTACTAGCCGAACCTTATTTACTTAAACTTTGGAAGTTTATGAAAACAAAATATGTGTTTTCTCCCTGTCTGTCTCCCCAATAGGAAAACCAGGATTCTTCTCAGAATCTCCAGACATTTCTACAGACCACAGAAATATTTATTTCTTGAAAGTTTTCATGACTGCACTTACCAGCATGTATAGACTATATTCAGTTTCTTTGGCTCAGTATTTAGGTAACTCTCTAGAGTAAGGGTATCAAGGTTGCCTAGTTTGAAAGAACTGGACCTCGCTAAATAGTCTGAAAAAAAAGAATCAAGTTGCTCTTTCAGAATAAAAATTTGGAGACAACAAAAGAAACAGTTAAGCTCAGAGCTTAAGGCCAGTCCCTCAGGGGAATGTGGGGTATATGACACATGAAAGTCTCACTTGTGGGCGACTTGTGGGCAGCCCAAGATCTGACTGGGGCATTATCATTGTGTGGTGTGAGGCTGGGATGACTCTAGTAGCAGGACCGAATCTTCTGTGAGGTGCAAAATCATTCAAGTCAGTTAGATATGTTTTCAGCTGTGAAATTACGGAAAACCCTTCTCCAAGGTTTCAGTTTTACAGGGTGTTAATTGTTCTTCTCAACAAAAATTCTAAACCTGGCAAGGTGGCTCGCCAGTGCTTCTTCTTTCTTCCCACTTCACTGTCTTTCTTGCCGTGGTCACCTTAGGATCTCCGGATGGCTACCATGGTTCCAGGCTTCTTGTCTGCTGTCTAGACAGGAAGAAGGAGCTAAAGGGCGAAGGGCAAAAGATTAATGACAAAATGATGAAAAGGCCCATTTTATAAGAGAAACAAGAGCTTATCCAAATGATTTACCGAGCAGGCTTTCACATATGTTGACTGCGTCATCCAGTTAGCAATAGCCACCTCAACTAGCTCAATTTAGGTGGTCAACAATGAGAGGACATCCTGGAACCACACAAAGGAGCAGGTGTGGAGTACTCATTCTAGGGTAAGTCTCACTTACAAATGAGGCTCACAGAATAATGGTCAGCAGAGAGCCTCACAGCAACCCTGCAGAGGACTCCCAAAGAGCAGGTTCTCTGTGCAAGTTCATGGAGAAGGCTGGGGGCGTGGGAGTTAGACGATCACAGAGTGACTGTGTAAGCAACAGTGATTGGACATGAGTGGCTAAACCATTGTGTTGTGAGCTGTTGTTTCCCATTAGAGTTCTCAGAACAAGAAAACCAGCTCAGTCCCACATCTTTCAGGGTCTTTACGAAGAAGTTCTTCATTTTATCCTCCCTTCCTACCTTTCTTCCTCTCTTTCCTTCCATTCATCCTTTACACTTTCAATCATGAAAAAAAAAGTCTCTAGCTTACAGAAAAAGAGAAGGAATATAACTAATACCTACAGACTTTCCATTGTTCTAATAAGTTATTTACCTATCTTATCTTTCTTTCATATAAATAAAATTGCACAAACCCACATGTGCATGACTATATATGCATATGTAGATGTGTACATCTGTATGCATATACATGTCTATACACACACATCTGTTTCTGTATATATGAACTATTTAAGTAGGTTGCAGACTCTTATCCCTAAATATTTGAGCTTATATTTCTTCAGGACACATTTCTGTCTGGATGTGTAATTGCAATACATATCTGTGGTTAAAAATTTTATTTTTTTAAGTATAATTGACACACAATATTATATCAGTTTCAGGTGTGCAACTTAATGATTCAACATTTGTATACATTATAAAATGGTCAGTCACAGGGTAAGTCTAGTTACCATCTGTCAACACCAAAATTACTAAATAGTTTTTCTTGTGATGAGAACGTTTAAGATTTACTTTCTTAGTGCCTTTGAAACTTGTAATGCAGTATTTGACTGTAGTCATCATGCTGTACATTATATCACACCATGATGACATTTATTTTACGTATTTTAAATTTTTATTTTATTTAGGCTGTGCTGCATGGCTCTTGGGATCTTAATTCCCTCACTAGAGATTGAACCCTGGACCCATGGCAGTGAAAGCCACTGCACCGTCAGAGAATTCCCATCCATGAAATTTATTTTTTAACTGGAAGTTTGTACTTCTTGATCCTCTTCACCTATTTTGTCCACCCGTCCAGACTCCCACCCTTCTGCCGACCACCTATCTGTTCTTTGTATCTATGAGTTTGTTTTGTTTGTCCATTCTGTTTGTTTTTAGATTCCACATATAACTGAACTCATATGGTATTTGTCTTTCTCTGATTTATTTCACTTAGTGAATATCCATATTTTGAGATCCATCTACATTCTTGCAAATAGCAAGATTTCATTCTTCTTTATGACTGAGTAGGATTCCATTGTGGGGCTTCCCAGGTGGCTCTCGTGGCAAAGAACCTGCCTGCTAATGCAGGAGATGTAAGAGACTCAGGCTTGATCCCTGGGTTGGGAAGACCCCTGGAGGAGGGCGTGGCAACCCATTCCAGCATTCTTGCCTGGAGAATACTATGGACAGAGAAGCCTGGCGGGTTACAGTCCATAGCGTTGCAAAGAGCTGGACATGACTGAAGTGACTTAGCATGCGTGCATGCAGGATTCCATTGTAGAGACACATCACATCTTTATCCATTTAACTGTCAGTGGACACTTCAGTTAGTTCCATGTCTTGACTGTTGTAAATAATGTGTCAATAAAACAAGAAATATTGTAAAGAAAGTGAGGCAAGAGGAATCCGTGAAGCAAGTGTGCACAGAGCAGTGTCTGCCCAGCCTCATCCTTAAAGATGATGCTACTCTAGTAGTCACCTGCAAGATATGTCTCTGTAAACAGAACTCACATCAGAGAAAGACATGGCTCAGAAGACAGTACTTTTCTCAGGAGTATTTTTTCCTAACTGTATCCTAACTCTAAGGAAGAGAAGAAAGTCAGGATATAAAACATTTTTCAAGTTCTTCTACTACCTGTTTCTTCTCTTTTTGAAGTTGTAAAATTTTTTTGCTAGAGGGAAATTGTTAAGATAGATAGACACTCATGTATGTGCCACCTATAATTAAAAATGGAAATTTAGGAGTAATTATGCATTTTCAAAAGAGAACAACAAATCTTATTATTCAAGTGCAAATGTATTTCAGGGAAAGAAATAAAGGTGTAAGTAAAATAGTCCAGGGAAGGTTTACTTTGGGGATTAAACAATGTAGAAAAATTGGAGAAAGAGAAAGGTTAGTTTGATTTGCAGAGAATTCGTCATCAGGATTAAATTGGATGAAAAGAGTAAAAAGAAGCAAGATCAGTTGGTCCCAGGCACTGTCTCATGCCTACGTTGTGTGAGGAACTGCCGTTTCCACCCCTGCATTTGGTGTCAAAGTTTGTGAAGTATTGTCAGCTAAGAAGCCCAATCCTGGACTTCCCTGGTGGCTGAGGAGTAAAGAACCTACCAATGAAGGAGACATGAGTTCCATCTCTCGTCCAGGAAGATCCCATGTTGTGGACCAACTGAGCCCGTGCCACAACTGCTCTGCCTGTGCTCTAAAGCCTGGGAGCTGCAACCAATGAGCGACTTGTCCTAGAACCCATGCTCTGCAGTAAGAGAAGCCACCGCAGTGAGAAGCCTGGGTACCGCAACAAAGACTGGCCCCTGCTCACCACTCCTAGAGAAAAGCCTGAGCTGCCACAAAGACCCAGCACAGCCAAGAATAAATAGATAAAATTTTTAAAAATGGATAATTAGAAAAAAAAAAAGAAGCCTAATCCTCACCACAGGCTAGTGCTGATGGCCAGTCCCACACAGCCCTGGAGATGATGGACGCTGTGTGTCACGTCCCTTCCCGGGGCAGAGCTGTTCCTTTCTCCACCATGAGCCCATCAAGAGCTTTGAGGAGCCAAAATCAACTCCTTTCAGGTGGTTGGTGGTGGTGAAGAAACAACAGTGGGGGACAGATTAAGAATCAAGGGTGACAAGTGAGATTAGTGGCTCAGACAGCCTGAGGAAGGGCTGGCTTACAGCGTCAGTGTCCAGGATGCTGGCTGTTTTTTCTACCCTTCCTCATGTTTCTGGAGGACTTGATCCTGGAAGTTACCCACCATCCCTTAATAAGGCAGAGGGATGGAGCACTGTCAGTCTGGACATTTATCCCTTTCTAAAAAGATTAGGATTTTAGGCTACTTAAAGGACAAGCAAAATTGTTCTACTATCTTCCTTCTTGAATGTTCCTTTGTCACGCTCATTTTCCCCTGATTACCCTGCTGTGTCTGCTTTTGCTCCTGTTTGTCTCATCAGACCTCCTGTTTATAGGCTGCTTGGCTACAGGGGAAAAAGGTCTCCTCGCTGGCACTGACTCCCTCTGTATCTCTTTGGGGCCAATATATTCTGTTTCGTTTTTCTATTTGTCCTGGCTCTCTTCCTTTTAATCAGGTAAAATGGACCTCCAGGCTCTACTGATGGGAGAGGGCTATCAAAAGCAATATTCAGTGAGTTTACTTGCCTGAAAACTTAGCCAACCAGAACCCCACTCTTGTACAAGGCTGCATGTTCTCTAAGGAAGTGGAGTCCATTAACAGACGTTATTGCCTGAGGGTTTTTATTCTTTCCTCTTTCAGATTTTGAAGGATGTTTAAAGTGTTTATTATTAGCCTAAACTGAGAGCAAGTGAATGTCCTTATCATTCAAAAACAAATACACCTGTCTGGCAGCAGAAACTCTGCCTGGCTTTATGAACCAGGAAAATCAACACTGTATTCAGAGCTCAGCCAGTAAATCTGAGGGGCCTGTAAAATCATGTTGGAGAAGGGGTTCATTGTGGAAAGATCCAAACTTACATGGACTCAAGAATTCCCAC
The DNA here is from genome assembly GCA_917880005.1 of Nanger dama. Lineage (NCBI taxonomy): Eukaryota > Metazoa > Chordata > Mammalia > Artiodactyla > Bovidae > Nanger > Nanger dama. Next base: position 30,917,026 of record CAKJTW010000003.1, read on the forward strand.
TGGAAGACCAGACTTTGTTTGCACAGACACTGCCTAGTATTTATAAGCCTTATACCAGGGGTCCCAACCTCCAGGACCTAATGCCTGATGATCTGAGGTGGAGCTGATGTAAAATGATATAAATAAAGTGCACAATAAATATAATGTGCTTGAATCATACCCCCACCACCATCCATCCGTGGAAAAATTATCTTCCATGAAATTAGTTCCTGGTGCCAAAAATACTGAGGACTGTTGCTTTATACTTCTGAATGTGGCCTGTAAAAACTCTGAAGGGTGAGAACATACTTAAAAATTCGTAGGGAAGAAACCTGTGGGATAAAGGGAAACCAATATCCTGTGACTGCTGTCATATTACCACTTCTTTCTACGTCCTGAGTACCCCAGAACTTCATTGTTCAGATTAATGAAAAGTAATTGCGGTTTTAGATTGTGAATTTTAAATCATTGTAACTAGGCTCAAACTCATTTTTATTAATCAAAATAGGAACCATTACAATCAACACGTTTTTGCCAGAGAGAAATAAGTTTTTTTTTTTTTTTTTAATTCCTGTAGCGTAAAAATTTGTGTTTCAGGATTCAGTGAACTCTTGGAAAGCATTTTCTTCCTCCTGCTGGTTGTGGAAGCATTTTCCCTGCACAAAGTTGTTGAGATGCTTGAAGTGGTAGTCAGTTGGTGAGAGGTCAGGTAAATATGGTGGGTAAGACAAAACTTCATAGCCCAGTTTTCAACTTTGGAAGCGATGGTTGTGCGATGTGTGGGTTGGGCTTGTCATGAAGAATTGGGCCCATTCTGTTGACCAACGCAAGCTGCAGGCATTGCAGTTTTCAGCGCATATCATTGATCTGCTGAGCATACTTCTCAAATGTAATGGTTTCATCGGGGTTCAAAAAGCTGTTATGGATCAGACCAGCAGCAGACCACCAAACAGTGACCCTGACTTTTTCCTGGTGCAAGTTTGGCTTTGGAAAGTGTTTTGGAGCTTTATCTCTGAGATTCAATGACCACTGAGCTGGTAATGCTGGTTGTCACATAAAATCCACTTTTCATTGCATATCATAATCTGATTGTGAAATGGTTTGTTGTTGTTGCATAGAATTTCAAAACAATCTTTTTTTTTTTTTCAGTCAGCTCATGAGGCACTCACTTGTAGAACTTTTTCACCTTTCCAGTTTGCTTCAGATGCTGAACGATGGTAATGGTCAACACTGAGTTCTTTGGGAACTTCTCATGTAATTGTAAGAGGATCAGCTTTGGTGATCCTCTCAATTGGTCGTTGTCAACTTCCAATGGCTGGACGCTGTAATCCTCATCTTCAAAACTCTCATCTCCTTTGCAAGACTTCCTGAACCATCACTGTATGCTCTGTGTGCTGTTAGTAGTTCCTGGGCCAAATGCATTGTTAATGTTGCCAGTTGTCTCTGCTGCTTTACAATCCATTTTCAATTCGAATAAGAATATCGCTTGAATTTGCTTTTGTCTAACATGATTTCCCTAGTCTAAAATAAATATGAAATATATAACAATCAATAAGTTATTAGTAAAAAATATAAAGTGAGATGTGAGCATTAAAATAATGTGTAACATAACCACATTTATTTAAGAATGTATTCCAATATCAAACACCAAATTTCAACAATGCAAAACTGCAATTACTTTTCCACCAACCTAATACTTTTCCTTTTTGCTGAAAGAGGAGCTAGTTTGGCTCCAAAACTTAGTCATGCTATTGTCCTGATTTACTTTCTTCTAGAGTTAAAGAGAGAAGGCACTGGCACCCTACTCCAGTACTCTTGCCTGGAAAATCCCATGGATGGAGGAGCCTGGTAGGCTGCAGTCCATGGGTCGCGAAGAGTCAGACAGGACTGAGCGACTTCACTTTCATTTTTCACTTTCGTGCATTGGAGAAAGAAATGGCAACCCACTCCAGTGTTTTTGTCTGGAGAATCCCAGGGACGGGGGAGCCTGGTGGGCTGCTGTCTATGGGGTCGCACAGAGTCGGACACGACTGATGCGACTTAGCAGCAGTAGCAGCAGCAGAGTTAAAGATGACTTTTAAGAGTAATTGTACTTTTCAAAAGGAGAAAGATATCTTGATACTGTCCCCGTTCACAAGGCCATTAACACCTAGTATTCATTTAATTATTTCACTAATCTTTGAGTGCCTGTGAATTTTATTTTATTTTTTCTAATTAAATTTATTTATTTTTAAAATTACAATACTGTATTTGTTTTGCCATACACTAATCTTTGAGTGCCTGTGAATTTTAAAGCACTGTACTATTTATGGACAAAATGAAAGTACCATATGTGGTCCTTGCCCTCTAGAAGTTTATGTTCTAATGAGGATATAAGACATTTATTGTCCAGATCCCCAACACACACCAGATCCACACATCCATTGTTCTCATCCTTTCATCATCAGCTTCAAGTGTATTTTCATATTGAAGGCAGTTTCAGTCACCTGTTATCCTTGACTCTTTTCTGCTATAATTTTAGGCCATCTCAGATTGGTCCCAGATTGGAATATATATATATATATATATATATATATATATATATATCTTTAGAGTCATTTGAGCAGGTGGGGTAATGCTGTCACCTTTTACCTTAGCTGCTTGGATGTAGTTAGATGGTTTATCTATGAGGAGAGATTCCTAGATCGAGAGTATGAGTCTGGATGAAGTGAGAAGGATAACATTTCTGATGGAATAAAGGCCTTTAAGGACTTCTCTAGTGGTTCAGTTGTTAAGAATTCACCTGTCAGTGCAGGGGACATGGGTTCAACCCCTGATCTGGGAGGATTCCACATGCTGCTGAGCTTAGACATCTCAATGAGAAGCCTCTAAACATGGCAAGTGGAAAGTAGCCCCTGCTCACCACAACTAGAGAAAAGCCGGTGTGCAGAAACAAAGACTCAGCACAGCCAAAAAATTTTTTAAAAGAAGCATTCGGGCTCCATTTAAAGAAATGATCTCAAATTAAGGAATAACTGAACATAAGGTTTTAATATTAATGAATGCAGTCAACCAAATGTAGAAGTTGTGTTTACTGCTGTTCAAACCCTAGGATAGCCTACAAGAGAGTGTAAATTTTGAAGTTAGAAGGACTATGTTCAAATTCTGCTCCACCATTTGCTGTATGTAGATCCTAAGACAAATTTGTTTAGCTTCTAAGCCTCTATTTCTACCTCTGCAAAATGGTAATGAGCAATATTCACTTTTCACAGTGGTATGACTATTCAGTGAGACAAAGTATGTAAAAGCTTTTAGCTCCTTGCTCCCAAATGCTAATTCTGTCCCTAACTTTTCCTCTACTTTTCTTTGGAGAATTATGCCTGTATTTCATTTTAGTCCATTCTGCCCCCTCATCCCACCCCCACTCCATTCTTGGCTTTTCTCATTGTTTTTATTCTTATTTTTTCTGGCTGATCTTCTCTCTTTGGTTTTCCCCTCTTTCCCCTCTATGGATGTTTGTTTTGACGGTGTTTATTTTTCCATCATGAACTTTCCTTGAGTTCCTTTCTCATTTGCCTTTTTGCAGGCGTCTTTTGTTTTACCTGGGGCTCTAGTCTGGTGCACATTGATATCAACATTGACTGCTGATTTTGGACTTCACTGAGGAAAAGAGGGTGGAAGCTGTGTTGAGACAGCTCTTACAGGGCCTAGAGAAAGGATAGTGGGAGATTGAAGTGGTTAGTTGCTTGGGTATATTTTGCAGACGTTCATCTCAGTTCCTGGCCAGAAGTCTGACACTCTCCCCACAGGTCCTCAGGGATTTTGAGTCAGCCCTGACTACACTCGGCAGTGGAGTTGGGCTTTCCCCTCCCAGCTTCCTGCTGTCTTACTTTTCTTAGACATGTTTTATGCTCTTCTCTAACATTTCATTTATGTGGAACACCCACTTGGAAGGGGAGTTGTTTTTAAAGAGGGGAGGTCATTACTGGTAATGGCAATAAGAATAATAGTTGCGTATCAAGCACAGATGCTCACACATGGCCACAAAGAAGACAGCAGGAGCTCATGACCTTGCTTGTTGGGCGCAGATTCCTAACAGAGTCCAGAAAGTCCAAGAGATGGAAACAAACTAAGGGAGTGGTGGATGGAGACAGGAAGGAGAAGCTAGGGAATATGTCTTGCATTTTAATTTCCAAGAACATTTATTCATCACCTACCCTGGCACAAGCAGGGTGCTAGGCTCTGGTTCTCATTTGATGAACAATATTCAGAAAAGTTCTGTTTTTCACAACCTTTGATGTTTCCACTTATGTTTTAAGGAGTTACAACCTTCCTGCATCTAACATTTTAAATTTGGATCTAGTTTCCTATCTTGGGAGGGAAATTGGGGCTCAAGCCCTGTTGCTTCACGATAACTCTGAAGGATCACCTCAATTCCAGAGCTCCCTGTAAGATTGGCTGGGACCCAGTTGTGACTACATCACACATCAATTACTTCTTCTGCCCATTCTTATTTCCTCACTCCCTTTCAGGTGTGTTCCTGAGGCTACTCCCTAGGACAATTCCTGAAATCAGATCTCTACATCAGAGTCTATTTCCTGGGAAACCTGACCTAGACAATTGATAATAGGATGGCTCTAATAAGCAGAATCTAAAATGGGATTTCAGAGTTGGATGACCTGCCTCTCTGCTTGCGATACAAATACAGTGACTGGCGGTAAGTGATAACACTGGTGTGGTGTAGAGGTGCAGTTTTGAAATTTTTACACATGGTGAGCTGGAACGGGATGATATGGCGAGAACGACAGTACAAGCGTTCATTGGGTTTGGGAAACGTGGGAAGCATAAAGATTGAGAGCTGGATGGCTATTGTTGAGGATTATTGATGCCTTGGGAAAAAGACAATGGAAGTCTGAGTGTAATTAATCAACGAAGGGCTTCCTTGACAGCCTAGAAAGGGATTTTTATCTCTTGCAGAGGAAGCTGATGATCAGGTCCTGAACAACACAGGTCTAGAGAAGATTGAATTTTCAATCCTGGGCCTGACTGGGAAGTAGTAGGAGCCTGAGACTGGAGCCCAGGACAACTAGATCAATGCAGTAGGCAATATTAAACTACTAGATTCTTCTAAACATGTTTGATCTTACAAAAATGGTCAACTCCTCTTTTTAAAGAGCTAATACTGTCCTCTTGCTTGAAGAAGATTCAGAGGCCTCTGCCTTATAACACAACACATAGGATTGGTGGAGGGGCCTGGATCAATAGGCATTCTTCAGAACATCACCCTGGCACACTATATCGATGACATGCTAATTGGATTGAATGAAAAATAAGTGCCAAGTCCTTAGAGACCTGGTTAAGACAACTATGTTCCAGAAGGTTGGAGATAATGCCTGCTGCTAAGTCACTTCAGTCGTGTCTGACTCTGTGCAACCCCATAGACGACAGCCCACCAGGCTCACCTGTCCCTGGGATTCTCCAGGCAAGAGCACTGGAGTGGGTTGCCATTTCCTTCTCCAATGCATGAAAGTGAAAAATGAAAGTGAAGTTGCTCAGTCGTGTCCGACCCTCAGTGACGCCATGGACTGCAGCCTACCAGGCTCCTCCGTCCATGGGATTTTCCAGGCAAGAGTACTGGAGTGGGGTGCCATTGCCTTCTCTGGAGATAATGCCTACAGATATTCACAAGGTCTATCAACTCAACGAAGTTTTAAGGATCTTAATATTATAGGGGCATGTCAGAATATTCCTTTCAAAGTAAAACACAAAGTATATTATCTCTAACTTCCCACCACTGAGAAGAAAGCAGACACTTAGTAGATCACTTTAGGTTCTCAGAGGCAGAATATTATATACTCAGGAGTACTGCTTTGATCCATTTGCTGAGTGACATGGAAGGTTTCCAGATTTGATTGGGACCCAGAGGAGGAAAGGGATCTGTAGCAGGACCAGACCATGATAAAAGAAGCTCAGCTGCTTGGGCCATATGTCATGTAGATAGAGGGATCTTTAGCAGCAAAAGATGCCATGGGGAGTGTGTGGCAAGCTCGACGGAAATTGCTACATGAATTCCAGGATTCCAGCTGAAGGCCACATCTTTTGCAGCAAAGAACTACACATCATTCATAGAACAGCTCCTCATAGGCTACTGGACCCAGTTGTGCTGGAGCATCTAAAGACATTGTGGCCAGGACTGGATTTTGTCAGAGCCACCATGTCAGAAGGTCATGAGGGCCCAGCAGCAACCCATTGTAGAAGGGAAGCAGTGCATCTAGGACTGGGCACGGATAGAGGAGAGAGCACAGTAAGCTGCATAAGCAAGTGGCCACATTTGCATGCTGCCCTCTACTGTGCACTGGCCCCTCTTTCTCACATAGCATGTATGGACAAGATTCTTGCAAGAGTACAAAGGCACGATCTTCTTACTTCTATCTCTGAAGGGCCAGAGCTCCCTGAGGGACTGGCCAAGTTCTCCATTGCAATTGCATTGCAGCTTAGCTTCTTCCTTTTCCCAGTCCTGTTTGCCTTTCTTCTTTGTAAGGGTTCCCCCTGAGATCACTCTCTAATAAATCTCTTGCACATGACTCTCTGTCTCAGCAACTGTTTCTCAAAGGACTCTATCTAAGACGCTGTTACTCATCCTGTAGAATATCCTATATCCTGGATTTGGCTGTCTGTTTCTTTGCAGTGTGGTTCTACAGTTCCTGTTTCACTAGCCCCTATAAAGTGATAGAGCCAAAGACTTTATTAGATCCAGGTAGCAGGGTGTGATTCCTAGTTACATCACGTTCCAGGACATATAGTGTCAAGATGTCTTGCTTTTAGTGATGCTAACATTGAATGGTTGGTCTCATCTTTTCACCTTCTCTTGTGTGTATGTCTCAAATCTTCCAGTGGCACCCATGAAGGTTTATGTGAGAGAGCCTAGGGCTCTAGATTGCTGGCAACAGATTTAATCTCTTGAGAAAGAGGAAGAGTAACTGACCAGACAGAAAGAAAGTGGGTAGCTTTCCTATTCAAGTTCTTGAATACCCTTATTTTAATTCTGTGAAAATGAGTTTTTGTTTGGCCTGACAATGAATTAGAATGGTGAGTTTATACTGGACATAGACAACCATTTCATCAAAAAATAGCCCTTCCCTTTCTTGACTTTGAACATCTCAAGGAATAATTATAGACATGGTCTCACTCTCACTTTTTATTGAAAAAAATTGTTTCAGTTTTTAGTAAACTTTTATTTTGAGGTAATTGTAATTCACATACAATTATAAGAAATAATAATGAGAGAGCCCATATACCCTGTACTCAGTGTCCTTTAGTGGTTTATTGTCGTTGTTATTTAGTTGCTCAGTAGTGTCTAACTCTTTGCCACCCCATGGACTATGGCCCACGAGGCTCCTCTGTCAATGGGATTTCCCAGGCAAGAATACTGGAGTGAGGGGATCCAACCCACGCCTCCTGAGTCTCCTGCATTGACAGGCAGATTCTTTACCACTGAACCGTCTGGGAAGCCCACTTGAATGTAATACCTCCAAACAGCTCAGTGGGCTGAAGCTTACTTCATTTACACACAGAGCTGGCAAAAATCTTGTGTTGAAAAGCATTAAGAATGTTTTCATCTGAAAAGAAAGAAAAAATAATCTGATGACATCTGATCTTTCTCATACAATGTGTCACAGTTAATATCTTAAAGTTGTTTTGATTGCCAGTAACAGAAAATAATAGGAAATACCTTCAGTTCAGTTCAGTTGCTCAGTCATGTCCTACTCTTTGTGACCCCATGAATTGCACCACGTCAGGCCTCCCTGTCCATCACCAACTCCTAGAGTTCACTCAGACTCACGTCTGTTGAGTCAGTGATGCCATCCAACCATCTCATCCTCTGTTGTCCCCTTCTCCTCCTGCCCCCAATCCCTCCCAGCATCAAAGTCAACTTTTCCAATAAGTCAACTCTTGCGTGAGGTGGCCAAAGTACTGGAGTTTCAGCTTTAGCATCATTCCTTCCAAAGAACACCCAGGACTGATCTCCTTTAGAATAGACTGGCCAGCTCTCCTTGCAGTCCAAAGGACTCTCAAGAGTCTTCTCCAACACCACAGTTCAAAAGCATCAATTCTTCGGCTCAACCTTCTTCACAGTCCAACTCTCACATCCATACATGACCACAGGAAAAACCATAGCCTTGACTAGATGGACCTTTGTTGGCAAAGTAATGTCTCTGCTTTTGAATATGCTATCTAGGTTGGTCATAACTTCCCTTCCAAGGAGTAAGTGTCTTTTGATTTCATGGCTGCAGTCATCATCTGCAGTGATTTTGGAGCCCCCAAAATAAAGTCTGACACTGTTTCCACTGTTTCCCCATCTATTTCCCATGAAGTGATGGGACCAGATGCCATGATCTTCATTTTCTGAATGTTGAACTTTAAGCCAACTTTTTCACTCTCCTCTTTCACTTTCATCAAGAGACTTTTAGTTCCTCTTCACTTTCTGCCATAAGGGTGGTGTCATCTGCATATCGGAGGTTATTGATATTTCTCCTGGCAATCTTGATTCCAGCTTGTGCTTCTTCCAGCCCAGCATTTCTCATGATCTATTCTGCATAGAAGTTAAAGAAGCAGGGTGACAATATACAGCCTTGACATACTCCTTTTCCTATTTGGAACCAATCTGTTGTCCCATGTCCAGTTCTAACTGTTGCTTCCTGACCTGCATACAGATTTCTCAAGAGGCAGGTCAGGTGGTCTGGTATGCCCATCTCTTTCACAATTTTCCACGGTTTATTGTAATCCACACAGTCAAAGGCTTTGGCATAGTCAATAAAACAGAAATAGATGTTTTTCTGGAACTCTCTTGCTTTTTCCATGATCCAGCGGATGTTGGCAATTTGATCTCTGGTTCCTCTGCCTTTTCTAAACCCAGCTTGAACATCAGGGAGTTCATGGTTCACATATTGCTGAAGCCTGGCTTGGAGAATTTTGAGCATTACTTTACTAGCATGTGAGATGAGTGCAATTGTGCAATAGTTTGAGCATTCTTTGGCATTGCCTTTCTTTGGGATTGAAATGAAAACTGACCTTTTCCAGTCCTGTGGCCACTGCTGAGTTTTCCAAATTTGCTGGCATATTGAGTGCAACACTTTCACAGCATCATCTTTCAGGATTTGAAAGATGGAATTCCATCACCTCCACTAGCTTTGTTCTTAGTGATGCTTCCTAAGGCCCACTTGACTTCACATTCCAGGATGTCTGACTCTAGGAAGTGATCACACCATCGTGATTATCTTGGTCATGAAGATCTTTTTGTACAGTTCTTCTGTGTATTCATGCCACCTCTTCTTAATATCTTCTGCTTCTGTTAGGCCCATACCATTTCTGTCCTTTATTGAGAACATCTTTGCATGAAACCTTCCCTTGGTATCTCTAATTTTCTTTAAGGAAATAGCCAAAAAGAACAGGAAAGAAATGAGGATAAATTATGAAATCCAAGAAAAAGTTATTTATTTGGCATTAAAGTTCCTGGGAACAAGATAAGTGGTAGTTAGAAAGCTGTCAGAACCAAGGCCACCATTCCCTCTCTGTTCGTATTCTTAGGAGAGAGATCATGATTGACTATCTTGGTCAGAGATCTACTCTGAGTTAAATCAGCTATGGTCAAGGGGTTGAGGGCATTTAGTACAAATGTGGGGGAGGGGCAGTCCTCATTGAAGGGGATTTGAGTCATGGCCTAGGTAGATACTGCAAAAGTCAGTCAGTTCAGTTCAGTCACTCAGTTATGTCCAACTCTTTGCCACCCAATGGTCTGCAACACACCAGGCTTCCCTGTCTATTACCACCTCCTGGAGCTTGCTCAAACTCATGTCCATTGAGTTGGTGATGCCATCCAACCATCTCATCTTCTGTCATCTCCTCCTCCTGTCCTTAATCTTTTCCAGCATCAGGGTCTTTTCAAATGAGTCAGTTCTTTAGATCAGGTGGCCAAAGTATTGGAGTTTCACCTTCAGCATCAGTCCTTCCAATGAATATTCAGGACTGATTTCCTTTAGGATGGACTGGTTGGATGGATCTCCTTGCAGTCCAAGGTACTCTCAAGAGGCTTGTCCAACACCACAGTTCAAAAGCATCAATTCTTCAGCACTCCACCTTCTTTATAGTCCAACTCTCACATCCATACATGACTACTGGAAAAACCATAGCTTTGACTAGGTGGACCTTTAGAAGATGGCAGAGTAAAAGGATGTGCACTCATCTTCTCCTTCGAGAACTCCAAAATTACAACTTACTACTGAACAACCATCGACTAGAGAATGTTAGATTCCACCAAAAAAGATACCCCACAACCAAAGGCAAAGGAGAAGCCCCAACAAGACAGTAGGAGGGGTGAGATCGCATTTAGACTCAAACCCCATACCCACCAGAGACACTCAAAGGGCTCAGACAAAACCTTGTGTGCATCAGGAGTCCCCACAAAGACTGAGCCAGACCTGCCTTTGAGTGTTTGAGTGTCTCCTATGGAGGTATGGGTCAGCAGTGTCCTGCCGCAAGGGCAGGGGCTCTGGGTGCAGTAGACCTGGGTATGGCATAAGCCCTCTTGTAGGAGGTCACCATTAACCCCACCATAGAGCCACCAGAACTTACACAGGACTGGGGAAACAGGCTCTTGGAGGGCACAAACAAAACCTTGTGCACACCAGGACCCAGGAGAAAGGAGCAGTGATCCCACAAGAGACTGACCCAGACTTGCCAATGAGTGTCCAGGAGTTTCCGGTGGAGTGTGGGTTCATGGTGGCTTGCTGCAGGGTTGAGGGCACTGAGTGCACTGTGCATGCATGGGACCTTTTGAAGGAGGTCGCCATTATCTTCATTACCTCCACCATAGGTTGGCCTCAGGTCAAATAACAGGGAAAGGAACACAGACCGGCCCATCAACAGAAAATTGGATTAAAGATTTACAGAGCATGGCCCTGACCATCAGAACAAGACCATTTCCCCCTCAGTCAGTCTCTCCCATCAGGAAGCTTCCATAAGCCTCTTATCTTTATCCTTCAGAGGGCAGACAGAATGAAAACCACAGTCACAGAAAACTAATCAAACTGATCACATGGACCACAGTCAGTTCAGTCGCTCAGTCGTGTCCGACTCTTTGTGACCCCATGAATCGCAGCACGCCAGGCCTCCCTGTCCATCACCAACTCCTGGAGTTCACTCTGACTCACGTCCATCGAGTCAGTGATGCCATCCAACCATCTCATCCTCTGTCGTCCCCTTCTCCTCCTGCCCCCAATCCCTCCCAGCATCAGAGTCTTTTCCAATGAATCAACTCTTCGCATGAGATGGCCAAAGTACTAGAGTTTCAGCTTTAGCATCAGTCCTTCCAAAGAAATCCCAGGGCTGATCTCCCTCAGAATGGACAGGCCAGATCTCCTTGCAGTCCAAGGGACTCTCAAGAGTCTTCTCCAACACCACAGTTCAAAAGCATGGACCACATGGACCACACTCTTGTCTAAGTCAATGAAACTATGAGCCATGCTGCATGCATAAGGCTACTTAAGATGGACAGGTCATGGTGGAGAGTTCTGACAAGATGTGATCTATAGGAGAAGGGAATGGCAAACTGCTTCAGTATTCTTGCCTCGAGAACCCCATGAACAGTATGAAAAGGCAGAAAAAGTCAGTTGCCATCAAGACTGTGTGTTTACACACATACATGCAAATATAAAAATACATATATTTATACATACATAACTGTATGTAAAATTCATTAAATAGTGAATACTAATATTAAAATGAATCTGCACATCAATCATTAAAATGATAGGTGAAAGCTTCATGAAAACAGTACCTTGCTGTCATTTTACTTCTTTATGCCCAGAACCTGAAAGTTCACTAGGTACATACCTAGTATGTATTGGTCTATATCCGTTGGACTTATGAATTTTCAAAAATAAAACTAAAAAGAAAATGATAATAGGTATTATTAAAAATGGAACAATGAGGCCTGTGAACCTCTTGATAAAATGCAATTTAAAGTACATAGCATTACTTATATTCTTGCCAAAAAGTTGAACCTGAGTCTAAACAAAGATTTAGAACTAACATCCAATATATAGGAAATGAAGACAGGGACAAGTTAAAATGTTGCCTCATGGAACCAAATAGATAAATCTGGAATTTTGGATTTTCTAAAGGACAGTTGACCTGCTTTCTTCAACAAGTCAATGACATGAGGTGGGGGAAGGAGAAAATTAAGACTGGATAACTAAATGCAATTTGTGGACCTTTTTGAATCCTGATTCACCAACTATATAAAAAGAGATTTTTGAAATAATCATATAAATTTGATCATAGACTAGATGTTAGATGATACCAAAGAATTATTAATTAAATATGATAATGGCCTAGTGGTTACATAAGAAGGTGTCCATATTTCCTAGGAATGCATATTGAGGCATGTGGGGGTAAAATGATACTCTTTCTTAGATTTTATTTAAAATGCTTTCACAGAGAAAAACAAAAAGAATAGATGATATAATCACAAAATATTGGTAATTCTTGAATGTGAGTGATTTGGATATGAGAGTTCATTGTCTGGTCTCTCTATTTTGTGTGTGTGTTTAAACTTTTTCATTAAAAGGGAATAGAGTATAGAGCGTATTTTCAGCTTTTCCTAAAAATACTGAATCTTAAGTATGCTTAAGATTTGTTATTATAATGTTCAACTTTACTTGGAGAAACTGTTCTTGTGAGACACAATAAAATGGTAGCAAGTGTACTGCCTTAGACATCAGATAAACATGGTTTTAATCCTAGCTGTTCCCCATGGTGCCGAGGAGGGAGGCAACACAGCTGGAGCAAAAACAGCAAGAGCAGAGGTACGGTTGGTTTCTAACATCTTTGTGTGTGTGTGTGTTTGTGTGTGTGTGTGTGTGTGTGTGTGTGTGTGTGGTGGGCAGTGGGGATTGTACTTCAGGCCACTGCTAAGTCACTTCAGTCGTGTCCGACTCTGTGCGACCCCATGGACTGCAGACTACCAGGCTCCTCCGTCCATGGGATTTTCCAGGCAAGAGTACTGAAGTGGGTTGCCATCGCCTTAGCTGCGTCAAGTTTGGAACAAGCAAATACTTTTTCTTTCTTTTTTTTTTTTGTCTTTTCCCCCGACATTATTTTATAAGTCATAATGACTGCCTTGCCAATACATTATCTAAAAGAAAATTTTTGTAAAGTTTTCACTTTTAGAGATTCTGCCTGGAGGTACTACTACCTTTGCAAGAGTGACTGTAGTGTGATTTGGGGCTATGAGGTGGGTGGAGATCAGATCATGCAGGCTATTGAGGCTGTTCTAGGGAATTTTGCCCTGACCCCAAGAGCAGCGGGGGAGACATCTAAGGATTTTAAGCAGAATATGCGTGTGACATGATTAGTTTTGTGTTCTGAGATGATTATTTGGGCTAAAGTGCGGAGCACATACTGGAAGGAACCAGAGTGGAGGTTCTTAGCTCTGGAGGCCAGTGCTGTGGTCCATGAGAGAGATAGTGGTTAAGGGTGGTAGTGGTGGTGGAGATGGAAGGGAATAGATGATCTGAGATATATTGAAGAGATAAAATGGACAGGACTTTGTGATGAACTGAGTACAGTAGGATGAGAAGATAGTGTCAAACATGATAGGTTTCTGACTGGTAGAACTGGTTGGATGGCAGATTAATTTACTCAGGGATCCCTGGAAGAGGACCAAATTCTGAAGAGTGAAAGAAATATTCACTTTGGTTTGGGGCACAATGAGTGTGATTTTAAGGTGCCTTTGAGACATACAAGAAGTGATGTCAAGAGTGTAGTTTAATATTAAAGTCTGAGCTCAGACGAGAGAACAGTGTAAGTCTATTAGTTTGATATAAAAAGGTAGTTCACTTTTGGACTTTTTTATGTAAACGTGTTATTGCTATAGCGTATCCAAACATTTCACAGCTATAATACTTGTGAGAAGCAACGACTCACATAAACCAAAATAAAGTTTTGTTTTATTTGTTTCACAAACGAGCAGGTTCATTTTTACAGGAAAGCAGTTAATTTTCCCTGCTTTTAATTTTTTATTGCGAATGTGGAGGAATTTTGGCAGTAGCTATGATTGTTTTGAGTCAAATAGACCTTATTTTTCTCCTATTATTACAGTTTCTCTTTTTTCATGATGCATATTTGCCAGTTACTAGTTAAGTCAACTTCCTTTTGAAGGGGTTGCCCTAGAATTGCAATCTTGCAATTTCTAAGTAGTAATGCCTCTGTCTACCCCATTAGAGAAAGTCACTAGAGAACTATTAACATTTTCTGAAGAGTCAAATCCCAAGAATATTTTAGGCTTAGAACAGAATGAGGTAGGCTGGTGGGGAGGGAGTGGTGGTGGTAAAGGAGATGTTATTTTTAATCCTATTTTAAAGAAAGTCTATAAAATGTTGCTTCTGTTAGTAATTTGGTTTCTTAAAGGGCTATAACTCCTTCAGAGCCTTTGGTTAACTCAGACATATTCTGTGGTCAGCTATCCAATCTGGAGTTAGTTTTACTTAACCTCCCAGAAAACCCCGTGAGTAATACTAGATTTTTAACTGGGAAAAGAAGAGAAGTTGTTGGTGTACTAACTGGTCCTTTGATAACTCTTGACAATTCATCACTTTTCCCTTGCCGCACCTATTTATTCAGGTCTAAGTTTTCCTAATTGTTTCTTAGTTTTGCAGACCAGTCTATGGTTGTCAGTTAGTAACAATGATCGAAACAATATTGTTGATTTAGCTAATTTCTTTCTCTTGATTGATTTTTCATGTATGATTTCACTAGAATTTATCTGCTATTTCTGTCAGTGAGTTAGACAAGGGCAATTGTTATTAGTTTTATTTATTTATTTATTTTTGATAGGTTAAACAGTGATCCAGAGAGAGAGTATCAGATCTGGGACTGGACCATAGGTGTTTTGATTTCTGTCCTCACAAGGGTAAAAGTGAAAAAGGAACTTAAAGGAGAAAGGAGGGGGACTTCCCCTGGTTGCCCAATGGTTAGGGTTCCACACTTCCAACGCAGGGGTAGGGGTTCCATCCCTGGTCAGGGAATAGGATCCTGCATGCTGCATGGCATGGCCAAAAATAAAATAAAATAAATAAAACAGCTAAGCTCTAAAAAAAGATAAAGGAGGGAATAGGAGTAACATAAAAAGTAAAATGAGTTTATTTATTCCTTCGAGAATGCTTAAAAAAATCATCTTCAGTGTTTCCATGTACGTGTCTCTTCCAATGGGAGAGACAAACCTATAAATATTATAGTACAATGGGAAAATTAAAGGGTCATGGAAGGAATACTGAAAAACAATAAATGATAACACAAAGTAATTTTTGTTGGTGGGCTCAGTTTCTCAGTCCTAAGTATCTAAGACTTTCTCATTTGCTTGTCTTGAAGTGGATACTGTGTATGATCCTACATTACTATTTTTCATTCAGGCAGTTGGTGTCTTCATACTATCTTGCCCACATTTTTGGCATAGGATTCCTTGATTTTCTCAAACGTGCGTTCTTTCTTAGGCACATTTTGCCTACTGAAGTTGTTTTAAACTCCCATTTTCCATTTTATGCTTCTAGAATTATGGGTTTGAGGCAGAGCAGGATGGCAGAGATCTCTGATAATGTCTCCTGGACTCTCCTTCTATCACTGAGGCAAATCTTGATAGAGTATCATGTCATATTCCTGAACTTCTAAATACTACCCATTTCCCCATGACTATCTAGCCAATCTAGGGATAACTGATGGGCTAGATTCTGTACCCTGTACTTACCTGGTTTTAAAATAATTATTTCATAAGATTTTGTTACAGCATTAAAAAGTAGAATTGGTTGGGCTTAAATTCAGAAAAGGTATGGTAACTGATGTGACTCATTTAATAAAGTATAATTAACTCTTTTCTCCTAATGCATCATGCTACTTTGTGTCTGCTTTGTGTATGTAACTTATCAAGAAAAACCACTGTTACTTCTTTACCTTTCAGATGTGATGGCTGACCTATTCTTGTGGTCAGTTTTGAAGAAGGAGGTTTGCCTATGTATGCATTTATTTAAAAGCATTTATTGAACTCAGTTGGTAAGGAATCTGCCTGCAATGTAGGTGAGTGACCCTGGTTCGATTCCTGGGTGGGGAAGATACCCTGGAGAAGGGAAAGTCTACCCACTCCAGTATTCTGGCCTGGAGGATTTCGTGGACTGTATAGTCCATGGGGTCACAAAGAGTCAGATACGACTAAGCGACTTTCACTTTCACACATTGTAGATACAGAGATGCCCAGCACCCAGTATGGTATCAGGGTTCAAATGAATTGATAAGATAATATATCTATGTGAAGACTGATTTTTAAATGATGACATAAAAGCAAATGTTTTAGTATGTTACAAAAAACCAAAATCAGTCCATCTTTTCCTATTGAGTGTTTGGCTTAAAGGTGAAATCTTTTCAGTGTTGTAACTTTATAAACCCTGGGCTTATGGGACAGCTGTAAATCTGGCTAGGATTTAGTTTATACTCTTAGATCTCAGAAGCTATGAGGACTGTGGTTGTGACAGGACCATTCATCTTGTCCTCCGTAAACCCCCAGACTTATAATCTTCACTCCAATTTGGGTAGAAGAGGAAGCTGAGACTAGTTTTGCCTTTCCACGGATGCAGACATTGAATGGCTTGAATTTTCATCCTCACTGATTTCTTTTGCAAAATGCTCTTGCATGTCAGGTGTGGGCAGAGAAACCCTGGTAGGACTCCCTCCCTTGCAAAGCAAAGTGGAGTGTTACTGTCACAACAAATGCACCTTTTCTTTTCCTCTAGTTTTCATAAAGGCCCAGGTGCATAAGCAAATGTCCTAGGGTTATTTGTGTCTTGCTCACAGTTGTAATAATTTTATATTTTCTATGTTTAAGGTCTTGTTTTGTCTCCTCTAAACTCTGTTATCTGGCCTACCTAGGACAGATGCTTATTCTTAAAATATAGATAAAGAAAAACAAGGTTCCCTATATGGAAAACAGTGACAGTTCAACCTGTTTGGCCTTTGTTTCACAACATAAAAGTTGTATATCTTGGTTATGGTCTGTACATTGCTCTGAAATCTTTGGTACAAATTAGTAATGACCTTAGCTGTATTTGGCTTTGAAAACAATAGAGAGTAATTAATACACACTTTACAGAGCAGTTCCAGCTGGAGCTGACTGGAGCCACCTGACTTTTAAACAGTGTTTATTGCAAAGGTCATCTTACATCATTGCTCTATTTTCCGAGGTTAATTGCCAATTTGCTTTTAAATATTATGCAAAAGCATTGGCTTAGTTGTAGAAAACTTAGTCTTGGAGAATTTGATTCCTTTAGGGATGAATAATTAATGTTCTGTGAAGTCACACGCCTGAAAGAGAACTCTAAAGTTCACCACGACTCTTCTTTCTTCTAAGTGTATCCTATTTTTAAAAATTCCTGGAAACCTCTCTGTCAAAAAAGAAACAAAAATTTAAAAGCAAACATACTGAGAAAGTACAGACAATATGATAGACAAAAGATTGTTAATTTTGTTCTATAAAGAGCTTTATATAAATTTATGAGAAAATTATTAAGAATACATTGGGCACTTGGAGAAAAGATATGGACAAATATTCCGTAAAAGAGAGCTCAATTAATAAAAGTGAAAAATTTGTCAGTCTCACAAGTGTTATAGGTGTATGATAAAGGATGCTTTATTTTCTTTTCCTGATTAGCATTGGCTTCAGAAGATTATAATACTAGTGAGAACATAGTAAGATAGGTACTATCTTTCATTACTTTGGGATGCATGAATTGATAAGATTCTTTTGCTAGGTAAGTTGGAAAACTGTATGAAGTTTCTTAAAAATACTCATACTCTTCATTTTCAGTAATTCCACTTCCAGGAATCTATTATAAGTGTATATGTTGCATAAAACATATAATGCACTGAAACAAAAATTAGAATCACAATGAACATGTCTGCAAGTAGGAAATGAGTCAATAAACAGTGTATATTTAATATTATGTCATCATTGGACAATATTGTAATGTTAAAATGTTTTTCCTAAAATGACAAATATTACATATTTCACTTGCATGAGGTACCTAGAGTGGTAAAATTCATAGAGACAGAGAGCAGAATGGTGGTTGCTGGGGGATAGTGAGTATTTATTCTGAAGAGGGTAGAGTTTCAGTTTGGGAAGATGAAAAGGTTCCAATAGTTGCACAACAATGTGAATGTACTTATTGTCACTGAATTGTAATGTAAAAATGGTTAAAATGGTAAATTTTACCACAGTTAAAAAATTTTAAGATCTTTATAGTAGTATGAGGAATGCTTGTTACATGATTTTAGTTTTAGAAAAGCATACATGTTCTCCAAAAGACACTATCAAGAGAAAAAGACAAGCTATAGACTAGGAGAATGTATTTGCAAAGTACATGTGATAAAGAACTATTATCCAAAACATATAAAGAGCTCTTAAAATTCAACAATAAGAAAATGAAGCACTCATTTTAAAAATGGACCAGAGATCTAACAACAGAAGAGATACAGATGGCAAATAAGCATATGAAAAAAAATGCTCAGTATCCTGTGTTGTTAGACAATTGCAAATTAAAACAGCAGTAAGATACAACTACTTACTTATTCAGTTCAGTTCAGTGGCTCAGTTGTGTCCAACTCTTTGTGACCCCATGAACCGCAGCACGCCAGGCCTCCCTGTCCATCACCAACTCCTGGAGTTTACCCAAACTCATGTCCATTGAGTTGGTGATGCCATTGGACAATCTCATCCTCTTTCATTACCTTCTCCTCGCGCCCTCAATCTTTCCCAGCATCACGGTCTTTTCAAATCAGTCAGTTCTTTGCATCAGGTGGACAAAGTATTGGAGTTTCACCTTCAGCATCAGTCCTTCCAATGAATATTCAGGACTGATCTCCTTTAAGATGGACTGTTTGGATCTTCTTGCAGTCCAAGGGACTCTCAAGAGTCTTCTCTAGCACCACAGTTCAAAAACATCAATTCTTCTGAGCTCAGCTTTCTTTATAGTCCAACTCTCACATCCATACATGACTACTGGAAAAACCATAGCCTTGACTAGATGGACCTTTGTTGACAAAGTAATGTCTCTGCTTTTTAATATGCTGTCTAGGTTGGTCATAACTTTCCTTCCAAGGAGAAGGTGTCTTTTAATTTCATGGCAGCAGTCACCATCTGTAGTGATTTTGGAGCCCAGAAAATAAATCAGCCACTGTTTCCACTGTTTCCCCATCTATTTGCCATGAAGTGATGGGACTGGATGCCATGATCTTCGTTTTCTGAATGTTGAGCTTTAAGCCCACTTAGTTTTCTGAATGTTGAGCTTTAAGCCAACTTTTTCACTCTCCTCTTTCACTTTCATCAAGAGACTTTTAGTTCTTCTTCACTTTCTGCCATAAGGGTGGTGTTATCTGCATATCTGACGTTATTGATATTTCTCCTGGCAATCTTGATTCCAGCTTGTGCTTCTTCCAGCCCAGCATTTCTCATGATGTACTCTGCATAGAAGTTAAATAAGCAGGGTGACAATATACAGCCTTGACGTACTCCTTTTCTATTTGGAACCAATCTGTTGTCACATGTCTAGTTCTAACTGTTGTTTCCTGACCTGCATATAGGTTTCTCAAGAGGCAGGTCAGATGGTCTAGTATTCCCATCTCTTTCAGAATTTTCCACAGTTTATTGTGATCCATACAGTCAAAGGCTTTGGCATAGTCAATAAAACAGAAATAGATGTTTTTCTGGAACTCTCTTGCCTTTTCCATGATCCAGTGGATGTTGGCAATTTGATCTCTGGTTCCTCTGCCTTTTCTAAACCCAGCTTGAACATCAGGGAGTTCATGGTTCACATATTGCTGAAACCTGGCTTGGAGAATTTTGAGCATTACTTTACTACCGTGTGAGGTGAGTGCAATTGTGTGGTGGTTTGAGCATTCTTTGGCATTGCCTTTCTTTGGGATTGGAATGAAAACTGACCTTTTCCAGTCCTATGGCCACTGCTGAGTTTTCCAAATTTGCTGGCATATTGAGTGCAACACTTTCACAGCATCATCTTTCAGGATTTGAAATGATAGCTCAACTAGAATTCCATCACCTCCACTAGCTTTGTTCTTAGTGATGCTTCCTAAGGCCCACTTGACTTCACATTCCAGGATATCTGGCTCTAGCTGAGTGATTATACCATCGTGATATCTAGGTCGTGAAGATCTTTTTGTATAGTTCTTCTGTGTATTCTTGCCACCTCTTCTTAATATCTTCTGCTTCTATTAGGCCCCTACCATTTCTGTCCTTTTTTGAGCCCAACTTTCCATGAAATGTTCCTTTGTTATCTCTAATCTTCTTGAAGAGATCTCTAGTCTTTCCCATTCTGTTGTTTTTCTCTATTTCTTTGCACTGATCACTGAAGAAGGCTTTCTTATCTCTCCTTGCTATTCTTTGGAACTCTGCATTCAGATGCTTGTATCTTTCCTTTTCTCCTTTGCTTTTAGCTTCTCTTCTTTTCACAGCTATTTGTAAGGCCTCCTCAGACAGCCATTTTGCTATTTTGCATTTCTTTTTCTGGGGATGGTCTTGATCCCTGTCTCCTGTACAATATCAGAAACCTCCGTCCATAGTTCATCAGGCACTCTATCAGATCTAGTCCCTTAAAATCTATTTCTCACTTCCAGTGTATAATCATAAGGGATTTGATTTAGGTCATACATGAATGATCTAGTGGTTTCCCCACTTTCTTCAATTTAACTCTGAATTTGGCAATAAAGAGTTCATAATCTGAGCCATAGTCAGCTCCCTGTCTTGTTTTTGCTGACTGTATAGAGCTTCTTCATCTTTGGCTGCAAAGAATATAATCAATATGATTTCAGTGTTGACAATCACAGACAACTAGCCAATCTGATCACAGGTACCATCGCCTTGTCTAACTCAATGAAACTAAGCCATGCCATTTGGGGCCACCCAAGATGGGTGGGTCATGGTGGAGAGGGCTGACAGAATGTGGTCCACTGGAGAAGGGAATGGCAAACCACTTCAATATTCTTGCCTTGAGAACCCCATGAACAGTATGAAAAGGCAAAATGATAGGATATTGAAAGAGGAACTCCCCAGGCCGGTAGGTGCCCAGTATGCTACTGGAGATCAGTGGAGAAATAACTCCAGAAAAAATGAAGGGATGGAGCCAAAGCAAAACAACACCCAGTTGTGGATGTGACTGGTGACAGAAGCAAGTTCCGATGCTGTAAAGAGCAATATTGCATCGGAACCTGGAATATTACGTCTATGAATCAAGGTAAATTGGAAGTGGTCAAATGAGTGAATGTCGCCAGGAATGACAAGAGTGAATGTTGACATTTTAGGAATCAGTGAACTAAAATGGACTGGAATGGGTGAATTTAACTCAGATGACCATTATATCTACTACTGTGGGCAGGAATCCCTTAGAAGAAATGGAGTAGCCATCATGGTCAACAAAAGAGTCCAAAATGCAGTACTTGGATGCAGTCTCAAAAACAACAGAATGATCTCTGTTCATTTCCAAGGCAAACCGTTCAATATCACAGTAATCCAAGTCTATGCCCCGACGAGTAATACTGAAGAAGCTAATGTTGAATGGTTCTATGAAGACCTATAAGACCTTTTAGAACTAACACTAAAAAAGGATGTCTTTTTCATTATAGGGGACTGGAATGCAAAACTAGGAAGTCAAGACAACCTGGAGTAACAGGCAAATTTGGCCTTGGAGTATAGAATGAAGCAGGGCAAAGGCTAATAAGAGTTTTGCCAAGAGAACTCACTGGTCATAGCAAACACCCTCTTCCAACTTACCTGTTACCATGACCAAAATCTAAAATGCTGACAACACCAAATGCTGGTGAGGATGTGGACCAAGAATTCTCATTCTTTGCTGTTGAGGATGCAAAATGGTAAAGACAATTTGGAAGACAGTTGGTAGTTTATTACAAAGCTAAACATATTCTTGCCATGTAATCCAGGAAGTGAATTCTTTGATATTTTCCCAAGTCATAAGTGGTGAAACTTATGTTCACACAAAAACGTGCACACAGATGTTTATAGTAACTTTACTCATGGTTGTCCAAACTTAGTCCAATTTTATTCTTTTGCATATAGCTATCCAGTTTTCCCAGAACTATTTACTAAAGAGACTATCTTATACTCATTGAGTATTCTTGGCTCCATTTTCAAAGTATTACTTGACTGTGCATTGTTGAGGAAAATTTCCTCTACCTTTGAGATTTTTCTGGCTGGTCTAAGAATTAACTTGCTATGAGACAGATTAGTAGGAGAAAATCAAACAAAAGTTTGGTAACATGAACACATAAGAGAGACCCAAGAAGACAGAGTAATTTGTCAAAATGGCCAAAATCCTCACCTTAAACCCAGTCTTTAGCTAAAGACAAACAGGGATGATGGGGATAGTGGTTTGGAACTACAAAGATGAGGATGGCAATTCACATGGAGATGGAAAAGCAAGTGTTTGGTGAACCAATGTTTGCTTAGCCAGGGAAAGACAATGGGCACAGAGAGAAATTTTAACAAATTTTGTTAGATTCTTTCCTACCTACTATACCTAGCTTGTATCATAGTCATCTATTGTGATAGCTCCCTTCTTGGAACATGTCTTCTATCTAAATTCTTTCAGGCAGTTAAAGGGAAAATCAAAGCTTCTTCCTGAGTCTTTTGGGCCTTGATTGTTTTCAACTTGAAATAATCCACATGCTAAAGAGATACATTTGGGGGTGGCAAATTTTCCTCCCCTACAATATGCATCTGTGGATCACAATAAACTGTGGAAAATTCTGAAAGAGATGGGAATACCAGACCACCTTACCTGCCTCTTGAGAAACCTATATGCAGGTCAGGAAGCAACAGTTAGAACTGGACATGGGACAACAGACTGGTTCCAAATAGGAAAAGGAGTACGTCAAGGCTGTATATTGTCACCCTGCTTATTTAACTTATATGCAGCATACATCATGAGAAATGCTGGGCTGGAAGAAGCACAAGCTGGAATCAAGATTGCCAGGAGAAATATCAATAACATCAGATATGCAGATGACACCACCCTTATGGCAGAAAGTGAAGAACTAAAGAGCCTCTTGATGAAAGTGAAAGAGGAGAGTGAAAAAGTTGGCTTAAAGCTCAACACTGAGAAAACTAAGATCATGGCATCCAGTCCCATCACTTCATGGCAAAGAGATGGGGAAACAGTGGACACCATGTCAGACTTTATTTTTTTGGGCTCCAAAATCATTGCAGATGGTGATTGCAGTCATGAAATTAAAAGACACTTACTCCTTGGAAGGAAAGTTATGACCAACCTAGACAGCATATTAAAAAGCAGAGACATTACTTTGTCAACAAAGGTCCATCTAGTCAAGGCTCTGGTTTTTCCAGTGGTCATGTGTGGATGTGAGAGTTGGACTGTGAAGAAAGCTTAGCGCCAAAGAATTGATGCTTTTGAACTGTGGTGTTGGAGAAGACTCTTGAGAGTTTCTTGGACTGCAAGGAGATCCAACCAGTCCATTCTGAAGGAGATCCGTCCTGGGTGTTCTTTGAAAGGACTGGTGCTGAGGCTGAAACTCCAATACTTCAGCCACCTTATGTGAAGAGTTGACTCATTGGAAAAGACTCTGATGCTGGGAGGGATTGGGGGCAGGAGGAGAAGGGGACGACAGAGGATGAGATGGCTGGATGGCATCACCAACTTGATGGACGTGAGTTTGAGTGAACTCCAGGAGTTGGTGATGGACAGAGAGGCCTGGTGTGCTGCAATTCATGGGGTCACAGAGTTGGACATGACTGAGCGAGTGAACTGACTGACTGACAATATGCATGAGTTTATTTCTGGACTCTCTATTCTGTTCTATTGGTCTATGTGTCTGTTTTTATGATAATACTGTACTGTTTTGATTACTGTATCTTTGTAGTACATATTGAAACCAGAAAGTGTGATGCTTCTAGCTTTGTTCTTTCTTGAGGTTGCCTTGGCTTTATGGGGACTTTTTGATGCCATGAAAATTTTACAATTATCTTTAAAACTTAATTTAATTTTTTCTATTCTGTATGTTTCCTCTTCTTATTTTTGATTTTCAAAGACATGCAGAAGCTCTTTGGTTTGATGCAGTCCTGGAAAGCCTACATACTTTTATGAGTTTTATATCCAGGAATTTTACCAGCTACCTAGAGTGAAAAAAACAAGAAAAGTCATTATGTTTCTGCTAGGGACAGGAGAAAAGCAATTGAAATAACACCTAGAGCAATCTCCTTAACAAAGGCCTACTCAGAAACAGAAAAGATTATCAGAGCTTTATCTGAAGTGGGGAAAGGAAAATTACCCAGCTTCAGTTTCCTCTAGACTTTCAGTCTCACCTATAGGGAAAAATAAGGTCACAACTCAGGAACACAAGTTTTTGAAAAGACTGACACTAAATCATAGGGTTATACAATGATTCCCCTCCATTTTAGCTGGAGACTTCAACAATCTCCTTTCAGTACCTGATAGATCAAGAAGGCAGAAAAATCAGTAAGAATATCATTGAACTGAAGAGTGCTGCCAATCATCTTGATCTAATATTGACATTTATAGAGTACTCTATCCATCAACAGCAGAATACACATTCTTCTCAAGTTCACATGAAGCAGTCATCAAAACAGACCGCATTCTGGACCAGAAAACACACCTGAACAAACTAAAAATAATAAAAATCATACAAAGTATGTTAGTATGTTCCTTAGACCACAATGGAATTAAACCAGAAATAAAAACAGAAAGATATCTGAAAAATTCTAAAATATTTGGAGATTAAACAGCACACTTCTAAATAACATGTGTCAAGGAAGAAGTCTTAAGAAATTAGAATTTCTGTTGGTTTCTCCTTCATATTTAAGTTTATAATCCATCTCAAATTGACTTTCTGTACAATGTGAGACAGGCTTCTCTGGGAGCTCAGGGGTAAAAAATCCATTGGCTATGGAGAAGACACAGGAGACATGAGTTCAATCCCTGGATCAGGAAGATCCCCTGGATGAAAGCATGGCAACCTTGCACTCTAGTATTCTTACCTGCAAAGTCCCATGGACAGAGGAGTCTGGCAGAATACAGCCCATAGGGTCACAGAGAGTCCGACAAGACTGAAGCTACTTAGCATGCACGTACTTGGTGGTGGTGGGTGGTTTAATCACTAAGTCATATCCAACTCTTGAAACCCTGTGGACTGCAGCCTGCCAGGCTCCTCTGTCCATGGGATTTCCCAGGCAAGAATACTGGAGTGGGTTGTTATTTCCTTCTCCAGGATTGAGTACTTACTATGTACTTTATGTTTAGATTATGGCAATGGTGAATAAGATAGACAGTTTCTGACATGATGGGGTTTATAATCTCATAATGGAAAAAGATATTTAAACAATTAGTTGCAACAAAGTGCTAATATTCATTGTTTTTTAAAACTAGATAGGCTGAGTCTAAAGTTACTAGTTAAAATGTAATGTGTGAATCTAGTCAAATTATGAAAAATTAAGAGTAATAAGTGATGGGTGGGACCAGGCCTGACAATATTTCAAGCATATTATAAAACTATGCTAATTAATACCATTGACACTCACAAATAAATTTATCAGTGAAGCAAAACCAAAGACTCAGAAATCAATCCTAATACATAGGTATTATATTAAAAAAGGAGCTTTAAAATAAATAGGATAGAAGATAGTTTACTTGATGAATGAAGGGATGAATGGCTTTAAGGTAATTGGTTAGATATTTAAGAAAGAAATCTGGATATGTTTACTTTTTTACCAAAATAAATTCTAAATGGATCTATTATTTAAAAATACAAATTAAAATCATAAAAGTATGAGACAAAAGCATTTTTAAATGAGTTGGAATGGAGAAGGTCTTTTAAAACAATATTCCAGATCAAAAACCCACAATGTAAAAATTGTTAAATCTGACTATATGTTAGTTTAAAATAGCTGTGCTGTAAAAGATACCAAAACAAAGCCAAAAGAAAAATTGATCAGTTGAGGAAAATAGATTTAAAACTAACAATGGCTAATTGTCTTTCAAAATTATATAGAAAGCCCTTAAAAACAAAATATCATCAAACAAATTTGCCATGTTCATACACATGTAAATTAGAGAAAAAGAAATAAAATTGACTTTTAAAGATATGAAGTGATAAATGAAATATTGTTTCATTGAGACAATGAAACAAACATTGACTAATAAATGAATCATAATAATACATAATTTGAAGATAAAAATATCAATCAGTAAGGGTAGAATGAGGTCTAATCGGGGATTCCCAGGTGGCCCAGTAGTAAAGAATTCAACTGCCAATGCAGGAGACATTCTTATGCATCTTGTGATGCAGGTTCAATCTGTGGGTTTAGAAGATCTCTTAAAGGAGGAAATGACAACCCTTTCCAGTATTCTTGCCTAGAAAATTCCATGGACAGAGGAGCCTGGAGGGCTGAAGTCCATGTGGTTGCCTAGAGTTGGACATAGCTGAGCACATATGCTTGAGAAGGTCTAATAGCCATCTAACTGGAGTTCCAGAAGGCAAGAACAGAGAGAATGGGAGAGACATGTTATTCAAAGAGATTCTAATGATTTTTCAGAATTGTTGAAGACATAAATCTTCAGACTCAGAATACACAGTCACTACTGCATCCAAATTGTCTTGAATCATAAGAGGTGCTCCCTAAATATTTTTGTAAAATTAAATGATGAATGAACAAGTGAACGGGAGTGTTGGCATTTTGTATTTTGTTTCTACTTTTTAAATATTAGATTCTTTCTCACAACCTCTCTTTCTCTTCTTCTTGGGTCCCAAGCAGGACTTTAAAAAGTAATTCACAATTGAACGTGTTTTGTTGCAATCATAGAACAGTAAAGACAAAAAGAAGTTTATAAAGGGCAAGCAAAGAAAAAAAAAGACAATTTACATACAAAGGGTATGGCACTTACACTTAGAGCAGACTTGTAATTTCTGACATGGAAACCAGAAAACAATGGAGTCATATACTCAGAGTATTTAGATAAAATAACTGTCTACTTCAGCTAAGCTATCATTAAATAAATACCACTTTTGACAAATATAAATTGAAAAATTTCACCTTTGATGTACTAAAGGTACTTCTAAAGATACGTGCTTCAGGGTCAAGGAAAATATTCTCCAAATGAAGGTATAAGATGCACTAAGGAATTGCGAACTAATAAAAGAGATGGAATAAAAGCAGTAGATGGGAATAACATGAAGGTGGGAGGAGAGTGATCCTAATTCGAGTGCCCAGGTTAGACAGAACAGTAGTGCTCAAGAGCCTGGAATATGGAACCAGACTCTCTGGGTTTAGATCCCAGTCTCAGGGTTTATTATCTGTGTAACCTCGGGCAAATTACTCAACCTCTTAGGCCTTAAATGGCTTGTCATAAATAAAGTGCTTAGAATAGTTCCTAACAAATAGCAGACACCCACTAAACAGTAATTTTTATGATTATAAAAGTCTTGAGATTGTTTAGAGAAAAGTTGACACTGATTATCTTTGGACGTTAGCAAAGTATGTGAGTTATTTTAAGGTCACTTCTGAAAGTATAGCATTATCCTTATCACAGCAAAAGAGGAAAAAAAACCCACTAACTGGCGTCACAAAAAGCGATGGGGAAAAACTAAATGGGATCACAAAAGCAATGGATCACAAAATTAATCCAAAATGGGACCACCAAAAGCAATGGAAAATGAAGCTTATAAAAATAGAAAGTACAAAAGAATGTGGTAGACGTCTTTGTAAGAAAAAAAAGAGCTATACCTAGATGCCCATCAGCAGATGAACGGATAAGAAAGCTGTGGTACATGTACGCAATGGAGTATTATGCAGCCATTAAAAAGAATACATTTGAATCAGTTCTAATGAGGTGGATGAAACTGGAGCCGATTATACAGAGTGAAGTAAGCCAGAAAGAAAAACACCAATACAGTATACTAATGCATATATATGGAATTTAGAAAGATGGTAATGATAACACTGTAAGCAAGACAGCAAAAGAGACACAGATGTATAGAACAGTCTTTTGGACTCGGGGAGAGGGAGAGGAGGGAATGATTTGGGGGAATGGAATTGAAACATGTATAATATCATATATGAAATGAATCGCCAGTCCAGGTTCGATGCATGATACTGGATGCTTGGGGCTGGTGCACTGAGATGACCCAGAGGGATGGTACGGGGAGGGAGGAGGGAGGGGGGTTCAGGATGGGGAACATGTGTATACCTGTGGTGGATTCATGTTGATGTATGGCAAAACCAATACAATATTGTAAAGTAATTAACCTCCAATTAAAATAAATAAATTTATATTAAGAAAAAGAAAATAAATGTATCATTTCTTTTGTGCAGAAGTAATATAGAAAGGATAAAGCAGAATTTAAAGAGATTGACAGGAAAGGGGTGCCAAAAGTAAGGGGAGGGATGGAAATAGAGTAGTAGGCATGGGGAGACGGTGGTACTTCTCTGAGTGTATCTTTTTAATAGCTCTATTAGAACCACAGTAATGTTTCACATACTCTCAAACATGAATTTAAAGAACCAGCCAGGATGTCAACAGGAATCCAAAATTAAATACAGTTACAAGTAAACCTATTTTATAAGTGAAAATTTCCACATAGAAACGGATGAGGAAGAAAAGAGGTAATGTAAGAAACTTTGGAATGCAGTGCTTTGGATAACAAATAAATGTACATAATACTGTAACTTAGTAAATTTGTTTTTCACGTGGTAAGGTTAAGCAATTCTGAAACTACATTGTATGTGTACTGCTGCTGCGGCTGGCGCCAAGTCACTTCAGTCGTGTCCGACTCTGTGTGACCCCATAGACGGCAGCGAATAGAACAAATAAATATAATGTAGATAATAAGAGCAAGATTTTTCCCACTGTTGGAGGAAGAAGGTATAAATAAGGAAAGAGAGAAGATGAAGGTGAAAATTAACCCCAAGATGTTGGATTTGAATCAGAGGTAGCAGTATGAACTCATGAGTTATAGATAGATGATAGGTTGATATACATACTTAGTGCAGTAATTTAACACATTCACTTGAGTAATTGATAAATACAATAGAGAAAAATGAGTAAATATATGAGCTTTTACAACTGATAAGTTTTAGGTCTAATAATCAAATATGGGACCATATATTCAATGATGAGAGAGTATACATTTCTCTCATGAACACATAGTAGCTTGTGGGAAATTGAATATCAAGTAAGTTTCAAAAACTTCGAAGAATTGATAAAATATATATTAGTTCAATCATTTTGGAAAATATCAATTAAAGTTGAATATACACCTAACCTGCAATGTAGGAGACCCAGGTTCTATCCCTGGGTTGGGAAGATCCCCTGGAGAAAGAAATGGCAACCCACTCTAGTAGTCTTGCCTAGAGAATCCCACAGACAGAGGAGCCTGGCAGGCTATGGTCAGTGGGTTCGCGAGAATCCAAGAGTTGGACACAGCTTAGTGACTAAACCACCAAACCATACACCTGAGCTATGACCCTTCAACTCCTTTCCTCTAATAGAAATGCATACATATGTTCAACAAAAAGTATGCACTGGAATGATAATAGCTGCGCTAATCATAATAGCCCCAAACTGGAAACTACCCAAATGCCCATCAACAGTAAAGTAGATAAAAATATTAAGTTTTTTTCTGAAGATCAACATCTTGATCACAAAAAAGTATCCATGAAAACTCTAGAGAAATAACAGAGCAATAATGAGGAAACAGTTGGTCCCACCTGATATTAAAACATAAAGATTTATAACAGACACATAAATAAACAGATTAACTAATGATCACAAAATGGAAAGTCCCAAAATATACCCAAGTAAATATGGAAATATATGAAAAAGTTGGAAACTCAAGTCAGTCAGGAAGAGACGGCTTTTTTGATAAATGGTATTTGGACCACAGGCTAGCAATTTGGATGAGTAAACTTAGAATCTTATAGCACACTCTAGTAAAAGTTCCCAATGGTCAAAGATGTAAATCTAAAAACCAAAACCATACAAGTGCCATGTATGTATGTATTATGATATATATTTATTTACATGGTTTTGTTTTTAAATATTATGAATTTATATATATGTGTGTGTATATATATATATATATATATAGAGAGAGAGAGAGAGAGAGAGAGGGAGAGAGAGAGAGAGAGAGAAAGAGAAGAGAAATTCTTCTCTATATATCACCTAGGCAATTCCAACTAAAAGATGTTACTCACCATTCAGCTTTACAAAGATTGAATCATTAGCCACTACAGTCAGTTGCTGACCTTCAACTCACCCTGAACAGAGTTCAGGGCAGAGATAAAGAATGAGGCACTCTGTATTCTGGGAAAACTAGAAAAGCAGGCCTAAAGATAGATATTTTTAGGAGAAAATCCTATGAAATCAATTTCTTGTATATTTGCAAAAGTAATAAAATAGTTTATTATGATATCTGTGCTTAATCTTCTACCAAGAGGTGTGTTTGATGGCACATATCCCTTCCCCAAATTCACATATATGCTGATCTCCCTGCTTACCTCTTTGGAGCAGGTCCCTCAGAGCCATCTGAGAGGCTGTCCCCTGGGCTACAGTCCTCAGTGAGTTCCCAGATAGAACTGAAACCCATTTATAAAAAAAAGAATTTGTGACACAGCCATACAAAGAAGTACTCTACAGCAAGGACGATTAAACTATAGTTGCATGCAACAATATGATGATCTCACAAATATAAGTTCAAATGAAAGAAGTCCAACAAAACAGCTTACAAATTGTATGATTTCATTTATATTAAACACAAAAGCAAGCAGATCTATGCTGTTACAAGTCAGGATAGTGTTTCTTCTTAGAGAAGGGGTAGTGAGTGGAAGGGAACATAAGTGACTTCTGGGTTACTGGCAAAGTTCTGTTTTTTGATTTTGGTGTTGGTGACATGGCTGTATTTAGTTTGTAAAAATTCATTGAATTGTGCATTTATAATGTGTCCTTTGCATATGCATGTTATTCTTCAAAGAAAAGTTAAAATTAAAGCTGTATGACTCTCATATATTTGGAAATTTAAAAGCATTTACTAAGTAACTTATGAATAACAGTATAGCCAGAATGTAAATTTGTAAATGCCTAGAACTACTATAAAGAAAATGCTAAATCAAAATTCATGAAACACAGCAAAAAGCAAAAGGAAATGGCTATTTTTCAATGCTTACATTAGGAAAGTGTGGAGACTGAACATTAATGAGCTAAGCAGCCAACTTAAGATAGCAAAAGATCAGCAGAATAAACCCAAAGAAAATAGAAGGGAAGAGATAAAGATAAGAGCAGACATTAATGAATAGAAAAAATAAAGATAAAATAGAATCACCAAAGCCAGAAGTTTGTTCTTTGGAGAGACTAATAAAATAGACAAAGCCTTGGCAAGACTGAGGATGAGGAGAAAGAGAAAATTAATAAATAAACAATGTTAATAACAAAAAGATATACAGTGCACATTCAGCAGAAATTTAAAAATGATAAGACAAAGCTATGAATGACTTTATTCCAATAAATTTGCAAATGCAGACAAAACAGACTATTTCCTA
The DNA here is from genome assembly GCA_917880005.1 of Nanger dama. Classification (NCBI taxonomy): domain Eukaryota; kingdom Metazoa; phylum Chordata; class Mammalia; order Artiodactyla; family Bovidae; genus Nanger; species Nanger dama. The sequence continues at coordinate 30,948,677 of CAKJTW010000003.1, forward strand.
GAAATGTGTAACTTGCCAGTACTGATTTAAGAAGCAATAGAAATCCTGAAGCATACATGAGAAATAGTATAACCCTCCTGCCCTCCACTGCATGCAGTGTACAATCCCCTGTAGTCTCCCACAACTTGGTGTGAAGCCTTAAGGTCTGTCTGGACACTGATCTGGTACTGCAAAACCTAGGCACTGATTTAAGTTGTGATGATGAGATTCAGATAGGTGATAGGCTGGATTTTGGACCAAGATGGTGATATGAGAGGAAGTCACGATGTGCAATGCCCTGTGCAATATCATCTTACGTCTTCCCCTCCCTTCCTCTGTCTCTTCCTGTCTGCTTTGGGAGCGATTAAGCATCTCCCCTCCTCTCATGTGGGACAGCCCTGCTCTTCTTCGGGTCCCCTCAAGGTCTTAGCTTCTATCTGAATTGACTCATCAAGAGATTTCTCCAAATAGATATTTTGTATGCAGCAGGCTCTGCTGCCACTTGCCTACCCAATAGCTATTCACCCCTGCCTGTTTTTTTTTTTAAACAAAAATACAGATAAAATATTAGTTTTTCCAGGCTTTTCCTAGAGCCAGCATGTTGTCTGTATGGTGATTTTGAGAGACTTAATGCTTTCCTGATATAAAGGGACAGACTCAGCTGGCAGGACCCTTTTGTCTTTCTCCTTCCTGCCTCGACAGATGCCATGTCTTGGGGCTGAAGCATCTATAACATTGGAGGTGATGGCAGAGCAGGCAAAGAGCAAGACTACCTTCAGATTTCACTGAGCTGCTTCATTTGCCCTGCTTATCAACTTTTGCACCTATTGTCATGGGAGAGAACAGACTCTCATTTGGCCACTTTTTATTATTGGGTTTCTGTTATGTCATCCTGGTCAATACAGTGCTCTTCATGAAAGCAGTTCCAATGAGTAGTTGGTCTCCTTTCCAACTTGGAGTTTTGACTTTTCTGAAGGGTTTACTTTGAACAACTCATATAAAACTGGACCTGCTTGCTGCCTCAAGGACTCCCTCCTCATGATTTATCTCAAAGAAACAGGAAGATGACTTCACAAAGCAGTGTTGGTATTCACTGGAGCCTCCTGAGCACAGGGGAATTGCCACATACAGCTCATAGCAAAACTTTCCCAAATTCTTGTTTGTGCAGCTTTTTCTCTAAAGTCACATGCTAAGCTACATTCCCCTATCTGTCTTTGTTAACTCTTCCTCAAAACTCTGTTCGCTTATCTTTCATTTTGTTCATCTGCCTTTGAGCCACTGTTCAAATCTGCCACCATCGTTTTTCCTTAATTGTGCAGCTTTACCTGTTAGCTCTGGCAACACATCAAAGATTCATGTGCAATCACAGACTTGTCCTTAGAAGGCAAATAAAAGGGGGAAATGTGAACAAGGATAGGGCTTCCCAGGTGTGCTAGTGGTAAAGAACCTGCCTGCTAGTGCAGGAGACATAAGAGACTTGGGTTTGATCCCTGGGTCAGGAAGATCTGCTGGAGAAGGGCATGACAACTCACTCCAGTATTGCCTGGAGAATCCCCTGGACAGAGGAGCCTGGCGGGCTATACTCTACAGGGTAGCAGAGTCAGACACAACTGAAGCGACTCAGCTTGTGCATGTGAACAAAGACATAGGTAATTTTTCTCAGCTGTTAGGGTTCTCCAGAGAAACAGAATTGATGGGATTTATTCATTCATTTATTTTACTTAGTATAAGATATTGGCTCCTGCAATTATGGCAAGAAATCCTGATATCTACAGTTGGCAAGCTGGAGAGACAAGAGGGTTGATTGTGTAGTTCCTGTCTGTGTCCATGGGCTTGAGACCTAGGGCAGCTGGAAGGTGTTGTTCCAATCTGAAATCTGGTGGCTTGAGACCCAAGAAGAGCCAGTAGTTCAGTTCAAGTCTGAAGGAAGAAAAAACCTGATGTTCCAGCTCTCTGGCAGTCAGGCAGTAGGAATTCTGCCCTACTGGAGGAAGGGAGAGCCTGTCCATTTTGTTTTTCAAGCCTTCGGCTGACTAGGAGAGGCTCACCCACGATAAGGAGAGTGATCTGCTTTATACTCAGACTACCATGCCAATCTCATCTAGAAACACCCTCACAGAGATACTCAAAACAATGTTTGACCCAATGTCTGAGCACGCCATGGCCCAGTCAAGTTGACCATCATGCCCCATCTCATTGGTATCTCTCAGACAGCACTCCAAAGCATGGGCCAACTCTCTGGCCTCATTTCTTCTCACCTTCCTTCCTTCCTCCCTTGCTCTTTTCACACCAGGCTGTTGGTTCCACGTCCTATGGTAGTCTCATTCTTCCCTACCCTATCCTCTTCAAACCCCAGTTCATCCTTTAAGAATTAGCTCACATGTCATTTCCCTTACAAAGTGTTCTTTGATTCTCTCCCAGTCAGGTGTAATTGCTCCTTTTCTGCACGCATAGCACTTTGTGTGACTCTCAGTCACGTACTTATCACAAACGACTTGTGTTCTGCTCATACCTGTGTCTGACATGTCTGCATCCTGGAACTGCTCCCTGAAGAAATGAAGGTGTGGTTGAAGTGGTGGGAAAGGTTTGGTGATGTTATTGTTGCATAGATATGATAGCAATAATTATAATTTGGTGTGTGAGTAACTATTTTCACTTTGTTAAGAAAGGCAGTTTAATTGAAAGTCTCAAAATAGAAATATTGGTGGTAACAATACAAAATAGCTTATTACATAAAGCCCTTATTGTGTCCTGGGCGGTAACTCTAAATGCTTTACATAAATCACTTTATGTAATCATCACATCAAAACCATGATCTAAGTCTTAATAACCCTATTTTACAAATGAAGAAACTGAGAGAGAGGGGGTAAAGTAACCTAGCAAGGTCACAAAACTAGTAGGTATGGAGCTGGAGTTTGAACCCAGGTATAAATGTGTAATATACACATACTCTCTGGGGAGGGGCAGAGGTGTGTGAAGTCCCAGGAGGAGAGCTGCTCACCTATGTAATCTATCACCCACAGTCTTGGAGCCCCTCACCCACATGCCCAAGAGCATTCTTGTATTCTTGCCCAACAACAAAGGTGTTTTTGGTTCCCTTTCTCCTGTTTTCTCTCCTTAAAGAGTACTATTAATCATTATAATAAAAACCTTTCTGTAAAAGCAACACCAGGCACCACATGCATTCCAAGCCTGGTTTTTGTTACCAAATTTGTTTTCCACATATGATTCTCACCATGAGCGTGAAGTTAATGGTGTCCCTCTTACGACACAATGCAGTTGGCTCTGCTTTGTGGTTGGTGCTGCCAACCTCTGGATTAAATAATAAAGAGCCAATTGTATATTTTCAGGGCCATTATACCATTTAATGAGAATTTTCAAAAAAATTGTATAGCGTAATGGAATCTGTAAATGTAAGTATAATTGATGCTAGTTTCACTTCACTAAAGTGAAAACACATTATATGGATTATCAAGGGAGGTCTCTCCTATTTATTCTTCTCTAGAAATGAGTGGTGTTCTATCTAGTGTCTTCTTCTTCAACACCAAAAATATGTTATTGCGATATCCTATTGGAAAAAAATAGGGTTGATCAATCTTAATGTATTTTATGTTAAAAATTAAACAATAGGATATTGCCCAAATTACCATATACAAATCAATGCAGTGCCCTTGCCTTTTATTTAATTTTCATACACAGAAATATTTAAACAGATACTGAAATGAGGTAAATATTTTTACAATTTAATTCTCTCCTCAGGAATGTTCTTGCAGGAATCTTGTAGAGTGTACTATTGTACGGATGGACATTTATCTTGGAAGAAAATAAATCATCAGTATTTAAGCAGCCACTCTATAAATCATGGTGTTTTCAGAGCAAAATCACAACTCTTTCACAATTTTTTCAGTAAGTAAATGAGATTTAAAAATAGCTACTTCTCAATGCTCTCTTTTGAGGAAAGAGCACATAAATTGGGCCTTTACATGCAAGAATGTAGAAGTTTTCAAGATGACTTCTTAGTATTTGATCTATCATATGCTGCGGTCTTTGGGGCCAAGAAGCTGAACTTATGAGAGTTTTGCTTTGTGGGAGCAGAATGGATTTTAGTAACAAGTCACCTATTATGAAATAGCTTGCGGAAGGTTTCCAAGGAAAATAGGAGAAATCTGCTATGTATTTAGAAATGCTCTTTTCCAGATATGGAAGGGACATTACTTGCAAAACTAAAATATTTTGGAATAGAAGTCATTGGCCCATATTCACTTAATTAGAACGTTCCAGGAGTCCTTACCCTGGATGGCATACAAAATAACTTCTATTTCAGAGAAGTCTAATGGTCCAACCAGAAAAAAAAATCATCCCTTCTGCCTTTTAAATTTAATTTGATGACTTGATTCATCAATTCAGGCTATTTTGAGGAAGAAGAATCAGAGCTATAGAATTGGAATAGAAGTTTCTGGAGCCAAATCCATATTGACCTTGGGTAAGTCATTTACCACATTGAATCCTGATTCCCGCCCTCCCTCCCTTGCTGGATTGGAGGAAGCTGGAGTGGATCCAGGTTTGCTGGTCTGGTGGAAGAGGAGAATGTGTCCTTGGCTGGAGAAGTAGGAGATGATGTGGTAATTTTTGTGTGAGTTATTTTTAGCTGTTAAAGACTTGCTTTCTTCACCAGAAAGCTAGGATGGTGATATGTATTTGTCAAGAATTTGGTCAATGATGAGAAATAATGATAGACATGCAAATTATTGCTTCCATGTGGCTTTCTTCTCTCAAGGATCATAGTGACAAACCTGCCTCTAATTATACATCACTTAGATGTGGCACTTTTCATTAAAGGAAGTCAGAGTGTTTTGCAAACATTAATTAAGACTTGCATCCTCCCTGTGAAACGAATATGATTATTTTGCTGGTGCACAGAGCAGCAAACTGAGACAGAGACACTAGAAAATGCCCAAGGTTGAATAGAGCCATCAAAAACCAAAGTGAGTATTTCTGTGTTGCTTGTTTTAACCTGCAACGCAGTAACAGTACGGTAACTTGATGGAGGTCTAGTCATTAAGAAACTTTAGAAAGAAGGCCAGTCAGCCTCCCTGTCACCAGCTGAAGTTCTCGTATATTTTGGAATGCTGTGTTCTAAGCAGAAGTGGAGTCACTCCTATCTAAGTGAGAAAAGGAGAGTTAACCGTGGGAAGGACTGAGCCTGTCTTCTCTTCAGAAGCTACAGGCTTCATTCCCGCCTGATGTGTGGATAGATTTTTGGCATCAGATGGAGTTTGTAAAAGCAGGGTTTTTAGGAACTGGAATACTCCCCAAGCTATCACTTTGGGTACCACTGGGGGTTTCAGAGTCTAAGCAGAGCAGGCTAAGGGTTGGATAAATGGTTCCTCTGCTGCTTAACCTCACTTTTCACAAAAGCACACAAAAAAATTAGAATCACCCCAGAAGATGACTGGAATAATCCCTGAATGTCTTAATAGGATTATTTGTACTCATTTTTACAAGTTCTTAACATGGAAGTTTTGTTTTTACATGTGTTCACTTGGTGGCTGTATGGAGAAGTGACTGAAAAAAACAAACAGAAAAAAAAAAAAAACAGTAGTTAGGTGGAATTTATTTTTTCCTTCTTTTTCATTGCCTTACCCAGGACCACTGTCTCCTCTTTACTTCTGTCATATTTACTTGTACCTTCTTCAGTCTATCTCATGCACAACAGCCAGATTGCTTTAAAGCTTTCAGGTACATCTCTTCCCCAAATCTCCCACATTTCTATATTGCATATTGACATCGATAATAACAGTAACAAATATAAGCTGAGTCCTTAATTATGATAGACATTGCAGTATCACATGACTTTACATACCTTCAGTTCAGTTAAGTTGCTCAGTCGTATCTGACTCTTTGTGACCCCATGAACTGCAGCACGCCAGGCCTCCCTGTCCATCACCAACTCCCGGAGTTTACCCAAACTCATGTTCATTGAGTCGGTGATGCCATCCAGCCATCTCATCCTCTGTCATCCCCTTCTCCTCCTGCCTTCAATCTTTCCCAGCAGCAGGGTCTTTCCAAATGAGTCAGCTCTTCACATCAGGTGGCCAAAGTATTGGAGTTTCAGCTTCAACATCAGTCCTTCCAAAGAACACCCAGGACTGATCTCCTTTAGAATGGACTGGTTGGATCTCCTTGCAGTCTAAGGGACTCTCAAGAGTCTTCTCCAACACCACAGTTCAAAAGTATCAATTCTTTGGCTCTCAGCTTTCTTTATAGTTCAATTCTCACATCCATACATGACTACTGGAAAAACCATAGCCTTGACTACACGGACCTTTGTTGACAAAGTAATGTCTGTCTCTGCTTTTTAACATGCTGTCTAGGTTGGTCATAACTTTTCTTCCAAGGAATAAGAGTCTTTTAATTTCATGGCTGCAGTCATCATCTGCAGTGATTTTGGAGCCCCTCAAAATAAAGTCAGCCACTGTTTCCACTGTTTCCCCATCTATTTGTCATGAAATGATGGGACTGGATGTCATGATCTTCGTTTTCTGAATGTTGAGCTTTAAGCCAACTTTTTCACTCTCCTCTTTCACTTTCAGCAAGAGGCTCTTTAGTTCTTCTTCACTTTCTGCCATAAGGGTGGTGTCATCTGCATATCTGACATTTATTTCTCCTGGCAATCTTGATTCCAGCTTGTGCTTCCTCCAGCCCAGCATTTCTCATGATGTACTCTGCATATAAGTTAAATAAGCAGGGTGACAATATACAGCCTTGACGCACTCCTTTTCCTATTTGGAACCAGTCTGTTGTCCCATGTCCAGTTCTAACTGTTGCTTTCTGACCTGCATATAGGTTTCTCAAGAGGCAGGTCAGGTGGTCTGGTATTCTCGTCTCTTCCAGAACTTTTCACAGTTTATGCCAAAGCCTTTGGCATAGCTTATTTTTATTTAATTCTAAATATTTCTATATAACTTTGAAGACTTCAAAATTGGACCCTACTCTCCTTTTCTAGTTGTCTTTTTTCTTGTTCTAACATGAACTTTCTAATCTGGTGAGATACTGTCTCCTTTCTGTGCCCACCTCACCCTTCCACCCCATATGCCATTTTTACTACCCTTAGCTCATTCTGTTTCTCACTCATTCAGTTTCCTACTCATTGAATGGGTCCACTTTCCTCTGCCCATTCAATTCATCCTTCAAGGAGCAGCTTGAATCTCCCTTCAGGGCTTCCATCAACAATTTTACTCTCTTTCTTTATACTTTTCTTCACTATTGTTACATTATATAATTAGCACTCAACTACCTGCCAATCTATTTTCTGATAGACTATCTGCATATATTGAGTACTTATGTACAAGATGTTTCTTGATCCCTTCATTTTCTCTTGGATTACCATCTTCTTCTAGACTTGACTTCTGTATCAGGCAGGATAGGCTAAGTTAGGCTTCAGTAATAAATAAGCCTCAGAACTTAATGGTTTATAACAACAAAGGTTTATTTTCTGCTTGTACTGCACATCTATTGTGAGTTGACTGGAAGCTCTGCTCCATGTCTCCTTATCTGAACCTTGGGCTAATGAAGGAGTAACATTTGGAATGCAGTGTAACACAGTGAAAGGGGAAAAAGGTGAACAGTAGTGCACCAGCTCTCCTTTTCCTTGCACCAACTCTTGAAGCCAGCCAGATTCATGTCTCTTCTGCTCACTTTTGATTGTCCAAAATAAGTTACTTGGCCATGCTTAATTTCAAGGAGTACAGGGAAGTACAACTGTATCATGTACCTGACAGAAAGGAAACAAGAATATCTGTTGAAAACTTTGATGACTAATACAATTTCCCTTTTCTGGCTGGACCAGAGGTTTTCAAACTTCTTCACTATATCCCATTTTGAAAACTACCTTTTACATCCCAGTTCAATATATAATATATATATGCATGTACTTAACTGAGACAAAATTTACTAAAAGTGATTTACTCTTTTACTTTTTTGTTCTATCCCATTTAACTTCACTTTTAAAAGTTCTGGACATCACCCCCTAAATAATGAATGATTTTATGATCCACTGATAAATTGTGATCCACGATTTGTAAAATACTGGCCCAGAAGCCATGGGCCCAGTACCCTGCCCTTTCTCACTGCAAATCCCAAGCTTTTTCTCACTGCAAATCTCAATTCATACATCTATCTACCTTCTCTATATCTATACCCTTGCTGTTAAGTACTGTTGAAAAATTATACTTGTGAAGACTCAGTGGAGGTTGGAGATATATCTGTAGAAATCTGATCCTCATAATTGCATGATTTCATCCAGCAGCTCTCTGCATGTTGTCTCCCATCATCCTCTTCTCTTGCAAATAGGTCAATATGCACGCATAATTGAGGCCATTTAGGGACACACTCCTTTAATGTCTCACCCCTTGTATATAACCTCATCAGTATCTGCGTTCCCTCTCACTTCCTTTCATGTAGTCTCAGAGGAGAAGGTGCTGCATTATGACATCGTAAGTGCTCTTATTATTTATTCAGGTGTTCATCTGCTTCCTGCAGGAGCAGTTCCACGTCACTGGGCTTGCATTCTAATCATTTAACTTGTTCCACCTCTTCTGGCTGCTGGACTGCCTTAGGTAAGGTATTGTTTTGCTTTTGGCCTCACTTGGGACTCAAGCCTGGTTGCTGGTATATTCCTGATTGGTAGGGATCCTGCAGGAATTAAAAGGCAAATGGATCTTTGGCTTCACCACCAGCCCCTACTGAGACACCTGCGCAGAGGCCCTCTACTCTCTCTGCCCTCCTAACTTGGAGGTCAGGGAAGATTAGGTTTACCATTGTCTCTTTCCTGGCTTTGGGATCAGGAAGACCAGCATACTCACTTACAGAGTCAAGACAGACTATCCCAGGAGACATACTTTGATGAACACCAAGATCTTCCCAGTCCACTGCCGCTGTTCCTCACCGCTGAGTCTGATTCACAGGGCAGAAAGCACTATGCTAGATCACTGCACTGGGAGACTGCAAGGTTTCACCCTCACCTATGCCCAGTTGCCTGAAGGTCCTAGTAGCCTCATGACTCAGGAGAGGCAGACAGCTTGTGGGAAGAGACAGGAAGGAGCCACCTTCAGCATGCCCTTATCTGGGATCCAGGCAACTAATTGTCTCTCTAGTTACCGCCTTATTGATTTCTTTCATTTATTGCCAATTTTCTCAAAAAATAAACTATACCTGTTTTCTCCCTTTCTTATTTCACATTGCTTTAAAATCCACTGGAGTGAAACATTATTTCTGCCACTTGCCTGAAAGTGCTTTGGCAAATGCAACCATTGACTTCCTGCTTGCCGCATGCCTCAGAATCTTCATGCTTCTCAGGCCTCGCTTGACTTCTCAGCTGCATTTGCTCGTGATCACTCCCTTTTCAACTCTTTGGCTTCCATGACCGTACTATCTTCCTCTTTTGGTCTTATTTTATTTTTGTTACACTTCTTAGTCTCCTTTTCTGGCTTTTCCATTTCTCCTACACTCTTAATTTTGGTATCACTCACTGCTCTGTTCTCTTCTTTTCTTCCTCTACTTGCTATCCTCTGGGGACCTCATCTAATCCTTAAAGTTTTACATTTAGCTGCTTGTGTGTGAATGATCCCCAAATTCAGGTCTCCAGCCCAATTTTCTCTGCAGAACACCAGATCCATTTTACACCGCTGCCAACAGGACATTTCCTAGGCATTCTGAGCGTGACGTTCCAAGGTGGAAAGTCATCTTTCTCAGAAGTAGACCTCTATAGCTCAGGGGTTGGCAAACTGAGGCCCATGGGCCAAGTCTGGGCTAGTGCCTATTTTTTTGTACGACCTGAGAACTAAGAACGGTCTTCAAACTTTTTAACAGCTGGGAAAATCAAAGGCATAATATTTCATAACACATGAAAATTATATGAAATTCAAATTTCAGTGTTTATAAGGAAGATTTGATTGTAACACAGTCCTATGCACTGTTTGTGTTATTGTACATGTTTGGCTGTAGCTTCCCACTGCAACTGCAGAGATGAATGCTTGCAACAGAAATCAAATGGTCCACAAAGCCTTCAGTATTTGCTATCTGGCCCTTTAAAGGAAAGGTTTGTGGGCTCCTGGTGTCATGACATGGACCTAGTTTTGATTCTCAGCCCTATCACTTGTTCATCTGGTAACCTGGCAAATTACTTTACCTCTTTCAATTGCAGTTTCCTAAAAGCTAAAAATGAGAATAGTTGTGCTTATTGCTCAAGGTTTTTATAGATTAAATGAGACAAAGCATATAAGACATTTGGCACAGTGCTTGATATATATCAATATATTACTTTATAAAGGGCTTCCCAGGTGGCTCAGTGGATAAAGAATCTGTCTGCGATGCAGGAGATGCAGGAGACACAGGTTTGATCCCTGGGTCAGAAAGATCCTCTGGAGGAGGGCATGGCAACCCACTCCAGTATTCTTGTCTAGAGAATCCCATGGACAGAGGAGCCTGGTGGGTGAGAGTCCACAGAGTCACAAAGAGTCAGACACGACTGAAGCAACTGAGCATGCATGCACATTATCTTACAAATGTTAACTGTTTTTATTTCTTTCCAAACTCACTCTTCTTTTTTTTTCTCTCTTTGTGATGGCTGCATGGTCTACCAGTCACCCAAGCCAGAAACTTGGGAGTCATTATAGGCCTTACATCTTATTTTGCTAATTTTGCATCCATAAAAATCTAAGCTGTTCATCCTCTTATCTTTCCATTCCCCGATATTGTCTTAGTTCACACCCTGCTTTCCTCTTGCCTGGACTGTCTCTCTGACTCAGATCTTGCCCCCATTTCTGTTTTTTTGTGCTGCAACTTAAGATGAAAATCTTTTGTGTTACTCTTTTTTTAAACCATACAATGTCTCCTCATTGTCTGCATGATGAAGTCTAAATGCCTTTCACCAAACTCAATGATTGTTTCTCTACTCAGACCTGATTCTCACCATACCTATCCTAGACTCCGTGCACCAGCCTTATTATGACTTTAATTTCCAAGGTAACCTAGAATGCCCTTCTCCGCCTTGTCAATCTAAGCAGCATCTAGTACTTCACTTTTAACATTCAACATATAAGCATCACTGCTGCTATAAAGTAAGATTTTCTTTCATTCTAACCTCTTCCTATTCTCATGTAAAATTGAGCACTTCCTTCTTTGGGCTCCTTATGGACTCTTAACAGGTAATAGTGATTCTAGGTTATAAGCTTCTGAGAGGATACATTTTCAAATCCCAGAGTCTAGTACAGTGTTTGACACATTGTGGAAACTTACAAATTTAAAAAAGTTGAAGTATAATTGATTTACAACATTGTGTCCATTTCTGCCGTACAACAAAGTGTTTCAATTTACATGCATGTGCATTGTTTTAAAAATTCTTTTCCATTATAATTTATCACAGGATATTGAGTCTCGTTCCCTGTGCTATACAGTAGGACCTTGTTGTTTATCCATTCTATATATAATGGTTTGCATCTCCTAACCCCAAATCCCCAATCCATCCTGGCCCCAATAAATGTTTATCAAAAGTAAAAGAACAAATTCCTGCAAAAATTAGACACATATGGAGATACCCATAGGATTGTTTTCTACCTCTCTTTTCCCTCTGCGATTTTTTTTTCTTTCCTGATACCTTCTGTGATTTTCCAAAAGATCAAAGTGATTCTCAACGTGTGGTCTGCCTGGAACAGCACCATCTGGCCGTTCCTTAGAGATGCATACTCTTAGGCCCCATCCCATATTTCCTGAGTCGGAAACTCTGAAAGTGGAGCCAGTGAACTGTTGCAATAAGCCCTTCAGGTGATTAAGATATGTGTTAAAGTTTGAAAACACTGTTTTAGACTTGCTTTTCTAAAATTGTGATGGTGAACAACCCCTGTTAGACTGTGTATCACTGGGCTGATTGTTGAAGCCAAAGATGCCAGGCCCCATCTCAGAAACCACACATTTCAGTGCATAAGATAGCTGTGCTTTCAATCCTGGCCTCATATTGGCAAGATGTAGGCAAGACTTTAAAAAAACAACAACTAGTATTCTGATTTTATTCCCAGAGATTCAGATTCTTTTGGTTTGGTGGGAAACACTGCTCAAGTTTTTTTAAAAGGCTTTTCGGGTGATACAAATGTATGGCCAGGGTAGGGAGCTCCTGCTTTGTTTTTCTATGGTTTGATAAGGAACTTCAACTTTCCAGTGTGCTATTTCATCCAGAAGTCCTGTTGAATCCTGATGGTGTTGAATCTGCAGATACACACGGTGTTGCAAGTATTTTATCATCATCTCTTGCTCAGAAAAGTTTCATAGGTGTATCTTTTCTTCCTAATTAGATTCCACTTCTTGGGGGCAGGGATTGAATCTTATATTTTGTTTTCATATCCTGGTGCCCAGCAGAGAGCTAGATATATAAGAGATATATAAGAGCTTGTTTGGGGCAAGGTCTCCGCACAGGCCAATCTCAGTTCTAGTGTGATCAATCTCAGCCTAGTGTGATCCTGATTGGTTTTCTGGATTTCTTGTGTTAAGAGAGGGAGTTATTTACTTCAATTTACTTCCTAGGGCTGCTATTGAAAAAATATATATATATCCATATAGCACCTCAGCATTTCTAGTGTGCCTTCAATTTGCAAAAAAATTCAAAGCAAACAAAGCTTCCCCGCAGCTGGGGCTGGAGCTCCAAGTATTTATTTTAGGTTGACATTGCTGGCATCACCAAGCATTTTAGTACAGTTTTTCCTCTCTGTGATTTCTTATTGTAAATGGTCATTTGCTATGAATTGTATAAATATCCAATAACAAAAGAATTATGTTTTCAGGCACGACTGCTACCCTTTTATTTTCCTCCTCCTGAAATTCCAAAAGATATGTATTCTCTAAGGTTGAATTGGCACCTTTAAAAAGGAAGATACTAATTAATTATAGAAGCACAGAGGACCATTGTATATTTCACATAACTTATGGGAGAAAACTATGTTAAACAGATGAAGATTCTGATTTTCATCCATGATGAAATGCATAAATATTGTTTCCAGGACATTGATGTGGTTGTTTCAGTAATCAGGTCTTTGTAAAAATGCCATCTACATGATTTTTGTCACTGAATCCCATTAGGAATGATTGTCATTAGATGAAAGGTTTTTTTTCCAATTAATTTTATTGTTTTGGGCCATGCTGCATGACATGTGGGTTCCCCACCAGAGGCTGAACCCATGCCTCCTGCTGTGGGAGCATACAGTCCTAACCACTGGACTGCCCGGGAATTCCCACAGGAATGATTGTCACTGTTGAAAGATTTTGGTCAGAAATCAGTACATCAGAGAGTAGCCCCCTTGAACTGTGGTTAAAGTAGAACTTTGAAAGTCAGAAGAAGGCTGGAGTTATTCTCAAGCCCACCTTTCCTCACTTATAATTATGTTCTATACCTTTCTTTATCCTTACTTAAATCACAGAGCATTGTTCTTAAATTTTTATATATAGTTGCTATAGTGCTTTAGGCAGCTGGTTCTTATTTTAGTTAGAATTAGTCACACTGTTTTCTGGCCTTGGAATTTGTAAGAGTTTTGGATGGAGAGACTGTTCTTGGAAGCTGAGGCCTGTTTAATTTTGTTAAAGTTTTTTTGGCTTGCTGAATTCATTGTTATGGTTTTCAACAGATGAAGGGTGTATGTGAATTGGCTGTAATTTCTTTGTTGTATCAGGCAAAACTCTCCACTGAGTGACTCAGTAGATCAGACCTATTTGCTTTTTGAATGTTAGAGCATTACATAGGACTCCTAGAGAGAAGTTGGTAGTTATGAGTACCCCTAGATTGTTTTATCACTGTAACTAAGATTCTCCAAAATACCTCTAATTGTGTAATGATATACTATAAGAGATGTGATTCTAAAAGTTTAGCACATTTGTAGGATGAATCTGGTATATCTGAGTGTTGGAGTTTGGACTATCTATATAAGAGCTCACTTATATCATACTTTATCCTTCAGATAAGCCAATTAGAAATTACTTAATTTTCCACCGTTGAAATCTCCAGTCACATCAGTGTACCTCTGTGTTTCAAAGTTGGTTTAATTGCTTGTATTTGATCAAATTCTAACTGTAAAGTTTTGCAGTTCAACCTGCAGAGCTAATTGGTAGAAAACATTTAGAATTGATGTTACAGTTGATTTATTTTTCCATCTCAAAATTCCAGTGCGTTCTTTCCTTTGTCAGACATTTGTTAAATCTCTGCCATGTGCCAATGGCTGAGATACCTCTGTACTGAAAGCTTGTGTATCCTGGGAATGCAGAGATGGATGACAGACTCTTCTCTTAGGAGCTCACAGTCAAGAGGATGTCAGGCTGGTAGTAAACAAATAGTCTAATATAACATACTAAGCACTGTGCTGGAGACTGTGCTTACAGCACTTTTCTGCTATTTCCTCCTTGTTGCCAGAGGAAGTCAGGGATGGTCTTTCTGGTCTTTCTCTACCCCAGTCTCTCCTGAAAACTACTGAAGATTCCATGATTCAGAGTACAGAGGAGTTTATGCCTCCAGTTGCTTCTTGAAGAAACAGAACAACAAAAAAAGCTTTTGCACACGAGGTGGTGCTGCTGCTCTGTAGCAAGAACTAGCCATCCATCTCAGAGGCAGATGGAAGTCTCCTATTATGTTCTGGCTTGTGCTGAAAGGCTGAATTCTTAGCCTCTACCCTTCTTGGCATTCTAGAGCTTTTAATTCCTAGGTACATTTACTTTCAGAATGAAAAGACCTACTTCATCTCTGAAGTGCTATTCATCTCCCATCTTACAAGGGAAAGCTTTTGCTTTCACTAAAATTATTGAGGCTTTCCTGGGAGTGTTCTTAAGAAATGCGGTATTTACTACCTAAATGCCCTGGGGGTTTTTGTTTTGCTTTGTGATTTTGGTTGGCCTGATGAACTTTTGGAATGGCCTTAGCTGTTGAAGGACTTTTTTGAAAGGGTGGAATGGAGGCTGAAGAGGGAGGTCCCAAGGCACTGAATTACATTTGAGTTTTTACAATTGCTGCAGTATTTCTGGTAAGAAAAGTTATTAGGTGTTTATGGATGTTTCAAAAGATGGAGGGAAAAAAAGCAGATTCCATGTTAAAATATCCACTTGGGGACCCTTAACACTCAGAACAGAACCTAAGCTGGGAATGCTAAGGGGTGTGATCAGCTTAAACCAGCAGTCATTTCTGAAGGGGAGGGTAAGGGGAGTCGGGGGTGGGGTGTGTTAGCTGGATGCAGTCCAAAAGGAAAGGGGTTACCAAAGCATTCCCAGGGAAGGATGGGTTGATTTGGCCAGTTGGGTCAGAAACATAGGTTTTCTTCCTACTGAGTTACACCCAATTTCTTCCCACACAGGGAAAGCCCAGTTCAGCTAACGGAAGGCTCTCTCCTCATCTGCCTCCTCAGGGAGCTGTAGGGGAAGCAGGCTTAAAGTAGGAGATTAAAAAATCAGAATTCTGTAATGGGCACAAGGAGGAAGTATTTTTGGCTAATAATTTTGGGTTGCTGTTTCAGAATAAAATGATTTTTCCTTATATTGGAGATGAAGTTGCTTTGAATTGGTCTTTGCAGGACCAGTGAGGATGTGACTTTGACCTGATCCACTTGGAAACCACAAGCTACATTTGCTGTTCAGAATCTAGCATTTGGTCATAGGTTCCTTTAGTATTTAATGACAGTGGTGGCTCAGACAGTAAAGCGTCTGCCTGCAGTGCGGGAGACCCGGGTTTGATCCCTGGGTTGGGAAGATCCCCTGGAGGAGGAAATGGCAACCCACTCCAATACTCTTGCCTGGAAAATTCCATGGACTGAGGAGCCTGGTGGGGTATACAGTCCATGGGGTTGAAAAGAGTCAGACACAAAGTTTTGGAATAGTCTGGGGAAAATCTGTAAGATATGTTTAAAAGTTTATGAAAATTATAAAAGATATTCTTTCAAAATATTGTTTTGAATAAATGCCATGAATAATGGGGCCCAGTGTTCATATCCTTCTAATCTCTTCAGGGCCAAGGTGATGAAAACAGAGTGTACTGCCCCATAACATCTCATGATACTGTTTGTTCCAAAGCTGATTTAACATATATATATATGCATTATACTACATTATATAAAGTATATATCATATATGCATATTATATAAGATGATTATATAGAACACTGTGCATCATGATGTATGCAACATTAATACAGGTATACAATACATATTTTAATTATACATTAATGTATTTGGCTGCTTTTGTATATTATATATTGGAAGATACATAGCAATAAAAACTGGTACTTAGTAAGATTTCAGGTTATATAAACAGTAATTATATATTCTAAAGTTCAAATCAAATTAAATGTTACTTTGGCATCTACTCTCTACAAAACTCTTTCCTAATCACTCTTTGAGATACCTATAAGTTTAGGACAAAATTATGAAAAATTAACTGAATTAGCCAAGGGTTCCAAAAATTTCTTTTAAATCTTTGTAAATCAGGACACATTCCTATTAAAAGGGTCATATATGATGTTTAGTTTCTCTGGATAGGCAACAAAAGCTCTATTAAATCATAGTGACACTTAAAATAGCTTAGGCCTGATTTCTGGGACTTGGAAGAGAGGAGCCATGTGTACTCAAGAAATGAGAGGGAAGTAGATTTTTTCTGTTTTTTTGAGGCAGAGCCAGCCTCAGCAATACCTTTTAAAATAAGAAGAATTAATTTTTCATCAGTATCAACTTCCCTTACTGTATCCTTCTCCCAAGGACCCAGTACCATACTATCTTAAATGCTTTCCACCCTGTGGCTCCTCACTCAAGTCTAACATCCTCCTAATGTGCTCCCATGTTCTAGAATTACCCACCCACCCAATGTGTCAGTGATTTGGGTAAAATGGTCTTTGCACCACCTGCTTCAGTATCCCTTGGGATGTTTGTTAAAAACATTTCTGGATCCCACTCCAGACCCACTGAATCCTAAGATTTAAGGATGGGGACTGGGAATTTCTCTGGATTCATGGCAAACTTCTTGAATCACATTTAGATAGGGCATCTCAGAAATGAAATTCATTTTATCAGAAGAGCCAATAATGTGTAATATTATTTAGCCTTTAAAAGAAGGAGATTCTGCCGTTTGTGACAACATGGATGAATCTGGGGCAGGAAACGGGAAGATGTTGGTCAAAGGGTACAAAATTGCAGATGTGTAGGATGAATAAATCCTAGAGGTCTAATGCACAGCATGATGAATATAGTTAATAATGCTGTATTGAAACCAGAAATTTGCTGAGAGTAAATTTCAGGTCCTCTCACCACACACACTCAAAAATGGTAACTATATGAGGAGTGCCTGCATGCTTAGTTGCTCAGTCATGTCCGAATCTGTGACCCAATGGACCGTAGCCCACCAGGCTCCTCTGTCCATGGAATTCTGCAGGCAAGAATACTGTAGTGTGTTACTATTCCCTTCTCCAAGGGATCCTGACTGAGGGATCAAACCCTGGTCTCCTGAATTGCAGGCAGATTTCTTTACTGTCTGAATCACTAGGAAAGCCCTATGTGAGGATATGGGCATGTTAATTAGCTTGACTGTAGTAATCACTTCACTCTACATATGTATATCAAAGCATTATGCTATATACCTTAAATATATGAAAATTTTATTAAGAAATAAAAATTTCAAAAATTATTAGAAAAAGAAAAGCCGATAGTGTAAACGAGGGTTTCTTGAACTTTGGCATGCATCAGAATCCCCTGGTTGGCTTGTGAAAACACAGACTCCTGGACTCTCACCCTCAGTTTCTGATTTAGTAGATCTGGAGTAGGCCCCAGAATTTTCATTTCTAACAAGTCCCCAAGTAATCTTCATGCTGCTGGTTTGAGGACCACAGCCTGAGAGCCTTTGATCTATGATGTTTTATACACTCAGTGGAACCCAGAGATATTTGCTTACTGTCTTAAAGATGCTTACTAACCCAAATGGATTGCAACCAGCGGATCACCACAAAAATGAAAATGGGAAGAACTCAGAGGTTTAGGACTGTTGGGTAGAGGCTGAAGGGTGTGTGTGTGTGTGTGTGCGCTGTTGGAGGTTGGGGTGAAGCAAGTGGGCATCTTGAGATGTAACTAGTAATATGACGGGACTTCCTCTCCCTGCCCAGCATCAGGCCCTGTTTTTTTGCAGCTCTTCTCCCTGATTTAACCCCAGATCTTCCCCTAGAAGTTCCAATTGCAATGACAATAAGAAGATGAGCGGGAAGGGTAAGGATGCCAGGCCTCTTCTGGAATTGTTCATTTCTGAAAATCTATTGCGCTCCATTTCTTTAAATTTGCCAATGTTAGAATTTTAATTGGCCACCAGAGGGCTCTCCTAACTTTGTATAAAGAATAGTGTGGCATTGAAAGAGAAATGGAGGTGATCCTTGAATCAGAAAGACAGAGTGCTAGACTAAATTTGCAATTAGGGTGTTTCTACAGTTTTGATTATTAGGTTTGCCCTGAAAGTATAATAAGATTTAAAAAGCACTAATTGGTAAATAGAAAAAGATAATAATATATAAGAACAATAACTAAACAGACTTAATAAAAGTTTGAGTCTTCACTGTAGATGTTGGCTCATAAAATTTGTTGTGGGCTAATTGCTAAGTGTGTAGGGAAAGGATGTGAGAATTAGTGAGTCTTTTAAAAGAGACAAACGTTTTACTTTGCGCTGCTTTCTAGATTGAGAAACCTGCATTCACAGTTCATATTTCATAGATAAGATGTTTTCCCTGTTGTGGATGGGATTTGAAGTCCCAAGAGTCTTTACATATTAACTCTGTACTTCAGCCTTTTATTAGTCTTGAGAAAGTGAGGGTGCTTTCAAGGCAAAACCAGTTGTTTAAATACACAATAATATTGTTCAGAGTTTGGTTATTTGTAGGATCTTAGAGACAAAATGAGTGAGGGCTTCCAGGTGGTTCAATGGTAAAGAATCTGCTATACAGTCCATGGGGTCGCAAGAGGGTTGGAAATGACTTTTCCACTGAGTAGGCACACAGAGACAAAATCCAGTACCACACTGAGAAAGATGACATGTTTCCTAGCCATTTCAGAGAGACTCGTTTCTAAAAAATAACTAAAAAAAAAAAAAAAGAAGGAAGTAAGGCTGGCTTCACAGGTCCCTGAGTTTAGAAGAAGTACCCCATGCTTGGTTTAATATTCTTCTATAATTCTTAATACGTTTAGAATCAAGGGCTTCGCAGTTTCATTTTGCACTGGACCTTTAAAATTCTGTATGTAGCTGATTCTAAAGGCAGTAGACTGTCTTCCATCCTTCTGTTGGTTGTTTATTTGTTTGTTTTGAAAAGAAGTTCTTATCTTTGGCTGCACTCTAGAATCACTTGGGGAGTGTTTCAAGATCCCAGTTCCCAGGCTGTCCCTGGACCAATTACACCACCGTTTTCATGGTGGGTTCCGCTTAAAAATTTTTTTCCATTTAAAAAATCCTTCAGATGATTACATTGTGCAGCCTAGGCTAAGAACCAGTGTAAGTGTGGAGCCTTATTTCCAGAACCTTATTTCAGTACCAATCTCCCTTGCTTGCATTGCTCTTGCAGTTTAATGGGCTTGTAAGATTTTTATTTATTTATTTATTTATAATTGAGGTACAGTTGATTTACAATATTTTGTAAGTTTCAGGTGTACAACATTGTGATTCACAATTTTTAGAGGTTATTATCCAGTTATAATTATTATAAAATATTGTCTATATTCCCTGTGTTGTATGGTATATCCTTGTAGCTTACTTATTTTGTACACGGTAGTTTATAACTAACTCATAATTCCCTACCCCTCTCTTGCCCCTACCTGCTTCCTTCTCTTTACTGGTAACCACTAGTTTATTCTCTATATCTGTGAGTCTGCTTCTTTTTTGTTGTATTTACCAGTTTGCTTTATTTTTCAGAATCCTCACACAAGTGATATCATCCACTTGTAAGAGTTTAGATGCTTCGCACAGGTTTTGTGTGTTAGAGGAACAAGAGTGTATGAAATTTTAGTTCTTTATAAAATGTTTTTACTTTTATTACTCTTAAGGACTGTGGAGTTATGAAGAAAACCATCTTTCTTAAACATAGGTCTAATCATTCTTGTATTCCCTTTAAGTGGCAAAGTAATGAACTTTGAAAGAAAAACCTCATATTAGTGAGATTAAAACTGAAGAGAGAAATACATAGACTTTCCTTGTTTGTGCTAATGGATGAATGTTCACTAAGCACCTTGCCTTGGCTGGGCTTATATCAGGTTTCATTAAATACCTCTTTTCTATCTGAAGGTGGAATTTTTTTTTTTTTGACACTAATTGTTTTTTTTCTTCTGAGTCACCTGTGGGCTTTGGCAATAATCTAGAAGCGTCTGGTCCCAATCTTTCTGGATTATAGGAACTGAAGGTCCCAATTAGAGACCTGGAGTCCTGCAAGGGCAAATCCTTTTAACCTTCATTCAATGGGGGCCTCCTCTGAAGAGAGCTGTTTGCTGCTTCCACCCTTCTTGTTCCCTAACAAAACAGCACACAAGGAATTGCTTTCTCCTTAGCGTGTCTTCCTAAAGTTATGTCTATATTCAAATAATTTTGGGATTACTTCCAACCCTAGATATTTTACTCCAAGAATTATATTAAATCTCTCCATTTGTTTAGTTTTGAATTGAGCATGGAACAGATAATCACTTAATGGCAAAGTAATTAAATGTTTAATGAAAATATTAGTAAGCTGAAACCCAAAGGGAGATGAAAAACAGAATAATCCTTTGGGTCTCAGAGCTCAGAAATTCAGACCCACAGGGAGGCAGCGTTTTAGTGCTAAGACTTATGGTCAAGTTAGAAACCAGAGATGATGGTGAAGCTAAAGTTTGGAATAAATTATCTTGATATTAAATGGTTTTTCTTTAGCAAATCTAAGAGTTATCTAAATAATTTCTGTATACAACTTCAAATTTTTGGAAAGTCAATTTGTTTTACATGTATCATCCTTGGGATGTGTATTTTTTAGCTTCATAAACATACCATTTAATGAGCACTCAAGCAATATCAGATAAGATGCCAGGCGTTTTGCATGCATTATCTCTAAACGTCAGGACACCCAAACAAGGTAGAGATTACTGCCCCATTTCAGAGATGAGGAAACTGAGTCTTAGAAAGGCTAAATGACTTTCCCCAGGTCACACAGCCTATAAATGTCAGAACTACCTCTTATCATCAAACTCTACCTCTTTCCAATTAAAAATTGGGATAAAATGTACATAACATAAAATTTACCACTTGAACCATTTTAAGTGTACAATTCAATGGCATTGAGTACACTCACATTTTTGTGCAACCATCACCCTTATCCATCTCAAGAATTTTTCTTTATCTTAAACTGATAATGTTACTAAGGTTTATCTATATTGTAGCATGTATCAGGATTTTAACCCTTTGTGAGGCTGTGTAATATTCCATCATAACAGTGCACCACATTTTATTTACCTGTTTATCCACTGGTGGAGATTTGGATTGTTTCTATCTGTTGGCTATTGTGAATAATGTTGCTTTGAACACTGGGGTTTAGTTATCTGTTCAAGATCCTACTTTCAATTCTTTTGGGTATACACCTAGAAGTGGAAATTCTGGGTCATGTGGTAATTCCATGCTTAACTTTTTGTGGAATCACATACTATTTTGAAGCATAGATTTACACTGAGGCATTTAATTAAAAAAAAAAAAAAAAAGAACCTCTATGTGAAAGGCTGAGATGACTTTAAACTACTGCAAGTTCCAACAAGACCAGGTCTATCTCCTTGGTTCTGGGGCTCTGATCCAAGCATAGAGTTACAGTGACATGAAAATTATTGAAGGGAATACAATGAGAAAGATCCTCCTCACCTCTCTGTGGGCTCTTTACCAACAAGCAGCCATCCACATCTTTCTGCTTCTTGTCCTGGGTATTCCAGCAAGAACGAAGCTCTCTTGAAAGTATGCTCTTGTAGTGTAGGGTTCAGTTTAGTTCAGTTCAGTTGCTCGGTTGTGTCAGACTCTTTGTGACCCCATGGACTGCAGCCTGGTGACCCCATGGACACCAGGATTCCCTGTCCATTACCAACTCCCAGAGCTTGCTCAAGCTCATGTTCATCAAGTCAGTGATGCCATCCAACCATCTCATCCTCTGTCGTCCCCTTCTCTTCTTGCCTTCAATCTTCCCCAGCATCAGGGTCTTTTCAATTGAGTCAGTTCTTCGCATCAGGTGGCCAAAGTATTGGAGTTTTAGCTTCAGCATCAGTCCTTCCAGTGAATATTCAGGGCTGATTTCCTTTAGGACTGACTGATTTGATTTCCTTGCAGTCCAAGGTACTCTCAAGAGTCTTCTCCAACACCACAATTCAAAAGCATCAGTTCTTCGGCACACAGTTTTCGTTATGGTCCAATTCTCACATCCATACATGACTACTGGAAAAACCATAGCCTTGACTAGATGGACCTTTGTTGGCAAAGTAATGTCTCTGCCTTTTAATTTGCTGTCTAGGTTGGTCACAGATTTTCTTCCAAAGAGCAAGCGTCTTTTAATTTCATGGCTGCAATCACCATCTGCAGTGATTTTGGAGCCCCCAAAATAAAGTCTGACACTGTTTCCATTGTTTCCCCATCTATTTGCCATGAAGTGATGGGACCAGATGAAATGATCGTAGTTTTCTGAATACTGAGCTTTAAGCCAGCTTTTAAATTCTCCTCTTTCACGTTCATCAAGAGGCTCTTTAGTTCTTCTTTGCTTTCTGCCATAAACGTGGTGCTATCTGCATATCTGAGGTTTTTGAAAGGGTTATAGGTAGTGCAAGGTTATCTTTCTCAATACAACTAAACCCAAACATCTCTCTTTCTGGACTCTGAAGGGAGCAAGGCTCATCTCTGACCATTTTATTGTTCAAAATGCAGACATACAGAACCATCTTGTAACTGCGGATGTTGAATAATGCCATTTATGAACCACTTGCCTTATTTTCATATAATAATATGCTAATACATACAGCTTATACTGGGCTTCTTTTTCTGTGGGGCCAGACCAAGAACGAACCACTAAAGAAAAAAATAGCTTGGCAGGGCAGATGTTGTTCAACTAATGATGACTTAATAATAGGTTTCAGCTGTACCTCTAATGCTTTGTGTATTAATGGATATTTAATGACAATCTATGAATGTGCTTTGGCAATAATCATTGTGTGTCTATGTCCAATTCAGCCAACTTTTATGGCATGTCTGCTCTGTCCTCCTATTAGGAGTAGAGGAACAAATAACTAAAAGGGCTTACCAGTGATTACCCTTATACTCCATTCTATCCTTTCATCCTCATTTGGTGGCACTAGTGGTAAAGAACACGTCTACCAATGCAGGAAACATAAGAGACGTGAGATGCATGTTCGATCCCTGGGTTGGGACAATCTCCTGGAGGAGGACATGGAGACCCACTCCAGTATTCTTGCCTGGAGAATCCCATGGACAGAGGAGCTTGGCAGGCTCCCCCATGCAGTCCATAGGATTGCACATGACTGAAGCGACTAAGCATGCATGGAGAGCTGGAACTTATAGAATTCATGAAATGTATCCAGCCCAGTCTCTCTCTGTCTTGATTCTACTTCCCACAAGCACAGAGATTAAAGTTTGAATCCCTACTTGTGTGTATCTTTCAGTGGCTTACTTAAGCTTTCTTAATCTCAGTTTCTTCCTCTGTCCATGGGATTCTCCAGGCAAGAAGACTGGAGTGGGTTGCCATGTCCTTCTCCAGGAGATCTTCCTGACCCAGGGATCCAAACTGCACTCTTACATCTTATATCTCCTCTTATATCTCCTGCACTAGTAGGCCGGTTCTTTACCACTAGTGCTACCTGGGACTTGTCTCTTAAAAAGTGAAATTCTCAGGGACTTCCCTGGCGGTCCAATGGTTGGAACTCTGCCCTTCTGAGGGAGTGCTGTTTCTGATCCCTGGTTGGGACACCAGGATCTTTACATCCCACTCCGCGTGGCAAAATAGGAACCCCAAAAAAAAAAAAATGGAATTCTTAGAACTCTGCCTTGGGCCCTCTTCTCATCTTCCTCTGTAATATTTCCTTGAGCAACCTCCTCTATCCCCATCTATGGTAACTTCCAATGGTGTATCTCCTGCCCTGATATTTCTCCTGAGCTCCATTTATGTCCACGATCTCTCTGCCAGGGTCCCATGAGCACATCACCTCCACATGACGTAAGTGGGGCTCAGGATTTCCCTCATGCCTGCTCCTTCTCTTGTATTTTCTGTCTAAAGAAAAGACACCACAGTTCCCTCAGGTTTCCAGTCAGAAACTAAGGGAACTTCTGAAAGTCAAAGTGTGAGTCGCTCAGTTGTGTCTGACTCTGTGACTCCATGGACTGTAGCCCACCAGGCTCCTCTGTCCATGGAATTCTCCAGGCAAGAATATGGAGTGGGTAGGCATTCCCTTCTCCAGGGGATCTTCCCAGCCCAGGGATTGAATCCAGGTCTCCCACACTGCAAGCAGATCCTGTACCTTCTGAGCTATCTGGGAAGCCTGAGGGAAGTTTTTATCCAACCAATTTGCCAAGTCCTGCTGTTTCAACTACTGACCATCTGGTGTCCATCTCCATCTCTACCTGTATCAATGCCTTATTGCCACCATTCTTATTCAGATTCTCATCATTTTTACCTGGACAACTACCACTGTCTCCTAAATGATCTTTCTGCTTCAAATCTCACTCCCTTCTGATCCATTCTCCACACTATACTCAGAGTGATCTGTCATTCAAACACATCAGATTTACCAGTCTGATGTATCTTAACTAGAGAAGCACCACTATTTAAAACCCCCAATGGGCCCCAGTTGTCCCTTGGCAGAACCCAAACCTCCAAACCTGTGTAGCAGAATAGAACCTTTATTATTCTAACAAGGGGAAACAGAACTTTTCTTATCAGGGAGAAAATGCTTTTTGTTAAGAAAAATACTTCAACCTGTTACTGGGGATGGACAGAGAAAAGTTCTGATGACAGGAAATGCCAGAAACCAAGGTAACAAAATAATAGTCAAAATAAATAGAAACAAGTTGGTGAAAGCCCTGATGGTGAAGAGGCTAAGGGCTTTGGAGAACCAGAATTCTATTACTCACTTTCATTTTTATGTTGCAATGTTATAACCCTCTCATACACTCTGTAAAATCTGCTATTTACACAAGCTACCTGGGTGTGTTGGCGACTGTGTGTGTGCATATGTGGGTGAGTGTGTTTGTGTGTAAAAGAAAGGGCTGGTTCCATATCTTGACTAACATTGTGTAGGAATAAGACTTGTCTTCATTCATGGCAGTGATAATCCTTCAACTGAACTAAGCAGGAATTAATGGTCAGTAATATAAACCTATTAGAAATTTGATGAACTCCTGGGGAAGGCTTTGGACTTTTCAGATTCCTATGGAATGAGGTTTTTTATTTCACTTATCTAGGTCTTTATGTAACTGACAAAATGTTGCATTTGATTACAGCATCTTCCATTGTTTTTCACTGCTTTTCTTTTCAGATTCATCTCTCATTTCTCTTCCTCCTGGACTTTATTCTCTAGATGTGCTGAGCTTCTTCCATTTACTGAAACTTGACATAAATCATCTCTTACCTCCTTGTCTTTGCAAATAAAACACTTCTGTTCCCATTTTTAAGTGGCCTGACTCTATTTTTCCTTCACATTGCAGCTTACATGTCATTTTCTCAGGAAACTTTGCCTCATTTTTAACTCTGTTTATAAGGTAGGCTGCAGATGGATTTTGTATATAACCTACATGGGAAAGGTAAAATTATAAAGTTGATAGAAATAATGTTGAAAAATATCTTTGATGACACAGTTTGGGGAGGCAAAAATCATAAGGAAAAACACTGATAAACTTGATTCTATCAGTCATTCGACAAATGAAAATATAGACAAAGGAAACAAACATGATAAATTTGGAGCAAATACTTGCAAGGACCTACAATATAGAGTATATAAGATACTCCTACAGACCAACAAGGAAAGAGCAGAAACTACAGCAGGAAAATGGACAAAGATCATGACTAAGAAATTCACAGGAAGAAAACGCCCCAAAACTTATCAAGCATGTGACAAGAGCTCAAACATTAGTAATTAGAAAAGTGGGCCTGAAAATAATAAGAACAGTTTACATGCATCAACTAGGCAACAATTAGCCAGTAAGGTGAGGTCAAGTGCTATTGGAGAGTGAGAATAGAGGAAGCTTCGTGCCTTGCTTTGTACCTTTTAGAGAACAGTTTGGTGCTCTGGTCAAATAAAGTGCATTTAGACCCTATGAGCCACCAGTTTCTTTCCAGGCATTTAGTCCTAGGATATGCTCCACAGGTCCATAAGGAAACATGTTTGCAGATGTTAATTCTTGAGTTGTTTGTATATTGGGACACTGAGAGTGGAAAGATGTGGTAGATACACAGTGTGGAATACTCTAGAGCAATCAAGAAGTGTTGACTTATTAACAGATGCTCACATAGTAACATCATGTTTATAAAGATGTTATAAACATGATACTGAATGCAAAAAGAAATAGGATGAAGTCTATAGCACAATATGACTTAAGAAAATAAAAAATATAAATAAAATACTACCTGATTTATAAAAACACATATGAAAGGACTTCTGGTTTCCAGCCCTACATAGAGATAAAGAGCTGGGAGATTGTCACGCCCATGCTCACAATAAGAAAAAAGCTGAACAAACTAAAAATTAACAACTTTTCTTAGATTCATCAGAGAATTGAGCTCACTGGTCAGAGAAATGAGGCAGCTCACCACTGCCCTCAAACCACAGAGACAGAGGGGTGGATACTGGGAATCGCAGCTTAACAGGAGCAGAAGCCCAAAGTTCAATCTAGTACTAGAAGGGACACTTTAAAATTTATGTGACCAGTTGCTGAGCTTTTGGGGTAGACTAAGTTGAGAGTTAAAAACCCTGAGGGTTCCAGGTCTTAGGGGATAAAACTCACTTCTGTGAGTTCTACCTCCAGAATTCCCCACAGGGTTCTCAAAGTACAGGTTGGAGTAAAAATCCAGTAGTTCTTTTGGTGAGAGGGTTGGCGGGGGGGTGGTAGTGGAAGAGTAACCATTTTGTAATGCGCTTACTACCAGAGCTCTCTGTTCTTAATAAGGCTTGCCCTAGAGGGAAGCTGTTTTACCAGAACCTAACCAACAGGCATTTTATCAAAACCTAACCAATCAGGGAAAGGGAAATACCCAACTCCAGCTCACACTAGCCTTTGGCTTGCTGCTGCTGCTGCTGCTGCTAAGTCACTTCAATCGTGTCTGATTCTGTGCGACCCATAGATGGCAGCCCACCAGGCTCCCCTGTCCCTGGGATTCTCCAGGCAAGAACACTGGAGTGGGTTTCCATTTCCTTCTCCAATGCATGAAAGTAAAAAGTGAAAGTGAAATCACTCAGTCGTGTCCAACTCCTAGCAACCCCATGGACTGCAGCCTACCAGGCTCCTCTGTCCATGGGATTTGCCAGGCAAGAGTATTGGAGTGGGTAGCCTTTGGCTTAGAGGAAGAAAAATACCCAGCTCAAGTTCACTAAAAGACTGGGACTTAATCACAGGACTGTAGAACACTGCTCTTCCCTAGACAGCTCGACAGGGCTCCCATGTAACAGGGGATCATAACAAAAAGAACTGAGAGACTCTTTCAGAACTGAAAGATTCCTGTTTAGGGAATCCTTAGAGAAACTCAAAGATGACAGCAGACAAAAACAAGGATGCTGGAGAAATTTTAGCCCCTGAAACCACGCCACAACAGAGAGTATAAAGAGCCTAAGTCAGTCAGATAGGCCAGGGGATACAAAATGGTATACACACTTTGGAAGACAGCTTGGTGGTTTCTTACAAAGTCAAATATAGTCTTACCTTACACTCCAGCAATTATACCCCTATATATTTACCCAGAGGTAAAAACATAGACCTATATAAAAACCTGCACGTGGATATTTATATCAGCTTTATTCAAAATTATTAGAACTTAGAAGCATCCAAGATGTCCTTCAATAGGTTAATAGATAAACAAACTATATTATATATATGCTATAGAATATTGTTCAGTGATAAATAAGAAAAATGGTATAAAACCTTGAAAAGGCCTAGAGGAAACATGTCACTAAGTGAAGGAAGCCTGTCTGAAAAAGCTGCATGGTCTATGACTCCAGGTATATGACATTCTGAAAAAGTCAAAGCTATCGAGGCAGTAAAAAGACCACTTTCAGGGGTCAAGGAAGAATGAATAGGTAGAGAGCACAGGAAATTTTTATGACTGTGAAACTATGGTGGACATTGTCATAAGACATATGACAAAACTCAGAATATACAACAAAGTGTAATGTAAAACATAAACTTTCAGTTCAGTTCAGTTCAGTCACTCAGTTGTGTCCAACTGTTTGCGACCGCATGAATCGCAGCACGCCAGGCCTCCCTGTTCATCACCATCTCTTGGAGTTCACTCAGACTCATGTCTATCGAGTCTGTGATGCCATCCAGCCATTTCATCCTCGGTCGTCCCCTTCTCCTCCTGCCCGCAATCCCTCCCAGCATCAGAGTCTTTTCCAATGAGTCAACTCTTCACATGAGGTGGCCAAAGGACTGGAGTTTCAGCTTTAGCATCATTCCTTCCAAAGAAATCTCAGGGCTGATCTCCTTCAGAATGGACTGGTTGGATCTCCTTGAGAGTCTCCAAGGGACTCTCAAGAGTCTTCTCCAACACCACAGTTCAAAAGCATCAATTCTTTGGCTCTCAGCCTTCTTCACAGTCCAACTCTCACATCCATACATGACCACAGGAAAAACCATAGCTTTGACTAGATGGACCTCAGTCAGCAAACTAATGTCTCTGCTTTTGAATATACTATCTAGGTTGGTCATAACTTTTCTTCCAAGGAGGAAGCATCTTCTAATTTCATGACTGCAGTCACCATCTGCAGTGATTTTGGAGCCCCCAAAATAAAGTCTGACACTGTTTCCACTGTTTCCCCATCTATTTCCCATGAAGTGATGGGAGCGGATGACATGATCTTCATTTTCTGAATGTTGAGATTTAAGCCAACGTTTTTACTCTCCTCTTTCAATTTCATCAAGAGGCTTTTTAGCTCCTCTTCACTTTCTGCCATAAGGGTGGTGTCATCTGCATATCTGAGGTTACTGATATTTCTCTTGGCAATCTTGATTCCAGCTTGTGTTTCTTCCAGTCCAGCGTTTCTCATTATGTACTCTGCATATAAGTTAAATAAGCAGGGTGACAATATACAGCCTTGACGTACTCCTTTTCCTATTTGGAACCAGTCTGTTGTTCCATGTCCAGTTCTAACTGTTGCTTCCTGACCTGCATACAGATTCCTCAAGAGGCAGGTCAGGTGGTCTGGTATTCCCATCTCTTGAAGAATTTTCCACAGTTTATTGTGATCCACACAGTCAAAGGCTTTGGCATAGTCAATAAAACAGAAATAGATGTTTTTCTGGAACTCTCTTGCTTTTTCCATGATCCAGCAGATGTTGGCAATTTCATCTCTGGTTCCTCTGCCTTTTGAAAACCAGTTTGAACATGAGGAAGTTCACGGTTCACGCATTGCTGAAGCCTGGCTTGGAGAATTTTGAGCATTACTTTACTAGCATGGGAGATGAGTGCAATTGTGCAGTAGTTTGAGCATTCTTTGGCATTGCCTTTCTTTGGGATTGGAATGAAAAGTGACCTTTTCCAGTCTTGTGACCACTGCTGAGTTTTCCAAATTTGCTGACATATTGAGTGCAGCACTTTCACAGCATCATCTTTCAGGATTTGAAACAGCTCCACTGGAATTCCATCACCTCCACTAGCTTTGTTCGTAGTGATGCTTTCTAAGGCCCAGCTGACTTCACATTCCGTCTGTCTCTAGATTAGTGATGACATCATCGTGATTATCTGGGTCATGAAGATCTTTTTGTACAGTTCTGTGTATTCTTGCCACCTCTTCTTAATATCTTCTGCTTCTATTAGGTCCAGACCATTTCTGTCCTTTATCGAGCCCGTCTTTGCATGAAATGTTCCCTTGGTATCTCTAATTTTCTTGAAGAGATCTCTAGTCTTTCCCATTCTGTTCTTTTCCTCTATTTCTTTGCATTGATCGCTGAAAAAGGCTTTCTTATCTCGTCTTGCTATTCTTTGGAACTCTGCATTCAGATGCTTATATCTTTTTCTCCTTTGCTTTTTGCCTCTCTTCTTTTCACAGCTATTTTTAAGGCCTCCCCAGACAGCCATTTTGCTTTTTTGCATTTCTTTTCCATGGGGATGGTCTTGATCCCTGTCTCCCATACAATGTCACGAACCTCATTCCATAGTTCATCAGGCACTCTATCTATCAGATCTAGGCCCTTAAATCTAATTTTCATAGGTTCATCAAGTGTAACAGGTGTACCATAAAAACATGTTAATAATAGAGGAAATTGAAACTGAGAGTGGTAATGGGAGCAGAGAGAGCATATATAGAATATATGGAAACTTTGTACTTTTAATTCACTTTTTATGTAAATCTAAAATAACTCTAAGAAATGAAATCCATTAATTTTTTAAATGTCTTAAAAAAGAAAAGCATGTCCAAGACCCAGCACCGGGAAATGGAAAACCCAATTTGCTTGGGAGCTTTTATTTTAAACTCTTTCCACTTGGAAGCCCCAAGGTGATAACCTTGGAAGATGCTAAAGATGCTGTGATGCCAAAAGATATCTCCTTACTCACTCTTGGTAGATAAGTAACAATTTTGCATTCAAAATCTCTAGGAAAAGTGTTTCAAACCAAAAGCTGCCAGTGTCTGGGAGATTCCTAAGCAGGAGGCCAAGCAGGTGACTAGATGAAAATAAAATTTATGGATTTGAACCTGCATCCACTAAAATATATGAACGTATAATGATAAAAAAAAAGTTTCCAAGCTTCCAACTATAGTCTGTGATAAGGAGATGATAAGAGATGATCAAATCCTGGTTGCTGTTCTGCCCCTTCCCTGTGATTGATATTCATCTGCAGAGGCAGAGGACTCTGGAAAGGACCATGAGGTTTACAACAACTAAAATCTACTCTTCTTCTCTTAGAATTTGTCTTCATTTGTAAATACTTCTGAAATACATTATGTCAATCAGGCCAGGCCAAGTCCACGGGTAGCTCCCAGCCAGTGACTGGGTATGACAGGAATACTGAACAGTTCCTCAAGGTAGATTTACAATTTCCTCCTTTACTCAGGAATGTTGGCTGAGGACTCTCCAACAGCCTTGCCAGAATTTCTTAGAACTGCATAGCAGTCTAAGGCTTTTCTACTCAACCTACTTTCCTTTCTTTTCCTCTCACAAAGGACTAGTCTACTAGCTCTCACACCTCAACAACTTCCTCCCCATTTTTCTCTTGCCAGTAATGCCCCCAGTTCATCTCTTGGATGTCTAATCCCATTTTGACATCCGCTTCTCAGAAAACCTGTGCTAACACAAGGTGTTATTGGAACATCCATTTAGAGATGCCTAACTGAAGTAACAAATTTAAGTTGAGAGCTTTAGAGAGGTTATATCAGTTAGAGTGCAAGTAATAGAAAACTCAGTTTAAACTGGCTTAAATGATAAGAAAATTCATAATCTTATAATCTCAGTTGAAATGCAGTCCATAGCAAGGGTAATTTCTAGGAATGCTATGGTTTGGTATGATATGGTATGGTATAGTCAGGGTTCTGGTTCTATTTCTCCCAGATCCTTTTGGTTCTTCTCAATTCTGCATCTGGACTGTGTCCTTAGGAGGTTGTATTAATCAAAAGATGGCTCTTTTTCTAGCCTCAGCTCAAATGTCTCATATTCTATGAAGGCTTACTCAGTCAGGATAGTTTCTCTTCCTTTCAAACTTGAATGTTTGTTCAAGCTGATAAAACTATTGTAGACTGAATGGTCTAAGAAACATTTACTACTCACAGTCTGAAGATTGGGAAGTCCAAGATCTCCCTAATGAGGGTTTGCTTCCTGGCTCACAGACAGCCACCATTGCACTATTCCCTCACTTTACCTAGAGAGAGATCAACTCTTTCATGCCTATTCTCATAAGGTCACTAATCCTGTTCACGAGGGTTCTACCCTGATGACCTAATTGCCTCCCAAAGGCCCCAAATACCAAGATATTGGGGATTAGGACTTCAAAATATGAATTTTGGAGGCACAAGTATTCAGTCCAATGCTTGAATCTATTTGGTGCTATTTTGTTCTGCTCATCAAGGTTAACTGTTTCCATGGCTGCCTCCTTCTAGACTGGAAGCGAAAGTAGAGATCATATAATATTAACTTGTATGTCTATTTGATGACAGAGAATGAAATGGTTGGATGGCATCACTGACTCGATGGACATGAGTTTGAGCAAGCTCTGGTATTTGGTGATAGACAGGAAAGACTGGCGTGCTGCAGTCCTTGGGATTACAAAGAGCTGGACACAACTGAGCAACTGAACTGAACTGAATTCTTTGCCTATAGTTGGTATTTAATGAGTATCTATCCAATTAAATTTACTGTTGTTTCTATGGATAGAGAAATGGAATTTGTGCTTGAATTCATTTAACATTTCAAAGTAATCTAGAAGGGAATTCCCTGGTGGTCCAGTGGTTAAAACTCTGCCCTTTCACTGCAGAGAGCACTGGTTCAATCTGTAGTCAGAGAACTAGGATCCTGGATGCCATTGTGGTGTGGCAAAAATAAGTAAATAAATAAAGGAATTCAAAATAGTCTAGAAAAAGAAATACATAGAAAAAGCTTGATGTTCATTCATGGCATTTAGTCTCATTATATAGTGCAACAATGTGCTCATGTAGATAAACTGCAGGAAGAGAAAAAGAAGATGTGGGGAGATGGATCAAATATAAGACCTGAAATTTGGAAATGATGCCTATGGCTAATTAGTTCCAAGCTATGATTTCCAACATAGGGAAAGGATTTAGGAGTACATCTGGATTATTTACTGACGGTTTTGACCTAATATGTTGCCTCAGCCAAAAAACCAAACAAACAAAGTAAAAAAATATAGTATAATCATAAATATTTAGAGATAAAAGATAGCAGCAAATTCTCATGCTCAAAATTAGAAATAGAATAAAAATCCTTCCTGTGAATAAACTCCTATCTGTTCGAATTTTGAATTATGAATCTCAAATGAAGAACTAAGAACTAAAAAGTTTGAGAGAAATTATAACCAAACAAAAGACACTGCTTAAGATAAAAACAATGGCTTTCTATCAGTTTCCAAAATTTGAGAGCACTCTTTACTATCTGACAAAGCAATTTTAAAATAAGAAGAAACAACTTTTTTAAACAGGTAGTTTTTAAACTCAATATTCCAAGAGATATTATGGATAGAGTTTTATTAAACTCAGAGCTCTTCAGTTCATACCAAACACTGAGCTGGTTTAGAAATTCCCAGAAGTATTTTGAGGTTGATGTCAAAGGGAAACATCATGCCCTTCTGCCTAATACCTTTTATGCTGTGAATGGACCTGTTGGCCTAAAATGAATATTTTCAGTGATTAGAAGCTACCTGCTCATCTTGGTGGACTGTTAACAGATCCAAAATTATGAGTCCATTGATTTTCAACTTTATATGTGTTTAATGGACTACATGGTAAATGAATGGGGCAACAGTGAAAATAGTGACAGACTTTATTTTCTTGGGCTCCAAAATCACTGCAGATGGTGACTGCAGCCTTGAAATTAAAAGATGCTTGCTCCTTGGAAGAAAAGCTATGACAAACCTAGACAGTGTATTAAAAAGCAGAGACATCACTTTGCAGACAAACATCCATTTAGTTAAAGCTATGGTGTTTCCAGTAGTCATGTATGGATGTGAGAGTTGGACCATAAAGAAAGCTGAGCGAAGAATTGGCACTTTTGAACTGGGGTGTTGGAGAAGACTCTTGAGTCCCTTGGACAGCAAGGAGATCAAACCATTCAATCCTAAAGGAAATCAACCCTGAATATTCATTGGAAGGACTGATGCTGAAGCTGAAGTTGCAATACTTTGGCCACCTGATGTGAAGAGCTGACTCATTAGAAAAGACCGCGATACTGAGAAAGATTGAAGGCAGGAAGATAAGGGGGAAGACAGAGGTTGAGATGGTTGGATGGCACCACCAACTCAATGGACATAAGTTTGAGCAAGCTCTGGGAGATGGTGAAGGACAGGGAAGCCTGGCGTGCTGCAGTCCATGGGGTTGCAGAGTTGGACATAACTGAGCCACTGAACAACAACAACAACAAAGGGACTATGTACACATAACCCACTGTTATGACTGTGTCCCCACCCCCAAATTCATATGTTAAAACCCTAACCCTGGGACTGTACTTGAAGATAGGCCCTTTAAGGGATAATTAAGATTAAATGAGGTCATAAGACTAGGGCCCTAATTGGATAGGACTGGTGTTCTTTATTAGAAGAGGGAGAGACACCATGCTCCTCTGTGAGGACACGCCGCGAAAGCGCTGTCTGCAATCTGAAGAGAGAGACCTCACCAGGCACCAACCCTGCTGGAACCTTGATTTTGGACTCCAGCCTCCAGAACTATGAGAAAAAAAAGCTTTTTGTTTAAGGCACCCTATCAGTGGCATTTTGTTTCGGCAGCTTGAATAGACTGATATACCCATGAAGTGAGTAACTAAAATTAAGTGAAATAAGAAAATTTGGAGTCCAAAACCCCAAAGCAGTATGTTACTCAGGATATATATATATTATATATATACAAACATATATACAGACCTAGTGTGTACTAGGCACTATTCTATGTACTTTACATATAAACATTCTTTTAATCTTTAAAATTTCATAAGGCTGGTGCTTTTTACCATGATCTAGTGGATGTTGGCAATTTCATCTCTGCTTCCTCTGCCTTTTTGAAAACCAGTTTGAACATCAGGAAGTTCACGATTCACGTATTGCTGAAGCCTGGCTTGGAGAATTTTGAGCATTACTTTACTAGCATGTGAGATGAGTGCAATTGTGTGGTAGTTTGAGCATTCTTTGGCATTGCCTTTCTTTGGGATTGGAATGAAAACTGACCTTTTCCAGTCTTGTGGCCACTGCTGAGTTTTCCAAATTTGCTGGCATATTGAGTGCAGCAGTTTCACAGCACTGTCTTTCAGGATTTGAAATAGCTCCACTGGAATTCCATCACTGCCACTAGCTTTGTTCGTAGTGATGCTTTCTAAGGCCCACTTGACTTCACATTCCAGGATGTCTGGCTCTAGATGAGTGATAACACCATTGTGATTCTCTGGGTCGTGAAGATCTTTTTTGTACAGTTCTGTGTATTCTTGCTACCTCTTCTTAATACCTTCTGCTTCTGTTAGGTCCATACTATTTCTGTCCATTATCGAGCCCATCTTTGCGTGAAATGTTCCCTTGGTATCTCTAATTTTCTTGAAGAGATCTCTAGTCTTTCCCATTCTGTTGTTTTCTTCTATTTCTTTGCATTGATCGCTGAAGAAGGCTTTCTTATCTCTTCTTGCTATTCTTTGGAACTCTGCATTCAGATGCTTATATCTTTCCTTTTCTCTTTTGTTTTTCGCCTTTCTTCTTTTCATAGCTATTTGTAAGGCCTCCCCAGACAGCCATTTTGCTTTTACGCATTTCTTTTCCTTGTGGATGGTCTTGATCCCTGTCTCCCGTACAATGTCATGAACCTCATTCCATAGATCATCAGGCATTCTATCTATTAGATCTAGTTAATTAAATCTATTTCTCACTTCCACTGGATCATGGAAAAAGCAAGAGGGTTCCAGAAAAACATCTATTTCTGCTTTATTGACTATGCCAAAGCCTTTGACTGTGTGGATCACAACAAACTGTGGAAAATTCTGAAAGAGATGGGAATTCCAGACCACCTGACCTGCCTCTTGAAAAGTCTGTATGCAGGTCAGGAAGCAACAGTTAGAACTGGACATGGAACAACAGATTGGTTCCAAATAGGAAAAGGAGTACGTCAAGGCTGTATATATTGTCACCCTGTTTATTTAACTTACATGCAGAGTGCATCATGAGAAATGCTGGACTGGAAGAAACACAAGCTGGAATCAAGATTGCCAGGAGAAATATCAATAACCTCAGATACGCAGATGACACCACCCTTATGGCAGAAAGTGAAGAGGAACTAAAAAGCCCCTTGAGGAAAGTGAAAGTGGAGAGTCGAAAAAGTTGGCTTAAAGCTCAGCATTCGGAAAACGAAGATCATGGCATCCAGTCCCATCACTTCACGGGAAATAGATGGAGAAACAGTGGAAACAGTATCAGACTTTATTTATTTGGGCTCCAGAATCACTGCAGATGGTGACTGCTGCCACGAAATTAAAAGACACTTACTCCTTGGAAGAAAAGTTATGACCAACCTAGACAGCATATTCAAAAGCAGACACATTACTTTGCCTACTAAGGTCTGTCTAGTCAAGGCTGTGGTTTTCCTGTGGTCATGTATGGATGTGAGAGTTGGACTGTGAAGAAGGCTGAGAGCCAAAGGATTGATACTTTTGAACCGTGGTGTTGGAGAAGACTCTTGAGAGTCCCTTGGACTGCAAGGAGATCCAACCAGTCCATTCTGAGGGAGATCAGCCCTGGGATTTCTTTGGAAGGAATGATGCTAAAGCTGAAACTCCAGTACTTTGGTCACGTCATGCGAAGAGTTGACTCATTGGAAAAGACTCTGATGCTGGGAGGGATTGGGGGCAGGAGGAGAAGGGGATGACTGAGGATGAGATGGCTGGATGGCATCACTGACTTGATGCACAGGAGTCTGAGTGAACTCCGGGAGTTGGTGATGGGACAGGAAGGCCTGGTGTGCTGCGATTCATGGGGTCGCAAAGAGTCGGACACTACTGAGCGACTGAACTGAACTGAACAGAAGGCTGGTGCTATTATTAACTTCATTTTTGGTTGATAAAATTGAGACAGTTAGTAATTTGCTTAACATCACAGACTTGACTGCTCCCAATCACTGAGTAGAGTGTAGAATAATGCTGCTCAATGGAAATATGTGAACATGTATGTAATTAAAATTTTTCTATGAGCCACATTTTAAAAAATAATGAGAAACAGCTAAAAGTAATAATATCTTTCATTTAACATAATATATCCAAAATATCATTTCAATGTGTATGTAATATAAATAATGATTAATGATATATTTTAATTCTTTAGTACACGAGTCTTCAAAATCCAGTGTGTATTTTCAACATATAGCACATTTCAAGCAAAATTTATATTCTATTTCATGTACTCAATAACCAGTGTATTGGATAGTACATGAAAAAGAACTTACCAAAAAGAACTTTGTAGCTTACAAAGAATCCTGAACAATACTCTTAAAAGCTCCTACTTTATTTTTATGCACACATATTTGGAATTCTTCTAGTTTTTCAGAAGGATGTTTTCTTATCACCAATATATCATTAGTTTTATTTTGAGTTGGTTGTGATTTTAAATTGATCCTATCAGTGTATGGATGAAAATATTTATAGAATTGCTGTTATTTTTTTTTTCTTATAAATGTATATGTGGTTGAAATTTTGTTATTATTAAGTTTGTTTCTCCCTAGAAAGTGGGAACATGAAGAGTAGGGGATTTCTTTTTTTTTTTTTTCCCCACCTAAATAAGTTATGGTAGTGGTGGTTTAGTCTCTAAGTTGTGTTCTACTCTTGCGACCCCATGGACTGTAGCCCATTAGGCTCCTCTGTCCATGGGACTTCCCAGGCAAGAATACTGGAGTGGGTTGCCATTTCCTTCTGCAAGGGAATCTTCCTGACTTAGCGATTGAACCCAGGTCTCCTGCATTGCAGGCAGATTCTTT
Organism: Nanger dama; assembly: GCA_917880005.1. Classification (NCBI taxonomy): domain Eukaryota; kingdom Metazoa; phylum Chordata; class Mammalia; order Artiodactyla; family Bovidae; genus Nanger; species Nanger dama. Next base: position 30,986,561 of record CAKJTW010000003.1, read on the forward strand.
TACTGACTGAGCTACCCCAAATAAGTTATATTGAAAGTGAAAGTGAAGTCGCTCAGTCGTGTCCAACTCTTTGCGACTCCATGGACTGTCCCCATGGACTGTAGCCCACCAGGCTCCTCCATACATGAGATTCTCCATGCAAGAGTACTGGAGTGGGTTGCCATTTCCTTCACCGGGGGATCTTCCCAACCCAGGGATTGAACCTGGGTCTCCCATGTTGTAGGCAGACACTTTACTGACTGATCCACCAGGGAAGTCATCAGTTATATAGTTAGAGAAAAAATAAAAAACACTGGGGTGGATGGATTATTGGCCTGACCTGGAGGAGCACTGTTTATTTTGTTTTTTTATAACAAGTAAAATACATTTGTGAGATATGGTTAAAGGAGCTTCTATGACTATGAAATAGAGTGATGCTAACCTGTTTACACAAATTCTTTATGTCAGATGCAGTAGAACTGTAGGCCTTCTCCTGACCTTACCATACAAGTATGGTTTAGAAGTGTTTCTGAAAGGGTCTTTTCTCTAACATTAGCCTGACTCCAGTGTTATAGAGAAGTGGTTATTTTTAAACCCAGTGGGAAAAAAAGAGCTTCACAATTTTATCACAGCCACATTCCTTCAAGACTTAAAAAAAAATTATTTAGATTATCTCCTTCTATTTCACTATATACACATTTATTGTCTCTAGATTCCAAGGATAAGTGGATAAATGTTATGATTCACATTTGCCCTGTAACTAGTTAGAATTGGTTCTCTAAGGGAAATGTTTCTCCTCCTTTGCTTTAGCTTTGCCATGATCTGAGCTGAAGCAATCTTTTAAAATGGCCATGATGCACTCTGTTTTCAAAAGCAAAGCACTGTAACCATTTAGATCCTTTATCATTATTACAATGTATCTGGTGGCTCTTCTTGTAGAATTAATGCATGGAGCCTCCATTAAGTGTTCTCAGAATCTACTCCAAAATAGGCCAATCTATTGTCCTCTTAAGTATTCATATATGAGTTGAAAAATTTTCAGAAACATCGCCAATCAGGGAGGAAAAAGCTCACAAATGTCAGTTTTGATAAGAAAGAGTTTCTTTCTAAAGGGTTCTTTGGAGCTTCAGGGGGTTTCCCAAGGGATGAAGAAATAAACAAGCTATCAGAACAGCTGGGAGTCTGGAGATCAGATTGTTGTCAGTCCCTCAGTCGTATCCAACTCTTTGCAACCCCAGGAACTGCCGCACTCCAGTCTTCCGTTTTCACTATCTCCCAAAGTTTGCTTAAATTCCTGTCCATTGAGGCAGTGATGCCTTCCAGCCGTTTTATCCTCTGTCACCCCCTTCTCCTGCTGTCATCTTTCCCAGCATCAGGTGCCGGGGTCCAGCCCCAGTGGATCCAGGGTAATTCGAAGGAAGACAGAGTAGGTGTCCTAGGAAAAAACTTATTTAATTACAGATATATAGAGAGATTAGAAACGGATAGCGTAGCAGGAAAATTAGTGGAGAAAAAGAGGCTGAATAACTTGGTTTATGTGGAATACCAATCACCACCTACGCAGGCCCAGGCGTCTTTCTGTTCTCCCGAAGGAGAGGAGGCACTGAGGCCTCCCCGGTCTGATCTTAGAAGCCCAGGCAGAATTAGCAGGCTTGGTGGGTACCCACATTTCAGATGGGAATTCAGCCAGGAAAACGGGCAGCAAGAAAGAAACGACATGGGGGAATCAGTCTTTCCAGAAACTGATCCGATTTCTTTATTTTTCAGGTTTGCTTATATACCTTTTGTTATACATAGGGATGAATATAGAGTCACACGGGGGTCAGCAGACCTGACCCTTGACACAATCAGGTGCTTCATATAAAATTATACAACATGGGTTTTACATCATCTTCTGGCCATGAGGCCTGCTGACATTTTATGGCCCTTTCTGATAACAGTCAGTTAACCAGAAAAATTCTTTTTTCCAGGGGTGATTTTTTCTTAAACCAGGCGCCACCCTCCAAATAAAGTTGCATTCCTATAGGGTGAGGGTGTAGTGAGTTACAACTAAGAAAGGAATTTACTTAGCCTAAGGTTTAACATGATTACTCTTAAAGGTTAATACTTATTTTTCCTATATGCTAGTTATACTCATTATAAAGGCAGGGAATATGGAAATTTAGCAACAAACACTGGCTCAAATGAAAACTCTTCACCAGTATTCCCCTTAAGATCTATTAAGGCTTAAGATAGTGATAAAGTTACATTTTTACATAGCAAGAACACAGTGATTTATAACAAAGTGTAGTGATCTATAACAAAAAGAGAAAATTTATTAACTCAAAAAGTCTAGTATTGCTAACATCAAAAACTACTATATTTCCTTTTCTATATTCCAAATACATTGATTAATAAATTCCCGGGTGCCTAAGGATATGGAGGCCTGGCGGCAATCATTGACACAACAATGAGAAAAGCCCTATGCTAATTAAGACTTTCAAAATACTCCAGACTCCCTGTGCTGTTTATGGTTGAGAGGTTGTCACACAAGCTAGTCTGTCAGCAGAGAGGTTTGACCTGAGACACCCTTGTCACACCCAGGGCAGGGAATTAGCAGTAGTTACTGGCACGACAAATGAAAAAACCCTTCACCAATATAATTTCTAATCAACCCACTATTCTATACTAATAATTTTCTAACTTCTCAAAAGAGTCTGTATTTAGAAAGTTTTAAAGCATCTCGTGCCTCTCACGGTTGGGAGGCTATAAACAATCACATGTGGCCAGACGAACCTGATCAGGGAGGCTAGAGGACCTTCAGAGGAGTTTGTAAGTTGAAACACTCTTGTCATGCCCAGGAATTTTTATTGACTTGGAGCTGCATGTTTACTCCTTCTCCGAGAGAACTGGTGGGGAAACAGCCCCTCATAATGTTAGAGGTGTAGGTGAGAGCATGAAACAGTAAAGTAGGTAGATTCTGGCTTTGGGGATAAATGCTCGGGAACAGGGGGTTTCTTGAGGCTTGATCACGCCTTTGCGTATGCCAAGCCTCCTTCCTCATGACCTTTGCCATGGGTGGAGTTCCTCATGCTGGCTCCTGGCAATCCAGGTCTTTTCCAATGAGTTGGCTTTTCACATCAGGTGGCCAGAGTATTGGAACTTCAGCTTTAGCATCAGTCCTTCCAATGAGTATTTAGGGTTGATTTCCTTTAAGATTGAACGGTTTAATCTCTTTGATATCCAAGGAAATCTCAAGAGTCTTCTCCAGTAGCCCTCCAAAACCCCCCAATGCTTGTCAACTTGGAAAATCTATGGAGATAAAAAAAGATTAAGAAAGATAAGCTGATTAGACTACAGAAAAGAACAAAAAATATCATAGCAATCTTCAAATATCTGAGCTTTTCCTTAGTCAAGAAGCCGAGGTGCAAGTGAAGGAAGCCTAGTTCAAACTAGTTTAAGTGGGAAAAACAGACTTTAAAACCTGTTTACATAACTGAAGACCAATCTGAGGAACATCTGCCTATGGGCACACCTGGATCTGGGATCTCAGGCAATGGTTTCTCATTCTCTTTCCTTACCTGTCTCTTATTTCAGCCCCTTCTCTCCAGTCATACTGTGTCTAGAAGTGGGATCCCTTTGGAAGCCTTTGCTTGGTGATGGGGCGGGTCCCCAGAGCTTCCCCCAAGCTCTGACTCTTTATGATAAGGGTAGAAAAGAATTAGAAATAGTCTTTATTGATCTATTTCACTCTCCATATAAAATAGTCATGGATCTTTGATTTCCTTGGGATAACTGCTAAACTCCTTTTATGCAAGGGCGAGAACAAAGAATCTTTGCAGAAGATAATAATCTCATGCAAGTTTTAGAAGTAATTCAGTGATTCAGAGGCAGCAGTTTGTTATGTTTTGTGGTAGAGATTCAAGAGTAAGAAACAGTACATTTTAAAGGATTTAAAAAACATTGATTAGGGAATGCCACATTAATGTGTAGATTACAAATTAAAAAACAATAAGCCCATGGTGATTTAGGGTGAGTCAGCTAAGGTAATTTGATAATCCTGACACAGGATGTTCTTTGACATCTCCTTGAGTTTGAGGGGTTTTGTTTTGTTTTTCCTTTGGAGAGGAGGAGAGAGAGAGAGGAAATCAGTTTAATGTTTTTCATTTAGGTAAATTAAAATTATGCAAAATCACTTTTCTTGACTTTTGCAGTTTAATTTAACAAATAAATAAGCACATGTCTATTTGACACTCTTATCTGGAAGCAAAACACCTTGGAGCCTCTCTATCATGAAGAATGTATTGATATCAGAATAGGTGATAATTTCTTTTACTTTTTATTTTTAAATAACTTTAGACATAGAAAAATTGAAAACATAATACAAAGATTTCATGTATATGCTTAACCTAGCTTCCCTAATGTTAACTATTTTCATAACTATTAATTAACAGTTAACTATAGTGTTAACTTTTTATCTTATGATGGTTTTCCCCCAATATCCTTATTTTCTGTTTTGCTATTCAATCTAGAATCCCACATTGCATTTAGTCTCTGTCAATCTGTGATATTCTTTAGTCTTTCTTTGTCTTTTATAACCTTGACACTTTTGAAGAATACTGTCTAGCCTGTAGAATATCTCACAGTTTGGGTTTGTTTAGTGTTTTCTCTGGAGAAGGCGATGGCACCCCACTCCAGTACTCTTGCCTGGAAACTCGAAAATGGCAGCCCACTCCAGTGTTCTTGCCTGGAGAATCCCAGGGATGGCGGAGCCTGGTGGGCTGCCGTTTATGGGGTCGCACAGAGTCGGACACGACTTAAGCAACTTTGCAGCAGCAGCAGTGTTTTCTCATGATGGGGTTATGCATTTTGGCAAGGATACTATGCAAGTCATCTTAAGTCCTCAGGGCCTCATGACAGATGTACATGATGTTGATTTGTCTCATTACTGGCGATGTTAACCTTGATTGCTTGGTTAAGTTGGTCATGTTTGATTTTTTTCACTGAAATTCCCATTTTCCCTTTTGTAATTGTTAACCATCTTGGTTATTTTAAGAGTAGGCTAATACTTTCTCCTCAAAGTTTTGCCCATTGATTTTTGCATCCATAGGTGGATCTTTTCTGTAATAATTACACAGTATAAATAATAAATACTGTAGCATTTGCATAATAATGACTTTGTACTTCTTACTGTCTCTACATTTGCTAATTAGAATTCTTTGATAAGGAAGAGCTTCCTTCTCTTCTCCATTCATTTATTATTTACTCAGTTGTTTATATTGGTTAGGACTCATGGATATTTATTTTATTTTATGGATTATAATCCAATACTGTAATTTTATTTAGTTGTTCAAATTGTTCCAGGTTTGGCCATTGTAGGGTGCCTGGGTTGGCTCCCTACATCCTTTGACTTGCCCCATGCTCTTTTGAGAACTTCCTTGTTTTCTGATACCATAAGATTACCTGGGCTTATCCTGTCCCAGTCTTGGAATCAATCACTTCCCTAAAGAGTCTTGATTACTTTTATTGATGTTATCCTCGGGTCTTGGACTGCTCTGCCTGGGTGGGTAGACTTTTGGGTCTGATATTCTCCTATACTCAGTTTCTTCCTCTGACTTTGGACTTGGGAGGTCAATCCCTAGACATAAACTGTCCTGAGAAGTAGGAAGTAGGAACAGCTAATGAACCTCTTCATTGGCTTTCTGCTGCTTTCATTGTGTCTCTAAATTCCCCTCTGAAAAAGCAAATGTGAAAGTCTCTCAGTCATGTCTGACTCTTTGTGACCTCCATGGACTATGTCCATGGCATTCTCCAGGCCAGAATACTGGAGTCGGTAGCCTTTCCCTTCTCCAGGGGATCTTCCCAACCCAGGGATTGAACACAGGTTTCCCACATCGCAGGCAGATTCTTTACCAGCTGAGCCACAAGGAAGCCCAAGAATACTAGAGTGAGTAGCCTATCACTTCTCCAGTGTATCTTCCCAACTCTGGAATTGAACTGGGGTCTCTTGCATTGCAGGTGGATTTCCTACCAACTGAACTGTCAGGAAGCCCTCTGGGCCATGGTTTTTTTTCCTCCTTTGGCTCTTGGTATTTCCTAGAGACTTTTGCTACTGCCTTATCTAGTCTGGGACTCCCAGATCACAATATTGCAGCTTAGTCTTTTATTTACTGTACTGACTGACCCCAACACCTCTGGGCTCAGATTCTGCCCAGACCACATCTCACTAGGTGGCATAGTATAATGCTATGGAGGACTAAACTTGCCAGCTATCTTTAACTGTGCTGATTAGACTGAGAAGTAGGGTAGGGTAAACATGTTCTCTGGGCTTTGGGGAGAGTGTAACTTGAATTGTTAGGGGTAGAGATGTCAAAGAACTCCTAGTGAATGGCTGGTCCCAGCAGGTTGAGCCAGGTCAGGAGCCCTACAGAAGACCCTGAGCAAAGGGCCAGTCCATAGTCACTTTCTAGAAGTCCATAGCCAACTTCTAGCATCAGTTGAATTTCCTTCTTCACAGTTCTTTTCTGTTGTTCTCTAGCCCTGAAGTACAATTTTATTCAGAAGTTGTGGCTTCATATTAGCTGTGCTTCAGGGATTTTAGTGGAGAGTCTGTCCTACATAGATGGAGATGCAAAAGGGAGAACAGTACTTTCTTCCTCGAAGCCAGAGAGGAAGTTACCGTGTGGGGATCATAACTGGGAACGGCTGTGCCAGTGGAAGCAGAAGTGTGCTAGGAGGAGACAGTCGTTCCAGTATGAGCAACAGACCGCACACTTGTAACACAATCTGGAGAACTTTCCAGTAGTTTCCTTCCACTGAGTTAGCAAGGTCCATTGTAATTTCCATATTTAGTGGAGTATGACTTGTGATCTTATTTTGTAGTTGTAAGCTGTTAAAGCCTGGAAATTTGAGATAGACTTTGCTCAATATTCCAGTCTAGTAAGATCATGATGAATTTTGTTTCTATCATCCATTGTATTAATTATTCCTTTTGGTTATAATTCTGTTCATTTAAAGAACATGACTTTTTTTTTTACCCTTTATCCAAGTCCAGAATAAAAACATTGGTGACTTGTGGCAGACACTATGGTCTTCCTGGCAGTTAGAGAGCTATGGCTCCATCTACGGTTTCTAAAATCTACCATTTTTCCTCTTTCTGAGATAAGGAGATTATCTTCCCTTTCTAGGATTCTGGCACCTCTCCCATTGTCCATTGATTCTCTAAGCTTTCTTGACTCAGAGACCACTTCAGCAAGTTCCTTCTGGGTCTGTGAATGTAACTATTAAGATTTAGAAATTTGAAGTCATTTAACGTGGCTAAAGTACTCCTTTCTGGTCGCTACCTATTGGTCATTTACTGATAGGTAGTCAAAACTGTTCAAAGATGGAGAGATTTTTACTGTGAGTAGAAACCTAAAAGTGTTTTGCACCCAGTGGGCGTCCCTAGTGGCTCAGTGGTAAGGAACCTGCCCGCCAGTGCAGGAGACACGGATTCGATCTCTGGGTTGGGAATATCCCCTGGAGAAGGAAATGGCAACACACTCCAATATTCTTGCCTGGAGGGTTACAGTCCATGGGGTTGCAAAAGAGTCAGACATGATTTAGTGACTAAACAACAATAACAAGTATGCCCCCTCATGTTGAAGGATTGGATGTATGATTATAGAATGATTGAATGAGTGAGTGAATTTCTGACCAGTTTGAGTTTTCATAATAGTGTTAGTGATACCATTGGGTATTGACAGGGGAAAGTGCTTCTTCACTAGAGGACTAGGATTTCTGATTTATACAAGATAATGTAAGTTTACTAGTTAAGATGTTATAAATCAAATGCCATGCTGCTTCCTTTAGCTAACAGCAATGTTATTTAGTTGATTTTAAATTATGTCTAGGTAGATTATGTGTCAAAAGCTCTGACTATTAACCTTTAAACTAGTGGAATAAGATTAAGGCCTTTTTTTTGTCCTTAAACTTACTTAACTTCATTGCTTATTAGCATTGTCCATCACTGGTTTATATGATTTCATTTACGTCACAAAAATCTTTTAAGATAAAGGGGTACATGATTAAAAACAAAATAGAAGAAGTCCTTGGATCAAAAGATGGATGACTAGATAAAATCTCTAAGGTCCCTTTTAATCTAACATAATACATTTTTAAAATCAGCTTTATTGATGTTTAATTTACATAAAACAAAATTCACCTATCAGAAAGTGTAAATTTTAATAGGCTTTAAGAAACGAGCTTTTTTTTTTTTTTTTTACTGGAAAGAAAAACACTAATTAGTAACTGGAGAATTTTGAGTTCTCCAACTTTTTATTTTTATATGAAATAATTTTATTTGAATATTTTGTGTTTAGCTTCAATATTGATGTCATTATTATCACCAGGGCTGCTTGCTCCATTTATTAAGATCTCTAACAGAATTGTCCAAAGCACATTATCTTCATTTTTATGAAAATTATTTGATCTCTTGCACCTTTTAAACCAGAGCATTGTGCTAGCACTGCAGGCATATTATATTAGGAAAGCAAGTTCTTCATTTCATGTTGTAGGTGAATGATCTCTATTTAGAGTTTATTTTATTCATTTAGTTTTACTTTAACCTTGAATAAGCAAAGAATCACCTGGTTAAAAATCAAGGTATACAGTGAAAAGTCTCCCTCTTACCTCATAGCCCCATATGCTCATTGTTCCCTAAATTTGAAATCATTTTACAGTTTCTTGTGTATCATTTAAGAGTTTATTTACTCACATATGAATAAATATAAATACAGGTCTTATTTTCCCACCTTCTAAAAAACACTGGCATCCTTTAACATTCACCGTTTTCCCCTAGCCATCACAGAGTCATTGTTTCTTTTCTTTTTCTTTGGAAAAAAAGTACTTTTTAAATTATTTTAGAATTTAAGATTATTCAGGTCGAAATTTTCTGAAATGAAACACAGAAATTCCATATATCCTATCTTCATTCATCTATTTAATCCATCCCTTTAACAAAAATCTACTAATTTTCTACTGTGTCCAAAATCCTGTACTCATTTCTTAGAGGATTCAAAGATTATGAGTCTTGCCCTTAAAGAACATATAGTATAGTAGGAAATATAAGATAAGAAGCTATTAATAGATATCCATGAGAGACATATGAAATGCCACAGCAGTTAAGGCTTAACTGGGAAGAAGGTTATGGATCAAGGAAGGCGCTGGGAAGAAAATGACCTTTGAGCTGAGCCATGAAATTTGAGTCTGTGTACCTGTGGATATGGGGTGAGAGAAAAGGAAGAATATTCTATGTTACATTTGAACAATCTTGTTAGAAAGTGATAGGAACTCAAAGAGAGAAAACGTAGGAAGGTTAACACATTAGCTCCTGCAGACAAAACCAGAAAAGACAAGGCTGGCGTCAACAGCATACAAAGACTATCACTGTTAGCCTCCCCCGCCCCCCCCCGCCCCCCGCCCCCTCAATCCTGCCTCTTTTTCTCGAGGCACACCCCTTCCTGTAACACGGGGTATGGTTGCCAATAATTTTGGTAGTAGTAGTAGTGTTAGTCACTCTGTTGTGTCCAACTCTTTGTGACCCCAGGGACTGTAGCCCACCAGGCTCCTCTGTCCCTGGGATTCTCCAGGCAAGAATACTGGAGTGGGTTGCCGTTCCTTTCTCCAGAGAATCTTCCCAACCCAGGGATTGAACCCATGTCTCTGGCATTGCAGGCAGATTCTTTACTGTCCGAGTTGATACTGATAATTTTGGTGTCATGTTCTTATTTCTCTCAATCCGAGAGTAAAGAGATAGTTCTCTGTTTTGCTTTCAATTCAGAAATTTTGGGAATGATCTGGTCCAGCTTGGTAATTATATCAACTGTGAGTTGGGAAAGGGAGATCCTGTATTTGGTAGCCCCACCAAAAACACATTGAATTGTTCTAAAGGTGCTGCTACAGAGGAAGGTAGGAAGGGGTGCAGGGCAGGTACAAAGCACAGAGGGGCATTTTCCTCTATAGCATGAGTAAAGATATGAAGGAAGAAAAATTGCATGCTGTGCTTTGGGCATGGTGAGAAGCTCAGTTATGCTTCAGAAGCAGGGCTGGGGGCACTCTCAGATGCCAGTCTTGAACTTGTAAAACTCTGAGAGAGTGCTTCCTTAAATTTTGTACTTTAGGCAGGTTGTCTGTCTCAACCTAATCCTGGCCCTGTTTAGAATGAAAGAATGTTCAACAGTGTTAAAAGTCAACAGGCTGAGTACTTTGAGGACCAAGTTCAGTTCAGTTCGGTCGCTCAGTCCTGTCTGTCTCTTTGTGACTCCATGGACTGCAGCACGCCAGGCTTCCCCGTCCATCACCAACTCCCGGAGCTTACTCACCCTGCTTGTCACCGTGCTTATTTAACTTTTATGCAGAGTACATCATGCGAAATGCTGGGCTGGATGAAGCACAAGCTGGAACCAAGATTGCCGGGAGAAACATGACATTTGAGGGAACAGTTTTGATGGAATGATGCAAGTAAAAACCAGATAGCAGGAGGTCAAAGCATCAGTGAAGAAATGGAAACCAAGAATGTAGGCTCCTCTCTCATGAAGTTTAGTGATGAAGGGAATGATAAGGAAGGAAGTGCAACTTCAAGGGAAAGCTGGGAGGAGTGGGCAACAAGTTTATTTTCATTTTATTTTTGGTATTGGCAGTATCTGACCCCCAAAACAGTCGTCTGCTTCCATAGAATGACTTGAAGGGTTCCTGGCTCTCTTCCAACCCAAACTAATTTTCTACTGGCCTATAAGTGATGTCTGAATTGCTACCATTAGTGATCTGGGGTTATTGAATTAAAGGATTATCTCCTGGCAGTTAGTAAGTACCCTCCCAGGTCCTCATCTGTAAGTAATTCATTAAGCTTTTAGCAGCATTTGTGTGTTGTTGTGAATTGGTTTATCTGATTTTTGGTGACAACTGAAAATGGATTTTCAGTTGGGAGGTGAAGAGCACTGAGGAGTTTTTGACAGATTGGGATGCAACGCCTGTAAAAGGCAAGGAAGGGGAACACCCCACTAAAAAAAAAAAAAGAAAAATATGTGTTCAGTCACAGTCGTGTTGGACTCTTTTGCAACCCTATGGACTGTAGCCCGCCAGACTCCTCTGTCCATGGGATTTCCCAGGCAAAAATATGGGAATAAGGTGCCATTTCCAAATCCAGGGGATCTTCCTGATCCAGGGATCCAACCCACATCTCTTTGTCTCCTGCACTGGCAGGCAGATTCTTTACCACTAGCGCCACCTGGGAAGCCCCAAAGGAAAGGTAACCATGTTGTAAGGCATAACCTGTTTACCTCAATTCTACCCAAGTCCAGCTTTCCATTTGCAATCTTAACTTCTCCCTTCCTTCCCAATGGATCCTTTTCTTTTTAAAAACCTTTATTTATTTTTGGTTGTGCTGGGTCTTTGTTGCCGCATGCAGGCTTTCTCTAATTGCAGCAAGTGGGGGCTACTCTCTATTGTGGTGCACAGGCTTCTCCTTGCAGTGGCTTCTCTTGCTGTGGAGTATGGGCTCTAGGGCACACAGGCTTCAGTAGCTGTGGCTTGCAGGCTTTAGAAAGCAGGCTCAATAGTTGTGTTATACCTGCTTAGTTGCCCTGTGGCATGTGGAATCTTCCCAGACCAGGGATGGAACCTGTGCACTGGCAGGTGGATTTCTATCCACTGTACCACGAGGGAAGTCCTCAATGGATCATTTTTAAAGACACCTTTGCGTAAAAACTTGTCAAAACTTTCTGGGAAAATTCATTTTGTCCCAGATAATAGAAAAAGTACAGAACTTGGAATCAGAACACCTCTTCTCATCAAACTCTCATGAGGCATGTGCAGAGGCAGAATTGTCTTGAGGCAAATAATACTTGGGTTTCAAGATAACTCACTTGCACCTTGGGAGGGATTCTAGCAATCTGTTCACATGATCATGCATTTTTAAAAAATTAGCAAAAGAGGATAATTTAACTACAATAGGCTCTTTCCATTCTTATTTTCTGTTTGTCACATTTCCCCTAGTGCTGGATAGCACCTAAGTAATTACCATAATTTTTGTGATCCAGTAGCTAAAGGGAAGTTGAGTTGGAGATATAGGTAATTTGGATTTAGTAGTTTAAATAGTTGGGGTTTGCTGTCGCTTCTTTGTATTGCTAGGTTGCTGCTAGCTGCTTCAGTGCAAGGATGTCTTGCAGGAATATTCCTGCATGTACTGATTAATGTCATAACAGAATGTTTAAAAGGCTTTGATCACAAGCTGGTTAATGAGTGTTACCAATGCAAATATTGTTTAAGGTGGGTCATTGTTCAAGGAAACTTGAAATGTTGTGAAACCTTATTGCTCATATATGAAAAGAAACTTCATAGAGGCCTTCCCAAATTTAATACCAAATTATATATGGTATTACCAACCATAAGCTATGAAGCTGAAACAAACCTTTCTAAACCATGAATTACAAAAAAATTTTTTTAATTAACCCACATTACAGGAAAGACTGAATTGTCTTTTTGAGATTGCACTATAAAACTGTCGTATTAAGAAATAATCAAAGAACATACACAGGGAAAAAAAGTAGGGAAAATTATTCTAGAGGTTGATACAACAGTTAATTAATAAAATGATCTTGTTACTGTTTGAATTTGGGATGTTTGTTGTATTGCCGGGTTTTAAAATTTTGTAATTGTTCTCATTTCTTTTTTTAATATCCAGTTTTGTATTCACAATTTTCTGTCCTTTATCTTAAAGAGTATCCCCACTCCAAACTGTGGTAATTTCAACTTCTACAAAATCTGGATTCTTTCCTGATCCCGTGACTTTGAGCAAGTGATATGAGTCCGAGTTTTCTTATCTGGAAGGTGAGAATCACATCTGCTGATTTACTATACAGGGTTTTTTTGAGGAAGTGAGATGATGCAGGTGAAAGGACTTTGCTATTAGTTCTAAGAGCAGTACAAAATGTAAAGTGGGATCTCTGCTTCCTCCTCAAAAAACAAAACAAAACACAAAAACAAACCTTTTTCCAAGAGGTTATGTTATCTTTTCAGGATCACCTATTACACTTGGGTGTATCCTAACTTGCAAGATGGGTTAGGATCTCTGGAGAGTTTCACATAGAGGACAAGCATCTCCAAGCAGAGTAAAAAGCCAGGAAACAACGATGATGTGTTAGCATAAGCCCATTCATTACCACTTTTGGAAAACCAACATACTGGGTCTTCCTGCTGAGTGTGGTGAGCGAAGCTGCTTCTGATACTAAGGATAGCATTTAGCATTTAAATTCAATAATATTCCACACATGTAGATGACACGTATTTAGAAAACGAATTTAAGGGGAGTTATACAGTCTATTTCTTTGCCCTGGCATTTAACCAGGAAAAATGGGAAAAGGAAAGTTCCCTTCACTGAACACCTGTTATATGTGTGTGGTTTTGTGCTAGATGCTTTATAGACATTATCCCAGGCACCTAGCACATATAATAGGTGTTCAGTGAATTTATAGAAATAGCTCTGGGTACTGTCAACCCCCTTTTGAAAAAGCAAAACCAAGGCTCAAAGAATTGAGTGACTTGCCCGAATTCACAGTGATTTGGTATTCTAAGCAAGGTGTGCTTGATTCCACTCTCCTCAGATACTAGTCCACTGCTATGTCTTGCTTACAGTCTAGTTTTCCTTTTTCTATTTGCTTGTCTGTTATAAGCTGATGAATCCAGCTCATATAGTCGCAATTGCCTGCAAAAATAATTTTATAGATCAGATGTCCAGTATATAAGCATTAGTTGAAATGCATACCTTATCATGAATTTATGGAAAATCAAGAATATATCCAATGTGATAGACTATGCTTTAAATGGTGCTTAATTTAAACATAAAATATGCTTTAAATGGACAAATCTTTACTAGTAATTTTAAATATCTGAAAATGTTTGAGCTGCACAATAAACTAGCTTACTACCAACCAGATTTTTCATACATCAATTTAGTATGCACCACCTGAACCTAGATATTTGATTCATGCTGGAAAATTCAAGACTAATCTCTTCAGCCAGGGAAAAAAAAAAAAAGTAAACCAACATTCTCAGGTTGCAGATTGACAGGTTAAAAAGACTTTCCTCTTGGCAGCTTTATATATATTTTATCAGAATTCAAAATTACACACAGTTCACTTGCTTCTTTCCATTAAATTTTAAAACTGAGATGTTTGGTAGCTGGTAGATTTTCGTTGGACTTTTGTGATTTATGATTTTAATGAAAACTCTGCCCCCTACCTCACCCCCAGGTTAGCCTAAGAGTGAGGTGGAATGCAACACACTGTCTCAAAATTGTACGCTTTTTCTGAGTCCGATTTGTGTGTGTCTGTTTCTTTTTAAATTTGTAGGTCAAGACTAAAACTGGGGAGGGAGTGAGGGAGAGAGAAGAAGGAAAGTTACTTGGGAAAGGGAAATTTCTATCATCTTATAGACAAAAATATTAGGAATTATATTCAATAGGGTTCAGAGAATGTAACAGAATTTTCAAAATCTATGGGAAAGACTATTACCTTACTTTTTGGGAAATGTGTTTGTGAGAAGATAATCTTCATGTTATGAACCCAAAGCCACAGGATTCTGAAAAGCCATGTGCCTAGAGGGAGAATCATCCCAGAAAATCTGAGAAGTAGGTACAAGTCATGAACCTGAGCTGGGAGGATTCAAGTGAATTTTGGATCCAGTCAACATAAGTCGTCTTTGCAGTTCAAATGAGTATAGAGTTGCCAGAACTCCACTAATTCGGAAGACAATCTTCAAAGAAGATCCATTAATTTATTCAATTTTAAAATGTTTATTGAGTAACTACTACTTAGTCGAAGCACTAGGAATATAAAGATGACAGATTTGGTCCTTGCCCTTAAGGAGCTTACACTCAGGGGCAGGGGAGTCAAACAGACAGACAAATGCACAAATGTATTACAAACTTTAAGACGTTTAGGTAAGGTACGGTAGCAGCATTACGAAGAAAGTAGAAAAGTCTCCGAGAGAAGTTCAATGACTCAAGAAAGACTCCTTCGAGGGGGACAGAATTGATGGACTGACAGGTTAGCAGTCGAGGTAGGGGGCCGAGGTTCCGGGTGGCGGACACCACTGGGCAAACGGAAACCGCGAGAGCAGAGGCAGGAAGGCGTGAAACTGCTTGTTCTGCCCTGGGATCGCCCTCACACCCCTTTGTCTCCAGACAAGGAGTTCGATCCCTCATGGTGGAGTATGTCTTAAGCAATTTGGGACTATAAATCCTAGCAAGTAGATCTGCAAGGCAGGATCTAGCCTGAGGAGATTTCTAAGAGTTGAAACAGAAGCGGTCAAGTTTCGAGAAGAATGGGGGCCCCCTGGCGGCGGGGGGCTTGCCAGAATATAACTGCGCGGCCGCGGACACTTGGTGCTTAGGGAGCCCTGCCCTGGGTCCTCGCCCGGAAGGCTGACCCCACGAGTCGGCCGGGCGCGCAAAGCCCTCTCGCCGCCTCATCTGCAAATCCCGCTCCCTGAGCTTGAGATTCCCCAGCTCGTCCGTCCCTTCTCGGACGACTCACTCGGCGCCGCCGAAAGCCGGCGGTGGGAAATACTGTTCTCCGGCCTGGCCACGCTAAGCTGCTCTGGGCAGTGGATCCAGGCCACACGCGGGTGCAGGCCCGGCGCTCGCGACGGTCCCGGGGCACCCGCCGCGCCCCTCGCGCTCCAAGCTCCCAAACCGCCGCGCAGTCAGAGCTCGGAGGCGGGCGCGCGCCTCGGCTGCAGCCAGAGCGCGCCTGTGCGTGTTTATCCCCTCCCCTGGGTTTTTATCGAATTCTTCCCCGGGGTTCGTTTCTTCGAGGTTTCTTTCCGCTAGCTGTGTGAATCAGGCAGTCAAACAATAGGAGAGGCTTGAGGCCTACGGGTCTGAAAGTTCCCAGGGCGCCGGACGGAAAAGGTGGCTGTGTGGAGTTGTCGCCTCAGAGAGTCGCGATCCGGACCCTGGAGGAAGGACCCACACCTTCCCGGGCACTGCAGGCCCACTGTGGGCTTCTGGGGAGCAAAGTTCGGGCCCCACCTCCTCGCGGCAGGCCGCCCCCTCCTAGAGGACCGGCGCGCCCGCCGCTCCGGCCGCCATTTCCCAGCAAGCCTCCAGGGGGCCTCCCCGCCGCGGCCTTCCTGTCTGCAGCTCCGCGGCCCGGGGGCGGCCGCGCAGCCGAGGGACGCGCCCGGGCGCCCGGGCCAGTGCGCGGACAATGACCCCTTCTCCCCTCGCCGCCTCCTTCTCCCGACGCCGCCCCCCTCGCAGCCCCCAGACAAACCTATTAGCCATTCAGGCCGACAAAACCCCGCGGCCCCGCGCATTGTCCCGCGGAGCGCCCGGCCACCGTCATTAGCCCTGATTACGCTGAGCCGCCTGACAGCCCCGCGGGCAGCTCGGCGGACCCCCATTCACCGCCGGCCCCCGGCCCCGCCTCACAATAGGAGCGGAAATCGTCCGAGCTCTCGCGTCCCGGCTGAATAGAGCGAAAAGCTGCTTCTCTTCTCCTCCCGCCCCATTCACGCTCTCTTTGGATACAATATTTTTTTTCCTTTTGTTAAAATTGGGGAGGAAAAACGAGGTCAAGGAAGATTTGCTTGAGCTCTTTGCCTGTCATTTGTTTAATGTAAACAAAGAGGAGGTTCCCCCCAGCTTCTCATCCCCTCCCTCCCAGATTTTTATAAACAAACTGGTGATGGAAAGGGCAGCGCGGGGGTGGGGGTATGGGGTACCGGAGTGACGGTGGAAGCCTAGTGGGTTGCTAAAGTGAGGAGAGAGGAACTGCGGCATTTGGGGAGCTGGAGCTATATAGCGTTTTTGGTAGAATTGGAGGGTGGTTGAAATGTTTAGAACCCGTAAAGGAGCGTGAGCTGGGGCTGAGGGCTAAATCTTCACACTGCTCAGGTTTGTTGAAACATAAAAATACAGCTTCTTTTTACTCTGCTGGAGTAACTGCTTTTTGGCAGTATGTTACAGGAAAAGAATTTTAAGAAAAGAAAGAAAAGAAAACCATCATCATAGTTATGTCTTCAGATTCAAAACCTTCAGCACTGCTACTAGCTGGAATTAAAAACAAAGACAAACAAACAAAAACCTTTTCTAGACCCGGATAAAACTGACCAAAAAAAAAAAAATCTTAAAAAGTAAACGAAAACCTTTACAATACCCGTCCATGGGAAGATCTGGGCCAATTTAAACAAAATCTGTGTGAATATTTGGACAAGTTTCTGACATGTAATCATCAATGAATTGATTATTCACAAAGAATCATTATTTATATTTAGGTGCCATCAGCTTTAGATAAATATTAAGAAGTCTTTTAAATGTCACCCCTTAAAATGCTAAATAAAATTATGTATAAATCAACTAATTGGTGAAACAGTACTTTATAATGTAACTCTTAGGCAGCATGTTACTTTAAGCAAATTAGATGCACTTTAAAGGAAGGTGTACTTTATAGGCTTTCACCAAAGCAGGAAGAAAAATCCCCCATCACTGTTTTGTTGTTGTTCAGTCACTCAGTGACTCTTCACGACCCCATGGACTGCCCCACGCCAGGCTTCCCTGTCCTTCACCATCCATCTCCTGGAGCTTGCTCAAACTTTCATCCATTGAGTCAGTGATGCCATCCAACCATCTCGTCCTCTGTCATCCCTTTCTCCTCCTGCCTTCAATCTTTGCCAGAATCAGGGTCTTTTCTAATGAGTTGGCTCTTCGAATCAGGTGGCCAAAGTACTGGAGCTTCAGCTTCGGCATCAGTCCTCCCAATGAATATTTAAGATTGATTTCCCTTTTTTTTTTTTGCCACACAATTAAGCGTTATTTAAAATTTATTTGTAAAGAGAAAGCGTAGTTCTTACTAAGAACTATGGTTGTGGTTATGTTATGTTACCCCCCCACCTTTTTCCCCCTTGAGAATGCAGAATGGATACTTCCTTCAGCTTTTAGGCATCATTTGAACTACTGAGTGGGGTGAGATTTTTAGACTCTTAAATTCCTTCATATCATCACACTAATTAGCCCTTTCCCTTCCCTCTTAGACTTGGAAGCATCAGCTTAAGATAGAAAATTTGCAAACTATTTTCTCCAAATGCTGGTGTGGACAGCTCTGTAGTTAGGATGGAATCTGACTGGGGAACAAGACTGGACATTTCTTGATTTTTCACTGAAGTGTGGATTCAGAACTAGGGTGAGGCGAGGGAGGCACCTGGAATGTAAAATATAAGGAGGTACTCTCTTCCAGATGCTGTGCACTTGCTTGACCTTGAGAATGAATGCCTCCTTAAATTTTGTAGTCTACATGCCTCCCTTGCCTCTTTGGAGTCCTGGCCCTTCTCCTTTGCATTCTAGGAAGTTCCAGGGGTTCTAGAAAAGAAAATAGAGCCTTGAGGAAGCTCTACCATCCTAGCCTTTCAGGACGCACAGAAGGGTATTTGCCCGCTTTCTAGAAGAACACCAGCTTGATCACAAAGGCTTCCCCACTCCTTCTTTTAGAGCTCTTATGCAAGAGTTTTGACTGTCAACAAGTCTCTGAATAAGGGCCCCTGTACACAAAGAGAACTATTTATAAAGCCCAAATGAGGTCAAATCTGTTTAAGTGATTTAGAAACCAAAAATCAGTCCTTATTTATGTCCTGGGCTTTCTGCATATATCTTGCCATTTGATTGCCTTTTGTCTTCGGTGACTTCACTTATTTTTATTTGATTTGTGCATCAGCACTTCTCCCCAAATAAATTAGCAGGTTTTGGAACCAAAGAGCATCTGCTGAGGACACTGAAGCAAACTGAAAGAAGTCCAGTGGCGGATGTGGGGGAGGGTGCTCCAAGAGGAAGTTCAGCTCAAGTGATTTTAAAGATCAATGTCAAATTTTATAATATGCAATCCATTTCACTAGGGAAAAGCTAGTCTCCCCGGATAGCATTTACTTTTTTAGTGTAAGGACAATAGGTATTTTTTTGTTATTGTTTATAGTGTGTGTGTGTGTCTGTGTGCCTACACACTTTGAAAGGACAAATTTAATCCTGACAATATTTGATATTTTTAATTGAGGCCATTACAGGACAATGAGGCTCTAAATGACTTGTTTCATGTTTAATACAACGATTAGATTTTTAAAATTGCCAGTGCTTTCTCTGCAGTCTTCTATTTGACCTCACTATGTGACATGATTACATCCTTTCCCCAATCTCAGTATGCCTTTTGTTGAAAATAATGCATTTGATTAAACCTGCTTCTGTGTTGAGAAAATGCTAGTCTAGTTATTACAACCTCTCCTGTCTTCTTTTGCCTTTATTTTAATGCAAGTTCAATCCCCAATACAGTAAATGCTCATTATGGGTACCTACCATTTTTTGTATGGGTGGGGCCTCAAAAGAGATGGAAAACCTTTCTCATTGCAGAGCCTTTGCTGGAATAATCTTATTTCATAAAATAGAATTCACTTTTAAGTCGAGTTTGGCTTTCGATATTGTTCCTGAAAGCTGAGTGACTGTCAAGTGGACAAGCCATAGTTAAGTTACTTGTTCTGGGAACATAGGGAGTTGCCTTACAGGGGGTAATTATGTTGCCAATTTCTAGGTTTAAATACATCACACATACATGCATATTTACATACATACATACATACACACATGCATACAATTTGACAAGGAAGTGGTTATGGACCTACCTTGGACTGTTTTAAAAATATAGCAGGAAACATCAGAAAAGGCAAAAGACAGAGACCATTGCACAGGACCCCTGCCTGGTGAAGAGAACGATCTCTCAGTTTTCTTTTTAGGAATCTGAGAGCAGCTCCCTTAAGGTTGCTCACCAGGCTTTTATTGTTTGGCTTTTTCACACAACCGATTGGCTCCACCCTGCACTCTTTGAAACAGCAAATTCTTTTCATACAGAGAAACCTACCACGCAGATTCTTAAATAAGTAAATAAACAACATATATATGTTTTGTTTAAAAAAACTTTAAAGCAAAAGTTATACATATATAATAGCGTCCTTTCGAGGTGAAATACCCACGGGAGATTCAGGGAGGCGCTCAGCGTGCAGTTCGGGTTCTGGAGGCATCTTTGCAGCAAAATCCTTGGGAAAAAGCAAAGCAAGGAGAATGTGTAACTGGGTCGGGCCTCACCGCGGGCCCCTGTGGTAGCGGCTGGATGGCGCCGGTGGAGCAGGTCAGGCGTAGGGCGGACATGGCAACCAAGCCTGCGGGTCCCTGGCCACCTGGATTCGCTGGGTTGCTTGGTCTCTCATTCTTTCTCTCTCTTTCATTTTATTTGTCTCTTTTTTTAAAAACGCCGAATTCTGTTTCTTAGTATAATTGGTTGGCAACTCAGATGTCGCACTCGCTGTCGCTGGAAGTGATGGAGATGGCTGAAGTGGCTGCCTTGCTGGACAGGCTGGCGGCCGGGCTGGCGGCGGCACCCAGCACCTCGGGCGTGCCGTCTTCCTCGGCCCTTAGCGTCCTGCCGGACCCTTGTGACAGGACCTGCTGCTGCAGTCTACCGGGAAGGAAAAGAAACTGGTCACTGTGCAAAATTAGCCACCGACCTCCCCGCCCACTCCCACCCCTTGGTGCACATCCTTTAAGCCTAGCAGTCAGCCCCTCTCCCTCTGACCTGGGCAGTTAAAGTGGGTAAGAGGAGGCAACAGAGGCTGGACAGGAGGCCTTTGGCCACTGCTCCGGGAGCCTTGCGGATGGAACCTTGTTCGATCATCCTTCTTAGCCCTTTCTTGGCTCCCTGTCTCCTACTCTTTGGGATGCTGTGCTCACAAGGTCATTCCTGGTTGTTGGTCACCTTTGGGAGATTTACAATACTGTCAGGATAAATGAGATGTCAGTGACAAGGACAGATGAGATTCTGGGCCAGGAGACCCCTTTCCCAGCTTGTGTCTGCCTTGGGCTCACCTCTGTGCCAGTACCCAGGAGGCCAAGTCTGCCCCAAACTAGAGGCGGAAAGGGCAGCCTGATGGTTCCCAGGAGGGTTTGGGCCTGAGAGAAGAGGTTGGGTTCTTGGCCAAAATATCTGAGAATCACACACTGGGGAATGAAAAACCTCTGCCAAGTAGTTTGCTGTTTCAGACAGGGCTGCCCACCCATAGGAAGAGCAGAACTCGACTTCCCACTTTTTAAAACACAAGTTAGAAATTTCAAAGCGTTAGAGAAGGATGCCTTTGGACTTTAAAATGACAACACTAAACTGCCTCATTGTAACAAGCCAGGCTTCACCTAATGAATAATAGGAGCTCCGGCCCAGGCTGACAAGAATTAACCTTGGGCCTTGCGGTCTCTAGTTGTTTCTGGGGTTTTAATTTTTCTTTCTTTCTCCCTCTCATTGTAGCCTTGGTATGGTGGCTGGAACCAGCTTCAGGAGCGACCCCCAGGCAGCGAAAACCAGACAGAAAGGGTGGGGAATCCAGAGCCCGGAAGGAAGCCCCCACCCAGGATCCCAGAACGCAGTGAGCTCACACCGATGACTTCCATCCCATCCCAATTCCTGCGGAATCCAAGTCTCCAGGCCTTCGGTAAAGGCGCCGGGGGTGCAGTCACCGGCTCCCTCCCCGGTGAGTTCAAGGCTCGGAAGTCTATAGGTACCGACCTGTTTTTGGCTGCAGCTGCCCGATCCCTTTGCCGGCGGTTTTTGAACCAGTTGCCCACCTGCGTAGGGGTCAGTCCGGTTGCCTGGGCGAGCTCACGCTTTTTGCTTGGGTTGGGGTAGGGGTCCTGCAGGTACCATTCCCGCAGCAGGTGCCGCGTGCGCTCCTTGAAGCAGTGTGTCTTCTGTTCGCCGTCCCAGATGGTGCGCGGCAGCGGGAACTTCTTCCTCACGCGGTACTTATCCACCGGCCCCAAGGGCCGTCCACGCAGCTTCTCAGCCTCCTGGTAATGAGCTTCGAGCCACAGCGCCTGCAGTTTGGCGTGCGACTCCTTGGTGAACTTGTGGTTTTCCAGGATATGGTAGAGCTCGCGGTAGTTGCCACCGTGAAAGGCCACGATGGCTCGCGCGCGCAGCACAGATTCATTCTTGTTGAGCGCCTCGCAGGCCGCAGGGGCCACAGGCAGCGACCAGAGGAAGCGACCCAGGCGCTCCACGTCGCCGCTCTCCTCTAGAGTCTCGCATACCCCGGCCACTTGCTGGGGACTGAAATTCAAGATAGGCAGCTGGAACATCGAGGCAGCGCCGGCGACAACGGAGGCGCTGAGTCCGGAGTGGGACACGCAGCAGATGCCCGCGGACCCGACCGGGTGCGCCAGGCTCTCCTTGGTGAAAGCGGCTCGGGGCAACCGGGATGCACGGCCAGGGCAGCGGCGCAACCGCGGGGAGCAAGCGAGCGGGAAGGATTGGAGGAGGTGCCGACTCCACAGCTCGGGTTCGGCTCGGCTTCGTTGGGGCACGCAGGCCAGCTAGCCGGCGCCGCTACTGGGGTGGGCGGATTGGCGGCGCGGGCGCCATGGAGACCCCCTGTCAGTCACTGGCCGGCTCTGCCAATCAAGACTGCGACCGGAGCGCCCAGGCCATTTCAGCACCTCCCCGCTCTCGACAGCGCCTGCCGTTCTCCGGTGGACTTCGCAGTATTTTGCAGAACTTGGAGGAGGAAAAGACGTGCCAGTGGATGGGAGAGAAAGACAAGCGAGAGTCAAGCCGCAGCCTTTCGCTACCACCCCTAGCCCTGTTCCTCCCTCTTCCCTGCAACCCCACCCCCCACCCCACCCCCCGTAAGAGGCGGCGATGTTGCAGAAATCCACTTTAGGGAGAGGCGCTGCCTGGGTCAAGAGGCCTCCAGAGGACAAAGAGGACTGGGCCAAAACGAAATCCTCTGAGAGAACTCACTAAATTTAGTTGTAACGAAACAGAAAACCTTGAAGGGGAACACGAAAGGGGAGGGTGGAGAAGTGGATCATCCCTTTTTCTTGCCTGCACCCATCTCGGCATGCCTTTCCAGCTGCCAAAGCAGTCGAGTGGGAACCGAATCTGAAGCAGAACGAACCGACCTGGGACCTATAGAGGAGGTCAGTTTGGACTCTACCTCCATCACCTTCAAAAGCCTCCTAAAATCATTTAAAATCCGAGCTAGGACACTCTTCTGATAATCCAGGCACTGACCATGAAGTGAAGCACTCGCAACAAAAGGGGCGCTGCACACCCCAATTTTATACTTTTCAGTTTTTCTCCCCAGTTTAATGGACTTGAACAAATGTGCAGCATAGCCACATCTAGAGTGAGAAGTCATTGGTAGGTCAGGACAGCAACTTAAAAGCTTATTTCAAAGACCTTTTAAAAAGTATTGATTTGCACTTCTTGCAGGCTAATTTTGCCATACCCTCTGGTAGAATATTTAACTCTTGAGCTGGGGATAGAAAATCTAACCTTGGCCTTTGGGCCCAACAGTAACTCAGTAAAAGTAAAATAGAGAAGAGGGAACCACACTAATAGAGAAGAGGGTGCAGAAAGTGCTTATTAAGCCGCTGAGCACTGATCTCTCCTCAAGAGAGGAAGGGCCTTCTTGGCGGCTTGGGGCCAGCAGTTGAATTGATAACTTTATTGATTCCCAGTTGACATCTTCATCATACCATTTTCTGAGAAGTAGGTCAAAAGTAACTACCATCTCACCTGGCTTTTAATAGGGGTTTGTTTAGTTTGAAGAAAATAATTGGGAGAGGGGAATCCGACAAAAAACGCCAGGAAAAACCATCTTTGGAGGGCCATCCTTAGAAAGGTATCAGATGGGAATGTTCACTGCCGAACTGGACTGGGCCCGGCTGTCTTTTCTTTAGTATCAAGTACAATTTGTATGCGGCTTGTACAGCTTTGGTAAATCAGAAGGCAGATAGATAGCACAGATGGTTGGAGGTGTCGGGTCAGATCATGCTACGCCTGAGTGCAGGGCAAAGCTCATTCTGACGGAAAACCCTGATATTATTTTCACAGATCTTCACAGTTCACTCAAAAAAAAAAAAAAAAATGCAAAGGGGAAGGAAAAAAGCCCTGTAACCATTTACATCATTTCTGTGAGATTGCCAGCCGCCTCAATGGAGAGACTTTCTTTTCTAAGAGCTTATTCTCATGGAATCCGACAGGGCAGGGGCAAAATAGAGAGGGTGATGAGGATAATGTTGAGGCACAAATCTTCTCTAGCTTGAGGAGACTTCCGAATCCGCCGCAAGGACAGCTTTTAGTGAGAAATATTGTAAACAAGGGCCAACAGTGCGCCATGTAGAAAACCTGGCAGGCGGGGTAGGGGTGAAGCGGAACCCCAAGAGGGCTATTTCCCTGTACCCCTGGACTGGATAAGAAAAGCACTCCCTCGCTCCTATTTGCAGAGGTTTCCTAATTTTCGCTCTCGGGGTGTCTCCCCTCGGGGCTCTCCTTAGCCGATAGCTTTTAGATTGCCCTCCGCGTGCAGAAGCAGCAGAAGGTGCGCGGGACCTTACACCTCTGGAGCCCCGAAGGGAGCCCCAACCTCTATACCCGCTGAAGGCGAGCAGAAGTTGTGGGTGCCCCAGGGGACCGCGCCTCCGCAAGCATTTTTGCTGCATAATTTAAAAGTGGTGAATTCCGGCTTCTTACCCTAAGTCTTTGTGAGCAAGTCTTGTAATTTTCGGAGCCTGTGTGCCCTATCCAGAAAATGGGAAAGTTTATTTCCAGATGTCCCCTCTGGCTTTTGCGCGTCTGGGGCTCTCGAGAGAACGGGACCGAAAGCCTAGCTTGGCCACGGCGGAGGGTCGGGAAAAGGGCGCTGGCTGTAGCGGTGGAGTCCGAACCCCGCCTGAAGCGGCGTCTGGGCGCCGGGGAGCGCGAGTTCTCAGAAGTGTCTGGAGGTCCGAGTCTAAGGTCTGGACATCCTATCTTCACCATCGCAGGGGATGTCCCGCTTAATTTTATTAACTCAAGGGAAATAAACTTGTTTAGGGCACACTGCGATCGCGTATTCGTGCATCAGCTTCATTCTGGGAAGGGACAAACGGAAGGAATTTGTGAGCTCTCATCCCTGAAAATGAGAGAAGCTGCAAGGATTCCCTTAGAAATAACTCCGCTGTGAGGAGGATGACCCCACTGCACCTTTGAAGCGCACTTTCCCGGGTTTGCTAGGTGAAGACTGGATCTTAATTTTGCGGAGGGAAAGAGTTTTACCAATTTGGGGACTTAGCGCCAACCTTGCAGGCAGCTCACTACCCATTTTTATTATGTGCTTGACCAGGAAACTTGGAAGGCGTAGCAGCAGCCTTTGGGCCCATCTGGGCAGGTTTGCAATTTTCTGTGGTTGGTTTGCAGTTAGTAGTAGATTCGAGAGGCCTTGGATTCTCCCCGGAAATCCCTAGATGGCTAGTCTTTCTGCAAACTCAAGACTTATAGAGAGAAAAATTCGGAAAAAGCATGTAGAAGACAATGCCCTGCTCCCACCTCCGGGGAAAATTCTGTGTCTAATTGTTCAGTGCCGAGGCAACTGGGCAAAGCGCCTCCAGGGAGCTGTGAGGTTCATACCAGAAATCTCCAGAATTCATTCTGGGACTTCTTGCACTTACCCGTCTCCCTTGTTTTGCCCCTTCTATGATTTTGCTCTCTAGAGTAGAGGGACACTTGGAGCCCAGGTTACACTCTCCTGAAAGATTTACCAGTGGAGACCAGTGTGTAGAGGTCAATACATTCTTATGTCTAGTTTCTAGTCTCTTGTCTTGTTTTGTCTTTCTTTTTTATTTTTGACTTTTCATAAATCAAGCTGTAAAATAAATGATGTCTTTGTTTTCTTTCCTATACAATTCACACAGTCAGGGATTTTACAGATATAGTAACTGAATGCATCTGAATTCCTTGATAAAGACTTTTGTGCTGCATGTGAGAGTCACAGAATGGCTAACAATGAGGTCCCAGCCTTTTGTGTATGTCCATTTTGACTTTGGGGGAGAGGTCTTTGTTTCCCTTTCCTTAGCCTCAAAGCCATGTGTTGCAGATAGTTGAGAATAATTGTAAAAAAAAAAAAAGAATCTAAGATTAAAAGGCAGTTTACTGTCTTTGAAGTTACAGTATTAAAATTTCATACTCATCTATTTATGCACTTAGTATACTGATTTTCAGATGACACCATATACATAAATATAGATATATGTTTTATTATGTATTTGGTGGTCCAGGTCTCCAGATTATGAAATTAATTTAGCATCCTAGTTCTAAAGTACCAACTATCCTAATAAGTTCCCAAGAAAGATAGCAATCTATCTTTCATGCATTCCTATCCTTCCTGTTTACACCTGTAACAAAGAACAGAGATGCCTCTTTTATTCCTAAGAAAAAGCACCATTTGAGAAATGTTTTGTTGATTTCCTGGCGCTGTAAAATTAACTGACAAAAAAGTATTACAATAAAAAATGTTAATCTAATTTTAAGAGATTGGGATATTTTTGTTATTATTTGCATAATTATTCACCATCTATTTTTTAAATGATGCAAAATTTCTTGTGTTGTTAAGTGAAGGAAATATTTAAAAGTTTAAATGTGGGAAAATGCACCATTTAAAAGTACTGATTAATTATCAGTAATTTTTTTTTAATGTTAAGCTGACAGTGCAACTCTGTGTTGACCTCCAGTTTGTGATTGCTCCTAGGTGTTTAGACAATAATTTGTATCTAAGCCAGAGAGTATGTTAGAAGTTATACCACTTATTTAAGCTATGGTTTTAAATTCACTTTTCTCACTTTTCTGCTTCTGTGAGGGTAAGTCTAAATCTTGGGGTTAACCACACCACAGCATAGCTTACTTAGGGCTATGTATCAATGGATTCTTAGGTGAAGGATTGATTCTTAAAAATGTAACTAGCATGTCATTTATAGACACTTTATTATCAGTAATGGAACATTAGTTGAATGACTGAAAGAATAATTAATTTGTAATTCTCTACTAGAGCTTTGTATTTAATTTTTTTACTAGCAGGTTATTTTTGGCCATTTTTGAATCCAAGATCAAAGTATCTTTTAACATATGCATAGATACTTTACAATTCAATGAAGTGAAAGAGTGTAAATCAGTTTATGTCTTCTGGCATGAGTCAAACATTATTCACATTAAATTGTGTGTGTTATATGTCATGTATATGTATTAATTACATGTATTATATGTGTAATAAATAATAATTTCCCTTTCAAGCAGTGTAAAATCAAATAGGAGCATTAGCCGCCAATAAATAGTTTGAATTCTCTGAGTTAATCCAGTTCATTAGCAGAAAATACTTTGAAAGAATTACATTAAAAATATAATTTTTATGGTATATAACTTGCATATTTTGCTACCCTTCAATGTAGCAAATCTCAGGAGGGCAATTATACTCCCTCCTTCCAGGGGGACATTTGGCAATGTCTGAAGACATTTTTAGTTGTCACAAGTGGAACCTAATGTGTGGAGGCCAGAGATGTTGCTAAACATCTTACAATGAATAGCATGGCCCTCTCCCACCAACAAAAAAAATAGTGTCACTGTTAAGAAACCCTGCTTCAAAGGAACTCAAAATAATCAAGGCGCTGACAAACAAAACCTGCTAAAATTCTGTTTATTCTGGAGTTGAAGCACTTTTAAAGGTGTTAGTGCCCTTTTATTTCACCTTAAGTCTAAGCCACACCAATAAATTCTATTCCTAAAGACTTACTGTAATCTTGTTTCTTTTAAACATTTATAATAAATGATGCTTATGGTGACTGAATACTTATAAATTTAGAAATATTTCTGGAGAAAGTGGGATTTTGTTTCTATCATGTTGGAATCTGTTCTTTTAATAATTGGTGGGACAGATAGCAATGATTGAAGCTTTTGCTCAGTCCCTCTGCATTTTACAAGTGAATAAAATATGAAGACCAAAGAGTTTAAATGATTACTTTCATTATACAGCTAGACAGTGACAGAGGTGTGTTTAAAACACAGATTTAATCCTCTATTTATCACATGCTTTGTTCTCCCTACTCAAGGAAGGTGGTCTAATTCCTGTTGAGTTTGAGGATGAGGACCTGAATCACGTGAATATTTATTGGTGGCTGCCATGTGTACGATTCTATGCTATTTCCTGGTGCTGTGACTCTCAAAGTTTGATGCACTCTAGTTCATGGATCTCAGAGAGATTGAAACAGTTCTGGGTCTTGTCAAATAGTGTACCCTTGCAAACCCTAAAAGGCCTTGAATCTCAAATGTGATTCTGGGATTTCAATTATCTTCCTTGTGGGACAGGAATGTTGGAGTCTGGGTTTATTGAAGACCTTTCTCTGAGTCATCACACTGTATACTAGCAGGAAAATGGAACTGAATCCTGCCTCTTGGGGAGTAGAGATTGGACTTGAGGTGCTATAAGGCTTGGTTTAAGTAAAAAGAAAACCTCCAACTCTTTTGTCAGGTCTTTCAAAAGAATAACAGTGATGCGCACTAGCATTTCTACAATTAACAAGCTGTCAACATTTCTATTACGACCACAGAAGTCTATTACAGACCACAGAATTGTGATAAATGTTTCTTTAGGTCTGAAATGTTAGCCTTCATCTTCTTTTCAGCCTAAGGCAATTTTTGAAACCAATTTTGTTTCAATCATTTTGGATCAGTTGTGTGGTAATTTTGGAAGTGCAGATGCTCTAGGCCCACCTATTGAAATAAAGATTTTTAAATGGAAACACAGAGAGGAGTCTGCTTAAGCCCCAGTGGGGACCAGCTGCAAAGCTCTGGCAGGGAATTATATAGGCAGATAGTGAGAGTAGATTTGGAAAAAATCAAGAGACAGAGAAACGTGTGCATATGTCCTTTAACAATAGATTTAGTTCCTTCAAACTATGGAATTTCAGTCTTCTCTTTTTTTGTTTTGTATTTTATCTGTTTTTACTTTCCCTATTATTCCTAGGTTTTGGTGAAATTAATGTAAGAGAATCTGTCTTTACAGTAATTAAAATTTGAGGCTGAACTGATTTTTTTGGATTGTAATATTTAATTTTAATCTTCATTTAGTTAAATTTTCTTTCTACTCCTCTCATCTCCTTTCTGATTGACCATCTTTTTATCCTTGTCTGTCCTTTTACGGACTCAGAAGGTTCATATTTCCCAATGATTATCATTCTCTGTATTTAATAATTCATGTGTATTTTCTCTTTTTCTGTTTGTTCTGACTCCACAACTCCTTCCGTTCCCCAAGTCTCCATTGCCAAATACCTTTTCACTAAACTAAGCCTTATTAAATTGGGAGGTTGACAAAGACAAAGTGTTCATTTCTAAAAGTTGATAGAGGATAGAAGTGGTTTTCTAAAAGAAAAGGGGCATAGTGTTACTATAATGATGTTTTAGGGAAGTGATGCTTCTTAAGCTAAACTTTATGAAAGATAAAATAGTAGAAATAACAAGGACTCTTGAAAATTTAAATCATTGAACTAACCACATGGTTTTAGGCCCCAGTTTCCTTATTGGATAAACGGTATAATACTTATCATAGAGAATAGTTGTGGGGATAAGTGAGATTATGAATAGCAATTCCTTGCATAGTGCTTGGCTCATAAACTTCCACGTGTTTCCCACTTGTGGAAAACCATCCATTTAATCTATTAGTTTGATCCTCTGTATTGGTGATGTCTCACTTTCAAACATCTTGTCTTTGGTCTCTGCTTTGGTCATCCTTTGGTGTTCTGCTTAGGTCTCTTGAAACTTTCCAAACAATAGATTCCTTTGAAATATACCTTCCTGTTCTGTAGACCACTCACTGTTTCTTGCAGTAAATTAGTCTAAAGAAGTCAATAGATAGCTTATATGAAATTGCCCTGATATTAACCTTAACAGTTTCCTGTGGATGCCATAACAAGTTACCACTTGAGTGGCTTAAAACAACAGAAATTTATTCTCTCACAGTTCTGGAGGCCACAAGTCTAAATCAAGTACAGTGCTTATTTCAGAGACTCTAGGGTAGAATCCATGTCTAGCCTCTTTCAGCTGCTTCTGCTTCTGGCATTCCTCGGTTTGTGGCTGCATCTCTTTGATCTCTGCCTTCTTCTGCACATCTTTCTTCCTATCCCTTCCCTTATCTCTCCTCTTGCCCTTGTTCTCTCTGTAAAAATTCCCTCTGTTTATATTTTATATGTGCATGTGGCTGCATTTGGGGCCTACCTTATAATCCAGGATTATAAACTCCTCTGAAGATTCTCAACTTAATCACATATTTTGCCATAAAAGGTGATATTCACATATTCTAGGCGTTAGGAGATAAATGTATCTTCGAGGGGCTTTTTTTTCAGCCCACCACATCCCCTTATATGCTAGTCTCAAATGTTTCTTGAAACTAAGAGAAGAGAATAAGTTTTAAGTAGTCAATCTGCAAGTAGAAAAATAACCCTTTTGCCTTAACAAAAAAAATTATAGACTTTCACCTAAACATTATACAGGATCAAGACTGACAAAATCCTAAGCAAAGAATTTTTATTAATTTCATTTTCATATTGAAATTTGCTTTTAAACCTTCCCTGAAGCCATTAGTTGAAATGAACAACAAAAATAGTAGATTTATTTCATGGGATAAGATAAAAGAGAAGATTCTAACCCTCTCTGCATGTGTTTAGTATAGCATTAAAACATGTTATGGTACTACACTGAAGTATTATTCATAGATATAATAATAAATTACAGTTTATTTTTCTTCATTTCAGTGAATTGAAATAATAATTTAGAAGTTCTACAGTATTTCCTGGATCATCAATTGTTATCTTTCCTTTTTCTTGCTCTCTTAATTGTTACGTATGTCTCTATTATTGGCTATAAACAGGACACTTAATATCTTCCGCATCAAGATGCACTGTTCTTCCTACCATTGTTCTCGCCATCCAGATAGGATTAGATTTTGAGAGTATTTTAACTTCCTTTCTTCTTTCTCTGCTACCCCAACCTGAAAGTTTTTTTGAAATGGTATAGTACTTAAGAATTTTCTTTGTAGTATGCCCCTTATATTTTAAGCAATTATTAGCAATTATTACACACACATACAGACAACATGTATTCCTCTCCATTCTATCTCTCTGTTATGGTTCATTTGTTGATATTTAGATGTTTTTCTCATGTATTTTCCTCATTTGGAGTGCTCATTTTTTCTCCTACTAGAAGTACCTTTTGTGTTTTTTTTCCCCTCTTTATAAATCAATATATGCTCATTGCAATAAATATCCATACACTTATATAGTCAAAAGTGAAAGATTTTTGTAATATCTTTATTCCATAGATAAATCACTATTAGTGCTCAGTGCATATCCTTATAGACGTTTTTTTCTATACACAGAGATACAGATTTTTTTCTTTTGATAGAAATGCTGTCATATTATTCATACTGTTTTATAGCCTTCTTTTTCATGATAACATTTTATGAACATTTTTCCTGATAATAAATATATGTTATCATTTTGAATGGCTATATTGTACTCCACACATACATACTGTGACTTATTTAACCAGTTCCTATTGTTATTTGTTTAAATTGATTCCAGTTTTTCACCATTATAAACAGTGGAACAATGACCATCTTTATGTATTGTCCATTTTTTCCTTCAAATTCTTGGAAGTAAGATGAATGATTTGAAGATTTTACATATTTAAAAACTGTTGTTTCCAAATTGTCATCCAAAAGGATTTTTATCATTTTTTTCGTCTATCCATATGGTGTGAGTGCCATTTTCCCTACACTCTGGCCATTAATCTTTTAAATCTTTGGCAGATTGATAGGTGAAAATGGTTTCTCACTTTTTCAAAATAGCTGTTTCTTTTATTATTAATAAGATTATACAGTTTTACATATTTATTGGTCATTTATATTTCTTCTTTTGAGAATTTCCCAATTATATCCTTGATTTGGGATGTTTGTCCTTTTACTCATTTGTATATTTCTTCCAACATTAAGAATACATTTTTTTTCCTGTCATATATATATATAAATATTTCTTCCTGCTTTTTCACTTATTTTTTAACTTTATGGTGTTGTTTGCCCTATAGTTTTTATAATTTTCACATAGTCATCTATTAAATCTGGTTCTGTCTCGGATGTTATGCTTAGTACACTCTCCCTTCCAAGTTATAGAAATAACCTGTATTTTCTTCTCCTACTCTTTCTAGATTAAAAATTAAAAAAATTTAATCCATCTGGATTTGTTTTGTGGTCTCATGTCAGTTTGGACTCTAACAGGGTTTTCTCTCCACATTTCAAATTATTTTCTAATTCTTCCTTCTTCCTCCCTCCTTCCCTCCCTTCTTCCCTCCTTTCTTCCCTTTTTCCATCCATCCATTCTCCCCTTCCTTCCTTCCCTAGACCAAAAAAGTAGAAATGCAACCCCTTTTATACCTGGCCCCATTATCTTTCTAGCATTTTCTTTCTTCAATAAGAGTACAAATTTTTCCCTGTGACTTTTCTTCTTTCTTCTCTTGCTTCTCAGCTAATTCACCTCAGGCCTCAGAATGTCCTGATAACCTCCTTCCATTCCAGAGCTGAGTTTGTCTTTTGATAGCCAGGGTTCTCTTCTTTCTCTGGTAGTCTAGCTTGGCCTGGGTGTATCTAGACTATGCTTGTTTTCAGAATATTACAGGTGGGGTTGCCTAAGGTACCAAGAAGATTTGCAAGACTGGAAGAAGTTAGGAATGAATATATCACCATACAGGAAAGGAAGGCTCTTGACTTGGGCCTTTAAGAATGAGTAGAGATTTGAGTTGGAGATAATGAAGTGATCTGGAGACTGTCTAGAGATTAAAACCAGTGCTCTAAGAGATTTCTTGGGTTGAAAAGTGCCTCTGTTGTATATTTCCCAGAGTTTAGTTTTACCACCTCTGAATTCTGCTGTTATTTATCGATTGATAATTCTTTTCCCACAGATTTGAAATGCCACTTTTATCATGTATTAAATTTATATATATACAGAAGTATTCTTTTGGGCTTTCTGTTCTCTTTCACTGATATGTCTATTTATTCTTGTGGTTCCACTATTATAGTTCAGATACATTTTAATATTTGATAAGGCAAGTTATTCTTCAGTATTTTTAAAGAAAAACTCTTAGGCCATTTGTGAATGTAAGGTCAGTTTTGTCAAGTCTTTATCACAACCTCAGCTTCCAGTGGAGTTTTCATGGAATTGTGTTGTTTTGCTAACTGGCCCCATATTTGGAGGCAGGGAGAGACTGAAGAAAGAGGTAGAGCACTGCAGACTGGCAGGTGGCAGGTTTAATAAGCAAGGAACTTACTTATGTAAGACTTGTCTTGGTTGACCACAGGATGGGTAGACCTATGCGTCTGCCTACCAAATCTTAAAGTTTATATAGAGGTCTTAACTGGGTTCAGTCACATATTCAGTCCAGATGGTCTCAACAACACCTTACTCTCTTAAGGCTCCATCCATGAAAACAGCTCCCACTGTGGAAATGGTGGGCAGAGCATTCATTCCAAAGACAGAAAGGAGGTGAGGAGCCTCTGATTGCCTGGGTTTAGCTCCTGGGTCAGCTGGTAGTCATGTCCTCTCAATGACCTCCTCCAACACTCCACCCCTTGTGACTGGCTTTGTGATCTTACACAGCCACTCTTTTCCAAAGAAAGAATTCCCTGAATGGCCAGCAAGAGGTTTCACTAGCATGGAAGTGGCTTGTTTGGTAACTATCTGGCCATCCAGGTGAGACATACCATTGCAAATTATAGTAGATGATGCCTTTCCCAGGCAAGAGAGGGGCTTTGGTGTTTTCAGCAGCACAGTAGATTGATCCATGGTGAAAGTCAGGCAATGTCTGTTTCCTGCAACTTCCATATCTTTATAATATTGAGTATCTCTGCAGGAGTGCCTGGGACAACAGACCCTATTGGTTGATCATTCAAAAGTATTAAAGTCAAGATGGTTTTACCTGATACTGTTTTAATTTGCTTCTTTGATATCCTATCTTTCCTTTCTATGAACCCAGCTGTTTGCTGGTTATAGGGGAGATTAAACTTCCATTCGATGTCATGTTCTTTTGCCCAGTATTGTATATCATAACCTTTGAAATGTGACCTCCAATTACCATCTATTTAATGAAGGTATCTGTACATGGTACTCAGCTTCTCTAATCCCCTAATGGTAGCAGCCTGGTTTGAGCCATAGCAGAGGAAACCTTCAGTTAGGCCAAATGCAGTGTTCACACAAACCAAGTCATATTTAGAACCCTCACTTGGAGGGAGTGGACAAATATAATCAATAGCCAATTCCTCACTGGTTGGGAACTTCAGTACATGGCCCTAGAGTCCTTTGGTAATTGCCTTGGATGGTGTTTAGAACACAAAGGACATGTTACTGCATTAAACAAGTCACTGTATTTCAAGAGCTATCCAGCATACCTTGACAGTATGCTATGCCACCCATATGCTATGGAAGGTGGTCACTCTTTCTATGCAACCAATCTGCCATGTATATTGAAGGGTCAGTTGCTAGGGCTTGTGCCTGAGCTAGGGCATCATCTTCCTGGTTGCCCAGATGTATCAGTGTCTTGTGAACCAGCATGTGGAAGACAAAAATGATTGCCTGCAGCTTTTCCAGCTTAACCCAAAGGTTTTTCCATGTATCCTGACCCTACAAGGACTTTTACACGATCATCCACTCCTTAGCTTTCCATTGTCCAAGTCATAGGGATTAATGCTTTTATAACAGCCCAACTGTCAGTGCAAAGGATTAGTGATCAGAGTTGATGAGTGATCACCAGCCAAACTGCTCTGAGTTCGTCTCACTGGCTGTTATGGTTTGTTTCCGTTTCCAGCCATCTGTATTTCAGATATCATCAGGAATTTCCTCCACTCCCTCTCTACAGACTGCAGGGGCTGCCATAGGAATAGGAATGGAGGCATTCAGAGCATCTTCATATTCTACAGCACTTTGTAGCACCTGTATTTCTAGAAATAGTGGGCTGGCAGACAGGCTGCTCTTCTGCTACATATAGGCATGCCGCTTAGTCAAAGTGGGAGTCTGAGCCATAACAGAAGATGGTTGATGGAACGTACTCTCCTTCTACCTTTTGATAGGGAGGAAAGTTCTTATCACAATATGCTGTTCTTTCATGGAAGACTCTGCCCTGAGGATAACTATATACACTATCAGGAGCTGTTGCTCTATGTGTGTGTTGGGGTGAGTGAGTGAGTGAGTGAGTGTTGGAGGTGGTGTGGGTAAATTGGGTTTCTGCCCACTTTCAGAGCTGCGGCCAAAATCCTAGGGATACTGTCTCATTCTGTTGTGTCTGCTGCAGCACCCAACCCAAGGCTTCCGGGGTCGCAGATACATCTAACTCAAATGGCAACTCTGCATCGGAGATGCCAAGAGCTTTAATCTGCTTCACTAGTATTTTTGTCTTTTCAAAGGTAGATTGTTGCTCTCATTCCCAATCCCATACATGCCCTTTCTTACCAGACAGTACAAAGGATGGAGGCACTTTGCCAGTAAGGAATAAAACCCAGACCTCCAAATTTCTATAAAAGCTTGCACCTTTCATGTTCTTAGGGGTTGGATAGGTTTTCACTTTATCAATCACAGCTACTAGGATAATGCACATCTTACCCAAACAAATGACTCCCCCAAATGTTATGGCAGTGCCCGTGCTTGAATTTTCTATGGGTTCACCATCCATCCTCTACCTCACAGATGTTCTAGCAAAGTCTACAATGTCTCCTGCAGCAGTGGCAACTCTTCACACATTAACATAATATCACCAATGTAATGGGCCCATCTTACTGTAGTGGAGAAGGAGAACAGAGACATATCTTGGGCTGGCATCCTATAACATATTGTGGGGCTGAGTAGGTAGCCTTAAGAAAGCATTTGGAAGGTCTATTTTTATCCCTCCCTTCTGAACACAAATTGATCTTAATTATCAGAAACCTGTACTTGTCAGTCTTTTCCTTAAAACTCTTTGAAGATGAAGCACTTTTGCAGGGACCAATGACATATATTTATTAAAAATATATTAAAAATACAAAA
The DNA here is from genome assembly GCA_917880005.1 of Nanger dama. Classification (NCBI taxonomy): domain Eukaryota; kingdom Metazoa; phylum Chordata; class Mammalia; order Artiodactyla; family Bovidae; genus Nanger; species Nanger dama. The sequence continues at coordinate 31,022,508 of CAKJTW010000003.1, forward strand.
GTTTAGCATCACTTCTTATTTGGCAGTGTTTCCCATGTAATTTGATACATCCAATAAGCCTAATTAATTTAATTCTCTCTAAGATGAGATAACATATCTTTGAGATGTTCCAGGACCCTCTAGAAAATTCCAATTAGTTCAAGGTCAGCAGGACGTTGTTTAGAATTTGATCTGGGTAAGTTTGTCCAGAGTATCAAAAGTTTTAAAACACTTGATTGAGTAGGACCATAGGTTACCATGAAACAATACTTACTTATCTGGTTAACCAAATGACAATTAAAGACCTCAAAGGCAAATACATAAAGTTACATAGCTGTAAAAAAAAAAAAAAAGCTCCTTTAATAGAGAAAACTTAGTTTTCCTAAGTAATTAAACCTGATAAAAACAATATGAAGAACAGGAAATTGTTCTGATAAAACACAGAATTTCTTTTTCTAGGCAGATTATTTAAAAGGTAAAGAAATCTTTTCATAGTCCCACTAAGAACACACCAATAGCCCAAAACAACTTTGTCTTTTTCAGTTCAGTTCAGTCGCTCAGTCGTGTCTGACTCTTTGTGACCCCATGAATCACAGCACGCCAGGCCTCCCCTGTCCATCACCAACTCCTGGAGTTCACTCACACTCACATCCATCGAGTCAGTGATGCCATCCAGCCATCTCATCCTCTGTCGTCCCCTTTTCCTCCTGCCCTCAATCCCTCCCAGCATCAGAGTCTTTTCCAATGAGTCAACTCTTCACATGAGGTGGCCAAAGTACTGGAGTTTCAGCTTTAGCATCACTTCTTCCAAAGAATACCCATGGCTGATCTCCTTTGGAATGGACTGGTTGGATCTCCATGCAGTCCAAGGGACCCTTAAGAGTCTTCTCCAACACCACAGTTCAAAAGCATCAATTCTTCGGTGCTCAGCCTTCTTCACAGTCCAACTCTCACATTCACACATGACCACTGGAAAAACCATAGCCTTGACTAGATGGACCTTTGTTTCTTTTAGCAGATGAAAAAAAATTGTTTCATTTTTACAAAAGTACACTATTGATAGTAAAGCTTATTTTCCTTGAAACCAATTAAATAGAGCTCTTTTACAGATTTATTTTGGCAAAACACTCTAGAGGTAGAAAAATGTCACACATACATAACATATATACATAGACATACATCAACATACAGACAGACGCAGAGACCCATAACTTTCATTCCAAAACTTTAGCCAAGAATCAGGAAGCAAAATATAAAACTCACTAATTTATAAGCAGTCGAATCCAAATGTATTTCTGGTAGATAGAACAAGGTAAGGGTTAAAGCTTTTATTAATATTTGTGGTGAAGACTTTTAAAATTTGTATTTTTATGGAAGCTGTGGGCTAGATTTTGAGCAAGGGAGCATCCGTAGTCATCTGTATTTTAAATAGTCACTTGCCCTCATTTTTTTCAGTTCAGTTCAGTTCAGTCACTCAGTCATGTCCGACTCTTTGCAACCCCATGAATTACAGCACTCCAGGCCTCCCTGTCCATCACCAACTCCCAGAGTCTACCCAAACTCATTTCCATCGAGTCAGTGATGCCATCCAGCCATCTCATCCTCTGTTGTCCCCTTCTCCTCCTGCCCCAAATCCCTCCCAGCATCAGGGTCTTTTCCAATGAGTCAACTCTTCACATGAGGTGGCCAAAGTACTGGAGTTTCAACCTCAGCATCAGTCCTTCCAATGAACACCCATGGCTGATCTCCTTCAGAATGGACTAGTTGGATCTCCTTGTAGTCCAAGGGACTCTCAAGAGTCTTCTCCAACACCACAGTTCAAAAGCATCAATTCTTCAGTGCTCAGCTTTCTTCACAGTCCAACTCTCACATCCATACATGACCAGTGGAAATAGCATAGCCTTGACTAGATGGAGCTTTGTTGGCAAAGTAATGTCTCTGCTTTTTAATATGCTATCTACGTTGGTCATAACTTTCCTTCCAAGGAGTAAGCATCTTTTAATTTCATGGCTGCAATCACCATCTGCAGTGGTTTTGGTCTCAGGCAATTATGGGCAGTGTTTTATTAATATTATAGTTATCTCCTGAAGTTTTTACATTTTAGATAAAATTTACAACTTCAAGGGACAGAAAACGAATGCACATTTTCCCTAGGAGTTTTGGGGGTATATTTTTCTATTTTTAAAGTCTAGGGTAACTACTGTTAACAATATTCCATTGTATTAAAGTTTGGATGCCATGGGTCTATTCTGCCCATTTCATTGTCAATTAGTACAACATCTTCCTCTTTACTCTCCCTCATTTTCCCGGAGATTCTACCTCATAGTGTCCTAATCAAGCTTTATGACAAGTGCGTGGACCTTCATCCATGGCAGTTTGTGATCTCCCTAGCTTTCCAAAATAGCATTCTAAGGTCTCCAACTTACTATTCTGCTCTTCCAAAATTGTCTGCCACCCCTGAAACTAGCAGAGTAGTAGACAGTTATTCTAACTTCAGCTCTTCATCCAGCTTTCCAACTCAAGTTAAATCTCTAGTTGGGTATTGGTGGTCAGCTGAATTGCTGTGGCAACCATTTGTTTCTCTTAAGTTCTTTATGTGTACTTTCTCAAACAAGCTCATTAAAGCAGCCATGTTTTGGAGGTGTTCTCATACTTATGGGGTGGTCCACATGCATCTGACATATGGGCCACCTCTTCTCACATAGAGGTCATGGCCAACTCAGGCTTTCTCTCCCAGATGATTCTTTCTCAAGGCCCATTTATTCCGTCTCCTGGCTGGCTTACCAGTTGTTGGTTTGCAAACTGGTTCTCTGAACACAGAGAGCAAAGAGGTAGACTACTCCAGATTGGGAGCTGGTAGGTTTAATAAGCAAGGGAACTTGTTTATAAGTCTTGTCTGGGTGACTGCAAGTTGAGTAGGTCTCTGAACCAACTGACCAAATCTTATAAGTTTATAATAGAGGCCTTAACTGGGGAGAAGGAAATGGCAATCCACTCCAGCACTCTTGCCTGGAAAATCCCTTGGGAGGAGGAGCCTGATAGGCTATAGTCCATGGGGCAGCAAAGAGTCAGACACGACTGAGCAACTTCACTTCACTAACTGGGTTTAGTAACATATATAGTCCAGATGAGCTCAACAACACCTAACTCTCTTAAGGATACATCCTTGAAAATGACTCCCACTCTGGGAATGGGAAGCAGAGTGTCCATTCCAAGGACATAGGAGGAGTGAGGAGCTTAATTTGCCTGGGTCTAGCTCATGGGTCAACTGGCGGTCATGTCCTCTTGATGACCTTCTCCAACAAGTTGCCTTACATAAATAGATTAATTTGGGATAAATTGCATCTTTACAGTGTTCAGTGTTCCCATTCAAGTACATAGACTGGCTCTCATTTATTAAATTGCTCTCTTATGTCCTTCAATAAAATTTTAAACTTTTTTCATGTAGGAAAAACAGACATGAAAATTGAAAGAGCATCGTGGCTTGAAGTTAGTATTATAAAGGTTTTAAGTCCTATACAGCTCTATATAGATTTTAAAGGCATCATTATACTATAGCATAGTACAATAATTAACATTTACTATTGTTTAAAATGAATGAAAAAGTTTTTCCGTTGAGTCCCCCTGAATTGGTAGATATAGATAATTGGAAGGGGAAGAGGAGCAGAAAATGAGGTTAGAGCTTGAGGAATTGTCTAGGACAGGGTCATGATAATTGGCCTTTCCTATCTTTCCCCTACTCTTGTGAATGCACCCAGACTAAAGTCTAAGAAAAAGTCTTCAATGAAATTGAGTAATTAGCCTGGGAAGGTATAGATCTTTCAAAGTGGAGAATTTATGCTTACTCAGGTCTTAGAAATTACGCTAGTACATTAAAAAAATTAGTGAGGAACCTGAGGGATTTAGTGATATGGTAAAGAAGACATATGATTCTTCTGTGTACAGGGGATAAAAAGTACACTTAGAAACTAGGGAAAACAAAATCTATATAAGAAATCATGGATCAAATGTGAAACAAACTAAATATGGTATGATTATAATCAATTGTTGAAGACTAAACAGAAAATTTAATTGATTTTGATGCTTGGGAATTTGATGTGAGTAAAATTTCAAATAGCATGTGTAGTGACACAAAATTTCATCATCTCCACTTCTCTGCTTTCTTTAAAAAACTGTATAGGTGCAGGTGATATAAACCCAACTTAGTCTGCCTTGAATTAAAAGAGAATTTCTTGACTTATGAACTGATTAGCTCCCTCTTCTCTATCTTGTTTCTATGTTCACCTGTGTTGCCTTCATTTAGGACAGGTTTTCCCATATGGTAAGAAAGAAAGTTATCATCTGTTTCACCCTTACAAGGTTTCTGGAGTTCACCAGCTGAGAGAGACAATTTCCTTCTGTAATTCTACACATACCAGTTAAGGAATGACTGGCCTCAGAGATGGAGTGCTGTGATGGGCCAGGCAATTCCTGGCCTTGTCACATGTCCATTCCTCAGATCAGAGCCCTGTGGAAGTGAGATACATACTGTTACTGATTCCTGTTATAAAAAGAGGGAGTTCTGTTGTCTGAGGACGGAGTCTTGGATATCCTGGAGAAGCAAATCTTTCTTGCAAACTTCTGCCCTGCTGGATACCAGGGGCAGTCAGGAGGACAACTTTAAACTTCTGATAAATATCTTAGTTACTGCCAGTTTAAAAGTTTCTCTTAGATAATTCAGTCTGTTTCAGACATATGCTAAATCTTTTAGAGTTCCTCTGTCTTCCTCTCTAAAATGACATTTTAATATACGGGTAACAGAGTAAATATGACTTCATTTGGGGTAGATGGGGCTTCGGATACATGTGGTTTCCTTTTGATCCTTTCTAGTCTCTGCTTTGGGATAGATGGTTTTACAGTATGGATTGGCCCCCATATGACTTTTTGGAATGTTGTGCAGCCACCTGTTGATAGAATCTGGGCTTCTAGATGTTTACCTTCATAAGTGAAAGACCATACACTTTGCCCTCTGCCCATACATCTATAAGTAGTCTCTTCACTAGAGTCTTATCACGCGAATCATCTGGGGTGATTTTGTTCTAACTGTATTCTGACTGGTACAGAGTTGCTGACTGACTTTGAATTAGTTCATTGAGACCAGTGATTTAATATCCTTAAACTATTATCCAATCACATATGTGTATCTCTATGATAGTAGTCATAGCTATCATTATCTGTTTCCATTGTCAAGTGGTGAGGTTTCTGAGAGCCAGGATTTTCTTCATCTTTATAAAGCCGGTGCTTAGCATACTGTGCAATTAAGTAGTACACAAAATGCCATATAGTTCAGAGAAAATGCCATAGGCTTCAGAGAAAAGGAATATCTAGAATAGTCAGGGAAGGCTTTCTTGGGACTTGAACTCTGAAGAATGGGTAGATCTTTATTGGCTCATAGAGAAGAAACTTTCCAGTTGGGAGAAACATTGAGGCTTAAAATACATGGAGGCTTAAACAGACATACTGTCTTTGTGTGGGCTTCCCTCATAGTTCAGTTGGTAAAGAATCTGCCTGCAGTGCAGGAGACCTGGGTTCAATCCCTGGGTTGGGAAGATCCCCTGGAGAAGGCAAAGGGCTGCCCACTCCAGTACTGTGGCCTGGAGAACTTCAAGACCTGTATAGTCCATGGGGTCGCAAATAGTCGGACACAACTGAACGACTTTCACTTCATTTCATTTCACTTCTTCATGAATCAGTAAGGGAACTACTTAAAATAGCGATTTTGTTGAGAAATAAAGTTGAGGTCAAATTATAGAAGATTTTCAAATAGTGCAAAGGCATTCCAATTTGAAGTGGAGGAATACATAGTCATTCTTTTCTTTTAAATTACATGAGAATCATGATGAAACAGATGTAAGAAAATCAGTATTGTTATAAGATGGAATAGGAAGAGTATGAAGTAAATCAAAGTGGAAAGGTGGTCCCCAGCCTGTTACAGTAATCCAGATGTGAAATGATGTAACCATATTTTGAGCATTTAACATTCATTCATTTATTCATTAAGTATCTGAGTTTCCATCAGGTATCATGCACTATGCCAAGTGCTGGAGATAAAATAGTGAGCAAAAAAGAAATACAATTAAACAATTATGTGACATAAAGGATAGAATATTAAAGAGTACATTAAAATTTAAAATCCCACTTAATAAGATTTTAGAAGTAAGTAGACATATTTAAGGGAAATAGGCTTGCACCAAAAATAAAATCAAAGGTACATGAACAGTAAAACAATGAATGAGTCAGATTAATATTTATTTATTTTTGGCTGCACTGGGTCTTTGTTGTGGTACAAAGGCTTTCTTTAGTTGCAGCAAGTGGGGGCTACTCTCTAGTTGGTTGCACGGGCTTCTCGTTGTAGTGACTTGTTGTGAAACACAGGCTCTAGGGAATGCAGGTTTCAGTAGTTGCGGCACCTGGTACGTAGTTGTGGCACATGGGCTTAGCTGCCCTGCAGAATGTGAGATTTAGTTTCCAGATCAGGAATTGTACCCGTGTCCCCCTGCATTGGAAGGCAGATTCTTAACCACTGGACCACCAGGGAAGTCCCTAGTCAGATTAACATTAAATGGCATCTACAAGAACAAAAAAGGCTGATTTTTTTTTCATTTGCCTAATATGGTTTGCACATATTTGGAAACCCACTAGCATTAGAATAACTATTAATAAAGGTCAGCAGAGTTGTCAAACAAATGCCTATATTTTATTGACTTCATAAATCAAGGAGTTGATGAAAGTATAGATCTAACTTGGTCACGAAAGTCAACTAATTTCAACACAGGGAATCAACCAAGAAAACAAAGGAGATATTTTTATATATCAGAGACATTTTTATGTTACAAAGGAGATGTTTTAATATTAAAATATAAATTTAATCATACATATTTGAAAATCCTGGCACACTTTAATCCTGTTGTTTTCTCCATTGACCTGACTGCCATTCATGTAAATGAATTTGTGTAAGCAGATTCACATTGTTTCATTCCCTTTTTATGACTAGTTTCCCTATAAGAACTGTTCTTAGAATGAAGTGGCTTTATTTCCTTGGAATTGCTTGTGAATTCAATTGGGATTATAGCCATTATAACAAAACACTGCTGTAACCTATTCATTGTAGCTGCCAAGGTGTTTGTGTTGAGGGGAGGGGAAAAGGGGGCCTATTTTCACGGAGTCTACAGTATGGTGGGTGAGATAGATATTTAAACAATAATTGCACAAATAATTTAGAATTATAAGCATTTTAAAGGCTATTAAGGATAAATATATGAACTTTGACAGTCGATAATTGGTATTGCTGAGGCTGTGATGCTTTAGCTGAAATTTGAAAAATGAGTAGGAAGTTAGGAGCCAGCTAGAGCATTGTTTGTGACGGAAAGGAACATGTTAAGAATTGAGAAAAGGGTGTGAAGTCTGGATTTCAGGAGGAAGATAAAGTTGGAATTATATGAAGAAGCAGAGATAGATAGGGACAGGATCATAAAGGGCCTTGTAAGCCATAAGAAGAATCTTGCCATTTATTATTGAAGACTAGAAAGCCATTGATGTGTTTTAAGGTGTGTGTATGAGAGACAGAGACAGAGTCAGAGAGAGTATAAAATTTGCAATCAAGAATTACTCTGTTGAAGGATGTATGATTAATGGACAAGAAAGCTAGAGTAGATATGCAGCAAAACCAGTTTGGAAGCTATTACAATAATCTAAATGAGAGAATGATGGTGACTTAGCCTAAGATGGTGGCAGTTGAGATGGAGAGAAATGGATGGATTTGAAAGATATTTAAAAGGATTTGTGGTAGATTGTCACTGCAGATTGTGATTGCAGCCATGAAATTAAAAGATGCTTGCTTACTCCTTGGAAGGAAAGTTATGGCCAACCTAGATAGCATATTAAAAAGCAAATACATTACTTTGCCAACAAAGATCCGTCTAGTCAAGGCTATGGTTTTTCCAGTAGTCATGTATGGATGTGAGAGTTGGACTGTGAAGAAAGCTGAGCACTGAATAATTGATGCTTTTGAACTGTGGTGTTGGAGAAGACTCTTGAGAGTCCCTTGGACTACAAGGAGATCCAACCAGTCCATCCTAAAGGAGATCAGCCCTGGGTGTTCATTGGAAGGACTGATGCTGAGGCTGAAACTCCAATACTTTGGCCACCTCATGTGAAGAGTTGACTCATTTGAAAAGACCCTGATGCTGGGAGGGATTTGGGGCAGGAGGAGAAGGAGACAACAGAGGATGAGATGGCTGGATGGCATCACTGACTCGATGGAAATGAGTTTGGGTAGACTCTGGGAGTTGGTGATGGACAGGGAGGCCTGGCATGCTGTGATTCATGGGGTCGCAAAGAGTTGGATATGACTGAGTGACTGAACTGATATGGGAAATGATAGGAGATGAAGACCATCTAGGATAATATCTAGGTTTCTGGTATGTACTGCTGGATACTGGCCCCGTTCATGAAAAGAGAGATAATTTTAAAGGTTCAGGATTAGTTAGGGGAAACATGAGTTGTGTTTTGACTTATGTGCTGCTGCTGCTGCTAAGCTGCTTCAGTCATGTCCGACTCTGTGCGACCCCATAGACGGCAGCCCACCAGGATCCTCTGTCCCTGGGATTCTCCAGGCAAGAACACTAGAGTGGGTTGCCATTTCCTTCTCTAATGCATGAAAGTGAAAAGTGAAAGTGAAGTTGTTCAGTCGTGTCCGACTCTTAGCGACCCCATGGACTGCAGCCTTCCAGGCTCCTCCATCCATGGGATTCTCCAGGCAAGAGTACTGGAGTGGGGTGCCATTGCCTTCTCTGTTGACTTATGTAGGCAGTTAGATTGATGGATCTGGAACTCAGAGGTTAAGTGTTATGGAAAGTTTCTATTATTTTTGATTTCCCAGCATTTAAATCCATTTCTTATGCTTGGAAAAGTTTCACCTTAACAGTCTGAAAGGACAAAAAGTGAAGCATGAACCTAGGTTTCTCTCTATACTCACCCAAAATTCTGGATTGGGAAAAAGTGATGCAAAGAATTATGCCCTAGGAAGAATCCCCTCCTGGAAATGGTGGCAGTTGAAATAAGATCAAATTTATAGGATGGCTGTGGTACTAAACCATCTTGTGCTGGTAGTAATGATGTCAGTTGCAGCCCTTGATGTTTGATTGTGGTTGTGGTTTCTGGATCACTCATTCTGAAGTGTGAATTTGGGCATTGTTTCTTGCTAGAGCTTGGTTCTTTAACTCTTATGGGGATTTTGTGTTACACAATATCCTTTTTAACAAATTTGATTTTTACTTAAATCAGCCAGAATCAACTTCTGTTTGTTTTTTTTTGCCACTAAATACTTGAATTAATACTAGAAGTCTATGTCAGAGATACATGTTTGTGAGTCATATATATAGTGGTAAGCTATAGACGGCTTCCCTGGTGGCTCTGATGGTGAAGAATCTGCCCGTAGGAGGTGTGGGTTTGACTCCTGGGTCAGGAAGATCCTCTGGAGAAGGAAATGGCAACCTACTCCAATATTCTTGCCTGGGAAGTCTCATGGACAGAGGGGCCTAGCGGGCTGTATAGTACATGGGGCTGCAGAAAAGTTGGACACGACTTAGTGACTAAACAACAAACTATAGACAGAGATGAGAGTGCTTAAACATAAGAGAACAGGATGAGAGAAAAGGGCTAGGACTGAGCCTCAAGAATTTATAAGATTTAGTGTGAGTAGAAGAGGATGAATCTGAAAAAGGAGATAGAGAAATTATTAGACGTAGGAGAAAAAAAGCAAGTAAATACTGTATTCCAGAAGCCAAGATGTAGAATTATTAATTCTCACTTTACATTTGAGGAAGCTGACGCTTTGGTTAGAAACTTACCCAAAGGTTTGACTTCACAAATGACAGAACCAGAAGTTGAATCTCTATCTGTCTAACTACAAAGACTATTTACAGAGTTGATTGGATGTATACAAGAAGTGAGCCAGTGATAAAGAACCCTTCTGCCAATGCAGGAGATGTAAGAGATGCAGGTTGGAACCCTGGGTTGGGAAGATCCCCCTGGAGAAGGGCATGGCAACCCACTCTAGGATTCTTGCCTGGAGAATTCCATGGACAGAGGAGCCTGGTAGGCTACATACAATCCATGGGGTCGCAGAGAGTCAGACATGACTGAATTGACTTCACAGTTATGCACACACGCACAGATAATAGGATACAGCTGGAAATACAGATTTGGGTGTTTTAAGCACATTTTGAATGAATAATCCAACAAACATATAGAAGGGGGGTAGAGTTAAAGAAAAAGCTAAGACAAGAGTCTGTAGTTGGGAAGTGATAGTGAGAGGGAAAGAAATAGAAGCCGAAATCAGAGGGACAGCTAAGAGAAATGCAGAAGTAGTTCTTTTAAGAAAGTAGTGTCTTAGAAGTCAGGGTTAGGGTTACAGAAAATTTTAATGGGACCAAGTACAGGAAAGAGGAAAAAAGAAGGGAAGGGTAAGACTGAGAACATACTGTTATATTTGGACTAAAATTTTTGTACTATCTGAAAAAGCAGTTAGTTGTGTTAGGGTATAGTGGTTGGGTTGAAAATCAATGAGGAAAGGAGTGGAAAGGAATTGTAGGCAAGAGACATATTTTTAATAGATAAATTTAGCAGTCAAAGTAAGAGTAGTACAGTGTAATTTTAATAGGCAGCAGTTTTAAATTAAGAATTTCTTTAGATTCTGATTTGCATATGTGGAGCAAGAGGGAAGGTGCTAATAATAGGTAGGGAGAATTTTAATGATTTGTCAGGGAAAATGTTTACGTGAGTCAACGTTGTATAATTCTCCAAACACAACATTATATTTCATTGAGATTTAGAGGGGAGAATAAAATTTATTATTTAAAACTCTCCAGTAGATGGAACATCTTCATCTTTAATGCTTTTCCAGAAGGAATTTCTGGAATGAAATAAGAGGTAGTGGAGTTGGTAGAACTCAAGTGTATTTTTATGAGAGTATATTTTGTAAGGATATACATAGATGTGAGTAAAAGTAAATTGATTTCCAGATCTCAATAAGGTGGTTTTTCTAGGTCTCCACAATTTTACATAAGAAAATCTACTATTAGGTTGAAGTGGATCAGCTTTTTAGATCTGTCAAGTTTTGTTAGCAGTCATAGCAATGCAGTGCCAGCAAGACTAATGATAATTTAGCTTTCATGTCTATTGTCTCATACCTTCCTAAAAAGGCATAACTAATAAATATAAACAAGTATAAGAACAAAGCTTCTAAATCTGTCATCAAATTTATATAAAATTAGCCTTGATGACTATCATTGATACTGATAAGCAGCATTATATCACATTATAATAAAACTGATTATTGCATATATGATCTGAAGTACTTAAGAAAACGCTCTGAAAGTATCTTTTTCATTTTAATAATCTTTGAAACAATTTAAGTGTAGGGAATTGAGGCAATTATTTACATTATTTTCACAGGGAATAATCCCGTGGGCAAAGGAGCCTGGCAGGCTACAGTCTATGGGATCGCAAAGGAGAACTTAGTGGCTAAACAATACAAATAATGAAGGCAATTTGGGGGCACTATTTGTCTAAATCATTGTGAACAAGTTATAAACCATAAATTATAAGTTATAAAGTGAATTCTTTATTTCACCTTAGATATGCAAGGTCTAAGAGTATAAATTACAAAGACAGCATTTTGGAAAGAAAATGTACATTTTATTTGAAACTAAATAAATACCACTCTCAAAATGTTTGTTAAATGAAAATGTATTTGAAGCCTTAGACTTGCTTTTCTTTTTTATTTGGAAAATGTATTTTATTTAGTTCAGTATATGCCAAAACATCACTTCAACATATAATCAATATAAACATTATCATTGAGATAGTTTATATTTCCTTTTAGTACTAAGTCCTTGAAATCTGGTACATATTTCACGTTTACACTATAGCTGGATTAGCAACACCTTACGTGTTCAGTAGCCACATGTGACTGTGATGTTAGGCAGCAGCACAGCTCTATACAGAAATGCCTTCACCACCACACAATTTTTGATGCTTAGACTTGCTTTTCAGCGAGTTTTGAATGCTGAATGCGAAATTGAATTTTGACGATTGAGTCGAGTGCTTTTTGTTGTCATGTTAAGGTTAATGTCAATTTTATTGCTGTTCTCCGAAATGCATTTTAAACTGTTATTTCACGAGAGGAATGGCTAGTCTTAGCGAAAGAAAACAATAACTCCCGAAGGGTTCTAGCCTGGGTCTAGAGCTTCTGGTCCCAGCAGGTCTTCTCGGGCGGCGGGATGCTTGCGTCTCGCCTCGCGGGGGAGGGAGGCGTGAGCGCCGCCGCGCCGGTCTCGCGGGGAGTCAGACCTCGCTTTTCGGCGCGATCTTGGAGCGCCTGCGGTGGGCTGCGCGGGGCTGGGCGGGGCCGCGCGAGGTAGAGGCGGGGCTCGGACGGGTCTGTGTGGCGATCTGTTGTCGCGTCCTCGGCTCTCGCCACCCCGAGTAGCGTGTGGGATCCGGGAAGGAAGGGTGGGCGTTCGGGTCCCAGAGGGGGTCACTGTGAGGTGGATGGGGAAGAACTGTGTGTGGCGGTTATTCCGAGGGCAGGCGGCCATGAAGGGTTTGCGGGGCTGGAGGGCCCTGTCCCCGGAGTATGACTGGAGGTTGCGTTCTGGGGGCTTTCCCGGCCCGTGGCCTCGCTTTCGGCCGCACTGCAGCCCGAGGCTTCGGGGGTCGCCGCGAGGCTGGAGTGTCGGGGACGGTCTCGGGTGAAAAGAAGCGAGTAGTCTCTGAAGGGAGTCGGCGAGCAAACTCCCGCTTCAGAACGCGGGGGAGAGTAGCTCTTCGACTCTGTGGTGAAGAGTGGTCCAAACCCCGCCTCAGGCGTGGTTTTTTTGTTTGTTTGTTTTTTTAACGCGAACTGGTAGTCCAGTAAATACCTCCACTGTTAGATTCTTGGTGGTAAATTCGCAAGTGTCAAATTGCACGGTTCCTGTAGGTTTTCCCTAGCTGTCGGTGAAGGAATTTCACAATTTTGCTACACGTAATACGCCGAGAAAGGACATTCAGAGATACTGTTTATTGTAAAGAGCGTGCCCTTTTGAGAAATCTGGGTGTCTGTGGACTCCAGATTATTCAGTGATTTATGGCACTACCATATATAAACAATTGTGAAGTTTTAGTAATGCAACGACATTCAATTTACTGTGTATAATTGTATATATTTATTTTAATATATATAACGACATTAATTTTTAAATACCTGCCCAGTACCTGGATGAAGGGGTCTCTCCTTCCATCCATATTTTTATGTAATAATACTGTGTCAAAAGGTTTTTAGAAAATCCTTCCTTATTATTATTATTATTTTTTAGCAAAGTGTCCAAGATGAATGACAGCCTATTTGTCAGTCTGGACAGACTTTTGCTAGAATTTGGTAGGTATAAAATGAAAATAAAGAAGTAGGTAACTATTTGTATTATCATTTGACATTTTAACAGTGAAATGAAGTTACAAGAGTTATTTTATTTTAGTTTTCCAGTATGAACAAGATATAAGTACTAAAGAAGATACAGTTCAGCGAATTAATAGTAAGTAGTTTTGCATGACAAAGATGTTTTAATTTTTTATAGAATATAAGATATTATGCAGTTGCTTTGTTTAGGGTAATTTATAGTTGGCATTAGAGCTCCCCCCTTCTATCTAGTGACTAATAATAAGCTATTTACCCTAGCTAGTTTTTCAGTAGTACATGTCGGTATTCTGTATTCAGCATTTAATTATTTTGTGTTTAGAAATTTTAAGTAGAAATCACTCATAATTACATAAAATTGAAAATATTTTTTCCTCAACACAGGTTATTTCAAACATTTGAGTAAAAATTTTAAATATTTTTAGAAATCATCAAAAGTCAGTGGCTAGAATTAATGGATGCCACATTTTCAGGAATGCTAATTATCAAAATTAATATTATGAGTAGAATGACAAAGCAAATTATATAAATGTAGTGTTTTAAGATCCTGCATAAAAAACTATCAAAAGAAGCTACAATCATTATTTCTAATAGTTCTGAAAGGTTTAATAAATTTGTTTATCTTTTCTGCAACAAAAGAGAATAGGGTATTAAGAATTTAATTTTTAAAGAAATTACATTTTATTTTTATCTTGTGTTTACTCACTAGTGACAAAGAAATAAGTGAACTGAAGATATATTAAATAATGACTTGGAATTAATTAACAGAAAATTCACATTTGTCAAAAACAAAACTCTTACATTAGTATTATGTGAATAAATGTTTACATGAACTCATAACATCTTAAGATACCATTGATCTTAGACATTTCTTAATCTAGCCCTCTTACATTAGAGATGGAACAGGGGACATTTCTCTTCAATCTCAAACACAACTTCTTAGCTTCTGGGTCTAGGACCAAGCCTGACTGTCCTGTGCTCTTTAGGGCCCCTCCCATCTCAAGCTTCACTTCCTGTCCATTCTTTGGTTCTCCTTTTTTAGGTCAGTTGCCATACCTTTTTTCCTATTGTATTTGTTTATTTTGAATTTATGATTTTTCCTTAAGAAAATAAATATTTGTTTTCTAGAATGCTTTGAAGATATTAAAGAATACAAAGCTACTGTTTGTAAGATACATGAAACTATAAATACGACAGATGAGGAAATTGGTCATTACTGTAAACATAGTAAAGAGATCAAAGACAACTGTAGTAAGTGAGTATTTTAAAGAAACTTTCAATAATTGTCATTAGATTCTCTTATTAGGGATATTGAGTTTATAGTTGAAGACACTGTTGCTTGAAAGTAGTATTTTATATTAGGAAAATGATGAATCAGGGTCTTCAATTTCCGTTACAAGACACGGTAAAAGAGATAACAGAAGGTTCAAAAGAAAGAAGTAAGTGTTGTGAGGTGAAAGTCACTCAGTCATGTCTGACTGTTTGTGACGTCATGGACTATACAGTCCACAGAATTCTCCAGACCAAGATACTGGAGTGGGTAGCCATTCCCTTCTCCAGGGGATCTTCCCTGCTCAGAGACTGAACTCAGGTCTCCTGCATTACAGGCAGATTCTTTACCAGCTGAGCCACAAAGGAAGCCCAAGAATACTGGAGTGGGTAGCCTATCTCTTTTCTAGGGGATCTTTCTCACCCAGGAATTGAACTCAGGTCTCCTGCAATGCAGGCAGATTCTTTACCAACTGAGCTATCAGGGAAGCCCTAAGATCTCTCGAGTTCAAATCCAGTTAGTATAAATATAATATTTTGAATAATCTAGACTCAGAAAATTCCTATTAGATAAATAGGTCTAAAATAATTTTCATCTTTGAATTTTCAAGATCTTTTGTCTAAGGGAACTAGCCTAAAATTAGGAGCTTTTCAAAATAAAACTATTTAGTGTCTTAATTCTTTCAGTATAGTCTCACATCCTATTCTAATAGTTATATCTATTAATATTATTTAAGACAAACATTTTGAAGC
The DNA here is from genome assembly GCA_917880005.1 of Nanger dama. Classification (NCBI taxonomy): domain Eukaryota; kingdom Metazoa; phylum Chordata; class Mammalia; order Artiodactyla; family Bovidae; genus Nanger; species Nanger dama. Next base: position 31,038,007 of record CAKJTW010000003.1, read on the forward strand.
AAAGACCTTTTTTTTTACAAAGACTTGTTAATGGAACCTAAGTGTATGATCAGGTACTTACAAAAAGAAAGTGTGTTAGCTTCTGTATTTAATTTTATGTGGGCCACTGTCTTTGTATTAAGTACTATACTTAAGAATCATACCTGTTTTAAAATGTTTTGTTATTTTAAAATTTCATAAGCTTTTGTTTCCCTTATTACTTTTTTTAATAGTTGTTTTAAATAAAAGTGACACATGCCTAGTATAAAAATTCAAAGAGTATACAAATATATGGAGTAAAAGTCTCTCCCTGTCTTCAGTCCCCACCCCCCACCCTGTCCTCTTTCTTACAGGTAATCACTCTTAACAGTAAGTACCCTTTCAGACCTTTTAAAATATACATTCAACACCATTACTACATATGCTTATTTATATGTCTACCTGTATTTTTGACTTTCCTTGTCTCAAAATGCAATCATACCATACTGATTTTTCAACTTGTTTTTAAAATTTAACAATATGTAATGTAAATGGTACTATACATGTGATGATTGTGTATAGATTTCATTCTTTTTTTTAACAGCTCCATAGTATTTTATAGTATTGATGCATCCTAAGTTAATTAATCATTCTCCTATTAATATACATTTTGGTTATTTACAGTTATTTCCTATTATAAGCAATATATACAGGTCTCCTTCCATATTTCTAGAACTGCTGCTATAGAATGAACTCCTGGAAATGGCATTGCTAGATCAGAGAGTATTCATGTTTAAATATTTGATAAGTAATTCTAAACTTCTCTCCAAAAAAATTATACTAACTTAAACTTTCACCAACAATATATGAGAGTTTCTTCTATTCCTCACAACCTTGCTAACACTGAAACTATCAATGTTTAAATTTTTTTTTGGCAGTATCATTAACAAAACACTATGTACTGTTCAACTTTTTCTTTGAGGTATACTGTGGTAGGTTTTATCAGTAATTTCCCTCAATTAGCTGCAGTGGGTTCTGGAAAATTACTGGTAGTTTCTCCTTAGAACCTAATGTGTTCAATATGTACTTTATACAAGATTATTCTCTGTTGGGTCCTGAGGACAGTTAGGGTCTGTTGATTTTAATGCGCGAATACCTCTAGTTCATGATTTCAGCTTGTGGCTAAGCGATTTAAATGTGAAATATGAATTCCTGAAAGTATGAGAAGAAAATATAGGTGACTATAATCTATGAGAGAAGAAGATCTATGTCATCAAAAGTATAAATCACATTGGAAACAATGGTAAATATACATAGAAATTAAAAAGAAAAACACCTCAAATTGATACAAAAGCAAAAGGATAAAGTAGAAAAACATCAAAGAATGGTCAATTTAAAAAATATAAAGTGCTTGTAGAAGTTAGTAATAAAGAGCCAAAGCCCCATTAGAAAAAAATGGGCAAAGACGGTAAATAAGTAAATACCAAAATGAAGAAATGTATGTCTAATGAACATGTGAACAAATGCTCAATCTTACTAATAATCAAAGACATCCAAATTAAAGCAATAATATTATATATTATTGTACATTATTTTGTCTTTAAGTTTTATAGAAATTTAAAGAAGGTTAATACACAGTATTGGCCAGGAAATAAGAAAATCACCTTGCTCACACAATGTAGGAATATGTTATTGTTGTTCGTCACTCAGTCGTGTCTGAACACACGACTGTAGCATTCCAGGCTTCCCAGTCCTTCACTGTCTCCTGGAGCTTGCTCAAACTTTTGTCCATTGGAATTAGTGATGCCGTCAACCATCTTATCCTTTGTTATCCCCTTCTCCTCCTGCCTTCAGTCTTTCCCAGCATCCCAAGAGTCAACTCTTCACATCAGGTGGCCAAAGTATTGGAGCTTTAGCCTCAGTTCTTCCAGTGAATATTCTGGATTGATTTGTTTTAGGATTGACTGGTTGATCTCCTTTCTGTCCAAGGGACTTTCAAGAGTCTTTTCCAACACCACAGTTGAGGCATCAATTCTTCAATGCTCAGCCTTCTTTATGGTCCAACTCTCACATCCAAAAATGACTAATGGAAAACCATAGCCTTGACTAGACAGACCTTTGTTGGCAAAGTAATGTCTCTGCTTTTAATATGCTGTCTAGGTTGGTCATAGTTTTTCTTCCAAGGAGCAAGTGTTTTTAATTTCAGGGCTGCAGTCACCATCTGCAGTGATTTTGGAGCCCAAGAAAATAAAGTCTGTCATTGTTTTCATTGTTTTCCTATCTATTTGCCATGAAGTAATAGGACCAGATGCCGTGATCTTCATTTTTTGGATGTTGAGTTTTAAGCCAGCTTTTTCACTCTCCTCTTTCACTTTCATCAAGATGCTCTTTAGTTCTTCGCTTTCTATCATAAGGGTGGTGTCATCTACATATCTGAGGTTATTGGTATTTCTCCTTGCAGTCTTGATTCCAACTTGTGTTTCATCCAGCTCGACATTCCCAGTGAGGTAATCTGCATATAAGTTAAATAAACATGGTGATAATATACAGCCTTGATGTACTGCATTCCCAATTTTAAACCAGTCCATTGTTCCATGTCCGGTTCTAACTGTTGCTTCTTGACTTGCATACAGGTTTTGCAGGAGGCAAGTAAGGTAATCTGGTATTCCCATCTCTTTTTTAAGAATTTTCCACAGTTTGTTGTGATCTACACAACAAAGAATTTTAGCATAGTCAACGAAGCAGAAGTAGATGTGTTTTTGGAACTCTCTTGCTTTTTAGATAATCCAACAGATGTTGGCAGTTTGATCTCTGGTTCCTCTGCCTTTTCTAAATCCAGTTTGGACATCAGGAAGTTCCCGGTTCACATACTGTTGAAGCCTGGCTTGGAGAATTTTGAGCATTACTTTGCTAGTGTGTGAGATGAGTGCAATTATTCAGTAGTTTGAACATTTTTGTCATTGCCTTTCTTTGAGATTGGAATGAAAACTGACCTTTTCGAGTCCTGTGGCCACTGCTGAGTTTTCCAAATTTGCTGGCATATTGAGTGCAACATTCGCAGCATCATCTTTAAGGATCATCTTTGAGGAATTCAACTGGAATTTCCAACACCTCTACTAGCTTTGTTTGTAGTGATGCTTCCTAAGTCCCATTTGACTTCACATTCCAGGATGTCTGGCTCTAGGTGAGTGATCACACCATCGTGGTTATCTGGGTCATTAAGGTCTTTTGAATAGTTCTTCTGTGTATTCTTGCCAGGTCTTCTTAATATCTTCTGCTTCTGTTCGGTCCATACCATCGCTGCCCTTTATTGTGCCCATCTTTGCATGAGGTATTCCCTTGGTATCTCTAATTTTCTTGAAGAGATCTCTAGTCTTTCCCATTCTATTGTTTTCCTCTTTCTTTGCATTGATCACTTAGGAAAGCTTTCTTATCTCTCCTTGCTTGGATGTATCTTTTCCTTTCTCCTTTGCCTTTCACTTCTCTTCTTTTCTCAGCTTTTTGTAGGGCCTCCTCAGACAACCATTTTGCCTTTTGCATTTCTTTTTCTTGGAGATGGTCTTGATCACCACTTCGTGTACAATGTTATGAACCTCCATCCATAGTTCTTCAGGCATTCTGTCTATCAAATCTAACCCCTTGAATCTATTTTTCACTTCCACTGTATAATTGTAAGGGATTTGATTTAGGCCATACCTGAATTGTGCCTAGTGGTTTTTCCCACTTTCTTCAATTTAAGTCTGCATTCAGCAATAAGGAGTTCATGATCTGAGCCATAGTCAACTCCCCGGTCTTGTTTTTGCTGACTGTATAGAGCTTCTCCATCTTTGCCTGCAAAGAATATAACCAATTTGATTTCAGTATCGATCATCTGGTGATGTCCATGTGTAGTCGTCTCTTATGTTGTTAAAAGAGTGTGTTTGCTATGACCTGTGCATTCTCTTGGCAAAACTCTGTTAGCCTTTGCTCTGCTTCATTTTGTACTCCAAGGCCAAACTTGCCCGTTACTTCTTGACTTCCTACTTTTGTATTCCAGTCCCCTATGATGAAAAGGACATCTTTTTTGGTGTTAGTTCTAGAAGTTCTTGTAGGCCATCATAGAACTGTTAAACTTCAGCTTCTTCAGCGTTACTGGTTGGGGCATAGACTTGGATTACCATGATATTGAATGGTTTGCCTTGGAAACGAACAGAGATCATTCTGTCATTTTTGATACTGCACCCAAGTACTGCATTTTGGACTCTCTTGTTAACTATGAGGGCTACTCCATTTCTCCTAAGGGATTCTTGCCCACAGTAGTAGATGTAATGATCATCTGAATTAAATTCACCCATTCCAGTTCATTTTAGTTCACTGATTCCTAAAATGTTGATGTTCATTCTTGCCATCTCTTGCTTGACCACTTCCAATTTAACTTGATTCATGGTCCTAACGTTCCAGGTTCCTATGCAGTATTATTCTTTATAGCCTCAGACTTTATTTTCACCACCAGACACATCCACAACTGGGCATTGTTTCCACTTTGGCTGAATCTCTTCATTCCTTTTGGAGCTATTTCTTCACTCTTCTCCAGTAGCATATTGGGCACCTATTGACCTGGGAAGTTCATCTTTCAGTGTCATATATTTTTGCCTTTTCATACTGTTCATAGGGTTCTCAGGGTAAGAATCCTCAAGTGGTTTGCCATTTCCTTCTCCAGTGGACTGAACTCTCCACCATGACCAGTCTGTCTTGGTGGCCCCACATGGTATGGCTCATAGTGTCAATGAATTAGACAAGGATGTGACCCATGTGATCAGTTTGATTAGTTTTCTGTGATTGTGGTTTTCATTCTATCTGCCCTCTGGTGGTAGACTTCCCTGATGGCTCAGATGGTAAAGCGTCTGTCTACAATGTGGAAGACGTGGGTTCAGTCCCCTGGGTGGGGGAAGATCCCTGGAGAAGGAAATGGCAACCCACTCTAGTACTCTTGCCTGGAAAATCCCATGGGCAGAGGAGGCTGGTAGGCTGCAGTCCATGGGGTCGTGAAGAGTCAGACATGACTGAATGACTTCCCACTTCACTTCACTTTGGTGGATAAGGATAAAAGGCTTGTAGAAGCTCCCTGAGTTACTGGCTCTGGGGCAAACAGGTCTATGCTCTGATGGGCAAGGCCATGCTCAGTAGCTTTTTAATCCAATTTTCTGCTGATGGATGGGGCTGTGTTCCTCCCTATAGTTTGGCCTGAGGCCAAACTATGGTAGGGTAATGTAGGAATATACACTGGTATATACCTTTTGGATGACATATCTGCATACTTTAAAGACTTTAAAAATAAGCATTACTTTTGATTAAATGGTACCATTTCTGATAATTTTTTGTAAGGAAATAGGTATTTTCTCAAAGATATAATGTACAACAACATATTTATATCAACCTTTTATGATAGGAAAACATTGCAAGCAGCTCAGTGTTCAATATTAGGTGATAGTTTAAATGAATTTTGGTCCATCCATATGAATGAACAGTAAGCAGTCTATTAATTTATGCTATATGTCAATATTTATTGACATGTAGCGTGTTAACAGTATATTACAAATTGGACAAAACGTTGAAACAGCATTCATAGAATAAACTCAATGTAGTAATTATGTATTTATATATGTACAATTAGAACAAGTCTAGACACATGTACAGAGAAGGCAACGGCACCCCACTCCAGTACTCTTGCCTGGAAAATCCCATGGATGGAGGAGCCTGGTGGGCTTCAGTCCATGGGGTCGCTAAGAGCCGGACACGACTGAGTGACTTCACTTTCACTTTTCACTTGCATGCACTGGAGAAGGAAATGGCAACCCACTCCAATGTTCTTGCCTGGAGAATCCCAGGGAAGGGGGGAGCCTAGTGGGCTGCCGTCTATGGGGTCGCACAGAGTCAGACATGACTGACATGACTTAGCAGACATATGTACATCAAACTGCTTATAATGAGTATCTTTTCAGTGAACATATAGTTCTTACAGAATTTTAAAAATATTCAGAATGTATGTATATATAACCTTTGATCTTATAATTTCATTTTGGGAAATATTGTTGAAGGAAATGATTGAAAACTCAGGCAAACATTTAAGCACAGGTTCTTAAGAGAAACAGAGTAAAATGGCTAACAATATTGGAATGAGTAATATGTTGTATTTATTAAAACCTTTACAGTGAGTTCTTAGTAACAAAGAAGATGTATATAATTTAAAACTAAGTGATAAAGGTGAATACTTTGGCCACCTGATGTGAAGAGCTGACTCACTGGAAAAGACCCTGATGCTGGGAGGGATTGGGGGCAGGAGGAGAAGGGGACTACAGAGGATGAGATGGTTGGATGGCATCATCGACTCAATGGACATGGGTTTGGGTGGACTCCGGGAGGTGGTGATGGACAGGGAGGCCTGGTGTGCTGCAGTTCATGGGGTCGCAAAGAGTCAGACATGACTGAGCGACTGAAATGAACTGAACTGAAAGTTCAATATGTTGTATATGTGAATATGATCTCAAATGTGTTAAACTATATGTGTCTGCTTGTGAATGCTAAATCTCTTCACTCATGTCTGACTCTAGGTGACCCTATGGACTGTAGTTCGCCAGGCTCCTCTGTCCATGGGGATTCTCTAGGCAAGAATACTAGATAGGGATGCTATGCCCTCTTCCATGGTATCTTTCAATCCAGGGATCAAACCCACATCTCTTATGTCTCCTGCATAGGCAGGTTGGTTCTTTACCACTAGCGCCACCTTGGGAAACTCTGTTTATAGTAAAATCTGGAAGTAAATTATTGAAATATTCAGTTCAGTTCAGTCACTCAGTCGTGTCCGACTCTATGTGACCCCATGAGCTGAGCACCGAAGAATTGATGCTTTTGAACTGTGGTGTTGGAGAAGACTCTTGAGAGTCCCTTGGACTACAAGGAGATCCAACCAGTCAATCCTAAAGGAGATCAGTCCTGGATGTTCTTTGGAAGGAATGATGCTAAAGCTGAAACTCCAGTACTTTGGCCATCTCATGCGAAGAGTTGACTCATTGGAAAAGACTCTGATGCTGGGAGGGATTGGGGGCAGGAGGAGAAGGGGATGACAGAAGATGAGATGGTTGGATGGCATCACCGACTCAATGGACGTGAGTTTGAGTGAACTCCAGGAGTAAGAGGAGAGTGAAAAAGTTGGCTTAAAGCTCAACATTCAGAAAACTAAGATCATGGCATCTGGTCCCATCACTTCATGGGAAATAGATGGGGAAACAGTGGAAACAGGGTCAAACTTTATTTTTGGGGGCTCCAAAATCACTGCAGATGGTGATTGCAGCCATGAAATTGAAACATTAGTGGTTATTATTCAGTGTTGAGAATATGGATGATAATTATTTTCTTATGTATACATTTGTGCTTCAAAGGTGGGTATGAGTACTTTTTGAATCTGAAAAATAAAAAAAATATTAGAAAAGATCTGGAGGAAATATTTGAACAATACTTATAATGTAAGCTGCAGTGGCATATGCTTAATTTTAGATTTTTGCATTGGCAACATCTTTCCAGTCATGTAATAAAAACAAATGTGTAAGCAGAATATTCATTTTATACTTACTGTCTGATTTTATAATTCATTTTGGTCTAGTTTCTTTCAAATTCAGGAGGGTATAAATTTCTAAATTTGAAAGGGAGAAAAAAGCCTCCCTTTATCCCTTATGCTAGCCCTGCTTATTTAACTTATGTTCAGAGTACATCATGCGTGCAAAATGCTGGGTTAGATGAATCACATGCTGGAATCAAGATTTCCAGGATAAATGTAAACAACCTCAGATATGCAGATGATACCACTCTAATGGCAGAAAGTGAAGAGTCAGGCTCCTCTGTCCATGGAGACTTAGCAGGAACTCCCAGGGACGAGAAAGCCTGGTGGGCTGCCGTCTGTGGGGTTGCACAGAGTCGGACACGACTGAAGCGACTTAGCAGCAGCAGCAGCAGCAAAGAGTCTCTTTAAGATCATGACATCTGGTCCCATCACTTCATGGGAAGTAGACGGGGAAACAGTGGAAACAGTGTCAGACTTTATTTTTTTGAGCTCCAAAATCACTGCAGATGGTGACTGCAGCCATGAAATTAAAAGATGCTTACTCCTTGGAAGGAAAGTTATGACCAACCTAGATAACATATTGAAAAGCAGAGACATTACTTTGCCAACAAAGGTCCGTTTAGTCAAGGCTATGGTTTTTCCAGTGGTCATGTATGGATGTGAGAGTTGGACTGTGAAGAAAGCTGAGCACCGAAGAACTGATGCTTTTGAACTGTGGTGTTGGAGAAGACTCTTGAGAGTCCCTTGGACTGCAAGGAGATCCAGCCAGTGCATTCTAAAGGAGATCAGCCCTGGGTGTTCATTGGGAGGGTTGATGCTAAAGCTGAAACTTCAATACTTTTGCCACCTCATATGAAGAGTTGACTCATTTGAAAAGACCCTGATGCTGGGAGGGATTGGGGGCAGGAGGAGAAGGGGATGACAGAGGATGAGATGGCTGGATGGCATCACCGACTCGATAGACATGAGTTTGAGTGACCTCCGGGAGTTGGTGATGGACAGGGAGGTTTGGCGTGCTGTAATTCATGGGGTCACAAAGAGTTGGACACGACTGAGTGACTGAACTAAACTGAACTAAAAGAGTCTCTTGATGAGGGTGAAAGAGGAGAGTGAAAAAACTGGCTTAAAACTCAACATTCAAAAATCTAAGATCAGGGCACCTGGTCCCTCTTCATGGCAAATACAATGGGAAAAAGTGGAAACAGTGACAAATTTTCTTTTCTTGGGCTCCAGAGTCACTGCAGACAGTGACAGGTGCCGCCATGAAATTAAAAGACACTTGGTTGTTGAAAAGAAAGCTATGACAAACAGAAACAGTATATTAAAAAACAGAGACATCACTTTGTCTACAAAGATCTGTAGAGTCTGTTTTTCAGTAGTTGTGTACGGATATGAGAATTGGTCCGTAAAGAAGACTGAGCACCAAATAATTGATGGTTTCGAATTGTGCTGGAGAAGACTCTTGGAAGTTGCATAGATTGCAAGGAGATCAAACCCATCAATCCCAAAGGAAATCAACCCTAAATATTCATCGGAGGGACTGATGCTGGAGCTGAAGATCCAGTACTTTGACCACCTGGTTTGAAGAGCCAACTCATTGGAAAAGACCCTGATGCTGGGGAAAGATTGAAGGCAAAAGGAGAAGGGAGTGGCATAGGATGAGATGGTTAGTTAGCATCACTGACTCAGTGGGCATGAATTTGAGCAAACTCTGGGAGATAGTAAAATAAGGGGAGCCTGGAATGCTGCATTTCATGTTGTCACAAGGAGTTGGTTATGATTTAGTGACTGAACAGCAACAACTCTATAAATATTTACTCCAATAGAATTTCTTAACTAAGATCTTATGAGTGAGATGAGTGAGTGAAGTTGCTCAGTCATGTCTGACTCTTTGCGACCCTGTGGACTGTAGCCCACCAGGTTCCTCTGTCCATGGGATTCTCCAGGCAAGAATACTGGAGTGGGTTGCCATTTCCTTCTCCAGAGGATCTTCCCAACCCAGGGATCAAACCCAGGTCTCCCGCATTGCAGGCAGACACTTTAACCTCTGAGCCACCAGGGAAGGCCTTATAAGTATGATGAGATATTATATATCTAACATATAAGTATGAAAGATCTTATAAGTATGATGAGAAAGATAGCCTGATGCCAACACTCAACACAGAGTGTTGCAGAGTATATTCCAGAGATGTCATAGCAATATACAATCCAGGCATGTCAAATTTGTTCCTTCCCTAGTCATGGTTCCCAAACAAACTTTATATGAAAATTAGTGGATGTTGATATTCGAACATGTATACAATTGCATGTATGGTCATAGTGGTGATGATGGGAGATGGGAATGTTTTTCTTAATGTAAGCTAATTTTCTCCAAGAAAGGAAAGATTGTTTAAGTGGTTAAATTCATTTTTATTATTTCTTCAATTTATTATTCTGAGATGCTAATTATAGTATTTTTATCCATAGCTGGAAGCCAACATGTGATGTATTTCTTAAACATGAAGACTACATGCAGGAGCAATTTATTATTTATCAAGAAGCTACTGAAAAAGACAAGTACAGTATAAATATTAATTTAAGCTTATCAATTCTATAAGTTTTAATAAGACATTATTTGTAAAAAATATTAATTGAAAAATGTGCACAAAATTTTAAAAAAGTAAATCCAGTGTTTTGGACTCTTTGGTTGTCATTGTTGACCTACCTATTTGTTATAAAGCTCTTTCCAACCTTAGATATATTTAAACATGTCCTTAACATAGTAACTATCAGTAGCAATATAAAACAGAGTGCTTTAATTAATGTTTTTATGACTGAGTTGCTATGGTCAAACACCTTAGGGAGTAGCCAGTTATAAAGTTAGCTTATGATAAAATTGGAATATTGGCTTTAAAAGGGTATTTTTATATAAAATTTGTGTTTTTCAGTTGTTTAGTGGGATATTATATTCTGATGGAGAAATATTAATATTTGTGGGGGTTTATTATGTGTTAAATCACTTGGTTTGGGGAATTAAATGTAGTTAGTGAATATAATGAAACAAAGTGAGGAACTTGGAACACTATAATAATTTCACTTAATTAAAAAAATTGAAATGTTTTTATTTTTAACATAATTGGATAAGAACAGTATCGAGTTTATTTTTAATTTTTATTTTTTCTTACTATTTTACCCCAGCTTTATCGAGGTATAATTGATGTATGACCTAGTGATTTTCCTTATTTTCTTCAATTTAAGTCTGAATTTTTCAGTAAGGAGCTCGTGATCTGAGCCACAGTCAACTCCAGGTCTTGTTTTTGCTGACTGTATAGAGCTTCTCCATTTTTGGCTATAAAGAAAATAATAAACTTTGGCATTGATCATTTGGTGATATCCGTGTGTAGAATTGTCTGTTGTGTTGTTGAAAAAGAGTGTTTGCTATAACTAGTGTGTTCTCTTGACAAAACTCTGTTAACCTTTGCCCTACTTCATTTTGTATTCCAGGGCCAAACTTGCCTGTTACTACAGGTATCTCTTGACTTCTTACTTTTGCATTCCAATCCTCTATGATGAAAAGGACATCTACTTTTGGTGTTAGTTCTAGAAGGTGTTGTATGTCTTTATAGAACCGGTCAACTTCAGCTTCTTCAGTCTTAGTGGCTGGGGCATAGACTTAGATTACTATGATATTGAATGGTTTGCCATGGAAATGAATGGAGATCATTCTGTTGTTTTTGAGATTGTACCCAAGTACTGCATTTCTTTACCCAAGTACTGCCCAAACCACTAATGCTGAAGAATGAAGTTGACTGGTTCTGTGAAGACCTACAACACCTTCCAGTTTTGCCAAGAGAATGCACTGGTCATAGCAAACACCCTCTCCCAACAACACAAGGGGGAAATTCTACACATGGATATCACCAGATAGTCAATACTGAAATCAGATTGATTATATTCTTTGAAGCCAAAGATGGAGAAGCGCTATACAGCCAGAAAAAAACAAGACCAGGAACTGACTATGGCTCATCATGAACTCCTTATTGCCAAATTCAGACTTAAACGGAAGAAAGTAGGGAAAATCACTAGACCATTTAGGTATGACCTAAATCAAATCCTTTACAATTATACAGTAGAAGTGAGAAATAGATTCAAGGGATTAGATGTGACAGAGTGCCCGAAGAACTATGGGTGGAGGTTCATAACATTGTACAGGAGACAGGGATCAAGACCATTTCCAAGAAAAACAAACACCAAAAGCAAAATGGCTTTCTGAGGAGGCCTTACAAACAGCTGTGAAAAGAAGAGAAGTGAAAAGCAAAAGAGAAAAGGAAAGATATACCCATTTGAATGCAGAGTTCCAAAGAATAGCAAGGAAAGATAAGAAAGCCTTCCTCCGTGATCAGTGCAAAGATACAGAGGAAAACAACAGAATGGAAAAGACTAGAGATCTCTTCAAGAAAATTAGAGATACCAAGGGAACATTTCATGTGAAGATGGGCACAATAAAGGGCAGAAATGGTATAGACCTAACAGAAGCAGAGGATATTAAGAAGACTTGGCAAGAATACACAGAAGAACTACTGAAAAAAGATCTTCATGACCCAGATAATCATGACGGTATGATTACTCACCTAGAGCCAGACACCCTGGAATGTGAAGTCAAATGGGCCTCCAGGAAGCATCACTACAAACAAAGCTAGTGGAGGTGATGGAATTCCAGTGGAGCTATTTCAAATCCTGAAAGATGATGCTGTGAAAGTGTTGCAGTCAATATGCCTAGCAAATTTGGAAAACTCAGCAGTGGCTACAGGACTGGAAAAGGTCAGTTTTTATTCCAATTGCAAAGAAAGGCAATGCCAAAGAATGCTCAAACTACCACACAATTGCACTCATCTCACACGCTAGTAAAGTAATGCTCAAAATTCTCCAAGCCAGGCTTCAACAGTACATGAACCATGAACTTCCAGATGCTCAAGCTGGTTTTAGAAAAGGCAGAGGAGCCAGCAATCATATTGCCAACATCCACTGGATCATTGAATAAACAAGAGAGTTCCAGAAAAACATCTGCTTTATTGACTATGCCAAAGCCTTTGACTGTGTGGATCACCACAAACTGTGGAAAATTCTTAAAGAGATGGAAATATTAGACCACCTGACCTGCCTCTTGAGACGTCTGTATGCAGGTCAGGAAGCAACAGTTAGAGCTGGACATGGAACAACAGACTGGCTCCAAATAGGGAAAGGAGTACATCAAGCCTGTATATTGTCACCCTGCTTATTTAACTTCTATGCAGAGTACATCACGAGAAGCGCTGGGCTGGATGAAGCACAAGCTGGAATCAAGATTACCGAGAGAAATATCAATAACCTCAGATATTCAGAAGACACCATATGACAGAAAGTGAAGAAGAACTAAAGAGCCTCATGATGGAAGTGAAAGAGGAGAGTGAAAAAGTTGGCTTAAAACTCAACATTCAGAAAATGAAGATCATGGCATCTGGTCCCATCACTTCATGGCAAATAGATGGGGAAACAGTGGAAACAGTGACAGACTTTATTTTGGGGGCTCCAAAATCACTGCAGATGGTGACTACAGCCATGAAATTAAAGGATGCTTGCTCCTTGGAAGAAAATTTATGACCAATTTATCCAGCATGTTAAAAAGCAGAGACATTACTTTGCCAACAAAGGTCCATCTAGTCAAAGCTCTGGTTTTTCCAGTAGTCATGTATGGATATGAGAGCTGGACTATAAAGAGGGCTGAGTGCAGAAGAACTGATGCTTTTGAACTGTGGTATTGGAGAAGACTCTTGAGAGTCCCTTGGACTGCAAGGAGCTCCAACCAGTTCATCCTAAAGGGAGATCATTTCAGCTGAATTAAATTCACCCAATCCAGTCCATTTTAGTTTGCTGACTCCTAAAATGTTGATGTTCACTCCTTCCATCTGTTTGACCACATCCTATTTATCTTAATTTGTGGAGCTAACATTCCAGGTTCCTGTGAAGTATTGTTCTTTACAGTGTCGAGATTTACCACCAGTCACATCCACAACTGAGTGCTAATTCTGCTTTGGCCCAACCACTTCATTATTTCTGGAGCTATTAGTAATTGTTCATTGCTCTTCCCCAGTTGCATATTGGACATTTCCCAACCTGGGGGACTCAGCTTCTGATGTCATATCTTTTTGTCTCTTCATACTGTTCATGGGGTTCTCACAGGAGGAATACTAGAGTGGTTTGCCATTTCCTGTGGACCACAGTTTGTCTGAACTCTTCACTGTGATGTGTCTATCTTGGGTGGCCCTGAACAGCATGGCTGATAGCTCCATTGAGTTATGCCAGCCCTTTGCCACAACAGGCTATGATCTATGAAGGGATGAGGCATGTAAGTGTGCTCACAAATCCACCTGCATGAGAACCTGCCCAAGCCTCATCCCCATGCCAAAGTGGGAGTGCAGATAATTGGCTCATATTTCAGTCCTCCTTCAGGAGCAGTGGTTACATGGTAATCTTCCCTGTACCTTTAATTGAGATCTGTAAGCTTTAAGTAGGTATTCTATAAGAATCATTCTACCTGTAGATGTAGTTTTGTTGTGTTTGTGGGAAGAGATGAGCTCCCTGTCCCTCTACTCTGCCGTCTTTTTCTTCTCTCAAGAATATGGTTTTGCAGTGAACTGGATTGTACATGTTCAATGTTGTAGGTGAGGAATGGCAAACTTTTTTTTGGTAAAGGTCCCCATAGTAAATGTTCTAGGCTTTTTAAATGTTTAAGTCTTTGTCACAGCTACTCCAGTCTGATAATTTTGGTATAGGATCAACTTTAGGCAATATGTAAGTATTGTGTTCTAATAAAACTTTCTTTATGGACATTTGCAGTTTGATTTTCATTAATTTTGATCTGTCATGAAGTATTATTATTATTTTGATTTTAAAAAATAATTTAAAAGTGTAAAAATTATTCTTGACTCATAGACTGTACTAAAACAGGTAGCAGGTTAGATTTGGCCCATAGATCATAGCAACTGACTCGTCTTGTAGATCATGCAAAGTTCAGGTAAGAAGGAAGAGTTAATATCTTTTTTGCAAGAATTGACCATCTCACTCAAGACTGATTCTTGAAGAGATGACCATTCACCTCTACCTGAGCTGTACTGGAGGAGTTCCTCCAAACAGTGCTGAAATTTTCTTATAAAACAGTTGTGGAGTATGCAAGAATGATTGTGAACCCAAAGTTCTGTCACATAGAATGTGATAATTTTAGAGTAGAAAACTTAAGGAGATTTAAAGGCATAGATATAAAGGTAGCTCAACTGGGAAGAATAGAGATTTAGAACTCAGGGAGGATAGAGATTCAAGAAGAAATCAAAAGAACCAGGTTCTGCATTGTCATGTAGGATGAGAAGTGAAAAGAGATCACTAAGTTGGACAAATTAGATCATTGGTAACCTTGGGAAGGGTGGATTCATTAGACTGGTGGAAGTAGAATTTTAACTGAAGAGGATTAAGGAGTAACTCAGGTAGTGAAGAAAAAGTGTAGAGAATTGAAAAGTTTTATAGAGTTAAGAAAAGTTTAAAGGGCAGACCGTATTGAGTGAAGCAAAAAAAAAAAGTAGATTTTTATTTAGTGGTTTTTAACAAGTGATTTTAGAAAGTTTTTAGATACACTTTTGTTATATTGATATCATTTCTTTTAATTTTAACAGAAAAATGTACCATGGCTATATATGTCAGTATAATGATGTTTTAAAGCAATACCGACTAAAATACTCAGAAACACCCCTCTCACATGAATATTATGAGAAGAAAAGAGAATATGAAGAAATTAAAAACAGAGTGTTGGCAAGTACTGAACAACTGAAAATGAATGAAACTATTTTTATGGAATTTTTAGGTAATAATTTTTTTATACATACTGTTTGATACATATTTTTGATACATACTGTTTTAATAACATTACCTTTTAGTGAAAATATAATAAATCAATCTAAAATATGATTTTGTTTTTCAGTGCCTGCTCCTTTCCGTCACTTACCAGTTGGACACTACATATGTATCCACAGTAGTATTTCTACTTAGAATTTTTATTTAATAAGTATTGTTTCTGTATTCTAGCTGTTCCCTGTGACTATTACATTGATTTGGTTTTTTGCTTAATTAAAAATTAAGAGATTAAAGGTCATCTGGAATTAGTTTTCATATATGTGCATGTCATCAGAAGCAAGAAATTTTAATGCAAATAAAGTGGTATATGTACTTGTCTTTAAGTGGCATAACTTGGCAACCAAACCAATAAAAAAGTTATTTTGCTTTGTCTTACCAAGGAGTTTCAATTAAATCAGTTGATTATTTCTATTAGGATAGAAAGTGGTAAGGAGGTGAGTCACAATTCATTGAGTATCTACTTTGTGCCAGGAAGTACTCAAGAAGATACAGAGCTTTCTCATAAGGAGCTCACAGTTTGGTAGAGGAAACAAACATATAAACAAGTAATTCTAATGCAGTGACATTGTATTAGATGCTTAAGTAATTTTTAATTGGTCTAAGTCTCATCTCTTTGTCAAGGAGATCTTCTCCCATGATGAACTTGGAACTTTAATCCTCTTCCAACCTCCACAATCCTTCATATGCTTTCCTATCAGATTATAACTCCACTGTTTGTACTAAGTCTTCTTTATCCCTGCATTCTACCTTGCTTCATGCTGCTTCATCCTAAATCATCCTTTTAACTCCTTTGCTGTTTGCTCTCTTCATGTTTGGGTTTAGCTTATTCTGTACTAGTTGTTCATTTGCTGCTGATCTAATACATTGCCACTGCATTAGAATTACTTGTTTGCATGTCCATTTCCTCTATTAACTGTGAGTGTTTTAACTTCAATGGGAAGAGGCAGAATTTGGTGGTAGATGCAGAAGGCACAGCAGAGGGTTTAGGGACTTGGATTATAGAAACGGATGAGACGTTGTTTGATAGACATGAAGAGGTGATGAAGGTGGGGAGAGCTGAAGATTAGGAGTTAACTGTCTATATCTAAAAGTTTTAAATTGATACTATGATAATAGCATAGTGTTATAAGTAATGTTCATTTGAAATTTTATACTCTAGCATATAAATCCTAAATTTTAGTGAAATAAGTTTGGCAAAGATTTTCTCTGGAGTTCTTGTTCATTAGCACTGTTCTGTACATTTAAAAATTTTCCTAATGGATTGCAGAGTAACTTAGGAAATTGTAGAAACTAGTAATCATGCAGAAGTTTTGTTAGCAGCTGAGAGATTCTCTGCCTCAAATTGAGTGTAAATCTAGTTCAAGCAGAAAGTTCAAACAGAAGATATAGCTCTCTTTTGAGTTCTCCTGGTGCACAGATGGACCATAAAGAGCAAGAAAAGAAGATTGAGTGGATTTATAATGTTGATCTTAGAACAAATAAATTATAGAAACTAAAGCAGTTTAGTTTGGACTTGATTATGTTTATCATGCCAAATGACATGATAAACTTGGGTTAAAAATAAAAGTAAAAAACTGCCCTGTGAAAAAAATTTAACTGAAAGAAAAAAATCCTAACGTGTATTTGATGAGATATTATTTTTAAGCTAAGTATATAATGTAGACAAACAGTAAATTGACAATTTGTCAGATGTTTGTATTAGTCTTTCTGCTGTTTTCAGATACTGTTATTCATATTGCAGATATGATACACATATAATTAATTTTACATAATACTAATTATTTTTATATAGTACTTATATTATAAATGTGAAAGTTATTTATATAACATAGTTCCTTAACATAAAAGGGTTCATTTGAGATATAAAACACAAGATATTCTTAAACATGCTAACCAGTTTTCCAAAAATCATGTGACTTGAAGAAAGAAGTAGATGACATGGAAATAGAAATTAATTATTTAAACCAGGTATTAATTTTGTTATATGTTTCTAATATGTGTGTTAATGTGTAAGTGTAATGATATGTTAGATGACGGTCTAAGAAGAGTTGTTTCTAAAGCAACTCCATAATTTATTTGCCTCAGATTACCTTTGGAGACAAAATGTTTTTAGGTATTGAGTATATTCAACTCTGAGTTTTGGAAATAGTTTTAACTTTCTTTGAGTGCTAAGGAAAGAAGATAAACAAAGAGCAAGTTGGAGCTTAATAATAGATATTTAAAGGCATTGACAGAGCTTACAGCAGTGCTGTCAAAAAGCAAAACAAGTTATTAAACGATTTAAAAAACTTAATCTAGAAAATTTATGACTGCAGTCTTTATAAAGCTAGGCCAGAACTAGTTTTTAGCCTTTCAGATTGATGATACATGATATTTTCTTGAATATATTTTTAGTGTCATCTATTGAAATGTGGCTTTAATTGAGAGTATGAGAACCACCGAAGTCACTTCCAAATTTTGAGAAAAAGTTGAATGGCTAATTTTCTAAATTTTATTAAAATTATGTTAAAGATGGTATATTTATGTCAATGTATGGCAAAACCAATACAGTATTGTAAAGTAGAATAAAGTAAAAATAAAATTTAAAAAAGTTTAAAAAAGATGGTATATTTATCATTCATAAGCATGAGGTTCCACATAACAGTAATAGCATTTTAGTAAGAAGAAAATGGGTGTCACTTTCTTTAAAATATATAGTAACTATGGGACATCTCTATGTAGGGAATCAACATCTACATTGCTTCTGACTGTCCTTTTAAAAAGAATGAAAGTTGATTGAAATCTAGGTTTCCTAATGGAGTTGTAAGGAAGAATAAAAGGAATATATTGTTAATTTTGACTGTTTTAATAACTTTCACTAAAAGACTGTTAGTACTACCAAAAATATAAATCTTACAATTTTTAGGAAAAAAATCATATTAGTTAAGATAACCAAATGTTTCTTAATGCTTTGCAGGTATTTATTTTGTTTTGCTTTGTCATTTTCTTTTTAGCAGATTGCAAGACATTATGAAATGAAGAATCTTCCAGAAACTCTAGAAGAAAAAAAGTAAAAACGTAGAAAAGAGAAGGGAATTGAAAGAAAGGTATGGTGGGGGTTTAGCCACTAAGTTATGTCAGGCTCTTTGAAACAGCGTGGACTGGAGCCCGCCAGGCTCTTTTGTCTATGGGATTCTCTAGGCAAGAATGCTGGAGAGAGCAGCCATTCCTTTCTCCAGGGCATCTTCCCAAGCAGGGTCTCCTGCATTGCAGGCAGATTCTTTACTATTTTAGCCACCAGGGAAGCCCCAAGAGAAAGGTATAGGTAAACTTTAAAATAAGACTTTCTTTATGTGAACAGATATTCTACATTTAAAATTGTTTACATATTCTATACAATTTGAGGAGTTTTAGCTGTATAATATCTAAATATCTCTTCTAACTTTAAAATATGCTAATTTTTACTTAGCTAATATTTAATATTATTCACTCTTCTCTTTAGAATTTTTGAAAAAGATCCACAACCTGTACTTATGTTGAACAAAACTGCTCAAAACAGTCAATTATTTCTTCCATATGAATCTCAGAAATTAGTAAAACCAATAAAGATGCATTCTTCAGAACCAAGAGTTATAGGTACAGTATCTGTTTATTATTCAAAAACTTAGTTTTGTTTGAGAACATCTAAAAGAAGGAATAGAAAGGAGCAATTTTAGTTATCACTTGGTGTAAGCAAGAGCTAACAATACTGGAGACTTAATAGACTCATAAAGTGTCACTTTGGTTCTTTCTGAGAGCAAGCAATATATGCCTTCTATACATAACATTTTTCTTTTTGAGAGAGAAGTCACTCATGATCTTTTTTTAAAAGAGTTTTAGTCTGGTTTCCAGCTATCAGAAGAGGATGAATAATTGTATATTTTTCATTTGAGAGGTTGTATTATCAATATGTATGATTAGAGTCACTCAGTTGTGTCCGACTCTTTGCGACCCCATGGTGGTGAGACTTGTGGTAATTATATTGTGACTTAATCACTGAGACATTTAAATCATGTTTTATTCGATGGATAGATTAACTACATTGTGCTAGGTTAACTACACTAGCTGTTTTATTTCCCAATCATTTACATCACCACTCTTCGTTCTTTGGTTCTCATTATAAAGATGTAGTTTTGTCAGCTACTTTCTAATTAATTTAAAAAATTTACTTATTTATTTTTAATCAGCTGTTTTTCATTTTACATACATGGTTATTATAGTAGCTACTATATATTGAAGAATTAAGATTATGTAATAATTTTATAATTGTTTACTTAAAATTAAATATTTTGTAACTTGATTTTTTAAATTACAAGGATAGGTTAAATGTTGGACATGACATTTGATTCTATTTCTGGAATTGATTTGAAGTTGTACAATTTAATAATCTAGATAAAAAGAAGAAATTTCTGTGAGTCAGTCAAAGCTTGCCAATATTGACTTCAAGCAAAAAGAAAATGATGCACATGTAGGTATTTCTTTTTAATAGTACAAATGAAATGCTTGCATTAAATGATATAATGAATGTACTGCATTTAGGATGTGTGTGTGTGTGTGTGTGTGTTATAAATATATTAAACTAGCCATTAGTGCAATCTCAGGATATGAAAAACTTAAGAGTTTTGTATGGTAGCCTGAGCATATACTGTAGCCTTCTCCTTTACTTCTAAAAATAAAAGATATTTTAAAATATCAATCCCTGTACCCAATAGACCAATATGTAAAAGACATTTCTGAAGGAATTAGATTGAAGAGGAAAATTGTGGCACCACCTCCATAATGTCATCATTTCTTGAGTTTCATTGGTGTTTTCTTTTCCTGCTATCCTTATGATAAGCTTTTACCTCAAGGTTATTTCATGATCAGAATAACCTTATAACTTGCTATCATATCTTCCTCCTAGGGAGGAAAGAAGAAGGGGAAAAACTCTTGTTGAGTCAGCCTCATTTTTAGGGATCTTTCATGGAAGCTCTTTAAACAATTTGTTAATGTTTCATTGACCTATCTGCAGAGAGGTTGATAAACATGATGGGCTTATTGTTTGTTTACTTTTTAAATCAGAACATAAAGGAACTGTCAATTTTGAAGAATATAGAAAAGCTAGCAGTTTCTGCCAACAAGAATGAATCAAGTACATGAAAAATAAGTAAGGATGTAGAGGATCTAACACAAATAGTAAGCTTTGTGCCCAACATACACATAATTCAGTTAAATTTTGTTTGCAGTATTCTCCAAAATTGACTATTTATTAGAACAAAAAGGATATCTCCTCCATTCTAAAAAGCTGCTATCTTCACTAACCACAATATCAAAAAAGTTAAACAAGTTAAACAAAAAGATAGCCTTCTCCTCAAAAAACTATTTGGTTGAGTAAAAGAAATTCAGTTCAGTTCAGTCGCTCAGTCATGTCCGACTCTTTGTGACCCCATAAACTACAGCATGACAAGCCTCCCTGTCCATCACCAACTCCCGGAGTCCACCCAAACCCATGTCCATTGAGTCAGTGATGCCATCCAACCATCTCATCCTCTGTCGTCCCCTTCTCCTCCTGCCCTCAATCTTTCCCAGCATCAGGGTCTTTCCTAATGAGTCAGCTCTTTGCATCAGGTGGCCAAAGTATTGGAGTTTCAGCTTCAACATCAGTCCTTCCAATGAACACCTAGGACTGATCTCCTTTAGGATGGACTGGTTGGATCTCCTTGCAGTCCAAGGGACTCTCAAGAATCTTCTCCAACACCACAGTTCAAAAGCATCAATTCTTCTGCGCTCAGCTTTCTTTATAGTCCAACTCTCACATCCATACATGACCACTGGAAAAACCATAGCCTTGACTACATGGACCTTTGTTGACAAAGTAATGTCTCTGGTTTTTAATATGCTGTCTAGGTTGGTCATAACTTTCCTTCCAAGGAGTAAGAGTCTTTTAATTTCATGGCTGCAGTCACCATCTGCAGTGATTTTGGAGCCTCCCAAAATAAAGTCAGCACTGTTTCCACTGTTTCCCCATCTATTTGCCATGAAGTGATGGGACCAGCTGCCATGATCTTCATTTTCTGAATGTTGAGCTTTAGGCCAACTTTTTCACTCTCTTCCTTCACTTTCATCAAGAGACTCTTTATTTCTTCACTTTCTGCCATAATTCACATGCTTTCAAATTACTTTTGGGCTATAGAAGAAATCAAAATGGAATTTAAAAACTATTTAAAAGCATACTATAACCTGTGAAATGTAGCCAAACTGGTCTTCAGAGAGAAGTTTATGTTTGAAAACAAACATATTAGAAAATAAGGAAGGCTAAAATCAGCCAAACATTAAGTATTAATCTGAAATGTTGAACTTAAAATATGAAAAGCTTAACTTAAAATACAAAAATAAAATAATAAATGCAAAAAAGTAGGAGTTAACAGAGAAAAGCAGAAATTTATGAAATTTAAAAATTGAGTTAATTAATATAGCCAAGCACTAATAAGTTTCAGCAAGTGTACAGAAAAAGAAGTCCCCCATCAAAAAAGAAAAGTATAAAGTCAGGGAACAGTGTGTATCGCTACACTGATGAAAGAAATCTCTTCAAAGTCCTAAGATGATACTATGTAAAATTATATACCAACAAACTTGAAAATTTAGGTGAGATGGAAAATTTTTTGGACAATATAAATTGCTAGACTGAAAAAGAAAAGCATGAACAGATCAATAACTTAGAAGAAACAGAAATGTAAATGAAACTGAAATGTCAATAAATGCCTATTTCCCTCTTTTTCTCCCTTATTTCCCTCCCTTTTCCCCCTACCACACATGCCCTTCAGAACACTTCAGGCTCAGTTTTTCAGGTGAATTCTGTCAAACCTTAGATCACAGTTTCTCAATAGTGACACTGTTGACATTTTGGATCAGATAATTGATTTTTTATTGTGGGGTTGTCCACAGAAAAATTAATTACTCTAGTGATCCACTAGAGTCCAATAGCACCTCATCTGCAATTTATGACAATCAAAAGTATCTCCAGATATTGTCAAATGTCTTCTGAGAGGCAAACAAAGATCATGGCATCTGGTCCCATCAATTCATTGCAAATAGATGGGGAAACAGTGGAAACAGTGACAGACTTTTATTTTCTTGGGCTCCAAAATCACTGCAGGTGGTGACTGCACCTACAAAATTAAAAGACACTTCCTTCTTAGAATAAAAGCTATGACAAATCTAGACAGTGTATTAAAAGCAGAGACATTACTTTGCCTACAGAGGTCCGTAGTCAAAGCTATGGTTTTTCCAGTAGTCATTATGGATGTGAGAGTTGGACCATAAAGAAGGCTGAATGCCAAAGAATTGGTGCCTTTGAACTGTGGTGTTGGAGAAGACTCTTTGAGAGTCCCTTGGACAGTAAGGAGATCAAACCAGTCAGTCCTTCAGAGTGTCAACTCTGAGTATTCATCAGAAGGACTGATGCTGAAGCTGAAGTGCCAGTACTTTGACCACCTGATGTGAAGAGCCAACTCATTTTAAATCAGACCTTCATCCTGGGAAAGATTGAAGGCAGGAGGAGAAGGGGACGGCAGAAGATGAGATGGTTGGATGGCATCACTGACTCAATGGGCATGAATCTGAGCAAGCTCTGGGAGATGGTGAAGGACAGAGAAGCTGGCCTGCTGCAGTTCATGGAGTTGCAGAGAGTTGGACACAACTGAGCAACTGAACAACAGCAACAAAAGCAAAATTTAAAAATGGCTGTTATAACAAAAATAAATAGATAAACTTTCCTATTAAAGATATTTTAATTACAGGTAAAATAAGAAAAATCAATAACTCTTCAAAATTAGTGACTCAGGGAGAAAGAAAGACTTGAAACAGACAGTATAAACATTAGTAAAGCAGTGATTTAAGCATTACATAAAATTTAAAGTTAAAATAATATATTCTGCCATATGTGTCATACATGTTTTAAAAAGAAGGTTTCAGGATTTACTCTTGTTTTCCTTTCCTGTATTCAGTTTTAGAGGGTACAGGGGATTTAGAGACACAGATATAAGTTCAGTTCAGTTCAGTTGCTCAGTTGTGTCCAACTCTTTGTGACCCCATGAATTGCAGCACGCCAGTCCTCCCTGTCCATCACCAACTCCCGGAGTTCACCCAAACTCATGCCCATCAAGTCGGTGATGCCATCCAGCCATCTCATTCCCTGTCGTCCCCTTCTCCTCCTGCCTTCAATCTTTCCCAGCATCAGGCTCTTTTCCAATGAGTCAACTCTTTGCATGAGGTGGCCAAAGTGTTGGAGTTTCAGCCTCAGCATCAGTCCTTCCAAAGAACACCCAGGACTGATCTCCTTTAGAATGGACTGGTTGGATCTCCTTGCAGTCCAAGGGACTCTTAAGAGTCCCCTCCAACACCATAGTTCAAAAGCATCAATTAATTACATCCAAATAATGCATCCAAGTACTGCAACAGTACTCAGATGCAATCTAAATAATGACAGAATGATCTCTGTTCATTTACAAGGCAAACCATTTAATATCACAGTAATCCAAGCCTATGCCCCAACCAGTAATGCTGAAGAAGCTGAACAGTTCTATGAAGACCTACAAGACCTTCTAAAACTATACCCATTTGAATGCAGAGATCCAAAGAATAGCAAGGAGAGATAAGAAAGCCTTCCTCAGTGATCAGTGCAAAGATATGGAGGAAAACAATAGAATGGGAAAGACTAGAGATCTCTTCGAGAAAATTAGAGATACCAAGGGAACATTTCATGCAAAGATGGGCACAGTAAAGGGCAGAAATGGTATAGACCTAACAGAAGCAGAGGATATTAAGAAGACTTGGCAAGAATACACAGAAGAACTATTCAAAAAGATCTTCACGACCCAGATAATTGTGATGGTATGATCACTCACCTAGAGCCAGACATCCTGGAATGCAAAGTCAAATGGGCCTTAGGAAGCATCACTACAAACAAAGCTAGTGGAGGTGATGGAATTCTAATGGAGCTATTTCAAATCCTGAAAGATGATGCTGTGAAAGTGTTGCAGTCAATATGCCAGCAAATTTGGAAAACTCAGCAGTGGCCACAGGACTGGAAAAGGTCAGTTTTTATTCCAATTGCAAAGAAAGGCAATGCCAAAGAATGCTCAAACTACCACACAATTGCACTCATCTCACACGCTAGTAAAGTAATGCTCAAAATTCTCCAAGCCAGGCTTCAACAATACATGAACAATGAACTTCCAGATGCTCAAGCTGGTTTTAGAAAAGGCAGAGGAACCAGAGATCAAATTGCCAACATCCACTGGATTATTGAAAAAGTGAGAGAGTTCCAGAAAAACATCTGCTTCTGCTTTATTGACTATGCCAAAGCCTTTGACTGTGTGGATCACCACAAACTGTGGAAAATTCTTAAAGAGATGGAAATATTAGACCACCTGACCTGCCTCTTGAGACGTCTGTATGCAGGTCAGGAAGCAACAGTTAGAGCTGGACATGGAACAACAGACTGGCTCCAAATAGGGAAAGGAGTCCATCAAAGCTATATATTGTCACCCTTCTTATTTAACTTCTATGCAGAGTACATCACGAGAAGCGCTGGGCTGGATGAAGCACAAGCTGGAATCAAGATTACCAGGAGAAATAACAACCTCAGATATGCAGAAGACACCATATGACAGAAAGTGAAGAAGAACTAAAGAGCCTCATGATGAAAGTGAAAGAGGAGAGTGAAAAAGTTGGCTTAAAACTCAACATTCAGAAAATGAAGATCATGGCATCTGGTCCCATCACTTCATGGCAAATAGATGGGGAAACAGTGGAAACAGTGACAGACTTTATTTTGGGGGGCTCCAAAATCACTGCAGATGGTGACTACAGCCATGAAATTAAAGGATGCTTGCTCCTTGGAAGAAAATTTATGATCAATCTAGCCAGCATGTTAAAAAGCAGAGACATTACTTTGCCAACAAAGGTCCATCTAGTCAAAGCTCTGGTTTTTCCAGTTAGTCATGTATGGATGTGAGAGTTAGACTATAAAGAGGGCTGAGCGCAGAACTGATGCTTTTGAACTGTGGTATTGGAGAAGACTCTTGAGAGTCCCTTGGACTGCAAGGAGATCCAACCAGTCTATTCTAAAGATCAGTCCTGAATATTCATTGGAAGGACTGATGCTGAAGCTGAGACTCCAATACTTTGGCCACATGATGCGAAGAGCTGACTCATTGGAAAAGACCCTGATGCTGGGAAAGATTGAAGACAGGAGTAGAAGGGGACGACAGAGGATGAGATGGTTGAATGACATCACCAACTCAATGGACATAAGTTTGAGTGAACTCTGGGAGTTGATTATGGACTTTGAGTCCTGATGTGCTGAAGTCCATGGTGTTGCAAGGAGTCAAGACACAACTAAGCGACTGAACTGAACTGAACATAAATTAATTATATTAAGAATTAAGATTCACTTGATTAATGAAGAATAAGGAAGACAAAATTTTAAGTTTACCTTAAATATGTGTATACTATCAGGCATAGTAATTATACTTTTCAAAAACATCAAATTCCTTGAGACTCTTAATCCTTTCTGTTTCCCAGTGTTTGACTTAATTTTTTGTATGCAGTGGATTCATTTAATGTTTGTACTTATCAGTGTTCATAATAATAGTGATGATGAGGTGGATGACAATGTTCTTTGAGAGCCCTGAGTAGGCATGGCAAGGAAAACATTTTATTGTTTTATATAGTCAATTCTAATGCTTAATTTCTTTTGTTCAGGTATTGAATGACTCTGCTGTGAATAACCATTCAAAATATACAGATGTTACAGCTTTTAAAAATTCACAAAATGTTATGCAGTTCAGGTAACCTTTAAAAATAAGAAATTGACTTATTTTCTGAAATACTCAACTCAGTAAATAATATAAAAATGTTGTTTATTGTATTTTAGATTGGTAACTCCACAGAAACAATCAAATTGCAATCAATGGTTAGAAGAGAGAGATACAGGTATTTGCCATTTATATTATTCCTAAGAAATGGGAGAAACAAGTTATATCAGATTTTTATACTAGTCAAATAAATTATATGGATGGTTTGCATCTCTGGCTAACTCACCCTGCATGCCTGGTTTTAAAATATGTTTTTGTTAAATATAAAAGAAATACACTTATTGTAGAAAATTTGGAAAATGGATAAAAATATAAAAGAAGCAAAAATACCAACCACCCAGATATAACTGATACTATACATACTATTGGTTTTTTTTCTATGCATATGTGGTTTTTTTTTCTTTTTGTTTGTTCCTTCAAATTTGAAACATACTATGTATATTACTTTGGGTCTTTTTCTTTCCATTTGATATGCCCTTGAGGATATTTTTCCATGCATGCCATAAAATAGATTTTATTTGTGATGACTTATGACCCCATGGACTGTAGCCTACCAGGCTTCTCCATTCGTGGGATTTTCCAGGCAAGAATACTGGAGTGGGTTACCATTTCCTTCTCCAGGAGATCTTCCCAACCCAGGGATTGAACCCAGGTCTCCCACATTGTAGGCAGACGCTTTACCGTGTTAGCCACCAGGGAAGTCCATGTCTTTGCATGGGTATGCTTTAATTTATTTAGCAGTCTCTCACAGTGAATATTTTGTTATTTCCAGATTTTTTTCTGTTATAAATGATGCTACTATTCTTTTATATAAATATTTTGCTATCTTAGATTATTTTCTCTGAATAAATCATAGAAAGGTCATAGGATATATATGTATAAATTTATTATCCTAGAATCGAGTAGTTCTTAGAACTTTGATGCACCCTTGACACAGACTCATTCTCTATGTGTGTGTATCTATCTCTTTCTATATATATTTATATATATACTGTATGCATACATATATATGTATATATAAAATATATAATATATCATAGAGAAACACACATACAAATATATATATATATATAGTTGCCCCTGATGCGAAGAACTGACTCATTGGAAAAGACCCTGATACTGGGAAAGATTGAAGGTAGGAGAAGAAGGAGACGACAGAGGATAAGATTGTTGGATGGCATCACCAACTTGATGGACATGAGTCAGAGCATGCTCTGGGAGCTGGTGATGGACAGGGAAGCCTGGCATGCTGCAGTCCATGGAGTCGTAAAGAGTCAGACACAACTTAGTGACTGAACTGACTGATAGTTGCCCAGTAATAAGTAGCAATTAGGCTATATAAAAGTCTTTCTCTCTTCTTGACTTATTTTGAAATTTAAAAAAATGACTCATTCTGGTGGTAAATATATGCATATTCTGAATGGTCATATAATATACTATAAGCCTGTTCCTCTCACTCTCAGTATAGGATTCAACCAAGATAATATGCTTAGATGGATACTCCTACTTTCTTCTGGAAAAAGGATTATGACTTATTTATCCAGGTGATATATTTCACCTGTTTATAATCCTCTGTATATGCTAAACTGACAGTGTTAGACAGGGAGGAATGGATAATCTCTAGGAACAATGTACCCCCTAATACAGATATATGGGGAAATGTATGTATCTGGCATAGTCCTAGCTGCCATTGAGCCTATATAGTGAGGCTCTACACTCAAGAAGGTATATAATTATCTTAGAAGAAGAAAGATTCTCTTCAACAATCTCCAAGCCTATCTTTTGAAGAAGTTAATATATGATGAAAGTAGTAGTGTGATTAATGCAAAGAGGCAAACCTAAAAAGCTTTCAGATGACCAAATTGGGAAACTTCTGTTCAAGATAGGAAAGAATTTCTTTTTAAAAATGAAAAAAAAAAACCCAATCATAAAAGAAGTATTGATAAATTTGGTTATATTAAAATTAAGAATTTCTATTCATCAAAAAACACTATAAAAGAATGGGAGGCAAGAGAATATATTTTTAATAAAACTGTCAAAGGACTAGTTTCCAAAAATGTGTAAAAACCTTGTACAAACCAAGAAGAAAACTACAGACAACCCAATTAGAAACGTGCAAAATAATTACGAATAGGCACTTCAAGTAGAAAAACCTTTGTGGCAGATAAACATATTAAAAAAATGTTCAGCAAATCAGGAAACTGAAAAATAAACCCACAATGAGATATCATTATACCCCCATCAGATTAGCAAAATTTGGAAGGTCTGACAAAGTTCAGTGTTGATGAGAATGTAGGACAATTAAAACTCACATAATTATTAGTAGAAACTTTTAATATGTCATTTATAAATAACTTACTGATATATAACTAAGTTATAATTGGAGCTCATAATTTTGTCCTGTGAAATTGAATAATTCCCTAGGATAGCTCAGGATGGCCAGTTGCCACAACAAAAATTGGTGAATAGTTTCAAAACTAAAATTGGAGAATAGTTTAACATCTGGTAAAATGGAAGATACAGTTCACGGTTCACATTTCAAAAATGGAAGATACACATACCCTATATTTTGTAATTCCACTCCTAGGTAGGTACCTAGAGAACGACAAGTACATACATACAAGTATATATGTAGAAGAGTGTTAAAATCATTGTTTGTAATAGCCTCAGAATAGAAACACCCCAAATATCCATCTGTAGTTGAATGGATAGTATTGTGTTACATTGTGTTGTGTTTGTATAATGGAATACTTTACACCTATAAAAGTAAGCAAACTATGTCTATATGCAACAATATAGATGAATCTCATGAGTGTACTAAACCAAAAAAGCATGACAAAGAGCACATATATTATTATTTCATCATATAACATTTAAAACAGGAAAAAGTATATTGCTTAAGTGATAAACTGATAAAGCAAATCACGGTAATGATTATCACGGAAGTCAGGATAGTGTTTACCACTGAGAAGGAGGCTATGGGGAATATGGGACCTTTTGGAGAACTCATAATGTTCTATTTCTTTATCAAGGCAGCAGTTACATGGGGTGTTCTCTTTATAATTTTGTTTGTTAAACTGTTCATGTAGGTTTTATTCTATTATTTTTATATATTAGATTGAAGTATCTAAAATTTCCATTTTTATTGACCAAGAACAGTTAAATATTGGCAGTTTCACATGGTTTAATTTGTTTTATTTACAATTAAATTTCAAAAAGAAAAAGTAGTTTGTTCTCATATAACAAACAGATGCTGAGTGTGGAGATAAAGGGACAGGAAGACAATTGCCAGAATCAAATTGTGCTTCACAAGTAAGTCAAATGTTTTGTTTTTAATTCCTAAGCAGAATATTCTAATTTAAATATTTTTTTCATTTTAATTTCAGATTTGGGATAATGAAGCTTTTTATGTGAGGTCTGGATGTTATTAGCTTAGTAAGCAAGTTGCTGTGATGTTACAGATTCTATTCCTTGGAGGAGTTATAGATTTAAAAGTGAAACCACAAAAAGTTTACATGAAATATTTAAAAAATTGTCATTAATAATTTGACTATATATATTGATACCACAACAACTAAAGTATAACTGAAGAAAGAAATTTTGTTTGGTAAGATTGAATTATTAGCCAAGGCTGCCACAAAATATCTTCAAAGTATTTTTAATAGTAGATAGCTTTAGTAATTATAGGTGTAGGCAATGTACTGTAGCTACTAAAGGATAAAACGAGAAACAACAGTAGTATTCTACTATAAAGAAATACAGATAAAAAGCACACTTAAATTTTTTTTTGCTGGAGGAACCCAAATAAATTGTTTCCAAATGAGATTTGGTAACAAACATTTGAGAAATCATATTCCTAGCTTACCAAATAATATAAAGGGGAGTTAGTATTCAAGTCCTCAGTTTTGTAGGGAAACTAGTATAATGAATTTATAAGGGCAAAAAATGTAAAGAACATAATCACTGAGAAAAAGATTGCCCTTTTCTTTCAAAGGGGTATATAAATCTTGACCCAGAGCACAATGTAGAAATTTTGAAAAGAAAATTATTTCTAACCATTTTTATTCATCAATCTGAGTATATCCTGGTTGTGAGTTAATTTTGCAGGTAGGGATGGGTGAGATAGAGCTGGGAAGAAAAAAATGAGAAAATTGAAAATAATTATTCTCCTGTTTGCTAACAGATATATTTTGGTATCACTTTCACTAATTATTCTTATTTCACTTATTTTGTTTATGAATTGAAAACATCATATGTTAATACTGATGTTTTTAACCTCACATATTTATATATATATGAGTTTATTTATGCAATAATATTCCTTTTTATAGCTTTCTGTTACTTTGAATTTGCAGATTACGTATGCAGAACATTTTGGGAAGCAAATAGAAAGTAATAGTGATGAAGTAGAAGAAAGGGCTGGGATTTTTCCACAAACTTCTGAAATTCCTTTATTTTTACAAACTCCTGAAGATGTGAAAACACCTGACTCTATGGAGAAATTACCTAAAACCCCCTCATTTGAAATGTAAGGTTTTAATGAATTATTATAAGAATCTATATATTTTGAATTATGTAAATAATTGATAGGAATAGGAACATGCTTAATACCTCTAACTTTAAAAAGTTTTCTATTATGGAATATTTCAAATATACAAAGGAGAGAGATTAGTATAATGAACTCTCATATACCTACCACTCTGCCATCTCATTTTATAGACCCTTTTCCTCATTTTTCCCTGAAATGTTTAGCTGAAGGTAACATGGATCCTGAGTACCTATCAAGTTTAATATTACAAGATTTAAGATTTTCAGAAGAATAAAAGATGTATGGAAAATATTAAATTGTCAAGCTAAAGAGTTACTGTCACATTTGGTAGATTGTGGACATCACTGAATAATATTCCAGCAGTCATTTTGCCTTAAGGTTGTAGTGTCTTAAACAAAAACTGCCATTATTTAAGTAACTTTGGTTGACATAAATATCTCTAACATCGTTATTTAACTTTGGAAACCACAGATTTGTAGTTTACAGCCAAAAAACTAATGCTATATTTAAGCTTTTTGTTTAGTCTTTTCTTTAATGCTGAATCCTGGGATTCTTCTAAAATATGTGTCAGATAGATTTCACTTCATCAGGAATCTCTCTCCTGTGTTCTACTCTGTATTTTAAATTGCTAGTAAGATTTTTATGTATAAATGTCATACTGTTGGCTCAAACACAGGATGTTCAAAACGGAATTTATCTTCAAATCTGGGAACTGTTATAGGGTGTTGCAATCGTATACTAAAACCTCTTCTTATGGATGAGAAAACCAATCTGTAAAGTGACTCATTAACAGTCATGGAGATAGTTATGGAGTTATCTTCAGACTTCTATTATTTAACACTTAATAGCACTATTAAGTGAATTTGAGTGTAAGCATTTTTAAGTATTGCTCCTTTCATATTCACAACAGCTTTGTGAGATGTAAGTACATTATTATCCTTATTTTATAGATGAAGAAACACAATCACAGATGCTGCAGCTCATCAGTGATAGAGTTGAGATTTAAACCCAGGCAGTTCTGCCTCATAGTTTTAACCTCTGTGTTACATACTGACTTATCTAACTATTTTTCCCAAATCATTTTATAACTTAACTCCCTTATGAAACAATCTGTCATGGCTGTTGGATTTTGAGTCTGTGTTGCCACATTCAGATCCCAACTCTGGCACTTATATTCTTTCAAGCAAATCATTTAATCGTTCTATGCCACAAAATCCTCTTCTATGAAATGGAGGTGATAGTAATGGTAACTATCTCAGAGGGTAGTTTAAGGAATAAGTAAATTAATGATAATGGAAATACATAGAATAGAGCCTGACAGTATATGCTTAGAAAGAATTCTTTATTATCATTTCATAATTGATTATTATACTTTATTTAATATTATTCTCCACCCAAACCATAGGTTTTCTTCTCCATAGGTTTGACACTTCAATAACTACTTCTTCCTTTTTCCTGCTATGCTAATTCTTACCTTTTATGACATAGTGCCTATGGTGCTTACCAGTCTGCAATATTTGATAATATGTATTTTACAATTTGATGATTTTCTTATTTCTCTGTATCAGAAATAGAAATACAGCTACCGAGAGTCAAACACAAAAGGACTCCCTGGATTTTCTTTTTAATGAGTTATACTTCTCGATCCCCTGGATTGAATTTATTTGATTCTTCTGTATTTGATTCAGAAATCTCATCACATCAGGTAATAAGAGAAGCTCATTTTATTTCTAAAAAATTGTTCACTAGGACCTCAAAAAGTTTAATTCTTTAATATCAGACTTTCTTGAAGCAGAGACAATTTATTTTTTAAAAATTTTATTGAAGTATAACTGATTTACAATGTTATATTAATTTCTGCTGTTAATTTTTGCTATACAAAGTGATTCAGTTATACATATATATTCTTTTTCATATTATTTCCCATTATGTTTTGTCCCAGGATAGTTCCCTATGCTATACAGTCAGACTTTGTTTATCCATATAGAAGTTTGCTTCTGCTAATCCCAAACTCCCAATCCTTCCCTCCTTTCCAGTCTACCCTTGGCAACTGCAAGTCTGTTCTCTATATCTGTGTCTGTTTTTATTTTGTAGATACATTGATTTATATTGTATTTTTAGATTCCACATATAAGTGATATCATATGGTATTTATATTTCTCTTTCTGACTGACTTCGCTTAGTATGATAATCTCTAGGTCCATCCATGTTGCTGCAAATGGCATCGTTTCATTCTTTTTAATGGCTGAGTAATATTCTATTGTATATATAATATAAAACACACCTTTATCCATTCATCTATGAATAGAAATTTAAGCTATTTTCATGTCTTGACTATTGTAAGTTGTGCTACCATGAACAACTTACAGGGGTATGTATATCTTTTTGAATTACAGTTTTGTCTGGGTATATGCCCAGGAGTGAGACTGCTAGATTGTATGGCAACTTTATATTTAGTTTTTGTGACACCTTTGTAGTGTTTTCCATTGTGGCCACATCAGTCCCACCAGCAGTGTAGGAGGTTCCCTTTTCTCCACAGCCTTTCTAGCATTTGTTATTTGTAAACTTTTTAATGATGACCCTTCTGACTGGTGTGAGATAATTGCTCATTATAGTTTTGATTTGCATTTCCCTAATAATTAATGATATTAAGCATCTTTTTGCACATGCCTGTTGGCCAACTGTGTGTTTCTTAGGAGAAATGTCTATTTAGGTCTGTTTAGGTCTTCTGCCCATTTTTTTGGTTAGGTTGTTTTTTTGTTGTTGTTTTAGCTGTATGTTTTAGAAATTAAGCCTTGTTGGTTGTATCATTTGCACATAGTTTCTCCCAGTATGTAGGTTGTCTTTTCATTTTGTTTATGGTTTTCTTTGCTGTGCAAAAGCTTGTAAGTTTGATTAGCTCCCATTTGTTTATTTTTGTGTTTATTTCCTTTTCCTTGGGAGACAAGAAAACATAGGTGCAATTTATGTCAGAGACTGTTTTGCCTGTGTTCTCTTCTGGGAGTTTTATGATGTTTTGTTTTATATTTAAGTCTTTAAGTCATTTTGAGTTTATTTTTGTGTATGGTGTGAAGATGTGTTCTAAGTTTGTTGATTTATGCAGGCTAACTTTTCCGCCATCACTTGCAGAGGTGGTTTTTAAAAGATTCTGAGTATTGATAGTTTAAAAAGTTCCCCCATTGTCTTTCTGCTTTTAACTTCAAGTGTCTCACATTGATGCTGTTTGTAAAAACAGAATCTCAGGATTTGAAGTGCAGTTAAAGGCAGTTTAAAAATTAGTTTGGCTTTATAGTTCTAAACAAGCTTCACATATTCTCAATGTGAAAAAATTTTCAGGTAATTAGTTGGTCTTTTCCTCTCCATGTGTACGTAGAAACAAAAACCGACAGAATTAAAGAAATAGATGAAAACAAGTTTAGTTAGAGATTTTTAACACCCATTTCTCAGCAACTGATAGAATTAGACAACACAATCAAGAAATATCTACATAAAATCCAAAAACCCCATCAACCCCCTTGACCTAATTGACATTAGTAGAACTCCACATCCAACAACTGCAACATATTTATTCTTTTCAAGTGGTGTTGGTACATTCACCATGATAGATAGATCATATTCTGGGCTATTAAATGGGTCTTAATAAATTGAAAAGGATAGAAATCATGTAGAATATTTTCTCTGATCTCAGTGAAATTAAATTAGAAATCAATAACATATTAGGAAATTCCTGAATATTTATGCCATGGATCGAAGAATAAATTAGAAAAGATTTTAAAGTGCATTATGAACATTCAGCATATAAAAATCTGTGGGTTCCTGCCAAAACCAGAACAAAATAACTTTAAGTAATTAATAGCAAAGAAGAAAGGTCTGTCATCAATGACCTAAAGTTCTACCTTGAAAAGCTAAAAAGGTAAACCCAAAGTAAGTACAATTAAAAATAAGAAAGATAAGTCACTGAAATAGAAAACAAACAATAGAGAATATTAGCAAAGCTAAAGTTGGTTCTTTGAAAAAAACTAACACAATTTATAAACTTACTAAATTGATAAAGGAAAAGATTAGACAATTTACCTATGTTAGGAACGAAAGAGAGGATATTATTATAGCTCCTACTTATTTTAATGATAAGACAGTATTCTGAAATAGAAGACTGGTAAGAGGAAACTTCAGTTTCAACATATTGAAATATCCTATAAACCTTTGAGCAATCAGTATAGTGTGCTAATGGTACAAGGATTGATTGATACATGGCATGGACAGTGTCTTGAAACAAAAGAATTTAGACTGTGGTATGAACAGGGCCACAAATTAGGAGCGATAAATTAGGCATTTGTTGTACATGTGCACAAGTAGATTCTATGTGCTTAGTCACTCAGTCGTGTCCGACTCTTGGCGACCCCATGGCCTGTAGCCCCCAAGGCTCCTCTGTCCATGGGATTCTCCAGGCAAGAATACTGGAGTGGGTTGCCATTTCCTTCTCCAAGATGCTATAGATGCATTAAATTTTAAAATGTTAACTATAAAATATTTCACAAGAAATATAGGTGAATATTTACCAGAGCTTA
This sequence comes from Nanger dama, assembly GCA_917880005.1. NCBI lineage: Eukaryota > Metazoa > Chordata > Mammalia > Artiodactyla > Bovidae > Nanger > Nanger dama. The sequence continues at coordinate 31,073,476 of CAKJTW010000003.1, forward strand.
GGAAGAAGGAGGATTCTCTAAGCATGAAACAGTGGAAGAAGAGGCAAAAGAAAATAAAAATGGTTTTGGTTTGGTTACATACAAAATTTTTATATGTCAGAAAGTTTTAAGGCAAAGCAATAATGTGATATAAAATATTTGTAATAATATGACAAAGAATTAAGATCTTTATTATGTAAAGAGCTTATATGTACCAGCAAGAAAATTGCTGTCTCAATAGAGATACGGACAAAGTCCATTTGGTGACTAGGTAATTCACTGACAAAGAAATTCAAGTGACTTAAAAAAATCTCTGGGAAAAACAACTTTCCTTATTAATTGTCAAAGTATATAAATCTGTGCATAATAATATTTATTCAAGTGTGATTTATATTAGAAAAAGAAATAGGAACAATCTAAATGTTTAAACAGAAGAATGATTGAAGCTATATGTTGTGTCCATATAGGGGAATATTAAAATGATATAAGGGGATTAAAGTTTTAGAAGAATAGTTAGATGGAAGAATGCTCATAATGTAATGCTAAGAGGGGAAAAAGAGAACAGAAAACTATATTTAATGATCATAGTTTTTGAAAAGCCCGTTTTATAAAGGAAACATTCTTTTGGCAGCAAAAGTTTATTTGAACTGGCATGATACTATCAAACTATTATTTTATTATATAATACAATCTGATTTGTAAAAGACCTTTAGAATAAAACAAAGTTAATTAGAATTTTAGGTTATATTAACATTCCAAAGTAGGAACTATCCTTGGTACAATATGTATTGCCTATTAATATTTTATATATTGCCAGAGTCAAATCAATAAGTCTTATTTTAATATGTCAATGATAGTTTTAAAGCTAGACCTCTTTTTAATTGCAATATATTCTATATAGAATGTTGCCATTTTGTCTGCTCTAATTATGCTTATTAGAAGAACTAGGCTTTGGAGTCTCATATAAATGCTATGCCTACTGTTCTGCTGATTTCATGAGTAATATTTAATGGAAATTATTTTTCAGTTTAGTGAACATTATTCTTCAGGAAATTTAAATCCTCTCTCATCACAACAAGAAATTGGTAAGTGATTAGAAGTTTGCTATATATAAAACTTTCACCATTTGTGTTTAGCTTGTCTGATTTTTCTTAGGCACGTAGTTAATATTCTTTAAAAATTACTGGTACTTCTGCACCACTCACTAATTATTATTTTTAGCAATTTATCTTCTCTCACTTCTCTCACTCTACCAAAACTTGCTTTTTCCAATATTATTGATGACTTCAGTTCAGTCAGCTCAATCGCACAGTTGTGTTTAACTCTTTGTGACCCCATGAACTGCAGCAGCCAGGCTTCCCTGTCGATCACCAACTCCCAGAGCTTGCTCAAACTCATGTCCATCAAGTTGGTGATGCCATCCAACCATCTCATCCTTTGTCATCTCCTTCTTCTCCTGCTTTCAATCTTTCCCAGCATCAGGGTCTTTTCCAGTGAGTCAGTTCTTCACATCAGGTGGCCAAAATATTGGAGCTTCAGCTTTAGCATCAGTCCTTCCAATGAATATTCAGGACTGATTTCCTTTAGGAGTGACTGGGTTGATCTCTTTGCAGTCCAGGGGCCTCTCAAGCATCTTCTCCAACACCACATACAAAAGCATCAGTTCTTTGGTACTTAGCTTTCTTTATAGTCCAGCTCTCACATTAATTGGTATTAATGACCTACCAATAACCAAATATTATGAGTATTTTATATTTATTATCATATTCAGTCTCTCCACAGCATTTGATATAGTTGAATATTCTTGTCTTCCTTTTGGAGTTTCTGTATTTCTTCCTTTTAAAAACATTTTTGGCTATAGCCTGAGGCATGTGGGACCTTAGTTTCCCCAGCAGAGATCAAACCCAAGCTCCCTGCATTGGAAGACAGAGTCTTAACCACTGGATTGCCAGGGAAGTCCATGAATTTCTTCTTATCTTGCTGGGGCTTACTTTTTATTGCATTTTCTTTCTTCTTTTATCTCTTTATTAATTCATTTATTCAACATATATATATATATATATATATATATATATATATATATGTAACATATATAGTATAGTTGATACCCCTGGAAGAGGGCATGGCAACCCACTCCAGTATTCTTGCCTGGAGAGTTCCCATGGACAAAGGAGCCTGGAGGGCTACAGTCCATGGGGTTGCAAGGAGCTGGACATGACTGAATGACTAAGCATAGCACAGCACAGCAGCATACTTGATATCAGATACTGCTTCTGGTTGCAATGATAGAATAGTGGACAAAAATGCAAAGTTCTCATAGGACTTATTTATGTTCTAGTGGGAGAAGCTGAAAATAGACAACCTTTATATGTCAGATAATACACTAAAAACAGTTGGTATGGGTTTGAATTGGCAGCCAGACTCATGTGTCATAAATTTTAGTCTTAGGTTTAATTAGCATAAAAGAAAGATATGGGATAGATGATAACAGTATGTTCAACACCCTTGTCTCATTGAGCTACCAAAATAATAAACTAGCTACCAAAATAATAATAAACTTTCTTTTGCTACCTCATCCACAAGGGACATGTAAAGCCACTATGAATAAGAGGAATGGCACAGGTAAGTCATCTTGACACATAAAAGCAGCAGGCAATTTCCCACCAGTCTTTTAATACTGTTCTAGTCATGAGGCCCAGAGAAGGCAATGGTAATACACTCCAGTACTCTTGCCTGGAAAATCCCATGGATGGAGGAGCCTGGTGGGCTACAGTCCATGGGGTCACTGAGAGTTGGGCACGACTGAGCAACTTCACTTTCACTTTTCATTTTCATGCATTGGAGAAGGAAATGGCAACCCACTCCAGTGTTCTTGCCTGGAGAATCCCAGGGACAGGGGAGCCTGGTGGGCTGCAGTCTCTGGGGTCGCACAGAGTCGAACACGACTGAAGCAACTTAGCAGCAGCAGCAGCAGTCATGAGGCCCAAAGACTTTGTATTAACTCACAGCTCCTCTAATTCAGGTATCATCCCACCCAGTAGACTAGGCAGACACATCATTCTACATTTACCATAATTCTGTATTTTCTAGCAAAACAGTGCTATGAGGAGTCAGACTCCAAATACATTCTCCCAGGTGGGCCTAGATTAGCATGGGCTTGATGTTAACTCTAATCTCTTGTAGGGATAAGTATTATGAAGAAAAGTTAAGCAGAGTAAGGGAAATAGGGAGAATTTGGATTGGGAAGATAGTTGCTGTGTTATGAGAGAATCAGAGAAGGCATCACTAAAAGGCAGCATTTGAGCAGAGACCTGAAGGAGGTGCAGGTTCTAAGCACAGGGTGCAGAGATCTTGAGATAGGACTGAGCTCAGCATGTTCATTGAACAGCAGCTAAATTTATATGATTCAGATAAAATAAAGAAGGAAAAACCAGTAGGAAATTGAATCAGAGAGGTTGGAGGGAGAATACACCATACTAGGCCCTTAGACCATTTAAGGACTTTGGGGGTGGGTTTTCTGTTTGAGATGGGAAGCTATTAAAGAGTTCAGCAAGGACTGAAATGATCTGACAGGATTTTTTTCTTTTAATTGGAGGCTAATTACTTTACAATATTGTGGTGGTTTTTGCCATACATTTCACGTGAATCAGCCATGGGTGTACATGTGTTCCCCACCCTGACCCTCCCTTCCAACTCCCTCCCCATCCCATCCCCCAGGGTCATCCCAGCGCACCAGCCCTGAGCACCCTGTCTCGTGCATCAAACCTGGACTGGCAGGTTTCATTTCACATATGATAATATACATATTTCAATACTGTTCTCTCAAATCATCCCACCCTCGCTTTCTCCCACAGCGTCCAAAAGTCTGTTCTTTACATCTTTGTCTCTTTTGCTGTCTCATATATAGGGTCAACGTTACCACCTTTCTAAATTCCATATATATGTGTTAATATACTGTATTGGTGTTTTTCTTTCTGACTTACTTCGCTCTGTATAATAGACTCCAGTTTCATCCACCTCTTTAGAACTGATTCAAATGCATTCTTTTTAAGAGCTGAGTGATATTCCATTGTGTGTTTGTACCACAGCTTTCTTATCCATTCGTCTGCCAATGGACATCTAGGTTGCTTCCATGTCCTGCCTATTGTAAACAGTGCTACAGTGAACATTGGGGTACATGTGTCTCTTTCAGTGTATATGCCCAGCAGTGGGATTGCTGGGCCATATGACAGTTCTATTTCCAGTTTTTTGAGGAATCTCCACACTGTTCTCCATAGTGGCTGTACTAGTTTGCATTCCCACCAACAGTGTAAGAGAGTTCCTCTTTGTCCATACTCTCTCCAGCATTTGTTGTTTGTAGACATTTTGGTAGCATTCTGACCAGCGTAAGATGGTACCTCATTGTGGTTTTGATTTGCATTTCTCTGATAATGAGTGATGTTGAGCATCTTTTCATGTGTTTGTTAGCCATCTGAATGTGTTCTTTGGAGAAATGTTTGTGTAGTTCTTTGACTCATTTTTTTATTGGGTCGCTTATTTTTCTGGAATTGAGCTGCAGGAGTTGCTTGAGTATTTTTGAGATTAATTCTTTGTCAGTTGCTTTGTTTGCTATTATTTTCTCTTATTCTGAAGGCTGTCTTTTCACCTTGCTTATAGTTTCCTTCATTGTGCAAAAGCTTTTAAGTTTAATTAGGTCTTAACTGATTGCTTGGCTGCCTTATGGAGAAACAGACCTTATGGAAGCATGGGGGAAATACAGGGAGATTTATTAGGAAACTATCGAAATAACACAGGTGAAAACTGATAATGGTGAGGTTGAAGTCAGTGGAAGTGGTGAGGACAGATTTTAGTTATTAAAATTTTATAGTTATTTAGTTTTTAGTTTAGTTATATAGTCATAGAGATTTTAGTTATATAGTTTTCTGAAGATAAGACTTGTTAAGGATTTACTTATGGACTGGATGTAAAGATTAAGTGGAAGATGGATGATGTCAAGATTTTGATATGAATAATTGTAAGAATAGAATTAACATCTATTTGAAATATGGAAGGCTATAAAAGTTAATTTGAGATTGCCACTGTCTTATACAGTGTTAGCTGCTCAGTCATGTTCAACTCTTTGTGACCCCATGGACTATAGCCCCCAGGCTCTTCCATTCATGGAATTCTCCAGGTAAGAATACTGGAGTGGGTTGCTGTTTCTTCTCCAGGGGATCTTCCCAACCTAGGGATCAAACCTGGGTCTCCCGCATTGCAGGCAGACTTTTTACTGTCTGAGCCACTAGCGAAGCCCTTGAGATTGACAGAAATTTAATTTTAGAACTCTTATCATTGAAAAGTTTATAGTAAATATTAAGTGAAAGTAAATGGGAAATTTTACATTTGAACCTGAAATTCAGTGGGATGAGACGTATGTTTTGGAATTGTCATAAATGGCTATTAAATACCACAATACCAGAATGAATCTACCAATTGTAGACATGCTTTAAATGCCTACTGTCCAAAATATTGAATCTATTTACATTCTCCCCTTTGACTTTTTCATTCATTTGACACTCATTCGCTTTAGCATTTTCAAATATTTTAATACAGGTGATGACCAAATTCATATCTTCCCTCCTGACTTCTCCCAATTCTCTTAAACTCCCATACCTTACCTTTTAGCCTCCCCTAAGTTTTATTGAGATAAAATTATCATACACTACTTAAATAAAAATTTAAGATGTATGACATAATGATTTGATGTACATATATTGTGAAATGGTATCCCACGGTAAGTTTAGTTAGCATCTGTCATCAAATTAGATACAATAAAAATAAAATTGTTTTCTTCACCATGAGAACTTTTACGATTTAATCTCTTAAGAATTTTCATATATATAGCATGACAATGTTAACTATGGCATCATGTCATTCTATCCCTAGTACTTATTTATCTTATAACTAGAAGTTTGTACTTTTTGACATCTTCATCTCTGGTAACCATTAATCTGATCTCTTTTTCTGTGAGTCTGGTTTTCTTTCTTTTCCAATTTTTTAGATTCCACTTATAAATGAAATTATATAGTGTCTGGCTTATTTCACTTGGCATAATGCCTTCAAGGTCCATCCATGTTGTTGTAAATAACAGGATTTTTCCTTTTTATGGCTGAATAATATTCATATGTCTATATGCATTTTTAGCTATCTGACGACTTCTTTATCCATTCATTCATCAGTGTACACTTAGGTTATTTCCATGTCCTGGCTATTGTAAATAATGCTGCTGTGAACATAGGGGTGCAGAAAAATTTCCAAATTAGTGCTTTGTTTCTTTTGGATATATTCCCAGAAGTAGAATTGCTGGATCGTATAGTAGTTCTATTTTTATTTTCTTAGGAACTTCCATACTGTTTTCCATAGTAGCTTTAGCAGTATATAAACCCAACAACAGTGCCCAAGGGTTCCCTTTTTGATACATCCTCACCAACATTTGTTATTTCTTGGCCATTCTATCAGGTATGAGAAGATATTTCATTGCATTTTTAACTTGCATTTCCCTAGTGACTAGTGACATTGAACATCTTTTCATGTTCCTGCTGGCCATTTGTATATCTTCTTAGGAAAAATACCCATTCAGACTGTTCATTTTTAATTGAATTACTTGTTTTTTTTCTGTTGAGTTGTATGAGTTCTTTATATATTTTGGATGTTAACCCTGTATTGGCTATATAGTTTACAAATATATTTTACAGTTTTGTAAGTTGTCTCTTCACATTGTTGATTGTTTTGTTGTGCAGAAGTTTTTCTTTTGCTTGTGCTTTTAGGTGTTATATCCAAAATAGTATTGCCAAGACTCAAATCAGGGATCTTTTTTCTTATATTTTCTTCGAGGAGTTTCATTGTACCAAGTTTTAAATTTTAAGTCTTTACTCTGTTTTGAGTTAATATTCGTGAGTAGTATAAATGGTCTACTTTAATTTTTTTTTCATATGAATAGCCTATTTTCCCAGCACTGTTTATTGAAGAGGCTATCTTTTCTCCACTGAGTATTCTTGGCTTCTTTATCAAATATTAGCTTTACATGTTTGGGTTTATTTCTGGGCTCTCAGTTCTGTGCCATTGAGACAGTTTTGCCTCTTCATTTCCAATTTCGAGGCCTTTATTTCTTCTTCTTGCCTGAATGCTCTGACAAGGACTCTCAATACTATGTTGAATGGGAGTGTTGAGAGTAAACACTCTTGTCTTGTTCCTGATTGTAGAGGAAAAGCTTTCAGTCTTTTATTGTTGTGTATGATGTTAGCGGTGGATTTATTGTATAATGGCCTTTATTATGTTTATTAAGTTAAGGTGCATTTCTTCTATACCTAATGTTTTAAGAATTTTATCATGAATGGGTTGAATTTGTCAAATGTTACCTCTGCAACTACTGAGATGATCATTTGATTTTTTCTTTCATTCTATTAATGTGATATATCACAATGATTTATTTGCATACATCAAACCATCCTTGCATCCTAGGTATAAATCCCACTTGAGCATGATGAGTGATCCTTTTAACATGATGCTTAATTTGGTTTGCAAGTATTTTGGTGAGAATTTTTGCATCTGTATTCATCAGAGGTATTAGTCTGTAGTTGTTTTTTTTTTTTTATGGTAGTATCCTTTTCTGGCTTCAGTATGAAGGTAAGCTGGCCTCGTAAAGTGTGTTTGAAATGTCCCATCTTATTTGATTTTTTTTTTTGAGCTTGAGAAAGATTGATATTAATTCTTCTTTAAGTATTTGGTAAAATTCACAAGTGAAGTTATCTGATAGGACTTTATTTGTAATTATATAATTGATATCTCTTTATATCTAAAACGTCTGTTGACATTTAAAACTCAGCATTCTGAAATAAAATTGGTTCTCTTTCTGATGTACCTGATGGTATCTCCATTTTCTAGTTGCTAAGGCTGAGAACATCAGTCATAATTGTAACTTTTTCTGTGCCTAAGACTACATTCAACAAGTCATCAAGTTGTGTCAATTCTTTTTTTTTAATTAAATTTATTTATTTTTTTAATTACAATACTGTATTTGTTTTGCCATACATTGACACGAATCAGCCATAGGTGAACACAATCTCCCAATGCCGAAGCCCCCTCCCACCTCCCACCCCACATCCTCTACTTGAATCATCCTGTGCATCAGCCCCATGCATCCTGCATCCTACATTGAACATAGATTGGCGCTTCGTTTCTTACAAGAAAATATACATGTTTCATTGCCATTCTCCCAAACCATCCCACCCTTTCCCTCTCCCTCAGAGTCCAAAAGTCCACTCTATACCTCTGTGTCTCTTTGTTGTCTCTCATATAGGGTCATCATTACTGTCTTCTAAATTCCATATATATGTGTCAGTATACTGTATTGGTGTTTTTCTTTCTGGCTTACTTCACTCTGTATAATCGGTCATCCATCTCATTAGAACTGAGTCAAATTTATTCTTTTTAAGGGCTGAGTAGTATTCCATTGTGTATATGTACCACAGCTTTCTTATCCAATCATCTGCTGATGGACATCTAGGTTGCTTCCATGTCCTGGCTATTATAAACAGCGCTGCAATGAACATTGGGGTACATGTGTCTCTTTCAATTCTGGTTTCCTCGGTGTGTATGCCCAGCAGTGGGATTGCTGGGTCATAAGGCAGTTCTATTTGCAATTTTTTAAGGAATCTCCACACTGTTTTCCATAATGGCTGTACTAGTTTGCATTCCCACCAGCAGTGTAAGAGGGTTCCCTTTTCTCCACATCCTCTCCAGCATTTATTGCTTGTAGACTTTTGGATCACAGCCATTCTGACTGGTGTGAAATGGTACCTCACTGTGGTCTTAATTTGCATTTCTCTGATAATGAGTGATGTTGAACATCTTTTCATGTGTTTGTTAGCCATCCGTATGTCTTCTTTGGAGAAATGCCTATTTAGTTCTTTGGCCCATTTTCTTTGAAATACTTTTCTATTTTCATTATATGGAAATAATTAAATTTAAGACTCTTATTATCATTCACTTGTGCTATTTCAGTAACATTGTAATTGGTCTTTTTATCCTTTTAACTTACTTATAGATTATACCCCAGTTACTCTTCCTTATGCACAGTATTGACCATCTCATTGCCCTGGTTAAATACTTTAAATGTATCCCCTAGAGTAGCAAATTATGCTCCCAGTTTTCTAACCTAGCTCCTAAGCCTTTTCTCCTATTAAAATAATTTAAATGGCAATCCACTCCAGTATTCTTGCCTGGAGAATCCCATGGATGGAGAAGCCTAGTAGGTTATAGTCCACGGGGTTTCAAAGAGTCGGACACAACTGAGTGACTTCACCTTCACCTTCACCATGCTTTGGCTCTACTGAAGAACTCACTGCATCCCTAATCTGCCCACACTTTCTTATCTACTTTTTCTTCCTGAAATCCTCAACTTCCATCTCTTTCTAACCATCTTTTCAAGACCAAGACTCTTCCATAAAAACTTTTATTTTCCCCTTTGACATTCCATTCCAAAAAAGTGTCTCCCTAGAAGGAACTAGATGAAGAATATTCTCTAAACTATAAAACTTGGGGCCCTGCTTGTCTAACAGTAAGTAAAGAAGATATTATCTGAAGACTGAGTTACTTAGTTTATGAAAACTTCCCAGATTGATAAGATGGGCAGCAGTTGGAATTGACTTTCCATTAGTCATTTTTAAAACATGGTAAAAGCAGAGTTATGTTGTTTAGTTGCTAAATCGTGTCCAACATTTTTGCAACCCATGGATTGTTGCCCGCCAGGTGCCTCTCTCTGCCCATGAGATTTCTCAGGCAAGAATACTGGAGTGGGTTGCCATTTCCTTCTCCAGAGAAAAGCAAAGTAGCCATATTTAATTATATTATTTCTAGATATGAGACTGCTGTGCATCCTATTACAAATTATAAATTTTTAAGACATCTTTCTGAATTTTTAGTTGTTATATAGAAATAAAAGTTATTTTCTATTTTGAAAAAGCTCTCTCCTTTACTTTTCTGATTCTCTTTTTAAAATACATTTTCATACCTGTACTATTATGCTGTAATTACTTATGAATATATACAAAATCTTTTCTAATCATAGGTTCTTTGAGGGCAGGACTCTGTTTTATTCACCTTTGAATTCTCCCCAGCACCTGGACTACACAGGAATCTTGAATAGTAATCTATTATTTTATTTATAGTGATCATAGTTTTATGAATATTTCATATGAACTTCCTTTCTTCTGAAATTAAAATAATGTCAGACTCATTTTTTTCAAAGGGAGATTTAAGATTTTTAGTTCTTCCTGGATCTTTAGCTATGTTATAGCTATTTTCTTTTGTTTAAGTCTTAGGTATGTATAAAGTCAGTGGAAAAATGAAGTGAGAAAGGGAAAGGGGAAGAATTCAAGATCAGTCTAGCCATCTGTCCATCCCTCTGATCATCCATCCACCCATCCAACCTATTGCTGGTTGGTAAAGTAACCGAGATATTTGAAAACATATGAAATTTCAAAATGGCACAAAGTGAATTGTTTTGCTTAATGTATTAATTGAATTGGTTCTCTGTGGAAAAAAAATAGATGCTTTAAAAGACTTACTTCAAATAAGTCTTTGGATTGCTATACATTTTAACTTGTTCAGTTCTGTTCAGTTCAGTCGCTCAGTCGTGTCTGGCTCTTTGCGACCCCATGAATTGCAGCACGCCAGGCCTCCCTGTCCATCACCAACTCCCGGAGTTCACTCAGACTCGCATCCATTGAGTCTGTGATGCCATCCAGCTATCTCATCCTCTGTCATCCTCTTCTTCTCCTGCCCCCAATCCCTCCCAACATCAAGGTCTTTTCCAAAGAGTCAACTCTTCTCATGAGGTGGCCAAAGTACTGGAGTTTCAGCTTTAGCATCATTCCTTCCAAAGAAATCCCAGGGTTGATCTCCTTTAGAATGGGCTGGTTGGATCTCCTTGCAGTCCAAGGGACTCTCAAGAGTCTTCTCCAACACCACAGTTCAAAAGTATCAATTCTTTGGTGCTCAGCCTTCTTCACAGTCCAACTCTCACATCCATACATGACTACTGGAAAAACCATAGCCTTGACTAGACGGACCTTAGTCGGCAAAGTAATGTCTCTGCTTTTGAATATGCTCTCTAGGTTGGTCATAACTTTTCTTCCAAGGAGTAAGCGTCTTCTAATTTCATGGCTGCAGTCACCATCTGCAGTGATTTTGGAGCCCCCAAAATAAAATCTGACACTGTTTCCACAGCTATTTCCCATGAAGTGATGGTACCGGATGCCATGATCTTCGTTTTCTGAATGTTGAGCTTTAAGCCAACTTTTTCACTCTCCTCTTTCACTTTCATCAAGAGGCTTTTTAGTTCCTCTTCACTTTCTGCCATAAGGCTGGTGTCATCTGCATATCTGAGGTTATTGATAGTTCTCCCGGCAATCTTGATTCCAGCTTGTGTTTCTTCCAGTCCAGCGTTTCTCATGATGTACTAAGTATTATAATTAAGAATATTGAAATTTTATTTTACAATTATAGTCTTAATATAATGAATGAAAAATAATATTTTTCTTTAATGGCAGTTCTTGGAATCATTAACCAAATAATTCTTTATGAGGTTGATTTCAAAAGTTCCTTTTAAATCTATAAAACTCTTTTCATTGTTCTGTCAATTTCCTTAAACAGTGCCATGAAAAGTATATTGTAGTTACTCAAAAAATAAAATAGTTGAATAAACTTGACTTATATAGTTTGTTTCAGATCACCGGATCTTTCTCCATTCTTTTTCTATCATTTTACGTAATGCCAAACATTTATCATCTCTTTCCTTTTTAGCCCTATTTCTAAACATTTTCCTCTTCCAGTCTTTCTTATTATCTCTTGAGAAATTCTTATAAAGCAGTTCAAATCTTGTCATATCTTTACTTGAAAACTTAATGGTTTCATCTTATCTACCAAATAAAGTACAGATTCTGTAGTTGGATATTCATTCATTTTCAAGCTCATAACTCTCTGTTATTTCTCAGTGCTTCTGATAAGTTGAATTGATTTCTGTTTCCCTTATATTTCTTATGAACATCTGTTTCTGTTCCTCTCTGCTATTCTCTCCATCTGAGATTTTTATTCCTTTTTCTACCTTATACACTAGCTTTCATGGTGGCTCAGATGGGAAAGAATTCAATTCAGGAGACCCAAGTTCAATCCTTGGATTGGGAAGATTCCCCTAGAGAAGGAGATGGCAACCCACTCCAGTATTCTTGCCTGGAGAATCCCAGGGACAGAGGAACCTAGTGGGCTACAGTCCATGGGGTTGCAAAGAGTCAGATACAACTGAGTGACTAACACAGCACTCTTTATATACTTGAATTAAAATTACATCAAAGTAGGGTTTAAGTTTGAAGCTGTTTAACCTTCCATAGTACAAAAGACAAAGCTTTGCACATAAGAGGAAAACAGTTAAATATCTGATTTAATATTACCCTATTTATTGTATGCTGTGTACTGTAATTTGGTAGCTTGTACAAGTTATGTAACATAAATTGCATGACATTGTAATATTTATCTTCCTCAGGAAACTTATTTGGGAAACCAGAAAAAGAAGATGCCTTTACTTTTTCTTTTCCATCAGACTCTTCAACTCATACATTTGGAGCTGGAAGAGATGATTTTAGTTTTCCATTTTCATTTGAACAGGATCAAAACTCAGCACTTTCTTCTGTAAAGGGTTTTCATCTACCTCACAAAATACCCCACAATTTTTTTTTTTTGAACTAGTTACTGATTTAATGAGTTATTTTACTGCTCTGCAATTAGTGCATAAATTTATATTGTTACTTAAACTATGAAGACCACTTTCTTTTGTTGATTAAAGAAATAATGGGTTACCATAGTAACATTATTTGATTATATTGATTTAATATTGAAGGAAATTAAGCTTGGTCATCTACGGTTATTTTTATTTGCAGCAATAGCTATCATTATTTATTTTGGTTTTGATTTTGCAAGCTATATTTTTTGAAAACCTATGTTTCACTGCTACAGTAAAGAGAGTGATATTTTATAATGATCTTGAAGAATTTATACTACTGATATTGAATAAAATGTTATTTTTTATAATACAACAAAATTTAAATATTATTATTTTAAGATGGTATCTTTAATAGAAGAAAATTAAATGTGAATGGCTAGAGTAATTTATGAAAGTTGAGTGGTTGCATTAATGGCGATACTGTTAATATTTATTTTTGCTTAAACCTTTTGAAGAACATTTAAAACTTTGATTCCTGTCTTCAACAAAAATTCACCTTTATGTTTTTATATATTAATAGTATTTGCTTGTCAATCATTTATATAGCTTAAATGAAGAATAATTAAAATTCTTTGAAATTGTATAACTACTCAATATCTTTGTACCTGTGCTTTTAAAAATTAATTGTATTGAGATATGAAGTAATAAAGAGTCTGACTTCCTAATTTGATCTGTGACTGTTGAAAGATTTTGAGCCTCACCTGTTTTCTTCCCCTCCTGCCCCACATCTGGTCAAGCTGGTAAGAAAGCCCAGGAGTTTCCTTCTTCGGCATCAGTGAAATGTTATGGCCTATCCCTAACTGAAGCAATGGCATCCCACTCCAATACTCTTGCCTGGAAAATCCCATGGACAGAGGAACCTGGTGGGCTGCAGTCCACAGGATCGCTAAGAGTCGGACACGACTGAGCGACTTCACTTTCACTTTTACTTTCATGCATTGGAGAAGGAAATGGCAACCCACTCCAGTGTTCTTGCCTGGAGAATCCCAGGGACGCGGGAGCCTGGTGGGCCTCTGCCTGTGGGTCGCACAGAGTCGGACACAACTGAAGCGACTTAGCAGCAGAGCAGATCCCTAACTGCCGTAAAACCCAAAGCTAGTATCTCCTTTCTCTGCCATTTTCAGACTAGGTTTTCATATCGGGTCTGTTCTCCCCAGAAAATGTTATTCTGTAAGTAATAAGCCTTGTCATACCTATTTGGAGTGTGTGGTGTCACCAGTCTCAATATCCAAACCAAATTTTGGGTGAAAATCAATCTTGCTTCTTCAAGATGTCTATATATATCACAATTGTAGTAACTAAACCTTCCCAAACTTTTAGACATCAAAAGGATGGTATTACTAAGGGTAGAAAGAATTTAAGGAAACTTTGGACTGTTTTAAGAATCTTCAACAGCTGGTTGAATGATGAAAATTTCAGTTAAAAGCTGGAATTTTTCTTTTTATATCAACTATTTTATTGTGTATGATTTAATTAATTGGTGATTTTTGACATAATAAAGACACTATATATGAAAAGGATAAAAATGTTGTAACTGGCTTGTTACTTAGTAAAAGGTTCAAAACTGGTTTTAGCTTTGAGGAACACACTGATGGCATGGTTTATTTTTACTCTTAAATAGAGAAATGTCTAGCAAACAAGTATGGTTAGATTTACCATGTAAAGGTAAAATAAATGTTTTTAAAGTATCTACACCGTGTGTGACATTTTGAGGACACATGAAATTGCTAAAGATATAGTATTTAAAATTTTTAAATATTTATTTATTTGGCTTAGTTGAGCATGTGGGATCTTTGTTACAGCTCTTGTACTTCACTCTAGTGCTGCTTGGGCTCCTGAGTGCACAGGCTGTCTCCCTGCTGTATGTGGGATTGTAGTTCCCCGACCAGGGATCGAACTGTGTCCCCTGCATTGGAAAGCAGATTCTTAACCACTGGACCACCAGGAAAGTTCCTAAGTCTTTATACTTAAGGAACTTAAAATTTAGTTGAGGAGACAAGTGTAGGAATCAATATAGCATATTAAAATAAAATAGTTAATAATCACATTCTATAGCTTATAACTTGGTCTCTGCAAGGGAAGAGATTAAGGACTCAAGAAACCTTTCTTTTCTAATTCTGTCATCATGGACTGGAAAGCCTGGGATGAATTCATTGAAGAGGTAGAATGCGAATTAGGATTTTAAAGGTATGTAGATTATAAAATTCTTTTGTAGAAGGTTGCCTATTTTTAGTTTTACATTTTTTATTGCATAATTTTACTGGCTAATGTTTAGTATGATTTCATTAAATGCTTGTTGGATTTATAGGACTGATCTGAATTTGTAAAGGAGGCAGTGAGGACTTTCTATCCAGAGGGATAGTATGGGGAGGGATGTGGGAGGGGGTTCAAGATGAGGAACACATGTACACCCATGGGGGATTCATGTTGATGTATGGCGAAACCAATACAATATTGTAAAGTAATTAGCCTCCAATTAAAATAAGTAAAAACAAAAGATAAAACTACCACTTAATATAAAAACCTGTAATCACTTTTTAAAATCCGGATGCATAAAAAAATAAAAAATAAAAATAAATAAAAATGTTCAAACCCTTAAAAAATAAAAATAAATTTCTTGGAGTCTAAAAACAAGGAAAAATGCAATCTTAAATTGTGTGGAGGAAATTAAAGAGTAAGCAAATACAAAGTGTAAAAATTTTTTGGTTTATGTGAAAAATGCCAATGGTAGTTTGATAGGGATTGCATCAAATCTGTAGATTGCTGTGGGTAGTATAATCATTTTCCCAAACTATTTGTTAAATATATCTTTCAACTTCTTTGACCTATGAATTATTTAGAAGTGCATTTAATTTCAAAATATTTAAAGTTATGTAAATATTTTATTTTTACTGGTACTTAATATGATTGCATTGGGATTATTTAACATATGATTTCTATTCTTTTAAATTTGAGTCTTCTGTAGCCCCATGTATATGTGCTTGGTCGCTCAGACTGTCTGACTCTGCAACCCCATGGACTGTAGCCCACCAGGCTCCTCTATCCATGGGGATTCTCCAGGCAAGAATAATGGAGTGAGTTGCCATGTCCTCCTCCAGGGGATCTCCCCAACTTAGGGATCAAGCTCAGGTCTCCTGTATTGCAGGTTGATTCTTTACCATCTGAGCCATCATATAGTTTCTTTGTAAACAAATTATGTGTATTTGAAAAAAGTGTATATTTGGCAGTTGTTGGGTGTAATGTAGTAGTATTATTAGTTAGGGCAAGGTGTTTTGGTGGTGTTCAGATCATCTTTATATTTGCTCTTAATTGCTAAGAAAAGGCTAATAAAAACTATGACTGGGTTTGCCCTGGCACCAGTTGTTAAGACTTCGTCTTCCAGTGCAAGGGGTGAGAGTTCAGTCCCTGGTTGGGAACGAAGATCTCACATGCGTGGCCATAAAAATCCAAAACATAAAACAGAAGCAATGTTATAACAAATTCAATCTCTGCACATACTCCCTCTAATAGTCTCATATGATATTGTGACTTTTGTCTCTTTGGTCAGAATAAAGTTGAGAAATGTGTGCTTTTAGGTGAGCACATTACCTGGGGTTTTATTACTAAGAAGAGGAAACTAGATACTGAGAAGTAATTAGTCCCATATTATATGGTTTTTGTTTTGTTTCTTTATATAATAGCAAATTTTAGGACTTGATGACATGTATTCTCCTTTACTCACCATATTTCATAGTATATTCCTAGGTACATTCATTTTTATGCTCAAGTATGTCTTCCAAGAGTGTTTCCCAAGATGATTCTTGAAAAGTAAACCTTCTGAGGCCTTTTAATGTCTGGGAACATCTTTATTTTTCTCTTTTATTTTTAAAACTCAAATTTATTTTTTTAAATATTGAAGTATAATTGACCTACAATATTATATGCATTTCAGTTATATAACATAGTTTTGATGTCTGTGTACATTATGAATTGATCACCATGATAAGTCTAGTAACTGCTAGTCATCATTCAAAGTTATTACAGTATTATTAATTATATTCCTATGTTGTATGTTATATCTCATCTCTGTGACTTATAACTGTAAATTTGTACCCTTTGATCCCCTTCACCCATTTTGCCCACTCATTCTCCTTTCTGGCAATCACCAGTTTGTTTTCTTTATCTATATCTGTTTCTATATTGTTTTATTTTTTAGATTCCACATACAATGAAATCATACAGTATTGTCATTCTATGTCTGACTTCTTTCACTTAAGATATTGCCCCCTAGATTCACTCATGTTGTTGCAAAGGGCAAGATTTAATTCTCTGGAGTTATGTTCCATTGTGTGTATACACACACACACACACACACACACACACACACACACAAGGGAACATTGTGTGTTCCACATCTTTCTTATCAGTGGTACCTTAGGTTGCTTCCATATCTTAACTTACAAATGGTGCTGCAAAGAATATTGGGGGTGTTTTCATTATCTTTGGATGTATACCTAAAGGTGGAATTGCTGGATTATATGGTAGTTCTATTTTAATCTTTTCAGTAACCTCCTTATTGTTTTCCATGAAGGCTATATGAATGTGCAGTTTCACCAACAATACACAAGAGTTCCTTTCTCTCCACATCCTTGCCAACACTTGTTATTTCTTGTCTTTCTGATAATACCCATTGCAAAGTGTGTAACATAATGTCTCATTGTAGTTTTGATTTGCCTTTCTGTGATGGTTTTAATGATACTGAGCATATTTTTATGTGTCTCTTGACAATCTTTATATCTTCCTTGGGGGAAAAAAATCCTTTTTCCATTTTTAAATTTGATTTTTAAATATTGAGATGTATGAGTTCTTTATATATATTTGATACTAACCCCAGGTCAGATGTATCATTCTGTTCTGTTCAATTGCTCAGTTGTGTCTGACTCTTTGTGACCCCATGGACTGCAGCACATCAGGCTTCCCTGTCCATTACCAACTCCTGGAACTTGCTCAAACTCTTGTCCATCAAGTTAGTGATGCCATCCAACCATCTCATCCTCCGTCATCCTGTTATCCTCTAGCCTTCAATCTTTCCCAGCATCAGGGTCTTTTCCAGTGAGTGAGTTCATTGCATCACGTGGCCAAAGTATTGGAGCTTCAGCATCAGTCCTTCCAATAAATATTCAGCATTGATTTCCTCTAGGACTGACTGGTTTAATCTCCTTGCAGTCCAAGGGACTCTTCTCTAATACCACAATTCAAAAGCATTAATTCTTTGGCACTCAGCTTTCTTTATGGTCCAACTCTCACATCCATACATGACTACTGGAAAAGCCATAGCTTTGACTAGATAGACTTGTCCACAGAGTAATGTCTCCACCTTTTAATATGCTGTCTACATTGGGCTTCCCTGGTAGCTCAGGTAAAGAATCTGCCCGTAATGTAGGAGGCCAAGATTCAATTCCTGGAACAGGAAGATCTCCTAGAAAAGGAAATTGCAACCCACTCCAGTATTCTTGCCTGGGGAATCCCATGGACTGACAAGCTACAGTCCATGGGATTGCAAAGAGTTTGACATGACTGTGTGACTAACTCAACTCAGGTTGGTCATAGCTTTTCTTAAAAAGAGCAAGTGTCTTAATTTCATGGCTGCAGTCACCACTTGCAGTGATTTTGGAGCCCAAGAAAATAAAATCTGTCACTGTTTCCATTGTTTCCCCATCTATTTTCCATGAAGTGATGGGACCAGATGCTATGGTCTTAGTTTTATGAATGTTGCATTTTTAGCCAACTTTTTCACTCTCCTCTTTCACTTTCATCAAGAGGTTCTGTAGTCCTCGTTGTTTTCTGCCATAAGGGTGATGTCATCTGCAGATCTGAGATTATTGATATTCTCCCCGGCAATCTTGATTCCAGCTTGTGCTTCATCCAGCCTGGCATTTTGCATGATGTAATCTGCTTAAAAGTTAAATAAGCAGAGTGACAGTATACAGCCTTAATGTTTTCTTTTCTCAATTTGGAACCAGTCTGTTGTCCCATGGCCAGTTTTAAATATTGCTTCTTGACCTGCATACAAATTTCTCAAGAGGCAGGTAAGGAGGTTTGGTATTCCCATTTCTTGAAGAATTTTCCACAGTTTGTTGTGAACCACACAGTCAAAGGCTTTAACATAGTCAGGGAAGCAGAAATAGATGTTTTTCTGGAATTCTCTTGTTTTTTTCCATTTTCCAATGAATGTTTGCAATTTGATCTCTGGCTCCTCTGTCTTTTCTAAATCTAACTTGAACATCTGAAAGTTCTCGGTTCATATACTGTTGAAGCCTAGCTTGGAGAATTTCAAGCATTACTTTGTTAGCATCCAAATGGTGCAATTGTTGGGTAGTTTGAACATTCTTTGACATTGCCTTACTTTGGGACGGGAATGAAAACATCTTGTCCAGTCTTGTGGTCACTGCTGGGTTTTTCAAATTTGCTGACGTATTAAGTGCAGCCCATTCACAGCATCATCTTTTAGGACTTGGAATAACTCAGCTGGAATTCCATCACCTCCACTAGCTTCATTTGTAGTGATGCTTCCTAAGGCCTATTTGACTTCAGACTCCAGGATGTCTGGCTCTAGGTGAGTGATCACACCATCGTGGTTATCTGGGTCATGACGATCTTTTTTATATAGTTCTTCTGTGTATTCTTGCCACCTCTTCTTAATATTTTCTGCTTCTGTTAGGTCCATACCGTTTCTGTCCTTTATTGTGCCCATCTTTGCATGAAATGTTCCCTTGGTATCATAATTTTCTTGAAGAGATCTCTAGTATTTCCCATTCTATCGTTTTCCTCTATTTCTTTGCATTGATCAGTTAGGAAAACCTTCTTATCTCTCCTTGCTATTGTTGGGAACTCTGCATTCAGATGGATATATCTTTTCCTTTCTCATTTGCCTTTCACTTCTCTTCTTTTCTCAGCTATTTGTAAAGCCTCCTCGGACAACTATTTTGCCTTTTGCATTTCTTTTTCTTGGGGATGATTTTGATCATGGCCTCTTGTACAATATTATGAACCTCTGTCCATAGTTTTTCAGGCACTCTATCTATCAGATCTAATCCCTTGAATCTACTTGTCACGTCCACTGTACAATCATAAGGGATTCGATTTAGGTCATACCTAAATGGTCTAGTGATTTTCCCTACTTTCTTCAGTTTAAGTCTGAATTGGCAGTAAGAAGTTCATGATCTGAGCCACAGTCAGCTCCCAGTCTTTTTTTTCTAACTGTATAGAGCTTCTCCATCTTCAGCCACAAAGAATATAATCAATCTGATTTTGATATTGACCATCTGGTGATGTTCATGTTTGGAGTTGTCTCTTATGTTGTTCGAAGAGGGTGTTTGCTATGACCAGTGTATTATCTAGGCAAAACTGTTAGCCTTTGCTGTGCTTCATTTTGTACTCCAAGGCCAAACTTGACTGTTACTGCAGGTATCTCTTGACTTCCTACTTTTGCATTCCAGTCCTGTATGATAAAAAGGACATCTTTTTTAGGTGTTAATTCTAGAAGTTCTTATAAGTCATTATAGAAATGTTCAACTTCAGTTCTTCAGAGTTAGAGGTTGGGACATAGACTTGGATTACTGTGATACTGAATGGTTTGCCTTGGAAATGAACAGAAATCATTCTGTTATTTTGAGACTGCACCCAAGTACAGCGCTTTGGACTCTTTTGTTGACACTGAGGGCTACTCTATTTCTTCTAATGGATTCTTGCCCACAGTAGTGGATGTAATGGTCGTCTGAATTAAATTTACCCATTTCGATCCATTTTAATTCACTGATTCCTAAAATGTCGATGTTCACTCTTGCCATCACCTGTTTGACTATTCCCAATTTACCTTGATTCATGGACCTAACATTCCAGGTTCCTTTGTAATGTTGTTCTTTACAGCTTTAAACTTTACATCCATCACCAGTCACATCCATACCTGGCATTGTTTTTGCTTTGGCTTAGCCTCTTCTTTCTGGAGCTATCTCCCCATTCTTCTCCAGTAGCGTATTGGGCACCTACCAACCTGGGGAGTTCACTTTCAGTGTCATATCTTTTCGCCTTTTATAGTGTTTATGGGGTTCTCAAGGCAAGAATACTGAAGTGGCTTGCCTTTCCCTTCTCCAGTGGACCACATTCTGTCAGAACTCTCCACCGTGACCCGTCCGTCTTCAGTGGCTCTACATGGCATGGCTCATAGTTTCACTGAGTTAGACAAGGCTGTGATCCATGTGATCTTGGTTAGTTTTCTGTGATTGTGATTTTCATTCTGTCTGTCCTCTGATGGATAAGGATAAGAAGCTTGTGGAAGCTTCCTGATGTATCATTGCAAATATCAATTTTGCAGGTTGCCTTTTTGCTTTGTTGATGGTTTTCTTCATTGTGCAAAGTTTTTAAGGAGTTCCATTTGTTTATTATTGCTTTTGTTTCTCTTGCCTGAGAGATCCTAAGTATTTCTAAGTCTAGTATCAAAGAGAGTACTGCCTGTGGTTTTTTTCTGGAAGTTTTATGGTTTCAGGTCTCAATTTTAAGTCTTTAATTAATTATGAGTTTATTTTTGTATATGATGTAATGTCTAAGCTGATTCTTTTACATGTAGCTGTCCTGTCTTCCCAAAAACATTTATTGAAGCGGCTATATTTTCTTCTATTGTATCTTCTTGCCTCCTTTGTTGTAGATTAATTTGACCAGTATGGGTTTATTCCTGGCCTCTCTATTAATTTCCATTGATTTATGTGACTGTTTTTGTGCCAGTATTGAATTGTCTTTATTACTGCAACTGTGTAGTATAGTTTGAAACAGGGAGCATGATACCTATAGCTTTGTTCTTTCTCAAGATTATTTTGGCTATTTGGGATTTTTTTGTGTTTACATGCAAAATTTGAAATTATTTATTCTAGTTCTGTGAAAAATGCCAGTGGAATTTTATAGATATTGCACTGAATTTGTGGATTGCCTTGGAAAGTATGGTCATTACAGTATTATTTCTTCCAATCCATGAGCACAGTGTATCTTTCTATCTGTATCTTTAGTTTTCTTCATTGGTATCTTATAATTTTTGAATACAGGTCTTTTACCACTTTGGTTAGACCTGTTCCTAGACTTTTGTTCTTTCCCTTGAAATTGCAAATAGAATTATTTTCTTAATTTCTCTGATAGTTTGTTGTTAGTGTATGATTTTGGTGATACTGAGCAACAGATTTCTATATATTAATTTTGTATCCTTCAGCTTTACTGACTTCATTGATGAGTTCTTTTAATTTTTTGGTGGTGTATTTAGGATATTCTATGTACAGTATCATGTCATCGCACATAGTAACAGCTTTACTTCTTTTCCAATTTTCACCCCTATTTTTCTTGTCTAATTCTGTGGCTAGAACTTCCAATGCTATGTTGAATAAAGGTGGTGAAAGGAACATCTTTGTTTTGTTTCTAATCTTAGAGGAAATGCTTTCAGCTTTTTACCATTGAGTATGATGTTGGCCAACATCCACTGGATCATGGAAAAAGCAAGAGAGTTTCAGAAAAACATCTATTTCTGCTTTATTGACTATGCCAAAGCCTTTGACTGTGTGGATCACAATAAACTGTGGAAAATTTTGAAAGAGATGGGAATACTAGACCACCTGACCTGCCTCTTGAGAAACCTATATGCAGGTCAGAAAGCAACAGTTAGAACTGGACATGGAACAACAGACTGGTTCCAAATAGGAAAAGGAGTACGTCAAGGCTGTATATTGTCACCCTGCTTGTTTAACTTATATGCAGAGTACATCATGAGAAACACTGGGCTGGAAGAAGCCCAAGCTGGAATCAAGATTGCCGGGAGAACTATCAATCACCTCATATATGCAGATGACACCATCCTTCTGGCAGAAAGTGAAGAGGAACTAGAAAGCCTCTTGATGAAAGTGAAAGAGGAGAGTGAAAAAGTTGGCTTAAAGCTCAACATTCAGAAAATGAAGATCATGGCAGCTGGTCCCTTCAATTCATGGGAAGTAGATGGGGAAACAGTAACAGGGTCAGACTTTATTTTTCGGGCTCCAAAATCACTGCAAATGGTGACTGCAGCCATGAAATTAGAAGACGCTTACTCCTTGGAAGGAAAGTTATGACCAACCTAGATAGCATATTCAAAAGCAGAGACATTACTTTGCCGACTAAGGTCCATCTAGTCAAGGCTATGGTTTTTCCAGTGGTCATGTATGGATGTGAGTTGGACTGTGAAGAAAGCTGAGCACCAAAGAATTGATGCTTTTGAACTGTGGTATTGGAGAAGACTCTTGAGAGTCCCTTGGACTGCAAGGAGATCCAATCAGTCCATTCTAAAGGAGATCAGCCCTGGGTGTTCTTTGGAAGGACTGATGCTAAAGCTGAAGCTCCAGTACTTTGGCCACCTCATGCAAAGGGTTGACTCATTGGAAAAGACTCTGATGCTGGGAGGGATTGGGGTCAGGAGAAGAGGACGACAGAGGGTGAGATGGCTGGATGGCATCACAGACTCGATGGATGTGAGTTTGAGTGAACTCCAGGAGTTGGTGATGGACAGGGAAGCCTGGCGTGCTACGATTCATGGGGTCGCAAAGAGTTGGAAACGACTGAGCGACTGAACTGATTGAACTGAACTGATGATGTTGGCTGTAAGTTTGTCATGTATGGCTTTAATGTTGAGATATGATTCCCTGTATACCCATTTTGTTGAGAGTTTTTTAAAATTGTAAATGGATGTTGAATTCTGATTAAAATTTTTTTCTGTGTCTACTGAGATGATTATATGATTTTGGGGATAAATCCTGCTTCATCATGGTGTATAATCTTTTAAAGTATTATTTTATTTAAATTGCTAATATTTTGTGAGGAATTTTGTATCCATGTTTATAAGTAATGTTTGCCTGCAGTTTTCTCTTTTTGTGGTGTCTCTGTCTGATTTTGGTGTCAGTTTGATACTGGCCTTGTAGAATAAGTTCCTTCCTCTTCAGTTTTTTTAAATTGCATGAGAAGGACAAGTGATAACTATTCTTTTACTGTTTGTGAAAATTTACTACTTTGCTCAAGCAAGTAGAATGTACAACACAAAAAGCAACCCTAATCTAAGTTATGGACTTTGAGTGATAAAGGTGTATCAGTGTAGGTTCATTAATTAAAATAAATGTACCATTCTAGTGGTGGATGTTGATAATCGGAGAGGTCATGCATATGTTGGGGTAGGGAGTATATGGAAATCTTTCTGCCTTCTGCTCAGTTTTGCCATGAACCTAAAAGTGCTCTAAAAAGTCTTAAGAAATCAATAGAGAGAAAATTTAAACAACATATACATGTGCGTGTGCACACAGACACAGCTTTAAGCTTTCTATTATCTTACTGATTGCAAGATTATATAATCCTTTGGGGGTAATGGAAATTTTAAATATTAATTTTTTATTCATTGTGAATGAATAGGTACTATAATTTCAGGAATCTAAATAGGTCACTGACTAGAGCTTTAATAACTGCTAGTTGAGAAGAGGTTGTTAATAATTTTGAAGTGGTATTATTACTATTTAAAAATTTTTTTCTGATATTTGAAGGAATGAATGAACAAGCAATGTATAAATCTGGCTTGCATGTTGATGCTTTCCCTTTGAATTTCTACTGCTGCTGTATAACTTGCCTTAGAGGCTGAATGGCTCATTTAGAAACATTCCCATTGCCTTGCTTTTATATTTTCCTCTTGATTTCTCCAAAGCTGACACAAGTCACATGCAATCAAATCTATATCTCTGGTCGACAGGCCTGTCCTAATATTCTCTGACTCACACCCAGGTTGTTTGTAGCTCAGCAGTTCTTCTAGATACATTACTTTGTATTCTGATGTTAATATCCTTCTGAGAATTTGTCTCTTAAAACATTATTTAATAGTGTACGTTTTTGATTTAATATGAATATGATACTCTTTTTAGAACTTTAAACTATTCTACTTTTTAGAAGGTTATTTTGCCAAAGTATCAGTTCATGTTTAAAAAATTTTTTGGTATGTTTTACAAAGTGTTTTCTCATAGTGTATTTGTAGCTCCAGATTGATAAATCATAGAGAGTATAGCAGAGGAATTAGGGATGGAGTATTGCATTATAGCTGAGAATGTGGACTCTGGAGTTCCTCTCTGGGTTTAAACACTGAAAGACTCATGCCAAAGTGTGACTCTGAGCAACATTTGTCGTATGTTTGCTTCAGTTTCCTCATTTTTAAAATGGGGCTGATGATCCTACTCAAAAGAGTTGGGAATATTAAAGTGTTTGGGTTGGTGCTTAGCTAATGGTATGTGCTTGAAGAATAGTGGTCTAATTTGTTTAGATGTAAGAAGATAAGAGATTTTCATGCAAAATGTAATAAAAAATTTTGATGTTCAGGTTTTAAAAACATGTATTAAGAAATGCTAAACACATAAAATGATAGAGACAAAAGATATTTTAAATTAAATTTTAGAGTCTGTTTAATAGTAAGGCAAGTATTCATATTAGTTCAGTTATAACATGGTCCAAGTGGATGTGAAAAATAACAACTTGCAAAAGTCATACATGTTTTTCCTGCCAAGGAAGTGATAATTCTGTACTCTAACATGTAGTAAAAGGGTGACATTAAAATATTTACTCCCTAATCTCATTCTTTTGCCCTTCATAAATAATTCTAATTTTAGAATATTTGAATTATATATTGACTTTTTATAATAATAGCCTACATCTTTTTAATTTGTCTCTGAATTTGTCTCTTGCTTAAACTCTGTACTTGCTGGGTAGAAAAGAAAAAGATTTCAATAGTGAAATGTGCAAACCTAATAATAATTAATTCAAGAAATGTTTGTTATGGTCTACTGAGTGGGAGTGATAGCCAGTACACAGAACTTGCATAAATACTTCAAAGGTTCTAGGTAATGGTTTATAGGACATAGGTCCTGAGGTAGAGACTTGGCATTTCTAGGAGGTAGAACTCAGTCTGGCCAGAGCTTGGTGAATGAGAAGAAGAGAAGAGAAGGGAAAGAGTAGTGTATTTTATCCAAGTGAAGCAAAAAATAATCCTCCACAGCTATAGCAGCACCTCTTTAAGGACCTGAGTACACAAAACCAACCTGATATTAAAAACACAGTTAAGATTATAATACGAATGTTGTTTTTATTTCAACATTACATAAGTCATTTACTAAGAGATACCTTAAAACAGAAATGTAATTAATATTCCATGCCTACAAAACCAAAATCAATACAATAGTGTACATCTTCTTCTTTGTGATCAGAAATTTATGGGGAAAATTTTCTTATTTGTTTCCATTGATTAAAATAGCACCCATATGCTACTTGGACTTCCATGATGACTCAGCTGTAAAGCATCCACCTGCAATGCAGGAGCTGCAGGAGACGTAGGTTCAATCCCAGGGTCAGGAAGATCCCCTGGAAGAGGGCATGGCAGCCCACTCCAGCATTGTTGCCTGGATAATCCCATGGACAGAGGAGCCTGGCAGCCTACAGTCCATAGGGTCGCAAAGAGTCAGGCATGACTGAAGCAAGTTAGCACGAATGCATGCTTATTTACTCCTACTGATTCTCTACACCTTAGCTCAAAGACATCTCTGCAAAACATTCTCTAATTTCAGTAAGCATATCTCAGCTTGTATGCCCCCAAAATACTTTGTTCATACTGTTAAAATAACTATTAAAATATTCACTTATCATTTATCTATTTGTAAATTTAGGACTTGAGTTCCACAAGGACAAGGATTGTGCTCTAGGTAGCTAAGGATGCCCAAACACAGTAATGCTTTAATTATTTTTGTAATTTTTGAGTGCCTCCTATTTCCCTCACTTGACTATATCTAATTTGTTTGCCACTGCTACCTCAGATATAATCCAGCATGTTTTGTATCCCTTGTAGGTGCTCAATAAATATTTGTTGAAGAAAGGTGAATGGCATAAGCTAACTCTGCCAGTATGCTAGTCAATCACCAGTGTCTAGCACTACTGTTTTATAGAATTTAATTTTTCCTGAGAACTTTTCTCATAATCCTAGATATGAGCTCCTTGAGGGCAGGACTTGGTCTTTAATCTCTATAGCCCTAAGGCCTGGTTCTTAATAAATGATCTATTGTTCAGTTGCTAAGTTGTGTTTGACTCCTTGCAACCCCATGGACTGCAGCATGCTAGGCTTCCCTGTCCTTCACTATCTTCTGGAGTTTGCTCTACCAGACAATGCAGGAGACACAAGAGTCACAGGTTTGATTCTTGGGTTGAGAAGATCCCTCAAGAGGAGGGCCTGGCAATCCACTTCTGTATTCTTGCCTGGAGGACCCCATGGACAGAGAAGCCTGGGAAGCTACAGTTTATAGGATTGCAAAGAGTCAGACATGCCTGAAGCAACTTAACACACACACATGTCCACTGAGTTGGTGATGCCACCCAACCATTTCATCCTCTGTCACCTCCTTCTCCTCCTGCCCTCAGTCTTTCCCGGCATCAGAGTCTTTTACAATGAGTTGACTCTTCACATCAGGTGGCCAAAGTATTGGAGCTTCGGCATCAGTCCTTCCAGTGAATTTTCAGGGTTGATTTCCTTTAGGATTGATTATGATGGAAAAAGCAAGAGAGTTCCAGAAAAACATCTATTTCTGCTTTATTGACTATGCCAAAGCATTCGACTGTGTGGATCACAATAAACTGTGGAAAATTTTGAAAGAGATGGGAATACTAGACCACCTGACCTGCCTCTTGAGAAACCTATATGCAGGTCAGAAAGCAACAGTTAGAACTGGACATGGAACAACAGACTGGTTCCAAATAGGAAAAGGAGTACGTCAAGGCTGTATATTGTCACCCTGCTTGTTTAACTTATATGCAGAGTACATCATGAGAAACACTGGGCTGGAAGAAGCCCAAGCTGGAATCAAGATTGCCAGGAGAAATATCAGTCACCTCAGATATGCAGATGACACCACCCTTCTGGCAGAAAGTGAAGAGGAACTAGAAAGCCTCTTGATGAAGTTCAGTGAAAGAGGAGAGTGAAAGTTGGCTTAAAGTTCAACATTCAGAAAACGAAGATCACGGCATCCGGTCCCATCACTTCATGGGAAGTAGATGGGGAAACAGTGGAAACAGTGTCAGACTTTACTTTTTTGGGCTCCAAAATCACTGCAGATGGTGACTGCAGCCATGAAATTAAAAGACACTCACTCCTTGGAAGGAAAGTTATGACCAACCTAGATAGCATATTCAAAAGCAGAGACATTACTTTGCCGATTAAGGTCCGTCTAGTCAAGGCTGTGGTTTTTCCTGTGGTCATGTATGGATGTGAGAGTTGGACTGTGAAGAAGACTGAGCGCTGAAGAATTGATGCTTTTGAACTGTGGTGTTGGAGAAGACTCTTGAGAGTCCCTTGGACTGCAAGGAGATCCAACCAGTCCATTCTGAAGGAGATCAACCCTGGGATATCTTTGGAAGGAATGATGCTGAAGCTGAAACTCCAGTACTTTGGCCACCTCATGCGAAGAGTTGACTCATTGGAAAAGACTCTGATGCTGGGAGGGATTGGGGGCAGGAGGAGAAGGGGATGACCGAGGATGAGATGGCTGGATAGCATCACGGACTCGATGGACGTAAGTCTGAGTGAACTCCAAGAGATGGTGATGAACAGGGAGGCCTGGCGTGCTGCGATTCATGGGGTCGCAGAGAGTCGGACACGACTGAGCGACTGAACTGAACTGAACTGAACTGATGATCTATAAATGTTTACTAAGTTGCTTTGTAGCATATAGTATATACATTTGGTAACTGTACATGAAGATAATTTGAAAAGTATTCTTAGGTGTTCTTTAAAGCTATTTATAAATACTTAAAATTGAAGTATTTATGTCAATGGATAATTAGCTATATCTTAAGTATACTTTTTCACTTTTTCTGTTTTGTTTTTTAAGCAATAAAAAATGTGTGGCTCTGACATATATCACCATTGAATTATTACATTTTCTTTAGGGCATGAACTTGAAACAAATTACCTGAGAGAAATGAATTGCAATCTGAAATTAACTTAGAATAGCAACCTAAACTCTAATAGCTAAGGCCTTTTCTCTAAGTATCTTGAACAAAACTGATTTTACATCTTATTTGGTTTTTAAACAGCATCTTGGAATTCTAGATGTAAGCAGCAGACACCCATGTCACACTAACTTAAACACAAAATACACCATAGATTTGGCTTCAGATTTGATTAGAACAGCAGACTTTCTTACTAGTATTCTCATTGATTCATGTCTCCTCCTCGAAGATGCTTTCTCTCCTTCCTGTAAACTATTAAGATACCTATCATAACATCTTGCATACATCCTTCATATAACATCACAATTTAAATTATATACTTTATATAATTATATAATGTTTAATATTTGGTCAATATGTCACTAGACTATAGGTTCCAAAAGGTGATGGATGAAGACTGTCTTGTTACCTGCTATCTCCAGGACAGGATTTTTAGATAATACTCCATAAGTTTTTGTTTTGACTAAACAATTAAAATTCTTTTTAACACAACCAAAATTTATTGGTCCATAAAACCTGGGGAAATAAACCCCAGACATTGTCATTATATTTTTTATTGATTAATGAAGCAGCCTCTTCTGCCCCCAAATAAAAACAAAAAACTGTGATCATGCAGCAAGCTTTTTCTTTATATTAGGAGAAAAGATGTTTCTGGAAGGCACAGGTGGCCTGAAACAACAAGGGTTACAAAATTTTACCCCAATGTGCTAGCTCTCTTGATATACACTAGTGCTATTTTACTTCTTAAAAATTTTCACCTGTCCATAAACAGCTGAGTATTCTTTGGTTTAAAGAATAAGGAGGAATACCAAAAAAAAAAAAAGCTGTACAAAAGAAACAATTCTTTAATTTACATAACTGAACATGCTTCATAGTCAGTTTCTTCCTGATTGTAAAACCAGGACCAATCCAACTGTTTGGAATTTCATAAAACTGTATATATATTTTGCTTTAATTTGTAAATGAAATGATATTGTTTCATGATAAATACTTTAGAATTAAGATCGAAGAAAAAGCAGAGTGGCTAGATCAATTGTAAGTACTGACATAATGTAAAACCACTATTTGTATTCCTAGTTTGTCATTTATTGCTTCTTGTTAGTCACGATGATTACTTTGACAAGAGAATGCTGAAGGCTTAGCAATTTTTCCAGGATTTCAAATAGAGTTACCTTTTCTCTAGGCTATCAATATATGAGAGATGACATCTGATGGTCAATGCTTACCACATCTTTGTAAGTTAAGATATGAAACTGGATGCAAATGCATGTATCTTTATAATAATGTTAATAAATATGGATCTATAAAAACTAATAAGACATTCTATACTATAAGCACATAAGAAAAATAATGCAAAATGTGTTTAGACTTACTCTTATAAGCAAGTAGTTTAGTTTAAATGTGTTAAATTTTTCTATTATGAGTCAACTATGAGAGCTGCTTAGAGTAGGTTATTTTATAAAATAGTGGATCAGCTATTACCAAGAAATTAGAGATAAAATTTTTTTATAATGCTTTTTTCATATTAACACAGTATATATTTAATAAATATTAAAACCTGACCTGCCTCTTGAGATATCTGTATGCGGGTCACGAAGCAGCAGTTAGAACTGGACATGGAACAACAGGCTGGTTCCAAATAGGAAAAGGAGCACGTCAAGGCTGTATATTGTCACCCTGCTTATTTAACTTCTGTGCAGAGTACATCATGAGAAACGCTGGGCTGGAAGAAACACAAGCTGGAATCAAGATTGCCAGGAGAAATATCAATCACCTCAGATATGCTGATGACACCACCCTTATGGCAGAAAGTGAAGAGGAACTAAAAGCCTCTTGATGAAAGTGAAAGTGGAGACTGAAAAAGTTGGCCTAAAGCTCAACATTCAGAAAACAAAGATCATGGCAGCTGGTCCCATCACTTCATGGGAAATAGATGGGGAAACAATGGAAACAGTGTCAGACTTTATTTTGGGGGTTTCTAAAATCACTGCAGATGGTGTCTGCAGCCATGAAATTAAAAGACGCTTACTCCTTGGAAGAAAAGTTATGACCAACCTAGATAGTATATTCAAAAGCAGAGACAGTACTTTGCCGACTAAGGTCCGTCTAGTTAAGGCTATGGTTTTTCCAGTGGTCATGTATGGATGTGAGAGTTGGACTGTGAAGAAGGCTGAGCGCTGAAGAATTGATGCTTTTGAACTGTGGTGTTGGAGAAGACTCTTGAGAGTCCCTTGGACTGCAAGGAGATCCAACCAGTCCATTGTGAAGGAGATCAGCCCTAGGATTTCTTTGGAAGGAATGATGCTAAAGCTGAAACTTGGCCACCTTATGCGAAGAGTTGACTCATTGGAAAAGACTCTGATGCTGGGAGGGATTGGGGGCAGGAGGAGAAGGGGACGACCGAGGATGAGATGGCTGGATGGCATCACTGACTCAATGGACCTGAGTCTGAGTGAACTCAGGGAGTTGGTGATGGACAGGGAAGCCTGGCGTGCTGTGATTCATGGGGTCGCAGAGTCGGACACAACTGAGCGACTGAACTGAACTGAACCTAGCAACTTGAGAACTGCCTGATCATTGTTTACCAAAATGAGCTATTTAACTTTTTTCATAAAAAAATCCCATGGACAGAGGAGCCTGGTGGGCTACAGTCCGACTCCCAAAAGAGTCAGACACAATTTAACGACTAAGCAACATTTAATACATAATTTCACAGTTATTTCAATGTTATATGTAATATAAATTTATCAATATCTGTCATATAATCATCTATTTGATGTATGAATATCATATTAATGGTAGTTTTATGTGAAACGTCATTAGCTTATATATGGAAGAAAGGAGCACTTGAATTTTATAAATCATACCTTCCTTTTTGTGGATAGAAATAAAACAAACTGCATACATATATCTATATATCTTTGTTTCTATATCTATCTATAATCAAATCCAGTATGTTTAATTAAATAAGTTAAAAAGGAAATATAGGAAGAGAAAAGAAAGAAGAAAGAAAAAGAATAGAGAAAGAAAGAAAGAGGAGGGAGGGAGGAAGAAAGAAATAATTTGATCATAATGATTACAAAATCCATTAAATATTTAGGAATAGAAGCAAAAAATATGTGGGCTAACATGAAGAAAAGCATAAAACTTAATAGAGACATAGAAATCTGGAATAAATAAATACTATAACGATCTCAATTCTCCCGAAGTAAATCTATAAAATGGATGGAATTTAAAATTCCAACAATTTTTTCTTCAAACTAACAGCATATTTTAAAGCTAATTTGAAAAAAATTAATGGATGAGAAAATTAGATGCTTCTGAAAAAAAGAAGAAAACTTACTAAAAGAATATAGTTAAAACAATTTTGTAGTGTTATGGAAATAAATCTGGGAGACATAGTAGAATTATCATTTAAAAATACACCTAAAAATCCCTGGGCAAAGGTTTTGATATAGGTGGACGGAAAGTGTTAAATTCAAAAGCAAGTGATCACTGTGAAGATTCCAATTTGAGGAGGCAAGTGATATGATAAAATCAATAATCTTAAAAGATTAATCAGTGGTGTAAAGGTTGAATTTAAAGTGATATTAAAGACAAGAAATAGGAAAGTAAGTTAGGAAACTACTGTAATAATTGATATTTCTTCTTTTTAATTGAAATATAGTTAACTTACAATGTTTTGTTAATTTCTGCTGTGCAACAAAGTGATTCACTTATTCAGTTTATTATATATATATATATGTATGTATATACGCATGCAGATGTGCTAAGTTGCTTCCCTCATGTCCAGCTCTTTGCAGCACTTTGAACTGTAGCCCACCAGGCTCCTCTGTCCATGAGATTCTCCAGGCAAGGATACTAGAGTGGGTTGCCATGCCCTTTTCCAGGGACTCTTCCCATTCCAGATATTGAACCCGTGTCTCTTATGTCTCCTGCATTGGCATGTAGGTTCTTTACCACTAGCTCCACCTGGGAAGCCTATATATATATGTATATAGGCTATATGTACATGTATATATATATATATATATATGTATTCTTTTCATATTCTTTTCCATTCTGGTTTATCACAGGATATTGAATATAGTTCCATGTGCTGTATAGTAGGATCTTGTTCATCTATTCTCTATATACCAGTTTTCATCTGCTAATCCCAAATTCCCAATTCAAACTTCTCTCACTCCTCTTCCTCTTAGCAACAACCAGTTTATTCTCCATGTCACTGATTCCATTTCTATTTCATAGATAGGTTCATTTGTTTCATATTGTAAATTCCACATGTAAATGATATAAGGTATCTGTTTTCTCTCTTTCTGTCTTATTTCACTTAGTATGATAATCTCTAGTTGCATCCATGTGGCTGCAAATGTCATTATTTCATTCTTTTTATGACTGAGTAGTATCCCATTGTTGGAGAAGGAAATGGCACCCCACTCCAGTACTCTTGCCTAGAAAACCCCATGGACTGAGGAGCCTGGTAGGCTACAGTCCATGGGGTCGTGAAGTGTCAGACATGACTAAGCGACTTCACTTTCACTTTCCACTTTCATGCATTGGAGAAGGAAATGGCAACCGACTCCAGTGTTCTTGCCTGGAGAATCCCAGGGACGGGGGAGCCTGGTGGGCTGCCATGTATGGGGTCGCACAGAGTCTGACACGACTGAAGCTGCTTAGCAGCAGCAGTATTCCATTGTATATATGTACCACATCTTCTTTATCCATTCATCTGTCAATGGACATTTAGGTTGTTTCCATGTCTTGGCTATTGTGAATAGTGCTGCTGTGAACATAGGGATGCATGTATCTATTTGAATTAAAGTTTTGTCCAGATACATGTCCAGGAGTGGGATTGTTGGATCATATGGCAATTCTATTTTTAGTGTTTTGAGGAACCTCCATACTGTTTTCCATAGTGGCTACACCAACTTAACATTACCATCAACACTGTAGGAGGGTTCCCTTTTCTCCACACCCTCTCCAGCACTTATTATTTATAGACATTTTAATGATGGCCATTTTGGCTGGTATGAGGTGATGCCTCATTGTAGTTTTGATTTGCATTTCTCTAATAATTAGTGATGTTGAACATCTTTTCATGTTCCTTTTGGCCATCTGTATTTCTTCTCTGGAGAAATGTCTATTTATGTCTTCTGTACATTTTTTGTTTGGGGGTGGTTTTGTTTTTGAGTTGTATGAGCTGTTTGTATGTTTTGGAAATTAAACCCATCTTGGTCACATATTTGCAGATATTTTCTCCCAGCCTGTAGACTGTCTTTTCATTTTGTTTATGGTTTTCTTTGGTGTGCGAAAGCTTGTAAGTTTGATTCCTCCAATTTATTTTTGCTTTTACTTCTATTGCTTTGGGAAACTGACCTTAAAAAATATTGGTATGATTTATGTTAGAGAATATTTTGCCTACAATCTCTTCTGTGAGTTTTATGGTGGCATGTCTTATCTTTAAGCCATTTGGGGTTTATTTTTGTGTGTGGAGTGAGGGTGTACTCTAACCTTATTGTTTTACATGCAGCTGTCTATCTTTCCCAGCACCACTTGCTAAAAAGACTGTCTTATTTCCTATTGTATATTCTTGCTTCCTTTGTCAAAGATTAATTGACCGTAGGTGTGTAGGTATTTTTCTGGGCTCTCTTTTCTGTTCCATTGATCTATTTTTGTGCTAAAACTACACTGTTGTGATTACTGTAGCTTTGAGTGTTGTTTGAAGTCTGGAAAGGTTATGCCTCCTGATTCATTCTTTTCTTCAGGATTGTCTTGGCAATTCTGGGTCTTTTATGGTTCCATATAAATTTTAGAATTATTTGTCCTAGTTCTGTGAAAAATGTCATGGGTAATTTGACAAGGATAGCATTAAATCTATAAATTGCTTTGGGTAGTATGGCCATTTTAACAATATCAATTCTTCTAATCCAAGAGCATGGGATATCATTTCATTTCTTTGAATCATCTTTAATTTCCTGTTTTATTGTTGTTCAGTCACTAAATCATGTCTGATTCTTTGCTACCTTATGGACTGCAGCACACTAGGCTTCCCTGTCCTTCACCATCTCCCAGAGTTTGCTCAAACTCATATCCATTGAGTTGATGATGCCATCCAGCCAGCTCATCTTCTGTCCCCTCCTTCTCCTTCTCCAATCTCGCCCTCAATCTTTCCCAGCATCATGGTCTTCTCCATAGAGTCGGCCCTTTGCATCAGATGGCCAAAGTATTAGAGCTTCAGCTTCAGCCATCAGTCCTTCCAATAAATTGAGGGTTGATTTCTTTGAGGATTGACTGGTTTGATCTCTTTGCTGTCTAAGGGACTCTTAAGAGTTTTCTCCAACACCACAATTCAAAAGCATCAATTCTTTGGCCCACTGCCTTCTTTATTGTCCAACTCTCACACTCATACATGACTACTGGAAAAACCATAGCTTTGACTCTATGGACTTTTGTTGCAAAGTAATGTCTCTGCTTTTTAATATCGTGTTTAGGTTTGTCATAGCCTTTCTTCCAAGGAACAAGCATCTTTTAATTTCATGGTTGCAGTCATCGTCTGCAGTGATTTTGGAGCCCCCAAAAAGAAAATCTGTCACTGTTTCCACTTTTCCTCCATCTATTTGCCATGAAGTGATGGGACAGGATGCCATGATTTTAGTTTTTGAATGTTGAGTTTCAAGCAAGCTTTTTACTCTCCTCTTTCACCCTCATCAAGAGACTATTTAGTTACTTTTCACTTTCTGCCATTAGAGTGATGTCATCTGCATAGCTGAGGTTGATATTTCTCCTGGCAGTCTTGATTCCAGCTTGTGATTCATCCAGCCTGGTATCTCACATGATGTACTCTACTTAAATGGTAAGCAGGGTGACAATATACAGCCTGATGAACTTTTCCAATTTTGAAGCATTCTGTTGTTCAATGTCCAATTCTAACTGATACTTCTTGACTTGCATACAGGTTTCTCAGGAGACAAGTGAGGTGGTCTGGTATTTCCATCTCTTTCCTGTTTTATAGTTCTCAATATATGTCTTTCATCTCTTTGGTCAAGTTTATTCCTAAGTATTTTTTTGGTGTTATTTTAACAGTTTTTTAAAAAATATTTTCTTTCTGATATTTAATTGTTAGTGTAAAGAAATGCAACCAATTTCTTTATGTTAATCTTGTATCCTGTTATCTTGATGAATTCATTTATCAGTTCTAGTAGTTTTTGTGTGGAGTCTTTAATGTTTTCTATGTAGAGTATCATGTCATCTGCATATAATTAAATTTTACCTCTTCCCTTCCAATTGGATACATTTAATTTCTTTTTCTTTTCTGGTTTCTGTGGCCAGTACTCAATACTATGTTGAATAGAAGTGGTGGAAATGGGCATTCATGTCTTGTTCCATGTTTTAGCAGAAAGGCTTTCAGCTTTTCACTGTTGAGTATTGTATTGCTGTGGGTCTGTTATTCAGTTCAGTCACTCAGTCGTGTCCAACAATAAATGCTCTATTGTTGTTCAGTTGCTAAGTTGTGTTTGACTCCTTGCAACCCCATGGACTGCAGCATGCCAGACTTCCTTGTCCATCACCAACTCCTGGAGCTTGTTCAAACTCATGTCCATCGAGTCAGTGATGCCATCCAACCACCTCATCCTCTGTTGTCCCTTTTTCCTCCTGCCTTCAGTCTTTCCCAGCATCAGCATCTTTTCCAATGAGTTGGTTCTTTGCATCAGGTGGCCAAAGTATTGAAGCTTCAGCTTCAGCATCAGTCCCTCCAATGAATATTCAGGACTGATTTCCTTTAGGAGTGACTGGTTTGATCTCCTTGCAGTCCAAGAGACTCTCAAGGGTTGATTTCTTTGGCCATTCGTAACTGCGTAGAGAATTAGAACTACTAACCTAACCTCCGGAGAAGGCAATGGCACCCAACTCCAGTACTCTTGCCTACAGAATCCCATGGACAGAGGAGCCTGGTAGGCCACAGTCCATGGGATCACTAAGAGTCAGACACGACTGAGCGACTTCACTTTCACTTTTTACTTTCATGCATTGGAGAAGGAAATGGCCACCCACTCCAGTGTTCTTGCCTGGAGAATCCCAGAGATGGGGAGCCTGGTGGGCTGCAGTCTATGGGGTCGCACAGAGTCGGACACGACTGACGCAACTTAGCAGCAGCAGCAACCTAATCTCTCGGATCATAGACTATTAAGGTACTTGTGACCCATGCCATTACTGTGTACTTTTACTTAGACCCCAAACTTGGAATAGTCATGAAAAACCCATCCTTGATAGGAGCACATTCGGGAACGAGGTGAAACTCTAGCTCCAGCAGCATGTTCAGGAATAAGGTGGAACTCTATTTCCAGCAGTGTCTTTCTCTTGGCTACTTCCATATGGGGTGGCTGCTTCCATATGGGGCTAGAGTCTTAAAAGTGAGTCTGTGTCCTAGCTGTGCCTCCAAACAATATGGATGGAAGTGCTGCTAGCGAGCATGAGGTTTCTAAGAACATAGGTGGGAATCCTAGCTTGGAAGTACAATGGGCTTTTTTCTTTGGTAGTCCTAGCTCTTAGTGGACAGAGAAAGCTCTCCAGTGGCTTCTGTCTCAACTCCTTAGATATTCTTTCTGTGGAATCTGAGGGAGTGAACTGGAAGATGGCCCTCATAGCTCCAGAACAAAAATCACTTTTTCCTCACTGGCCAATCCTCCACTGCCTCTTTTGCTATTACATATACTGGCATGGTGACACTCAGAAGGGACATCTTGGGTTTTTTGTTCATCCCTTTATAACTCACTGCTTCTACTGCAGTCAGGACTTTACTCAGAAATGTGCACAGGCACATGCAACACGGATGCGTCCGCTAGTAGTCCCTAGCTCGGAAACGTTCCGGAAAACTATTCTGTTACACTCTGGGTGGCGTCAGAGGAAAGGACAAATCAAACAAAGATCTTGGTGGTATGGAACTAAATCAACTTGGGATGCCATCAGGTCTGCCCCTGGTGCATCTCCACCTTGCCTTAATGGTAGAGTGAGGAAGGCTGAAGGCACCTGCGTTGTTAAGGGACAAACCAGGGAAGGATAGCTTTGCGGAAAGTCTGTCTCCACCCCCATCTAAAGCAGGGAGGGATGCCTTTGGTGGATTTGTCATAATAGCTTTTATATGTTCACATATGTTGTCTCCCATTTTGGTAAGAGTTTTTATCATGAATGGATGTTGCATTTTGTCAAATGCTTTTTTCTGCATCTATGCGGTTTTTGTCTTTTCTTTTGTTGATGTGATATATCACACTGATTTGCATATGTTGAACCACCCTCTGGGATGAATCTAACTTGGTCATGGTGGATGATCTTTTTATGTGTTGCAGATTTGGTTTGCTATTTTGTTGAGAATATTTGTATCTGTGTTTATCAAAGATAGTGGCCTGTAATTTTCTTTTTTGAGGATTTTTTTTTTGGTTTTGGTATCAGCATAATGGTAGCTTCATAGAATGTCATTGTGAGTGTCCCTTCCTCTTCAATCTTTTGGAAGAATTTGAGAAGGATCAGTAAAAATTCTTCTTTTTCTGTTTGGTAGGATTCTCCTGTGAAGCCTTCTCCTGTGAAGCCCTCTCCTGTGAAGACCATGGACATTTGCTTGTTGGGAATTTTTTTTAACAGATTCTACTTCACTTCTAATGATTGGTCTGTTCAAACTGTCTATTTCTTCTTGATTCAATTTTGGTGGGCTATATTATTTCCAGAAATTTATCCATTTCTTCTAGATTGTTGGATTTGTTGGCATATAATTGTTCACAGTATTTTTTTCTGCATTATTGGTTGGTATTTCTCCTTTTACATTTCTTATTTTATTTGGTTTCTCTCTTTTCTTCTTGGTAAATCTGGCCAGAGGTTTGTCAGTTTTATTTACCCTTTCGAAGAACAAGCTCTTGTTTTTATTGATTTTTCTCTATTGCTTTTTAATATCTATTTTATTTATTTCCTCTCTGATCTTTATTATTCTCTTCCCTCTGTTGACTTTAAGTTTTGTTTGTTCTTATTTTTAAAATTCTTTTATGTTGTAGGTTGTTTATTTTGAAATTTTCTTATTTTTCTGAGGAAGGCCTGTATCACTGTGAACTCTCCTCTAAGGACTACTTTTACTAATCCCATACATTACGTCTGACTGTGTTATCATTGTCATTTGTCTCAAGGTATTTTAATAGCATGTTGTTTAGTCTTCATGTAATAGTTTTTTTTTCTCATTTCTTTTTCTCTGGGTGATTCCTAGTTTCATGCTGTCTTGGTCAGAAAAGATGTCTGGGGTAATTTTTGATGTGTTTCTGTGTGAAGTCCAATGGGACAACTGGAGATGGGAAAAAGGACAGATGAAGACTATTAAAAGGAAAGCACTGGAAAACACCTTCTCACTAATTGACTCTAATAGAGTTGAAAGGCCTCAATTATGATTTCTAGATTTTAAACCAGTTTTACTAAAAAGAATGGTCAGTTTAGGAGGAGGAGCTGAAGATAACAGAGAGGAAAAAGATGGTAAGTTTAGATTTTCATATATTAATCTTGAGATGGTGACTGATGACTCATGAGTGGAGAAGGCATTTGGAGATATATGACGTATGCTTAGAGAAAAGGATGTGGCTGAGAATATTTTAAAATTACTCACTCATGAATAGGAGATATATATATATATATATATATATAAATCCTATACTTGGAAGATGGTTCAATTTATATTTAGATTATAAATCACTGGTTCTATGAGGTAGTAGCTGCAAGCAGAAGTCAAAGAGTTGAGTGCTGACTCTTATGGCATACTCATGGTTAGGAAGTAAACAAGCAAAGAGGAGTCAGACTAGGTAGTAAGAGACGTTAAAGGAGAACAAAAGTCAAGTGCATAGGGAATTTCAAAGGGGTGTTGGTAGATAGTGTCAACATCTATTGAGAGAAAATAAGGACTTAGAAATAGTAAGGAGGCCACTGATGGCTGTGGATATGTGGCTTCAACAGGGTAATGGAGGTGGAATTACAAGATAATGGCTAGGTGCTGAGGAATGCTCAAAGAGTTTAGAACACATTTTGGTAGTAAATGAAAGATGAGACTTTAATTCAATAAAAATTACTATAGTACTTACTATAAGACCTAAACAGTGTAAACTAAGAAATGTTTTACAGGGAAATTTTAAAAGACCAAAATAAGTAGAGAGAGATATATAATGTGTGCATGTTAGTTGCTTCAGTCATGTCTGACGCTTTGTGATGCTATGGACTGTAGCCTTCCAGGCTCCTCTGTCCATGGGATTTCAATAGACCAGAACGGAAGGTCCAGAAATAGACCCTCACGTGTAAGTCTCTTGGTTTTTCAACAATGGCAAGGCTATGCAACAGGGAGAAGTCTTTTCAACAAATGGTATTACCGTAAGGGGGTAAATACATGAAAAAAATGAACCTCAACCTCCACTTCACAAAAATTAATTTGAGATATATCACTGACCTAAATATAAAAACTTAAGCAATAAACTTTTAGAAGAACCATATGAGAACATCTTTGAGAGCTTATGAGAGACAAAGATTTATTGGGTTGACAACACCAAATGTTGGTGAGAATGTAGAGAAACAAGAGCTCTCATACATTGATGGTAGGAGTGCAAAATGATGAGTCACTTTGGAAAACAGTTTAGCGGCTTCCCATAATGTTAATTAAGCATATGTCTACTCTATGACTCAACAGTTCCACTCAATTCCACTCATAGCTATTTGTCCAAGGGAAACAAAAACATCTCTAAAGAAAGATTTGAACATTAATGTTCATAGCAGTTTTATTCATAAAAGCCCCAAACTAGAAGAAACTCAAATGTGAATGGATAAACAAATTATAATGTAGCCATATAGTTGACCACTACTCAGCAATGCAAAAGAATGAACTCAACAACATGACAGATCTCAAAAACGTTATTTTCAGTGAAAGAAGTCTTACACAAAAGAGTACATACTGTATAATTCTGTTTATATAATGCTTAAGAACAAAGAAATTCAGTCTATGAGGATAAAAGTTTAGTGTTTATATGGTGGGTGGGAATTAACTGGGAAAGGAACATAAGGGAACTCTGTGGAGTAATGAAAATGTTCTTTATCTAGATTAAGGTGGTGGTTACATGGATGTATACATTTATTAGTTTATTTATAAAATTAACTTGAGGATCGGTGCCTTTCACTGTATGTGTGTGTTAGTCACTCAGTCGTGACGCTATGGACTGTAGCTCGCCTGGCTCCTCTGTCTATGGGGATTCTCCAGGCGAGAATATGGAGTGGGTTGTTATTTACTTCTCCAGGGAATCTTCCCAATCCAGGGATCAAACCCCAGTCTCCCACATTGCGCAATTCTTTTACTGTCTGAGCCACCAGAGAAGCCCCTTTCACTATATCAGTTCAGTTCAGTTGCTTAGTCATGTCCGACTCCTTGCAACCCCATGGACCACAGCATACCAGTCTTCCCTATCCATCAGCACCTCCCAGAGCTTTCCCAGACTCACATTCATCGAGTCAGTGATGCCACCCAAGCATCTAATTCTCTCTCATCTCCTTCTCCTCCTGCCTTCCATCTTTCCCAGCATCAGGGTCTTTTCAAATGAGTCAGTATTAATTGGTTTGACCTCCTTGCAGTCCAAGGGACTCTCAAGAATCTTCTTTAATACTATAGTTCAAAAGCATCAATTCTTTGGCATTCAGCTTTCTTTATAGTCCAACTCTCACATCCATATATGACTACTGGAAAAACCATAGCTTTGACTAGACAGACCTTTTTAGTAAAGTAATGTCTCTGCTTTTGAATATGCTATCTAGGTTGGTCATAGCTTTTCTTCCAAGGAGCAAGTGTCTTTTAATTTCATGGCTGCAGTCACCATCTGCAGTGATTTTGGAGCCCCCAAAATAAAGTCTGTCACTGTTTTCATTGTTTCCCCATCTGTTTGCCATGGAGTGGTGGGATCAGATGCCATGATCTTAGTTTTCTGAATGTTGAGCTTTAAGCCAACTTTTTCACTCTCCTCTTTCACTTTCATCTAAGAGGCTCTTTAGTTCCCCTTCACTTTCTGCCATAAACGTGGTGTCATCTGCGTATCTGAAGTTATTGATATTTCTCTCAGCAATCTTGATTCCAGCTTGTGCTTTATCCAGCCCAGCATTTTGCATGATGTACTCTGCAGTACATCATGCTTATTAAGTTAAAATAAGCAAGGTGACCATACATAGCCTTGACATACCCCTTTCCTGATTTAGAACCAGTCTGTTGTTCCCTGTCCAGTTCTAACTGTTGCTTCTTGACCTGCATATAGATTTCTCAAGAGGCAAGTAAGGTGATCTGGTATTCCCATCTCTTTCAGAATTTTCCAGTTTGTTGTAATCCACAGTGAAAGGCTTTGGCATAGTCAATAAAGCAGAAGTAGATGTTTTCTGGAACTCTCTTGCTTTTTCTATGATCCAACAGATGTTGGCAATTTAATCTCTGGTTCCTCTTCTTTTCTAAATCCAGCTTGAAAATCTGGAAGTTCATGGTTCACGTACTGTTGTACCCCAATCTTTTTCTTTTTATAAAAATAATTTTATTTATTTATTTTTGGCTGTGCTGGATCTTCATTGCTGTGCAGGGTTTTCTCTAGCTGAAGAGAGCAGGGGCTACCGTCTAGTTTTTGGTACATGGGTTTTTCATTGCTTGACTTCTCTTGTTTCAGAACACGAGCTTTAGAGCACACGTGGGCTCAGTTGTTGCAGTTCCTGGTCTCTAGAATACAAGCTCAATACTTGTGGTACATGGTGTAGTTGTTCTCTGGCACGTG
Source organism: Nanger dama (assembly GCA_917880005.1). Taxonomy (NCBI): domain Eukaryota; kingdom Metazoa; phylum Chordata; class Mammalia; order Artiodactyla; family Bovidae; genus Nanger; species Nanger dama. Next base: position 31,116,139 of record CAKJTW010000003.1, read on the forward strand.
GGATCTTCCCAGAAGAGAGACTGAACTCATGTCTTTTGCATTGGTGGACAGATTCTTCATCATTGAGCCACCAGGGAAGCCCACAAAAATGATTTTTAATCCAGAAGGACCAACAACATAAAAGAACTGGAGAAATAGGTGTTTTTTACATTTCTTCATAATATAATTAACTAATTAATATTTCCTTACCCTGTTCGATCCCAGGGTCGGGAAGATCTCCTGGAGAAGAAAATGGCAACTCACTCCAGTATTCTTGCCTAGAAAATCCTATGGGTGGTATTTTATCCCTGGCAGGCTACATATCATAGGGTCACAAAGAGTTGGACATGACTGAGTGACTCTTCACTTTCTTTTTCACTTTCACTTCAGGACCAAGAACCACTTAAATATTGTTTCCGGTTCATTATTTGCTAATTCAGTTCAGTTCAGTCGCTCAGTCGTGTCCGACTCTTCGCGACCCCATGAATCGCAGCACACCAGGCCTCCTTGTTCATCATCATCTCTAGGAGTTCACTCAGACTCACATCCATCGAGTCAGTGATGCCATCCAGCCATCTCATCCTCTGTCGTCCCCTTCTCCTCCTGCCCCCAATCCCTCCCAGCATCAGAGTCTTTTCCAATGAGTCAACTCTTCGCATGAGGTGGCCAAAGTACTGGAGTTTTAGCTTTAGCATCATTCCTTCCAGAGAATTCCCAGGGTTGATCTCCTTCAGAATGGACTGGTTGGATCTCCTTGCAGTCCAAGGGACTCTCAAGAGTCTTCGCCAACACCACAGTTCAAAAGCATCAATTCTTCGGCGCTCAGCCTTCTTCACAGTCCAACTCTCACATCTATACATGACTAATGGAAAAACCATAGCCTTGATTAGACGGACGTTAGTTGGCAAAGTAATGTCTCTGCTTTTGAATATACTATCTAGGTTGGTCATAACTTTTCTTCCAAGGAGTAAGCGTCTTCTAATTTCATGGCTGCAGTCACCATCTGCAGTGATTTTGGAGCCCCTCAAAATAAAGTCTGACACTGTTTCCACTGTTTCCCCATCTATTTCCCATGAAGTGATGGGACCAGATGCCATGATCTTCATTTTCTGAATGTTGAGCTTTAGGCCAGCTTTTTCACTCTCCTCTTTCACTTTCATCAAGAGGCTTTTTAGTTCCTCTTCACTTTCTGCCATAAGGGTGGTGTCATCTGCATATCTGAGGTTATTGATAGTTCTCCAGGCAATCTTGATTCCAGCTTCTGTTTCTTCCAGTCCATCGTTTCTCATGATGTACTCTGCATATAAGTTAAATAAGTAGGGTGACAATATACAGCCTTGATGTACTCCTTTTCCTATTTGGAACCAGTCTGTTGTTCCATACTTTGAGAATTATGAAAAAGAATAGAAAACTAATCATTCTCTCCTGTCTGTCATCTTTTGTATATTTTTAAAACTCTCAGAGTAGAGTTATACCTAAAACCTAATCCAATCTAATAACATATATCCTAAGGACAGGGAGGCATGGTGTGCTGCGATTCATGGGGTTGCAGAGTTGGACACGACTGAGCGACTGAACTGAACTGAACTGACTGAAGGTTAAAAATGAAAGTGTTAGTCACACAGTCATGTCAGACTCTTTGTGACCCCATGAACTGTAGCCCGTCAGGCTCCTCTGTCCATGGAATTCTCCAGGCAAGAATTCTGGAGTGGGTAGCCATTCCCTTCTCCAGGGGATCTTCCCAACTCAGGGATTGAACCCAAGTCTCCTGCATTGCATGCAGATTCTAAGGTTAATCACTGATTTTTTTTTTCCTAAGACATAATTCTTTCTTAAGCATAGTTACTGGAATAGTGGCTGACTCAGTAGGTTTTCAATAAATATTTGTTGACTGACTTTATTTTTTAATTGGAGGATAATTGCTTTACAATGTTGTGTTGGTTTCTACCATACAATGTGAATCAGTCATAATTTTATATATATATATATATATATATCCCCTCCCTTTAGAGCCTCCACTCCTACCATCCCACCCCTCTAGGTTGTTACAGATCGCCAGGCAGGGCTGCAGACCCTGTGTTCTGCAGCTGCTTGCCCATTAGTTATTTATTTTACAAATGATAATGTATGTATGCCAATGCTACTCGCACAATTCATCCTACCCTCTCCTTCCCCTGCTGAGTCCACATGTCCATTCTCTATGTTTTGATTGATTTTTGACTAGTGACAAAAATACGACCCCGCCCCCAACAAAATAAGGCCTTCCCTGGTAGCTCAGCTGGTAAAGAATCCACCTGCAATGTAGGAGACCCTGGTTCAGTTCTTGTGTTGGGAAGATCCCTGGAGAAGGGATAGGCTACCCACTCCAGTATTCTTGGGCTTCCCTGGTGACTCAGATGGTAAAGAATCCGCCTGCAGGATCCTCTATGACCCACCTCCCAGAGTAATGGAAATAAAAGCAAAAATAAACAAATGGGACCTAATTAAACTTAAAATTTTTTGCACAACGAAGGAAACTATAAGCAAAGTGAAAAGACAGCCTTCAGAATGGGAGAAAATAATAGCAGATGAAGCAACTGACAAAGGATTAATCTCAAAAATATACAAGCAGCTCATACAGCTCAATTCCAGAAAAATAAATGATCCAATTGAAAAATGGGCCAAGGAACTAAACAGACATTTCTCCAAAGAAGACATATAGATGGCTAACAAACACAGGAAAAGATGCTAAACATCATTCATTATCAGAGAAATTCAAATCAAAACCACAATGAGGTACCATCTCATGCCAGTCAGAATGGCTACTATCAAAGAGTATACAAACAATAAATGTTGGAAAGGGTGCGGAGAAAAGGGAACCCTCTTACACTGTTGGTGGGAATGCAAACTAGTACAGCCACTATGGAGAACCATGTGGAGATTCCTTAAAAAACTGGAAATAGAACTGCCTTATGACCCAGCAATCCCACTGCTGGGCATACACACCAAGGAAACCAGAATTGAAAGAGACACGTGCACCCCAATGTTCACTGCAGCACTGTTTACAATAGCCAGGACATGGAAGCAACCTAGATGTCCTTTGGCAGATGAATGGATAAGAAAGCTGTTGGTACATATACACAATAGATTATTACTCAGCTATTAAAAAGAATGCATTTGAATCAGTTCTAATGAGGTGGATGAAACTGGAAGCCTGTTATACAGAGTGAAGTAAGTCAGAAAGAAAAACACCAATACAGTATGTTAACACATATATATGGAATTTAGAAAGATGGTAATGATGACCCTATATGTGAGACAGCAAAAGAGACACAGATGTAAAGAACAGTCTTTTGGACTCTGTGGGAGAAGGCAAGGGTGGGATAATTTGAGAGAAAAGCATTGAAACATGTATATTACCATATGTGAAATAGATCGCCAGTCCAGGTTTGATGCATGAGACAGGGTGCTCAGGGCTGGTGCACTGGGATGACCCTGGGGGATGGGATGGGGAGGGAGGTGGGAGGGGGTTCAGGATGGGGAACACATGTACATCCATGGCTGATTCATGTCAATGTATGGCAAAAACCACTACAATACTGTAAAGTAAGTAGCCTCCAATTAAATAAATAAATTTTAAAAAAAAGAATCCGCCTGCAGTGTAGGACACCTGAGTTTGGTCCCTGGATTGGGACGATCCCTGGAGGTGGGCATGGCAATTGGCAAGCCACTCCAGTATTCTTCCCTGGAGAATCCCCGTGTACAGAGAAGCCTGGCGAGCTACAGTCCATGAGCTTGAAAAGAGTTGGAAATAGCCGACTGAATGACTAAGTACAACACAGCACAACAAAATAAACAAATAGATCATTGAAGGTCCATTAGTGTTGTAAGGGATAAAATTAAAAAGCCACAAGCTACTTATATTTCATTTAGTATTGACATCAGAAAGTGTCATATTCTATTGTTTCAAGAAAACTTTTGAGCATTCCCTATGCCTGAGTTCTAGACATGAAATATTGGAGATAACAAAGCAGTGTCCCTCTCCTGTAGATCTTACATTCAGTGGGTGAGAAAAAGTCAGTAAAAATACGTCAGGAAGTAAGAAGTTGTATGAAGAAAACTGAGGAATTAGAGAAAGAAGCTAGAGAAGGCAAAGGTCTGAATCAGAAAAGTGTTTGGTGCGTTCAAGGAACAGCAAGAAGGATGAGTGAGAAAGAAAAGGTAGGCAATGAAGTCAGTAAAGTAAGCAAAGACTATACCATGTAGACCCTCAGAGGCCTAGGGAAGGTGTTTGGATTTTTCTGAGAATACAGTACTATGTCATTAGAGTTTTGAATTGAGGGACTGGAATGGCGACTATCAGAGTGACGTGAACTGATTTATGTTTTGAGAAAGTTAGCCTGCTTGCTGTAAGACAAAATGTAAAGGTTCAATAGCACAGCCTTTGTAGTGCATACTTTTGATGATGACCACAGGCCACTATATAAGTTTCAAGTCTCTATAAGTTTGAAGTCTCACGTTTGAACTGCTGCTGCTGCGTCACTTCAGTCTTGTCCGACTCTGTGCGACCCCCAGAGATGGCAGCCCACCAGGCTCCCTGTCCCTGGGATTCTCCAGGAAAGAACACTGGAGGGGGTTTCCATTTCCTTCTCCAGTGCATGAAAGTGACAAGTGAAAGTAAAGTCGCTCAGTCGTGTCCGACTCTTAGTGATTCCATGGACTGCAGCCTACCAGGCTCCTCCGTCCATGGGATTTTCCAGGCAAGAGTACTGGAGTGGGGTGCCATTGCCTTCTCTGCACATTTGAACTAGACAGGTAAATTTTGAAATTTAGAAGGCAAAGTTGTAACTTCTTTGAGATACATCTAAAGAAATATTTAGGTTTCCAAGTTCTTAATGACTGACATGGTGAAATATTTGAAGGTTAAAATTTGTTTCTTACTGACTCATGTAGTTCACTCATTTAAAAGTATTTATCCTAACTATGCAAGGTTAGTCCTCTGCTAGACACTCTGAGGACATTCCATGCTCAGTAAAGGATGCCTGTTAAACACTGTACCTCTGGTATTCACATAGTGCTCACACAGTTATGCTTTTGTAAAATTTGTAAAACTGAGGCATTTTAAATGTAATCAGCTAAGACCACTTTTGTGAGGTACTTTGGAGTAGCTGGTAGCACATTTTAGACCCAGAAAAGGGAAAAGTGAGTTGGAGCACATTTTCTTTGAGTTTAATGGCATATATTCAGGTAGCTTGCAGTTACTTATGTGTCTATCTAAGGCATTGTTCGGAGAAGGCAATGGCAACCCACTCCAGTACTCTTGCCTGGAGAATCCCAGGGACGGGGGAGCTTGATGGTCTGCCGTCTATGGGGTGGCACAGAGTCGGACACGACTGAAGCGACTTAGCAGCAGCAGTAGCAGCAAGGCATTGCTAGATGTCTGAATGGTGTTAGAAAGGCTTTCAATATGCTCCCACGGCCCCCTGTGCCTGCTCAGCCAGCAATGTGACAGACAAGTGTAAATCCAGAGTCTACAGCACCAAATGAAGGCATCCTGGGCACTGTAACTGGCAGCTTGCAAGGACGCTGCCTCCTGGTATTCATGTCCTGTGTAATTGCTTTCCCCTGAGTGTAGGCAGAGCCTAGGGACTCCTTCCAATTGAATACTGATGAGATGTCACTTCTGTGATTAAGTTGCAAAAGAGACTGTGCAACTCTAACTGCTTTCTCTCTCATATTCTTGCTTGCACACACTTCTTGCACGAAGGCAGCTGCCATGTTGTCAGATGCTTAGTGTAGAGGCACAAGTGGAAAGGAACATTTATTAAAAATAACCATTTGAAATAGAATTAATCAGATTTCTATTTGTAACCATCAACCTATAAGAAACTTACAAACAGCAAAAACATCTTTTATAGCTGATATTGGAGAAATTTGATGGGGTTTCTTACAATTTTCCTATAAAAATACAGGGAAATGTATTCCAGAGATATTTCAGATAATCAAAAATTTACATTTTCTAGACTTAGTGATGTTTGTAGTATATGTCTGTACCTTATTGTTACTGTTACTTATTTTCTCATTTTAAATAAATATTCATTTTCTTACTTTAAAAAAAAACCCTGAAACTTGACACTCTCCCAAGAAATTTCATTATTCAATGTATTATGTTCAAAAATGGAATTATCACTTTTTAAGTGTTTTAAATTTTTGGGAACATATGTTATAAAAAAGATAAATAAGATGCTCATGGGAAAATATGACTAAAGAGGCCCTTTTCCTATATATAGTGAGATTGCAGATCTCAGCATTTAGTATGCCTAGCACATTGAAGAGTCTCAATAAATATTTGTGAAAGAGGCAGGGAAGGGATGAATGAATTGTACAGAGTCTACACAGGACCACAATTTGCTCTAAATTATGATGGATGTCTCATTATAACTATACTTTGTCTAAAACATTCAACACAGCACTCTGAGGAATAATTAAAAAATAGAAAGTTAAATTTAAAAGGTATGACTTTATTTATTTGAATCTAATGATCAACATGCAGGGTTTTCTAAGACTTAGAAGTAAGCAGGGTTTTCTAAGACTTAGAAGTAAACAGGGTTTTCTAAGACTTAGAAGTAATTTTTTAAAAGTTAGTATAGTCTCTTAGCTATCATACAGTGTCACACAAACAAGGAAAGCAAGTAGAATTATCTCTCTTAAAAATAACTTTCCCTGACTTCCCTGGTGGTCCAGTGGTTAAGACTCCATATTTCCACTGCAGTGGGCACAGGTTCAAACCCTGGTTGGGAAACTCCTTCATGCCACATGGTGTGGGGCCCTCTACCACCCCAAACAAAACAAGACAAAAAATGCTTTCCCAAGGAGACATATTTAGCAAGAGCAATTGAACTTTTAATTTAATTAGATGGGCTTCCGTCTATGGGGTCACACAGAGTTGGACACGACTGAAGTGACTTAGCAGCAGCAAAGGCTATAGAACAAATAGGTACATCATTCTGATAAAGCTGCATGAGGCCCCTCAATGCTGCAGATATTCTTTTGAGTTGGTATAAGACTTGCTTAATCCAATTTGTTCAGTGATAAACATAATTTCCAAGTAATTTTAGAATTATATTGATTTTTTACCAAGATCCTAATAACTGAAGTTCATACTATAAGATGAGATGAATCAAATTGTAAGATGTATTCCTTTCTAAAGTGAAAACAATTATAAAACATCTTCCCTGTTGTTTCCAGTTTTTGAATCTAAATAATCTTTACCTGTTAGACATGGATTCATCCTGAATGTAATAAAGTTAACACAAAACAGACACAAAATATGGAGAAAATATCAAAATAGGGATATTTTATTAAATATCTACAAATTTCTTGGGGAAAAACTGCAGAGGATTATTACATAAAAATGATTAATATTTAGTGTTAGGTTTTTAACAGATGCAAAGGGAATATTAATATGATCCTATTTTAGTGCATGCTTTCATTATGCATACTTATGTCAATTAGCAGAACTTACTAACTCAAAGGCAAATTTTTGGAACCAAATGAAAAGCAGACTCTGCTGCAAAATCAGATAATCAGCCACCAAATATCAGAGTTTATTAATTAACTTCATTTGTTGGTAATTTTCTCTAATTATATAAGTACAAAAATCTAATTTAATAATGGCTCCCCATACATAAATACTAATGTTTGTTACATTTAAAAATTTGAGCTTTTTATCCATTTTTAATTGTCACAGCCACCTAAATATTAAAGAGTAAGACTGAATATTTTTTTAAGATTTATTTATTTGTATTTGGCCGTGCTGGATTTTCATCATTTTGCACAGGCTTTCTCTAGTTGCAGTGAGCGGGGGCTGCTCTTCGTTGTGCTGCACCAGCTTCTTTTGAGGTGGCTTCTCTTGTTGCAGAGCACAGGTTCTAGGGTGCCTGGGCTGCCATAGCTGTGGCAAGAAGGCTCAGCAGTTGTGACTTGTGGGCTCCAGAGCACTAGATCAGTAGTTGTGTTTCACAGGTTTAGTTGCACTATAGCACATGGGATCTTCCCCAACCAGGAATCGAAATCGAGTCCACTGCATGAGCAGGTGAATTCTTAACTACTGGACCACCAGGAAAGTCCAAGACCAAATTTTTCTGTTTTAAACATTTCAAGCTTTTAGCCAGTTCTCTTAAGGAAAAAGCAGTGGATATGAAGACGCTAAAAATATTTTTATTTTGTTCCATCTCATTATGGATACAGAAAAATGGACAGGTTATCATTGCTGGATTCACTTTATTCCATGATTGTAACCCAAGGACCAATCAAATCTTTACACAGTTCACTGAAAAGCCAAGGATTTATTAAAAGGAGAAGAAAAGGAATGAAAATGGGAAAATTAAAAGGCAAGTTTAAAGTTAATCCTTCAAATTCACTTTAAAGAGTTAGATTTTAATCACTTTAAGAAAACTACTAGGAAAGAATGACTTCTAGGGAACTAATGGTAGACATCAGCTTCTCCTTTTAAGTATATTAATTTATTAATTCATTTGCTCACCAACCTATTGTTCAACACATACAATATGAAGACATACTGTGTACTGAGCACCGTGCTAAATGCTGGGAATATAGTGGTGAACCAAGAAGATATGACCCCTGCCTTCATGGAGCTTTAGCCTCCAAAAATGCTTAACCTGGCAAACTAAGAAATGCAATTTTTGGTTCAGTTGGTAAGTCGCTTCTGACTCTGTGATCCCATGGACTGCAGCATGCCAGACTTCCCTGTACTTTATTATCTCCTGGAGTTTGCTCAAGCTTCTGTCCATTGAGTTGGTGATTCCATACAACCATCTCATCCTCTGTTGTCCCCTTCTCCTCTTTCCCTCAGTTTTTTCTAGCATCAGGTTCTTTTCTAATGAGTTGGCTTTTCAATGGAGCCTCACAAATTGATGGCAATTTTAAAGAGCATTTTATTATTTGTTTTTAGAGGAATAATCTTAAAACAGTCTCAAAATGTGAAGTAAGTTCAATTAAGATCATCACTTAGCCTTTCTGAAAAACAAAAGAGAACCAACTTATTGTTCTATCTGCACCAAACTTGAATCAGTAATAACAAGCAGACAGGTAGCATGGAGCATGGACTACAGGAAAATACATCTGTGCTTCATTTCATTCCTGCTATAGATTCACTGAATCATCTTGAACAGCTAAGTCAACAACCAGGCTTACATTTTCTCACTTATAAAATTGGATTATCTATGAAGAATTTTAAGATATGTGAGATCATAACAGGAGTGTCCAGAGGAGCCACTGACTTCACACTATTATTGTACATTAGTTTATCATTGATGGTCAATAGGAAAGGTAAGGAAACAATATCCTGAAATAAAGGCAAGTCCAATGTGTTATGTAGGTTCAGGTGTTCTTCATAAGAGACTGAGACTTTTAGCTCACTCTCACTCAGACTCATGTCCATTGAGTTGATGATGCTATCCAACCGTCTCATCATCTGTTACCCCTTCTTCCTTCTGCCCTCAGTCTTTCCCAGCATCAGGGTCTTTTCCATAGAGTTGGCTCTTTGCATCAGGTGGCCAAAGTATTGGAGCTTCAACTTCAGCATCAGTCCTTCCAATGAATATTCATGGTTGATTTCTATTAGGATTGACTGGTTTGATCTCCTTGCTGTCCAAGGGGCTCTCAAGAGTCTTCTCCAGCATGCGACAGTTCAAAAGCATCAATTCTTTGGTGCTCAGCCTTCTTTATGGTCCAGGTGTCACATCTGTACTTGACTACTGAAAAACCATAGCTTTGACTATACAGGCCTTTGTCAGAAGCCTGGCATGCTTCTGGGGCTGCAGAGTCCCAGAAGTCCCGTGCAGCTGCAAAGAGTCAGACATGACTGAGAAACTTAACAACAGAATATCAGAAATAAAAGTTTTCTCGCTGCCCCATTGTATCTGGTGGTGATGGGGAGCACTGATCTGAGCCCACTTTCCCCAACCATAGAATCACATATCTATTATCACACATGCAGGCAGCCGTGTTTCATAGACAGGTTTTAGAAAGAGTCAAAGGCAGAGAATTAACACCTGCATAAAGGATGCAAACCAGGCCATCACATTAAAGAGCATAAATTGATCAAATGAAAATGTAGTAAATGACAGCCTAATGGTCCTCATTCTGGCTTCCTAATTCTCTGTGCGCACAATGCTTTTATGCACCACTGAAGTAGAGCCATCACGACCTTCAACTAGCCCCAGTTAGTCTAATTACAGCCTAATGCTCTCCAAATATGTCTGGCATAAAAGCCTGCATAACCTGCATTTCTTTAATTTTCATGGGTTAGATTGAACACTTTTAAAAATCTGAACTATAGTGTAACCTTATAGTACATACATATATATTTTTATGGAAAATGTGCATTTAAACTGTCTTTAGTATGGTAGCCTGTCTCTGTATACAGATCAGAATTTGTGAAACTAGAGGAGTTTGAAAATTAATGAGAAAATGTGATTAAACTGCTATGAAAACTCTAAGTAAAAGATATTATTAATTTCATGTCTTAATTTTTTATTCACCATAGGCATGCATTTTTATCTTATAAAGACATGGCAAAAATTAGATAGTTTTTCAGTATATTATTACTATAATAATAAAAATAGCCAGTAAGCACTAATTGCTTTACCTGAGTTAACTGGTTTAATCCTATAAGAACTCTAATCAGAAAGTACTATTATTATCACTATTTTAGAGATGAAACCAAAGCATACTGAGTAAGTTGTCTCGGGCCATATAACATGTAAATGATAGACCTGGGATTTGAACCAAAGCAGTCTGTCTCTAGGTCAGATGTTTTAACTACTATACCAACTGTTTCTACAGGTGTAGAAATGCAAGTCAAGGTCTGTTGTATGGGCAAGTGTTCTTAGACTGTTTCTGAGCTCACAGAACATTCGTGAGGGTCAAAGAACCAGGTATGAGGCCATCTGGTCTGGAACAACATTGAATATCATGCCATAGACCTGGTTCCTTAAAGCTACCTTGTTCTCCCTCTGGTCAGAACATCACTCTTGAACTACTGACATCAGCCAAGCTGAGTTCTGGATGCTGCTGCTAGAATCTACTATGGCTCCCCTTAAGACACTGGATATAGCTGTCACCTCACCAGAACTGAGTCTGCCAAGTCCCTACTTCTTTGCACGCCTAGTCTGCATCCAAGTCTAGCCTTTATGGCTGATAATGAGGACAGAGATCACATCCTGCAAAGACATTACAGGCAACACATTTGTTTCAGGTGAAATAATCATGTAAATCTTTGAGAAAGAAAGCAATTTTTGATGGTTGATTATGTGTCACCACTGAGAGGAACTTAAAGTCACCAAGAACATCTCCATTAATTAGGCACAATCAAGCTGTAGAGATAATGGAAAACAGGAGTGTTTCTTCAAGGATATATTTTCCATTCAGATTAGCAAAAAATATCTCTGAAAATCCTCAGAGGAAGTGAGTAATCACCGGCAATATCTACTGAGTCTACATCTTTCTTTGCACTATGTTTCCCTTCATATGACGCTAATGGAGAAAAAATAGTTTGTTGTTTGAGTGTAAAGACTAAATAATGATAAATTGGTTGCCTGAAGTGCAGTAAAAAAGAAACAAATGGATGTGTGGCATTAACAGAGTTAATTATAGATGCAGATTAAAAGGCAAGATTAAGTAGTGGAAGAAAAGCAGAGAGTCACCTTCGGCCCAGACCCGCCAAGCAGCGGCGGTCAGTCACCTAGCAACAAGTTTCCTATCCCCGCTGTGCTCTTTAATTCAGCAAATCTGCTCAGGATGGCAGGCTGTTCTCCTGACAAAACGCATTATGTAGGAGACGGAGGGATACAAAAATCCACTGTACACAGCACTCTGCTCCCTATTGACCACTGATCCTTTCTCTCAATCCACAAAAGAGGCTCACATAATGCCCTGAAAGGAGAAGAGTCTCCACAGAGAAAACATTTGCTTGTAATTGAGATTGACTACATAATGAAAATGATGTTCTTTTAAAATTCTGCTTGTTGAGGCCACACTTTTTGTCTCCTGGCACTCAAAACACATCCCCGCTGGGAAAAGGGGCAAACATTGTAAAAACTCAAAACTGTGATTTCTTTTTCTTTGCATTGAAAACGCCCATTCTATAACAAAATGGCCAGGTCCCTCTCCTTAGAACTTAAACAAGTGATAAGAAGGTAAACAGGAAAACTTCTATTCAGAGTTGCTGTCACAAATGCTCCCTTTGCTGAAGGCACAGAGGCTTTGCATGTGCATTTGTTTGCGTGACTAGACAAAAATGGTAGAGAGGATTCTGATTTCTTGATTGTGCCCTCTGGAAAAAGATCATACACTGCTGGTCAAACCTCGGTCACCATTTCAAATATGTGGGTTGAAACACCTATTAAAATCTTAACCTGGCTCAGAGACAAGGAGAGGAGAGAACAGCTCATTTCCTTAATCTAGAGGACACCATTAAAGTGACCTGTGTGGGGTTTAAGTTGATTTCCTATAAAAAGATTATGTTGGGATCTTTGTGAAGACTGATCCAGCACAGTCACAATTGTTTTAAAACTCGAGCATTAAATTTATTAATTTTGAAATAATACTGAAATCATTTTCAAATTATTGGCAAGCATTAATATAATATGTCTGGATTCAAAGACTTTTTATTATATTGAGTTGGCCAATATATGGAAACAGTGACAACCCGATACAAAACAAATGACTTTCACAACAATTAAATGACTTCCCTACACATTAACAAAATTCTGTTACCGCAAAATGCCTTCAACAAACATTTATAAGGCACCTACCTGTGCCAGGCACTGTTCTAGATGCTGGGAATCCAAAGATGAAACATACAGAATCCTAGCACTCAACAGAAACTGAGGACTATCACTCAACTACAGCATGGTGGGAAGGGCAATGGGATGAAGTTTGGCACAAGGTGTAAGGGAGCACTTAGAGTGTTATGCGACCCAGAATGGAGGGGAAGTGAAATGTAGGGGGATGGAGGGGAAGTGAAATGTGAGGGGATGTATGGTTAGATGTGCGGTCCAAGTGAAAGAGAAGTTCTTGGCAGAGAGAAACCTGTGAAAAGAGTCTAAAATGAGAAAGAGCATGGTGCTTTGAGCGACTGAGAAGTTCACTATGGAGGAGGCTGGAAGTGGAGAGGTATGCAAGGACGGGATCACATGTAGCCTTGTGTGCCAGGCTAAGGACTTTTCTTGAGAGCAGTGAGGAAAGACTGTTAGATCTTACTCAGGGATAATTAGATTCTCAGTGACACTCACAGGTAATTTTTTTGAAGTATAATTGATTTACAATATTGTATTAGTTTCAGGTATTCCACAAAGTGATTTGGATATGTGTGTATGATTATATATACACATATATATATTCTTTTCCAGTATAGGTTATTTTTATACAGATGATTTTTGGACACGACTGAGTGACTGAACTGAACTGAACTGAGGCAAGCTCTCAGGTAATAAAGGACTTTAAAGTTACTATTTAAGTTAGATGACAGAGTCCAAATTTTGCTGAAAACTCTGATGGGAAAAGAGGATTGTTTGTTTTATTGAATGGTTGAAGGAGAAAAATAATAGTTCAGTTTTCAGGGAAGAGTGAGGTTGTGAGTCCTTGATATTACTGAGGCTACACAGGTTGGCACAGAGTAACACAAAGCAGAAAATACTTGACATTTGGGCATCATTATTATACTGATTAATACAACTGCATCAGTGACTAGATTAGAGTAACAAAATAGGTTATTTTTCCAACTTTCCATCATTGAAAGTGGAAGTTGCTGTGCCTTCTAATATATTAAAAAAATCCACTCGTATTTTTTTACTGCCTTAGTAAATGAATTGATGGGGTATGCACACTGTGCATCTGGGCTAAAAATGGAAGATAATGTACAACACAAAACAAATCCGAGGAGACCAGTTTATTATCTACACAGAGACACGATTAAAGACATGTGTCTGCACAGTATAGCCAAGTGTCTAGGAGTTAGTTGTAGGAAGGCAGAACTGTGGTGCCTGTAGACATGAGTACCTCTCTGCACTTTTACCTAGCCACCACCCTCACCCCCACCCCCAGTTTCTCTTCCCACACTGTCAGGATGCAGTTTTATCTAAGCAAGGCACAAGAGGGCAAGTCCAGTGTCCATATCAAAACCAAAGATGAACCAATTCTAAACAGTGATTTCATATCTCTGCTGGATGTCACATCCCGTATTGCCGCGTTGCTGATGACACCCAAAGCCGAGCACAGATCAGACCAGGCCAGCATTTCTTGCTTGGATGGTTAACTAAATTTTAAAAAGCATGTCAGAACTCTAGAGGAAAAAGATCATGAAGGGTGACAAAATTGAAAGAGTGCTATAAGAACAAGAGTCACATTACCGCAAACCCCATACCCCTCCATAAGCAAAGTTGTAACTTTTCCTTGATAGGGTTATTTGGTATATTCTGTGGTAGAGCTGGCTCAGACTTTGTAAGCAGCCCTTCCATCATTACATTTCAGCAGAGAGGCTTCTAAGATTAAATAGCTTTCCCATGCTATTATGTTCCATTTTTCCAGTAGAAATAAGTAGTTTTGAATATCTCCTCACTCATCCAAACCAGGACAAGTTTCTTGAATGGAAAGAGTTAATTTTTACCCTTTGCTACAGTGAGCAGTGGCCAAACCAGTGCTGATGGGCTTAGCAAACTTCAGCATTCCCTTCTTCCTTTATCCAAAACACATCCTTGCAAAAGTTTCTTAGTGGGCATTTCAAGAGCCACTCCACCGTAGCTTTCTTCTTTACCAGGCAGAATCCACTGGGAAAATTAGCATCACAACAATGCCCATCAGTTCCCTATAAAGGTGAATTTAAACTCTCAAATGAAAATGGGCCATATCAAGTCTACATGATGAACCACAGAGAATTTACGAAACAGAATTATGTCAGGGTCTGTGAAAATGTAAGAATTAAGAAGTCTTACTCCAATAGTTTCTTTCAGAGAGTATGCTTGATAACTTTGCAAATATTACCTTCTCACATTTGTGTCTAATCAGTTAAACCACATTATCCTCTCTCTTAGCTTTCTCATAGAAGATTATCTGACATTTAGCATTCACCAGTTTTTCTGAAAAGGTTAATAGTTCACCAGCTGAAGTTAGAACTAAACAGAATTGATCATTCCTAAAACTTTTGGTTGAAATGTGAGGGCTTTGTGTTGACAGCCTAGGGATTGTAATGAGTCTCCAGTACATTCTTAAGGCTTGTTTCTTTGCCCTGTGAATGGAAAGAGTAAAATTATAGTCTCTAGGTGTTTTCCACGGTTCTTTCACATGTAGGCTTCCCGACACCAATTAAAGAGATTATGTCATCAAGTGAAAGGAAAGCTATAACTTGTATGTTAATGCTGTGATTACTTGAGACAAGGTCACAGGACCCAATGGCATAGCAGCTGACCTTCAAAAATTAACTTTGAGCTCAATTCCTAATTAACCTTTTCAATACAAGAAAGTATAATTTCAGGCCATCGGCCTCCCAAAATATTCACTTTTTCTTGTACTATAAATGTGTTACTAGAATTAATTATTAGTAATTGTCAAGAGATTTTTCCCCCTTAACAACATAATCTTTGAGGATGAATTTTCATTTCCACTCCAAATATTTGATTTTCCCAGTGAGCAAAACTGCAGAAAACACACTTAAACCTCAAGAAATATAGAGTTAAAATAAATTCATGTTGGTGCACAAAAATAAGTATTACACTTTGAATAATCAACATCGTGAGATTAGCAATCATGTGGACATATGGAAACATGTACATTTTAAAAGATTATATTGAAATCCCAAAATTTTCTCTTTTATTTAATGTTTTCTATAATTCTTAAAACTTTGCTCTGCTATGTAATATGTATTTTATTCCAGAAATAGCCCTCTGATAAAAGTGTTCTAATTATATTAGCTCTTATATAGTCAGATCTGACATTAATAGTTGATGGACTTATTTCTAATAATCTTTGATATCCTCTGGCTGAACAAAAAAAAGCAACTTTTAAAGTATTTCTACATAATGAATGATTGAAGGGTTTGGCCCTGACATTCATGGTTTACCTCTGAAGATTATAAGGATTCTCTGAATAAATTATATTTACATTATTTAGTAGTTTATTATGACCTCCACATTAAAGTGACACTTATCAAATTTCAAAATAGCATTTCAATGCCATGATATAGAAAATACTTTCAATGCAACTTAAATTCTACTACTTGCTCCTTTGATCATTTTGAATCCCCATTGTAAATAACATGGGCCAAAATATTGATTAGTAAATTATTCAGAAACAATCCTAGCAACATTTGTGTTTCTGTTTTACATTTTCCCCAGTTTTGCAGTAGCAGTACTTTCTATTGTTAGTATTAGACAGTGCTGCACAAAATCCTGCAATAATTTAATGGAAAGAAATCATAATTATTACCCTTCTAGCTAAAATACCCCAATATTCAGGCCTGAAGTGTATCATGGTAGAAATAGAGCAATAGACTTTTTAAAAAGAGTCCACAATAGGCTTTTTAAAAGTGTCTTTCTGCCATGAAATTCACTGGCAGATACAAATTTTTCATATACTTTGCCTTCTGAACAGTGTACAGAGGAATACACTGCTGTTTTGTTTATCAGTTGTATTTCTCTTGGAGCATTCATACATAGCAGGATTGAAAAGAAGAGCAAAGACCAGTAATGAGACACAATTAATGTCTTGCATAGGTTTCACTCAAATCAGAAAAATGACACCAAGGACATGGTGGTGAGCACAATAGAAAACAGTGGGAGCACAGCTGGAAAAGTTGCCTTGATATATAAGTATGCAATTGGCATCGATCCTTAGGCTTTTAGGATGAGGCAGGGGGAAGAAATCTTCCAGCTCTCCATCCAATCTATAAAATAAAGAAACACGTCATGTTGGAAAAGCAAACAAAAAGTACACTTCTTAAAGCTGATTTTATGTAGGTTTAACGTTGTTGTAAAATTTTAAAAATCCTGGATAGGACAGCTCATGGTCCTTGTAAAATGAGTGTGTGTGTGCACGCGTATGTGTGTTTATGTATATACTTGCCAATGGGGAACTGGGCTCAGAAGGAGTTTAACATGACTATGAAATGGAATTTTCAATTTCAGGGTACAGTAAAATGACTTCTGAAATCACCATCAACACACTTGTTCCATTCCTGGTGGATTCATTTGTACTGCCTGATTCCCTTGAATTCATTTAAAAATAAACAGTGTTATGACAGGATTGGGGATGCTAACCTGGTTCCATTCTTCACTCGGTGACTAGGATGACTTAGAGAGCAAATAGACATCTAATACACACTATGGACATTTACTCTTTATTTGGTCAGCTGAAATACATATCAATGTACAAAATGCATTAATTCTAGAAGGATCAGTTACTAATACATTTTATTAAATCTTAGCAGTTAAATGTGTTAAAAATATGTGTAATGAAATGAAATAATTATTGGATTTTAGTCCTCCTATAGAATTGTCTCCTTGGTACACAAAGGAGATGAAATGCAGGGGTTCTTTCCCCAGCTCTCGTTGAACCCTCCCTGTTCCACTCTTCTAAATGCCCTGGATTTGGGAAGAAGGCATTGCTCTCAAGTTCCCTTTGTTTAAAATATCCAGAAACCACTGCCACCCTCAGTGACTCTGCATGCCAGCTGTAGAATGCCATGTCCCATAAACATACACAGTTCCATCATTCTCCATAACCATTCTGCTTTCTTGACCCCTTTAACAGCTGCCTGCCTATTCATTAACACAACTTAAAAGTTTCACTGAATTATTATCCATATTATTTAATGATTATTATTTAATATTTATATTATATATTTAATTTTTATCATCTACTAGATTATTCAATGAGCTATTTAAAATCCTAAAAGATGAGCTGTTAAAGTGCTGCACTCAATATGTTAGCAAATTTGGAAAATTCAGCAGTGGCCACAGGACAGGAAAAGGTGAGTTTTCATTCCAATCCTAAAGAAGGGCAATGCCAAAAAATGTTCAAATTACCCTACAATTGTGCTCACTGCACATACTAGCAAGATTATGCTCCAAATCCTTCAAGCTAGACTTGTTAAAGTACATGAACTGAAAACTTCCAGATATACAAGCTCGGTTTAGAAAAAGCAGAGGAACAGAGATCAAATTGCTGACACTCATTGGATTTTGGAGAAAGCAAGGAAATTTCAGAAAAAAAAATCTATTTCTGCTTCATTGACTTCGCTAAAGCTTTTGATTGGATGGACCACAACAAATCGTGGAAAATTCTTAAAGAGATGGGAATACCAGACCACCTTACCTATCTCCTGACAAACCTGTATGCAAGTCAAGAGGCAACAGTTAGAATTGGACATGGAACACAGACTGGTTCAAAATTGAGAAAATAGTACAATAAGGCTATATACTGTCACTCTGTTTATTTAATTTATATGCAGAGTACATCATGCAAAATGCTGGGATGGATGAATCACAAGCTGGAATCAAGATTGCTGGAAGAAATATCAACAACCTCAGCTATGCAGATGACACCACTGTAAAGGCAGAAAATGAAAAGCAACTAAAAACCTCTTGATGAAAGGGGAGAGCAAAAAAGTGGCTTGAAACTCAACATTTAAAAAACGAAGATCTTGGCATCTGGTCTCATTACTTTGTGGCAAATAGAAGGGGGAAAAAATGGAAGCGTGACAGATTTTCATTTTGGGGGCTCCAAAATCACTGCAGTTGGTGACTGCAGCCATGAAATTAAGTCTCTTGCACCTTGGAAAGAAAGCTATTACAAACCTAGATAGCATATTAAAAAGCATCCTTATAATCAAAACTATGGTTTTTCCAGTAGTCATGTATGGATGTAAGAGTTGGACCACAAAGAACGGTGAGTGCCAAATAACTGACACTTTGGAACTGAGGTGCTAGAGAAGACTCTTGAGAGTCCCTTGGACTGCAAAGAGATCAAACCAGTCGATCCTAAAGGAAATCAACCTTGAACATTCATTGGAAGGACTGGCGCTGAAGCTGGAGTTCCAATACTTTGGCCACCTGATGCAAAGAGCCTACTCTATGGAAAAGTCCCTGATGCTAGGCATGATTAATGGCAAAGGAGAAGAGGGCAACAGAGGATAAGATGGTTAGATAGTATTACAGACTCAATGGACATGAGTCTGAGCAAACTCCAGGAGATAGTGAAGGACTGAGAAGCCTGGCATGCTGTAGTCTATGGGGGTCTCAAAGAGTCAGACACGACTGAGCAACTGAACAACAACCACCAAAGTTTCACTGAATTATTCTCCATCTTATTTAATTCACAGACATTTGGTGAACGCCTCCTGTTTCAGTCCCAATTCAGTCTCTAGTTAGCTTTATGCCTTTGAGAAAAGCCCTTAACCATTCTTGGCCTCATGTCTTTTCATCCTTAAAATTAAATATTTAAAACCCCTCGTGATTCTATACAAACTCTCTTGTCTTTTGAAATCTTTTTCTGGAAAAAAGACAAAGCACATATATATAGATATTAACACATATATCCCCAGTGTTTTCCTTTAATCAATTCGCTAATTGATACCTATGTACATATGGCAAATCTCATATCAAATATTAAACTGCAGATAAAATATCTTCACATTTCTAAGTTATAAGTGATAGAAACTAGATGGTATGACTTAGTTCCTATTATTTATAACCTCATTTCTTTCATTTAGCTAAAACATATTTGAAGTACCAAAATCCAAGACAATATGGGGAGTTAGATAATCCAGTGAAATTCACTGTAATGAGATTTGATACTTATACAAAGGTATGCAAAAATGTATGCTGTTATTGTTGTTTAGTTGCTAAGTCTTCTTGTCCGACTCTTTTGCCTCCCCTATGCATGGTAGCCCACCAGACTTCTCTGTCCACGGGATTTCCCAGGTAAGAATACTGGAGCGGGTTGCCATTTCCTTCCCTAGCAAAAGTGAATACACAGATGCAAAGACAGATGCTTGTATGTATGAAAAGGAAAATGTATATGGGTATAATACTTGCAGATGGTTTTGTTTAAGTAAAACTGGATGAGAATGTTGGGTAGAAACGCCTTTTAATCATTATTGGTGCATGTCAAGCATGTGTGAAAACATCTGAAGAGTATTTAACAAAGAAGTCTGGGGACTTGAGGTTTACAAATCCTTTAAATCATAGCATTATGAAGTAAGACACCGTGAAGGAGAAAAAGGCTCTGGGAGGGGAGAGGCTTCCTCAGGCACCTCCCTGTGGAACGGCTCAGGGTACAGCCGGGAGTGTCAGGTAGACCCTGTCAGTGGCTGCCCTGGGCTAGCCTCCCAGAGCGCCAGGCTAGGAGAAGTAGGAGAGCCAGGGCTCCACAGGGAGCACCAAAGGAAGACACTCGTGGACCTGGGCAGAGCTGTGCGGTTCTACAAAGATTTTCTGCACTTCTCTGCCATTCAGTAGCACAGTGAGAGAAAAAGAGGGAATTGGAATTTTCAAAAGTGGCTTTGCAATTAATTGTGTTACAAGCTAAGTGGGGAAAAAAGGCCATCCTGTGGTTAGGATTCCGAGCTTTCACTGCGAGGAGCTTGGATTCTATCCCTGGTCGGGGAACTAAGATCCCACATGCTGCACGGTGCCACCAAATAAATAAAAAAGATTTGGAGTCCAGCTTTCTTAAAAAAAAAAAAAAAAAAGCCAACACGCATCATAGGAGAATTTAGCTTGACAGTGGACTCACATCTTTATATTAAATACAATTGTTGCTGCTATTTCAATGAAACCTTGAATACTGAATTTATTTGAACTGATACTGATCTTTTTTTTGTTGTTGGTTAATTTTCAAATAACGTAAACATCACTGGAATAGTTGGGAACAGGGTTTACTCCGCCACCTGCTGGTCACTTGAACATACTGCTGCTCCCCGGAGCTCGCCACAGAAAACAGCCTCAGCCCTGATGGTGAAAGCACCTTGCTATAAGGGAGAAGAAATCACCAGGCCTGGGTCGTGGTGGAAACAGCGTTGGATTTGCCATCAGAAAGCCTGAGGCAGGCGTCAGTTTATCGTTTCTTCCCGGCCAGCTGCCTAAGGTTCCCTCCATAACCAGCTCTCCTGTCCTTTCAATGTGATGGTTATATCCAGCCCCTTAATTTCCTCCTCTCTGACGGGTGTTATGAGACCTGCTTTACATATCTCAAATGGGAATATGCCTTTAAAACTGCAAGGAATTGTATAAAGAAATATATTGGTCAGAATTAGGGGTTGAAATAACATCATACTGCCTGCAATCTGTATTACATGTGGGCATCGTCACAAAGCTTTTAAAGTCCAAAATCTAACTGGAGTCACCTTAAGTCATCTCCAAGAAAAATGTAAATATATAAATGCCTTATATTTATTTACAGATATACTGATCCAGTTTCCAACTTCAGAAGACCTCCCAACCTGTATCATCCTTCCATCTTTCAAAAAAACATATTCCAATAAAATCCTGAAAAGTTCCAAAATTTGTGCTTTAAACAGAGAAAGTACCAGTAATCAAAACAACAAAATTACCTTCACGATCTCTTCTAGTTATGCTGAATTATAGTTATTCAAAATTAGTCTTCATGGTGCTCAGGGGAAAAAATGGGAATATACAAAGCATAAAGGCCAAAATGGAAATGATTAAAATTGCCACATTGAACCTCTCTTTTTTTTTTTTCCTACCAATTTCTTGATTTCCTAGCTATGGGCTATTATTCTGGTTTTAAAAACCCCAGTAAAATTTCTACAATTTATCCTTGTGAGGGACTCTTGTTGAAATTTAATATAAATTTGCAGGTATTCACAAAAGGCAGGTCAAGCAAAATCACATTCTCGCCAGTTGCTTTATTTCTTCACATAAATATCCCTTAAAATTGGCTTTTCGTGCTCCTGAGTGGCTCTGCAGTCACTCTCACAAAACAAATATAGAATTCTGCATGTAAGCAAGCCACTAAGTCAGCTTCAGGAAGACAATGTCTTCCTTGTCACTTGATTTTGCCTTTTCTTTTTAGAAGAGGAAAGTTTTTTCCCTCCTATTTGCAGACCACCCAAGAACATTTTTGTTTTTCTCTTTTAAACTGAGAGAGGGGAGAAAAGGAGACTTCTTGCCCTTAGCAGTCTTGGGCTTTTCTCCCAATAGGTAAGTTAATTATTTTAACCTACTGACGAGGGGTGGCCCGGGCAGTCAACATGGGCGGAAGGGGAACAGGTGTTTCAAACACCTGCATTTCTAGGCTTAATTGCTCTGAAATCTTGTAGGGTCTCGCCTTCTCCTTTCTTTACAGAGGCTCAGGGGAGGGATTCATTTGTGGAGTTCTTGACTAATTGTAGCATAAATATGCAACCACTTTTGGCTGAACAAATTATTTTCTTTAAAGTAAAGTCCAGGTAAATTTAATTAGGAAAAAGGTGATTGGCAGGTATTACCCTGAATGCCAGGATTAAAAGTCCTATGTTGTTAAAAGAAAAAGGCAGAGTCAGTTGTCAACCATGTTCTAGTTGTTTTCTTCTCACGCCAGTGAGTTCAGGTAAAGAAAACCTGGATCAATGATTTTGGAAGTCTTCATGTTGTGTGACATACATACCACAATTCCAAAAAGTAATTTTTTTCTTCAACTGAATGCATAGAAAACATGCTTTGAAAAGATGTTAAGATCACCCATGTACCACAATGAATATTTAACCTGAAATTTTATTTTCAGCTCAAGTGTTTCCTTAAACAGGCATGTGTGCTTGTCCCTTCAGTCATCTGACTCTGCGACCCTATGGACTGTAGCCCGCAAGGCTCCTCTGTCCATGGAATTCTCCAGTCAAGAATCCTGGAGTGGGTTGCCATGCTCTCCTCCTGGGGATCTTTCTGACCCAGGGATCCAACGTGCAACTCATGTCTCCTGCACTGGCAGGCAAGGTCTTTACTAGCGCCACCTATAGTTTATGATAATTGAGTGCTTAAGATCATGGCATCCGGTCCCATCACTTCATGGGAAATAAATGGAGAAACAGTGGAAACAGTGTCAGACTTTATTCTTTTGGGCTCCAAAATCACTGCAGATGGTGACTGCAGCCATGAAATTAAAAGACGCTTACTCCTTGGAAGAAAAGTTATGACCAACCTAGATAGTATATTCAAAAGCAGAGACATTACTTTGCCAACAAAGGTCTGTCTAGTCAAGGCTATGGTTTTTCCAGTGGTCATGTATGGATGTGAGAGTTGGACTGTGAAGAAGGCTGAGCGCCAAAGAATTGATGCTTTTGAACTGTGGTGTTGGAGAAGACTCTTGAGAGTCCCTTGGACTGCAGGGAGATCCAACCAGTCCATTCTGAAGGAGATCAGCCCTGGGTGTTCTTTGGAAGGAATGATGCTAAAGCTGAAACTCCAGTACTTTGGCCACCTCATGCGAAGAGTTGACTCATTGGAAAAGACTCTTGATGCTGGGAAGGATTGGGGGCAGGAGGAGAAGGGGACGACAGAGGGTGAGATGGCTGGATGGCATCACTGACTCGATGGACGTGAGTCTGAGTGAACTCCAGGAGATGATGATGGACAGGGAGGCCTGGCGTGCTGCAATTCATGGGGTTGTGAAGAGTCAGACACAACTGAGTGACTGAACTGAACTGAAGTGAACTTTGTGCCAGGCGCTCCTTATATATATATTGTCTCATTTAATCCTCACCACCAACCCTGTGAGATATTTTCTATTGAGAGCCTCATTTTACAGATGCAGAAGCTGAGGCATAAGGAGACTAACTAATTTATCCAAGGCCAGTGGTTAATAGAGATTCCTACACAGGCGGCAAGGTCTATGGCTCCCATTCGTATCATTCATTCACTAAAAGTCAGTCTCCCTACATTGAACGGTGGGTTCTCCAGGAACACTTTCTGTTGATTTCTAAGGGTGATAGTGGTAAGACAGGGATTAGAACTTCAGTGCTGAGCCAAAAGATCCAAGAGTCCTGTTTTCTAGTCCAGAGTTGTGAGAACAGCCCTGGGTCACACATAGTACTCTTTAACAAATGATATGGAAACATTCTAGAAGAAGCACAGCACTCCAGGATGTACCAGGCCTTGGAGCCAAGAAATCTTGATTACAGTTCTGACTTGGAAAACTAATCATTTTGGAACGAAACCCCCTGCTCAATGAATAAGTAATCTGTGGTCCAGAGAAATTACAAGAGGTTTGGTCCAACCTTCACAGTGGGGTCAGAGTCCAGTGCAAGATTATAATCCAGAAATACTGTTTCACAGCCAGTGCCTTTTCATTCTCAGTGACCAATTTTTCTTCCTTAGGTGAGGATAATTAGACCAATCAATTGGACCAACAATTTAATGACCTTGCCATGTGACTGACTTCTTGTGTACTGGTGAAAAGGGCACTGGAATGGAAATACAATCTGTTACTGACTTAATGGTTCTCATCAGGCAGCAGCTAAATGTGCTCATTTGACACAGAAAATCAGGTGTCAACACCGGCTGACTCTGGCAAGTAAACATTCTGACCTCAAACAAAGGAGCCTTAGTTCTTGCTTCCGCTTTCCTTTCTGCCCGCCCGTTTTCACCTGTATTTTCAGGCTGTGGAGGTATGGACACAGGAAAGGGGGATTCCCCACTGGAGGCCACCTGGAACTTCCCTTTGTCTCCTGGCAGACCCCAGCTCTCCATTAGGCCTGGCTCCACCACCATCTCCTCCTTACAGCCTGTCCCAGTCTCCTTTATGACAATAAGTTGCCTTGGGATGGAGGTCAGTTAAGATATTTTTAAATTATGAAAAGGGATGGCTGCACAATTGCAGCCTGAGTAATGTGTCCAAGATTCCTTTGGGACACACTAGGTCTTAAGGCAGGAAGTTATGATACAGATTAAATGACGAATTTCAGAAGAAGCCCAATGTTGCAAGGAAAGGAAGATTATGTGATTGGTTGTATCTCAGGTGAAGGGCAGGTATATAGAAGGTTAGTGCATAACAAAATTTGAGCATAGAGAGAGCTCATTCTAGCAGCTCCTGGGTTAGTCTTAGAAGGTCCATCCAGATGTTTTGAGTTTCTCAGATCAATAGTCCTTACCACAATACAGAGTGATCACTAATTACCTTTGCCCACACTTGTATTATATATAGTACTAAGTATTGAACAGCAGTGCTTCTTAAACTTCAGACATACACATCAGTCATCTGAGGATCTTGTTAAAGATTCTGATGTAGGATGTTCCAGGTGGGCCTGAGAGTCTGCATTTCTAACCAATTCTTAGGTGATGTTGATGCTTCTGGTCTGTTGATCCTACTTTGAGTAGCAAAAGACGCCGTAAATTCAGCTGATTATTTAAGAAGACAGTTCTGTACTACTGAATAATAGTGAATGAAAAAATGTAAAGTCTTAGGGAGGATTTTTTTTTAATATTCATTGCACTTTTGCAAGTATTCCGCTAACATTGTATGGCTTGGCTCACATTTTTCAGATATTTGAACTAGTTGAAGGAATGTGAACCAAAAATTGCCAAGTCTAACTCACATGTTTATAAAGTTCTTGTTGACTATGATGTATAAGTCTGCATTTTAGATGTTTAAGGTTTTAAGAGAATCAGATATGCTGAAATTATAACTGTAGTTTGAAAAAGCAAAGGGAATTTGAATAACTATATAAAGTGGCATAAAACTTTAGGGGAATTTGATCTTTAGGTAATGTGTTTGGGAGTGTTCTTTTTTTCCTTATGATCTTTCTATGCTCAAATTTTGTTATGCACCAGCTTTTACATACCTGCCCTTCACCTGAGATACAACCAATCACATAAGCTTCCCTTCTTTGCAACACAGGGCTTCCTCTGAAGTTTCTCATTTAATCTGTATCATAACGTTCTGCCTTAAGACCTAGTATGTCCCCAAAGAATCTGATCTTTTAAATTTAAATTAGTTAAATATTAATCAAAGAATTAGACAAAGAAACATTTAAGTAATTTGTAAGTCAAATAAAAATTATAATGAGAATGGGAAAATATTGAGAATGGAATGACAACAAAATATTACATATAAAAACTTGTGGGATAAAGCTAAATTGATAGTTACAGAAATATGGATAGTTTCTAGTACTCAACATTAGAAATGAGGGAAGGATGAAGTTAGAAGTTAGAAAAAGAATAACAGGATAAATTGAGAAAGAAGAGAAAGAAAATAATAATAAAGAGTGTAAATTACTGAAATAGAAAACAAGGGGAATCAACAAAGTCTTAAACCGGCTATTTGAAAAGATGTCAATTATGAATTTCAGTAAGGACTGACCAAGTGAAAGAGTGGGCACACAGAAGCAGAATCAGAACTGAAAAGGAAGCTCGGCTACTGATGCTGCAGAGATTTTTTTTTTTTTTTAGCTATGAGGCTATATGAACTGTCGCAAATACATTTGAAAACAGGAGAAATGGAAGAATTCTTTAAAAGGAATATAAATCATAAAACTGACTCAAGAAAAAATGGAAAACCTGAATGGGTCTACCAGCATAAAAGAAAGTGAATGAAAAATTCCTCAGAGTTTGAACACAACTCCTTACTTTTTTAACAGTTTAGCAAACATGAAAGGCACATAGAAAAAAAGAGAGAGAGGGAGAACACTCCCACACACATACCTAAATGGAAATTCCAGGTGGATTAGAGACCTCAGGGTGAAAGGCAAATGTAGAAAGCGCTCAGAAGATGAAGATGGCATGAGGAACTATTTTTTAAACAACTTACTAACTGCACAAACTGTGAAGGTAAAGACAGGAGGAAAAGTCAAAATACCACAAGGAGAAAACCTGGAGGTAATATTTTATACTCCCCGAGTTGGCAAAAAATTTTAAAATACTATCAAAGCAAGTGTTGGCAAATATGTGGAGGAATGGAACTTCAATACACTGCTGGTAGGAGTGTAGATTTTCATAACCACTTGGGAAAAAAATTAAGATATTCATGCTATAACACCTGGCCATTAGATATATACACAAAAGAAAATGATATATATGCACCAGGAAACATTTTCTCCTATGAGAAAATTCATTGCGCAAAATCCATAATGGTTAAAAAAACACACACAAAAACCTCGAAACAACCAAATGTTCATCCATAGAAAAACAAACTGTGATACTAGTCATGAAAGTGAAAGTTGCTCAGTCGTGTCGACTCTTGCGACCCCATGGATTATACAGTCCATGGATTCTCCAGGCCAGAATACTGGAGTGGGTAGCCTTTCCCTTCTGCAGGGGATGTTCCCAACCCAGAGATTGAACCCAAGTCTCCGGCATTGCAGGTGGATTCTTTACCAACTGAGCTACCAGGGAAGCCCAGTTCTAGTCATGCCACAGAATATTACACAATACTGTAAATGAATGGACTGAAGCGACACACAACAATACAGATGAACGGCAGGAACACAACTTCACAGATGAATCTAAACCAGCCCTTCTCTCCCAAGCCCCGCCGGAGCCCCGCCCCCTACCGGAAGCCGTGGGCAGCTGCTCCATGTTTCTTCTCTGAACTCCCATTGAACTTACTGTCAGGACCTGATGTTTTGTGATGCATCCTTCTCCACGTAAATTTCCTCCAGCAAGTATCAATACATAGTGAGCTCCCCTTAAGTGAGCGAGCCTGTGGGAGGTGCTGCAAGGGAGCAGAGATGCACATAAAATTGTCCCCAGTCTCCAGTTCTAGAGTAAGCTATCAAAATGCCTGGGAAATTAGGCAAAGCTTTGTGGCTGAAGCTGCTCTCCAAAAAGGCATAAAGCGCCAGGTGGCCAAGCGGTTTGGACGTGGTCCTGGTGCCATCTCACACACCAGCGGTGTGACCTGGGCCAAGTCATATTGCTTTTCTGTGCTTTAGATTTCCGTCTGTAAAGGCACAGTGGTCCCACCCACTTCCTGGGTCTGGTGCGGACTACATCAGATGATGCAGGATGGTGTGCTGAGGGCGCTGCCTGGCACATAGAAGGCACGGGGGGAACCAGTGCTTACTGTGTACCCATTAACAGTGCAGATGGCTAGGATTTCAACACGTGGAGATGGTGTGGGCAGGAAAAGTTGCCTCTCTTGAATAGTCGAGTGTGCTGGAGCGCAGAGTTGAGGCAAGAGGAGAAGGGTAAGGTGAGTGGCTGGATCTGCCTTGGAGACAAAGGCTACATCTGAATTAAGTGTGTGCTTCCTCCTGTGGAAGGAAGAAGGTAGTGGGCAAGGTGGCCAACTGGAGCGTGCTTGTCTCTGAGGAGTTCCTATGTCCCTATGGACAGAGAGTAGAAGCAGGGTAACTGATTAAAACCACTGAAAATTGTACTGTTTGGCTGTAATACAAAAATAATAATGCCATTAATCGTTGGAACTTGTAATAATAGTATGTTTATATTTTGCTTTTATGGAAACAAAAATAAAAATTGACATAGACTTCTACTCTATAGCTTTAACTGCCATTTCATTAGTAGTCAAAATTTCCAATAATGTTGTTGATAATCATTTTCATTGCTAAAACTGAATAGCAAATACTAATATTAGAAAATTTCATCATGTAGGAATCTATGAGAGTGACCCAGTGCTATCAGTGACAGACCTGGTTACCATTTCCCTGACCGGCTTCTGTATCCTGGGAGGTAGGCAGGGGGCTGGGGGTGCTTAAAACTGGGACTTGCCATGCTGTTTTGACTTAATGCTTTCTTGGTTTTATTTTTAAATTATATGGCAAATAGGTTTGTCAAACCTAAACTATAAAAAAAATTACAGTTTTCATCTAACAACAACAACAAACAGGCAAATTGACTTGCTTCACAGTCTTTGCAACAGCTTTAAAAACTGTAATGTTTGCCCAGTCCACTTTGGTGCCCATGCTGGACTGCTGCTGCTGCTGCTAAGTCGCCTCAGTCGTGTCCGATTCTGTGCAACCCCATAGACGGCAGCCCACCAGGCTCCCCCCGTCCCTGGGATTCTCCAGGCGAACACTGGAGTGGGCTGCCATTTCCTTCTCCAGTGTATGAAAGTGAAAAGTGAAAGTGAAGTCGCTCAGTTGTGTCCCACCCTCAGCGACCCCATGGACTGCAGCCTTCCAGGCTCCTCTGTCCATGGGATTTTCCAGGCAAGCGTACTGGAGTGGGGTGCCATTGCCTCCTCCGTATGCTGGACTAGAAAACTCCTGAAAGAGCCTCTTAGCTTTATCAACTGAAGAAGTAGAAAAAGGATCTTTTCCCGTTACATATAGTTTATTCTGGGCCTTTGAGTCTCTTTGTGACCCTGCCAAAAATAAACATAAAATAATTAGGAGTAAATATTATGAAGTTTGTTCTCTTTGTGATTTTCCTGGCAATTAACATGGAGCCCTTTAGAGTTTAGATGAGATGGGTGACAGCTTCTGTGACTAACAGATACAGACAACAAAGCAAGAATATAGACAACAAAGAAGGAAGATTTCTGTCTTTCATAATAACTAAAAAATGAAAAACCTTTCCTCCCCTTTTCTAAATACCTGACTTTTCCTCCGAAGAATTCTCAAGATTATGATTATGTCTCACTCACTGAATTCACAAGTCAATAAACCTAGAAAATGGATTGAATTGTTCACTCTGATATAACCCACTTATAAATTAATTGTAAAAGAGTAAATCTTCCCATAAGAAAACCAGTGTTTTTCTTGCATTCTACTTCTGTGAACTACTAAAAGTAAATCTGCTTATTTGACTCAA
Organism: Nanger dama; assembly: GCA_917880005.1. Classification (NCBI taxonomy): domain Eukaryota; kingdom Metazoa; phylum Chordata; class Mammalia; order Artiodactyla; family Bovidae; genus Nanger; species Nanger dama. Next base: position 31,145,877 of record CAKJTW010000003.1, read on the forward strand.
CTATATTTGTTTTGAAAATCTGAAAGACAGAATTTTGCTAAGTACAGATGTTGCTTATTTCCATTTCCTGGATGTTACCCAGAGAATGTGCAAAGAAATATTTGTAACCTACCAGTAAATGCTAGAAAATATGCCAGGAAGTTTGCAGTCATATAAGATGTCTAGGTATATTGACAAAGAAAAACATTCCTTCTTAAAAACGAGTTTCAAAAAGATTTCTTACTTTTATAATGCATTGTAATGCTACAAATAAATAATCACCATGGTTTCCTTTCTTTAAAAGAAATAATATATAGGTTATTGAGTTTCCACCATCAAACACCACAGCTTATGAGATAGTTCAGAATGCAGTGCAATTGTATGACCTCCACAAATGCTCCCTTGAAATACAAATAATGGCAGTTGATCACACTTCCTACTGAAGAATTCCCAATGATCTGTTAATGATAGAAGCCTTAATTGTTGCTCTAACTTAAACACACAAGTACTCACAGTGCAAGAATACATAAGTGTTTAACCATGTACAGTCACTAAGCAACACTGAGGAGCATTTATTGAGAGCGGGCCGTGTGCCTGGGTGCTTCATGTGTAAACACTTCCCTCATTTAATCATAGCAACCAGATAAAGTTGATGCTATTGTCACCACGTCCATTTTACAAACGAGGAAACTGAGGTGTGTGCAAGAGAATGGTCCCCGAATAAAGTTCTCTGAGATACAAACTGTTCACCACTGTGCAGCCCCATGTCCCAGAGAGCTCAGGTACAGTGACCAGCGCTGCCAAATGCTGGCCTGGAGTGGACTTTGCACAGAGTGGTGGTGGATGTCAGTGCTGGCAGAGCAGGAAGGGCTCACTCCATCTGCTCCTCTTTCTAGAGACTTGAGACTCAGGTAGGTGGAATGAAGGAGCTGGGGCTCCACCTCCTGCTCTTCTCTCTGCCGCTCTTTGCTCTACCCTGCTGTTCTACAAATGTACCCATTTTACTGGCCTCGACTTGAACAACTTGGCTATTGGCAAAGTTATTGGAAGGAAAGTAAAGTGAAAATCGTTCAGTCGTGTCCAACTCTTTTCGACTCCATGGACTATAATGGTCCAAGAGATTCTCCAGGCCAGAATACTGGAGTGGGTTGCCCACGCTCTTCTCCAGGGGATCTTCCCAACCTACGGATCAAACCCAGGTCTCCCACATTGCAGGCAGATTCCTTACCAACGGAGCCCCAGGGAAACCCAGTGGAAGGGGAGCTTTACTATTAATTCAAAGTTGCAAACTAGGAGTTTCCCAAGTTCAAGTCCTCTATGTCAGGCATTGGATATCACAGCAGGATCATCACCATGACTAAATGACTGATAGATCTTCTATTCTGGGGAATAAGATTACATCATCAATTTCTCTGTCCTTGATATTATTGCATTGAAGTGAGTCAAATCATTGCCTAAAATGGTCTAAAACATCTGATTGGTTGGACCACAATTTAGTCATTTTGTTCATCCGAACATGGTTTAGACCAAAATAAAACATCCTGCCCAATAGCTGTTTCTCTCCTCTTTATTTCATGGCACAGTGAGTTTCTGGAGCTTGGAGCTATGCCACCCTTTATTCCTGTGTTCAGTTAGCAAGTGCTGATGACCTCTCTGTTGAGCATCAGGCAGGTACTGGGCTTTTATAGTTATAATGTCCACTTTCACAGAATGCAATCTTCCAGGGGAGAGAGACAAGCAAAGCAGCAATACTATAAAGCATAATCATAAGAAAGGAAAGTTGAAGGGTTTATGGGAGAACAGAAGAAGGGCACCCAATTCAGAATAAAAAGAAGAATGAGAGAAGGGAATGGCTACTCACTCCAGTATTCTTGCCTGGAGAATTCCATGGACAGAGAAGCCTGGCAGGCTACAGTCTATGGGGTCACAAAGAGTCAGACACAACTGAACAGCTAACACACACACACACACACACACACACACACACACACAAGAATTACTCAGAGTGAATGGCCTGAGGAAGGAAAGAGAAGGCAAGACAGCTGGAGGGAATAGCATGGGAAAGGCTCTGAGGTGCGAGAGAGCACAGGACCTCCATGGAACTGGGAGTGCCCACAGATCAGCTATTTGTATTCAGATTTACGTGAAAAAGATTGTATCTTTGTCCAACTGGGTTTGGAAATATACAGCTGTAATCAAAACCAAGTCACAGGAAGTGCTTGCAGGAAATGTGGTAGGAGTCAACTCTGTTCACAGCTCGCTATGAGACGTGTGGCTCTGCACACAGGAAGGCACTTTAAGGCTCAAGCAGCCTGTGGAACAAATGCCTTCCCCTCCCTCCTCAAGCTGAGCACAACTTAGACGCATTCTTCTCACTTTTCTTGAGCCATGACTTGGATCTCTGGCCTTAGGGAACAGACCCCACCTTAAGGTTCTGTTGGTCTCAGGATGGCCACGGCCCCTTCTGCCTGCCAAGGAGGGTTTCCTGCTCTGCCCATATCTGAAGCAATAATGACAGCAGTGAGTGAAGTGAGAATAAGGTGAGCCTCCGGCAGCACCTCTGTGGAAATCTAGAAGCTGGAGGCAGCAGAGTCCTGGCTAGGCGGCAAAGAAAGAGGGTACCATTCGCTACATGGTATCCAGGAGCTCAGGCCAGTTGGCTGTCAGACAGCCCCACGTGGGCAAAAGTAAAAGCAGATGCTCCTCTTTTTATGAGGACAATGGAACAGGGGCAGAGCGCACCTTCAGTCCTCCTGGCACCAGCTGTTAGCAGTGGCACCATGGGCGGTGCCAGCCTAAAGGGAAATCTCCCTGGATGTGCAGGAAATGAGGTAGGAGTCAACTCTGTTTGCATCTCGTGCTTTTCACTTTCATGCATTGGAGAAAGAAATGGCAACCCACTCCAGTATTCTTGCCTGGAGAATCCCAGGGACAGAGGAGCCTAGTGGGCTGCAGTCTATGGGGTCGCATAGAGTCGGACACGACTGAAGCAACTTAGCAGCAGCAGAAGCAGCTGTGAGATGTGTGGCTCTGCACAGAGGAAGACACTTTAAAAACCAGAGATCAAATTGCCAACATCCGCTGGATCATGGAAAAAGCAAGAGAGTTCCAGAAAAACATCTATTTCTGCTTTATTGACTATGCCAAAGCCTTTGATTGTGTGGATCACAATAAACTGTGGAAAATTCTGAAGAGATGGGAATACCAGACCACCTGACCTGCCTCTTGAGAAACCTGAATGCAGGTGGAAGCAACAGTTAAAACTAGACATGGAACAACAGACTGGTTCCAAATAGGAAAAGGAGTACGTCAAGGCTGTATATTGTCACCCTGCTTATTTAACTTATATGCAGAGTACATCATGAGAAACGCTGGGCTGGAAGAAGCACAAGCTAGAAATCAAGATTGCCGGGAGAAATATCAATAACCTCAGATATGCAGATGTTCAGTTCAGTTCAGTTCTGTCGCTCAGTCGTGTCTGACTCTTTGCGACCCCATGAATCGCAGTATGCCAGGCCTCCCTGTCCATCACCAACTCCCGGAGTTCACTCAGACTCACGTCCATCGAGTCCATGATGCCATTGAGCCATCTCATCCTCAGTTGTCCCCTTCTCCTCCTGTCCCCAATCCCTCCCAGCATCAGAGTTTTTACCAATAAGTCAACTCTTCTCATGAGGTGGCCAAAGTACTGGAGTTTCAGCTTTAGCATTATTCCTTCCAAAGATATCCCAGGGCTGATCTCCTTCAGAATGGACTGGTTGGATCTCCTTGCAGTCCAAGGGACTCTCAAGAGTCTTCTCCAACACCACAGGTCAAAAGCATCAGTTCTTCAGTGCTCAGCCTTCTTCACAGTCCAACTCTCACATCCACACATGACCACAGGAAAAACCATAGCGTTGACTAGACGGACCTTAGTCGGCAAAGTAATGTCTCTGCTTTTGAATATGTTCTCTAGGTTGGTCATAACTTTTCTTCCAAGGAGTAAGCGTCTTTTAATTTCATGGCTGCAGTTACCATCTGCAGTGATTCTGGAGCCCAAAAAAATAAAGTCTGACACTGTTTCCACTGTTTCCCCATCTATTTCCCATGAAGTGATGGGACTGGATGCCATGATCTTCATTTTCTGAATGTTGAGCTTTAGGCCAACTTTTTCGCTCTCCTTTCACTTTCATCAAGAGGCTTTTTAGCTCCTCTTCACTTTCTGCCATAAGAGTGGTGTCATCTGCATATCTGAGGTGATTGATATTTCTCCCGGCAATCTTGATTCCAGCTTGTGTTTCTTCCAGCCCAGCATTTCTCATGATGTACTTTGTATAGAAGTTAAATAAGCAGAGTGACAATATACAGCCTTGACATACTCCTTTCCCTATTTGGAACCAGTCTGTTGTTCCATGTCCAGTTCTAACTGTTGCTTCCTGGCCTGCATACAGATTTCTCAAAAAGCAGGTCAGGTGGTCTGGTATTCCCACCTCTTGAAGAATTTTCCACAGTTTATTGTGATCCATGCAGTCAAAGGCTTTGGCATAGATGACACCACCCTTATGGTAGAAAATGAAGAGGAACTAGAAAGCTTCTTGATGAAAGTGAAAGAAGAGAGAAAAAATTGGCTTAAAGCTCAACATTCAGAAAACTAAGATTATGGCATCTGGTCTCATCACTTCATGGCAAATAGATGTGGAAACAGTGTCAGACTTTATTTTGGGGGCTCCAAAATCACTGCAGATGGTGATTTCAGCCATGAAATTAAAAGACACTTACTCATTGGAAGGAAAGTTATGACCAACCTAGATAGCATATTCAAAAGCAGAGACATTACTTTGCCAACAAAGGTCCATCTAATCAAGGCTATGGTTTTTCCAGTAGTCATGTATGGATGTGAGAGTTGGACTGTGAAGAAAGATTAGCACCAAAGAATTGATGCTTTTGACCTGTGGTGTTGGAGAAGACTCTTGAGAGTCCCTTGGACTGCAAGGAGATCCAATCAGTCCATTCTAAAGGAGATCAGTCCTGAGTGTTCATTGGAAGGACTGATGTTGAAGCTGAAACTCCAGTACTTTGGCCACATCATGAGAAGAGTTGACTTATTGGAAAAGACTCTGATGCTGGGAGGGATTGGGGACAGGAGGAGAAGGGGACAACCGAGGATGAGATGGCTGGATGGCCTCACCGACTCAATGCACATGAGTTTGGGTGAACTCTGGGAGTTGGTGATGGACAGGGAGGCCTGGTATGCTGCAATTCATGGGGTTGCAAAGAGTCGGACACGACTGAGTGACTGAACTGAATTGAACTGAAAGACTGAGTTGTGATTTGACCATCAGCAGCAGGGACTAATGGGACTATTTTGTGGATCTCTGTGAGGACCTTGGAGATTCCTAGAGGGATTAAGTAAAGGAGGGTTTTTCTATGGCCAGGTAGGGAGAAAGGGACTTGGAGCCACTGCAGTTTGGGTACAAATGGGTTTTCATCCATTCTCACCAGCTGGGAAAGACTGAGATGGGAGTTATATCTGGAAGCCAGCACCAGCAGGTCTACACATAAACTCCTGGAGATTAGAGATGGTGTTTGGTTGAACCTCTGCAATACTTATCACATGTCATCCACATGTCATGTAAAGAATTAATTTTTGTGAATATTTGACAGTTTAGTGACTGACTACATATCTTTCTGTTTGAGCTTTCTCAAAGAAAACCTCCAACTGTGAAGGCATGAGAATTATGGTGACACAGAATGAGGTATGCATACTGCTGGGCATGTGCTCGGAGATAACTCCCTGGAGCATTAATTTCTCTAAAGGATTTTTTTTTGCACAAAAACTAAATATTTAAACTGATCTGGTAAGTAATTTAAAATATTTTATATTAGAACAGGCATGGCTATATTAAGGAATAGTATATGAAAAAAGCACATTGAAGCTATGCAGGCTGTATAAGTGGTAGGTGAAACTAAATGTAAAATAAAGATGAAACAAGTGATTTCAAAGAAATATCAGACTTGCAATACGACAAGTCGGGGTCTGCATCTGCACTGCCTTTGGTTGATAGAGATACTTGAATGGAAAAGTCTGAAAAAGCACTGGTGGAAGGGGGAAGAAGGGTCAGGAGATATGTCTAACTTTCTACTTTTAAAATAATAATCATTAATAATAACATCAGCAGCAACCAAAACAACAGCTAGTTTTATCAAATGCTTCAGTTCAGTTCAGTTCAGTCGCTCAGTTGTGTCCGACTCTTCACGACCCCATGAATGGCAGCACGCCAGGTCTCCCTGTCCATCACCATCTCCCAGAGTTCACTCAGACTCATGTTCATTGAGTCAGTGATGCCATCCAGCCATCTCATCCTTGGTCGTCCCCTTCTCCTCCAGCATCAGAGTCTTTTCCAGTGAGTCAACTCTTCTCATGAGGTGGCCAAAGTACTGGAGTTTCAGCTTTAGCATCATTCCTTCTAAAGAAATCCCAGGGTTGATCTCCTTCAGAATGGACTGGTTGGATCTCCTTGCAGTCCAAGGGACTCTCAAGAGTCTTCTCCAACACCACAGTTCAAATGCATCAATTCTTCAGCGCTCCCCCTTCTTCACAGTCCAAGTCTGACATCCATACATGACCACAGGAAAAACCATAGCCTTGACTAGACGGACCTTAGTCGGCAAAGTAATGTCTCTGCTTTTGAATATGCTATCTAGGTTGGTCATAATGTGCTATATACTTCTAATGACTTATTTGAGCTGCAGTTCTCCATATACACATAGATTGAGATACATACTATCAGTGTGTCATTTTATCAATTTACCAGTGCGAAACTGATGTAACATCCTTACGATGTTGCATAAGAACTATTGGATGGAGCTGACTCCAACCCCTGCAAACCTGGCTTCAAACTCCTCATTGAGCAATAGATGCTGACAAGCTCTGCTGCCCCCTGCTGGGGAAATAGGCTGTTGGCCCTAAAGCAAAGCATTCACCTTTGGATGGCACCATTGGAGTAGCCTGCTAGAAAACTTGGCCTTAATGGCATGCTTACTGTGGTCCACTGGAGAAGGGAATGGCAAACCACTTCAGTATTCTTGCCTTGAGAACCCCATGAACAGCATGGAAAGGCAAAATGCTAGGCTACTGAAAGAGGAACTCCCCAGGTCAGTAGGTGCCCAATATGCTACTGGAGATCAGTGGAGAAATAACTCCAGAAAGAATGAAGGGATGAAGCCAAAGCAAAAACAACACTCAGCTGTGGATATGACTGGTGATAGAAGCAAGATCCAATGCTGTAAAGAGCAATATTGCATAGGAACCTGGAATGTCAGGTCCATGAATCAAGGCAAATTGGAAGTGGTCAAACAAGAGATGGCAAGGGTGAACGTCGACATTCTAGGAATCAGCAAACTAAAATGGACAGGAATGGGTGAATTTAACTCAGGTGACCATTATCTCTACTACTGTGGGCAGGAATCCCTCAGAAGAAATGGAGTAGCCATCATGGTCAACAAAAGAGTCCAAAATGCAGTGCTTGGATGCAATCTCAAAAACGACAGAATGATCTCTGTTCATCTCCAAGGCAAACTATTCAATATCACAGTTATCCAAGTCTATGCCCCAACCAGTAACGCTGAAGAAGCTGAAGTTGAACGGTTTTATGAAGGCCTACAAGACCTTTTAGAACTAACACCCAAAAAAGATGTCCTTTTCATTATAGGGGACTGGAATGCAAAAGTAGGAAGTCAAGAAACACCCAGAGTAACAGGTAAATTTGGCCTTGGAATGTGGAATGAAGCAGGGCAAAACTAATAGAGTTTTGCCAAGAAAATGCACTGGTCATAGTAAACACCCTCTTCCAACAACACAAGAGAAGACTCTACACATGGACATCACCAGATGGTCAGCGCCGAAATCAGATTGATTATATTCTTTGTAGCCAAAGATGGAGAAGCTGTATACAGTCAGAAAAAACAAGACCAGAGATGACTATGGCTCAGATCATGAACTCCTTATTACCAAATTCATACTCAAATTGAAGAAAGTAGGAAAACCACTAGACCATTTAGGTATGACCTAAATCAAATCCCTTATGATTATACAGTGGAAGTGAGAAATAGATTTAAGGGCCTACATCTGATAGATAGAGTGCCTGATGAACTATAGAATGAGGTTCATGACCTTGTACAGGAGACAGGGATCAAGACCATCCCCATGGAAAAGAAATGCAAAAAAGCAAAATGGCTGTCTGGGGAGGCCTTACAAATAGCTGTGAAAAGAAGAGAAGTGAAAAGCAAAAGAGAAAAGGAAAGATATAAGCATCTGAATGCAGAGTTCCAGAGAATAGCAAGAAGAAATAAGAAAGCCTTCTTCAGCAATCAATGCAAAGAAACAGAGGAAAAGAACAGAATGGGAAAGACTAGAGATCTCTTCAAGAAAATTAAGAGATATCAAGGGAACATTTCATGCAAAGATGGGCTCAATAAAGGACAGAAATGGTCTGGACCTAACAGAAGCAGAAGATATTAAGAAGAGGTGGCAAGAATACACAGAAGAACTGTATAAAAAGATCTTCACGACCCAGATAATCATGATGGTGTGATCACTCATCTAGAGCCAGACATCCTGGAATGTGAAGTCAAGTGGGCCTTGGAACAAAGCTAGTGGAGGTGATGGAATTCCAGTGGAGCTGTTTCAAATCCTGAAAGATGATGCTGTGAAAGTGCTGCACTCAATATGCCAGCAAATTTGGAAAACTCAGCAGTGGCCACAGGACTGGAAAAGGTCAGTTTTCATTCCAATCCCAAAGAAAGGCAATGCCAAAGAATGCTCAAACTACTGCACAATTGCACTCATCTCACATGCTAGTAAAATAATGCTCAAAATTCTCCAAGCCAGGCTTCAGCAATACGTGAACCGTGAACTTCCTGATATTCAAGCTGGTTTTAGAAAAGGCAGAGGAATCAGAGATCAAATTGCCAATATCCGCTATTCGCCGAAAAAGCAAGAGAGTTCCAGAGAAACATCTATTTCTGCTTTATTGACTATGCCAAAGCCTTTGACTGTGTGGATCACAATAAACTGTGGAAAATTTTGAAAGAGATGGGAATACCAGACCACCTGACCTGCCTCTTGAGAAACCTGTATGCAGGTCAGGAAGCAGCAGTTAGAACTGGACATGGAACAACAGACTGTTTCCAAGTAGGGAAAGGAGCACATCAAGGCTGTATATTGTCACCCTGCTTATTTAACTTATATGCAGAGTACATCATGAGAAATGCTGGGCTGGAGGAAGCACAAGCTGGAATCAAGATTGCCGGGAGAAATATCAATCACCTCAGATATGCAGATGACATCACCCTTATGGCAGAAAATGAAGAGGAACTAAAAGCCTCTTGATGAAAGTGAAAGAGGAGAGTGAAAAAGTTGGCCTAAAGTTCAACATTCAGAAAATGAAGATCATGGCATCCGGTCCCATCACTTCATGGGAAATAGATGGGGAAACAGTAGAAACAATTTCAGACTTTATTTTGGGGGCTCCAAAATCACTGCAGATGGTGATTGCAGCCATGAGATTAGAAGACGCTTACTCCTTGGAAGAAAAGTTATGACCAAACTAGATAGTATATTCAAAAGCAGAGACATTACTTTGCCAACAAAGGTCCGTCTAGTCAAGGCTATGGTTTTTCCTGTGGTAATGTATGGATGTCAGACTTGGACTGTGAAGAAGGCTGAGCGCCGAAGAATTGATGCTTTTGAACTGTGGTGCTAGAGAAGACTCTTAAGAGCCCCTTGGACTGCAAGGAGATCCAACCAGTCCATTCTGAAGGAGATCAGTCCTAGGATTTCTTTGGAAGGAATGATGCTAAAGCTGAAACTCCAGTACTTTGGCCACCTCATGCGAAGAGTTGACTCATTGGAAAAGACTCTGATGCTGGGAGGGATTGGGGGCAGGAAGAGAAGGGGACGACAGAGGTTGAGATGGCTGGATGGCATCACTGACTCGATGATCGTGAGTCTGAGTAAATTCTGAGAGATGGTGATGGACAGGGAGACCTGGCGTGCTGCAGTTCATGGGGTCTCAAGGAGTCGGACACGACTAAGTGACTGAACTGAACTCATGTTGGCAATGTCCAATGATCCCATTAGTGTTTTCTCGAGGAAAGTGTTCACGTAAGCAGTCAAGTCAGGAAGAAGAGGCAGAGGCAATGAGGAAACTTTTTGATGGGAAGCAAAGCAGGAAAAAAAGGGGCAGATGTGGTCAGAAGAGTCCCCAGTGCCCTGATCCTAGGAGAGATGGCGTGGTGGCTCCGGCCCCTGACGCTCACACCTGCCCAGTCTGCAACTGTGAGCAACGTCATCTGCTTCTCCCCCCGGGCCTGGCCAGCCACCCAATGTTTCCTGTGTATTACCTCCCATGTAATCTTTCCATCAACCCCCAGCAGGCTCTCTTTCCTCTCAGTCTGGAAACCTGACACAATACTAGTTTGGTGTAGGTCCGTGGGCAAATCACTTCTTTCTGGGTCTCAGGTTTTTCTTCACTAAGCAGTTGTGTTCTCAAGCCAGGCCAATACTGCCCCACAGAGGGCAGTTGGAATGTGAATATGTGAAAGGAATGCAGGCCATCTGATTGTCACAAAGACTTAAAGGGGATTCTTCTGGCATGTGGGACTTCCCTGGGGGCTCACCAGGTAAAGAATCCACCTGCAATGCAGGATACCGGATTTCACTCCCCGGGTTGGGAAGATTCCCTAGAGGAGGACATGGCAACCTACTAAAATATTTTTGCCTGGAGAATCCCATGGACAGAGGAGCCTGGTGGGTTACAGTCCATAGGGTTGCAAAGAGTCGGACACAACTGAAGTGACTGAGCATGCCCACACCCTCCTGGCATTTATCACCAGGAGCCAGCAATGCTAACATCCTGCTAAGGCCATTGTGCCACTGCTGAGGAACCCTGAATGATTCCATCTATGTGATTGTTTCTTCTTATAAAAATGTAGGTAAATCCACTTTAAGTTCTGAAGTTCAGTGAAATTGGCTTTTTTAGAGTTGAATGTTAAAACATTCAAAGGAAGTGAAAAATAGTTCATGATTTATACAGAGCTTTCCAAACAGGCATTTAAATCCTGGGTGATTTTCTAAAGGAAACAGCTTTGCTGTGACTGGAGGATTTCTGGCATGCTTCTAATGGCTTCGGGCTCTAAAGATCTAAAACCATGATCACATTAAACACAGATGTCCTGTGAGCCAGAAAGGGTTCTGTTGATAAAATGTGTGGCATAATTTTCTTGAGTTTCAGGGAAAAAAGATATTTTTTTTCCTCAAGCCGTGGATACCTGATTTTACTTGTCTGCTAGTGAGGATGGAAGGAATGTTTGGCAGAGTCAGACTGCAGAAGACTTCTTTAGGGCCCTTTCTGTATGGCCAGCTGCAGTTGTCTTTTTTCAGTCCCCTGGATCATCTAAGAACCTATGACTTAATTTTTAGGCATACCTTATTGCCTATGTTGTTTTTGTCATATCTGGGTACCATGTGCATTATAATGAATACTTCTTATCAACTCACTTTTTAAAACCTTGTTTGCAGCCTAAGTAATTTCTGTGAAATGATGCTTTAATAAGTGATTTGTATTTTTCAAATATACTTTAAAATATATGCGTAACTATTAAAAACTTTTTAAGTTCACCCATAAAGAAAGAAAGAAGTGTAGTCATTCAGTCGTGTCCAACTTTCTGTGACCCTGTGGACTGTAGCCCACCAGGCTCCTCTGTCCATGGGATTCTCCAGGCAAGAATACTAGAGTGGGTTGCCATGCCCTCCTCCCGGGGATCTTCTGGACCCAGGGATTGAACTTGGGTCTCCTGCATCACAAGCAAATGCTTTACCCTCTGAGCCACCAGGGAAGTTCATCCATATATTACCTTAAATCATCTTGAATAAGTGTAACCATAACCTATAACAAAAACAAAGGAATTTTTAGAAATCTAGACTCTACATAGAAAATAGAGGGATTAAAAGAGAATAAATAAACCTATATTTGTAAAATTGGTATGTGTAAGTTTATGATAGAGTTGACTTAAGCATGAGTGTGAATGTGTGAGTTTGTGTGTGCGTGTCTGTGGGTGTGCAGTCAATTATATCTAATAGTCATTGTGGTCTGATGTGGCATTCTGGTGTTCACTTGCGAATACTTTTTATTTGGCTGCATCGGGTGTTAGCTGTGGCCACACCTTCGTTGTGTCATGCAGGGTCTTTTCCACGTGGCGCGTGGACTTTATGGTTGCGGCAGAGGCTCAGTAGTTGTGGCTCACTGGCTTAGTTGCTCCGTGGCATGTGGGATCTTCGTTCCCCGATCAGGGATCGAACTCAAGTCCCCTGAAATGCCAAGCAGATTCTTTACCACAGGCCACAGGGGAGGCCCCCAAATACGTCTTAATAAGTAACTGGTGAAACAGCCAGCGTCACCATAATGAATTATTATTGCTATAAGCCAAAACAAAGACAGTTGACATATGGGTTACTCTATTCCAGCTTATCTAGGGTGGGTATACAGTTTCTTTTAGGCTTTTGGAAACCTTTGAAACAGATCCTGTGGCAGAGAGAAGGGGACAGTTTTAACGCTTGGCCATGAAACTGAAGGTGAGAAGGAGGGAAGTGAGAACAGGAGAGGGATAAGGGAGAGTTAAACAGGGTTAATAGCCTGTATTGCCAGTGAAGGAGAGTGCCAGAGGCCCTGCATTTCCTGGCTAACTTAAGAGTTCCCAGGAATGGAGACATGAAGTCCAAATTCTTTTAAGCCTCACAGTCAAACTTGCATTCTGTCCTCAGACCCACATTGGAGTGGTTTGCATGTGGCCAGAGACCCCTCCAGCAGATAAGTTAATAGAACTTAGACATTTCCTCTAGTCTTTCAAACACATGGGCTCCTTCATCAGCTAAGCCTTTTCTTTATTACTGAATACAATAATAGCTTCACATGTATGGAGGACCCTCAGTGTGACAGCATTCTCCTTAACTCAAAAGGAAGGATTCTATTTACAGGAAACTAGTGCCAGATCGTTGTCAAGTTGACACTGTCCATAGATTTTATCAATTTATCTTGCTTCTTGCAAGGGCCAAGGGGGTCAGGGATTCTCACCTGCTTTGCTGAAAGTCTAAACTTTCAGGGCTTATTAGCACATAGAAGTCTCTTTAAAAGCATCTGTTGAATGAATGTATGAACTGTAGGCTTTTCCAACTTCAATGAAAAGCACTGCAAGGCAACTGAGAAGAAAATAAGGAAGCCTGGGTCCCAGACATTTGTTGATGGAGAGGCTAGAAATCCATGAAGGGTGGGCTCAGGAGACTTTTCCAAGGACTCTGCCACACAGGCCAGAGTGAATTCCATTATATGCGCCACCGTCCTCTGTGGCCATTCTTGCAGCCCCTTTCAGAAACTTAGAACCTTAGCCCCAGGCTGCAGACAGTGCCTTTGCTCTTGGTCAGACAGTTTCCTTTATTTAGAGATAACACTGTCTGACGAATGGGCTTCCCTGGTTGCTCAGCCGTTAAGAATCTGCTTGCAATGCAGGAGACACAGGAGACACAGGTTCGATCCCTGCCTGGGTCGGGAAGATTCCCTGGAGGCGGGTCTGGCAACCCACTCCAGTATTCTTGCCTGGAGAATCCCATGGACAGAGGAGCCTGGGGGGCTACAGTCCATAGGGTCGCACAGAGTCGGACACGACTGAAGCGACTTAGCGCGCACGTCTGATGTATACGGTTTGTCTGGCCTTCAGTCTTCAATGGTCTTTGCAGTTTGAAAATCATAGTAATAACTGGCTATTCAGTCCTCAGACTCCCAGATGCCCTCGCTTTTGGCCCACGCCCAGCCACAGCTTTCAAACCTAACTCCCTTACCCTGTCTTTCAGGAAGCTTACCCAGGGCTAGCGCTGTCCAATTTTTATTTTATTATTTCAGTTAAAGTAGTTTTCTAAACATATCTCTAAGAACGACAACCTTTCTAACTTTGTAAGATTTCTCCCCGTCCGAAAAAAAAGTCCAAATCATAGAAAAAGACATTTGATAGATATCAAAATGTGGTGTATGGCTGGTTGATTTAGGGTTTACAAAATAGATGTACCACATGGAAATCATGACTAGGACCCATTTCCCTCAAGATTAGCCTGCAGACGTGGGTCCGTGTCATCCTTTGTGTGTGCGTGCTGGCCACTTCACTAGCCACACGCGGGGCTTTTGAAGACTGACGGCGGGAGAGCAAGCCTTATCTCATCCGCGCACACCTACTGGGCGCCGGGCGCGCGGGCGGGATAACCACTAGCGGGGCGGTTAGCAAGCCCAGCGGAGCGGGCGGGGCGGGGTCCGCGCCCCGCCGGAGCGCCCCCTGGGGCGGGGCGCGGCCGGTGCGGGCCGGCGGAGACGCCCAGAGCCCCGCCTGCCGGCCCGGGGGTTGGACGAGCGGCGTCCGGCTCGGCGCGGGGCCGGGCGCGGGCCGGCGGCGAATCCCGCACTCCCGGGGCCTGGCGGGCTGGCGGCCTCCTCCTGGTCCTCGAGCCGGGCGGGCATCTGCACCCACGCCCGCCGCCTCCCTTGCGCACCCTGAGCGCCCAGAGGCCGTCAGGGGGATTTGTCAGTGCGCCCTATATAGCTGCAGACAGCTGCCATCTGTTATGTTTAGTAACAAGCCCGCGCCGCTCCCCCTTCCCGGTGAATAAGCCTGCCTCGGTCTTTAAGCCAGGAAGTTCTTTTTAACGACTCCCACTCCTTCTCGAGAGCAGGCTTTGCCCGTGCGCAGCCGCTGTGTCTTCAGCGCCGAATCCTCCTTTCTCCCCACCTTCCGGCTCAGCGGCAGGAGGCCAGATTCACTGTGGGCCTGGCCCTACCGGCAGGTGCTTCAGTCAAAAAGCTGAGAGGGCTCCTCTGTCCGTGGGTTCAGTGAAGAGAAAAATCTGGGATGTGTGCACCATTTTAATACATCACATTTCAGTTCTGCAAATGCGAAGTGTAAATTGGGCTAGAATATGATTGTGAATCAGCCCAGACGTCATGATTAATTTATCACCGTGCTCCAGATACATCAGCTAAAATAATATGGATTCAAAGTAAGGGTTCCTCCTGCCTTTGTGCCTTCTGATGAACTCTATAAAGAATACATCACTAGAGAAATAAAGGAACGGAGATGCCAGTCTCTTCTTGTGTTGGCAAAGCATGAATGTAATTAAACAGTTTCATCCAGATTTCTTCCACCATTTGAAACTTTGTCCCACTGACACTTTACATCAGCCTGTGTTCCACACTCCTTGAGCTCCTGATAAACACTGAAGTGGAGATGAGCTTTTTCATCTTTCGGGTAACATTTGAGATGCCTAAAGTTCTGGTTCCCCAACTGACAGATTGTTGGAATTTTCTAGGGCATTGCCACTCAAAGTGTAGCCCAGGAAGCAACTTCACAGCATCACTTGCAAGATCATTAGAAATGCAGAATCTCAGGCCCTAGGATGACCTATGGAAAGGGAAACTAAATTTTTAGCAAGACCTCCACATTGAAGTTTGAGAAGATCTGTTCTTTTTTTTTTAAACCACAGATACCTTTGCTCAAACATCCACATGTGTTTAGTAAGGAGCCAAGGTGATTCCTGTAAGTTGAGTAGTTAGATTTGACGATCACTGCTCTCTAAAGTCTAAGGTTCAGGTGATTTTTATGTTTGTGACATCAGCCAAACTTTTAAATCTATAGAACTGTCTTTAAAAGTTTGGTACAAGTGAGTTCATCTGTTTGGTCAATGTGAATGACAGAAACAAGAAGGTTTATGAATTATTTGGTCGAATAACACATGTATTGCTCCATTAGGGAAGCTCAAAATGAGGAAGGTGGATTTTCTCCTAGTATAACTGGCTCATTCACTCCCAGACTCAGTGTAGGCATGAGAAAAATCTTTTGCTTGGCCATTAAAGCTGCTCCCTTCTCCACCCCTCATTCAAATGGTCTGACTTTATTTATAACAGTACCTTTCATTCAGATGGACACAAAAGTCCTTTATGCTGATACTCAGTGCTTTAAGCGGTGTGCTAGAGGACTAGGTTTAGTTCTGAACTTCACAATAAAAGAAGGATGTGGAGACCTTGGAAGGGGTTCAGAAGAAATTCCTAAAGGTTATTTTTTAAATTCACAGTGAATCTTCAAATTGTGCAGCATTAGTTAGAAAAAGGTCATCTGTTCATTGACATAAACAACATGAAATGAGTCTTCACTGCAGCCTGAGAGATTTTTGGTTTCAGAGAAATAAATATTACAGGAATAGCTAGAGAAAAGAATGTCTCTGGAGCACAAGTTCTCCACCTTGGTTACACATTACAGTCACCTGGGGAGGTTTTAAAAATCCCAGTGCCAGTTATGCTGAGATCACTGTGGGTGGGACCAGGCGGCAGTATTTTTTAAAACTCCCCAGGAGGTTCTGATGTGCAGCTGAGAATGAGAACAATGCTTCCTTCTCCAGCTGTCGTGTGCGTTGGCACCACCTGGGGATTTCATTAAACTGCAGATTCTGATTCAATAGGTCTGGGGTGCATGCTAAGTCATTTTAGTCATGTCAGACTCTGCAACGCTGTGGACTGTTGTCCATGGGATTCCCCAGGCAAGAATACTGGAGTGAATTACCATGCCCTCCTCCAGGGGACCTTCCCGACCTAGGGATGGAACCTGAGTCTTCTGTGTCTCTTGCATTGGCCACTTATGCCACCTGGGAAGCCCCTAGGTCTGGGGTGAGCCCAGGGCTTCTACAATTCTATCAAATGCTCAGGTAATGTTCAAGCTTGGTGCCTGTGCCAGGCTTTGAGAAGCAAGAGGCTAGAGGCCTTGAAACTAGACCAAACTTTCTCCCAGGAAAAGTCCATAATCTTATCTTTAGACCATCTCAGGGTCCCTGTAGTTTTATGGTATTTGTCAACATGCCAAAGCAATAACTTCAAGTGTCAAATAAACTGATAAAAAGAAAACCAGTATCAAGAACACTGCTTTGGACTTAAGAATCCACCTCCCAAAGCAGGAGACATGGGTTCCATCACTGGTCCCGGAAGATCCCACATGCTGAGGAGCAACTAAGCCAAAGCACCACAACTACCGAGTCTGTGCTCTAGAGCCTGGGAGCTGCAATTCCTGAAGGCCGAATTCCCTAGAGCCCATGCTCTGCAAGAAGAGAAGCCACAATTAGAAGCCTGAGCACTGCAACTGGAGTAGTCCGGCTCAGCACAACTAGAGAAAAGCCCGTGCAGCACCAAAGACCCAGCACTGCCCAAAAAAAAGAACACTGCTTTGGATGAAAATCTTTAACAACGATCAGTATCTCCTTGAATGGAAAAGTAGCAACAAAACTTAAGGACCAAAATGTTCCTGGTTTTCCTAAACAGCATGAGCATCCCTCTTCTCATGTTACTATTTCCTCAAGATGCCTTTGGTGGTAACAGAGTTGTCATAATGGTATCCGGCCACGTACAGGGGCTGCTAGGGGGCTGGCCTTTCTGTTGTCTGTGCTGGTAAGCTCTAGTCCAAAGTGGAGCCATTCCAGAACCTAGACGCTTCTCTGGGTGTAGGAGAACCAGCCACTTTGTCAGTCTATTCAGATGTCAACATGATGGGGGAAGCAAGTAAAGCAAAATTTTAAAGATGTAGATATATCTAAGTGATATTAAGAGCTAAACCTAAATGGCAGGGCTTTACGTGTTCTATCTCATTTAGTCCTCTCAATAACCTTATGGACTGTTTACTATTATCATCCCCATTTACAAGTAATACAACAGAGCTTGGAGCAGAGGAGACACTTGACTGAGGTCACACGACTCAAAACCAGCAGAGGCAGTACTGGAACCCACTCCTGCTTGACTCCAGAACCCCACCCTAAGTTCATCCAGGTGATAACAGATCTAGCTTGATGTTTGGAACTTTCTGCAGATATTTCTGCCACTAGAAGCAGTGTGTTCATGTTTTCCCTAGGCTGTGGACTAAATATTTTTTAAAACAGCCTTTTAATTTTTTAATTAGCCTGGTTCCCCAAAGATAAAACTCTTTAAAGGTCAGATGTTAAGTTAATCCTCTTTGGGTTATCACTGAAAAAGATCAGCCGAATTGACCTTGACAAAAACCGCCTCAGAAGCCTGGGGACAGACAGGCTCTTCAGTATCGGTGAACACAGACAACCGCTGTTATGGGAAGGGGCACTTTCTTTGCCTTTGATAGCAGGCGAATTTGTTTTTCTTGACAAGACCCTGAGTAAAAAGACTTAATATCCATCTTCAATGTGAATTGAATCGTGTCCTACTGACATTAGATCCGCAGCCCTGGGGAACACCAGGCTGGCCGCTGAGGGGCTGCGTTAGGCCGACTCAATGACCGCAAGAGGAAACAGAGCGTGACAGGAGCTGGATTCTGTCGCCAGAAAGGGTGGGCTCATCACACGCTCCCTGACCACCTCCCCGCAGAGCCGCACCAAGGACACGAGTCAGGAAAGGCCCCCAGTTCAGATGACACTTTCCTAAGCACAGTTTCCAAGATGTCATACAAAAATGCACATTTTGCCTGAGAACAAAAATCTGCCAGCTTTGAGTCAACATGGTAGCAAACAACTTTATGTTACTGTGTGACCAGCAAAGCAAAGTATTACTGTGCTGGGCCTGTCTAGAAGAAAGATGGGGTCTGCTGACTCTCCCTGGGCTTGCCACCTCCCTGTGTGGCTGGAACAGGAACAACGATGACTATCATCAGCTGGGTGGATTCGAGGTCCCAGAGGGCCGGTCAGAGTCTTTCCCTGGAATTTTAAAAACTAGAAGCAAGAAAGGAATCTGTGCCCTCCCAGCGGGAGCTGTCGGCAGCCCTTTTGCCTCCCACGAGGAGAAACCCGTCTGCCCAGCGCAGGGGATCCGAAAGGCCAGGGAGAGAGAGGGAGGAAGAGTGCTCAGGTGTTGCCCAATCTAGTTTGGTCAAGTTTCTATCACTTGCCACTGAGAAAGCCCTGCCTCATGCAGGGGAAGTGTGTGAAATGTGATGTTAGCCTTCCTCTTCATTCTCAGCGTCCTCTCCTCGAAAACGGACAAGCAGTTCCTTTCTGCAAGGGATACCCTTTGTTTCTTTCCCATTCTGAAACGAGCTGGCTGAAAGCTCCTTCCCAGAGGAGGTATCCCCCAGCTTTCTGCCATGTGGCTTTAAGAAAAGGGAGAATTTCAAAATTTCTCCTTCAGGGAAAATCCATATATATTTTTTAAAGAGTGGAAAAAGGAATGTTTTCCAACTCAATAAGCTGATGAGTGCAGGTACTTTAGGAGAGCCAGTCTTCCAGAGGTTGTTCCCATGACATCAGTGTTGACCCTAGAGGTTTAGTCATGGAAAGGGATGGGCATTTATGGAATGTGCCTCACAATGTGTGAGATGTACTTTACAAAATACCCTTTTTCACTAATCCTCACAATCACAAGTAAGAATTGCTAGTCCATTTTGTAACATAGCTGAGAACTATTATGATTTTAACTATTTTCTAATCTTTTATCCATTTCTTTTCTCTCACCATTCGAATATCCAAGGGAACTTTCTAAATGCCCTCCCCTAGGTGGGAGCAATATCCTAGAAGAAAGAAGGAAATTCTTGGTATTTTAGTTCAAAGGTAAAATTTTTGCAGATTTCTCTGACTTGCAAATGTAAGAGCCAGGTACTTGAATAGTGTTTCATGTTTCAATTCTAAAAGCTTAATTCTCAATACTAAAGGCCAAAGACAAGAGGACCTAGAGTCTAGACTTTATGCTATTAACTTTGGCTCAGCAAGTTACAGCCTGTAGGGGTGAAGCTTTTGTAAATAAAGTTTTATTGGAACCCAGTCACTCCCATTTGTTGCTGTTTTACCTGTAGCTACGTTTGCACTAGAACAGCACAGGTGAATGTTTGCAACAGAGACTGTGTGGACTGTTAAGCCTAAAATATTTACTATCTGACTCTTATCTCCCTTACCCTGCTCACCTGATTGACCTTCCCTCTTTTTTTTTTTAAGTAATTTTTAATATTTATTCATGGCTGCTCTGGGTCTTCATTGCCTTACGCAGGCTTTGTCTGCCTGTGGAGCACAGGCAGCTGTGTTTCATGGGGTCTAGAATGCAGGCTCAACAGTTGTGGCACATGGGCTTAGTTGCTCCTTGGCATGTGGAATCTTCCCAGACCAGGGATCGAACCCGTGTCCCCTGCACTGGGAGGTGCCACCAGGGAAGTCCCTGGCCTTTCCTCTTAATTACAGAGCTTAATCAGTAATTGCCTGTGTGTTTGCCCTTTTCCCAGCTACTGATTGTTCTAACCCTCAGACCAGAAAGGTTCTACCATCCTAGGCTATCAAAGGCAAACAGTTGCAGTGAGGAACAAGTTCCTCTGCTGGTTTCCCTGGAAACTGATGAGACAACCTCATATGAATTCCCATATAAATGGTAACCTCTTTCTCCACTACCCTCTCCTCCCTAGGATGCCACGTCCTGCCTGCTGTCTGCCACATTCGGTTGGTGTCATTCCAGGACTTTGCTTCAGACTTGTAAGAGTCCCTGTTCAATAAGCCATTGATATCTCTGTTGTTGTCTCCAGGCACTTTCTTCATTCTCTTGGTTGGGCGATTACAAGGCTTACAGATCTGCAAGGCATGGCCCAACACTGCTGTAATGGAAATATTCTATATCTGCACTGTCCAGCGTGATTGCTACTCACCACATGCTCTTAAACTATAGCCATGCAACTGAAGAACTGAACTTCTAATTTTATTTCACCTTTATTCAAGTTGTAATTTAAACAGCAACCATCAGAGAAGGCAATGTCAACCCACTCCAGTACTCTTGCCTGGAAAATCCCATGGGCGGAGGAGCCTGGCAGGCTGCAGTCCATGGGGTAGTTAAGAGTTGGACATGACTGAGCAACTTCACTTTCACTTTTCACTTTCATGCATTGGAAAAGGAAATGGCAACCCACTCCATTGTTCTTGTCTGGAGAATCCCAGGGACGGGGGAGTCTGGTGGGCTGCCGTCTATGGGGCCACACAGAGTCGGGCACGACTGAAGTGACTTAGCAGCAGCAGCAGCATACAACTCTAAGATTAAATTATTTCCAGGTATCAAACGTATTCAGTTCAGTTCCGTTGCTAAATCATGTCTGACTCTTTCTAACCCCATGGACTGCAGCATGCCAGGCTTCCCTGTCCTTCACCATCTCCTGGAGCTTGCTCAAACTCATGTCCATCAAGTCGGTGATGCCATCGAACTATCTCATCCTCTGTTGTCCCCTTTTCCTCCTGCCTTCAATCTTTCCCAACATTGAGGTCTTTTCCAATGAGTCAGTTCTTCGCATCAGGTGGCCAAAGTATTGGAGTTTCAGCTTCAGTGTCAGTCCTTCCAATGAATATTCAGGACTGATTTCCTTTAGGATGGACTGGTTGGGTCTCCTTGTAGTCCAAGGGACTCTCAAGAGTCTTCTCCAACACCACAGTTCAAAAGCATCAATTCTTCAGTGCTCAGCTTTCTTTATAGTCCAACTCGTACATCCATATATGACTACTGGAAAAATCATAGCTTTGACTTGGTTGGTTGGTTTAGTAGCTAAGTCATGTCTGACTCTTCTTGGGGACCCCATGGATTGTAGCCTGCCAGGCTTCTCTGTCCATGGGATTCTCCAGGCAAGAATACTGGAGTGGGTTGCCATTTCCTCCTCCAGGGGATCTTCCCAACCCAGGAATCAAACCTGGGTCTCCTGCATTGCAAGCAGATTCTTTACCCACTGAGCTTTGACTAGATGGACCTTTGTTGGCAAAGTAATATCTCTGCTTTTTAATATGCTGTCTAGGTTGGTCATAACTTTTCTTCCAAGGAGCAAGTGTCTTTTAATTTCATGGTTGCAGTCACCATCTTCAGTGATTTTGGAGCCCCTCCAAATAAAGTATGTCACTATTTCCATTGTTTCCCCATCTATTTGCCATGAAGTGATGGCAATTTGATCTCTGGTTCCTCTGCCTTTTCTAAATCCAGCTTGAACATCTGGAAGTTCATGGCTTGTGTATTGTTGAAGCCTGGCTTGGAGAATTTTGAGCATTACTTTGCTAGCGTGTGAGATGAGTGCAATTGTGTGGTAGTCTGAACATTCTTTGACATTGCCTTTCTTTGGGATTGAAATGAAGACTGACCTTTTCCAGTCCTGTGGCCACTGCTGAGTTTTCCAAATTTGCTGGCTTATTGAATGCAGCACTTTCACAGCATCATCTTTTAGGATTTGAAATAGTTTAACTATAATTCCATCACCTCCACTAGCTTTGTTCATAGTGATGCTTCCTAAGGTCCACTTGACTGCATTCCAGGATGTCTGGCTCTAGGAGAGTGATCACAATACCATCATGGTTATCTGAGTCATGAAGATCTCTTTTGTATAGTTCTTCTGTGTATTCTTGTCATCCCTTCTTAATATCCTCTGCTTCTGTTAGATCTATACTGTTTCTGTCCTTTATTGTGCCCATCTTTGCATGAAATGTTCCCTTGGTATTTTGAATTTTCTTGAAGAGATCTCTAGTCTTTCACATTCTATTGTTTTCCTCTATTTCTTTACAGTGATCAGTGAGGAAGGCTTTCTTATCTCTCCTTGCTATTCTTTGGAACTCTGCATTCAAATGTGTATATCTTTCCTTTTCTCCTTTGCCTTTAGCTTCTCTTTTTCAGCCATTTGTAAGTACATTTGTAAGCTATTTGTAAGTGGTATTAGTACAGTATCAAATGTACTAATACCACTTTAAAATTGAAAGTAATAACTGAGGAAGCCCAGTTTGAGGGGTCATGGACATGGTGACCTCTGTTTTCTAGTCCCTTCCATCCTATCTCTGGAGTAAATTCCTGGAGTGTTCCTGGCAGATTCTCCCACATAATACAGATCAGAGAACCCAAATGAAGAAGCAGAACACAGATTGTTTGACATGAGGATGCCCCAAGAGCTTTTATTTTGATCCTCACAGGCCATCTGGTGCTAACGTGGACAAAGATCTGAGATGAGGAAAAACACAGATCATAAAAACCCGAAAGTAAGGAGAGTAGGGTTGGGGCGGGAGATGATGTAACATCCCCAGCTGCCTAGCTCCCCGCTCCCCAGCGCTTGCAGACTCGGCCTGGGCAGCCTCCCACAGCCAGCTGTGCTTGCCTGCCCTCATCCCTCGGTCCTCCCTGTAATTACTGACACCAGGTGCTCGGCTTCCGCTCATCTAATGTGACTTCATCATTCACAGAGCTGTGAGGGGTTATTTGCCAACCTCCATGGAAGCTTCTTTTTAAAAGCAGGATATGCTAGGTGTAATGTTACATCACTAGGAATCCTTAGACAATAGAAAAGGAAATGGGATTTACCCAGGGAACAAAGGAGTCTGCAGCTCACTTTTCTTTAGCCCTAGATAACCCTGTGGGATCCACTGTGAGGCTTTGGGGTACAAAGCTATGCCCAGAACAGGGAAGTGTCTTGTTGCAAAAGTTTCTGGGGTCAGAAGCTCCAAGTGGGGGATTTGCTCCGGTGCCAAACTGAGATTAAGGCAAGGAAAGAAAAGGTTGTGGTTCGTGCACTCAGCAGATTGCCCGTGTGGACCACAGAGTAGTCAGGAACCTGGATTTGTAGGCAGACTTTCTGGGTTCATTCCCTGGCTCAACGAGTTAATAAGCATAAGTCAGGCTCCCTCTCTAAACCTCAGATTTTCGTCTGAGCAGTAGGACGATTACTACGCCTATAGTTCCATAGTGTTAGTCTCTCAGTCACGTCTGCCTCTTTGCGACCCCGTGGACTGTAACCCACCGGACTCCTCTGTCCATGGAATTCTCCAGGCAAGAATACTGGAATGGGTTACCATGCTCTTCTCCAAGGGATCTTCCCAACCTAGGGATCGAACCTGGGTGTCCTGCATTGCAGGCGGTTTCTTTACCATCTGAGCCACTAGGGAAGCCGATCTGATGGTAGTATTTTGAGGACTGAAGTGAGATGCTGCACAGGAAGTCCTCAGGGGAAGTCCTGGCTCAGAGCAGGCACACAGTGTTGATCGCAGGGTGGTGCTGCTCTGATGGGCTTTGCCTGGCCCTGTGAAGCGGTTGTGGAAGACAGTGGCTGTGTTCTTTGGGGAATAGCCTTCTACACCTATCACATTCCCTCTTGAAGAGGGAATGTTGCATCTGAAGCTGGTTTTATGCATCTCTCGCTTCTAGGGGCCTCCATACAAGTCTCTTTCCTTACGAAGATGGGCTGACAAAAAGACTACTTCCCTCCTTCTATGCCTTCACATGTCACAGGGCTGGGATGTTGAGTGCAAACCCCAGGGTCCCTGGCAGGGTCTCTGGTCTTTTCAAGACTAGTGCATTTTCTAAGGAGCCCATTCTGGAGGATTCACCAATCTGATTTTATTCATTTTTTCAAGTATAGTTGATTTACAATATTAGTTTCAGGTGTACAGTACAATGATTCAGTATTTTTACCGCTTTTCCTCAATTAAAAGTTATTACAAGATAAAAGTTCTAATTCCCAGTGCTAGACAATGTGTCCTGTTGCTTATCCTCTTCCTAAGAGCAGTTGGATCTTTTACTCCTGGGCCCCTCGTTCGCTGCCCCCTTTGGCACCTCCACTTTGGTCACCGAGAGTTTGTTTTCTGTGTCTGTGGATCTTCACAATCCTATTTGAGAACTCAGGTTTCCCTTGCACCCAGCCCCACCTGCCCCTCTGTGGCCTAGGCTGCCTCTGAAGAGTTGGTAGGAATACCAGTTTCCTAACCATGTTCCTCGGCCAAGGACTAGGGAGCGAAGTGGGGGTGGCAGTGCGGGATTCTAGGAAGGAGAAGACGTGAGGAAGCATCAGACACCTGCCCTCAGATGAAAAGCGCAACGATGAACCCCAACCCGCCTTCCCTAACTAGCCTGTGAGAATCCACCTAACCCCCTGGCAACAGATGAAAACACCACCGACCCTCCACACTTAAAAAAATGATGATTATGGTTGACACATTAGAAATTAGGCCAGCCTTAGTCATACAGATACAACTTGTTCGCGGCCCTTGAAAAGCATCCCAGCCAGAGAAACAGCCACACGGACCGCCTCTCCTCTCCCCTTGCTCTTGGTTCCACCCCAGAGAGACCATGGTGATGGCTTTTGTGTTCCCGAAGGCTGAGAGCCTGCCAGAATGTATCTCAAAGGTGATTTTTCAAAAGTCATGCTTAGGTGGTGATCTTGAGTCTTTGTGGTGAAAAGATTACTTGGCCAATTTGACTAAAGACCCAAATAGACTTTATATGACATAAACTAATCCTTGCTATTCAACTGACTCACCCTGACCTGGGAAGCATACTTCTGAGGCCGAGGCCTCACCCTGCCTGCCATGCGGTGGGCGTGAGCACCCACATAAACCTTCCTTCCTCTGGCCACAGGGACCACGAGGCTGGCTGCCAGGGCTGGGGACACCCAGGAAACAGCCACGTGCTGTTCAGGAGGATCCTCCAGCTAACCACTGTGGCTTATGGCTTTGGAGAAGTTGAAGGTGTCACAAAGAACACAGCAGGAGAAGTTCATCTGGATCCATGCATTCCGAGACAGACACTGGGGCTGTGCCCATGAAGGGGCGGTGTCATGCTGACCTCCTGACAACCCAGGGAGGGTGAGAGAGAGCAGCCAATGCTTCCCCAAGTCCTAGGTGAGACTCCCAGTCACAGCACTCACCTGGGCCCAGGGCAGCCGTCAGGGAAGGGTTAGCAGCTGTTTGAACACAGTGGCAGTCCCTCTGGGTGCTGCCCCTGTGGGCACTGCCCCTGCCCTACTCACTCCCATTTGCTAAAGCAGCTGCACATCCACAGACTGGCTGTGCCCGCTCCCCAGTCTTCTGGTCCAGCAAAACTGGGTGGGCCATAAGACCATGCCTGGGAGGCTCCAGTATAGAGCTTTATCTGCTGCTTCCATAGTAACAGCTACCGCCTACTGAGCTCATTAGGAAGGAGGCCCTGAGTTAAGCAAATGATCTGCATGCTTTACTGAGGGCAGAACCAACACTCACCATCAGGTGGACTCTGTCACTCTTCACTCCCTTCCTCTTCACAGCCGTGTGAGGCATGAATTATTGTTGTTCAGTCCAACTCTTTGCAACCCCATGGACTGCAGCATGCCAGGCTTCCCTGTTCATCACCAACTCCTGGAGTTTACTCAAACTCATGTCTATCACATCAGTGATGTCATCCAACCATCTCATCCTGTTACCCCCTTCTCCTCCTGCCTTCTTTCCCAGCATCAGGGTCTTTTCTAATGAGTCGGCTCTTCGCATCAGGTGGCCAAAGTATTGGAGCCTTAGTTTCAGCAACAGTCCTTCCAATGAATATTTAAGATTGATTCCTACTCATGAATGTCAGGAATCAAGTCTTTTCCACACCTTTGTCTCCTACACAGATTAGCTCAAGGGCTTGCTGGTACTGTTGAAAATGTTAAGTAAAACCCTCCACTAACGTGCTGGCTGTGATCTGAGTCCCTGCTACACTTGAAGATGATCTTGATTCACCCATGTGACCTTGCCACCCTAGGTCAGAGGTTGGCACCTGAATCTAAGTCAGCTATCCCACAGCCCAACAAGACTTTTGAAAATGGATGTTGACTGGCCAGCCAATCAGAATCTCTCTCTTTGGATTACTAGTCTGTGGAGAGAGTTCATCATTTGATAGCAGCAAAGGTGTAGAAACAAGTGGAATCACCAGGGCCTTGAAAGCAAACAGCAACAGCTGCCTGTGAGTAAGAAGCTGGAGCTCTTCTCTCCTCGAATGATGTCACCCTTAGGCTTTATTTGTCTACCTAAAATCACGTGCTACATATAGGAACACATTTACTCTTCTGTGACTAGCATCCAAATGTATAAATACTCTTAAGAGTTATGGAACACAAACTAAAATGAAAACCAGCTGAACAGGTAGTCTCTTAGCTGAGCCCAGTGTTTTGAAATTCAGGACAAAGCCAAACACTCCACTGTCTGCACCTTTCCATCTCCCTTCCCTTGCTTACCCAATTCTATGGCCTCACATCGCTGACTGGAACGGGATCTCTGGCCACGCAGGGCGCTATTCCTCAACCATAGGCACTGCTTTGCTCTCCAGAGGGTCAAGAAATCAAGCTCTTTGGATAAGCTGTGACTGGCCAGGGAGGAGAATTCCCAGGTTGCAGCAGGGTCTCTCTGGGGTCTACTGTCTCCCTGTCATGCCAAACAGTGATGCCTTCTAATGTGTAACTGTGCTTTGTTGTTCCCTAAGGGTTTAATTTTTTTCTAAACATGCAACACCTCTTGTGAAACCACCAACATCACAACTAACTGGTGAACAACTATTGACAAAAAACAAACAAAAACCACAGAATGTACCAAAAAGATACTCTACATGCAAATACAAAGAAGTCACAATGAGATGTTAGGAGGGGCACTTCTGTGATGTCACCAAATCCCATACCCACCAGGTGGGTGACCCACAAACCAGAAAATAATTATACTACAGAAATTTTCTCATAGGAGAGTTCTGAGCCGCACATCAGGCTCCCAAGTCTGGGGATCTGGTATTTGGGAGAAGGAGCCTCAAGAGCATTTTGCTTTGAAGACCAGCAGGGTTTGAATTCAGGAGCTCCTCAGGACTGAGGGAAGCAGGGACCTGGCTCTTGGAGGGTGCACGAGGTTTCATGTCCACTGGGACCCAGGCAAAGCAGTGACTTCATAGGAGCCTGGGCCGACTTACCTGTGCGTCTTGGAGGGTCTCCTAGGAAGGTTGAGAGTCAACTGTGGCTCACAGTAGGGGAACAACACTGGTGCCAGAGGCTCCAGGGAATGTTCCCCAGCATGAACTCCCCTGAGGTCACCTTTTGGCACTGAGACTTGGCTCCACCCAACAGCCTGCCCATTTATGATAAAAGCTCTCCAAAAAAGTGGGCATAGAGAGAACCTGCTTCACCATAATAAAGGCCATGTATGACAAACCCATGGGCTTCCCCAGTGGCTCAGTGATAATGAATCCATCTGCCACACAGGAGACCATCCTTAGGTCAGGGAGATTCCCTGGAGAAGGGCACGGCAACCCACTCCAGTATTCTTGCCTAGAGAACTCCACAGACAGAGGAGCCTGGTGAACTATAGTCCATAGGGTCACAAAGAGTTGGACGCCACTGAAGCAACTTAGCATGCGTGCATGACAAACTCACAGCTAGCATCATACTCAGTGGTGAAAAGCTGAAGGCATTTCCTCTGAGATCAAGAACAAGACAAGGATATACATTCTCACCACTTTTATTCAGCATGGTTTTGGAAGTCCAAATCCATGGGGTATGCAGCCATTATTATATTGGGTTAGGTTCCCTCTGTGTCCACTTTCTGGAGTTTTTTTTTTTAAATCATAAATGGATGTTGAATTTTGTAAAAAGCTTTTTATGCATCTATTGAAATGATCTGCAGAAAGGAATGGCCTCCCCATTCCAATATTCTGCCTGGAAAATCCCATGGACAGAGGAGCCTTAGTGGGCTACAGTCCATGGGTTCACAAAGAGTTGGACATGACTGAGCGACTAACATATATATATTGAAATGATCATGGGTTTTATTCAGTTTGTTAATGTGGTATATCTCATTTTGTAGATTTTGAAAAATTCTTGCATCCCTGAAATAAATCCCATTTGACCACGGTGTGTGATCCCTTTAAGGTATTGTTAGGTTTGGTTTGTTAATATTCTGTTGAGGACTTTTGCCTGTATATTCATCAAAGATATTGACCTATAATTATCCTTTTTAATAATATCTTCATCTGGTATTGCTATCAGGGTGATAGTAGCCTCATGGAGTAGATTTGGGAGTGTTCCCTCCTCTTCAATTTTTGTAAATATTTTGAGAAAGATAGATATAAGTTCTTCTTGGTAGAATTCCCAGTAAATTTGTTAGGTTCTGAACTTTTTGGAGAAGATTTTGGAGGAAATTTTTAAAATTAATTTTTATTGGAGTACAGTTGATTTACAATGTGGTATCAGTTTCAGGTGTACAGGAAAGTGAATCAGTTATGCATATACATATATCACTCTTTTTAAGATTCATGTAGGTCATTACAAAGTATTGAACAGAGTTCCCTGTGCTATACATTAGGTTCTTATTATCTATTTTATTTGGTAGTATGTATTTAGTAGTAGTACTATTTGGTAGTGTGTATATATCAGTGCCAATCTCCAAATTTATCCCTCCTTCCCCTCCCTACCAATCTCTCTCTCAGTAACCACAAGTTTGTTTTTTACATCTATGACTTTATTTCTGTTTGGAAAAAGGTTCATTTATACCATTTGGGGGTTTTATTTGTTCATATTTTTCTAATTCTTTTAGGTAGTAGATTGGGTTGATTGAGATTTTACTTCTTTCTTGAGGAAGGCCTGTACTGCTGTGAACTTCCCTCTTAGAACTGCTTTTGCTTCATCCCATAGATTTTGTAAGGTCATGTTTTCATTTGTCATATGTCGTATTTTTTATTTCTTTTACTTCATTGTTGACTCGGTTTTTTTTAAATTTTTTTAAAGTAGCACTTGCCAAGTGACTCCCAACTCTCAGTGGCTTATGACAGCAAAGGTTTATTTGTCATTTGCATTATGTGTCAATTATGGGCCAGTAGTTTCAGCTCTGCTCATGTCCTCTTCTCTCTGGGAGCAAGGATGATGGTATAGGCCAGCGTATGGGGCAGTGCCCAGCTCATGACAGAGGGAAAAGGGCAGAACTACATGAGCAAAGCTTCTTGGTGGAAATCTCTTAACCTCACATTCATCTGGTGAAAGAAAACCGCGTGGTCAGCCTAATGGGATGAGAGTGTGTAATCTTCCCAGTGGAGGGTCCCATATGAAGTACCCTTTAGAGAGTGCCACAGAGTATTTTGAACAAAATACAATAGTGGGAACAATTCACACAGACCATTAAGAGGAAATAGTGTTGTTGATACAACAAATAGTAGTATGTACATATCTAAATGTTTCAGATAATTTAATCACATTCCTGCCTCAAGAACCACAGAATGATCTGTTCCTTCCCAAGTCAACCATTCAATATCACAGTAATCCAACTATATGCCCCAACCAGTAATGCTGAAGAATCTGAACAGTTCTATGAAGACCTACAAGACCTTCTAGAACTGACACCCAAAGAAGATGTCCTTTTAATTATAAGGGACTGGAATGCAAAAGGCACTAAGCGCAGGTGGCTGCGAGAGCCGGTGCACTAAGCGAGGCCAAGAGGAGCTACCCTGCATCCAAGGTCAGTGGCGGCCAGGAGGAGCTACCCCACGTCTGAGGTCAGGGGCAGCGGCCTACAGTGCCAGGCTGTGACAGTTCAGGAATGGCAGAGAGGAGCTACCCTGTGTCCAAGGTCAGGGGCAGTGGCTGAGAGGAGCTACCCTGCATCCCAGGTCAGTGGCAGCCGGGAGGAGCTACCCTGCATCCGAGGTCAGGGGCGGGCAGGAGAAGCCACCTCGTGCCCGAGGCCAGGGGTGGTGACCCTGAGGAGCCACTCCAAGCACAAGGCCAGAGGTGGCAGCTGGGAGGAGCCACCCACGCCCGAGGCCAGGGCTGGTGGCCGGGAGGAGCAACCCGAGGAGCGGTAGCTGTGCGGGTACAGGGGGGCCTAGAGGAGCTATCCACGTTGAAGGTCAGGAATGGCGGTGGTGGGGAGATACCCCTGGTCCAAGGTAAGGAGCAGCGGCTGTGCTTTGCTGGAGCAGCTGTCAAGAGATGCCCCACGTCCAAGGTAAGAGAAACCCAAGTAAGATGGTAGGTGTTGCAAGAGGGCATCAGAGGGCAGACACACTGAAACCATACTCACAGAAAACTAGTCAGTCTAATCACAATAGGACCACAGCCTTGTCTAACTCAGGAAAACCAAGCCATGCCTGCGGGGCAACCCAAGACGGGGGGGTCATGGTGGAGAGGGCTGACAGAACGTGGTCCACTGGAGAAGGGAATGGCAAGCCACTTCAGTATTCTTGCCTTGAGAACCCCATGAACAGTATGAAAAGGCAAAATGATAGGATACTGAAAGAGGAACTCCGCAGGTCATTAGGTGCCCAATATGCTACAGGAGATCAGTGGAGAAATAACTCCAGAAGGAATAAAGGGATGTAGCTAAAGCAAAAACAATACCCAGCTGTGGCTGTGACTGGTGATAGAAGCAAGATCCGATGCTGTAAAGAGCAATATTGCATAGGAACCCGTAATGTCAGGTCCATGAATCAAGGCAAATTGGAAGTGGTCAAACAAGAGATGGCAAGGGTAAACGTCAACATTCTAGGAATCAGTGAACTAAAATGGACTGAAATGGGTGAATTTAACTCAGGTGACCATTATCTCTACTACTGTGGGCAGGAATCCCTCAGGAAAAATGGAGTAGCCATCATGGTCAACAAAAGAGTCCAAAATGCAGTACTTGGATGCAATCTCAAAATGACAGAATGATCTCTGTTCCTCTCCAAGGCAAACCATTCAATATCACAGTTATCCAAGTCTATGCGCCAACCAGTAATGCTGAAGAAGCTGAAGTTGAATGGTTTTATGAAGACCTACAAGACCTTTTAGAACTAACACCCCAAATAGATGTCCTTTTCATTATAGGGTCTGGAATGCAAAAGTAGGAAGTTAAGAAACACCTGGAGTAACAGGCAAATTTGGCCTTGGAATGCAGAATGAAGCAGGGTAAAGACTAATAGAGTTTTGCCAAGAAAATGCACGGGTCATAGCAAACACCCTATTCCAACAACACAAGAGAAGACTCTACACGTGGACATCACCAGATGGTCAACACCAAAATCAGATTGATTATATTCTTTGCAGCCAAAGATGGACAAGCTCTATACAGTCAGCAAAAATAAGACCAGGAGCTGACTGTGGCTCAGATCATGAACTCCTTCTTGCAAAATTCAGACTTAAATTGAAGAAAGTATGGATAACCACTAGACCACTCAGGTATGACCTTAATCAAATCCCTTTCAATTATACAATGGAAGTGACAAATAGGTTCAAGGGATTAGATTTGAGAGAGTGCCTGAAGAACTATGGAGGTCCTAACATTGTACAGGAGGCAGTGATCAAGACAGTCCCTGAAAAAAGAAATGCAAAAAGGCAAAATGGTTGTATGAGAAGGGCTTACAAATAGCTAAGATAAGAAGAGAAGCTAAATGCAAAGGAGAAAAGGAAAGATATATCCATCTGAATGCAGAGTTCCAAAGAATAGCAAGGAGAGATAAGAAAACCTTCCTCAGTGATCAGTGCAAAGAAATAGAGGAAAACAATAGAATGGGAAAGACTAGAGATCTCTTCAAGAAAATTCAAGATACCAAGGGAAAATTTCATGCAAAGATGGGCACAATAAAGGACAGAAAGAGTATGGACCTAATGAAGAAGCAGAAGATATTAAGAAGAGGTGGTAAGAGTACACAGAACTATACAAAAAGATCTTCATGACCCAGATAACCATGATGGTGTGATCACTCACCTAGAGCCAGACATCCTGGACTTTGAAATCAGGTGATCATTAGGAAGCATCACTATGAACAAAGCTAGTGGAGGTGATGGAATTCCAGTAGAGCTATTTCAAATCCTCAAAGATGATACTGTGAAAGTGCTGCATTCAATAAGCCAGCAAATTTGGAAAACTCAGCAGTGGCCACAGGACTGGAAAATGTCAGTCTTCATTTCAATCCCAAAGAAAGGCAATGTCAAAGAATGTTCAAACTACCACACAATTGCACTCATCTCACACGCTAGCAAAGTAATGCTCAAAATTCTCCAAGCAAGGCTTCAACAGTACACAAGCCATGAACTTCCAGATGTTCAACCTGGATTTAGAAAAGGCAGGAGAACCAGAGATCAAATTGCCAACATCTGTTGGATCATTGAAAAAGCAAAAGAGCTCCAGAAAAACAGCCATTTCTGCTTTATTGACTACATCAAAGCCTTTGACTGTGTGGATCACAACAAACTGTGTAAAATTCTGAAAGAGATGGGAATACCAGACCACCTGAGCTGACTCCTGAGAAATCTGTATGCAGATTAACAAGCAACAGTTAGAATCAAACATGGAACAATGGACTGGTTCCATCCAAACTAGGAAAGGAGTATATCAAGGCGGTATAGTGTCACCCTGCTTATTTAACTTATATGCAGCATACATCATGTGAAATGCCAGA
Organism: Nanger dama; assembly: GCA_917880005.1. NCBI lineage: Eukaryota > Metazoa > Chordata > Mammalia > Artiodactyla > Bovidae > Nanger > Nanger dama. The sequence continues at coordinate 31,179,050 of CAKJTW010000003.1, forward strand.
CTTGATGAAGCACAAGCTGGAATCAAGATTCAGTTCAGTTCATTTCAGTCGCTCAGTCGTGTCCGACTCCATGAATTGAGCATGCCAGGCCTCCCTGTTCATCACCATCTCTCGGAGTTCACTCAGACTCACATCTATCGAGTCAGTGATGCCATCCAGCCATCCCATCCTCGGTCGTCCCCTTCTCCTCCTGCCCCCAATCCCTCCCAGCATCAGAGTCTTTTCCAATGAGTCAACTCTTTGCATGAGGTGGCCAAAGTACTGGAGTTTCAGCTTTAGCATCATTCCTTCCAAAGAAATCCCAGGGCTGATCTCCTCCAGAATGGACTGGTTGGATCTCCTTGCAGTCCAAGGGACTCTCAAGAGTCTTCTCCAACACCACAGTTCAAAAGCATCAATTCTTCGGCGCTCAGCCTTCTTCACAGTCCAACTCTCACATCCATACATGACCACAGGAAAAACCATAGCCTTGACTAGACGGACGTTAGCTGGCAAAGTAATGTCTCTGCTTTTGAATATGCTGTCTAGGTTGGTCATAACTTTTCTTCCAAGGAGTAAGCGTCTTTTAATTTCATGGCTGCAGTCACCATCTGCAGTGATTTTGGAGCCACCCAAAATAAAGTCTGACACTGTTTCCACTGTTTCCCCATCCATTTCCCATGAAGTGATGGGACCAGATACTGAGAGAAATATCAATAACCTCAGATATGCAGATGACACCACCCTTATGGCGGAAAGCAAAGAAGAACTAAAGCCTCTTGATGAAAGAGAGAGACGAGAGTGCAAAATTTGGCTTAAAACTCAACATTCAGAAAACTAAGGTCATGGCATCTGGTCCCATCACTTCATGGCAAACAGATGGGGAAACAATGGAAACAGTGACATATTTTATTTATTTGGGCTCCAAAATCACCGCAGATGGACATTGCAGCCATGAAGTTAAAAGATGCTTACTCCTTGGAGGAAAAGCTATGACCAACCTAGACAGCATATTCAAAAGAAGAAACATTACTGACAAAGGTCCATCTAGTCAAAGCTATGATTTTTGCAGTAGTCATGTATGCATGTGAGAGCTGAACTATAAAGAAAGCTGAGTGCCGAAGAGTTGCTGCTTTTGAACTTTGGTGTTGGAAAAGACTATTGAGAGTCCTTTGGACTGCAAGGAGATCCAACCAGTCCATCCTAAAGAAAATTAGTCCTGAATATTCATTGGAGGACTGACACTGAAGCTGAAACTCCAGTACTTTGGCCACCTGATGCAAAGAACTGACTCATTGGAAAATTCCCTGATGCTGGGAAAGAATGAAGGCAGAAGGAGAAGGGGACGACGGAGGATGAGATGCTTGGATGCTGTATCACTGACGTGATGGACATGAGTTTGAGCAAGCTCCAGGAGTTGGTGATGGACAGGGAAGCCTGTCATGCTGCAGTCTGTGGGGTCTTCAAGAGTTGGAGACAACTGAGCAACCCAACTGACTTACCTCTACTTGCCCACAGAGTCTATTTAAGTTGTCGTTAAATTCAACCTTTTAATATGTAAGTTCAGTTCAGTTCAGTTCAGTTCAGTCGCTCAGTCATGTCCGACTCTTTGTGAACCCATGAACCACAGCACGCCAGTCCTCCCTGTCCATCACCAACTCCCGGAGTTCACCCAAACCCATGTCCATCGAGTTGGTGATGCCATCCAACCATCTCAGCCTCTGTTGTCCCCTTCTCCTCCTGCCCCCAATCCCTCCCAGCATCAGAGTCTTTTCCAGTGAGTCAACTCTTTGCATGAGGTGGCCAAAGTTCTGGAGTTTCAGCTTCAACCTCAGTCCTTCCAATGAACACCCAGGACTGATCTCCTTTAGAATAAACTGGTTGGATCTCCTTGCAGTCCAAGAGACTCTCAAGAGTCTTCTCCAACACCAAAGTTCAAAAGCATCATCTTTGGTGGTCAGTTTTCTTTTAGTTCAACTCTCACATCCATACATGACCACTGGAAAAAACCATAGCCTTGACCAGACGGACCTTTATTGGCTTTTGAATATACTATCTAGGTTCTTCCAAGTAGTAAGAGTCTTTTAATTTCATGGCTGCAGTCACCATCTGCAGTGAATTGGAGCCCCCAAAAATAAAGTCTGACACTGTTTCCACTGTTTCCCCATCTATTTCCCATGAAGTGATGGGACCGGATGCCATGATCTTAGTTTTCTGAATGTAAAGCTGTAAGCCAATTTTTTCACTCTACTCTTTCATCCGGGGGGGTGGGGGGGAGAAGAGGCTCTTTAGTTCTTCTTCACTTTCTGCCATAAGGGTGGTGTCATCTGCATATCTGAGGTTATTGATATTTCTCCTGGAAATCTTGATTCCAGCTTGTGCTTCCTCCAGCCCAGCGTTTCTCATGATGTACTCTGCATAGAAGTTAAATAAGCAGGGTGACAGTATATAACTTTGACTTACTCCTTTTCCTATTTGGAACCAGTCTGTTGTTCCATGTCCAGTTCTAACTGTTGCTTCCTGACCTGCATTCAGGTTTCTCAAAAGGCAGATCAGGTGGTCTGGTATTCCCATCTGTTTCAGAATTTTCCACAGTTTATTGTGATCCACACAGTCAAAGGCTTTGGCATAGTCAATAAAGCAGAAATAGATGTTTTTCTGGAACTCTCTTGCTTTTTCCATGATCCATAGGATATTGGCAATTTGATCTCTGGTTCCTCTGCCTTTTCTAAAACCAGCTTGAACATCTGGAAATTCACCTTTCATGCATTGCTGAAGCCTGGCTTGGAGAATTTTGAGCATTAGTTTACTAGCATGTGAGATGAATGCAATTGTGTGGTAGTTTGAACATTCTTTGGTCTTGCCCATCTTTGAGATTGAAATGAAGACTTTTCCAGTCCTGTGGCCACTGCTGAGTTTTCCAAATTTGCTGGCATATGGAGTGCAGCAATTTTCATCTTTCAGGAGTTGAAATAGCTCAACTGGTATTCCATCACCATCACTAGCTTTGTTCGTAGTGCTGCTTGCTAAGGCCCACTTTTGACTTAACACTCCAGGATGTCTGGCTCTAGGTGAACGATCACACCATCCTGATTATCTGGTCATGAACATCTTTTTTGTACAGTTCTTCTGTGTATTCTTGTCACCTCTTCTTAATATCTTCTGCTTCTGTTAGGTCCCTACCATTTCTGTCCTTTATTGAGCCCATCTTTGCATGAAATGTTCCCATGGTATCTCATTTTCTTGAAGATATCTCTAGTCTTTCCCATTCTCTTGTTTTCCTCTATTTCTTTCTATTGATCACTGAGGAAGGCTTTCTTATCTCTCCTTGCTATTCTTTGGAACTCTGCATTCAGATGAGTATATCTTTCCTTTTCTCCTTTGCTTTTGATTCCCTCTTTTCACAGCTATTTGTAAGTCCTCGTCAGACAGCCATTTTGGTTTTTTGCATTTCTTTTCTTGGGGATGGTCTTGATCCCTGTCTCCTCTATAATGTCAAAAATGTCCGTCCATAGTTCATCAAGCACTCTATCAGATCTAGTCCCTTAAATCTATTTCTCACTTCCACTGTATAGGCATAAGGGATTTGATTTAGGTTATACCTGAATACCAAAATGGGACTATGACAGGACTAAACAGCAGACATCACAGATGGCTGGCCTGGATCAATGACAACACTTTCCATTGTCTTCCTTTGAGGAAGGGTAGTGCACTTTTGGACTTTCCAGGTGGCACTAGTGGTAAAGAATCTACCTGCCGAAGAAGGAGATTGAAGAGACTTGGGTTCAATCCCTGGGTCAGGAATAGCCCCTGGAGAAGAAAATGGCAACCCACTCCAGTATTCTTGCCTGGAAAATTCCATGGACAGAAGAGCCTGGCAGGCTGTACTCTGTGGAGTTGTGAAGAGTCAGACACAATGAGGACGCACACACCATGCAGGTTTGATAAGTGTTATGTGAGGCAGGAGCATTTTGGGGGAGTATATGAATGAAAAGCACATGGATGTAGATACTGGGAAGCCAGCAAGATTATTTAGGTCTGACAGTTGTCATAAATTGTTGACCAGCATTCACTCCTTCTTCCTGTGTTTTCCTTTGGGAAATCTCTTTACAGCATTATGTATCATTCTGATGTTTCACTAAATTTTGGTGTCTGACCCATATGAAGTTCTGAGGATAGATTCTTCCTCTAATTACCTTGGTTCCTACCCATTTCCAAGCCTGGTTTTCTAGCCTTCTATATGTCTGTGAACTTCTAATGGCCTTTCTATAGCTTTCATTTTTTGCTTATCTAGAGTCAGCTGCTTAGAAAGGAAGAACCCTAAGAAATTCATCCATTGTGTGGAAAGCACTGTGCTAGGTTTTTTTGTATACACTGTCTCAGTAATTCTCACAGCCATCCACCAGCCTTAGAGGGAACACGTGGTCACAAGAACTGCAGAACCGGGACTTCCCTGGTTGGTGGTACAATAGATAGGAATCTGCAAGAAGGAGCCATGGGTTTGATCCCTGGTCCAGGAAGGTTCCACATGCTGTGGAGCAACTAAGCCCATGTGACACAAATACTGAGTCCTTGCTCTAGAGCCCATGAGCCACAGCTGCTAAAGCCATGTGCCTAACGTCTGTGTTCTGCAACAAGAGAAGCCTCCACAATGAGAAGCCCGTAGACTGCAACCAAGAGTAGCCCCACTTACCACAACTAGAGAAAGCTCAAGAAGCAACAAAGATGCAGCACAGCCAAAAATAAAATAAGTAAATAATTTTTTTTTTTTTAATTGCAGAACCCATTGGTCTTGGTTAGTGGCAGATTTTAAATAGGGAGTGTAAGTGCCATTATTAATGTAGGAATCAGGGTTGATCCTCACCAGTCAGGTAACAGGAGGGAGAAGAAAGAGTCTGCAAGTTTTCTGTGCCCATTGTCAGGTGAGGCAGGAAGAGAAAAGGAACACTCAGTCTATCACTGTAAATAAAATTGGTAATCAACAAATGGTCCTGGGAAATCTATATCCTTATGCAAAATAAAGAAGTCACACCCTTACCAATACCGTATATAAAAATTAAGTCCAAAAATGGAGCAGAGACCTAAATTTAAGAACTATATAACCGTTAGAATAAAATATAGGTGAAAATATTCATGACCTTGAACTAGGCAGTGATTTCTTAGGTATTGCACCAAAAGCACAGTTATCTTTGGTGTAATCTTAGATATTACACCAGGTGTTTTCCTGGTGGCTCAGACAGTAAAGAATACGCCTGCAATGTGGGAGACCTGGGTTCGATCTCTGTGTTGGGAAGATCCCCTGGAGAAGAGCCTGGCAATCCACTTTAGTATTCTTGTCTGGAGAATTCCCATGGACAGAGGAGCCTGGTGGGCTACAGTGCATAGGGTCATAAAGAATCAGACACGACTGAGTGACTAAGCACATGTTACACACCAAAAGCACAGGTAACAAAGAAAAAAATTAACTTCTTCAAAATTAAAAACTGGTGTGCATGAAAGACTATCAACAGAGTGAGTGAGCCCACAGAGTGGGAGAAAATACTTGTAAATCACCTATCTAATAAATTTTCAAAATTCTTAAAGAACTACAACTCAACACATGAAAAAACCACTAAACCGAATTAAAATAGGCAAATAAATATAAATGTCTCAGAAGAAAATACATAAATAACTTATAAGCAGCATGTGATAAGATGTTCAACATCTTTAGTCATCAGGGAAATGCAAATTAAAACCACCATGAGATACCACTGCACACCCATTAGAATGGCTATTATGCAAACAGAAAATAAGTGTTGGTGAGGATGTGGAGAAATTGGAATCTTCATGTATTGCTGGTGGGAATAAAAAATGGTGCAGTCTGATAGTTCTTCAGTAAGCTGAAGAAATAATTACAATAAGATCTAGCAATTCCACTCCTAAATACCTAAAAGAATTGAATACAGGGACTCAGAGTTTTATGCCCATTCATAGCACTATCCACAAGAGCCAGAAGATGGAAAAAACCCAAGTGTTCATCAGTGGATAACAAATTGTGGTATATACATCACTGGAATAATATTTAACCATAAAATGAAGAAAATTCCTATAAACACTACAATATGGATGGAACTTGAAAACTTTACACTGTGAAATAAGCCAGACACAGAAGGACAAATAGTGTATCATTTCACTTGCATAAATTATCTAGAATAGGCAAATTCCTAGAGATAGAAAGTAGAACAGAGGTTGCCAAAGGCCAAAGGGAAGGGAGAATGGGGAATTATTGCTTAATGGGTACAAAGTTCCTGTTTGGGATGGTGAAGATGCTCTGGAAATAAATAGTGGGGACAGCTAAACAACACTGTGGATGTACTTAATGCCCCTGAATATGTTAAATGCTAACTTTTGTTATGTATATTTTACAGTAACAAATTTGTCAAAAGATAATAAAGGTGGTGCAGTCTTCTTTGATAGGTTAATCCAGGTGGCTCAGATCAACCAAAGTTTGAAAAATACTGGTTTATTCTCCAGCTTAAGAATTTTTTTAATAGGTTATTTTAAATTATGGTAGGAGGTAAATTACTATATTTTAATTAATATTCTTTAACTTATATAATAATCCATGTACCTGAGAACTTCTATTTGATTTGTCTTTTCCCTGCACCACAAGAAAATGACTGGAAAGACTGTCACCAAGTCTGGAGGCTTTGTACAGTCTAACTCAAAATACAGGCCTATGGCAAACGTGAAAGACACTCTGGTGGTCCTGGAAACACCTCTGAGAGATGGGCCTCCGTCTCGCCTCTGGGTAATGATTCCCTAAGTGTCTGCTTGTGCCCAGGAACATGCGGTAGAGACGGCAGATGGTTCCCACGCACACTGCCTCCCGAGTCACAGGTGTGGACCTCAGTGGAGAAGCCTTTGACAGGAGCGGTTTTAGGGTATTTCAGGGTTTTGTAGGCAGGGGCTCATTTAATGTTGGGGAATAATTCTCCCCAGCAACACTGGGCAGGACAGCTGAGCAGCAGGAAGGTGAAGCATCCGGTAGGGGAGCAGAGCCCATGCTGTTAGGTTTTGCTTTTGTTTTTCTTGCTTACTACTTACCTTCAGAGAATTTCTACTAAACAAATCACATTACTAGGAAGAAAAATATACCACTGTTTACCGTATGTCTGTGCTGCAAATGGTAGAGTAACAACTGCTTTAGCATGGAATCAAGCAGAGCACCATGGGTGAAGGGAAGCTTTCTGAGAGAATAAAGCAGTATTTACATACAAATTATCACATTCATCACGAATTGACTTGGGTAATAGCTTTAAAAGCAGCTCAAAAATATGCACATAATTATACATCTGAAGATAGTCACATCAGAGATAAGTTGCTGATGAACTGGAGATTGTTTTATAATGTTTTTTTAGTTTTATACGTTGTCCATCTTAAAAACTTGGAGAATGATGAACTATCAGATGGTTGACTGCTTTTAACTGACTCCACATTCTCAATGTCAATGTTACTTTGTTTTGGCTTGGGGGAGGTGGTAGCAAAGGGCAGCAGCAGCAAAGCAAGAGCAAACAGGAAACCTCAAACAGCATTTCATGTGGTCCCGCCTCCCTGCTCCCAGTAACTTGCCTCAGAGTGCACGGTTCACACTAGACCACAGCTCCTGGCTCTTGCTGGGTGGGGAGTAGCCCAGCTACCTAACTAAGGTTGTGAGGAACGCCTTCTACCTGAATCCGAAGGGCTGCCAGAGGTACTGCCAAGGCTCTCCACAGCCCATCTCTCTTCCAGAGACTCCAGAATACTTTATTTGGGTGAAAGACATAACAAGACAGATTTTTCTGACTGGACAATCAGCCAAAATTATTTAAGACTGAGGTTCAGGGTAACATTGCCCTGAGTGGTGTATGAGGGAAGGATAATTCCATGTGTTACTGAAATGCCACTGAGTAAAGCTGATTTGAGATAAGCAATGTCATACTCATAAGATAAATTTCATGGAAGCTCTTTTCAAGAAGCAAAGGACCCAAGAATTTGGCTTTCTTCGACATCTGTCCTTCTCTAATATCTTATCCCCCTTTGTCCTCTCTGTTCACCTCCTCCAGTTCAGTTCAGTTCAGTTCAGTCGCCCAGTCATGTCCGACTCTTGCAACCCCATGAACTGCAGCACACCAGGCCTCCCTGTCCATCACCAACTCCCGGAGTTCACCCAAACCTATGTCCTTTGAGTCAGTGATGCCATCCAACCATTTTATCCTCTGTCGTCCCCTTCTCCTCCTGTCCTCAGTCTCTCCCAGCATCAGGGTCTTTTCCAATGAGTCAATTCTTCACATCAGGTGGCCAAAGTATTGGAGTTTCAGCTTCAACATCAGTCCTTCCAGTGAACACCCAGGACTGATCTCCTTAGGATGGACTGGTTGGATCTCCTTGCAGTTCAAGGGACTCTCAAGAGTCTTCGCCAACACCACAGTTCAAAAGCATCAATTCTTTGGCGTTTAGCATTCTTTATAGTTCAACTCTCACATCCATACATGACTACTGGAAAAACCATAGCCTCAACTAGATGGACTTTTGTTGACAAAGTAATGTCTCTGCTTTTAATATGCTGTCTAGGTTGGTCATAACTTTCCTTCCAAGGAGTAAGCATCTTTTAATTTCATGGCTGCAATCACCATCTGCAGTGATTTTGGAACCCCAAAATAAAGTCAAGCCCTGTTTCCACTGTTTCCCCATCTATTTGCCATGAAGTGATGGGACCGGATGCCATGATCTTAGTTTTCTGAATGTTGAATTTTAAGCCAACTGTTGCACTCTTCTCTTTCACTTTCATCAAGAGGCTCTTTACTTCTTTGCTTTCTGCCATAAGGGTAGTGTCATCTGCGTATCTGAGGTTATCGATATTTCTCTCAGCAATCTTGATTCCAGCTTGTGCTTCTTTCAGCCCAGCGTTTCTCATGATGTACTCTGCAGTACACCATGCTTATTAAGTTAAATAAGCAGGGTGACAATATATAGCCTTGACGTGCTCCTTTTCCTATTTGGAACCAGCCTATTTTCCATGTCCAGTTCTAACTCTTGTTTCCTGACCTGCATATAGGCTTCTCAAGAGGCAGGTCAGGTGGTCTGGTATTCCCATCTCTTTCAGAATTTTCCAGTTTATTCTGATACACACAGTCAAAGGCTTTGGTGTAGTCAATAAAGCAGAAATAGATGTTTTTCTGGAACTGTCTTATATTTTCAATGATCCATAGGATGTTGGCAATTTGATCTCTGGTTCCTCTTCCTTTTCTAAATCCTGCTTGAAAATCTGGAATTTCATGGTTCATGTACTGTTGAAGCCTTGCTTAGAGAATTTTGAGCATTACTTTCCTAGAGTGTGAGATGAGTGCAATTGTGTGGTAGTTTGACCATTCTTTGGCATTGCCTTTCTTTGGAATTGGAATGAACACTGACCTTTTCCAGTCATGTGGCCACTGCTGAGTTTTCCAAATTTGCTGACATATTGAGTGCAGCACTTACACAGCATCATCTTTGAGGATTTGAAATAGTTCAACTGGAATTCCATCACCTCTACTAGTCCTTGGACTGCAAGGAGATCCAACCAGTCCATTCTGAAGATCATCAGTCCTGGGTGTTCTTTGGAAGGAATGATGCTAAAAGTGAAACTCCAGTACTTTGGCCACCTCATGTGAAGAGTTGACTCACTGGAAAAGACTCTGATGCTGGGAGGGATTGGGGGCAGGAGGAGAAGGGGACAACAGAGGATGAGATGGCTGGATGGCATCACCTACTTGATGGACGTGAGTTTGAGTGAACTCCGGGAGTTGGTGATGGACAGGGAGGCCTGGCGTGCTGCAATTCATGGGGTCGCAGAGTTGGACACGACTGAGCAACTGAACTGTGGCACTCTATGCGAATGTGGCCCCAGCCATTCTGCTGCCAGTACTCCCTCTCGAAGGGCAGAGTTCAGAAGAGAACACATCTCCTGAGTGTATGTAGCACCAACCTCATCTTCTGCAGGCACACACACGTGTACAGGCTTATTCATCCATATTATATTGTGCCCCCATGTTAGTAAGTAGGGTTGTTCATAATCTTCTGGTTCGGTCCTTTTAGGTCCGCTTGAAGTTAGATGTGACTCATTTTAGTAAATGAAACAAACCAGGTAGAGGGAACAGGTTAAAAAAACAAATGTCTGTAAGACCCTAGGGTTTGGATGAGACAGGCATTATCTGGACCAGCCAGACCAGTATGGAAGCCGAGGGAGGAAGAGGTATGAGAAGTCACAGGGACCAGGTTATTTAGGGGCTTTGTAGGGAAATCATGTAAGGCCTTTGATTCTTACTGAGTGAAATGGGAGCCACTGACTGGAGGGTGGAGGGGTGGGGGTGTAATTTTAAGTATGAACTTTTCAACCTAACCCGCACTGCTGAAGGATTTTTTTAAGCTTCCCAAGTAATTCTATCTTGCTGGCAGATTGCGATCCACTGCTTCAGAAAGGCTAGGAACAGATAATACTGTAGAAGGGAAACCCGCAATCCTTATCATAAGCCTCCTTTTGATTGCTTTCCCAAAGGAACCTACAAGTGACAGTTAACACCTGAAGTTCGTTCATTCCCTTCTCCTAATACAGGGCCTTTGGAGGGACTTAATGGAGAGCAAACAGAGACTCGACTAATTCATCAACTGTAATGCATCATTGACTACTATAAAACAAAGATGATTTATAGGGACTAAATTGATTAATTCTATTTGGAATTTCAAAACAAAATTTTCTTAACTTAAAAAGATACTTTAAAACGACTTCCTCTTGTTGCCTTTTGTATCTATCTCCTTTTCTGCCCCTCCTCCACATTCCCTTCCTCCTCCCATGCCAAAAAGGAAAATGCCAACTCCATTAAATGACTGCAAGTTAATGTTTAAGAAAAATCAGATTCTAAGATTAAAAATTATAATTCTTTTACATGAAGTATTCCAATTTTTATATCTGAACGAATGATTTTTGAACAAAAGTGTTAACTTTCAGTCCAAGAAACAAGTGTCAAGACAGTTCCAGCAGATTTAGAGCACCAAATATGTGATTCTCAAAAACTGCTACTTCATTCTTCCCTATCTCCAATTATGGAGACTCGCCCTCTAGGAAGTTTTCTTGGAGCCCTGATCCTTCTGAGATGAAGCATTTATTGACACTGTGGTCCTGTGAGATGTCAAATCCATCTGGTGGCGAAGCAGGCAAACCTCTCTGAAGGTCAGGTTGAACCAGTAACAGTACTGATGGGCACGGTGCAGTGGACCTTGAACCAGGATATTTATACATGCATATATAACACATTTATAATCTCACTATCATTAAATAGTCCAGTCTGTATGTTTTAAAAATCAGAACACAAGATAAACCTTTATGATATCCAAGAATACAGAATTCAAAGCTTTCAGATATTTCTAAAAATATTTACAGAAGTCCTAAAGTAGAATGCACGCTAGGAACTTAGGATATTTAAGACAAAACCAAAGGAAAAAAACAAGGCAATCATTCTGGTTTCAGACAGAAAAGGAAATATTGAGGAAGGACATCAAGCAAGCTTCCTTTCTGTGACCTAGGCACAGAAACAGTTTCATTACCCTTAAAAAGACCTCTTTCCATTAAGGATCACTGCTGCAGAGTTTGGCAAAATAACATCAAAAAGGCAGACAGTTATAAAAACTGAATGTCAATTAGGGAGACTTTTGTCTAATGCAAAGTTTAAAAAATTACTTCCCATGTGCCTCTACTTCAATCACTAGAAAATTTTTTGTTAGGAATGTTCTGGAGACTTTTAGTCTTAAAAACCATAGTTTTGTTAGTAGGCAGTTAAAAGACCAATGGCTAAAATAAATTGAGAATAACTGCTCTCATAATGAAAGGAAAAGTGAAATGTATTAATTGGTCAATCATGTCTGACTCTCTGCAACCCCATAGATTGTAGTCCACCAGGCTCCTCTGGCCATGGAATTCTCCAGGCAAGAATACTGGCGTGGGTAGCCATTCCCTTCTCCTGGGGAATCTTCCCAACTCAGAGATTGAACCAGGGTCTTCTGCATTGTAGGCAGATTAACACTTTGAGCCACCAAGGAAAACAATGACATAGAGGTAAACATTGTTTTCTTCATTAAATAGAACCAACTATACATTCAAAATGTTAACACTGAGAATTTAAAAGACAATCCCAGAATGGTTTCAGGATGCTAATATGAGGAAAATACATAATCCCTTTGACTTAGAACAAAAACTTTTCTAGCAAACCTTTTGATATTTAAATACTAGGCAATATTAGCCACTTTTTAACAAAACAAACACAAATAGATCCTTAGGAAGGGCACAGCTTGACTACAACCTAAGTCAGAATCTGATCATCACCTAGAACTAAATTAGAGCCTTCATCCACCTTTAACAAGGACTGAATTTAAAGAGTATGATTCTCAGAAACTTAATTGATTGTATGGATCCAACAGTCAAAGAGTGAGTTGGAGCCATACATTTCAACAGCCTTAATAAAATGTTTGAAAGGAACTCACTTATCTCAATTATGTAATATAATTTCCCCACCTTATCTTTCATGCTTTATTACAACTCTGCTGGAACATTTAAATTCAATTTTATTCCCTTTCTGGGTCACTGCTAGAATAACATTTCTCATACCAGTGTCTATGCAGCAAGTTGGATCTATCCTAGAACAACTATAGGGGCTTTATGAAAAGTGGGAGTGACAAAGAATGTTAGTGTTATCTTAAGAGCTGTCATTTTTTGGTATTGTCTATATTCAACAAACTTCATATTTGCAAATGTTTTCAAAGCTATAGCTTTTCTTTAAACTTACCATTCAGTTCTAAGGAACAATTCTAAGGAGACATGAAAGTGAAGTTGCTCAGTCGTGTCCGACTCTTTGCGACCCCATGGGCTGTAGCTTACCAGGCTCCTCTGTCCATGGGATTGTCCAGGCAATAGTCCTGGAGTGGATTGCCATTTCCTTCTCAGGGGATCTTCCCAACCCAGGGACCGAACCCGGGTCTCCCACACTGTAGGCTTTACCATCTGAGCCACCAGGAAAGCCAAGGAGACATGATTTAAATGAAATATAAATGAGAAGTGCAGGTGATCCTTGAACACCACCAGGTGTATAACTGCCCAGGTCACTTGTAGGCAGATTTTTCCCACTAAATATGTGCTACAGTATTACCCAGTCTGGTTGGTTGAGTCTACCGACACAGAAACGAGGGTTTGGAAGGCCAACTGTAAGGTTATACTTGGATTTTCAACTGTACAGAGGGTTGCGACTACTGCCACATTGTTCAAGGGTCAACTATACTGACTCGCAATGTGATCATTTAGGAAGTTATTTCAGAAACTATTAAATTAAGCCAGATAAAAATGACCATTTTGGTAGATCAAAAATGATCAAATATTGGCAATTTCACTGAATCAAGTGTCTAGAAAAACATGTATGTAGCTATAAGGAAAGCCACAGAGAAAATGATGCATCTGAAAGACCCAACCTGGTGCCCCAACTACAGCAGAGAATGACACACATTTAGTGTGTTTAGCTAATGCATATTTAGGTAACAGTAACATGAAACACAAGCTTTGTCAATACTCTGAATAGCATTATATTAGGTATGAGAATAAATATGAGTCTCATGTAGACAACAGGCAGTAGAACACAAATCTTTTAGCAGTCTCTGGTTAACTGTGTGGTTTTGACGCAAGTAAACCAAATTCTACAGAGAGCATTCATGCCAAGGTTTTCAGGGTAGTTCATCTAAGGATGGTAAAGCGTCTGTCTACAATATGGGAGACCCTGGTTCAAGCCCTGGGTTGGGAAGATTCCCTGGAGAAGGAAGTGGCAATCGACTCCAGTACTATTGCCTGGACAATCCCATGGACAGAGGAGCCTGGTAGGCTAGTCTATGGGGTCACAAAGAGCTAGACACGACTGAGCGACTTCATTTTCACATCTAAGAATAGACTTTTTAACTAGAATTAAAATATCTGTTATTTGATGGGAATTTCAAGTCTGAACTATTAAGTGATAAAGAAAAAAAGGGGTTCCCCAGTATCAATTTCTCAGTATGTGACCAATTAAGAGAGACAACTGAAATCAACATTTTTACTAAAAAAACCCCGAAGACCCCACAAAACCTAGGTTCAACATTCAAAAAAATAACTACAAAAAAACAAAAAAACTACAGAACAAGTGAATGGGTACACTTGTACCAAACTACAGAAAAAACTTTGACAAGTGAATGGGTACTAGTTATGCATAAACAAAACTAATCCTTATTTACTTCAATTTTACTTAGCTATAAGACTTGCTGCCTTTGGTTATGATGTCTCATTACTGTGTTTTCATTACAAATTGCAAATGAACAAAATAAGCTCTTGCAGTTCATAGAACTTCACTTATATCATCAACTCAATGTCCTCTAAAATCCCTGTATTTATGCAAGCTTATAAAATAAGTCACACTTTCAGACCTGAATGAACACAGGGCAGAGGCAGTACAACCAACTTTCAGAATGAGCAGAGGAAGCAAGCACCTAAACACGCGTGCCTACTAAGAAGGCACTATACCAGGGGTACCAGCGAGGTGAAGCCCTTTTCCAGGCCACTCCCCATGCAGTCTCAACTCTTTAAGGGAATATGAAATATAAATTTATAACATGACAAATGAGAAGTTCTTGCCAAGACGAACAACTTATGGCTTTTTTTTTTTAATTTCTGGGATGTTTTCATGAAAATAACCATCAGTCTGAACTTCCTGGCTTTCAGTCATCTTCCTAAAATCAGGGAGGGACAATTCTAGTTCAAATCATTAACTATCAGATCTATCTTCTTTTAAGCAAATTAACCAAGTTCAATTGAACAAAAATTTTCTTAAGGTCTCCTAATGAATGAATTCAAAATTTCCAGGTTTCTGGGCAAAACAAAAATGCTGCTTGCAGTATCAAACAATCATAGATACACACACATTAAGCAATTGCCTGTTTATTTGGTGGCACCGGTTTTGCAAGCTAGAATTATTTCTACTTTCCATTTCATACAATCTGTAACCACTCACAAGTTGAATGTGGTTTCTTCAATGGACTTGAGAACAAAAAGTACATTCTTAAAAGTTAGAACTGAATTTACATACTTTCTTTGGACCAGGAAATGTACAAAATACAACATATACATTAATGGAATTTCTTTAAGAGTTTGGATCACATAAACTACAAACAGTAGGTGAATTACTGTGGAGAATTTTGTTATACATTGTGTTAGGAAATATTTCTGTGTTAGTTTTACATGTATGGATTTTGAAAAATATATAATGCAACATGCTTTTAACATGGTCTCTCCACTCGTAACATTTATACAAATTAATCGAAATAATTTCAAGAGTGAAACCAACCACTATTCGGGCATATTACTATAAATAAACTATTCTGCTGCAGATATGCTGTTGACTTAGGTAAGGGCTAACCAGGTAAGACAACAGTCTCTATGTTTCAAAATTCCCACAAATGGGAATTACATATACTGTAATCAAACATCCGATTTTGGCAACAAATGCAACAAGCTAATCCATTTTTTCATGGTAGTTATGTTTAAAAGAAATCTCATGATCCTGTACATTGGTGGCTGTTATGTGAGATCCTATTTTAACATTCTGTATCAGTAAATACCTAATTCCTCAGAATTTGAAGTGAATTAAATACTTAATAACTAAACCTGAGTGAGATCTGATAGTCAAATGTGCTGTTTGTGAATATATTAAATCTATACTACACAGGTCAGAAATGTTCCATCAACATTTCTGTTTTACTTCTTGTCTATTGAGATTCAAAAGTGGCAAATTTAGAAATGATGTTATCCTCCAAAACTAGCCTGGATACTAATCATTCTCTTTCCAGCCTTCAAGATACTAATTTTTAAAAGAATATGTTAATACTGCTATTAACATAATTAATATCAGTTAATTAATTCTAGCCTAGACCCCTGTCTACCTCCTCTACCTTTTAAATATGGAAACTATTCTTTAAAATAGACTCAAATTATTTTGACATCCTTGATGTATTTTTCATGGGTTTTGAAGGAAAAAGGCTGATGTGCCCGGTTGTATTGTAGTATAGGGTCTCAACCAGGAGCCCATGAACCACTACAATACTGGAAAATTTGAGGAGTTATTTGCATTCTATGCATTTTCCTGGGCAACAAATTCCTAGGATCATTCAGGCTCAAAGGACCTGTGACCCTACAAGGTTTAGAAGCATTGCGACAATTTGTGCCATTCATTATACCTAATTAAAATAATACTAATTTTGTTCTGCGGCTCCCCAATTTCTTACACAAATCTAATTCCAGATAGTACCACACAAATACGAATGTTACTAAAAGTTCTTTACTGGATGAGGAGGACTATGTTAAAAAAAATTTTTTTAAACAATTTTTCTAAACATTCAGTTCAGTGAGAAAGCTATTATAGAACATTGGCTTTTGGAACAATGAAAAGAACGAAAAGACTTTTTTTCTCAGTTGTTTCTATGCTGGAGAAGCAGTATTTTTTTTTTTTTTTTTAATCATCTGACTTGCTAGAAAAATCAAACAATCTGCAAAATCAAAGTTGGTTCTTGCTGGTTTAGGTGATACAACAGTTCTTATTAATATACAGCTAGGTCCAAGGAAGACTTTTCTATGGCTTTTTAAATAATTAAGAGTAATCTTCCTCCGTCCTCCTCATTGGCATCTTCCCACTCCTTTTCCCACATTTTCCTATTTTCAGCCCACGTTTACACAGTTATTAATTAGCTTGGTGAGGTAATGCACTAAGCTTTCTTGCTCAAGAAAATGGAATTGGCCTATTTTGGTTTGGAAAAAAAAAAAAAGCCATAAGAGGGTAGTAGAGGAAATGAAGGAACATTTCCTCTAGGATAGGGGAAAAAAAAATGTCACTCTGTTATATCAGGTTAAACAATCTTTCCCCCACTTTTATAAAGTGTAAGCTATCAACTACAATTTCAGTTTTAATAAAAGTGTTTCTAACTGGCATACTCCTACCTGCTGGTAACATAATTAGGAATATACGAGAGCAGAGAACACTAAATATATCAAACAGGGAAAAGGGAAAGAATCTGTGTCAAAGGGAACAAAAGTGGAGCCAGATGCCTTCCATCATCTCTGTGTAGCATTCTATTGGTAGTAACACGTAACTGAGACTTACTGTTCTGACCCAATGAAAAAATACAGTATTATTCTCATAATATTTAGAAAATGTATTCTTAAATCTTTCAAGCATATTCTGAAGTATTGTATATAAAAATTAAATACAACTCAAAACTCATACCACATTATAGAAAGAAGTAAAATTAAGCTTCATAATTATAAAGTCTTTCTAATGTCTAAAAGAAAAACTTAATTAGAAGACTAGATCCCTTAATTTAAAAATGGTCATCTCACCAGCAGTATTTGAAAGCAAAGTATAAGCAACTCTGAAAGTTTCCTTTGAAGAAAAATCTCAAATGAGAAACATTTATATATGGAAATATTTACATAATATTTTCTAATTCCAAATCCTAACATAATACTGTACAAATGGCAATCAAAACATTAAAGGTTTAAACTTCTCATTCAAACTTTATGAATTAGAAGTATACAACACCATGAAATTCAGAATTAAAACAAAAACCCTGTAACCAGTTTCATCAGTTCCTTCAGAAACTACATAGAATTTCTATATGAATTTGTTCTGTAAAGATGGTCAGTAAAATTATTTAAAAAATTAAAACACAGTAATCACTTAGCTAAAATTGGATATTAACACTGGCAGTGTTTTTTCAAGAAAATACAGACTTTTGGTAAAATAAGGTTAGATAGATGTGTTTTCAGTTTTTATTTTTTTAACTTTTTGTCTGCACCATGTAGCATGTGGAATCTTAGTTCCCTGACCAGGGACTGAACCCACGCACCCTGCATAGGAAGCCTGGAGTCTTAACTACTGGACCACCAGGGAAGTCTTAGATAAATGTTTTCAAATGCCATAAACTCCTGTTCCCAGGGTTGGATACTTCTGAGAAATACATTAACCTTATTTCTGTGATTTGCTGCTGTCAGCAGGAAGTCTAAGCCATTCGTAAAGGCAGTCAAGCACACTGAAGAGACATGAGCCTCATCAATCCAATTTATTCCTGTGCAAAGTAAAATTTTCTTTTGAGTAAGATTTTTAACTCTGAGGAGAATAAAACAAAAGGGTTTTCAAGTGACTAAGGAACTGCAAATAAGCTCTTCGGGCAGAGACCCACCTTGTTCAGGAAAATATCTGGCAGAGAGCAGGTGGGCAGTAGCTATTTTCTGGATGAGTGATCCAGTTATGACATTAACATACATTAGATTATAAATTCTATTCAAATGTAAACTCCTTGAGAGCAAGGACCTATTCATTTCTTGATAGTTCCAAGGTGCTTACCCTAGAAGAGCATGTTGCAATTAACAATTTTGTACAAAAGGTCAGTGGATGGATGATCACTGAAAGTACTGCTATAATTCAGTAATTCTTTGAATTACATAGTTGATTTGTTCTTTAACCCAAATTTCTTAATTTTATGAAGTTAGTTAAAAAAAAATTAAGTGTTTGAGCAGTACACTATTTGCACAGAACTCTAATAACAAATTAATGCATCATAATTAAAAATGAGTTTGAAACAGTTCTAAAGCTGAGTAAGAAAAATACCACTTAGATTTTTTAAATTAATGCCAATATTGAGAACTGCTTCTGTTATCTGTAAAAGTATACTCCCTAAGAAAGTGGAAATTAAGAAAGCCTACCTTGCTAAAATATAGCAAGAGATCAGTGAAATTATTGTTAGGGTAGCAAGAATCTGCTATACAAAATGAATGTCCTATTAAAAGCAGCAAAGTTAAAACATTTAAATGAAAGTACATTTGAATAGTATGTTATCATCACACAAAAACTTTTTCCCTCCAAAGAAAATATCAAACATATCAAAAAATAGAGACATTGCCCTGAGTCACTAATTAGCACATAAAAGGGGATAGGCAGTCAAAAATTTAAGTGGTACAAAAGTGAAATGCACAACAGAGGTGCAAAAGTGCCTTTAAAAAGTGTGCTGGTTCCCCACACACCATGAGCCCCAGGAATCAAGAACACACACACTCTGCCGTTTTAATGCATACTTCCTTCCTGTACTTTTATAATGAAAAATCCTATCTAGTATGGCAATGTTGACTCACGTGGAAAAGATTTAGTCTTCTTAGATCATACTTAATACAGTTATCTCTCACTTCCAGGCCTAACTTCAGTACTAATAATTCTAACAGATGAATTTTTAACCTCCTCTTTTAAAAGACTCTCAAATTAACAAGTCACTAAATATACTACAATGGTTTGAAATATAGCTTTCTATCACATATTTCAGTTATGATGTAAGATTCTGCATCTCAAAATCCTGTTCAAGTTTTTGAAATTTCCATAACTAAAAACTTGAGTCTACTTAAAAAATTAAGGAATTATAATAGGAATTTAGTTTTCAGTACTCGTAATCTATACTAGAAGCACTGGTGTTCATTAAATGTACATTAGGATGCTTACAAAATTGTAACTTAGAACATCATACTTTGTACCCTACCACAGATTTAGACATTAAGCATTTATGTGTAAGTAAAGTACAGAATTGGTTCTGTAATTTCAACTGTTACAGATTTCTCAATATAAATAATACTTGTTTTTCTTCATGCTGGCTTAAGACATAAATTAAATACAATTAAGTTACATTTAATCACCTCACAAATAAGATGGATAATGGAAAGATTTTGATGGTATGTAACTACTTAAGTCTGAGACATTTCACATTATTGTTTCCAACACTTCTCTAACCTTACATTAGTTTTAAGGTTATATATACAAATATGTATATTTCCAAGTTAGGAAAAAAAACATAACAAAATACTACTTTTTATATACAGTTTTGATTTTATATTTGGTGTTGTATTTAAATCTTACATTTTAAGAGGTTTGTAGTGGGGAATCTGGGAAAGATTGAGGGCAGGAGGAGAAGGGGACAGCAGAGGATGAGATGGTTGGATGGCATCACCGACTCAATGGACATGGGCTTGGGTAGACTCTGGCAGTTGGTGATGGATAGGGAGGCCTGGCGTGCTGCGGTTCATGGGGTCGCAAAGAGTCAGACACAACTGAGTGACTTAACTGAACTGAGTGGGGAATCTGCTTACTGAATGATTAAATTAAATGATGAGTAAATACAATATTCAACCCAAAGAGACAAAAATACAGAAGGGCACAAAGCAGTAGTCTTTTCAATGTGACAGATTTTAAAACTTACTTTCACATGCTTAATCAGAGGAATTGAAACCTATATTAGGCTATTTTTATATCTACAACTCTTTAAGCTGTTGGAACTTATTTTTAAAGGCCAACTGCTAAATATTATCAACATGCTGTATTTCAAATCACTAAATACATCTTAACTACCTGGATTCTAAAGACATGGGCCACTTAAAGTCACAGGTGTGCGTGCGCGCACGCGCATACACACACAAACACACACACCCCCATCACTGTTAGATTGTCAAGCTTTGACAATTATTTTAACTGTACAGTAGGCAAATTCAAGCTGATACACATCTTAATGAAAAAATAAGTAGCCAGAAAGAAACCCACTTAAAAACAGATCAAGGAACAACATAGACTTAAATCTTTTACAGTCTTTCTAATAGAAGGGAACCAGTTCCATCTATGCCTTGAGTAACAGTATTTTCCAATTAAGAGACTAACATCTTGACCTATGAGAAACTTCTCATTTACAACAGTATAGTGTTTTAAAATAAGGGCGGAGTAAAGGAGGAATTACACATACATGATTAAATTTCTTGTTTGTTAAATCAAGCTTTATTGATAAAATGGAATTCAGAATATCTTACTAGGAACAGCAGCAGGCCCAGCCAATCATGATAGCAAAAATGTGGCAGTCTCCTACTATTTGTAGGAAGCTGCTGCTTATCAATTAGTAATTAAATGTAAGGACTTATAAAAGAGGTGCAAAGAATCAAGGCATTTTAGCCCCAAGATTGATATTCTTATGAATATATTCTATTACCTGCAATACTCATGGCAACAAGGAGAGAACCTAAAAGACAATTAAATGAAGGGATCAACTTTATCAACAATTCCAATCCCACTGCCAAGAGCATTAAAATAGTTTTCAATTAACTCCCTGGATATTCAGCTTTGTAATAATATTTTGGAATAATTCTCCATAATCAGGTGCACATGTGAGTGTCTAGCTGACACGGCTGCTGCTCTTCCTGTCCCAATCCCAAGTCCAAACACAACATGACTTGAAAGGGCTATATATCTGTTGCATCACACAATAAGCCAAATATTTCTTATAACTTTGATAGTGATTTAAAGCAGTTCATAATTAAATATGAGCATTTTGTACAAGGACAATTATACTTTACAAAAACAAAATCATACAACAAAAATTGCTGGAGTCTGATTTACAACATACGAATTATGGTTTGAAATCACGTTTACATAAGTCTCAAATTTACAACAACAACAATGAGTTCTGGGCTAGCTGTTGTACTGCTGAAGTTCTCTGGTGTAATCACTCTCACCCATGTCATATATGCCCTTCTTTAAAGTTGAGGATGTATGTTTAAAAGGGTCAATGAAGTTGAGCTGTACTCTCCTTTGGAGGTGAAGGTAAACTCCGTGGCTAGATGAGCAGTTTTACCACATATCATCAGTTGATGTAGAGTCCTTTATAGAAGGAAACAAAGCAAAACAATGAACTATATTAAAACTTAAAGATGCATTATTTTCTGGGTAATGCAGAAAGACACGGTTTTATAAGGCTGATCTTTAGGACACAAATGTTTCTATAGTATATATGTACATGTGTTAGTGAAATACCAATATATAATCTGTTCCAAGAATTGTTACAAGGCAAAAGAATGAGACACAACTTAGAGACTAAACAACAAGAACTTTTTGGCTTGATTTTGGAGTAAAATATTTAATATAAGATTTTACGATGAGGTTGACCAAATGTATTTCTAAACCAATAAATTACCAGTAAGAATTTTATTTTTCTCTTCAATAAACCCAAATTTATTTTTAGAATATTATCTTTATAAATTTTTATTGCATAAAAACCTCAAGAGATTTGAGGATGCTTCATAAGGCAGTATATAAAATATTTCAGAGCCAGGCTGAAATAATTTTAAGTTACTAGTTTTTTGTAATCACAACAGTACAATTGAACTGTAATAGAAAACTTAATTGAAGAATGTTGCTGTTGTTTAGTCACTCAGTCATATCTGGCTCTTTTGCAACCCCATGGACTACACAGAGCCCATCAGGCTCCTCTGTCCATGGGATTTCCCAGGGAAGAATGCTGGAGTGGGTTGCCATTTCCTTCTCCAATAGATCTTTCCAACCCAGGGATCAAACCTGCGTCTCCTGCATTGGCAGGCGGATTCTTTACTGCTGAGCCACCAGGGAAGCCGTAATCGGAGAATACAGCACTCTAAACATCTTTATATAAACAGAATTCTCTACTTTAGTATTTAAATGAAATATGTAGGGTTCCTGGCAAAGAATGGGTATTAATGGAGATGGGCATTCTGAGGTTCTGTTGCAGCTGCTTAGAAAACTCAGAATTAATTCAAGAAATTGAGCAGAGATACTCCCAACTTCAAAAAAATATTTAGTGGGAAAAAACTTGTGAAGTTGATTGCTTGAAGAGGCTTAAAAAATAATTAAAAGGGACTTTTCTCCTGTTTGAGTTAAATGGCCACTCACCATGATTAATGTTCTCAAGCATTAGAACTGTGATGCAGGCAGAGTTCAGAGCAATCAGTCAGGTGTGTGTGTAGCGAATGGGAATGGGTGCAATAAACAGCTCTGCAAAAACAGGTAGGAAGGATCTGCATTCAGAGTGGAAGGGAAGGGAAAGCAGAGGAGCTAAAATGGTACTTACGGTGTCATCATTTTTGTATGGATTCAGTCTATTGTAAACGGCTTCAATTACATTCCGCCTAAATTTAGAAAAAAAAAATGCAGAAAGTTAATTCTTCAGAGCACAAGACTGCTTAGTAACTCAGAGCCAGGTGTTCATTAAACTGTCAAGGATAATCATTCACAAATTATTTCACTTATATTTCTTACTGTCAATAACTGAGCTTTATCTTAAGATATTTGGGCCCCATTGTTAAAGTAGAGGTGAATTTATTCTAAAATGTACCATTCTACTAATACAATTAATAGAAGAAAAAGTCATGGCTTGGGGAAAAAAGAAAAAAATGGTCTATGTCTATTTGAACTGGCATTTAGTTTTTATAAGTCAAAAATGATGATACATTTCTTAAGAAATAATAATATATTCTGGTTAAGAGTTGAATGTTTTGAAGTAGATATAACTTCAACATCTATTAAGGTAAAATAATTTGGATATTTTACATATAGGTTTCTGCTTTTATAATGCCCCTTTAAAAAAGCTCCATTAAAACTGAAATGTCAAATATGACATTTCCCTGGCAAGTCTAGTAATTACTTTTTGAATAATATTTTATTAAAAATAAGAATCAGTAGTGGTACTTCTGAGTTATAGCCTCCCTACTTACAGAACTGACTTGAAGCAATTTTATATTCAATCATTTCACAGAATATCTTATCGGAAGAAACAATTTCCAAGATACAAATGCTTCAAACAGGAAGTTTTGAACAATTCCATGAAATTTTTAAAAACATGGTTACACTCACAGAACAAGTAGAGAAACAAGGAAATTTGTCAATATATTTTTGTAGATCAAGTACATGGACATCTGAGGTAAAAATGTCTTAAGCCTTGAATTGTAAAACTGCGTAAAGTCTCCATTGCAGTTTACAGAGATATAAGGTTAATATTTAACACAGATAAAGTCAAGTTCTATGAACTAAAGTGCAAAGAGAAAAAAACAAGAAATGCATCTACCTATCTTCCTTCACATCAAAATCCAAGCAACCAGCATCGACAACCAAAAACAGGAAAACCAGAGATACAGAGAAATGGTCCACGTGGAGGAAGAGACAGATGCTCATCCATGGGCCATTCAGTTATCCAGGGACTAACAAAATCAAATTATAGTAGGAATAATACTGACACCTGGAATTTTATAGTACTATGTAATTTAGTTTCAAATCTTCTTTTACTGTATTATCTCACTTACACTATATGAGATAACAGTGTAATCTAAGCCTCCAGTGAAGACAGAATTCAGTATAGTTACAATGATATTCTGATACCTAGTCTAGATAAGCACCATATATCATTAACACTGAAAAGCAATGAACCACAAGTTAAACATTCTGAAGTCACTTTAGAAATTATGTAAATATGCATCTGACCTACTGATGCAAAACATTTTCATGTACTGAGACAAATGCTTAGAGTGTTCAAAATGTAACTTACTTGCTTGCCAGTTCACCCCCTGGTGGGAGGCTGGGTATGTTCTCACTCGCTAATGTGCGCATCACATGGACTAAGTCAGGACGCCTTCCCCCTGCTTCTTTATGATTTCTGGGAATCAGAAGTACTTTTTTGTAAGTGTTATTCAAACTTAATAATAATACTAATAAAATGAAACAAAGATAACTTAGGTTTTTAAAGATGGCATATACCACATCTGAGATTTTCTAAACTAGTACAAGGGGAAAAAAAAATCAAATTGAACTTTGAAAATTGATGACAAAAGGATGTACAAAATGATACAAGAGATACAATACTTTCCAGATTAACTTCAAAGACCAAATATAAACAAAATAAAAACGTGAAAAAATTTTGTATTAAAATCAATATATTACATAATCAGGGATACATGTGTACACATGAGGATATTCCTCTTAAGATGCCAGCTAGTTACTTCTGAGATTAACTCCTCTAATTAGACTGGAAACATGTTTCCTGAATTTTGCCCTGAAAATACAATACACAGATCAAAAAAAAAAAAATAAACAATTGCAAGATCTTAAAAGAGAAAGAAGAAACCCTACAAGTATGTGGGGTTTACTGATGATACACTAACACACATCATATTTACATGTTTATATTTACAGAATGATACTTAAGTAGCATGGGCAGAATAGGTCATACACTTGAACACTACTCCCAGCTTAACTTCTGTCTAAAGTATCTTTAAGCAATAAACAGATAAATACCATTTCCTGTTGATTATCTGAACGAAGCCTACAGAACAAAGTCTAAATTTCATAAGTTTCTTAAAAAGAAAAAATTTGATAAACCATACAACTGTATTTAAAATTGTTAATTTTAAAACATTGTTATTAAATGGGAGAGTGATATGATCTACAGTATTGCCACGCAGATGCATTATTTTCATTCATACCACAGAATACCAACCCATTATGCACAGACAACTTAAAAGAGTGCTCAAATTATTCACTTTAAGTCCAATAAGTCTTTACCTGGAGTTTTAGCATATTTATTCTAAACATAAGATCATGCCAAGAGGATTTGTGGTTATATGTTCAATTTTTTGTTTCCCATTATTTACACTAAGAAATTTTCTTTGTTATCACTGGATATCATTCTAGTTCTCAATCTGTAAATACCATTGAAAATAACAATGCATGTAAAGATCTTTCATCCTTTGATCAAGTTTCAAAATATTAATTCATCATTAAAGGCACATACTAAAAGACAGATGCTGCTACCCATACTTCTTTAAATGGCTCAAATTGTCCTTTTTAGGATTAAGGCCAAATTTTACCATCTCTTTTTTAAACCAGTCTTAAATCTGAACAAAAAGCAAGGATCTCAGATTTGGTTTGCCAAGTTCCTTTATTGTATAATCTTTAACATCTAGTATATTTATTCTACATGATTCTAATGCTGGAAATTTGCTGTACAAAAATAAAGGAATTTGATGTTTACCTAAACTGCACAATTTCACAAATCTAAAGCTGTAATACACTTAACATACAGTCTCTGCTAAACCAGTACAATTATTGGACAGATAACTAGATACAATATAAATGAACACTGATGATAAATTCAATTGATGCTTTCAGGTCTAAAACATTACCTTGAATCATCTATATTTGATGTATTATATACCTTCTTTGTTAAAATATAAAAATAAGGATATTTTAATTGTGAAGAAAATTACAGGAAGACAAATTCTTAAAAAAAAATAAGACTTTAAAAACAGTCATATCTCCTCTTCCACATGGGACAATACATTTAAACTATCCGAGCATTTAATACTACGCTAGCCTTGCTTTTTTCTGCTTTAAAAAATAAAGAAAAAGAAATTTTAAGAAATATTCCTTTAACTGTTCTTGGACCATACATTTCAATTAGAATTGTAAAAGACTGAATGCTTTTATTAAAGAATATATGTGTATAGAAGATCTACATTTCACATGCTCATATATGCTGCTCTTCCCCACTTCCCTCTGCCAAGTCTGAGAAATTCTATCAGTTATCTCCAAATTAGCAACTTTGAAGCTTGTTTAGTCAGTAGCAAATAAAAATATATAAATGACACAGACATCCTCTTAAATTGGCTTAGAAGGACCACAGCCTTACGAGGTATGGTTTAAATTATGAGCTCCATCTTTTCACAACCCTAGAGAGTCAAGGATTTCGTAGATCATAGGAGGAGAGCTAAAAAGCCTTTGTCCTTTTCTGTGGTGTAGCCACAGAAAATCCAAAAGTATTCAATGCAAATAAAATGAGGTTTAGGTAGGTCACAGCAATTTAGTGAAGGCATGTATTTAAAGAAAGAAAAATAGAAAAAGGTATTCAGTGCCTGTTTTAAAAGCTGGCTGCAGTATTTATCACTTTTTAAGACAAATAATTTTTACAGTGCAAATAGCTACATTCTTTCTATGTTTCTAAATGTAGTAGTGATTTTAATTAATATAAAACTTAAATGCAGTCTCATCAAATCTACCTTGGTAAAGAATATTGTATTTCTGACATAATAATCTCCAATTGAACAGTATAAGTATAACAAAACTTTAGCATACCCAAAATATTGAGTATTAATGTAAAGTTTGTTCAGATGGCAATTCTTGCTTGGTAACAGGCAATATAAAACTTAACATTATAACATAAAATTACCTATCTAAAGCAATTATTTATAATTGCATCAAAAAAAAGTGCACACTAAAGAGAAAAAGCAGCAATTTATTTCTAAAATTTGACTCCATTTCTTAGTAAATAAAACTAAACTCAGTATTTCTTTAAATCAATAAGAAAACATGTACACTCAAGTTAAAGTGCCAATAAATTAAATATCAACATATCCCAATATATATTCCTCTTCAGATTTTGTATTTTTCCAAGAACAAGCAGTGTGAACCAATGTGCTGTAACTTGGTAGCATTATAAATATTTTCTTACTGTATTATGTATAAATAACTCATACTGAAATGAATTATTTAAAACAAAGAATTTCCAAGACCCTTGGTAATGAGGAAACAAACTCATTGAACAGTATGCTCAGTAAGTGAAATACTAAATACTACATATATACTATTAATAGATATATCACTATCAAGTAGGGGAGAGAAGTAAAAACAAAATAGCAACTCTAAGACAGTACTGGAAATCAAAACCAATCACCATTCTAACACCAGACTAATTATAACTGGTATCAAACAGTAAAAAGAGAGAAAACAAAGTTAAAGTGCATATTAATTTTAATAATGCAGGCACAACAGGATTTAGGTATATAGTATATCAATGTTTACATGGTATTAAAGGTCTTTAATAGTGTATCAATGTTTACATGCTATTAAAGGTCTTTAACGTGCAAAGTAATAACATTAGGAGCCCCTCCCAAAAATGCATTTTAACACTATCACAGGCATGTCAAATTTTTCCTGCTTAAAGAAACTATATAATCTACATGCTTATTGCATATATGCAATAAACTGTAATTCTCTGGGGATACTTAATATTTATACCAAATAGCAGCTGCATCAATAATTATTTTAACATTTTTCAAATATTTGAAGGCATCACACTTGAGAGTTACAAATGCCTTTCTAATTGTCTCAAAGCAATCTGCAGAATTATGATAAATACACTTCTGTAATTGCCAACTTAATTTCTTGATTTTATTCAGCATTTACATTTCTGCCAGGTAGAGACCGAGTATGTCTTCTATTCAGGTTTATGTTGTCTAAGTGAGGCAGTTTATGGCTTAGGCAAGAAGCTTTGAAATAGTTTAAAATAAATTTTTAAAAGCTGTGGCACATGAAAGGTATTAATAGCCAGGCTATAATCTTCAAGTTCTTATTTTAAAATTCCCAAAGATGTTAAATTCATAAACAAAGCTTTATACAAAAGATGGCATTCAAATTATCACCATCATAAATAATCTATTTATAATAAACCATAAATCAGATTTTCCTGGCATAAAATTATTCATGCCAGTGAATTAATCAAGAATTTGAAAGCATACAAACACTTTACCAAGTATCCTGAACAGAATGTACTGGGCCATACTTGTTATTTCTAATGTAACTGTAATAGGACAGTAACAAATACCTCAACAGCTACTACAGAAATGCCCTTTCCCACTTCTGTACACTAAACACCAAATACTGAAGTCATGTACGTAAAGATCTAAAAGTTAACACGTTATAAAAGTTTGATTATGCTGAGGTTTTTCTTTAATAAAGCTACTTATTTTTTGTTAAATGATCCACCTTCTACTCTGCTTTCCAGGTATTTGTCCAACTCTTCCTCCTTCTTCACTGCTTCTGGCGATACTTTGGGCGCATTTGGAAAACAGATCAATATCACACTCATGTTGTCTCGACTTCCCTGGGAAGAAAAAGTTTGAGAAAACATTGTTTCCTTTTGCTCTTCAAAGCCTTGAGAACCTTTACAGCTATGTCAATTATACTTGTTCTAGTGAAAATATATATTGTTTATAAGGAGAGAAAAATATATATGTACATGTGGAAGGGCACCCCCAAATACATATATAGTACTTATGGTATACAGAATAACCAACACCCCAAAAGACAGGAAAAAAAACACTACAGGTTAAACTCTACTGCAACAATAATTTTTTTAAAGTTCTATAAAATAAATATTTCTGAACATTTACTGGTGGCCTACTTAACATGAAGTGATACCTAACACAAATACACATACACACATACATTGAATTCAACAAGGTAGAAAATTCTAGTGATATTCTCTACAACATGATTTCATCTGTAGTTACACATATACCTGACAAATTTACATTTAAAATAAATTGTGGGACTAATTGATTTGCTTCATAATAAGCAGAAATATAGAATTAGAAATAAAACTATATATATAAAGCTTATAAATCAACTTTTAACTTTCATAATTTAAAAAAGGCTTAACTTTTAGGAAGTACATTCATTTAAAGACACCTAAAGACACCTACATATTCAAAATACTATAATTACAATACCCGAATCAATTTTGGCCTCCCCACAAATCAGACTTTTCCTATTATTAATAATAACTGGGAGTTACCTTCTATTGAGCATAATGCAGAACAGATAAGTGGAATCTGAGTCATAATTTACTAATATCTGAATCTGATAAGTCTCTTAAGAAAACAGCTTTTAATTTAGTTAACAAAGTATTTAATTCTCAAGTGCTAAAGGATAAACCTAACAAATGAATGCTACCTTGTCCCTTTTTATACTAAAAGGGACGAGGAACATAAGCATTATTGTATTGTTCCTCCTAAATTCAGAAATCAACAGTGTGCACTATCAAGTTGTTGTTCTATTGATTTTTTTAAACATATTTGTTAGATGTTACATAAACTTGATTTGTGTTGGATATCATGTAAACCTGATTTTTAATTAAGATTTTAAGTATAGCTGGCAGTTGTGCATATAAAACTACAAACAATATTATGTTGACTTACTATTTCTGAGTTTTAAAAGAAAATCAAATATACAGCCTCCAAAGTTTTATAAAATCAGCGTTTTTAAACAAACAAACCAAAACAAACAAAGTAGTAGTAAGCATTGTTGACAAAATACAACAGTGTGGTAGAAAGAACACTGCACCCAAGTCAAGGGCTTGGATTCTAGCGTCATTGCTGCAACTACAGGAGTAAGTTGTGTAACATTTTAAACTTCTTCAAAAGGGAGCAGCATATTTATATGTATACATTAGCTCATTAATTTCATTCCCCAGTCTTATGAGTTAGATACTATTTTCTCCATTCAAATAGCTGAGAGAGGATGAACAATTTGTTCAAGACTGTAAAGTACAAAAGTAACAAGTAAGATTTGATTCCACGTCTGACTCTTAAGGGGCTTCCCTGATGGCTCAGAGGGTAAAGCGTCTGCCCACAATGCAGGAGACCCAGGTTCGATCCCTGGGTCGAGAAGATCCCCTGGAGAAGGAAATGGCAACCCACTCCAGTATTCTTGCCTGGAGAATCCCATGGACACAGCAGCCTGATGGGCTACAGTCCACGGGGTCACAAAGAGTCAGACACGACTGAGACTTCACGTTCACTTTCTGACTCTTAAGTCTGCAGAACCTTCTGTTGCTCATCTACACAATTCCATTTGATTATCCAGACAACCCCATAAGACAGGGTAATAATATCTCTCTCTTTAACAATTAAAGAAACTGATTTTCCAGATAGTTTAAAGAGCTTACCTGAAGTCATACACAGTCTCATACCACGTTCTTCTGACTCCATGTCCAAGGCTATTTCTATTACATAACACCAAATCATCACTAACTCCTCTCTGTTGGTGCTACAGATTCATTAGACCAGTCTCAAAGTATTTCCATAAATATACTGAGATATCACATGGTAAAATATTAAAATTCTAAAATGCCTTTCATTTGTAGACAATGAGGCTTAAACTCTCCCCATTCCCCTTTTGAAAACATTCGCTTTGATATAGTCTTTTTACCTTTTATAATAATCCATAATATCAAAAAACTCAAGTAATTGTGGTTACTAAAAAGACTAAACATCCAGATTATAACTCTTGCATTTATGGTAACTGAATAATTTATTTCTAAGAAGTATTCCTGTATTATTTTTGTAATTGATGAAAAGTATCCTGCAACTGTACCAAAAACTTATTTCTGAGCTATAGGCTCTAAGATGATTTTATACTAGAGAAGTAATTAAGACACCATAAAATCATTTTGTCTTTAAAAAAAAAAGTCTAGCTACCTTATACAAACAGGTGTCGACTACTTCATTGCAAACTTTCTCAAGGTCATCAGTGACTTCAAGTCTGGATCTTACAAAATCACAGAGCTCTTCATTTCCCATGACATCCCAAATACCATCACATGCAAGAATAATGAATTGATCATCTTCTTCAGATCTTTCAATATCATGGACTTCAGGCTCTGGTGAAACAAGCTGCTCTGTAGGACCTTTTCCATGGACACATTTGTAATCAAAGTCCCCAAGGGCCCTCGACACAGCCAGAGAGCCGTTCACACGCTGAATCATTACAGAACCACCTGCATTCTGAATTCGTTCTTTTTCCAGCGGATTACTTGGTTTGTGATCTTGTGTGAAGAAGTAAACTTTCCTGTTCCTACACAGTAACCCTCTTGAGTCTCCACAGTTAATGAAGTAAGTGTGTTGAGGAGAAATTAGGACGCCCACAGCTGTTGACCCACTTCTGTCAACACCGTGTTTCTTATCCGCCATAACTCTCATATGTTCATCAATCTCCAGGAAACCTGTTCTGATTCCATTCTTCACATTTTCCACAGAAGGTGCTCCTGCAGACCCTTTAAAATCCCGGTTATTGGTGATGTGATCTAACAAATGCTCACAGCAGTATTTGGCAACCTGAGAACCAGCATGCCCATCATACACAGCAAAGAACGACCATGTTTCAAGTCCACTTGGCAAACCGATCACAGCAGTATGTGCATCCTCCATTTCAACTCGCCAGCCTTGCATGCTGCTTAGCCCATATCGCAACCCATTACCCTGCCCCTGGGCATTATGTTTTTCCATCTTTGGTTTGTCTAAAAATGCTCCCATTATGTCTTGATTCTCTAGGTCTGCAAAGGAAGAGAAACAAAAAAGTTAGTAACTATCTTATAAACAAACTATCAATATGGATCCAACAACCTTTTTTTTAAGAGTGAAGGAAATACAAAGAAAGCTTAAATATCTTAGTTGAGTATTCAGGATTTTCCAAAGTTTGGTTCCAAATATCTAGTTTTATTCTTATTACACAAACCCTCTGAAAAAGTAAAAACAAAACAAAACAAAAAAACAGATCTACTTACAATGATCCAAATTTGCATGCTCCTTCCCTTAAGCCTTTCCTCATGTCAGTGCTCTTAACTGGGATTTCCCGCCTTTTCTCCTACCCGTCCTTTATATTCTAGGTCAAATTCTATGTTTTCCATAGGTTTTTCAGTCTTTGATAAGCCAATAAGTTATTAAATTACTGTAAGTCGTTCAGCCTCATTTTTCAAGCTGCAAAGCCATTATACACATATAACAAAATTTATCTACTATAACCTAACCTAGTAGTAATAACACGTATCATTATTATAGCACTTTATAATCATTCGGTATAAACAAAAGGTCCAGGACAGCATTGTGGACAAGTCTGAAAGTTTGGCTAACCTTTCCCAATGATCAAAAGTGAAAACCCTGACTTGGAATGGGCTTACAAGGCAGGAAGACAGTGTTCAGGATTTAGGTTGGCCTTTACTTGAGTAATAATAGCCTAGGAATGTAGAGACTTGGGGTCCAAGTCATCAAATGAGTCACAACTGAATGCAATCTGAAAGGATAGAATGAGATTTAATGAAGGGTAGGAGTGGGTAAAGTACCTACGTAAATTAGGATGAACTTAGGAAATTGGCAATTTGTGATATTATGATGCTAAGCTCTGAAAAGAAGCTGGGAAGAGAAAGAGGAAGAAAAACAACTCAGGAACATTTCCCCGCAACCTCTCCCTCCTCCTTTATCCTACTAAAGCCAAACTAATACACAGCAGAGGGGTCTGGCTGATTGGTATGATAAAATGATCTCCTGCTTACTTGTCCACTTCCATTACAGTTCCACTAATGGAAGTTAAATAATGAAAACTAGCCATTATTCCTTTCTTAAGGTGGTATTTATCAAATGGATACACAATATGGCAAGGATGAGTGTTTTGATGGGACAAAAGATACAACAGTAATGACATCTTCATAGCAGACATTGTGCAAGATGAAACTTAACTCATTCTAAGTTTTGCAAGGTTACCTCAATTTATTCTCAACAAAACTCTGAGGTAGGTTATAATATTATGTTCAGTTTATATTAGGTTGATGAAAAAGTAATTGTGGTTTCAAACCTTGAATTTTAAGTTATTGTAACCAGGCTCAAACACATCTTTATTAATCAATATAGGAACCATTACAATCAAACATTTTTGCCAACAAGAAATAAGTTTGTGTATTCTTGTAGTGCAAAAATCCATGCTTGGGGGCTTCCCTGGTGGCTCAGTGGTAAAGAATCTGCCTGCCAATGCAGGAGACATGAGTTCGACCCCTGATCCGGTAAGATCCCACACGCCTCAGAGCAACTAAGCCCATGTACCACAGCTACTGAGCTTGTGCTCTGGAGCCCAGGAACTGCAACTACTGAGCCCATGTGACCCAACTACTGAAGCCTGTGCATCCTAGAGCCTGTGCTGCACAACAAGAGAGGCCCCCACAATGAGAAGCCCCCACAATGCAACTAGAAAGTAGCCCCTGCTCTCGGCAACTGGAGAAAAGCCTACACATCAATGAAGACCCAGCACGGTCAAAAATAAATAAATAAATAACAATGAAAAATCCATGCTTGGGGATTTAATCAACTCTTGGAAAGCATTTTCTGCCTCCTCCTGATTGTGGAAGCTATTTTCCCTGCAAAAAGTTGTCAAGATGCTTGAAGAAGTGGTGGCTGGTGAAAGGTCAACTGAACGTGGTGGATGAGCCAATTTATTCAACTTCTCAAGTACTGGTTGCGCAACGTGCAGTCAGGCATTGTGGAGAAGACTGGGCCCTTCCTGTTGACCAGTGCCAGCCAGCTGCAGGCACTGCAGTTTTCGGTGCATCTCATAAACCTGCTGAGCATACTTCTCAGATGTACTGGTTTTACTGGCATTCAGAAAGCTGTAGTGGATCAGAGGGGCAGCAGACCACCAAACAGTGGCCATGGCCTTTTTGGGTGCAAGTCTGACTTTGGGAAGTGCTTCGAGCATCTTCTTGGTCCAGCCACTGAGCTGGTCATCACTGGTGGTCATATAAAATCCACTTTTCATTGTATGCCACAATCCAGTGGAGAAATGGTTCATTGTTGTCGCATAGAATAAGAGAAGACAACATTTCAAAATGATGATTGTTTTTGGTTTTCAGTCAGTTCATGAGGTACCCACTTATTGAGCTTTTTCACTGTTCCAATTTCAAATGCTGAATGACTATAGAATGGTCACTGTTGGATTCCTGAGCAACTTATCATGTGTTTTAAGAGGATCAGCTTTGACAATGTCTCTCAGTTGGTCACTGTCAACTTTCAGTGGCTGGCCACTACCATCCTCGTCTTTAAAGTTCTTCTCTCCTTTGCAAAACTTCTTGAACCACCACTGTATGTTTTGTCAGCAGTTTCTGAACCAAATGAGTTGTTGTGAGCTGTCTCCACTGGTTTATGAGCCATTTGAACACGAATTAAAAAATTGCTTGAATTTGCTTTTTGTCTAACATCATTTCCATAGTCCAAAATAAACAGCAAGTAATAAGTCATTAGCAAAAAAACAAAGTGAGAAATGTGCATTAAAACAATGTGTAACATAACTACATTTATTTAAGAATGTATTCCAATATCCAATATCCAATGGCAAAGTTCAACAATGCAAAACTGCAGTTACTTTTGCACCAACCTAATAGATGAACTTTATTGAGACTAAAAAACTTGGCCAACGTCACTTATCAGAAAAATTTAGGGGAATTAGGACTCAAATTCAAGTCTGCCTCACTCTAAGGCACCGTTTACTACTAAGGCAATGGTCTCAGTCATGGTTGTACAAAAGAACTTATCTGTAGACCTTTAGAAAAATTCAAAATTAAAAAAAAAAAAAGAAGAATTTCCACAGTAGGATTGCAACCTAGGCATCTGTGTACCACTGGTAAAGATTAGAGAGATGGAAAGTCTAGATAGGAAGACAGAAGATGATAGAGCTGTGGTGAGGTTAAAGTCATCTGCTGAAGGTCAACAGCGAGTTGCCTCATCTCTATACCTCAATTCTTTTAGCAAGGCTAAAGGGGATGTGGCAGGGGTTACAGCCAGCCCTCCATATCTTCAGCTTTCACATCCGTGAATATGGAGGGCTCACCATATTCACTGTACTACCCTTATAGAAAGGACTTGGGCATCCACACATTTGGTATCCACGAGGGCTCCTGGAATCACTCCCTGTGAATAAT
Source organism: Nanger dama (assembly GCA_917880005.1). Lineage (NCBI taxonomy): Eukaryota > Metazoa > Chordata > Mammalia > Artiodactyla > Bovidae > Nanger > Nanger dama. The sequence goes on from CAKJTW010000003.1 coordinate 31,214,543, forward strand.
GTTGGATAACTGTATAATTAAGACACTCAATATCACTAATCTAGCATTCTTTCTTCATCTGTACAGTGGGCATATTAACACTTACCTGTGAATGTTGCTGCAAAAGTTTAAATGAGGTAATGGGTGCACAGTTGTTACATTGAGTATAGCAAAAATGAGGAACTCTGCAAATGGAAACTATTTAATTAATACTACATTCTCATATACACAGCCACTCTAGATTCTGTTATTACCTAATAGGTACCTTACACTTTTATAAAAGAGTCCAGTAGTTATTTTCTAAATATACACATGAAACTACTAAACAAATAATTCTTTGAAACTTTTGAAAAAATATATATTAGGAATGTAAAAATGTAACAAACCAAGTCAATCATATGATACAATTTTAGGTCCAGCTCTACTGCAAATGCAAAAATACAAATTAATAATTGTTATTATTAAACATTAATTATTAAGGAATTAATAATTTTGTGTCTGGAGTTTCACATACTGAAAAAAAGCCATTTATAAATCTTACCTCCTTGAATTCTGAATAATTTGCAGAAGCCTGGTGAAGCAGTTATATAAAAATAATACTTATCAGAAATTATTTATAAGAAGGAACTTCCTAACTGTCATAGTACTTTGTATTGAAATGTTCAGACTGGCTAATAATGCTAGTGTTGTGGATGCAACCTAGCATGTGCTCAGAGTTGACTAAATAAAATTAGTAGGCTAAAATGTAGGCTTTAAAAACAACATAAAAGGCAGATAGGCATGAAGACAGTCACCAGAGCAAGCAGAAACTTCTTTCAGTGTCATTTTCCCTGTGCCTTCTCTATATAATTTGTTTTCTAAATTTCTAAACTACCAAGGGTAAATGACCGAAAAAAAGAGGAGAGAAGAGGTAAAGAAGAAGAGAAAATAAAGGGAGAAAAGCAAGAAATCTCAACTTTTAACTTTTATTTTTGGGACTAACAGCAAACAATAGTACGCTAATTGCAGTTTCTGGCAATGCCAATCTCAAATACTCAAGCTAAATAAAATATATTAATAAGCAAAGAACAATAAGAAGATGTATTTTTAAAGATTCAGAAGTTAAAGGTGGGAATGGGCAGGAGGGGAGGGTGGTGAACTCAGTATCCATTAACTCCAAACTACTCAGAGAAGGCAATGGCACCCCACTCCAGTACTCTTGCCTGGAAAATCCCATGGACGGAGGAGCCTGGTGGGCTGCGGTCCACAGGGTCGCACAGAGTCGGACACGACTGAGCAACTTCACTTTCATTTTTCACTTTCATGCATTGGAGAAGGAAATGGCAACCCACTCCAGCGTTCTTGCCTGGAGAGTCCCAGGGACGGGGGGAGCCTAATGGGCTGCCTATGGGGTTGCACAGAGTCGGACACGACTGAAATGACTTAGCAGCAGCAGAAAACACCCATCAATTTATGAGATGACACTGAATGAGTAAAACAATTGCAGGCTGTCAACCAAAGCAAAAAGAAACAAACCACTCTGAAAGTAGGTCTATGGAAATGAAAAACAATTAGTGAGCTAAAATTTTCAATAGAGACAATGAATAGCTAGATACCACAGTTAAAACAATAAACAGAAACCAATAAATGAGATCACTTCAAGGAATTCTTCTAGAACTCAGTTCTTTCCTCATCTTGATTCCAAACATACAAACCCACCCACGTATGTACCCATCCTCCCTCAGACCTTTCTCTTATATTAGAGTACTCCATCCTCAGGCTAGGCTTCAAAGGAATCTTATACAACTTATATGTCTTCCCAGGAACCCAACACTATTATTCTCTTTGACTCCTTGTATTCCTTTATGTTCAACCTCTCCCTTCCTACCGCAGTACAACTTTTAAAGACATTCAAATGTTACCCATTAAAAGTTAAGTGTTTAGGTGACTCATTCCCTTTAGCTACCTCCTGCTTCTTTCTCTACAGTTGAGACTCTTTTTAAAAGTGTTGACGTTCTAAACTGTAGTCTGGCCATTCCATCAAAACAAGTTCCTCCAAACTGAATCCAATGGACATCTGGCTGGCTGCTCACAGCAGTGATCAACACAATACTCCCTCTTCAAACACTGTTCCCACTGGCTTTTCAAGATGCTATCCACTCCGAGCTTTCCTCCTACTCCTAGCTTTTCCATCCATGTCTCCTTTCCAGGACCATCTTCATCTCTCAAGCCATTAAATATAAGCATTCAAGGCTTAGATCTAGGTTCTCTTCTCACTCTGTGCTGGCTCCTGAGGTACCTCTACGCATCTTTTTTTTTTTTTTCTTTCACAGCTTTTGCCAGTGAATGTCACCATCATTCATCAAAATGAATAGAAACCAGGGACATACCTTTGATATCTCTTTCTACGTCATCTCCCATCAGTCCATCATCAAGTTACATGGATTGTACTACTTATATTATTTTAAATATATTTTAGATATATTATTTACATAGATTTTCAAACCTGCCTAGTTTTTTCTCTAACACTGTAGTCTTCAAGCTATTATTATCTCTCAATGCGTTATTCTTCGAGGTAGTGTGTGCTCAGTTGTGTCTCTTTGTGATCCCATGGATTGTAGCCCGCCAGGTTCCGCCGTCCATGGAATTTTCCAGGCAAGAATACTGTAGTGGGTTGCCATTTCCTTCTCCAAGGAATCATCCCAATCCAGGGATTGAACCTGGGTCTCCTGCCTTGCAGGCAGATTCTTTACCATCTTCAGTTCAGTTCAGTTCAGTCGCTCAGTTGTGTCCAACTCCAGGCCTCCCTGTCCATCACCAACTCCCCGGAGTTCACTGAGACTCACGTCCATCGAGTCCATGATGTCATCCAGCCATCTCATCCTCTGCGCCCCCTTCTCCTCCTGCCTCCAATCCCTCCCAGCACCAGAGTCTTTTCCAATGAGTCAACTCTTCGCATGAGGTGGCCAAAGTACTGGAGTTTCAGCTTTAGCATCATTCCTTCCAAGGAAATCCCAGGGCTGATCTCCTTCAGAATGGACTGGTTGGATCTCCTTGCAGTCCAAGGGACTCTCAAGAGTCTTCTCCAACACCACAGTTCAAAAGCATCAGTTCTTTGGTGCTCAACCTTCTTTATAGTTCTACTCTCACATCCATACATGACTACTGGAAAACCACAGCTTTGACTAGAGGGGACCTTTGTTGGCCAAGCCATGTCTCTGCTTTTTAACGTGCTATCTAGGGTTGGTCATAGCTTTTTTCCAAGGAGCAAGAGTCTTTTAATTTCATGGCTGCAGTCACCATCTGCAATGATTTTGGAGCCCCCCAAAATAAAGTCTCTTGCTGTTTCCATTGTTTCCCCATCTATTTGCCATGAAGTGATGGGACCAGATGCCATGATCTTAGTTTTCTGAATGTTGAGCTTTATGCCAACTTTTTCACTCTCCACTTTCACTTTCATCAAGAGGCTTTTTAGTTCCTCTTCACTTTCTTTACCATCTGAGCCACCACAAAAGTTCAACATAGAGAGTTATAGGTCAACTGTATTTTAAACAAAACAATACAAAATAAGACAAAATACCCCAAAACAAAAAAACAAGCTCATAAAAAATATCATATTTGTGGTTACTAGGAGTGGTAATAAAGGGAACTGGATGAAGGCAATTGAACGATGCTGTGTGTTTTATGCTATATATATATATATATATATATACGTTGTTAAGATAGTAAATCCTAAAAGTTCTTATCACAAAATTTTTTTTCTTTTTTTTTGAATCTAGCAAGGAGATCCAACCAGTCCATCCTAAAGGAAATCAGTCCTTAATCTTCACTGGAAGGACTGATGCTGAAGCTGCAACTCCAATACTTTGGCCACCTGATGCAAAGAACTGACTCATTTGAAAAGTCCCTGATGCTGGGAAAGACTGAAAGCGGGAGGAGAAGGGGGACGACAGAGGGTGAGATGGGTGGATGGTATCACTGACTCAATGGACATGAGTCTGAATAAACTCTGGGAGTTGGTGATGGACAGGCAGGCCTAACGTGCTGCAATTCATGAGGTTGCAGAGTCAGCCATGACTGAGCAACTGAACTGAACTGAGAAGACAGATGTTCAGCTAAACATGATCACTGTGGTAATCATTTCATGATGTATGTAGGTCAAATCATTATGGTGTACACCTTAAACTTACATGGTACTGTATGTCAATTATATATGAATAAGAGTGGAAGAAAAAGATAATATAAGTTTCACCATATCATTCTGTATTAAAAACTATTCAATGACTCTCCTCTCTTTAGGGGGATAATGAACTGCTTACTATGGCTCACATGAAATCCCTGAGTGGTCAGGAGCTCATCAATCTTTTCCAGACTTACCTTGCTTCATAATCCTCCCCACTCCATAACCACTCCACCCCAGCAACATTCTCTACTCCAACCAGATGGCTTTCTTAAAGTACCTGGCATTTTTCACCGGTTCCTTCCCTCCAAAATAACAAATAAATGCCACTCCCACTACTTAAAAAGCCAATCCCTCTTACTCATTCTTAGATCTTAACTCAAGCATTAGGTCTTAAGGAGAGACTCCTTCACATACCCTGGATCAGCTCCTTCAGCATGGAACACACAGCAGACCTTCAACAAACACAATAAAAGAACTCCAAAGGTTAAAGCGTCTGCCTGCAATGCGGGAGACCTGGGTTCCGATCCCTGGGTCGGGAAGATCCCCTGGAGAAGAAAATGGCAACCCACTCCAGTATTCTTGCCTGGAGAATCCCATGGACAGAGGAGCCTGGTGGGCTACAGTCCACGGGGTCACAAACAGTCAGACACGACTGACTTTACACAAACACACACACACATACAAAGAAAAAAGCAGATGCAAATAATAAAAGTTTGCTAATAGAAACAGTACACCCACAGAATAAATATAAACATAAAAAGGCAGGCTTTCTGATGGAAAAATAGAGAGGCTACCTACTGTTTTGTTGCATTAACGTCAAATAATATGGTATCATTTGTTTTTTTTTTTCTTTGTTTTTAGTCCCCAGGGTGAGGTGTGTAGGAGGATGTTAGTAAAGCTATATAGCTTTTGTTTTTCAATATATAATCCAATAAACGCTTGAGTTTAATGTTTCAGGTGTGGTTGAATATAATATATAGTTTTTGTTTAAGCATATAGTATTTTTGATAAGTTTTCGGTCATGATCTGGGATAAAAATAATTATAGCACATAAACAGGTATAAATTGTCATTTCAGACAACACCTTTACAAATTAAAAAAGATGCTCATCTTATTTTATTCCTTATGCTTGCCTTTGTCCGATACTAAAATTTCAACCTTTGACTTCTTTCTTATTTACTTAGTATATTTTGCTTTTCACAAAGTTCTACATACTGGGACATATCCAATGAGTCTCTTGTTTTGATGAATCTCCTGATAGCATTAACCTACCTTTAAACAGATTTTATAGAAATGGTAGATGTGTAATACCCCTTTTCACTGCTGGTATATTTCATAATATCTTTCATTTATCTTGGATTACTGTGATATTGAATGGTTTTCCTTGGAAACGAACAGAGATCATTCTGTCATTTTTGAGATTGCATCCAAGTACTGCATTTTAGACTCTTCTGTTGACCATGATGACTACTCCATTTCTTCTGAGGGATTCCTGCCCACAGTAGTAGGTATAATGGTCATCTGAGTTAAATTCACCCATTCCAGTCCATTTTAGTCCGCTGATTCCTAGAATGTCGATGTTCACCCTTGCCATCTCTTGTTTCACCACTTCCAATTTGCCTTGATTCATGGACCTGACATTCCGGGTTCCTATGCAATATTGCTCTTTACAGCATCAGATCTTGCTTCTATTACCAGTCGCAGCCACAGCTGGGTATTGTTTTTGCTTTGGCTCCATCCCTTCATTCTTTCTGGAGTTATTTCTCCACTGATCTCCAGTAGTATATTGGGCACCTAATGACGTGGGGAGTTCCTCTTTCAGTATCCTATCATTTTGCCTTTTCATACTGTTCATGGGGTTCTCAAGGCAAGAATACTGAAGTGGTTTGCCATTCCCTTCTCCAGTGGACCACATTCTGTCAGACCTGTCCACCATGACCCGCCGTCGTGGGTTGCCCCGCAGGCATGGCTTAGTTTCATTCAATTAGACAAGGCTGTGGTCCTAGTGTGATTAGATTGACTAGTTTTCTGTGAGTATGGTTTCAGTGTGTCTGCCCTCTGATGCCCTCTTGCAACACCTACCATCTTATTTTCAATATCACAGTAATCCAAGTCTATGCCCCAACCAGTAACGCTGAAGAAGCTGAAGTTGAACGGTTCTATGAAGACCTTTTAGAACTAACACCCAAAAAAGATGTCCTTTTCATTATAGGGGACTGGAATGCTAAAGTAGGAAGTCAAGAAACACCTGGAGTAACAGGCAAATTTGGCCTTGGAATGCAGAATAAAGCAGGGCAAAGACAGAGTTCTGCCAAGAAAATGCACTGGTCATAGCAAACACCCTCTTCCAACAACACAAGAGAAGACTCTACACATGGACATCATCAGATGGTCAACACCAAAATCAGATTGATTATATTCTTTGTAGCCGAAGTTGGAGAAGCTCTATACAGTCAACAAAAACAAGACCAGGAGCTGACTGTGGCTCAGATCATGAACTCCTTATTACCAAATTCAGACTTAAATTGAAGAAAGTAGGGAAAACTGCTAGACCATTCAGGTATGACCTAAATCAAATCCCTTATGATTATACAGTTGAAGTGAGAAATAGATTTAAGGGCCTAGATCTGATAGATAGAGTGCTTGATGAACTATGGACGGAGGTTCGTGACACTGTACAGGAGACAGGGATCAAGACCATCTCCATGGAAAAGAAATGCAAAAAGCAAAATGGCTGTCTGGGGAGGCCTTACAAATAGCTGTGAAAAGAAGAGAGGTGAAAAGCAAAGGAGAAAAGGAAAGATACACTCATATGAATGCAGAGTTCCAGAGAATAACAAGAAGAGATAAGAAAGCCTTCTTCAGTGATCAATGCAAAGAAACAGAAGAAAACAACAGAATGGGAGAGACTAGAGATTTCTTCAAGTAAATCAGAGATACCAAGGGAACATTTCATGCAAAGATGGGCTCAATAAAGGACAGAAATGGTCTGGACCTAACAGAAGCATAAGATATTAAGAGGTGGCAAGAATACACAGAAGAACTGTACAAAAAAGATCTTCATGACCCAGATAATCACGATGGTGTGATCACTCATCTAGAGCCAGACATCCTGGAATGTGAAATCAAGTGGGCCTTAGAAAGCATCACTACAAACAAAGCTAGTGGAGGTGATGGAATTCCAGTAGAGCTATTTCAAATCCTGAAAGATGATGCTGAGAAAGTGCTGCCCTCAATATGCCAGCAAATTTAGAAAACTCAGCAGTGGCCACAGGACTGGAAACAGTCAGTTTTCATTCCAATCCCAAAGAAAGGTAATGCCAAAGAATGCTTAAACTACCGCACAATTGCACTCATCTCACACGCTAGCAAAGTAATGATCAAAATTCTCCAAGCCAGGCTTCAACAATACGTGAACCATGAACTTCCTGATGTTCAAGCTGGTTTTAGAAAAAGCAGAGGAACCAGAGATCAAATTGCCAACATCCGCTGGATCATGGAAAAAGGAAAAAGTTCCAGAAAAACATCTATTTCTGCTTTATTGACTATGCCAAAGCCTTTGACTGTGTGGATCACAATAAACTGTGGAAAATTCTGAAAGAGATGGGAATACCAGACCACCTGACCTGCCTCTTAAGACGTCTGTATGCAGGTCAGGAAGCAACAGTTAGAACTGGACATGGAAGAGACTGGCTCCAAATAGGAAAAGGAGTACATCAAGGCTGTATATTGTCACCCTGCTTATTTAACTTATATGCAAAGTACATCATGAGAAATGCTGGACTGGAGGAAACACAAGCTGGAATCAAGACTGCCAGGAGAAATATCAATAACCTCAGATATGCAGATGACACCACCCTTATGGCATAAAGTGAAGAGGAACTAAAAAGCCTCTTGATGAAAGTGAAAGAGGAGAGTGAAAAAGCTGGCCTAAAGCTCAACATTCAGAAAACATTCAGAAGATCATGGCATCTGATCCCATCACTTCATGGAAAATAGGGAAACAGTGGAAACAGTGACAGACTTTATTTTGGGAGGCTCCAAAATCACTGCAGATGGTGACTGCAGCCATGAAATTAAAAGACGCTTACTCCTTGGAAGAAAAGTTATGACCAACCTAGACAGTATATTCAAAAGCAGAGACATTACTTTGCCGACTAAGGTCCGTCTAGTCAAGGCTATGGTTTTTCCTGTGGTCATGTATGGATGTGAGAGTTGGACTGTGCAGAAGGCTGAGAGCCAAAGAATTGATGCTTTTGAACTGTGGTGTTGGAGAAGAATCCTGAGAGCCCCTTGGACTGCAAGGAGATCCAACCAGTCCATTCTGGAGGAGATCAGCCCTGGGATTTCTTTGGAAGGAATGATGCTAAAGCTGAAACTCCAGTACTTTGGCCACCTCATGCAAAGAGTTGACTCATTGGAAAAGACTCTGCTGCTGGGAGGGATTGGGGGAAGGAGGAGAAGGGGGCACAGAGGATGAGATGGCTAGACGGCATCACTGACTCGATGGATGTGAGTCTGAGTGAACTCAGGGAGTTGGTGATGGTAGGGAGGCCTGGCGTGCTGCGATTCATGGGGTAGCAAAGAATCAGACATGACTGAGCAACTGAACTGAACTTCAGTTATCTTCATAATAAATGCCAACTTTTAGGATCTAGATTTCTTTATCCTCAGCATTTACAGGTATTACTTCTGCATTGAAAAGAAGTTTGAGGGAAGCCACATTTATTTTTGTTTTAATTTTTGGCATGTTTTGTCTAAATTTTCATTTTTGTTTTTAAAAATTATTTTAACTTTATTGGAGTATAGTTGATTTACGGCTTCCTGGTGGCTCAGACAGTAAAGAATCCTCCTGCAGTGTGAAAGGCCTGGATTTGATCCCTGGGTCAGGAAGATCACTGGAGAAGGGAATGGCCACCCACTCCAATATTCCTGCCTGGAGAATTCCATGGTGAGAGTAGCCTGGTGGGCTATAGTCTACAGGGTCACAAAGACTCAGACATGACTGAGTAACACAAACACACACACACGGAGTTGATTTACAATGTTGTGTTAGCTTCAGGTGTACAGCAAAGTGATTCAGTTATACATAATACATACATATATTCATTCTTTTTCAGATTCTTTTCTCATACGGGTTTACCACAGAATATTGAGTAGAGTTTACAATAGGCCCTTGTTGGTTATCTATCTTACATATAGCAGCGTGTGAGCACTGAATCTACTGAAGCTCCTAGAGCCTGTGCCCTGCAGTGAAGAGTCACTGCAACAAGAAGTCCACGCACTGCAACTAGAGAGTAGCTTCTACTCTCTGCAACTAGAGAAAAGGCTGCTTGCAGCAATGAAAGACCTAGTACAACCAAATAAATAAAAATAGATACAAATTTTTTAAAAAGGAGAAAGAACAAAGAATATGGATAATGAAATTCATGAAATGCAAGTGGCCAATAAATATATGGAGCAATGATAAATCTAACTAGCCATTAAAGATAAATTTGCTTTTCACATTATTTTAATAAAGATGAAAAATTTGTAACTATTGGCAAAGGAGTAAAAATATATACTTCTTATAGGCAGGAAAGCAAACTGGTATTTTTTGAAAGATATGCACCACATACATTAATTTTAAATGATGACGTCCATTAAAATCATTTTGTATATTCATCCTTTGAAATGCTCCTCTGTTCCAGTTGTGTTTTTAAATACATTACTATAAAACAGAAAATTAAGAAGACCAAGCCACCTGCTAAAGATAAATTCTTACAATACAAAGCACCTGAGGAAGCTGAAACTGTGAGTCTCCCAGGCTCAAGTAACAGAGATGCACAGAAGGCTACATCCCATAAGGACAGAAAGAGAAACTACAAATGCTCCCGTGCAAGGCTGGGGCAGAAAACAGGCTCACTGAAAAATGCCTGCCGTGGAGGGGCTCCTTGCCTATAAAAGGAAAGCTACTTACTAACCATTGCATGGAAATTTAGTTTAAATGTAGTTACATACTCCTTCAACAGAAGAATAGACCTTCTTTTGGTTTGTATTTCTTGGAGAGATAAGCCTGATTCTGATGTTATCAAGAATCAGGGGAACCAACCCTCTAATATAAGACATGGTTTCAGGCTGGAACATGCAAAAGACACTAGATAAGGACAAAAAGAAAGAAAACAAACAAACAAACCCCACTTAATATGAAACCAAAACATACCAGGACAACTAAACTAAGATGGACAGCCAACAAACACCAACAATTGTAGGAATTTAACCTAGAAGAAAAAGTAGCAATCAGAAAATAACTTAAAATGTGCATGTTTAGTATCCTTCCAAAGCTAAAATACAAACAAAAACAATAGACATGAAGGGGAAAAAAGCTAAAAAAACAGCCAGAAACCAAACCAGAATAGGTGGCAGTGAGTGTGAGCAAGCGAGAACCTGAACATGAGAAAGTATTCACTGAGAAATAAAAACAACCAAGGTCACATAAATTGGCTGAGCAAAGTCAAAGCGTAATTAGTAAATTGGAAAATGTACCTAGGAATTACCTAGAAAATAACACAGAGATTAAGGAGAATTAGGAAAAAGCAGTGTGTAAAGATATAAAGGCTAATAAATTTTTCTAGAACTGAAGAAAGATGAGTCTTCAGATCAATAATTTATTTAAAAGAATGCCTACAGATAACATAACATACACACACCTAGGCATATATCATGGGAATGTGCTCAGAATATCAAGTATGGTAAAACAAACAACAAATACTAACATCTACATCATACTTGAAATGTGCAGTGCTCTAAATGCTTTCTATTAACGTAATCGTGACAGTCCCTATGACAGATACTACTTCATTACCTCTGTTGAGAACTTGCCCAAGGTCACTGAATAAACAGTGGTGACAGGATATGGAAAAGGAATACTTTTAAAATTACCAGAGGAAAACATTACATACAAAGGCATAGCAATTAGGTAGAGACCAGACTTTCAGAGTTCCAAGTCTGCCAAGTTTCATAATACAATGAAATAATATCTTGAGGGTACTGATAGGAAGGGGGGAAAAACTGTTAATCAAGAATTTTTATTTGAAAAAAAATACTGTGTAAAATATACTTTCACACAAAAACTAAGGACATTTACAAGCCACATTCTGTTGCTAAAAAAATTACTAAAGGATAAACTTCAGCAGGAAGAAAGGCAAATCCTTTAAATACAAGGAACAGTAAGTATAAAATCTGGTAAAATACACCCCATAGAATGTAGCTTGCCAGGCTTCTCCGTCCCCTGGAATTCTCCAGGCCAGAATTCTGGAGTGGGTAGCCATTCCCTTCTCCCGGGTTGGGGGGGAATCTTCCCAACTCAGGGATCGAACCCAGGTCTCCCATATTGCAGGTGAATTCTTTACAGTCCGAGCCACCAAGGAAGCCCTATAAATAAGGAAATGAAATTTATGCTACAAAAGGGGAAGTAAAACTGTAGGCAGTCATACACACGATGGAGTGAATGTTTGGTGTTCAATCAAATACAAGCTCATAAAAAAGTCAAACATACAAGGAGACAAACTGTCATGAGTAGGTATTAACATAACATATATAACTCCCTTAGTGTTGTGGAAAATGGGGTGTGAGAGGATGGTCATATTCCAGATCTCGAGTGAGTCCATGGGACAGGCTGCCAAGCGAAGGGTCCTTGGCTTCTCACTGTAAAGAATTCAAGAATGAGCCTGAAGTTAGGTTTATTTAGAAAGATACACACTCCACACACAGAGTATGGGCTGTCCCTGAGGGTGAGAGAGGCAGCCCCAAGGCTCGGGGTCCTCTAGGAAAGTGAGAGCCGCTCTGGGAGATACACATTCCACAGACAGAATGTGGTCAGTCCGAAAAGGTGAGAACTACCAGCCTCGAGGTGTGGGGGTGGCCACTTTTACGGGCTGGGTAATTTCAGGCTAAGAAGTGGAAGGCATATTCTAACTATCTTTGAGAAGCGGCAGATATTTCTAGGAACTGGGGGTACCATCCACTGTTTGGCTTTTAAGGTCACCCTCAGAACTATCACCGTGCCAGTAGGTGTGCCATTTAGCACATGTTAATGTATTACAGTGAGTGCATAATGAGGCTTGAGATCTCTGGAAGTTGAATCTTCTCCCTACCCTCTTGGGTCTACTAGGTTCCACCCAGTGTTTGTGGTATCCTGTTCTTCAGGGTTCTGTCATTCTTTTAATGGTTGTGCCTTGCCCGCTTCCTTCCTGTCTCGTAAGGACTTCACATATTAATAATAGAATTAGTGAATTTAAGATACAAAATAACTATATATGAAATTTTTAATAAGATTTTTAAAAAAAGAAAATGAAAAATAAGAAATTAAAAAATTACCAAACAAATTGGTAAAGAATTAAATGCCACTTTTAGAAGTTATGAAGGTTGTTTTTTAATCCGGTATGTAAATTTGGTACAGCCATTATGGAAAACAGTATGAAGGTTCCTCGAAAAACTAAAAATAAGAGTTGTCATATGATCCAGCAATCTCAGTCTTGGGCATATGCTCAGACAAAACTATACTCTGAAAAGATACATGCACCCTATGTTCACGAAAGTGAAAGTGTTAGTCACTAAGTTGTGTCCAACTCTGCAACCCCATGGACTATAGCCTGCCAGGCTCCTCTGTCCATAGAACTCTTCAGGCAAGAATATTGGAGTGGCTTGCCATTTCCTTCTCTGGGGGTCTTCCAGATCCAAGCAACAAACCTGGGTCTCCTGCACTGCAGGCAGACTCTTTACCATCTGAGCCACCAGGGAGCACTATTTACAATAGCAAAGTCAGGGAAACAACGTAAGAGTCCATCAATAGATGAATGGATAAAGAAGATGTGGAATATACATATATGAATATGTGAAATGGTATATTACTCAGCCATTAAAAAGAATGAAATAATGCCATTTGCAGCAACACGGATTGACCCAGAGATTATCACACTAAGTGAAATAACTCAGAAAGACAAATACCATATGATACCACTTATACATGGAATCTAAAATATGACACAAACGTATCTACAAAACAGAAACTGACTCACAGGCACAGAGAACAGATTTGTGGTTGCCAAGACGGAGATGGAGTAGGGGAGGGAAGGACTGGGAGGTTAAAAATCAACTTCAATAAAATTTTAAAAAGAAATAAAAGTTTAAAAACAAAAGTTAAAAAATTGTTATTAAAAACTCAAAGGATGATTTAAAAAACAGATTATAAAGAAATGCAGTAAATTAGCTCATTGAGTTGAGGAACTGTGAGAAATTACATTCACTTCAAAAACCTACAACCAATGGATGAGAGAAAAGAAGGTGAAAAAGAAAACTAAATTCTCCAACAATAATAAGTAGTATAAATATAAATAGTCCTTTAAGAAATTTAAGACCTGGATATTGCAGTGCTCCTGGAAACTCAGAAACTATTAACTAATCTCTCTGTTCATGTCAGCTACCTGTAACATAGGAGTTGTAGAGTTCCCTAGACCCTATTATCAACATTTTTCCACTGAGAGGATCAGAAGACATCAGCAAAATAATGGTACCTTATTCTATACAGTGGGCTTCATTGCAGCTAAGTCGGTAAAGAATCTGCTTGCAGTGCAGGAGACCCAGGTGGATCCCTGGGTTGGGAAGATCCCCTGGAGAAGGAAATGGCAACCCACTCCAGTATCCTTGCCTGGAAAATCTCATGGACAGAGGAGCCTGGTGGGCTGCAGTCCATGGGGTCGCAAAGAGTCGGGCACGACTGAGTGACTAACACACACATACTATACAGTAAGGCTTAATCTCATTCAACAATTGCTCTTCTGGTATCCCATATTTTCCAAATATACTTAGATCAGAGCAATCTAAATTTTCACATCTTTCTTTAAAGACTGAAGTTTCATACATGATACATCAGTTTGCAGTTCCCAGGTCAAGGTCTTTAGATATTACTCCAATCTTGCTCAAGACTAAAAATATTTTCACAGGTTTCTCTGGTTAAATATTCTTGCAAGAAAGTTCAATTTATAGACTAGTAGTTAAATCAACAAGTACTCTTAAGTTTCTCCTTCTACAGTATAATCTATAAAACAGTCATATATTACATATATAGTAATTCTTTGTAAATAAAAGAGTACTTGCTATTAAAGCAAATTATACACATAGTCATTTTGTAAACTTGGTTTCCAATATTAAAATTATTCACATAAATCAGATAACACATTTTATCTGTTAAATAAGAAATCTCAACTGTTATAAAGAAAACATATTTAACTTATATGCAGAGTACATCATGAGAAACGCTGGGCTGAAAGAAGCACAAGCTGGAATCAAGACTGCCAGGAGAAATATCAATAATCTCAGATATGCAGATGACACCACCCTTATGGCAGAAAGTGAAGAGGAACTAAAAAGCCTCTTGATGAAAGTGAAAGAGAGTGAAAAAGTTGGCTTAAAGCTCAACATTCAGAAAACGAAGATCATGGCATCTGGTCTCATCACTTCATGGCAAACAGATGGGGAAACAGTGGAAACAGTGGCTGACTTTATTTTGGGGGGCTCCAAAATCACTGTAGATGGTGACTGCAGCCATGAAACTAGAAGACGCTTACTCCTCGGAAGGAAAGTTATGACCAACCTAGATAGTATATTCAAAAGCAGAGACACTACTTTGCCAACAAGAGTCCATCTAGTCAAGGCTATGGTTTTTCCAGTGGTCATGTATGGATGTGAGAGTTGGACTGTGCAGAAGGCTGAGCGCCAAAGAATTGATGCTTTTGAACTGTGGTGTTGGAGAAGACTCTTGAGAGTCCCTTGGACTGCAAGGAGATCCAACCAGTCCATCCTAAAGGAGATCAGCTCTGGGTGTTTATTGGAAGGACTGATGCTGAGGCTGAAACTCCAATACTTTGGCCACCTCATGCGAAGAGCTGACTCATTGGAAAAGACCCTGATGCTGGGAAAGATTGAGGGCAGGAGGAGAAGGGGATGACAGAGGATGAGATGGCTGGATGGCATCACCAACTCGATGGACATGAGTTTGGGTGAACTCCGGGAGTTGGTGATAGACAGGGAGGCCTGGCGTGCTGTGGTTCATGGGGTCGCAAAGAGTCGGACACAACTGAGCAACTGAACTGAACTGACTGAACCTATCTTCATCAGCTGTTTCTTAAAAAATGTATATATAAAACAATATAAGCATATTTCTGATAAGGATTTATATGCTTTATTGTAAGCATGTTTCTGATATAGGATTTTAAATATATCAGCCAAGTGGTCAAATACAGGTACTAACAGTTCCTATTAGTTTGTGCTCCCCTTCCCCTCAAAATCTCCTGCTTCATTACAGGATTTTACTGACTTTCAAGCTATATGTGGGAGTCCAGATCTTTAGGGGGACTGAGTACCCCTAAAATCTCATTAACAATTCTAATTCAACCAGAAAGTCTGCTCTATCAAGTAAGATTTTCTTTGGCAGCAGCAATTGCTCAATTAGTACCATTCTCTGGCTAATTCTAGAACTCTGTAGCAGCCCTATAGGGGAGCACTCACAACAGAATTCTGCTCCTTCAATCCAGAGAGCCGAGGGGCACAGTGAGATTTTTATTCTCTGTGGGATTTCTCTAAAGAATAATTCCAAGGTGACAGGAATTTCCCAGTCTGCACAGGTTCAAACCTGAGAATCTTCGAACAACCCAAAAGAAACCTATGACTACGGTTCAAGTTCAACATTTCTACAAAGTTGTGGAAAGAAAATAAGGGCATCATACTTCATCAAAAAATGGATTCATCATTTGTGCTTCACAGACATAGGACTAAAATTCAAAACTTAGAACTGAAAATTTCCTATACTTTTCACTTTTCTTATCTTTTAATATAACATTTTTGCCTTCTGTTTCTTCCCTCTAGGTCTTACTCTCTTCTAAGCAACCTCCAATTTTTTTATTCTTCTGCCCACAAATTCAATCTCCTTGAAAATTTTATACCATTTCTATTCTTGCTCTTTGTCCCTCCCAAGCCTGAGCATCTATCTGTTTTCCCTTTCTTGCTTTTAATTCTTCCTCATTCTTGTGTTTACGACAGAGTAAGAAGGCAGGGTACAGGCAAGCCAGCTGCAAAGGAAAATATTTCAATGAATTCATGCAAGTCTGAGTTCATGAGGTAAGAGAGAAATGGCTATTAGATCAACATATTAGGGAAGCTAAGGGGCTACGGAGTAACCCACAGTGCAAAGCACTACTGGAGGTGAGGACTATGTATTTATTCCCTGAAGTTACTAGTGAAGAGCCTGATTTTTGGTTTACATTTGGATAGTGTTTACAATTACTGAATAATTTGTCCTGGTCAGAGGAGGAGGAAAGAGTCATTATTTAAGCTATAAAAGGAGGTTAAATTATTTCTAGCTGGCTAGCTCATGAGATATACAAGATGTATATCATGGCTAGAAATCACTGATCAAAAAGTTATCTGGATCCCATTTATATGAAATACTCAAACCTACAGGGACAGAAATGGGATGAGTGGTTGATAAGGGCTGGGGGAGAAGAGGATGGGGAGTGACTTTTAACGAAAACCAAGGTTTCTTTTGGGTGTGATGAAAATGGTCTAAAATTAACTGTGGTAATGGTTGCATAATTCTGTCAATACACTGAAAACTACAGTGATAAACTTCATATGGGTGAGTTTTATGTTATTTTAGTTACATCTTAATAAAGCCATTAAAAAGATTACTATGTTTTTTACCATATGATCAAGAGATACAAAAAACTTTTGACAAAATTCAACACCCATTTATGATAAAAAAAAAAACTCTTCAGAAAGTAGGCATAGAGGGGACATATCTCAACATAATAAAGGCCATATATGACAAACTCACAATAAACACCATTCTAAATTGTGAAAACTGAGAGCATTTCCTCTAGATCAGGAACAACACAAAGATACCCACTCTCGCCATTATTATTCAACACGGTTTTGGAAGTCCCAGCCGTGGCAATCAGAGAAAAGAAAGGAATTCAAGTCACAAAGTAGTAGTAAACCTGTCACTGTTTGCACATGATATGACACTATACATAAAATCCTAGAGATGCCACCTGAAAACCGCTAGAGCTCATTAGTGAATTCGGTAAAGCTGCAGCACACAAAATTAACCCACAGAAATCTTCTGCATTCCTATATAGACTAACAATGAACGACTAGGAAGAGAAATCTCGTGACTTCCCTGGTGGTAAACTGGATAAGAATCTGCCTGCCAAAGCAGAGGACATGGGTTCGACCCTCGTCCAGGAAGATTCCACATGCCGTGGATCAAGTAAGCCTGCGTGCCACAAGTACTGAGCTTGCACTCTAGAACCCGTGAGTCGCAACTGCTGAATCACGAACCATGGCTACTGAGCCTATGTGCTGCAACTACTGAAGCCCGTGTCCCACAGCTGAAGAAGCCTTCACAAGGAAAAACCCGCACACTGCAACTAGAGAAAGCCTGTGAGCTGCAACAAAGACCAGCTCAACCAAAAACAGAATAAATAAAATAAAAAAAGATTTTAAAAAGAAAAATTAAGGAAACAATCCCATTTATCACTATAACAAAAAGAATAAAATACCAAGGAATAAACCTACATAAGGAGGCAAAAGTCCCAGAAAACTGTAAGATACTGATGAATGAAATAAAAACACAAACAGATGAAGAAACATACCATGTTCTTGGACTAAAAGACTCAATACTGTGAAACTGACTATACTACCCAAAGCAAACTACGGATTCAGTGCAACCTCTATCAAATCATTGACAGCGTTTTCACAGAATTAGAACAAAAAATTTTACGGTTTATATGGAAACACAAAAGCCCTGAATAGCCAAAGTAATCTTGAGAAAGAAAAACAGAGCTGGAGGAATCAGGTTCCCTGATTTCAGACTATACTACAAAGCTACAGTAATCAAGACAGTATGGTATTGGCAGAAAAACAGAAATATAGCTCAATGGAACAGGGTAGAAAGCCCAGAGATAAACCCACATGCATATGGTCACCCAATCTATGCAGAGGAGGCAAGAATACACATTGAAGAAAAGACAGTCTCTTCAATAAATGAAGTGACTGACAAAAGATTAATCCCCCAAACATATAAACAGTTTATGCAGCTCAATTAAAAGAAAAAACTAAATTAAAAAAATAGGTGGAAAACCTAAATAGGTATTTCTCCAAAGAAGACATATAGATGGCCAACATCACTAAGTACTGTTGTTCAGTCACCCAGGAAAACTGGACAGATACATATAAAAGAATGAAATTAGAACATTCCTTATCATCATACACAAAAATGAATTCAAAACGAATGAAAGACCAAATGTAAGGCTATAAACTATAAAACTCTTAGAGGAAAACATAGAACACTTTAACATAAATCACAGCAGGATCTTTTTGACTCACCTCCTAGAGTAATGAAAATACAAAAATAAACAAATGGGACCTAATTAAACAAATGCTTTTGCACAGCAAAAAGGATCATAAACAAGATGAAAAGATAACCCTCAGAATGGGATAAAAATATTTGCAAATGAAGCAACTGACAAAAGATTAATCTCCAAAATATACAAACAGCTCATGTAGGCTCAATATCAAAAAAGCAAACAGTCCAAAAACTGGGTAGAAGATCTGTAAAGACATTTCTCCAAAGATGACATACAGATGGCCAACAAACACATGAAAAGATGCTCAACATCACTAACTACTGTTTAGTTGCCCAGTCATGTCCAACTCTTTGTGACCCCAAGGACTGCAGCGCATCAGACCCCCCTGTCCCTCACCATCTCCTGCAGTTTGCCCAAGTTCATGTCCATTTTCATCAGTGACGCCATCCAGTCATCTCATCTCTGATCCCCACTTCTCATCCTCCTCTTCACTAAGTATCAGAGCAAAACAAATCAAAATAACAAATGAGGTACCACTTCACACTGGTCAGAATGGTCATCATTAAAAAGTTCACAAACAAAAAACACTGGAGAGGGTATGGAGAGAAGGGAAACTCCTACACAGCTGGTAGGAATGTAAATTGGTATAACCACTATGGAAAACAGTATGGAGGTTTCTCTAAAAACTAAAAATAGAACTACCATATGACCTTGCAATCCCATAATTCAGAAAGTTATGTGCACACCAGTGTTCACTGCAGCACTATTTATAATAGCCAGGACATAGAAGCAACCTAAAAATCTCTCAACAGAGGAATGGATAAAGACATAGGGGGTGGGAGATTGGGCCTGACACACATACACTACTGTGTATAAGACAGGTAACTAATGAGAGCCTACTGTATAGCACAGTGCTCTGTGGTGATAAGTGGAAAGGAAATCCAAAAAGAGGGGATATATGTGTACATATAGCTGATTCACTTTCCTGTACAGCAGAAACTAAACATAGCATTGTAAAGCAACTATACTATTGTAAAGTAATTAGCCTCCAATTAATATAAATAAATTTTAAAAATTAAAGAGAAAAATATAATTATAAAAAATTAAAAAGAATTACCATGATTTTATATGACTTTCTGTATATTTTATTTTGTATAAAAAGGTTTAAAAAGATGACATTATTTGTAGCAACATGAAAAAGACTATATTAAATTTTTTTCAGATTAAAAAGTTATCTGAAAGTTTCTCAGCTGTTCAGTATCTCTTCATCTTACAGCTTCAATATTTACTTCACTCTTTCAACTAAATAATGACTTAACCTCTGTCAACAAACTAAATTTCACCCAAATGAATTCTAACACTATTGTTAAATATACCCTAATTTAAAAGTCCAAATTAAAATCTTAAAAATTAAATTTCAAAAAGCAAATCAAAGTTGACTAATCAAACCAATGAAAATAAGTCAGATAAAGCTCTTATACTAAATAGTATTTCCATAAAGCTCATGACACAAGTCATTTAGCACCCAGACTACAGTCCGTTTACACAGATATTAGCAGCAGTTTCAGTTTCACAAAGTGTAAAACAGAGCTTGCCACTTCTGATGTTTCCCTCATGTTTCATGATTTTTTAATTTATCACCATCTTCTAGACATGCTATGATGTGAATCACATTCTCTATAAGGTACTCTTCTTAAACTTCTACAAAGTTATGTAGAAATTACTACACAATTTTTTAAAGTAAACTTTAGAAGTACACAATTGCCTGAAGAATACCTAAGGTTAATTAAATCTTCGTGACTTAGAGGATTTAGTGACTATAAAATTAGATACTGAGCTATTTCTACTAAACCTTATAGTATAAGCAAAATATTAAATGATTTAGATGGCATAGAGCTATTTAGTTTTTAGAGTTTCATAAGACTGTGCTGGTATTCACAATCTCAGTTTGCCTCATCTGTTAACCATTTCAAATTTTTCAGTTCTGGATAACTTGTCTATATATTCAGAAGTGGATTCAATTTCCAGTTTGCTGTTTTTTAATCCTTGCATATTTGAAGATTCACACACTGGCCCAGAAAACACAATAGCTGACTTCCTCAAGCAGTTCATTACTTTTTCAAAGGAAACATGTCTCTTTTGTTCATATGTATCAATATTTAGCATTACATAGTGACATCTGATTAATATATGACATCATCATCATGACTTCTCCCTTGTCAACAGCACTAGGAACTGTTTTCTACCAAGGAAAAGGTATTCTCATAGAAGTAGACCTACAAACAAATTGTATCCTACCATTTCCATTGTTATTCTACAGAATACATAGTTCTAATTTATCAGTCAAAAACTTGATTTTCAGATTACTGTTCACTGACTTCCCTGGTGGCTCAGACGGTAAAGCGTCTGTCTACAATGCGGGAGACCTGGGTTCAATCCTGGGTCGGGAAGATCCCCTGGAGAAGGAAATGGCAATCCACTCCAGTACTATTGCCTGGAAAATCCCATGGACAGAGGAGCTTGGTAGGCTACAGTCCACGGGGTCGCAAAGAGTCGGACACGACTGAGCGACTTCACTTCACTAATGACTTTTAAAAGTTTCTCAACATCATTAGATACACATTCATTACTAAAAATGCCACATGAGATAGGCTGAAGGTGATAAGAGAAAGGATGTAGTTTTGACTAGAAGCTACAGCCTATACATTTTCTTTCCCTGGGTTATTATTCATTTGCTCATTCAACATTCATGAATGGGTACATTTTTAAAAAGACTTTTCTATGTGAGAAGCAAAGTATAAGGAAATTTAAACTCAAAGGATTAATTTCTGGGAGCCAAGTGTGATTTCAGACAAAAATATCTTGAATTTAGTCTGGGAGTTTTACAGTATAAAATGAACAATCCCATTTGCATTTAAAGAGATCCTTATTCTACTGACTGTAGTACACCAGTACAAGATCACTCTAGATGGCTGACTGGCTGTTAAAGTACTTGCTAACAGTATCAGGAAGTATTTATACAGACAGAGAAAGTGAAGATGACAGATATGGAGTAACAGAATTAAATTATGGGTTGACCACAAAACAAAAGCTGCCACTTCTAAGATCTACCCCTTGATGTCCAAAACAGCCTTAAAGACTCTTGGCAAAGATAATAATCTACTGCTTTATGAAAAGTGAAAATTCTGTTTACTATCTATTTATATTCTGAACCATGACAAAATACTGCAAAAACGTTTTCCAACAATCTGGTTAAGTTTTGCAATTCTGTTTGTAAAACAAAACACACAAAAACATATATACATAGCCACTCCGTGCTTAGTCTCATTGTTAATATTTTCATTACTAAATTTTGTTAACAAAATAAGCACGCTGCATCTCAAATAGCTGTTGTTGTTTAGTCGCTAAGTCATGTCTGACTCTTTTGTGACCCCATGGACTGTAGCCTGCCAGGATCCTCTGTCCATGAAACTTCCTGGCAAGAATACTGGAGTGGATTGCCATTTCCTCCTCTAGAGGATCTTCCTGACCCAGGGATTGAACCCACATTTCCTGCCTGGCAAGCGGATTCTTCACTACTGAGCTACCTGGGAAACCTGCATCTCAAATAGACATGCCAAATATGACACAATTTTCTACCACTCATAATTAAAGACAAGGAGCAATGCTAAGAAGCCAAGACATTCAAAGCTGGTAATGAACTATCGTCTTATTCTCAGAGGCAGTACAACAGTTCCTAAATAGCATATTTTAAAATAAAATAATTAAGCCACATACAGCATGACTCAAAGCAAAACAAACAAAAAACCTATTTATCTATATCCCTGCCTGACAAGAGTATTATCACAGATGAACACAAAGCACCAGCCTAAATTTAAACTGGATTATCTGTGACCTATACTGTCTCATAGTCTGCTATATTTCGGGCTCATATTCAATTTTCTTTGTCCTGTGGGTAGGCATGGCAACCCACTCCAGTATTCTTGCCTGGAGAATCCCATGGACAGAGCAGCCTGGCAGGCTATAGTTCACAGGGTCGCAAAGACACGACTGCACGCATGCACATGTTCATCAGAAAATGAACAGGGAGACTACAAAGAATAAATAATCATATATTGAGCACATATTTAAAACAAATGAAACCTGGTCCCTGTTTTCAAGGAATTTACCTTTAATAAACCTTATTATGAAATGTTCTATTTATAGTATAATCTCTATTATGAGACCTGTGTTTAAGACTATCTTCTTAAACTAAGAATTTAATTTGAATAAATGGCTGATGAAATCATTTATGTCGGTGGGTGTCACAGAAGTGAACATGAATTAAATAAGCCATAAGACAAAATTATGTATGACTTGTAGTACTAGTTGTATTATAGCTTTAACTTATAAGCGCTTTTTGTATAAAAAAATGTAATGGCTGTTTTTGATGAAAAGTTCTAAAGGGAGCTGACATGACATGTGATACTGAAGTTTTCAACTCTAGTTTATACTTACACGTCAGACTGCAACTCAATCACAAGATTCACTCTCTAGACTGCAGTCACAACCTTCATATACAAAGATTTCTCACCCATCACAATTGCCTTTGCGACTCCATGGACTGTAGCCCATCAGGCTCCTCCGTCCATGGGATTCTCCAGGCAAGAATACTGGAGTGGGTTGCCATTTCCTTCTCCAAATGAAACTGCAGTGACACACATATATAATTACTTGAAAAGTCCAAGGAAATGTATTTGGCTTCTGTTATTAGCTGTGAAAATTAACCTCTGTCTTAACTTCCTCATCTGTTGCTACAAGTAGTAATAGTACAATATCTATCTCAAATAGACAGTTATAAAAGATTTAATGAGCTAGTACTTCAAAATGTCTATGATAATAACTGGCATATAAGCGGTCAGTAATATTAGCTCTCATTGTTACAAGCTAATGTCAAGGCCAGAAAAAGTTAAGAGGCACACAAAGAATCAAATTCATGATTCTGGTCTCATTAGTATCATGCTCCAATAAATGGATCTAAGCAATCACAGACTCCTTATATAAAATTATCCACTCAAAAGAAAACTATTTTCTCAATTCTAGAAACAGTTAACAACTTGATAAAGCTTAAGATTAGCTTAGAGATTTATATGAACACAGATTATTCATATATTAGTCATTTGTTTAAAAGTTAAAAGTCAAATTAAAAGTTGATATTTATTTCCATTTTTACTTATTTAAAAAATATTTTATTTAATTAAAAAAACTGTTGCTGCACTGGGTCTTCGTTGCTGCCCACGGGCTTGTTCTAGTTACTTTTCACATTGT
The DNA here is from genome assembly GCA_917880005.1 of Nanger dama. Lineage (NCBI taxonomy): Eukaryota > Metazoa > Chordata > Mammalia > Artiodactyla > Bovidae > Nanger > Nanger dama. Next base: position 31,238,396 of record CAKJTW010000003.1, read on the forward strand.
GCGGGCTTCGTTCACTGCAGGGGCTTCTCTTGTCACGGAGCACGAGCTCTGGGCATGCAGGCGCAGGGCTGCACCGTGTGAACTCAGTAGTTGCAGCCCACGGGCTCTATAGCTTGGGCTCAGTAACCGTGGCACATGAGCGTAGTTGCCTGGCAGCATGTGGGATCTTCCGGAACCCGTGTCTCCTGCATTGGTAGGAGGATTCTTAACGACTGGACCACCAAGGAAGTTCCTATCTCCCTTTTTCCACTGATAACATTGTCTCCTTACTGTGACTCCACCACTCCTTTCTGTTTAAAAGAATATCTGGTTATAATAATTGCAAATGTAACTCTGGAAAGGGATGAACGGGATGGCTATCCCTTAAAGCCAAACACAAGAAGGTAAGATGAAATCCTTAGATTTAGAATCAACATAATTTTCTACACCAACCTAACAACTCTGACACCGTTCAGATTTGCACAATCTTCATGCACTTACAAATGTAGGTTTCGGGGAGTTCCCTGGTGGTCCAGTGGTTACAACTTGTCTTTTTCATTGCCAGGGCCCAGGTTTAATCCCTGGCTGGGGAACTAAGATCCTGAAAGCCAAGTAATGTGGTAAGAAAAAAAAAACAAAACAAGTTCAACCAAAATAATATTTAAAAGAGAGTGAGAAGAGAGTCAGAAATATCTGCCACCAGAAAGCCTTTAACTTCTTTTACTTCTTCTACAGCAATCACACATACCTCCAGGTAGATTTTGCCTAATAAAAAAATAACTGAATGTCCACTACCCACAGGCCCTGTACCAGGCTTTGGATACAGTAAAGATATTGTATTTTCCCCTTCTGAATTTTATAATTAAATTGAGCAGAAAATTATAATTAAAACACAAATACTTCACAGTAAAGTATATGATTAAAGTTGCACAAATAATAGATGATACTATGGAAGTACAAAGAGAGGAGAAATGAAACATTTTGTGGGGGAGAAAATACTAGAAATAAGCTTTGATAAAGAAGAAAACAAAAGCTGGTGAAGGAGGGGTTAAGAATTCTGAACTATCAATTAGCATGAGCAAAGATCCACTGAGAGGGAGAAAGTACAGGGTGTGGTCCAGAGATGGCAAGGGTACCAGTTTGGTTGAAATAGATCAGTCCTCAGGTCCAACTATGGGAAGTGTTAAAGCCAAACCAAGAAGTCTAAACTTAATTCTAGAGGCAAAAAGGAAGTTACTAAATATATTGAGCAGAGAAATAATGTGATGACAATAGTATTTTAGGAAGAATTTCATGATGTTTTAATGAATGGAGAGAGATGCAGTATAAGATGCTAATAGGAAAGACAAGTTTTGGAGTATTAAACATAGTTTGGGTATGAATTAATAAGACCTGAACTGTTCCAATACAATTTTTCAATCTTAAATAACCCAGGACCCACATACAAAGCCTAAGTGCCTTTTATGAAGACTATTTTTTTTTGTTTCATAAGAAGAACTGAGTTAATTAGAAGAATTTCTGTTATGTCTCCTACTCTCTTTTGCATCTCTTCTGTAGTAACAATCCTCTTGCCCATTTCTAATCATGAACTGTCTCCTTTTAAAACTCCAATCATGTTCTCCTTCATTCACTGATCATTCTTGTCTGAACATTCACCTTTGCTTTATTACTTACTCTTATTCTCTATTTAACCATCAACTCCCACCTAATCATTAACCTAATTTATCTCCAGTTTCATATAGTCAAATAAATCTACTCATACCCAACTTTCTTTTCTATTGCCTCTTAATTTCTAGTGTACTCATATACAAGGTCTATATGCCCACAGCTTTTACAACCTCTTCTAAAGCCTCCACTCAGTCTCCTAGTTTGTCTTCCAGGCTCACGGCTAAAGCTATGCTCAAAGACCACCCTCTCATACTCCCACTCCCTCATACATACACCCATTCATACTAAGTTTCTATTCCCTAAAAATCTCTAGATTTCATATACTCCATAATAGCAGTTACCATTTATTTCTTCACAGTAGAAAACGTGCCATGTGCTTTACATGATCATCTCATTTAATCTTCGGGATTACCTAATGACAGAGCTTCCCTGGTAGTCCAGTGGTTAAGAATCTTCCTGACAATGCAGGCGACATGGATTCAGTTCCTGGTCTGGGAAGATCACACGTGCTGCAGACACACCACTAAGCCGTGTGCCACAACTACTAAGTCGCCATGCACTGCAATTACTGAAGCCCATGTGCCTAGAGCCCATGCTCAGCAACACCGAAGCCGCCACAGAGAGAAGCTGGAGCACAGAAAAGAGAGTAGCCGCGCTCACCACAACTACAGAATGCCAGAGGACAACAATGAAGACTCAGTGCAGTGAAACAAAGATTACCTAATGAGAAAGGTTTTCCATTTGACTTTGACAGATGAAGAAAACTGAGGCTTAGTAAAATTAAGTAGCTTGCTGAAGATCACCCCCACTAGTAAGTTTCACAATGTTCTCTGGAGCCTTCAACACAGCTCCACTGACTGTATGCACTCAGAAACATTTCCCCAAGTCCTTCATTACAGGTATCAACTATTTGACAATTAATATTGACTCCATTTCTTAGTCTGAACAATGATAGTTGAACACATAAAATTGTTTATCTCTGTTGACTTTTGAAACTTTGGGAATGAGAAAATAATCTTAACTTCTTAAATTTCTATGGAATGTTTTAAAAGGGACTCTTGTACTGGGAGACTTATACTACATAAATTTGTAAGGTCCTTTTTGGACTTCCTGGTGGCTCAGACGGTAAAGCATCTTGTTTACAATGCGGGAGACCTGGGTTCGATCCCTGGGTCAGGAAGATCCTCTGGAGAAGGAAATGGCAACCTACTCCAGTACTCTTGCCTGGAAAATCCCATGGACAGAGGAGCATGGTGGGCTACAGTCCACAGGGTCGCAAAGAGTCAAGACACGACTGAGCGACTTCACTTTCACTTTTCACTTTTTAAATTCTAGGAATCTGTATCAGAAGCATAACATTCAGCTTTTCAAATTTTGATTCCTAGGAAGAACAAGGCTAATCTAACTGGGAAAAGCCTGCTCAGGAGTTTTGTATTTACAGATCTGATTCTGGCACATTACTTACACTCTCTAATCCTACATTTCTTCATCTGCAACAGAGAGATAACATCATATGCTTTAGACAGTTGTGGTGAAAATTAAATCCTCACGAAAATAAATGGTCAATAAATTACAGATTTTATTATTCCTTTCCTATGTATCTAGTAGTAGTTTGGTTTCATAGGATTTTAATTCAAATCATATCAGCCATGAAAAAAAGTCTAGTGACTTTCAATTCATATCCTAAATATGAATACTACATAAACTAAGAAAATGGAGTCCAGATAAACATATTTAGAAATATAAAAACTGAAACTCCCTTATCACATTTACTCAACGAATGTTTAAAACATCTCTTAATTTATATTATAAACACAGTATCAACAATCCATGAACACACATTAACATTCATTATCTTTCCCTCAATTTTCTACAAAAATTCTAAAAACTCTTATCACATTTTAGATAAAGGCATACAGAAGCTCACCTCTCTTAATTACTTTCTCTAGCTCCTTCTACCTACCTCAGCAAAAGAAAAGTTAGGTAAAGATACACAGATAGGTAGGACATCCAAAAGTCAAAATCATCAAGAAATATATTCCAGAGATTCATAATAAAATAAAAATTATTACTTGTGCATAAGAGCAAATTGGGCATTGGAAAGAACAAAAGAAAGAATATAGGTAATCAAACTTTTGATTTTGATATTCAGTTCAGTTCAGCTGCTAAGTCATGTCCAACTGTTTGCAACCCCATGGACTGCAGCATACCAGGCTTCCCTGTCTGTCGCCAACTCCTGGAGCTTGCTCAAATTCATGTCCATTGAGTCAGTGATGCCATCCAACCATCTCATGCTCTATCGTCCCCTTCTCCTTCTGATACAGTTTAACCCAAATTACTTTCATATAACACTAGTTAATAATCCCAAGTCAGAAAATTTCCTGGCTAACAATGGAACAGAAAATGAAGCAATTCAATCTTTAAAAGTTTGTCACCAACATATGAGATGGAAGACAGAACATATTCTGGAATAAAGTTACTAACCAAGGTACAGGAAGGCACAAACTTTTACCTAGTTGCTTCACAAGACCTTTTCCTTACCCTAAGGTCCATATATTTCACAGGGCCACACCTTGTTTTATCTTCTATTTGACTCTTACAGGACTCCACTTGCACAGATTTTCTTAAAGGGATGCCTCCTTCCTCTGATTGGGTAAGGATGGAAAGTAGTCAAGAGTACCACTCAGAGTCAGGTGCCCAAGTGTCATTCAGGGGATCATCAAAATATCATCTTACAATTAGTTATTTAATTATAACTACATGATCACCAACTCACATCTTAAGAGATTAATCCAGCACTCAGGCATGAGCATTTCAGGGATAACAAGCTCCCTATGGACATGTGTCAGTCTTTAGTTTTAAATTTTCAAACAAATAAGCATTTGCAGTTAAACCAGAATCAGCTACACATGCTATCAGCCATTCTAATAAAGTCTAAGTGTTATGTGAAGAAATTCAAAGACTGTAGGTTTTTTTACTAACTGCTTAGCAATATTTACCATGTGACAATACTGTGTACTATAAATTTCTTTGAAAAAACTGCATATTAGAGAACAAAATTTCAAATGAAGGTTTATTAACAGTCAAGATAAGCAAGATCCAGCTTGAACTGACAGGAAAACCTGCACAATGTGTTCTTAAAATGCCCTTCACATCAAATTACCAAGGGTCCTGTGCTTGTTCAAACCTGTAGGCTCAACCACCCTTTGTCTCTCGTGGAATCTCCATCTGCCTTCCTCCCAAGAGCTTTTCTAGACTTTTCACTCCCAACAGAAAAATCAGTTAAGGCTACCCATAGGAATATCTTTCCTAAGTAACAATCACTGACTTAAAATTCTTTCAAGAAAGACACAACCCTGAAAGAAATTCAGCGCCAGAATGCTGAAACATCTAAGTGCCTGGCACATAATAGGCATTGAGTCAAAGCCTATTAAATACACAATGTTGAGAATAAGAAACATTTGATAATCTACCCCTTTGGCTTTGCTGATGTTTGGAATACAACCACGACCAAACAATTCTTGACTCCTAGTGCAGTGTTGCTTTCGACAGTTTATACTGTACCTTCAGGCATCAATTTTGTTCTTCCAACTAAAATATAAACCACCTTTATATGTTAACACACACACACACACATCACATAAAAAGAAATTCTGATGACTCAAGCATTCGACCATCTTATTTCTCAAATATATACTGAGGTACCTAGCCAAAGTTTACCAGTCTTACCTAATCAAAAATGTCTTAACTTCTATGGGCAGTTCATTATAGTTTCCAAAATGTAGTATAGCTGTACCTTGCAGGTTAAAAGTAATCATCACTTTATGATTGAATGTTTAAACAGATACATGTGAGTTACAAATAGGAACAGACCTAAAACATCAAACAAAAATATTACTTTGTGCTTCAAATTGTCAAAAGAAACAAAATCAATCAATAAAATCAAAAGAAACAAAATACACTTAGAAAACAGGGTCACGATTGCCCTAGTCGGTTTCCTACTCTCTAAAGAGTTACAGAACCACAGACTTTGGAAAAGGCCCAATATGTAAAAAGATAAAAACATTAAAGTGAAATTGTTGGAGTTAAAGAGCAGGTGGGGAGCAATCCCTGCTGAACTCCTTAGAGTTCTGGAACTCCTATGGCTCAGAAGAGCACTGCTAAAAGTCTCTGACTCTGTTCAGAGTTCTTTGCACCTAAAAAGTGGTTGTGTTTAAAACCCCAATGTGCAAGTTTGAAAAGATTAAACCTTTTCCTCGGAATAACTTTTTAAAATTTCTAATTTCCTTTAGTAATGTCAAAATCATCTACTCTGGGAAAACAATAACCACCTCCCATAGGTTTTTACATCTCCCCTACTCTTCCAGTCACTTCTTAAGATGCATTCGGCTTACTCCAATCAGAAGAAAACTTAGAGTTGGGAGTTGGGTGGGGGTGGGGAGGGGGATAGACTTCTTGGCTTGCTGAAGTCTTCATACAACTCAAGTATGACCTTTGAGGATTTTTAAGCACCGCGGTACTTGCGGGGCGGGGTGGGGGGAACTCAGGTGATGAGATTTTCAAAACATATCTAAAACTGCGGTTGGCAGAGGCTCTCCACAGCCATGTCCTTCAAGAAAATACTTAACCTGTACAAGCAGAGCAGAACCACACCTCAACTAAACTCTAGCATCAGGAACTTTTATACGGTTAAAAAGAGAAATCAGTTCGATTTACTTCAATGGATTTGTTCGATGCCTAAATAATGAATGAACTGGAGGCATCACTGACTTGAGTTCTGAAGGAACCTCACTCTCAGCACGGTCTCCATAAAAACCTGAAGCAAATTCCCCCAAATTTAGTGTTTCGAGGCTAAGTCCGGTCCGAAGGACGCCTCCCCCCAGCTTCTATCTCTCGGCCTCGCTCCAAGGGTTGGAGCCCAGGCGGGTGGGGGCGCCGGACGACCCCTCCCCGCTCGGGAAAAGTTCCGCCGGCTGCTCTCCGGGACAGGCCGGGCCGCGGGCCTCGTCCGCGTCGCCGCTACTAACAGCGAGCCGGGCCTGGGCGGCCGGAGGGTCGCGACCCTCCCAGCCGCCGCCACAAACACCCCGCCCCCGCCTCCCCGCCGCCGCCCGCGCGGAGCGTTAACCCCTCGCAGCCCGCCGCCGGGCTCCGGGGAGGAGGCCGGGCCAGGGGGTGGAGTTGTCGCGTCTCCTCCCGGGAGCGCCCGGGCAGACGCCCGGCTTGTTTACAGGCCCCAGGCCCCAGGCCTGGCCACCGCCGCGCAGGCCCACGCCGCCCGCCCTCCCGCCCGCCGTCGGCCCGAGCGTCGCGCTTACCCGGAGCAGCCGCGGAAGGGCAAGTCCCTGGTCCGCCGAGGCGGCGGCGGCGACGGCGGCCGGGGAGGGGGCGGGAGGGGGTCACCGCGGCGGCGGCCGGCCAGGTCAGGCCGGGGAGGGGGCGGAGGAGGGGAGGAGCCGGGCTGCGTCCGGGCCCCCGGCTCTCGGCGCCCTCGCGGCTCAGATCATCCGGGCGTTGGAGCGGGAGGCGGAGAGCGGGTCCGGGAGGAGGAAGAGCCGAAGAGTCATAGCTTTCGCGCCCCCACCTGCCTGGCGCCCCCCACCCCCCCTCCCCAACCACCGGTTCCCGAGCTGCAGCCGCCGGAGCACCCGAAGCTGCAAGCCGGGCGGGCGCCGAGACCACAGCTCCCCTCCCTCCCGCGCGCTCCCGCCCCTAGCGCCGCCGCCGCCGCCTCGAGCGCGCGTCCCCGCGCAGGCGCGCTCTCGACGGCGCCGTGCTGCCCCTCCCCCACGCCTCCGACTGCCCCGCCCCGCCCCACCCCCTCCCCGTCGGCTCAGCCCTCGCTACAGCTGCGGCGCGGTGGAGCAGCTGGAGAGACCCGGATGTCGTTGGGCAGGAACCGCAGCGCCGGCCGGCGAGCCGGCGAGGGGGCGGGGGCGGGGAGGGGGGTCGGGTGCAAATGACGTCACTGCCCTACCGGTATCTTTCGCCGCAGTAGGCTTGCTACTCCGGCCTCAGACCGAGGCTTAAGGGAGCGTCGCCAATCCTGGGTCGGAACCGGAACCGGGGCCTTCATCTCCCGGCGCTGGGTTGCACGGAGTGTGCGATTGTTAGGAGCCCCAGGAAATCGAGATGCCTTCCAAGCCTGGCGGTCTGCCGACGGGAACTCGGACGCTCCCCCGGGGCATCCCGGCCTCCCGGCGGGGCGCTACCATCTGTCTGCAAATACTCAAACCGCTCCCTGCTTAGGCGCAGTCTACGGAAGCCGAAGAACAGCCCCGTGCTTTCGACTTCCCTCGGGCACGGTCGCGGCCTGGTCGAGGCCTGGCTGCTGCGGCTCAAAAGTTAACTCGGTGTCAGGCCGCCGCCAGACCCCCTCCTCCAAGGCTCCACACCTCTAGAGGCACCCTACCCGCAGGGACCCTTGGAGACACACGCAGGTACCCCCAGCTACACACCTGGCATCTCGAAGGGCAACTACCCGTACACCGTACTGCCACCCACCCACATGCGAGTGCAACTGATACACACACGAGGCACATGCTCTGAGTTTCTGGCCGGTTTCCAGTCTGTAACTGGTGAGGTTCCACATTGTATTTATTTGCACTTGTTAGACAGTCACGTGATTCTGTCACTGAGGACTTCCAACGACCTCCAGTGAGGTTAAAGAAACGAAAGATTTTTCAAATTCCAGATGACAATAAAAACGTAACAGCTGCTTGTATTAAGAGTTGCTGCTGCTGCTGCTGCTGCTGCTAAGTCGCTTCAGTCGTGTCCGACTCTGTGCTACCCCATAGACGGCAGCCCACCAGGCTCCCCGTCCCTGGGATTCTCCAGGCAAGAACACTGGAGTGGGGTGCCATTGCCTTCTCCAATATTAAGAGTTGGAGATATGCTAAACCTAGTTGAAACTGAACGTTCAGGTGACCAAAATCCAGCTTAGCTAGCTAGACCTCGGAAAACGGACCCACGATGTTTGCAGACGAGGGGGATAGAATGACAAACCCTAGGCGGCCAATGAATCGGAACTGAGGCGCAGTACATCACCAGCAGGGTCTCCTATTGGCTGGGGTGTCCTTCCTTTCTCTCCTCAGAGACTTAACGTGTTCAGAGCTTTGACCTACACCACATTTGCAGGAACAGAAGTTTAAAGATCTGAGATTTTAAAAAGGTAGATTTGAGATCTGAGATTTAAAAGATGCTCTGGTAAATACAAAGAAAAACCAAACACTTCATTATTACAGGTAGGTACTTTTAAAAGAACAACTGAAAATATTATCCAAATAGTATTCTGCTGGATAAGAAGGTAGATTTGTGATGGGGCCTCTCTATTTTATCCCAGGAGCTTGTACCCTACTTTGTATCTCCTAAAATACAAGTGCTTAGTTTGTATCTCCTAAAACCACTTTGTTGCTCCAACTCTTAGATCAAAAGCAACCCATTTATTCTGTCCCTGTCATTTAGCTTGGGCTTCCCTGGTGGCTCAGCTGGTAATGAATCCTCCTGCAATGCCAGAGACCTGGGTTCGATCACTGAGTTGGGAAGATTCCCCTGGAGAAAGGAACGGATACCCACTCCAGTATTCTGGCCTGAAGAATTCCATGGACTTAACAGTCACAAAGAGTCAGACACGACTGAGCGACTTTCACATGAAGTGAAGTGAAGTGAAGTCGCTCACTCATGCCCGACTCTGCGACTCCATGGACAGTAGCCTGCACCAAGCTCCTCCGTCCATGGGATTTTCTAGGCAAGAGTACTGGAGTGGGTTGCCATTGTGACTCCGCTGGTAAAGAATCGCCTGCAATATGGGAGACTTGGGTTCAATCCCTGGGTTGGGAAGATCCCCTGGAGAATGGAAAGGCTACCTACTCCAGTATCCTGCCCTGGAGAATTCCATGGACTGTATAGTCCATGGGGTTGCAAAGAGTCAGACATGACTGAGTGACTTTCACATAGGTGCTTTTAAAGCTGTAAAAGCCGTCTGGAGTTTTTTCAACATTTTGGGGAAGATTCTGTTCCTTTCACTTTCAGGTCTGGGACCTAATAACAATATCAAACAATATCACCCAGTGATCACTAGCAGGCCACTTCTTCAAGGAACTCCAGTGTTATTCTACCCAGTATCTTTGGGGTTAGAATTTCTTAGAGTAAGATGAAGATAGGATCATTTCCAGGTATACAAAGTAAAAATAAAGTTCACTTATATATTTGGTCCCAGTATTATCTGAGGACATATTTCCTAATGAATTCTCCCCACATTTGCTAAAAGAAAAAAGAAGGAAATTAGATCAAATATCTTTGAAATTCTACCTAATTGGAATCCATAATGCTTCAGACATGGATTGCTAACATCCACATGCTAGCAGCATGATTAGCATGCTAGTGGAGTCATTACCATTCTAAAATGGAAAAGCCCATGTGACTACCCCTATTTGGAGCACCCTTAGAAAACAAGTTTTGTTATTCATAAGACAGAACCTGGGTCACCAGTGGCACTATTGGACTATAAAGAGCTCGAAGGTCTTTCCTGTCATTCTGCTTCCTTCCTTTAGGCTACCACATTTTTCTTCTCTCTGTTCTACACTTATAGAAGAATCTGAGTCAATTATAATGGAAGAGGTAGAAAAATAGGGAATATGAGCATAAAGAAAATTTTAAGGTGTCTGTAGTGTACCATAGACCGCCAATTAAGCTGTACCTTCTCACTATTTCTTATTTCTGAATACAGTTTGCAGGAACATTCAGGTATTGCAGGTATTCATGAGGAAACTCATAGGTTGTAAGATTAACGGTTTAAAATTTGGAAGAAAGATTATCTTAATATTATCCAAATAAATGTTTAGATGTGCTTGATGTTAAATGTGCTTGATGTAATAGCCTCTTACTTATTATTAACATTATACTACATTTTATTGGAGAAGGCAATGGCACCCCCACTCCAGTACTCTTGCCTGAAGAATTCCAGGGACAGGGGAATCTAGTGGGCTTCCGTCTATGGGGTCACACAGAATCGGACATGACTGAAGAGACTTAGCAGCAGCAGCATACTACATTTTATATTCCCTAAATATTGTGCTAAATATTCCCTAAATTTTATGCTAAGGGCAAACAAAATTAAACTATTAGAAGAGGGGAAAGTGACATTGAAAAAGAAGGTTAAATTTTCTTGTCTTTTCAACTACAAGGCTTTGCTTGGGCCTCCTACACACAATTGGGATGTTCATAGTCAGTTTTGGTAAAACATCAGTGAGAATATATTGCCATAATTGTACTTCGATAATTTTTACAGGTATATTGTAAAACTATTCTACTCTGCTTCAGAAATCTGTTTGTATTTCAGTTACCAAAGAGGAAAATTTTCTGAAAGGTTAGTTTTCAAGTCCTGGATTTACCTGTGTGCCATTAGACTAGTAACTGAGAGACTTGGGGATGAGGACAGACAGTGATGAATTGGAGGCTTACTCAGGTCAGCAGTACTTCCGTCTTTTCCTCCACAATCAGGACTTTTTCTTAAAGGTCTACATTTTTGTAAAGCCAAATTACCATTGTGAATCCATCCAAGATAGTCACCTAAGACAGAATGGCTTGGGCTTCTCGAAATAATCTCAGTGATGTAAGTAGCCCTTCAGGTGAGGACCTGTGAACCCCTCAGCTGAATCATCCATCCGTTCACACTGAGGCCAGTTACTACCCAAGAGCCACAAAGCCAAGCAAAACACACACTCAACACCCTTCCTCCTCCTCCTTCACTACCTGTTGCACGCATTTTTCTCACAGATATCCTCTTCTTATGTCCTCCTCTTCTCTCTTTTCTCCTTCTTATTCTCTCTTTCTTCTGTTCTCTTCTTGTCTCCTTTGCTCTTCTTTTTTTCATTTTTGTTTTCTCACTTTTCCTGAGCCTAGTAGAAATTACAGTTTCTGCTACAGTTTCTGCTGCCCACTTTCTCCTGAAGAAATACATATGACCTGCGAGGCCCCTACACTAATTCTGTTGGAAGGGTAAACCCCCTCACCTGACCCTCCTTGCTCCATCCTCTCTGACCATAGCAGGTCATGAAAATCAGCTGTTCAAAGGACAGTCACAGAATGAACAGGATTAGAGAATCTTGTCCTGTATGACATCACTGAGGTGGCCCCACTGGGGTGGGGCAGACAGGAGCCAGCAGGTTGGAGCTGCCATTGTGGCTACTCCTGAACCCTAGAGAAAGGAAGCCACTGGGAGTGTCACAGGTCAAGCCCTGGCTAATCTTTAGGGTAGGATATTGCTTCAAGAGACTGTAGGAGGCCCCAGCCCCACACCATTGATGTAGACCTTGTTGGACAAGTGCATCTGTTCAAAAGCTGCCTATTAAGTGCCAGGCACTGTGCTGGATACAAGGGGTAGTTTATGATATCAATGAGCAAAAGTCTCAGCCCCAAGCAGCTCATGTTATAATGAGAGATATGGACAAAGAAGTAAACAAATGAACAAGGAAATTACAGGTTGTGATCAGTGCTGTGAAGGAAATAAGTAAGGAAATAGACTGGGGAGAGGACTTGAAACAAGTATACAGGAAAGACCTTTCTAAGAAGGCAGCATTCGAGCTGAAGGATGAGGAGTCAGCTTTGTAATCAACCAGGGAAGAGCTTTACAGGCAGAAGGATTGCCAGAAACCAAGGGCCTGATGTGGGAAAGGGCTTGAGAGAATAGTTGTCTCCAGACCAAAGAGAAGTTCAGCACGCTCAGGCAAATATTTTTATGAAGTTGCTCAAGTTTAGAGTTATAACTTAAAATATTTGACATACTTAATCCAGTTTACAGCTAGGAAACCACATTGAGTAGAGGGGCACAATTCATACAAAATAACTTGCTGAATTGATCTAGCCCCAAAAGGCAAAGCAGCTTTGAGAATCAAAATTAAAACTCAAAGGACTTTTATTCAGCTATTGAAATTAAGAAGCATTCTGCAATACCATAAAGAGGTTCCTTCAAACTGTCCAAGAGGAGCTAGAAATGAGTAAACTAAAGTTTAGAAAAAAATATTTTTCTCCCATTTTAGATAGCTATTCTTAATAAGTGAAGTTGCTCAGTCGTGTCCGACTCTTTGCGGCCCGTGGACTGTAGCCCACCAAGCTCCTCCGTCCATGGGATTCTCCAGGCAAGAATACTGGAGTGGGTTGCCATTTCCTTCTCCAGGGGATCTTCCCAACCCAGGGATCGAACCCAGGTCTCCCACATTGCAGGCAGACGCTTTAACCTCTGCACCACCAAGACTTAACAAAAATTTGAACTTCTTGAGAACAATTTTTCCAGGAGTTTACTGTCTGTTGTGGGTATTACAGAAGATCTCACACTAAAGCATACTTTTGAAAGCTGCAACATATTTCGGAGGAGAAGGGGATGACAGAGGATGAGATAGTTGGATGGCATTACTGACTCAATGGAAATGAGTTTGAGCAAGCTCCAGGAGTTGGTGATGGAAAGGGAAGCCTGACATGCTGCAGTCAATGGGTTCACAAAGAGTTGGACATGACTGAGCAACTGAACTGAACTGAACAATGGATGCCTGGTTGAAAACTAGTGATGAAATGACCATCATTTTTTTTTTTTTTTTCTGTATCTGACTCTACAGTTTACAAAGCCCTGTCACTTAGACCAGCCAGTTTTATCATCAAAATAACCCTTGGGCAAGGCAAGAACTGCTCTCATCCTTTACAGAAGAGACAACTGAGGATCAGAGAGCTAGCTAGCAATTGCCCAAGGTCATCAAAAGCAATGACTGGTACCTAGGTTTTCCCTTGTATCCTATTAGTTCAGTTCAGTTCAGTCGCTCAGTCGTGTCCGACTCTTTGCGACCCCATGAATCGCAGCACGCCAGGCCTCTCTGTCCATCACCAACTCCCAGAGTTCACTCAAACTCACATCCATCGAGTAGGTGATGCCATCCACCCATCTCATCCTCTGTCGTCCCCCTTCTCCTCCTGTCCCCTATCCCTCCCAGCATCAGAGTCTTTTCCAATGAGTCAGCTCTTTGCATGAGGTGGCCAGAGTACTGAGTTTCAGCTTTAGCATCATTCCTTCCAAAAAACACCCAGGGCTGATCTTCTTTAGAATGGACTGGTTGGATCTCCCTTGCAGTCCAAGGGACTCTCAAGAGTGTTTTCCAACACCACAGTTCAAAAGCATCAATTCTTTGGCGCTCAGCTTTCTGCACAGTCCAACTCTCACATCCATACATGACCACTGGAAAAACCATAGCCTTGACTAGATGGACCTTTGTTGGCAAAGTAATGTCTCTGCTTTTCTATAGATCAACCCTAGCTTTTACATGTAGTAATAAAAGTAGTCAAGAGAGTCAGGGGTAGAAAGAGCATGGACTCACAGTCAATGATGGGTGTTCAAAACTGGTTTATACTATCTCCTGAGAGCAGACTGTTAAATATCTAGGAATTTTGCCAGTTTGTTAAACACAGCCACTGTTAAAAATTAAATTATATAAGCCTCCAATTATATTTTAAATACTATATATATAGTATTGAAACAAACTCACAGATCTAGAAAACAAACATGGTTACCAAGAGGGGAAAGGGATAGAGGGATAAATTAGGAGTTTGGGATAAACATACACACACTACTATATATAAAAATAGGTAGCCAACAAGGACCTATTGTATAGAACAGGAAACTATATTCAGTATCTTATAATGGAAAAAAATCTGAAAAATGTATATACATATGTATGTTTATATGTATGTATAACTGAATTACTTTGCTGTACACATGAAACAAACACATTGTAAATCAACTAAACTTCATATCTAAAATAAGAAAAAAGATATATATTAGAAACATATATACTTGCTACTGTTAATGCATGCTACTATTATCTCTGCTCTTGAGGTACTTACGTGTATTGTGCCTGAATGGTAGAAATACTCTATGATGTGTTATTGCACATTTCTTTCCAATGCCACATTCAGTGACTTCACTTTGGGAACCTGAAACTGGCCGCGGAGGGAGCATTTACATGATGGCAATTGGCAAATGCCACAAAATCAAGAACTGGCAGTTGATGGTCTAGATAGAAGAAAGTGACAGAGGAACTGTTAATAATGCAAATTAAATGTAAAAACTTGTTGCTAGAGCTGTTAGGTGGTAAATGGCACAAGAACATTCAACTCAGCAAAGAAGTCATATTGTTACTAAGTTCCCATATATGTCTTTATTGTGTCACTTTTATCTTAGACGAAAATATTAAGGGGACGACAGAGGATGAGATGGTTGGATGGCATCACCTACTTGATGGACTTGTATCTGAGCAAGCTCCAGGAGTTGGTAATGGACAGGGAAGCCTGCCATGCTGCAGTCCATGGAGTTGCAAAGAGTCAGACACAACTGAGAGACTGAACTGAACTGACTGATGTCTGAACTACATTTGGGTGGTCTATAGGCTATAAGGGAGAGCTGGTTGTTAAACATTTACCAGCATACCACTGGGTCTGCTGCACTACGCCAGCTGGGCCACTTATAGATTTGGTGACCTTAAGCTTGTCACTTACACTATTAGCCTTGGTTTCATTCTTCACAGAATACTTCCTCTCCAGATGTAATGTGATGTTTAAAACAGATTAGGTACTCTCAACGCCCACGCCTTTCTTCCTCCTTGTTGGCAGACCCTTCTCCCTTGCAGCCTAGGGCAGCACTCCAGCCTGTATGTCAGCGCACACTGCTATATTTCAAATAGGTTACAGATGTGACAAGGTATTGATCCCTTAAGCCTTCAGAACATTTGAGTAAGGCTCAGCTGCTGAAACCTGAGATGGTCCCATCTGGCTAAAAGCAATTCTACTCAGGCACTCTCTATGTCATAAAAACATTGCTTTATTTATTTCTGTCACTGTAAAAAGAGTTGGGTAGTGCTGGCTTAAGGCAGGGATGTGTGATGCAATTCTGACCAATGGAACCTGAGGAAAAGTCTTGGGAGGATGGATCTCAGACTGATTTCCCTCCCTAATAAAAAGAGTCACACAAGAGAAAGTGCCCTTAGGTGTGTTGTTATTTCTACAGGTGAGTCTGGAACCTCTGGGCTGTCTTGCAAAGGACCAACTGATGAGGAGAAGGGGAATGATGGCAAAGGTCTGGATGCTACACCTTGTTGAGCCGCTGCGCCATCACAGTAGTTGCATACTATAAACTTACACTTAAGAGGAATATTAATTTTCCTCCTTGTTTAAGCCACTTTTCTTTTTGTATTTGGGGTTTCCTCGGTGGCTTGTAGCTAAAGGGCTTCCCACGTGGTGCTAGTGGTAAAGAACCTGCCTGTCAATGAAGGAGATGCAAGAGACGCGGGTTCGATCTCTGGGTTGGGAAGATCCCTTGGAGGAGGGCATGGAAACCCGCTCCAGTATTCTTGTCTGGATAATCCCATGGACAGAGGAACCTGGCAGGCTACAGTCCATGGGATTGTGAAGAGTCAGACACAACTGAAGCAACTTAGCACGCATGCATCGTAGCTAAAAGCACAAGCACCCAACACACAGTGAGTGTTCAGTAAGGTTATCTAATAACCAGATTGAATCCTTAGCCTATAGAAAAACTGCCTGGTCAGCTGTAAACTTATTCTCTAAACATTTGAGGGATTTGTTCACTACTTACAGTTCACCTTTAAAGTTTATCTTGACTCTTGCTTAAACATGAATTAAATTGGGTACTAAAAGCAGTAATTGAAAAATGAAGTCATTTAAAGCTTGAGAGCAACTGGACACAGAGATGTTGATATGAATTTTCTTTTCTTGAAGGATCTTGGAAACTAGAGCTCAGTTGCCTGAAAGATGACATAATCCTTTCATGTTCTGCAGAGCAGTCCTAGAACCAGTGCTTAGGAATTACAGAGAAGACAATTTTAGCTCAGGATCAGGGGAATAAATTTGGCTTTGTTGTTGTTCAGTCACTCAGTCGTGTCCTTCTCTTTGGGACCCCGTGGACTGCAGCACCCAGGCTCCTCAGTCCTCCATTATCTTTCAGAATTTGCGCAAATTCATGTACATTGAGTCAGTGATGCCATCCAACCATCTTACTCTCTGTCATCCCCTTCTCCTTCTGCCTTCAGTCTTTCCCAGCATCAGGGTCTTTTCCAAAGAGTCAGCTTTTCACATCAGGTAGCCAAAGTATTGGAGCTTCAGCTTCAGCATCAGTCCTTTCAATGAATATTCAGGATTGATTTCCTTTAGGATTGACTGATTTGATCTCCTTGCAGTCCATGGTACTCTCAGGAAGAGTGTTCTCCAACACCACATTTCAAAAATGCTACAACTCTCACATCTATACGTGACTACTGGAAAAGCCATAGCTTTGCCAACCTTTGTTGGCAAAGTGAGGTCTCTGATTTTTAATACACTGTCTAGGTTTGCTATAGCTTTCCTTCCAGAAGCAAGTGTCTTTTAATTTCACCTTCATCAGTGATTTTGGAACCCAAGAAAATAAAGTCTGCACTGCTTCTACTTTTGGGGGAAAAAGGGGGCTTCTATTTGCCATGAAGGGACTGGATGCCATGATCTTAGTTTTTGAATGTTGAGTTTCAAGCCAGCTTTTTCACTCTCTTTTACCCTCATCAAGAGGATCTTTAATTCCTGTTCACTTTCTGCCATTAGAGTGGTATCATCTGCATATATAAGGTTGTTGCTATTTCTCCTGGCAATCTTGATTCCAGCTTGTGATTCATCCAGCCTGGCATTTTATGTGATGTATTCTGCATATAAGTTAAATAAGCAGAGTGACAATATATAGCCTTGATGTACTCCTTTCCCAAATTCAAACCAGTTTTCCAGTTTTAACTGTTGCCTCTTGACCTTCATACATATCTTAGCCTAGAATGTGCCAAACTCCATACAAGGCCCCTTATGAGTGTTATTTAATTCTCACAATAACTTTGCAAAGGAAATAACTTTTTCCATTTTATAAAAGAGGAAACTATGGCTAAGAAAAGTGATTGTTTACAGACCTAGGACCCTCTGATTCCACAGGGCTGCATTTTCTGTTACAGAAGCAGACTGGGCCTTCTCCTTGAGGTCCTTTCCACTGAATTTTCTTATCCAGGAAAACAGAACAATTTCAACAATGATGTTCTAACTGAAGATGTCTTGGTGAGATGGGAGAGGAGTTATATTGCATATTACATGGCAAAATATTTCCAAGTTCCATGAAAATCATCACTTACCCTAAAGTTTTGCATGGGCTCAGTGGTTGCGGTGCATGGGCTTAGTTGGTCTGCAGCACGTGAGATCTTTCCGAAACAGGGATCTAACTCATCTCTCCTGCATTGCAAGGTGGATTCTTAACACTGGATCACCAGAGAAGCCCTAGATTGTTCTTCTTATAGTGCTTCAAAGGATTCCAAACCCTATGTATTTTATGTGTTATTGTATTTCTAATTTTTATATCATATACTTAGGTCATATATTTTATTTGGTCAATAAAATACTTGGAATATGCTAAGCATTACTCTCGATCCTAGGGACACTGGGGTGAAAAAGAAAGGCAGTTTTCATGTAGCTTACCTGGGGTCAATAAAAAACAAAGTCATTGCAAAGGGATAAATACCATGAAGGAGGTAAAGAAGAGTATGATGTGGGCAAGCAGAATGGTAGACCAGTCGATCAGAGAGAGCCTCTTAGTGGAAATGGCAGTGGGCCAGGCCTGAATGACAGGAGGAAGCCACCATGTGAAAATCTAGGGGAAGCATGTCCCAGACAAAAGCAAAGGCTCTGGGGGTGGAAGTGAGCTTGGCATGTCAAGGACCAGACAGAACTCTGGGATGGCTGGGGCATGGTCATGGAGGGAGTGCTATGTAAGAGGGTGCCTTTAGGCCACAGTAAGGATTTTGATTTTAAGTGTGATGGAAAAACCACTGGTGGTTTTTATGCAGGGAGTGATGTGATCTAATTTGTTTTGCTCTTGCCGCAGTATGGAAAGGAGATTCAGAAAAGCAAAAGTGGAAGTAGAAAAATCCTTTCATCTCAGTTTCATAAATCCTTAAAGAGGAAGTGAAATTAGCTTTCAGCTTTAAGTGGCCCAGAGTGATTACATTTTGGTGGTAGGAATGTCTTTTAGAGAGTTCTTGTTACTGGGGCTCATGTTTTCATTCCTGGGAACTATACTTAGATATTTTTACAAATGACTCATCAAGTAACCTTACTTGGTAAGTTTAGTGAAATGTAGCAAAGAGTACCTTGTAGGAAAAGCCGCATTAAGAGTAGGTAAAATAGACCCTCTTTTAAGTGGTTCAGTATTCAGGTGAATACTTACTGTCCTCAAAAATATTCTCTAAGAACCTCAGTACTCTCCCCCTCTCCACTCACCATTCTCCCAAAACATACCTGAAAGCTGAAGAATAAAATTTTGCTAGTTAATTTATACCTTGCTATCCATTGGGCATGATAGTTTAGGTGTCCTGTAACTTTAAGGCAGACATTTACATCTTAATGTGAAAGTTTTTACATCTTTCTCAGAGTAAAGTCTTAATACTCTAGAGGAAATTTGCCTTGACACGTATTGGTGAGATAATGTAAAAGAAACAAGAAGGGATTTTCCTCAGTAACACCAAAGATGAATTCTCCTTCTACAAACATACCCAGGTTTGATCTTGCTCAGGGAGCTGTGAAAGAAATACACATGTTTAGTCTTCTTATTGGCTACTAGGTTTTCTTCATTTAACTTAATGGCCCTGTATTAATAGTTTTCCAAGTAAACCAAGAATAGGCCTTTGGGAAAGGACCATGACTAATTTTATGGTTAATATTAGGACTAGTGTTACAGATATCCAAGGCTTCCCTGGTGGCTTAGCAGTAAAGAATCCACTTGCCAATGCAGGAGACACGTCTTCAATCCCTTGGTCAAGATTCCCTGGAGAAGGAAATGCCAACCCACTCCAGTATGCTTGCCTGGGAAATCCCATGAACAGAGGCCTGGCAGGCTACATACAATCCACGGGGTCGTACAATGTAGTGACTAAACAAGAACAACAACAACAAATAGATATACAAAAATAACTTCATAATAAAAATTATTATTACATATTATATATAGTTATTACATATTGTACATCACATATATTATATATTGCATTTGTAGAATCTGTAGTTGCCACATTGATGTGCCAGATAGTTTCTGCCTACAGTGCCAAATTGAGCCTAGGTACTAAATGGTATGAGCACCCACCACTGGAAAGAATAATCCATCATTCCAAACCAAGTACTGGTTAAAAACCTACTATGGATCAAACTCCATTGAACATGGAAAGGGATGCAGATAATCACTGTTGTAATATACGACAAACTTCCTATTCACTAGCCTTTTAAATACAACATATCAGTTCTATTAAAAATATTTGTTAGAAATAATTTGTTATTCAAGTTACATTTTATGACAATTATAAGCTCTTGAAATAAATAAATAATAAAATATATGACCCTGTACTTTTAAAGCACTGAGTGTACATCTCTTGGGGGTCAGTAGAAGTACTGACCTTTATCCAAGTAGGCAAGACATACAAAACTCTTCTGTGTTGTTAATCACAACAAAAGGATGGAAAGGTTAAAGGGAACAATGTGAGTACTTGAAACATGGGACGCCTAAGGAAAAATCTTGGCTTGATATAAAATACCAGTGACTTATATGGCCTGGTGAGTCATGTGTATCATATCTGGGTTATGTACCCATAAACATTGGCTTAAAGGCAGTCAAACTATTTAGACTGTCATCACTAAACTCATCACATGTCAGTCCTGCCTGAATTCAAAAGGAAAAGCTAAAATACAGAAACACATGGAATTGACAACATATAAATTTTCTGCTGTCTACACTTAGATTCCCAAAGGCAATGTTGCAAAGGGTATTTAAAAGCCCAAGGTTGTAATTCTATCTGACTTGGATTAGTTAGATCCATCTTGGTTATTTAATATTTGCTTGAAGCCCATTAAGGGCTAGAACTTTCACTGACCTCAATAAAACATAGGTGGTGGGTTATGATTTATTGTGTAAATCATAACCCACCACCTATGAAAAGACTTAAGTTAGTCAAACACCAAGTACAGAATAAAAACATAGTATGTGATAAAACCTATTATATATGGCAAGAGATACAAATAATATTTACCATTTATTGAGCACTTTGTTTTCTAGAATCTTTGTGTCTATAATCCTGATAATATCTTCTCAAGATAGCTGTTTTTACTATATTTTACAAATGAGAAATGGAAGCTTAGAGGAATTAAGTCACTCGTCCAAATTCTCAAATTTGAACCCTGCTGCTGCTGCGAAGTCCTTCCAACTTAGCTTCCGACTTTTCTGACTCTGTGCGACCCCATAGACGGCAGCTCATCAGGCTCCCCCATCCCTGGGATTTTCCAGGCAAGAACACTGGAGTGGGTTGCCATTTCCTTCTCCAATGCATGAAAGTGAAAAGTGAAAGTCAGGTCACTCAGTTGGGTCCGACTGTTTGTGACCAAATGGACTGCAGCCTACCAGGCTCCTCCATCCATGGGATTTTCCAGGCAAGAGTACGGGAGTGGGTTGCCGTTGCCTTCTACAATTTGAACCCTACATGACTGGATTTTTTTGTTTTTTGTTTTTTTGCTCTTTTTTTTTATAATGCAAAACTGAAAGTTAGCATATAATGTTGGCATCTATTCAGACATCAAGTTATACAAAGAACCTCTGGCTTGCGAAGACAGAACACAGGGTTTAATCTTGACTTTGATGCTATTTCACTGTGTACAACTCAAGAAAGTCATCCTATCTTTCTGAATTTCAAGTTTCCACATGTGTAAAATAAAGGTGGGGAGCAAAATAATCTTTGCAGTCCCTTCTAGCTTCAGCATTCCAGCACTCTGGCAAGAAAAAAACCGTGACTCTACAAATGGATGTCCGTTTTCACAGACTGGTAACAGTAATCCACATTTCTTTAGGAAAGACCATCTCCTCCCCTCTCAGAATAATTCCTTCCTCTGACCTCAGAATCTCAGGGTGGCAGAGGATGAGATGGTTGGATGGCATTACTGACTCAAAGGATGTGAATTTGGGCAAACTCCTGGAGATAATGAAGGACAAGGAAGTCTGGTGTACTGCAGTCCACGCGGTCGCGAGTCAGAAACTACTTAGCCACAGCAACAAAATCTTTTCCTTTCTTAGTATAACTCCTTCCTCTGACCTCAGAATCTAGTGCCAGTTTGTGTATATGACCGAGGTGGAACAGTAGAGCAAATCTCAGGAATTGTTTGGGAGACAGAGGAAAGACACTATTTCTCTGTGATTGCTAGAAGTAATGATGAGAGTCTGGAGTGACCTGGGGCATGCCCAAAGCCAGCTCCTTTTCCTGGAGCATTCAGTTTCTTAAGGCAATAAATTCTCTGTTCTGTTAAGCTAGTTTAAATGGAAGTTTCTGTCAGTTGGTTCACAAATGTCATGATAAAGGTCATCCTTGAAGGAAGGGTTAGATTTTCACTGAGAGGATACTTTTCAGTGAGGAGAAAGCTGTGCCCAGAATCCTTGAGATGGGAATGACTCTCTTACCTGAACTGGAAGCAAAGTGTGAAAAAGCAGTTAGATATCTCAAAGGAAAAGTAGTAGGAGGCCAATTTGTCAAAGATTTTGAAAACCTGTAGGAGGATTTAATGGGCTTCCCTGGTGGCTCAGACAGCAACGAATCTGCCTGCAATGCAGGAGACCCAGGTTCAGTCCTTGGGTCAGGAAGATTCCCTGGAAAAGGGAATGGCTGCTTCCTCCAGGATTCTTGCCTGGAGAATTCCATGGACAGAGGAGCCTGGTGGGCTAGAGTCCATGGGGTTGCAAAGAGTCAGACACGACTGAGCGACTAACACTTAGGCTTTTCAGGGGGACTCTAGACTTGATGGCTACATCAGACTTGTTTTTCATAAAAGGCCCTTATATTCATTTGCTTGAAAAAAAGTTCTATTTCTCCTCTTCCAAGTCTTGCTGTTCTCTCATTGAGATCTTGGGTGAGTCTTTACACCTGCCCCAACAAATAGGATGTGACTGAAGTAACATTGCATTGCTTCCAAGGCTAGGTCATAAAAGGCAATACAGTTTCTACTTAGTTCTCTCTTTTTCAGCGTGTTTACCCTTAGAACCACAGGGCCATGTTGTAAAGGAGCTCAGGTAACCTGGAGAGGCCATATGTAGGTGTTCTAATTGACGGCTTATGTAAAAAGAATTTGACCTTTGTTCTCCATTCCTAGGAAGCAGTCTCTAAAACCTTGGAATTTCCCAAGTGATAGGACAGTTTTTGTTATTCATCATGTTCCTTGATATCTTATATCTTCATTAGCAAAAAATGAAGTGACTTAGATAGTTTAAATAAATCAGATGACTCAGGATGGAAGCTGCCCATTCAGAAAAACCAACCATGTGATAAGGGGGTTGGAGTTTTGAACTGGGTGATATTAGGCCAAGCTATGGGCTTCCCTGATGGCTCAGATAGTAAAGAATCTGCCTGCAATATGGGAGACCTCGGTTCTGTCCCTGGGTTGGGAAGATCCCCTGGATGAGGGCATGGCAACCCAACTCCAAGATTCGTGCCTGACAGAGGAGCCTAGTGGGCTACGGTCCAAGGGGTCACAAAGAGTCGGACATGACTGAACAATTAAGACACACATGCAACGTCAACCTAAGGGGGGTGGATGGGAGCTGGAGCTTGAGTCACATGGCCAATGATTTAATTACTCATGCCTCTGTAATGATATCCTAATAAAAACTCTGGACACTGAAGTTTGGGTGAACTTCTACAGTTGGCAATACTCTGCATATTTTGACTCATGGACATGCTGCCAGAGTGACATGTCCTAACTCCGTAGGGGAGAGTTCACATCTGGAACTCTTCTAAGCCTCACCTATGTGTCTCTCCCTTTGGCTGGTTCTGATTTGTATCCTTTAATTTAATCATAAGTATAGCACTTCCCTGAGCTCTGTGAGTCATACAAGTGAATTATCCATTCTGGAGGTGTTAATGGGAACCTGTGAATCTGTAGCCAGCTGGTCAGAAGTGAAGATGACTTGTAGATTCCCAAGCTTACAACTGGTATCTGAAGTGAGTATAGTCTTAAGGAAGACTATGCCCTTAACCTCTAAGGTTTGTTCAACTTTGAGTAGTTGGTATCTGAAGTCATTGTATGTTGTGGCTTAAGTGCAGGCTGACATCAAGAGAATCAGTGATCAGATGTGTGAGTCAATAAGTCTTCAGCTAATTTCCAGTCATCAAGTTACTGCTAACCTTTGGGCCTTCCAGCTGATGTCCTAGACAACATAGACCAGAAAACATAGACCAGATGTCCTACATAGACCAGATGTAGGACATCAGGCCTTCCAGGTAAAGTAGGACCTCAGGCCTTCCAGGTAAAGTAGGACCTCAGGCCTTCCAGCTGATGTCCTAGACAACATAGACCAGATACATCTCATCTGTATCCTGCCCAAATTCCTAACCCATAGAACCCATCAGCATAACAAATTATTGTTTTATGTCACTATATATTAGGGAAATTTCTTACAGAGCAAAAGATAATTGGAACATATTTTTGTACCTGTGAATGGAGTGGGATTGTAACAAAACTCAGAACACAAGGTGACAGCTTTCAGACCAAGTGGCAGGCAGAAGGTGAAAGGACAATCAAGAGAGCTGAAGTCTAAAGAGTCTTAAAGACACTGTTAGTAGAAGTTTGTGATCCTCAAGAAACTTATTGATAAAGACTAAAAGAAAGCGATGAAAATGTTATCAGAAGTTAGAGGAAAATAGACTCTTTTCATGCGAAGGCAAAAAAATTAGCAACACTGTTGACCTGGAATAAAGTAGAACAGAGGGAATTTACCTAACTGACTAGATTATCTAGCTAAGAAAATTTCCAGGCAGAATGAGAGATACGACCCATGGCTTTTTCTAGGTGCCTTAGTAAAACGTGAGAGGAGAGAGATAAGCTAAAGAAAGATCTGTAACATAAAGGAAGAGCCAGGACTTGCTAGATTAAAAAAGACAAAACTGTTTTTCATTCCTAGTCTCTCCAGACAGCAAATGATGCCAAAGTAAGGAATAGTTTCTTGGAAGAAATCTAATCAAGGGTTCTTTTAGGAAGAGACTCTACAAAAGAAGTCAAAGGTGTACTTTAAACCTTTTTTAAAAATTCAGAAGGATCTAATGTGGTGCCTCATAAACCATTTACAATAATCATGAGTCCCTCTAAGAATCTTAATGGAATGCCCCATAGATCCTCTCCATTAAAAAATAGTGTCCAAGAGGCTTAAGGGTGTTTTCCACAGCAGGGATACAGGGAGCCCAATGTAGGGAGACTTAGCTCAATGGAATAGTTTCCAGTACAAACTGATACATAGAAATCCACAAAGTTTTGATAAAATTTTTGAGCTTGTTAAAAAAGAGACAGAGGAAGCAAAAAGAGAGAACTTTGCATGCCCAAACTACTATGGGCCAGAAGCAAGCTGAGAAAAATTACTTTATCTGCAAATTCAAGTTAGTTATGAAAAAGTAAGAGTAATACAGAGAGTGGAACTGAGGGCTTAGGGAATAAAACAAAGAGCTGTGGAGCATCATTTCTAGGTACAATGGCTAAGCCATAATTAAAGAACTGGCAACATGTGCCCAAATGGATTTTAGTTTTGCTATGGGCCAGTGACAACTTTGTTCTTATTTCTCCTTTTTGAATGGCGTATTGATGGCAATTATCTTAACATTGTATTGAGATATGTTCAGGGTAGATAACTTGACTGTGTGTAGGTCTTTAGATCAAAGGATCAAAGGCACTCATGAAGCTGTGCCCAAGGAACAATACACAAGAAATATCATTCATTCCTAGAGCTGGTTTAGATCATGAAATTCTGAACTTTGAACCTGGTGCTGCTGCCTTAATGGTATATTTTAGGGATTCTTGGGGAAGGGGGTAGGGAATTTTGCATGTGGGAAGAGCTGTGAATTATTGTGGTTAGAGGATGGACTGTGGCAAATTGCATTTTCCTGAAATGACCAAAACAGTATTTCCAGTCCCATGTTCCCTTAGAACCCTACCATTCCCACATAGAGGTTTTCCTTGAAATAGGTAATGCTTTTGTAACAGTCTTAACCAGAGAATCCGGCAGAAATGATACTAAGTCTATTGATTAAAATGAAGACCTAAGGTTTTAGAAAGTGCTACAAGACACCACTGAAAATGGAGTAAGGACCTCTGAAAATCTTCTCCTCTATGAAAGCAATGAGAACACGGGAAAACTATCAGAATCAGGACTCTGATTTTCTTAGGACTCTGAAAGTAAACTAAAGGCTTGCCAATGATCTTAGGAATATTTACTCAAGAAAAATTGTTAAATCTCGACAAGAATCATGAACTTTGGGGGTGTTTTAACTCACTGTATTCCCATATTCTCCTCTCTAGCTCCATGGTAGCCTTGAAAACCAACAACCATGTAATTATGGTAAAAATTAGCAGCCTAACAACCACTGACAGAGGTCAGAATGGAGCTGGACTTCCTGCAAAGTCCAATTCCCAGAGAATTGTCATCAGTGACCTGCATGTTGCTTTCCTAGAAGACCTCATTCTCACGGTTGCCTTTATTTGACCTGACTCAAAGTTTGCTTAGTACAACAGCTTTTTTCTCTGGGGAATTTTGTCAAAAATAATCAAGAACAATTTTTAAAATTAATATGTTTCTTTTAATTGGAGGCTAATTACTTTACAATATTGTGGTGGTTTTTGCCATACAACAACATGAATCAGTCATGGGTGTACATGTATCCCATCATCCTGAACACCCCTCCTATCGCCCTCCCTCAACAACAATTTTTTAACATCATGGTAATCTGAAACAGTTGGTAAGAGCTGGAACAAACATTAGGCCAATCAAAAAGATTAAAAGGAACAGTTTGGGAGTGAAATGTCCATAAGGGGGCTTTGAAAAGTGCCAATGTACTCCTGAGACTCTAGAGGTCCAACCAGATACATAACTGCATATTATGCATCTGCCCAGGGGTAACTGCATGCTCAGGAAAGATCCAAGAAAGCCCTAAACTGTCACCTCTTGCTAACTTTGAATCTCCTCAAAAGCAGGCAGTAAAACCAAAGGCAGGGCTGTTTACTGCCTGACTGAGTGTGCCCCAGTATACTTACAGACCCTTAGCAAACACTGGAAGACTTACCAGTCCCAGGCATTTAAGGAAATTTCTGTCCAGTGATTAGTTGACTACTAAGCTAGCTGAGCAGAGACTTCAGTACACATGACAAATAATATATTTAGACTTTACAGAACTAGTTCAGAAAGTTGTTAAACAAACAAACAACAATCAGCTGTAAAAACAACCTGGGAAGAGGGACAAATCTGATTTCTAGACTTGCCATATTGTTTTGGTTCAGTCATGTCTGACTCTTTGCATCCCCATAGACTACAGCATGCCAGGCTTCCCTGTCCTTCACTGTCTCCCAGAGGTTGCACAAACTCATGACCATTGAGTCAATGATGCCATCCAGCTAGCTCATCCTCTGTCATCCCTTCCTCCTGCCTTCAATCTTTCCCAGCATCAGGCTCTTTTTCAATGAGTCGGCTCTTCTCAAGGGGTCAGAGTATTGGAGCTTCAGCTGCAGCATCAGTCCTCCCAGTGAATATTCACGGTTGATATCCTGAATATTCATTGGAAGGACTGACTGGTTTGATCTTCTTGCTGTCCAAGGGACCTTCAAAAGTCTTTTCCAGAACCACAGTTCCAAAGTATCAATTCTTCTGCACTCAGCCTTCTCTTTGGTCCAACTCTGACATCTGTACATGACTACTGGAAAAACCATAGCTTCGACTATATGGACCTTTGTCAGCAAAGTGCTGTTTCTGCTTTTTAATATGCTGTCTAGGTTTGTCATAGGTTTTCTTCTAAAGGACAAGTGGCTTTCAATTTTGTGGCTGCAGTCACCATCTACAGTGATTCTGGAACCCAAGAAAAAAAAAGCCTCTCAATGTTTCCATTTTATCCCCATTCTATTTGCCATGAAGTGATGGGACCAGATGCCATGA
This sequence comes from Nanger dama, assembly GCA_917880005.1. NCBI lineage: Eukaryota > Metazoa > Chordata > Mammalia > Artiodactyla > Bovidae > Nanger > Nanger dama. The sequence continues at coordinate 31,266,093 of CAKJTW010000003.1, forward strand.
TCTTCGTTTTCTGAATGTGGAGTTTTAAGTCAGCTTTTTCCCTCTCCTCTTTCACCTTCATCATCAGTTTCCTTCCTCTTCACTTTCTGCCATAAGGGTGGTGTCATCTGCATATCTGAGGTTGTTGATATTTCTCCCAGCAATGCTGATTCCAGCTTGAGCTTCATCCAGCCCAGCATTTCACATGATGTACTCTGCATATAAGTTAAATAAGCAGGGTGACAATATACAGCCTTGACGCACTCCTTTCCCAATTTGGAACCAGTCTGTTGTTCCATGTCTGCTTCTGTTGCTTCTTGGCCTGCATACAGGTTTCTCAGGAGGCAGGTAAGGTGGTCCGGTATTCCCATCTCTTTAAGAATTTTCCACAGTTTGTTGTGATCCACACAGTCAAAGGCTTTAACATATTCAATGAAGCAGAAGTAGATGTTTTTTCTGGAATTCTCTTGCTTTTTCTATGACCCTCACTCATTATTAGAGAAATGCAAATCAAAACTACTATATGGTATCACCTCATGCTGGCCAGAATAGCCACCATCAAAAAATCTACAAACAATAAATGCTAAGAGGGTGTGGAGAAAAGGCAACCGTCTTGCACTGTTGGTGGGAATGTAAATTGATACATCCACTATGGAGGACAGTAAAAAACTAGGAATAAAACTATCATATAACCCAACAATCCCACTACTGGGCATATACCCTGAGAAATCCATAATTGAAAAAGACACATGCACTCCAATGTTCATCGCAGCACTATTTACAATAGCTAAGACATGGGAAGCAACCTAGATGCCCATCAACAGATGAATGGATAAAGAAGCTGTGGTGTATTTATACAATGGAATATTACTCAGCCCCAAAAAGGAATGCATTTGAGTCAGTTCTAAAGAGATGGATGAATCTAGAGCCTACTATACAGAGTGAAGTAAGTCAGAAAGAGAAAAATAAATATCATATACGTGGAATCTGGAAAGATGTTACTGATGAACCTATTTTCAGCAGCAATGGAGATGAAATAGAGACTAGACTTGGGGACATAGAGCAAGGAAGAGGAGGGTGGGACCAATGGAGAGAGCAGCATTGAAACACACAGCACCATACGTAAACTAGATAGCCAGTGGGGATTTGCTGTATGACTCAGGGAGCTCAAACTGGTGCTCTGTGACAACCTAGAGGGGTGGGATGGGATGGGAGGTGGGAGGGATGTCCAAGAGGGAGGGGACATATGCATACATATGGCTGATTCACGTTGATGTATGGAAGAAATCAGTACCAAATTATAAAGCAATTATGCCTCAATTAAAAACAAATAAAAACTTTTTTTAAAGGCCCTGTGCTTGATTTAATGCTATGCTGTCATCATCTTGGAATTCTTAATAACTTTTTAACAAGGGCCCCACATTTTCATTTTGTCTTGGGCTCAGCAAATTACGTAGCTGGTCCAGGGTATTAGACACAGACGTAATTTTAAGAATCACATGGAAATGCAGAATTCCATGGCTAACTTTTGTGTATATAATTTTTATTCATTTGTTTGTCCATAGAGTGGGTCATAAATTTTTATTAGGGCCAGGAAATAATCAAGAATAATACATGTTCCCAGTCTAATGGAGCTTATACTTAAATGCAGTGTTCCTCAAACCATTTTTGACAGTGACCTAGCACAGTATGGCACCCCACTCCGGTACTCTTGCCTGGAAAATCTCATGGATGGAGGAGCCTGGTGGGCTGCAGTCCATGGGGTCGCTAAGAGTCGGGCACAACTCAGCTACTTCACTTTCACTTTTCACTTTCATGCATCAGAGAAGGAAATGGCAACCCACTCCAGTGTTCTTGCCTGGAGAATCCCAGGGACAGAGGAGCCTGGTGGGCTGCCGCCTGTGAGGTCGCACAGAGTTGGACACGACTGAAGTGACTTAGCAGCAGCAGCAGCAGCAGCACAAATATGTGTGTATATGTATATATAAGTATGGAAAGATCAAGAGAGAAAGAGAAAGATAGAGACAATTGCTTCACTTTACACATAATATATGACATTTTAAGTTTATCAGTTTGTATATTATATATATATTTATATAAAATAAACTGAAGAAAAATGAAACATACAGACACCCTTCCTATATGAAATGAACTTCAATTTTTTTCTTTTTTAATTGAAGTATATTTGATACACAGTAGAACTCTGATTTTTTTTTGGTATTATCTTTTCTTTTAAACAGGGCTTCCCTGATGCTCAATGGTAAAGAATCCGACTGTAATGCAAGAGATGTGAGTTCAATCCTTGTGTCAGGAAGATCCCCTGGAAAAGGGAATGGCAACTCCCTCCAGTATTCTCACCTGGGAAATCCCACGGACAGAGGAGCTGGGCAGACTACAGCCCATGGGGTTGCAAAAGAGTCAGACATCTCTTAGTGACTTAACAACAGGAAGAAATTATTTTAAACACTTTTGGTATAATTTACTAATTTGGTTTTCCAACCCACTAATGGGTTGAAAAACCTTGCTGTAGAGGAGTAACTGATGAAAAAATGAGCAAATATAATACGTGCACTGTGATAAAATGGGGAAAAACTGAGTACCATAGGAATATTGTAAAATGAATATGCAGACTCTTCTGAGATCAGAATAAGTCAGACACTTAAGCATATAATCAGTATATAAAGTCCCTTGACAGAAATATGCACATAAACTGTGGGCTGAATCATGTTAACAGGGAGAAAGAAGTTAGTGGTGGTGTGAGGCTGGCAAGGAGGGGAAAATGATTTTGAGCAGAAATGGCATTTGTTCTAAGTCTTGGGTAAGAAATTGTGTTCTCAAGCAACTTTAAGTAATTCAGTAGTCCTGGTAATTTTGTGTGGGAGGGTGGGCAAAGCAGTAAAAAATTGTGGGGGAAAGATGGGGCTTGCTGCTAACTGGGGTCCTTGCAATCTATGTTCAGGTTTTTCTGAAGGGCATTGATGAGCCATGCCAGTGTTTAGTAAGCATTTTGGAAATATTACACTGATGGAAATATGGAATTTTCACTTAAGGCAGCAATCCTGAAGGTTTAACATTATGCACATAGTTGGAAGTCACTGAGGAGTCCATAAACAACTAAAAACATGTTCGAAATGACAGAGCCAAAAAGCAAGTTGCATTCATTCCTGTAGCGATAATGACAAACCCAGTGTGACTGTCAACCACAATTAAGGAAAAAGTCATAAAGAAATGAACGGGAGGAGCTCAAGAAGCCATTGGAAGTAGATCATTATCTTTATGCTTAACATCTGTAGCAGTCAGCCTTCTAAAATGCCACAGCAATCCTCAAATCCTGGTATTCACATCTTTGTGTAATCTCCTCCCCTTGAGAGTGGGCTGGACCTAATGACTGCTTTCTAACAAACAGCATGTGACAAAAGTGATGAGATATCACTTCTGAGATTAAGTTACGAAAGACTGTGGTTTCTGTCTTGCTGGAATTCTCCCTTGCCCTCTAGCATGTTAGCACTGAAGAAGGAAATCATCATGGTGTGAGCCATCCTCCAAATAAAGAGGTCCATTTGGCAGGGAACTAAGGACAGCCTTCAGCCAATAGCAAGCAAGGGACAAAGCCTGTCCAGCAGCTGCGAGAAACTGAATCCAGCCAACAACCACATGAATGAGCTTACAAGATCTGTCCCCAGACGAGCCTTGAGATAAGCTAGCACCTTGGCTGAAGACTGACAGCCCGACAGCCAGAGCACCCAGCTAAACCTCACCAGATAACTGACCAGAAACTGTGGGATAAGACCCAAATATTGGCTTAAGTCACAAAAATTTGTGGCTAAATTAAAAACAGCAATAGATAACTCATATAGCATCTAAGCCCATAATTTCTACCCCTTCTCCTAGCAGTATTATAATGTATTGATGCTTGAAAGCTTTTTATTTTTTGCAACACAGATCTTTCTACCTCCCCAAATGTATACAACATATATATATTTTTAAGTTAAGGTAAATAAAAATAAATTCATCTTGATGCAGTGTTGAAAATTTAACCACATCTTTTGAAGTAGTTAGAGAAATTCTGTAGTGTCCTAAACCCAGGGTCTATAATTTTGAAAACTAAAATGGACTAAACAGTCTGTCTCTTCTTTTCCAAAGATGTCTAACTAACTTAAATGTTGAGTCCAAAACTGACACTTGCAAATTGCTAGTTCTTAATTGAAAATCAAAATGTAGTAAGGACATTCTTACAAGTTACCGTAGACCTAACGAGTTCAGAATTGTAAATAAGGAGAGTGTGGGTCCTTAGGATTTTACCAAGATAATTCTTTAATTCAGAAAATACATATTTATAAATATGCATTTTTTTAAGAAAACATTTTTAAACTCAGGTAAACAGGGTCATGGTCCTGCCAAAATGGTCATTTCTAATCCTTGGAAATTGCAAATAATAAAAGGAACTTTACATAGTAAAAGTGTGAATGGCGACTTTAAGCTCAGTAGTGGTCAGGGTATATTTTTAATGTAACTTTTACAATCATGAGACTTTTATAATTAGTGAGACATTTTTTAAACCTAGGATCTGAACTTCTCCAACATTCACAGACTTTCCTTATCATCATCTTTCTCTGATGAGTGAACTTAGATGCAAGAAAGCATCACAAGGGGAAGTTGATTACAATCCAGTGATGGTAAAACATACTTCAAGGGGACGGTGAATAGATACAGTGGTACCAGACCCATGGTGGAGAAGGGATTGCATTACTGTCCCAGGGCTACCTTAACAAAGTACCCCAAACTGGCTGGCTGAAACAACCAAAACGTATTGTTTCATAGCTTGGGGGCCTCAAGCCCCAAATCAAGGGCCATGCTCCCTCTGAAGTCTGGAGGGAAGGGTCTCTTCCGGGCCTCTCTTCTAGCATCTGCTAATTCCTTGTTATGGCAGCATCACTCCAGTCTTTACAGGTGTTCTCCCTGTAAATTTCTGTCTCCAAATTTCCTCTCTTTAGGAAGATACCAGTCATTTGTGTTAAGGAGCCCTTTCTATTTCAGCATGACTTCACCTTAACTCATGACACTTGGCATATTTCCTAATAAGGCTTCATTCCGAGCTACTGGAGGGCTTCCCAGGTAGCGCTAGTGGTAAAGAATCTGCCTGCCAGTGCAAGTTAGACGTAAGAGACTCTGGTTTGATCCCTGGGCAAGGAAGGTCCCCTGAAGGGGGGCACTGCAACCCACCCCAGTATTTTTGCCTGGAGAATCCCATGGACAGAGGAGGCTGGCAGGCTGCAGTCCATAGGGTTGCACAGGGCTGGACATGAGTGATGTGACTAAGCATGACACACACGCTGAGCAGTTGGAGGTTAGGACTTCAGCATATGAGTTTCGAATTTCTGGAGGAAGAAATTCAACCCACAATAGGGATGTTAGTCCCGGGAGACTAGAAATAAGGCTTATCAAGGAGGTGGGTGGAGCAGTGATAACAGCTAGCTTCTCAGGTGGCTCAGATGGTTAAGAAACTGCCTGCGATGCAGGAGACCCAGGTTTGATCCCTGGGTTAGGAAGATCCCCTGGAGAAGCAGATGGCCATCCACTCCACATTCCTGCCTGGAGAATCCCCATGGACAGAGGAGCCTGACAGGCTACAGTCTGCGGGGTCACAAAGAGTCGGACACAACTAAGTGAATAATACTTTCCATTCTCACAGGTACTTTCCAAGGTCGGTGTCTTTGGTTCAGCTTCAGAGATGAGGAAACAGGCTGAGAAGGGCTAGGCAGTTTCTCTGAGTTCACACAGTTGGTAGGGCCAGAGCTGAGTGTGTATCCAGGTTTGTTGGGCTCCAAGGCCCAAGGTTTTTATCACTTTGCTCTGCCATCTCCAAAATAGTTGAAAGAGCAGAAGACTGGTTTCTAGGCTCAGTGGCTTCCCTGTTAGCTCAGCTGGTAAAGAATTCTCCTGTTATGCAGGAGACCCCAGTTCAATTCCTAGGTCGGGAAGATCCCCTGGTGAAGGGATAGGCTACCCACTCCAGTATTCTTGGTCTTCCCTTGTGGCTCAGCCGGTAAAGAATCCGCCTGCAACATGGGAGACCTGATCCCTTGGAGAAGGGAAAATGTTATCTACTCCAGTATTCTGGCCTGGAGAATTCCATAGACTACAGTCCATGAGGTCACAAAGAGTCAGACACAACTGAGTGACTTTCACTTTATTCACTGTCATATAATAAGCATGAGACAGTCAATAAATCACTTAATTTCTCTAGGGCTTACTTTTCCCTCCAGTAAAATGAGCCTAATAATAATATCTGGGCAAGTACAAGTGCTTCATAAACTGTAAAGCATTCTGCCACTGTAATAACTGTTATTAACAGTAGCATGAGCATAAGAGAAAGACAGTTAACATGTTCTCAGTGGAGAATGATGATATATTTATGTTCCCTAGGTTTTTAGTGTTTCTGTTTATTTTATGACAATCCACCCTCCCTACATGGGCCCTCCAACAGTCCATATACATCTCTCTTCTGATCTCCCCACCAGATCAGACCTCCTGCCTTTAGTGATGATGATGATGCTGGTTAGTTGCTCACTCATGTCTGACTCTTTGTGACCCTGTGGACTGTAACCCACCAGTCTCCTCTGTCCATGGAATTCTTGGGCAAGAATACTGGAGTGGGTTGCCATTCCCTTCTCCCGGGGATTTTCCTGACCCAGGAATCGAACTCCCTCCTTGAGTAGGCAATACAGTATTTAACTGAATACTTAAAACAAAAAAGTTTCCTAAGTTAAAACTAGCGTTTTATTGAGACAGTTCTAAGTTCCTTAAGTAAATGTCATTCAGTCATGTCCAACTCTTTGTGACCCCTTGAACTATATAGTCCATGGAATTCTCCAGGCTAGAATACTGGAGTGGGTAGTAGTTCCCTTCTCCAGGGGATCTTTCCAACCCAGGGATTGAACCTAGGTATCCTGAATTACAGGCAGATTCTTTACCATCTGAGCCACCAGGGAAGGTGGGTTATAAACAACAGACATTTATTTCTCAACATTCTGTAGCCTGGGGAAGTCTAAGATCAAGGCATCAGCAGATTAGGTGTCTAGTAAAGGCCTACTTCCTGGTTGACAATCTTTCCACTGTGTTCTACAGGGCAGAAGGATTAAGAGAGCTCTGTGTTTTTTTTTTTTTTTTTTCTTAAAATAAAAGCACTAATCCCATTCATAAAAGTTTCACTCTCATGACTGAGTCACCTCCTAAAGACCCCACTTCCAAATACCACTACTTTCAGGCTTAGGATTTCCACAGATGAACTTTAAGGGGACGCAAATGTTCTGTCTATAGTGTACAGAGAATAGAGTTTAGGTCTCTTTAGAAGTTTGTTAAAGATGTTCCGGTCCTTTGCAAGTTGAAGATTTATTACCAAGCTGCTAAAAGCAAACACACAACCAAACAAAAGATCAATTAACCCACTGGACAATAAATAAAATTCTCACATACATCTTTTTTTTCCAATTTAGCTTTTGTTTAAATTTCTGATGTTGGCAAAAGTACATGTTCATTATAAAGGATTACAGGATATAAATAAACAGAAAGAAAAACCTCACCAGTAAACCCATATCCCATATTTATTTCCAAGAGAAAGTGGCTGTTTACATTTTGATTATTTATGAACGTTGGACTTGAGCCAAACATTTTGCTTTTTAACTAGTATTATAAGTACTATTTTTACATCTTGTAAAATTCTTTAAGAATACGATTTTTAATTACTACATAGTATTCTATACTTCAGATGTGTTATTACCCATTTAACTAATTCCTTATGGTAGAACATTTGGATCTGTGTTTTTGCTAATCTGAACAGGGCTTAGAAGAATATCCTTTTATCTAAATATGCACATTTCTTGTTACTTATGGGATATGTCCTGAGAAGTAGAATTATTAGATTGAAGAGCTTTCTTTATGTATTCCTATACAAGTCAAGCAGCAGAAAGCCCTGCAGGAATTTAGGTGCTGGTCAGCTCACAAATTTGTCAGGAAAGCTGCTACACCGTGAAGCTTAGCTAACAGGCAGGAGTGGAGGAAGTCTGTGCAGCCAGAGCCCCAGGCAAAGCCTTCCCACAGAGCCAGTGAGCCAGGACAACTCTGGCATCACCACTGAGGCTGTAGGGAGCCTACACTTGCTTTGACACCACTACTGGCATCAGGCCTGGACACAAGACACTGGACATCAGACACCGCCCTGGCACCACTGCCCCAGCAGCTCCTGGAAACTGAATGTTGCTGCTGCAGCCAGAAGGAGTTCTGTTCTCGCCCAGGTTCTCAGCATGACAAGCAAGTGACATGGGTCATCACATCTGAGTGCCCGAGCCTAGGGGCTGGGGGTGAGAGTATCTGGTGTTTGTACCTTCCATAGAGAGATGAGCCCTGTCTTCCACCAGGATTTTAAAGGTGAGTCCACTCACTGCCAATTTTATGGGCAAGAATTAGCACCTTAGTCTTATTTTATTTGTTTGCTAGAGAGGATGGACATTTTGGATCAAACTATTGGTAGTCTGTGATACCTTTTTCATTAACTGCCTAATCATATCCTTTGATGACTTTTCAATTGGAGCATAAAGTGAAAGTGAAAGTGTTAGTCTTGTCCAACTCTTTGGGACCCCATGGGCTAAAACCCGCCAGTCTCCTCTCCTCTGCTACGGAATGTTGAAAAATAAATGTTTATTGTCTCCCTCTGTCCATGGAATTCTCCAGGCAAGAATACTGGAGTGAATAGCCATTCCCTTCTCCAGGGAGCAAACCTGGGTTTCCTGCATTGCAGGCAGCTTCTTTACCGTCTGAGCCACCAGGAAAAAATATCCTTTCTGTGAGCATTTCTTTAACAGTAAGACTGTCAAACTCTTTGACAGCCGTATATGTTTCATCTTTTTCCCAATTTGACCTTTAACTTCATTTAAGACTTTTTAATTTTAGCCTTCAGAAGTTTACCTATTCTATAAAGTTAGGTCTATAACCCTTTCCCATTAAGTTTTCTTACTTTACATTCAAACTCACACCTTCCCTAATCAGGGGTCAGATAAACATTCATCTAAATTTTCTAGCTAATCCAAAAAAATATAATTTCTGAATCTTCAGGTGAATTGGTTAAGTTGCAGAAAGGAGATCTACATCTTAGAATGTGTTTCCACTAGAATCCTAGAATGTGAATCCACTAAAATTCAGTAGAGGCAACACAGGAATGATGTCTTTTCCCCTTTGCTGCTCCTGATGGCATGTCAAAACCCCCTGCAGAAACCCCACACCAGTAGATTGATCAGTTAATAGTGCATTCTACTATGACTATACTTTAGTCAACTTAGGTGTTGCAAGAAAGTGAAAACATAAGTGACTTCTTACTCAGAGTAGTTTTTTGTTTTTTGTTTTTGTTTTTAAGGCATACTAAAGTGTCTGCCTCCAATGCGGGAGACCTGGGTTCGATCCCTGGGTCGGGAAGATCCCCTGGAGAAGGAAATGACAACCCACGCCAATATTCTTGCCTGGAGGATCCCATGGACGGAGGAGACTGGTAGGCTACAGTCCACGAGGTCACAAAGAGTCGGACACGATGAGCGATTTCACTTTCACCATATAACTGACATTTGAGTCTCCATGGCAAAAACTCCCTTTACCCTCAGGAGATGTGTGGGTGACCTTCAGGATGGTGGGGCAGATGTAGTAAAATATTAAAGAGGGTTTGGAGAACACTAATGTTGCCAGAGAAAGAAAGGCAAATATTCAAATATTATTTTGTACAGACCTGGAAGAGGTTGCTTCTAAATTTCGCCCATGTTTTTGGTGGTGTTGTAAGAGATGATAACATACTGAGTGTGAAGGTGGGGAAATAGGGGAAAATGCAGCCCACAGCCCTCCAGAGGGGGCAGCAAAAAGGAGTGATAAATCTGCAGAAACAGTTGCATCTTAGGAGTGATGAGAAAGGGGGCACAAGAACAACTTCATAAGGTCCATTTCAAGAGTGGTATGGGCATAACCGTTTTAAGCACTCCCTTTTCACCCCATCTGTGAGGGAGGGATTCCCACCCTGGGATTATGCAGATGGCTGAACACCTGACACTCCACACTGTACAGATGAGATCAACCACAGTTTATTAGTCACTTACAGTAAGTCCCCTACATACAGAAGCGTTCTGTTACAAGCATGCATTCGTAAATCCAAAGTGTTTGTAAGTCCAACAAAGATACCCTAAGTGTCCAAATAACACTGGCTATATACTACCATATTGTAATAGATTCATAATACTTTTCACACAAATAATACATAAAAAAAAAACAAAAACAAAGAAAACATCTGTAATCTTATAGTACAGTATCTTGAAAAGTATAGTAGTACAGTATAGCAGCTGACATACAGGGGCTGGCATTGAATGAACAGGCATGAAAAGTTACTGACTGGAGGATGGATAGGAGGTGAGCGATGGTAGAGCTGAAGGATCTTTAGCAATAGGAGACAGGACAAGCTGCAATTTCACTCACTCCTGATGTGATCAGACATGTGAACACACGTTGACATTATTGATAAAAGTTTGCAACTTGAAGATGCATATAGAGGGGACTTACTGTATACTGAAAGCCTGGGGGAGGAGCACACTGCCTGCCATGTAGGGCCATATGGGGATTGCACTTGAGGACAGAGGGAACACAGCCACAGACTGTCTATGAGAAACAGGCTTCGTGGTATCAAGTGGGTGTGGTACCTCTGGATTCCCGCGGGAAGATGTGATTGGCTTGTTTGGATAATTCTGTAAGCTGGCAGGGAGCTGAAACCTGCTACTCAGGGATAACCGTGCACTGTGCTTGGTCCCCTTGATAAGGAGTGTTGTTTGACTAGGCGACCTTGTCCCCAAGATTAGCGTAGGGGAGGGGAACTTGTAGTTAGGCTGAGAACCCCTGCATTTTACAAGATATCAAGGCAGTATTTAATATTGAGCCTTAATTTCAAGACTTACACCACAATAGCACTTCAGGTCATTAGCTGATGGTGGGCTTCAGTGGTTAGAAGGAGGGAAAATTCCAAGAAACTTGAGTCCTGGACAGAAGTCAATTTATACCTTCAGAAATCAGGGGTCTCAAAACAAAATGGCAGAGGCAAGACAGATTATTAAGACACTTTGGGAGAGGGGTAGAGTGTGGGCAAAATGGGTGAAGGTGATTAAAATGTACAACTTCTAGTCACTTCAAGTAGGGATGTAACGTACTGCATGGTGACTATAGTTAATAGAACTGTATTGTATATTTGAAAGTTACTAAAAGAGCTGATCTCATAAGTTCTCATTAAAAGAAAAAGAATTTTAACTATGTATAGTATGTAGGCATAGCTGGATGGATGGATAAGTGTAAACTTCAGATATTCCTTGACTACAAGGGGTTATGTACCAATACACCCACCATACATTGAAAATATCACAAGTCAAAAAATGCGTTTAATACACCTAACCTAAGAAACACCATAACTTAGGCTAGCCTAACTTGAATGTGCTCAGAACACTTGGCTTATAGTTGGGCAAATCATCTAACAGAAAGCCTGTTTCATAACAGTGTTAGCTATCTCATGTAATTTATTGAATGCAGAAAACAGAATGGCTGCAGGGCATACAATAGTTGTAGGCTTGGTGGGTCGTTTACCTGCTGGTCACATGGCTGATTGGGAGCTGAGGGCTCAATGCTGCCGCCCAGCATCAAGAAGATCGCACTGCCTATTAGTAGCCCAGGAAAAGATCAAAGTTCAAAGTACAGTTTCTATTGAATTTGTAATACTTTCTCACCATTGTAAAGTCAAAAAATTGTAAGTTGAACTGTCATAACTCAGAAACTGTCTGTAGACTTCATGTGATGATCATTTTGAATTCGTTTACCTCAGATTGGGACATGAACCCACATGGCTAGGGCTCGATCCCAGTCAAAAGCCAGTTTGGGACTTAAACCCACATGGCTGGGACTCAAACCCAGCCAAAACTCTGCTTGGGAGTTGAACACAGGTGGCTAGGACTTGAACCCAGCCAAAACCCTGCCTGGGACTTGAACACACGTGGCTGGGACTCAAACCCAGCCAAAACCCACAGTATCTGGTTTCAGGACCTAATGAAGCTCAGGTTCTTGGGTCTCATTGCAGAAAGAATTCAGTGATAGGTAAGAAGTAGACTTATTCAGATGAGAGAGAAGCACACTCCACAGACAGAGTGTAGGCCATCACAGAGGGCACATGCAGCCTTGAAACTTGGTGTGGTTATTTTTTATAGGCTGGGTAATTTTGTATGCTAATAAGTGGGAGGATTATTCCAACTATTTTTGGAAAGGGGTGGAGATTTCCTGGATTTAGACCACTTCTTTTAACAGTGCCTTGGAACTGTCATGGGCTTCTCTAGTGGCTCAGCTGGTAAAGAATCTGCCTGCAATGCAGGAGACCTGGGTTCAATCCCTGGGTTGGGAAGATCCCCTGGAGAAGAGAACAGCTACCCACTCTAGTATTCTGGCCTGGAGAATTCCATGGACTAAATAGTTCATGGGGGGTCACAAAGGGTTGGACACGACTGAGACACTTTCACTTTGGAACTGTCATGGCACCTCTGGGTACGTCACTTCACTTGCTGATTGAGAATTAAGGTCTAGTCTAGTCTTGTCTGTCATCTTGGTCCCATTTGATTCTAGTTACTTTATGTTGTGTCCTTGGACTATGCCATTCTTTCAAAACTTGTGCCCTACCTCTTTCCCTCCTGTTAAAATTTCACAATATATGCAAATATTAAATCATTAGGTTGTATACCTGAAACAAATATAATGTCATATGTCAATTAAAAAACAAGAGAAGAAAAGGGGAAAAGTGGGTTTGGAGTCAGATGATTAAGATGAATCCCACCCAGGGTAGCAGTCAGGAGGCTGCTTATGGCCCCAAACACCCACACCCAGTGAACTGAATAGTGGAGAAAGTGTCTGTCTGCAACCTAACCTGCCTTCTACAAAAAGTAGTCACCAATGTACAAAGCTGCACTGTGAGGAAAGAGGAAGAGAAAATTAATCCCATCAGCCTGGTCTCTAGAGACCCACATATTCTGTCACCTAGGTGATGGCTTTAGTAGAAAGCAAACAGAGAAATTTCTGGGGGCTTCCCAGGGATGTTGTGTCATGGTTTGACGTAAGGTGCTGGGTGGTACTTTCCAAGGCAGCCCTATCGTGGATACATGGCTAGCAGCATAAAGCACAAAGTACCACATTATTCAATGTTTCATCAAGTATTTGATGAGTCCCTACCACATACCCAGAATTCTGTATAGGACAGAATCCCTTTCTTCAAAGGAGTTCCTAATCTTCTTGGGAAAGTAGCATAATTTTATGCGAAAAAGAAACTTCAAGTATGTAAATATTTTCTAAGATGAAGAAGATGGAAAATATAGTATATTTTTCTTATAATTACAATAGGCCCTTTGTATTGCCAGCTCCACATTCACAGATTTAACAAACCGCAAATTGAAAACAATCAGAAATAATTCCAAAAAGTTTTGAAAAGTGACACTTGAATTTACCATATACTGGCAACTATTTACATAGTATACATTGTATTTACAACTATGTCTACATAGCATTTATATTGTATTTAGAACTATTTACACAGTATTTATATTATATTAAGTATTATAATACTTAAACCCCCACTGGAGACTGTCCACCACTGATCTAGGGACCAAGTCCAACCTGGAGTTACAGCAGAGCACTCTGGGGCTAACACTGATGTGATGATGTTCTATAGATGACAAGGACAGAAACCTACCCAAAGAGTCGTGTCCGACTCTTTGCGACCCCATGGACTGTAGCCTACCAGGCTCCTCCATCCGTGGGATTTTCCAGGCAAGAGTACTGGAGTGGATTGCCGTTTCCTTCTCCAGAGATCTTCCCAACCCAGGGATCAAACCCAGGTCTCCCACATTGCAGGCAGACGCTTTACCATCTGAGCCACCAGGGAAGACTCCTAAGTATTATAAATAAACTAGATATTTAAAGTATACAGGATGATATTTATAGGTTATTTGCAAATATTATGTCAGTTTATATAAGGGACTTGAGCATTCACAGATTTTAGTATCCACAGAGGTCCTGAAATCAAAGCTTTGAGAATGCCAAAGGACAACTGTACATTGCTTACATTCTACACTGTAAATAACTTATACAAGGCACATTATGTGGCAAGACATTTTCTTGACCTACAAGCTGAATCTCTCATGTACCCACAACCAATCCAGGCTAAAGTTTCCTGTTGCTTTAACATGTGTGCATTTTAGTTCAAGCACATACAGGCACAGTTAGGGCCGGCATAGAACAGAAGCCTTCTCACTCAGTTCTCACTTTGTTCTGCCTAGACTGCTTGACAGTTCCTGAGTCTGGACTGTTCAGTCTTTCTAGACTATCAGCCAAACTTGCTTGGCCATTCTCCTTGATCACTCCCACCCCCACCCCAACACCCTTCAGAGATACCTAGGGGCAACCATTAGAGGAATAAATTGACTTTTGGTCATTTGCAGGATACTGCAGTTAAATCTAGAAGGTCTAATCCATTTGGGGACTTTCCGCATATAACTTTTCCAACTCCAGACAAACTCCTGTCCAAGGGTACAGTTTTGATAGGTTTCTGTCCTTGTTATCTATAGAACATCATCACATCAATGTTAGCCCCAGAATGCTCTGCTGTAACTCCAGGTTGGACTTGGTCCCTAGATCAGTGGTGGAAAGCCTCCAGTGGGGGATTTAACTATACAAGCCCAGTTCCTGTCCCTGCAATTGCTGATTAAGGAGTCTGAGGCTGGTCCAGTGAAATCTCTATGTGTCAGAGTCGAGATGAAGCACAGGCATCCACTTAATATAAAGAGAAACTTCAAACAATTATAACTGATCGACAATGTAATCCCTTCTGTGAACTCATTGTTACTGGAAGTTTTCCAGCAGAGGCCAAATTTATGAACAGTTACTCTTCTTCCTTCATCATAAAACATATTTCCTCATTAATCTGCACACATGTCCTATGAGACAGATGTCATTATTATTCTCATCTTGCAAATAAGAGAAGTAAGATGCAGGGAGTGTAAATGATTTGCCTAAGATCAAATAACCAGAAAAGATGAAGGCAGGACTAACTAACCTAAGGATTATTCCTGATCTACTACTCCATGTGGCCTCAAACCTGAAGACGTGCACTGGCCCAGGAAGGCGGTTGACAGCCTAGGCCACTTGTCAGTTTATTCAGAGACCCTTAAGTCTAACTGGAGGTCAGAGAGTGAAGAGCTGGGGTCACCACAACCAGAGACCCACTGCTGCAGACTTTCTTTGCTAGACCTTCCTGCTTACCCTCAGGCCCTTCACCTTGTGGTAGTCATTGACAAAATGATTGCTGTTGTTATTAAGGGCTTACTTACCATGCGCTTTGTGAACTGATTTATGTGATGTCACTTAATCATTACAGCAATGCCAGCAGGAAGGTATTAGACCCTCTTTACAGATGTAGAAACTGAGGCTGAACATCTTATAAACAGTCACAGAACAAAGCCATGAATCAAAGTCAGATGTATGCACGTTCAAAGACTGTGCCCTACAGAAGGGTTGCCTCTGGGGGGCAATGATGTTCTAAAGGGCAGGTAGGGTGGAAAGGAATTAGCTGCATCCTTGAGGTTTCTCACCATCTCCCTATGTAGGCTAGAGGGTATTTGCATGGTTAGCCCAAGGGAGCACCCTGAGGGCCATTTCAGCCCCAAAGATAACATATCATTGGGGCATCTCCAACCAGAATTGTTACCAGATATAAGAGCCTCCAGGATTCCTGGAACTCAACTGACTGAGGCTACAGCAGGCACAATGTACACCACGCTGAGATGAAAAGCAGTGTGTGGTGTGTGTGTATGTGTGTGTGTAGTCATGCACATGCACACATGTGCACACAATTGTACAGGGTAAAAGATGTCAGGACACTGGGTTCTGGCCCTGCTCACCACTCTATGTTTAAGTCCAGAGAGGAATTAAGGCTCTTTGAGGACCTGTTTTTACTCCACAGATGAAGCAGGACTCTGAGATCTCCTTAAAAGCCTTGAAATTAACATCCCTCTTCTCACCCTCCAGTAGCAAGCACACTTTGGCAGCTAAGAATCCCCCAGGCCACATGCATATCACCAATCCCTCTGTAGGCGGTGGAGCCTCAGAGAGAGGGTCTAGGGTCTGCTGTGCTGGTGTGAAGCCCACAGGCTTATACTCCTGAGATGTTTAAAGGCCTTTCAGGACTCAGAACCATAGAGAAATCAAGACCGCAAAAGGGCACTGGGCTTCCCTTTTGCACTTGGCAGTACGGCCTAATCTACAGCATGAATCGGAAAATTGTGTTTTTGTACTTAGAATTGTACGTCGAGTCCTGAAGGGCGGTTTCTGCTGTCCTACTCCCATGCTTCCTGATGCTGAACGCGGCATCTATGTTGGTCAAGCTCTGGCCACGCCTCCCCAGGGCCAAAACCTTCAAGAGCCAGGTGCGCTGGGAGGGGACACCCGGTGTCAGGCTTTATGGGCAGGCAGCTGTCTTTAGGACTGTGTTAGTCTGGCACATGGTTTTGGACTCAGACAGACTTTGAGTTTAAATCCTGATTCTGCCCCTGAGTCGCTCTTGGGAAGGTCACTTGCGTCTCTGACCTTTGTTTCCTTTCCTGGAAAATGGGGCACTAATGCCTGCTGTGCAGCCTGGGACCTGGCAAACGCCCAAGGCGGAGGTGGTGTGATTTCAGTAGCACTGAGAGGAACCCTGGGGCCAAAACAAACCCTTCCCCAGCCAGCTTCTTGACATAGTCTGGCCTCTACCCACCTCCTCAGCCTCAACCAGGAAGAAGGCTTTCACTCTGCTTTCTTGAATAGCACTGTGTTTTCTCCTCTTGCTCAATATCTGTCCCTGTGGCCCCTCTTTCTAGAATGTTGTTCTCCTCAAACCTCCTCCCCATTCATCTGGTTAACACCTGCCTCCAGGTGTCCTCAGTCATCCAGAAGAGAATCTTTCAGGGCTACCCTGGTTCAGCCATATCCGTGCTGGTGTGATTATTTTATCAATGTTTATCAGTGAATTACATTAATTAACTATACAGTAAATATAAAGGAGACAAGCTAATTAAAGAATATAAGTTTCACGAAGGTGATTATTTTATTCATCGGTGCCTGGCACATACTAGGCCTCAGTAGCCATTTGTTGAAGGAATGAATGAATAAGAGATACATTCATTTCACTTAAAGAAACATGTTTGCCATAGCATTAGCACCCCCTGAAAATGCTGAGTTATTCTAAAGACACAAAGTTGGGATAAAACACTTAGGGTGAAACAAAGTTAGACAGGTTCCTTCTATGTGGGGCTTCTCAACACCTAATGTGGATTGTGAATTTCCAAGAGGAAGGTCAAAACCCAACAAGCAACCACGTTTATCACTTATGCCTCATTGGGAGTGACTTTAATCAAAACCTGACCCAGAAAAGAAAGAAAAACCTTACCCAGAGAGTGAGTAATGGAAGCATAGAGATTGTGGGCTCTGAAGGTAAGGAACTCTGCTTATCACCAGCCTGCTCCAGAGCCCCTGGACTCCTGGGAGCAAAATCAAGTCAAGTCTCATAACTGAATCGGGTGAGCTGTTCACTTCTCACCCACAAATCCCCCAACAGCAGAATCTTGGCCCAGTAAATAAATGTCAACCTGGACCCTAATTCTCTTTACTGCTATTCTTACCAAGAGACGTCTTACATCAGCGATGAAGGGATTTTTATGTTTGTCATCTTTAATAAAAAGTGACGCTGGCAATGGTGTAAGGTTGATGTGTCCTAGAGAAACAGACCTGGTCTCTGTCTGGTTTTGTTTTCTTTTATTGCTTTTGAAATCCAGCATCCTTCTTCTTGTTGCTGGCAACAGGGCAATACTGGTTTTGCTCAACTGGAATATCTATTTGGAGATGATTGAAAAAACAAAACTGGCTAAAAGAAGGGTCAGGCCAGACCAGCGATAATTACAATGGAAACAAAAGGGTGACACATAAACTGGATGGGTATCGAAAACCTGGCTGTTTTCCGTATTTCAAATACTGGCTTCTGAGAAGCTGTGTTTGAATGCGAGCATGGGGCAACACCTGAGATCTCACAATGGATGCAGCGTGTAAATGAGGTTAAAGAGAATGGAGCTGAAATGCTGGCTCTGATCCCTGGTGCTTCCAAGATGTCCCCACAGTATCAGGGAGAGTGTTCACAGTGCAAAACTGATAAGTAGGAAGAGTTTGTCTTCAGGCCCTCTTTTCCACATTCAGCTGGGGAACTTTCCCACCTCAGCCTGCCTTAGCAGCTAACTTCTTTCCATCCCCTTCATTCAAGGTCCTGACTGCTTTTAAAACTAGTGGTTTGAACATGTGACTTTCTCCTCCATAAAATATTTGGATTTTAACAAGAATCTTCTGGCTGAAACCAGGCGAGTCACTCTAGTGGCGAGTCAGGCAATAGGATAGATGCTTCACAGCAGACTGTGCTTCAGTTCCCCTCAGGCCCTACCCAGAGGCAGCTGTCTGCTCTGGCTTGTAGAACTGGCTCAGCTTCAGCTCTTTGCTGTGCCGTAAAGGTAGGTTAAAGGGCAATGGGGCACCAAAGGCAACGAGAATAGAAAACAGCACATGGAGAGTGGTATTTCGTCCATGGATTGTGGATTACTATCCTAAGCAGCCAGAATTTTTCCGATAGAGTTTTATACAATAAAATAAATGTGTTCTACACTTTTAGTGTTTAAATAAACATAGAGGATTTATTTCCAGCCATAATGTAAATTGGTGATGTGGAAAGTTACGAAAAGAGAAGGCATGCTAAACCTTCAGACCTCCTGGTTTCTGTCACTGCTCTGTATACTTAAACAACACTGATTTCTACATAAATAACTGACCTCTTATACAATATTTGTAAAACGCTTTTCTCTAAGAATTTTCTCCTTTCTCAAAAGGTACTGTTAATATGAACTGAAGTTTATGGAAACTAACATGAGTAAACTAAGGGCAAAGTGCAGTGTATGTACAGATTTATTTCATTTTTTCCCCACTGAAGCTCTTGATTTCCTAGATTTGTGCTTAAAACTACAATAGAATACTGTGACCCAAGATATCACTTCCTAAAATATACCTGAAGTAGTAGACTTCCAGTCTTTTTGACTTTGACCTGTAGTAATAAATCTATTTTACTTTATGATCCCCGCCCAGCACACCTGAAATCAAAGTTTCAAAAAACAAAGCTTATTCTTGTTACATGCTGTGTACTTTAGTATTTTCTATTGTCTTCACTTCTATTTATTTTACTTTCTTATTTTTCTTAAAAAATTTGACATTACTAACCACAGGCAACTTAGGACCCACAGTTTCAAAAACACTGCCTTAGAGAAACTCTTGTAACATATATAAAAACATTCATAGCAACACTGTTAGAAAAAGCACACACACAAAAAAATAGTGGGAAAGTGCATATGGCAAATAATCAACATTGTGTATAGAGCACTGGCAGAGGTTGATATTAGAAAAGGGCTTTCTGAGGAAATGACATTTAAATTCAGACTAGAAGACAAAGCTTGGCAGAGTATTGTACACTGAGCAGGCCTTGAATAAGCAAAGAACTTGGCACCCTCAAAGAATGGAAGAAGACTAATGTGGTTGGGTCAAGGAGAGAGACATCTGATGAGATTGGGATGGTAGGTTGGAGATAAATTATGCAATGTTTCAAAGGCAATTTTAAAGACAGTGGATTTTTATCCAAGTGCAAGGGTAGCCACTGAAACATTTAAACTGGGAAATGGCATGCTCAAGTTATATTTACAACCATTGCCCCAGTTCTTTAGTGAAGAACGGGTCAGAAAGTGAGTAGAGGAAAATCAGTTTAAAAGCTATTGTAAAAGCCTTTGGTGGTTTGGACTGTGGTTAGAGTGGAAGCAGAGAGAAGTAGATTGATACAGGGAATATTTTAGAGGTATAGTCTATAGGACTTAGGGATACCTTATTTGGGATTTAAGTTGAGGCTGAAGGAGGGAGATGAGATTGAAGATAAGGGCTATGTCAAGGATGACCCACTCACTGTTCTAGCAAGAACATCTGAGTAGATGAAGGTGAAACTTACTGATATAGAAGACCAAAGGGGGAGCACATCTGAGTGAGTCAAAATGGAGAATTTCATTTTGTAAATCTTAAGTCTGAGACACTTGTGAGCTGTCCAAATAGAAAAATCAAGTTAGTAATTATCTGTGCAAAGCTAGAGCTCAGCAAGCAGATCAGACTGGACATATACGTTTGAGAGTTAGCAGCCTATACAGTAGAGATCATTCTGGGATGATAGAGCAGAGCACAAGAAGAGAGCCCAGGATGGAACCATGAGGAGCCCTGATATTCCGAACCAGCTTGAAAAGGAGGAATCAGAAGGAGTCTGTGGAACCATGGCCACAGATAATAAACCAGGGTATGTGGTCTCATAAGCGACAAATTAAGAGAATGACTTAAGAACTGGTTGGTAATCCATAGTGTCAAATGTTGCTAAGAAGTTAGAGATGATAAAACTGAGAAGCATCTGTTAGATTTAGTAATACAAACGTCACAGTGACCTTATCAAGAGCTGTTTTTTCTAGATTGGTGGGGTAGAAGAAAGAAAAGAAGGAACGGAAGTAGATATAGTGGGTGTAGACAACTCCTGTGAACATTGGCTGGGAAGGAGAGAAGAGCAATGGGAATGCTGGCAGAGAAGAATGTATAATCAAGGGAGGCATTTTTGTTGGTTGGTTGACTGAGGTATAAGAGGATGTTTGAATGCTCTTTGGAAGGTCTGGGTGGAGAATAAGAAGCTAAAGATGCAAAACAGAGGAAGAAGCCACAGCAGCATCCTCAGATGGAAAGCAAACATGGGTGGCTGAATAACTTTGGATCAGAGGAAGGATATTCTTCTCCATTGTGGCAAAAGGAAAGAGAGAGTGTGTGTGGGTCCAAGAAATTCTGTGGAATTGATGGTGGCCAGTTACTGTCTGATGAATGCAAAGTGAGTCAGTTTTGCATGGTTTGGCTGCAAGAAATAGAATACCCAACCCAAAGCAGCCCAAGAAACACAAAGGTTTATTTTTCTCCCTTAATATAAAGTCCAGTACCAAGCAGTTTAATTGCTACAATTGTTAGAATTGAATATCATCATCTGAAATGATGCAGCCAGCTTTATACCCTAGGCTGCATTTATTGAACTTATTGTCCTACACATGCATATAGTTAGAAATTCTTTTCAGAGTGTGCTTTGTGAATAGTTACAGAAAGTAAAAGAGAAAGAGGGGTGGAAGATAGAGGGCTGTTGTAAATTCAGTCTTACAAAAGGATCATTAATGACTGTTGCTAACACGGCTGCCTAGGAGGCTGTGCAGTATTGCAGCATTAGTTGTTAGGTACATAGTAGAATCAGGTGCAAGGCCCTGTGGGGACAGTTCAACCCACGGAAGAGGATGGTAGGTATAAATAAATTAGCAAGAAGCGTTTGTTGCTGGCAGCCAGTAGGAGATGTTCATTTAAGGAAAAGTGAATGTGGATTTAAAATATCCAATAATCTGTACAATTTTTTTCTTACCAGTCTGAATAAAAACAAACAAACAAACAATAACACACATTAATTTCGATCCACATTCCTTTTACTCTAAGCTGTATTGTTTACCCGTGGGAGGTCAGCATGGAACTTGTCACCTCTTCCTCCTTGAAATCCAACAAAAGATGCCACTGAGACACAATCATAGACACAGATTAAGGAAAGTATTCATCTGACACTTTCTTACTGGTGTGAATGGTGAAGATTCAGAGACTAGTTCTGATGGAGCTTGGTGTCTGCTAGGATGCTCTTTGCAGTCTTGACTACATGGATTCCAAGACATGAATACTGGAGCTTTGTCATTTAATGATATGAAAGAAATACTGAAGATGGTATACCTTATTTTGTCCATGGCAAGGCTCAGGATTTCTGCCTTGGAATTCATATAGTCACGTCAATATAGGCCAAATGCCCCATTTCTAAAAGGATGCTTCATTCTCTTGAAACATATACTTTACCATATGTAAAATAGATAGCCCATGGAAATTTGCTCTATGATGCAGGGAGCTCAAACCCAGTGCTCCATAACAACCTAGAGAGGTGGGATGGGATGGGAGGTGGAAGGGAGGTTCAAGAGGGAACAAACGTATATATAACTATGGCTGATTCATGTTGATGTATGGCAGAAACCAACACATAATTGTCCAGCAAAGTATACTCCAGTTAAAAAAAAAAAAAGAAACATCATGTTCAAGGATAAATATTTTGCTGTTTATAGAGACTGGTGCTATAGATAATTAAAGTTTTGATAAATTTGCCTCTTTTATGACTATTCAAAGTAAAATGAATGAAGCGACATAAAAAAATAAAACTATGCTTCACTCTTAATGGAAATGTGTTGTAAAGATATGAACCCCTATTACGAGTTTATGCTGCCTTAATTAAGGAAAGCTTCTCTGATATCAAGATTTTGAAATATCCCTTGATTAAGCATAGCAGAGCTTGTATCACTATATAATTTCCCATTTTTTAAAGGTGAAATGTATTAATTCCTTCTGCAAAATTAAGGAAAGGTAATCGTGAGACTGGTCTTTCCCATTCTGTTGTTTTTCCTCTATTTCTTTGCACTGATTGCTGAGGAAGGCTTTCTTATTTCTTCTTGCTATTCTTTGGAACTCTGCATTCAGATGCTTATATCTTTCCTTTTCGCTTCTCTTCTTTTCACAGCTATTTGTAAGGCCTCCCCAGACAGCCATTTTGCTTTTTTACATTTCTTTTCCATGGGGATGGTCTTGATCCTTGTCTCCTGTCCAATGTCATGAACCTCAGTCCATAGTTCATCAAGCACTCTATCTATCAGATCGAGTCCCTTAAATCTATTTCTCACTTCCACCGTATAATCATAGGGGATTTGATTTAGGTCATACCTGAATGGTCTAGTGGTTTTCCCTACTTTCTTCAATTTCAGTCTGAATTTGGCAATAAGGAGTTCATGACCTGAGCCACAGTCAGCTCCTGGTCTTGTTTTTGCTGACTTTATAGAGCTTCTCCAGCTTTGGCTGCAAAGAATATAATCAGTCTGATTTTGGTGTTGACCATCTGGTGATGTCCATGTGTAGAGTCTTCTCCTGTGTTGTTGGAAGAGGGTGTTTGCTATGACCAGTGCATTCTCTTGGCAAAATTCTATCTTTGCCCTGCTTCATTCCATATTCCAAGGCCAAATTTGTCTGTTACTCATGGTGTTTCTTGACTTCCTGCTTTTGCGTTCCAGTCCCCTATAATGAAAAGGACATCTTTTTTGGGTATTAGTTCTAAAAGGTCTTGTAGGTCTTCATAGAACTGTTCAACTTCAGCTTCTTCAGCATTACTGGTTGGGGCATAGGCTTGGATTACTGTGATATTGAATTTCCCTTAGAAACGAACAGAGATCATTCTGTCATTTTTGAGATTGCATCCAAGTACTGCATTTCGGACTCTTGTTGACCATGATGGCTACCCCATTTCTTCTGAGGGATTCCTGCCTGCAGTAGTAGATATAATGGTCATCTGAGTTAAATTCACCCATTCCAGTCCATTTTAGTTTGCTGATTCTTAGAATGTCGATGTTCACTCTTGCCATCTCCTGTTTGACCACTTCCAATTTGCCTTGATTCATGGACCTGACATTCCAGGTTCCTATGCAATATTGCTCTTTACAGCATCGGATCTTGCTTCTATCACCAGTGACATGCACAACTGGGTATTGTTTTTGCTTTGGCTCCATCCCTTCATTCTTTCTGGAGTTATTTCTCCACTGATCTCCAGTAGCACACTGGGCACCTACTGACCCGGGGAGTTCCTCTTTCAGTATCCTATCATTTTGCCTTTTCATACTGTTCAGGGGGTTCTCAAGGCAAGAATACTGAAGTGATTTCCCTTCTCCAGTGGACCACATTCTGTCAGACCTCTCCACCATGACCTGCCTGTCTTGGGTGGCCCCACATGGCATGGCTTAATTTCATTAAGTTAGACAAGGCTGTGGTCCATGTGATTAGATTGATTAGTTTTCTGTGATTATGGTTTCATTGTGTCTGCCCTCTGATGCCTCTCGCAACACCTACTTTCTTACTTGGGTTTCTCTTACCTTGGACGTGGGGTGTTTCTTCACGGCTGCTCCAGCAAAGCGCAGCCACTGCTCCTTACCTTGGATGAGGGATATCTCCACACTGTTGCCCCTCCTGATCTTGAATGTGGAGTAGCTCCTCTTGGGCTACCTGCGCCCATGCAGCCTCTGCTCCTTGGCTGTGGGGTTGCTCCTCTAGGCCGTGGCCCCTGACCTTGAGGGCCATGTTCAGTAAGTCTTAATCCAATTTTCTGTTGATGGGCAGGGACTGTGTTCCCTCCCTGTTGCTTGACCTGAAGCCAAACTATGGTAGAGGTAATGAAGATAATGGGAACCTCCTTCAAAAGGTCCCATGCATGCACCGACTGGTTCCAAATAGGAAAAGGAGTACGTCAAAGCAGTATATTGCCACCATGCTTATTTAACTTATATGCAGAGTACATCATAATAAGCACTGGGCTGGAAGAAGCACAAGCTGGAATCAAGATTGCCGGGAGAAATATCAATAACCTCAGATATGCAGATGACACCACCCTTATGGCAGAAAGTGAAGAGGAACTGAAAAGCTTCTTGATGAAAGTGAAAGAGGTGAGTGAAAAAGTTCACTTAAAGCTCAACATTCAGAAAACGAAGATCATAGCATCTGGTCCCATCACTTCATGGGAAATAGATGGGGAAACAGTGTCAGACTTTATTTTGGGGGCTCCAAAATCACTGCAGATGGTGATTGCAGCTATGAAATTAAAAGACTTTTACTCCTTGGAAGGAAAGTTATGACCAACCTAGATAGCATATTCAAAAGCAGAGACATTACTTTGCCAACAAAGGTCCATCTAGTTAAAGCTATGGTTTTTCCTGTGGTCATGTATGGATGTGAGAGTTGGACTGTGCAGAAGGGTGAGTGCTGAAGAATTGATGCTTTTGAACTGTGGTGTTGGAGAAGACTCTTGAGAGTCCCTTGGACTGCAAGGAGATCCAACCAGTCCATTCTAAAGGAGATCAGTCCTGGGTGTTCTTTGGAAGGAATGATGCTAAAGCTGAAACTCCAGTACTTTGGCCACCTCATGTGAAGAGCTGACTCATTGGAAAAGACTCTGATGCTGGGAGAGATTGGGGGTGGGAGGAGAAGGGGATGACAGAGGATGAGATGGCTGGATGGCATCACCGACTTGATAGACGTGAGTTTGAGTGAACCCTGGGAGTTGGTGATGGACAGGGAAGCCTGGCGTGCTGTAATTCATGGGGTTGCAAAGAGTCGGACATGACTGAACAACTGAACTGAACTGAATCATGAGACGGGAAGCAGGAACAGAGGACCAATAGAACATTTTTCAGGTGAATCAGTTCAGGAAAATTTATAAAAAGTAGTTCCCAATCTGTGATGATATTCCCTTGGAAAGTCTTTGTGTTCTCCCGAAAGTTCACATAATGCTGGTTAAAAGCTATAGGCTTAGCCTAAATGTGATTCCCTGTCACTGAAATAAAATTTTAGGATTATGAACAATGACAAACCTTCAATATTTACAATAGGTGGTTCTCTGGGAGTGAGGGGGAAGGAGTCAGATAAATTGTTAAGTCTTCTAGGTGGCTCAGCTGGTAAAGAATCCACCTGCCATGCGGGAGACCTGGGTTCAATCCCTGGGTTGGGAAGATCCCTGGAGAAGGGAACGGCTACCCACTCCAGTATTCTGGCCTGGAGAATTCCATGGACTCTATAGTCCATGGGGTCACAAAGAGTCAGACATGACTGAGCAACTTTCACTACTACTACTACTACCAGAAAACAAAAGTAAGATTGCCACCAGGTAGACTACCCTCTGAAATCTGTAGCTGAGACTTTATTGCAATACCAATCTGGACTGATTTCATGAGTTTTATGACACGACTACAACCCCATGGACTGTGTAGTCTGCCAGGCTTGACAATTTATCTGACTCCTTCCCCCTCACTCCCAGAGAACCACCTATTGGAAATATCGAAGGTTTGCCATTGTTCATAATCCTATAATTTTGTTTCAGTGACAGGGAATCATGTCCATGACATGACTGAGCAATTCACACTAACTAATCATTCATCAACAAACATTTATTAAGCATCCAATTTGGACACAGACTACCTTAGCAACTTTGATCATTGTCTAAAAACTGAGATCATTGTCTATAAACAGCTCTATAAACTGTCATTGTGGATCTGATCTGTAAAGATAATTTCTGGTATTTCTTAAGGTAAAAAACACATTTTATTAATATTTGACATTGGATAAGGAGCAGGTGGGAGAAGGCAATGGCACCCCACTCCCAGTACTCTTGCCTGGAAAATCCCATGGATGGAGGAGCCTGGTAGGCTGCAGTCCATGGGGTTGCTAAGAGCTGAACATGACATTAGTGACTTCACGTCGACTTTTTCATTTTCATGCTTTGGAGATGGAAATGGCAACCCACTCCAGTGTTCTTGCCTGGAGAATCCCAGGGATGGGGAAGCCTGGTGGGCTGCCGTCTATGGGGTCACACAGAGTCGGACACGACTGAAGCGACTTAGCAGCAGCAGCAAGGAGCAGGTGGATGACCAGAAAAATGCTCTCAGAGGCAGAATAATATGGCTAAGAGCCTAGACTTTGAAGTCAGATAGATTTAGATTCAAATGGACTTCAGTCAAATCTAAATGTCTATGCTCTTCAATTTCCTCATCTATAGATTGAAAATAATACCTATCAAATTCAGTGAGATAATATCCATATAGTATTTGACAAAAAGTGCTTATTAAATACCATGATGCCATGGAAAAATTATTAAAGTAGAAAGAGACAAGACTGATAGCACTCCATTACTCCTTCCTTGCTTTTACTGTCAAATTCAGTCACACTTTGAGCCCTGCCAACCAGTCAGGTTCATGTAACCTCTCTGACAAAAGGCTTTTTCCATTTTACTAAGGAATGAGCTGTTCAGAGCACCAACAGTATAATTCAGTTGTCTAACAGAATTAGGGTTCTACTGGTGAAATGCTTTACCTGGGACTGAGAAAGCTACAGGTTTACAGTCAATAGTGTCAGAATTCTGCATTTTCAGCAGGTAGGTGCTTCAGTGTAAGATGTCCTGGCTTCCACCTAATAATGGTAACAGTGAGTGGAGGTTGTTATTTTCTATGGGTTAACTAGTACATTAACTCTCCCTTGAGCAGAGGCTTTACAACTTGCCCACACATTGGAATGGCCACGGAGCTGTTAACAAGTCTGGATGCCAAGTCTCATCTCCAGGAGCTCCTGGCTTTACTGGTCTGGGATACAGCCTGGGCCTAAAGGACATTTTCAAGCTGCCCGAGTGATTCTAACAAGCAGCTAAGGTAGAAAACCCCTGCTCTAAAGCCTAAGCTCCAGCTTAACTCACAGGGGAGTTCTCATCTATACTGCATACAGCAGATGGTGCCTGAAGACACACACACACTCACTCACTCACTCACTCACTTCAGTCACCTGCTATCTTGCAACCCCACCGAGAAGCCACTGTTTGTGGTTTTGGATGGTGTTTGGTCAGGAGGGAGGTGGAGTGCAAAGCTGAGGTTTCCATTTCATTGTTTAGCATCCAAGGAGCAGAGCTCAAGGTGTTATCACTCTCAGATATTCCCTTGAGCTACAATTACAAAAGTGCCATGAGCAACAGCAGATGTTCTCAGCATGTGAAAAGCCATCAGAGTCTTTTCACAGGCTACAGTGAAGACAGGGCATATGGACTGTGAGGTCCAGATTAGTGGCAAGGGCTGGATAGAGGAGGTGCATGTTTGTTTAGGCCTTGGAAGCCCTCTTGCTTTGCTCAGAGCTAGACACATTTCTTTCTAAGGTTTATAATGGGAAACTGCTTATCCTCACTGGGGTAAATTGATTGCAAGAGTGTAGAATTCAGGCAATTATGAATGTAGAAATCTTCTGGGGGACTCAATAGAATACACATTCCTGAACCTTCCCCTCTTTTCCCATTCTGATTCATTAGCTCTGGGACAGGGTCAAAGAGTCTGCATTGTCACAGGTACGATAGGTGGTTTTTATACAGATGGCCCAAGATTCACTGATGTTGGCGGATGCTAAGCAAATCAGTTGTCAATGATATATACATACAAACTCCAGTACTTTGGCCACCTCATGCGAAGAGTTGACTCACTGGAAAAGACTCTGATGCTGGGAGGGATTGGGGGCAGGAGGAGAAGGGGATGACCGAGGATGAGAAGGCTGGATGGCATCACTGACTTGATGAATATGAGTCTGAGTGAACTCCGGGAGATGGTGATGGACAGGGAGGCCTGGAGTGCTGCAATTCATGGGGTCGCAAAGAGTCGGACACAACTGAGCAACTGAACTGAACTGATATTCTAATATTTTATTTATTTATGAGTCTGCACTGGGTCTTTATTGTGGGGCATGGACTACAGGATAAGTTTAAAGGTTCACTGAAGTCAGGGAGAGGTGATACCTTTGGGGACACCTTAAAACAGAGAAATGAAGAGCCAGGGCAGAATGACGGAGAATGACAGAGAAGGAGAAGTGAGAGAGAAAAGAGAATATTCAGAAAGTGTATGGTTGCTAAAGGCAATATAAGAGACATTTTAGGAGGGAGAGGATTTACTTTAAACTCTGGCAAAGAGCTAAAGGAGGATACAACTGAGAAGGTGCCTTGCCTGGTGATGAGGGCGGTGTTCTTAATGACAAGCAACGGAAGCCAACTCTGGCTAACTTCAGCAGAAAAAGGTGTATTGGAAGAATATTGAATAACTCAAGACAGGGAAAGTGGAGAACTAGGCTGAGAACCTGGTAGGAACCGAAGAAACTCAGAATCATGGAACATGACTAAGGTTTTGCCCAAGAAATTGTCTGGTGAAGATATCACCACTGGCTTTCCTCTCTGGGGTAGTCACTGCATTCACCAGAAACTTCATGTCGCCCCTGCTGCTATGACTAATCTCTAACTGAGCTTGTGTTCTTGCCTTCCGCTCTCCAAAATCAAAGTTCCTTTTGCATTTTTTGGCCAATCCTATTAGCCAAACCTAGATCATGTACTTCCACTCTAACAGGGAGAAAGAAAAGTGTGGTCCTCTTTAACTTTCATAAAAGGCCGAAGGAGTCCACATCTACCAATCCACATGAATGGGGGAGTTCTCACACATGAAGCTGTTTCTGTGCTGAATATCCTGGAATGGCCACCATATATCACTTGGGACATTTGAAACTATGATTTCAGAAAAGGCTTTAGTGACAAAGTCTGGTTAAAGAGTGAATGCATTCTAAGGAATTCTTTACTTTGGCATTAACTATCCCCGAAAGGGAGGACAAAGTGGAAAGAAGAAATTCTTTAGAATGGGGAAAGCCTGAGACAGTTTGTAGAAAGGGAGAATGTATTCACAGAGAGAAAGAAGTGATGCAGGTCTCATTTGCCACTGGATTTGCAGCACTTAGAGTAGGAAGAGAGCTTCCCAGCTGGCACTAGTGGTAAAGAATCTGTCTGCCAATGCAGGAGATGCGAGAGATGCGGGTTCAATCCCTGGGTCGGAAAGGTCCTCTGGAGTAGGAAATGGCAAGCCACTCCAGTATTCTTGCCTGAGCAATCCCATGGACAAAGGAGCCTGGCAGGCTATAGTTCACGACATGATTGAGGAGCTACGCACACACACAGAGTAGGAAGAATGAAGGTGGGAGGAAGAGCAAGAAGAGAAAGAAAAATGGCCAGAAGAAACAAAGACGCATAGACTTGTGAAGTCTGCTTGGGAGGAAAAGAAGATGCAGTTGATGTTAAGCACATATTTGTTGGGTTCCCATCAGCTGAATTTGTGAATTTCCTCAGCAGCCACACCTCAACACTGTCAAGTATGATCAATCTTCTGGTTGGGATTTTGAAGATCCTCCTCCCCTGACTCAGCACATTTTCAAGTTCTCTTTTTCCCCCCTTCTCCTATTGATTTTACAATAAGTACCATGGCCTGATTCTCAACTAGTCCAGCTCAACCTGCAGTCCATGAACTGAGCATAACGAGCTCTGATTTGCTCTGACCTTATGCTGCTACTCTTTGAGTAGGGTCAGAAGATCTTGCCAGATGCCATCCATATAATCTTGATTGAGCTTCTCCTAGTCTCCAGCTCTCATTTATTAAGTTTGGTGAGGTTTAAAGGTATAATAGGAACTGAGGAAGAAAATTCAGCTAAGCAGTCCAGGAAGAGATTACACTCAAGACTTTGTGTGCAGCACAAAGGGGAAGGGCAGTCATTGGTCTCAGAAGCTCTGAACAAGATTCAATTATGTGTTTCAAATAATCAAGCCTAAAAGAGGGATACTTTTCTCCTAACTCATTTTCACCAAAATGGTCTTATATCAGACTCTTTGTGATCCCATGGACTGCAGCATGCCAGGCCTCCCTGTCCATCATCAACTCTCAGAGCTTGCTCAAACTCACGTCCATCGAGTTGGTGATGCCAACCAACCATCTCATCTTCTGTCATCCTCATCTCCTCCTGCCTTCAATCTTTTCCAGCATCAGGGTCTTTTCTAAGGAGTCAGTTCTTCGTATTAGGTGGCCAAAGTATTGGAGTTTCAGCTTTAGCATCAGTCCTTCCAAAGAACACCCAGGGCTGATCTCCTTTAGAATGGACTGGTTGGATCTCCTTGCAGTCCAAGGGACTCTCAAGAGTCTTCTCCAACACCACAGTTCAAAAGCATCAATTCTTTGGCTCTCAGCTTACTTTATGGTCCAACTCTCACATCCATACATGACTACTGGAAACATTCTTGAGAAAAATTTAATTATAAGACAACAAACTCCAAACACATAGAGCCTCACTCCTTTGTTGTGGTAGTCCTTTCATGTACATTTCTCACATGCCAGAACTTGTTATCTGGTTTCCTAGAAAGACTTCCTTAAGAGCTAAAGAAAATTTGAAAACCTCTTGAGTTCCCTATTAACCTAACAAATAAATGTTCCACAGATTGAGAGATGCAATCAAGAACAATAGGAAAAGTTTAAAATGCTTCCTGATAAACACTGAACACCACCAAAAGTCATGGCAAAAGATATATAGTAAAATTTAATATGTGTATGATTTGGCTTAGCAAGTATTTTCTAAGGAAATTAATATTTGGGGAGCAATCAGTTCAAGGATAATGTATAATAGAAAGAAATTGTAATGACCTAAATATCCATCAACTGGGTCTGTTGAATAAATTATGGTACAGCAAAAATAGTAGAATACTATGGAACCACTAATAAAGCTGATGGAGTGCTACATTTATTGAGACAAAGAGGTGTCCCCAGTATTACGTTAAGTAAAAATGCTGATGAAAGAACAGTGTGATACAATTTTGAAAAATCTAGAAGAGACCCACTACAATGTGGTAGGGTAAGAAGAGAACTTCACTTTCTTTTCTCTGTCATTGATTTTTTTACAATAAGCATTCATTGCTCTGACAGTCAGCAAAACCACTTAAATTTTTCCACTCACAACCCCCATAACACAAAAGAAATGAAAATGGTCTGCCTGAGCTAGTAAGCATTCACATGAAAAGTGAGTTACACCTTTTATCCCTGATATTGGAATCCAAGTTCTGCACCACTGTGGGAGTGACAAATGAGGGAAGGCTTGGTAAAGACATGATGTTCCGAGAAATTTGTTGAAGAAATTCACAGGCCTGAGATTCTAAGGAAGGTCTAAAATGCTGTCGCCTTTTATGGTGCTGTGTATGTATGCTTGCATGACCTTAGACATAGGTTTTCAGGCATGTTTTCCAGTGAACCTCAGAGCCTCTGGGTGAACGTCAAGGGAGTGGACTCTTTTCACATTCCCTCCCTCCATCCCTGATCCCAGAGGAAGTCCTTTTAGAATACTCAGCTACACTGAGTACTAGTCCTAGGAAAAGCTTGA
This sequence comes from Nanger dama, assembly GCA_917880005.1. Taxonomy (NCBI): domain Eukaryota; kingdom Metazoa; phylum Chordata; class Mammalia; order Artiodactyla; family Bovidae; genus Nanger; species Nanger dama. The sequence continues at coordinate 31,298,160 of CAKJTW010000003.1, forward strand.
GCAGAGGAGGCCCTCCCCACATCCTCTCCACGGACCACGGACACTCTTTCTCCTCCCAATCTCCTCTCTCACCACCCTCTGTCATCTAAAGGAAAGGAAAGTGAAGTCATTCAGTCATGTCTGACTCTCTGCGACCCCATGGACTGTAGCATACCAGTCTCTCTGTCCATGGGATTTTCCAGGCAAGGGTACTAGAGTGGGTTGCCATTTCCTTCTCCAGAGGATCTTCCTGACCCAGGGACCGAACCCAGGTCTCCCACATTGCAAGCAGATGCTTTACTGTCTGAGCCAGCAGGGAAGCCTCTGTCACCTAAGTGAAATCACTCAGTCATGTCTGACTCTTTGTGACCCCATGGACTGTGGCCTACCAGGCTCCTCCATCCGTGAGATTCTCCAGGCAAGAGTACTGGAGTGGATTGCCATTTCCTTCTCCAGAAGGCTATGCTCAAATTGCCTGCTTTTGTCAGCTGTGATCTCCCACCCCACATACCTTCCTCTAAGAGCCCCACCTTCTCTCCAGGCTCCAAAGTAGCAGCGCCTTCTATTCCTATCTCCCTGTGGGACGAAAGCACAAAGCACCTCCTGTTATCTCAGGGCTAGTTTCCTGGTTAGGAACAAGTGAAATTACACTAGTGTAGATAATCAATACCCTGGCAAGTATTATGTCACTAGACTTAGTTTCATTAGAGCGTTAACCTGAAGTAATCAATCTCTAATAGTGAAATTTTAAACAGAGTTACAGACTAGTTGGAAAGATATTTTGGGGGTTGGGGGAAGCTAGTTAGCAACAAAACAAGGATTAGAAGCCTTGTTTCCCTGTTGCCATCACTTCATGGGAAATAGATGGGGAAACAGTGGGAACAGTGTCAGACTTTAGTTTTTGGGCTCCACAATCACTGCGGATGGTGACTGCAGCCATGAAATTAAAAGACGCTTACTCCTTGGAAGAAAAGTTATGACCAACCTAGATAGCATATTCAAAAGCAGAGACATTACTTTGCCGACTAAGGTCCGTCTAGTCAAGGCTATGGTTTTTCCAGTGGTCATGTATGGATGTGAGAGTTGGGCTGTGAAGAAGGCTGAGTGCCGAAGAATTGATGCTTTTGAACTGTGGTGTTGGAGAAGACTCTTGAGAGTCCCTTGCACTGCAAGGAGATCCAACCAGTCCATTCTGAAGGAGATCAGCCCTGGGATTTCTTTGGAAGGAATGATGCTAAAGCTGAAACTCCAGTGCTTTGGCCACCTCATGCAAAGAGCTGACTCATTGGAAAAGACTCTGATGCTGGGAGGGATTGGGGGCAGGAGGAGAAGGGGACGACCGAGGATAAGATGGCTGGATGGCGTAATGGACTCGATGGGCGTGAGTCTGAGTAAACTCCGAGGAGATGGTGATGGACAGAGAGGCCTGGCGTGCTGCAATTCATGGGGTTGCAAAGAGTCGGACACGACTGAGCGACTGAACTGAACTGAACTTCCCTGTTGCCCAGCTCAAGACCCTTACCCTTCCGGTAATAGTTCACTGCCTCTTGTTTTCTCCTTCATTAAGATTCAGTACTCTTAGCACTATTTTATAATTTAAAGAAAATTGCATCTTTCATCACTTGAAAGGGAGAGAATATATTGCCATAGAATATGCAAATAAAGCTGATTTGAACAGTGTTTTCAATCATCGTGGTATCTCAGAGTTTTATCACATTATACTAGGTAAGGTAAGGTAAAGTTGCTTAGTCGTGTCTGACTCTTTGCAACCCTGTGGACTGTAGCCTACCAGGCTTCTCCATCCATGGAATTCTCCAGGCAAGAATACTGGAGTGGGTTACCATTTCCTTCTCCAGGGGATCTTCCCGACTCAGGGATCGAACCTGGGTCTCCCGCATTGGAGGCAGACACTTTAACCTCTGAGCCACCAGGGAAACCTAATATTTCCAATTTAAAGGAAAAAAAAAATCAAGATAATGTTGCTGCTGCAGCTGCTGCTAAGTCGCTTCAGTCGTGTCCAACTTTGTGCGACCCCATAGATGGCAGCCTACCAGGCTCCCCCATTTCTGGGATTCTCCAGGCAAGAACACAGAAGTGGGTTGCCATTTCCTTCTCCAATGCATGAAAGTGAAAAGTGAAAGTGAAGTCACTCAGTCATGTCCGATCCTCAGCAACCCTCCTCTGTCCATGGGATTTTCCAGGCAAGAGTACTGGAGTGGGGTGCCATTGATTTCTCCAAGATAATGTTAATCCCTGCTAAAGTGACAGACAGTGAGCTCTGGAGCCAAAATGCCTAGATTTGGTGAGTGACAGCTAGCTGAGCCACAGGCCAACTTTGTGACCTTGGGCAAGTTTACTTCACCTCTCTATGCTTCTATTTCTTCTTTCATAAAACACAGACAGTAAGAGTACCCAGTATCAAGAGTACTTGATATGGTCACTGCTAAGCACTAAATGATCTGATTCAATAAAAACAGAACAGTGCCTGGCACAAAGCACTCAATAGATATTCCCTATTATAATCAGCAGCTAAAGAAATTGTGCTCAAACTACTGAACAACTGCAATCATCTCACACACTAGTAAAGTAATGCTCAAAATTCTCCAAGCCAGGCTTCAGCAATATGTGAACCATGAAATACCAGATGTTCAAGCTGGTTTTAGAAAAAGCAGAGGAACCAGAGATCAAATTACCAACATCCTATGGATCATCGAAAAAGCAAGATATTTCCAGAAAAAAAACATCTATTTCTGCTTTATTGACTATGGCAAAGCCTTTGACTGTGTGGATCACAATAAACTGTGGAAAATTCTGAAAGAGATGGGAATACCAGACCACCTGACCTGTCTCTTGAGAAACCTGTATGCTGGTCAGGAAGCAACAGTTAGAACTGGACATGGAACAACAGACTGGTTCGAAATAGGGAAAGGAGTACGTCAAGGCTGTTTATTGTCACCATGCTTATTTAACTTATATGCAGAGTACATCATGAGAAATGTTGGACTGGAAGAAGCACAAGCTGGAATCAAGATTGCTGAGAGAAATATTAATAACCTTAGATATGTAGATGACACCACCCTTACGGCAGAAAGGAAGAAGAGCTAAAGAGCCTCTTGATGAAAGTGAAAGAGGAGAGTGAAAAGTTGGCTTAAAGCTCAACATTCAGAAAACTAAGACCGTGGCATCTGGTCCCATCACATTATGGCAAATAGATGGGGAAACAGTGGAAACAGTGCCTGACTTTACTTTTCTGGGCTCCAAAATCACTGTAGATGGTGATTGCAGCCATGAAATTAAAAGACGCTTACTCCTTGGAAGGAAAGTTATGACCAACCTAGATAGCATATTCAAAAGCAGAGACATTACTTTGCCAACAAACGTCCGTCTAGTCAAACCTATGGTTTTTCCAGTGGTCATGTATGGATGTGAGAGTTGGACTATAAAGAAACCTGGGTGCCGAAGAAGTGATGCTTTTAAACTGTGTGTTGGAGAGGACTCTTGAGAGTCCCTTGGACTGCAAGGAGATCCAACCAGTCCATTCTAAAGGAAATCAGTCCTGGGTGTTCACTGGAAGGACTGATGGGTAAACTCCGGGGAGTTGATAATGGATGAGGAGGCCTGACATGGTGGTTCATGAGGTTGCAAAGAGTCAGACACATCTGAGTGACTGAACTGAACGGAAAGAAATCTAAGCACAGATTATATCTACATATGCATTTAGTTGGAGGCTTGAGTCAGCAAAAAAAAAAAATCTGTGAAATATATTGGCAAATATATTCAATATATAAATGGTAAAAGTAGTCAGGAGAACTTCTAAATGAACAGTAAAAAAAATGAAGGATTGAATTTCCAGGCAATGTAAAATATAATATATATAATTATATATTATAATATATAAATAAATTCATCAATACAATCAATGAAAGTGAGACCACTGCAACAGTAAACAGAACAATGGAACAGAACAGAGATCTTTGAAAGCAATCCCCAAACACATAAGAATTTAGTATCTGAGAAAATCGACATTTAAAGTTTGGTAAGAAACACTTCAGTTCAGTTCAGTTGCTCAGTTGTGTCTGACTCTTTGCGACCCCGTGAATCGCAGCACGCCAGGCCTCCCTGTTCATCACCATCTCTCAGAGTTCACTCAGACTCACGTCCATCGAGTCCGTGATGCCATCCAGCCATCTCATCCTCGGTCGTCCCCTTCTCCTCCTGCCCCCAATCCCTCCCAGCATCAGAGTCTTTTCCAATGAGTCAGCTCTTTGCATGAGGTGGCCAAAGCACTGGAGTTTCAGCTTTAGCATCATTCCTTCCAAAGAAATCCCAGGGCTGATCTCCTTCAGAATGGACTGGTTGGATCTCCTTGCAGTGCAAGGGACTCTCAAGAGTCTTCTCCAACACCACAGTTCAAAAGCATCAATTCTATAGCTTCCCCCAAAACAGTGATGATACAAACAGTAAACAATAAGAAAAGTTGTCAGATCTATTATTTACAATTTACGCCAAATCCAGATGGATTAGAGAGCTAAATGTAAAAAATGAAAGTATAAAATTACGAAAAACAAATATGAATGACAAAGTTAACAATTATTCAGTCATTGGGATGAGAAAGGACTTAATAACTCTGAAACAAAAGGAAGAAGCTACAAAAAATAATTTAATCTGAATACACAAAGATGTGTTTGTATATTACATTGTTTTAATTAAAAGAAATATTTGCCCTGAAGTAGGAAATGGCAACTCATTTCAGCATTCTTGCCTGGGAAATCTCATGGACCGAGCAGGCATGCAATGTATAATATATAATTTTTACAGTTGTATATAAAAAAGTAAAGATCTTTCACAAAATATTATAACTTAAAATGAAAAAAAAATTTTTAGAAAAAATGTTGCATATGGGGTTAAGAGCCTTAATATATAAAGCTCATTTACAAATCAATAGGCAAAGACAGTGCACAATGAAACAAAAAAACTGGTTAGAGGACATGCATGTATGCTAAGTCACTTTAGTGGTGTTATTTTGGCTGAAATGTTAGTTGAGATAATTGTATTCTTGCGGCATCTTAGTTTCCTGACCAGGGAGCAAATCTGGGCTCTGGTAGTGAAAGCACCAAGTCCTAGCCATTGGACCACCAGGAATCTTATTCTGTTGTACTCATTTGCATGTGTGTGTTTTGTGCTAAGTCATATCCGACTTTTTGCAACTCTATGGACTGTAGCCTGCCAGGCTCCTCTGTCCATGGGATTCTCCAGGCAAGAGTGGGTTGCCATATTCTCCTCCATGAGCGTGTTTGCTGCTGCTGCTAAGTCGCTTCAGTCGTGTCCGACTCTGTGCGACCCCATAGACAGCAGCCTACCAGGCTCCTCCATCCCTGGGACTCTCCAGGCAAGAATACTGGAGTGGGTTGCCATTTCCTTCTCCAATGCATGAAAGTGAAAAGTGAAAGTGAAGTCGCTCGCTCAGTCATGTCTGACTTTGCGACCCTATATAATTTATCACATTTGTAGGTTCATGCATCCACCACCACAAGCAAAACACAGAACAGTTTCTTTACTGTAAGAAATATCCCTCCTATCTTTTTTGTTTGTTTGTTTTTATTTTTGGCTGTGCTGGGTCTTCTTTGCTGCTCTGGCTCTTCTCTAGTTACGGTAAGTGGGGCTCCTCTCTAGTTGCCAAGTGTTGCCACCTACCCTCCTGATCTCTAACCCTGAAAATGACTAATCTGTTCTCTATTCCTAAAATGTTATATTAAATAAGTTAAATAAATGTTTAGATTTGTTAAAGAATGTAAAACACAGAAGGTTAAATACATTGAATGCTAAAAGTTCATAATGTTAAAATATATGTATTGAATATTGAAATGTTAAATGCTAACATTTAAATGTTAAATAAATAGAATCATACTGTATGTAACCATTTAGGACTGGCTTTTTTTTTTTTCCTCCCTCACTCAGCATAATTCCCTAGAGATTAATCCAAATCGCCACAGGTATCAGTAGCTTTCTCTTTCTTTTTGGCTGAGTAGTATTTCATGGCAAGGCTGTGTCACAGTTTGTTGAATTATCATTCACTGAAGGAACTCTGTACTATTTACAGATTGGGGCCGTTATGAACTCAAATGTTATGGGCACACAATTGCTATGAACGCCTATGAACATTTATGGATGGGTTTTCATTTAGATATATGTTTTCATTTCTCTGGGGTAAATGCCCAGGAATAGAATTGCTACATCTTGTGGTATTTGTGTGTTTAGTTTTCTGAAAATCCACTAACCTGTTTTCCAGAGCGCTGTGCCATTTTGCTTTCTCACCACCAGTGTAAGAGTAATTCAGCTTCTCTGCATTCCTCACCAGCATTTAGTATTGTCACTAATTTTTATTTTCACCATTCTGATGGGTGTATAGTGATATCTTATTGTGAAATTAAAATCTTTAACTTCCCCAATAGCTAATGATGGTGAGCATCTTTTGATGTCCTTATTTACCATCTTCAGTGAAATATATGCTTATGACTTTGACCTATTTTCTAATTGGATTATTTGGGGGATTTTTTTGTGTGTTGAATTTTTGTTTTTATATGTATTTAAGATATAAGTTTTTGCTGGATATGTGGTTGGCTAATATTCCCTCTCAATTTGTAGCTTGTTTAACTGATTCACATGGTCTGTCATGAAGCTTCCTTTTATTTTTCCTTAGGAATTTGATAGCTTAGTTGGTAAAGAATCTTTTTTTTCCATCATTTCTTCCATTTTTCTTTTATTTTAATGTATTTATTTTAGTTGGAGGCTAATTACTTTACAATATTGTAGTGGTTTTTGCCATACATTGATATGAATCAGCCATGGGTTTACATGGGTTCCTCATCCTGAACCCCCTCCCACCTCCCTCCCCATCCCATCCCTCTGGGTCATCCTAGTGCACCAGCTCTGAGCACCCTGTCTCATGCATCAAACCTGGACTGGCTATCTGTTTCATATAATTAATATACATGTTTCAATACTATTCTCTCAGATCATCCCACCCTCGCCTTCTCCCACAGAGTCCAAAAGATTGCTCTATACATCTGTGTTTCTTTTGGTGTCTTGCATATAGGGTTACTGTTACCATCTTTCTAGATTCCATATATATGTGTGTGTGTTAGTATACTGTACTGGTGTTTTTCTTTCTGGCTTACTTCACTCTATATAATAGTCTCCAGTTTCATCCACCTCATTAGAATGGATTCAAATGTATTCTTTAATGGCTGAGTAATGTTCCATTGTGTATATGTACTACAGCTTTCTTATCCATTCATCTGCTGATGGACATCTAGGTTGCTTCCATGTCCTGGCTATTATAAACAGTGCTGTGATGAACGTTGGGGTATACGTGTCTCTTTCAACTCTGGTTTCCTCGGTTTGTATGCCCAGCAGTGGGATTGATGGGTCATAAGGCAGTTCTATTTCCAGTTTTTAAAGGAATCTCCACACTGTTCTCCATTTAGTGACTGTACTAGTTTTCCCACCAACAGTGGGAAAACATTTATTGTTAGTAGATTTTTGGATAGCAGCCATTCTGACCGACATGAGATGGTACCTCATTGTGCTTTTGATTTGCAGTTCTCTGATAGTGAGTGATGTTGAGCATCTTTTCATGTGTCTGTTAGCCATCTGTATGTCTTTTTGGAGAACTTTCTGTTTAGTTCTTTAGCCCTTTTTTGACTGAGTCATTTATTTTTCTGGAATTGAGCTGCAGGAGTTGCTTATATATTTTTTGAGATTAATTCTTTGTCAGTTGCTTCATTTGCTATTATTTTCTCCCATTCTGAAGGCTGTCTTTGGTAAAGAATCTGCCTGCAATGCAGGAGACCCAGGTTCGATTCCTGGGTCAGGAAGATCTGCTGGAGAAGGCATAGTCTACCCACTCCAATATTCTTAGACTTCTCTCCTGACTTAGCTGGTAAAGAATCCACCTGCAATGTGGGAGATCTAGGTTCAATCCCTGGGTTGGGTGATCCCCTGGAGAAGGGGAGGGCTACCCAGTCCAGTATTATGATCTGGAGAATTCCATGGACTGTATAGTTTAAGGAGTTGCAAAGAGTGGGACACGACTGAGTGACTTTCACTTTCACTTCCAATTTATTTAAAAACTTGTCCAAAGAGCACCTGAGACTTTCCAGGTGGCGCAGTGTTAAAGAATCAGCCTGCCAGTGCAGGAGATACAAGTTACATAGGTTCAATTCCCAGGTTGGGAAGATCCTCTGAAGGAAGAAATAGCAACCCTTTCCAGTATTCTTGCCTGGAAAATTCCATGGACAGAGGAGCCTGGCAGGGTATAGTCTATGGGGTTGCAAAGAGACAGACGTGACTGAGCAACTGAGCACAAAAGCATTTAAGAAACTAGGTATTTTTGACAATGCTAGTGTAAAATTGCTGGATTATACACAAAACTAGTTAATGTCCAAAAGGCCATACCATAACCTTTGGGATTATCTTTTCCACCAGATAGAAATTATTTGCTTCTCCACCGGACAAGAATGTATAAATTCACCTCCATTCCTACAGATTTGTAAGTAGCCCAGACAATAGGTTTCAAATGCACAGGTAATCAATACAAACTTGGGGTTCTTGGTAGATTGTTTAGTTTAGGGCAGACCATCCAGTTGATGTTGACCTATCAAGGAGCAAATTGCTAAATTTGCTTTCCAAGTCAGTTTGAGGAGGGTTCAATAGACTTCCCTTAAATTTTCCAGGGCAGAAATTTATAAGCAGGGCAGTGAGCCAGGTGTCCTCGTTGGTCATGGCAAGATGTACTAAAAACTCTCTTTTTACTATTCTGTCATTCTAGGTTCCATTTAAAATTGTTGATGTCCTGCCTTCAGGCTAGCAGTCCCTGAGACCCTTTCCTCCTTCATCTCAGATCAGTTTCATGGGCCACCAAGCCCTATGGGGGTTGCTTAGTTAACACACATGCCTGCATCCATGACAGTGATGGGCAACCCAACCCTAATTCGGATCTAGAGGCTGCAACCTCAACTTCTCTGTTGTCCAGAGAAGCCTGTGGCCGAAACTTAAAGAGGTCTCCTTCTCCTGGGGCACCAGCCTCCAGAGGGCTCTCATTTCCACTGCCTGGAGATTTTCAAAGGCACAGTTCCTGGTGGTCCATCTAATACCTTGCTTTGAGGAATTCAAAAGCTTAAATTTATTCATTAAGTACTGTTTCTGAACCATTCTCCTGGATAAATAGATCCTGGGGGTGGCTCCATTTCATTAATCAAGGTCTCAGCAAACTCCTCCACTGTCCAGCTTCTACTTGGATGAACTGAAAGTGGTTTCTGTTTCTAAAAATGTCTTCTTAACTGGCTCACTGACACATGAATGTCTCCTCTCTTTCTTTTTTCAAAACATAAACTATCCTGTACACAAAGAAAGAAGTGCAAAACACAAATGTACCACTGCTTAATGTGAAATTAAGGAGTGAAAAATCTGCTAAACACCACTGATCAAGGAAGAACATTGCTAGGCCAGAAGCCCCGCTATGCCTCTTTCCAAACACAACTCCTTGCCCTCCACAGAGGGAACCACTATCTTGACATTTGAATCCATCTTTTCCTTACTTTACTTTAGAGTTTTACCAATTTTGTATGTATCCCTAAATAGCATAGTGCAATTTTGCCTACTTTTAAACTCTTTATGAACAGTCATACCACATATCTTGCTTGTTTTTAAGTTTCATTCATTTTGCTGAGTCTAAATGTAGTTTGTATACATTCATTGCTGTATAGTATTATGTGATGACACCGTGCATTTACTCATTTTTTTACCCATTCTACCATTGATGAACACTGGCATTTTTTCAGTTTTAGTGAATAGGAATATAAACTATAAAGATTCTTGTACATATTTGCTGCTGCAAATGTGCCAATAGTTTCTCCGAGGAGTGAAATTTCTGGGTCACAGTGTTAGGATACCTCCGACTTTAGTAGATAACGCCAAAGATGTTGGCCAGTTTCCTCTCTCACCAGCAGTCCCCATCATTTTATGTGAGCAGTTATATTTTTAGAGCTCTGATGGAAAAGCCTATGTGGCTAATGACCTTCTAGAGTGATGCCTTTTTCTTTTGCTCCTGTGGATCCATGCACATCAAAAGTAGCCAGGTTGCCCAGAGCCCAGATTGAGTCTAACTATGCCAGAAGACAATAGGTGTCAAAGTCATCCTCACTGAGCAGGTGACAGTACTGCCACAATATCACGGACACATGGGCAAAGAAAAGGTATAGTTTTAACACTTAGAAGATAATTTTGTAAAGCATAAAAATATTTGTTGCATTAAATGGCCTTCACAGAAAATAAGAACAAAATATTTATTGGCAATTCTATCACTCAATGAATCCTACTGTCTTTCCGTGCTTCCTTCCAGACCTGGCTCAATTTACTATTATCGTTTTTTGCATTACTGTAGTCACAATATAGATGTAATTTTGTGCTTTGCTCTATTCCCTTGACAAGATACCATGAGTATTTTTCGTACCTTGCTACATAAGCTTCCTAACAATTATTTTATTCACTGTGCAATATCTGCCAATAGTGGCAGCTCTGGAGGAGATAACTGAGGTGAGTTTCAGTGCCACCCACTCCAGTATTCTTGCCTGGAGAATCCCTGTGGACAGAGGAGCCTGGCAGGCTACAGTCCATGGGGTTGCAAAGAGTCAGACACGACTGAGCAACTGAGCACAGAAAGCACAATCTCATTCTTCATTTCCCACAGAAAGCCTCAAATGAAGATTCAGTCAAAGGAAAGAGAGCACACACTACCTAAATGCAGCTTTAAGTCCCCTGACCTCCCTCCAACAAAACTGTGTATCGTAAGCCCTGACCATGTAGCAATGCTGCGATTGTATTGACTACCAAGGGTATACTGTAACTCTATCGTCCCCTGTTGCTGAACCTTCAGATTGTTCCTATTCCTTTGAAATTTTAAGTCATGTCCATTCACAGGGCCATTTTCCTTCCTTTGGGCTATTTCCTTACCATAAAGACTTAGAAGAGGGTTAATGAGTCAGGGATGAGTGTTTTTAATGGATCTTGATACATGATATTCATACTACAGCACCTTACAAAGGGGCATTGCAGTTCACATTTGCATGAAGGATGTATGAATGCGCACACTACGTTAACCAAGGTCTTTAGCTGCAAACTAGAGAACTTATTGGCCCTTCCAGAGGTTCAGCGACTATGTCTTGGAGGCTCCACAGCCATGAAGGATCCATACACCACCCTATGCATCAGTTCCTGAGAAGATTCTGTTGTGATCAGGAGACACCACTGCAGCCCACCTGCTGAGCTGGTGTACTGGTTGATGATAGAAACTCTGCTGTCCTCAAAGCTGTACACCTCCGCTATCATCTCCATCAGAAAGTAAGTTCTATGAAAATGAATCATGTCTCAGGTGGTGTTTTGTGAACGAGACAGACTTTACCTTGACATTTTTCTCCCATAATGGATTGATGAATATATGAATACACATTTTCTCTTCCATATAAAATTCTTAATTAGATGTATTTGTAAGTACATGTCTATATCCCTGTTGCAAAGGAGCTTGGGAAAATGAATTCTGTATTTTTTTCTTAGGAGGCAGGACTTAGAACTTGACAACTTCCTCTAATGTACAAAGATAGTTCAAAAGATGCTGGTGGCCACAGACAAAATATGTCTCACCTTCCATAACTACCAGCATAAGATAATTAAATTGCTTTTGGTAATCAGTTATAAAATAGTTCTTTTTTCATTTATTTGGTTACTTATTAAATTTCCTTTCAAGTTTCTATACACCAACTTTGTATCCATTCACATAAATTATCTGTACACTTTCATCTTTCAGAACTTGTGAATATATTTATTAATATATTTCTCATGGATGTGTAGCAACTTTTATATGCAATAGTAATTAACCTTTCTTGTCAATGTTTTCATCATTCAGCATCTAAATATCACAATCACTTCTATGCAGGGCAAAGGGCAGGTAGACTCGGCTTATTTGGCCTCTGTGCCTTTTTATTGCCATGCTATTTATTCTAATAAACAGCTAGTCTCTTGATACATGTCCAAAGAATTCCACATAACTCTAGAAATTCTAGAGAAGAAAAAAAGAATAAAAAAATCACAAGTATTTGTTTTAAGCCTTTGCACATTTCATGGATCTAGTTATTCTAGGAGGCATGAGAACACTGTGCATTTAAGTAACTGAGATGGATTCTAATCATGTCTCAGGTGGTATTTTTTGAACCAGACAGACTTTACCTTGACATTTTTCTCCCATCTTCATCGTGGATTGATGAAACAAAGGAAACTATATTTATATTTGTTCTTTGTGTTTCATCTTTCCTCCAAAGGATCATTAGTTTACAAACACTGACCTCAAGTTGAACCCAAGCTCTAAGTCTACACTCTATATGTGATCATTTTACACATGGGACGAACAACTAAATTATTTTACTAAGCTTATAAACATTTTTGGAGAAGGCAATGGCACCCCACTCCAGTACTCTTGCTTGGAAAATCCCATGGATGGAGGAGCCTGGGTAGGCTGCAGTCCATGGGGTCGCTAAGAGTTGGACACGACTGATCGACTTCACTTTGACTGTTCACTTTCATGCATTGGAGAGGGAAATGGCAACCCACTCCAGTGTTCTTGCCTGGAGAATCCCGGGGATGGGGAGCCTGGTGGGCTGCCGTCTGTGGGGTCGCACAGAGTCAGAACGACTGAGGCGACTTAGCAGCAGCAGCAGCATAAACACTTTAACAGAGGCAGAAATTGTCTCTTTCTCAATTTTGACCCCTTACTATTACTATCTCATATGCCCTTTATGCAGAATTATGCAACAGCCAAATCACATCCTCAAGAGTCTGGGCATCGCACAGCATACTTTAGGGCCCTGGAACATCACCTTTTCTCCTCTACCAATGAAAGTACAAAAGGTGCAGGTTACCTCATAGACCACTGGACAAATGCTTAGTCTTTCTGGATTAGACCTGCCCATGTTTTCTGACACATGTGGATTTGGCCCTGCTACTTCTGCCCATGACTGGGAATCTGTCTGGAAGGACTTTGTCGGATGAATGGCATTTTCCACTATGTGGTGAACTGTGTGCTCCCATGGATAATAAAAGTAAATCCAACCGACAGGACTGCATTTCAGAGAAGGGTGGCAGAGGGACAAGCAACCAATCAAACACATCTAAAGCACCAAATTCCATTGCAGAGGAGACATCTTGCATATCCTTGGTTCTGTTTCCATGGTAGTAAGGGTTGCTTAGAATATTCAAAGGCAATTTAAATGCATTTAGGCCACAGCTTACAAGAGGATCATCTTAGGAAAATCAGAAGTGAGTAAACATTAACTGCTAGTTAAAATAAGCAGTATGAAAAACATACTCATCTTGCTTTTTTATTTAGTAAAAAATAAAAAGCATTTTCAACATCTGGAAGCTTATGTTTGCTTCTAACTTGGGTTTAGGATGACTCATTTCAGACAGTACCACAATTGCCATATGCTGGAATAGAGAAATTTGAGGCTGCTTATTTTTAAAATTTAATTTTTAAGCACAGAACTATTAACTTACAGTACCATTTGCCCCAGGGCCAGCCTCAGGAGTGCACAGACCAGATACAGGAAGTATCTCCTGTACTGGAAATACTACTCCTCACTGATGTGTCAGTGTTGGAGCTTCATTTCTTTAGCTCTGATAACTTCTTAGCCTTTTATAATCTCTGTAGAATTCAAAGGTCTCTCTGAGAAGAAGCTTAGACTGGCACCTTCAAACATTGCCAGTTGTCATCTGCTAACAACCTAGGTAGCATATTAAAAAGCAGAGAAATTACTTTGCCTACAAAGGTCCGTCTAGTCAAGGCTATGGTTTTTCCAGTGGTCATGTATGGATGTGAGAGTTGGACTGTGAAGAAGGCTGAGCACTGAAGAATTGATGCTTTTGAACTGTGGTGTTGGAGAAGACTCTTGAGAGTCCCTTGGACTGCAGGGAGATCCAACCAGTCCATTCTAAAGGAGATCAGTCCTGGGTGTTCTTTGGAAGGACTGAAACTCTAGTACTTTGGCCACCTCATGCGAAGAGTTGACTCATTGGAAAAGACTTTGTTGCTGGGAGGGATTGGGGGTAGGAGGAGAAGGGATGACAGAGGATGAGATGGCTGGAATGCATCACAGACTCAATGGATGATAGTTTGAGTGAACTCTGGGAGTTGGTGATGGATAGGGAGGCCTGGTGTGCTGCAATTCATGGGGTCACAAAGAGTTGGACACGACTGAGCAACTGAACTGAACTGAACACCCTGGTAGGAAGCAGGAAAGGGGGCTCAAGATGAACATAGAAAAAGGAAGAAGGGATTGAAAGAAGGACATGCAGTAGGAGAGACAAAAAGCCGATTTCTGAATTTTTCTTGTAGGGTATTGCCTGATTGTAATAATGGAACCAAAGCCTCATGTTGCCTTATTTATTTTATAATTTTGTCTAACAAATATTTTCATAGCACTTGCTAGATGTAAGACACTGTTCTATGCAATTTACAAGTATTTGCTCATTTACTTCTCATAACCACTTTAGGAAATAGGCATTTTTATGCTCTCAGTTGGAGAGACGAGGAAACAGGCACACATGGGCTGAGGTGAGGGTACAAAAGGTCTTCCAGAGCCAGGAAGTGACAGAGCTGAGCTTCTGGATCCAGGTCCAGATCTGGCTCCAGAATCCCTGCTCTTGACTGTTCCAATTTGCTCGTATACAAACTATGAATGGTTTCAAGTTGGTGGTAAGGGATGCAGACGAGGAGTAAGGTCAGGTTAATGGTGACAGCTAACTCCCAGAATTCTGTTCCCAAGTGGAGGAAATATAATAATGTTCAGGTGGAGACTATATAATAATGTCTTCAGAGGACTTGGGAGATCTAAGTCCTGGAATTTGATTCCTTCCTCTGTTTTGGGTAACCTTTTGAGAGCAACTCACTGCCTCTGTATTCATCTGTGAATGGAGATTTTGATGTTGATCGGATAAGAATTTTAATTTTCATATAAAAGAGAGGGTGAACCCTCCCCAGGGGGCAGTTGGGCATTAGCATGAGGACCTGTGAAGGAAACTTTACTTTTCAGTCCTTTGAAAGCAGAGAATAGTGGAATACGGGACTCAGAGTATTTTGTGGAATCTGAAACTCTTCTCTGTGACTGGGCATCATGGGAATTTTCTTGGCCTGTGCTGTAAAGGTAGCGTGATCCTCTCTCTATGAAGGATGTGGGTTATTCACTATTTCCAACAGTACAATTGCTTCATTATGCCCACACCCACATTTTTCTGTTTATAGCCAAAGAAAAGGCCCATTGTTGATGCCAAATCAGCACCTGAAAACAAATGTATCATAATTCACCTAAAATGTCTTAGACTCTTCTGAGGAACAGTATATTTTATTTGAAACTGAAAAGCAATTTTCAGTTATCCCTTCTTTAAGAAAATGGTGTTAAATCTTTCCAGGGTATTAAAGTACCTAGATCTTTAAAGGAATTCCAGCTTTAACGATATTGCAAATAATACTCCACTACCCTCAAAATTGTGTTTTCCTTTAATAACGTTTAATTGGAGAAGGAAATGGCAACCCACGCCAGTATTCTTGCCTGGAGAATCTCATGGACGGAGGAGCTTGGTGGGCTAGAGTCTGCAGTTTGCAAAGAGTCGGACACGACTGAGCGACTTCACTTCACTTTCACTTTAATAATGTTATGTGTTTTTGCACATTAGTAGTTTATCCATAGAAGCCTGGGTTTCTAGTCTTTGAGAGCTACAGAGGACTGAAGTGGTTGTCAGCCACCGTTCAGAGACCATTGAATTCCAAAGCCTCAGTGAAGAGTGGTTTTGGTCCCTCAGGGGACAGTTCCTTGGCTGCAAACAGAAAACTGGTGCTTGGATGCTGTTACTGGCATCTAGTGGGCTAAGGCCAGAGATGCTGCTAAATGTGAACAGTTCAAGAATGCCCTGAGCAGCTCCCCTACAAAAAGAATTATACAGTTCAAATGTTGATCGTGCTAGGATGGAGAAAGCCTGCAATAAAGATGTTCAAAACATTATTCGTAGGACTTTTACATAAGCCCTTCATTCTATGCTGCTTGCCTTACAAACCTCCTTTATACATAAACAGTCAGTCCATCTTGGAGCTTACCAGCTCTTAAGGGTGCCCACAGGCCTCACAGAGGATCAGAGAAGCTCTATTTCAGGGCTTCAGGTTCCAAACCAGATTAAAGGTTCTGTAAGCTAGTCCAAGAATCTAACTTTCATTCATAACTTAGAACATGTATTTGTTAAGTCCTAGTCTTGGAATGAACTTTTAGAAGGTACCTGTGTGAAAACTGGGTGCTGCCTCGATGGCATTCCTTGGTTCAGGTCTTGGGAAAATAGAGGGGTCTGTATTGTTCAGCTTCACGCCCTTTAGCTCCTGGAACTACTAGGAATGAGTACTAGTACGATCTCCATCTGAAGATGAAGAATCATGGGTGGGGTAAGATAGTGGGCTTTGGAACCGATGCCATCACTTTTGAATATGTGGTCTTCCTGGCTGTAATCCTCAGGATACTCAGCTGAAGGTACCAGTTTTTACAGACTTGCTTCCCCCGCTTTAATGTTTATTTGGCTGCACATGGTCTTAGTTGTGCCATGTGAACTCTTAATTGAGGCATGTGACCAGGGATGGAACCTGGGCCCCCTGCATCGGGAAGATGGACTCTTAGCCACTGGACCACCAGGAAGTCCCTTTACAGACTTGCTTGAATATGAAATGATTTATCCAAATCATGTGCTCCAATATCTGGCACATAGTAGATGTTCATTTAATGCTAATTCTCTTCTCCCCACCTGTTTTTCTTAGGGAGAACTCTTCCCTTCCTCTCCTCACTCATAAAAAAAATGAGACATCCATCCTTTTGGAAGCATTGAGAAGAGAATGTCCACCCTTTCTTCCATCTGTTAACATCTTCTCCAAGGGAGGGGAGAAGATGCATCTGATTGGCGAGAGCTGAGGAAAGGATATATAATAGGGTCCCATGAGTCCACATGGAGCTTTTGTGCAAATGAGACAAAGGTCCCACTCTGGATGGACACAGCCCTCTAAACAAAGGGCTCACCAAGCAGATGGCATCTTTATTCAACACAGATTCAAGCTACCATGCCCAGCTTAGCAAGCAGAGTGTGAGCTGGACTTCAGCATCTCTGCCTTCCTCAGCTGGCACCAACATCTTGCACTAATACGTGCATTCTCAGTTTTAGAACTGGCCTCCCTGCAAAAAGCATACATTTCCCTCTGCCCTGGATTCTATGGGAAAGCACACCTGGGTCAAGGCTGATGGACAAGCTTCCGGAAGCAGACTCCCTCTACTCTGCCCGTAAAAGACAGGAGGCAGATGACCACTTCCCCTGTGGGATGATGTCTGCTCTTGTCTGACTTCCAGGGTCTAGAAATCTAAACTCGGGGGAGGAATAGGAAGCCTGATCCTGGCTTGTGGGTTCCTATGACATTCTCCATCTGACTCCTAACTCTGTTGCTCCATAAGGGAAAGAGGTACCATTCTGGCAGCTCCAAGAACATAATTCATTAATCCTTACCTCTGTTCATTTATTCCACAAACGGTTTTTGGCATCTTCACGTGACAAGTACAATGTTAGTACCTGGGAGTAAAATTTGAATAACACAATCTCTGCTCTAAGAGTACTCACAGCCCAGTTAAAAAAGAGAAACAAGTCACAACATACTAAAACCTATTCTCTAATAGATATATCTATGGGAACATGGGACCAGATCAAGAACTTTACTTAGCCTGAGAGGATCAGAGAAATCCAGGCTTTTCCCAGGAGAGGTAACATCTACTGCGTCTTGAAGGCAGAGGATATTTTTTTAATATAATTTTATTTATTTGTGTATTTTTGGCTGTGCAGAGTCTTTGCTGTTGCATGGGCTTTTCTCTAGTTGCAGAGAGCCCGGGATACTCTCTAGCTGTGGTGCTCAGGCTTTTCATTGTGGTAGCTTCTCTCACGGCGCTGGGCTCTAGGGCATGTGGGCTTCAGTAGTTGCGGCACATAGATTCAGTTGTTGCAGCTTCCGGGGTCTAGAGCACAGGCTCCATGCTGGTAGCACGTGGGCCTAGCTGTTCAGTGGCCTGTGGCGTATTCCTGGATCAGGGATGGAATTTGTGTCTTCTGCATTGGCAGGCAGATTCTTTACCACTAAGCCTCCAGAGAAGCTGACAGAGGAGTTTTTAATACACACATGGAAGTGAGCAAGAATATAGCACCTAGGGTGATGTTTAGGAGTTTCATTTGGATAAATAGGTGAATAGCAGTAGCAGCAATTAGGGAAGAAGACATAGAGGGAGAAGAACTTTAGACATTTTGCTTTCAAGTGATGACCTGTGCGGCACCCAGAGTTGTCTGGTAACCTGGTTGCTAAAAGAATTTGGAGGAAGAGGGACAAGGGAAAACCATAATGTTATTGAAAACCAAATATATGCCAGATACTATGTGATTTACATGCTTTATTTCATTTAAATTTCCTCAGCCTCTATGATTTATCTCTTATTATCTCCACCTTGCAGATAAGGAAAACAAGGTCTTTCTCAAAGCCACATAATGGCAGAGCTGGAATTTGAATCCAGGTTTTTAGGCTAAAGCAATGATCTTTCCAGGATTTGAGACTGCTTCTGGGAGAGATGATGGGGGGTCAGGGTTGGAGAGTCTCATTTGGGATCTTTAACCCAGAAATGATGGCTTATTCTGGTTTGCATTTGTCTTATTAGAGGCTGTATCCAGATGTTCCTGTTGGGGTAATTTAGGCATATATTATCATTTCATTAGGTCTTCTTTTCTTTTTCCTTTTTCCCCCTTGTAAGAACTATTCAAGTAGTAGTATCTTTAAATCACTATTTTCTTTATAAGTCTGAATTTGGACTCAATATCAGTTGTTTTTCATGCTGTTACTATAATTGGATACAGCAGTTTGCTGGCTGACTCCCAGTCAACCGTAATTTAACCTGTTTTGGTAGAAGTGTAGCATTTTCACAGCAGGAAAACTGATCATTATAGTTGACCAAGCTCACAACTTAAATTTTGTCTCAAGAAGATAAAAGTTAATCTCATGAGCTAGAATTAGTGTACACATTATAAGAACTGCAGCTGGTGATGTCACAAAGAAAGCATTTACTTGAGTTTATTTTTGAGGTTGCCAAAGTAGGAAACCAGTACTCATTTACTCTGATGAGAACTGGCTCTCATTCTCTGGCTCTCTATCTGTCTCTGCCTCCCTGTCTCTCTCTGTTTCTTTCTCTCATCTCTATCTCTGTCTTTCTGTCTGACTCTTTCTCTTTGATGTTAATGCATTGGAATTCATTTTTAAACTTTCAATTCTCAAAATTAGAAGGAAGCCCCCTTTTGAGAAACATATTATCTGACCATATTAATAAGCATGGAAGAATATCCAGACAGCTTGAACATCTAGGTTTCCATGCACCTTTTTCTGAAATTCACTGGCAGGGGTCGGGGGGTGGGAAGAAATCAAAGATTCTATTTAAACCGATCCACCTGCAATGTGGGAGATTTGGGTTCCATCCCTGGATTGGGAATATCCCCTGGAGGAGGGCATGGCAACCCACTCCAGTGTTCTTGTATGAAGAATCCCCATGGACAGAAGAGCCTGGTGAGCTACAGTCCATGGCGTCACAGAGTCAGACACGACTGAGCGACTTAAGCACAAGACACAATACAATAGTAAACACAGATTATCCAGTAGAGGGCAGTGTTGACTTATCCATGGATACCTTCAACAGAAGGCCCAAAATGTAATAAGAAAAGTCCCTTTTTAAAAACAAACAAACAAACAAACAGGAATCCCCTGATAGACAAGATCTCTTGGAGAAGGAAATGGCAACCCACTCAGTACTATTGCCTGGAAAATCCCATGGACAGAGGAACCTGGTAGGCTACAGTCTATGGAGTTGCAAAGAGTCAGACACGACTGAGCGACTTCACTATATCACTATAAGTTTACCTTAGATGCATTGAAGTCAGCAAAAATGCCTCTGCTGGAAAGAAAAAGTGTGGTCATCAGCTTTACCCTCTGAATACCCAGGTTTCTGGGCTACCTCAGCCCAGGTTTGCTATGACCAGTGCGATCTCTTGGAAAACTCTGTTAGCCTTTGACCGCCTTTGTTTTGTAGTTCAAGGCCAAATTTGTCTGTTACTACAGGTATCTCTTGACCTCCTACTTTTGCATTTCAGTCTCCTATAATGAAAAGGATATCGTTGTTGGGTGTTAGTTCTAGAGGGTCTTGTAGGTCTTCATAGAACTGTTCAACTTCACCTTAGGCAGCATTACTGGCTGGGGAATAGAATTGGATTACTGGGATATAGAATGGTTTGCCTTGGAAATGAACAGAGATCATTCTGTTGTTTTTGAGACTGCATCCAAATACTGCATGCCAGACTCTTTGGTTGACTATGATGGCTACTTCATTTCTTCTAAGGGATTTTTGCCCACAGTTCATTTCAGTCACTCAGTCATGTCTGACTCTTCATGATTCGATGAATCGCAGCACACTAGGCCTCTTTGTCCAGCACCAACTCCCGGAGTTCACTCAGACTCACGTTCATCAAGTCAGTGATGCCATCCAGCCATCTCATCCTCTGTCATCCCCTTCTCCTCCTGACCCCAGTCCCTCCCAGCATCAGAGTCTTTTCCAGTGAGTCAACTCTTCGCATGAGGTGGCCAAAGTACTGGAGTTTCAGCTTTAGCATCATTCCTTCCAAAGATATCCCAGGGTTTATCTCCTTCAGAATGGACTGGTTGGATCTCCTTGCAGTGCAAGGGACTCTCTAGAGTCTTCTCCAACATCATTGTTCAAAAGCATCAATTCTTTGGCGCTCAGCCTTCTTCACAGTCCAACTCTCACATCCATACATGACCACTGGAAAAACCATAGCCTTGACTAGATGGACCTTAGTCGGCAAAGTAATGTCTCTGCTTTTGAATGTGCTATCTAGGTTGGTCATAACTTTTCTTCCAAGGAGTAAGCATCTTTTAATTTCATGGCTGCAGTGATTTTGGAGCCCAAAAACTAAAGTCTGACACTGTTTCCACTGTTTCCCCATCTATTTCCCATGAAGTGATGGGACCAGATGCCATGATCTTCGTTTTCTGAATGTTGAGCTTTAAGCCAACTTTTTCACTCTCCTCTTTCACCTTCATCAAGAGGCCCTTTAGCTCCTCTTCACTTTCTGCATAAGGGTGGTATCATCTGCATATCTGAGGTTATTGATATTTCTCCCGGCAATCTTGATTCCAGCTTGTGTTTCTTCCAGCCCAGTGTTTCTCATGATGTACTCTGCATAGAAGTTAAATAAGCAGGGTGGCAATATACAGCCTTGACGTTCTCCTTTTCCTGTTTGGAACCAGTCTGCTGTTCCATGTCTAGTTCTAACTGTTGCTTCCTGACCTGCATACAGATTTCTCGAGAGGCAGGTCAGATGGTCTGGTATTCCCATCTCTTTCAGAATTTTCCACAGTTTATTGTGGTCTACAGAGTAAAAGGCTTTGGCATAGTCAATCAAGCAGAAATAGATGTTTTGCTGGAACTCTCTTGCTTTTTCCATGATCCAGTGGATGTTGGGAATTTGATCTCTGGTTCCTCTGCCTTTTCTAAAGCCAGCTTGAACATGAGGGAGTTCACGGTTCACGTATTGCTGAAGCCTGGCTTGGAGAATTTTGAGCATTACTTTACTAGCATGTGAGATGAGTGCAATTGTGTGGTAAGTTGAGCATTCTTTGGCATTGCCTTTCTTTGGGATTGGAATGAAAACTGACCTTTTCCAGTCCTGTGGCCACTGCTGAGTTTTCCAAATTTGCTGACATACTGAGGGCATCACTTTCACAGCATCATCTTTCAAGATTTGAAATAGCGCCACTGGAATTCCATCACCTCCACTAGCTTTGTTCGTAGTGATGCTTTCTAAGGCCCACTTGACTTCACATTCCAAAATGTATGGCTCTAGATTAGTGATCACATCATCATAATGATCTGGGTCATAAAGATCTTTTTGTACAATTCTTCCGTGTATTCTTGCCACCTCTTCTTAATATCTTCTGCTTCTGTTAGGTCCAGACCATTTCTGTCCTTTATCAAGCCCATCTTTGCATGAAATGTTCCTTTGGTATCTCTAATTTTCTTGAAGAGATCTCTAGTCTTTCCCATTCTGTTCTTTTCCTCTATTTCTTTGCACTGATCACTGAAGAAGTCGTTCTTATCTCAGATAACCATAATATCTACTACTTTTGCCCACAGTAGTAGATGTAATGGTCATCTGAGTTAAATTCACCCATTCCAGTCCATTTTAGTTCACTGATTCCTAAAATGTTGATGCTCACTCTTGCCATCTCCTGTTTGACCACTTCCAATTTGCCTTGATTCATGGACCTAACATTCCAGGTACCTATGCAATATTGTTCTTCACAACATTGGGCTTTACTACCATCACCAGTCACATCCACAACTGGGTATTGTTTTTGCTTTGGATTCATCCCTTCATTCTTTCTGTAGTTATTTCTCCACTGATCTCCAGTAGCATATTTGGCACCTACCAACCTGGGGAGTTCATCTTTCAGTGTCCTATCTTTTGCCTTTTCATATTGTTCATGGGGTTCTCAAGGGAAGAATACTGAAGTGGTTTGCCATTCCCTTCTCCACTGGACCACATTTTGCCAGAACTCTCCACTCATCTGTCTTGGGTGGTCCTACATGGCCTGGCTCATAGTTTCATTGAGTTAGGCAAGGCTGTCATCCATGTGACCAGTTTGATTAGTTTTCTGTGACTGTGATTTTCATTCTGTTGGCCCTAAGAATAAGAAGCTTATGGAAGCTTCCTGATGGGAGAGACTGAATAAAGGGGAAGTTCAGTTCAGTTCAGTCACTCAGTCGTGTCTGACTCCTTGTGACCCCATGAATCGCAGCGCCTCAGGCCTCCCTGTCCATCAAAAACTCCTGGAGTTCACTCAGACTTATGTCCATCGAGTCGGTGATGCTATCCAGCCATCTCAACCTCTGTTGTTCCCTTCTCCTCCTGCCCTCCATCCCTCCCAGCATCAGAGTCTTTTCCAGTGAGTCAACTCTTCCCATGAGGTGGCCAAAGTACTGGAGTTTCAGCTTTAGCATCATTCCTTCCAAAGAAATCCCAGGGCCAATCTCCTTCAGAATGGGCTGGTTGGATCTCCTTGCAGTCCAAGGGACTCTCAAGAGTCTTCTCTAACATCACTGTTCAAAAGCATCGATTCTTCGGCGATCAGCCTTCTTCACGGTCCAACTCTCACATCCATACATGACCACAGGAAAAACCATAGCCTTGACTAGACGGACCTTAGTTGGAAAAGTAATGTCTCAGCTTTTGAATATGCTATCTAGGTTGGTCATAACTTTTCTTCCAAGGAGTAAGCATCTTTTAATTTCATGGCTGCAGTCACCATCTGCAGTGATTTTGGAGCCCCCCAAAATAAAGTCTGACACTGTTTCCACTGTTTCCCCATCTATTTCTCATGAAGTGATGGGACCGGATGACATGATCTTCGTTTTCTGAATGTTGACCTTTAAGCCAGCTTTTTCACTCTCCTCTTTCACCTTCATCAAGAGGCTTTTTCGATCCTCTTCACTTTCTGCCATAAGGGTGGTGTCATCTGCATATCTGAGGTTATTGATATTTCTCCCAGCAATCTTGATTCCAGCTTGTGTTTCTTCCAGCCCAGTGTTTCTCATGATGTACTCTGCATATAAATTAAATAAGCAAGGTGACAATATCCAGCCTTGACGTACTCCTTTTCCTATTTGGAACCAGTCTGTTGTTCCATGTCCAGTTCTAACTGTTGCTTATTGACCTGCATACAGGTTTCTCAAAAGGCAGGTTAGGGTGGTCTGGTATTCCCATCTCTTGAAGAATTTAGGAATCCCTCAGAAGAAATGGAGTAGCCATGATGGTCAACAAAAGAGTCCGAAATGCAGTACTTGGATGCAATCTCAAAAATGACAGAATGATCTCTGTTCGTTTCCAAGGCAAACCATTCAATATCACAGTTATCCAAACCTATGCCCCAACCAGTAATGCTGAAGAAGCTGAAGTTGAACGGTTTTATGAAGACCTACAAGACCTTTTAGAACTAACACCCAAAAAAAGATGTCCTTTTCATTATAGGGGACTGGAATGCTAAAGTAGGAAGTCAAGAAACACCTGGAGTAACAGGCAAATTTGGCCTTGGAATGCGGAATGAAGCAGGGCAAAGACTAATAGAGTTTTGCCAAGAGAACGCACTGGTCATAGCAAACACCCTCTTCCAACAACACAAGAGAAGACTCTACACATGGACATTACCAGATGGTCAACACCAAAATCAGATTGACTATATTCTATGTAGCCATAATGGAGAAGCTCTATACAGTCAACAAAAACAAGACCAGGAGCTGACTGTGGCTCAGGTCATGAACTCCTTATTGCCAAATGCAGACTTAAATTGAAGAAAGTAGGAAAAACAGCTAGACCATTCAGGTATGACCTAAATCAAATCCATAATGATTATACAGTGGAAGTGAGAAATAGATTTAAGGGCCTAGATCTGATAGATAGAGTGCCTGATGAACTATGGAATGAGGTTCGTGACATTGTACAGGAGACAGAGATCAAGACCATCTTCATGGAAAAGAAATGCAAAAAAGCAAAATGGCTGTCTGGGGAGGCCTTACAAATAGCTGAGAAAAGAAGAGTGGCAAAAAGCAAAGGAGAAAAGGAAAGATATAAGCATGTGAAATGCAGAGTTCCAAATATTAGCAAGAATAGATAAGAAAGCCTTCTTCAGCGATCAATGCAAAGAAATGGAGGAAAACAACAGAAGGGGAAAGACTAGAGATCTCTTCAAGAAAATCAGAGATACCAGGGGAACATTTCATGAAAAGATGGGCTCGATAAAAGACAGAAATGGTCTGGACCTAACAGAAGCAGAAGATATTAAGAAGAGGTGGCAAGAATACATGGAAGAATTGTACAAAAAAGATCTTTATGACCCAGATCATTATGATGATGTGATCACTAATCTAGAGCCAGACATCTTGGAATGTGAAGTCAAGTGGGCCTTAGAAAGCATCACTACAAACAAAGCTGGTGGTGGTGATGGAATTCCAGTGGCGCTATTTCAAATCCTGAAAGATGATGCTGTGAAAGTGCTGCACTCAATATGCCAGCAAATTTGGAAAACTCAGCAGTGGCCACAGGACTGGAAAAGGTCAGTGTTCATTCCATTCCAAAGAAAGGCAATTCCAAAGAATGCTCAAAGTACCACACAATTGCACTCAACTCACATGCTAGTAAAGTAATGCTCAAAATTCTCCAAGCCAGGCTTCAGCAATACGTGAACCATGAACTCCTGATGTTCAAGCTGGCTTTAGAAAAGGCAGAGGAACCAGAGATCAAATTCCCAACATCCACTGGATCATTGAAAAGAAAGAGGGTTCCAGAAATACATCTACTTCTGCTTATTGACTACACCAAATCCTTTGACTGTGTGGATCACAACAAACTATGGAAAATTCTGAAAGAGATGGGAATACCAGACCACCTGACCTGTCTCCTGAGAAATCTGTATTCAGGTCAAGAAGCAACAGTTAGAACTGGACATGGAACAACAGACTGGTTCCAAATTGGTAAAGGAGTACATTAAGGCTGTATATTGCCACCCTGCTTATTTAATTTATATGCAGAGCACATCATGTGAAATGCCAGGCTGGATGAAGCACAACCTGTAATCAAGAATGCCAGGAGAAATATCAATAACCTTAGATATGCAGATGACACCACCCTTATGGCAGAAAGCAAAAGAAGAGCTAAAGAGCCTCTTGATGAAAGTGAAAGAAAAGAATGAAAAAAGTTGGCTTAAAACTGAACATTCAGAGAACTAAGATCTTGGCATCTGCTCCCATCACTTCATGGCAAATAGATGGGGAAACAATGGAAATAGCAAGAGACTTTATTTGTTTGGGCTCCAAAATCACTGCAGATGGTGACTGCAGCCATAAAATTAAAAGATGCTTGCTCCTTGGGAAAAAAGCTATGACCAACCTAGACAGCAGGTTAAAAGCAGAGACACTGTTTTGTCAACCAAGGTCCATCTAGTCAAAGCTATGGTTTTTCCAGTAGTCATGTATGGATGTGAGAGTAGAACTATAAAGAAAGTTGAGCACCAAAGAAGTGATACTTTTGAACTGTGGTGTTGGAGAAGACTCTTGAGAGTCCCTTGGACTGCAAGGAGATCCAACCAGTCCATCCTAAAGGAAATCAGTCCTTAATAATCATTGGAAGGGCTGATGCTGAAGCTGAAACTCCAGTACTTTGGCCACCTGATGGGAAGAACTGTCTCACTAAAAAGACCCTGATGTTGGGACAGATTGAAGGCAGGAGTAGAAGGGGATGACAGAGGATGAGATGGTTTGGTGGCATTACCAACTCAATGGACAGGAGTTTGAGTAAGCTCTGGGAGTTGGTGATGGACAGGGAAGAGTGGAACGCTGCAGTCCACTGGGTCACAAAGAGCTGGGCACCACTGAGTGACTGAACTGAACTGAACTGAACTCAGCCCAGGTAGTGATGAAAAAGTACATTTCTGACTGTTGAACTTAGACCAATGTGGTGTTGACACCACGTTCCCCCATCCCTGACCCCACTCCAGCCAGCCCCCAGTAGTGTCCCTTCATAGACTTTGGCTAGGGACTTGTGCTGGGAAAGATGATTCAGGGTAGCAGTGGTACCTGCTGTCTTTAACTGGTCCTCAGGCAAGCCACTTCAGTATTTTTGCCTTGAGAACCCCATGAACAGCATGAAAAGGCAAAATGATAGGATACTGAAAGAGGAACTCACCAGGTCAGTAGGTGCCCAATATGCTACTGGAGATCTGTGGAGAAATAACTCCAGAAAGAATGAAGGGATGGAGCCAAAGCAAAAACAATACCCAGTTGTGCATGTCACTGGTGATAGAAGCAAGATCCGATGCTGTAAAGAGCAATATTGCATAGGAACCTGGAATGTCAGGTCCATGAATCAAGGCAAATTGGAAGTGGTCAAACAAGAGATGGCAAGGGTGAACGTCGACATTCTAGGAATCAGCGAACTAAAATGGACTGGAATGGGTGAATTTAACTCAGGTGACCATTATATCCACTACTGCGGGCAGGAATCCCTCAGAAGAAATGGAGTAGCCATCATGATCAACAAAAGAGTCCGAAATGCAGTACTTGGATGCAATCTCAAAACGACAGAATGATCTCTGTTCGTTTCCAAGGCAAACCATTCAATATCACAGTTATCCAAGTCTATGTCCCAACCAGTAATGCTGAAGAAGCCGAAGTTGAACGGTTTTATGAAGACCTACAAGACCTTTTAGAACTAACACCCAAAAGATGTCCTTTTCATTATAGGGGACTGGAATGCTAAAGTAGGAAGTCAAGAAACACCTGGAGTAACAGGCAAATTTGGCCTTGGAATGTGGAATGAAGCAGGGCAAAGACTAATAGAGTTTTGCCAAGAGAACGCACTGGTCATAGCAAACACCCTCTTCCAACAACACAACAGAAGACTACACATGGACATCACCAGATGGTCAACACTGAAATCAGATTGATTATATTCTATGCAGCCAAAGATGGAGAAGCTGTATACAGTCAACAAAAACAAGACCAGGAGCTGACTGTGGTTCAGATCATGAACTCCTTATTGCCAAATTCAGACTGAAATTGAAGAAAGTAGGGAAAACTGCTAGACCATTCAGGTATGACCTAAATCAAATCCATAATGATTATACAGTGGAAGTGAGAAATAGATTTAAGGGCCTAGATCTGATAGATAGAGTGCCTGATGAACTATGGAATGAGGTTCATGACCTTGTACAGGAGACAGGGATCAAGACCATCCCCATGGAAAAGAAATGCAAAAAGCAAAATGGCTGTCTGGGGAGGCCTTACAAATAGCTGAGAAAAGAAAAGAGGCAAAAAGCAAAGGAGAAAGGAAAGATAAAAGCATCTGAATGCAGAGTTCCAAAGATTAGCAAGAAAAGATAAGAAAGCCTTCTTCAGTGATCAATGCAAAGAAATAGAGGAAAACAACAGAATGGGAAAGACTAGAGATCTCTTCAAGAAAATCAGAGCTATCAAGGGCACATTTCATGCAAAGATGGGCTCGATAAAGGATAGAAATGGTCTGGACCTAACAGAAGCAGAAGATATTAAGAAGAGGTGGCAAGAATACACGGAAGAATTGTACAAAAAAAATCTTCACAACTAAGATAATCATGATGGTGTGATCACTCACCTAGAGCCAGACATCTTGGAATGTGAAGTCAAGTGGGCCTTAGAAAGCATCACTACGGACAAAGCTGGTGGAGGTGATGGAATTCCAATGGAGCTGTTTCAAATCCTGAAAGATGATGCTGTGAAAGTGCTGCACTCAATATGCCAGCAAATTTGGAAAACTCAGCAGTGGCCACAGGACTGGAAAAGGTCAGTGTTCATTCCATTCCAAAGAAAGGCAATGCCAAAGAATGCTCAAAGTACCACATAATTGCACTCATCTCACATGCTAGTAAAGTAATGCTCAAAATTCTCGAGCCAGGGTTCAGCAATACATGAGCCGTGAACTTCCTGACGTTCAAGCTGGCTTTAGAAAAGGCAGAGGAACCAGAGATCAAATTCCCAACATCCACTGGATCATGGAAAAAGCAAGAGAGTTCCAGCAAAACATCTATTTCTGCTTGATTGACTATGCCAAAGCCTTTTACTCTGTAGACCACAATAAACTGTGGAAAATTCTGAAAGAGATGGGAATACCAGACCACCTGACCTGCCTCTCGAGAAATCTGTATGCAGGTCAGGAAGCAACAGTTAGAACTGGACATGGAACAGCAGACTGGTTCCAAACAGGAAAAGGAGAACGTCAAGGCTGTATATTGCCACCCTGCTTATTTAACTTCTATGCAGAGTACATCATGAGAAACACTGGGCTGGAAGAAACACAAGCTGGAATCAAGATTGCCGGGAGAAATATCAATAACCTCAGATATGCAGATGATACCACCCTTATGCAGAAAGTGAAGAGGAGCTAAAGGGCCTCTTGATGAAGGTGAAAGAGGAGAGTGAAAAAGTTGGCTTAAAGCTCAACATTCAGAAAACGAAGATCATGGCATCTGGTCCCATCACTTCATGGGAAATAGATGGGGAAACAGTGGAAACAGTGTCAGACTTTAGTTTTTGGGCTCCAAAATCACTGCAGCCATGAAATTAAAAGATGCTTACTCCTTGGAAGAAAAGTTATGACCAACCTAGATAGCATATTCAAAAGCAGAGACGTTACTTTGCCGACTAAGGTCCGTCTAGTCAAGGCTATGGTTTTTTCAGTGGTCATGTATGGATGTGAGAGTTGGACTGTGAAGAAGGCTGAGCGCCAAAGAATTGATGCTTTTGAACTGTGGTGTTGGAGAAGACTCTTGAGAGTCCCTTGCACTGCAAGGAGATCCAACCAGTCCATTCTGAAGGAGATCAACCCTGGGATATCTTTGGAAGGAATGATGCTAAAGCTGAAACTCCAGTACTTTGGCCACCTCATGCGAAAAGTTGACTCATTGGAAAAGACTCTGATGCTGGGAGGGATTGGGGGCAGGAGGAGAAGGGGATGACAGAGGATGAGATGGCTGGATGGCATGACGGACTTGATGGACTGAGTGAACTCAGAGAGATGGTAATGAACAGGGAGGCCTGGCGTGCTGCGATTCATGGGGTCGCAAAGAGTCGGACACGACTGAGCAACTGAACTTGGACTGGAAGTTGAACTTGAACAGGCTAAGTTCCAGTTTCTAGGGAGAGAAGGATTTGAGGCTGATAGGATCTGGTAGACTTAAAGACCAGCTTTGTGAGACTGAGCACAGCGAACAGTACATAAGGCATGGAGAGAGAGGAAATGTTTTCCTTCCTTCTTTAGGAAACCAGGGACAGTCTTGCAGCTTACAGATAGAAACCTTGGAAACAAAAGCCTGGATACCAAACTTGATGTTCTTGTAATGGTGAGTGGAAGCAGTGAGGTTTCCACAATTCATCCTGCAAGAGTCATTTAAGGATAAGTGGGAATAGAGGTAAAAGATTAGGGCAGATTAGTTGTGATTGTTGCTGACACTCTGCTTTGTGGGTCCGTGTGAATCTCTTTCTTTGGGACACCCAACTATAGGCGAGAGATGCCTTCTTTTGGGGGATTAGTATTTCATCATATTTTTAACAAGTTGAGATATAATTATATTAGTTTCAGATGGTGGTGTTCAGAGGCTAAGTTGGGTCCAACTCTTTGTGACCCCATGGACTGCAGGATGCCGGGCTTCCCTGTCCTTCAGTATTTCCTGGAGTTTGCTCAAATTCACGTCTATTGAGTCAGTGATGCTATCTAAGCGTCTCATACTCTGCCACCCTCTTCTTTTTCGTTCAGTCTTTCCTGAATCACAGTCTTTTCCAATGAGTCGGTTGTTTGCATCAAGTGGCCAAAGTATTGGAGCTTCAGCTTCAGGATCAGTCCTTCCAATGAATATTCAGGGTTCGTTTCCTTTAGGATTGACTGGTTTGACCTCCTTGCTGTCCAAGGGTCTCTCAAGGGTCTTCTCCAGACTACAGCTCAAAAGCATCAATTCTTCAGCACTCAGCCTTCTTTATGGTCCACCTCTATAAATTAACATTTGTATATATTGCAATATGATCACCACAATAAATCTATGTACATCCATCACCACACAGTTACAATTTTTCTTCTTATGACAAGAGCTTTAAAGATCAACGGTCTTAGCAACTTATAAATATACAAATATAGCAGTATTACTAACTGTAGTCTCCATACAGTACACTCCATCTTCATGACTTATTTATTTTATAAGTGGAAGTTTCTATTTTTGACTATCTACTGCCTACTTCGGGTGACTACCAATCAGTTCTCTGTATCTGAGTTTGCTTTTTGTTTCTTTTTATTTCAGATTCCACATATAAGTGAGATCATACAGTATTTGTGTTTCTTTATCTGATTGGTTTCACTTAGCATAATGCCCTTTAAGTTTCATCCATATTATTGCAAATGGCAGGATTTCCTTCTTTTGTATGGCTGAATAACATTCAATTGCATTCCATCTTTATACATATATATATTCTTCATTTGCCAAGAGTATTGCCAGCTAAATAACAATGTCAAGGACATTTGCCATCTGCCTTCTCAGAGATTTAGTCCTGTGATTGCTGCAGCTGCTGACCTCCCGCCACTGAGGGGAATTCAGGGTGGAGAGTGAGGCAGTCTGTGCTCCAGGAACCTGGTGGAGCAGGACTGCTGCTGTATATAATAGTTTGCATCTGCTAATCCCAGACTCCCACACTTTCCCTGCCCTGTCCTTGGCAACCACAAATTTGCTCTCTGTGTCTGTGAATCTGTTTTTGTTTCATAGATATGCTCATTTGTTTTTCAGTTTAGAGTCCTCATGTAAGTGATATCATATGGTATTTGTCTTTCTTTTTCTGACTTACTTCACTTAGTTTGATTTTCTCTAGGTTCATTCATGTTGTTGCTTCCATTCTTTTTAATGGCTGAGTAATGTTTCATTGAATGAAGATGTGGTATATATATATACCATATTCTTTATCCATTCATCTGTAGATGGACATTCAGGTTGTTTCCATGTCTTGGCTATTGCAAATAGTGATGCAGTGAACATAGGGGTGCACATACCTTTTTAATTATAGTTTTGTCTGGGTATATGTCCAGGAGTGGATATGCTGGATCATATGGCAACTCTATTTTTAGTTTTTTTTTAGAAACATCCAAACTGTTCTCCACAGTGGCTGTATCAATTTACATTCCTGTGACCAGTGTATGAAGGTTCCCTTCTCCCTGAACCTTCTCCAGAGTTTATAGTTTGTGAATTGTTTGATGATAGCTATTCTGACTAGTGGGAGATAATATTGTAATTTTGATTTGCATTCCTCTAATAATTAGTGATGTTAAATATTTTTTCATGTGACTCTTGGCCATCTGCATGTTTTCTTTGGAAAAATGTCCATATAGGTCTTCTGTCCATTTTTTGGATTGGGTTGCTTGTTTTGATGATATTAGGCCACATGACCTTTTTATAAATTTTGGAGACTAATCTTTTGTCAGTCACATCATTTGCAAATATTTTCTCCCATTCTATGGATTGTATTTTTGTTGTGTTTATGGTTTTCTTGGCTGTGTAAAAGTTTTTGAGTTTAATTGGGTCCCATTTGTTTACCTTTGCTTTTATTTCCATTACTCTGGGAGACAGATTGAAAAAGATCCACTTTCTTTTGATCTCTATTTCCATGGAATACCCTTTTTCATCCCCCCACTTTCATCCTGTATGTGTCCCTAGGTTTGAAGTGGGTCTTCTGTAGACAGTATATATACAGGTCTTGCTTTTGTGTTCATTCAGATAGTCTATGTCATTTGGTTGGAGAATTTAATCCATTTACACTTAAGGTAACTATCAATATGCATGGTCCTATTGTCATTTTCTTAATTGTTTTGGGTTTATTTTGTATATTTTCGATATACAAATTATTAACTGGTTTGGATTTGTTTTGTATATTTTAACCTCTTATTAAAGATAACATTTGTAAATATTTTCTCCCATTCCATAGGTTGACTTTTCATTTTTCACTGGTTTCCTTTGCCATGTAGCCTTTAGTTTGATGCCATCTCATTTGTCTATTTTTGCTTTTGTTTCCTGTACTTTTGGTGTCATATCCAAAAAACATTGTCAAATCCATCCTTTTACTTTTAATCTGCTCTATCTTTAAATTTAGTGAGTTTCTTATAGATAACATTTAACTGGGTCTTGTTTTTGATCTCCTCTGACAATCTGTGACTTTTTAAAAATTTATTTTTAATTGGAGGATAATTGCTTTATAATATTGTGTTGGTTTCTGCCATGCATCAACATGAATCAGCCATGCTAAGTCACTTCAGTTGTGTCCAACTCTGTGCGACCCCACAGACGGTAGCCCATCAGGCTCCTCTGTCCCTGGGATTCTCCAGGCAAGAATACTAGAGTGGGTTGCCATTTCCTTCTCCAATGCATGAGAGTGAAAAGTCAAAGTGAAGTCGCTCAGTCATGTCTGACTCTTAGTGACCCAATGGACTGCAGCCTACAAAGCTCCTCCGTCCATGGGATTTTCCAGGCAAGAGTACTGGAGTGGGGGTGCCATTGCCTTATTAGCCATAGGCATACATATATCTCTCCCTCTTGAACCTCCCTTCCATCTCCCACACCATCTTAGCCCTCTAAGTAGTCACAGGGCACCCAATTTGAGCTCCCTGCATCATACAACAAATTCCCCCTAGCTATCTATTTTACACACAGAAAGTGAAGTCGCTCAGTCGTGTCCGACTCTTTGCAACCCATGGACTGTAGCCCACCAAGCTGATTCTCCAGGCAAGAATACTGGAGTTGGTTGCCATTTCCTTCTCCAGGGGATCTGTATACACACGGAAATGTACACCAAAAGCAGATATAGATGCCACAAAGAAAGAAAATTACAGGCCAATGTCATTAACAAACATAGATGCAAATATCTTCAATCTGTGACTTTTAATTTTTGTTTTTAGACCACTGAGAGTGCTTACTGATGTAATTGGATTAATATCTACCATATCTGTTACTGTTTATTGCCTTACTTATTATTAGTAAGTAACAAAAATGTGTACTTTTCCCCTAATTTTGTCTTCCACACCATTTCTGCCTTTTTAAACTAAGCATTTTATATGAGTCTATTTTCCCTCCCTGACAGTTAATTTTATGTATCAACTTTACTGGGCTAAAGGGGGTGCCCACATAGCTCATAAAACTTTATTTCTAGGTGTGTCTGTAAGGGTGTTTCTGGAAGAGATTGCATTTGAATGAGTAGACTGAGTAAAGATCACTCTCTCCAATATGGGTAGGCATCATCCAATCCATTGAAAGCCTAAACAGAACAAAAAAGTAGAGGAAGGGTGAATTTGCTCTCTGCTTGAGCTGAGACATCCATCTTCTCCAATTCTCTGATATCAGTGCTCTTGGGCATTTGGACTTGGATGTGGACTTACACCATCTGTTCCTCTGGTTTTCAGGCCTCTGGCGAAGACTGAATTATACCACTGGCTTTCATGGTTCTCCAGTTTGCAGCTGGCAGATCATGGGAATTCTCGGTTTCCATTTGCATGAGCCAATTCTCATAATAAATTTTCTGTTACACACACACATCCCGTTGGCTCTGTTTCTCTGGAGAACTGCCTAATGCCCTCTCCTTTATTAGCATATAAATTATGACTTAAAAAAAACTACTTTTTAAAGTATTTGCCCTAGAATTTGCAATACACATTTATAATCAATCCAAGTCTACTTTCAAATAACACTGTACTGTAGGGCAAACACCTTATAACTACAAAATATTCCTACTTTGCTTTAACATGATTATAGATTCACAGGAAGTTGAAAAAATGAAACAGAGAAGTTCTGTATATAACCCTTCATCAACTCGTTTTTCCCTACTGGTAACATTTTATGTAATTTCAGAACAATAACAGCCAGCAAACTGATATTTGTACAATGCAGGGACCTTATTCAGATTTCACCAGCTTAACATGTATGCAAGTGTGTATGTGTGTTCAGGCATGCATACGTAGTTCTATACAATTTTACCACATGTGTATATTTGAGTAACCAGCACCACTGACTAAATCATTTACTGAGATATGTAAAAAGAAGTTTGAAATGAGAGAGAATGAAAGAGAAAGAAAAACAGAGAGAGGGAACCAACCATATGGTGAACTTTTCATGTTTCAGAGACTCAAGATAATGTTGAAATCAGCTAACCTAAAGAAACAGTTAGTGCACTGATATACAGAACAACACGTGGCCAGCAATGCAGTGAAAAGTTCCTATTGAGGAATCCCTTGAGGTTATTAAAGAGAAGGAAGCAACTTATATAACAGATGTAAGACTCTTCAGGTAAGATACTATCTGCCTGTAGAATATAAGGATCCTCAACAGTACCCAATGCTTGTACATGCAATCTTTAATCCAATTTTCTGTTGATTGAGGCTGTTTTCCCTCCCTGTTATTTGACCTGAGGCCAAACTATGGTGGAAATAATGAAGATAATGGCAACTTCCTTCAAAAGGTCCCATGCACACACTGCTGCACTCAGTGACCCCAACCCTGCAGCAGGCCACCACCAACCTACGCCTCCATGAGACTCCTGGACACTCACAGGGAAGTCTGGGTCAGTCTCTTGTGGGATCGCTGTTCCTTCCTCCCGGGTCCTGGTGTGAACAAGGTTTTGTTTGTGCCCCCAAGAGTCTGTTCCCCCAGTCCTATGTAAGTTCTGGCAGCTCTATTGTGAAGTTAATGGCAACCTCCTCCAAAGGACTTATGCCATATCCAGGTCTACTGCATTCAGAGCCCCTGCCTCTGCAGCAATCCACTGCTGACCTGTACCTCCACAGGAGACACTTAAATATAATTCTAAGTCTCTGTAGGGTCTCTGGGTCCTGGTGTGCACAGGTTTGTTTGAGCCCTCTGAGTGTCTCTGGCAGCTATGGGGTTTGAAATCTAAAAGCAATTTTGCCCCTCCTACCATCTTGCAGGGCTTCTTCTTTGCCCCTGGACATGGGGTATCTTCAAGAAAATTAGAGAAACCAGGGGAACATTTCATGCAAAGATGGGCACAACAAAGGACAGAAATGGTATGGACCTAACAGAAGCAGAAGATATTAAGAAGAAGTGGCAAGAATACACAGAAGAACTGTACAAAAATATCTTCATGACCCAGATAATCACAATGTTGTGATCACTTACCTAGAACCAGACATCCTGGACTGTGAGGTCAAATGGGCCTTAGGAAGCATCACTATGAACAAAGCTAGTGGAGGTGATGGAATTCTAGTTGAGCTCTTTCAAATCCTGAAAGATGATGCTGTGAAAGTGCTGCATTCAATATGCCAGCAAATTTGGAAAAATCAACAGCAGCCATAGGACTGGAAAAGGTCAGTTTTTATTTTAAACCCAAAGAAAGACAGTGCCAAAGGATACTCAAACTACCGCACAACTGCACTCATCTCACATGTTAGCAAAGTAATGCTCAAAATTATCTAAGCCAGGCTTCAACAGAATGTGAACCATGAACTTCTAGATGTTCAAGCTGGCTTTAGAAAAGGCAGAGGAACCAGAGATCAAATTGCCAACATCCGCTGGATCATGGAAAAAGCAAAAGAGTTCCATAAAACATCTACTTCTGCTTTGTTGACTACACTGAAGATTTTGACTGTGTGGATCACAACAAACTGTGAGAAATTCTGAAAGAGATGGGAATACCAGACCACCTGATCTGCCTCTTGAGAAATCTGTATGCAGTTCAAGAAGCAACAGTTAGAACTGGACATGGAACAGCAGACTGGTTCCAAATTGGGAAAGGAGTATATCCAGGCTGTATATTGACACCCTGCTTATTTAACTTACATGCAGAGTACATCATGTGAAATGCCAGGCTGGATGATGCACAAGCTGGAATCAAGATTGCCGGGAGAAATATCAATAACCTCAGATATGTAGATGATACCACACTATGGCAGAAAGTGAAGAAGAACTAAAGAGCCTCTTGATGAAAGTGAAAGAGGAGAATGAAAAAATTGGCTTAAAACTCTATATTGAGTAAACTAAGATCATGGCATCTGGTCCCATCACTTCATGGGAAATAGATGGGGAAACAATGGAAACAGCGAGAGACTTTATTTTTGGGGGCTCTAAAATCATTGCGGATGGTGACTGCAGCCATGAAATTAAAAGATGCTTGCTCCTTGGAAGAAAAGTTATGACCAACTTAGACAGCATATTAAAAAGCAGGGACATTACTTTGCCAACAAAGGTCCATCTAGTCAAAGCTATGGTTTTTCCAGTAGTTATGTATGGTTGTGAGAGTTGGACTATAAAGTAATCTGCGTCCCAAAGAATTGATGCTTTTGAACTGTGGTGTTGGAGAAGACTCTTGAGAGTCCCTTGGACTGCAAGGAGATCCAACCAGTCCATCCTAAAGGAAATCAGTCCTGAATATTCATTGGAAGGACTGATGCTGAAGCTGAAACTCCAATACTTTGGCCACCTGATGTGAAGAACTGTCTCATTGGAAAAACCCTGATGCTGGGAAAGATTGAAGGCGGGAGGAGAAGGGAATGACAGAGGGTGAGATGGTTGGATGGCATCACTGACTCTATGGACATGAGTTTGAGTAAGCTCTGGGAATTGGTGATGGACAGGGAAGCCTGGCATGCTGCAATCTATGGGGTCGCAAAGAGTTAGACATGACTGAGTGACTGAACTGAACTGAACTGTACATGCAATATGGCCCAGCAGATGTGGAGAGTGTGGAGGAATCCTTCCCTTAAGCAGGGACTAGACCATGAAACCTCTCTCCACCACAGTCAGGCTGTAGTATTTCTGGACATGAACTGTGGGCATTGGGGCCCAGACAACTCTTTATTAGGTTTGCCTTTACATGCTGCCTGGATTTTAGCACACTTGACCCGTGACCACCAGGAACTATGAAAACAAAGCATATCCAACATGTTTCCGAAAGCAACCAGGGTATTGTAATTATGTCGCCAATCAAAAGCCACAAATCCCTTCTTGTTCTTGAGGAAGAATATTGTCTGCCTAGACTTCCTCAGTCTCTGTTTTAACTCACATTGTCTACACTTCTTTTCTATTCTCCCAGAGACTGCCAATCTTAGATGATCTGGATTTTCTAAGTTATTTTTAATATATGCTTTTATTATGAAAGGAGACAATTTTCTTATATACCACTGCTTCCATCTTGGCTGATCTGTGTTGACTGGTCCTGACCACATACCATCAAAAGTGATCATTACTAAGAGGGAAGGTTGGGTATCATTCTACCACAGCTGGAGTAAAAACTAAGGTTATAGATTATGCAAAGGCCTGGTTTCAAACTTTATTCAAAGTATTTTAATGACACTCAAAGACCTGACCTGAGAATTTCATGAAGGTTTAACTTTCAAATAAAGGAAATTTTAATTCAATTTGGGTTTATCATTTGTTATCATAGCTAAATATCATAGATCCTTCAAAAGAAACATTGGCTTTGTTACTTTACCTCAAGGAAATTAAAGTTTTGTTGAGGCAATAATATATTAAGCCCACAAAAAAACTTGAGCTATCAGACACAGTCCCCATCAGAAGTAATTGTAAAAAGAGGTAAGACTAGGGAGGAGGTGATGTGGCTCCAGATAACCAGAAAAAACTTTCGAGAGGAAGACTGAAGTGGGAGGAGTTGGTGGAGGAGGTTTGCAATGGGACTGGAAAGTGAGAAGAAAGAGCTGTTTAAGGAAATTAAATGATTACAAGCAACATTCTTCAAAATATTTCAAGAGGAAAGAAAAGGAAGTTTTGTAATTGGAAAATGAAACCTTGAGGAGGGAAGCCACAGTCTCACTTTTGTGGTTCTTTTAAAGTTATATTTGGCTCCTACCAAAGAACAGCCTTTGATGTCAGATAATGCAACGTATTGCAGAAGTTAGAGAGAATGGAAGTTCTATTGTATCCATGCCTAGAATATTCTCCATTTGACTATTGTCATTACCTATAACCTTGTTTCTATGCACTAGAACTGGGTCTTCATGAGGCTTGTGAATTGAAAACTCTTTTGCTTTTAAATGCATAAGAATAAGAAAGTTGCTGCTGTTCCTTGTCTAACACTTGTAGGTATCTAGGTGTGTGCATGCTTGCATGTTCAGTCCTGTCCAACTCTTTGCAACCCCACGAACTAAAGCCCACCAGGCTCCTCAGTCCATGAGATTTCCTAGGCAAGAATACTGGAGTGGGTTGGCATTTCCTCCTCCAGGGCATTTTCCTGACCCAGGGATCAAACCCAAGTGTCTTGCATCTCCTGCATTGACAGGTGGATTCTTTACCACTTGAGCCACCTGGGAAGCCCTACGTAGGTATTTAGGAAGAAACAATTAAATGCTTTGAAGCATATTCCTAGTGCAAATTAATCAAGAACAGTATTTTAATGCTTTGTGAATTAGACAGTGGTATTTTGATTACTTTCTGTTCTCACTGCACTGTGTACTCTAGGACATGAATCATGGCTGAAGTAGGGGATGATTTAGTACCAAATAGGATTTATTTGCCGAACAGATACTTTGGCTGAGAGCAAGTTAGTGTTTGCAGAATCATGTTGTAAGGTGCTTAAATATAGTATATGGCTTCACTCTTTTTTCTTTAATCATGAAAGGCCCCTGACCTATTTGAGGGACCATTGCCTTGGCTTGGACTTAACACTCAGCAGCACTGTCCTGGCCTCATAAGACTATACTGAGACTTGAGAAAAGGAGCAGCCACTGCTCTTCCAAAGGGGGGTGGAAAAGGGTCTAAAGTTACAGTAATACTCTCTTTGTCTCTCGACAATTGTTTAAGGTGCTCCGTTCAAAGAGGAAATAATGCAGCTTATGTTTCAGTTCAGTTACTCAGTTGTGTCTGGCTCTTTGCGACCCCATGCACTACAACACGTCAGGCTTCCCTGTCCATCACCAACTCCTAGAGCTTGCTCAAACTCATGTCCATCGAGTCAGTGATGCCATCCAACCATCTCATCCTCTGTCATCCCCTCTCTTCCCACCTTCAATCTTTCCCAGCAGCAGAGTCTTTTCCAGTGAGACAGTTCTTCGCATCAGGTGGCCAAAGTATTGGAGTTTCAGCTTCAGCATCAGTTCTTCCAATGAATATTCAGAACTGATTTCCTTTGGAATTGACTGGTTGGATCTCCTTGCAGTCCAAGGGACTCTCAAGAGTCTTCTCCAACACCGCAGTTCAAAAGCATCAATTCTTCAGCACTTAGCTTTCTTTATAGTCCAACTCCCACATCCATATACAAATATTGGAAAAACCATAGATTTGACTAGATGGACCTTTGTCCAGCAAAGTAATATCCCTGCTTTTTAATATGCTTCTAGTTTGGTCATAGCTTTTCTTCCAAAGAGCAAGCATCTTTTAATTTCATGGCTGCAGTCACCATCTGCAGTGATTTTGGAGCTCAGAAGAATAAAGTCAGCCACTGTTTCCCCATCTATTTGCCATGAACTGATGGGACCAGATGCCATGATCTTAGTTTTCTGAATGTTGAGTTTTAAGCCAACTTTTTCACTCTCCTCTTTTACTTTCATCAAGAGGTTCTTTACTTCTTCACTTTCTGCCATAAGGGTGGTGTCATCTGCGTATCTGAGGTTACTGATATTTCTCCCGGCAATCTTGATTCCAGCTTGTGCTTCATCAGCTTATATTTAAATAAGATTTTTAAAAACACTATTGGAATGTTATATTTCAATGGTTGAAATTTGGTCAGCTCATGGATGGGCTGCTTCAGGAGAGGCCAGATTTCCACTGCTCTGACTCTATCCCCCACTGGCCTCAGAAGAATGCCTTTATTTGTTCATCTGTCTTTCATTTGCTTTGAATTCTTTGGCTCCAAGTTTTAAGGTAAATTCTGTGCAGTGGGAAGTGGCAACTGGAATGGATGTTATTTATGAGAAGAACTTGCTGAGTGTCTTTACTGAGGCAGAAGATTCTGAAAGTGGATTTTTCTCACTGGAGAATAGAACAGATGAGGACATTTTATACTGCAAAGATGTTAGTTATAATAGTTATTTTTTCTGATGATGGTTAACTGGATCTTTATACATATACTTGAATTCCAAAAATACTTCTGTTTTGGTAAAATAAAATTTCTGATATGGAAATTTTTACATTAATTTGATGTTTTCATTTTCCAGTGCAAAAACTGCTGGTGAGATGACGTGACTATGTGGTTTTATTATACCTGTGTGTTAGGGTTCTCCATAAAAACAGAACCAATAGGAGATACACACACACACATTGGTTTGACCAAAAATTTTGTTTGCTTGTTTTTGGTAAATGGTTATGGAAAAATCCAAATGAACTTCTTGGCCAACCTAGTACATATACCTATACCTATGCATATACAGAGAGATGGAGACAGACAGGAGAGAGAGAGTTATTTTAAGGAAATAACTCACAATTTTTGGGACTAGCATGTATGAAATTTGCAGGGCAGACTGGCAGGCTGGAGACTCAAGGAAGAGTTGACATTGCAACCCAAGTTCAAAGGCAGTCTGGAGTTAGAATTCTCTCTTCTTGGGACCTCTGTCTTTTTCACTTAAGGTCTTTAACTTATTGGATGAGACCCAGCCATGTTATGGAAGCTAGTCTGCTTTATATAAAGTGTACCAACAAAAAAATCCCTTCATAGCAACAACTAGCTGAATGCTTAACCAGAAACTGGGCACCATGGCCTAGCCAAGTCAACACATAAAGTTTACCATTATATCTTGTCAGATAATAAATGTATACAAGTTTACAAGTATATACCCTGGAATGAACAAGATAGTCACATTAGACCAAATCATCAAATTAAGAGACAAAGACATAGGGATAGATTGGGAGTTTGAGATTAACATGCACACACTGCTCTATTTAAAATAAAATGCTCTTCCATGAAAAAGACAAAGGCATATTTTTTTGAGACTTAGATGTTCAGAGCTCATGTAGACTCCTTATTTTCCAGGAAATGGACAGAGATTATATTCTTTGGGCCAGTTTTCCCAATCCTGGGCCTGCTGTCCCAGCTCCCAGTCCAACTGCCATTTGCAGATCTATCCCCTTTCACAACCACCCCCACTGCTGGAGTTTGGGATGAAGAATAGAGTGTACTCATCCATGGGATGATCTAGCTGGGGAGACTAAGTCTAACTCAAGCCTTTCATTTTACAGAAGGGGAAAAGGCACAGAGGAAACTTGAATAGAATTTGTTCACAGTAGTGAGACTCAGTGTAATACTGAAACAGACCAGGACACTGTGGGGCTCTCCCAGGTACAATAAAGCCTCCATGTTCCCTATTTCTTACTTGTGGGAAAAGCTGTAGTCTCCCGGCCTCACTGTGTCACAAAAAGCAGGCTCAAGCAGTTCGTGGTTAGGGTGATAGTGTCACAGAATCTTTAGTTCCTCTCTGAAGGACACAGATAATAGTGCCTGATGTCTACTCCTGAGTTGTTTTTTGCAGGATACTAAAACCACCACCACATAGAAAAAGCTAACTGCATGGACTGGACTATAGCTGTGACATAAGCTTATCCATCTTGCACAGTTCCAAGAACTGACTTCAAGGAAAAGGTGACAAACCAACTCTGGAACTGAAGATTAACTGCTCTTACAACAATCAAGATGACACTGGCCAGACTATCACATGACCAGTTTCAAGAGAATTGTTGGAGTTGACTGCTGTTCTGCACGCTCCTGAAACTTTCCCCTTTTCCCTCTAACTGACAACTGGGAGATGGTTTGGGGAGTGATAGTCTACCATCTCCCCAGGTTGCTGGCTTCCTGAATAAAGCACCTATTTCCACCAATTCTGAGCAAGAGCAGTTGAACCTCAGTTTGGGTCCAGCTCCAGCTGGCAATAGTATTTTTAAGCACCTTATTTGAAAAATCATTTACACTTATCATAAGGAAAAGAACACCTATATTACAAAGGCGACAAGGCCATAAGGGTAACTCTTGAGCAACATTATTCCAAGTTGTGACTGGGATAAACTATCAGTCAGGGTCAAGGTTTAGCTAAGTAGGGCACAATTTCCTCCAGGAACACAGAACAATATCACAATTTCTGATTCACACAGTGTAAACATTTTTATGGCTTTCAGGTGTAAAGGTGTAACTCTATAGGTGCAGGATAGAGAGTTTATAAACAAAGCCCCTGACTTTCATGTTGGAGTCTAAGAAATTGATAGCTTAAAGTGAATGATTCGTAATCTCTAAAGAAGATTTAGCTTCAGGATCAGGGACCAGGCTCAGATCTCTTGTGTCGCAGAAGTTTTATTACAGTGAAAAGAGACAGAGAAAGCTTCTGACATAGACATCAGAAGGGGGACAGAGAGTGCCCAATTTGCTAGTCTCAGTTTTTCAATTGGTTATTACAGTAAATCAAAAGAATGTCTCAAGGTTGTAAAGGTCTTACCAGAACCATTCCCACAATTTACATTTTAAGATAATGGGATTAGAACTAACAATAGAAAAATTTTACTACACCCACTCTCATAATATACATTTTAAGATAACACATTAGTCAGAAGGTTCTTAAGAAGGAGAAATAAGTTCTCAAGCAGGATACTTTGTTGTTATATAAACCTTAGTACAGAGTTTACAGTGGAGAAGGGAATGGCAAACCACTTCAGTATTCTTGCCTTGAGAACCCCATGAATAGTATGAAAAGGCAAAAGATAGGACACTGAAAGATGAACTCCCCAGGTTGGTAGGTGCCAAATATGTTACTGGAGAAGAGCAGAGAAATAGCTCAGGAAAGAATGAAGAGGCTGAGCCAAAGTGAAAACAACACCCTGTTGCGGATATGACTGGTAATGGAAGCAAAGTCAGATGCTGTAAAGAACAATGTTGCATAGGAACCTGGAATGTTAGGTCTATGAATCAAGGTAAATTGGAAGTGGTCCAACAGGAGATCCATTGGATCATCCATTGGATCACAGAAAAAGCAAGAGAGTTCCAGAAAAGGTCTATTTCTGCTTTATGGACTACGCCAAAGGCTTTGACTGTGTGGATCACAACAAACTGTGAGAAATTCTTAGAGATGGGAATACCAGACCACCTGACCTGCCTCTTGAGAAATCTATGTGCAGGTCAAGAAGCAACAGTTAGAACTGGACATGGAACAATAGACTGGTTCCAAACTGGGAAAGGAGTATATTAAGGCTGTATATTGTCACTCTGCTTATTTAACTTATATGCAGAGTACAACATGCGAAATGCCAGGCTGGATGAAGCACAAGCTAGAATCAAGATTGCCTGGAGAAATATTAATAACCTCAGATAAGCAGATGACACCACCCTTATGGCAGAAAGCAAAGAA
Organism: Nanger dama; assembly: GCA_917880005.1. NCBI lineage: Eukaryota > Metazoa > Chordata > Mammalia > Artiodactyla > Bovidae > Nanger > Nanger dama. Next base: position 31,342,260 of record CAKJTW010000003.1, read on the forward strand.
TTAAAGAGCCTTTCGATGAACATAAAAGAGGAGAGTGAAAAAGCTGGCTTAAAACTCAACATTCAGAAAACTAAGATCATGGCATCTGGTCCCATCAGTTCATGACAAATAGATAGGAAAACAATGGAAGCAATGAGACTTTATTTTTGGGGGCTCCAAAATCACTGTAGATGGTGACTACAGCCATGAAATTAAAAGATGCTTGCTCCTTGGAAGAAAAACTACGACCAACCTAGACAGCATATTAAAAAGCAGAGACATTACTTTGCCGACAAAGGTCAGTCTAGTCAAGGCTATGGTTTTTCCAGTAGTCATGTATGGATGTGGGAGCTGGACCATAAAGCAAGCTGAGAGCCAAAGAATTGATGCTTTTGAACTGTGGTGTTGGAGAAGACTCTTGAGAGTCCCTTGGACAGCAAGGAGAGCCAAGCAGTCCATCCTAAAGGAAATCAGTCCTGGGTGTCCATTGGAAGGACTGATGCTGAAGTTGAAACTCCAATACGTTGGCCACTTGATGTAAAGAACTGACTCATTGGAAAAGACCCTGATTCTGGGAATGATTGAAGGCAGAAGAAGGGGATGACAGAGGGTGAGATGGTTGGATGGCATCACCAACTTGATGGACATGAGTGTGAGCAAACTCTGGGAGTTGGTGATGGACAGGCACGCCTGGCGTGCTGCAATGCATGGGGTCGCAAAGAGTCAGACACAACTGAGCAACTGAACTGAATTGAACAGAGTTTAAAATGAGTTCTTTTGTTGTGTACTCATTAGCTCTAGGCTTAAAGAAAAAAAAAAAAAAACAAAACGTTTTATGTGACTAAGAGAAAGCAATGTAGAAAAAAGTTTGTCCTTTTATCCTCCTCAAGAGCCCCAAACCCCTTTCTCCTCCTCGGGGCACTGGACTTCTTATCAACCTACCTAAGAATTGACACTCTCAAAATGATATTTATAATAGAAATAATAATACTAGTTAATTCCAAGAACTACAAAAGAAAGAACAAATATTATTACTGTGTATGAGCCACTATGCCCTTCACAGGCATTTTTTTCTCATTTAAATTATATATTCTTCGTCAGTACAGATAAGGAAAAAAAAATTAGGTTCACTGAGGGCTGAGCTACCTGGATTCCAACCAAGTTGGAGTTGGCTGGAAGTCCTCAGATAATGTTTCTGGCACTAGGCTCAAGGGCAAGTGTTGCCCAAGCTGCACTTTGCCACTCAACAATCACACTAGAATCACTTGCAAGGTGCTTTCCAAATGTTGGTGGACACAGGGCCAATCCTACTCTTGAGGTGAAGTCGCTCAGTCGTGTCCGACTCTTTGCGACCCCGTGGACTGTAACCTACTAGGCTTCTCCGTCCATGGGATTCTCCCATTTGTAATCTCGAGACCCGATTCTTTTACAGTTGTTTTGAGATGCAAATAGTTTTCGAAGTTCAAGAAAAGTACAAATATTCCAGCCTATGAATTCGGCCTCCTCCTCTCTTTTCTAATCTTTAACTACAGGGACCTAACAGACCACCAGTTTGGGGTTTATTTTTTCCACCCCGTGCTGTCGTCACTCCCTCCTGGTGGCTCAGAGGTTAAAGCGTCTGCCCCCAATGCGGGGAGACCTGGGTTCAATCCCTGGATTGGGAAGATTCCCCTGGAGAAGGAAATGGCAATCCACTCCAGTATTCTTGCCTGGAGAATCCCATGGACGGAGAAGCCTAGTAGGTTACAGTCCACGGGGCTGCAAAGAGTCGGACACGACTGAGCGACTTCACCTTTACCTTACGAATAGGAATATCTTCAAATGCTTATGTGACCCACGACGTTTGTTCCCACTGCAAGTCCTTACTGGGCGCCCTGGCGGACAAAACTTGGGCAGCGATCTCCGGGCTGGGCTCCCAACGCCCATCGCGGGCAGAACGGGGGGCGGGCTCCGCGCGGGAGTGGGGGGGTGGTTTCGGGGCGCGCCTTGCGGCTCCTCCCTCCTGCCTACTCTGGGCGCGCCGGGGCCGCTGGGCGGGCGGCGGCGCGGAGGCGCGATCGCAGCCAGGCGGCCTAGGCGCAGTCTCAGGGCGGTCACTCTGTCTTCCTTCTGCGGAGCAGGGCGCGATGAGCTGGGAGCTGCTGCTCTGGTTGCTGGCGCTGTGCGCGCTGCTGGCGCTCGCAGTGCAGCTGGTGCGCTTCCTACGGGCCGACGCGGACCTCACCCTGCTGTGGGCCGAGTGGCAGGGGCGACGCCCAGGTGAGGACCTGCTGCCGCCTCTCAGCACTGGGAGCCTGGTTCCGTGCGATCGGATTTCCGCTGCTCCTGCGTCCCTCTGGGTGGCGTGGAGCTTCCAGGCGGCGAGGCTGCGCCTTTCTCAAGGGCTCTGGTTTGGGGTGGAAGAGGCCGGAGCCTTTTGTCTTCTGTCCTGGTTCCTACGGACTTGCGTTTTACTTGCTGAAGTAAAGAGCCTTGGAATCGGCGGGGTTGCCTTCAGGTCTCTTGAGTCTCCCAGGGATTCTGAAGCAGTGTGGGAGGAGAGTACTTGGAGAAACAGTGCGCTTGTAAAGGAGTGTCCTTTTGAGGCTACTTCCTGAAGTTGTTTATCTGTCATCTCTCACTCTACTTGAGAGTAGTGAAATGGAATTTGAGATAATACAGTCACCCACAAAGCTGCCCACCCATTGGGATAAAAGTAAAGAGCTGGAGTGGGTGTTTTGCCTGAAGGAAGGCCGTTATTGGCATACTAAAAGACATTCTACCTGTCTTTTATCTATGCCCAGCTTAACATTTGATGGTCGTTTACTAAACGCTTTCTATGTGCTGAGCAGTGCACCAGGCCCTTTTCACTTGTGACTGTTCACCTTACAATGACTCTTATAAAGTAGGCATTATTAGTCTTATTTTCATAATGCTCAGAGAAGTTCAATGGGCTGTCCAGAGCTAGGCTTTGGGTCTACAAGGGCCTGCGGGAAGTGGGATTTCCCTGGACCTAGTTTCCCCACATGAAAATATCTAAATCATGTGAGGAGGTTTGCTTGGAAGTGATTAAGTGAAAAAGTGAGTGTTAGTTGCTCAGTTCAGTTCAGTGGCTCAGTCGTGTCTGACTCTTTGCGACCCCATGAATCACAGCACGCCAGGCCTCCCGACACATCACCAACTCCCGGAGTTCACTCAGACTCACATCCATCGAGTCAGTGATGCCATCCACCCATCTCATCCTCTGTCGTCCCCTTCTCCTCCTGCCCCCAGTCCCTCCCAGCATCAGAGTCTTTTCCAATGAGTCAACTCTTCACATGAAATGGCCAAAGTACTGGAGTTTCAGCTTTAGCATCATTCCTTCCAAAGAAATCCCAGGACTGATCTCCTTTAGAATGGGCTGGTTGGATCTCCTTGCAGTCCAAGGGACTCTCAAGAGTCTTCTCCAACACCACAGTTCAAAAGCATCAATTCTTCAGCGCTCAGCCTTCTTCACAGTTCAACTCTCACATCCATACATGACCACAGAAAAAACCATAGCCTTGACTAGACAGACCTTTGTTGGCAAAGTAATGTCTCTGCTTTTGAATATGCTATCTAGGTTGCTCATAACTTTTCTTCCAAGGAGTAAGCATCTTTTAATTTCATGGCTGCAATCACCATCTGCAGTGATTTTGGAGCCCCCAAAATAAAGTCTGACACTGTTTCCACTGTTTCCCCATCTATTTCCCATGAAGTGATGGGACTGGATGCCATGATCTTTGTTTTCTGAATGTTGAGCTTTAAGCCAACTTTCTTTTTCACTCTCCACTTTCACTTTCATCAAGAGGCTTTTTAGTTCCTCTTCACTTTCTGCCATAAGGGTGGTGTCATCTGCATATCTGAGGTTATTGATATTTCTCCCGGCAATCTTGATTCCAGCTTGTGTTTCTTCCAGTCCAGCGTTTCTCATGATGTACTGAAAGGTTGTTGTTGAATTATGACGCCGAGATTCTTGGCCCCCAGAGGAGAATTCAATCCGGGGCCAGAGACGAGGTTTGATCGCTCAGAGCTTTTGTGTAACAAAGTTTTATTAAAGTATAAAGGAGATAGAAAGCTTCTGACATAGGCATCAGAAGGGGGCAGAGAGAATACCCCCTGCTAGTCTTTAGCTGGATGTTATATACTCACCAGCAGTCTGTTAATGGAAGAAAGGAATGTCTCAAAACTTAGAATGGCACCAGGCCCCTCACCCATAAGATGTATTTTGGGATAATCTTGGCCCCAAATGCTTTATCTTGGGACATAAATGATTAACTTGAATCTTGAAGAAGGGCAGATCACCATAAAAATAGTTTCATTTACATAGATTAGAGGAACAATATCGGAGTATAACATACTGGTTTATCAAATAGGTTCTGGGCCCAAAAGGCAAACCGACTTGAAGACAGAGTTTGGAGTAAATGCACAGTACATTAGCATAGCTTAAGATAAATATTTCCATAAGAAAAAGGCATTGGTTAACTTCAGGTGAAACCAGGCAACAGAGTTTAAAGAGAAACCTCCTTTTAAATTTGTATGGAGAAAGAAAAAATATCTCTAGTTTGTTTCCTCCTGCCGCTTAAGAGAGATAAAATGTCTGACACTTGCAGGCTATTGCCTCTGTTTGGAGACCCCTGGCCTTCCTGCCTTTTACCCTCTCAGTACTCTGCATATAAGTTAAATAAGCAGGGTGACAATATACAGCCTTGATGTACTCCTTTTCCTATTTGGAACCAGTCTGTTGTTCCATGTCTAGTTCTAACTGTTGCTTCCTGACCTGCATACAGATTTCTCAAGAGGCAGGTTAGGTGGTCTGGTATTCCCATCTCTTTCAGAATTTTCCACAGTTTATTGTGATCCACACAGTCAGAGCCTTTGGCATAGTCAATAAAGCAGAAATAGATGTTTTTCTGGAACTCTCTTGCTTTTTCCATGATCCAGCGGATGTTGGCAATTTGATCTCCGGTTCCTCTGCCTTTTCTAAAACCAGCTTGAACAGCAGAGAGTTCACAGTTCATGTATTACTGAAGCCTGGCTTGGAGAATTTTGAGCATTACTTTACTAGCATGTGAGATGAGTGCAATTGTGCAGTAGTTTGAGCATTCTTTGGCATTGCCTTTCTTTGGAATTGGAATGAGAACTGAACTTTTCCAGTCCGGTGGCCACTGCTGAGTTTTCCAAATTTGCTGGCATATTGAATGCAGCACTTTCACAGCATCATCTTTCAGGATTTGAAACAGCTCCACTGGAATTACATCACCTCCACTAGCTTTGTTCGTAGTGATGCTTTCTAAGGCCCACTTGACTTCACATTCCAGGATGTCTGGCTCTAGGTGAGTGATCACACCATCGTGATTATCTGGGTCGTGAAGATCTTTTTGTACAGTTCTTCCGTGTATTCTTGCCACCTCTTCTTAATATCTTCTGCTTCTGTTAGGTCCAGACCATTTCTGTCCTTTATTGAGCCCATCTTTGCATGAAAAGTTCCCTTGGTATCTTGAATTTTCTTGAAGTGATTTCTAGTCTTTCCCATTCTGTTGTTTTCCTCTATTTCTTTGCATTGATCACTGAAGAAGGCTTTCTTATCTCTTCTTGCTATTCTTTGGAACTCTCCATTCAGATGCTTATGTCTTTCCTTTTCTCCTTTTTTTTTTCCACCTCTCTTCTTTTCACAGCTATTTGTAAAGCCTCTCCAGACAGCCATTTTGCTTTTTTGCATTCCTTCCAACTCTTTGGGACCTATGGACTGTAGCCCGTCAGGCTCCTCTGCCCATGGAATTCTCCAGGCAAGAATCCTGGAGTGGGTTGCCCTTCCCCTCTCCAGAGGTATCTTCCCAACCCAGGGATCAAACTCCTGATCCTCATTGCAGGCAAATTCTTTACTGTCTGAGCCATCAGAGAAGCCCTGGAAGTGATAACTATAAAAATAGAGCCAGAGAGGGAAGGGGAGCCCTATCACTTACATGGGGGTGAAAATTGGTTCTTGGGACTGAAAACAATCTTAGATGGTACAAGGTTTTATGCCCCTCCTAAGCTCAACCCTAACTGATAAAGTATTATTCCTTAGTATTTCATTTTTCTTGTTTCTTTTCTTGGAGGAGGGTATAGCTCTTACATTGCATTCATGGAAAATATGTAAAACATCTGCAAGATCAGGGTTACAAAACTATGGCAAATAGATGGCTGTGATTGGCAGACTTTCTCTTGGTCATTGGCCCATCTCAGCAGATAGAATGCATGTACTTATTGGCTGCTTTGTCGACTTTAGTGTTTGATCCTATTTGTGCTTAGTGTTAACTTGGACTTTGAGAATTACATAAAAATACTTTATATTTTACTGTTCTACAAAAGTTACTCAACTGATAATGTCAAGTGCTAAAGAGAAAAAATGTTGACAATATCTAGCAGCTAGTTAAATGAAAAGTTATTTTCACATACCAAGCAGAAGTTAAGGTGACTAAATTTAACTTTTAAGAAATTCATTTGGTGTTTTCAGTGTTTTCCTTTTGCTGGAAAATTATCAGTTTTGAAGGATTTTTAAACATTTAATTACTTTGCTATTATTATCATGTAGTTATATAATTTGCTGATTTATAAATGTAATATGATACACTGCAATTTATATAAATACATGTTATTCAGCAAAATAACTTTTTGTAAGTTTACAGTTGTAAAGTTAAATGTTAATAGCTTTTAAATTTTAATTTAACTTTCAACTTTTCAATTTCACCATGCTTAAACCTGCACTTACTGAAGAATAAACTTTATAGAACTCCTTTTATGTCTAAAGCATAGTTACATACATGTAAGGACTTCCCAGGTTGCACTAGGTGGTAAAGAACCTGCCTGCCAATGCAAGAGACACAAGAGACGCAAGTTCTATCCCTGGATGGGCAAGATCCCTTGGAGGATGGTATGGCAACCTACTCCAATATTCTTGCCTGGAGAATCCCATGGACAAAGGAGCCTGGCAGGCTATGGTCCATAGGGTCACAAAGAGTTGGACATGACTGAAGCAACTTGGCACGCAGACATATGAAGATACATAAACATATATTTGTGAGATTAAAATGTTATAGGGACGTTATTAGGAAAAATGACTAAAAAGACTTCTAGGGGCTCTGGGAGGGGGGTTGGGGGTGAGAGAGTTGGAAGGGAGGTGAGGGTGATAATGAAATAGAGTTAAAGGAACATGAAGATAGATTCAAGTTCTGAAAACAGCTCAGGTTGGAAAGATGGGCAGACTCTATTAAAATTAAAAATAATTATCCTCTTTTTTATCTTTATGTTGCTGTTGTTCAGCTGTGAAATCGTGTCCATCTCTCTACAGCCCCCTGGACTACAGCACGTTAGGCTTCCCTGCCTTTTGCTATTTCCCTGAGTTTGCTTAGATTCATGTCCATTGAATCAGTGATGCCATCCAACCGTCTCATCTTCTGTTGTCCCCTTCTCCTCTTGCCCTCAGTCTTTCCCAGCATCAGAGTCTTTTCCAATGAATCAGCTCTTCGTGTCAGGTGGCCAAAGTATTGGAACTTCAGCTTCAGCATCAGTCCTTCCAATGAATATTCAGGGTTGATATCCTGTTGGATTGACTGGTTTGACCTCTTTGCAGTCCAAGGGACTCTCAAGAGTCTTCTCCAACACCATAGTTCGAAAGCATTAATTCTTTAGCGCTCAGCCTTCTTTATGGTCAAACTCTCACACCCAAGCATGACTACTGGAAAAACCATAGCTTTGATGCTATGGACCTCTGTTGGCAATGTCTCTACTTTGTAACATGCTGTCTAGGTTGGTCATAGCTTTTCTAGTAATTTTGGAGCCCAAGAAAATAAAATCTGTTAACTGTTTCCACTTTTTCCCCATCTATTTGCCATGAAGTGTCACTTTAAAAAGTTGACAATATACTCACATAAGGCAAAAATACAAATACAAAATATTTGTATTTAAAAATACAAAAGGATAGATGGTGACAAGTAAAGCTCACTCTCACCCTTGTCTCCCACCTGCCCAGTGTGCCTTTTGGAGGCAACCACCATTTCCTGCTTTTTATGTATCGGTCTAGAGATCCCTTCTGTGTCTCCAAGCATGTATCTCACATGGTAAAATTTCAGAGTGACTAATTTTAGGTAGTGCACATGCTGCTACTGCTAAGTCACTTCAGTCATGTCCGACTCTGTGTGACCCCATAGACGGCAGCCCACCAGGCTCCCCCATCCCTAGGATTCTCCAGGCAAAAACACTGGAGTGGGGTGCCAGTTCCTTCTCCAGTTCATGAAAGTGGAAAGTGAAAAGTGAAAGTGAAGTCGCTCAGTCGTGTACAACTTGGCGACCCCATGGACTGCAGCCCACTAGGCTCCTCTGTCTATGGGATTTTTCCAGGCAAGAGTACTGGAGTGGAGTGCCATCGCCTTCTGCACATAGATCCAGAAAAATCCATGGCACCAGTCCAGAGTAGGAAAAGTCTCAACAGCAGAACATATTTGAGGAAAACAGCTCTTATTTGAGAGTGACCTCAATGAGAGTCAACTGTGCAGTGCCAGAAAAGGTTAGGCAAGCTTTTGGAGCTGTTTCGTGTCTTATGGAACAAACTGCAAACAACAGAAGATGTTTTCTGAATTCCTGCTTGTGTTGGCCTCTGTGCTGGGCACTGGGGACACAGCAGTGGCTGAGCCAGCCACTATCTGGGCCTTCAAGGCATGTCCCTTCTGAAAGACAAGGGAAGTGGTTTAGTCAAGTCACCCTACTTGGAGCTGTTTAGACCCCTGGGAATCCTGTATCCTGCTCTGGCCAGCTCCTTTCAATAGAACATTGACCAGTTGGAGCTTGTACAGAGGGTGTGAGAAGAGTGAGGAAACCAGATGCCGTGTCATCTGAGGGAAAGTAGCAGAAATTGGAGGTGTTTATTTAGCCTTAGAGAAGCAAGAGATGAAAGGACTTAGGGAGGACATAGCAGCTGTCTTCAAACAGATGAGACACTGTCGTGTGCAAGACAGGCCTGATTTGTCCTTCCCTGACACCACAAGGCAAAACTGCTGCCAGCTGTGGCTGGTCTGTAGAAGTTAAAGGTATTGGTGTAAGAAAATTCCTGACGCCCTTGAATGATGGTGCTCAGTGCTCAGTCGCTTCAGTCATGCCTGACTATTTGTGACCCTATAGACTGTAGCCCGCCAGGCTCCTTTGTCCCTGGGATTTTCCAGGCAAGAATACTGGAGTGGCGGTCATACCCTCCTCCAGGGGATCTTCCCAAGCCAGGGATAGAACCTGGGTCTCCTGTGTCTTCTGCATCACAGGTGGATTCTTTACCCTGAACCACCCAGGAAACCCATCTTGAATGATTAGACTTACCCCCTCCCAAATGAGCTGGTGCCTCAGAGGTAACTAGATAACTCATCCTGTGAGGGAATTAAATGGTCAACAGCTTGAGGGGAGAATTCTTAACCTGGGTTAGGGGTTGAACTCTAAGTTTCCTTTCAACTCTGAGAATCTGCTTTCAGAAACTCTTTAGGGGAGGCCATGATGTATGCCAGATTTTGTCAAATTGTATGTTGTGGTTTTTTTGACATTTTATTTATTTATTTTATTATTTTTAAAACTCTTTATTGACTTTGTTGCAATATTGCTTTTGTTTTATTTTTTTTTTCTGGCCCCGAGGCATGTGGGCACATTGCTTTCTGACTAGGGATCAAATCCACACCCTTTGCATTGGAAGGTGAAGTCTGAACCCCTGGACTGCCAGGGAAGTCCCTGTAGAATTGTTAAATAATTGGTGCTAAGTTAAAAAGTTTTCTTCTCCAGAGTAGGTGGGAGGGTATCAGAACTGCAGATGTACTAAGGTAAATGTGATCCTGATAGTTTTCATTGTTGTATTAATATTTGCATATTGGTATAATAGTTAGAATTGGACATGGAACAACAGACTGGTTCCAAATAGGAAAAGGAGTACGTCAAGGCTGTATATTGTCACCTTGCTTATTTAACTTATATGCAAAGTACATCATGAGAAACGCTGGGCTGGAAGAAGCACCAGCTGGAATCAAGATTGCCGGGAGAAATATCAATAACCTCAGATATGCAGATGACACCACTCTTATGGCAGAAAGTGAAGAGGAACTAAAAAGCCTCTTGGTGAAAGTGAAAGAGGAGAGTGAAAAAATTGGCTTAAAGCTCAACATTCAGAAAACAAAGATCATGGCATCTGGTCCCATCACTTCATGGGAAATAGATGGGGGAACAGTGGAAACACTGTCAGACTTTATTTTGGGGGCTCCAAAATCACTGCAGATGGTGATTGCAGCCATGAAATTAAAAGACGTTTACTCCTTGGAAGGAGGGTTATGACCAACCTAGATAGCATATTCAAAAGCAGAGACATTACTTTGCCAAAAAAGGTCCATCTAGTCAATCCTATGGTTTTTCCAGTAGTCATGTATGGATGTGAGAGTTGGACTGTGAAGAAAGCTGAGTGCCAAAGAATTGATGCTTTTGAACTGTGGTGTTGGTGAAGATTCTTGAGAGTCCCTTGGACTGCAAGGAGATCCAACCAGCCCATTCTAAAGGAGATCAGTCCTGGGTGTTCTTTGGAAGGACTGATGCTAAAGCTGAAACTCCAATACTTTGGCCACCTCATGTGAAGAGCTGACTCATTGGAAAAGACTCTGATGCTTGGGATTGGGGGTAGGAGGAGAAGGGGACGACAGAGGATGAGATGGCTGGCTGGCATCACGGACTCGATGGACGTGAGTCTGAGTGAACTCCAGGAGTTGGTGATGGACAGGGAGGCCTGGTGTGCTGCAATTCATGGGGTCGCAAAGAGTCAGACAGGACTGAGTGACTGAACTGAACTAATGTAAATGAAGAGGCCTTCCCAAATGGTTCAGTGGGTAAAGAATCTTCCTGCTGTGTGGTAGACTCAGGTTTAGTCCCTGGGTCAGGAAGATTCCGTGAAGGAGGGCATGGCAACTCACTGCAGTATTCTTGCCTGGAGAATCCCATAGACAGAGGAGGCTGGTGGGCTATGGTCCATAAAGTCACAAAGAGTGGGACATGACTGAAGTGACAGAGCACGCATGCATGCATGCACAAATGAAGTCTTTCTTACTGCTATGCTAGCTAGTAAACAGTTACAATCAAATTATATTCACCTTGGAGTCTTATATACTGCAGAACTTTGGAACAATAAGTAGGAGATCAAACAAGTCAATCCTGAAGGAAATCAAGTCTGAATATTAACTGGAAAGACTGATGTTGAAGCTCCAATATTTTGGTCACCTGATGCAAAAAGCCAACTCATCAGAAAAGACCCTGATGCTGGGAAAGATTGAGGGCAAGAGGAGAAGGGGGTGACAGAGGATGAGATCGTTGGATGGCATCACTGACTCAACAGACATGAGTTTGAGCAAACTCAGTGAGATAGTGAAGGACAGAGACACTTGGTGTGCTGCAGTCCATGGGGTTGCAAAGAGTCAGAGATAACTTAGCTACTAAACAACTTCCCAAAAAATCTGCAAGGTTGCTCAGTCGAGCCTTTCCATAAAAGTGCATCAGATTTAGGAGTTCCCTGATTGTCTAGTGGTTAGGACTCGGAACTTTGACTGCTGTGGCCTGGGTTCAGTTCCTGGTCAGGGAACTGAAATCTCATAAGCCAACAAACAAACAAAATACATAGTGCAGTAGATGATAGGAAAGTGCTGTAGCCCAGAAACTGTATTTGGGATGTTTCTGTCCTTCGTTTAGATATTTACATGAAATTGCTTTCCTGAGGATATTTTCTCGAATGGCTAAGATAGTTGGGTCTACAATACTGACCATATTAAAATGTAGCAGCCTAGGCTAGAGGTCAGACATACCTCGACAAATATCCTAGCTCTGCTAGGATTCTTGGGTGTTTATGCAACAGTGACTTGTGGAGTCCTTCCTCTAAGTGAGTTTCTGTGCTAAAGGCACTGAGGACATAGCAATGAATAAAGGAGACAGGGTCCCAGCCTTAAGGAAATGTACAGTCTAGTGGTATAAATTAATCTCTGTAAACCTCAGTTTCCTTTCTTGTAAAACTGAGATAATTCCTGTTTCATAAAGTTCTTGTGAAGATTTTAATAAGGTAATATGTTTAAGCACATAGGAAGCAATGGAAAAATGTTAAGCCATTGAAGTTAGTAATCCCATTACCTTTGGCTGGAGAAATTAGAACATTCAGTGTTTTGCTGCCAAAATCCATTTGTTAAACAATTTTGCAACAACTAGAGTTGACATTTTATTAAGCACTGAGTCCCCAGGAGGAGGGCATGGCAACCCATTCCAGTATTCTTATCTTGAAAATCCCACGGACAGAGGAGCCTGGTGGGCTACAGTCCATGGATGGCAAAGAGTTGGACATGACTAAAGCAACGTAGCTCACACTCCCACACGTGTGTCAGTCACTGTTCTGAGTGCTTTACATGTTTTAACTCATTTCTCTCAACAGTTCTTGAAGGAGGTTTTATTATTAATTCAGTTTTCCACTTTTGGAAAATGAAGACATTGAGTTCCCACACGGGAGCATTTCATGGCTGTGTGTGACACGGCTGGCACTTGAACCCTGGGAGTTAAAGTGCAACCAGAGCACATACTGACTCACCAACACTTAGACTTTAGAATTGTTTGACTAAAATAGTAAACTGGCTTCCTGATTTTAACTTTACTGATCCAAAATCAGCAATGTGCACCTTAAATAATACCTTGTTTCCTATTTTTGACAAATAGCACATTTTAATAAGGTACACAGGAGCGCTGCACTGCCCTGACTTGATGGATTCAGGTGGACAGTGGCTATCATGTGCTGAAGTACAAATAAGTTTTTCGTTGGAGAATAAACCGCTTGTCAGTGCTTTATTTCACATTTTTACAATCTTTTACAAGATGGTATCTGGCAAGCAGAGTATAACATTTCATCTTGCTCTCATATGTATTTCATCTTGGGTGAACTACTAGATTCTTCTAAGATGAAGGCTCAGGCATTTGGAAAGCTCTTCTACAAAATGACCTTTAGTTGCTAGGCATCAGATTATGAATTGCCAAGTGGGGAAAACATGACTTTAAAAATTCAGAGTGATTCTACCATACCATAGAGTAGAACTTGGTATACTCAGATACCACCAGTGTGAGAAATTAGAATAATAGAATAGAAAACTGGATGGAACCAGAAGTGATTATCTTATCTGAAACCCTCATTTATGAATAAGGAAGGTGAGAAAATGAGTCCAGATACTTTTAATCTACTTACCCTTACTTTTCATGATCAAATATGCAGATAAATAGAGCCTTATAGTCAGACCATGGAGCTGTAAGGCTTACTTTGAAGTAAAGTCTGGAAAACTCTCAAAGAGTCTAGAATACACAAAATAATACAATTAGTAACAAACTGTTACTAATATGATTTCTAACACTATGTAGAAAGTGTTTCCTTAAGATATTTAATTAAAATAATTTTTAAACCACTTTATTGAGGTATGATTGTCATATAAGAAATCATCCATATTTAATGTACACAACTGGATGAGTGTGGGGTAAGTATACACTTGTGAGATCATCACCACAACAATCAGGGCTGTAAACATAGGATACTTAGATCTTTAAGTTCCACATATTGTATCTTCATATTCAATAATATTGTTTAAAACTATTTTTTTCCTTTGGTCAATCGTTGATTTATGGATGTAACCCATAGCTTATTTTCTCCCCTCAATCCCCCACCCTTTTTCAATAGAATGGGAGCTGACCGATATGGTGGTGTGGGTGACTGGAGCATCAAGTGGGATTGGAGAGGAACTGGCTTACCAGCTGTCCAAACTGGGAGTTTCTCTTGTGCTGTCAGCCAGAAGACTGCATGAATTGGAAAGGGTGAAAAGAAAGTGCCTTGGTGAGTATATCTAAAATAGCAGCAGTGCTGCCTAGAAGTAAATCAGAGCCCAGAGTCAAAATTTGGGAATTTAGAGGGAAGAGGAGGATTTTCATGGGCAGTAGACTCTGGTTGCAAATGCTGAGTACTTTGATCCAACTCCTTTTCCTTTTGTCACTTCTTAGCTAGCTGGCCTGACCTTTTTCTTCTTTTTCTGCCATCTTTCTGCCTTTTTTTTTTTTTTTAACACTAATTCTTAGCATTAGGGATTGATCATCAGTTCTCTCAAATGCTGGTTTGAATTTTTAGTGACCACATGAATGTCTTACATTTTAATCTTAGACAAAGAACAATTTGGTTCTTATGAATGACATACATATACGTTACCATAGAAATTTACTTGATATTGTGTTAAAATGTCGGATATTAAAGTCATATGAAATAATATAAGATTTTTGTTGAAAAGGACAAAAAAACAAGAGTGGAATTAAATTTTTTTCTGGCCGCACTGTGCCGCATGTAGGATGTTAGTTCCCTGATCAGGGACTGAACCAGTGCCCTGCAGGGGAAGTGTGGAGTCTTAACCACTGGACCACCAGGGAAATCCCAGAGTAGAATTAAGTTTGAGTAATGCAACTTGATATAATATTTTTCATATATACAGGACAATAGTGTTTGTTTATCTGTTTGGGTTTTGGTGTAGTTCACAGTAAAAGCAGTCTCAAGTAATACAGTTATTATTTCTCATAGGAAATTTAATATCTACACTGAAATAATTTTGAATTTTCCAGAAGATCGTTTTTTTTTTTTTTTCTGTCATCTACTTGTCATTCTTTAAAAATCTTTCTTTCACTTTGCTGATGGAACTAATCACCCAGATATGGAGTTAGCTGATAAGGCCACAAGCCCTCTTTCAAAGATATTGCTCTTAAAGGCCTCTTGTGTTTTTCCACTGGGCCACTTCTTTTGACAGTTACTCCTCTGCTGTTGAGACATGCCCAGGAAGAAATGAACCATAATAGTGTTTCTTAGCTTGAGTAAGATTGTTTTCCTTTTATCTGTCATATCATGGGTAACAGACTTTTCTATTGCTTTTAAAAACAGTTAATATTTCACAATTTACTCCTGTGCCCATAAAGCCTTTTCACCTCTTCTCTACTTACTTGTTTTTCTTACCAAAACACAACTTTGTTGTATTTCAGGGCTAGAATTCAAGGAAATTCGTTTGAACTGTTCATTTGATAATAGAAATAGAGAGGCTGTCACAGCCCAATGTGTTTCTTAGTTGGGAATTTCAGGATTGTGTCCTTTTCCTTATTCACCTCCTGGAATCCTTAGCCTCTGAAAGGAATCTTTTCTGTGTTACATGACTGGAAGACCCAAATTCTCATTGATTTTCAGAATAAATTTTTTAAAATTGTGTTTAAAAATCAAGCAGTGAACCTATTATATAACAGATGTACAGAAATACCTCTGTACTTCTGAAGGAATTGATCTAAAATGTTTGCTTTTTTTAGTTTGTAGTATAATCTTGATTCCTTGTAGAAGCTGTTCCAATACTGAAGTGGGTAGCCAATCCCTCTCTCAGCAGATCTGACCCAGGAATCAAACTGGGGTCTCCTGCACTGCAGGCGATCTCTTTACCAACTGAGCTGTCAGGGAAGCCTGGTCCAGTGTTAGGCTTTATATATTTAAGTAGAAGAAAGGAATTCTGTTTCCTGTGTACCCAGTTCTTTGTTTGATAAGATGTTGCCCATATCCCTGTCAATCCGCTTCTTGGTCCTTAAAGAGAATCTCATCCATAGGGCTTCACCCAGAAATGAGCTCATTGCTAGGTGTGGTTGTAGAGTGGGTGTTAAATGTACTGTGAATAGCACATGACTTCCATATTAATTTTAAGTGTCTTTATTTAGAGAATGGTAATTTGAAAGAAAAAGATATACTCATTTTGCCCCTTGACCTGACTAACAGAAGTTCCCATGAAATGGCCACCAAAGCAGTTCTCCAGGAGTTTGGCAGAGTAAGTAGCATTTTGAGTGCATGAATCTTGCTCTGAAGTAGCTGCAAAAGAGATTCCCATCTGTGGTGCTATCATCCAAAGGGCTGTAGGCAAATGGGTTCATGAAGCATCTCACTTCATCTCAAGGGCCCAGCTGGGTCTCTTAATCTCTGAATCTGTGGCTTTATGTATTAATAATTGGAACTTTTCCTACCTTAATAAATTAACTCCTCCATGTAGGACAAAAGAAACTAAAGATTAACTGTGCCTTTTATTTCTGTTACATTATTTTCCATAAAAAGTAACTTTAGGTGGGAATTTAATTCCATAGGTAAATTTTGCTTTTATCTTTTTATTGCTGACCTCTGGAAATGTACTGTCCTGTTCCACTGATTCATCAAGTTAACAATATAACCAACCATCCCTAGGAATTCCAACAATCATCCCTAAAGTACCCCCTTTCTGATTTTCTTTACTTAGATCGACATTCTGGTCAACAATGGAGGAGTATCCCAGCGTGCTTTGTGTGTGGACACCAGCCTGGATGTCTTCAAGGAGCTAATAGAGCTTAACTACTTAGGGACAGTGTCCTTGACCAAGTGTGTTCTGCCTCACATGATTGAGAGGAAGCAAGGAAAAATTGTTACTGTGAATAGCATTGTGGGAATTATAGCTGCACCCCTTTCTACTGGATACTGTGCGAGCAAACATGCTCTCCGGGTAAGGCTGTCAAAAGTCAACTCTGATAGAACTGACCTGAACGTGTGTATGGAACATTTACTGCATGAGATCATTGGAACTAGGTAGTGATGTTTGGAGACAGAGAGACCCAAGAAGATCTTGGGTAGAAGACTTAACCAGAAGATGCTAAAAAGGCTTGAGCCTCACATGCCTCTTCCTAATTCTGCAAATATGCAATGAGCACCTACACTGTGTCATACACTGCAATGTATGCTGGGAATATAAAGATGATATGATCCCTGCCCTCACAAACTGTATAGTCTAGTTTACATGTCATCCTTTACCTTGTCCTCATATCTACCACATCTTCATGGCAAATTTGGGGTCGACCCCTGTTTCTTCTACACACATTTCAGGATTCTACATACATTTACTTGTCCTTCTCATTTCTGTGACTTTGTTTCCTTCCCCTTTGTTGTTGGTATTTATTTTACCTGAATTTCTAAATGTACATGCCTATCAGAAATAGAAACTTCCCACTGGGTGATTAGCCCTGAGGATCAAATCCCTACTGGGTCTAGCCTCGATTCTGTTTACTCTGACTTCATTAGAAGAAAATCTAATTAAGGCAGTCTGCTGCTACTGCTAAGTTGCTTCAGTCGTGTCCGACTGAACCAACCCCATAGACGGCAGCCTACCAGGCTCCCCCATCCCTGGGATTCTCAAGGCAAGAACACTGGAGTGGGTTGCCATTGCCTTCTCCAATGCATGAAAGTGAAAGTGAAGTCGCTCAGTTGTGTCCAGCTCTTCGTGACCCCGTGGACTGCAGCCTACCAGGCTCCTCCGTCCATGGGATTTTACAGGCAAGAGTACTGGAGTGGGGTGCCATTGCCTTCTCTATAACATGGAGCAAATTAAATTGTAAGGCCAATAGGAGGAAAATGATTAATAGAGACATGTGATTTATAATTAATGCCGTTGAAGGTCAGTTTACATAGAAAGTTTCACTGTTGGAATAATAAGATGCAATAGCTGAATGGTCATCAGTTTCATGAAAATTTGAAGCTTTGGTTCCATAGGATCCTCTTTCTGCTGTGAAGAGCAGACAATTGCAGAGAGTGATGAAATGAAATACTTCACTGATGATTTCCTCATATTTGGTAATAGGGTGTCAGTTATTTCCAGCAGGGCAGTTGGGCAACTCTCAGGTAGGCACATGAGGGAAGGTAGCCACCCCATCTGTTTGGTACCCAGTATCCCATAAGATATGCAGGATGCTTTCAATCAAACACAGTAGAAGTTGTCTGGCCTGCCCCCAAGACTGTTTTGTACTGGATTTGATTGTCTGATACCATGTGTCAAGTTGAGATCTAGTTAAACCAGTAGCTGAACACTGAAACCAGGAGTCTCTTTTTGAAGGGCACATTTCCTTCCCTGATACTCAGCAAGCTAGAGAGTGAATTTACTTGTTGAAAAGTTCACACACTATACTAGATGTGATTTCAAGCAAGGAGAGGTTTTAGTGTCTGGAATATTGGCTTTCATGGTGTCCTCTCCCCTCTTCTGCTATAGAGGGGCAGAAGGTTAAAGTTCATTCATTCATTTACAAAGCCTTTTTCCTGTCCATCTGAGTCAGACACTGTATTAGTCTCGGACGGCACAAACCTTCAAAGGCCTTGTGTTTGTCAGGCATCAGCATTAAACACTGGTGACTGTTTAATGTTATTGGATCATAAATGAATGTACCTATGTTGGCTGCTTAGGCTTTTCAAAGTTAACTTAGTTTATCACAGTGTAGTCTTGGAATATTTCCTGGTTTAGGAGAAGAGATGAGGAGAAGTAGATGTTTACTTCCTATATGGTTTAGAAATGGGCAGTATCTTTTAAGTCTAGAGGGTCTAGATTGTTTTTATCAAAGCCATTGAGTAAGCAATCATATCACATTTTTAACTAGCCATGTATTCTCTTACTATACCTAAAATAAAAATTTTTGCTGAAATTAATAGTCTTCAGATAGTAATTGAAAAAAATGGAACTGTTCCTCTGTGATAGTTTCCCTGAAGTACTAATTCCAACTTGCTCTCTGTTGCCCTGCCATCTGTACTTTAAGCCACTTTGAGGGATCATCAAAAGAAATCCAGCCTCAATGATGCTCAGTGAACATGCAACCATTTTGGAGTGGGGAGCTGGTGACTGGGTATCAGACTCTTCAAGGGTAGCCTCTCACTTACCCGGTGCAAAATCACTGATGGCACAGCTAAACCACTGCCATCGGGAGGATGAACCATTCATACCTGGAAAGAGTTAACAATGCCCGTTATAGGTTGCCTGCGGTCTTATGTTTAAAAATGCCTCATCTCGTGTAATTACATTCCCTGTCCTTTACTCAGGCATTTCAGAACACATTTTGATAATGTGCTGCTATTGTCCTTCATAAAAAGTTGAAGAAAAGTAATTTCATACTATTAAACATGAGATATGTGTCTGTATTTATTTATTTATTTTTTTGTCTATTAGGGATTTTTAATACCCTCCGAACTGAACTTGCCGCCTACCCAGGTATAACAATTTCTAACATTTGCCCGGGACCTGTGCAATCAAATATTGTGAAAAATGCCCTAACTGAAGAAGTCACAAAGGTAAAATTTCTAGTTGGGGGATAATTTGAATGCTGTCATACCCCGGCCTTACATCACCTATGCCTCAGGATTTTCATGTTAGAATCCCTTATGAATTATTTGCATAACAACTCAACATTAGGAAAGTTGTTAAGGTTAGCTGATAGTGCTTTGGCATCCAGCTTTAGTAATAGCTAAAGAAATTACTAAGATACTGCTTATAAGTGATCCACTATTATGTGGGCTATCGATATTTTAAAAACCCAGATTTAATCAATTCACAAATCATAGCAACGTTGAAAGTTCTGTGTGGCTGAATTTTAGTAAATTAAATTTTATTGGGATTTTAAAACGGATTATGGTAAAGGAACTTAGCAAATCCCCCTGTTGAGATGCAATAGTTTTAGGTTGGCCTCACCCAGGCCTGTGCTTCCCTCAGCTCATAGATTACATGTATTAATCTACCAAATGAATAATAAATGTCTCATGAAGAATCCAGTATCACTCCATAATACAAAAAACTCTCGAAAGACCATGAAAATTTCCTTTTTCTCCACTAATATTTCTACTAAGATATAAATCTGTGTTTCCATGTAAATGTTTACGTATACAATTTATATTTTACATTTTCTATGGAGGCACTATAGTAAAATAGAATAAGCACAATGTACAGGAATCAGGGGACCTGGAATATAGAACTGGTTACTACTAAATGGTCTGTGTGAACACAGATAAAAGTTACTGCCTTTCTGGGCCTGTTTATTTGTAAAACAGTAGTAGGTTAACTACAGTAGCAGTTCCAAATTTTTTCGATATCAAGAAACCACTTTTATCTTCTTTCTCTATTTCATCCTCATGGACTCCATGTTTTATAGAACTTCATTTGCTAAATGTATGTATTAATAACTTATTTAAAATTTTTATTATTAAAATGACATAGAGTTATCATTAAGTACTTTCAGTTCAGTTCAGTCGCTCAGTCATGTCCGACTCTTTGCGACCCCATGAACTGCAGCACACCAGGCCTCCCTGTCCATCACCAACTCCTGGAGTTCACTCAGACTCATGTCCATCGAGTCGGTGATGCCATCCAGCCATCTCATCCTCCATTGTCCCCTTCTCCTCCTGCCTCCAATCCCTCCCAGCATCAAAGTCTTTTCCAATGAGCCAACTCTTCGCATGAGGTGACCAAAGTACTGGAGTTTCAGCTGTAGCATCATTCCTTCCAAAGAAATCCCAGGGCTGATGGTACAATACTAAGTAAAGTGAATAACTGTTATCTTTTAGTTAGCCTGCACACTTATCTGGTTGAGTATATGAATTCCATTAGGTTTTCTGAAATATATAGCTTATGTGTGCATGTTTAGTCAGGTCTGACTCTGTGCCCCATGGACTGCAGCTCACTAGGCTCCTCTGTTCATGTAATTTTCCAGGCAAGATTACTGAAGTGGGTTGCCATTTCCTCCTTCAGGGCATCTTCCGGACCTAGGGATCAAACCCGCATCTCTTGCACCTCTTTCAATGGCAGGCGGGTCCTGTGCCACCTGGGAAGCCCATAAATAGCTTACAGGCACCTCTTAGTGCCTATGGGGACTCCTGACGGGCATGAGGCCACAGTAAAGGAACCACTCAACTGGATGTCTCCTAAAAGTTCTGTGAGATACCCTAGATAAATACTTCTCACAAATTTTTCAAAATTTTCTTAGACTACAGGCAGCACTGCAGACGAGTCCCACAAGATGGCAACCAGTCGTTGTGTGCGGCTGATGTTAGTCACCATGGCCAATGATTTGAAGGAAGTTTGGATCGCTGATCAGCCTTTTTGCTAATGTTCTATTTGTGGCAATATATGCCAACCTTGGCTTGGTGGTTAACCAACAAAGCAGCAAAGAGAAGAATTGAGAACTTCAAGAGTGGTGTGGTAAGTTCAATGTATACATTTCTGAATTCATATCAGTCTTGTAGGAAAGCATGAAATTTTCCAATGCTTAAAAACTTTTCTTACCGTCTGCCAATCTCATGATATATTAATAAATACAAAAGATATAAAAGCTTTCTATCCTCAATGCATATCTGTCGGTTTACTGTAAATTACTACTGGTCTTGGAGAAAGTTTTCTACAAGGTAAAAATCAAATCAAAGATTGCCGTTTTTTTCTTCTGTGTTGCTGTTTGGCCAGTGTATGTGCCAAAATGCTTTTTCTCCACCATGTCTCCCCACAAACTCCAACCCATCCTACAAGTCTCTACATTTTGTGTCACCTCCTTGGGTTGATACCTGGCCTCCCTCCTATTTCTCCCCAGGACTAGGTGCACGTCAGCCCTCTGTCAAAGCACTTCCACACTATTAAGAGATATAGTTTCACCTGTAGAACCAGTTGCTTTGACTTTGTTCCAGAAGTCAGTTTACACATCTGAAATGTGCCTAAGTCCATGTTTAGGAAAACTTGCTGATAGCTTATTCTTTCAGCACTCATTTTTCCAGAAAAGTGAGGAATGTTAAATGAACTGTTGAAAAAGAAACAAAAACCCCAAAACCCAAATGAAATACTTAAAGAGACTTAAAGGTTATAAAACTTTCATTGTGCACTAACATGTTTAGAACTTGAAAAATCACGAAGAGGGCTATTCATTTTATACTAACCAGTTTGTTTTGGGTCAAAACATTTATAAGTGATTTCATAATGTTGGAACTTGGTACTGTGGGTTGGTTCTAAAGGTAGAACTTCATCAAATATTGCATCAGAGTCTGAAATTTAGAGGACAGCTGATAAAGTGGCATTGTGCTCAGTGATAGATAAGAGCTGAGAGGAAAAGCCACCTTACTAAAGAGGTGACCCAACATTCTGGTTAAAAGCATGGAGCAAGGTTCTGGGCTCAGTTCACTTCAGTTCAGTCACTCAGTCGTGTCCGACTCTTCGCGACCCCGTGAATTGCAGCACACCAGGCCTCCCTGTCCATCACCATCTCCTGGAGTTCACTCAGACTCACGTTCATCGAGTCAGTGATGCCATCCAGACATCTCAAACTCTGTCGTCCTCTTCTCTTCCTGCCCCAATCCTTCCCAGCATCAGAGTCTTTTCCAGTGAGTCAACTCTTCCCATGAGGTGGCCAAAGTACTGGAGTTTCAGCTTTAACATCATTCCTTCCAAAGAAATCCCAGGGCCAGTCTCCTTCAGAATGGACTGGTTGGATCTCCTTGCAGTCCAAGGGACTCTCAAGAGTCTTCTCCAACACCACAGTTCAAAAGCATCAATTCTTCAGTGCTCAGCCTTCTTCACAGTCCAACTCTCACATCCATACATGACCACTGGAAAAACCATAGCCTTGACTAGACGGACCTTTGTTAGCAAAGTAATATCTCTGCTTTTGAATATGCTCTCTAGGTTGGTCATAACTTTTCTTCCAAGGACTAAGCGTCTTTTAATTTCATGGCTGCAGTCACCATCTGCAGTGATTTTGGAGCCCCCCAAAATAAAGTCTGACACTGTTTCCACTGTTTCTCCATCTAATTCCCATGAAGTGATGGGATGTCATGATCTTTGTTTTCTGAATGTTGAGCTTTAAATCAACTTTTTCGCTTTCCTCTTTCACTTTCATCAAGAGGCTCTTTAGTTCCTCTTCACTTTCTACCATAAGGGGGGTATCGTCTGCATATCTGAGGTTATTGATATTTCTCCCAGCAATCTTGATTCCAGCTTGTGTTTCTTCCAGTCCAGTGTTTCTCATGATGTACTCTGCATATAAGTTAAATAAACAGGGTGGCAATACACAGCCTTGACGTTCTCCTTTTCCAATTTGGAACCAGTCTGTTGTTCCAAGTCCAGTTCTAACTGTTGCTTCCTGACCTGCATACAGATTTCTCAAGAGGCAGGTCAGGTGGTCTGGTATTCCCATCTCTTTCAGAATTTTCCACAGTTTATTGTGATCCACACAAAGGCTTTGACATAGTCAATAAAGTAGAAGTAGATGTTTTTCTGAACTCTCCTGCTTTTTCCATGATCCAGCGGATGTTGGCAATTTGATCTCTGGTTCCTCTGCCTTTTCAAAAACCAGCTTGAACATCAGGAAGTTCATGGTTCACGTATTGCTGAAGCCTGGCTTGGAGAATCTTGAGCATTGGTTGTGCAGTAGTTTGAGCATTCTTTGGCATTGCCTTTCTTTGGGATTGGAATGAACACTGACCTTTTCCAGTCGTGTGGCCACTGCTGAGTTTTCCAAATTTGCTGGCATATTGAGTGCAGCACTTTCACAGCATCATCTTTCAGGATTTGAAACAGCTCCATTGGAATTCCATCACCTCCACTAGCTTTGTTCATAGTGATGCTTTCTAAGGCCCACTTGAATTCACATTCCAAGATGTCTGTCTCTAGATGAGTGATCACATCATCATGATTATCTGGGTCATGAAGATCTTTTTGTACAGTTCTTCTGGGTATTCTTGCCACCTCTTCTTAATATCTTCTGCTTCTGTTAGGTTCAGACCATTTCTGTCCTTTATCAAGCCCATCTTTGCATGAAATGTTCCCTTGGTATCTCTAATTTTCTTGAAGAGATCTCTAGTCTTTTCCATTCTGTTCTTTTCCTCTATTTCTTTGCATTGGTCGCTGAAGAAGGCTTTCTCATCTGCATTCAGATGCTTATATCTTTCTTTTCTCCTTTGTTTTTCACCTCTCTTCTTTTCACAGCTATTTGTAAGGCCTCCCCAGAGAGCCATTTTGCTTTTTTGCATTTCTTTTCCATGGGGATGGTCTTGATCCCTGTCTCCTGTACAATGTCAGGAACCTCAGTCCATAGTTCATCAGGCACTCTATCAGATCTAGGCCCTTAAATCTATTTCTCACTTCCACTGTATAATTATAAGGGATTTGGTTTAGGTCATACCTGAATGGTCTAGTGGTTTTCCCTACTTTTTCAATTTCAGTCTGAATTTGGCAATAAGGAGTTCATGATCTGAGCCACAGTCAGCTCCTGGTCTTGTTTTTGTTGACTGTATACAGCTTCTCCATCTTTGGCTGCGAGGAATATAATCAGTCTGATTTGGGTGTTGACCATCTGGTGATGTCCATGTGTAGAGTCTTCTCTTGTGTTGTTGGAAGAGGGTGTTTGCTATGACCAGTGCATTTTCTTGGCAAAACTCTATTAGTCTTTGCCCTGCTGGGCTACCTAAGCTGAAATCCCAGCTCTACTCCATACTCATCCTATGATCCCAGGCAAGTTATTTCTCTATATCTCAATCTCCCCATCTACAATACTTTGGCCACCTGATGCAAAGAACCAACTCATTGGAAAAGACCCTGATGCTGGGAAAGACTGACGGCAGAAGAAGGGGATGACAGAGGATGAGATGGTTGCATGGCATCACTGACTTGATGGACATGAGTTTGAGCAAGCTCCAGGAATTGGTGATGGACAGGGAAGCCTGGTGTGCTGCAGTCCATGGGGTTGTGAAGAGTCGGACACGACTGAGTGAACTGAACTGAATTGAACCATCTACAAAATGAAAGATTACTGTTGATAGTAGCACCTAGTCATAGGATTGTTATGGGGATTAAATGAGTTAGTATGTGGAAAGCTCTTAAAACATACACTCATTAAGTATTAGCTGTTACTGCTTTTGTTTTGATGGCAGGAGGGTATTTAGCAAACAGACAGTAAAAATTAAAGAATTAAATAATATGGCAGAGGGAGAATGCAGTATGGAAATCATTGTTTCAGAGGGAAAGAAGGATTAGGGGCTAGAGTTCAGTCCCATTGTAGTAGCTGTTCATAAGAAGGTTATTTTATTTTGTTTACAGAATACCGACAGAATACCTAATGTAAATCTTGGGCTTCCCTAGTGCCTCAGTAAAGAATCCACCTGCAAAGGCGGGAGATGTAGGTTTGATACCTGGGTCAGGAAGATCTCCTGGAGGACATGGCAACCCACTCCAGTATTCTTGCCTGGGAAATCCCATGGACAGGGGAGCCTGATGGGCTATACACCATGGAGTAGCAAAATGTCAGACATGAGTTAGCAACTAAACAACAGCAGTGTAAATACAGTCATTGCCTTACATCTAACATTTGCTAAAAATCATGACTTCTCTCTTCCTACCAACATATTTGAATTATTACTTGTTACATGGTCTCATTGCTTTATCACTTTATGATAAACTGGGCATCCTTTCAACTCCCCAAATCATTCTGAGATATTTTTACACAAAACCCTAGAAACTTTAAAAAGTTCATTTTTAACTTCTCTCCTCATTGCTCTTTCCTCCCTACTGTTATTTTGTATTGTGTATGTTCATCTCCTTATTGAAATTTGTTTGTAAGAATCTCAGTTAAGAGAATGCCACTATTATTCCCAAACTAAATGTTGTTGTTGTTATTCAGTCACTAAGTTGTGTCTGACTCTACGATCTCATGGATTATAGCACCCCAGGCTCTTCTGTCCTTCCTGTCTCCTGGAGTTTGCTATATCCATATTCATTGAATCGGTAGTGCTATCTAACCATCTCATCCTCTGTTGCCCTCTTTTCCTTTTTGCTTTCAATATTTCCCAGCATCAGGGTCTTTCCCAGTGGGTCAGCTCTTCTCATCAGGTGGCCAAAGTATTGGAGCTGCAGCCTTAACATCAGTCCTCCCAATGAATATTAAGGGTTGCTTTCTTTAGGATTGATTGGATTGATCTCCTTGCAGTCCACACGACTCTCAAAAGTCTTCTCCGGCACCACAGTTTGAAAGTTTCAGTTCTTTGGTGCTCAGCCTTCTTCATGATCCACCTCTCAAATCCATACATGACTACTGGAAAAACTATGACTTTGACTATATGGACCTTTGTTGGCAAAGTGATGTCTCTGCTTTTAATACATTGTCTAGGTTCGTCATGGCTTTCCTTCCAAGGAGCAAGTCTTTTAATTGCATGACTGCAGTCACCGTCCACAGTGATTTTGGAGCCCAAGAAAAGAATATCTGTCAGTGCTTCTACTTTTCCCCTTCTATTTGCCATGAAGTGATGGGACCAGATCCCATGATCTTAGTTCTTTGAATGCTGAGTTTTAAGCCAGTTTCTTCACTCTTCTCTTTCACCTTTATCAAGAGGCTCTTTAGTTCCTTTTTACTTTCTGCCATTAGAATGGTATCATCTGCATATCTGAGGTTGTTGATATTTCTCCCAGCAGTCTTGATTTCGGCTGGTGATTCATCCAGCCCAGCATTTTGCATGATGTACTCTGCTTAGATGTTAAATAAGCAGGGTAACAATATACAGCTGTGTCTTACTCCTTTCCCAATTTAGAACCAGTTGTTCAACATCCAATTCTAACTGTTTTCTTCTTGACCCACATCCAGGTTTTTCAGGAGACAGGTAAGGTGGTCTCTTAAAGAATTTTCTGCAGTTAGTGTAGGCAGTGAAGCCGAAATAGATGTTTTTCTGGAATTCCCTTGCTTTCTCAAAGATCCAACAAATGTTGGCAATTTGATCTCTGGTTTCTCTGCCTCTTTGAAACCCAGCTTGTACATTTGGAAGTTCTTGGTTTTGCGTACTGCTGAAGCCTAGCTTGAAGGATTTTGAGCATACCCTTGCTGGCACATGAAATGAGCACAGTTGTACAGTAGTTTGAACATTCTTTGGCATTGCCAAATGAACCAAGATCATTTTGTTGTTTTCTTGTCATCTCCTGCTTGACCACATTCAGTTTACCTTGATTCATGGATCTAACGTTCCAGGTTCCTATACAATTGTTCTTTACAGCATTAGACTTTACTTTCACCACCAGACATATCCACAACTGAATGTTGTTTCCACTTTGGCCCAGCCACTTAATTCTTTATGGAGCTATTAGTAATTGCCCTTTGCTCTTCCCCCAGTAGCATACTGGACACCCTGTGACCTTAGGGGGCCCATTTTCTGGTGTTCCATCTTTTTACCTTTTCATACTGTCCATGAGGTTGTCTAGGCACAAATTTGTTTCTGTTCTTTAGGCCAGGAACAGTATGTCTGGAACTTTGTTTTGATGAATTGTTAATTTTAGGCATCAAAAACAATAACATCATTGAATTTTGTGTTATAATTTGCTTTTGTCTTATTTAGTATAAATTCTTGAGAGTGGTAACTGGGTATCTTCCCAGATGAAATGTCACCTCTTAGAAATTATTGATTGCCTTGTTTTACTCTTTAAGCAGTATACTAAAAGCTCACAAATGCTTTTGGAGTTATCTTTCAAGTATTTTAATTCTAAAGACTTTTGTATTTATTAAAGCAAGCCAGTGTAGGTATGACATGCTGATCAGAAGAGTAATAGTAGAAATTTCAGCATTTATGAAATAGCATACTCAGATGTTAACAAATGACAGGGAAATAATGTTGCTAAGCCCCTTAGAGGTATTTTTTGTGTAGCTTGAGAATTTTGGCTATGATTTTATTCCTATTTAAGTATTTTTCCAAGGATTTATAAGGATTCTCAACAGTGAATCATAATGATATAGCTTCTCAAAACAGAAGGAATTAATTGTCAAAAATTAATTGTCAAAAATTAATTGTCAAAAACTGATTCACATTTCTGTTATTCTGTTATAGGATGCAGACTCCTCTTATTTTAGAAGCGTGAAAAAAACACAACTGAAGGAGTACTTGTATTTTTCAAGCCATGGGAAAGAGAAATGGAAAACATGGAAAACAGCGATCTTCTTACACATTGAAGAATAATTGGTCATTTTATTTCTTAATAGATACAACTTTCCTTTCAATATGTAATAACAACGACAGGATTCTTGCAATAAATATGTTAATACATATTACATTCCTGGGTAATGTACTTTAGTATATATGCTTAAAATCTAGGTTAGCAGAATGCTAACCAAAGAATTACAGTAATCCATTTACCATAAATGCACGAGCTATTACATGAAGCAGAGTGCCGGATAGCAGGCAGATACAAAAAGTATCTGAAAAGGTCCTGCCTCCAAGGTGCTTACAGTCTGTTGGAAGAGTTCACAGGTACAAATGACTGGAATTTGACACCGTAGGTAGGACTCATAGCAGCCATTATTTTTTAAAACCTGTTATGTGTCATTTGCTGTACTGAGGTAGCTTGTAGCCTAACCTGTTAATTAATTTATTCCTCATAGCAGCACTCTAAGGTAGGTGGTATTATCCACCTTTGTAGATGAAGAAAGAAATGCCCAAAGCAAGTAGATGTTTCCTTTCCCAAGGTCACAGAGCTAGTAATGGGTAAAGCCTGGGTTAAACTCAGCTCAGGAAGGTTCCATTGGTGACTTTCTTACTTTAGTTATTATTGTTAATTTTACTTTAACCTTTAGTGTCTTACAGTAGAAAACATGCATAGGCTACAATAGAAAACCAACAAATGTTCCTTGACTATTTGCTATCAAGGGAGAATAACAAGGAAGAAAAACATGGTTCTCATTGCTAAGTAGTTCACATTTTAGTTATAGACAAGGTTCGGTTCAGTTCAGTTCAGT
Source organism: Nanger dama (assembly GCA_917880005.1). Taxonomy (NCBI): domain Eukaryota; kingdom Metazoa; phylum Chordata; class Mammalia; order Artiodactyla; family Bovidae; genus Nanger; species Nanger dama. Next base: position 31,370,877 of record CAKJTW010000003.1, read on the forward strand.
CACTCAGTCATGTCTGACTCTTTGCGATCCCACAGGCTACAGCATGCCAGGCTTCCCTGTCCATCACCAATTCCCAGAGCTTGTTCAAACTCATGTCTATCACGTTGGTGATGCTATCCAACCATCTCATCCTGTCACCCCTTCTCCTCCTGCCTTCAATCTTTCCCAGCACCAGAGTCTTTTCCAATGAGTCAGTTCTTTGCATCAGGTGGCCAAAGTCCTGGAGACATTAGTCCGTCCAATGAATATTCAGGACTGATTTCCTTTCAGTTCAGTTCAGTCGCTCAGTCATGTCCGACTCTTTGCAACCCCATGAATCACAGCATGCCAGGCCTCCCTGTCCATCCTTTAGGATTGACTAAATCCTAAGGTTGGATCTCCTTACAATCCAAGGGACTCTTAAGAGTCTTCTCCAACACCACAGTTTAAAAGCATCAATTCTTCCGCACGCAGGTTTCTTTTATGGTCCAACTCTCACATCCATACATGACTACTAGAAAAATCATAGCTTTGACTAGACGGACCTTTGTTGGCAAAGCAATGTCTCTGCTTTTTAATATGCTGTCTAGATTGGTAAAGAATCTGCCTGCAATGCAGGAGACCTGCGTTCAATCCCTGAGATGGGAAGATCCCCTGGAGAAGGAAATGGCAGCCCACTCCAGTATTCTTGCCTGGAGAATCCCATGGACAGAGGAGCCTGGCAGGCTATCAATCCATAGGGTCACAAGAGTCGGAGAAGACTTAGCGACTAAACCACCATCCACCAATGATTTTGGAGCCCAAGAAAATAAAGTCTGTCACTATTTCAATTGTTTTCCCATCTAGTGAGAAACGCTGGGCTGGAAGAATCACAAGCTGGAATCAAGATTGCTGGGAGAAATATCAATAACCTCAGATATGCAGATGACACCACCCTTATGGCAGAAAGTGAAGAGGAATTAAAACACCTCTTGATGAAAGTGAAAGTGGAGAGTGAAAAAGTTGGCTTAAAGCTCAACATTTAGAAAACAAAGATCATGGCATCTGGTCCCATCACTTCATGGGAAATAGATGGGCAAACAGTGGAAACAGTGTCAGACTTTATTTTTTGGGCTCCAAAATCACTGCAGCCATGAAATTAAAAGACACTTACTCCTTGGAAGAAAAGTTATGACCAACCTAGATAGCATATTCAAAAGCAGAGACATTACTTTGCCAACAAAGATCCGTCTAGTCAAGCCTATGGTTTTTCCAGTGGTCATATATGGATGTGAGAGTTGGACTGTGAAGAAAGCTGAGTGCCGAAGAATTGATGCTTTTGAACTGTGGTGTTGGAAAAGACTCTTGAGAGTCCCTTGGACTGCAAGGAGATCCAACCAGTCCATTCTGAAGGAGATCAGCCCTGGGATTTCTTTGGAGGGAATGATGCTGAAGCTGAAACTCCAGTACTTTGGCCACCTCATGGGAAGAGTTGACTCACTGGAAAAGACTCTGATGCTGGGAGGGATTGGGGTCAGGAGGAAAAGGGGACAACAGAGGATGAGATGGCTGGATGGCATCACTGACTCGATGGACGTGAGTCTGAGTGAACTCCGGGAGTTGGTGATGGACAGGGAGGCCTGGCATGCTGCGATTCATGGGGTTGCAAAGAGTCAGACATGACTGAGCGACTGAACTGAACTGAACTGAATGGGACCGACCGGATGTCATGATCTTAGTTTTCTGAATGTTGAGTTTTAAGCCAACTTTTTCACTCTTTTTCACTTTCATCAAGAGGCTCTTTGGCTCTTTAGTTCTTCTTCACTTTCTTTCATAAGGGTGGTGTCATCTGCATATCTGAAGTTATTGATATTTCTCCCAGCAATCTTAACACCCATAAAATAATTGGAATAGTTGTTGGAGAGGCTGGGGGCCACCCTCGTGGCTACCATTGGGAAATGTGGAAGGTGTAACTGGTAGAGTGACACCATGGAGTACAGCAATGGGGTACAACATAAAGCAAGTAAAAGCAATGGAATAAATGCACACATGGCAACATCCTAGAGCATAGTGATGAGTGAAGAAAGCAAATGATGAACTACACAATTCTGTTTAGATACACTTAAATTTATGTGCATAGAAGATAGTGCTCATTTTGCCCACAGGGAATCCCAGATAATGGGATTAGACACAGGCTGGAAAACTATATTTGGTTTATTTAAAGATTTTGAAACGCAAGATGGAGAATTTCAGCAGCAACCTGTGTCCATTGATGGATAAAGAAAATGTGGTATATAAATATTGATACAATGCAATAACTCAGCCATTAAAAAATCTTGCCACTTGAGACAACATGGATGATGGATCTAGAGGGGTATTATGCTAAGTGAAATGTGTCAGACAAAACTACCACATAATCTCACTTATATGTGTAATCTAACAAAACAGAACAACAGACACATAGCCACAGACAACAAACAGGTGACTGATGGGAGCGGGCAAAATAGGAAGGGGATTCAGAGGTACAAACCTCTAGTTATAAACCCCTGTGGGTTTGTTCCTATTGTCTGTTGTTTTTCTTGGATTTTGATCATGTTGTCTTTTCTCCTCAGGTGTTTTATTTTAGATTTTCCAACATAAATATGAAAAATTATAAAAATAATTAAAAGGTCCAGAGATTTATATTTGCTCAGGGTAGTAGCTAGGTACACTACAAATCCAGAATCACCTTAATCCAGTTTTGAAAAGATTTGGGCTTAGTTGTTCAGTCGTGTCTGACTCTTCGCAACCCCACAGACTGTAGCCTACCAGGCTCCTCTGTCCTTGGGATTTTCCAGACGAAAATACTGGAGTGGGCTGTGATTTCCTTCTCTAGGTGATCTTCCTGATCCAGAATCAAACCAGGGTCTCCTGCATTACAGGCAGATTCTTTACCAGGTGAGCTACCAGGGAAGCCCCCTTGACAAGATTGAGTAGATTCAAAATTGATCTATTTTTTTTCACTCTCCTTCTTTAGAGAGCCCTGGACTCTATCTTTAATGCTTTAACTTAGTAGGAAGTCTGCCAAAAGTGTTAGTTGTCTTCCGAGCCACCTCCTCCTGAATCAGCCAATGTTCCTAGAAGAAAAGCAGCTCAAATGCTGAGCTCAGGTCTCAAAAGTTTCATTCTGTCTTGGGTCTTGGTGATATAATCCTTCACTGTCTTCTTGATTCACTGATACTTTTGACACAGATTTTAAAATTTTTTGAACAGCTTCCACAGTTCTCTGTAAGATGTCTGATGTGAATTACGTGTGTACTCCTAAAAGTGGAAGTCAGAGAAGCTGGTTTTGGGGCAAGTTCAATAAGGTCACGCTACTTTGATTGTAAAGAAATAGAGGAAAACAACAGAATGGGAAAGACTAGAGATCTCTTCAAGAAAATTAGATACCAAGGGAACATTTCATGCAAAGATGGCCTGGCATGCTGCGATTCATGGGGTTGCAAAGAGTCGGACACGACTGAGCGACTGAACTGAACTGAACTGAACTTTAATTGTATCAGATGGAGATAAATGGTTACATACACAGGTGCAGTGCTAAGAGAGGTTGAGTACATGTATTTGAACATCAGTAATTTATCGATCTGTAAGGTTTGGGGAGTGAATGCGATTGTCTATGATGAAATGTAGAATAAGAAGAGGTGGCCTGAACCATTTATGAAGAAATTCCAAAATTCAGACAGAGGTCAGACAGAAAAGGAAAAGCAGCAAAGGAGACTGAGGAGTAGTCAGGGAGATAAGAAAATAAAGATCATGTGGTGTCAGGGAAGTCCAAAAGAAAAAAAGAAGGTGGCTCAAGCAGTTGTCAAAAGTGTCAAGTACTGCTTAAGAAAGTGAAGTCACTCAGTCGTGTCCCACTCTTTGTGACTGCATGGACTATAGCCTACCAGGATCCTCCGTCCATGGGATTTTCCAGGCAAGAATACTGGAGTGGATTGCCAAATAAGACAGGAATATAAAAGTAACTATAGTGAACACTTGAACAGTGCTGGGGTTTTAATCTGTATATAATTTATAGTAGGCCCTATGTTTCCATGGAAACAATTTCAGACCTGTAGTAGCTTAGCATTTACTAATGAAAAGAATCCATGTATAAGTGAACCTGCACAGTTCAAACCTATGTTGTTCAAGGGTCAACTGTAGTTGGTTTGATAATATGAAAGTAAATAATGACTTTAATAAAAACTTCATTTTGGGGGAACAGTAGAAATGGAATCCAAGCAGGGACATTTTGATAAGTGAATGAAGGTGAGAAAACTTGGTCATGAATGAATGGAGAGATATTGCGGCAGTTTGAGAAGAATTCATGGTAAAGGGAAAGCATGGCATGGCACTATTATAATAGTGTAAATATTTAAACAACTTAAAATGCCTATTATTTGAGGGATACTCTAATATTCTTTTATATCTATCAAAGTTATATAATCACTAAGACAGATAATTAGTGTTTCTTAATTATATGAGAAAATTTCCATCAGTGACAAAAAGATATATACATAATATATATATATGTGTGTGTGTATGTATGTACTGTTGCTATTTAGTTACTGTCGTGTTCAACTTTTGCGACTCTATGGACTGTAGCCCGCCAGACTTCTCTGTCTATATATGTATATATTTATTTATTTTTTCCAGCTAGTACATCTCAATTACATAAATCATAAGCCTGAGATCCAAACTCAGATGTAACACCAAATCCCATTTTAATAACTATACTATATTGTTTCCCCCAAATGAATAACACACAAATCTTGTGAATTCATTAACTGAAATTAATCCAAAAAGTATCCTTTAACATTGCTGTACTGAACTGTTTCACATAATAAAGGAATAATAGTAATAAAAACCTAATTTGTACATTTCAAATAATTTCAGTCATTACTACAGAGAATGTATTATTGTACTCCCAACCCAGGAGGCTACTACAGACTAAATAAAGGGTACTATAAATGAAAATAATAAAGGACAGAATAAAGGTAGAATAAAGGCACAACAAAGGACAGAAATGGTATGGACCTAACAGAAGCAGAAGATATTAAGAAAAGGTGACAGGAATACACAGATGAACTATGCAAAAGATATCTTAATGACCCAGATAACCATGACAGTGTGATCACTCACCTAGACCCAGACATTCTGGAATGCAAAGTCAAGTGGGCCTTAGGAAGCATCACTACAAACAAAGCTAGTAGAGGTGATGAAATTCCAGCTGAGCTATTTCAAATCCTAAAAGATTTGTAGCACTGTGAAAGTGCTACACTGAATATGCCAGCAAATTTTGAAAACTCAGCAACAGCCACAGGACTGGAAAAGGTCAGTTTTCATTCCAATCTCAAAGAAAGGCAATGCCAAAGAATGTTAAAACTCCTGCACAATTGCAGTCATTTCACACACTAGTAAAGTAATGCTCAAAATTCTCCAACCTAGGCTTCAACAGTATGTGAACCAAGAACTTTCTGATGTTCAAGCTGGATTTAGAAAAGGCAGAGGAATCAGAGATCAAATTGCCACATCCGTTGGACTATAGAAAAAGCAAGAGAATTTCAGGAAAATATCTGCATCTTTGATTATGCTAAAGCCTTTGACTGTGCGGATCTCAACAAACTGTGGAAAATTCTTAAAGAGATGGGAATACCAGACTGCCTTACTTGCATCCTGAGAAATCTGTATGCAGGTCAAGAAGCAACAGCTAGAACCAGGCATGGAACAATGGACTGGTTCCAAATTGGGAAAGGAATACATCAAGGCTGTGTATTGTCACCCTGCTTATTTAACTAATATGCAGAGTACATCATACAAAGTGCTGGGCTGGATGAAGCACAGCTGGAATCAAGATTGCCAGGAAAAATATCAATAACCTCAGAACTGCAGATGACACCACCCTTATGGCAGAAAGTGAAGAAGAACTAAAGAGCCTCTTGTTGAGGTCAAAGAGGACAGTGAAAAAGTTGGCTTGAAATTCAACATTCAGAAAACTAAGATCACAGCATCTGGTCCCATCACTTCAAAGCAAATAGATGGGGAAACAACTGAAATAGTGACTATTTTCTTGGGCTCAAAAATGACTGTAGATGGTGACTGCAGCCATGAAATTAAAAACGCTTGCTCCTTGAATGAAAAGCTATGACCACCGTATTAAAAATATGACAGCATACTAAAAGCAGAGACATTACTTTGCCAACAAAGGTCCATATAGTCAAAGCTATGGTTTTTCCAGAGTTGGACCATAAAGAAGGCTGAGTGCCAAAGAATTGATGTTTTAGAACTGTGGTGTTGGAGAACACTTTTGAGAGTCCCTTGGACTGCAAGAAGATCCAACCAGTCCATCCTAAAGGAAATCTGTCCTGAATATTCATTGGAAGGACTGATGCTGAAGCTGAAGCTCCAATACTTAGGCCACCTGATGTGAAGAGCCGACTCATGAGAAAAGACCTTGATGCTGGGAAAGACTGAAGGCAGGAGGAAAAGGGGATGACAGAAAATAGATAGTTGGATGGCATCACCCACTCAATGGACATGCACTTGAGCAAGCTCTGGGAGTCTGTAAAGGACAGGGAAGCCTGGTATGCTGCAGTCCATGGGATCACAAAGAGCTGGACGCGACTGAGAGACTGAACAATAACATAGAGGAAAATAAAGGTGTAGAGAAAATTCATCTCAAATGATGCAGATTCATTATTTATCCTCCTTATATAAGTTCCTGTAAAAGTTCCTAAGCAGCAAAAGAATGAAAATAAAACCCTGATCACATTATGAAAATTTTTCTCCTACTTGTTTTTGGCTTGAGTTCAAACAACTTAAGACAATAGTAACTGGTAGTCCTATTGGGCAAGTCATTCTTCAGAATCAGTATATTTAGTGGAAAAGAAATGCACAATGAGCCAAATCTATAGAATGGCCTCTAACAGTCTTAATCAGATTACCTTAATGTTGCTAATTCTGCTGAGTATTCACATGATGAATGGGATGAACCCTTTTCCTTTTAAATATATCAAAAGGATATTTGGGAAAAAAAATTTAAAAAATTTTGGAAGAGATTTCATTCAAAATTTTTAAGGTTTCTGAATTGAAGTATATGAAAAGAAACTGAATAGATTATATGAAAACATTAAGAGCACAAAGTTTGAATAAATAACACAAAGTTTGAAAATACTATAAAATTTAATATATTTCAAATAAATATATATACATTCTGTAACCTTCAGTAGGATCCATTATTATTATGTAAAAACAATGATATGTATATCTTTTAAGCATGTAAAAATTACATAGTTGTTGACTACTCTAAGGCAAGTCACTTGTCACACATTAAAGAAAGCATTAAAAAATTCATTTTATAATCTTATATAGATGTTTTATATTTACCAAAGCCTACAACAATCCATAGGGCACAAATATTGGCCAACTAATTTTAACTTTTATGTTATACATAAAGTTGTTGTTTTATACCGCTAAGATATCTAAGAAAATCAACTTTATAGAGCTTAGCTTTTCTCAGGCATCTGACTTGTGGGAGGAGAGAGGAAGTCTAGTGAAGTTACAAGGAATCACAATGTTAACTTTTCCAGAATGAAAAAATAAACACATCTCATTTTCTCACAATACATTTACAAGTCAAATGGCCTCTAAACCAAATGTATATGGAGAGGTTTTGAAGAATAAATTGGATATCCCAGGGGAGGATCAGCTGCTTGTACTGTAAGGTTTCTTAAAAGTAGTGGATGAGCTTGTATACTATAACGTTCCTCATCATCGTTTGTGGCATAAAGCAATTCCCATGAAAGATTGGCCCACTGACCTCTAACAGCTTCAGCATTTAACTTCCCAAAATGGATCAATAATTCTTGAAGGGTAAGTACTCTCCCAGTGTAAACTCCTGTAAAGAAGAAAGGAGGTTGAAGGGAAAGAAAAAGAAGAGAGATTATGTTCAGGCCTTTATTTATAAACAGAGAAAAACTCCATTGTAGTTAAGCAAACTTAAACAGAAAGTAGTATATCAAAATGTACACAAGTTGCTTGCCTTCAAAGTCAAGAATCACTTCTATTTGGTTGCTCTCTGACTAAGCATGAAATAAAATTTCCTGACAGACATTGTACTCACTTCTTCTTACTTTCTTCTCTATTTCCTCACTCCATGTGGCCTCAGCAAAACGTGAGTCATAAATATTAGTCAGTGAACAATCATCCAATTATTGAGATACAATTCATATTCCAAATAATTTAATGGCTTTTATTCATCTCCACAATTTCTGGATATTTTCATGACCTCAAAAGAAACTCTGTACTCTTTAGCTATCACCCTCCTATCTCTAATTCTCCCAGTCACAAGCAACCACTAATGGTTGAGTAGTATTCACGTGTGTGTGTGTGTGTGTGTGTGTGTGTGTGTGTGTGCGCGCACAAGACGCGCTATCTATTCAGCTGTCAGTGGATATTTAGGTTGCTTCCATATCTTGGCTATTGGTAAAGAGTGCTGCCATGAACACTAGGGTGCATGGATCTTGATTAGAGTTTTTGTCTTCTTTCAGATATTTGTCCAGGACTGGGATTATTGGATCATATGGTAACTATTTTTAGCTCTTTAAGGAATGTTTGTATTGAGCTCCATAATGGCTGTACCTATTTACCTCTTCACCAACAGTATAAGAGGGTTCCTTGAACTCTCCACACTCTCTCCAGCATTTATTGTTTGTGGATTTTTTTGATATTAGCTATTTTGACTGGTCTGAGGTGATACTCATTGCAGTTTTGATTTGTGTTTCTCTAATAACTGGCAATACTGAACATTTTTCATGTTCCTTGATACCATGAGTATGATGTTAGCTGTGGGTGTCATATGTGGCCTTTATTATGTTGAGGTACGTTCCTCTATACCTCTACCTTCTGGAAAGTATTTATCATAAATGGGTGGTGAATTTTGTCAAAACCCTTTTCTGCATTTATTGAGATTATCATACATTTTAATTTGTTACTATAGTGTATCCCATTTATTTTTTTGTGGATATTAAAAATCCTTGCATTCCTCAGAAAAATCCCACTTGATCATGGTATATGCTCTTCTAAATGTATTGTTGGGATAAGTGGCTAGTATTTCAATGAAAATTTTTACATCTATATTCATCATTGATACTGCCTGTTTTATTTTTTTTTGGAGGCTAATTACAATACTGTGGTGGTTTTTGCCATACACTGACATGAATCAGCCATGGGTGTACATGTGTTCCCCATCCTGACCCTCCCTCCCACTTCCCTTCCCATCCCTCAGGGTCATCCCAGTGTACCGACCCTGAGCACCCTGCCTCATGCATCAAACCTGGACTGATGATCTATTTCACATATAATAATATTCATGTTTCAACGCTATTCTCTCAGATCATCCCACCCTCGCCTTCTCCTACAGAGTCCAACAGTCTGTTCTTTACATCTGTGTCTCGCATACAGGATCATCGTTACCATCTTTCTAAATTCCATGTATATGAGTTAATATACCGTTTTGGTGCTTTTCTTTCTGACTTACTTCACTCTGTATAATAGGTTCCAGTTACATCCACCTTATTAGAACTAATTCAAATGCATTCTTTTAAACAGTTGAGTAATATTCCATTGTGTATATGTACCACAGCTTTTTTTTTTTTTTTGGTACTACAACATTTTTATCCATTCATCTGCTGATGGACATCTAGGTTGCTTCCATGTCCTGGCTATTGTAAACAGTGCTGAGATGAACATTGGGGTACATGTGTCTCTTTCAATTCTGGTTTCCTTGGTGTGTATGCCCAGCAGTGGGATTGCTGGGTCATATGGCAGTTCTATTTCCAGTTTTTAAGAAATCTCCACACTGTTCTCCATAGTGGCTGTACTAGTTTGCATTCCCATCAACAGTGTAAGAGGGTTCTTTTTCTCTGCACTTTCTCCAGCATTTATTGTTTGTATACTTTTTGATAGCTGCCATGCTGTCCGGGCGTGAGATGGTACCTCATTGTGGTTTTGATTTGCATTCTCTGATAATGAGTGATGTTGAGCATCTTCTTATGTGTTTGTTAGCCATTTGTATCTCTTCTTTGGAGAAATGTGTTTAGTTCTTTGGCCCATTTTTGGACTGGGTCACTTATTTTTCTAGAATTGAGCTGCAGGAGTTGCTTGTACATTTTTGAGATTAATTCCCTGTCAGTTACTTCATTTGCTATTATTTTCTCCCATTCTGAAGGCTGTCTTTTCGCCTTGATTATAGTTTCCTTTGTTGTGCAAAAGCATTTAAGTTTAATTAGGCCCCATTTGTTTTTTTGCTTTTATTTCCATTACTCTGGGAGGTGAGTCATAGAGAATCCTGCTATGATTTATGTCAGAGTGTTTTGCCTATGTTTTCTTCCAGGAGTTTTATAGTTTCTGGTCTTACATTTAGACCTTTAATCCATTTTTAGTTTATCTTTGCGTATGCTGTTAGAAAGTGTTCTACTTTCATTCTTTTACAAGTGGTTGATCAGTTTTCCCAGCACCACTTGTTAAAAAGATTGTCTTTTCTCCATTGTATATTCTTGCCTCCTTTGTCAAAGATAAGGTGTCCATAGGTGCATGGATTTATCTCTGGGCTTTCTATTTTGTTCCATTGATCTATGTTTCTGTCTTTGTGCCAGTACCATACTGTCTTGATGACTGTTGCTTTGTAGTATAGCCTGAGATCAGGCAGGTTGATTCCTCCAGTTCCATTCTTCTTTCTCAAGATTGCTTTGGCTATTCGAGGTTTTTTGTAACTCCATAGAAATTGTAAAATTATTTGTTCTAATTCTCTGAAAAATCCCATTGGTATCTTGATAGGGATTGCACTGAATGTATATATTGCTTTGGGTAGTATACTCATTTTCACTATATTGATTCTTTTGATTCATGAACATGGTATATTTCTCCATCTATTTGTGTCATCTTTGATTTCTTTCAACAGTGTTTTATAGTTTTCTATAGATAGGTCTTTTGTTTGTTTAGGTAGATTTATTCCTAAGTATTTGATTTTTTTCATTGCAATGGTGAATGGAACTGTTTCCTTAATTTCTCTGTTTTCTCACTGTTAGTGTATAGGAATGCAAGGGATTTCTGTGTGTTAATTTTATATCCTGCAACTTTACTGTATACATTGATTAGCTCTAGTAATTTTCTGGTGGGGTCTTTCGGGTTTTCTATGTAGAGGATTATGTCATCTGCAAACAGTCAGCGTTTTACTTCTTTTCCAATTTGGATTCCTTTTATTTCTTTTTCTGCTCTGACTGCTGTGGCCAAAACTATGTTGAACAGTAGCGGTGAAAGTGGGCATCCTTGTCTTGTTCCTGACTTTAGGGGAAATGTTTGCTGTAGGTTTATCATATATATCGCTTTTATATGTTGAGGTTTTGTTCCTTCTATGCTCGCTTTCTGGAGGGTTTTTTTTTAATATCATAAATGGATGTTGAATTTTTTCAAAGGCTTTCTCTGCCATCTATTGAGATAATCATATGGTTTTTATCTTTTGTTAATGTGGTGTATCACACTGATTGATGTGTGAGTAGTGAAGAATCCTTGCATCTCTGGGATAAAGCCCACTTGGTTCATGATGTATGATCTTTTAAATATGTTGTTGGATTCTGTTTGCTAGAATTTTGTTAAGGATTTTTGCATCTATGTTCATCGGTGATATTGGCCTGTAGTTTTCTTTGTTTGTGGCATCTTTGTCTGGCTTTGGTATTAGGGTGATGGTGGCCTCATAGAATGAGTTTGGAAGTTTACTTTCCTCTGCAATTTTCTAGAAGAGTTTGAGTAGGATAGGTGCTAGCTCTTCTCTAAATTTTTGGTAGGATTCAGCCGTGAAGCCATCTGGTCCTGGGCTTTTGTTTGTTGGAAGATTTCTGATTACTGTTTCAATTTCTGTCCTCATGATGGGTCTGTTATGATTTTCTATTTCTTCCTGGTTCAGTTTTGGAAAGTTGTACTTTTCTAAGAATTTGTCCATTTCTTCCAAGTTGTCCATTTTATTGGCATATAGTTGCTGATATAGTCTTTTATGATCCTTTGTATTTCTGTGTTGTCATGATTTCTCCACTTTCATTTCTAATTTTGTTGATTTGATTCTTCTCCCTTTGTTTCTTGATGAGTCTGGCTAATAGTTTGTCTATTTTATTTATCTCCTCAAAAAAACAGCTTTTAGTTTTGTTGATTTTTGCTATGGTCTCTTTTGTTTCTTTTGCATTTATTTCTGCCCTAATTTTTGTGATTTCTTTCCTTCTACTAACCCTGGGGTTCTTCATTTCTTCCTTTTCTAGTTGCTTTAGGTGTAGAGTTAGGTTATTTGTTTTCTCTCTTGTACCTTGAGGTAGGCTTGTATTGCTATGTACTTTCCCCTCAGCACTGCTTTTACTGAATCGCATAGATTTTGGGTTTTGGTGTTTTCATTCGTTTCTATGCATATTTTGATTTCTTTTTGATTTTTTCTGTGATTTGTTGCTTAATCAGAAGTGTGCTATTTAGCCTCCATATGTTTGTATTTTTAATATTTTTCCTGTAGTTGACATCTAATCTTACTGCATTGTGATCAGAAAAGACATTTGCGATGATTTCCATTTTTTGAATTTACCAAGGCTAGATTTATGGCCCAGGATGTGATCTATCCTGGAGAAGGTTCCGTGTGCACTTGAGAAGGTGAAATTCATTGTTTTAGGGTGAAATTTCTTAAGGGTATCAATTAGGTCTAACTGGTCCATTGTATCATTTAAAGTTTGTGTTTCCTTGCTAATTTTCTGTTTAGTTGATCTATCCATAGGTGTGAGTGGGGTATTAAAGTCTCCCACTATTACTGTGTTATTGTTGATTTTCCCTTTCATATTTGTTAGCATTTGCCTTACATATTGTGGAGCTCCTGTGTTGGGTGCATATATATTTATAATTGTTATACCTTCTTCTTGGATTGATCCTTAGATCACTATGTAGTGTCCTTCTTTGTCTCTTTTCACAGCCTTTGTTTTTAAGTCTATTTTATCTGATATGAGTATTGCTACTCCTGCTTTCTTTTGGTCTCCATTTGCATGAAATATCTTTTTCTAGCCCTGCACTTTCAGTCTGTATGTGTCCCTAGGTTTGAGGTAGGTCTCTTGTAGACAGCATATATAAGGGTCTTGTTTTTTTATCTATTCAGCTAGTCTTTGTCTTTTGGTTGGGGCATTCAACCCATTTATATTTAAGGTAATTATTGATAAGTATGATTCTGTTGTCATTTACTTTGCTGTTTTGGGTTCGAGTTTATAAAACTTTTCTGTTTCCTGTCTAGAGAAGATCCTTTAGCATTTGTTGAAGAGTTGGTTTGTTGGTGCTGAATTCTCTGAGCTTTAGCTTTTCTGTAAAGCTTTTGATTTCTCCTTCATATTTGAATGAGATCCTTGCTGGGTACAGTGATCTGGGCTGTAGGTTTTTCTCTTTCATCACTTTAAGTATGTCCTGCCATTCCCTTCTGGCCTGAAGTTTCTATTGAAAGATCAGCTGTTATCCTTATGGGGATCCCCTTGTCGACTGTTGTTTTTCCCTTGCTGCTTTTAATATTTGTTGTGTTTGATCTTCATTAACTTGATTAATATGTGTCTTGGGGTGTTTCACCTTGGGTTTATCCTCTTTGGGACTCTCTGGGTTTCTTGGACTTGGGTGGCTATTTCCTTCCCCATTTTAGGGAAGTTTTCAACTATTATCTCCTCAAGTATTTTCTCATGGCCTTTCTTTTTGTTGTCTTCTTCTGGGACTCCTATGATTCGAATGTTGGAGCATTCAACATTGTGCCAGAGGTTTCTGAGGTTGTCCTCATTTCTTTTAATTCTTTTTTCTTTTTTTCCTCTCTGCTTCATTTATTTCCATCATTCTATCTCCCACCTCACTTATCCTATCTTCTGCCTCAGTTATTCTACTGTTGGTTCCCTCCAGAGTGCTTTTCATCTCAGTTATTGCATTATTCATTATTGACTATTTTTTATTTCTTCTTTTCTGCTGCTTCTAAGTCGTGTCTGACTCTGTGCGACCCCATAGACGGCAGCCTACCAGGCTCCCCCATCCCTGGGATTCTCCAGGCAAGAATATTGGATTGGGTTGCCATTACCTTCTCCAATGCATGAAAGTGAAAAGTGAAAGTGAAGTTGCTCAGTCGTGTCTGACTCTTTGCAACCCCATGGACTGCAGCCTACCAGGCTCCTTTGCCCATGGGATTTTCCAGGCAAGAGTACTGGAGTGGGGTGCCATTGCCTTCTCTGTTATTTCTTCTAGGTCCTTGTTAAACTTCTTAATCTTACATCTTCTTCTTGCATCTTCTCAATCCTTGTCTCCAGAGTATTTATCTGTAAGTCCATTTTGTTTTCAAATTTCTGTATCATTTTTACTATCATTATTCTGAATTCTTTTTCAGTTAGACTCTCTATCTCCTTCTCTTTTGTTTGGTTTGGTGGGATTTGATCATGTTCCTTTACCTGCTGAATATTTCTCTGCCTTTTCATCTTATTTAGGTTGCTGTGTTTGGGGTGGCCTTTCTGTATGCTGAAAGTCTGTGGTTCTTCTTTATTGTGGAGGTTCCTCCTTGTTAAGGTGTCCCAGTCATTAACCACTGGAAAAGGGAGAATCTTGTTAAAGACACTTGCAGTTTTGGGTGAGGTCTCAGAGGTTCTGCAGAGCTTCCAAGCCCTCTCCCTATGGAGTCAGGGTGCCTTATCCTTCCAGGGCATTGATGAGGTCACCAACCAGGAATCTAGAGTTTTTATTCTGGCTTTTTTTTTAATGGTATCTTTGTCTGGTTTGGGTATCAGGTGGTGACCTCACAGAATAAGTTTAGCAATATTCCTTCCTCTGCAATTTTCTGGAAGAGTTTCAGATGGATAGGTGTGACCTCTTCTCTAAATGTTTGACAGAATTTACCTGTGAAGCTATCCGGTCTTGGACTTTTGTTTCTTGGGCATTTTAAAATCACAGTTTCAATCTCAGTTCATAGTTTGTATTTCTGGTTCAGTCTTGGGAGATTGTACCTTTCTAAGAATCTGCCCTTTCTTCTAGGCTGTTGATTATTTATTCTTTTAATTTTTGGCTGTACTGTGTGGCAAGTGGGATTTTAGTTCCCCAACCAGAGTTGAACCTGTGCTGCTTGCATTGAGAGCATGGAGTCTTAACCACTTGACCACCAGGGAAGTCCCAAGATAATCGATATATTTATACCTAGAATGTTCTCTCCATCACTGAGGTTAAATACTTTATAACTGATTTCTATTCTTTAAGGTTTATATACAAAAATGTTTAAGAACACATTTTTAACCTTACCATACTAGGATCATATCCCAGAGAAAACAAGTATGGTTTTTCTTGTAAAACTGCTTCCTTCCACTTTTCATCAGATACCAAACCAATGTACCAGTCATTTTCATATTCTTCAAGGCAGTTAATCAACTCTTTAAAGTCTTCTATTGGACCCAAACTTGCTTTATCGATCATTAGTTTCAGAGTGTACCTTAAAAAATGGAGACACAAAGAATTTTAAGTTTGATCAATATTTTTAAGACATTAAATTACAATCATACATACTTCAGAGAAAAAGAGACATGATAAGAGTTAAAGGAAAAAAAATCCAGAAAGCCATACAAAACACATATACTCCATATAAAAAGAGAATTACATATTTAAGTGTATTCCTGATATAATCATAGTACATACCAAGCATTTTTTGGAAAGTGATCATTTTTTAAAATTAAAAATGGAAGAGCATCTCCTTCTAAGTTATTATTTTTTTAAATCAACATTTTCCCACCAATATTAAAACTTTTATGTAATCAAAATAAATTACCTGAAAGCTTTCAGGGCTAGCTGAAACAGGTCTGGTTTTTCTGTGAGCCAATCCAAGGCAAGAGACCAAGGCAAAACACCACTGTAAACTCTTAATATATGACCAGGACTAGGCATCACATTGTCTCCCCCAAAAACTAAAGTAACAAGTCATTACTGCACGAACATAAAAGTCTTTTAGAACTCTGTCCTTTGCAATTTCTTCCACTACATTTGAGGCATTTTCTTTTGAAGGAAAACATTTCAACTGCCTTAAAATAAACTGGTACCAGTCTTCTGGAAATAACGAACTCATCTCCTTCATTTTGGAATTAGGCAAACAGTTAGACATCCACTCTTCAGGTAAGCTTAATAAGTGAGAATGAGAACAACTGAATTCCATGAGAGGGATATATGCCATGGTTTCTTGTTTTCCTTTGTCAATGGCAGGGTATCCAAGTGCAACTGCTTGGTAAAGACTCTTTTCAGTAACTGTGTTTGTAGAATGACTATCAGCGTTCTGTGATTCTACTGATCCGGGAATAGGCAAATTTATACCTGGCAATACTTTCAACTGATCTTTTCATCTTTTCCTTTTTGATAGTTGGCTCTTCACCAAAAACATCATCAGACCAGTCATCCAAATTTTCTGAATTTAAACTATCTGTATCTTCTGGAGATTCAGTTTGTGGTTCAGTATTCAAAGCAGGCAGGATTATTAGAGATGCCTTCCCTTTATTTTCAGTTTTGTGAACATTCTCCAGCATGCTAGACCTTCTAGAACAGTACTGAACAAGTATCCATACAAGTACTTTAACAAGGTCACCTTTAAATTCTTTTAAGTTATCATGAGAATCAATTATGCCAGACAGGACATTCCTGGCATCAGAATAGAGTTTCACAGGCAAAACAGTACAGGGTGTCAAAACATTTCCAAAGTGTTCATTAATGGAACATAGTTTTACATATTCTTCTTGTTCAAAGGCACTTTCAAAAACTTCGTCAACTGTTCGAGCTTCAGCAGTGTGACAGGAAGTCTCTTGCAATTCTAACCCCTAAAGAGGAAATTAAAAAGTACTTGAACTTATGATCACTTCTTATAAAAAGAAAGGTAACCAGTTTTATAACTGTTCATGGATTGTATTCTCATAATAAAAATATGTAAAATGAAAAAAATTATTTAATCTGATAGCTACATCTTAATTCTAACTTAATGACACATTTTATGTTGGAAATGGAAATGAAAAATAATGCTGCATTTTTAAAGACATTATAGAAATTCCAACAGAAATTGGCAAAACAATTTTAGTGAGTATGACCATAATTTTAAGACTGTAGGTCAAGATTGAATCACACTTATTGAAAACTTTTTTAAATTATAAAAATTTGGGAAGGAGCAAAACTGGAAATATACAGTATGCATATAATTTTGTATCCTTTCCATTCTACTTTATAAAGAGCATTATTCTACTATATAGATATGTCATAATTTATTTAACCAGTACCCTGTTCAAGTTTTTAAAAATTATAACATAAAAATAATAATATAGATTTATGAATTTGATTATTTTCTATCTCCTCCAACTACAATATAAACTCCATAAATCAGCTCTCTTTTGGTTACTCCTATATCCTCAGTGCCTAAAGCAGTGTCTGGCACACAGTAGCTATGCAAAAATATATACTGAAAGAATGAATATTTTGAATATATTCCTATACAAATTTTAAACACATTTTGATTACCTCCCTAAAATGAGTCACCTGAAGAGGATACATCAGGACACTGTTTACTATTATTATTATTGTAACTATTGCTTATTTATACATTTTCTCAAAACTACCTGTGTTTTTAATAAAAGGCAATGCTGGTAGGTTGTACTGTGATCCAGGGAAAGAACATGGAATGTGACATTAGAAACTACTTTTAAATAATGGCTCTGCTCAGATGCTAGTACACAATCCTGAGTAGGTCACTAACCTTCTGAAATTCCTTTTGCTTTTCTTTCAAAGAATAGCCCTGGCATATAGGACTGTGGAGATTAAATTAAGTAATGAAAGTGCTTTGTCAAATTTTTAAAGTGTTACACGGACCACAAAAAGATTATAAAAGGACCTGCATAATTAGGCATTTTAAAACCATTTAAAAAATAGAACTAAATTAAGCAATGAAAATATCCTCTATATTTTGCATGATTTTTTGCCTTCTCCTGCTTGTACATGTTAGACTAGAACACTAGTTCTCAAACTTTAGGTGAGTCAGAAACACTGGGAGGCTTGTTAAAACAGACTGCTGGGCACTGACCCAGAATTTCTGATTCAGTAGGCCTCAAAATTTCATTTCTAATTAAGTTCCAAGGAGATATTAAAATCACTAATCTGAAGAACTGGATTTTGAGAACCACTGGACTAAAGGAACAGCTTTCTAATCACAGAAATTTTATCCAATCTGCGTTAAGACAAAAAAACTCATTTATTCACTATTCATTCAACAAATATTTAGTAAGGGCCTACTATGTGCCAGGCATTGTTCCAGGGGCTTACGATATAGTCTCCAAATAAAAACAAAGATCCTTGCTCTTGAGACTTTTATGTTAGAAAAGTGCGGGGACACAGGTAATCAACAATAAAATTAATAAGTAAATTACAGTTTGTTAGAAGGAACAAGAGCTATAAAAACAGGGGAAAAGTAAAGCAAGCCAGGAGGATTGGAAGTGCAGTCAGGATGGGAGTGGGTATACAATTTTAAATAGAATAGTCATAGTAGACCTTACTGAGGTGACATTTGAGCAAAGCCTTAAAGCTGATGAGAGAGTTAGCTGTGTGGCTACCTGAAAGAAGGGTGTTCCAGGCAGAAGGAACAGCCAGCATGCTGGAGTGGAGTGAGACAGTTAAAGCAGCAGATGAGACAAAACAGAAAACAGGGAGCTTGATCATTTAAGGCCTTGGCTTTTACTCTTAACAAAAGAAGAAATCCTTTGTAGAATTTTTGAGTAGAGAGGTGGCATGATCCGACTTAGATTTTAAAGATCATTCTGGGTGGTAATAACTAGTTGTGGGACCAGAAATAGAAGCAGAGACCAATTAGGAAGCAATTGCAGTTACCCATGAAAAGGATGAAAGGGGCTGAGGGCAGGTTGATGAGAAGTGGTGGGATACAGGATGACAAAGGTGGAGCCAATAAGATTTCTTACTGGATTGGATGTGGGGTATAGAAGTAAACAAGGAATCAAGTATCACTAGACTAAAGCCCAAATGTTTTTGAGCTGAGCTACCAGAAGGATGGAATTGTCAGCAAGAACTGGGCCAGTCTGATATTAAGAAGTCAAGGAAGAGGGAAGGAACCATCAGAGGAGACTGTCAAGGATTAATCCATGAAACAAGTGAAGAGATCACTTCATTTGACAAATGCTTCACTGTGCCAAATGCTTCTGACAGGTCAAATAAGACCAGGTATAAGAATTGATCATTGGATTAAGCAATCGTCAGTCATTGGAGACCTTGACATAAGTGGTTTTTCAGTAGTATAATAGAAAGGGTCAAAAACTAGGGTAACTGAAGAGAAAATGGGAGAAATGAAAATTGGAGACATGATGATAAGTAATTCTAATAAAGCATTTTGCTCTGAAAGGAGAAAAACAGAGTGTTAGCAGGCAAGGGAAGTGGGTCAAAAGTTAAGAATGCTTATATGATACAGGAGTGAAGAAAATATTACTCAGTCACCTTTTTGAGATGCTCAATCAGATAAGGATAAAGAGAGTAAGACTATAAAAAAGGAGCAAGTGTACTTTGTTATTATGCTCTATCATATAGTCAACACTAGTCTATCAATATGTACATACTGAAATATATTTTAAAAATTCTAGGTGTTTCACAAGTAATTAAAAGACACTCTTTCAAAACGAGCTATTAAGTCTCTGATGTGTGCATAACAAAAAATTTAACTTGTAAAAGAGAGATTTCAAATGCATAATGACCTTAATGTTAACACAGCAATAAGTATAGCCACATTCTAGAATCATTATCCATATTAAACGATCCTGAAAACGGCCCAAGTAATGAGACCCAGGTAAGAGGAGACCTAAAACAAATTAGAAAAAAAGTAAGTAATTGTTCAAGCTTGTTTTATTTTGCCATGTGAATCTTTAAAAAATCAATAAAACACTTGGAACTAATTCATAACCCTTTCTACCCTCTTTTTATATCAAAAATACAAATGACTATCCATTGCGTACCAAGAGAAATTAAGCTTTTACAGTAACGGAAGAAAAAATGAGAGGTGATAATAAGAATTTAAGAATATATTTTCCATAAAAACAACAAATGAGAACCTCTTATATAAAATTCTAAAAACATGCTAAATATATTAGGAAAACAAATATATTTTGGACATTTTTATACATGCCTATAAAAATGATTTGTGCTGTTAAAAACTTACATAAAATGCTACCTACAAGGCTATAATACAAATACTCTTAAAACTTAGTTTTTCTCTTAACATTATGTCTCAGATATTTTATTGACTACAAAGCTCATTCACTGTAACTGCACTGAGAATTCATTATTTGAATATAGCTAAATTTAAATATTCATTTCCTTGTTAATAAATACTTCATGTTTTCCAATTTTTCCCTATTATAAATTATGCTGTATAAATTACTTTGTACAAATCTGTTTGTATTGCTATCAAATAAGAGGTCTGCTTACAAAGTTGGCCCTGGAAAGTTGTATTTCACTACCCTAACTGATAAACAGTCTCTCTTTGGGCCTAAACTGTGCAAAGAATATAGTGTATATTGAACACTTGCTTTCCTTTTGGGAGGCTGGAATTTTGGCATGTGGTAGGCAGAGGGGACTACACGACCAGCCCTCAATAGAAGGTTTAGGCACTGAGTCTCAAATAAGCTTTCCCAGTAGTCAACATATCATACATATTGTCACAACAAGTTGCTGGGAAATTAAACACGTTCTGTGTAACCCCACTGGGAGAGGATGCCTGGAAGCTTTCACCCAGTCTTCTCACCCTACGTGATTTTCCTTTGCTGTATTTGTTTTGCATCCTTTTGCTATATTAAATCTTAGCTATGAGCACAACTGAATGCTGAGTCCTATGTGTCCTAGAAAATCATCAAACCTGGGACCCCCAAAACACATGTGCAAGAGTGTCTCTAGAATTGGAATCACTGGACCATAAAATCTAAAACTGGAATCCTTAGATCATGAGATATGTACATCATTACTACAGACTATTAAATTTACTCTCAAGGTAGCTGTATGAATTTACACATTTCCTTCCAGCAAGGTTTGAGAGTTCCTATTTCCACTCATCAGCTCACACTTGTTAATATAGATTTTTTTTTAACATTTTGCCAATCAGATGTGTGTGAAACGTTATCTCACTGTTTGTTTGCTTTTTCTCCAGGAAATACTTAAAACACACATACTGGATGAATATAATTGATTTGATAATAAGGTATAAGGTATTTATTATTTCAGATGTGAGTTTAACCTTCAGTTCAGTCACTCAGTCGTGTCCACTCTTTGAGACCCCATGAACTGCAGCACGCCAGGCCTCCCTGTCCATCACCAACTCCCAGAGTTCACTCAAACTCACATCCATCAATTCGGTGATGTCATTCAGCCATCTCATCCTCTGTTGTCCCCTTCTCCTCCTGCCTCCAATCCCCCCAGCATCAGAGTCTTTTCCAATGAGTCAACTCTTCGCATGAGGTGGCCAAAGTATTGGAGTTTCAGCTTTAGCATCAGTCCTTCCAAAGAACACCCAGGACTGATCTCCTTGGACTGGGTGGATCTCCTTGCACTCCAAGGGGCTCTCAAGAGTCTTTTCCAACACCACAGTTCAAAAGCATCAATTCTTCGGCACTCAGCTTTCTTCACAGTCCAACTCTCACATCCATACATGACTACTGGAAAAACCACAGCCTTGACTAAACGGACCTTTGTTGGCAAAGTAATGTCTCTGCTTTTGAATATGCCATCTAGGTTGGTCATAACCCTCCTTCCAAGGAGTAAGCGTCTTTTAATTTCATGGCTGCAATCACCATCTGCAGTGATTTTGGAGCCCCCAAAATAAAGTCTGACACTGTTTCCCCATCTATTTCCCATGAAGTGATGGGACTGGATGCCATGATCTTCGTTTTCTGAACGTTGAGCTTTAAGCCAACTTTTTCACTCTCCTCTTTCACTTTCATCAAGAGGCTTTTTAGTTCCTCTTCACTTTCTGCCATAAGAGTGGTGTCATCTGCATATCTGAGGTTATTGATATTTCTCCCGGCAATCTTGATTCCAGCTTTGTGTTTCTTCTAGTCCAGTGTTTCTCATGATGTAGTCTGCGTATAAGTTAAATAAGCAGGGTGACAATATACAGCCTTGACGTACTCCTTTTCCTATTTGGAACCAGTCTGTTGTTCCATGTCCAGTTCTAACTGTTGCTTCTTGACTTGCATATCAGTTTCTCAAGAGGCAGGTCAGGTGGTCTAGTATTCCCATCTCTTTCAGAATTTTCCACAGTTTATTGTGATCCACACAGTCAAAGGCTTTGGTATAGTCAATAAAGCAGAAATAATGTTTTTCTGGAACTCTCTTGCTTTTTGATGATCCAATGGATGTTGGCAATTTGGTCCCTCTGCCTTTTCTAAAACCAGCTTGAACATCTGGAAGTTCACAGTTCACATATTGTTGAAGCCTGGCTTGGAGAATTTTGAGCATTACTTTACTAGCTTGTGAGATGAGAGTATTTGTGCAGTAGTTTGAGCATTCTTTGGCTTTACCTTTCTTTGGGATTGGAATGAAAACGGACCTTTTCCAGTCCTGTGGCCACTGCTGAGTTTTCCAAATTTGTTGGCATATTGAGGGCAGCACTTTCACAGCATCATCTTTCAGGATTTGAAATAGCTCAACTTACAGGTTTTTAAAAAGTTGCACTGCACTAAATAATAAAAATTAATTGGAACTGGATAAAGTATTAAAAGTGTAGAATATTTCCTATGAGAAAGGAAAACTATTCATGAAAAATTTGTATTACAAAAAGTTTTTACTAAATTATCTCACTTAATAGATAATTTTAAACATTAAAATTCCAATTTTGAATTGCTATTCTCTGCCAGCGGAGTCAGTGTGCTAGGAAGTCACTGGCCCTATTTAAACCAAATATGGGGCTAAAGTATATGGCAGGAGACAACGAATTACTATCATCAGTTTGTACCTTCTCTAAAGCCAACTTTGAGAAGTATAAAATAGTTGAACTTACATAGTATATGATGAAATTAGAAAGCTATCACAAAATTATAATATCAGTCCATTCTCATCAAAAATCTTGCTAATATTCATACAGCACTTCATTTTGGAAGGCTATGTATCACGGATGAAAGCTTTTCTGTTACCTTGCCTCTAGCCTTGTCAGACTGCTGAAGTTGGTAGATAGTAACTAGTTAGACAGAGCATACTTCTTTAAGTTCTTCAATTTGATATGTAATACTGGTTATAGTAACTACTAAGACACAAGCACACTTTAAGTTCTTCAATTTGATATATGAAACTGGTTTTCACTCTATGGGCTTAAGCTCTTACTTCTACCTGACATGAACTCATCATAAATTCATGAAAATTTTGGAAAATAAGGTGTTTTCATGCTTCATGGTGGGTCTATAACCTGACTTGAGTCAAGAAAATGTTTCTTAAACATTGTCAAAATTAAGGTGTTAATGAAATTTTCACTCCGTATTTTTATATTATGACTTTATTTACCTCAAAACAATAAGATATACTTCTTCATATTTAGTCTGTCTGCCTGCACATCAAAGTATTAGAATCTGTATAATAGTTGGATCAAAACACTGTTTTTCTGGGTGTTCATTTTCCTATACTTCAAATATATTACCGAGGATGTCGTAAGCACAACCCACTCACTTACCTAAACTCCCAGCTGCCATTGCAGACTGCAGCGCAGCAGTTAAACCCGGGACCATCTGGCAATAGTACACTGTATCTGCACACACAGAGGCTGTGCTGCCCACCACTCCTGGCCAACTCTGAACAGGTCGAGGAAACCCCACCAAGAACAAAGGAAGGGTAAAGAGGGGGACTAAGGGAGAAGAGAGTAGTGTAGAAAAACTATGAAGACCAACACGAATGGAGAGAAGACAATGTTGAGTACACCCAAAGT
Source organism: Nanger dama (assembly GCA_917880005.1). Lineage (NCBI taxonomy): Eukaryota > Metazoa > Chordata > Mammalia > Artiodactyla > Bovidae > Nanger > Nanger dama. The sequence continues at coordinate 31,394,857 of CAKJTW010000003.1, forward strand.
GGTGGCTGATTTTCTACGTTTTTTCTCTGTCCATGATGCCACAAGCACAGTCACAGCAAACTGCAATTTAGCGATGAACTGAATCAGACGATCACGCATGATACCAACCTGGAGAGACATAAAAATGACTTTTTATTATTAAATACTTTTCATGAATTTTCAAGATCATGTAAGAAAAACAATATAATTTTATCATTGCCCCAAGATTTTTGAGGAGATTGCCCTTATGTAAGATTCTCTAATTTTCTCGATTCCCACAATTAGCAAATGAGACTGTATTTTTAAAAGTTTAGACTCTTAAAGTAGAACTAAAGAGAAATGACGGAGTGCTACATCTATATTATGGTTGATTAAGCTCTGCATTACCTGCTTGTTAAGTCATAAGAACTAGAAGTAGTAAATAGCTAAGCAACTATACTTAATTTATTCTTATTTTAGAGAATACTCTACAGATTAAGGAATCTTAATCTTAATTATACATCATGCCATAAGACAAATCTCAACTGACTGAAATCATACTAAATATATTTATACAATCATAAAAATATGTTCTTCAATCAAAACTGAATTAAATCAACAACAGAATGAAATGTGGAAATTAAAAGACATATTCCTAAATAACCAATAGGTCAAAGAACAAATCACAAGATAAATAAGAAAAACATTTTCAGATGAATGAAACAACTTGTGACATAGCAAAAACAATCCTCAGAGGGAAATTTATAGTTATAACTGTATATATTAAAAGAACAGAAGTATCTTAAACCAGTAACCTAATCTTCCATCTTAGGAAACTAGAGAACAAAGAGCAACTAAATCTCAAGTAAGCAGAGGTAGAGAAATAATAAAGACTAGAGTAGAAATTAATAAAATAGAGGATAGAAAATAATAGATAAAATCAATGGAACCAAAAGCTTTTTTTTTTTTTTTAGAGATCAACAAAACTGACAAACTTTTAGCCAGACTGACCAAGAAAAATACATAGAAGATGTAAATTACTAAAATCAGGAATGAAACAGATAACATTACCAGCAACCTCACAGAAAAAAATATTAGAGAATATTATGAAAAACCATATGCCAACAAATTAGGTCACTTATATGAAACTAACAACTTCTAAGAAAAAGACATAAATTACTAAAACTAATTCAAGAAAAAACAGGAGATCTGAATACACATATAACAGGTAGAGAAACTGAATTAGTAATTTAAAAGCTTCCCAAAGAGAAAAGCTGATAGCCTCAATACTACAAAATACTACATAGTACAAAATAAGATACATACTGAATACTATAAACATTTAAGAATTATTAATATAGTCAAACAATCTTGAAAAAAAACAACAAAGTCATAAGATTCACACTTCCCAATTTTAAAACTACTACAAAGCTAGTATTGTCATCAAGACAGTGTTGTACTGGCATAAGAACAGATACATAGACAAATGGAAAAGAGAATGAGTGTCCAGAAATGAACCCTTATATTTGTTGACTTTTGACAAGGTGTCAAGAAAAGTCACTGAGGGAAAAATAGCTTTTTGAATAAATGATACTGAAACCACTGTACATCCATATATAAAAGAATGGATTTGGAAATTTACCTCATAACATATACAAAAATTAATTCCAAGTAGATCACAGAATCAAGTTTAAGAACTAGAAGACATAGTAAATCTTTATGATCTTGAAAGCAGTGTTTATTAGATATGACACCAAAAAATACAAGCAACAAAAAAATAAATAGAATTTCATAAAAATTAAAAATTGTTTTGCTTCAAAGGACATAATCAAGTAAGGTAAAGAAAACTTACAGAATGGGAGAAAATTTTTCCTGATCATATATTTGTCAAGGAACTTATGCAGACTATATGAAGAACTCTTATTAAACTTAACAGTAAAAAGGCAAATAACCTGGGTAAAAATGGGCAAAGAATTTGAATAGACATTTCCTTCAAAAACATACATAAATGGCCAATAAATATACATAAAGATGAACCATTAGCATTCAGAGAAATGCACTATTAAAATCACAAAAAGAGAGTTCACATTCATGAAAATCCTATAGTGAAAAAGTAAGACAACTGTTGGTGCCTTTCGCCAAATGCAAAAGACAACATACTAGACAATTTTGATCACGTGAAATGTCCAGAACTGGAAAGTCCCTGGAGACAGAAAGTAGATTAATAGTTGCTGGAGCTGTAGTAGTAGAATGGATGGAGAATGGAATGGAAATGATTATGAATGTGTATGAGATTTCTTTCTGGGATGTTAAAAATTATCTAAAATTAGATTGTGCTGAATATATACCATAGAACTTCAGATTTTTAAGTGAATGATTTTATGGTAAATGAAATACATCTCATTAAAGATGTTAAAAAGACATATTCACCAGTAAGAGTTTGATTCCTGTATCCAGGCTTCTGCTCCACCATAGGTCTGTATTAGAGATCAGCAAGTGCACTGCTGATACAATGACTGTCTCCAATAAAGCATTTTCTGTGTTTTGCCATACCTGCAGTACACAAATTACCATTTTACTAGGCAGAATTTGATAATTTAAGTAAACTGCTAAACAAAATCTTAATTTGGGAACAGGAACATACTATTAAGTGCATTATTAGTATTACCATTCTAAAAGCTCTTGTGAATCCAATGGAGACAGATACAGAGTGAAGCCTTTGTAAGGAACTGTCCAATGAAAGAAATGCTATCATAGCCAAAGGTGACACTAAGACAAAAATGAGACAAATTTAATGAAGGAAAAATAATCTTTAACCATATTTAATTTTGGCCTGTATTTTTATGAGCACATTCAAGCAATTAATTAAAAAGAATAAGCAAACAAACCAAAACATAAAAGAATATCTATATGCAATATAACATTATACAAATATAGGGATTCTGTAATATTTTTGTATACTTCTTAGATATAATGCAAGTTTATTATATTTTATCTGCCTACCTAGATTTATTAAAATCCGTCTGACAACACCAATCTTCATAAGCTTTGTCTGCTTCTCCAGGAATAAAGTCACAGTTTGCACATCCTTTGGATAGAAAGGGTTCCGGAAAATTCCAAAGATATAGATACTTTGAATTTCTTTAAGTATCCACAGTATTATAAATAATATCATCAAAGTATAGCCAACAACAGCCTGAGGGCTGCTTTTGGAAATCTGTGAGAAACTAGCAAAGTGATGCAACAAACCAGTTTCTAAGAGGGCCAAGACTAATACAATGCTATAGAAAAGGTATTCCTTCCAAGTAAACCGGATTTCTGAACCACGGGATAAAGCATTAGATTTGGTTCCAACTCTGTGTCTGGTCACACTGTGTTTGAAGACAAGAACCATCTCACTTAGGTTAAGACTCAGCAAGAACCCAAGTCCAGTCATGAAAAGAACCACACCAACAGTGCTGGGAATAAAATAAGATGCTACAGCTGTTCCAGCAGAAATGATGAACATTATTAACAACCTGCAGGGAGGAAAAAAAAAAAAAAAGATCTGCTTGAAAAGAAAAAAAAGTTCCTTGAGAATAAATTACACTATCGCTTTAATACTGAAAATAATTACCGTAGGTGAGTTGACATAGATGAGCCTCCAAGGCCGAACTCTAAAGCCTGCTCCATTGCCCATAAGAAAAGTGCATCAGGTGGGGGTAGGGTCCCGAGTGCCCAAAAAAAGGGTAAAAATATAAACAAGATGTGCAAAATCTGATTCATCTGTTCTAGAGCTGGTATATTTACCATAAACCTACAATAAAAAGAAAGTATTTAAATCGTATAAAACAATAAATAGAAGATCTTTCCAGGAAAAACAAAATATATACATTTTCTTCTACACCCTACCTCCGCCCTGAAACAAGAAATACATTTACAAAAAGGTCCTAGTAACAAACTGCAAAAGATCAAAAACCCAAACTATGATCACTGTCCTCCTATACCAGCAAGTAGTCAATTGTATACAAGTGTAGTACTTAGAAAATATATGTATTCAAATGTGAAAAGAAGGACTAAGTAATTAACTAAATAAAACTCAGTTTAGGGATTTGTAAAACTAAACTGAGCCCATGGCAAAAATACTTCTCCCTTAAATGTTTAAGCATGGCTCCAGTTACACTGGCTATAATTACACTAGAGTCTTTAGAGTTTAAAATTTTTTAATTTAAAATTGCAGGCAACTCTAGAAAAGCCAAAGACTTCCTAGGGTTCATAAATTAGCAGCTAGCAAAGAAGGAAAGCTCTTCTTTTCCTCCTACTCTCTCCTGTACTGTCTTGCTCCCAGGTCCTAGAATTTCAAGTTAGTACATTCAGTATCAGAGGGCAGCAACCTGAGGTTATGAAAACATCTCTGTGGTTTAGTCTGGGAACTTAACCAGCATATACTGTTTCTATTTTGAATAAACAGTGGTACAGATTTGGGAACAGAAACTTGTACAGCACAATCTCATTAATGAGTGAAGTCTTCTATCTTAAGTGGAGAAACTGGTTTTTGGTACAGCACTTACCATCAAATTGCTTCAAATAATTTGATAAAAACTTAAAAGCACAGAATAATAAACATTATCTATATGTTGTTAAGTTTTTTGAAATAAGGTTAACCAAACACCTTGCCTAGAAACCAACAAGGCTGTAGTACTTACAGAGTTCCAAAGAATTTTCAGAAGAGAAAACTAAATCTCAAAACTTACAGAACAGTAATTGTACTTGAATATCTGAGCTGCTAGGAACCAAAGTCAAGCAGAAAAGGCAACTTCAGTCATTATCCACTTTAGTGTAAATTAACAGCCCAGAAACAAATGCATAGCAACTACGATTATAATAATGGTATAAATGTGCTTTCTCACACAAATACCAGGATGATGCAAGCTAATGTACTCTGCTTCATACTGTATGTCCTTCAAATTTTTATAAGCAGAGAGAATTAATGAACACAATTAACAATGTGATGCTACAATAGAGGATAATACTTGTTGTAGTGTAGTTTTAAAATAAAATTCATTTCATTCTGAGATGAAAACACTCCAGTAACAAAAAAGAAAATCAAACCACACACAATATGCCGTAGAGGTCAAGGAAAATGTGTACATTTGTACAGCTATTTTTGTTCTTTTTAAAAATACAATAGTTCCCTTGCTAACATATTCAAAGAAAGGATAATTCGTGTAAAAATAATGTATACTCAGGAACTATTTACCCAAGTTCTATTCCTGCCCCTCCAATCTGTTTTTGTCCTTAAAGTAAACAACAAGCAATAGTACAGAAGGTATAAATATATCACAAATAAATAAGAACACATAACTGAAGTAACGAAACACTGTGATTACTTTCCTATGTGTACGATTCACGATAATCAAACAGATGATTAATGTGGTTCTTTTATACAGAAAAATGTCTAAATCTTAAAGTTTCTGATAACGTAACAGGAATTTTCTAGAGAAAAAAAAATCCAAGCCTGCAAGAAAAAAAAACCCTGCTTTTCTAACAACCATAAAAATATTTCAAGTTCTGTACACTCACTCACAATCCACATACCTAGAAAAAGATGTTCTTAATACATAGGGAATAAGATGATATAAATATGCATCATTCATTCAAAGAGTTCCTGATAGTCTATGAATTAAGAACTGTAGGTTTAACATTTGTCTTTAATAAAAATGTATAGAAAAAATCATTTAAAAATTATTAATATACAACTATGCTAGGCAGAATAAAGGATGAAGAAAGAGAAATTTACTACACTGTATGGCTTATCTCTTAAACTTTAATAATTCTCTGAAAGGAAATTAAGATACAACTTGACATATCTGACAACTCTCCAAATTTGAATACACATTTCATATAGTATTTATCTGCAGTTATCTCACCTACAGTGAGACAGTAACTCAATAATTTATATTCTGAAAATAATAATCTTATAAACTTAAATCTTTCAAAAAAGATCAAATGTATATACATTTAAACTTGATTTTGTTAACTTCTCAAAATCAAGCAATTAACATATTTTATAGTTAGAAATTCTAGTGGTACTAAGAAATCAATTATAACAGAATTTCTATAAATTCTCTTTGCATATCTGATAAGCTGAATAACTATAAAGCTGTTACAGTGTCCTCTGGTCAATAAATGCAGCACAATTAGAAAAGATTAAGAGTTAAGGAACATCAGACATCTTAAGAATCGGTCAGTTTCAGTACACAAACTGGCTATACATTTTTAAATGCCTTGTTTTCTTTTAGGCTACCATAACAAAGTAGGATAGACTAGATGGCTCAAACAATAGAAACTTATTTCTCATAGTTCTGGTACATAACAAAGTATCCTAAGACAGGTAGCTCAAACAATAGAAATTTATTTCTCACAGTCTGAGATCAGAATGCCATCATGATTGGGTTCTAATGAGAACTCTCTTTCTGGCTTCAGGAAGCCAATTTCTCACTGCATCCTCACGTGGTGGAAAGAAATGAAACTCTCTAGTGTCTCCACAGGGGCACCAATTCCATTAGGGACTAAGACTACCCCAACTAATTACCTCCCAAAGACCCTCACAAAATATCCTTACACTGGAGGGTTAGGGCTTCAACATATGAGTTTTGAAGAGACATATAGTCAGTCCATAACATTCCACCCCAGTCTCCCAAATTCACGTTCTTCTTATCTGAAAAATACATTCATTCCCTCTTGACAGCCATAAAATTCTCAACTCATTCCAGCATCAACTCTAAAGTCCAAAGTTATATCTAAATATCATGTAAATCATATACAGGTAAGACTTGAGGTATGACTTATCCTGAGGCAAAATCCTCTCCAGTGTGAACCTATGAAACCAGACAAGTCATGTTCTTCTAAAACCCAGTGGTGGGAAAGGCAAAAATGGACATCCTCATTCCCAAAGGGAGAAACAGGAAAGAAAAAAGGGGTGTTTGGTCCTAAAGAAGTCCAATATCTGGCAAGGCAAATTTCATTAGATTAAAGGTTGGAGAATAATCCTCTTTGGTTTCATACTCTGCTCTCCAGGTCCCCAGAGTGGCATGTGACCCAAAGAGCTCTAGGTGTGGGTCCTAAACACCACAGCTCCACAGAGCAGTACCAGACCCAACGCTTCCAGCAGAGACCTTCTAGCCTGCTGAAACCTGATCATCTCAGAATCACTTTTGAGGTCACTTTTCTCTCTTCTTAAAGAAAACCACATGTTCACAGCCAAGTAACTCTAATATCCCTGTCCTGTCAAATTTAAGAAGCTGAACAGCCTTCATTCATTATATCTTTATTTCAAACTAGAAGTGTTTCTACTCATATAATCCCAGAAACTCATTAAATTCAGAGTGACAGTCCGGCCACACCTTTGGTGTTCCCTTCAGAATATGCTTTCTCATTTTTTGCAATATGGACAGGCTGACAGTTTCCTAAACCTTCAACCTCTTGTTCCATTTTGCTTAGCAATGCCTACTTCAATTCATCTCTCTCCTTTATATTTGACTATAAGCAGTCAGGAGAAGGTTAGAAATCTTGGCTATATGTCCCAATTTGTTACTCTCAAGTTTTACCTTTCACAAAACTTCAGAAAATGGTTCAGCTAAGTTCTTTATCACTTTATAAGTTCTTTGTGACTTTCTAACAAGGACTGCCCTTTCCTCTAGTTTGCAATAACCTGTTCTCACTGCTGTCTTAAGAGCTCACCAGAATTGCCTTTAATGTCCATATTTCTAGCACTCACTTCAAAACTCTTCCAGTCTCTACCCATTATCCAGTTACAAAGCTGCTTCTATACTTCTAGAAATTTGTTAAGGGAGTACCCCATCTTCTGAAAGAATCTTTGGTGGCTCAAATGGTAATGAATCTGCCCACATTCCAGGAAACCTGGGTTCAATCCCTCAGTCAGAAAGGTCCCTGGAGAAGGAAATGACAATTCACTCCAGTATTCTTTCCTGGAGAATTCCACGGACAGAGGAGTCTGTCAGGCTACAGTCAATGAGATCACAGAGTTGGAAATGACTAAGCAACTAACACTTTCACTTTCACCCCAGCTTCCTGGTATCAAAATCTTAGCTAGCTCCTAAAGAAATACTATAGTCTGAATGGTTTAAACAACTGAAATTTATTTCTCACAGATCTGAAAGTCTGGGATCAGAGTGCCACCTGATTAAGGTATGGTGAAAACTCTTTCTGGCTTGCAGGCAGCTGCCTTCTCCTTTTACCTTCATATGTTAAAGGGAGAAATCAGACTCTCTGGTGTCTCTTCCTATAAGGGTACTAATCCCATCCCACTAGGGCCTCACCCTTATTGTCCTATCAGCTCCCCAAAACTCCATCTCCAAATACCACCACAATGCAGGTTAGGGATTTAACATATAAATGTGCTCAGTCATTCAGTAGTGTCCAACTCTTTGTGACCCCATGAACTGTAACCCACAAGGCTCCTCTGTCCATGGCATTTTCCAGACAAGACTACTGGAGTCAGTTGCCATTTCCTTCTCCAACATATGAATGGAGGGGCACAAACATTCAGTGGTGCCGTAAGTGGTGCCTCTACATTTCTACTAGTGAAAGAGAAAATTGCAAACTATAGAAAGAAATGTCAGATTTAGAAAAGGTAAGCAAAACAGGTCAAATAATTGTGTTTAAAATTGCTATTTTTCTTCCATAGTAAATTGATTTTAAAAATCAATTATTTTCTATAGTTGCTGCTAAGTCGCTTCAGTCATGTACGACTCTCTGTGACCCCATAGACGGCAGCCCACCAGGCTCCCTGTCCCTGGGATTCTCCAGGCAAGAACACTGGAGTGGGTTGCCACTTCCTTCTCTAATGCATGAAAGTGAAAAGTGAAAGTGAAGTCACTCAGTCATGTCCGACTCTTCACGACCCCATGGACTGCAGTCCACCAGGCTCCTCTGTTCATGTGATTTTCCAGGCAAGAGTACTGGAGTGGGGTGCCATTGCCTTCTCCAATAGTTATTATAACTCTTCTATAGTTACTACAACAAAATTAAGTAAGTTATTCTCTCAATTTTAAATCCATTCAATCTATGTATAACATTTATCAGTATCAATTTTAAATTTCTGTTTTCCCCTCACAGGAAAGTTGTCTCTTTTCACAGGTTTTAGCCAGGCTATGTTACAGATTCATGGCTCCTTATTTAAAGTAAAATACAGGAATGAAATTTTACTTATGAAAGATTTTCTTTTTACTCTTCAATAAGATTTAACTACTGCTTTAGAATGAATGTTTAACAAGATTTGTCCTATGAGATTAATTATCAAAACAACTTATCACTCAATGGTTTGATGACTTAATTCATAGATTCTTTTTAATATTAAGGATATTGCTTAAAAGTAAAGAAAGTTATAAAGTATTTGCCAGTTTATTACCTGTGTGCAAGATCTACAGAAATGAAGAAAAAATATAAACAAGTCTCATAAGAGGAGTGATTTCATAAGCATCCTGGGTTTGGAAAGTTGCAGACTCTGTAGGTGTGTTTACAATTAATGAATATTCTCCTATACACAGCGTCATCCATCCAAAGACAAAGAGTAGAACAGTGCCTCCTGCACTGCCATACAGCAGGGTTATTCTATGTGGGAGCAAATACCATGTTCCAAGACCACACAGTAATCCAGCAAGAACAGAATGAAAAACTGTGTTGGCTGTATGTTTTTGCCAGGAATTAGGAATTTGATGGTCTCAGCACCAGCACAACCTGTAAACTCATGCTCATCTTCCTCTGCTAAGATGTCTGTGGTCAGCATTCTCTCCACTGTTACCGATTTGTTTCTGGCGTATAAACTTGTGAACTGGATGACAAACGCAGTGAAAAGCATCAGTCCACCTGAAAGTGCTGCTGTGTAATAGTCTTCCAGGATGCCTAATTGGTACAAAAGTGTTCCTATTCCACCTAACACCCATGGCATCAAAAAAGGACAATCTGATTAACATATATGTAAGGAGGGGCACAATAGCCCAGTTTGAGTCGAGGGCCTCCAAGAACAGTCTGTGGAAAGCGCTTCAGGAAGAAGTCTTGTTTGTAATTGTTCAGCAGAGGCACATCTGGACTCATCCTTCTCACTCAGATTATTCTGAAAGTCACTTTCTTTTCTGTAACACAGCAGTCACTAAGAAAAAGAAAAAAATCACTATTTGAAAACGTCATACTTAAAACCTAAGGGAGAAAAAAAAATCCACATTTCCAATACTTAGTTCCTTACGGCAGGATTTATATCTTCACTTCTCTAGCTCCTTTCCATTGCCTGATACATACTTGGCACAAAACAAATAGTTGCTAAGTGCTTTTTAAGTGAAATTTACACAGAATTTAGATAAACTTAGAATTTCTTAAGTAACTCATATTTTCAGATTCTAAGGCAAAGAAAGGCAAGTTCAAAAAGCCAGTACTCTCAACTCAAATCTGCTAGTGGTTTAACCGATTATTTCTCTGATTGTTTCTGTTGTTTGTTCTTTTAAACTTTTCTATTACAAGGGTGAGCAAAGTTTTTCTATAAAGGGTCAAATAGTAAATATTTTAGGCTTTGTGGACCACATGGTCTCTGTTTCAGTGACTCAACCCAGCTGTTGTTGCAGAAAAGCAACCACAGATAATATATACATAAGTTGGTATTAGTAGTCATGTTTCAATATAACTTTACAGTCTTTACCCAAACAGGCTGTAGGCCAGATGAGACTGTGGGCCAGAGTTTGCCAACCTCTGCTCTATAAAATAAGGATATTCTCTGTAATTCCCTTGAACTGAAATGGAAATAGAGATGGAAAATAGAGATACTAAGTGTTAGTAGCTGCATCTCTTAATAATTATAGTAAATTTAGGTTTTCTGCTAATTTAAAAAGTCAAATTCTGCTAAAATAGGAGCATTTCAATAAAAAGCCATTGGCAACTCAACATGTAGTAAGAAGAACAACTGGAAACCAAAGACTCTAAGGGTCAGTTTACATGCTTATGCAAACCACATGACTTAATTCACAGCACAACAATGTGATTGTGCAGAGTACCACTGAACTGTACACTTAGAAATGGTAAAGATGGTAAATTTCATGTTCTATGTATTTTAGCACGCACAAAAACTTAAAGCCATCTTAAAGTAACTTCTCTTCCCATCAGTTTAAGACAGTCTTTCTGAAAGTTACTCCTACCCAACCAGTATCAGCCCTGGAGAGAGCTTTTGGATCACCATTAAGAATTACCACCTTACAGCACATCCTGGGAAGTTGGGAAGTTTTCATCCTGTAAACACTTATCGTCTTGTATCTTCCAGCTACTGGTCTTAGTTCTGCACAGAAAGTCATAGCTTTTAATCACATCACAGCCCTGCAAGTACTCACAAAATAACAGAACCAGAGGGCCAGATGGAACCTTATTCGCTGATAGTTTAACCTCAGGAAATGCAGACTGCCTCCTCACCCTCTGAATGAGTGTATCTCCTGCATACTGATGCCAGTGTACCGGGTTCTGATATGCTTGTTCAGCAGAGCCAAGGGCAGGTGGGCAAAGATTCTAATTTCAGTTACCTGTGGATGATGCTCTCAGGCAGGAAAACAAGCTTGGATGACCAGCTTGGGCATTTAAAAGCTGACCCCTCCTTCTCTACTAAGGCAAGTCAGGAACAATGTGAGATGACTTGCTGGGAAAAGGAAGCCAGAAATTGAAAATACCTTATAAACTAGATTGTCTAGCTGTTACTGCCCATATTCAATTACCTTTTAGTACTTTTGAGTCTTCTGTAAATATTCTGTGATTATTCCAAAGTGGAATAGTCTAAAGAAGATCTATTGTTGATTTGGAAACTTGGAAAGATGCCTACAATATATTGCAAAGTAAAATAAACACATTGATGATTCCATTTGTATTAGAAAAAAAAGTATGCACACTTTCAGGTATACATGGTTATTCCACACGTGTAAGTGTACAAACATAGGCTTCGTCTGTATTTCACATATAACATTTTGACATCTCTTCAAATTAGCAAATATCCTGTAGGACTCTCAACCTATGCCCTGCAAACACATCCTGTGGCCTCTAAGTGGCCATGCTCATACCTTCTCCTTTGTGCAGGTTATCTTCCCCTTCCTTTCTTAGTCAACTTTCAAGATTCAGTCTAATCCTTTCTGAAATTTTGCAGAGCACTTAGACCAAACTGTGCCTCTCTCCTCTCTGTATACTCAAAACATGGCTTATTTATAATATACTCATCTTGTAACATGTATCAACTGGGGGCATTTCTTGTATTAGTCACCTCTTTACTTGTTATCTCTTCAAAAATTTTTTTCTCTACTAATAAATTATTTGTAGGTAAGGGCCAAATCTTGAGATACTTCTGATTCTCTGTAATATTTAGTAAAATACCCTGGCACAGAAAGGCATATAGTAAATTAATGGCATAGCTTAACTAAGATGATTAAAGCTGAAGAAAATTAAATATTGCTGTTTGAAAGGGAAGTTGGATGTTGTTTATTGTTTCTGAAAACTTCTTCCAGCATATCCTGCCCCGTTCAAAATAGTAAACCCATCGACTATTTTTGGTTTTTAAATGTTTGGAAAGTATCTTCATTTACGTCTCTTATGGACTAAATAACGGCATCTAATGATAGTACTACCAGCTCAGAGAAGATTTTGCCTAGAGCAGTACAGTATCCCAGTTACTGGAGCAGAATGAGCCTGAAGGAGAAATATGGCTGGGTTTCTTCCATGGAGAAGGGAACGGCCAGAGAATTTTAACATGTCAAAAGTCCAATTTTAATTCGCTACATGTTTAATGATATACTTTAATCTCCTTCATTATCAGGAAAGAGGAGTTAACTCTTACTGGGAGAGGAAAACGGAGGAAGAACAGCAGGCACAAGGGACAAAACAAGGCAGGAGGGATGCTGAAGCGAGGACAGACCAAAAAGTATGACGAGCACAAGTTCCCTCAAGAAGCCTTAGAAGCATGGGGAGGACACTGGGATGGCAATTTATTTTAAAGGCATATAAAAAGAAAGGCTGAAAGATACAGGACTGTTTACCCTACTGAATGTTTCTTAAACAGATGTCTATGGTTAAAGAAGTTTGAGAAACTACTATACCAGTCTGTCATCTTGAAGAGTCACAATGGATATCAGCAGACCAAAGATTCTGAGACATTTTCAAGTTAAAAACAAAACACAACAAAACAAAACACCATTTCAAATCTGCTTAAAATATATCATTTAAGTTTTCCACACTTATTTGACCTTGGAACCTATTTTCCCCTCGATAGCTAATAACGGATCATGTGTGCAGTGTTTTATGGAAATTGCTTTCAGAAATATTGGCCTGGGCTTTAGTTGGGACCTTAAATATTTAGCCAGGTGGAGTTAAAAAGATATACCATTTAAAGAAGAATGTCATGAATGAAGGTACACAAGAAAAAATATATAGAAATTTCATAGGCAGCAAGTACCTCAGGTTGTTTTTTTCTCATACCGTAAGGATAAAAGAGGATTACATGACAAATGCTGTAAATTCATTTAGGCAAAAATTATGATAAATTAGTACTGTTTGGCTTTTACTTTATTACAGATCCTGGAATACTTTAAAAACGTCTTCTTTGTATGAAATGACAGTTACATTCATACAGACAGATTTTCTAAATCCTAATCTGGATTACTAGCATGAAAAATAAAATCAGATTAAAACTAACTCCCTAAATGAAAATTTGGCACACTCTGAGAGACTATTAAAGACAGACTGATGTATTTATATGGCTGCTACTTACAACATGTTAAAATGAATAATGGCTCAAGGCTTTGGGGGAAAATAATATAAAAGCTGTGAAAAGAGAAGTTAAGGGATAAAGATGGTTTCTACAGCAATGATTTAAGCCGTATGCTTTCTTCATATGCTACTCTGAAAGGAGGCCGACAAAACAGCCATAAATAGGTTGCTTTATTTGGAATCCCAGTCGCATTTTTTACCTGTTATCCAATAGGAAACAGAGATCAATCTGGCAGTGATACAGATGGGAGTACTAAGTTACCAAAATCTTAACTTTGGTAATCATGCAATATATTAGCCTGAAAATCCCTTAAAACAAAGAAAGAGATAAGAAAAAGTGGCACTTTGGGGGATTATTCTGAATTCATAGTTCTCTATATTTGGCAAAAGAAGTCCTAGAAATAGAAGGTTTATTTGGCAAAAGAAGTCCTAGAAATAGAAGGTTTAGCAATTGCCTGATTTTGGTTAGCAATGGTTAATTAAAAAAAAAAATCTAGCATACTGTTTTTATTGTTGGTTTCATTCACTGAATCCACATATTTATTTTCTATTAGATTATAATTTTTTTTTAATGAAAAAGATACTAACATAAGATCTACCCTCTTAGATTTTTAAGTGTACAATGCAGCATTGTTAACTGGCAAGGTAATGTTGTACAGTAAATCTCTAGAATTTATTCATCTTGTGTAACTAAAACTTGCTGCTGCTGCTGCTGCTGCTGCTAAGTCGCTTCAGTCGTGTCCGACTCTGTGCCACCCCATAGACAGCAGCCCACGAGGCTCCTCTGTCCCTGGGATTCTCCAGGCAAGAATGCTGGAGTGGGTTGCCATTTCCTTCTCCAATGCAGGAAAAGTGAAAAGTGAAACTGAAGTCGCTCAGTCGTGTCCGACTCTTAACGACCCCATGGACTGCAGCCTACCAGGCTCCTCCGTCCATGGGATTTTCCAGGCAAGAGTACTGGAGTGGGGTGCCAGTGCCTTCTCTGAGGAAGGCAATAAATAGTAACTTTCCATTTACTCCTCCCCCAAGTGCCTGGCACATCATTCTACTCCCTGTTTCTAGGACTTTGATGATTTTAGATACCTTATGTAAGTGGAATCATGTAGTATTTGCCTTTCTGTGACTTGCTTATTTAATTTATCATGTCTTCAAGGCTCATCCATGTTGTCACATCTGGCAGGATTTCTTTTTTAGGCCTTATCAATATTCCATTTTATGTACATACCACATGCTTTCTATCCATTCATCAGATGATGGACACTTGGTTTGCCTCCACTTTTGGCTATTATGAATAATGCTTCAGTAAACATGAAAGTGGAAATATATCGAAAGACCCTCCTCCTTTCAATTAATTTGGATAAATAACCAGAAATGGAATTACTGGATCACATGGCAGTTCCATTTTTAATTTTTTGAGGACTCTTCATAACGTTTTCAGTAGCACTGTACTACTTTTGTGCAATGTGCCACTTGTATTCCCACTAACAGTGCGGAGGTTCCAATTTCTCCACATCCTCCCCAACACTTGCTATCCACTTGTTATCTTTTTTTTTTTTTTTACAGCTATCCTAACAGGTATGAGGTGATATCCAAGGAGCACTTGTGCACTGTACCTCTACTAAAGTTTTGTTGTACTTTGAGGAACATCAAGTTTCAGTAACTCTTTGCTCTCCTATTTTTAACTTCTTTTTCATCCCTAAAAATTGCTTTTTATAGAATATTGTTATTATTTTATGAATATGCTCTATCTCTCTGAGAATATTTGTTACATATATGTGTTGTGTGTGTAGATAAATGTCATGTATTTTTCGTAATTGCCTCATGTCCTTGGCCTCTTTTCTACTGAAGTATTCACTTTACTTATTTTAAAAAACTTTTACTATATGAAGGATATCTCAAAATTCTCCAAGCCAGGCTTCAGCAATATGTGAACCGTGAACTCCCTGATGTTCAAGCTAGTTTTAGAAAAGGCAGAGGAACCAGAGATCAAATTGCCAACATCCGCTGGATCATGGAAAAAGCAAGAGAGTTCCAGAAAAACATCTCTTTCTGCTTGATTGACTATGCCAAAGCCTTTGACTGTGTGGATCACAATAAACTGTGGAAAATTCTGAACGAGATGGGAATACTAGACCACCTGACCTGCCTCTTGAGAAATCTATATGCAGGTCAGGAAGCAACAATTAGAACTGGACATGGAACAACAGACTGGTTCCAAATAGGAGAAGGAGTACGTCAAGGCTGTATATTGTCACCCTGCTTATTTAACTTATATGCAGAGTACATCATGAGAAACGCTGGGCTGGAAGAAACACAAGCTGGAATCAAGATTGCCGGGAGAAATATCAATAACCTCAGATATGCAGATGACACCACCCTTATGGCAGAAAGTGAAGAGGAGCTAAAGGGCCTCTTGATGAAAGTGAAAGAGGAGAGTGAAAAAGTTGGCTTAAAGCTCAACATTCAGAAAACAAAGATCATGGCATCTGGTCCCATCACTTCATGGGAAATAGATGGGTTAACAGTGGAAACAGTGTCAGACTTTATTTTGGGGGCTCCAAAATCACTGCAGATGGTGACTGCAGCCATGAAATTAAAAGACGCTTACTCCTTGGAAGAAAAGTTATGACCAACCTAGATAGCATGTTCAAAAGCAGAGACATTACTTTGCCGACTAAGGTCCATCTAGTCAAGGCTATGGTTTTTCCTGTAGTCATGTATGGATGTGAGAGTTGGACTGTGAAGAAGGCTGAGTGCCGAAGAATTGATGCTTTTGAACTGTGGTGTTGGAGAAGACTCTTGAGAGTCCCTTGGACTGCAAGGAGATCAACCCTGGGATTTCTTTGGAAGGAATGATGCTAAAGCTGAAACTTCAGTACTTTGTCCACCTCAAGGAAAGAGTTGACTAATTGGAAAAGACTCTGATGCTGGGAGGGATTGGGGGCAGGAGGAGAAGGGGACTACTGAGGATGAGATGCCTGGATGGCATCACGGACTCGATGGACGTGAGTCTGAGTGAACTCTGAGAGATGGTGATGAACAGGGAGGCCTGGCGTGCTACGATTCATGGGGTCGCAAAGAGTCGGACACAACTGAGCGACTGAACTGATGAAGGATATCAACTGTGACTTATGTTACAACCCTTTCCCCCACTATGTTAACTTGCTCTTGAAGCACTGTTAGAAGATGCTGGCAAGGATTAACCATTACATTTTAATAGTTGTAAAACAGACTAAATTCTTCCTTTCACAGAGAAACAGCTAAATGATAAATTAGTATTTTCCACAAATGTAAACATTGGAATAACTTTTGATGATCTACAGTGTGTTAGATGATGGTACAAAGATTGCTGTCTGACTCAAAGGAGTTAACAACCAAGTAGAAGAGAGAGAATTTTCCTCCCAAATAATTGTTACTGTTAAAAGCAACTTTGGAATTATTTTAATTTTCATTATCAAGAACACAGAGTAAGCAAGGAACAGAAAGTCAGTTTACAAGTTAAAAATATTTTTAAAAATTAAATTTGTCAAGAAGAAGAAATTCTTGCTATATTTAAAAATGCCAACACAAACTTTGTCAAATAGAATGTGCTCATCCATGTTCCAGAAAAGTTTTTTTTTTTTTTGAAATTTGAAAGGAGGGGCTTCCCTGGTGACTCAGTGGTGAAGAATCCACCTGCCAGTAAAGGAGACACAGGTTCAATCCCTGGTCTGGAAAGATCCCATATGCTGCAAAGCAAATAAACCTGTACGCCTCAACCATTCAGTCTGTGCTCCAGAGCCCAGAAGCCGCAACTACTAAGCCCATATGTGGCAACTGCTAAAACCTGGGCACCCTAGAGCTTGTGCTCCACAACAAGAGAAGTCACTGCATGAAAAGCCTGCGCACTACAACTTGAGAGTTTCCCCAGCTCTCTGCAACTAGAGAAAAGCCTGCGCAGCAAGGAAGACCCAGCACAGCCAAAATAAATAAATTATTTTTTAAATAGGAAAGGAAATATACCAAAGTTCTTTTTTTCTAAGCATAATCAGCTTTACTAATTCAGAAAATGAAAAATTTCATGTTAGGAAAAAGAACTGTACACAGAAAATTATAAGACACTAATGAAATAAATCAAAGACAACATAAACAGATGGAGAGGTATTTCACGTTCCTAGGTATGAAGAATCAATTTTGTGAAAACGACTATACTACCAAACACGATCTACCAATTCAATGTGATCCCTATCAAATTACCAATGGCATTTTTCACAGAACTAGAACAAAAAATTTCACAATTCACATGGAAACACAAAAGACCCTGGATAGCCAAAGAAGTCTTGAGAAAGAAGAATGCAGCTGGCGTAATCCAATGTTGGGGGCCAGTGTGAGGAACTCCGCCCATGGCAAAGGTCATGAGGAAAAAGAAGCTTGGTGTACACAAAGGTGTGATCAAGCCTCAGGAAATCCCCTGTTCCCGAGCATCTACCCCCAAAACCAGAGTACTTTACAGGGAGCTCTCTCCTATAATCATTTCTCTCGGAGACGGAGTTAACTTGCAGCTCCAAATCAATAAAAATTCCTAGGTGTGACAAGAGTGTTTCAACTTACGAACTCTGAAGTTTCTCTGGCCTGCCTGATCAGGTTCGTCCGGCCGCATGTAATTATTTACAACCCCCCAACTGTGAGAGACACGGGATGCTTTAAAACTTTCTAAATACAGACTCTTTTGAGAAGTTAGAAGATTATTAGTATAGTATTAGTGGGTTCATTAGAAATTATATTGGTGAAGGGTTTTTTCATTTGTCATGCCAACAATTACTGCTAATTCCCTGCCTTGGGTGTGACAAGGGTTGCTCAGGTCAAACCTCTCTGCTGACAGACTAGCTTGTGTGACAACCTCTCAACCATAAACAGCATAGAGTTTGGAGTATTTAGCATAGGGCTTTTCTCATTTGATTGCCACAGGCCTTCATATCCTTAGGCACCTGAGAATATATTAATCAATGTATTTGGAATATAGAAAAGGAAATATAGTAGTTTTTGATGTTAGCAATATTAGACTTTTTGAGTTAATGAATTTTCTCTTTTGTTATAGACTACTGTACTTTGTTATAAATCACTGTGTCCTTGCTATGCAAAAATGTAACCTTATCACTACCTTAAGACTAAATAGATTGTAAAGGGAACATTGGTGAAGGGTTTTCATTTGTTGGACTGATGTTTACTGCTAAATCTCCATATTCCCTGCCCTTATAATAAATATAACTAGCATATAGGAGAAATAAGTATTAACCTTTAAGCATATAAGAGAAATAAGTATTAACCTTTAAGACTAATCATGTTAAACCTTAGGTTAAGTAAATTCCTTTCTTGATTGTAACTCACTACACCCTCACCCTATAGGAATGCAACTTTATTTGGAGGGTGGTGCCTGAAAAAAATCACTCCTGGAAAAATAAGCTTTCTGGTTAACTGACCAATATCAGAAAGGGCCATAAAACGTCAGCAGACCTCATGGTCAGAAGATGATGTAAAAACTCATAAGACCTTTGTATAATTTTATATGAAACACCTGATTGTGACAACCGCATGACTAACCCCCGCATGACTCTGTATTCATCCCTATGTGTAACAAAGGTATATAAACAAACCTGAAAAATAAAGAAATCGGATCAGTTCCCGAAAGACTGATTCCCTCATGTCGTTCCTTTCTGCTCCCCAATTTTCTGGCTGAATTCCCATCTGGAGCGTGGGTGCCCTCCATGCAGATGGTGCAAATTCCTTGTCCGGAATTTTATTGGTACCCCATGTAAACCAAGTTATTCAGCATCTTTCTCTCTCTCTTACTATTTTCTGGTCAAATTCCCATCTGGTGCATAGGACCCACCAAGCCTACTAATTTTGCCTGGGCTTCTAAGATCGGACCGGGGGGCCTCAGTGCCTCCTCTCCTTCGGGAGAACGGGAAGACACCTGCGGCCTATGTAGGTGGTGATTGGTACCCTGTGTTAACCATGTTATTCGGCCTCTTTTTTTCTCTGCTAAATTCCTAGTCCCTCTCTATCTGTAATTAGATAGTTTTTTCTAGGACGCCTACTCTGCCCCCACCTTCAAATTACCCTGGATCCACCGGGGCTAGACCCCAGCAATCCACCTTCCTGACTTCAGACTATACTACAAAGCTACAGTCATCAAGACAGTACAGTACAGGCACAAAACAGAAATACAGACCAATGGAACAAGATAGAAAGCCCAGAAATAAACCCATGCACCTATGGGTACCTTATTTTTGACAAAGGAAGCAAGAAGATACAACGGGGCAAAGACAGCCTCTTCAATAAATGGTGCTGGGAAAACTGGACAGCTACATATAAAAGAATTGAAATTAGAACACTTCTTAACACCATACACAAAGATAACACAAAATGGATTAATGACCTAAAGGTAAGGCCAGAAACTATAAAACTCCTAGAGGAAAACATAGGCAGAACACTTAATGACATAAATCAAAGCAAGATCCTCTATGACCCACCTCCTAGAGTAATGAAAATAAAAACAAAAGTAAACAAGCGGGACCTGATTAAACGTAAAAGCTTTTGCACAGCAAAGGAAACTATAAGCAAGGTGAAAAGACAACCCTTGGAATGGGAGAAAATAATAGCAAATGAAACAACTGACAAAGGATTAATTTCCAAAATATACAAGCAGCTCATACAACTCAATACCAGAAAACAAACAACCCAATCAAATAGTGGGAAAAAGACCTAAACAGACATTTCTCCAAAGGAGACATACAGATGGCTAACAAACACAGGGAAAGATGCTCAGCATTGCTCATTATTAGAGAAATGCAAATCAAAACCACAGTGAGATATCACCTCAAACTGGTCAGAATGGCCATCACCAAAAAGTCTACAAACAATAAATGCTGGAGAGGGTGTGGAGAAAAGGGAATGCTCTTGCGCTGTTGGTTGGAATATAAACTGATACAGCCACTATGGAAGACAGTATGGAGATTCCTTAAAAACTAGGAATAAAATCACCATATGACCCAGCAATCCCTCTCCTAGGCATATGCTCTGAGGAAACCAGGATTAAAAAGACACATGTATCCCATTGTTCACTGCAGCACTATTTACAATAGCTAGAACATGGAAGCAACCTAGATGCCCATTGACAGATGAATGGATGAAGAAGTTGTGGTACATATACACAATTAAATATTACTCAGACATATAAAGGAATGCATTTGAGTCAGTTCTGATGAGGTGGATGAACCCAGAACCTATTATACAGAGTGAAGTGAGTCAGAAAGAGAAAGATAAATATTGTATTCTAACGCACATATACAGAATCTAGAAAAATGGTTCTGAAGAATTTAGTTTCACGACAGCAATGGAGAAACAGAGAATAGACATGGACATGAGGAGAGGGTGAGATGTATGGAAGAGTAACATGGAAACTTATATTACCATATGTAAAACAGATAGCCAACGAGAATTTGCTATATGGCTCAGGAAACTCAAACAGAGGCTCAGGGGCTCTGTATCAATCTAGAGGGGTGGGATGGGGAGGGAGATGGGAGGGAGGTTGAAAAGGGAGGGGATATATGTATTCCTATGGCTGATTCATGTTGAGGTTTGAATTCTGTAAAGCAATTATCCTTCAATTAAAAAAACCACCAAACTTCATGTTAGGAAAAGAAACAAAATGGCCTACATCGAAGAGTTTTTCAGTCACACCAAGCTACTGACATATGAAATGGAAGTTTTGGGGGTTTTTGTGTGTGAATCGAGAAACAGAAGGATAAATTTGGAAAAGGGGTTTTCAGAGAAGGGTGGGCCTGAGAGAAATCTACAAATGTCAAAATAGGAAGCTTTTGTTACCTAAGCCAGCATGGCAATGGCAGGTAGGACTACTTGGTAAGACAAACACACATAAGAGGGGGAAGCATCTAAAAGAAAAGGTTCTCACCATCAAGAAAGTGAAAACAAGGCAGGGGTGGGGGGCAGGATAAATTGGGAGACTGGGGTTCATATATATACACTACTATATATAAAATATATAACAAATGAGAACCTACTGTATGGCCCAGGGAACTCCGCTCTGTGCTCTGTGGTGACCTAAATGGGAAGGAAATCTGAAAAAGAGGAGACATATGTATATGTATGGATGATGCACTATGCTGGTACAGCAGAAACTGACAGAGCAGTATAAAGCAACTATAACCCAATTTTAAAAAAGTAAAATAAAATAAAAAGTAAAAGGTAATGGAAAAAATGCAAAATCCATTCACAGAATGGGGAGAAAATTTCTGCAAATTATATATTTGTTATGGGACTTGTAATGACAATATAGAAAAATGTCTTACAACTTAATGAAAATACAAGTAATTTAAAACTGGCCAAAGGATCTGAATAGACATTTCTCCATAGATAGTATACAAATGGCCAACATAAGCATATGAAATGATGTTCAACATTACTCATTGGGGAAGTGCAAACCAAAACCACAATGAGATATCTTCAAATCCACATGAATGGCTATCTAAAAGACAATAACAAGTACTGCCAAAGTTATAGAGAAATCAGAATACTCAAATGATAATGTAAAATGGTGCAGCTGCTTTGGAAACAGTCTGGCAGTTCCTTTAAAAAGCTAAACATAGAGTTATCATATTCTACTCCAGTATTCTTGCCTGGAGAATTCCATGGACAGAGAAGCCTGGCAGGCCACCGTCCATGGAGTCTCATGGAGTTGGACACAACTGAGTGACTAACATATACACACATACACCATATGACCTAGCAGTTTCAGTCCTAGGTACTAACCCATGAGAAAATGAAACATTAGTCTACGCAAGTATTTGTACATGAACATTCATAGAAGAAATATTATCAATAGCCCCAAATGGAAACAACATAAATGCCCATCAACAGATGAAATAAAACGTGATAATATCCATAGGTGCATGCCCAGTCGCTTCAGTTGTGTCTGACTCCTTACAACTCCATGGACAGCAGCCTGCCAAGCTCCTCTGTCCATGGGATTCTCCAGACAAGAACCCACTGGAGTGGGTTGCCATTTCCTTCTCCAGATATAGCCATACATTGGAATATTAACAAGACTACAAACAGTGAAATACTGATGGACGCTATTAATACAACATGAACCCTGAAAACAGAATGCTAAGTGGAAAAAGCCAATCACAAAAGGCCACATACTGTACAATTCCATTTATCTGAAACGACCAGAGCAAATCTATAAGGACAGAAAACAGATTAGGGTTTGCTTAGGGCTGGTGGGGACAGTGAAGATTGGAGGGCAGGGAGAATGGCTGCTAAAGGGTACAGAGCTTTTGGGGGCGTGATGAAAATGTTTTAAATTTGAATTGTATGGAATGTGAATTTTAATCTCAATAAAGTTTTCACAAAAGAAAAAGAAACAGAAAAGGTCCCCCACCTGGTACTTTCTGGGGCAGCTAATAACTAGTAGGCAGTTCTTTAAGTTGGAAATGAAATAAAGTGACGGTCAGATGTCCAAACAATTAAACGACTAAAATGGCAACATCTGAACTGGCTTTGGATGCTATGATAAAGATGTGGAGATTTGGCATGGGTGATGGTAGACATCCAATAATATAAAGGATGGGCTCTCCCCTAATTGCGGGAATGAGAAAAAAATCCACCTAAGATTATACAGCTGAATAAAGAGAAAAAAATAATTCAGAGGCCTGATGAGTCACTTCTGGTGAAGCAGACTTCACTGAAGTAAATGTTGGTCCTTGATAAAGACAGGATTGTGGAGATCGGTGGGCAAAGAGTTGTTCCTGTTCAGGAGTCCGTGATTTGACTGATTTAGGGCAAAAGTGGAGAAAAAGGAGAAAATTAATACAGTAGCAAGGACCATAGTTCGTAATTTTTATTTGGATAACAAGCCCATTCCTAAACCAAGATTGAAAGGGCCGTTTTCCATTTCGCAACTGTCTCTCAGAAATAAAATACTAAAATTCAACAGTCTAAAGCAGCCTTACGAAAGAAAGTTAAAAGCACACCAGATTGATGAACTCTAGAAACAGAGCTCATCTCATGTCTTAAAATATGCAATCATCACTCTGCACAGGCTTGGAAATTAAGGCGGCCAAGAACTGCCCAGGTGGGTATCAAGGATCTAACGTACCTGGAGTAACCTGAGGGAAGAGGCGAAGCGAAGGCATCCCGGTGACGGCACTTTTGTAGGTATACCCGGGGTGAGCGCTCCCGCCGGAAGGCTGCCTGCGGTCCGAACGCCGAGGCAGAGGAACTGTGGCGGCCACGGCAAACAGCTCACCGCGGAGGCGTCGCGACCGGCACCTCGTTTCCATGGCTAACATCAACTCCAGCAGGCGCCCCGGGGCGCGGAACGGACCTCGGGGGCGGGCCGCGCGCTCGGCTCGACCCGCCCCTCGGCCTGAGGTTACGTCTGGGCCTCAGCCGGACCAGGCAACGCAGAGTGCGGGAAGAGGCGCGCTCGGATCGCTCCAGGTCTGGGCCAACGCTCGCCTGACCCGGGACTGTGGGACTTGCGTGGGCTCGGGCCTCGCCTAGGGCCCGGAAGCGGCGGCGGGGGAATCTCCACTCTAGCTCTGAACTTTCACCCGCGTCGCGCCTCTACGCAAGAGCGTCGTTGCCCTGGTGACGCAACGTCCCTCCGGAGAGTAGAGCGCTCGGGCTGTTAGAGAGATTTCAAGAGTCGGCGCCATTTTGAGAGTGTGTAGCACTCAGTGGTCTTACTGACGAGCCTGGGTGTAGTGAGACTCCAACCGCTCAGGGTCCCGCGACCTACGTTAACCACAGCCGCACTTTGGCCGTCGCCACCCAATACACTGACGGTAATAAATGCGTTTAAGTGATATTTCATACATATACGTGTTCGCTGTCGCCCCTTTATTGCATTTTTCCCCCAAGAGTGGATTTGTGACTGCATTTTAAAGACTATGAACCAAAATACCCATAAGTGAAGCATGCCACGAAGGTATCTGTTTATTAACAAAGTCAGCCAAAGTTACCATCTTCCATCTTTTTAAAAAGCTATTATTTTTTTAAATAATTGCGGACTATTATTAGTGGTAGTAATTTTTTGGTCCGGGAGTCTTTACAGGGTGGCCTTGAAGTCCCCAGTTTTGGTAGTTTGAAAGTTAAAACATGCCCATCACGACTGCCTACATATTCTACCAAGTTTCATTGCTTCCCTAAGTTTTGGACACCTTCCAAGATGCGAGTTAAGAGCTCTTTAAATTGGTCTCTTAAGGATTTAGAGGTGAACTTAAAGCCAATTTGTAGGTATCTAGGTAGCCATGTCTCCTCTCCTTCCTCCCCCCGGCCGCAGCGATCATCAGTTTTGCATACACAGAGATTCTTGATTGGCTTAAGGACTGCCTGTCTGGATCTCCTTATCTCAGAACTATGAATGCAACCTTCTAAGTTTCTTTCTTGGTTTTACTGAAAGTAATGGCTTAGTTCTTAGTTCAGTTCAGTAAAGTTCAGTCGCTCAGTCGTGTCTGACTCAGCGGCCCCATGAATCGCTGCACACCAGGCCTCCCTGTCCATCACCAACTCCCCGGAGTTCACTCAGACTCGCGTCCATCAAGTCAGTGATGCCATCCAGCCATCTCATCCTCTGTCGTCCCCCTCTCCTGCCCTCAATCCGTCCCAGCATCAGAGTCTTTTCCAAGGAGTCAGTTCTTTGCATGAGATGGCCAAGGTACTGGAGTTTCATCTTCAGCATCATTTCTTCCAAAGAAATCCCAGGACTGATCTCCCTCAGAATGGACTGGTTGGATCTCCTTGCAGTCCAAGGGCCTCTCAAGAGTCTTCTCCAGCACCACAGTTCAAAAGCATCAATTCTTCGGCGCTCAGCCTTCTTCACAGTCCAACTCTCACATCCATACATTACCACGGGAAAAACCATAGCCTTGACTAGACGGACCTTAGTCGGCAAAGTAATATCTCTGCTTTTGAATATGCTATCTAGGTTGGTCATAACTTTTCTTCCAAGGAGTAAGCATCTTTTAATTTCATGGCTGCAGTCGCCATCTGCAGTGATTTTGGAGCCCCCAAAATAAAGTGTGACACTGTTTCCCCATCTATTTCCCATGAAGTGATGGGACCGGATGCCATGATCTTCATTTTCTGAATGTTGAGCTTTAAGCCAACTTTTTCGCTTTCTTCTTTCACTTTCATCAAGAGGCTTTTTAGTTCCTCTTCACTTTCTGCCATAAAGGTGGTGAAATCTGCTTATCGGAGGTTATTGATATTTCTCTCGGCAATCTTGATTCCAGCCTTGCTTCTTCCAGCCCAGCATTTCTCATGATGTACTCTGCATGTAAGTTAAATAAGCAGGGTGACAATATACAGCCTTGACTACTCCTTTTCCTATTTGGAACCAGTCTGTTGTTCCATGTCCAGTTCTAACTGTTGCTTCCTGACCTGCATATAGGTTTCTCAAGAGGCGGGTCAGGTGGTCTGGTATTCCCATCTCTTTCAGAATTTTCCACAGTTTATTATGATCCACACAGTCAAAGGCTTTGGCATAGTCAATAAAGCAGAAATAGATGTTTTTCTAGAACTCCCTTGCTTTTTTCATGATCCAGCGGATGTTGGCAATTTGATCTCTGGTTCCTCTGCCTTTTCTAAAACCAGCTTGAACATCAGGAAGTTCACGGTTCACATATTGTTGAAGCCTGGCTTGGAGAATTTTGAGCATTACTTTATTACTGTGTGAGATGAGTGCAATTGTGCGGTAGTTTGAGCATTCTTTGGCGTTGCCTTTCTTTGGGATTGGAATGAAAACTGACCTTTTCCAGTCCTGTGGCCACTGCTGAGTTTTCCAAATTTGCTGGCATATTGAGGGCAGCACTGTCACAGCATCATCTTTCAGGATTTGAAACAGCTCCACTGGTACTTTAGAGTCATTTAAAAAGACAACAATTTTTGGTAGACTGAAAAATCACTAAATTGAAGTATTTACAAATGTTTTCAAGTTGTTAGATTTTGTAAAAGTTTGTGAATATAACTTCACTAAAAGATCAAATTTTAGGAATAACCAAACTCTCTGTAAATATCAACGGGCATATTTACAATTTTACTCTTTATAAAAATTAAATTACATGCCACATGAATTAATAATGATTTTCCTTTGTTTTGGCATATCTAATTACGCATTGACTGTGCAGATTTCAAAGTCTTTATCCCTTGTCTGCTGTATTAAGTTTGGAATGTTAGTTAAGCTCTTCTATTGATAGTTTTACCAACAATTACAATGTCTTATTAGTAATATTAATTTCTAAAGCTAGAACTGAAGTTGGTAGCCTTAAACAAGTGTCCTTTTCCTGCCATTTGCCTGCTAACTTTTTTGCGTATAAGTGAACCAATTGTTTAGAATTGTGTGAACATTATTTTCAGTTTCCTAGAATGAATATTGGAGAAAGCAATGGCAACCCACTCTATTACTCTTGCCTGAAAAATCCCGTGGATGGAGGAGGCTGGTGGGTTGCAGTCTATGGGGTCACTAAGAGTCGGACACAACTGAGCTACTTCACTTTCACTTTGCACTTCTTGCTTTGGAGAAGGAAATGGCAATCCACTCCAGTGTTCTTGCCTGGAGAATCCCAGGGATGGGGGAGCCTGGTGGGCTGCTGTCTATGGGGTCGCATAGAGTCGGACATGACTGAAGTGACTTAGCAGCAGCAGTAGCAGCAGAATGAATATAGTATAAGGAAATACAGTAAATAAATTCTCTGATAAAATTTCCATTTGAAGTTGTAATTAAGAGTGTGACAGTGGGGGCGAGTTGGGTATAATTTGTGTAAAGGTAATATACCCTCTCATAGTGTCTCCAGACTCATGATACTATTGCTGTTGAATGGAAATGTCCACTGGTTAGGATGACTTCCTAGAGCTTGCATTGTGATGCCCTCTTCAGGTTTAAAATATACCCTCTTCATATTTAAAACATGAAAATTGGAGGTTACTCACAGATAAATAATTTAGGGGAAATGAAACCACATTTGGCAAATACAGTTGTACATCAAATATAAATAACAATATCAACAATAATCAACTTTGGTGGGATGGCATTTTAGAGGTACATATGAAACTTCACTCTGTCAAGCAAAATTTTAAAGTCAGTTCCCTTTGAAAGAAGTTTTGTCTATAGAAATACCTTACAGATATCTTCCTTTACAGACATCTCACCTAAGTATGTAATGATATTTGTACAAAGATATACTTAGAACATTTGTAATAGCAAAATACAAAACATTCTTAAATAGGGGATAGTTTTAAATAAATTTAAAAGAATGTACACTTTTGGAATATCCAAGTTCTACTAAGTAAAATTTTTAAAAATTACTATGATCTTATATAAAAACTAAATGTATGCATGAGCATGCTTTGTATATACTTACCTTTAATAGACACGTAGGAAACTGATAGAATTCAACCTCTAAAGAGGCTAACTGGTGTTTGATAGGAAGGGGACTTTTACTATTTACCATTACTCTTGTGCTGGTAATATATTTTTTATCAATATGTGTAGCTTTGATAATCGTAAAATAGCGAGCAAACAAAAATAAATTGACAATCAAAAATACCCACTCTACCCTCCCTCAAACCCATCAACCTGCTATATAACTAGAAAACTGCCACAGTGGATTTTTGTTTTTATAATAACACTTTTATCCAGAGAATAATTTAAAAATATAGTTATTAGTTTCTGTGAATAAATTACAACAATGATGCTTTCATAGGGAGAAAAGCTATATTAGTTTTTAGTGTTACATTATAGTTGAAAGTTACAATAAGTCATTTGGTATACTGGTAAAATTTGAGCTCTGATAACCAGAGACAGCCTAGAATATTGACCATTTTGGTGTTATATCAATAGGAATCCTTAAAGTTAGTTCATTTTATGCTAAATGAGAACATTTACTGAATTTATGAATACATGCTCAAGATTATTAGGATTTCTTTCTAATGTTAGATATAAAATCCTAATTTTAGTATATACATAAAATATACATATATTAATTAGTGTATATATACAGATATAGATGTAAAATACTTATATATCAAAGGAAAAGTTATATATAACTTATAAAATACATGGAAATCCTATTTTTGAACCAGCAATGACTAGGTATTAATGGAAGAAACTTTCATATGGGTTGTCTTTAGCAATATTATTTTAAACATAACAATTTTTAATAAAATTTATGCTAATCATTAATATATTATTAGATCTGCTTTTTAGGTTCTTGGTTTAAATGAAAACCAAGTGTATAGAAATGAATATCAGAACAATTATTAAAAATTCTGTCTATAATTTTCAAGCCAAATAGTAGATACATGTTTTTACATAGAAAGTTTTCTCCTAAAAGAGTTTGGAATTAGTGAGAAATGTCTATATCAGTAAAGAGCAGCATGCAAGAAAGAGATACATTTACTTGTGGAAATAACCATTTATTAAGGAACAATCATTTTTATTTGTGGTTTTTATATAAAACTAGACTATGGATTTTTTCCTTATAAATATTTCTCCAGGCAACAATAATGAATAAAATTTTAGAGATAAGCTTTCTTTTAAATGCATATATGCCCTTCCTAACACATGTAGTAAAACCAAGCAAATACTCATACTCTATTAAAAAAAAATTAAATGAAACTTTTTTTTCCCCTAAATGGCCCAGTTAGTGTAAAGGCATCCTCTCTGAATTCCACAATCCAGGATCCCTTGGCCACTTGTTTCTGTATGTTGATATGCCCAAAGTTACATTTACTCTATAAAGACTTCCTTTGTTCATATATGTCTCTTTTCTCCAGTATACATTTTCTTTAAAATTATAGTACATACAAAATACAAACCTGAAGGTAATATGGATTCTTCCAGAAGGAGAATTTATTCCTGTTTCTCCTGATGCATACAGTGAATAGGTTTGCCTTACTAGACTGAACAGTCTTTAAGAACAATGAGGAGGATCTTAAGCTGGTTTTCTCCTCCTTTCAATTATAGCACCAATATTCCATCCATTACTGCCTACTACCAAAGAGTATGACTCCTTCTATTCAGAAATAAAAGCAGCTCTACCTGACACATTCTGAAATATTTTGCCCTCTTCATAACCTCCATTTACTAAAGCAATATTTTCCTTGCTCCTTACCAAAGCATGAACTCAATATCTGATTTCTTCTTCCATGTTGGATAAATGGATGTGGGAACTTTATTACAGATTAAAATAGTGGAAAGTTAAGAAAACAGTGCTCTTAGTGTGAAAGGCAAGGCCAGTGATTTTCATGAACTATCAGTTCAGTTCAGTCACTCAGTCGTGTCCGACTCTTTGCGACCCCATGAATCGCAGCACACCAGGCCTCCCTATCACCAACTCCCGGAGTTCACTCAGACTCACATCCATCGAGTCAGTGATGCCATCCTCTGTCGTCCCCTTCTCCTCCTGCCCCCAATCCCTCCCAGCATCAGAGTCTTTTCCAAGGAGTCAACGCTTCACATGAGGTGGCCAAAGTACTGGAGTTTCAGCTTTAGCATCATTCCTTCCAAAGAAACCCCCAGGGCTGATCTCCCTCAGAATGGACTGGTTGGATCTCCTTGCAGTCCAAGGGACTCTCAAGAGTCTTCTCCAACACCACAGTTCAAAAGCATCAATTCTTCGGCACATATTTAATCAGAAATAATGAGATCTGAATTATAATTCACTCTCTGCAAGAAACTCAATAACTTGACATTGAAACTCTCCAGAGTTTCTTGACATATAAACTCTCCAGACTTCACTTTCTTCCTTTTAAGAGATTGGGCTGCATCTCTTAAATTTCCATTTAATTCTGTATTTCTGCTTTTGTGTTATTTATGTGTTAAAAGTATCATGGTATGGGTGGAAATAAAGACAGGTGATGATAATTTTGTGTGTGCATTTTGTTTTAAGCTATATGAGTTTTGTAGGTAACAATGCTTTAACAAAAAAGCAGGTTTTATTTATTGTTAAGCAGACCTAAGCAAACATAGTTATCATTGGAAAACTAAACTAAATTATCATTGGAAAACCTCATTATTGACCAATTTTCCTGAAAGAGAGATTTCTGTCAATGTTAACTTTGGGTAACATGTCACCTTTATCAGAGTTCATTAAGTGCCAACAATTTACTTTCTGAGGAATATCTCTTTAAGGTCAATTAAATAAAAATGTGAAAGCCAGTGTTGTTAGGATTTTTGCCACATAATAGTCCAATTATTTTATGTTTAGCCTCTTTGATTAAAAGCAGTGGTCAAAAGATTTGAAATCCTCAGAGGTGATTTTCAAGGAGAAGTGCTGGAGCTACCCAGGCAGCAATCAGAAACAATTAGGAAAAATTTACCAAGTGTTTCATTCTCTAGGTTCTATTGCAAATTATGTTAAATATTTCAGGCTTATTGCATTTAAAAATAAAGCCTCCAACTAAGCAATTTTCAAGATAGTCAAAAGATATTGCTTCACATTTTCTTATTGCTATAGAAATGAAAAGGGTGATTGTCTATGTTGATTAGCTTGAAGATTGCTTTGGGAAGAATTTGACAGTTCTAGTAACATTCCCATTATAATTTACAATCTGTGAAGAAAAATTGAATACTACCTTGAACTTCAGAGTTTAAAGCTTCCTTTTCATCTGATAATTTTATTCTACTCCTTTAACATAAAGAGGGGATCTTTGTCATGTGTATTTTTAATGCATATATAATTTATTTTTGTCTTGATTCTTTAAAACTATTCTCAGTTAGATCAAGTAGAGAATATATAGCATAATAAATATAGCAGAATATTTATTGATACCTACTATGTGGAAATCCTTTTTGTGCTAGTCAGTTTTGCAAATAGAAAGATAGAAAGAAGCATCATTTAATGTCAGAGGACTCAACTGTTTACTCAATAGAAAATTCACAAGACAAAAGAACAAACAAAACTTAGAGCCAATTACATTTTGGTCATGATAAGTTGAGTGTGGCTGATACTACTTCATTTTCTTATACATAAATGCTCAAATAGAATCTATTTCTACCTAATACCATAAACTGTGGGAAGTTAGGAAATTGGTCCCACAATAATATTTTATGTTTAGAAAGAAAGGTTATAATTGAGTGGAATTGTATTACATTTTGAAATGTATAGGAAAATGTTTAAATACCAAGAAGACTTACATATTGGAAATGCATAGAAAAATGTTTAAATGCCAAGAGGGCCTACTTATTGTCATTTTTTTAATGGACCTCCTGACTTGAAGGCCAAATTTTTAATTATGTTAAAATAGTTTAAACCAGTCCAAAATGGACTAGTGTAAAGTGAAAGTCGCTCAATTGTGTCCAACTCTTTGCGAGCCCATGGACTATATAGTCCATGGAATTCTCCAGTCCAGAATACTGGAATAGGTAGCCTTTCCCTTCTCCAGGGGATGTTCCCAACCCAAGGAGGGAACCTAGGTCTCCCACATTGCAGGCAGATTCTTTACCAGCTGAGCCACAAGAAGTTTCTCTTAAGTTAGCAAACAAAATAAGATTCAGTGATAGGATTCAATTAAATGGCATTCTCATTTATTTATTCATGAATGCCATTAGTAAACATGTATTATGTGTTTATAAGGGGATAAATGTTAGAGAATTAGTGATACAAAGAAGGATAACAATACCACCCATCACAGCTCCTTCTGGTGAGAGTGCAGGGGTAATGCAAAAGTATATAATCCCTTTGTAAAAAAAAAAATAAAATTAGTGATATTTATCAACATTTCTATAAAAAGTACATAACTTTTAGGATAACTTTTAGATCTTCCTTCCTATGGAAAATATTCCAGAGAAGGCAATGGTGAGAGCGCTGGGGTAATGCAAAAGTATATAATCCCTTTGTTAAAAAAAAAAAAGTATATAATCCCTTTGTAAAAAAAAAATTAGTGATATTTATCAACACTTCTATAAAAAGTGCATAAGTTTTACAATAACTTTTAGATTTTCCTTCCTATGGAAAATATTCCAGAGAAAGCAATGGCACCCCACTCCAGTACTCTTGCCTGGAAAATTCCATGGACAGGGGAGCCTGATGGGCTGCCATCTATGGGGGTTGCACAGAGTTGGACACGACTGAGCAACTTCACTTTCACTTTTCACTTTCATGCATTGGAGAAAGCAATGGCAACCCACTCCAGTGTTCTTGCCTAGAGAATCCCAGGGATGGGGGAGCCTGGTGGGCTGCCATCTGTGGGGTCGCACAGAGTTGGACATGACTTCAAAAGCAGAGACTTCACATTGCCGACTAAGGTCCATCTAGTCAAGGCTATGGTTTTTCCTGTGGTCATGTATGGATGTGAGAGTTGGACTGTGAAGAAGGCAGAACGACGAAGAATTGATGCTTTTGAACTGTGGTGTTGGAAAAGATTCTTGAGAGTCTCTTGGACTGCAAGGAAATCCAACCAGTCCATTCTGAAGATCAGCCTTGGGATTTCTTTGGAAGGAATGATGCTAAAGCTGAAACTCCAGTACTTTGGCCACCTCATGAGAAGAGTTGACTCATTGGAAAAGACTCTGATGCTGGGAAGGATTGGGGGCAGGAGCAGAAGGGGACGACAGAGGATGAGATGGCTGGATGGCATCACTGACTTGATGGATGTGAGTCTGAGTGAACTCCGGGAGATGGTGATGGACAAGGAGGCCTGGTGTGCTGCGATTCATGGGGTCGCAAAGAGGCAGACACAACTGAGTGACTGAACTGAACTGAACTGAAGCAACGCAGCAGCAGCAGCATGGAAAATATTCAACAGAAGAAAAAGGATTTATACTGTATGTGTTTATTGCATATTTCTTATGATATAAAACTGGAAACAATTTGAATATTCAAAGGTATGATCAAAAAAATATTTCTCTTTAGTTGAATATAATTCAAACATTAAAATGCTAATTGTGCTCTAATAAGGAAAATGTTTAGATTTATAATGTGAAAACAAAGTTATGTAAAGTGTAATTCTGTAAAAATATACAAGTGAGAATACACTTTGATTTTTAAAAAATGATATTTGTATTAGCATGGTGGTGTTTTAGATTATCATTTCAGTGTTTGTTTTGGAGCGCTGTATATTATTTTAAAAATAATTAATATTTTAATGTATAAAAGTGTTCCCAAGCTGGAGCCCTTGTGCATTGATGATTGGAATCTAAAATGGTGCAGCTGCTGTGGAAAACAATACGGTGGTTCCTCAGAAAAATTAAATTTGGAATTACCATATGATTCAGAAATTCTATTTCTGGATGTAGTCCCAAAATAATTGAAGACAGGGACTTGAACAGATACTTTTACAATGGTGTTCATAACAGCATTATTTCACAATAGTCAGAAGGTAGAAACAAACCAAATGTCCATCAGTAGATGAATGGATAGGCAAAATATACAAGTAAAATGGAATATTATTACAATGGAATATCAGTTTTGCAAGGTGAAAAGAGTTCTATATAGATGGTTGTGCAACACTGTAAGTGTACTTAATGCCACTGGCACTGTACAATTAAATATGGTTCAGATGGTAAATTTTATGAATTTTTCACCACAATTAAAAAATTAAAATGGTAAATTTCATGTTGTATATTTTATTACAATGAAAACTTTTTAAAAAGTGGTCCCAAGTTATGAATGGATTCCTAGATATGTGTCTGAAGTTGAAAAGAGAGTTAGTTTGTAGAGTTAGTAGATTTAAGACTAAATGACAATTAAAAAAATGAAGTGCATAATGTAGTTGGAAAAATAATTTTTAAATGAACGTCACCAAATTCTACTCAGTATTATTCTCAAATTAATGATTTGAAATCTATCCTGCTAATTTGTCATACTTTTCTAAGCACATGTATGTTGGTAGTTTACAAAAATGTAATTGAAAGACCAAAATGAGCTTTGAATGCTCAGTCACAATTTTAGAGGTGAAAGAGATGCTTGTATTAGAGGTGAACAATCAGGGGTCAGAGAACTTAAGATCATATAGATAGATAATGACTGACATGACTAGAATGGATGCCTTTACTTTTTGTGCTGTGCTAAGTGGCTTCAGTTGTATCTGATTCTTTACTTTTATTACAGTGTTATTTAAACTTTATACTATGTCAAGCAAGCCAGATTCTAATCTTTTTTAAAAAATTAGTCTTATGAAACATTATTTATTTTCTACTAGGAAATTCTTACATCAAACATGAATTTCCTATGTGCTATGTGCTAAGACGCTCCAGTCGTGTTTGACGCTTTGCAACTCTATGTACTGTAGCCCACCAGGCTCCTCTGTCCATGGGATTCTCCAGGCAAGAATACTGGAATGGATTGCTATGCCCTCCTCCAGTGGATGTTCCCAACCCAGGGATTGAACCTGAGTCCCTTTTGTCTCCTTCATTGGCAGGTGGGTTCTTTACCACTAGTGCCACATGGGAGGCCCAGAAAATTCTTACATCAGACATGAATTTCCTATGCTACAGCTTAAATCGAAGTCTTTACTGATGCTTTTGACTTATTCAAGCAATTGTTAACTTCACAACTTTTCGCAAGCCTAGTTCCTTTGATGCTTAGAGAAGATGCATTTCCTTTAGTTTTAAAACTAATCTACTTTTGGAACTTTTTTATAGTGCTTCATATTTTATAAATTGATGCCCAAATATCCTTTCTACTTCCCCAATAGGAAGAGAGGGAATTACATTTTTCCAAGTTACTCTTTCTTTGTAGGACTCCAAATAGAGACAATATTATCTTCTAGATCTTTTGTACTATGCTCGGGACACTTATGGTTGCAAATGAGAGAAATTGAACCCCCTAAAAGGATTTATTGGACTTTCCTGATGGCTTAGAAGGTAAAGAATCTGATTTCAATGCAGGAGACCCAGGTTTGATCCCTGGCTTGGGAAGATCCCTGGAGAAGAGAATGGCTACCTACTCCAGTATTCTTGCCTGGAGAATGCCATGGTGAGAGGAGCCTGGTGGACTGCGGTCCATGGAGTCACAAAGAATCATACATAACTGAGTGACTTTCACTTATTCAGTTTCAAAAAGATTTATTGGCTTATGTAATTGAGAAGTCCCAGGGTAGATCTTAAGGAAAGATGCAACCAGAGACTCAAATACCACTGTCAAGACTTTCTCCATCTCTTGGTTTGCTTAATTTCATTCTTCAAATAGATTTTCTCCTAGTGGCAGACAGATACCTTCAGAGGCTTCAGACTCATATCCTCATGGTTAAGCAATTGATGTGGAGGAAATAAAGAGCTCTCTCTTATTGTCTGTATCTCAATTTCAGGTCCTGTGTACCCACCCCTATGATCAGCAGCCCCAGTAGTAACATATAGAGTCAAGGAACAGTTCCCAAAGGAATCTGAAGAAAGGGGTAGGGGGAAGGAATTACCTGGGTAGACAAAAGGAATAATGCTCATAGTCTGCTATACCCACTTTAAAGTATGTTCAGTTAGTTCAGTTGCTCAGTCGTGTCCTACTCTTTTGCAACCCATGGATTGAAGCACGCCAGGCTTCCCTGTCCATCACCAACTCCCAGAGCTTGCTCAAAATCATGTCTGTTGAGTCAATGATGCCATCCAACCATCTCATCCTCTGTCACTCCCTTCTTCTCCTGCCTTCAATCTTTCCCAGCATCAGGGTCTTTTCCAACGAATAAGTTCTTCACATCAGGTGGCCAGAGTATTGGAGCTTCCGCTTCAGCATCAGTCCTTCCAATGAATATTCAGAACTGATTTCCTTTAGGGTTGACTGGTTTGATCTCCCTGCAGTCCAAGGGACTCTCAAGAGTCTTCTCCAACACCACAGTTCAAAAGCATCAATTCTTCAATTCTTCGGTGCTCAGCTTTCTTTATGATCCACCTCTCACATCCATACATATGCTGTGCTTAGTTGCTCAGCCCTGTCAGACTCTTTGTAACCCCATGGACTGTAGAGAATTTAAAGTGGTGAGTTTAAGCATGATTCCTTTTTCATCTTAATATATTTAATATATTGAAATTCTAG
The DNA here is from genome assembly GCA_917880005.1 of Nanger dama. Lineage (NCBI taxonomy): Eukaryota > Metazoa > Chordata > Mammalia > Artiodactyla > Bovidae > Nanger > Nanger dama. The sequence continues at coordinate 31,431,633 of CAKJTW010000003.1, forward strand.
AGATTATTCTTCTATGCCCTCTCCCCCATTATACTGATACTAAAGGACTTTGCAGTGACCTTCTAATATAACTCATTCAAAACCAGTTCCTGCCTTCATTTTTTATCCTCCATTTTATGCTATTCCCTAAGATCTACATTTCTTCTTTGCTTTCTTTCTCATTATCACTGAGTCATATTTGTCTGCTAAAATTTTAATATAAAAGTCCTTTGCATCTCTTTTCTGGTAATGTTCCCGAATCAGTTAGGAATAGGTTGAACTTCATGTAACAGATAAATCATAGTGACAGTTGTTTAATAAGGTATAAATTTATTTCTCTGCCATATAGAATAGATCTGGGTTTAGGTGTTTCCAGGATTAGTATGGCAGACATTACTTTGCCGACAAAGGTCTGTCAAAGCTATGGTTTTTCCAGTAGAAATGTGTGGATGTGAAAGTTGGACCATAAAGAAAGCTGAATGCTGAATAATTGATGCTTTTGAACTGTGGTGTTGGGAGAAGACCCTTGAAAATCCCTTGGACAGCAAGGAGATGAAACCAGTCAATCCTAAAGGAAATCAGTCCTGAATATTCATTGGAAGGACTGATGCTGAAGCTGAAGTTCCAGTGCTTTAGCCACTTGATGTGAAGAACTGACTCATTGGAAAAGACCTTGATGCTGGAAAAGATTGAAGCGGGGGAGGAAAAGGGGATGACAGAGGATGAGATGGTTGGATGACATTAATGACTCAATGGACATGAGTTTGAGCAAGTTCTGGGAATTGGTGATGGATAGGAAAGCCTGGCATGCTGCAATCCATGGAGTCACAGAGTCAGACTTGGCTGAGCAATTGAACTGAGCTGCACTGAACATGGGCTGGTGGGTCCATCCATTTTATTATGCCATCTTCCCTATGGTCTTTTCTTTCCTTATCCAACTAGAGCTCTTCCATCATATTCTTATTCTATACCACAGGATGGATGAAAGGGATATTGTTTTCCTTTTTAAGGAGACTTTCAGGAAAAAGTTGGCTTAAAGCTCAACATTCAGAAAATGAAGATCATGGCATCTGGTCCCTTCACTTCATGGGAAATAGATGGGCAAACAGTGGAAACAGTGTCAGACTTTATTTTTTTGAGCTCCAAAATCACTGCAGATGGTGACTGCAGCCATGAAATTAAAAGATGCTTACTCCTTGGAAGAAAAGTTATGACCAACTTAGAGAGCATATTCAAAAGCAGAGACATTACTTTGCTGACTATGGTCCGTCTAGTCAAGGCTATGGTTTTTCCATAGCTATGGTTTTTCCAGTGGTCATGTATGGATGTGAGAGCTGGACTGTGAAGAAGGCTGAGCGCCAAAGAATTGATGCTTTTGAACTGTGGTGTTGGAGAAGACTTAGAGTCCCTTGGACTGCAAGGAGATCCAACCAGTCCATCCTAAAGGAGATCAGCCCTGGGATTTCTTCGGAAGGAATGATGCTAAAGATGAAGCTCCAGTACTTTGGCCACCTCATGCAAAGAGTTGACTCCTTGGAAAAGACTCTGATGCTGGGAGGGCTTGGGGGCAGGAAGAGAAGGGGACGACAGAGGATGAGATGGCTGGATGGCATCACTGACACGATGGGCATGAGTCTGAGTGAACTCCAGGAGTTGGTGATGGACAGGGAGCCCTGGCGTGCTGTGATTCATGGGGTCACAAAGAGTTGGACACGACTGAGCGACTGAACTGAACTGAACTCAGGAAGTTTCCATACAATGCTAGCCTATGTATGTCATTGGCCAAAACAAATGGTCACACTTAACTGCAGGGGAAGCACTATGCCTATCTAATAATGAGTTCTTCTACTAAAGGAGAATGACAGAGCAGATGCTGGGTGGTAACTAGCTGTCTCCTCCACAATTACCACTTCTTCTAACCTATATCACTAATTTCTCATCTTTGTAGCTAAGACATAGTTTGGTTTTTGTTCTAGTACTACTTTGTACATTTTTAGTTCAATTAATTAGTAGAGTAAAACCTTGAAACCAAAAAACCCCAAAATAGTGCTTCTTTTGTAATAAAAAGTTTTTTGGTAATTATAAAGTTTTAAATTGTATAATTATATTTATTTCAGTTCCCTGAATAGAATGGTTAAATTTCCTTATCAAAAATTGCTAATCAATTTTTTTCAAAATATCATTACTTCATAATGAGTTAAGTTCTCATGAAAGGAAGGCATATTTTAAAATAAACTGTAATACTTCTTGATTCTGATATGAAAATAAAATTCAGAAGGTCCCTAAGACCTTCCTGAACCCCCAATTTCATGAAGAATGTGTGAAATACAGGTAATTTGGCTTAATTATAGTTTTACTCCTACACATAAGCATCAATAAAATGATAATTAAGAGTTAGTAACATTTTCCAAAATTTACATTTCAAATTTCTAATTTTTTAAGGGTTAATTTTAAAAATACAGTAAAGTTGCAGAAATAATTTATTTTCATTCAGCTTCCCCTAATGTTTACATTTTAGATAACATTTTACACAACAGAATAATTGAAACTGAGCAGTCAATAATGATACTGTTAACTAACCTACAGACTTTATCAGATTTCACCAGTTTTCCCATTAATGTTGTTTTTCTCATTCAACACCCAATACAGAACCAACATATTACACTTAGTGTGTCTCCTTAGTTTCCTTCAATCTGTGACAGTTCTCCAGTTTTTGTCATTCCACACCCTTGACCTTTTTGAAGAGTTATTGATCATTTATATATAGACTGTCTCTTAGTATGGGTTTTTCTGGTATTTTCTCATGACCAAGTTATATATTTTTAGCAAGAATATCACAGACTTGATGTACCCTTATTAGTGTACCATATCAGGATATTTACATATCTTATTATTGGTGATGTTAACTCTGACCACTTAAAGTGGTGTTTATGAGGTTTTTCAACAATAAAAGTTCTATTTTTCTATTTATAATGAAAAAGTACCTTGTGGAGAAATTCTTAGAGACCATTCAAATATACAAATTTGTTCTGCCGTCTACTAATGTTAGTATCCATAGATGATTTTTACCTACAATAATTATTACTGTGGTATTTGGATAGTCTTCAGTATTCTTCACATGTTTCAATATGTTTTTTTCCCCCCATACCACCAAGCATTTCTGTCTGGAGACACTGACTAGATGTCCTACAAACTGAAGTCAATTCTGACACTCTCTCTCTGGAAATAGTATCAGGTGCCACAGGGTAATGGCTCAGTCTCACAAGACTCACCAGTTGTTATTTCAGGTTGTTACTTGTGCTTCTGACCCACTGCCTATAAGCTAGAGTTCCTACAACCCTCTTGTCAGGACTGATCAATTTGCGAGAGTGGCTCACAAAACTCAGAAACATTTATGTTTGCCAGTTTATTATGAGAGACATTATAAAGGATACAGATGAAGAGGTACATGGAGTGGGGTCCAGAAGGGTCCCAAATACAGGAGATTCTCTCCCATGGATCTGGGTGGCATCACCCTCCCACCACATGGAAGTGTTCACTAACCTGGAAGCTCATCAAACCCTCATTGTTAAAGCATTCTTGTAGATCTTTAATCTCCAACCCTCACTTCTCTTTCTTCCCCAGAAGTTGGACATGGGGTTGAAAGTTCCAACTCTGACTAATTACTTGGTCTTTCTGGTGGCCAGTTCCTAGGTCATCAGCTTAAGTTATCTCATTAGCATAAACTATCTAGGACTCAGCCCCAAGTAATCTGTTAGTATAAACTGGTGTGCTCTAAAGGGGCTCTTTATGAATGACAAAAGACACTCCTATCAGGAAGTTCCAAGGGTTTTAGGAGCTTTATGACAGGAACCAGAGAGAAAGACTAAATATATTTCTTATTATGTCACACAGTCTTTTGAATGCAGGGGAAAATTATATACTCTGATTAGAAACAAACATCTGTAAATATGAACCTGATTGGAAATTCATCAGTAGGTTGAAAAAATGATTGAGATGCTTGTTTCTCAAGATACAGGAAAAATTGTGTGCAAATGTTAAATTGGGGGCATTTTCTACTTCAGCTGAGAAGAACCAGATATATGATTCAGTTATCTCTATCTGGGGAGTCAGTATGATTCTTGATGGGAGCCAGGAACTTCTGTGTTGACTCTTACTTCTAATCTCACTTTTCTTTTTGTGCAGAGTAAAACTTCTTGGTCCATAGCAATGTAAGAAACAAGGAATTAGAATTCCTTAAATTCCCATATCTTTTTTTTCCATCCATCTGTTGATGGGTACTTAGGGTTGTGGAAGCATATTAGCTATTATAAATAATTAGAACATATTAGCTATTATAAATAATGCTGCCTTGAACATTGGAGTGAATATATCCTTTCAAAATAATATTTTGTTTTCTTCAGATATATACCCAGTAGTGAAGCTTCTATTTTTAATTCTTTGAGGAAACTCCATACCATTTTCCATAGTGAGTACAATTTACAGTCCCAACAACTGTGTACTAGGGTTTCATATTCTCCATGTCCTCATCTCATTTTTTATTTGTAGACTTCCTGATAATAGCCATTTTGACAGGTATGAGGTGATATCTTACTGTGATTTTGATCTCAAAGAGTCAGACATGACTGAGCGACTGAACTGAACTGAACTGAACTGATGATTAGTGATATTGAACATTTTTTCATATGTCTTTTGGCCATCCATATGTCTTCTTTGGAAAAATGTCTACCTAGGTCTTTGGCCATATTTTAATTATGTTATTTTTTTTTTATACTGGAGCTATTTATATATTTTGGATATTAACCCCTTATGGGTCATATCATTTGCAAATTCTTTCTCTAATTTCACACATTTTTAATTTTGCTGTTTCCTGTGCTGTGCAAAAACTTTAATTAGGTCCCATTTGTTTATTTTTACTTTTATTACTTTTGCATTAGGAAACAGATTCAAAAATATTGCTGCAATATACATCAGAGTGTTCCACCTTTATTCTCTTCTAGGAGTTCTATGTTTTCACATCTTACATTTATGTCTGTAATCAATTTTGAGTTTGTTTGTTTGTTTTTTAATTGAGGAAATGCCCTAATTTCATTGTTTTACATGTTAGCTGTCCAGTTGTCCCTGGGCTTCCATCATAGCTTAGTTGGTAAAGAATCTTCCTGCAGTACAGGAGACCTGGGTTTGATCCCTGGGTTGGGAAGATCCCCTGGAGAAGAAAACGGCAACCCATCCAAGTATTCTTGCCTGGAGAATCCCATGATAGAGGAGCCTAGTCAGCTATAGTCCATGGGGTTGCAAGAGTCAGACATGACTTAGCAACTAAAGAGTGTCCAGTTATCCCAGCACCATTTACTGAAAAGACTGTCTTTTCTCCATTGTATATTCTTACCTCTTTTTGTTGTAGATGAGTTGACCATTGTGTGGGGGTTTATTTCTGGGCTTCCTATTCTGTTCCACTGATTTATGTGTCTGTCTTTATGACAGTACCATACTGTTTTGATTACTATAGCTTTGTAGTATAGTCTGGTCATCTGAAAATTTGATAGGAGATTGTATGTAACTGATTGGTTTCCAAAATGGTGATGTGCCCATCTTTTATAAATATAAAAGAATAATAAAACTATGATGTCATGAAATAGAAATGATCCAATGTAGTTGGACAGTTTTTTTATTTATATCATTTTTTCTTAGTGAATATCCTCTATTCTCTGCTATAACATTACTCATGTGTTTAATTCTTTAACACATAGGCCGTTTAGCTATAGTAAGCTCAATCACATACCCAAACATATAAGTGAATTTTGGGGGTTGGCCAGAAAATTAGCTTTTTTCTGTAAGATGGCTCTAGTAGTGCTTAGTTGTCTAATTTCATTCAAAATAATTTTGTTACATTATATTGTGATAACTGTCATATCATTGTGCATTTAAAAGGAACTTATCAAAAATTGGTGAATTTTTGTGTAACTATTTTATTATTGAAGATAGAAGGAAAAAAACTAAATTTTTTGGCATATTATGCTTCATTATTTCATAAAAGGTAAAAACACAATTGAAACCCTAAAAAGATTTGTGCAGTGTATGGAGAAAGTACTGTGACTGATCAAGTGTGTCAAAAAAACCCTTTTATTCCGGAGATTTCTCAGTGGTTGATGCTTCATGGTCAGGTAGAACAGCTGAAGTTAAGATATCAAGTCAAGATATTAATTGAGAACAGTCAGTGTTATACAACTCGGGAGATAGCCAACACACTCAAAATAGCCAAAGCAAGCACTGAAGATTATTTGTGCCAGGTTGGTTATGGGTTTGGTATTTGATATTTGCTTTGATGTTTGGGTTCCACATAAGTTAAATAAAATAAAGCCTGTTGACCACATTTCCACAGTGCAATTCTCTACTTAAATATAATGAAAGCATTCTATTTTTAAAACGCATGTGACAGGTAATGAAAAGTGGATACTGTACAAAAAATGTGAAACAAAAAAATTGTGGGGCATGCAAAATGAACCACTAACAACCACACCAAAGGCTGGTCTTCATCAAAAGAAGTTGATATTGTGTATATGGTGGGATTGAAAGGGGGTTCTGATCATGAGCTCCTTCCAGAAAACCAAACAATTAATTCTAGAAAGTATTGCTCCCACTCAGTGAAAAGCATCCAGAATTAGTCAACAGAAAATAAATAGTCTTCCATCAGGATAACTTAAGACCACGTTTCTTTGATGACCAGGCAAAAACTGTTACAACTTGCCAGAGAAGTTCTGATTTCTCTGCTGTATTCACTAGATATTGCACCTTCAGATTTCCGTTGATGCCGGGAGCCAGCACAAAGAGTCCCGCCCGTGGCAAAGGTCATAAGGTTAAGGGGCCCGACAGGCAAAGGCGAGATGGGCCTTAAGGGAGCCTCGCTGGATCTGCTCGTGCATCTGCCCCAAAACCAGAGTCTGCCTGCCTTACTGCATTGTGCTTTTCGCCTACTCTTCTGACATTATATGGGGGGCTATCCCCCACCACCTCTCTCTGAAAAGGAGTTAACTTAGGACTCCAGTTAATAAATCTCCTGGGTGTGACAAGGGTGTTTCAGTCCAAAAACCTCTCTGCTGGCAGACTAGCTTGTGTGACAGGATTATCCATACTCTTGCTACTACCTCTCAACCATAAACAGCACAGAGAGTTTTGAGTATTTTGAAAGTCTTAGTTAGCATAGGGTTTTTCTAAAGATAAAAATCATGTTGGTGAAGGATTTCATTGCTGAGTTAATGATTGCCGCCTGGCCTCCATATCCTTAGGCACCTGGGAGTATGTTAATCGATGTAATTGGAATGTAGAAAAAGAAACATAGTAGTTTTGATGCTAGCAATAATAGACTTTTGAGTTAATGAATTTTCTCTTTGTTATAGATCACTGTACTCCTCTTTCTTTGTTATAAATCATTGTGGTCTTGCTATGGAAAAATGTAACTTTATCACTATCTTAAGACTAAATAGATCTTAAGGGGAAACAAGTTTTCTGATCAATTAACATCTATCAATAGAAAGAAAGGTGGGCCATAAAATGTTAATCAGTCTGCAGACCAGAAGATATTGTAAAACAAATGTAAGACCCTTGTAAGAAAGATATGCTGAGAACACTGTCTAGATAAGATTTGGAGCAGCTGACCCTGCGTGATTCTGTTTCTTACATTTATCTCTATGTATAACTAACAGTATAAAAGTGGACCTGAAAAATAAGGAACTGGACCAGTTCCTGGAAAGACTGGTTTCCCCCATGTCGTTCTTTCTCCTTCTCCTTTTCTGGCTGAATTCCCGTTTGGATCATGGAGGCTTGCCAAGCCTGCTAATTTTGCTGGGGCTTCTAAGATCTGACCTGGGAGGCCTTTGTGTCTCCACTCCTTCGGGAGACCAGGAAGATGCCTGTGGCCCATGTAGGTGGTGCAAACTCCTTGTCTCGGAGTTTTATTGGTTCTCCATGTAAACCAAGTTATTCAGCCTCTTTTCTCCACTTATTTTCCTACTACACCATTTCTTTCTAATCTCCTTCTATAGCTTTAATTAAGCAATTAATTGCTCAGATGCCAATGCCATCCTCACATATTGCACCTTCAGATTTCCATTGATGCTGGCACATTTATTTTAGTCTTTACAGAATACCCTTAATGGGAAAAATTTCAATTCCCTGGAAGACTATAAAAGACACCTGGAACAGTTCTTTGCTCAAAAATATAAAGTTTTGGAAAGGTGGAATTATGAAGTTGCCTGAAACATGGCAGAAGGTAGTGGAATAAAATGGTGAATATGTTGTTCAATAGGTTCTTGGTAAAAATGAAAAATATGTCTTTATTTTTACCTAAAAACTAAAGGAAGTTTTTGGCCAACCCAATATATCAGAGGAATTACATCAATGTTTTAAAACTTTTAAGTTTTTAATATTTTTACATAATTTATACCTTCATATAACTTAGTGAGTAGATTGATTTTGTTATTTTTTTAAAAGTCATTTTTGTTCTTTCCCCCACAAACATCATGAAAAGACTCATAAACATAATGAATGAAATTATAAAATTCAGTGGGAAATAAAACAGTATGTAACTATCAATAACTGATCTCAAGACAAAATAACTTAAACATTTATGATGTAGTAAGGGAATTCAAGCTTCTTTATAACCAACTGGGCTTCACTGGTGGCTCAGATGGTAAAGAATCTGCCTGCAATGCGGAGACCTGGGTTTGATCCCTGGGTCAGGAAGATCCCCTGAAGAAGGGAATGGCAACCCACTACAGGATTGCTGCCTGGAGAATTCCATGGATAGAGGATCCTGGGGGGCTATAGTCCATGTGTTCCCAAAAGGTTGTACACAACTAAAACACACACACACCAACCCACTGCTGCTGCTGCTGCTGCTGCTGCTAAGTCGCTTCAGTTGTGTCTGACTCTGTGCGACCCCATAGATGGCAACCCACCAGGCTCCCCTATCCCTGGGATTCTCCAGGCAAGAACTCTGGAGTGGGTTGCCATTTCATTCTCCAATGCATGAAAGTGAAAAGTGAAAGTGAAGTCGCTCAGTCGTGTCCAACTCTTTGGGACCCCATGCACTGCAGCCTACCAGGCTCCTTCATCCATGTAATTTTCCAGGCAAGAGTACTGGAGTAGGGTGCCATTGCCTTCTCCAACACCCACCCACACACATACATAAATAACATTACTTTGGATACCAATAATATGCTTTGTTTTCATTTGATTTTTCCCATCTAGGCTCACAATAGTATTCCTTATTGATTTTTGATATAATAGAAAATAACTGATCAAAAATATATAGGATTGAATAATAGAAACAAATGCCTAAATTTTTAAAGGTGTTTTTGAGTTTTGAAACTTCTAACCACAACCTAATTTTTACTTTTGTTTCCTGCATGAAAATAATACTCTTTAAAAAGTAAGCTTGACATTTATTATCTTTAATAGCTTATGATGATGTCTCTTCTAAGTATTGAAGTGACTGAAATATTCATGTGATACGTACATATTTCTACACTTCTTACAATGTATTGGAAAAAAGTCTGGAAATAGCACTGTATTAAAACAGTTCCATGATACTAGGAAGTCTTCACTCCTTCTGAATTCTGTTGCAGCTGTTGTCTAAATTCTTGATAATGTCCATATTAGTTAAAACTAAGTCTTAAAAGAATAAGGAGACGTTTAAAACTTTAAATAACGAACTGTTAAAGGATGACATTTTATGGTTGCATTTTCATAGCCAGTCATTTTGAGAGTTAACAATGGCCCAGCTTGTTAACACTGACAGGTATTTGGACTTTAGTTTTACTTAGTTTACCCAGGTCTCCCACATTGCAGGCAGATTCTTAACTGTCTGAGCCACCAAGGAAGTTAGAAGTTTTACTTCTACTTCCATAAATATAAAGATACCTTCATTCAAACCTTAATATAATAATATAGTATGCTTCAGTTTACTATACTTGAAAAATAATAGCACCTTCACCTACCTTGAAAAATTATTTAAGCATCATAGTCATTGAGGAAACACACACAAAACGTAATCCAGAAGACAAAAGCACAAATTAGTAATCTTGGTCATAAGCAACTTTCAAGGTTATGCCTTCAATTTAGATCACATTCTACACAGGGATCAAGAACATCCCCAAGAAAAAGAAATGCAAAAAGCTAAATAACTGTCTGAGGAGGCCTTACAAGTAGCTGTGAAAATAAGAGAGGGGAAAAGCAAAGGGAGAAAAGGAAAGATATTCCCATTTGAATGCCGAGTTCCAAAGAATAGCAAGGAGAGATAAGAAAGCCTTCCTCAGAGATCAATGCAAAGAAATAGAGGAAAACAATAGAATAGGAAAGACTAGAGAGCTCTTCAAGAAAATTAGAGATACCAAGGGAACATTTCATGCAAAGATGGGCTCAATAAAGGACAGAAATGATATGGACCTAACAGAAGCAGAAAATATTAAGAGGTGGCAAGAATACACAAAAGAACTGTACAAAAAAGATCTTCATGACCCAGATAATCACGATGGTGTGATCACTCACCTAGAGCCAGACATCCTGGAATGTGAAGTCAAGTGGGCCTAAGGAAGTATCACTATGGACAAAGCTAGTGGAGGGGATGGAATTCCAGGTGACCTATTTCAGATCCTGAAAGATGGTGCTGTGACAGTGCTGCCCTCAATATGCCAACAAATTTGGAAAACTCAGCAGTGGCCACAGGACTGGAAAAGGTCCGTTTTCATTCCAATCCCAAAGAAAGGCAATGCCAAAGAATGCTCAAACTACCACACAGTTGCACTCATCTCACATGCTAGTAAAGTAATGCTCAAAATTCTCCAAGCCAGGCTTCAACAATATGTGAACCGTGAACTTCCAGATGTTCAAGCTGGTTTTAGAAAAGGCAGAGGAACCAGAGATCAAATTGCCAACATCCACTGGATCATGGAAAAAGCAAGAGAGTTCCAGAAAAAACATGTATTTCTGCTTTATTGACTATGCCAAAGGTTTTGACTGTATGGATCACAATAAACTTTGGAAAATTCTGAAAGAGATGGGAATACCAGACCACCTGACCTGCCTCTTGAGAAACCTATATGCAGATCAGGAAGCAACAGTTAGAACTGGACATGGAACAACAGACTGGTTCCAAGTAGGAAAAGGAGTACGTCAAGGCTGTATATTGTCACTCTGCTTATTTAAATTACATTCAGAGTACATCATGAGAAACGCTGGGCTGGATGTAGCGCAAGCTGGAATCAAGATTGCTGGCAGAAATATCAATAACCTCAAATATGCAGATGACACCACCATTATGGCAGAAAGTGAAGAAGAACTAAAGAGCCTCTTGATGAAAGTGAAAAAGGAAGTGAAAAAGTTGGCTTAAAGATCAACATTCAGAAAACGAAGATCATGGCATCTGTTCCCATCACTTCATGGGAAGTAGATGGGCAAACAGTGGAAACAGTGGCTGACTTTATTTTGGGGGTTCCAAAATCACTGCAGATGGTGACTGCAGCCATGAAATTAAAAGACGCTTACTCCTTGGAAGGAAAGTTATGACCAACCTAGGAAAGAAAGTGAAGTCGCTCCGTTGTGTCCGACTCTTTGCGACCCCATGGACTGTTGCCTACCAGGCTCCTCCCTCCATGGGATTCTCCAAGCAAGAGTACTGGAGTGGCCTGCAACCTAGACAGCATATTAAAAAGCAGAGACATTACTTTGTCAACAAAGGTGTGTTTAGTCAAGCTATGGTTTTTCCAGTGGTCATATATGGGTGTGAGAGTTGAACTATAAAGAAAGCTGAGTGCAGAAGAATTGAAGCTTTTGAACTGTGGTGTTGGAGAAGACTCTTGAGAGTCCCTTGGACTCCAAGGAGATCAAACAAGTCAACCCTAAAGGAAATCAGTCCTGAGTGTTCATAGGAAGGACTGATGTTGAAGCTGAAACTCCAATATTTTGACCACCGGATGGGAAGAGTGCTGACTCATTTGAAAAGCCCCTGATGGTGGGAAAGATTGAAGGCAGGAGGAGAAGGGGACGGCAGAGGATGAGATGGCTAGATGGCATCACTGACTGAATGGACATGAGTTGGGGTAAACTCTGGGAGTTGGTGATGGACAGGGGGACAGGGAGGCCTGGCACGCTGTGGTTCATGGGGTTGCAAAGAGTGAGACATGACTGAGCGACTGAACTGAACTATACGATTCTCTTGGCTATATTTCTCTAAAATTGTAAATCATGCGTAACTATCACCTCAGACACTATAAATCATTGAAAATAAAAATTTTCATTTACTCTGATCACTAAAACAGGAAAGTATGTCAATACAATAATAGTTTTCTCAAAATGTAGAAAACAATTTGATTGTCTTCCAGCTAACTAAAAAAATATATTCCAAAGTATCGTATCCTATGAGTTGTATGTTATCTAGATTAGCTTTCTTTTTCCAGTTTTTGTAATTGTACACTTGCACCTTTGCCACTAACTTTAAGTTAGGCTTTTTGTTTTTGGAGGATAGGAAGTTTGACATAGATAGTGTCCTGAATGTTACAGACGACAGTATTAAATTGCTACAATTATATGAGACCTATAGGTTGTAGTTTTACTTGTATGTATCTATGTATGTTTATCTGGTGTTGAAGCCATTCCAAAATATGCTTCAATGTCATACTGACTATTTTGAATTAAAGTTACTTTAAAAATGAGCCATGCAAGAGGGACACATTTACCTCTCCTCTGTTTCTCTGAAGGTAGGAAATAAATTTCCCATGTTAAATGTGCCCTCCCTGTACCAGGAGGTAGACAGACAGGGAGTTCAGGGCCTAGAGCTTTTATAAAGAAACTTTTACTTCTTTACTAACATACTACCCAAGTCTAAACTTTGCTTAAATTCCTTACTAATCAAGAACCTAAGCCTGAGTTTGTCCTGTCAAATCCTCACAAATTTTCTTCATGTAAAAGACATACAAAAACTGCCTGCTTTTGGTTACTCTGAGTATCATTTTATGATCTGTGTGCATGAAATTAAGTTGCTTTTTCTACTGTTACCTGTCGTGTGTAAATTTTATTATTAGTCCAGCCGTAAGAACTCAGGAGGTGTAGAAGGGGAAATTTTGCCCTTGTTCCCAAAGACAGTTGTATGTATACATTAAATTCACAGATGTACACTATGTTGTTGCTTAAAACACCAGTGTTGGCAATTTAAAGACTATTTTGTTACTAATAATGGCTTAATATCTAAAACTGAACAGAGTTGGTCACGAGGTAAATTAACCAGGGAAATGTGCCAATTTTGACTTCATTTCCATCCTATTGAATGATTGCATTCATTCTCTTTAGATTTCAAGCTCTTCATTCTACTGTTCCTCAACACTCTTTATAGAATTCCAACTTGCTTTCCACCTATCTTTTAACAGTTTAACATAGATGGCTGGATCAAGTCCATTGTTCCAATTGTATGTAGCTTAAAAGCTCTGCAGTATTTTACCCTTTCCATTGTATCTGGCTTCCTGAGTGCTCTGCTCACTGCATTTTACTCCTGTTCTCTCTGTTTTCTAAACCCATTTATGCCTATTCTTTCTGAAGACATTTGTTCTGTCTGGGCACTCAAATTGACTTCTCTCCATTTTGTTTTCTTAACTAAAAACGCACCATTAAGGTTGATTGAAATCATGTAAGGAACTTCATAAAAAGTGAAAGGCCATAGGAAAGTAGGCTACCAGTGTTTGTAAATATGTTTTCAGCCACACTGCTAGGATGAAATAATAAATAATTGGAAACTTTAAAATGTTATTGATAGGTTTTTTATACATTAGTGTTTTTTTGGTTATTCTTTGAGAAACATATTTGTAAAACATTTGAGGGCAGGATGGAAGGAGGGGGCATTATGTTATAATTAAAGATAAGACAAAGAGTAGAGCCAAACTACTACAATTATTTAAAACATTTTAATGATTTACAGTAAGCTAGATGTAAAAGATACAGGTCTATAATTAAAATCCATAGTTTTAAACCACATGATCTTAATTTTTTTCTATTTAAAAGACAGATATTGTTATTTAAAAATAAATGTAACCATCAAAACTATAATCTCTAAATGATTCATTTAAGATCATCACTGTCCTTTTTCCTATTTGCAACGTTCAAAAATGGAACTCTGTTGGTAAGACATACTTTAAACATTTGGAAATTCATTAGAATCATAAAATTAAAAACTGGAAGAAAATGTACAATATTATTTGTGAAAAATACTTCACATCCATTTTCATTTGTTTGATCAAAATGAAATTAATCTTTGAAAATTATCAAAATATTCCAATGGATTTTTATTCAGAGCATTTTAGAAATAAATACTCTTATTTTTAGTGATACAATATAAGGAAAATTATTCTAATTTTAAAATTAGCATTTCAGAATCACCAGCATTTTATATGGAAATGATGCTGATGATTTGCTTTTGTTTGTTTATTTTGAATTTGTTTTATTTACCTAAAAGAGCATATAGTTAAGGTAATTCCTAATAGATTACATGTGATTAATAAATAATTTGACTTCAGGCAATTAACACTTTAAAGCAACTTTTAATTTCTTTTGAATGTATTATTCTATTTTTAGGTTACAGAATTTTATGTTTTTGCTATAAAATCATTTATTTTACTTTAAGGAAAAATCATCACTAAAACAAAATTTTGAGTTAAAAATGCACAAATTGGGCCAGAGAAATATCTTTTCTGTAGTTAACAAAATAATTTTATCCATAAATCGAAGAAAAAGAGGAATAATATAATATTTATAATTCATATTTTTATAAGATTAAAAACTTCAGAAATAAAATAGTAATAAAATAACTATGTACTTTTGCTGCCCTAGTTCCAAAAGGCAACTGAAAACTAAAACTGCAATTTGGTATAGTTTTTTTCTTTAAAATACTTCAATAATGTGGGTGTATCTAGAAGGTATTATGCTAAGTGAAATGTCAGGTAGAGACAGAAAAATACCATATACTCTCATTTATATGTAGAATCTAAAAAAAACAACAAAATGAAAACAGATTCATAGATACAAATAATGGGTAGTTGCTAGAGGGGGAGGCAGATAGGAGAAAAGGCTGAAAAAGGTGAAATAGATTTAAAGGTACAAGCTTCTAGCTGTAAATTAAATAAGCCAAGTGATGTAATATACAGCATAAGGAATAATGTCAATAATATTGTTAATAATTTTGTATGGGGACAAGTGGTCACAAATCTTATAGTGGTAAACATTTCATAGTGTATGTAAATGTCAAATTGCTATGTAGTACACACAAAACTAAGCATAATATTGTACATCACCTATATTTCAATTTTTTAAAAAGAAACAAACTTTCAATAATAGAGGAAAGTATAGAGAGATGATGGCTTCCCTCATAGCTCAGTTGGTAAAGAATCCGCCTGCAATTCAGGAGACCCCAGTTCAATTCCTGGGTCAAAAAGATTCACTGGGGAAGGGATAGACTACCTGAGAGGGTAACAAGCAGAAATCCTGGGTCAGAAAGATCCCTGGAGAAGGGGGGTAGGCAACAGGCAGGAAGGCCAGGGGTCTCCAAATGGAGGGAACTGGTTGCAAGTGTCAGACATTTTTATCTCTCCCTTAAGCCACAGGGGGAAACAACCTACAAAGTGTCAGATTTTTTTCCTTCTCTATACAAAATTAAAAGGAGGTTTCTCTTAAAATTCTGTGTTGCCATGACGACATGTGAACTTAACTTTTCTCAAACCTTGAGCTAACCAATGCATTTTTCTTATGGAAATGTTTTTCTTAAGCTATGTTAATGAAACTATGTATTTGCTTTAGAACTTTCCTTTCTTCAAAATTGTTCTACCTAAGACTAACTTTTTTCTTTTCTCAAACCTTGAGCTGATAATAGTTCAACAAACCAGTATTCATATCAATTGTTTTATGGCTGGGGGATGACACACCTCTTGCCATCCTATCTCAAAAATGCATATTATGGGAGAGGAGACTGGTAAAACTCCCTCAGCCTTGAAGTGTCCCTCTTATCTGATTAATAGTTTTCTAACAGACAAAACAGCCGTGAAATTAAAAGATGCTTACTCCTTGGAAGGAAAGTTATGACCAAACTAGACAGCATATTAAAAAGCAGAGACATTACTTTGTCAACAAAAGTCCATCTAGTAAAATTTAGTCAAGTTTTCCCAGTAGTCATGTATGGATGTGAAAGTCGGACTATAAAGAAAGCTGAGGGCCAAAGAATTGATGCTTTTGAACTGTGGTGTTGGAGAAGACTCTTGAGAGTTCCTTGGACTGCAAGGAGATCCAACCAGTCCTTCCCAAAGGAGATCAGTCCTGAGTGTTCATCAGAAGGACTGATGTTGAAGCTGAAACTCCAATACTTTGGCCACTTGATGGGAAAAGCTGACTCATTGGAAAAGACCCTGATGCTGGGAGAGACAGGGCAGGAGGAGAAGGGGATGACAGAGGATGAGATGGCTAGATGGCATCACTGACTCGATGGACATGAATTTGGATAAACTCCAGGAGTTGGTGATGGACAGGGAGGCCTGGCATGCTGTGGTCCATGGGGCCGCAAAGAGTCAGAAATGACTGAGTGACTGAACTGAACTGAACAGACATAAAACATCCTGCTAAAGACTTGCAGGGGGCGCCCTTTCTGCCCCCCTTCTGATGTCTATGTCAGAAGCTTTGTCTATTTCTTTTATACTTTATTAAAACTTTATTACACAAAAGCTCCGAGTGATCAAGCCTCGTCACTGGCCCCAGATTGAATTCCTCTCCTTTGGAGGCCAAGAATCCTGGTGTCTTTCATGGCTCAGCAACAACCTTTCATACCCACGCCAGTAACAGCCTGAGATGAGCTACTGGGTACCGAGGTCAGGGGCGGCCTGGAGAAGCCACCTCACACTCGGAGGCCAGGGGAGGGGGCTGGGAGGAGCAACGCGAGGAGCAGTGGCTGCGCAGGCGCAGGAGGGCCTAGAAGAGCTATCTCACGTTGTAGGTCAGGAACAGTGTAAGGAGCTACCCTCGTCCAAGGTAAGGAGCAGCGGCGGTGTTTTGCTAGAGCAGCCGTGAAGAGATCCCCAACGCTCAAGGTAAGGGAAACCCAAGTAAGATGGTAGGTGTTGCAAGAGGGCATCAGAGGGCAGACACACTGAAACCATACTCACAGAAAACTAGTCAATCTAATCACACTAGGACCACAGCCTTGTCTAACTCAGTGAAACCAAGCCATGCCTGTGGGGCAACAAAAGATGGGTGGGTCATGGTGGAGAGATCTGACAGAATGTGATCCACTGGAGAAGGGAATGGCAAGCCACTTCAGTATTCTTGCCTTGAGAACCTCATGAACAGTATGAAAAGGCAAAATGATAGGATACCAAAAGAGGAACTCCCCAGGTCTTTAGGTGCCCCATATGCTACTGGAGGCCAGTGGAGATATAAATCCAGAAAGAATGAAGGGATGGAGCCAAAGCAAAAACAATACCCAGTTGTGCATGTCACTGGTGATAGAAGCAAGATCTGATGCTGTAAAGAGCAATATTGCATAGGAACCTGTAATGTCAGGTCCATGAATCAAGGCAAATTGGAAGTGGTCAAACAAGAGATGACAAGGGTGAACATCGACATTCTAGGAATCAGTGAACTAAAATGGACTGGCATGGGTGAATTTAACTCAGGTGACCATTATATCTACTACTGTGGGCAGGAATTCCTCAGAAGAAATGGAGTAGCCATCATGGTCAACAAAAGAGTCCAAAATGCAGTACATGGATGCAATCTCAAAAACAACAGGATGATCTCTGTTTGTCTCCAAGGCAAACCATTCAATATCACAGTTATCTAAGTCTATGCCCCAACCAGTAATGCTGAAGAAGCTGAAGTTGAATGGTTTTATGAAGACCTACAAGACCTTTTAGAACTAACACCCCAAATAGATATCCTTTTCATTATAGGGGACTGGAATGCAAAAGTAGGAAGTCAAGAAACACCTGGAGTAACAGGCAAATTTGGCCTTGGAATGTGGAATGAAGCAGGGCAAAGACTAATAGAGTTTTGCCAAGAAAATACACTGGTCATTGCAACCACCCTCTTCCAACAACACAAGAGAAGACTCTACACATGGACGTCACCAGATGGTCAACACTGAAATCAGATTGATTATATTCTTTGCAGCCAAAGATGGAGAAGCTCTATACAGTCAACAAAAACAAGACCAGGAACTGACTATGGCTCAGATCATGAACTCCTTATTACCAAATTCAGACTCAAATTGAAGAAAGTAGGAAAAACCGCCAGACCATTCAGGTATGACCTAAATCAAATCCCTTATGATTATACAGTGGAAGTGAGAAATAGATTTAAGGGCCTAGATCTGATAGATAGAGTGCCTGATGAACTATGGAATGAGGTTCATGACATTGTATGGGAGACAGGGATCAAGACCATCCCCATGGAAAAGAAATGCAAAAGCAAAATGGCTCTCTGGGGAGGCCTTACAAATAGCTGTGAAAAGAGGAGAGGTGAAAAGCAAAGGAGAAAAGGAAAGATATAAGCATCTGAATGCAGAGTTCCAAAGAATAGCAAGAAGAGATAAGAAAGCCTTCCTCAGCGATCAATGCAAAGAAATAAAGGAAAACATCAGAATGGGAAAGACTAGAGATCTCTTCAAGAAAATTAGAGATACCAAGGGAACATTTCATGCAAAGATGGGCTCAATAAAGGACAGATATGGTAGGGACCTAACAGAAGCAGAAAATATTAAGAACAGGTGGCAAGAATACACAGAAGAACTGTACAAATAAGATCTTCACGACCCAGATAATCACGATGGTGTGATCACTTACCTAGAGCCAGACATCCTGGAATGTGAAGTCAAGTGGGCCTTAGAAAGCATCACTATGAACAAAGCTAGTGGAGGTGATGGAATTCCAGTGGAGCTGTTTCAAATCCTAAAAGATGATGCTGTGAAAGTGCTGCCCTCAATATGCTAGCAAATTAGGAAAACTCAGCAGTGGCCACAGGACTGAAAAGGTCAGTTTTCATTCCAATCCCAAACAGAGGCAATGCCAAAGAATGCTCAAAGTACCACACAATTGCACTCATCTCACATGCTAGTAAAGTAATTCTCAAAATTCTCCAAGCCAGGCTTCAGCAATACGTGAACCGTGAACTTCCAGATGTTCAAGCTGGTTTTTGAAAAGGCAGAGGAACCAGAGATCAAATTGCCAACATCCTCTGGATCATGGAAAAGGCAAGAAAGTTCCAGAAAAACATCTATTTCTGCTTTATTGACTATGCCAAAGCCTTTGACTGTGTGGATCACAATAAACTTTGGAAAATTCTGAAAGAGATGGGAATACTAGACCACCTGACCTGCCTCTTGAGAAACCTATATGCAGATCAGGAAGCAACAGTTAGAACTGGACATGGAACAACAGACTCATTCCAAACAGGAAAAGGAGAATGTCAAGGCTGTATACTGTCACCCTGTTTATTTAACTTATATGCAGATTACATCATGAGAAACGCTGGACTGAAAGAAACACAAGCTGGAATCAAGACTGCTGGGAGAAATATCAATAACCTCAGATATGCAGATGACACCACCCTTATGGCAGAAAGTGAAGAGGAACTAAAAAGCCTCTTGATGAAAGTGAAAGAAGAAAGCGAAAAAGTTGGCTTAAAGCTCAACATTCAGAAAACAAAGATCATGTCATCTGGTCCCATCACTTCATGAGAAATAGATGGGGAAACAGTGGAAACAGTGTCAGACTTTATTTTTGGGGGCTCCAAAATCACTGCAGATGGTGACTGCAGCCATGAAATTAAAAGACGCTTACTCCTTGGAAGAAAAGTTATGACCAACCTAGATAGTATATTCAAAAGCAGAAACATGACTTTGCCGACTAAGGTCCGTCTAGTCAAGGCTATTGTTTTTCCAGTGGTCATGTATGGATGTGAAAGCTGGACTGTGATGAAGGCTGAGTGCTGAAGAATTGATGCTTTTGAACTGTGGTGTTGGAGAAGACTCTTGAGAGTCCCTTGGACTGCAAGGAGATCCAACCAGTCCATTCTGAAGGAGATCAGTCCTGGGATTTCTTTGGAAGGAATGATGCTAAAGCTGAAACTCCAGTACTGTGGCCACCTCATGCGAAGAGTGGACTCGTTGGAAACGACTCTGATGCTGGGAGGGTTGGGGGAAGGAGGAGAAGGGGAGGACCAAGGGAGGATGAGATGGCTGGATGGCATCACGGACTCGATGAACGTGAGTCTGAGTGAACTCTGGGAGTTGGTGATGGACAGGGAGGCCTAT
This sequence comes from Nanger dama, assembly GCA_917880005.1. Taxonomy (NCBI): domain Eukaryota; kingdom Metazoa; phylum Chordata; class Mammalia; order Artiodactyla; family Bovidae; genus Nanger; species Nanger dama. The sequence goes on from CAKJTW010000003.1 coordinate 31,451,947, forward strand.
CGTGCTGCGATTAATGGGGTCACAAAGAGTCGGACACGACTGAGCCGACTGAACTGAACTGAACTGAGCGACTTTCACTTTCACTTCACAGAGATGAACAAGAAAAATAGTTAATAGGAAGTCATCCAAAATTCTAAGTTTTATAACAGAGTAATTTTAAAAAGTCAGCCAGTTTCTATACCAAAACAGACCAATATTAAATTCATTGACTAATAACAGAACTCAGACACAAGTGCTTGCTTCTAGTCTTATAAAATTATAATTTACTTCTTTTTATGTAGCATTTAATTGGAGCTAAGAGCCTACAGCATGACTAAACAGTAAGATCTAATGTTTTAAAACATTAAACACATCATAGTGTATGATAGCTTATGAGTAAACAGTGAAACGACATGTTACTTAAATATAAGGACTATTTTAAAACTAGTCATGTGTGCCTGCAAACACACACACACACACACACACACACACACACAGAGCCACACTAAATATTCTATGCAAGGGTATGTTCACAAGCATAGTTAATTTTGTGTAAGTAATAGAAAAATAAAGTAAATAATAAAGTTCTAATTAACATTTACAGTCAATCTTCATAAAAGTCAGAAGATTGCTTCATAGAAATCAGATCATTTAGACATGTATATACTGTTCAGCAGTGCAGGTTCCTTGCCTATAGTTAAAAGGCCCTAATTTTTAGCTTTCCAGATTGTTTGTAGAATTGTCCTTTAATTTAAAACAAATCATATAATCATGCCTTTAACTGCACTCAAACTTATCAAGACATTTGCTAGGCGGTAAAGAACTAATTTTACTGTAGAAATTAAACATTTTCCCTAAGCTAAATACACTGAAAGAAAATGAATAGTTTGCAGTTTCTACACACATGAGGGCTCAACAACAGCTGATTAAACAGCACATTAGGAATGACTACATGTCAGTTCATTTGCAGTAATTGAATAAGCAATGAATTTAGAGTTGAAAGAATATAGAATTTGGTGTGATATCTTTTCCTGTTAAGGCCATTAAAAAAAAATCTATGAATAGAGACAGTGCATGTTCTATCTACTTCATAAGTTATTAGGATTGTTGTTATTTGTTGTTTAGTCACTAAACTGCTTTGTAACCCCATGGATTATATAGTCCACCAGGCTCCTTTGTCCATGGGATTTCTTAGGCAAGAATACTGGAGTGGGTTGACATTTCCTTCTCCAGGGGATCTCCCAACCCAGGGATCAAACCAAAGTCTCCTGCACTGGCAGGCAGAATCTTTACCAATGTGCCACTAGGGAAGCCAAAAATATGGATTAGTGGTTTATAAAAAATAAGCACTACTTGCTTGTTTTGTTATAATTGGTGGTGAAGTGTATTATGAATAATGTAAAATTTCACAGTTGATTTACTTAAAAACATCATTTAGAACAGATCTAAAAGCAGATCTGTAAAAACATCTCTCATATTCAATCACATTTTCATTTGTTTTGTTGAATAGGAAGGGGATGAAGTTATAAATATCGCTTTAAGAACTTCACATAACCAACAACTTAACCTCTCTGGGCATTCCTAGGGAGTATGTTGTACATCATCTGCTTTCATGGTAGAAAAATCTTCAGTACTACTATGCCAATTATCTTAGTAATCATCCCCTCATTGCTTTCATATGGAATTATTTATTTATATTAAAATGCTCTTAAGGTTGAGTCAGTATCTGTTTCTGTACAGCACACAGAAATGCCTAAATATGTTTGTTATTATTCTCAGTGTTTGTTACTATTAAATTATTACAAATTTACTTTTAGGAAGAAATTCAGATTTAAATAAGATGTTATAATAAAAATATCTCAATTGAACAGTGTGTTCATAAAAATCAAATGGTAGATCTCAAATATATTAGAAATGCATAGAAAAAACGGCTAAGGAAAAAAAAGTCAAACATTAAGTGGATGCTAAATATGTTTTTCCTGCTTTATACTTTTCTACTGTTGTAAATTTTTCTCCAGTGAAAACCTGTTTTTCCCATCCAGTTTATTATTTACAAAGACACTTTTTACTATGAAAGTAGAATATACTGAGCATTTCACTTATACATAATCATGAGAGGAAGAAAAAAGCAAATGATGTCAAGTTAGTAGCAAATAATAACGAGCAGATGCTTATCACAACACTGTTGAAAGCAGTTTTCAAAACTAAAGGGTGACAAAGACATCTGGACATCTTAAGAACTGCATGGTTCCTTTTTAAACAAAGGATCTTATTTGTACCTTAGAGTAATCGTTTAAACACCACACATTAAGAAGGGTAAAATCAATCTGTATTAGGTTTGAAATTTTAAATATTACATGATTAAGTTACAAACATACAGCATTTAAAGAAGACACAAAATTATTGCACACACATTGGAATTTCCAAAATATCCTTACAACTATTTCCAGATAGATTATAAAATACAAATATTTTAGTAAAACTAATTTATTTTCATGTAAGGAACACATAAAATAATATGAAAATTACATGCAATGTTGATCTGCTACCTGAAAAATTTAAACAGAATACTTCATGAATCATGGGACCTTTTGATATAAAAATACGATTGGCAATTTACTTATTAAAAGAACTGTGTTTAATAAATTCAAAACCACATTTGATTGACTTGAGATTTGTCCTAGTAGTATGCAATATAATTATTTTAGAAAAATTATTTCCAGTGAAATATGAGCCCAAATTATAAATGTGTCCACTCATTTTGAACATCTGTTTACTTAGCCTACAACTTATTTGTAAAATCATATCACTATGGGCACATTCAATGAATTTTATGTATGAAATAGTATTCTTTTATCCTTGTAGCATGAGTTGCACTCATAGTTAGCCACCTTCAGGAAGTACTATTGATGCCTATGATTTACATCTCTAAATAATTCTTAGGACAAACCCCATTTAATGCTTTTTAAAAAAAATATAGTCCTAATAAAACTAATCTGTAGTTCAACTAACAAAAGTCAACCTGATTTAAGAATAGTTGTGTTTGGTAAGAAATGTATGCTTTAGTTTTAGATAAGCCTAAATGGATATATATTCTACAAATGAAAACATACTTATTTCCTAAAGTTACCTTTGCTTAGTATCTTTGTATATCAAGTCAAAATGAGATTTTACAACTAAATACTTCCAATAACAGGACTAAATATTTGATTCTTTGGACTTCATTTTATGTCACTTGTATCTTTTCAAATTGTTGTATATTTCATGATTTTTCTAACATAGAAAATCAAATGAATAAGGTAACTGTAAAGAAGGTTTAAGAGAGGTGATATTAAATAAAAGTCACCAAGGATGATAGAGATTATCTTCATATGGAATTGAACTGCTTCAGTAGCATAAGTAACGTGATTATCTTATATATATATTTTTATCACCAACACTGTCTGCTAGTTTTTGCACAACTTCTAAGCGGAAATAGGTTTCTTGGTGTGTATTCAGTTCTCTTTAGGCAGTTACATTTGATTTGATCTTGGAAAGTCGCTGCCAGGAATTCTGTCAGAAACAAAATATTTATGAGTTAAACCGTGGTGGCAATTAACTTAAGGTAATTCTGAAGTAAATAATTTTTGTATTTTATATGTATACAATTTCAAAAGACACCACAAGAGAGAAAAATATCATGTTTTTGACTAACTGTAAGTCAGGTTATCATGAGGATAACCCATTGATATAAAAATATAATATCAACATAAGTGAAGTGCAAGTCACTGTCATGTCCAGCTCTTTGCAACCCCATGGACTGTAGCCTGCCAGGCTCCTCTGTACATGGAATTCTTCAGGCCAGAATACTGGAGTGAATCGTCATTCCCTTCTCCAGGGGATCTTCCCAACCAGGAATTGAACTGGGGACTCCTGCATTGCAGATTATCAGCTGAGCTACCAGGGAAGCCCGTGATATCAACATAGTATACTCAGTAAATATACACTTAGTGGGACACGCCTGATTATAGCAGGGAATTCAGTATGGCAAGAGCCAGGCTTAATAGGTGTTCCAGAGATTGGCTACAAAGGAGCTAGAGGGCAAATATTAACTGGAAATCTGGGTGGATAGGTTTTGAGCAGTAGAGTGAAATCTTAATAAGAATATCAGGTTCTTAGGCCTTCAGCTGGCCTCTAAGGACTAGGATCCAAACTGGAGGAAGGGCAAGTGGGAATTACAAGAAGTCTGAAGAATTTACATAATTCTCAGTCTTTGTGATTTCAGAGTTGAATTTATCTGTTGTTCAAAATATAAGAGAACTGCTTTGCATATTCAGTAAGTAGAAATGACTTGGGAGATAATACCATTAAAAGTGGTTCCTATAGTTGTTTCAATGTTCCCTCACTTAAGTACAAGGTGAGCACTATTCTACCTTGAAAGCCATTTCTGTTTGAATTATGATGTATATGCTGGACTTCGAGAAAGATTCGGTGAATGTGAGAGAATAAGCCTTATGTTGACAGTCTTCCTCCAGCTCACAGTTCAGTTCAGTTCAGTCGCTCAGTCGTGTCCAACTCTTTGTGACCCCATGAATTGCAGCACGCCAGGCCTCCCTGTTCATCACCATCTCCCAGAGTTCACTCAGACTCACGTCCATCGAGTCTGTGATGCCATCCAGCCCTCTCATCCTCGGTCCTCCCCTTCTGCTCCTGCCCCCAATCCCTCCCAGCATCAGAGTCTTTTCCAATGAGTCAACTCTTCACATGAGGTGGCCAGAGTACTGGAGTTTCAGCTTTAGCATCATTCCTTCCAAAGAAATCCCAGGACTGATCTCCTTCAGAATGGACTGGTTGGATCTCCTTGCAGTCCAAGGGACTCTCAAGAATCTTCTCCAACACCACAGTTCAAAAGCATCAATTCTTCGGCGCTCAGCCTTTTTCACAGTCCAACTCTCACATCCATACATGACCATAGGGAAAACCATAGCTTTGACTAGATGGACCTTAGTTGGCAAAGTAATGTCTCTGCTTTTGAATATGCTATCTAGGTTGATCATAATTTTTCTTCCAAGGAGTAAGCGTCTTTTAATTTCATGGCTGCAGTCACCATCTGCAATGATTTTGGAGCCCCCAAAATAAAGTCTGACACTGTTTCCACTGTTTCCCCATCTATTTCCCATGAAGTGATGGGACCGGATGCCATGATCTTTGTTTTCTGAATGTTGAGCTTTAAGCCAGCTCACAGAGTAAATACATAATAGTATATAACAATATTTCCTATTTCTATACATGATTAGCAAATTTGGGAGGTTTTATGATGAGAAGTGATATTAAAACATGGAGTAGCTTTACCTTCCCTCATCCTGGTTTCTCTGGTACATCTGTGCACTTGGAGATGACATATTCTGATGCGATAAAAGAGATGGAGAGAGATTTATCCCTCTGAGTTGCCGAAAAGCTATTTCTGCATGGATGCTCCGAGGATTATTTGTTAGAATCCCTGCATTCTTGGCTTTTTGTCTGAAATTAGGAATTATGAAACAATGAAAGGCATTAATAAAATAAATTAATAAGCTATGGTTGTTCTTCAATTGACTGTATGCTATACACATTTCATAGCATGAATTAAAAAATTTAAATAAAAGTTAAAATTGGAATATATTTCTAGTACTTAAATGTTGTTTAAAATTTTCTGAGTTAGTGAATCAATTTGATACTTTCTTGGTAATTTTAAAAATATAAATATCCAGAGCTGTGTACTGTAAATAAATACACAGATAAAGTGACAATACTTCTCAAGCAAAAATTGGGGTAATATACTCAGAAAATAGGGAAAAAAATAGGCGTTTTCAGAAAATCCTAAAAGGTAGGTGCACAATGAATCTTAAAGATATCTCAGGAAAAAATTATGGAAATGAATCCAGAGTTGAACTAATCCCCAATCCCCCCGCCTCTCACACACACACACACACACACACACACACAAAAGATACTGAAGACATTCCTGAAGATGATAGTGATGAAACTATACTCTTAAGGAGGCTAATAACAATTTGGTATATCCAGTTTTACTGATAGTTATGTCTTCTGGACAAAAGCATTAAAATTCTCAGTATGATTAAATCTTAAAGCTATAAGGAAGTAGAAGTATAAAGAATAAGTTAAAAAATAACATCTTAGACTAAATTATATTGTATTTTTAAAAATTGAATTTCTTTTAACTGCATAGAGAGATCTACTATTCTTAGTAGCTTTTAGATCATTTTATCATTATTGTGATACTCAGTTTTAGAATTTTATTGTCTAACAGTAGTCTGAGGCAAAGTGGGATGTTAAAAGAATGGAAGAGGTGAGCCCTCAGGGAAAGAGTTGTTGTTCAGTCACTAAGTCATGTCCGACTCTTTGCATTCCCAAGGACTGCAGCACACCAGGTCTCCCTGTGCCTCTCCGGGAGTTTCCCCAAGTTCATGTCCATTGAGTTGGTGATGCTATTTAACCATCTCATCCTCTGCTGCCCTCTTCTCCTTTTGCCTTCAATCTTTCCCAGCATGAGGGTCTTTTCCAATGAGTCAGCACTTTGCAATCAAGTGGCTAAAGTATTGGAGCTTCAGCTTCACCATCAGTCCTTCCAGTGAGTATTCAGGGTTGATTTCCTTTAGGAATGACTGGTTTGATCTCCTTGCAGTCCAAGGGACTCTCAAGAGTCTTCTCCAACACCATAGTTCAAAAGCATCAATTCTTCGGTGCTCCGCCTCCTTTATGGTCCAACTCTTATGTCCATACATGACTACTGTAAAGACGATAGCTTTGACTATACAGACATTTGTTGGCAAAGTGATATCTCTGCTTTTTAATACATTATCTAGTTTTGTCATAGCTTTCCTTCTAAGAAGCAAGATCTTCTAGCTACCCCCAATTTCATAAAAATGATAGCCAGCCAAAATCTGGAATTAGGGAAAAGGCTTCATCTAGGCCTGAATGGAAATGTAATAATAGAATGAACCATTTCCATGCCTTGACCTTTCAATATACTCCCTTCCTTTACAGAGCTTCCTCTTGAAACACTTCCCTACTACTAGCTTCATGAATATATAAAATAATATTGTGGTTTCAAGGATGAAGTTTGATCTTCTCTTTGTAAGACACACTTTGAGTGCCAAGATTCTGTTGTTAAGAATATTTTTAAACCTCTACTTTTAGCAGAATGCACTATAGGTTTTAGTAGTCATTTGCTATGAAATACACAAAATAGAATAAAAGCTTTGAAAGGAAATGACAAGAAAAAAATCCAGTAAGTATCACAAAGTTCAAATCGCAAGCAAATCTTTAACTACAACATATTAGTAGTTGAGTAGAACCAAAAAATACTATAAATTCTTTGAAATCAGAATGATCACATGCATACAAATTCACTTTTAGGAAATGTAAATCTGTAAATTTAAAATATACAATTTTAAGTAGTATTAGAAATCAAAGTGAGATTTTTGCATCAAATGGAGAATTTTTTTTTTTTAACATTCATTCAGAAACTCTCAAAATACCTTCAACTTCAGGAGTTAAAGTGAAGTCAGATCCCAAGTAATGGCTAAATCCACCAGGCAGAATTACATTTGTTATCTTTATGGGAGGAGCTCTCACTTGGCTAAACGATGCACCATCCACAGGAGAGCTGGTAACAGGAATAAACTACATGATAAAAATAAAAGTTAAGAACACCTTGCCTCTAAAACTCAAATCAATAGGCTTAGCCTTACCACAAGCCCCATTTGAAATTCAACTTAAAATTTTTTTAGGTGAGAAATTAAATGGTTGCCTAAACTCAGAGTTGGTAGAGAGGCAAAAATGGTGAAACAGACAGCCTTTGAGCTGTAACCACCCATCAGAACCGTATTTTTTATTTTTTCAGACTGCATTATACATATCACTACAGTTTAATGTGATGGAGCCTCCTCATTCCAAAGGGTCCTAACGTGGTAAGTGTAAAATTAGGAAAATGAGAATTAAGCCTTTCCTCTTTTGTAATATTTTTTTTCTGAAAAGGAGTTTCTGGATGGTAAGAGTTATATCTTCTACATCTTTGTGCTCCTCACATTACCTCTTCAGCTGTCTTGCAGTTAATTAGTTTTTCAAAAACAAGTAAATAAAATGGGGACTAAGAAAAGCATTTGGCCTCCCAGGAGGTGCAGTGGTAAAGAACCTGCCTGTCAATGCAAGAGGCATAAGAGGTGCGGGTTTGATTCCTGAGTTGGTAAGATCCCCGGGAGGAGGGCATGGCAACCCACTAGGAGTCTTGTCTGAAGAATCCCATGGACCTAGAGGAGCCTGGTGGGCTATAGTCCGTGGGGTTGAAAAGAGTCGGACACGAATGAAACGACAAGAAAAGCACCTTACAACAATCACTTTTAGTGAGTGCCCTAACCCTCTAAACAGTGTTTACATTTTATGTTAATTGAGAATTAAAGCGAAAGTGTTAGCTGTTCAGTACAACTCTGTGACCCCATGGACTATAGCACATCAGCCTCCTCTATACACAGGATTTCCAAATTAAGAGGTTTGTAAAAGAGCTTCAGGAATCAACAAATGGAAGAGAGGAGTATTATAAACTGGACACTATTGGTTTCCCTAGAAATGTATGCCTACTATGTCTTTAGTAAGACTTACGTTGTTTATACTTTAAAAAATATGAATTCTGAATATATGATTCAATTTATTTAGAGATGTAGGCTTATGCATTTGTGTAAAATTATACATTTCCCTCATATTTCAGTAAATGTAACCAAAATGCAGCTTTGTAATGAGCACTAAGGTATCCGGCCTTTTACTAAAGCAGATCCCAAATTCCCTAACTAATTCTTTCATTGGAGTTTCTTCCCATCACTAATCTAGAAAGCTGTCAAATTTCTTCTGAAACCAAAGCACCAAAATGTTATGGTTTAAAGGGCAACTTTAGATTTTATTTATTCCCTCTTTATTTGCTGTTTAAAAAAAAAAATAGCAGTAACTAAAACAAAGGAAAATACTTTAGAATGAACTGATAAACTTGAAAAGCATTCTATTCTTGCGTGTTCTGAACAGCTAAATGAAATAATAACTCAATTTTGTTCTGGATAGGAAAGTAAAAATTATTATTGCATCTTAAAAAATAGATTTATCTGAAATAAAAACTTCAAATGCTTCCTTTATTTTACTAATCATATATAAATGAATATTAAAAAACCTAACTTTTAAATAAAATATATATATATAGGATAAATGGAAAGATATTCTTTCCATTTTTACATATGGCACTGATTCAAATAGCAAGAATAGGTATCTAGAATCACTGAAAACAAATCATAGTATGCTGCTGCTGCTAAGTCGCTTCAGTTGCGTCCAAATCTGTGCGACCCCATAGATGGCAGCCCACCAGGCTCCCCCGTCCCTGGGACTCTCCAGGCAAGAACACTGGAGTGGGGTGCCATTGCCTTCTCCAATGCATGAAGATGAAAAGAGAAAGTAAAGTCGTTCAGTCATGTCTGACCCTCAGTGACCCCATGGACTGCAGCCTTCCAGGCTCCTCCATCCATGGGATTTTCCAGGCAAGACTACTGGAGTAGGGTGCCATTGCCTTCTCCAAAATCATAGTATACACTGGGGGAATGTTAGTTCACTATATGATAAATAGAAAAGAAGCAAACAAGAAAAACTTTTAGTGAAATACACATCCATCAATGACTAAAATTTGAGTTTATGTCTTTTTTTGCTATATTAAACCAATTACAAGTATATATGAAAACTGGTATCTTTGAAGTTGCTCTGAGTGATTTCTTCATATGGAATTTAATATTTATGAAGTTATATGGAATTTTTAAAATGTAGCAAGCATTATCTTAAAATAGAATTTATAAAATTTAATGTTACAATTTGTATAGGTCTCTCACTGGAGGCCTCACATATGTGGTATGGTAGACAGCATAATGCTACCCCCACCAAGATGTCCACATCCCAATCTCCAAAACTTGTGAATGCTTTATGTGGTATAATGGACTGCACAGATATAATTAAATTAAGGATTTTGAGATGGGGAGATTATGCCGTATTAGCTAGGTAGGCCCATCACAATCACAAACATCCTTACAACAATGGAGAGATGTTATGATGGAAGCTGAGGCCAAAGTTATGCTATCTGTTGAAAGAGGGCCATGAGCCAAGGGATGCAGATAGCCTCTAGAAGGCTGAAAGGCAAAGACCAAATTCTCTTGAGGAGCTTCCAGAAGATATTGCAGCCCTGCCAATACTTGTGCTTTTAGCTCTACAGGGCTAATTTTTAGACTTAGGACCTCTAGAATTTTAAGATAATAAATTTGTGTTGTCTGAAGATACTAAAATTGAGGTAATTTGTTATAACAGCAACAAGAAACTAAAGTTTTGTTTAGTTTTTCACTTCTGGAAGCAAGAAGTGACTTGCTCATGGAATATAAATGAAAGGGAAAGGAAACTTAAATCTTTGGACTAAATTTTATTTGTTCTCTTTTTAAAGATTAGAGACTGTGACAATAATTTTGGTAGATGACATTTAGATGGTGCTCTCAATTGTATCATATAGATTAGTAGCTAACATTGTTTTTCACACAGCATACTTCATAGAAAAACTTTTGTAGATATAACCTGTATATGAACCAATTTCCTTTGCCTAATCTAGATAATCTTTATTAACATTGTACAACTGTAAGTTTCACAGGTCTCTACAGTTATTTTGATCTGTAATAGAATCCCCTTGGTTAATTTAAAAAAATTCCAGGAAATAATAAGAATTAGATCTATAATCTTTTTATAATTCGTTAAAATATTTTAAAACATAAAAGTACATGTGCCCACCCATCTTTGGATGAAAGGCCAAGGTCTTTTCTGTAAGGAAGTATCCTTTGACTGCTATTTTGTCTGATTGATAAAGCCACCACAATTTCCAGTTTGGTTTCATTAAAGTAATAAGAATTCAACAACATATGGAGAAAATTTGAATATAAGAAACTGCCTAGATTTTTAAAAATTTCCCCACATATTTTATCTGACTTGTTATAATTCTCTCCCTGATTTTGTAGGGTTTTTTTTTCTCCCAACCTAATTTGATATTATTTGTGTATGTGTATAGTTCATCTTTATCCAGATTCTGCAGAAGATCTCATTTGGTTTTCAAAGAAACATGGAAATAATAATTTAAAATTTGTACTTGTATATCTATTTATTTAAAATAAAAGATTGGCATAAGTTTTTGAAAAAACATAGCCAACTTTTAATAAATCTGATTCTGTTGCTGAAGGCAGAAGTTAGAGAGGAGCCTACTAGTATTAAATGCTAGGAATTGGTTAGTTTGTTTTATAGAGGGAATGGAGAGTGTGGGGTAAGCCAGTGAGATAAGTGAAAGCATCTACAGTAGTCTTATCTCTTTCCTCTTCAATTAACTTTTAAAAGTAATCTTTGTTCACTGACTAATGTCCTTGCTCTCTGGCTTTCACTTATATTAGAGGTTTACTTACATTTCACTGCCCCACCCTAGTCCAGGTCTTCATAATTTCTCTCTTGGATTATCCTAAAAACCTCTTAGTTGATTTCTCTGCCTCTAGGCTTTTCTTCCTTACACTTTGCAAAGGCACAGCTCTAATAATATTACTTCTTTGCTCAAAAACCTTAGCTTTTCTGTGTTAAATTTAGTCTTTTAAAGATGGCTATGAAAAATCCTGGTGGTCAATGATAGAATTGCCAAATGATATGCTTCTGTGGCTTCTTTCCTCTCTAACCTCTTCCCTATCACAGTCAGATATCCTACTAGGGTTCATGGGCAAAAGGCCCATGAACAATAAAACTCTTTCCATTTAGGAGATAGAAAGGGAAAGAGTTTTATTGTTAGTCACAGTTTATAAGAGTGATATGCTATGGTTTCTTAACTTCTAGCAGCACCTGACATATGGAGCAAGAGGCACACAGTTTTAAATAACTCGCTCTACATTAAAGTATGTTTTTAGAATAAGGAGCTTTCCTAGTTTCTATGTGTGTGTATGTGCTCTGTTCACCAGATCAAGCTGCTTTTAACAATAATCATTAAATACATACTAAAATAGTCTACAGAAGCATCATACACTAGATTAAACATTTAAGTAAAAATCATGACATAATGTTCATCTACTACTAATTTATACATTTTAAAAGGAAAAGTGTAAATAATTATTACCGAATTTTTCTTTGCTTGTAGTTCAGAGAAGTGAAATTCAGCTTTTGCCCTATCATCTGAATTCACAGGAATTCCATCTAACATCTGTAAGTTAGGCAGTCGAAATATAAGCACATGGCGATGAAGCATTTTTCTACAAATCTGAATAAAGTTAAAAATAACAATTCATTCCTTTAAAAGCTCTTTATTTCAAAGATTAACCTTTATAGAGAAGGATATTTAGCATAGACAGCAAAGATGACAGGTAAGAGCTAATATATAGTATTAAATGATACAAATACAAACTCCCTTTTTAAAAGATTTCTCAATTTTCTGTTATGCTAAATGAAGATGAGCTTTTTTTTTTTTTTTAACCAAAGCTACCATGTGGAGGTTTAGTTTCTTTGAAGAGTATATGATATTGTTCATTAACTACAGGCAATCCCAACTTGTGAATAAGATTATATTATAAAAGTTTACTTATAAGTAATTAGTTTGAAACTTACAATTTCCCATAGGTACTATGCAATTTAATTGAATGCATATCTGTTGAACTGTATGAATCATCACTTCATAGTGTTAACCTACTCTAAAATTACTTGCATATATGCATGAGAAAGTGTGTAAAAGAGTTAACACAGTCGGTTTGAGGTTGTTAACTTTAGAAGGATCTGTTTGCATGGATAAGTTTTAACAAGTGTTTGGTACTTCGATTTTGGAAGATTTCCCACCATTCCTTAAGTGATAAAGGTAATTCATTATGCCTAGACTACTTTTACAAACAGTAGGATTCTTGTTCAACCTGCTTTCCTTCTGAGGTCCTGGAATTTTTGTATGTGATAGGCAGAGGGTACCTATGTGACAAGCCTCCAAAAAAATCCTTGAAATCCATTAAACTTAATGGGATTTCCTGGTCAGAAAATAACATATTTGTTATTGGATGAAGCGTGTACACTGTGTGACTCCCTCATATGAGGAAAAAAAGCATAAAGAAGCTTGCACATGGATTCCTTGACTCTGCTTATGTTTTTTTTCTTCATCACCTGGCTTTGTGTCCTCATTATGTCACAGTAATAAACCTTTTGCCATGAGTACAACTATATGCTAAGTCCCATAACTTTTAGCAAATCTTCTAGCAAATCTCTGAATATGGATATGATCTGGGGGACTGACAACACAGAAGATGTATGTGGCACTGTTTGTGATTGAAAGAAAGGAAGGAAGAAAGAAACATTATCAAAAGGGAATAAATAATCTATTTTTTAATGTAGTAGATATATATATATATTAATGAAGAGTGATCTCTAAGTCATAAATTGAGTTTAAAAATAACCACATTCTAGGCCACAAAGCAAGTTTCATAAAACCAAAGAATGTATAAACTGTCTCTTCTGATTAAAATATAGCAACACTAAAAATAAATGACAAAGAGATAACTAGAAATACATAATAGGCTTGAAATTATCACACTTCAATAATTCACAGTTAAAGAAGAAATCTTTTGTAAAGTAGATTCTAAGAAATAACAGGAAGAACACTACATATCAAAACTTTTAGGCTGTTGCTAAAGCAATATTTTGTATCCTAAAATTTATTAATTTAGAAGAAATATTAAAAGTTAATGAGTAGGCATTCTACTACTTCAGATTTTTTTAAAGTAATTCCAAGAAACTAAAGATAGAGGGTTAAATTAATGAACTAAAAAAGAAAAATTATACTTCCTAAAGCCAAAATATGGTTATTTGAAGAGATTAGTATGATAGTAAGACTCATCAAATATGAGAGAGAAAAAGCAAAAAAATATAATTTAGCTATAAAACAGGTGACAAAACACAGATATAATCAAGATTTTAAAAATTTATGAAACTATTATGATGGAAGTACATTTAAAAGGTAGATAAAAGGACAGTTTTATTGAAAAATGTAAGTTCTCAACATTGAACTTAGTATCTGTTCTTAGTGCAGAAAGAAATGGCAACCCACTCCAGTGTTCTTGCCTAGAGAATACTGTGGATGGAGGAGCCTGGTGGGCTGCCGTCTATCAGGTCGCACAGAGTCAGACATGACTGCAGCGACTCAGCAATGCATGCATGCATTGGAGAAGGCAATGGCAACCCACTCCAGTGTTCTTGCCTGGAGAATCCCAGGGACAGAGGAGCCTGGTGGGCTGCCGTCTATCGGATTACACAGAGTTGGACACGACTGAAGCGACTTAGCAGCAGCAACAGCGTATGTTCTTAAGTATACTGTAGTATATGTTCTTATCAGTTTAATAGAAAATGACTAGATATATATCCAATTCAGTTCAGTCTCTCAGTCATGTCAGAGAATTTGAATAAGTTTTTCAAAGTCTCACTTCAAAAAAATTAAGTTCAGATGGTTTTAGAGATAAGATCTAACTATCCTTCAAGGAACATACAAATCTTCTTTTATATAAAATTAATTCATAGACTAGAAAAAGAGAGGAAGTGGAAGTGAAAGTCACTTAGTCATGTCTGACTCTTTGCGACCCCATGGACTATACAGTTCATGGAATTCTCCAGGCCAGAATACTGAAGTGGGTAACCAGTTCCCTTCTCCAAGAGATCTTCCCAACCCAGGGATCAAACCAAGGTCTCCTGCATGGCAGGTGGATTCTTTACTAGCCAAGCCACCACAGAAGCCCAAGAATACTGGAGTGGGTAGCCTATCCCTTCTCCAGGGGGTCTTCCCAACCCAGGAATCGACCCAGGGTCTCCTGCATTGCAGGCAGATTCTTTACCAACTGAGCTACCAGGGAAGTTCAACATATCTCTATGAAGTAGAGATAAGTAAAATTATTATGATTTTGTTCTCTTGTGCTATTCTTTTCAGGTTTATCAACGCTGTTTTGCCTCATAAAATTAATTGGAGAGTTCTCTCTAGCTCAACTGGTAAAGAATATGCCTGCAATGGCAGAAGACCCCAGTTTGATTCCTGGGTCAGGAAGATTCCCCTGGAGAAGGGATAGGCTACCCACTCCAGTATTCTTGGGCTTCCCTAGTGGCTCAGCTGGTAAAGAATCCACCTGCAATGTGGGTAGACCTGGGTTCAGTCCCTGGGTTGGGAAGATCCCCTGGAGAAGGGAAAGGCTATCCATTCCAGTATTCTGGCGTGGAGAATTCCATGGACTGTATAGTCTATGGGGTCACAAATATGCTACATGAAATTTTAACAAATTGAATCCAGTAAAGTATAAAAGATGACCAAGTAATATTCATCTCAGGAATTTAAGGATGGTTTAGCACTATATTCTATTCATTTAATTTGCATATTAACAGATTAAAGATATATACTATGTTACCAATTAGTTAAAATCCAGTGTCCATTCCTGATAAGAACAAGTAGCAAACTGGAATTAGAAAGGGGTTGTCTTAAAATGCTAAAGGTTATCTACCCATGACCTACAGCAAATATCATATTTAATAGTGACAATTTAGAAGCATTCTTTGAAGTCAGTAACTATGAGTGTGTTTATTCAATACTGTACTAGATGTCCTAGTCAGTACACTGTGAGATGTAAAGGAAATAAAACCATATGAATTGGAAAGAAAGATTAGAGTCATTGTTTGCAAATATTATGATTGTCTACAGAGAAAATCCAACAACATTTACAATCCATTAGAATTTAAGAGAGAGTTCAGAAGCTATTTGGATAAAGAGTAATATGCAAAAAATCAGAATTTCTATACTCTAGCAGCAAACAACTAGAAAGATATAAAAAGATTGTTTAAAACAGCTATAAAAGAACAGAAATGAAAAAAACAACAACAGGATGATTAAACCAAAGATAACTAAAACTTTTAGGAGAAAATCACAGACCTTTATTGAAGGACATAAACACAGGGATATTTATGTTTGTGAATGAGAAGGATGAAAGCTAAAAATATCGGGGGAGACTGCTTACTGTGTTTCTCTCTTGGTGGAAGTGACTCTGTGATGTGGCGCTGCTGGCTCTCTCAGTCCCTTCGCTCCTCTACTCGGGGGAGCACAGTGGCTTAACTGATAAATCTGGGAAGATTAAACTGGTCATGTTTAGTTCCTGTCTTTTCTCTTCAGAAAGAGCTTATTGCTTTTGCTCCTGCAGGAGAAGCTCTCCTTCCATGTGGAAAGGCCTCAGTCATTCCTGCTACTGAGTCATCGGGATTAATTCTGGCAACTGTTGGCAGGGCCATTTGGCTTTGTCAAAATTCTAAACTAAGCAAAACATTCTCACTTCTCTGTCTGCCACTGTCATATTTCTCAATTTGTTAAAATGTTAGGTGAGTAAGGGTAGTTGCTTATTTTATCCCTTCAAAGACTCCAACAGTAAAAGTGGCAAATTTTCCACAAAATTAATTTATAAATACAATGCAATTTCAATTTCCAATTAAATTATCAACAAGACTCTCATATAACTTGAGAAGCTGTTTTCTGAAACTCACAGGAAGTGTAAAGGGCCAAGATAGCTAAGACAGTGAAGGAAAAAAGAGAGAAGGAGGAAGAGAGGGAAAATTAGAGGTTCCTGCTCTACTGGATATCAAGACTTACTATAAAACTTTAGTAATTAACATAGACTGATATTGTTATAGGGACTGACAAATAGACCAATGAATACAAAGTAGAACCAAGAGGTAGACCCTGTTGTATACGACAATGGCAATTTATATTGTAATCAGTTGGAAGAAGACACTAGTCAATCAATTGTACTTGTCAATAATAAATTGGGTAACTTGCATGTGGAAACAGATAAAATTAAATATTTTATCACAGTATATAAAAATAAAAAGTATACACAACTATAGATTACATTTAAAGTAAATTAACTGATAAGTTAAAAAAATAACACTCACCGGATTGCCATAAACTGTAAGTTCTCTGAGGGAAGAGATACCATCAAGTTTTTCCAGTTCTGCCATGTCCTATTAAAAATTAAGCAGTAAATTATTATTTGGTTATCCAACATCTTCTAATATATGGTGATTTGAGGTTATTATTATATGTAGGTGTTTTACTGTAATGAGTTGAATCTTCTGAAATGAGCTTGAGTGACAATATTCTGTAATGTTGATTAAAGATAGATCTGTTTACTATTGATTTCAAATACATGATTGGGTAAAGATGATGTGCCAACATGGAAAATAGGCCATACAGCAGCCCTTGTTAGGAAAGACCATACTTTATTCAGAAGAGTTATGATCTGTTCTAAAACTCAGATTGTATTTGGTTAATTCCTAAGAGGACTGACCTAGGTGTGTGGAAAAGGAGGTGAATCTAGTCTAAACAATTTCAAAGGTATATATCAAGCACAACCTTAACCAGGAAGGAGCATGTCATGTTGAATGGACTGAATACTGACATATTTGCTGGGAATATATATGGTTGAAAAATTGTTTCTCTAGTTAAATGAGTTGCTTTTGCTACTGAATGGGGTTATTTAACATTGGGGAGAGTTTGCAAATACATTTTAGTTTTTGCAAAATTATTTTTAAAACGCTACTGCTGACAAAATTTAGGCAACACGATCAGCTGCTGCTGCTGCTGTCACTTCAGTCATGTCTGACTCTGTGCAACCCCACAGATGGTAGCCCATCAGGCTCCTCTGTCCCTGGGATTCTCCAGGCAAGAACACTGGAGTGGGGTGCCACTGCCTTCTCCAATGCATGAAAGTGAAAAGTCAAAGTGAAGTCGCTTAGTCATGTCTGACCCTCAGCGACCCCATAGACTGCAGCCTTCCAGGCTCCTCTGTCCATGGGATTTTCCAGGCAAGGGTACTGGAGTGGGGTGCCATTGCCTTCTCAGTAAGGTGGTTGCTAGTTCACAGTAATGAAACGGTTCTTGATATGCTCCTATTCTTGTTTGGAATGCCAAGTGGGTTTAGCCAATTCATTAACTATAAAAATTTTTAGACCTATTTTAGATCACTTGGAAGTAGAATCTGAGAAACCACAGCAAGGCCCCAAACAATGTGTATCCTTGAAATTATTAGTAAAGCTTGATACTGGGTAAAGTCTCAGATTCATATAAGTCTGATTTGACAAATCCTTTGTGTTAGCTCAATTTCTACCACTGGAAAGAGTTCCTATAGGAATGCAATTTTCCCAATTTAGATTTCTTCTAGATAAAGCTTTGAAAGAACCGTTGCCAGCTTTGGCATTCATCTTCTCAGATGAATGTTGTTTGAACTTTGATATATTAATTATATGTTCTCTGTATATATATTTCCTAGTTGCTAGGTAGAAAAGGGTACTGCTAGGCTTTTATATCACTCCAGAAAATCTTCCTGAACTTCAGCAAGTAGAGCCACAAACAAATATTAATCATGTTATCTACTAAGTACCAGGCACAATGCTATGTACTAAAACAAATTTGGGCAAGAAAGACTTGGTCCCTGACCTTGTGGGGCAGTACACAGTTCAGTTTGTATTCAAGGTTGTCTTAGAGGTATGGGCAGAAATAACAAAATTGGTACAAGGAGGGCTAACCAATCACCAGAGAAATACTAAGAGAAATGTTAGGATTGTGTATGATTACATGTATACCTCTTATCTGCATACTCTCTCTGAAGACATCTTGGGCAGGGCTGGTTGGGGCAGTGGCCTAATGGAAATAGGCTGAATTATGATCAGGTGAAACAAAGGAAGGAAGCCTTTAGTGGGGAAAGATGGAATATTAAAGCCAAGTCAAAGTTCATTATCAGGAGTTGATTCAAATGTCAGGTAGACCAAGTACAAATTTTAAGTTTAAAGGCCCAGAGGGAGTCTGCGGTTGAGATGCACAAACAGCTCAGACCAAGAGCAGTTAGGAACTAAAAAGATCTCTTAGAGGATATCCAGGCGGATGCATGTGGGTCGGTCAGGTTTATAAGTCTAGAAGTATGGTGAGCATTTCTGCATCCCAGAGTATTTACATGTCATATAAATGATAAGTAGCTCACTAGCAAAATATTCATTGGTGTGTTTGACAGCTTTATGTTTAGAGGGGTTGAGTCTTGCAAATCTTATAACAAAAAAAAATAATAAAGTTACCTGGATTTTATTATATCCTAGGAAGAGTTTCTCTAGTTTTACCAAAGGTTGTAATTTGCTCAGCTCTCGTAGTCTGTTTTCCTCCAGGTGAAGTGCCAACAGAGAGCTTGGTTTGGCAAAGGCACTATCGTTAAACGCTCTGATGCGGTTATGGTCCACTACCAATTCTTGAAGGACTTCTAAGTTGTCAAGTCCTTCAATTTGACTAATTTCATTTCCTGAAAAAAGGTAACTCATGATATGTCAAGTGAGCCCAAACTGAATAAATTAACTATCTTTGTTTAAATATTTTTATCAAATAATTTTTTAAAAGTGAAGTATTAAAAGAACATGTTTCCAAGGAGAAGAAAAACATTAATTTATAGGAAGGTACCATCATTTTTCCTTTATGTGTGAAAGATCAAGATATGATGTAGAAAATGTAGTGAATTGACCCAATCTGTCTCTTCAACAGTTAAGTGCTAAAATAGTTGATACTGATAAAAGTAGATGTATAAAAGTGCTGCAAAAGATATGCTTCCTAGCTCATACAACTCAATAACAAGAAAAACAAGCAACCTAATTAAAAATGGGAAAAAAACCTAAATAGACATTTCTCCACAGAAGAAATACAGATGGCCAAGAGGCACATGAAAAGATGCTCAATATCACTCATTATTAGAGAAAATGCAATTCTTACTACAATGAAGTGCCACCTCACACTGATCAGAATGGCCATCATGAGAAAGTCCACAAATAGCAAATTCTGGAGAGGGTGTGGAGAAAAGGAAACCCTCTATACTACTGGTGGGGATATAAATTGGTGCAGACACTGTGGAGAACAGTATGGAGCTGCCTCAAAAAACTAAAAATAGAGTTGCCATATTATTCAGCAATCCCACTCCTAGGAATTTATCTGGAGAAAACAATAAACCAAAAGTTACTTCCACTCCAATGTTCACTGCAGCACTATTTACAAGAGCCATTTCCATTTACAAGGCATGGAAACAACGTAAATGTCCATAGACAGATGAATGGATAAAGATGTGGTACATATACACAATGGAATATTACTTGGCCATAAAAAGAATGAAATAATTTCATTTGCAACTACATGAATGGGCCTACAGATTATCAGGCTAAGTGAAATAAGTCAAAAAGAGAAAGACAAATACCATATGATATCACTTATATGTAGAATCCAAAGTGAAAATGAAAGTCACTCAGTTGTGTCTGACTCTTTGTGACCCTATGGACTATACAGTCCATGGAATTCTCAGGCCAGAGTACTGGAGTGGGAGTCTATCCCTTCTCCAGGAGATCTTCCCAACCCAGGAATCGAACCAGGGTCTCCTGCATTGCAGGCGGATTCTTTACCAACTGAGCTATGAGGGAAACTCTGTGGAATCTAAAATATGACTCGAATCTATATACAAAACAGAAATGACTTAGAGACATATAGAGAACAGACTTGTTGGCAAAGGGGGTAGGGGGTGGAGGAAGGATGGATTGAGAGTTTGCTACTAGCATATGCAAACTATTATATATAGAATGGATAATCAACAAAGACCTACTATATAGTACAGGAAACTATATTTAATATACTATGCTAAACCACATTGGTAAACAATTTGAAAAAGAATATATATATATATATATATAACTGAATCACTTCGCTGTATACCAGAAACTAACACAACAGTGCAAATCAACTATACTTAAATAAAATGAAAACCAAAAAAACAAACAAAAAAGACCAAAATGTACCAGGAAGTAGTTAAAAAAAAAACAGAGATATGCTTCCTGAGTATATTGGATTATTCTAATAAGTATTCAAATAAGATATTATTTATTAAAATAAACTAACTTGTTGCATTGCTAATTATGCTGTATTATTAATAAATGAATTTGCTGTATGTTAGTTATACCTTAATCATTCTGTTAATTCCTTCTCAACATATTTTTGAACTGCAATTACATTAAAAATTAAGAATTTATTACATTTTTTAGAGCCTCAATTCTTTCATTATAATCTATGATTTCTCCCTACTGTGTAAGTATTAATGACTTATATAAGAAGAGGAACCTTGAGTTGACCAAATGCTTTAATTAGATTCTCAAATTAGGACAGGGAAACTATTATCATTTTTAATCATCAGAAAACTGAGGGTCAGAGAAATTGTTCTGCCGAATGACATAAAGGTAGCAACACTAGGCCTAACCTGGACCTTTTACAGTGCTGTGACGACTGTGCCATTCAGTCTTTCACCTACTTATCCTCCTTGTTTATTATTGGACTGAACTGTGTCTCCTCATATTTACATGTTGAAGTCCTAATCCCTAGTCCCTCAGAATGTGACTGTATTTGGGTCTTTAAAGAAGTAACTAATGTTAAATAAATGAGGTCATTAGGTGAGCACTAATCCAGTATCACTGGTGTCTATATGAAGAGGAGAGTAGGACATAGACACAGAGGGGAAGACCATGCGAAGATACGGAGAACAATTACAAGTAAAGAAGAGACGCTGCAGAAGTGACCAAGCCCGCTGACATCTTAATCTTGGATTCTGGCCAAGAACTGTGAGGAAATAAATTTTTGTTGTTTAAGTCATCCAGTCTGTAGTACCTTGTTATGGCAGTCCTAGAAAACTAATAAATTACTGAATATGTGATCCCACTTTCGTGGAATTCTTCTCTTTGTAATTTAACATATTTTATGGAATTTAAGATGCCAACAGTTGTTAAGATATGTCAATATTTTGTATATACTAAGAAAGGGAAAAAAGCTCAGCTAGATAAACTATGCCATCAATTAAAGTACCACCTGATTTCAAGATGTTAAAATATTAAAGGGGGTGTTTTAGAATGGATGAAATATGGGAAATTTATCTTATTTTATTTTATTCTTTAGAGAAATTTATAATATCATAACCTTCAATAAAATTGAAAAGAATTAAATCACACAATTAAATTGAAACATTACCAGTGCCTTACTTATAAATGAAAAGAAGTCTATCAAGTCAGATTAAGAAAAATGACTCAGTTGTAAATCACTTTCAAAAAATTATGTATTTGGACTGTCACTTTTAATATTTTAAATCTAGTGGTATAAAAATCACATGAGATAGCTTTAAGTGTTGAATAATATCTCAGGTAGCATGTTTTTTGGCCATTATTCACTTTAGAATGCTCATTAAATGTATTTAAGAAAGAGAACTCTAAAAGAACCATGCTAAATGTGATTTCAGGGATCTTACATTTCTATGACTAGCGGAATTTGCCACTTTAGCTCTTAATCCTTAAGAATCTAATTTGCTTCCCTCCAGCCACCCTGCCCTTTCCCTAAAGACTTTTCTACCATTTTAGCAAATTTAATCCAGCAGGTGAAATGTAGGTTCATTAACTCTCTGATATATCCTGGCATGACCTTATCTTATTACTGCCCACATTTCTGTACTTCTCTACAGCTTTTGCCCTCTTCTCCCTTTAAACTGACCTTAGAATTTTCTATCTCCTCCTGTTCTGTATCTTTAACCTAACTGACCTCTTTACAAACCTTCAAATATGCTCATAACTTCACTAGCTACCATCTTTTACCTATTTTTCAAGGACAAGTTCCTTGAACATGTAACCTCTAACCTCTATTGTTTTTACTGCCTATCCAATTATTTCCCACACTTCCAAATCTGATATTCTGAAGGTTACCAGTTGTTTCGTTTTTGTTGAATCCAATTGTCTACATCCAATATTCTTTTCACAGGCCTCGTTCTTTTCATCATTGGACTTTGGTCAATCACCCTTTTCCCCTGACATCGAGAGTTTGTATTTCTTGGTTTTCTTTCAAAATTTCTTGAATGACTCTCTGCTGGTTCTTTTTTTCCCAGCCTTCTTAATGCTGGGAATTGGGTATGGATGGGAATTATGAGAGGTAGTAGGGGGAGTTGTGTCTCTACATGTCTTTTGGCTTTTCATTCTTTCTCTTTTATCATTATTTCCTAAATAAGCACATATACTATGACTTGACCTATCACCTCCACTGGGATAATTCCAAACTATACATCTCCAGTTCTGATCTGTGGTCCAGTACCATTACTTGAAAAAGTTTCCATTTTTATGTCTCAGAGTGGTCACAACATTATCCTCTCCCTGGCTTTAGAAATTTGTTTGCCAGTGTCTTAATGAAAGCATGAAAACATCCTGAACTATTTTTCTTTCCTTGTATATTTAGTCACTAAGTCCTAATATTTACTTCTTTTAAATGACCTTTTGGACTCACCCTTTCCACTGACACCATGACACCATTCTAGTCCCAGCTCTTATTATGTCATTCATACTGGATAAAAAATGCATGTGCTTTGGTGAGCTAGAATGCAATCTTCTATAGCCCTAGAATATTGCATTGACATTATTTATATAAACAACTCAAGATAAACCCATTTGTGATTACTCATATTTTTGTCAATGAATCTGTTCTAATAGTGATGCTTATATCTGCTTTCAAAATAGGATGATAATCAAGTCAGTTTTTAATAGTAAATACTTACACATTAACAGTGTTGCTACTCACCCTGAAGAAAGAGGAATTTTAAATTTCTCAGCCTGTTAAGTTGTAGCTGAATCAAATTACAAATTCCATTGTAACCCAAATGAAGAACTTCTAAACTGTTCATTATTGGAGGCAAATTTTCACTGCTCGTTGTATCTCTGAAACACAAATGTCAGTTTGGCCCATAAACTTAATTTCAAATTAGCTGTTTATATAAACATAAAAAGGCAGTTTATTATGCTGCTGCTAAGTCACTTCAGTTGTGTCCGACTCTGTGCGACCCCATAGATGGTAGCCAACCTGGCTCCTGTCCCTGGGATTCTTCATGCAAGAATACTGGAGTGGGTTGCCATTTCCTTCTCCAGTGCAGGAAAGTGAAAAGTGGAAGTGAAGTTACTCAGTTGTATCCGACTCTTTGTGACCCCATGGACTGTAGCCTACCAGGCTCCTCCATCCATGGGATTTTCCAGGCAAGAGTACTGGAGTGGGTTGCCATTGCCTTCTCCGAGTTTATTATGTACTTACTATAAACTGAAGAAAAAGAATGAATTTACTAATAGAGCAAACTAAGCTATAACATTCTACGTTTATAATTCATATAATAATCAATTTTTCTTCTTTAAAATCAGTTTTATATGATAAAGAACAAAGAAATACAGAAAGAGTTACTCAGAGTAAAAAGCAACAGCTGGCATAATCAGGCAAGAACAAGAAAAAAACAGTGACAGACTTTATTTTCTTGGGCTCCAAAATCACTACAGACGGTAACTGCAGCCATGAAATTAAAAGACACTTGGCTCCTTGGAAGAAAAGCTATGACAAAACTTGACAGTGTATTAAAAGTACAGACATTACTCTGTCAACAAAGGTCCATCTAGTCAAAGCTATGGTTTCTCCAGTAGTCATGTACAAATGTGAGAGTTGGACCATAAAGAAGGACGAGAGCTGCAGAATTGATGCTTTTTGAACTATAGTATTGGAGAAGACTCTTGAGAGTCCCTTGGACAGCAAGGAGATCAAACCAGTCAATCCTAAAGGAAATCAATCCTGAATGTTCATTGGAAGGGCTGAAGCTGAAGATGATTCTCCAGTACTTTGGCCTCCTGATGTGAAGAGCCGACTCATTAGAAAAGACCCTGATGCTGGGAAGGATTGAAGGCAGGAGGAGAAGGGGATGACAGAGGATGAGATGGTTGGATGGCATCACTGACTCAATGGACATGAGTTTGAGCAAGCTCTGGTAGATGTTGGAGGACAAAGAAGCCTGGTGTCCTGCAGTCCACGGGGTTGCAAAGAGTCTGACATGACTGAGCGACTGAACAGCAACAAATCTAGATGGAAAGGAATTGGTAAAACTGTCTTTATTCTCAGATGACATGATCTTGTATTTAGAAAATCTGAAGGAATCCACCAAAAAAAAACAACCAAACAAACAAAACTCTCATTGCACCAATAAATTAATTCATGAAGATACAGGGTAAAAGATTAATATAAAAACATCAATTGAATATCTATACATCTGTAATAACTGAGAATGAAATTAAGACTTTGTTCACAATATTATAAAAAATGATAAAATACTTCAGATAAAATTAACAAAAGGAATGCAAAATGTATACACAGAAGACTACAGGATGCTTGGGGCTGGTACACTGGGATGACCCAGAGGGATGGTGTGGGGAGGGAGGTGGGAGGGGGGTTCAGGATTGGGAACACATGTACACTCGTGGCAGATTCATGTTGATGTATGGCAAAACCAATACAATACTGTAAAGAAAAAAAAATCAATGAAAAGAAAGAATACAAAACATTGCTGAGATAAATTAAAGATCTAAATGAACAGAGAAAAATTTCATGTTCACACAGTAGAAGACTATTACTACTAAGACAGTAGTTCTCCCAAAATTGATTAATAGAATCAATTCAATCTCTATTAAAGTCTAGCAGGTTTTCTCCCTTTTCTTTTATTCCAGAAAATAACCATCTCATCATAGCATTTATGAGGAAATGCAAACAATCCAGAATATCTAAAATAATCTTTGAAAAGAATAAGGTTGGAGGGCTTACATTTCCTGATTCAAAACTTATAAATCTGCAGTAATCAAACCAGTCTGGAACTCTAAAAGGACAGACTCACAGATGAATGAAACAGAATTAAGAGTCCAGAAACAAACTTCTACAGTTATAGTCAATTGATTTGCAACAAAGTTACCAAGGCTATTCAATTTTGCCCTCAAATTTTACCTCACAATATATACAAAAATAAACTCAAAATGGATTATAGTCCTAAATGTAAGAGAAAAAAATTTCTTGAAGAAATAATGAGAAAATCTTTGTAACCTTAGGTTAAGCAAAGAGTTCTTAGGTACAACATCATAATTTGTAAGAGAAAAAGTTGATAGATTGGACTTTATCAAAATTTAAATTCTTTTAAAAGATATCATTTAAGAAAACATAAAGACAAGTGACACGTTTAGAGAAAAATACTTGTAAATCATTTAACTGATAAATATATTGTATCCAGAATATTTGATGAATTTAATAATAAAAACCCAAACAGCATAAGTGAAAAATAAGCAAAATATTTAAAGAGGAAGTCACCAAATAAGATAAAATAATGGCTAATAAACATATGAAAAGCTGCTCAACATTAGTCATAAGGGAAATGCAAATTAAAACCACACTAAGATACTTCTTTAACTCCATTAGGATGGCTATAATAAAAAATGTAGACAAATGTTGGTGAGGATATGGGGAAATTAGAACCCTCAAAACTCTTTTTGGTAATGGAATTTGGTACAACCACTTTGGAAAAGAGTGTGACAGTTTCTTAAGAAGTTGACTCAGGAATTTCACACTTGGATCTCTACATTTTTTTCCTTTTTCATTATTTTACAATATGGGTATGAAATGGAAGAAGCAGGGAAAAACAATAACAAAGGAGTATTTTGGTATCTTTTTATTTACAAAGTTTATTTTTTTCTAGGCAGCTATTAAGTATTAAATAAGCTAAATATATGTTACTACTGGCATTGACATGACTAACTGCTTTTAAAATTCCCAACCAAAATCATTTATAGTTGTAAAAAACGAATAGTACCTGTTTATTTTTGAAGTTCCTTGCTGCCCATAGCCACTTGAAGGCACTTTCTGGTAGAGCAGTTGTCTACTGGTCAAGTGAGTCTGAGGTTTTAGTTGGGGTATAATTGATTCAATATGGTTATAGTTTAGGCATAACACCTACAGAAAGAATCCATGATTACTCAGCTATTAAAATATTAATGACACTGTATATATATCTTTGGTTTGAGGTTATCACCATCCTAACAACTGTTAAGATGCTATGGATAAAACTTGGACTATACAACATAATTTAATATATTAGTGTTAACAATGACAAATTTTTATGTCCCAAATTGTCTGGATTTGACTTTGAAAGTGTTTTATATTATTTGACATGCTGAGAAATGACACCATTTCAAAGTAATGGAGACCCTAAAAGCTGCTCAATTTTCTCAATCTGTACTCCTGACTTCTCCAAGCTTTATTTAGATGAAATAACTCTTTAGTTGGAGAGATTGTTATTTCCCTAAGTTTAAAAGGCCTTAGTAAATGTCTCAAACCTATAGGACAGGAGGCAATGAGGATGCTTTGAGAACCACAGTGCCCTCCAACTTTGCTCATGACAGAGACAGCTTTCCATCCCATCTCCTATCAGAGAGGAAGATTCACTGCTTATAAGACAATCACACAAAATTGAGGTCATTTGAAATCACTTTGGGAAGTAATACTTTTTTTCTTGGTGAAAAAATGCTTTAGGAAAAATTTTTTCTTTTCTTTAATGACATGAATATACATTTTAGTCCAAAGTAAAGAAGATTACAACCTGCACTGAAAATCTAAAAGGAAAAAATAAAATTTGTGAGTGACTCACCTTCACATTAGGCAGATAGATTAATCCACTGAATGAGGTCAGATTATTGTTTTGTAGATTCACATTACAAACATTTCTAAATTGGTCAACTGGAATCAAATCCACAGTTCTGAATTGAGACAGAGTAAATATAGTTATAACTTTAATGGGCATATTATATTGGTGAAATCTCTCACATGTAACACCAAAGCCATTTTGAAAAATTTATCTGACAAATTCTATGAAAAATAATTGCCATAATATAAAATGTATGGATCAAATGATCAGATAAATACATATTTTTGTTGGGTATATGTGTAAGAAAAATGACATAGAATTTCATTGATTTAAGAAATATGTCTATTACCACATAAATAGCACTATCATAAAAGAAACATCCAATTTCTTTATAAATTCACATATGTGCTCATGAAATCATGGTGAAGTTGATATGGTAATCCAAAAGATTTTCAGTTGTGAACTATAGAGGATATATATGAAACAGGTTATTTCTGAAATGCCAGGAAGAGGTTTGTGATGGGAAAGTAAAGGAGAAAGTAGGTAAGGTCTTTGAAAACAGTTTTCTGTGTAATCTCCTGAAAACTTTATGGCATCCCACCTTATAAGGATGTTTTGGTAATTAGTCAGAATGCTTGATTCCTAGTTGATAGCTTTAAAACTGTTTTAACTTCATTTGAGCTATGAAGAAGAGCATAAAGCTAAATCACCTTGCTCTGATTCCTTCTTTTTAAGATATACCAATTTATTTCATTTATTTCTTTTTTAAATTGAGGCATAGTTGATGTACAAATTTATATAGATTTCAGATGTAGAACATAGTGATTCACAATTTTTAAAGATTACACTCCATAGTTATTATAAAATATTAGCTATATTCTCTTTGCTGTATAATGTATTCTTGTAGCTTATTTATTTTATACAGACTATATGTAGCTCAGTCTCCTACCCCTATCTTGCTTCCCCCTTCCCTTTCTCCAATAACCACAGGTTTATTCTCTGTATCTGCGAGTCTTTTCTTTGTTACATTCACTAGTTTTACTTTTTAGATCATGTACAAGTGATGTCATATAGTATTTGTCTTTCTCTGTCTGACTTACTTCCAGTTAGCGTGATACCCTCCTGCTGCTAAGTCACTTCAGTCGTGTCCGACTCTGTGTGACCCCATGGACTGCAGCCTACCACGCTCCTCCATCCATGGGATTTTCCAGGCAAGAGTACTGGAGTGGCGTGCCATTGCCTTCTCCACCTATGTTGCTGCAAGTGACATAATTCTGCTCTCTTTGTGGCTGAGTACAATTCCATTGTACATATATATACTGCATCTTATGTATCATCTGTTTATGGCCATTTAGGCTGCTTGCATATCTTGGCAATTATAAATAATGCTGCTATGAACATAGGGGTGCATGTATTTTTTTAATTAGTATTTTCTTTTTTTTTCCCAGATGAATGCCTGGGAATAGAATTGCTAGGTCATATGTTAGTTCAGTAAAAATGTCAACTCAGATCTTCTGCCCATTTTTAATTAGGCTTTTTTTTTTTACATTGAATTGTATGAACTGTTTATACATTTTAGATATTAACCCCTTGTTGGTCATATAATTTGCAAATAATTTTGCACATTCAGTAGGTTGTCTTTTCATTTTGTTGATGGTTTCCTTTGCTGCACAAAAGCCTAACCACATCTTTAAATCCTCAACTCTTATGTTATAATTATAACATACTTTATCCATTAGTAAGTTGCTTATTCTTTCAACATGTTTTCATTAGTTATTTCCTAAGTGCAGACGATGTGTTTAGAAAGTCTACAATATGAAAGACACTGTCCGTGCACTCAAGAAATGTGATACAGAAAAACTATAATAAAAAAAGGAAAACTGCCACAATACGATTAGGCATAACTGCATTTTAGGGAAAGAAAAACCTATTTGGGGAAGTCAGAAATGACTTCACTGGGGAGAAAGATCTTAAAACAAGACTTGGAGAATTTGCGGCATCTGTCAGGCAAGAAAGAGTTCCTGGCAGTGAAACAGCTGCAAGCAAAGGCAGAAACATGAAACAGCATTTTGTGACTGAGATTAAGGAATAGAATATTTTAGTATTTCTAGAGTATAAAGAGTTATGGTGCAGTAAAGGTAATGATTACAAGAGATAAAAATGGACTAGTAATGAAAGGGCTTCCCATGTCATACAAAGAGATTTAAAAGTTTATTCTCTCTACAGTGGAAAGCCATTGAAAGATGTTGAGAAGGGAAGTGATCTGATAAAACTTGCATTGTAGTAGGCAGTATGGATAATAGATTGACTTGCAGATAAGGTTAAATGAGACAAAAATCAATAGTTTCTAAAATAGGTAATTCTCCAGTCTAGGACAATGGCAATGACTATGGAAAGAAGGTAGAGGGAACTATGTATGACACATACTTAAAGACACATATTCTGGAGAATGTAGTGATTAATTAAAAGTGGAGGACAAAGGAGAGAGAGACGTGGACCCTAGATTTTTGGCTTGGGCAACAACAGGAGAATGTTATTTCCTAGATGCTATCTAGGGAGCAAATATTCAAATGAGGAGCCCAGGTTCAGGCTAAATTAGGGGTTGATCATAAATTAAAACTACGGATAAAGATATCTGTCTATGAAGAGTACAGAACAGAAAAAAGAAGAGAAGGATTTATTAACCATTATCATTATCTAGCAATGATAACATTCATGAGAACAGCATCAGAGGAATGCTAACAGTGAAAGCCAGATAATGCTGGATTAGAGTGATACAATGTGAGGAGCAAAGATAGTATGTTCCCATTTTAAAAACTTGGTTATAAAATAAAATAGAAATATAAAGTCTTAGAAAGAGCTCGATGAGATTTTTAATCATAATGTGTGATAATAAATGTTATTAATGCACTTCAAAGATGGTAAAGTTAATATGAGATTGTGAAGTAGGGTAGTTGATTTTCTGAATTACTGGCTATATTTGGATAAGATGTATAAATTATAAACCTTACAAAAATAATAATGACTACACATTTAATTATAATATCAAATTGCTATTGCTTAGTCATGTCTAAAACTTGCAACCTCATTGTCCTTGTGACTGGCAGGCTCCTCTGTGCATGGGACTTCCCAGGCAAGAACACTGGAGTGGGTTGCCATTTCCTATTGCAAGGATATCCTTGACTCAAGGATTGAACTCACATCTCCTGCTTGGCTAATGGATTCTTTACCACTGAGCTGCCAGGGAAGCCCTCACACATCAAACAGCATATAATAAAATGATTGTACCTGATGGATGATGAAGTCCAATTTAGTTCTTGCATTTGGGTGAAGTTTGGGTGTCCTTGTCGTTCAGCAATCATGTCAGAAGTAAGTCTGCCACCAAACAAATCTTTTGCACACTCAGTCTCTGGTGGTTCCTGTATATGAGGATATTTAGAAAGTGATGTCCTCTCTTATGGATGATTGTGCTGAGCTTTGTCACTCAGTAGTGTCCAACTCTTTGTGACCCTCAGGACTGCAGCCCGTCAGGCTCCTCTGCCCATGCAGTGCTCCAGGCAAGGATGCTGGAGCGGACTGCCATGCCGTCCTCCAGGTGTACAGATGATGCACTGGCTTTCTAACTGGAGCCCTGTCTCACTTAGCAAAACTAAGCCACGCCCATGGGGGACCCCCAAGACAGGCAGACATGGTGGAGAGGTCTGACAGAATGTGGTCCGCTGGAGAAGGGAATGGCAAAACACTTCAGTATTCTTGCCTTGAGAACCCCATGAACAGCATGAAAAGGCAAAATGATAGGATACCAAAAGAGGAACTCCCCAGGTTTTTAGGTGCCCAATATGCTACTGGAGATTTGTGGAGAAATAACTCCAGAAAGAATGAAGGGATGGAGCCAAAGCAAAAACAATACCCAGTTGTGCATGTGACTGGTGATAGAAGCAAAGTCTGATGCTGTAAAGAGCAATATTGCACAGGAACCTGGAATGTCAGGTCCATGAATCAAGGCAAATTGGAAGTGGTCAAACAAGAGATGGCAAGGGTGAACGTCGACATTCCAGGAATCAGCGAACTACAATGAACTGGCATGGGTGAATTTAACTCAGATGACCATTATATCTACTACTGCGGGCAGGAATCCCTCAGAAGAAATGGAGTAGCCATCATGGTCAACAAAAGAGTCCAAAATGCAGTACTTGGATGCAGTCTCAAAAATGACAGAATGATCTCTGTTCGTTTCCAAGGCAAACCATTCAATATCACAGTTATCCAAGTCTATGCCCCAACCAGTAACACTGAAGAAGCCGAAGTTGAACGGTTCTATGAAGACCTACAAGACCATTCAGAATTAACACCCAAAAAAGATGTCCTTTTCATTATAGGGGACTGGAATGAAAAAGTAGGAAGTCAAGAAACACCTAGACTAACAGGCAAATTTGGCCTTGGAGTATGGAATGAAGCAGGGCAAAGGCTAATAGAGTTTTGCCAAGAGAATGCACTGGTCATAACAAACACTCTCTTCCAACAACACAAAAGAAGATTCTACACACGGACATCACCAGATGGTCAACACCAAAATCAGACTGATTATATACTTTGCAGCCAAAGATGGAGAAGCTCTACACAGTCAGCAAAAACAAGACTGGGAGCTGACTGTGGCTCAGATCATGAACTCCTTATTGCCAAATTCAGATTTAAATAGAAGAAAGTGGGGAAAACCACTAAACCATTCAGGTATGACCTAAATCAAATCCCTTATGATTATACAGTGGAAGTGAGAAATAGAAATAGATTTAAGGGACTAGATCTGATAGATAGAGTGCCTGAAGAACTCTGGACGGAGGTTCATGAAATTGTACAGGAGATCAGGACCATCCCCATGGAAAAGAAATACAAAAAAAGCAAAACGGCTGTCTGAGGAGGCCTTACAAGTAGCTGTGAAAAGAAGAGAAGCAAAAAGCAAAGGAGAAAGCAAAGATACAAGCATCTGAATGCAGAGTACCAGAGAATAGCAAGAAGATATAAGAAAGCCTTCTTTAGCGATCAATGCAAAGAAATAGAGGAAAACAACAGAATGGGAAAGACTAGAGATCTCTTCAAGAAAATTAGAGATACCAAGGGAACATTTCATGCAAAGATGGGCTCGATAAAAGACAGAAATGGTCTGGACCTAACAGAAGCAGAAGATATTAAGAAGAGGCGGCAAGAATACACAGAAGAATTGTACAAAAAGATCTTCACAACCCAGATAATCACAATGGTGTGATCGCTAAACCGAAAGCCAGACATCCTGGAATATGAAGTCAAATGGGCCTTAGGAAGCATCACTATGAACAAAGCTAGTGGAAGTGATGGAATTCCAGTGGAGTTGTTTCAAATCCTAAAAGATGATGCTGTGAAAGTGCTGCATTCAATATGCCAGCAAATTTGGAAAACTCAGCAGTGGCCACAGGTCTGGAAAAGATCAGTTTTCATTCCAATCCCAAAGAAAGGCAATGCCAAAGAATGCTCAAACTACAGCACAATTGCACTCATCTCACACACTAGTAAAGTAATGCTCAAAATTCTCCAAGCCAGGATTCAGCAATACGTGAACCGTGAACTTCCAGATGTTCAAGCTGGTTTTAGAAAAGGCAGAGGAACCAGAGATCAAATTGCCAACATCCGCTGGATCATGGAAAAAGCAAGAGAGTTCCAGAAAAACATCTATTTCTGCTTTATTGACTATGCCAAAGCCTTTGACTGTGTGGATCACAATAAACTGTGGAAAATTCTGTAAGAGATGGGCATACCAGACCACCTGACCTGCCTCTTGAGAAACCTATGTGGAGGTCTGGAAGCAACAGTTAGAACTGGACATGGAACAACAGACTGGTTCCAAATAGGAAAAGGAGTCCATCAAGGCTGTATATTGTCACCGTGCTTATTTAACTTATGTGCAGAGTACATCATGAGAAAGGATGTAGCACAAGCAGGAATCATGACTGCCGGGAGAAATATCAATAACCTCAGATATGCAGATGACACCACTCTTATGGCAGAAAGTGAAGAGGAACTAAAGAGCCTCTTGATGAAAGTGAAAGAGAAGAGTGAAAAAGTTGGCTTAAAGCTCCACATTCAGAAAACGAAGATTATGGCATCCGGTCTCATCACTTCCTGGGAAATAGATGGGGAAACAGTGGAAACAGTGTCAGACTTTATTTTGGGGGCTCCAAGTTCACTGCAGATGGTGACTGCAGCCATGAAATTAAAAGACACTTACTCCTTAGAAGAAAAGTTACGACCAACCTAGATAGTATATTGAAAAGCAGAGATATTACTTTGCTAACAAAGGTCCATCTAGTCAAGGCTATGGTTTTTCCAGTGGTCATGTATGGATGTGAGAGTTGGACTGTGAAGAAAGCTGAGCGCCAATGTATTGATGATTTTGACCTGTGGTGTTGGAGAAGACTCTTGAGAGTCCCTTGGACTGCAAGGAGATCCAACCAGTTGTTTCTAAAGGAGATTAGTCCTGGTTGTTCATTGGAAGGACTGATGCTGAAGCTGAAACTCCAATACTTAGGCCACCTCATGTGAAGAGTTGACTCACTGGAAAAGACTCTGATGCTGGGAGGGATTGTGGGCAGGAGGAGAAGGGGATGACAGAGGATGAGATGGCTGGATGGCATCACCGACTTGATGGACATGAGTTTTAGTGAGCTCCGGGAACTGGTGATGGACATGGAGGCCTGGCGTGCTGTGATTCATGGGGTTGCAAAGAGTCAGACAAGACTGAGCGACTGAACTGAAGTGAACTGAAATGTCTTTAATTCTTTGGTTCCAGGTCAAACTGGAGTGTACTCATTTCTCCCTATTTCATACGAAGTACACCAAACCCTCTGGATATTGCACATATAATACACATTGGAGACGGAAAGGTTCAGAGAAGAAGGCAGACCAGCTAGGGACCTTGAGACCTGAGGAATAACACTGTGGTGAGTTCTCTGGTGTGTTACTCTGATAATAATAAGAAACCTTCATCTACTGTTCCTGCTTGGCCATATGGTCAGGCAGGAGAACAATGAAAACCTGACCTGTTAAAATGATGTCCATATGGGGCACAGCCCTGTGGAAATTGATGGGTATATTAAAGTAGGGCACGTTGATGCCCATCTGAACTTGCTTTCGATTTTGGACGGTGATTGAAATTGACAAGCAGATAGGCCCATATGTTCACTTAAGGTGGCCACCTGGGTCTATAAAATAGGTGGACATTGGGGGTCTACAGCAGTGCAGAGATAGGATGAATCTAGACATATTCTTCTTGCACCCTCTTAGGTACAAAATGCCAATAGGCACTGTTCCATCTGCCAGCAAAAGAGACAGAGACTGCAGATGGCTGTGTGGCAGATTTCCCTGTGGGAAGGCCCTGAACACAGCTGGCAAGTCAGACTGAGGCTGGTAGCCCTAGGGAGCGACAAATATGTCCTGACAGGAATAGATACTGACCCTGGACTGGGATTTGCTTACCCAGTGTAAATGCAATGCATACAGTGCTATAAAGAGCTGGAACTGAAGATATGACACCAATTTGGACAGTTGATGGTTATTTCTTCAGACCAAGGGACATGCTTTACAGCCCATACTGTGCAACAATGGGCAGGAAACTATCCTTTTCAGAGTAGTAGTTTGATAGAGAATTGGAGTGGGCATTGGTTATCTAAAACAGGAGGTGACAGAATCATGACAGTCTGGGGCTTGGCTTACACATCTTTCTGAGTGTGCTCACACTCAGAGAACATGAATGGAGCTAAAAGAGTGTCCCCGATGGATAGACGTCTGTTTTTCTGGTGGAGCTGGGGGACAGGGGAAGGATGCTGATATGACTATGCACTTCTTACTAAGGAAGGATGATGCTGGTAAAATCATTATACTTTTTCTTTCTTCCTCACATCACCTCAACTTTTTTTTTCCTACCTGATGCAGTGGTCACAGAACCACACCTGCAA
This sequence comes from Nanger dama, assembly GCA_917880005.1. Taxonomy (NCBI): domain Eukaryota; kingdom Metazoa; phylum Chordata; class Mammalia; order Artiodactyla; family Bovidae; genus Nanger; species Nanger dama. The sequence continues at coordinate 31,487,558 of CAKJTW010000003.1, forward strand.
TCATAAGTGCTAGAAATAGAGATCATTTTTAAGCAAGAAACTATCTTTTAAACATTTTGTCAGAATTCCTAAAGGCCTGATGGGGGTAGATTTTACCTTCACTCCATCTGGCAAAATCAGAATTAACAATGAATGTATCTGTATTTTCTGGTAGCAAAAATAGCCCACTAGTTTTGCACCTATTATCACCTTGCCCGATTTTAAGCGAGGTGGGCTGAGGGGAGGTATGTGGAAGACTAGTATTGCTGTCTGCAATCTAGACCAGCACAGTGGCCAAACCTAATGTCCCTTCCAGAGGTGGAAAAATATGGGTATAAACGGAAAGGATGGGGAAGGGAAGTTGTGGGTAAAGGAATTAATGAATACATAATGTAATGAGGGAAATCCAGTAACATTTATATTACCTCAAAAGAGGCTAGAGCAAGAGTTGATATTGTTCAATTATAGCAGATGCTTGAAAGGGTGAAGCTATGTTTTCTGAGACTACTTCTGTTTTAGGAAACTGACAAAGTCTCCAATGGAAAGCTGTAAATCTGAGTAGCCTCACCCTGGGAGACATTTCCATGATTATGGACTGTATAATCACTAAGTGGGATTATAGCAATATTCCAAAATCTTTTGAATTTATGATCATTTTGCTGTAAAAAGACAAGGGCATGAGATATGATATTGTGATTTATAACAAGAAACATATATTTTGTCTTTGTCTGCTATTCCTGGCACATAGCTCCTAAAACCCTTGTAATTTCCTATATTAGAGCCATGTTGTTGTTCAGCCATTCAGTCATGTCTGACTCTTTGCAACCCCATGGACTGCAGCATGCCAGACTTCCCTGTCCTTCATCATCTCCTGGAGCTTGCTCAGATTCATGTCTATTGACTTAGTGATGCCATCCAATCATCTCATTCTCTCATTTCCTTCTTCTCCTGCCTTCAATCTTTCCCAGCATCAGGGTCTTTTCCAGTGAGTCAGTTCTTTGCATCATGTGGCTAAAGCATTGAAGCTTCAGCTTCAGCATCAATCTTTCCAATGAATATTCAGGATTGATTTCCTAAAGGATTGACTGGTTTGATCTCCTTGCTGTCCAAGGGATACTCAAGAGTCTTCTATAATACCGTAGTTCAAAAGCATCAATTCTTTGGTGCTCAGCCTTCTTTATGTTCCAACTCTCACATCTGGGACTCTTTTATTATGATATTGTGGTTTTTGTTTTCAATTCCTGAAATAGCTCCAGAACCACCAGGTGAATGAAAGGAGCATGCTGCCATTCCTAACAAGCCTTTCAACAACACCTGAATTTAACAAGATGACTTTTGAAAAGTCCCTGAGAATGGGGACTGGTTGCCAGGAAAATCAACCATGATTAGAAAGTTGGAACTTCCAGTAACATTACCTTCCATCCTGGTATGATTATATATCCACGGAGCCCTGGAGACAGAGTGAGACTTAGCTGTCCATGCTTTACCATTAAAAAGTCACGTCACTTGGAATAAGGCATTTAAATTCTCTGGAGTTCTTTGTGTTCATTCACAAAATAAAGCCTTTGGACTATGTTATTTCTAAAGTCAATGTCTATTTACCTGTCAAGCACTCTAGAATCATGTTGCTTTCTACCTCCTGCTACATCTACTTTTGGTGGCTTCTTTTCCTCTTTACATTTACTAAATGAAGTTATTAAAAGCCTCACTTAGATTTACTTTCTCTACTCTCTTTCCTTAGTCAATGGTATATGCTTTTGTTTTTAACTAGGAAACTTTCTTTAAATTACTTCCAAATCTAAACAAATGTAAATTAAATGTCCATATCTGAAGTTAGTCCTGTGTTTTCAATCGCCTGTTTGCCATCTCCAATCAGATGATCCACTATCGTATAAAACTTAGTGTGTCCAACACTAATCATCTTATTGATGAAACTACTTTTCATCCTATAATATTTTTGTTATGATATCTCTTACTGGCATAGACTCAAGCCTTTTAGACCTCTTTTATTCTTTCCTTTCCTCATCTTTCAAATTTAATTGGTTGTCAAGTTCTGTCAATTCTTCCTAGTATTTCTACCTTTCAACTCTCCATTTATAATACTATTTCCCCTTGGTTCATTTCAGTTTCTCAGTACTTCATATCTAGATTAAGCTAATAGTCTCCTATTGGTTTTTTTTTTTGTCTATTGCTCTAAACACTGCCATTAAATTCCCTAATATATAATTTTGAATTATGTATTCCCCTGCTCAAAAACTTCAATGCCTTCCCATTACTCTCAATTAAAGTCTAGGTTATTCAGGCTAATCTTCATGTCCCATTATCAATTCATATATTCTACCTCATCCTACAAAAATTTTGTGGAGCTTACAGGAGGAACATGTAATCAAGTAGTAAAATGTAAATAATAGTGGAGATTGAGAATGATGTAAGTTAGAAGAGATCAAGTGTTGGGATAGGGAGAGAGACCACAAATCCTACACGGTTTCTGTTACTGAACCACAAATTTGGCTCTGAGCTTTAAGGTAGTCAAAGTGAAAAGGAAAATAGTTAAATAATACTCATTTTCAGCAAGGAAAGCATAACTTTTCTTCAGGGGGAAATGTTTTTCCTACACGTACTTCCAAAAGCACTTTCCAAGGTGTCCCTTCAATTGAGGGCACAGAGAGATGGGAAGGATAATATTCTCAACAATACCCTGGTCCACTTGCAGGACTAGTTTCATGTGCCTGTTTTAAAAACAACCCTCAGTGAAAACCAACACCTAAACAAAACCCAGTATGCAACATTCTAGAGAACTGTTCATGTCTGAGGGAGAATATTTTTGATTTTTCATTCTGAGGAGGGTCCTGAAAAAAGCAGGGTTAGAATCAGTAATCTTATCAGAGTACCTCAAAGTTCCAAATAATCATAAACTATCTCTCAATTTTCTAGAAACTTGAAGAGTTTTATTGTCTGACAGGTGCTAGGCAATGTTACACAGAGAACTTTCTACTCTCCACACATTTGTTGTGCATGTATCCTATTACACGGAAATCAGAAGCCTTGAATGAACCTGCTTGTTACAGAATTCAAGTCTCAAAATATTGCTTTCATAGTCAATCCTATGTTCTGTGTTATTTTTTAACACAGTACAAAAATTATTTTTACTGGTACAGCTTACTAGTAGTGTTGACATACCATTCGTTGGTTCAAATATGTTTTTCTTAAATCTTAACTGTATTTTTCCAGGTAACAGAAAGTAGTTTTTAGGCCAAAGAAGATGGTAGGGCTCCAGGGCAGTTTTTCTGTCCTGTCTCATAAAATTGTGCTCTTTATTTGTTAGGCATTGGATTCAGTGAGTGTAAATGTAAGCAGTATCTTCCCTTCTGTGCCACCTCATTTAGACAATTAAAATGTGGCCAAAGAAGAAAAAGTTAAAACCCAGGTCTAAAATGTGGGAAATTTGGGGAATCCAGATTTTAATAAGCATAGTAAATTTACATACTAGTGATAAAGCAACATTCAAAATAATGACCTATGGATATATATTAATATGCAGTTTGGACCAAATGCTATGAGTCAACAAAACACTTACAATTGAGATTCCATCCAAAGCTTTCAGTTCTGGAAGATGAAATATTACAAACAACCTGTAGTTTTCTTGATTCCATACAATAATGTTTCCATACATGTCTAGAATAACCAGGTTGCATAAACCCTACATAATAAAAATACATACATTTAATGTGATATACATGTATACTCACTCTAACCAGTTTTTTCCCCTTAAGAGTTTAATCATCCTTGAATTTTAATATTTGAATTACTCTATCATTCCATAGTGATTTCAGATCTTTGGAGTGCACTATTTATAGTACACTTTCAGACTATTAAAGTATAAGTTTGTGCAGTATTTCAGTGGTCTATACTATATGACATGATCAGAATCACTTTTTGGATACTGGTGCTAAATGTATTACCCATGATAAAGACTTGTAAAGAACTTAGCAAAGTTTAAAACATATGCTATGTTTATGGAATAACAGTCTATTAAATAGTATGTGGCTATTATGTAGTCTATGACTTCCCTGGTGGCTCAGATGGTAAAGTGTCTTGCATACAATGCAGGAGACCTGGGTTCGACCCCTGGGTCGGGAAGATCCTCTGGAGAAGGAAATGGCAATGCACTCCAGTACTCTTGCCTGGAAAAATCCCATGGAAAGAGGAGCCTGGTAGGCTACAGTCCACGGGGTTGCAAAGAGTCAGATACGACTGAGCAACTTTACTTACTTACTACATAGTATACAAATATGGGCTTCACGAGTGGCACAGTGGTAGAAGAATCCACATGCTAATGCAGGAGGCACAGGAGATGCCAGTTCGATCCCTGGGTGGGAAAGATCCCCGGAGGAGGAAATGGCAACCCACTCTGGTATATTTTCCTGAAAAATCCCATGGACAGAGGAGTCTGGTGTGCTACAGTCCATGGGGTCTCAAAGAACTGGACATGACTGAGCACATACGTAAGCACATATACAAATGTAATAGTGAAATGAAGCAATGAAAAAAACAGTCCTCTGATGAGGGTTAAAACTGAAGTGCTTCTGCCTGGTAAGGAGTAGCAGACTTCAATGTGCTTCCTTATTAGATAAGGTATTTTGATGTGCCTTTGTTGTGAAGGAAGGGCCCTGACATGAGGGGGTAAAACTACTTACTCTGTGTCTATAATGTAAAATGTTTATTATGTATCTATTGTTGATTAGGTTGACTGTACAGCTCTAGAAGTAGTTGTATTGGGGGAATGTGATGAGGATAAGTTTGCAAGCAAGAAAAGATAGGAAATGGATGTGCCTTTTTGGTAGGAGATAAAGCCCTAGCAATGTAGTACCAGCAAAGGAGAGAGGCCATTGGGAGTCTCAGTGGTAGGAAATGACCTTTGAACTTTAGAAACTATGAAGTCCCACATTACATTTGAAGTAAATCCCTAATCTTTGTTGTAGTAAAGTTCCATTTTATTAAAACTTCCAGTAAAACCTGTTATACAGTAGCCTCAATATAAGAGGTTTACTGGGGAGAATTAAAGAAAGCAAAACTGGGCAAAGCTGACCAGAGAGGGTAAAAGCCATGAGAAAGAACCAGAAAGCAGTGAAAGATAATCAAGAACTGCTCTGAGAAGAGGAATTGTTGAAGAATCTTATCCCCCAATCAGGTTAGGCGATCCTTGGAAATACTTAAGGAAGGCACAGTTAGAAGGAATGGAGATCGGGTTATTTTACTTGAGGACTAAAATATATTTCTGTGAAGCTATCAACTTGGGGACACTATCAGCTATGGTTACACACTCACATGTTTGTATGTGTACACAAATTGAATGCAGATACATTTTAACAAACTTTGTTTTTCCTGATTTTTATTTTCTTCTTTAAATTTTTCTATATTTTCCAAATTCTATATAGTGAGCATGTATTACTTTCATAGTATAAATAAATAAAATTTTTAGAAAAATAAAAACATTAGTGCCCCCAGATAGTCACCTTTAAATTGTAGATCTCCTGATTGAGAGCAATATAGTTATTGCTTATGTATAATTCAATTAGTGTAAAAACTTTTTGTAAACCACTCAGTGAAGTGATTCTGTTGTTCTCAAGAGAAAGGGAATGTAGATGAAGCATGTTATCAAAAGTATGCTTTTCCAAACCAGTGAGGAGATTATTATTTATGCTGAGGCGGGTTAATTTAGTCAGCTTGGAAATGCCTAGAAAAATAAGCAAATTCAAAAAAAGATTCAGATAGCACTGAAAGGTTAATTTAAAAAATAGGCTGCTGGTTGTTTTACTGTTTCTCTTTTTCTAAGTTCAAGTTACTTGACAGATTTTATAGTATTGATCATCATTGTTTTTCCTTTTGTTAAAGACAAATATAATGTGCATTAAGTCCCAACTAATATATTAAATTCTAATTTTGGATTTCTAAGTAGACTCATTTTTCTTAGATGTTAAGGGAAAGCACTGTATAGGAATATTGAATTAAGCTTTCAAATAACCTTTTAATGATATAATTAATTAAGATTCTCATCATCACAATAATATAAGCTCTACACAAAGCTTCAAGTATTCACCAACCCGTACTGTAAAACATTAAGGGTAAGGAACTAGAATACAGTGTTCTGGAAAGTATTCCTTACTGTGGCATCATTTGTATTAAAAAAAAAAGAACTCTAATTCTACATTTTTATGTTTAGAAGTACTTTAAGACAGAAATATTACCACTCACTGCAATCTAATCCCTATGTATTAATACAGTATGTACTGTAGACACTTTGTAACTGTGGATAGGATGACGCAGTTGAAAGACAAGAACTCTGGAGTCAGAGTTGATGTCCAAATGTAACACTACTAGATTTAGGACCATAGGTACATTATGTAGAATTATGTAAACTCTGAGCCTAATTTTCCTCACCCATGAAATGAATAAACCTAAATCTACTTCTAACGGCTATGGAAGTAAATAGAGTGATATTTGAAAAGTATCAGTTATAGCTATTGGCAAATAAATAATGAATACTCAATAAATTTTATTCACGTTCCTCTCTCACATCAGCCTTTATCATGGGACTATGAAATGCTGAAAGTAAATCAATCTGGGGCCAGTTAGGATGTACTGTCAAAGCAAAATCCTTAAATTGGATATTAGGCTTATCTGCGTTTGGAAAAAAATAAAAGCTAAATATCTGTTAAAGTTTAGTGGGGTAGCTATCTTTGAAAAGTGGATATAGGGAAAAGACAGGTTGAAGAATTCTTCCTTTCAATGAGCATATGGAGGGGAATAAAAGGAAATGGGTTCTCAGTTGTATATACAAAGCAAAATTCACACCCTGTTGTATGGGAGTGGAAGGCTAGAGATGGTTCTAAACGCAGATACCTGAGCTAAACCTCTCTACCCTCTTACTCAGCTGAAATCTATAGAAGAGAGGCCTGTGAATCTGTACATATACTTGATTAGTGGTGATTGCAGCCATGAAATTAAAAGACGCTCACTCCTTGGAAGGAAACTTATGACCAACCTAGATGCTGCTGCTGCTGCTAAGTCACTTCAGTTGTGTCTGACTCTGTGTGACCCCACAGACAGCAGCCCATGAGGCTCCCCCATCCCTGGGATTCTCCAGGCAAGAACACTGGAGTGGGTTGCCATTTCCTTCTCCAATGCATGAAAGTGAAAAGTGAAAGGGAAGTCGCTCAGTCGTGTCAGACTGTTCGTGACCCCATGGGCTGCAGCCTACCAGGCTCCCCCATCCATGGGATTTTCCAGGCAAGAGGACTGGAGTGGGGTGCCATTGCCTTCTCCAGACCAACCTAGATAGCATATTCAATAATATGTAATAGCAGAGACATTACTTTGCCAACAAAGGTCTGTCTAGTCAAGGCTATGGTTTTCCAGTGGTCATGTATGGATGTGAAAGTTGGACTGTGAAGAAAGCTGAGCGCCAAAGAATTGCTTTTGAACTGTGGTGTTGGGAAGACTCTTGAGAGTCCCTTGGACTGCAAGGAGATCCAACCAGTCCATTCTGGAGGAGATCAGCCCTGGGATTTCTTTGGAAGGAATGATGCTAAAGCTGAAATTTCAGTACTTTGGCCACCTCATGCGAAGAGTTGAGTCACTGGAAAAGAGTCTGATGCTGGGAGGGATTGGGGGCAGGAGGAGAAGGGGACGACAGAGGATGACATGGCTGGATGGCATCAGTGACTCGATGGATGTGAGTTTGGGTGAACTCCAGGAGTTGGTGATGGACAGGGAGGCCTGGTGTGCTGCAATTCAGGGGGTCTCAAAGAGTTGGACACGACTGAGCGACTGAATTGAACTGAACTAAGTGATTCCTATGATCAAGTACTTTTTAATAAACTATTTTAATCACCATTAAAATAAAGTATAATGAATGTTAAACATTCTATTTTTAAAGATAATTAATACTTGTTTTGCATATGTAATTTTTTTAAGTAAAAATTTCTATTTTATGAAACAGGTAGTACAGTTCAGTTCAGTTCAGTCGCTCAGTCGTGTCCGACTCTTTGCGGCCCCATGAATTGCAGTACTCCAGGCCTCCCTGTCCATCACCAACTCCCAGAGTTCACTCAAACTCACATCCATCAAGTCAGTGATACCATCCAGGCATCTCATCCTCTGTCGTCCCCTTCTCCTCCTGCCCCCAATCCCTCCCAGCATCAGACTCTTTTCCAATGAGTCAACTCTTCGCATGAGGTGGCCAAAGTACTGGAGTTTCAGCTTTAGCATCATTCCTTCCAAAGAACACCCAGGACTGATCTCCTTTAGAATGAACTGGTTGGATCTCCTTGCAGTCCAAGGGACTCTCAAGAGTCTTTTCCAACACCACAGTTCAAAAGCATCAGTTCTTCAGTGCTCAGTCTTCTTCACAGTCCAACTCTCACATCCATACATGACCACAGGAAAACCATAGCCCTGAAAAAGGTAGTACACACACATGCTAAAAACAATTCAAAAGCAAATAAATTAAGTCTCTTTCCCAGGCTTTGGTTTTCAATTTTTACCTTCTCTCACTGACAACCCTGTTACCAAAATGCACATCTAGAAATATTCTGTACCTAGATAAGTATGTTGATGTGTGTGTTTGTGTGTTTGTGTATGGCTACTTATCTTTTCAAAAGTATACCTCATTCATTCATTTATTAATATATATGCAATAGTATAGATCTTGACTACTGCCTAGTTTGTTACATGATAAGTTTGGTAAGAGATGGTAAACACTGGTTCAGAGATGGGAGGAAAGGCATAGGAAACGAAAGTCAGCTAGTTGGGATCATTAAATATAGTAACCAACCACAGATCCCACTAAGAGGTGTTTAGAATACTCTGAGCTTAACAGGTAGCACTAGTGGTAAAGAACTTGCCTGCCAATGCAGGAGACGTTAAGAGATACAGGTTCTAACCCTGGGTCAGGAGAATCTCCTGGAGGAGGGAAGGCATGACAACCCACTCTGGTATTCTTGCCTGGAGAATCCCATTGACAGAGGAGCCTGTCGGGCTACAGTTCATAGGGTCACAAAAAGTTGGACACGGCTGAAGTGACTTAGAATATTCTACTCCAAACCTTCTTGGGACTTCTTGGAAGATCTTCCTCTTCAGAAATTCCTTCATTTGTGTTACTCACTTTTTACTCTTCTTAATTAGACATTCATATTTTAAGACTCTAGGATTATCTAACATCTTACCGTCTATCTTTGAGATGCAGTTTCCATCTAATGTGAGCTCTTCCAAGTTAACACAAGATTCCAAGCCTTCCATTTTAGTGAGATTATTGTTGCTGAATGAAGCCCATTTCAAATTTTCCAATTTTTCTAAATTTGTGATTTCAAAAAGATGTTGCCCATCTAAATTTAAGGCAGTTATCTGTAGAATGATTCACTTTATATGTTATTTCTGAATCATATAAAAATTCACTGTTATAAGATAAAAAAGCTAATGAAATAATTCAAATGTGGTACCACCAAAAAATTCCTTTAGGAACTAAAGACATGGCAAAGCTCTTAATTTACAGAAAAGTAAAATTTTGATTATTTTTTGAGATTATAACTCAAAAGGGACTTATATGGTTTTGTAGAAACTGAGCTGTGCCAGTCAGCTCCCCAGTAGTGAGGGACTTGTCTCAGCTGCTGGGAGTGCTATTGGCAGAAAGCCTTCAACTGTCAGTCCCTTCAGGGACAGCATCAGCTGCAGAGAGCAGCCTTGCTCAAGGTCATGCCCCTTCCCAGGTTGGCACCTACCCAATGATGAAGGGAAAGAAGGGCGTGGCCTTCTTAGCCCAACTTAGGACAGATTTAAAGGGCCATTGTAATTCCAGAACTGCCCATAGGGTCAGCTAAGACTATAACTGAGCCAGCATCACAGCTAAATATCTCTGTATAGTGTAATAAAAACAATGGTACTAATAGCTTCCATTTTCAAGGGTCAGATTCTCTTAACTCAGTTTCTACCTTTGGCAAGAGGTTACATGCTGCTTTATGAAGCAAGAAGCTGCAGTGTTCCATAACATTTTTCCTTAGCTTCGGGTGAATTCTGACTAGTTCCCTATTCCCTTGCCAGGATTCCTGATTCTTTTTACCTTACCATCCAAACTTTTGACTTGGACTCTGGCTCTGGCTCTGAGCTTTAAAGTCCTCTTGTTTGATATATTATCAGAATCTGCCCATTGGTTTTGTAGTGTACCTTTATCCTAAATTCCTGTGCTTCAGTACCACTGTCGAGGTCTCAGTTCAGTTCAGTTCAGTCACTCAGTCGTATCCAACTTTTTGTGACCCCACGGACTGCAGCACGCCAGGCTTCCCTGTCCATGATCAACTCCCAGAGCTTGCTCAAACTCATGTCCATCATGTCGGTGATGCCATCTAACCATCTCATCCTCTGCTACCCCTTCTTCTCCTGCCTTCAATCTTTCCCGGCTTCAGGGTCTTTTCTAATGAGTCAGTTCTTTGCATTAAGTGGCCAAAATATTGGAGTTTCAGCTTCAGTATCAGTCCTTCCAATGAATATTCAGGACTGATTTCCTTTAGGACTGACTGGTTGGATCTCCTTGCAGTCCAAGGGACTCTCAAGAGTCTTCTCCAACACACTTCAAAAGCATCAATTCTTCGGTGCTCAGCTTTCTTTACAGTCCAACTCTCACATCCATACATGACTTCTGGAAAAACCATAGTTTGACTAGATGGACCTTTGTTGACAAAGTGATTTCTGTTATTTAATATGCTTTCTAGGTTGGTCATAGCTTTTCTTCCAAGGAGTAAGCATCTTTTAATTTCATGGCTGCATACACCATCTGCAGTGATTCTGGAGCCCAAGAAAATAAAATTTTTTACTGTTTCCATTGTTTCCCCATCTATTTGCCATGAAGTGATGGGACCAGATGCCATGATTTTAGTTTTTGAATGTTGAGTTTTAATCCATCTTTTTCACTCTCCTCTTTCACTTTGATCAAGAGGTTCTTTAGTTCCTTCCTCTTTGCTTTCTGCCATAAGGGTGGTGTCATCTACATATCTGAGGTTATTGATATTTCTCCTGGCAATCTTGATTCCAACTTGTTCTTCATTCAGCCCGGCATTTCACATGATGCACTCTGCATACAAGTCAAATTACCGCTTTGATGTACTCCTTTCCCAATTTGGAATCAGTCAGTTGTTCCATACCCAGTTCTAACTGTTTTTCTTGACCTGCATACAGATTTCTCAGGAGGCAGGTCAGGTGGTCTGGTATTCCCATCTCTTTAAGAATTTTTCACAGTTTGTTGTGATCTACACAGTCAAAGGCTTTGGTATAGTCAATAAAGCAAAGTAGATGGTTTCCTTGGACTCTCTAGCTTTTCTATGACCCAGTGGATCTTGGCAATTCGATCTCTGGTTCCTCTGCCTTTTCCAAATCCAGTTGAACATCTGGAACATTGATGTCTAGCCCTGTGACACAGCTAGTCACAACTTGACTTCTCTTTCAATTTTAATTTGTCTCTCCCAGTTTTCTGCCCATTACCTATCTGTATCCTCTTTATAACATAAAGGGCAAAGCTGACTAAAATCAACTGAAGTTAAGATTTAACATTAAATTTAATACAATTGCTTTTACCTTCAAGTACCAATTTCCACTCATATGTGAATATGGTCCTAACTTTGAAGTCTGTGTCAGAATTTTGGCAGAAGGCCATATGCTGAGAATCCGTGGTCTCTCTTCTTTAGTACTAGAATGTCGTAAGAGAGAGAACTAATAAAACAAACAAACAAACAAAAAAACACATGATGAATAAGGAAATATTATGGAAAGGTCCATTTATATAGTTAAAAGAACTGTCTCTTAGATGGCTGGCCCAATGAATAATTTTAAAATATGACAATTTCTGTCTTAAAGTGTTTTCAGTAACTTGATACACTTTAAATCATATATCTCACTCATTTTTTGTTTAATCAGTCATTTAACCATAATAAAATAGTATTTATAGAACTGTGAAAGGATTATTATAATACAAACACCATGTAATTCATCCATGAAACCAGTTTAAGAGCTAGAATATTTCTACTACCCTAGAAGCTCCCTGTGTGTCCCATCCTAATCTTTTTTTCTCTGCTGCTCAGAAGCCATCACTCATCTCAAGTGAATCAATCAATCCTCTTAAGAAGCAATCAAATAATCTCAAAATTTGTATCTACCATTACTTGTTTTTCTTTATAGACCTATGTTTATATCCATAAATAAAATATTAATTAGTATTACATATATTTGAACTTTGTGAAAATTGAATAATGTTTGTATTCTGTAACTTGCTTTTTTGCTCAACATTGTATCTATGAGATTCATCTACACTTCTGCCTGTAGCTGTAGTTTATTCATATTTCATTAACAAATTCAATGAACACTGAGCTGATTTCAGGGGGTTTTGCTATTATAAACACTACTGTTATGAATATTCTTGTACCTGACTCTTGGTACACATATGCAAGAGTATCTTTGGAGTATATAACTTGCTGGTTTAGGGTATGTATATATTCAGCTTTACTAGATAGGGTCAGTTTGTTTTCCAAAGTGGTTACACCAATTGTAATAACTTTTACTTCAAATCTTTGCTAAAGCTTGGTATTGTCAAGAGTTTTTTTTTTTTTCCCAACAGTGGCCATAAATTGGTAGGTTATTTAAGTTTTAATGTTTATTTTCTTGAGTATTAATGTGGTAGAGCATCTTTTCCTAAGTTGTTTAGCTGTTTTTCCTCTCCAGTGAAGTGTCTGTTTAAATCTTTGCTCATTTTTCTGTTTGATTGGTTGTCTTTTTCCTAATATATTTTGGCTATATAAAGAATTTTGTCTAATTTTATTTACTTTTGTCAATTAGATATGTTGCAAATTTCTTTTCCCAGTATATAGCTTGTCTTTTGACTTTCTACCCTTTGAGGATTAGATGTATTAATTTTAAGATAGACAAATCCAATCTTTTATAGTTCATGCTCTTTATTTCTTATATAATAAATTCTTTCCTAATTCAAGGTTATAATGATAATTTCTGATTTTTTCTTCTAAAATATTTTGGTTTTGCTTTTTGCAGTGAAACCTTAATGCAATTACCCCAGTACCTTTTATTGACTAGACTCCCTGATCTATACGGCCAGCTCTGTGATTGATCACTTTTCCATGTATGTGTGGGCTACACTGGGTCGTTATGTTCTGTTGTGTTGGTCTATTTGTCTAGCTCTGCCAAATCCACACTGTCTTACAGGATTTTAGCAAGTTTTGATTTCCGGTAGGGTCAATCCCCAAGTCTTCTTTAGGAGTCAATGATATTTTGATCAACAAAAAAGTTTCTTTCCTTCACTTTAAACAGATTCAAAATTAAGCATTACATTAAGGAATTAACATTCAAATATTCTACAGAAAGTAAATACCTAGATAACTAGAGTGAAGATATTAAGGATACTGAAGCAACTTTAGTTAAAGTAGCATTCTTAATCTGGATAATATAGGTATTTCCCTTCCGCAAGTTAATAGGTTTTTTTTTTTCAACCAGACACATATAATATCAATACTAGGTAAATAAGTCACTAAATGCTTTCTCAAAGTCTCTAGGCTTACCTTATCCACGGAAAGTTGCTTATTTTCATGTAGGCTCTAGAAAGGACTCTGGTGAGTTCAGGTTGACTAGGAAAAAATAATTACCCTAGAGGTATTTTTGAGGTAGTGTCCAGGGATGAGAATCCATAAAACCACTTGGTATTTAAATAGGATACATTTAAGCAGAAAAAAATTTTTCAAGTGATATGATTGTTATAGCTGAACTTTTTTATTAACATGCTAAGAGAGAATACAAAATCTCAATAATGAAATAAGAGTACAGGAAATATTATTTGTATATTCTAAATAGAACAAGAAATATTAAACAGTGAAAGCCAACCTGAGTAATCTTTGTTCCAGAAATAAATTTCATAGCTGCTGTTGCTTCTTCTTCAGAAATGAGGACTCCATCTAAATGAGTAAGAGTCTTTAATCTGCCAATAACACTCAGCCTTAATGTGGCTGGCTTGGGAAAAATAATAAAAGTTAATTTTTACAAAATATTACATAGTGTTATGACATGGAAAGGAGTTTTTCTTCATTCCTTCCCACATAATTCAAATTATGCACCTCCTACTTTATTATATATGTCTAAAAACAAAGGCTTAACTTAATTCTTTAAATAATAGTTGATATTAAATTATATTTAAGAATTAATCTGTTTTGTTTGAAGCTGGATACTTCTACTCTTGTGAAGGGAGGAAATCCCACTAGCTGTTAACAAGTGACAGTGATGAAAAGTGTTCAAAGAACTGCAGTGCCTCCTGTTTATCTAGATCAGCAGTTAGCTACTCAGCCAATTGGGTGCGCCAATACAGATCTTCAGCTCTTGACATTTAATTTGGCAGCATGGCTATAGCTCTGCTATGATCAATCAGGAAGTCTGATTTGGCAAAAGAAAAATATGCTTCAATTTTATGGAGTGAAAAAGGAGAAATACAACAGTATAAACATAGTAACATGGCCAATGTAATAGAAACAATCATGCTTTAGTCCCTTTTAAAAATGTTGAACATGGTCTATATACATTTTTGAAAAGTAAGAAAAGATGCATTCTTGAAATTATAAACTTGGGGCTTATTTTAAATACTTGGAGATACTCTTCAATATAATCATTGAATAGTGAAATTTCTTAGCATGAATCTACATATGTTTGTGATGAGAAAAAACAGTGTTCAAATATCCTTTTATAACAGAACATAAATAAGACTTTATAATTTAGGTTTATTGGAGAATGTGACAAACTTGTTCCCCCTTTAATAGTATGTTTCTCTCACAGTATAGTATTCCATTATTCTTGGTTCCTATGCCTCACTACAGTAGGATTCTAGCACACTGAGCTATATATACGACATTATAAAATTTCTCTAAAGGTTTTCAAATGGCAATGACATCTGATACTCTTAACACCACAATACTCTCAAACTATTAGAGGCTGCAAAAAAATCTGATGTGAAACTAAAAACTTTTCTATAATAACATTTGATTCACTTGATCGATACATTATATTCAACTTACAAAATACTTCAAGGAATTCTATTGAGACAAAGACAGTTTGCCTGTTTCTGGGTATTATTGAATAATAGTGAGAAAACAGCTTTGAAATAAAAGTGATTGCTTTTTATAAACATGTCTGTTACATACCTTTTGCCATGGATTATGTCGAATATCAAGAGTGAGAAGGCTTGTGGTATGTTTGCATAACATATTTATTTCATCGCCAGATTTTTTCAGTTGATTCCAGCTCAAGTCTAAGTGCTTAAGTTTCATCAGACCTCTAAATCCTTCAAGGGTTATCACATGGTTATGACTTGCATCCAAATATTCAAGGTTATACTGCAACACATCAAATAGAAGTGATGCTAGAAGGATCATGGTTTGTATTTACACAGTTCTTTTTTCTCTCTCTGATTCTTTAAGTACTTTACATGCTTTTGGTAATCCTTACAGAAAACCTAAACAGTAGCCTATACTGCAGTAATGGCATCAAAGTATCTATTTTCCTATTAATCAAGAGCTACATTATATTTTGTTTTAGTAATTTTCTCTTACTTCTCTCTTCACCCTTGTAACATAGAGTGGCAGTATGTGTTTTTACAGATGAGACAGCAAAGAAAAACTAACAAGAAAATTTGTCCCTAACGAAGAATTACACTTCTTATACCTAGGCTTCTGGTTTAAACTCATGTCCTAGTTTAAAAGGTTCATCTTCAGAAGCAGAAACTAAACCTGTTACATTCTATAATTCCCTATTTTAAAAGGACAGCATTTTTCAATAATAATTTAAAAAATATTAAAGTAACGCATTCTTGTTGGAGGTCTGGGAAATACAGTAAATAAATTAAAAAAATAGAAAGCATATATAATTCTGTTCCTCAGAAAGAACCACTGAAAACATTTTTTATTATATGCTCATATATTTTTCTTATATGAAACAAATGTATTACTCTATTATATAGAATTTTATTCCCTTCTAACATGTTCACACATTATTAAATATTATTCAAAATGATTTTTCATGATTGGATAGTATTCTAATATGTAAATTATTAGACTTTTAAAAACATTTTGCTATGGACATTTATGTGACTTCTAATTGTTGGCAACACTGCAACAAATGTCCATGTTTATAATACTTTAACCGAGAATATTTTCTCAGGAAAGGTTTTTAGAAATAAGATTAATGGTTTTTAAGGATTTCTATACTGCTAAGACTTGATAAATATTGCCAAATAGTTTTAAGGAAGTTTGTATCAGTTTTTTCTTCCATCAATAGGATTTGAGAATGCTCATTCCTTAAATATCCACCAACCTACCTGCCTTATTTTAATTTACATTATTACCAGTGAAGTTGCACACCTTTTCCATGTTTGAGATCCCATGGACTATAGCCCAACAGGCTCCTCTGTCCATGGGATTTCCCAGGCAAGAATACTGAAGTGGGTGCCATTTCCTTCTCCAGGGGATTTTCCTGACCCAGGGATTGAACCTGGGTCTCTTGTATTGCAGGCAGACACTTTACTGTATGAGCCACCAGGGAAGCCTGTATCTATACTAGCTATATTTTTGCTTGTTGTCTTTCTCATCTTTGGCCATTTATAATATTTAGATCTTTACTTTACTTAACTTGTAAGAAATCTTTAAAACAATTTGCTACTTCTATTCACTGCAAACAAAATTTTCTTTTAAAGTATATACTAACTCAGACCCAGAACCAGAAAGTGATAAAACATGAAGAAAATATTTTGCAACATATTTATTAAAATAAAAATAATATTATTATAAATTAAAAATAAATTTGATTTCTTTATAACTTAAAACAATTATCTGAATTCACCATAGAATTAGTTACTGCTATATAATGCATAGCTCATATTGTTGTAATAGCACCTAGTACAATGACTCAGGTTTCAAGAGTTGAGTGTTCAGATCATTAAAATCTAAAAAGTTTCTGGAAATTAAATAGTGTTACTGACTTTTATTATAAGTAAGCATAGTAAAAATATCCTATAATTTACTATCATTATAATTTCTTGAACAAAAGGATACTTGCAGTAGAAGGTATTAAAGATATAATCTTAGAATAGTCTTTTAAACTAAATAAATTTAGATTTATAAAATTTTACTACATGGTCCACCTTCTGTCATTTTTCATCAAAAAATGGTTAAAAACTTGTCCTAAATTCTGACACTTGCATGCTGATTAGCATTTGGGAACAATTCATTATATAAAGATAGCTGTCTTCTTTTCTTGAAAACAGGGGTAGGATCTTCACTTTTTATATTCCCAGAATGTAAAAGAGACTCCATACACTCCATGAATATTCAAGGAATAATATTTTCAGTTTTGCAGGAGAATTTGGCATTTTAGTATTTCTTGTGTTTTGGTTTAAATCTTTTATAAGTTATGGTACAATTCAGCCCAAATTACAAAGATTAAAACTGACAAAACCTCTTTAAAATATTTTAGGGATAATAGTTCAATCTCTAAATGTAGATTAGCTGTCTTGAGGCATTAGAAATATTTTAACACTAAATTTGTCATTGGAAAAGGTAAGACAGAAGTGTTATTTCTATAATCTATAAAGTTGCAAATAGCCATGCATATTTGTTTCTCTCTCCTTGGCCAGCTCTGACTATGGTATAGTTATTTTCAGAGAAAACAAAAATCTGTTCCTGTTTCTTTGGCTTGGATACTCTCCTTTCCTGATAGTTCAGGTGAATGAATGACAGACGTGCAGCTTTTGATATTTCAATTTTACCTCATGTGGATGTCTTGCTTAGATTTTTAAAAAATCTATAAAAATTATATAATGTATCTCCACCATTTATGAAGCCCAGGTCTTTCATTATATAAACAGTCACAGATTGGAAATTCTGATTCACAAGGCAAAGACAGGGTAATGAACACATAGTAACCATCCATTTACTTTCTGCAGCCTAGTAGAACCTAATGCCTAGCATACAATAAAGTATAGAAACTCTGCATGTTAGAGACACAGTTAAGGACAATGATAGTAAGTATGAGATAAATAAAAGTGAAAAGTAAAAGTCAAAATCTCTCAGTCATGTCCAGCTCTTTGCGACCCCATGGACTATAGTCTTCCAGGCTCTTCTGTTCATGGAATTCACCAAACCTGAATACTGGAGTGGGTAGCCATTTCCTTCTCCAGGGGATCTTTCCAACCTAGAAACTGAACCCAGGTCTCCTGCATTGCAGGCAGATTCTTCACCGTCTGAGCCCCTGGTGGCTCAGCTGGTAAAAAAGTGAGATAAACTAAAGTGAAGTGAAGTGGCTCAGTCGTGTCCAACTTTGCGACCCCATGGGCTGTAGCCCACCAGGCTTCTCAGTCCATGGGATTTTCCAGGCATGATACTGCATGAATACTGATTTCCTTCTCCAGGGGATCTTCCCGACCCAGAGATCGAACCCAGGTCTCCCACATTGTAGGCAGATGCTTTACCGTCTGAGCTACTGATAGAAGTAACAGGTGAGTGATTAAATTAGGGCATAGCCTTTTGTGATACAGAAATACATATAATTAATATTAAACACATATACAAAGTTGATTATTGGAAAATACATAGGCGGAGGCAGCACAGGTAATCAATCTCTCTGAATCCCCATATAAAAAGAAAGTAAAAATAAGACCCAAATTCCATGGACAACATTTATAATAAAGCTACACAACAAGGTAGCCCCATAAGTCCCAAAAGAAGTTGGTGGGGATAAACCACCAATAACCACAAGACTACATGGTGTCCAAGTCGATGTGAGAGGAAGTAGGAAGCGTCAGGGCATCATCTGACAGATCTGAGAATAAGAGAGCCCCCAAATAGCCAACCAATATTCAGTGAATGTCTGAAGGCACACAGAGTGCAATTGAAAGTGGGAGTTTTGCCTTCTCTGATACCAGATGAGTGCATGAGATCCATAGTAAAAAGTTCTGAAGGGGCTGGACCAGTCTATGAATTTTCAAACTGCTCCAACAGGCTCCGGTGAGAACTCAGTCCTTCTTGGAGAAGAAACTGCTGGGCTAAGTCAAAATTAAACAGGATAAGGACAAAGGAGGCAAATCAAAGAGAAAGCTCAGACTGAAGTGGAAGAAGGAATAGAGTCAGGAAATCTCAGAAAATAATTGCTACAACTGTTAACAGTACATATAAACAGCAGAAGAGGGAGATCCGTGAAATTACAAAAACTTCCCCAACACCCACTTTCATTTTAAAAGCTAAGAAGAAGTAATTTCACTGAAAAATGAGCAGCAGAAAAGTATTGAGGTAAAATCCCAGACAAAGCTAAACGAACTATGCATGCATGAGAGAGACAGAAATATTGCTGCCAGCAATAAAAGTATATCAGAAAGACATGCCCAAAAAACATATCATAACCATAAATCTACTATTTCAAAACAAGCCAAAAGATGTTAAGAATAATACAAGAAACAAAATAACAACAGAAATCTGGATTAGAAAAACTCAGAAGTGAAGTGAAAGGACCCAGAAAAGAATCTAAAATAAAATAATAAAATCATTTCAGAAGTGAATACTAAACTAGTCAAAGACAAAAGAAGTACACAACAGACAACACCTTAAGAGAAGCAGAAAGTGAAAAAGAAATTTAAAAAATCAAATCAATTAAAAATCTAAATGGAAATATAAAAAGGACTCAAGAGAAAGTAACACATAGTGAAGAAAAGATTCAACATATGGATAATGTGAGTTCCTAAAGAAGAAAAACAAAGCAAGGAAACAAAATTGCTAAAAACTTTCAGTTTAAAAAAAGATTTTAATATTTATTTTGGAAGAGCATACTGTGAATTTGAAATCTTGACCCATAACAACCAATGCAAGACATACTCTTATAATAAAATTACTAGACTTTAATGAAAACTAAAAAACTTCCTTTGGACATCTAGAAGAAAAAAGCCTGTGACTTATAAGAGAAAAAATTATACATTCTCATCAGACTTTTCTACAGCAACACTTTATGCCACAAGAAAATTAAATAACACTTAAAAAGGTGCTTAAGAAACAAAATTGTGAGCCAAAGATTTTATACCTAACAAAACTGCCTTTCAAATTTAAAGGACATAGATAAACTATTATCAACATGTAGTAACTTAAGGGATATTGTTCCTATAAGCCCTTCCTGAGGAATCTATAATAGAATATTTTTCTGACAATTAAGATGTTTGATACCAATCTAAGGACTGGTGATGAGAATTAAATATACAGTTACCAATGAACTAAAAGGTAGAGTGTACAGAGTGTAAGGGCTACATGCTCAAAGTAGATATAGTATGATAATTTTAACTTTTTTAAAATAAGGAAGACTGGAAAGAGCATACACAAAATTAAAAAAAAATAGTTATGGTAACATGCTGATGAGGGTATTAGCGCTATCATTCCAAGACTGTTGTGTGTGTAACAAGGGATAAAACAAATAAATGATTATTAAATATCCTAATTCTCACCTTGTAACCTTGAAAATAAGAATTATTGGTGATGAAAAAAAGATATAGATGTATGTAACAGAGAAAACTCAATATCCCCCAAAAGAAGATCATGGCATCCAGTCCTATCACTCCATGGCAAGTAGATGGGGAAAAAATGGAAACAGTGGCAGATTTTATTTTGGGGGGCTCCAAAAGCACTGTGGACAGTGACTGAAGTCAGAAATTAAATGACACTTCCTAGTTGGAAGAGATATAAAAAGCAGAAACATCACTTTACTGACAAAGGTCCATATAGTCAAAGCTGTGGTTTTTCCAGTAGTCATGTAATGGACGTGAGAGTTGGACCATAAAGAAGGTTGAGCATCAAAGAATTGATGCTTTCGAACTGTGGTGCTGGTGAAGACTCTTGAGAGTCCCTGGACAAAAGATCAAACCAGTCAATCCTACAGGAAATCAACCCTGAATATTCATTGGAAGGACTGATGCTGAAGCTAAAGCTCCAATACTCAGGCCACCTGATGGGAAGATTCAACTCTTTGGAAAAGATCCTGATGCTGGGAAAGATTGAGGGCAGGAGGAGAAGGGGATGACAGAGGATAATATGGTTGGATGGCATCACCAACTCAATGGACATGAGTTTTAGCAAACTCTAGGAGATAGTGAAGGATAGGGAAGCCTGGTGTCCTGCAGTTTATGGGGTTGCAAAGAGTCCGACATGACTTAGCAACAGAACAAAACAACAACAGAAAAAAGGTTAAGCTAAATGATTTGCAGTCTTGAATTGGAAACATCAATATAAATTCATAAGGTTAATTTTAGTTACACATATGCACATATACCAGCCCCCTCCCACACACATCTCCCTCACAAGTCCTGTCCAATGGAAAGACTTATAAACAGTGACTAACCCATGTTGTGGTCCTGAAATACCACTTCTCTAAAAGAAACCAGGGCTTTTTGAAGAAATAGTTGACTCTGTCTGCAGTAGAAAAACACACAAAATGTGTATGGAATATCATTCATGCTAGGTGGCAAAGAAGCTATCACAGACTACTAGAGTCATGGCTAAAGGAGATAACTTTATGATGCTTCCACTGGCTAAGTAGGAGAAAATCTGACCTTTGTCATGATAATAATTGCAATAAATTGAATATCATCAAATAGGTGTAAGTCCCTGCATTCCTAATGATATTAAAACAGAAAAGAATTGCTCCTCTTTGGGAAATCATAAGGAACTAACTCATTATCTTCAAAGTTGGTAAATAAGGGCAAATAATCAAATATCTTTTCTGTATTTTCTATATGAATGGTTCTACTAGGTATCCAAATAATAGATAAGGGAAATGTCTCTATGTAAAATATTCCAATTAATAAATGAAAAAGAAATGAGCATAAGAATATTGCTATTTCATAATTTTCAATAAATTAATGAATATTTAATGCTGGGTTGGATGAATCACAAGCTGGAATCAAGATTGCCAGGAGAAATATCAATAACCTCAGATATGTAGATGACACCAACCTTATGGCAGAAAGCAAAGAGGAACTAAAGAGCTTCTTGATGAAGGTAAAAGAGAAGAGTGAAAAACTGGCTTAAAACTCAACATTCAAAAACTAAGATTATGGTATCCAGTCCCATCACTTCATGGCAAATAGATGGGGAAACAATGGAAACAGTAAAAGACTTTATTTTCTTTGGCTCCAAAATCACTGCAGATGGTGACTGCAGCCATGAACTCAAAAGACACTTGTTCCTTGGAAGAAAAGCTATGCCCAGATAGTGTATTAAAAAGCAGAGACATTACTCTGTCGACAAAGTCTGTTCAGTCAAAGCTATGGTTTTTCCAGTATTCTCATTGTACAGATATAAGAACTGGACCATAAAGAAGGCTGAGTGCCAAAGAATTGATGCTTTTGAACTGCGGTGTTTGTGTTTTGAGAATCCCTTGACTGCAAGGAGAACAAAGGAATCAACCCTGAATACTCATTGGAAGGACTGATGCTGAAGCTGAAGCTCTAATACTTTGGCCACCTGATGGGAAGAGCTGACTCACTGGAAAGGACTGATTCTGGGAAAGAATGAAGGCAGGAGGAGAAGGGAACAACAGAGGACAAGATGGTTGGATAGCATCACTGACTCAATGGAGTTGAGTTTGAGTAAGCTCTGGGAAATGGTGAAAGAGAAGGAAGCATGGGGTGCTGTAGCCTATGGGCTGGCAGAGTCAAACATGACTGAGCAACTGAACAACAATGGATATAGGCTCCTTGAATCAGAAAAGTGATGACTAGACATTATGTGTCTCTTACAGTCTTGCCAGAGGAATGGATCTGAGTCTGATCCAATCTCTGGATCCAGTTGCCAATTTGGAAAAAAAACTGGTGGGTGGAGGGCATGTAGGGTTGTATCATAAGTAATATATTGGCAGGGTCTAGACTCGGGGACAGAGAAGGCAATGGCACCCCACTCCAGTACTCTTGCCTGGGAAATCCCATGGACGGAGGAGCCTGGTGCGCTGCTCTCCATGGGGGTGGCACAGAGTCGGACACAACTGAAGCGACTTAGCAGCAGCAGCAGCAGACTGTGGGAAACTCTTTGGGTTGGAAGGTGCAAGTTTTTCTACAACTGTTTTACAACACTGAAACTTCAAGGACTGCAGCCCACTAGACTCCTCTGACCATGGGGTTTTCCAGGCAAGAAAACTGGAACAGGTTGCCATTTCCTTCTCTAACAAATAAACAGTGGGGAGTGAAAGAGAATAGAAGGGAAACTTACAAGAGACTTAAAAAAATGCAGTACATTAAAAAAATGGGGGAAACCAAACTGCTGTGCTAGGGATGCACATTTGGGTGTTGGAACTATGGGGGAAAACAGCAGGGAGAGGATAACTATAGAAGTTAGGATAATGATTTCTTGAAGGAATGGGGCATATATAAGGATTTATGCTCTGGGTGGCAGAGTTTTATTTCTTGACCTGGACAATACTTACAAGCATGTTCACCTTATAATAATTTATTAAACCACATATTTGTAGAATGTGGTTTTCAGGATCTGTGTTTTATTCTACATATACACTGTCTCCTCTCTTTCAACACCTGAAGATCCTTATAGTCATTTTTAGAGACTTATTTATATATCAGATTCTTGATGTTTGAGGAATCTATACCTAGTTCTAAAATTTAAAAGTAACACTTGGGCATAAAATTTATCCAGTTCCCTTATATGTAAAATGACCATGGTAATAGTTATTCAATAAGTAGGCTGTGTGGCTGTGGTGATGAAAAGAACAACATAACCACACTGCAAAATACACACTGGGCAGCTGGCTAAACTCATCCTGTGTGACTTAAAAGTTTACTCTTTATATTTGTGCCTTAGAAAAATTACAGTGCTTGTTACAACCTTTGGAACTGCTAGAAAATCATTAGAAAAAATTTAAACAAAAAATGCCACCAATTAATATACATAGTCTTGGGACCTCTAGTAAACTATCTTCTTTTCTCAGTTGCATACCAAACACTATAGGGAATTCTGTTAAAAGGACTTTGGCCTTACATATGCCTATCCAGTTTCCTAATACCATTAAAATTCCTAGAAAATAAAGGCAGTATGCCCTTTGACATGAGTCTTAGCAATGTGTTTCTAAATATGACTCCTCAAGCAATGTGGACAAAAGCAAAAATAAAGAAATGGGACTACACCAAACAAAAGCTCTATATGGCAAAGGAAACCATCAGCAAAATGAAAAGACAACATACCAAGCTAGAGAAGATATTTGCAAATCAGATATCTGATAAGAGGCTGATATAAAATATATATTAAAAACTCATAAAACACAACAACAAAAAACCAAACAACCCAATTTAAAAAATAGGCAGAGGAGCTAAATGGTCATTTTCCCAAAGTTATTTTCAGATGGACAACAGGTATATGAAAAGATGTTCATCACTAATTATTAGGGAAATTCAAATCAAAACCACAATGATTTGTTATCAAAAGGCAAGAAATAACAAGAGAGGATGTAGAGAAAAGTGAACCATTCATGCACTGTTTGTGGGAATGTAAACTGGTGCAGCCAATTGACAGTATGGAAAACAGTATGGAGAGTACTGTTTTATATTAAGACCAGAACCACCGTCTGATCCAGCTATTCAACTTCTGGGTATTTATCCAAAGAGTATAAAAACATAAATTCAAAATATTGTACCCCTCATAGCTGAACTTACAATTGCCAAGATATGGAAGCAACCGAAGTGCTCATCAATGGATGAATGTATAAAGGAGATGTGGGGGGTATGTATATATATATATATATATATATATATATATATATATATATACACACACACTATGAAATACTATTGAGACATAAAAGAGATGAAATCTTGCCATTTGCAACAACATGGATGGAGGGTATTATTCTAAGAGAAATAAGTCAAAGAAAGACAAATACTGTATCATATCACATATGTGGAATTTAAAAAAACTAAAGGAATAAATCAAACCAAATAAAGATAAACACATAGATAAAAGGAACAGAGTAGTGATTACCAGTGGGGCAGTAGGGTGGAGGGAGGGCAAAATGGGTAAAGGTGGTCAACTGCTTGGTGATGGATAGAAACTAAACTTTTGGTGGTGAGCATGCTGTAGTGTATAAGGAAGTTGAAATATAATAATATCGTACACATGAAACTTATATAGTGTCATAAACCAATGTTACCCCAATTTAATAAAAAAGACTCTGGTTTACTAAAAGAAAAAGGAAAGGAGTTTAAATACAAAAATCTAACCTCAGATATGCAGATGACACCACCCTTATGGCAGAAAGTGAAAAGGAACTAACAAGCCACTTGATGAAAGTGAAAGTGGGGAGTGAAAAAGTTGCTTTAAAGCTCAACATTAAGAAAACAAAGATCATGGCATCTGGTCCCATCACTTCATGGCAAATAGATGGGGAAACAGTGGAAACAGTGTCAGACTTTATTTTGGGGGCTCCAAAATCACTGCAGATGGTGATTCAGTTCAGTTCAGTTCAGTCGCTCGGTCGTGTCCGACTCTCTGCGGCCCCATGAATTGCAGCACGCCAGGCCTCCCTGTCCATCACCAACTCCCAGAGTTCACTCAGACTCACGTCCATCGAGTCCGTGATGCCATCCAGCCATCTCATCCTCTCTCGTCCCCTTCTCTTCCTGCCCCCAATCCCTCCCAGCATCAGACTCTTTTCCAGTGAGTCAACTCTTCGGATGAGGTGGCCAAAGTACTGGAGTTTCAGCTTTAGCATCATTCCTTCCAAAGAAATCCCAGGGTTGATCTCCTTCAGAATGGACTGGTTGGATCTCCTTGCAGTCCAAGGGACTCTCAAGAGTCTTCTCCAACACCACAGTTCAAAAGCATCAATTCTTCAGCGGTCAGCTTTCTTCACAGTCCAACTCTCACATCCATACATGATCACTGGAAAAACCATAGCCTTGACTAGATGGACCTTAGTCGGCAAAGTAATGTCTCTGCTTTTGAATATACTATCTAGGTTGGTCATAACTTTCCTTCCAAGGAGTAAGCATCTTTTAATTTCATGGCTGCAGTCACCATCTGCAGTGATTCTGGAGTTCAAAAAAATAAAGTCTGACATGGTTTCCACTGTTTCCCCATCTATTTCCCATGAAGTGATGGGACCGGATGCCATGATCTTCGTTTTCTGAATGTTGAGCTTTAAGCCAACTTTTTCACTCTCCTCTTTCACTTTCATCGAGAAGCTTTTTAGCTCCTCTTCACTTTCTGTCATAAGGGTGGTGTCATCTGCATATCTGAGGTTATTGATATTTCTCCCAGCAATCTTGATTCCAGCTTGTGTTTCAACCAGTCCAGCATTTCTCATGATGTACTCTGCACATAAGTTAAATAAGCACGGTGACAATATACAGCCTTGATGGACTCCTTTTCCTATTTGGAACCAGTCTGTTGTTCCATGTCCGGTTCTAACTGTTGCTTCCTGACCTGCATACAGATTTCTCAAGAGGCAGGTCAGGTGGTCTGGTATTCCCATCTCTTTCAGAATTTTCCACAGTTTATTGTGATCCACACAGTCAAAGTCTTTGGCATAGTCAATAAAGCAGAAATAGATGTTTTTCTGGAACTCTCTTGCTTTTCCCATGATCCAGCAGATGTTGGCAATTTGATCTCTGGTTCCTCTGCCTTTTCTAAAACCAGCTTGAACATCAGGGAGTTCATGGTTCACGTATTGCTGAAGCCTGGCTTGAAGAATTTTGAGCATTACTTTACTAGCATGTGAGATGAGTACAACTGTGTGGTAGTTTGAGCATTCTTTGGCATTGCCTTTCTTTGGGATTGGAATGAAAACTGACCTTTTCCAGTCCTGTGGCCACTGCTGAGTTTTCCAAATTTGCTGGCATATTGAGGGCAGCACTTTCACAGCATCATCTTTCAGGACCTGAAACAGCTCCACTGGAATTCCATCACCTTCACTAGCTTTGTTCGTAGTGATTGCAGCCATGAAATTAAAAGACACTTACTCCTTGAAGGAAAGTTATGACCAACCTAGATAGCATACTGAAAGGCAGAGACATTACTTTGCCAACAAAGGTCCATCTAGTCAAGGCTATGGTTTTTCCAGTGGTCATGTATGGATGTGAGAGTTGGACTGTGAAGAAAGCTAAAGCTGTGAAGAGAGCCAAAGAATTGATACTTTTGAACTGTGGTGTTGGAGAAGACTCTTGAGACCTTGGACTGCAAGGAGATCCAACCAGTCCATTCTAAAGGAGATCAGTCCTGGGTGTTCTTTGGAAGGAATGATGCTAAAGCTGAAACCCTAGTACTTTGGCCACCTCATGTGAAGAGTTGACTCATTGGAAAAGTGTCTGATGCTGGGAGGGACTGGGGGCAGGAGGAGAAGGGGATGACAGAGGATGAGATGGCTGGATGGTATCACCGACTCGATGGACATCAGTTTAAATGAACTCCAGGAGTTGGTAATGGACAGGGAGGCCTGGTGTGCTACAATTCATGGGGTCGCAAAGAGCGGGACACCACCAAGCTGAACTGAACTGAACTGACTGAAGGCCAATAAACAAAGTAGCAAACTCTCACCACAGTGGGAGAAGTAACGGTGCAAGAGCCTTGAAATGGTTACGAGGAGGTAGAATATGGGCAAGAACTGAGATGTACTATCTCACTGGATATATTTGAAAAGTTATGTTGATGACCTGAGACCTATGGAAATAAAGATGTTGGACTGCAGTTCTGGAACTCATATGTAATTATTGTTGTTGCTGCTGCTGCTGCTAAGTTGCTTCAGTCGTGTCTGACTCTGTGTGACCACATAGACGACAGCCCAGCAGGCTCCCCCATCCCTGGGATTCTCCAGGCAAGAACACTGGAGTGGGTTTCCATTTCCTTCTCCAATGCATGAAAGGGAAAAGTGAAAGTGAAGTTGCTCAGTCATGTCCGACTCTGAGTGATCCCATGGACTGAAGCCCACCAGGCTCCTCCGTCCATGGGATTTTCCAGGCAAGAGTACTGGAGTGGGGTGCCATTGCCTTTTCCAATGTAATTATTGTTATATGACATAAACAGGGGAAAATATCCAGATAAGATCTGTACCTATGTGTACATGTGTATTACTATATTTGTTCTTTGATTTATAAGAAGGCAAACACAAGTCAAACAAGATCTATGTGTTTGAAATTTTGGTAGAAAGGACAAGGCAGAGAGAAAGAGAAATAACCATAAGGATAATGAACAGATGGGAAGAACTGACAACATTAGCTGTGAAGTGGTAAACCAAAAAGTGAAGAAGAAATAAGGACTCACAAGAAGGAGGAAAAAAAGACAGAAAAAATAGCAGAAGAAATTGGAATTGACAGTTCATAAATGACAATTTAAAAACAAGTCTGGAGTAGTTTTACATTTATTTTCAAGTAGCTAGAACTCAGATATAATCACAGGTGTATATGTGATTTGTAAACAGAATCTAAATCTAAGACCTATTTTAGAAAAAAAGTAACATACTATATGTTCCTGATTTGGGCTATACATCTTTAATATGGTATAGATAAGGTCATTACTACAAAAATAATTTATCCATTAAATTAATAATTTTATTTTACTTATATAATTTCAAAAAAGTTCTTACCAGGTGGTATACATCATCTAAACAAGTAAATTCATTAAAGCTGATATTAAGTTTTCGAAGTCCTGTTAATTTGGAGAGGTCTCTCAATTTACTCAAGCTGTTTCCATGTAGATTCAGACTCTGAAGTAAGATAAAATGTAAATAAAAAGTAAGGCAATTTATATTTTAATTATAGCTATTAAATAACATTAAGAGAGAGCCAATGAGAAAAAAAAATCTAATTTTAAAAGTATAGTCTGTTTTTATAATCTGATTTTACAAGATGAAGTTTATAATAGCAGCATTGGACCTGGTACTTGATTGATTTGATTTTCCACTTGCTCTAAGTTTACTAATAATTGGCATGAAATTCTTTTAGAAGATGATTAAATATTTTGTTGTTATATTCATTAGGGCAGTTCTATTTCTCAGGCTAGCTGGTGAACA
This sequence comes from Nanger dama, assembly GCA_917880005.1. Classification (NCBI taxonomy): domain Eukaryota; kingdom Metazoa; phylum Chordata; class Mammalia; order Artiodactyla; family Bovidae; genus Nanger; species Nanger dama. The sequence goes on from CAKJTW010000003.1 coordinate 31,516,661, forward strand.
ATGTAGGCCCTAAAGATTTTGGGTATTGGCTAGGTTGCCTCATAGGAGAGAGGATGGCGAGGATATAACCTGACTCAGTTCAGTTCAGTTCAGTTCAGTCGCTCAGTCGTGTCCAACTCTTCGCGACCCCATGAATCGCAGCATGCCAGGCCTCCCTGTCCATCACCATCTCCCGGAGTTCACTCAGACTCACGTTCATCAAGTCAGTGATGCCATCCAGCCATCTCATCCTCTGTTGTCCCCTTCTCCTCCTGCCCCCAATCCTGATTACAGGGAACCAAATGAGGGCCCTGGGCTAAGGAAGAAAGGCTGAGGGTGTTAAAGTGGGAGGATACAATGTCAAAAAAGATACAACGTCAAAGAAGGCGTTGAGAGAGTGTCTACGTCTCTGCACCACAAGCTGACCCAGATTTTCCCTGCCCATTTGATCCTGGGCTATATGAAAATGAATGTTACTATATTTTTATATTTAGGGAGACTCTGATATCTGCATGGGCTTCCCAGGTGGCACTAGGGGTAAAGAACCCACCTGCTAATGCAGGAGACATAAGAGACGTGAGCTTGATTGCTGGGTGGGGAAGATCCCATGGAGGAGGGCATGGCAACCCAATCCAGTATTGTCCAAGGACAATTCCTTGGACAGAGTAGCCTGGCAGGCTAGTCCATAGGGTCGCAGAGTCCGAATGTGGCTATAACCTCTCAATCTTTCAGTCACAGTCTCATGTATCTTTGTATTCTAACCTAAACCTATATTCCCACCATCACACACCCTAGATAAGACACTTGGTCTTTCAAAACCATGTGCTTACAGATAAAGTATGCTTCTGCATGGAAGACAAAAACAATGAAATCTTCCATATCCTTCAGAAATTCACACAAACCCACCTCTTTCTGTGGACCTCTCCCTAGCAGCTCTAAATGTCTTGTATTTGTTTATATATCTATCTCCTTCACTAAAATAATATCCTTGGAGCAGGGAAGAAGACTTATTCATTGAACACCTAATACTTGCTTTAATGGCTAAAATATAGCAAATTCTCAGTAAATGCTAGATGAATAAATCAGTACAAAAGCCAGACTTATAACTAACAACTCTAATTTTTAGTATTTAATTGTGCTGTAAGAGAATATAAAATTATATTACTCTTGGCTTTTCATTTCTATATATTTTATTTATTTTTATGGATGTCTTCATAAAACTCAATCTAGTGGGGATAACTGAAAAGAAAATAATACATCAGTTCAGTTCAGTCGCTCAGTAGTGTCTGAGTCTTTGTGACCCCATGAATCGCAGCATGCCAGGCCTCCCTGTCCATCACCAACTCCCGGCTCCATCCCTTCATTCTTTCTGGATTTATTTCTCCACTGATCTCGAGTAGCGTGTTGGGCACCTACTGATCTGGGGAGTTCCTCTTCAGTGTCCTATCATTTTGCCTTTTCATACTGTTCATGGGGTTCTCAAGGCAAGAATACTGAAGTGGTTTGTCATTCCCTTCTCCAGTGGACCACATTCTGTCAGACCTCTCCACCATGACCTGCCTATCTTGGGTTGCCCCGTAGGCATGGCTTGGTTTCATTTACTCTGGGCTTTTCATTTCTATATATATTTTTTATTTTTATGGATGTCTTCATAAAACTCAATCTAGTGGGGATAACTGAAAAGAAAATAATACATATGTACCTTCAATTTATCTTACAGTAATGGCACAAATAAAAGGAGAATAAAGGGTGTGATGTCTAAATATCCTCTTCTAATATCTAGAATTCTTACTGGAAACTATAGAAAAATTTCTGGCTTTTATAGACAAATTTAAGATGAACTCTTAAATTCTTATGTTATGGGTAGTGACCAAATTAATAGTCAGGTGGAGGTCACACTGGCCAAGATATTCCAAAGTCTTAAATTCTCCTTTCTGCTTCTTATCTTACAAACCAAAGATAATAAAAAAGACCTACCTTCTGGTGCTATTTTTTTTTTACTTTTACTTAATCTCTTTATAGGAATACATGTTTTGGAAGCTCAATCCTATCAGAACATTGATTTATTAAACCTTTCCTATTGAGGCTTTATTATAAAAAATGTATTACTCAAATATGAAATCTTGACATTATAGTTCAGAAACAATTTCTCTATGCTGTTAGCTGGAAGATTGTTCCTATATTTAGTATACTGCATATTTATGATAAAGATGGTGATATTGCTATCATGCTATAAAGTTTTACTTCATCTCTAATAATAATTCTCTAAAGTAGACTTAATCTAGACTTGAAGATTTGGTGGGTGATGCTAATACGGTTTTACCAAAGCAATTTCATAAACTATCTTAAAAAGATGTTTTGAATATATTTAGAAGCAGACTGAAAACTGTTGACCTCATTTATTATTTTAAAATATATGTTTTGCATTCTTTCTGCTTCACATAATCATTTGGAGAAAACTGTCATCATAAACAATGGATTTTAAAATGTCAAAATGGAGCCAAGTAATTGACTTTCAAGATAAAAATAATTTCTGAATTTTTATCTGTACCTCAGTTTTCAGTAAATGCATAGAAAGGTATGTCAAGTAAGAATACCTTGTATTAAGTATTGTAATCATTTATCAATTAACATCAATTTGTTTACTACTTCTGTAGGTTTAAGCAGACAACTCACTTTTTCTGTAAGAACCACTCAGACATTCTGTTTTAGAACAAATATCCAGTGAGTATCTCATATGTGCTAGGTATTGTGCTAGATAATGGCAAAGTTGATGCTGGCCCACACAGTATTTATGAGTAAATTATAAAAAGGCATCCTTACCTTAAGACACCTTTATTTCCAGCTTTTAGAAAATTGTCACAATAGACTGATTTTGTCAGTAAAAGAAATTCCACCACCAGTCATCAGAAAGTTGTTGTAGTCAATATACTACTGTATATTTAAAAGTTGCCCCTTAGATGTGGCCCTTCTGTGCAATGCATACTGCACAGTCTTATATTGTTACCGTCATGCTAGGAATACAAAAGAACAGCCATAGCCTCTGTCCCTGTGGAATTTATAGTTCAGGAAGGATACAGAACACATGGCAAAGGAATCTTACTTAGATTCTTAATTAGACCTAGAGGTAAGAGAAGGACTTAATGCTTAAGTATAGATCTAAAATGTGTGGGAGCTAAGTAGGAGAAACAGGGTCATGTGAAAACATTCTGTGCAGATGAAGTAGCTAGTGTGGAGACTCTGTGTGGCTGCAAACGATACATTTAGGAAACAAAAAGGAGGCTGACTACAGATTGCTACAGGGAGGGTAATATGAGAAGAGTCTGAACAGACAGGCCTGGGACCAGATCATATAAAACCTTACAGGCCATATTAAGGACTTTGGTTTTATTTTTAAAACAATGAAAAACATTTGTGCATTTCATATAGGAGTGGTGAGGGATGACAAATCAGATTTGCACTTGAAAAGACTATATGGAGAATGGGTTGTGGCCTTGAAGCGGAAGTAGGACAAAACCTCTGTTGCATAGCTCTAGTAGGCATGCACCCACACCCACCCACCCACCTACACACACACCCACACACACACACACACACATGCACACACCCCTTGTATTGAGTTATGCTTAACTATATACTGAATGGCATCCAAAAAGCACATTAATAGAATATTATGTGCATGGTGCCTCCTGAAATTGTGTAATAGACCCGTGGAAGTATCTAGGTTGGCGATAAAGGGAGTCTGGATAGAATGGTAGCAGATTTGAAATGGACAGACTGAGAGTCAAGATATAGAAGGAAGCTTAATATCTCAATAGAATTTCCTCATAATACTCACCACAATATGACCATAAACACTAGTCTTGGCAAGGGAAAGTATTGTTTTATCATCCAAACTAATAAGTTTTGGTCTGGGCTTGATCCTGGGATCCATTTTTATAACTTCATCATCAAATTTCAAATCCTGAGACAATACTGATCCTTCTGAAATTTTTTTGCTTTCTTCTAGAATAACATTGTTGAATGAAGAAAATAAAGAGTGAGCCTTGACCTAAAAAATTTATTAAAAACATTGAAAAATTTGGTTGCTGTATTTATCATTTTGAAAAATAAGCTATGTAGGAAAGATGAATTAAAACTTTTTCCATTATATAGTAATATCTATGATGATCTGTATCACATTAGGAAATCTATGAGAACAGATTAAAATTGTGGACTAAGAAGGTGTGTTCATCCCCTCCTCCTGAAAATTCCTTAAAAGACATTTAAAAATATTTTATAACAGTGGAGAGGGCACCAACAAAAGACTAAAAGTTGTGAGATATAAATTAGAAGGGACTGAACTGACAAATAAGAAGCAGAAATATAACCTGCAGCCAAAATATATGAAGGAGATAACCATTTCAAAGAGCAGATTCCAAGAAACTTGATGTTTAGAGTGAACAAGTAAAGCAGCAGGAGGAAGCTCTAGGTAATTATTAGGCGATTAAGTTATCATAAGAATTGCGAATAACTGGGCAAAAACAACATGAACAAACAGAAATGGCTCTACAAAAAGCCAAAATGGTCCATAAGAGAATTCTTTAGAAAAACAAGGTAAATGCTTCAAAGTCACCATAAAAACAATTACTGGAGTATGAAATATTCAATAAATGTCCTGATAAACCAAATGGATACTACAGTGAATCAAATTAACACTGTGGAAGCTAATATAGAGAGCATCTTTCACAAAAAAGAATTTAAAGATGGAAATGTAAAATACAGAGAAAAAAAAATTAATATACATTGGGAGAGGGGGAAACAGTTCAGAATGTTCAGTGTTTACCAAATAGGAGTTCAAGAGGGCTTAACAGAGAACAGAAGAGAAGTAATGATAAAGGAATTAAGAAAAGGAAATTTCCCAGAGTTAAAGCAAACATTTGATCTTCAGATTAAAACAGCTCATAAAGGGGCAAGCAGGATAATGGAGCTCTTGTATTTGCTGATATCACTTTGTTGTGAGGTCAGTCACAACAGCAGGGACTTGGCCTCTCCACTTCTTGTTATTTCAGTTATTTTGTTTTGTTTGTTTGGGTTTCTATGTCTTTTGCTGAGAGTATATTTGACTGATAGAATCCTCTTCGTAACAGCATAAAATATAAATGCCCAGAACTATATAAGAAATATAAAAAGAAATGTTTAAGACCCATATAAAGGAAAATATGGGAGAGGACTTGAGTAAATGGAATAACGTATCATGTTCCTGGATGGCCCAATACTACAAAGAAGTCAGTTCACCCCAAATTAAATTTAAATTCAATACACTTACAATCAAATCCTAGTAGGACATTTAAATAGAACTTAACAAGCTGTTTGAAAATTTAATTTGAAAGTGAAACTATTCAAGAATGTGTGTGTGCATGTAAGTCGCTTCAGACATGTCCGATTTTGCAACCCAATGGACCATAGCCCGCCAGGCTCCTCTGTCCATGGGACTTTGCAAGCAAGAATACAGCAGTGGGTTTCCATGCCCTCCTCATGTTCAAGAATAGCCAAGAAATTTTTTAAAAATAAGTGGAAGAGAATTTGCCTTATCACATATCCAAACATATCACCCGGTTGTAATAACCAAAACAAGATGGTAGGGGTCCAAGATTAGACAAAGAGATTAATGGAACAGAATATAAGGATCTATATATATTAAAATAATTTTAATAATAAAGATAATATTTCAAAATAGAGTAAAAAGATTGAAAGCAAACCCACAGAGCTATTAACAGTGGATGCCTTAATGAAAGGGAATGGGATAGGATTGAGGTGAAAGCAGATTTTCATGTGTATTCTATATTCTGCAATAACTGAATCTTTTCTAGTGAGACTACAGCTATATACTACTGATGTAATATATTTTCAAAATAAAAATTTAGGTGTCATAATATGATTTTCTTTGAAAATTAAATCCCTCACAGAATAATCATTTTACATTTATATATAGGCATACCTTGTTTTGTTACATTTTGCCTTATTGGATTTCTAACAAATTGAAGGCATCAATCAAGTCTATTGGTGCTATTTTCCAACAGCATTTGCTCACTTCATGTCTCTGTCACATCTGGTAATCCTCATAATATTTCAAACTTTTTTCACTAAGATTTTATTTGTTATGATGATCTGTGATGTTACTATTGTAATGGTTTTGAGTTGCCACAAACCATGCTCATATAAGACAGTGAACTGTGTTTGGACTACTCCATTGACCAGCCATTTCCCTGCCTCTCTTCCTCTCTTTGGGCCTCCCTATTCCCTGAGATAGAACAATCTTAAAATTTAGGCAATTAATAACCTTAGAATGGCTTCTCACTGTTCAAGTGAAAGGAAAAGCCACATACCTCTCACTTTAAATCAAAAGCTAGAATGGCTGAGTTTAGTGAGGAAGGCATGTTGAACACTAAGACAGGCTGAAAGCTATGCCTCTTGCTCCAAACAGTCAAGTTTTGAATGCAAAGGAGAAGTTTTGAAGAAAATTAAAAGTACTACTCCAGTGAACATATGCATGTAAAAAAACTGAAACAGTCTTATTACTGATATGGAAAATGATTTTGTGCTCTGGATGGAAGATCAAATCAGTCACAATATTCCCTTAAGTCAAAGCCTAAACCACAGAAAAGTCGTAACTCTCTTCAATTCTATGAAGGCTGAGAGAGGTGAGAAAGTTGCAGAAGAAAAGTCTGAAGCTAGCTGAGCCTGGTTCATGAAGTTTAAGGAAAGAAGAGATCTCCATAACATAGAAGAGCAAAGTAAATCAGCAAGTGCTGATGCAGAAGTTGCAGCAAGATATCCAGAATATCTAGCTAAGGTCACTAATAAAGGTGACTACACTAATACATATATTTTCAATCTAGATGAAACAGCACTCTATTAGAAGATGCCATCTAGGATTTTCTATTAAAAGAAGATGCCATCTAGGATATTCATAGCACTGAAGTCAGTGCTCAGCTTTAGAGATTCAAAAGTCAAGCTGACTCTCTTGTTAGGGGCTCTTTTAGTTGAAGCTAATGCTCATTTACCATTCTGGACACCCTATGGCACTTAAGAATTATGCTAAATCTACTCTACCTGTGATCTATAAATGGGACCAAAAGCCTGGATGACAGCACATTTGTTTACAACATGGTTTGCTGAATATTTTAAGACCCCTGTCTAGACCTACTGCTCAGAGGAAAATAAAAAAAGAATATCTTTTAAAATACTACTGCCTATTGACAATGAACCTCACCCCATTCCAGTACTCTTGCCTGGAAAATACTATGGATGGAGGAGCTTGGTAGGCTGCAGTCCATGGGGTTGCTACAAGTCGGACATGACTGAGCGACTTCACTTTCACTTTTCACTTTCATGCATTGGAGAAGGAAATGGCAACCCACTCCAGTGTTCTTGCCTGGAGAATCCCAAGGACAGGGGAGCCTGGTGGGCTGCCGTCTATGGGGTCGCACAGAGTCGGACACGACTGAAGCGACCAGCAGCAGCATTGACAATGAACCTGGTTACTCAAGAGCTCTGATGGAGATGTGCAATGAGATTTACATTGTTTTCATGCTTACTAACATAACATTCCTTCTGCAGCCCATGGATCAAGGACTAACTTCTACTTTCAAGTCTTATTATTTAAGAAATGCATTTCATAAGGCTATAGTTGCCAGTTTTTCATTCCAGTCCCAAAGAAGGGCAGTGTCAATGAATGTTCAAACTACTGCACAACTGCACTCATTTCACATGCTAGCAAAGTAATGGTCAAAATTCTTCAAGCTAGGCTTCAACAGTACGTGAACTGGAGAACTTCCACATGTTCAAATGGGCTTAGAAAAGGCAGAGGAACCAGAGATCACATTCCCAGTATCCACTGGATCATAGAAAAATCAAGAGGATTCCAGAAAAACATCTACTTCTGCTTCATTGACTATGCTAAAGACTTTGACTGTACGGGTCACAACAAAATGTGGAAAATTCTTCAAAAGATGGGAATTTCAGGCCACCTGACCTGCCTCCTGCCAATACCTGTATGCAGGTAAAGAAGCAACAGTTAGAACCAGGAAGAGAACAACAGACTGGTTCTAAATTGAGCAAGGAGTACGTCAAGGCTATATACTGTCACCCTGCTTATTTAATGTATATGCAAAGTGCATCATGAGAAATGCCAGGCTGGATGAAGCACAAGCTGAAATAATCTCAGATATGCAGATGACACCACCCTTATGGCAGAAAGCAAAGAGGAACTAAAGAGCCTCTTGATGAAGGTGAAAGAGGACAATGAAAAAAGTCGGCTTAAAACAACATTCAAAAAACTCATGGCATCTGGTCCCATCACTTCATGGCAAAGAGATGTGAAAACAATGGAAATAGTGACAGACTTTATTTTCTTGGGCTCCAAAATCACTGCAGATGGTGACTGCAGCCATGAAATTAAAAGATGCTTGCTCCTTGAAAGAAAAGCTATGACAAACCCAGACAGTGTATTAAAAACAAGAGACATCACTTTGATTACAAAGGTCCATCTAATCAAAGCTATGGTTTTCCAGTAGTCATGTATGGATGTGAGAGCTGGACTATAAAGAAAGCTGAGCACAGAAGAATTGATGCTTTTGAAATGTGGTGTTGGAGAAGACTCTTGAGAGTCCCTTGGACTGCAAGGCAATAAAACTAGTCTATCCTAAAGGAAATCAGTCCTGAATATTTATTGGAAGGACTGATGCTGAAGCTGAAACTCCAATACTTTGGCCACTTGATGTGAAGAGCTGATTCATTAGAAAAGACCCTGATGCTGAGAAAGATTGAAGGCAGGAGGAGAAGGGGATGACAGAGGACAAGATGGTTGGATGGCATCACTGACTCAATGGACATGAGGTTGAGCAAGCTCCAGAAGATGGTGAAGAACAGGGAAGCCTGGCACACTGTAGTTCATGGAGTTGCAAAGAGTCAGACACGACTGAGCGACTGAACAAAAACAACAATAGCTGCCATAGATAGAGATTTTCCTGAGGTTATCTGAGCAAAGGAAATTGAAAACTTTTTGGAAAGTATTTACCATTCTATATGTCATTAAGAACATACATGATTCATGGAAAGAGTTCAAAATATCAACATTAACAGGAATTTGAAAGAAGTTAAGACTTCCCTGGTGGCTCAGATGGTAAAGCATCTGCCTACAATGTGGGAGACCTGGGTTCAATCCCTGGGTCAGGAAGATCCCCTGGAGAAGGAAATACCAACCCACTCCAGTACTCTTGCCTGGAAAATCCCATGGACGAAGGAACCTGGTAGGTGATAGTCCATGGGGTTGCAAAGAGTCAGACACGACTGAGCGACTTCACTTTCTTTCTTTGAAGACTTCAGTGGAGGAAGCATTGTAACAGAACTAGACATAGAGCCCAAAGATGTGACTGAAATCCTACAATCTCATGATAAAACCTTACAGACGAGGTGTTTCTTCTTACAGATGAGCAAAGAAAGTGGTTTCCACTCCTGGTGAAGATGCTATGAAGACTGTTGAAGTGACAACAAAGGTTTAGGATACTTCATAAACTTAGTTGATAAAGCAGTGGAAGGATTTGAGAGAACTGACTCCACCCTGAAAAAAAGTTCTGTGGGTAAAATGCTATCAAACAGCACTGCAATGCTACGGATAGGTCATCATGAAAGGAAAAGACAATACATGCAGCAAACTTCATTGTTACCTTATTTTAAGAAATTGTCACAGCCACCAGTTATCTTCAGCAACTACCACCTGATTAGTCAGCAGCCATCAACATGGAGCCAAGATCCTCTACCAGCTAAAAGGTTATGACTCACTGGGCTCAGATGATGATTCACATTTTTTAGCAATAAAGTCTATTGTTTTATGAAGGTATGTATATTTTTTAGACATTTCATACTTAATAGACTATAGTAAGTATAAAGGTAAGTTTTATATGCACTGGGAAACCAAAATCAGTGTGACTAACTTTATTGCAATATTCACTTTATTGCAGGGTCTGAAACTGAGCCCACAATGTTTCTGAGGTATGCCTGTACATATAATATAGCATAAACTCGACATAACATTATTAGGCTTCAAATCACTGTTCTGTTCTCATTTAAGGAATTCCAGTTTTAAAAATGCCTTCATACCACTGTAATATACTCAAATTCCACGATGTATTCAGGCAAACAAGGTCATGATCAAAGACAAACCACTTGCACTGCCGAACGCTGCAATCACAGTTTCTTTGTCCCATGATAGAATCTAGGATAAAATAAAAATAAAAGCAAGCAAAATAAATGAACACTCTTCAAAGTGAAACATAACATGCACTTTTCACCCTTAGACAGATTAATAAACAACTCAAAATATCATGTTATTGAGGATTTTTTCTATCTTCCTACCATCCTCGATAATTTCATAATTATATCAAGACTAGTCACTCTTTCACTACACAGACTAGTAGGGTTTAGTTTTATTTATATCCTTTTCTTTTTGTTACTTTTTCACTTTTCTAATCAGAATTTGACCATATAATTTTTGATAAATATATTACTCTAAAACTTTTGTTGTTAAAAGTTGGGTGGGTTCTATCTTTTGAAATACATACAATATATTATACATATATGTGTGTGTATAAAATATAAAAGAAACTTTTACAAAATAAAATATCTATGCATAGAAATATATAACTGTCATTGAAGTAGGGAACAGAAATACAGAAGCTCATTAGTGGCTAGGAACATGGTTTTATAGAGAAGTTTATAAACTTTGTTAGATAGAGGTTAAATTATAAGCATCTTTATTAAATGAAAATATTCTGTAGTCAGAAAGATGAAAAAAGGTTTATTTCATGGCAGACATACTTAGTGAATATTTTCGAGGAATGAACACTGAATTAATCATTGGGTAGTTGGCTTGACTGATGGAGTCCTGATCATGAGCTTGAACACTCTGGCCAAGGAAAACCTTTGTAATCATGAGGATGCCTAGTATGAAAAAACAAAACATTTTAACACGAATTCATCTTAACAATTTTCCAATTTTACCTTCCTTACTGGCCCCCAGACTTGACTGTATATTCTGTAAAGGTAGGGATACTAGCTGTCCATATACACATAGCACACTGCTTGATCCAAAATAGAGAAGCTCAATAAATATTTGTTGAATAAATAAAATGGTTATAAAAGAGGATTCCTCTGACTATATCAAGCAAAGCTTTACAGACAAGAAAGAAGGAAATAAGGCAACATTTAACAATATTTTCATGAAGTAATTTAAGAAATTTGTTGTTCTTGTTAACTAGGTAAAAATTCATCTCTGTATCATCAGTATCTAGCACATAGCACTCTACTGAATGGTGAACATTTCTTTTCCCTTAAGTTATTAAGGAACCTTGAAATTCACCAATTTCTAGGAATCTCTAGGAGTCACTGAATCCTATGAAGCAACTTGTAATTACTATGCATAAAGTATTCACGTACTTCTTAAAACTATGTACAAGCTATGAAATGTAAATCAGGAGAACCTAACTGTTTTGTCCCTTGAACTGCAAGATCAAACCAGTCAGTCCTAAAAGAAATCAACTTTGAATACTCATTGAAGGACTGATGCTGAAAAGCTGAAGCTCTAATACTTTGGCCACTTGATGTGAAGAGCCAACTCACTGGAAATAAGACCCCGAGACTGGGAAAAGTTCTTTTGCCAATTTTAGATTTATAACCAGGTTTTCTTACCATCTTATATTTTGTTAATTAAGGACAAATAAGACCTGACTTCCTGAGTGCTTTATGTGATGACTACATAAATGGATAGCGTTTCTCTTTTTCTCTTCCAGTGAATTTGGGGTTTGTATGGTGAGTGTGTATAACATATACATATTTTTAGGACACACCTTAATGAACAAAAGCAGATTGTGAAAAGTGTTTATTTTATATAAGAGAAATTAAATATGAGTAACAAATGAATCTCATCCCATTGGTGTTGCTGATAATAATCACTCAGTAAATATTTGTTGACAGACTGACTAAAGTAGTAGATCAGAAAGTCATGTATTGCCTCACTGGTAAATACTAAATAAAGGGGGTTTCAGAAAACTTCCCAGGTTGATCAAACCAAGCATCAAAAATGTTATGAAAGTAGTTCATTAATTTGAAGACTTAGAGCTTAAAAGTTCAGAAACTCTGTATATTTATAATACCATGTCTGAAGAGCTCATGCTCAAGAGAGTTTTTCTTCTCATCCTTGTACTTTTGCTGTAGTAATTCAATTCTGGGACACTCACATATACTTAGGCTATTAGCAAGAATGACAGCTTCTTTTCTGAGAGGCAGCTATAAAGAAAAAGCAAAGTCTGAGAATTTTTATAAGACTGACAATACTTCAACTTATGTTCATGTGTCTGGGCAAGGAACCTTCAGGTCACTCACTGAAAAGAAGTAGAGAATCTTCAGGGGACAACTTCATTCCATGAAACCGTTCATGTAATGTATTTTAAATGTATATGCAAATAGATCTATGAAATATAATATTCAGTGGATATCACACTGATTATTCTTATTTAAATAAACAGTCTAATAATTGGTCTAATAGTCTACATTATTTTCCAGATATATCTGATTGTACTAATGTATGGAAATTTTAGCTTGCATTGTGACTAGAGTAATTTCTTTAAAAGTATTTTATCAGGAATATTCATATTACTTGCTGTGAAAGCAGCTCTTAAAAATTAGAAACAAAAATCTGTTTTTATCAGTTAAAAACAACTAGAGCTACGAGGGATTATATAATCTAAGACTGAAGCAGAAATTGTAAAGTCATGATTTCAACTCAAGTCTGCTCCTCCTTGTCACTATCTCGGAGTTTTGAAATTACTGTTGCTAAGTTGCTTCAGTCGTGTCCGATTCTGTGCGACCCCACAGACAGCAGCCCACCAGGCTCTGCCATCCTCGGGATTCTCCAGGCAAGAACACTGGAGTGGGTTGCCATTTCCTTCTCCAATGCATGAAAGTGAACAGTGAAAGTGAAGTCTCTCAGTTGTGTCCGACTCTTAGCGACCCCATGGACTGCAGCCTACCAGGCTCCTCCGTCATGGGATTTTCCAGGCAAGAGTACTGGAATGGGTTGCCATTGCCTTCTCCATTGAAGTTGGCCAAAAGATTGTTTGCATTTTTCTATACCATCTTTATTTTATTGTGGTAAAAAAATAAAGTAAAAGCTACCATTTTTAATTGTACAATTCATTGGCATTAGTACACTCACAATGTTGTACAACTATCACCACTACCTATTTCCAGAATTTCATTCCAAACTAAAGCTGTATACTCATTAAACAATAACTCTCCATCCCTCTATCCTCCCCAACTCCTGGAAACATCTACTTTCTGTCTCTACCAATTTGTCTATTCTAGATATTTTATGTAAGCAGGATCAGACAATATTTGTCCCATAGTGGCTTGTTTCTTTTACTTAATAGAATGTTTGTAAGGTTCAACCATGCTATAGCATGTATCAGAATTTCATTTCTTATGACTGAATAATATTTTATTGTATGTATATACCACATTTTATTTATCCATGCATCCATTAATGGACATTTGAGTTCTTTCTACTTTTTGGCTATTGCAACTAATGATGCTATGAACAAGTATCCAAGAACTTTATCGTGTATATCCTACTAAATCCTCACTACTCTGTGAAGGAGATACTATTATTACCCTCACTTGCCAGAATGGATCAAACGGGCACAGAGAGGTGAAGTCACCCAGCTGATGAGTAGGAAAGCCAGGATTCAAATGCAGCAGTATTTTCAGGTTATGTGTGCCATGATGAGAAAAGGATTAGGAAATACTGCTCTATACCCATGTACTACAGCTAGCTGTCTCATCAAGTATGTGGAGGACTGAGAAAGGTTGATTGGATGTTTTGGAGCTCATGAGTGATCAAAGATAAAACAGTATCAGTATCAAGGTGGGGAAGATGAAGTAGATAATAAAGAAATGGCGGTAGTAAAAGTAAAGAGAAAAACAGAATGACAGCACAGCAGTGTTAAGTGAATGAATTTTTTTCAAGATGGAGAAGATCTTGGAGTTTTTAAAACAGATTAAAGAAGTGGATTTCAAGATCATTCACAAAAGGATCACAATATAAAATGTAAGATGCCTAGAAAGATTAAATAGGCAATCATAAAGGTAAAATAATTCATGATTCAGCCGACTGTAGATTGAAAATGCTTGGAAAAAAAAAAAAAGAATACAGAAAGTTCCAAAAAGCAAAACTTGAGTTTGCCCTGCTTCCACAATTTACACAGAATTTATATTGTATTTATAATCCTTTACATAGCATTTACATTATATTAGATATTATAAGTAATCTAGAGATGATTTAAAATATACAGAAGGAAGTACATAGGCTACATGCCAACAGAATGCCATTTCATATAAGGGACTTGAGCATCCTTGGATTTCAGTATTTGTGGGAGGTCCTGGAACCAATCCTCTTGAGTACTGAGGGACTGTACTTTTCAGGATAGCACTAACTTTTGTGAAACAGTAGAAGTTTGCTATAAATATAAATGAAAGGATTGAGAATCAAACTATGCTTAATCAGTGGCAGAGCTTTATTCATTAGGAAGAAAGCATTATTTTGAATAACATTTTATGCTACCTTGCTTGTTTCACTGTCTTTGAATCCTTTTTCAAGTATTTGTAGCAGATGCTTTTTCTTCACTGTAATTTCAGGATCAAAACATAAAAAGGCATTCCAGCATCTTTTGATAGCTCCTTAAGAATAATTAAGACAAAAAAGTTTTAGAATTTATTTCAAAAAGCCTAGCCACGGGTAGGATGACCATATGCCCTAGCCAGGATATTCCCCATTTACACTGGATGTTCCAGTGTCATTCTTAAATTCCCACTCCTCCTCAGTCTCAAAAAGAGCTTCAGTGTGGATAAACCATGAGGTCATCCTAGTCAGGAAGATGCAGTAAAGGAACTATTTACTGACAAGGATGTTTTCAATACTGTAAACTTTTAGCCAGAAAGACTTTTTGTTGTTGTTGTTACAAAATAAAAGCAGGCTGTTGTAAAAATATTTCTTATGGAAGTTAGTTTCTTACTCTGAATCATGCATATGTTCATTGTCCAAAAACTTTTGGAATTTCTCTTCAAATTTTAGTCTCAGAATACGGTTATTAACCTTGATGACACGTTTTACTTTCACTCCTGTAATACCATATGTTCTGAAGTCCCACGTACAAAAACGTGATAGAATTAATTCATAGCAGGAATTAAACCTATATGGGAATACAAAATATATACAAAGAAAATAACAGACTTTCCTTAAAATGTTGAGAACACAAAGTTACACATGAAAAAAGTAATAGCCCATATTTTATGTTTCTGCTAAAGATACATGCTGTTTCTTATACAATCAATAAAAGAACTGCTAAACTCTGAAAGTGAAAGTGTTACTCAGTCATGTCACACTCTGTGAGACCCTATGGACTGTAGCCCGCCAGCCTCTGTCCATGGAATTCTCCAGGCAAAAATACTGGAGTGGGTTGCCATTCCCTTCTCCAGAGGCTGCCATTCCCAACCCAGGGATCGAACCCCGGTCTCCTGTACTGCCTGGATTCTTTACCATCTGAGCCACTAAGGGAAGAATAATAGCTCTTTTATTAATAATAATATATTTGTTCTGACTAAAATATATGGAGCAATCCTCCAGTATTGTAATAGTTTCTTTTGGGGATGTCAGTGAAACTACACGCTTCTGGCTTGCATCTTATTGGCTACTCTTTCATGATTTTATTTGCAGCTTCTTTTTCCTCTGACAGACTTCTAAATGTTGGATTGCCCCAGGAATCAGTCTCTGGCTCCCCTCTTATTTCCATAAACCCTATTAATAGGTGATTTCACTTGGTCCTTTGGCAATATATGTTTTAAATATATATGTATACACACACACATATACACCTACATTTATTATACTAGTAAACTCCAACATTAAATTTTCAGGCTTTACCTTTACCCCACTTAACTGGATACACCCACACTTGAATATCTAACTACCTGCTTGCTATGTTCACTGGAACATGTAATAGGCCTCTCAAATTTAACTCACCCGACACACCTGCCTTTAAACCTGCCCCTCCTGTTTTCCACCTCAGCGTATGGCACCACCATCTAACTAGTGGCTTAGGTTAAAATCCCAGGAATAAATCATGCCTCCACTCTTCCTTACCAATATCCAACTCTTCAGCAAGTCTGTTTGCCTCTATATCTAAAATACATCCTGAATATGACTCTATTTAATCACCACTGCTATTATCCTAGTTAAAATCACCATCACCTCTCAGTTGGACTATTGCCATAGCTTCGTAACTAGGGATACAGTAGTGACAAAGGCAGGAATCCTGCTCTCATTGACCCTATAATTCCAAGGGAGTTGGACACAAAAATAAACAAGACATAATAAAATAAATAAAATATATAAACTGACAAGTGCTCTGAATAAAGAAAGGTTTGGGGTAAGGAATGGAACATGGGATACTTAAGAGAGGTCTTGGGTAAGACCTTGGAGAAGATATTTGAGCTAAGAATTGAAGGAGAAGTAGGGGTCTGCTATGTGAAGATCTCAGAAAAAAGTTAACTAAGGGCTCAAGTGCCTCTGCTGCCCTCACCTGGTCGTGCTCAAAGTAATTCTGGCCCTGTCTTAACAGTAGAACAGAATTTAGATTAATTTGAAATTTAAGATAAGGAGGATCAACTGTATGGTGACTCCAATGGTAAAAATTCTCCAGTGCAGGAGATGCAGGTTTGATCCCTGGGTCAGGAAGATCTCCTGGAGTAGGAAATGGCAGCCCACTCCAGTATTCCTGCCTGGAAAATTCCATGGATAGAAGGGCTTGGTGGGCTACAGTGCATGAGGTCACAAAGTCAGATATGACTGAATGACTGAGCATGCGAGTAACAGTATGGTGACAGATGGAAACTAAATTTTTGGTGGTGAGCACGCTATAATGTATACAAAAGTAGAAGTATACTGTTGTACACATAAAACATATTATGTTATAAATGAATGTTACTTTAATGAAAAAAAGTAAAAAAATTTTTTTTTCCAAAGAGAAACAAAGAAAGACAAATCTCAACATCTGGAACACTGGAACACTGGCACCAATGGTGCACACTCCCAGAAAGATCCATCTGATGAAGCAGATGAAAGCCGTCACTGCCTTTTCCCACAACATTGTGGAATGGACATTGACAGTGGGAATTATTGATTCCATGATGGATCTCTTTCTTTGACTTTAACCTTTGTTTTTTATTGCTTGCATGTTCGACGAATGGACAATTCTACTCTGGTCTTCCAGGAATGCAAGAACCAGAAATGGCACAGGAAACGCTAAGTAGTATGATCCTTTCATGGAGCTTTTCTTTGGGAATTAATCAGTTGATCCCTTCTTTATATGAAATTCCTAGAGCCTTGGAGATAGAGAACCCTAGTACTAAGAGGACAAGGGCTCTGCTACCTGGGGTCACAGAAGTAAAGCAATTCATTCAATCACCTGGCCACACTGTGTGCATGGGGAAACGTCATTCAGAGGCTGGGATACTGCTGGAGGAGGGAGGAGGGAGAACAGACCTATACTGATAGAGAATTAATGAGACTTACAATATCATCAATACCGCATGGAGGACGGTAACTTCTCACAGCTGAATATATGCTACCTGCACTGGGGAGCATGTCATCACTGCTTTGAGGTACCTGCATTTTAGTCTGAACCTGAAGTCCTGAAATAAAGACTCTCTAGGGCTTTGTATAAAATAATATTGAAATCTGCTACACCTTTCCTTCAAAAAGTCCCATAGATTTAAGGGCAAAATTCAAACTATCCAGCCTAGCCTGTAAGACCATTAATGATCAGGCCCTTGTCATGTGAAACTACTGAGTTCTCTAGATGTATTATACTACTTACACACCCTTTCACATGCTGTTGTTGCCTCTGCCTGCAAAGTCCTTCCTCTAATTCTCTGAATAGTTAACGTCTATCTGTCCTTCAAAATTCAGATCAAAGCATCTCCCTTCCTCAAGTGCCCTACTTACCACTAGCACATAGTATAGAATGTGACTTACGGTAGAAGTTTAATGGATGACTGCTGAGCAAGTGAACAAAATAGAAAAGACTCAAAGATTAAAAAGATAAGAGTCTCTATATTCACTGAGTTTATAAACCAACAAAGTGAAAAAGTAATAGGTCAAGTATAAGCAAAATTATAGAGTATAAGAGAGATACAACTCAGTGCTATGAAGATTCAAAAAGAAGAAAGAATAAGAATGACTACAGCTGATGGGATTGACAAGAAAATCCCTCACAAAGGGCTGGGGATGTAAGGCATTCTGGGGGAAGGAAGCAAAACAAACAAAACCACCTGTGTGATGGTGTACCAGGTATACTCCAAAAGCAGTGAGGCATGCACAGTTTAGCTGACTCTGAAGCAGTATGAAAAAGGTTTAAGGTAATTTGGAGACAATACAGTGAAGGACACTGAAAGTCAGTGAAGAGTTCGAATGTACAAGAGGCTTTTGTTGTTTTTAACAGAGTGGTTGGCATAGGAAGGGAGCAAATGGGAAACTAGGTGTCTTTACTGACTGGCTGGTGAATACTGAGTGCCCACTACAGACAGACACTGTACTAGATGTTGTAATAGTCTGAAGTGAAAATGTTAGTCACTCAGTTATGTCCGACTCTTTGTGATCTCATGGACTGCAGCCTGCCAGGCTCCTCTGTCCATGAAATTTTGCAAGGCTAGAATACTGCAATAGTCTAAGAGGAAGGTTGTGAGGCAGGTGATTTTGTTACAAAGGAGAGAATTAATTCAAGAGACATTATGGAGAGAACCTGAGGGTCTTGTTTAGACTGATTAGATATGAATATTGAGGAAGTGGCTTCAATGCTTATTGTGCCTCCACGGCTAAGACAATGGTAGTACTACAAACAGGAATGGAGGAGTCAGAAGAAAAGGATGGTTTGTAGGCAGGATGAGGAAACAAAAGCAAAAAGATTAAAGACTAAAGATTTTCACATTAACTTGTCTAATCCTAGCGGTCGCCTTTTTGTGATAGACTTTCATGTTTTAAATTTTACAGATAACGTTTCAGTTCAGTTCAGTTCAGTCACTCAGTCGTGTCCAACTCTTGGCGACCCCATGAATCGCAGCACGCCAGGTCTCCCTGTCTATCACCAACTCCCGGAGTTCACTCAGACTTGCGTCCATTGAGTCCGTGATGCCATCCAGCCATCTCATCCTCGGTCGTCCCCTTCTCCTTCTGCCCCCAATCCCTCCCAGCATCAGACTCTTTTCCAATGAGTCAACTCTTCACATGAGGTGGCCAAAGTACTGGAGTTTCAGCTTTAGCATCATTCCTTCCAAAGAAATCCCAGGGCTGATCTCCTTTAGAATGGACTGGGTGGATCTCCTTGCAGTCCAAGGGGCTCTCAAGAGTCTCCTCCAACACCAGTTCAAAAGCATCAATTCTTCGGTGCTCAGCCTTCTTCACAGTCCAATTCTCACATCCATACATGACCACAAGGAAAAACCATAGCCTTTATTATACAGACCTTAGTTGGCAAGTAATGTCTCTGCTTTTGAATATACTATCTAGGTTGGTCATAACTTTCCTTCCACAGAGTAAGCGTCTTTTAATTTCATGGCTGCAATCACCATCTGCAGTGATTTGAGAGCCCCCCAAAATAAAAGTCAGACAGTGTTTCCACTGTTTCTCCATCTATTTCCCATGGAGTGATGGGACTGGATGCCATAATCTTCATTTTCTGAATGTTGAGCTTTAAGCCAACTTTTTCACTCTCCTCTATCACTTTCATCAAGAGGCTTTTAGTTCCTCTTCACTTTCTGCCATAAGGGTGGTGTCATCTGCATATCTAAGGTTATTGATATTTCTCCCGGCAATCTTGATTCCAGCTTGTGTTTCTTCCAGCCCAGCGTTTCTCATGATGTACTCTGCATATAAGTTAAATAAGCAGGGTGACAACCAGTCTGTTGTTCCATGTCCAGTTCTAACTGTTGCTTCCTGGCCTGCATACAGATTTCTCAAGAGGCAGGTTAGGTGGTCTGGTATTCCCATCTCTTTCAGAATTTTCCACAGTTTATTGTGATCCACACATCAAAGGCTTTGGCATAGATAACGTTTAGATGGATTAAATAACTGCTTTAAGACTATGCAGATAGAGTATGAGCATAGGCTTTCTGATTCTAACCCCACTTAATATTTTATTACTTTATGGCTGAGTTCCCTTTTAAATGTGCTGAGCTTGCCTTGCCAGTTGGACATTGGGCTAGATTCAAGACTGGTGTAAAGGAGAAAAAATTAAATAATTTTGACAGTGCAGGTGTAGAAGAAATTATCAAGAGAGAGTGTAAAAGAAAGTAGGAAGTGTCTAAGTACAAAAAATAACTAGAGAGGTGAAGTTAAAAGAACGGAATTGCTAAAAGCATCAAAATCTGCAGAGGTTAGGAGAGTGAAGGCCCCTCATTTCACTGGGTGCCCTCACTCATTCAGTGAGACCTGAATGTGTGCGCATCCATAGTGGTGATATGCACATAAACTAAGGTATTAGTTACACAGAGAGATGCCTACAAATGTTCATTAAGATACAAATGATGTACTCATCTAGCATATGTAGAATGTATATTTTAAATGACTGAAGCTTAATAAAATATATTAAAATGCACTTCAAAATCCTAAACAAGCACTTAATAAATACTGTTAACTTACTTGCTGACTTACACCGTATCAAAAACAAATATAAAACAGTATAAAACAAAAAGCCTAAGTTTCTGTAGCTGCCTAAAACAGGGCAACATGAAATGTTTATAAATAAAAGGATTAATTACTAAGTAATTTTATAGACAAAGTGAAACTGTCAAGTATCTAAAAATTGATATGGAGACTTCAATTAGTAGTTATTGACTGAATTATGAATTCAGCTTTTAGATGATTTATAAGGCATGTTCTGTCTGTCCCCAGGGAGCTCACAGAGTCACATATTTTCTTCTATGGTACTTAGAAGTGATTTCTTTACATTGTAAATGCCCTGTATCTATAACTAGGTTAAAAGCTTCTCAACTACAAGGACAGTATCTTTAACGCTTTGGAGTCCCCATTTGATAAATGTTGTCTGATGTCAATAGATAACTAAATTGGCAATGCATAGGTAAATAATATGATCTGCAATGAAAATGCTATAGTGGCAACAGTCTACTCAACAGCCAAGTCTCTGTAAAGTTGGGACTTTTTAAACTGAATGATAAAGCCCTTTAATTTATATATATATATATATTTTTTTAATTTTATTTTTACTTTATTCTACTTTACAATACTGTATTGGTTTTGCCATACATTGACATGAGTCAGCCACAGGTAAAGAAATGAAGCTAAGAAATATTCAGCGATACACAATTAGAAATCTGCAGTGCTCTTGTATTATAAAGAAAGGTTTTTTTGGTATAACACTTTATATTTTCTAGTTTATATTTATAGTTCTAGCTCTATTCCAGTACTTTTTATTTAAATCGTAAATCATTGGCTTTAAAAATATTACTAATGATAAGTGTTTAAATAAAGTAACTAGCTATGAGCCACATAGGGTAATTTAAAGCATCTGAACAGTTGTTTCTTAATATACATAAAAGAGCAGGGCTAAGGTAGTTGTCAAGCTTGTAGTATGGTAAAAGTAACCAACAGTCCTTAAAATTCTGCCAACATATATCTGATGGTCTCCTTAAAATGGATCCAGGTTATTCTTATTAAAACCAAGTAAACAATTATTAATGCTTATTAAAAATCCACCAAAGCTATCTAAATTACTATCAGGCTTTTTAGTTATCTTGCTTTTACATATTTTTGTAAAAGTCAATCTACTTATTTTGTAAAGAGCTTACTTTGTGGTAAGTTAAAAAGAAAGAAAGAACAAAAAAACAACTCATGTAGGTTGAGTGAATACAAATGAATGACTGAAGAATGATGCATACACCCTGCAAGACACCATTCAATTCTTATACTTGAAAAATCAAGGCCTCCACATGTTTACATGGAAAGTGGGGTGAGTAACTTTTATATGAAAAGGCACTTTTATATGAAAAGTGAAAGTGATAGTTGCTCAGTCTTGTCCAACTCTTTGTGACCCAAGCACTATAGCCTGTCAGGTTCCTCTGTCCATGGGGTTCTCTAAGCAAGAACACTGGAGTGGGTTGCCTTCCCTTCTCCAAGGACTCTTCCCTACCCAGGCATCCAACTCAGGTCTCCTGCATTGCAGGCAGATTCTTTACCATCTGAGCCACCAGGGAAGCCCACCTTTTATGTTTGTACATAAAAAACAAATTATGTGGTTAAACAGTGATAATCACTGGGCAAGTGGTTGTACTGATACAAAAGAAAATATTTTAAAATATTCCTTTTCCCTTGGGCAGAGTGTCTTATACTTTTCCACCAAAGTTCCCCAGGAACTTTTGGTAGCTTTTATTCACAGAAGTGAGTTAGAGCCTCATCTAACAGAATCAGGGGGCTTGGCTTAAAGTACATGCATGCTTGCTGCAGTGCTAAGTCAATTCAGTTGTGTCCAACTCTTTGCAAAGCTGTGGACTATAGCCTGCCAGGCTCCTCTGTCCGTGAAATTCTCCAGGCAAGAATACTGGAGTAGGTTGCATGCCTTTTTCAAGGGGATCTCTCCCTACCCAGGGATCGAACCCGTGTCTCCCTGCAGCTCCTGCATTGCAGGCAGACACTTCCACACGTTTCTTTCTAAAAGTTACTGAAGTTTTGCATTTTAGTCCACAAAAATCAGTGTTTGTTTCAACAATGACTGTGAGTAAAACCATCCTCGGGGGTGAAATACCAGGTCCATTCTGTAGCTTTAAACGTTTCCTGGTTTCTCTCCACAATCCAAGTTTGCAGTATGCTTCTAGAGTTTGAGGGAAATCTTCAGCTCATTCATAGGCTTCTTGATTTTGAGGAAATGATTGCAGAAATGTGGAAGTTGTAATTATGACATTTTTGTGCCAAGGCTCTTTTTAGGATCATTTTTGAGGGTTGCACCCTCTAGTTGGGCTTCCCCAATGGCTCAGCAGGAGACACAGTTTCAATCCCAGAGTCGGGAAAATCCCCTGGAGTAGGAAATGGCAACCCACTCCAGTATTTTTGCCTGGGAAATGCCATGGACAGAGAAACCTGGTGGACTACAGTCTATGGGGTTGCAAAGAGTTGGACCTGACTGAGCGACTGTGCAAACACACACACACATGCACACACTCTCTAGCTGAAGCAACACAACCACTTCCTTGTGTCTACCAATAGGACTTGATTCTGAAGTGTAGATGCCTACTTCCGGCTTCCGTTTTGGGTGGCTATTCTGTTTTTGTCCAGGTAGACTTTTCACCTGAATTTTTAGTTTTTAAGTATCTGCCTTATTTTAAAACTCATAAAGTCTATGTGCACCCTGACTCTAGCTAGTTCTAGACAACTAGTTTGACTCTGTGGACTCCCAGGAAATACACTAGGCAGCATCCTCCGGTGTTTGCAACCTGCTGCTGCCAATCCTGCTTTGCCATTCTTTATCTGCTCTAGCTTCTCATCCAGTAGTCAGAAACCAGGGCTATATTCAGTCCATAAATAAACAGTATAGACATACATAAAATGAATTCTTGACCATAAACTTTTCTAAATTATATTCTGCTCTTGGGCTAAGGGAAATTGAGTAAAAAGTAAAGAATTACTATTAGGATGTTCTCAAGTTAGCTCATGGCAATTGTGTAAACAGAGAAATGTATAGAAGTAAACTAAGTGCCAATTTTCAGTTGATGAATACTCTATATAGAAAGTGTGTTGAAATGGGACAATTTAAGATTTTTATAAGTTGATATTTTGGTCAATGATCCTAAGTACTTAAGATTAGTTTTAAAGCTATAACTAAATTTCAAAAGATTTACCAGTCATCAGATCGAGTGCCTTCTTCAAAGTGGATATTTCCCACCGTCTCCAATTCAATTAACAAAAATGGGATTAATAAACTATGACTTTTCTTCTTTCGCTTTACTTCAATACGATAAATTGCTTCAATTCTATTTAAGAAAAAAACAAACATTAAAATTATCTAAAAATCATAACATTAAAATTCATGATAGCTTCTTCTAAGTTGATGTCAAAATATAAGGCTTTCATCAGTGGATAAAGAAAACCTGGTGTTAACAGTTAAACCAAGTAAAAGACATTCTATTTTTGGCAATTATAATCTCAAGTTTTGTTAACCTCAGAATAAGTGAAGGTTAGAAGACTCTCCTGGCTTTACCATTTATGATTCTCAGATTTTAGACAAATTGCAACATTTTTCTACTGCAATTTCTCAGAAAATAACATTACTAATAGGACTTATACCTGAATAGGCCTTTTTGAGGATTATATGCAAAATATATGTAAAGCTCTTAGAAAAGAATTTGGCACCAAGGAATAATTCAGTAAGTATTACTTATTATTTTATTATAAAATAACAAAATAATAACTAACTTATCCACTTAGTGCCCTCTTAAATAAAAGGAAACTCACAGTACTTACTAAGTCTTCTTGATTTCTGTTTCTAGTTGATACTCAACCTGAGTTTGTTTCTACATATTTCCAGACAACTTTTGCATGTGCTTTGCCCAGTCTCATCAATGTTGTGAGTTTCTGCACCAGTAGCAGCTAATGTTAAAAAAAAACTAATTTTTTTAGTTTGCAGATTAATGTTTTTAGGTGTGACAAGAAGCCACCCAAAGGAAATGCACTGTTTCTGGTAAAGTATTGACTCTGTAAAAAGTAAATCTAGCTTTGAACCTGAGATGCCCATCTCTCCTACGAACTGGGCTGGAAATACATTTTGTGTTGTACTTCATACTGTAATTCTTTCCATTCCTGAAGGAGAGAATTGGGCTCAACTCATGACCTAGAACTTTCTTTTTCTTCATGTTTCAAATTTTAACAACTAGATAATTCATTAAACATACTCATCTAGTTTTTGTTCCAGAATGTTACCCTTTCATTCAAGGCATTTAGTTTGATCACTATCTTCTGTTGAAGACTTGGTTCTTCTGTGACAGTTTCACAGATTTTTGATTTTTCAAACTCAGTTACTTTATTGTTATTGGATCTATCATTGTGTCCTTTCCCAGATCCTTTGAGTTCAGTCAGTTCCCGTTCCAACTGTTGAAATCAGTGTGCCAGAGAGCAAAATCATTAGTGGGATCTATTAAATATTTAGTTAACTTAAATTAATAAAGTAGAAACCTAGATATAAATAAGTTAAACTTCATAAAACCATGGCAAACACATGATTATAACCTTAGTTCAAGTTCAGTCACCCAGTTTCTCTTGCCCAAATGAAAGACAATATTAACTACTTCAAACACAGCAGTTCTTTCAATTGAAAATAAGAAAAGCAAAGAAGTAAATTTTAAAATATTATCGATAAGTTAGCTTCTATTAAAGTAAACTGATAAGAAATGCTGGTTTTGATACAAAGCAAATACCTAAACTAGAAATAATATGACTTTTACCACCCTTGCTGCTGCTAAGTCACTTCAGTTGTGTCCAACTCTGTGCGACCCCATAGACGGCAGCCCACCAGGCTCCCCCGTCCCTGGGATTCTCCAGGCAAGAACACTGGAGTGGGTTGCCATTTCCTTCTCCAATGCATTAAAGTGAAAGTGAATTCGCTCAGTCATGTCCGACTCATAGCGACCCCATGGACAGCAGCCTACCAGGCTCCTCCGTCGATGGGATTTTCCAGGCAAGAATTACTGGAGTGGCTTGCCATTTGCCACTCCTATTTTTTAATTTTTCAACTACTTTGGTATTCTGGGGAAAATTAACATAAAAATACTTAAAAGCATGGGTATAGCAGTGCACATTTTTCTCTTTGCCTTAGTCTCCTATATGACTCTGCACAATAGTTATCAACATAACTATTGAAATTTGGGATTTTTTTTTGTTCATAAAGGACGTTTTTGCATTCATTGGTATCTTTTAAATGTATTATATTAAAGTATATGATTTATCTTGATTATGGAGGTTTTGGACCTTCCCTTAAATTTTGAGCCCAGAGTGAGTGCCTCATTGGCCTTACCCTAACCCGTCTTGTAAGGTGGATTTCAAGATAAATTGTACTGTACACAGAGAGGTGTATACAAATAGGCTAATTTGTTAAGTTTCTCTACTCCCTTCTCTGTAATGGCTATATATAGTTGTTAAAAAACTAAGTAAGCATATTTTATAAAACTGTCTGTAGTTTATATAACCTGTAGCTATTATTTTTCACATATATTTTATTAATATATCCATTTGCACATGAAAATGGCAGCTAAAGAGTGATTTCCATATACTGGTTCTCCTGTGATTTTTTTATTCAAATAAATAATTTAAATTATGTTAATGTTTTAACTTTAAGAATATGTTTTTGACTATAATTGAATTTAAACTTGTTAATTTCAGAAAGACTATTAAATGAATTTAAAAACTTGGTCTTTAATGGCTACATACCATTCTATCTTTGGAGAAGGAAATGGCAGCCCACTACAGTACTCTTGCTTGGAAAATCCCATGGGGAGGAGCCTGGTGGGCCCCAGGCCATGGGGTCACAAAGAGTCGGACACAACTGAGCCACTTCACTCACTCACTCACTCACTCACCATTCTATCTTAAGAATGAATAATTCTTCCTCTCTTTCTAATTTAAACATTTAGGTAGTTTCCAGTTTTTATTATTATTAATAGCACAGGGATGAATATTCTTACATACAAGTATTTATCCAAATCTAGTAGTAGATTTACTGGGTCAAAGGCTGTGAGCATTTTTAGACTGTTATCATATATATGAGCCAGTTACACTCGCATCAGTGGTGTAGTAGTGTCACACCCATCTTCACCAGGTGGGCTTCCCAGGTGGCCCAGAAGTAAAGAATCTGCCTGCCAAGGCAGGGGATGGAGACTCGAGTTCAAGCCCTGGGTTGTGAATAACTCCTGGAGTAGGAAATGGCAGCCCATTCCACTATTCTTGCCTGAAAAAATCCCATGGACAGAGGAGCCTAGTGGGCTACAGTCCATGGGGTTGCAAAGAGTCAGAAGCGACTGAGCATGCACACTATGGTGCATCTTCACCAGGCACACTATGACAAATTTATAGGTGAAAATGGTTGCTTGTTGTCTTATTTCATACCCAGGAATTAACAGTCAGACTGAGGTCTTCTTTCAAATGTTTATTAGTCAGTTTTTATTTCTTCTATTGTAAAATGAAAGTTCATGGAATTTGTTCAATTTTTCTATATGGATATTTTCTTTTTGTTTTCTTTATGAGTAACTTTATCCTAAACAAAATTTTTCAGATTATCATTTATTATTTATTTTCATTAATGATGCTTTTTAGTACAAAAGCATTTTTTTAAACAAATCTTAATTCTGTTCTTCATGATTTTTAGTGTTTTTCTAGAGTTTATAGTATTTTTCTTATTTGGCAGACTGAGATCAGTCAAATATATTACTGACTTTTTATGATTTTATTTTTACATTTAATTCTTTTTCCCCATTATATTAGCTTTTGGTAAAGTATTAAATAAGGACTCAATTCTCCTACTCCCAAGTAGTGTGACTGTTTTCATAACACTATTATTTAAATAAACCATTATTTTCCTATACTTTTTATATACAATAAATTCTGATACATACAAAATTCTATTTTGAGGTAATTCTTCATTTTTCAGAGTCCACTTTTAGTAAAGGAAATTCAATTTATTCTAAATAAAAATATATATTCTAAACATATAACTACTAAAGTATAGCTTGTTATAAAGTTCCCACCATGTTGTATACCTTAATAGTGTTAGTGAAGGAATATTTTAGCTCTTTAGACAAAAATGAATTTTCACCACAGCCTGCTGGTATCTAATAAAAATTCAGTGAAATAAGTCTCACAGATCTCTATAACTCAGTGAACCATATTGAATTACTCAGCACTTTTAAAATTTTGTAAATTAATAAGCCTATACCCTTTTTAAATTACAGACTTCTAAGCACAGAATGAAGCCAATTTAAGTACCTAGGATCAAAACATTTTCAGGGCAAACTTACTTGAAACTTGGTACTAATATATATGTATAACTCTATATATACATATAAAATTTAAAAGATAATGCCATCTGCAAGTTTTCTTAAGACATGGCTACTGAAATTTTATATTATCTTACATTTTTTTTCAAAAAGTTGAATAATTTTATTCGTTCTTCTGGCAACTTCTGTAATTTACATTTTTGATCATTCAGTTTTTCAAGATCTTCATTAAGATGCCTCTGAACAGTTTTTATACGCATATTGTAATACATTATTTTTTTCATTGCTGTGGTCTAAAAGTGAGGAAAAAACCCAGAAGGTTAGCTGAAACAAAACATTATAGGTAATTCTTAGTGGCATTATATGAGTGTGGTGTGTTTATATAACAATTTAAAGTTTTACATGCTCAGTTACTAATAATATTAGTTGAAATGATAATGGTTATACAGAATTCTCTACTCAAATTTAATAAGCAAAATATAAAATTTCAAAGATTTTCTCTGTGGGTAATATTTAAAGTGTGGGGCATATTTACATTTACTTTCAGGATGACAACATAAAGAGAATATAGATAGAACTCAATTTACAAATAATATCATTTAGGTAATGCAACAGTACTACTAAAGCTAATACATTATTCCTATTTGATTAATTAAAAAAATAAATTTAAGAAAATAAAAGGTAACATTATTCATTTTTAAAAATCATGGTTAAGAAATAGCATTTCAT
The DNA here is from genome assembly GCA_917880005.1 of Nanger dama. Taxonomy (NCBI): domain Eukaryota; kingdom Metazoa; phylum Chordata; class Mammalia; order Artiodactyla; family Bovidae; genus Nanger; species Nanger dama. The sequence goes on from CAKJTW010000003.1 coordinate 31,545,512, forward strand.
GTTTTTTTTTTTTCAAATTTGTAAAATGATGCTCTAAATGAATTTGTTTTAGACTGAGTAAGTCACTAAACTGTCAATCTAATTCAGTTATCTTAATTTCTTAACATCAATGGATCATGTAGTTATCAATGCTTATCATGATAAACTGGTTAAATCCACCATTAAGAAATACACTAGGTGCCAGGAGTTTTGCAGGCATGACTAGCTTCTCCCCATTTTATGGACTGGAAAGTAGAGGCTCGAGAAGTCTTGGAAAGCACTTCAGGTTTCTTAAGAGAATGGTGGCCAGCCTGCCTCAGAAATGCCTGTTCTTTCCATGGCACCTGGGAGTTTCCTTGACCTTGAACTTCTTCCTGTTTGGATTTCTCGATATGAGTGTGGTGGATTCTTTACGAGCTGAGCCACTGGGAGTTATAATCACATCTGATGAAAACATCATAGTGGTGAACCAGACATGTTCCCAGTACTGCACAGGATTTACAGTTTAGTGGGGGGATATAGATCAAGCCCTGAGCCTTTGGACTGGGAGCACTGACTCCAAGATCCTAGAATACCAGAGAACTAACTCTCAGGTCAGTTCAGTTCAGTCACTCAGTTGTGTCCAACTCTTTGTGACCCCATGGACTGCAGCAGCCCAGGCTTCCATGTCTATCACCAACTCCTGGAGCTTACTCAAACTCATGTCTATTGAGTTGGTGATGCCATCCAACCATCTCATCCTCTGCTGTCCCCTTCTCCTCCTGCCTTCAATCTTTACCAGCATCAGGGTCTTTTCAAATGACTCAGCTCTTCACATCAAGTGGCCAAAGTACTGGATTTCAGCTTAAGCATCAGTCCTTTCAATGAATATTCAGGACTGATTTCCTTTAGGATGGACTGGTTGGATCTCCTTGCAGTCCAAGGGACTCTCAAGAGTCTTCTCCAACACCACATTTCAAAAGTGTCAATTCTTCGGTGCTCAGCTTTCTTTATAGTCCAACTCTCACATCCATACATGACTACTGGAAATACTAAAGCTTTGACTAGACAGACCTTTGTTGCCAAAGTAATGTCTCTGATTTTAATATGCAGTCTAGGTTAGTCATAACTTTTCTTCCAAGGAGCAAGCGTCTTTTAATTTCATGGCTGCAGTCACCATCTGCAGTGATTTTGGAGCTCCCAAAAATAGTTTGTCACTATTTCCCCATCTATTTGCCATGAAGTGGATGGGACCAGATGCCATGATCTTAGTTTTCTGAATGTTGAGTTTCAAGCCAACTTTTTCACTCTCCTCTTTCACTTTCATCAAGAGGCTCTTTAGTTCTTCTTCACTTTCTGCCCTAAGTGTGGTACCATCTACATATCTGACACTATTGATATTTCTCCTGGCAATCTTGATTCCAGCTTGTGCTTCATCCAGTCCAGCATTTCTCATGAAGTACTCTGCACACAAGTTAAATAAACAGGTGACAATATACAACCTTGACATACTCCTTTCCCTATTTGGAACCAGTCTATTTTTCCATGTCCAGAATTTTCCACAGTTTGTTGTGATCCACATAGTCAAAGGCTTTGGCAAAGTCAATAAAGCAGAAGTAGATGTTTTTCTTGAACTCTCATTTTTTCAATGATCCAACAGATGTTGACAACTTGATTTCTGGTTCCTCTGCCTTTTCTAAATCCAGCTTGAATATGGAAGTTCATAGTTCATGTACTATTGAAGCCTGGCTTGGAGAATTTTGAGCATTACTTTGCTAGCGGAACTAACCCTAGGGAGTATCAAATAGTGAGAACTCACACAAAGGAAACCACTTGAATACAAGACCTGGCATCACCCAACCACCAGTAGCACCCTGTGCAGGACACCTCATCTAAACAACAAACAAAACAAAAATACAAACGCAATCATCAGCATTTTTCCAGTAGTCATGTACGGATATGAGAGTTGGACTATAAAGAAAGCTGAGCACCAAAGAATTGATGCTTTTGAACTGTGGTATTGGAGAAGACTCTTGAGAGTCCCTTGGACTGCAAGGAGATCCAACCAGTCCATCCTAAAAGAAATCAATCCTGAATACTCATTGGAAGGACTGATGCTGAAACTTCAATACTTGGGCCTCCTGATGCAAAGAACTGACTCACTAGAAAAGACCCTCCTAATGCTGGGAAAGACTGAAGGCAGAAGGAGAAGGGGCTGACAGGATGAGATGGTTGGATGGCATCACTGACTTGATGGACATGAGTTTGAGTAAGCTACAGGAGTTGGTGATGGACAGGGAAGCCTGGTGTGCTGCAGTCCATGGAGTCACAAAGAGTCAGACATGACTGAGCAACTGAACTGAACTGAACTGAATTCTCAGCAGACAGGATTACCACCTCAGTCAGCCTTGCCCATCAGAGGAAAAACAAACAAACAAACAAAAACTCAGCATAAATATCACCCTATATGAGGCTTACACAAACCACTGGATCAAGCTTAAGAGGGCAAAAACCAAAAGGAAGAAAGAATTCAACCCTGAAGCCTGGGAAAAGGAGACCTCAAACACAATAATTTAAAAAAAATAATGAAAAGGCAGAGAAAAATTACACAAATGAAGGAACAAACCAGAAACATAGAAGTCCAAATAAATGAAGAGGAAATAGGCAAACTACCTGAAAAAGAACTCAGAATAATGATAGTAAAGATGATAAAAACCTTGAAAACAGAATGGAGAAAATACAGGAATCAATTAACAGAATTAAAGAATAAACCCACAGAGACAACACAATTACTGAAATTAAAAATACCCTAGAAGGAATCAATAGCAGAATATCTGAAGCAGAAGAATGAATCACTGAGCTGGAAGATAAAATGGTTGAAATAACTTCTGAAGAGAAGAAAGTAAGAAGACTGAAAAGAACTGAGGATAGTCTCAGAGATCTCTGGGACAATATAAACACACCAACATTCTAATTATAGGAGTCCCAGAAGAAGAAGAGGAAAAGAAAGAGTATGAGAACATTTTTGAAGAAATTATACTTGAAAATTTCCCCAGCATGGAAAGGGAAATAGTCAATCAAGTCCAAGAGGCACAAAGAATTCCATACAGGATAAACCAAAGGAGAAACACGCCAAGACACATACTAATCAAACTAACAAAGACTAAAACACAAAGAAAGAATATTAAAAGCAACAAAGGGAAAAGCAACAGGTAACATACAAGGGAAACCCCATATGCTTAACAGCTGATCTTTTAGCAGAAACTCTGCAAGCCAGAAGGAAATGGCAGGATATATTTAAAGTACTGAAAGGGAAAAATCTACAACCAAGATTACTGCATCTGGCAAGGATATCATTCAAAATTGATGGAGAAATAAAAAGCTTTTCAGACAAGTAAAAGTTAAGAGAATTCAGTACCACCAAACCAGCTTTACAACAAATGTTAAAGGGAATTACATAGTCAAGAAATATAAGAGAAGAAAAATATCTACAAAATCAATCACAAACAATTAAGAAAATGGCAATAGGAACATATATATCAATAATTACTTTAAATGTAAATGAGTTAAATGCTCCAAACAAAAGACACAGACTGGCTGAATGGATACAAAAATAAGATGCAAATATATGATGTCTACATGAAACCCAATTCAGACCTAAAGACACATATAGACTGAAAGTGAGAGGATGGAAAAATATATTCCATGCATATGGGAAGCAAAAGAAAGCTGGAGTAGCAATCCTCATATTAGACAAAATAGACCTTAAAGAAGATTACAAGAGATACGGAAGGACACTATATAATGATAAGGAATCAGCTCAAGAGGAAGACATAATTGTAAATATTTTTGCCAACTAAGGTCCATCTAGTCAAGGCTATGGTTTTTCCTGTGGTCATGTATGGATGTGAGAGTTGGACTGTGAAGAAGGCTGAGCGCCGAAGAATTGATGCTTTTGAACTGTGGTGTTGGAGAAGACTCTTGAGAGTCCCTTGGACTGCAAGGAGATCCAACCAGTCCATTCTGAAGGAGATCAGCCCTGGGATCTCTTTGGAAGGAATGATATTAAAGCTGAAACTCCTGTACTTTGGCCACCTCATGTGAAGAGTTGACTGATTGGAAAAGACTTTGATGCTGGGAAGGATTAGGGGCAGCAGGAGAAGGGGACGACAGAGGATGAGATGGCTGGATGGCATCACGGACTCGATGGACGTGAGTCTGAGTGAACTCTGGGAGTTGGTGATGGACAGGGAGGCCTGGTGTGCTGCAATTTATGGGGTCGCAAAGAGTCGGACACGACTGAGCGACTGAAGTGAACTGAACTGAACTGATGCATCCAACACAGGAGTACCTCAATACATAAGACAAACACTAACAGACATAAAGGAGAAATCGAGAGTAACACAATAATAGTAGGAGATTTTAACACCCCTCTCACACCAATGGACAGATCATCAAAACAGAAAATTAATAATGAAACATGTCTTAAATAATACATTACATGAAATGGATCTCACTGATATCTTCAGGACATTCCATCCAAATGCAGAAGAATACACCTTCTTCTCAACTGCACATGGAACAGTCTCCAGGATAGACCACATCTTGGGTCACAAATCAAACCTCAGTAAATTCAAGAAAACTGAAATCATATCAAGCATCTTCTCTGACCACAATGCTATGAGACTAGATATCAATTACAAGAAAAAAAAAACTTTAAGAAACACAAACACATGGAGATTAACAACACATTTCTAAATAACCAACAGGTTACTGAAGAAATCAAAAGGGAAATCAAAGAATTTCTAGAAACAAATGACAATGAAAAGACAACAATTCAAAACCTATCAGTTCAGTTCAGTTCAGTCACTCAGTCACGTCCAACTCTTTCCGACCCCATGGACTGCACCACGCCAGGCCTCCCTGTTCATCACCAACTCCAGGAATGTACTTAAACTCATGTCCATTGGGTCAGTGATGCCAATCAACCATCTCAGCCTCTGTCGTTCCTTTCTCCTCCCACCTTCAATCTTTACCAGCATCGAGGTCTCTTCTAGTGAGTCAGCTCTTTGCATCAAGTGGCCATAGTATTGGAGTTTCAGCTTCAGCATTAGTCTTTCCAATGAATATTTATTTAGGACTGATTTCCTTTAGGATGGACTGGTTGGATCTCCTTGCTGCCCAAGGGACTCTCAAGAGTTTTCTCCAACACCACAGTTCAAAACCATCAATTCTTCGGCACTCAGCTGTATTTATAGTCCAATTCTCACATCCATACATGACTACTGGAAAAACCATAGTTTGACTAGATGGACCTTTGTTGGCAAAGTAATGTCTCTGCTTTTTAATATGCTGTCTAGGTTGGTCATAACTTTTCTTCCAAGGAGCAAATGTCTTTTAATTTCATGGCTTCAGTCACCATCTGAAATGATTTTTGAGCCTCCCAAAATAAAGTCTGTCACTGTTTCCCCATCTATTTGCCATGAAGTGATGGGACCAGATGCCATGATCTTAGTTTTCTGAATGTTGAGTGTTAGGCCTACTTTTTCACTCTCCTCTATCACTTTCATCAAGATGTTCTTTAGTTCTTCACTTTCTGCCATAGGGTGGTGTCATCTGCATATCTGAGGTTATTGATATTTCTCCCAGAAATCTTGATTCCAGCTTGTGCTTCTTCCATCCCAGCGTTTCTCATGATGTACTCTGTATATAAGTTAGATAAGCAGGGTGACAATATATAGCCTTGATGTACTCCTTTTCCTATTTGGAACCAGTCTGTTGTTCCATGTCCAGTTCTAACTGTTGCTTCCTGACCTACATACAGATTTCTCAAGAGGCAGGTCAAAACCTATGGGATGCAGTAAAATCAGTTCTAAGAAGGAAGTTTATAGCAATACCTCAAGAAACAAGGAAAACATTGAACAGACAACCTAACTTTACACCTAAAACAACTGGAAAAAGAAAAAGAAGAAAAAAACACACCAAAACTAGTAGAAGGAAAGAAACATAAAGCAGAAATAAATGAAAAAGAAATGAAAGAAACAAAAGTAAAGATTAATCAAACTAAAAGCTGGTTCTTTGAGAAGATAAACAAAATTGACAAACCTTTAGCCAGACTCATCAGGAAAAAAAGAGAGGAGTCAAATCAACAAAATTAGAAATGAAAAAGGAGAGGTTACAACAGAAAATGCAGAAATACAAACGATTATAAGAGACTATTATGAACAACTATATGGCAATAAAATGGATAACCTGGAAGAAATGGACAGATTCTTAGAAAAGTTCAATCTTCCAAGAGTGAACCAGGAAGAAACAGAAATTATGCACAACCCAATTACAAGCACTGAAATTGAAGCTGTGATCAAAAATCTCCCCAAACACAAAAGCCCAGGACCAGATGGCTTCACAGGAGAACTCTATCAAACATTTAGAGAAGAGCTAATGCCTATCCTTCTAAAGTGAAAGTTGCTCAGTTGTGTCTGACTCTTTGATACAGTCCATGGAATTCTCCAGGCCAGAATACTGGAGTGGGTAGCCTTTCCCTTCTCCAGAGGACCTTCCCAACCCAGGGATTGAACCCAGATCTCCCAGATTGCAGATAGATTCTTTACTAGCTGAGCCACAAAGGAAGCCCAAAGTTAATACCACCTATTATCATGTCCAACTCTTTGTGAGCCCATGGACATCCATGGAATTCCCTAGGCCAGAATACTGAAGTGGGTAGCCATTCTCAAGACTTCTTTGGCTATTCTGGGTCTTTTGTGTTTCCATATGAATTTTGCAGCTGGAGGAATCCACCTTCCTGACTTCAGATTATACTACAAAGCTACAGTCATCAAGACAGTATGGTACTGGCACAAAAACAGAAATATAGACCAATGGAACAGATAGAAAGCCCAGAAATAAACCCATGCACCTATGGGTACCTTATTTTTGACAAAGGAGGCAAGAATATACAATGGGGCAATACAGCCTCTTCAATAAATGGTGCTGGGAAAACTGGACAGCTACATGTAAATGAATGAAATTAGAACACTTCCTAACACCAGACACAAAGATAAACTCAAAATGGATTAATGACCTAAAGGTAAAGCCAGAAACTATAAAACTCTTAGAGGAAAACATAGGTAGAACACTTAATGACCTAAATCAAAGCAAGATCTTCCATGACCCACCTCCTAGAATAATGGAAATAAAAACAAAAGTAAACAAGTGGGACCTGATTAAATGTAAAAGCTTTTGCACAGCAAAGGAAACTATAGGCAAGACAACCCTTAGAATGGGAGAAAATGACAGCAAATAAACAACTGACAAAGGATTAATTTCCAAAATATACAGGCAGCTCATACAACTCAATACCAGAAAAACAAACAACCCAATCAAAAAGTGGGAAAAAGACCTAAACAACAGACATTTCTCCAAAGAAGACATACAGATGGCTAACAAACACATGAAAAGATAGGTGCTCAACATCACTCATTTTTAGAGAAATGCAATTCAAAATACGGTGAGATATCTCCTCAAACCGGTCAAAACAGCCATCATCAAAAAGTCTACAAACAATAAATGCTGACAAAGGTGTGGGAAAAGGGAACATTCTTGCCCTGTTGGTGGGAATGTAAACTGATATAGCCACTATGGAAGACAGTATGGAGATTCCTTAAAAAACTAGGAATGAAAACCACCATATGACTAGCAATCCCACTCCTAGGCATATACCCTGAGGAAACCAAAATTGAAAAAGACATATGTATCTCATTGTTCATTGCAGCACTATTTACAATAGTTAGAAGATGGAAGCAACCTAGATGCCTATTGACAGATGAATGGATAAAGAAGTTGTGGTACATATACACAATGGAATATTCAGTTCAGTTCAGTTCAGTCACTCACTTGTGTCCAACTCTTTGTGACCCCATGAATTGCAGCACGCCAGGCCTCCCTGTCCATCACCAACTCCCGGAGGAGCTCAATGGAATATTACTCAGCCATAAAAAGGAACACATTTGAGTCAGTTCTGATGAGGTGGATGAACATAGAACCTACTGTACAGAATGAAGTGAGTCAGAAAAAGAAAGATAAATATAGTATTCTAACACATATATACAGAATCTAGAAGAATGGTACTGAAGAACTTATTTACAGGGCAGCAATGGGCAAACAGAGATAGAGAATAGACTTATGGACATAGGGAGAGGGGAGGAGAGGGTGAGATGAATGGAAAGAGTAACATGGAAACTTACATTATCATATGTAAAATATAGCCAATGGGAATTTGCTATATGGCTCAGGAAACTCTTTAACAGGGGCTCTATATCAACCTAGAGGCGTGGGATGGAGAGGGAGATAGGAGGGAGGTTCAAAAGGAAGGGATATATATATACCTATGGCTGATTCATGTTGAGGTTTGACAGAAAACAACAAAAGAAAGCAATTATCCTTCAATTAAAAAAGAAATTTAAAAAGAAAAAAAAATTAAAAATACAAAAAAAAACCACACACAAAGTAAATGGTGCTTACGAGTTATACTAGTAAAAAGAACTAGCTGAGAAGAAAATAAACAAATCAGGTCATATTATTAATATAATATGACCTAGTTTTAACTGTTTACCTGAAATAATGAAGAGATTTCTTTTTATCACGAAATCTGTACTCAAGTTGGAAGGCTTGTATACTGTTATCTGATTTACTTAGTAGAGAGTGGATAGTCAAGATCCCAACAGAATTATTTGGCATAAAAGATGGAATGGAAACAAATATATGCATGCTGAAAAAGCAAAATAATTCCTTTTCCCACACATGCTATGAAATTATGAAACTGAAATCATTAAATTCTTGTGCAAAAAATAAGGCATTCATAAAATTGGAAAGTTTAAGAGTGGGGAAAGCTGTTTGGGGTGATTATTGGCAGATAAAAATTCCTGACCAAGAAGAGCTTGTTTTTTGGTTGCCACTGAGGAAAAAAAAATCATTAAGGAAATGGCAAATGGTGCTTTTTTGTTTTTGTTGTTTTTGTTTTGCCCACAAGTAGCAAGTAAAGTTAGGACCTACCTACCCAAATTATACACTTCCCTATCCACACCATGCCCTCAGTGATTCATCCAGTCCTCAGCTTGGTACTATCCTTCTGCTTTCAATTCTCATATTTATATCTCCAACCTGGCCGACTCTATTAAATAGACTCATATCTATCTCAGATGTTCAAAAGATTATTCAAACCTTCTGTGCTTAAAATTAAACTGTGATTCTTCCTTCTAAATGTACTCCTCCCATACTCTTCCTTATCTCATCAAATAGCAGCTCCTTTTCCTTCAGTTGCTTGGGCCAGTTGCTTGGAATTATTCTCTACTTTGTTCCTCTACACTTCAAATTCAATCTATCAGCAAAGCCAGATGGGTTCCACCTTCTAACAACTACCACGATTTGATTAATATTTACTACCTTCTCTATAGTGTCCTGTATCAAACCATCAACATCTGTCATCCAAGTTTGTAGAACCTAACTGGTCTCTCTGCTTTCACCTTTTCCCTCAAATCTTCTATTCTTAATTCATTATCCAAAAAAGATCGCTTTGCTTCTCTGGTGGCTCAGGCAGTAAAGAATCTGTCTGTAGTGTGGGAGACCAGGGTTTGATCCCTGGGTCAGGATGATCCCCTGGAGAAAGGAATGGCTACCCACTCCAGTATTCTTGCCTGGAGGATTTCATGGCGGCCTACAGTCCATGAGGTCACAGAGTCAGACGTGACTGAGTGACTAACACTTTAAAACATAAGGCATTTTATTTCACCTCCTCTCAAAATTTCCAGTGGCCTCATATCACTGAAAGTAAAAGCCAAAGTCCTTACACCATTCTTCAGTCTCACATGGTTTGCCCCCCAACCTCCCACCCCACCACTCCTGTATTCATCTCTTTCTCTCCTCTTTCTTTATTTGCTCAGCTCCAGCCAGACTAGCCTCCTTGTTGTTCTTAAAATATGAGAGGCATGCTCCTGCTTAAGGTCTTTGTTCTTGCTGATCCCTGAAGAGCTTGCCCCTTACTTCCTCAGTTCTCTGCTCAAATGTTGCCTAAATAAATCATTTCCCAACAATTCTGTATAAAAGAGCCAATAGCACTTCCTCTGCGCCTACCAACAATCTTGTTCCCTTCACTCTGTTTTTCTCCATAGCATTTATCACCATCTGACATACTAGTTTTTACTCATTTAGTCCTTATTATCTGTCTTCTCTCACTAGAATGTAAACTCCATATGGAGGCAGGGGTTTTATCTATTTTGGTAATTTTATTTCTAGTGCCTTGAACGGTGTCTCAATGTCTAACAGGTGTTAAATATTTGTTAGATAAATTAATCAGACAGGTAGTTTAGTGAAGCGCACTCACCCTGCTCACCTTTTAGAAAGTGTATGATTAAAAACACAGAGATGACAATGGAAATTTCAAAAATATGGTGTCACTGTGAAGTTTTGTAATTATTTTTGACTTAACACTATTAGAGAAGACATTCCTACCTGACCCACCAATGACTCTGAACCTCTGCTGCTGCTGCTGCTGCTGCTAAGTCACTTCAGTTGTGTCCGACTCTGTGTGACCCCATAGATGGGAGCCCATCAGGCTCTCCCATCCCTGGGATTCTCCAGGCAAGAACACTGGAGTGGGTTGCCATTTCCTTCTCCAACACATGAAAGTGAAAAGTGAAAGTGAAGTCACTCAGTCGTGTCCGACTCTTTGAAACCCCATGGACTGCAGCCTACCAGGATCCTCCATCCATGGGGTTTTCCAGGCAAGAGTACTGGAGTGGGTTGCCATTGTCTTCTCCAGAAGCTCTGCTAGTAGACAATAACTCTGTAGCCCTTTGCTCAATATTACAAGACAGCTCACTTCTTAGATTGGGATGGGACAGAAGATAGTCTCAGTTTTGAAAAGAAGAGAGGAAAGAAGGGAACTTGACAATAAATCCTCAGGCTAACAAGAGAAGAGAAACAAGATAAATGGGTAAAGACATTCTTCATGTGTGCTGAGATAATGGGTGAACCACAAGGAAAGGATGGAAGGGCTTTATGTGGGGGCATCCACACGCTTGGCACATTCTAGACACTCATAAACTGTTTATTGAATGGTTAACTAAATGAACAAATGGGACTCAATGGACTGGAAGGAGAAGTAGAAATATAATGTGGAAAGAATATTAATAAACATGGTAAATTCCTATGAACTCTATTCTCAAATTACAAAGCCTTTAGTAAGATGTCAAAGTAGCCCCTTTACTGGGAGAGTCACCATCAGTGACAGCCCAGGAAAAGCTCTCTTCTAGATTTCGGTTATCTTTAAATTTTGGACATCTTCAAGATTTTGGCAGTGTGGGTGGATCCACTTATACTTATAGAGAACCCCAAACCATCTTTAATTAGATTAAAATCTACCTAATCCTGGCATACTACCATCAACCATGGGTATTTTCTAATTTTGATATATAACATTCCAAATGAGAGGAAGTTACTTGTTTCATTTCTACTTTGTTTAGGTTTTATTAATTTTCGTATATTCGTAGCACTGATGACAATTTTTCAGATTTTCTTCTTTAAGCTTGATATAAGTTATAAATGTTTTTCTATTATTTTACCTTCCAGTATTGTCATCAAAATTGAGGTCCTAGTACTAATATTATTATTATTTATATGAATTTATGTGAAATATCCAGCTCACTGGGCAAAAGTAGAATTGGTGACAACACTGACAAAATACTACTACCTGCCGCGCATTGACATAGCCAGAGAGAAGCAGTTAATTAAACTTAAGGCACAGATACCTGCTTAGGGATGCACTTACATCTGCCAGTTCCTTGATCTGCTTTGGTGACACATCAAACGTATCAAGTCTTTGAAGGTAAGGCAAATGATATAACACATGTGTGGAATAATTACACAGCAGACAAACTGGATTGGTTTTATACTGAGGATCATTCAGACATAAATCCTTTAAGTGACGTAGCCTGGTTAAGTTAGTAAGGTCCTAGAACAGTAACAAATCAATTAATTTCAACTGTCCATTTCTAAAAAGGCATTTGAATTCTTAATATCACCCATAATTTAATTAATGCATTTTAATTATGTACTGTAATATGTGGAAGTGATTTAGATGAATAAATGTTATTCTCTAGTGAAAAAGATGCTAAATACTTGAAAAATGGATCAATAATTAAACAGCAGACTTTGTTTCCATGCATTTTAAATGTAAAAAGCCAAAGAGTCTTTACTAAATCACGTATTCCACATGAAATCTTGGAGCCCATCTATTCCTTCAGACCCCATTCCCTCTCTGCACACAGCCCCTTTGCCAACAAATGCCCAGCAGTAACAAGGGTGCGGGTCTCCTACAAGCTTCATCAACCTCCCCACACCGACCACCACTCACTCTTTTCCTCAGCCTCCTCCAGGTCTGCGATTATCACCAAAGACTATGGCACCTCTGTTCTATCATAATTCTCACTGAGATCCTGAGTTTTAGGTTTTCTTTTGGTTTGAGGTTTTTTGTTTCTATAAATTCCATTTCTGCCTATTAAGAGCAACTGAAATCTAGCTTTCTCCCAAGGCCCTCATTTTCCTCACAGACTCTGGAAGGGTAGGGGTTGGTAATGTAATTACATCTTTTACCTTGAAGTTAAAATCATATGGAATACATGATTTAGTAAATACTCTTTGGCCTTTTACATTTAAAATGCATGGAAACAGAGTCTGTTGTTTAATTATTGATCCATTTTTCAAGTATTTAGCATCTTTTTCACTAGAGAATAACATTTATTTATCTAAATCACTTCAACATATTACTTTCCACCAATCTCTAAGACATCTCACGTCTTTCTCAATAATAATATTACTAGGGGATCTGGGGTAGGAGGGTATGATGGTAGAGCTCAACTTGATGGAATGCAATGCTAGTTAGGAGACTCAGAATCAGAATTAAAGGAAATTCAAGGCAAGAATCAGGAGGTTCTAATTTAGAAGATAAAGTACAAATGGAATCAGGAAGCAAGTCATGAATTCAGACTGCCAGAATCAACAGTAAGGAGGTGGACAATGTGTGTCCCAGCTATCTATGGACAAGTAAGAACTTGGCTCCCTGGCTGGACCTGAGGCTATGGCTGGGCCCATAGCCCAGAGTGGCACTAAGCAGTGCTTCTCTACAAAGGAGACTGCTGGATAGACTTGTGCAGAAAATTATTTGGCCAAATTCTGCAGGGCAAGGAAGGTAAACCACTGAGAGTTCTGAAGTATGAAGATACTGTTTTCTGCATGGCTGGATTTCATCTGACCATTAGTCTAAGCTATGGTGGGTGTGAACTTGGAAGTCTTATGCAGGAACCCTCCACCTACACTCTAAAGTTAGATGGCACTGGAGTCTGTGAAAGCACAACATCTCACTGACAATTAGTGGTATGGTGCCTGGTACAGATGGAAAAGGGCACACAAACCTTTCCATCACCACCAAGATAGTATCTTTTCAGGGTGACTGGAAAGGTTAGACATAAAAATTCAGAATAGTTGTATTTCAGGAACATTCCTAGTATGAGAATAGTAAAAGTTTCTGTGAGTTATGCTCAATGTTTTTTTGAGAAGTAGCTGCCACTATCATAGACAGCCTTTTTAATTTTATGCCATACAGTGAATCTTCACAGTAGTCCTATTTAATCCAGTTCTTTTGGTGAGGAGACTGAAATAGGTTAACATTATAACAGTGAGGGTAATAATAAAATAGCCTATCTATTGAGTGATGTTCAGTCTTTATTCTAAGAACCTTATATTATTATGTCACTTCAGCATCACGTTACCACCACATTGCGCTGCCCCTGGTTTGTGGCAGGGCTAGAGATGACAGGGTCTTCCTGGCTGTGCAGCCTCTGCTCTTCGCCTCAAGGCTGCCATGGCAGGCCAGGGTGAGATAAGCTTCCATATAGCTTCTTGGCAGGGTGATGCCTCATCCTCCCAGCATTCTGCACTTATCTTCTTCAGCCCCAACTCATACTCTCTCCCTCGCTCTGTTCCAGACAGAGGATTTCTAGTTTTTTTAATTTGCCACCGTCTTTCCACCACCTAGGTCCTGCACACCTTTGCTTGGAATCCTCTTTCCTTAGGTAACTCCTGTTCATGTCTCATTTGTTAGCTTAAGTATTACCTACAGAGCAAAACATTGAGCATAACTCACAGCAACTTTTACTATTCTCATACTAGGAATGTTCCTGAAATACTACTATTCTGAGTTTTTATGTCTCACCTTTCCAGTCACCTTAAAAGATACTATCTTGGTGGTGATAAAAAAATTTGTGTGCCCTTTTCCATCTGTACCAGGTACCATACCACTAATTTTCAGTGAGATGTTGTGCTTTCATAGACTCCAGAGTCATCTAACTTCAGGTAATATTTAAGGTAACAAATGAGTGTAGGTAATATTTAAGTGTAGATAATATTTAAGTGCAGATAATATTTAAGTGTATACGTATATACATTTTGAATATATGTTTCATAGCTCCCCCCTGCTGTTGCTGCTGTTACTACAAAAAACCCCTTGATTTCCCACCTCCACTTCTTTCTGCAAATGGTTCTCATATTTGGAATGCCTACTTCCAACTATGTTGTAGAAGATTCTCCCTACATTGCCTGGTGAAATTCTGTCAGCCCTTCAATGTTCACATCAAATATTTCCTCTTTAATTTTACCAATAAAATTAAATTTTATTTAAATTTCTTTTAAGGTGTTTATAACATTCTGCCTCACAGTAAAGAATCTGCCTGCATTGCAGGAGACCTGGTTTCAATCCCCAGGTCGGGAAGATCCCCTGGAGAAGAGCATGGTAACCCACTCCAGTATTCTTGCCTGGAGAATTCCATGGACAGAACCTTGTGGGCTACAGTCCATGCGGTGGTAAAGAGTTGGACACAACTGAGCGACTTTCACTTCAAACATTCTGCCTCATTCTAGAGCTTTTTGGTGTTCTATAATCTTTTTGAGGAAAAGAATGCCTACTTTAATATTGATCAATTCAGAATTATTTAAATAGTAAATCTGCCCACCTTTCTTCAGTATTACCTAGAGGAAGTGCTTGAATATGTATTTCATTCTGACACTGTCAAAATTATGAATGCTATATATTTTTACCCACACTATATGCCATAAACATTATCTTCTTATTTGTTGTCTTCTCTCTCATTTATGTACCTCACACATGTTTATTGAGGTTTATTACAAGTCAAATACTGCTTTAAGTATTGTGGATATAGCAGTGAAGAGGGTAGCAGGGGATTGTTGCTATTTTATTTAAATTAGGCAATAAAGGCATAGCTAAGAACATAACATTCGAATAAAATCTGGAAAGAAATGAGATGAGCCATGAAGATATATGTGAGCACGCTGTGTGCTTAGTCGCTCAATCATGTCCAACTCTTGCGACCCGATATATGGTAGCCTGCCAGGCTCCTCTGTCCATGGGATTCTCCAGGCAAGAATATTAGAGTGGGTTGCCATTTCCTTCTCAGGGGATCTTCCCAACCCAGGGACTGAACCCAGGTCTCTTGCATTGCAGTCAGACTTTTACCAACTGAGCTATGAGGGAAACCCATGAAGATATATAGGGGAAGAATATTCCAGCAAATGTAAAGGCTCTAAGGTGACTGTCTTAGATATATTTAAGTAACAGTGAAGAGACCAGAGAGGCTAGAATGATGTAAACAAAGGGGAGAGTGATAGAAGCTATAGTCAGAGAGACAGTGGGGAAGCTAGATTATATAGACTCTGATGGGCCATTGTAAGAATTGGCTTTTACTCTGAAAAAGATGAGAAACCAAGGACGGGTTTTTGAACAGAAGTTATTTGATCAGACATATATTTAAAGGGGCAGGATGCTATGTAAAGAACAGACTGAGTATAGGTAAGGGTAAACACAGGGAGAACTGTTAGGAGGGTGTTTTTTTTTTTTTTCAGTATGCAAGAAAGAGAAGATGGTGTCTTGAATCAGGCTAACAGTGATACAGGTGGTTAAAAAAATGGTCAGACTCTGGACATATTCTGAAGATAGAGCCAACAGAATTTGCTGATGGACTGGATATGGGGCATGGAATGACTCTAAAAATTTTGGCTTAAGTTATCAGAAGAATAGAGATGCCTTTTAGAGAAATGGAGAAGGCTGCAGGAGATGAAGCTTTGGTGAAGGGGAAATCAGTTTGAGTTAGGATAGGAGATGTCTACCATTTTTTTAGACAAAATAGAGATACCAACTTAGGAGTAATTAGTGGATAAAGGTATTTAAAGTTGTAAGATGATTAGAGAATGAATGCAGATAGAAATGAGAAAAGATCTTGGACTAACTTGGGACATTCCATTTTGTAGATGCTAGAAGAGAATGAAAAGCCAGAAAACTGAAGAGGTATACCCAGAAAGATGAGAGATAAACTAAGAGAAAGTAGTATCCTAAAAACCAACTGAATAGTTATTTTTTTGGTTTTCGTAGTGTCAGATCATTAGGGCCAATTTATCAGATGATGTGAAAATTTGTGGAAGCATTTGGTAGCCCAAAACAATTAAATTATTCTTTAAGAGGGGAATATTTAGTCCATTTACTGCAATAAGATGGCTCATGATTCAGACTGACAAATAAAAATAAATTATTCCACTTAAACATACCTTGAAAGAACATATTTGGTTACCAGAAAGGTTTAATCTTTCTAGTTGCTCATTGGGATCAAGACATCGACCTTTAATTCAAAAAAACAAGATGAGAAAAATATTAAATTTCTCATTTTACCTCATTTGTATCTTGTCATGTTTCTGAGTTGTATATGACCATCTTTTCCTAACAGTAACGTTGCATAATTAGTAACCACTGATCAATGGGTAGTATTTCCATATCCTTTAACTATAGATTTAGAAATACTTTGTAAAGATATCATACAAAAAGTCTAAAAGAAACAAATCTAAGATTGTACTTTTATACTAACGAAAAATTATTGTAACATTATCATATTTCAAATGAAACTGTACATACCAATGCTGCTTATTAGATTTCCAGCAAGGTTGAGATCACTTAAATTCTTCAAAGTTTGCAAGCCCTAAAAATTTAGGCAACATATAATTTAGAAGAAATCATTAAAATCTATGTTGATATGTCATCTGAGCAAGCTGGTTAGCTCTCCTGGTGTTTCAAGCACCAGATGCTGTTTAGTTTACTAGCTTAGAACTCAGTGCTGCCTACCTTGTTCTCTGGAAGCTGGAGAGAATTACTGGAGAAGGGAACAGGGAGCAGAGTAGAGAGGAAAAGAGGAGGAGGAGGAAAAAGAATACATAGAGAGCAAGTTATATATAAAACTTCTCCAAACCTCCTTTTATTTTTAACCCTCAAAGAAGAATTAACATCTTGCCTCCCAGACATGGTGTAAGGAATAAAGAAAATTATGCATATGAGGTTCTCTATGTTATAATATGCTGTATATGCATTAATTCTCAACGATAATTAAATGAGTCATTATATTTCTTGGACACTGGTTAAGCTCTACAGGAGTCAGTCAGTCACTCAGTTCAGTTGCTCAGTTGTATCCGACTCTCTGCGACCCCATGAATCGCAGCATGCCAGGCCTCCCTGTCCCTCACCAACTCCCAGAGTTCACTCAAACTCATGTCCATCTAGTCGGTGATGCCATCCAGCCATCTCATCCTCAGTCGTCCCCCTTCTCCTCCTGCCCCTAATCCCTCCCAGCATCAGGGTCTTTTCCAATGAGTAAACTCTTCCCATCAAGTGGCTAAGTATTTCAGTTTCAGCTTTAGCATCAGTCCTTCCAATGAACACCCAAGACTGATCTCCTTTAGGATGGACTGGTTGGACCTCCTTGCAGTGCAAGGGACTCTCAAGAATCTTCTCCAACACCACAGTTCAAAAGCATCAATTCTTTAGCACTCAGCTTTCTTCACAGTCCAACTCTCACATCCATACATGACCACTGGAAAAACCACAGCCTTGACTAGACACACCTTTGTTGACAAAGTAATGTCTCTGCTTTTTAATATGTCATCTAGGTTGGTCATAACTTTTCTTCCAAGGAGTAAGCGTCTTTTAATTTCATGGCTGCAGTCACCATCTGCAGTGATTTTGGAGCCCCCAAAATAAAGTCAGCCACTGTTTCCACTGTTTTCCCATCTATTTGCCATGAAGTGATGGGACCAGATGCCATGATCTTAGTTTTCTGAATGTTGAGCTTTAAATCAACTTTGTCACTCTCCTCTTTCACTTTCATCAAGAGGCTTTTAGTTCTTCTTCACTTTCTGCCATAAGGGTGGTGTCATCTGATTATCTGACTGACTTTAAATATAAATCACTGAAATTATCTTACCTCAATATATTTAATTGCATTGTGGTTCAGCCAAAGAACCTCCAATCTGGATAATTTATCTAAATTTTCTATTTTAGAAATTTTATTATAATATAAGTACAGCTTTTCTAAACTTCTGCATTCTTGAAGACCTCCAATTTTCTGTAAAAAAAAAAAATGAGAAGACTATTTATGTTTTGTTAATCTTTTCAATAAGGTACATTTTAAGTACATTTTCCTTTAAAAATCACATTTTTAGAATAGACTGCAAAATCAATACCCAGCAAAATGAACTGAAATTTAAAAATCATAATTGCTCTACTTAAATACAACTATTTTCAATTTTCATATTCTCTAAATTTTTATCAATTTGATACCTATTTTATATGGTTATAATCATAATACCTACACAATTTTGTGGGATTTTTAAACTTAAAGCCATCTAAAAAATGTTTTTATAATCTTTCAAATTACATTATTTACAAAATATTTCATGTTTATAATACTTTTCTTAGAAATAATCTTATATGATTATTTGTTTCAAAATTTTAACTACTATAAATAACATTACAACAAATAACTTTATGTATAGAGTTTTTGCTTTTAATTACTTCTCTAGGATCCCATGGACGGAGGAGCCTGGTGGGCTGCAGTCCATAAAGTTGTGAAGAGTCGGACATGAATGAGCCACTTCACTTTCACTTTTCATTTTCATGAATTGTAGAAGGAAATGGCAACCCACTCCAGTGTTCTTTCTTGGAGAATCCCAGGGACATCGGAGCCTGGTGGGCTGCCGTCTATGGTGTCACACAGAGTCGGACACGACTGAAGCGACTTAGCAGCAGCAGGATAAAATCTTAGAATAGGGATTTCTGAGTCAAAAGGTATATACCTATCTCTGGCTCTTGATTTATTTTGCAATATGGCTTTTCAATACAGATGTTATAATTTTTCACACAACCAATAGTGTTAAATCAATTTTGCTGCTGCTGCTGCTGCTAAGTGGCTTCAGTCGCGTCCAACTCTGTGTGACCCCAGAGACGGCAGCCCACCAGGCTCCCCGTCCCTGGGATTCTCCAGGCAAGAACACTGGCGTGGGTTGCCATTTCCTTCTCCAGTGCATGAAAGTGAAAAGTGAAAGTGAAGTCGCTCAGTCTTGTCTGACTCTTCGTGACCCCATGGACTGCAGCCCATCAGGCTCCTCCATCCATGGGATTTTCTAGGCAAGAGTACTGGAGTGAGGTGCCATCACCTTCTCTCAAACCAGTTTTACTACAAAGCAATACTGGGTATTACTTGATCTGATTTATTATTAAAAAGTAGAATGTGTCTATTTTTCAGTTATTTCTATTTTCTCCTTTGTATACATCTATTTTTATATTTTGCCCATTTAAATGTTTCGTTTTACTGAGTAAAGGGTTTAATTCATCATGTATGAATTTATCTGTTTTGATCTATGCCTCAGGCATATACTTCAATGAATTATTTACCAAAGTCAAATAATTTAGTACAAATACTTCATGTAAGGTTATGTTTAGACTTACCTCTATGCAGCATTCGGCAATCCAAAGTTCTTTAAGCTGTAAACAAGTTTCTAGTCCTGAAATTTCTTTTATATCTTGAGCAACAATTGTGAGACTTGTTAAGTTAGGAAATAATGACAATCCAACTATACGAGGATACCCTGAGAAAAACATTTCCAGTTTGGAAGTATCTGATCCTTCTTGTCCAATCATCTCATAAGACAAACCATTGCATAAACACTGTTTTCAAAAAGAAATTGGGTTATTTTTTAAGATAATAAATTATTTTTGATATTAGAAATTATAAACCATGTTTTACTGATGACATTTTGACTCACAAGGAGAAAAGCTGTACCACATATATGGTTTTTCTCTACTTCCAAAGATCATAAAAGAAATCTTTAGATAAACTCCAGAGAGAAGTGTAAAAATGTTTCATTTAGTATTCTTACAAATATAGTTGAAAAGAAATCTGGTTTTGACTCACCAGTTCTTTAATTATGTCGTGTTGGTTTATGTTTTCACATTCAATCATCTTCCATTAAAAATAAAGGTTGTAATAATATATCTGTTAAGAAAAAGGAAAAGTTGAAGTAAGTACCAGAACTATGCCATATCATGTAAAGGGACCTTAACATTACTTAGGCGGACTTACTCACCTGTGACTTAACATTTTCCAACAGTACATTACCAAGAATGTCTGGACCCCAAGACAGTCCATTCCATCTCTGAAATTTTCTCTTGGAAAGTTATTTTTTATTCTGAATTTAATTCTGTCTCTCCATAACTCCTCCCCGTTCACTCTCATTTTACCTCCTGCATTCAAATAAAACAAGCATAATTTTTCTTCCACATTATGAGCCACTTGAAGAACATAATCAGCTCTCATCTATACCTTTATCTTGCCCCAAGTTCATGACTTTTAGTTCTCTTACTAGAAAGATTCTTGTTTTTCTTCCTTGAATCAGTTCCAGTTCATTCTTTCTATTATGTTGTGATGTCCCAAACTGAATACAGTTTTTTTAAGTATAGTTAGCAAAGAAAAGAATCCTCAGGATTTAGTAACATACCATAGGCATGGCAATAAATGCTTATTAAAATGAACTAGTCAACTTCTTAATGGTATGAAATACTAAATAACTACATAGCTTCAATAAAATGTAGGCTAATGTTTCATTAATTTTTAATATATTCATTATATTGTTCCAGATATATACTATTTAGAAAAATATAGGAATCCTGGTCTTAATATGTTGTTGTTCAGCCACTCAGATTTGTTTGACTCTTTGCAACCCCATGGACTGAAGGACACCAGGCTTCCCTGTCCTTCACTATCACCCGGAGTTTGTTCAAACTTATGTCCATTGAGTCGGTGATACCATACAACCTCTCATCCTCTGTCGCTTCCTTCTCCTCATGCCCTCAGTATTTCCCAGCATCAGGGTCTTTTCCAATGAGTCGGCTCTTTGCATCAGGTGGCCAAAGTATTGGAGTTGCAGCTTCAGCATCAGTCCTTACAATGAATATTCAGGACTGATTTCCTTTAGGTTTTACTGGTTTGATCTCCTTGCTGTCCAAGGGACTCTCAAGAGTCTTCTCCAGCACCACAGTTCGAAAGCATCAATTCTTTGGTGCTTAGCTTTCTTAATGGTCCAGCTCTCACATCCATACATGACTACTGGAAAAACCATAGCTTTGACTAGATGGATCTTTGTCGGCAAAGTGCTCTCTGCCTTTTAATACACTGTCTAGGTTTGTCATAGCTTTTTTTCCAAGGAGCAAGCATCTTTTAATTTCATGGCTGCAGTCACTGTCCACAGTGATTTTGGGGCCCAAGAAAATAAAACCTGTCATTGTTTCCATTGTTTCCCCATCTGTTTGCCATGAAGTGATGGGACCAGATGCCATGATCTTAGTTTTCTGATTGTTGAGTTTTAAGCCAGCTATTTCACCCTCCTCTTTCACCTTCATCAAGAAGTTCTTTAGTTCCTCTTCACTTTCTGACATTAGGGTGGTGTCATCTGCATTTCTGAGGTTATTGATATTTCTCCCGGCAGTCTTGATTCCAGCTTGAATTTCATCCAATCTGGCATTTCTCATGATGTACTCTGCAGATAAGTTAAATAAGGAGAGTGACAATACACAGCCTTGACGTACTCTTTTCCCAATTTTGAATCAATTCATTGTTCCACGTCCGGTTCTCACTGCTGCCTCTTGACTTGCATACAGGTTTCTCAGGAGGCAGGTAAGGTAGTCTAGTATTCCCATCTCTTGAAGAATTTTCCAGTTTGTTGTGATCCACACAGTCAAAGACTTCAATGTAGCCAATGAAGCAGGAATAGAATTTTTTTGAATTCCTTGCTTTCTTTATGATCTAATGGATGTTGGCAATTTGATTTCTGGTTCCTCTGCCCTTTTAAAATCCAGCTTGTTCATCTGGAAGTTCTCAGTTCATGTATTGTTAAATCCAAGCTTGAAGGATTTTTGAGCATTACCTTGCTAGCATGTGGAAAACTGGTAGGATGTGAAATCAGAGAAGTACTGTGGGGTGGATCTCTTTTTGAATAAGATGTAAAGCTATATGAGGATTTTGAATGAAAGAATAACACAAGCTATCTTGGGTTTTGAAAAGGATTGCCCTAGCTACTGTGTTGAAAATAGACTGCAGGGGCTGATGGGAGAAGCAAGGAGATCAGTCAAGGAGCAGTTGTAATAAGGTGAGAAAGGGTGGCAGCTGGAACTGGGTGGTAGTAGTGAAGATGGTGAGCAGTGGTTAGTGATAGATCTATACTGAAAATAATACTGATCATTCCTTCCCTGCTTCCAGTTGGCAGCTGTCTCTTTACACTATTCTTGGACTATCCCCAAATATTATACCATAGGAGTGGCCAGACAAGGGAGCATGCAGCAAAGAACTACCTGAAGGAGTTGAGATACTCCATCAGAGGCCCACATAGAGATGCAGACTATAGTCTTGCCTCCTAGGTTTACTTGGATGGCATCCCAAGCAAAGGAGAGCCCCTACATTCTGGTTTAATGTCTGTGAGCACCAAAGGAAAAGCCTGTCTGCCCACCACCACACAAGGAACAAAGCTTGCCTTTAGCACCCCAGAGTCCCCAAACAGTGACTGTTTTCTAGCCTATAGTCTATGCCCAAGATATCTATTAGAGAAGATATTAACTGCTCCCTTCATTATTCACTAAATTATCATATGTAGCTGAGTCTAATTTTGGACTTTCTAATCTGTGCTTTCCGTTAGCTCTATTTATTCCTACAGTATTACCCTGTATTAATAACTGTGATTTATATTATAAATTTCTACCTCATTTCTTTTTTTTTTTTGAAATTTCCTGGTTATTCTTTCATATTTATTTTTCAAATAATATTGATAATTATTTTGCATTTAGTTTTAAAAATTCACTTGGGACTCTGACTGAGATTAGATTGTAAAAATTAATTTAGGGAGAACTTCCACATTTCCAGTATTGACTCTTCCTTTAGAACAAGATATAACTCTCCATTTATTCAAGAAGACTATTTTTTCTTTCTTTTATCAAACTTTTAATTTTATGTTGAAGTATAGTTGATTACCAATGTTATGATAGTTTCAGTTGTACAGCAAAGCAATTCAGTCATACATATACACAAATCTATTCTTTTTCAAAGACTACTTTTTCTTCAGAGAGAAATATGCATATCTGTGATATCAACCTTTCTTTCACTTCACCTTAACTTCTCTTCACCAGTGCCCTCACTTAGGAAAAACCTTGTTGTAATTCAATAGTTAATTAGTGAAACAAAATTTAACTTAAAACACCTTCAAATTATATAATTTTTATAACTACATCTGAATTATGTGATTATGCATAATTAATAATACATAATTATGGACCTTCCTGGCATTTACAAACCTCCTATGTTTTCTCCAAACTCAAGTGGTCCCAAGGCTTCCAACTTCTGATTCCATCTAGAGATGAGTATCCTGATGCCCAGCTTGTACTCACTCTCCTGCACCTGGGAAAGCTCTTTTTAGGACCTGTCCATCTAAGAAACTGCAGGTCCTCTCCAGTTTCTCCAGGGAGCCAGGAGCCACCAGGAGCATCTATAGCTTTCATCCTTTAAATCTCAAATCTTGGATTGATCCAGTCACCTCTGATCTCTGCTCTGGAGTGCTGCTGAAAGATTTCATATGACTGGTTGGTCATGTGAGTTGAAATCACTATGAATGCACGGTCTCTAACCTGAGTTGAATCCAAAACCAGATATTTTATATTTTCCTCTTCAACTTCCTCTCCTAAGGAGTAGGACCAGAGATACAGACCTGAGATTCACAACATCTGGAATATTTTAAACTTTCACCACTCACCTCAAGTTCTCTCTCTCACTCAGTAGATGATCTTGTTCCTATTTTCACAGAGAACAATGATGCCATGATGCCATGAATTAGGCACTTCTTAAATTCCCATACCTCTTAAAATATATAGCTGACCCTTGAGTAACACAGGTTTGAACGGCACAGGCCCACTTACATGCAGATATTTTCCCATAGTAAATACTACAGTACTACATGGTTCATCATGAGAAATGCCAGACTGGATGAAGCACAAGCTGGAAAGACTGCAGGGAGAAATATCAATAACCTCAGATATGCAAATGACACCATCGTTATGGCAGAAAGCTAAAAGGAACTAAGAGCCTCTTAATGAAAGTGAAAGAGGAAGGTGAAAAAGCTGGCTTAAAACTCAACATTCAGAAAACTAGGATCATGGTATCTGGTCCCATCACTTCATGGCAAACAGATGGAGAAACAATGGAAACAGTGACAGACTTTATTTTCTTGGGCTCCAAAAATCACTGCAGATGGTGACTGCAGACATGAAATTAAAAGATGTTTGCTCCCTGGAAGAAAAGCTATGACAAATCTAAACAGTATATTAAAAAGCAGAGACATTACTTTATTGACAAAGGTCCATCTAGTCAAAGGTATGGCTTTTCGAGTAGTCATGTATGCTTATGAGAGTTGGACCATTAAAAAAGCTAAGGGCTGAAGAACTCTGATGCTTTTGAACTGTAGTATTGGAGAAGACACTTGAGAGTCTCTTGGACTGCAAGGAGATCAAACCAGTTCATCCTAAAGGAAATCAGTCCTGAATATTCATTTGAAGGACTGATGCTGAAGCTGAAGCTCCAATATTTTGGCTACGTGATGTGAAGAATTGATTCACTGGAAAAGACCCTGATGCTGGGAAAGACTGAAGGCAAGAGGAAAAGGGGACGACAGAGGATGAGATGGTTGGATGGCATCACCAACTCAGTGGCCATGAATTTGAGCAAGCTCCAGGAGTTAGTGATGGACAGGGAAGCCTGGTATGCTGTAGTCCACGGGGTCACAAAGAGTCGGACACGACTGAGCAAATGAAATGACTGACTGACACGGTCCATGCCTTCCTGAATTTGAGGATAAGGAGAAACGAAGGATAAGCTGGCTGACTATGAGTTATATGTGGATTGTTTAAGAGTCAGCTGTGTTTATTTCATTTTCTGACTCATCTTAGAAAAAGTATTCTTTTTTCTGTCCCAAATGAATCCCTTTTCCTGTGTACTCACCCCATTCTCTTCAGACTCTTCAGAACATTGATCTGCCAAATTTTCCTTCTTTTCCTTTATTCACATCTTTCCTTCGCTAGGGTCTCTTCTCTTCATACACAAATATTAGGTCATTACTATCTTAAAAAATTTTCTCCTATCCTGTGTTCAATGATTAGTTGATTTTAGACTCCTTTACCAAAAAAACTTTTAGATATAAGTCATTAGCACCATATTAGAGCATTAGCAAACATAGGGAGTAATTAGCAACACTTCAGCACCTCTATTCAGTTCTCAATTTACTGCTGTCTTAGTGAGGATACCTCAGGCAACTGCATCTTCTTTTTCCAGGTCAACACTGGTTTAATGCCAAAGATACTGGACAAGTTTTAACTTAATTTGACTCTGAGATGAAATCTGACAATGCTGATGACTCAGTTTTCTTCTTTTGGGTGACTTTTCCTCCTTGACTTTTCTCTACTTGTTATTTAATGCCTAATTTTCTGATTAATAGTTTCCTTCTTGGTGAAAAATTACTAATTTTTATCTTGCTTTTAAAATGTGCAATAACCCAACTACCCACATGGAAAACTCCATCAGAATGTGTCTGAAACTCAGTATGTTCCAAACTGAATCATTATATTTTCCAGCCAAACTGCTTCTCCATTTACTGAGAGAAAATGTGTATTTTCTCTTGGTAAATGATATCACTGTCCTGATTACTCAAGTAAGAAGCCTGGAACTGATGCTCAATCACTCTTTCATTCTTTCCCCTACTTTTGCTCACTCATTAAATCATTCCACATATAGGTACCCCTGAAATATACCTGTTAAATGTCTGTCAAGTTTTTTTTCCTCCCCTCTATCCAATTGCTTCTGCTTTGATTCAGGTTTTCATTACTTCAACTTAACTGAAGTTTTCCCTATAGTCTCACTTCCTGCCAATCAATCCTCCACATTTCCATGTTGCCAATTACTCAGTCATGTCTGACTCTTTGTGACTCCATGGACTGTAGCCTGCCAGGCTCCCCTGTCCATGGGATTCTCCAGGCAAGAATACTGGAGTGGGTTGCCATTATCCTTCTCTAGGTGATTTTCCTGACCCAGAAATAGAACCCACATCTCCTGTGTCTCCTGCATTGCACACAGATTCACTCACACTACTCCCCTTGCTCTACACATGGACATCACCAGATGGTCGGCACTGAAATAAGATTGATTATATTCCTTGCAGCCAAAGATGCAGAAGCTCTATACAGTCAGAAAAAACAAGACCAAGAGCTGACTGTGGCTCAGAACAACTCGGATGAACTCCTTATGACAATTCAGACTGAAATTGAAGACAGTGGAGAAAACCACTAGACAATTCAGGTATGACCTAAATCAAATCTGTTATGGCTATACAGTGGAAATGAGAAATAGATTAAGGGACTAGATCTGATAGGCCTGATGAACTATGGATGGAGGTTCGTGACATTTTACAGGAAACAGGAATGAAGACCATCCCCAAGGGAAAAAAAATGCAGAAAAGCAAAATGGCTGTCTGGGGAGGCCTTACAAATAGCTGTGGAAAGAAGAGAAATGAAAAGCAAAGGAGAAAAGGAAAGATATAAGCATCTGAATGCAGAGTTCCAGAGAATAGCAAGAAGAGATAAGAAAGCCTTCTTCAGTGATCAATGCAAAGAAATAGAGGAAAACAACAGAATGGGAAAGACTAGAGATTTCTTCAAGAAAATTAGAGATACCAAGGGAACATTTCATGCAAAGATGGGCTCGATAAAGGACAGATATGGTAGGGACCTAACAGAAGCAGAAGATATTAAGAAGAGGTGGCAAGAATACACAGAAGAACTGTACAAAAAGATCTTCACGACCCAGATAATCACAATGGTGTGATCACTCACCTAGAGCCAGACATCCTGGAATGTAAAGTCAAGTGGGTCTTAGGAAGCATCACTATGAACAAAGCTAGTGGAGGTGATGGAATTCCAGTTGAGCTATTTCAAATCCTGAAAGATGATGCTGTGAAAGTGCTGCATTCAATATGCCAGCAAATTTGGAAAACTCAGCAGTGGCGACAGGACTAGAAAAGGTCAGTTTTCATTCCAATCTCAAAGAAAGGCAATGCCAAAGAACGCTCAAACTACACCACAAATGCACTCATCTCACATGCTAGTAAAGTAATGCTCAAAATTCTCCAAGCCAGGCTTCAGCAATACGTGAACCATGAACTTCCAGATGCTCAAGCTGGTTTTAGAAAAGGCGGAAGAACAAGAAATTAAATTGCCCACATCTGATGGATCTTTGAAAAAGCAAGAGATTTCCAGAAAAACATCTATTTCTGCTTTATTGACTATGCCAAAACCTTTGACTGTGTGGATCACAACAAACTGTGGAAAATTCTGAAAGAGATGGGAATACCAGACCACCTGACCTGCCTCTTGAGAAACCTACATGCAGGTCAGGAAGCAACAGTTAGAACTGGACATGGAACAACAGACTGGTTCCAAATAGGAAAAGGAGTACGTCAAGGCTGTATATTATCACCCTGCTTATTTAACTTATATGCAGAGTACCTCATGAGAAATGCTGGACTGAATGAAGCACAAGCTGGAATCAAGATTGCTGGGAGAAATATCAATAATCTCAGACATGCAGATGACACCACCCTTATGGCAGAAAGTGAAGAAGAACTAAAGAGCCTTTTGATGAAAGTGAAAAAGAGTGAAGAAGTTCGCTTAAAGTTCAACATTCAGAAAACGAAGATCATGGCATCTAGTCCCACCAATTCATGGGACATAGATGGGGAAACAGTGGAAACAGTGGCTGACTTTATTTTTCTGGGTTCCAAAATCACTTCAGATGGTGATTGCAGCCATGAAATTAATAGATGCTTACTCCTTGGAAGGAAAATTATGACCAACCTACCTAGGCAGTTTATTAAAAATCAGAGATGTTACTTTGCCAACAAAGATCTGTCTAGTCAAGGCTATGGTTTTTCCAGTGGTCATGTATGAATGTGAGAGTTGGACTATAAAGAAAGCTGAACGCCAAAGAATTGAACTGTGGTGTTGGGAAAGACTCTTGAGAGTCCCTTGGAGTGCAAGGAGAACCAATCAGTCCATTCTAAAGGAGATCAGTCCTGGAAGGACTGATCAGTTCTTTGGAAGGACTAATGTTGAAGCTGAAACTCCAATACTTTGGCCACCTGATGCGAAGAGCTGACTCATTTGAAAAGACCTTGATGCTGAGAAAGATTGAGGGCAGGAGGAGAAGGGGACAACAGAGGATGATATGGTTGGGTGGCATCACAGACTCGATGGACATGAGTTTGAGTAGACTCCAGGAATTGGTGATGGACAGGAAGGCCTGGCATGCTGCGGTTCATGTGGTCGCAGAGTCGGACACGACTAAGCGACTGAACTGAACTGAACTCCCCTTGCAAGGTATTCATGGTGTCCACACTCTAACTCCTGCCTACCTTTCAAGCTCACCAACTACAAATTCTTGAGAGCATCCCGCTCTGGCCACAACTATAGTTCTCTGAATAGCATGGGATATTTCTGTACTTTGGCATATGCTGTTTCCCCTCCCTAACTTTCCCTTTACTTTATGGCAGACTCCATATGCCCTTAAAAATTTAAATCAAGGGTCTTCTGTGTGAAGACTTTAATTCTGTCAGTATTATAATCATTCTCCTGCTCATAGTTCCAATAAAGGCCAGAATATGGCACACATACAACACCTGTCCTACTGTACTGTGATACTTCCAGGTCTTTGCTCCTTACCAGGTTACAACATCACTGAAGGCAGGGACAATTACCCTATCACAGTGCCTGGACACATGCTTGGTATCTGAGAACAATTTATTGGATGGTTTGAATTAGCTGTCACGCCACAGGGTCCTATATGGTATAACTTAAAGAAATATTGGGTTGGCTAAAATGTTCATGTGGGTTTTCCACAAAATGATAACAAAAGCATTTGGCCAACCCAATACCTTAAGTTTTACATGACTGGTCAGAGTAGAACAATAATTAGAGTTCAAAGGACCGTGTTTCTGTCTGTCATGAGAGCTGGGGAGAGTGTCATTGTGAAAAATCAAATTTCTTTTTCTACAAACTAGAAGGTCAAATTGTTTCCTGCCTTGGGTATAAAGGGATCAGAATCCATCCATTATTACTGATGCGCCAAACAAATGCCCTTCCACTTCTGGATGAGCAGTATCAAGTGTGTCCAAGGAGCACTTCGTTCTCTCAGTAAAGGCTACACGACGGCTGTGTGCCACCCTCCCTCTCCTTTTCCTCTTCAGCTTTGCTCTGGTAAACCTGACGGCCTCAGATAAACTCACGTCACTGTCTCTCATTATTGTCATCTCCACTGCACCATTACAAGGGTCTTTTGGCCTCAGCGTTGCTTTTCTCTTGTCTTCCTCCGGGTGTGGCCAGAGAGAGAGGAGAGGGGAGCAAAGACTCCTGGGGCTTGCCTAGAGGTGAGGTACTCCCAAAGGCCACCAGGTTATAGTCACTCACCTTATCCCAGAGACAGGATGGATTCCGGGGCAATCGGAGACAGAGTAGAGTCCACTCCCGCCTCTTAATCCTGGTCTTGCAGCAGCAGGCTGGACACCCTCCCTTTCCTGGGGCCTGATGTGTACACAACTGCCCGCTGCGGTTACCTAGGAAACCTGCTCTCCGCCTCCCGCGACCTCCGGGTGGGGAGGGGGTGAGAGGGGCGGGGAAAGTGGTGGCCGACCCGTTTCTGGATCACGTGGCGGCAAGCTACAGCCAATCAGCAGAGGTAGGGGGCCATCCGGAAGACCCCGCTGGTGCTCCTGGGAAATGGTGGGGAGGAGCGCCGGTCTCCGCGGGTCTTTTAGACTCTGCATGTGTCTTTTCACCCGCCTTCGTCAGATCAGAGGCCCACATGGGAAGCAACGACTTACAGCGGGGACCTAGTCGTTGCCTCTTTCAGTCCCGGCTGTTTCCCACTGAAAATCTTTGATCTCCGCGGTTTGGAAGCCCGGAGCCTCGCTGAACTTGAACCCCAAAGCATGATGCTGTGATGTCACAAGGCGGCCAGACACCCGTATCAGGCCCTGATATCCCCACGCGCCCCTCGGTCCAAACGCCAGCGACCGTCGCTCTCCAGGAATTTACCTGACCGCAGTCGGAAGCCGCTGAGCGCAGAGGGAGCCGAATCGAAGGACAGCGCAGGCCAGCCTAACGCCTTAGGTGACCTCTAGAGAAGACCTGTACCCTTCTTGTCGTTCGCCGACAGGCTTTTGAGGGTCGTTTAAGCACTCCAAAGTATACTGGTGGCCAAACTTTTACAAAATAAAGTAAAATTTAAAGAGGGAATGGGAGGAACAGAGGGCTGAGAAATGAATGAAGTTAGGCAATCAAAGTAACAGCTGATCTCATTTCATTCTCTAGGTAAGTGCTGTTCCACATGTTAGCCATTTAGCTACAGCCACATGAAAGGTGGCTTGTCTGAACTGAGATGTGCTATGAAACACACATTGTGTTTTGAAGACCTAGCATGAAAAATATATGTATTGATCACATGTTGAAATGATAAATAGTTTTCATATATTGATTTACATGAAAATACTTTATTAAAACTACTGGGGTTTTTACATTTTAAAAGCGGCAATTAGAAAAATTTAAATTACCTATGTTATTTCTATTATGTTTCTGTTGGACAGAACTATTATGTTTTTTTGAGGTTATTTGTGTAGAATATTTATGACGTTCAGTTCATGCAAAATAGTGTCTGTAAGTTCTGTTTTCTGTCACCAGGTGGCTGCCTCATTCAATAGACTATATTTTAAAACTGCTTTCTCATGAAAACTATGAGTGCAGATATTTTACTATATTTTCATTTCAAATATTTTACTGTAATATTGACCGTTTGGAAACATACATAAACATAGAAAAAGATAAATTTTACTTGCATGTTTTCTATTCCTCAGAAATTTCAGTTTTTTATTAATTAACTAAAATTAATTAAAAGATTTGTGGTTTAGGAGTTTTAAAAAGCATCAGAAAAATCTGATTCATATTATCATCACTGAAAATCTAATTGACCAAGATGACCTGACTATAAAGTGTAAAGACTAGGTAACAATAGTTTTAGTATCTAAAATTTTAGATTAAGAAATTGGATCAGAAATCAATTAGATGAATTCACTTAAGTTCAATTCAGTCGCTCAGTCCTATCCTACTCTTTGCGACTCATAGACTGCAGCATGCAAGGCTTCCCTGTCCATCACCAACTCCCGAAGCCTACTCAAACTCATGTCCGTTGAGTCAGTGATGCCATCCAACCATCTCCTCCTCTGTCATCCCCTTCTCCTCTCCTGCCTTCAATCTTTCCCAGCATCAGGGTCTTTTCCAATGACTTGGTTCTTCACATCAGATGGCCAGGTATTAGACCTTCAGCTTCAGCATCAGTCCTTCCAATGAATATTCAGGACTGATTTCCTTTAGGATGGACTGGTTGGTTCTTCTTGCTGTCCAAGAGACTCTCGAGTCTTCTCTAGCACCACAGTCCGAAAGCATCAATTCTACAGCACTCAGCTTTCTTTATAGACCAACTCTCACATCCATACATGACTACTGGAAAAACCATAGCTTTGACTAGACAGACCTTTGTTGATAAAGTATTGTCTCTGCTTTTTAATATGCTGTCTAGGTTAGTCATAGGTTTTCTACCAAGGATCAAATGTCTTTTAATTTTATGTCTGCAGTCACCATCTGCAGTGATTTTGGAGCCCCCAAAATAAAGTCAGCCAATGTTTCCACTGTTTTCCCATCTATTTGTCATGAAGTTCAGTGGCTGACTTTATTTTTTTGGGCTCCGAAATCACTGCAGATGGCGATTGCAGCCATGAAGTGAAAAGACACTACTCCTTGAAGGAAAGCTATAACCAACCTAGACAACATATTAAAAAGCAGAGACATTACTTTGTCAACAAAGGTCCGTCTAGTCAAGGCTATGGTTTTTCCAGTAGTCATGTATGGATGTGAGAGTTGGAATATAAAGAAAGCTGAGCACCAAAGTATTGATGCTTTTGAACTGTGGTGTTGGAGAAGACTCTTGAGAGACCCTTGGACAGCAAGGAGATCCAACCAGTCCATCCTAAAGGAAGTCAGTCCTGGGTGTTCATTGAAAAGCTGATGTTGAAGCTGAAACTCCAATATTTTGGCCACCTGATGTGAAGAGCTGACTAATTTGAAAAGACCCTGATGTTGGGAAAGATTGAAGTCAGGAGGAGAAGGGGACAACAGGATGAGATGTTTGGATGGCATCACTGACTCAATGGACATGAGTTTGGATAAACCCCGGGAGTTGGTGATAGACAGGGAGGCCTTGTGTGCTGTGGTTCATGGGGTAGCAAAGAGTCGGACATGACTGAGTGACTGAACTGGACCGAACCGAACTGATGGGACCAGATGCCATGATCTTAGTTTTCTGAATGTTGAGTTTTAAGCCTACTTCTTTCCCTCTCTCTTCTTTCCCTTTCATCAAGAGGCTCTTTAGTTCTTCTTTGCTTTCTGCCATAAGGGTGGTGTCACCTGCATATCTGAGCTTATTGATATTTCTCCTGGCAATCTTGATTCCAGCTTGTGTTTTCATCCAGCCCAGCATTTCTCATGATGTACTCTGCATATAAGTTAAATAAGCAGAGTGACAGTATACAGCCTTGATGTACTCCTTTCCTGTTTTGGATCCAGTATGTTGTTCCATGTCCAGTTCTAACTGTTTCTTCTTGACCTGCATACAGATTTCTCAGGAAGCTGGTTGGGTGGTCTGGTATTCCCATCTCTTTCAGAATTTTTCCACAGTTTATTGTGATCCACACAGTCAAAGGCTTTGGCATAGTCAATAAAGCAGAAATAGATGTTTTTCTGGAACTCTCTTGCTTTTTCCATTATCCAGCAGATGTTGGCAATTTGATCTCTGGTTCCTCTGCCTTTTCTAAATCCAACTTGAACATCTGGGAGTTCATAGTTCATCAACTATTGTGCCTGGCTTGGAGAATTTTGAACATTACTTTGCTATCATGAGATATGAGTGTAATCGTGGTGTAGTTTGAGCATTCTTTGGCATTGCCTTTCTTTGGGATTGGAATGAAAACTGACTTTTTTCCAGTCCTGGGACCACTGCTGAGTTTTCCAGATTTGCTGGCTACTGAATGCAGCACTTTCACAGCAACATCTTCTAGGATTTAAAATAGCTCAACTGGAATTCTATCACCTCCACTAGCTTTGTTCCTAGTGATGCTTTCTAAGTCCCACTTGACTTTGCATTACAGGATGACTGGCTCTAGGTGAGTGATCATACCATCGTGGTTATCTTGGTCGTGAAGATCTTTTTTGTATAGTTCTTCTGTGTATTCTTACCACCTCTTCTTTGTATCTTCTGCTTCTGTTAGGTCCATACTATTTCTGACTTTTATTGTCCTCATAAATGTTCCCTTGGTATCTCTAATTTTCTTGAAGAGATCTCTAATCTTTCCCATTGTATTGTTTTCCTCTATTTGTTTGCATTGATCACTGAGAAAGGCTTTCTTATCTCTCCTTGCTATTCTTTGGAACTCTGCATTCAGATGAGTATATCTTTCCTTTTCTCCTTTGCCTTTAGCTTCTCTTTTCTCAGCTATTTGTAAGGCCTCCTCAGACAACCATTTTGCCTTTTTGCATTTCTTTTTCTTGGGGATGGTCTTGATCACTGCCTCCTGTACAATGTCACTAACCTCTGTCCATAGTTCTTCAGGCACTCTATCAGATCTAATCCCTTGAATCTATTTGTTACTTCTGTATAATCATAAGAGATTTTTATTTAGGTCATACCTGAATGGTCTAGTGGTTTTCCCTACTTTCTTCAATTTCAGTCTGAATTTGGCAATAAGGAGTTCATGATCTGAGCCACAGACACCTCCCAGTCTTGTTTTTGCTGACTATGTAGAGCTTCTCCATCTTTGGCTGCAAAGAATATAATCAGTCTGATTTCAGTGTTGACCATCTGGTTATGTCCATGTGTAGAGTCTTCTCTTGTGTTGTTGGAAGAGCGTGTTCGGTATGACCAATGCATTCTCTTGGCAAAACTCTGTTAGCCTTTGACCTGCCTCGTTTTGTACTCCAAGGCCAAATTTGCCTGTTACTTCAAGTATCTCTTGACTTCCTAGTTTTGCATTCCAGTCCCCTATGATGAAAAGGACATCTTTTGGGGTGTTAGTTCTAGAAGGTCTTATAGGCCTTCATAGAATGGTTCAACTTCAGCTTCAGCTTCTTCGGGTGAGTTATGTACATCAAACTTCTCGTTGTGGGAGATACAACTCTTTTGCATAACATAGGGGTTATCTACTTTGGATTGTTAGAAATCTGTATAGTTTATCTAACCAGTAAAAGATTGAGAGAGAGCTAACAGTTTTCTTTATATTATATAGATGAGTAATTTTAAGAATGTTATTTCTAGGTGAACGTCAAAGCTTTGGTCAGCAGTTGAGTCAGAGTTTACTATATGGCTGTGGACAGATAACCACTGATAAGTTGCCAAGATAAAGCCTTTGTCCTGAGCAATTCTTAAAGGAAGAATTGCCTGTTGTTAGTGTATTCTGGATGGTATTTGGAGCAAAAGGTTATTACAGT
Organism: Nanger dama; assembly: GCA_917880005.1. NCBI lineage: Eukaryota > Metazoa > Chordata > Mammalia > Artiodactyla > Bovidae > Nanger > Nanger dama. The sequence continues at coordinate 31,580,583 of CAKJTW010000003.1, forward strand.
TAAAGCCAGAAGAAGAATGCAGAATCAGTAACCATTCTTGTTAATCACCTTTTCTCATTTTAAAGCTTCTTTATGATACAGTTTCATGTGTCTGTACAAGAATCAATAGAAATTGAAGCCATTAAAAGTCAAAATAAAACAGTCTAAGTGAAATAAGACTTTGCTTCATTCATCAGTCTGTTCATAACCCTAGACAAGGGCCAAAACATATAAATTTACATCTATTTATGGATAAAGGAATCTTGAACCTGAAAACAATTGAGAAGATGCAGTACCACTGATTATGGCACACTTATCATGCCACCAGTTGAATTAAAGAAGAATCAATTAAACAAAATAAAGATGACTTTATAGACCTAAATAGGAAAAGCTTTCTTAACTAAAATCTTTTGAATTGATGGTCAGATTGATTTTCTCCAAAGCCCTATTCTTACTGGTAATAGTGGAGATATCTAATTACAATTTGGCTTTGTAATATCTTCAATTTTAATGCCAGAAAACAAAAAATCTGGAGATTTCAAAAGCTAATTTAATTTTTATATTCTTGTTGACATTTGATCCTTATGCAAATGAGTATTTTCCAATTAATGATTTTTCAGATTATCTGTGAAAATTTGCTGTCACATGTTTGAGCTTGATATATCATGAAAACATGAAGGTAGCACAATTTAGGATTTACTTTAGCAGTGGAAGAGATGATTATGTGGCAACATAAAGTCATCGGTTGGGGCCCTCTTATTACCAATGTCTGGCAATGAATATATATGATTCAATTAAAAGGTAAGAGTTGTCCTGAAATAAAATTTTAATTAGACCAACATAATGCTGTGTCTGATGAGTCTATCTAAAAAAGTCATATAATCTCTGTCCATGATTTGTTGCCATGTAATTAATGCACAAGGTTTTCTTAAAAGGCAGCTAGAATGGAATTGTAAAAAGGCACTTACTCTGCTTCAGACAACATAACCTCCTTATTTTACCTTCCTTGTTCTGTTTGTATTTAGATTTATGGTAGCAAATTGAAGGACAGTGAATTTAAGAAGAGATGGTCATCTTAATTCACTAGAAAGCTGACCAGTTCTTTGTGTGGGAGAATTCTTTGCTCTGCCTTCTTTCTTGTGCGTCTTTTACTATACTTCAGGCTCAGAACAGACATAACTGAGTACACACAGGGTCAGAAAGTTGATTTTATTCTCAGCTCACAGCACAGTATCATCATTTGTCCATATAAGGCTCTTATTTTATTTTATATACAGTTCCACCCTCATTCCAATAACAGGCATTAGTTTGATGTTTCTTTTAAACCTTGAGTTGTGCTTCTATCTTCGAAAAACAGGCGGTACTATTTTGTGTGTCTGTACTTTTTACGTAAAAGTTAGTGTGCTATAAATTGTATTTTGTTTCTGTTTCCTCCATGCTATTTTAAGATTGATCATTATTTCTGTAATATCCATGTAGTTTGTTGCTTCTGTATTATATTATTCCATTATATACATCTACCATGTTTTATCTTTTATTTGTTTCCCTAGTGATGGGCATCTAGGTTGACTATAGTAAGCAATATGATATTGAACATTGTTGTAATTGTTTTCTGAAGGACATTGTCTCTGGGATATATGCCAGGAATAGAATTATTGTTTTGCCTTTTGCCTCCAATAATTCTAAATTATTGGACTTCACTAAATACCATCTGAGAACTTTCTAGAATGGCTAGCTCAGATTTCCCTTCTACCAATAGTGCTTGAGAATTCTCATTCTCCTTTATGGGGAAACATAATTAGACCTCAAATCTCTTGGCAGCTCAGAGAACCTCTCCACAGTGGTAGAAAGCAAAGAAAACAGTTTTAATACTAAATAAACATTAAACCAGAATATGATTTGTATCACAGGAAATCTCCTGCAAAGATGGCAGATGGAAATAAACCTAATCCTTTTATATTGCCAGGCAGATACAACCCACCCCCTACACGCTCTCAAATGATTAACAAGGCCTCCAACAAGAGGACATGACAGCACCATTTGCCAGTGTTCATCCTACATTCACCTGGTGATTGGAATGACCATCTGTGTTAGCCAGTAGGCTTTATCCAAAGAGGAAAAACTCATGTCTTTACGGAGCAAGGCATCTGCTGGAGTTAGCTCTTACTCTCCCACAGAAACTGAGAGATAGGAGTGCTGTAAAGAAAGACTTCGTCTTTAATCAAACTTTAGTAAGACTTCCCTGAATCCTCTCTGAAGAGGCCTCACACTTGAGCTCTGTTCTTGGCCCTGTATGACCAATTTTATCAAGAATCCTGCTGGGTCATCCTAGTGGAAAAATCTTCTAACCATTATATCTGATTAAATTCCTCCTTCTACCCCACCCCCTCCCCCATCCTCAATACCTTACCATCCTGGTCTGCCTTCCGTAATAATTCCATAAAATCTTTTTAGCCAGAAAACCCCTTATCTGTGATTCTTCCTTTAAGTAACTTTTTTATCCACAAACCCCTCTTCACCTTGCTCCTTGGCTGTAAGTCCCCACTGACCCTTGTTGTATGCAGAATGGAACTCTGTACTCAGGTCTCTCTTCCCCTGTTCCAATAATTCCTGCATAAAATATACCTTCACCACTTTAAATTCTGTCTGGCTCTTGTTTACTTTCACACTATATTCCTTGATTCCATTTCAAAAAGGTGGATCTCAGGTCCTTGAGAAAGACATTCCTGGGTTATAAAGTTGGCAAAAGGCTTAGGTTTTTAAGAGAAACAAAGAATTTGCAATTACAAGTATTCTAAAGAAATGCACTAAAAGAAAAGGCACAGAAAAGAAGCTCTTTGCCATTTTTATAACAGGGAAAATTAAAATTTTCTTCTTTCTGGATTTCAATTTACCCTTACATGTATATCTTTGCTGAATGTTTAACGTCTGCCTCCACCACTACACTTTGAGCTCTGTGAGGGCAAGAATCACATCTCTCTCATTTCCCGTTGTGTCCATACCATCTAGCTTAGTGGCTGTCACACAGTGAGTGCCCAAGAAAGATTTGTAGAATGCATGAATACTAAGTAATGTGCCAAGAGCTTTATATAAATAATCACTTATTTTTATCATTTTGGTTTATTAGGCCTAAAATACCCATGGCATCCTATCTCTCCTACACTTGGGGAAAACAAGAAGTTAATAATTTTGTTTTTGTCCACAAACTTACAGGAAATTCCAAGTTTCCTCCACTTTAAGCAAACTAAATGCTGTATGAACACTATAAAATCCAAATTTATAATAATAGTTTACTCTAAATTTCTAACTCCTTTCTCTGGAATTGTGCCTCCAAAATTCAAGTCCATGTGAAACTTCACAATGTGAACCTATTTGGATTTAGATTCTTCATAGATGTAATTAAGATGACGTTATACTAGATTTGAGTAACACCTAAATCCGATGACTGTGTCCTTGTAAGGATGTCATGTGAAGACACAGGCACACAGAGAGAAAATCATGTGAGACAGAATCAGAGATTAGAGTTATGTAGCTGGAAGCCAAGGAAAGTATCTTGCCTAAAGTTACACATACAGGAAGGGTTCTAGAACAGAACTTGACTCAAGATCCAGAAATAATATTAGAGTTGAGGGCAGAGCCAAGTCTGAGTCAGACAGAGACAAGAAGGGTGTAACTGCCTCCATCTCTTGTTTAAAGCAGGTTAAATCATACTAAAGCCCTCTACACACTAGGCCCATCTTGTCTTTCCTAATTCCTACTCTAGTTGGTCCAGCTCATCTCCTTCTATTTCTGCCACCACTGTCTTATTTCAAGGTGGGGTTTTTTGTTTGCTTGTTTTTGCTAATAGCCTCTAAATTGTTTTCCAGCCACTCATCTCTATGGGCTTCGCTGGTGGCTCAGTGGTGAAGAATCCACCTGCCAATGCAGGAGATGTGTGTTCCATCCCTGGAGTAGGAAGATTACCTGGAGTAGGAAATAGCAACCCGCTCCAGTATTCTTGCCTGGAAAATCCCATGGACAGAGGAGCCTGACTGGCTACAATCCACAGGATTGCAGAGTCGGATACGACTGAGCAACTGAGCATGAATAAGCACGAATCTTTGTCCACTAACCTATCTTCCTTATCCAGGTTTATGGACTTAAAAACAGATCTGATAAAATCATGTTTTAATAGATCTCCCACACGTCATCCTTTACACATCTTTTCATTTGTGCATTCAAATATTTATTGAACTTCTTCTGTGAGTCAAGCACTCTTCTAGACACTGCTGCTGCTACTAAGTCACTTCGGTCGTGTCTGACTCTGTGTGACCCCATAGATGGCAGCCCACCAGGCTTCCCTGTCCTTGGGATTCTCCAGGCAAGAGTATCGGAGTGGGGTGCCATTGCTGTCTCCAAAGCATGAAAGTAAAAAGTGAAAGTGAAGTCGCTCAGTCCTGTCTGACTCTTGGCGACCCCATGGACTGCAGCCCACCAGGCTCCTCCGACAGGGATTTTCCAGACAAGAGTACTGGAGTGGGGTGCCATTGCCTTCTCCGCTTCTAGACACTAGAAACACAGTAAACAAAATAGGTTAAAATATCTATCTTTATGAGACTTGCATTCTAATGGAGAAATGACAAATAAAATATATAGCAAGTTAGCTAGAGATAAGTGCTAAGAAGAAAAGTAAAGAAGAGAAAGGAGGTAAGATACATGTGAGTATGTAATCTCAAATTGGATGTCCAGAGAAGGCCATTATCAGTGGATGATATTTGAGTAATGACTAGAAGGAGGTGAGGCATGAGTCATGATGTCTGGGATACAGTGTTGAACGTGGGGTTTAAAAGAAGATGATTCTGATGCTTTGATCTGAGTAATTATAGAAAAGACACGGCATTTTATGAAATGAGAAAGTGCAAATGAAACAAGTTTTAAGCATGGGGTGATATTAAAGCATAGACTTGGATATTTTAGGTTTGAGAGTCCTATAAGAAATGCAAGTAGAGAAGCTAAGTAGAAAGTTGGGCTTGAGTCTGGAGTTCAGGAGAGAGGTCCAGGCTGGAAATACAAATACAGGTGTTATCAGCCTAAAGATGGTATTTAGAGTCATTAGACTGAATTAAATTTCCAAAAGAGTAGTGGGTAGAAAAGATAAGAAGTTGAAGGCCTAAGCTGTGGGACACTTGAATATTTAAGTTAAGGGAGATGAGAAAGAACCAGCAAAGACTAAGAATCTTAGCCAAAAAGTGGGAAGAAATAGATCCAAATGACAGAAACAGTAATGACAGATCAAGGAAAAGGAAGTCCAAGAATTGAGGTCACTGACGCTATCAAAAAGGACAGTTTCTGCAGAGTGGGTTCAAGAAGAATGGAAGGAAAAAAGTTGGAGATCATCCAATTACAGAAATTTTTTTCAAGGAGTTTTGCTATAAAAGGAAGAAGAGAAATGGGGCATAAGCTAGAAGAGGAGTAAGGTAAATAAAGATATTTTTCAAGATGAGAGAATAGCAGCATACTTTTATGCTAATGAGAGTGATACAACAGGAACCAGAAAGTATCCAGAAGATAGAGGGAGACGTTGCAGCAATATCTTTGAGGAGCTGAGAGAAGGTGGGTATGCACAGGTTAACAGGGTTAGTCCTGGCTAAGAGCCTGGATAGATTGGGTAGAGTGAATTGGTACAGCAGCTGGTAGGTATGTACATATGGTAGAGGAGGTGTGTGGAAGCCCTCTTCTCATGGTTTCAGTCTTCTCAGTGAAGAGAAAGAAGGTCATCTGAGACTAAGAACTTGGAAAGGTGTTGAGGTTTGATGAAAGAGGAAAAAGTATGATGTAATGATCCAGGTGAGTGAGTGGACTAGGACAATGGCATATGATTGCCTAACAGCATTAGTTTTCATGTTTAGTGATCAGGAATGTAAGTGACTTGTCAGTGTGGTTGTGATTTTTCTCCATCCACGGTCAGCTGTGTGTGTGCTAGCACAGACGATGAGTTGAATTTGGCTAAAGGAAAGTGGGCAGATACCTTGAGAGTGTATTCACAGCAAGGTTGATAGTGATTAATCTTGGAATTTAAGCTGGATGTGGAAAAAGAGTGACTTCATGAGGAAGGTAAAGGGACAAAAGTGATAGGATCTATGGATAATGTAAACCAGTGGGATCACACAAGAAAACCCCAAATTTTTAGCACTTCATATAATACAAGCTCAAATCACCTCTTATTTCCTCATCCCCAAACCATATTTGGAAGCAATTTTTCCATCTGTATCAAACTTATCATTTCCAGAATGCTGCATGGCCTTGTACCACATTAACCTTTTGTATCCACTAGTTCCTAGCCCTCAAATGCTTTTTCCCCCTTTCTGCTTGCCTATCCTACAGATCTATTTCAGCACCTTCGTTCAATACCCCAGGAGAGTAAGCTGTTCTTTCTTCCCCAAGTTGCACCCAGATCTTGGTTAGTGCTTCCGTTACAGATGTAGCACATTTATTTACGGTGAATCTCTTCAACCAGACTGTGATCTTTATGAATCAGGGCTATGTCTCATTCATCCTTGCTTTCCTCTGGACAGGTTTAACAAAGTAGAAACAATGCCTGAATGAATAAATAAGTGAATGTATACCAGCAGAGTAAAGAACTACCACCTCAGTTGAAACCAAAATAGACTGCAAACTTTTGATTGTTTGCAAACCTGTTTATTACAGTCTCTCATAGAATGTTTTTAAGATTCTAAGCATTTATCCCAGAGAATACCATTCAGTAGATTTAGACTGAGATTTACAAATTTATGTTTTAAAAGTTCTCCAGATGCTGTTAGTAATCAGTCATGTGAGATGTTGTTGTTTTAGTCACTAAGTCAGGTCTGACTCTTTTGAGACCCCATGGACTGTATAGCCCACCAGGAGCCTCTGTCCATGGAATTTCCCAGACAAAAATTCTGGAGTGGATTGCCATTTCCTTCTCCAAGGGGTCTCCCCAACCTATGGATTGAACCCATGTTTTCTGCTGCTGCTACTAAGTCGCTTCAGTCGTGTCCGACTCTTTGTGACCCCAGACAGCAGCCTACCGGGCTCCCCCGTCCCTGGGATTCTCCAGGCAAGAACACTGGAGTGGGTTGCCATTTCCTTCTCCAATGCATGACAGTGAAAAGTGAAAGTGAAGTCACTGAGTCGTGTCCAACTCTCAGCGACCCCATGGACTGCAGCCTACCAGGCTTCTCTGTCCGTGGGATTTTCCAGGCAAGAGTACTGGAGTGGGGTGCCATGCCTTCTGCATTGGCAGGAAAATTCTTTACCACTGAGCCACTAGGGAAGCACCATGTTGAGATACCTTGGCTAATCACCAAGATTTAAGCAGAAGCTGATTTGATGATGAAGAAACTAGCTTCTTATCTCTTTATTTTCCTTAGAAAGAAAAAAAATATAAGAATCCTTGATAAAAATGTCCATTGTCCCCCTTTTCTACCCCTCAGTTCAGTTCAGTTACTCAGTCGTGTCCGACTCTTTGCAACCCCATGAATCGCAGCACGCCAGGCCTCCCTGTCCATCACCAACTTCCAGAGTTCACTCAGACTCACGTCCATCCAATCCATGATGCCATCCAGCCATTTCATCCTCTGTCGTCACCTTTTCCTCCTGCCCCCAATCCCTCTCAGCATCAGAGTCATTTCCAATGAGTCAACTCTTCTCATGAGGTGGCCAAAGTACTGGAGTTTCAGCTTTAGCATCATTCCTTCCAAAGAAATCCCAGGGCTGATCTCCTTCAGAATGGACTGGTTGGATCTCCTTGCAGTCCAAGGGACTCTCAGGAGTCTTCTCCAATACCACAGTTCAAAAGCGTCAATTCTTCGGCGCTCAGCTTTCTTCACAGTCCAACTCTCACATCTATACATGACCACTGGAAAACCATAGCCTTGACTAGACGGACCTTTGTTGACAAAGTAAGGTCTCTGCTTTTGAATATGTTATCTAGGTTGGTCATAACTTTTCTTCCAAGGAGTAAGTATCTTTTAATTTCATGGCTGCAATTGCCATCTGCAGTGATTTTGGAGCCCCAAAATAAAGTCAGCCACTGTTTCCCCATCTAAAAACTTAACACTAAGATGATAGTTAATACTAAGAATTGATAGGATAACACTTCTCCCAGGAAAAATTCCTCTTGTGGCACAATTTTAGGTTTCTGGAAAAAAATATATTTTGACAAGAGAGTTTATTAACCTGGAATCTTTTCCATGTTAAATGAAAACCTAATTCAAATCTTTAAGTAAACTAAAAAAAAAAATGTTGACCTTCACAAGCAACAGGTCAAGGAATAGGTTTAGGCAAAGCTACACATCCAAGATTCATTCAAATGAAAATATATGGACTCAATTTCTCCATCAAGCTAATCTATTTTAATCAGCTTCATTTTTGGAGAGGAGCATCTCCACATAGCACCATCTGCCAGCTTATGGACCCTAATGGAAAGATGGTGCCTTTTTCCTACTTGTTTCAACACAAGTTCTGATATTCAAGCTGATTGGTCTAACTTGGATCCCCTGCTCATCTACAGTGCTCTGAGGGGGTGAGGGGTGGGGTCAGGTCCTTCAGAATCTCAAGTATGCTATAGGAAGAGTGTTGATAGTCTGAAGGAAAATTGAGATGTTCTTACCAGGATGTTGAATGCTGGGAAGGCGAAAACAGATATGCACTGAAGAGAGGGTGGCTGTCCTCACAACTTTTACATCACAACATGTAGATAAATATTACCCCAGATGCCCCAAACTGGGTCTCCTTTGACTTTGTATAGATTTATCCTCATTTCTTTTCCATCTATAGTATTTTACAATAAACTATTTGAGAAGTTAAGAGAACAAATGTGAGAATCCACCCGCCTACCCCACTCCCAGTCTCCCGCAGGAGATTTGCTCAGGATTTCATCCATTTGTGCCCCAGACTAGAAGGAGGCAGCAAATTTGCCTAAGTGAATCACCTGAATAGACTCAAAATTTCCCTTGGGTGGGATCTAGCAAGATCTGTTGGGAATAGGGGATATAAGATAAACAACCATTCTCCTAGTGACTTTCCAGTATTAAAGCTGATATTTTAATCTCCAATTATCTCATGCCTATTTCCCAGCTGGTTCCAAGCTTGGGAAGGAAAGAAAGACTTCTTATTTATTTCTGTTTTAAAGCATGACTCTATGGTTTTGGTTAAGTGTTCAGTTTAGTTCAGTTGCTCAGTCATCTCTGACTCTGCGACACCATGAACTGCAGCACCCCAGGCCTCCCCTGTCTATCACCAACTCCCCGGAGTTTACCCAAACCCATGTGTCGGGTGATACCATCCAACCATCTCATCCTCCATTGTCCCCTTATCCTCCTGCCCTCAATCTTTCCTAGCATCAAGATCTTTCCCAGTGAGTCAGCTCTTCGCATCAGGTGGCCAAAGTATTGGAGTTTCAACTTCAACATCAGTCCTTTCAATGAACACCCAGGACTGATTTCCATTAGGATGGACTGGTTGGATCTCCTTGCAGTCCAAGGGACTCTCCACATTACAGTTCAAAAGCAATTCTGTGTTCAGCTTTCTTTATAGTCCAACTCTCACATCCATACATGACCACAGGAAAAACCATAACCTTGACTAGACAGACCTTTGTTGACAAAGAATGCCTCTGCTTTTGAATATGCTGTCTAGGTTGGTCATAACTTTTCTTCCAAGGTGTAAGCGTCTTTTAATTTCATAGCTGCAGTCACCATGAAATTTTGGAGTGATTTTGGAGCCCCCAAAAATAAAGTCTGACACTGTTTCCACTGTTTCCCCATCTATTTCCCATGAAGTGATGGGACTGGATGCCATGATCTTCGTTTTCTGAATGTTGAGCTTTAAGACAGCTTCTTCACTCACCTCTTTCACTTTCATCAAGAGGCTCTTTAGTTCTTCTTCACTTTCTGCCATAACGTTGGTGTCATCTGCATATCTGAGGTTATTGATATTTCTCCCGGCAATCTTGATTCCAGCTTGTGCTTCATCCAGCCCAGCGTTTTTCATGAGGTAATGTGCATATAAGTTAAATAAGCAGGGGGACAATATACAGCCTTGACGTACTCCTTTTCCTGTTTGGAACCAGTCTGTTGTTCCATGTCCAGTTCTAACTGTTGCTTCCTGACCTGCATACAGGCTTCTCAAGAGACAGGTCAGGTGGTTTGGTATTCCCATCTCTTTCAGAATTTTCCAAAGTTTATTGTGATCCACACAGTCAAAGGCTTTGGCATAGTCAATCAAGCAGAAATAGATGTTTTTCTGGAACTCTCTTGCTTTTCTCATGATCCAGCAAATGTTGGCAGTTTGATCTCTGGTTCCTCTGCCTTTTCTAAAACCAGCTTGAACATCAGGAAGTTCACAGTTCACATATTGCTGAAGCCTAACTTGGAGAATTTTGAGCATTACTTTACTAGCATGTGAGATGAGTGCATTTGTGGTGTAGTTTGAGCGTTCTTCAGCATTGCCTTTCTTTGGGATTGGAATGAAAACTGACCTTTTCTAGTCCTGTGGCCACTGCTGAGTTTTCCAAATTTGCTGGCATATTGAGGGCAGCACTTCCACAGCATCATCTTTCAGGGCCTGAAACAGCTCCACTGGAATTCCATCACCTCCACTAGCTTTGTTCAGAGTGATGCTTCCTAAGGTCCACTTGACTTCACATTCCAGGATGTCTGGCTCTAGGTGAGTGTGAGTGATCACACCTTTGTGGTTATTGGGTTGTGAAGATCTTTTTGTACAGTTCTTCTGTATATTCTTGCCACTTCTTCTTAATATCTTCTGCTTCTGTTAGGTCCATACCATTTCTGTCCTTTATTGAGCCCATCTTTGCATGAAATGTTCCCTTGTTATCTCTAATTTTCTTGTGTACTTCTGTCTAATCCAAATATTGGAAATTTAAAATGAATACTAACACAGATAAAAACAGAGTATTCCATTAGTCAGAACAGGAGATCTTTTTCTGATTATTATTTTGGGAAGGTGAAAGTGCACTGTATTGTTGCTGCAGGCCTACCTCTTAGCCGCATGTATGCAGAGATGACAGTATCTATAGAAATTAGGGCCAGGCTATACAGAAACTCTTGATTTGCTTTACAAACCATGACTAATGTGCACGTTCGTGCAGATAAAAGGTCTTGGAAAGAGATGTAGCACTGCTATTAAATACAGAGAACTCTGAGGCAATTACTGGTTGTGGCCAGCACCACTTTGCAGACTATGCCAGAATGATCATTATAATAGCCAGCCTGCAAACACAACACCTGATAGAAGCAGAATTTCAATCATAGAAATACAAGATAAACACCAAGCTGAACATTACATTGTAACTAACTTTAAATGACCCTCCACTCAGATCTAAGGACCTCAAAAATAAACCATTCATGTCCTTGAAAACACTAGTAACATGCAGTAAAAGCTAATAAATATATAATGTTAATGTCTCACATGTGTTTTCATTTGTGTAATCCTTCTGGTGGCTCAGCAACAAAGAATCTGCCTGTCAATGCAAGAGGCAAGGGTTCGATCCCTGAGTCGGGACGATCTGAAGAAAGAAATGGCAACTCACTCCAGTGTTCTTGCCGGGGAAAGTCCCATGGACAGAGGAAGCTGGCAGGCTATAGTCCGTGGGGTTGCAAAGAGTCAGACACAAGTTGGTGACTAAACAACAACATTCATACATATATTGAGGAATTTTACCTAAGATAGTGGATTTTTATCAGAATTGTTAAAATTTTTGTGCTTGTGAGAACTTGTCCATTTAGTTCACCTTTTATCTTAAAATAGAGTCACATTAAAACCATCCCAAGGACTTCCCAGGCAGTCTAGTGGTTAAGCCTCTGTACTTACACTGCAGGAGGCACAGGTTTGATCCCTGGTCAGGGAACTAAGATCTCACATACTGATGCCAATCCTGCATGCTGTGTGGCATGGCCAAAAAAAAAAAAAAATAGTAAAAATAAAAATCATCCTAGATACTTTTTATTTAAAAGATATGATATCAATCTTCCAGAACCCTATTTACCCTCAAACCTGGCCTAAATCTAAAATGCTATAAACTCTACCTTTTTTGCCTTTTAAAAATCTTCAGTGAATATAGCTACTGAACCCTGTGTTTAAAAGTTTATATTTTATTATAGATCAATTATGTTTATTAGAAATAAAATGTGGGTAATATATATAATTTTATTTTTAAAGTTTTTATTTATTTTATTATTAAAATAAAGTTGATTTACAATATTATATTAGTTTCAGTTGTACAACATAGTGATTCAACATTTTCATAGATTATACTACATTTAAAGTTATTACAAAATAATGACTCTATTTCTAAGTGTTGTACAATATATCCTTGTTGCTTATCTATTTTATACACAGTTCTTTGTATCTCTTAGTCTCATATGCATATATTAATTTTAAATGTTCTATTAGCCATAGCAAAAAGTAAAAAGAAATAGGTAAAATTAATGTTTTTACAATATTTACTAAATCACATTTATTATCAGAAAATCTTTTTAAAATTGAAGTATAATTGGCATACAACATTTTATTAGTTTCAGATGTACAATATAATGATCTGATATTTGTATGTATTATGAAATGATTACTGCAGGAAGTCTAGTTGATATCCATCATCATACTTAGTTACAGAATATTTTTCTTTTGATGAAAGCTTTTAAGATTTACCCTCTTAACCACTTTTAAATATGCAATCTAGCATTATTAACTAGAGTTGCCATGCAATGCATTACTTCCTCATTACTTATTTATTTCATAACTAGAATTTTGTACTTTAGACTCCATTTACCCTCCCCCATCTTCCACCTTTGGCAACCACCAATCTGTTCTCTATATCTTTGCTTAGCATGATGCCTGAAGGTTCAATCCATGTTGTTGCAGATGGCAAGACTTTATTCTTTTTCACGGCTCAATCATAGTGTGTGTGTGTGTGTGTGTGTGTGTGTGTGTGTGTGTATACTTCCCTGTTGGCTCAGCAGTAAAGAATCTACCTGCCAATGCAGGACACACAGGTTTGATACCTGAGTCTGGAACATGGATTGACCTTAGAAAATTGAAAATTCTTAGTAAGAATCTACTATATGTGTTGAAAATGATCACCACTTAGTAGATTCTTACTACTATAGAAGAAAAGGAAATGGATAATAAGGAGGAAACTAATAGTTTTTATTTCAAGAGGGTCTTTGAAAACTCGATAGGTTTTGAGGAGATTATCTTAAATATACTCATCACTGTTTGAATGTGGAACAAGACATCTTTAGGGTTATATCTTCATGCTAGCTCGCTTCAGTCATGTCCAACTCTTTGTGACCCTATGCACTGGAGCCCTCCAGGCTTCTCTGGAGGTCCATGGGATTCTCCGGGCCAGAATACTGGAGTGGGTTGCCATGCCCTTCTCCAGGGGATCTTCCCAATCCAGGCATCGAATCTGTGTCTCTTACGTCTCCTGCATTGGCAGGTGAGTTCTTTACCACTAGTGCCACCTGGGAAGCCCAGGGTTATATCTACTTTGATAGAATTAACCAACAAATGTGTTAATTTACTGGCAAATCTACTGACGTTTAATGTTTCAGAAGATAGAGATGCAAATGGGTTATGTGACCCTAGAATTGTAACAGTATGGAGAACTGGAACTATGGTTGTGTAACACTCAGAGAGGCTTCTGCCACAGTAGAAAGGTCCCCTCAATCTAGGCTTATAACCAGATCACTTGACGTGACTGTTCTTATTCCAGCTTCCCAATCTTGTATTCTTATGTGCACATATTTAAATGCCTAGTTATTACATTTGAGTTGTCGTGTGTTCAAGAAATGTATTAAATCCAAAATTTCTCTAAATGTGGGCAAATTTCCAGATTTAAAACGGGCTAAATGGAGGAAGGACTCTATTTCTCCTTTTTGGCAAGTTAACTTTTTTGCCATTTAATCATTTTGTCTTCCTAAATATCTGTACATATCCAGAAGGAAAGGACCTATATTTTATTGTTTTGTTGTTTGCCAGACACAACTTTAGTAGAGTATTTGAATAAGCAGATGTTTGATATTTTTAACTAAAATGCACTGCTACTCTAAGGCTATGAAATCTGATGCAAATATCCAAGGATCAAGATTACAGAAATACAAAAACTCAAAGCCATACTCTTCCTGCTTTTCTTCAAAAAACAGTTTGCCTACTTTCTCAAGATACTTTCTAACAGTTGAAATAAAAATTTTCTCATCCTCCCTCCCACAATCATAGTCTTAACTTCTGATCCAAAAAAAAAAGCATTGCTGTTTCTAGAAAATTCTTTAAATTGTGTGGAGACTTGAAGCCTGATGATAAGTAAATGGGTTTCCAGCTGAGGTTTTATAGCACCTTAGAGTGACTTCAACAATCTAAACAGTTACAGCAAAATTCTCAAAATGAATTTACTTTAATTTAATAAATGAATGCATTAGTAGACAGTTTAGTTTTGTCTAAGAAAGGGAAGGAGAGAGGTACCAGCCAGGGGAAATAAAATGTCAAGCAAGCAAATAAATGGGAAGGAAACACCATGTCAGCTGGAGTCCTACTGTAGTTTTGTCCACTAGCCTGGGTGGCTCTAAGGGGACAGGGTCTCTCTCAGTCTTCTCCTGGCTTCAGGTCTCAGGAGCACACTTGCCACACAGTGGTTATTCAACATGTGTGTTGTGAAATGAAAAACAGTTAAGACTCCTTCTTATTACAGTGGCCCCAGGAAATAATTCCTGAAATGCTGCCAATATTCTTTTACTAACAAAATTGGTTTAGTTAAAATGATATCTGAATAAAAATGATGACTTTAAAGGAATCGTAGTTGCTTTTCCCACATCAAACTTTTTAGCAAGTGTAATCATGATTGTAATTCTCATTTAGAACTATTTCAGCAGCCATTGGATCAGATTCAATGGGAAAATACATGAGAAAAATTTAAGCCCCTTATGAAGCTGTAGGTCAGCAAATGGAGAAGAGAGGATAAATGAAATGATTGCAGATGATATCTTTAGTTGTATGCATTGCTCCTTCCCTTGTTCAGTCACTCAGTCGTACCCGACTCTTTGTGACACCATGGATTACAGCACGCCAGGGTTCCCTGTCCTTCACTATCTCCCAGCATTCGCTCAAACTCATGTCCATTGAGTCAACGATGCCATCCAACCATCTCATCCTCTGTTTCCCCCTTCTCCTTCTGCCTTCAGTGTTTCCTAGCATCAAGGTCTTTTACAATGACTCCGCTCTGTGCATCAAGTGGCCAAAGTACTGGAGCTTTAGCTTCAGCATCAGTCCTTCCAAAATCTTTAATTTTTCACTTTTGCTTCTTCCATATTCAGCTGAAGTGATTATTGAATTTATCTGCCAAATCTTGTTTTGAATACCTCAATTCTTTCAGTTGCCATAAAGAATTTTCCTACTGGATATTCCGTTTAAAGAAAAAAAGCTCATTTTTTTTAAGGCTTTAAAAATATTCTCAGATTTTGTTACTAATTTTCTTCCTTTGGGATTTATTTCTTATTTCAATTTAAATGAGTTGCTAATCAATATGAATGTTATTAGAGCCATAATGTGGTCATGTGGACCAAAGTCACTTCAGTTGTGTCCTCCCTTTGTGACTCTATGGACTCTAGCGCACCAGGCTCCTCCATCTATGGAATTCTCCAGGCGAGAATACTGGAGTATGTTGCCATGCCTTCCTCCAGGGGAATCTTCCTGACCCAGGGATTGAATCCATGCCTCCTTTGTCTTTTATATTGCTGGCAGATTCATAGTGCTGAGCCACCAGGGAAGCCCCGGAGCCATAAAAACAGAGGTTCAAATGAGAGCTAGGCCAGACATTGATGAGCACTGTTAATGAGGAATTGACAGTTATTTCAAATCACAAGTTTACTGTGTTTCTTTTTTTTTTTTTTGTAATAATAATACACCGGATTAATTTGTAGAATATCCCTATCTTTCCCTGTTTTCTAGAATATCAAAGCATGTTTACTAGTGAGAGATTTTAATTTAGAACTTTACCACAAAAATATCCTAATTAGAACAGCTATACTCAAACATTTTTGTCTCCTTTATACTGTTAAAAATTATTGAGGACCCCAAAGAACTTTGGACCCCAAAGAACTTCCCTAGTGGCTCAGATGGTAAAGAATCTGCCTGCAATACAGGAGACCTGGGTTTGATCCCTGGGTTGGGAAGATCCCCTGGAGAAGGAAATGGCAACCCATTCCAGTATTCCTGCCTGGGAAATCCCATGGACAGAGGAAACTGATGGGCTGCAGTCCATGGAGCTGGACACAACTGAGTGACTAACACACTTTCCAAAGAACTTCTGTTTATGCACATTATATCAGTTTAATATTTACCGTTTAATTCAAAATTGCAACTCAGAAATTTAAAACATGTTTATTAATTTATTTTAAAAACACAGATCATGGTAATGTAAACATACATTTATGAAATATAATGGTATTTTCTGAAAAAAGCTTTAGTGAGAAACAAAGCATTGTTTTACATTTTTAAAAATTATTCAGTGTCTGACATAAAGAAAGATATTTGGATTCTTGTATCTGTTTTTGCAGTTAGTCTGTTACAGAATTTCAGATCATGTAGCTCTCATTCTCCACAAGGGAATGAGAGTGAAACAACTGAATATTGTTATCATTTCAGTTCTGACCTCACAAACCCCAAGCATTACTGGCTACACATTGAGAACCACTGGTTTAGAAACAATATTTGGCCCATGAATAGAAAAGGTGTAATATCCATGATTGAAAGTAAATAAATGTACAGTTCTAAACCTAGATGCTACTTCATTAGTTATTGGGAAACAATCTTAAAATACATTTTAAAATAATTTCTTTGCTATTGAAGTTGCAGAGTTAGAAATTAGTTTTATTTATTTTATATTATTTGTTAGATTATAGTGTTCATTATTTCAGTTGTTATCAGGAGAGGTAAGGGGTAGACTCTAGACACTAGTCTTAGAACATGGATGAGATAATTTCTTTGCTACTCCATTCTCTCTCTCCTTTGAGTGAGTGAGTGAAAGTTGCTCAGTCATTTTGCCAACTCTTTTGACCCCATAGACTATACAGTTCATTAAATTCTCCAGGCCAGAATACTGGAGTGGGTAGCCGTTCCCTTCTCCAGGGCATCTTCCCAACGCAAGGATCAAAACCAGGTCTCCCTCATTGCAGGCCGATTCTTTTCCAGCTGAGCCACCAGGGAAGCCCATTCTCTGCTTTTAGAATGATAATAAATCAGGTTTCTGGGGATTTTAGATGGCATTTCTTTCATACGGTTTTCTTTCTTTTCTTTTCTCCTGAGTTTGCAAAACTAAAATTGCATCAGCCAAATAGTTACTACTATAAGATGTTATAAGGGAGTGTGGGTTTTTTGATGGTTGCTGCTGCTGCTGCTGCTGCTGCGTCCCTTCAGTCGTGTCCGACTCTTTGTGACCCCATAGACGGCAGCCCACCAGGCTCCCCATCCCCAGGATTCTCCAGGCAAGAACACTGGAGTGGGTTGCCATTTCCTTCTCCAATGCATGCAAGTGAAAAGTGAAAGCGAAGTCACTCAGTCGTGTCCGACTCTTAGCAACCCCATGGACTGCAGCCCCCAGGCTCCTCTGTCCATGGGATTTTCCAGGCAAGAGTACTGGAGTGGGGTGCTTAAATTCTGAAAAATTCCACAAAAGTGTTTAACATTGTTGAGTGCCAATAATAAAAGGATAGATAGACACATTGAGCAGAACTTTAAAAATAGTCTTCAGAAGTTGCCATTTGTGATATTACAACCAGTTTGTGACATTTCAACCAGTTATCACCGTCATATTGCCTAATGGAGTTAGCTTAAAATTTTGAATTTTAACTTCAGAATTGACTTTGTGAATTTGGGCCAGTTACTTCACTCCTCTAGGTCTCTAAAGCCTTAGTGTCCTCATTTGTGCAATGGAAATAATGGTGCCTGCACTGCACTGCAGAATCCTAAGAATTAGAGGGTGTATGTGTCTGTGTGTGTGTGAAGTCAGAGCCCTTACAGCTGTGACTATAAGAATTAAACTCCTATCTCACAGTTTGGGACTGATTTTGATGCACCGCCACGTTGAATTCCATGTGATAACAGGTGGGGCCAGTGGTAAACTGCCTGAGTTGGGAGGCTTTGGTAAACCTTAGCTGCAGATGAACTGCAAAGACTCTCTTGAAAGAACATCAAACCAAATGCAAGCAAGATGCAACAATCACATAAGAGAAGTATGCAAGTCAGTTACAAAGACAGAAGCCAGAAAGCAGGGTGAATCTAAGGAAGAGAGCAACAGAGTAAGATGCCACATCATCAGAGAGAAGTCAGATCAAGGCCAGGAACTATGAGCAAGTAAGGATCTAGAGAGGGTGCAAATAATCTTGAGAGATAAATGTCAGGTCCTGATAGAGATTAGTGAGGGATGAAACCCTTTCAGGTGATGGCCTGGGCCAGTCTCACAGCCCAAGTTTGATCTGAAAGACAAACTGCCTCACTGTTGCCATAAAGAAAAGGGGCAGATGGGGGCTTTTATCATGTTTTGAACTAGGTACCAGGTGGACCTGGCCTGGGTGAAGCCCTCTTCCCCCTTTATAACAGAAGTGCTCTTTCGTGTGGAGAACTCATTCCATATAGAAAAAGGCTGATTCCACCTAGGGTGATCAGTCTTCCAGGTTTGCCTGAAACTGAGGGAATTCCCTTGAGCACAGACCCTCAGCTTTAAATTGGAAGGATTCCAGGCAAACTGGGACAAGTTGGTCATGCTGCCCTGTGTTATAACCAACCTTCATTCTAAAGGGCTTCCCTTGTGGCTCAGCTGGTAAAGAATCTGCCTGCAATGCAGGAGACCTGGGTTTGATCCCTGGGTTGGGAACATTCCCTGGAGCAGGGAAAGGCTACCCACTTCAGTATTCTGGCTTGGAGAGTTCCATAGCCAATACAGTCCTTGGCCTCGCAAGGAGTCGGACGCGACTGAGCAACTTTCATTTTCACTTTCATCCTAAAGGACCTCACTTATTACCCCAAGTCTAGGCAATGGAAGTCATCTCCAGGACATTCTCCTCAGAACTATCAGCAAAGAATGTTCTATTGCTCCTGGCTGAACTGGATAGTCCAATGGGATGGATATTATGTTCTGCCAGTGGTCATTTCACCCACTACAGGGAGAATTTCTGTCTAAGAGATAAAAATGAATCCTGATCCCTGACTATCACCTCAATCCAGTCAGCCTGAACTTAAAAATTCTCTCTTCTGCACCAGGAGAGACTTAGAACCAGTGAATGGATCTTTGTCTTAATTTTTGGACAACTGGATGTTGTTCTTGGTTGGAATAACCTGGTTTTATCCTTATTAGAAACATGACCCTCTTCCAAATATTACTTTCAGGATTTCTGTCCTTTGGTTGTTAAGGGCTTCCTATCCCATATCATGTAACTTTGGGTGGTTGGAAAGGCAAAGGATGGGAGTGGTAAATTTGTGGAATAAATTTGTGAAAATGCTGAGTCAGGACTGAGTTAGGAAAGATGATTCTATAGCTGTGATTTTCAAGTTTTAGTGAATATAAGGATAATTTGAGCTGCTTATTTAAATTGCATATTCGTGAGCTTATTTTCAGTGAATCAAACTCAGTAGGTCTGGGGTAGGACCCAGCAGTAAGCCTATTAAGCAATAATGTCAAGTATTCTGAGATAGCTGGTATTGAAAACATACTTTGAGAATTATTCCTCCATGGTATGTTCAGAACAATATGCTTGAGGTCAGGGGAAGGACCTTGATATTCTGGGTGTACTAGAATAGATGCAAGGTGGACCATCTTTGTGGTTTGTAGATGTCTTTGGGGCCTTTAATGATGCTTGGCTTATTTTTCTTAAGCAGTTCGGTAAGCTTGGAAGTCAGGATGAAGAAATATGGCAGGAAGTATATTTATATATCCCTCCCACGTCTCTCCTGTAATATTCCGCAAACCCCAAAAGTGCTACTGACTGTTGGAGCTTGGTGGCCTGCCCCCTGTCATGGAATGTTTTAAGGGAAGATTCCGGAGAACTGACATTTATAGTCTCATATTTGGGTTGATTCAGCTCATCAAAGAGCCATTGTTGCTAGCAGCAATTCCGTGTCATATGAGAGAATGGGCCAGAACTCCTGGAGTTGTGAAAAAAATCATCCAGAATATTACACTTCAGTTCAGCATGTAAAGAGTGATGTTCCTCAGCTGGAGCACTGCCACAGACTGGTTGGGAGGAAGTCTCAGAATACCTGAATTTGTATTCTCAGAGAGACGAGCACTCCCAGAAGAAGTGGGGCTCCCAGAACCAGGGTGGTAGCTTCAGTGGTACTCTAAGTGTACTGAAACTTCTGATACTTCCTGCATATCTCAGGAACATTTTCCTTGGCTGCTGGCTTTTGGACAGAGTCCAGAAAACCACAGACCTTATTAAGGGAGCAAGATGCCAGCTATGAGGCAGACCACAAATTATGAGACCGAAAGGAAAAAAATGGGATATATATTACACTCAGGTTTATGGTCTTTTAGAGAAACAGAGTACTTATCATGAGTAGATAGTTCTCAAGGTTGGCCTCTTGTGGTTTCAATTCCAGTGCAGGTGTTGAAGTCTGCTACAGTGTTTGGTTCCTGGGAATGCCATTCTCATAGAATGCAGTGGGCATGGAACTCCATGGAATGCTTTAAGTATGGGGAAACATTGGGTAGAAGTAGATGTGGTCCTTAGTTATCAAAGTGTATAGTTCCAAAAGCTTCTTAGGTTGGTAGAAGTTGCTGAACTGTAGAATGCTCAAGGCAGGTTCTAGGATTGCTCCCTGATGAAATTCATCCTTTGTTAGGGGGCTCATTGCATCAGAGCTGGATTTTTCCATTCCCTTTCTCCAGTGCTCCGTATGCCTTGTCACTCAGTCATGTCCAAGTCTTTGCTACCCCATGGACTATAGCCTGCCAGGCTCCTCTGTCCATGGGGATTCTCCAGGGAAGAATACTGGAGTGGGTTGCCATGCCCTTCTCCACTTTTCTCCAGTGGGAGCTTGTACATGGCATAGTGATTTGTCTGCCCAAATTCAAAGAGGAAGAAAAAGCTAGAGTCAGTTTAACCTAAGTGTATCAGTTTAAGATGGTGCCTGAGAAGGCCACCAAGTTTGAGAAAAATTATAGTCACACCTGAGCTGGTATTTAAGGGGGCACTGAATCAGCTTCAGTCAACAGGCACAGTAATCTGGACAGAATCACAACTATATCCTATTAGGTACTGCAGAAGGGCCAACTATTCAGACATTCCTTAAACGCATTATCTAGAGTGGCTTTATTCCAATCCAGACCAACTGAGCTAATTGAAATGAGTAACACAATATATAGGAAGAAGTTCATTTTTACAGGACCAAAATAACTTTTAGTCAAATATATCAGTCTTTACAATGTACTTTTGTAGGAGAACTCCTGGCAGTGGGTCCAGCTGGTCTACCCACCACTACTGTTTCTTAGCATTTTGTAACCAAGCAGGGGGCATCATTGCCTCTGGCTCTGCATCCATTGCTTTTTATAGTGTTTCTTCAGTTTGCAATTATTTCACTTTTTTCTTCATGTCAGAGCTCCTACTTAAAATCTTGCTCTGTTTGTGCTATGTATATGTCCTTCTCAAGAGCAGTGTTAAATATACTTCATTTCTGGATAATTTAGTTTTCAGCAGCTCAACTTTCTACAACTGTGTGAAAATGTATCCCACTAGTGGTAGCTGGAATGTGTGTATTGTCAGCTAGGCTTTAGGTAAACCACTATTTATAAAGGAATCAAAGTAGTCTTGGGGTTTCACAGTTGGCGCTAGTGGTAAAGAAAGTGAAACGTGAACGTGAAAGTGGTAAAGAACCCGCCTTCTAATGCAGGTTAGACATAAGAGATGCAGGTTTGATCGCTTGGTTGGGAAGATCCCCTGTAGAAGGGCATGGCAACCCACTCCCCAGTATTCTTGCCTGGAGAATGCCATGGACAGAGGAGCCTGACGGGCTACAGTCCACAGGGTCGCACAGAGTTGGACATGACTGAAGCGACTTAGCACGCACGCAAAGTAGTCTTAAAGAGACACCAAAAGCTTTCCCTTTAGAATAATTTGGAACAATTTATTGAGTGCTGACAATACAGTATCAGGCATTGTGCTGAATACAAAACAACAGTATTTATTTTAAAAGTCATCATGCATTAGACACTATGCTAAGCCCTTTATATTTCTTAAGAATTTTATTTGCGGCCGCTCTGGGTCTTTGTTGCTTTGTGAGGGCTTTCATCTAGTTGCAGCAAGCAGGGGCTTCTCATTGCAGTGGCTTCTCCTGCTGCAGAGGACAGGCCCTGGGCGGCTGGGCTTCAGCGGGCTTCACTTGAGCTCAGTAGGTGCAGCTCATAGGCCCTAGAGCAGGGGCTTCATTGCCCCGTGGCATGTGGAATCTTCCCAGACCTGGGATTGAACCCATGTCGCCTGCACTGGCAGGCAGATTCTTATCCGCTGGGCCACCGGAGAATTCCTTAAGTCCTTTATGCTATCATGTCATTCAATCTTTACAACAGCCTGTGGAAGACATACTATCTTTCTGATTTTCCAGATGAGGAACCTGAGGCATAGAGAGTAGCTTACCTAAGGTCTCAGAATAAGCCCCATGACAGAGCTGGTATCCAAATAGCAAGACACAGAGCTCATGTTGTTAACCCTACATCCCTACATGTAGGACCCACCTCACGCAACCTTCACCATAGTCTTATGTGTCTACATGATGATTGCACTTGCATTAGTATCACAGATAACAGAAACTGAAGCTTTGGGGGAGTTATTTCCCTGAGTTGAATAGGTCAGAGAGTCATAATTTGGACCCAGGAAGTCTGATAGCACAATGCTGTTCTGCTCTTTCTTGCTATACTATACTGTTGATAAGTGATGCAATAGATAATCAAATTCTGCCTGACTTCAGAATCCCTAACCAGTCCAATCTGGAAAGTCAGTCTCACGTGGTTTTCTTTGTTTGCTTATCTGTTTGTTTTGGATAGATGTGTACTAAGTGGAATAACTATTGTGGACATTTAATATTTAACTCCACTGGAGTTATTGAAGAACTTTTAGAAACAGAACACCTTAAAACACTTTGATGAAAATTCAAGTTGATTATTCATTTGACAATATTGCCTTCCAGAGAGAGAGCATATTAGAATGCCTTTGATAAAGAGCAGTCAGAAAGCTCTTTGATAATTTTGTAATTCTCCATTTGAAGAATTAGAGTCTAGCAGAGCTCAGAAAAATGTACTATAAAATTACTGAGTTGGCCAGAAAGTACATTCTCCTTTTTCCATAACATCTTACAGGAAAATCAGAATGAATTTTTTGCCAGCCCATTATAATAGCAGTCAATTAGAAAAAGCAATGCAAATTATAAATATTAAGGTTATAAACAGTCTTTCTTCTGAAATCTTACTGTTGCCACCTTCATGCTTTGCAGATGACTGCCTTAACCGTCTGCCATGAATCTCCCTCATCTCCAGCTTGAACTTTTCTTCATCTCCCTTGTAGTCTCTTTTTTCTATCTCTGAAAAAGAAGTAGGTTTTCTACATTCTAAGTTTAATCCTTATCCTCAAGGGCCTGTACCTAGTCCTGTGGAGGTCCTATGGAGAGACTAGATTGGGTAGGATTTTTTTCTAGGCTAGATGAAAGCTGACAAAAGTCTAAAAGTGAGTGTGAGCTGTGGACGAAGAGGGGAGGCCAATGTATCAGAGGTAAGTATCAAGCATCTGCTGCAAGGAGAGCTTTCCAGGCTCCAGAGCCGCAGTCAGGATCCAAGGAAGGCAGGAACAGACCGGAAAGTAATGTTGTATGTCCAGATAAAATGAATTAGTATTCATACATAGGCAAAGACAAAGAGAGGGAGTGGGTAGTTGCTTCTTTGGGGCAATAGGTATAGGGGCAAGGAGAGCCAGGTGCTGATTCTGTCTTCGTCCACTGGCTTCATCAATTATTTCCTGTCCTTCTTGAATCTACAGTCACCCCTCTCCATTGCATTCTCCGCCTTAGCCTACAGGTTTCTCCTGTCTTTTTTCTAAAAGCCCACACTTTCCTTTAATCCCTTTATTTCTTTAAACAAGTATCACCTTTCTTCCCTATCCCTCCTAGTGGCCAAATTCAATAACCAATTTAGTCATCATTATCATCAGGCTTTTTGTGGGATGATATATTGTTGAAAGTGCCCACACTTGAAATTACTCCCTTGAGTGTGCTCCCTCCCTCTGTCTTCTTTCTTCTTCTCTGAACTCAAATAAGTATTTCTTAAGGATGTGCTCTTGGCCAGCTTCTCATATCTCTATATACTGTCTCCCGCATCCCCTGGCAGATTCATCCAATCTTATAACTTGGATTATTCCCCCTACCTAGATGACTCTTAACTCTCAATCATCAACTTTGATTTTGGCCTCCTTTTCTTTTTTAACCTCCTTTTCATATTCTAGTAGTCAGCTAGATACCTTCACCTAAGCATCTCATCTATACTTTAGGTTCTGCTTGGCCAAACATTAACTAGTTATTCTTCTACAACCAGCTTTTCTTCCTGTGTTTTAAAATTTCCATTAATGACATTAATGAATTATCTGTCCCCAAATTCTTTGGATCAATTTTTACTCTTCCTGGATTCAGTCAGGTGCCAAGTTCAGTTGACTGAGATTTCCTAGTATTTGTCCCCCTCCATTTATATGATTATTTCCTCTTTCTCAGTGCCCTGCATCAAAATAACTTTAATAGCCTGCTAGTTGGCCTCCTTACCATCAGTTTTCTTCCTCTCAAATCCATTTTAATTGCTGCTGTCTTTTCCTGAATGACATCTATTTATGTCTCATTAAAATTCTTTTTCTTAAAAAAATCCAAAGACTAACCTGGCATCTAGGTCCTTCACAACCTGAGCCCAACCAATTTTTCTATTTTTAATTTCCACTTTACCTACATTTAGCTCTAGAAAATGTACCTAGTCACTCATCTCTGTAAGTGCTCTATAATTGTACTCTTCCATGCCCTGGCTATTTCTTAGATCAGAATGATCTCTATTCATCAGTCCCTTACATACAAATCTTACAGTTTCCAAAGCCTTGCTCAAATACTTTGCTTCCCATGAAGTTTTTTTTTTTAATATAAATTTATTTATTTTAATTGGAGGTTAATTACTTTACAATAATTGTATTGGTTTTGCCATACATCAATATGAATCCACCACAGGTATACATGTGTTCCCCATCCTGAACCCCCTCCCACCTCCCACCCCATATCATCTCTCTGGATCATCCCCATGCACCAGCCCCAAGCATCCTGTATCCTGTATCGAACATAGACTGGTGATTCGTTTCTTACATGATAGTATACATGTTTCAATGCCATTCTCCCAAATCATCCCACCCTCTCCCTCTCCCTCAGAGTCCAAAAGTCCGTTCTATACATCTGTCTCTTTTGCTGTCTCGCATACAGGGTTATCATTACCATCTTTCTAAATTCCATATATATGTGTTAGTATACTGTATTGGTGTTTTTCTTTCTGGCTTACTTCACTCTGTATAATAGGCTCCAGTTTCATCCATCTCATTAGAACTGATTCAAATGCATTATTTTTAATGGCTGAGTAATACTCCATTGTGTGTATGTACCACATCTTTCTTATCCATTCGTCTGCTGATGGACATCTAGGTTGTTCCATGTCCTGGCTATTATAAACAGTGCTGTGATGAACATTGGGGTACACGTGTCTCTTTCAATTCTGGTTTCCTTGGTGTGTATGCCCAGCAGTGGGATTGCTGGGTCAGAAGGCAGTTCTATTTGCAATTTTTAAGGAATCTCCACACTGTTCTCCATAGTGGCTGTACTAGTTTGCATTCCCACCAACAGTGTAAGAGGGTTCCCTTTTCTTCACACCCTCTCCAGCATTTATTGCTTGTAGACTTTTGGATCGCAGCCATTCTGACTGGTGTGAAATGGTACCTCATTGTGGTCTTGCTTTGCATTTCTCTGATAATGAGTGATGTTGAGCATCTTTTCATGTGTTTGTTAGCCATCTGTATGTCTTCTTTGGAGAAATGTCTATTTAGTTCTTTGGCCCGTTTTTTGATTGGGTCGTTTATTTTTCTGGAATTGAGCTGCATAAGTTGCTTGTATATTTTTGAGATTAGTTGTTTGTCAGTTGCTTCATTTGCTATTATTTTCTCCCATTCCGAAGGCTGTCTTTTCACCTTGCACCTTTGTTGTGCAGAAGCTTTTAATTTTAATTAGATCCCATTTGTTTATTTTTGCTTGTATTTCCAGTATTCTGGGAGGTGGATCATAGAGGATCCTGCTGTGATTTATGTCAGAGAGTGTTTTGTCTATGTTCTCCTCTAAGAGTTTTATAGTTTCTGGTCTTACATTTAGATCTTTAGTCAATTTTGAGTTTATTTTTGTGTATGGTGTTAGAAAGTGATCTAGTTTCATTCTTTTACAAGTGGTTGACCAGTTTTCCTAGCACCACTTGTTAAAAGAGATTGTCTTTAATCCATTGTATATTCTTGCCTCCTTTGTCGAAGATAAGGTGTCCATAGGTGTGTGGATTTTCCTCTGGGCTTTCTGTTTTGTTCCATTGATCTATATTTCTGTCTTTGTGCCAGTACCATACTGTCTTGATGACTGTGGCTTTGTAGTAGAGCCTGAAGTCAGGCAGGTTTTGATTCCTCCAGTTCCAGTCTTCTTTCTCAAGATTACTTTGGCTATTTGAGGTTTTAGGGAAGCCCTTGATATCTGCACTTGACAGTAATTTGCCACATCATTTTATCTGAGCCTTTTTCCTCATGCTTATAATCTTCTACCTTGGATTTTGATTTTTCTTGGACACATTTTATTACCTCCATGATTTGACTATAAACATCTTGAAAAATTTATCCATCTTTATATTCTCAAAGTGCCTGAAGTGAATATTTGAACAGTTTATTAAGACTCACCAAATATCCCCTCTTTATATTTCCCAGTATCCTTTAGACTTAGGGCGTATAACCTGTTCTGACCAATATTCTGTAAGAAGTTATATGTGACACTTTCATTATGAGGTATTTTGGAACAGATGAGAATTCTACACTCTTTCTTCCCTTTTCCCCTTCTATGACAGTCTCCAGAGCTGTGTGTTCCAAATGGTTTAGTGGTAAGTTGATGGACCATTATAAACACTTTCACAATTGCAGAGATAGTTTCTGCTACACTGTCACAGTCTGCAAGGCTTGTTGAGCATGCTCATAATTTGCTGAAATATATTCAGCTCTGGTAACATTAAGAATCTTCCTTTGACTCCAAAGGGCCTGCAGTTGCAATCCTGTGAACTGTTCTCCCTGGGAAGCATGAAGTGCTGGCTCTTCTCTTCCTCTTATCAAAATCTAAGCTTAACTTAGTAAAGCTGTCTGATAACTCACTATAAGATAGTAATACTGTGAATACTGAGTTACCTTTCTGGGGGATGCTACCATTTATGGCAGTCCTGACTTCCAAATGTATAAAATAAGAATGTTGAATTTCCAACACCAACGACAAACTAGAGTAGGAGCAACATTTGTCTGTAAGATATTTCTAGTTTCCAAAGTAAAGTTGTACAGGAAATCTTGATTCTGTTGAAGAATAACGTTATTTCAAAGTATCATCTAGATGTTTCTGCAGAGTAATTGATTCTCTATATAAGAAAGTTGGTCTATTGCTTTTAAAACAGAGCTAACCCCTTGACTGATATTCTAGGATGTTAGCTTGTTTCAAAGACACAGAGCCCAGTGTTCTCCTTTTTACTGACTGTGTGTAGATATCATAAACCATCTCCACACTAGGGACATCTGTCTGGAACCTTCTACTCTCATCAGGAACTTCACTTAGGTTATAGTTGACCAGTTATGATAGGCTTATCTTGATTTATCACTCTATTATACCTGTAACAAAATAGGGCTCACTGAGATAGATGATCCACAATAGGACAGTTCATAAAGCATACAAGCCACAGAGTTGGCATGGTCCTTTCTGCTCTGCGACAATAGTGGTCAAGCTATTATATTATGGTGTATATGGAATTATAAGTCTAGCCTGGCTCTGACACTTTTGCCTCAATATTCCCCTTAACCCCCTTGGCACTTTCACGTAAATGCAAGCTTCTTGGCAAGTACTATTTCAGGCTCCCACTTAGAGTGAATTTCTTGACTAGTCCCTACATTTGATGAATAAACTTTTTTATGGATAAAGAGCTTCAAGAAAGAAAAGAAAGAAAACATTTCCTCCTCAGACCAGGATAACCCCCAAAGAATCCTCAGGACTGGGATTTCCTAACATATCTTTCAGGCTCAAAGATGAAGGCATGTCATCTGACAAGACTACAGACCCTTGGAAGATGGGTGATGAAAGATGGTATGACCCTCTTCCCCAAGAAAGGTTGGGGCCACATGAGTAAAGCCAGAGCTTCTTAAATTGGAACTAATCCAATAAAGCATGAGTCAACCACTAACCTGGGGTTTCAGTGTTTACAGTCTAAAGTTAGAAGAAATGAGTTTTTGGCTAATGCTCATACTGAGCTGTCCAGGGTTCTGACTTTGGACATTTCAACCCTTGGGCCTGATGCTGGTGATTTTGCTTTAAATTCTGAATACTTTGGATGTAGTTTCTTACCACTAATCTTGACTATCTCTCTAGTTTACCTTGAGCTTTACCGATCTAGGCTATTGTTAATAACATACTGCAATACTGTTGTTATTTAGTCACTAAGTCGTGTCCAATTCTTTTGCAACCTCATGGAATGCAGCCCACCAGGCTCCTCTGTCCATGGGATTTCCCATGCAAGAACAGTGAAGTGGGTTGCCATTTCCTTCTCCAGAGGATCTTACCAACCCAGGGATGGAACTCGCATATCCTGTATTGGCAGTCACATTCTTTACAATGAGCCACCAGGGAAGCCCCACAAACTGAAAAGCTGATTATACTTTGTCAAGACTTTTAAGCTGGAGAGCATGAGTTATAGAATAAAAAGACTTAGATTTTAATAACACTGCTTTAGCCATGTGATTTTGAAGAAACCTCTGAAGATTTTTCAGAACCTTGGTATTCTCATCATCCCTGGACAATAAAGTATGAAAAATATCTACAACATGAATGATAAAAATACAATGCAAAGAGCATTTTAAAATAGCTGGGAAAAAAATACCTGACTGGAAAAGAAAACATGGGACACAAAAGGCAATTTATAAAATAAGAAAGTCAAATTATCCACAAGATATGTAAAAACTAACTCAAAGTGGACCAAAGGCCAGATTATAAGACCTGGAACTATAAAACACTTAGAAAAAAAACATAGCTGTAAAGTTTTTGACCTTGGTTTAGGCAACTGTTTCTTAGATATGACATCAAAATCACAAGTGACAAAAGATAACATAGATGAGCTGAACTTCATAAACAGTATTGTCCTGCAAAGGACACCATCAAGAAAGTAAAAAGATAATCCATAGAATGAAAGAAAAATATTTGCAAATCATATATCTAATTAAGGACTTTTATCCAGATATGTAAATAAGGTTTACAACTCAATATTAAAAGAAAAATAACTCAATTTTTAAATGGGCACAGGATCTGAATAGACATTTCTCCAAAGAACATATACAAGTGGCTGATAATCACATAAGAAGATGCTGAATACCATTAGCTATCAGAGAAATGCAAACTAAAGCCACAATGCGCTACTACTCACTTCACACCCACTAGGATGGCTGTAATAAAAAAGATAATAACAATTGCTGGCAAGGATGTGGAAAAACTGAAGCTCTCAAACACTGATGATGAGATTTTTAAATGGGCAGTTCATTTGGAAAACATTATGACAGTTCCTCAAGTAATTAAACACAGAGTTCCCATAACACCCAGCAATTCTAATGCTAGGTATATACTCAAGATAAAGGAAAGCATACCCACAAAAACTTGTATACAAATATTTATAGAAGAATTATTACAATAATCAAAAAGAGAAACAACCTAAATGTCTACCAACGGATGGATGAACAAATTGTGTTATATCCACACAGTGGAGCATTATTCATCAATAAAAAGGAATGGAGTGGGGACTTCACTGGTGGTGTAGCGGCTGAGACACCGTGTTCTCAATGCATGGGCCTGGGTTTGATCCCTGGTCAGGGAACTAGACCCCCATCCCACTAAGAGTTCCCATGCAGTAACTAAGACTCAGTACAGTCAAAATAAAGAAATAAAATATTTTTGAAAAAGAATGGGGTATTGATATATGTTATACATGGATGGACTTTGAAAATCTTATGCTAAGGGAAAGAAGCCAGTCACAAAAGGGTATTATTTCATTTATATGAAGTGTCTCGAATGGGCTAACTTATGGAATCAGAAAATAGATGAGTGATTGCCAAGGACTGAACACGAGGTGATGGGGGTAGAGAGTGACTGCTAATGGGTATGAAGGATTTTTTTTTTTAGAGTGGTGAAACTGTTTTAAAGTTGATTGTGGTGATGATTGCATAACCATATGAAGATACTTAAAATCGTTGAAATATATACTTTAAATTGTACTGTATGCAAATTATATCTACAAAAGTCTGTTATTTTAAAAATACAAATTATCAAGAAAAGCACATGAAAAAATTTAAATTCACTGGTCATCAAATTAAAAAATCAGTAGATATCATATATCTTATCAAATTTTGTAAATTAAAACCATGTATGTGTGTGTATTAAATGAGCTCTGTTTGTAAACTTCAAAGAAACTATTCAAACAAAATTTACCTTTATCATGTATATATTTGCTTCTCAAGCTCAGAATGTTTAAAAGATGCTTTGTGAGTCCAAAGTATGGAGATTTCTAGTTACATATCTCCCAATTCATGTTTTTGCCCAAAGATATTAAAGTCTTTGCAGTTTTACTCAGATGTGCAAATTAAATAAGAAAAAGGAAACTGGGTTCAATGAAAGTAAGCAACTCTCTTTTTTTCTCACCCCTACTGGAGAACATTAGAAGCATCTATATTTTATCCCTTTGGATACAGATTTAAGTAACAGCAGCCACTCCCCTTGGACAGAAGGAGCCTGTTGTGTTCCCAGTGTGCTGTGTGACATTTGTGAAAGCTATAGTGGTCTTCTGGCGAAAACACAGCTGTCTCGTGCACCAGCCTGTAGCCTCTATAAATCAGTTTCAATATAAACATTCTTTCATCACAGTAGGAATTGGAGAACTCTTCCTTATCAAATCCAAGAGCTTTTAGACATTGTGGAAGAGTGAAAACCATGTCGCAAACGAATGGAATGCTCCACAGATAAATAAGGCCCTGAACCAACCCCAGACATCATGAGTTCAGAGACATATGAGGCTCTCGATGGCACCCCACTCCAGCACTCTTGCCTGGAAAACCCCATGGACGGAGGAGCCTGGTGGGCTGCAGTCCGTGGGGTCGCAAAGAGTCGGACACGACTGAGAGACTTCGCTTTCACTTTTCAGTTTCAGGCATTGGAGAAGGAAATGGCAACCCACTCCAGTGTTCTTGCCTGGAGAATCCCAGGGATGGGGGAGCCTGGTGGGCTGCCGTCTATGGGGTCGCACAGAGTCGAACATGACTGAAGCGACTTAGCAGCAGCAGCAGCAGCAGCAGCAGCATGAGTCTCATCTTGAGCCAAATACTTATCTTACTAAGTTGATGGGAGTGTTTCCACAGTTGCATTCTTCTCTCCTAAAAAGAGTCAAAAGTAGAGCCTTGGCTTGGGTGCTAACAGCTGCCTTCACTTGCCTGAGTGTAACTATTGCTGACTTTTCTAGACACTATTTTACCGACTGTGAATGTGATCTAAGAATCTTTCTCAACACAGTGCAGCAAGCATTCATTACTAATCTATCAATGAGTTCTACTTGCCATTCCTGATGTAGAAAAGGCAAATTGAAATATGTGTACATGCCTACATGTGTGTGTTTTACACAACTACTTAGAAGAACCTTTGAAGTATATTTATCTTCATGTAAGATTTGCCTTTCAAAATATAGAAACTACTAGTAGAAAGAGATCAATAGTCATTCAATGTCATTCTAATTTGCTTTGAATGCCTGAAGTGGTTACTGTTGACTCTCTGGTCTTTACAAATATAAATACCCAGGCAGAGCTCTAACCATTATAAGCCATTTTCTAAAAATAATTTGGTATGTGCAGTTATATCTTAATAACATGCATTACCTATGTCTACTCATTTAGTGCTCCCCCAAACCCTCTGTAGAAGGTGCTATTAAAATATCCAGATTATCGTTGAGGAAACTTAGGCACAGAACAATTAAATTTCATTTTGAGGCTGGAAAGGACTTCATTTGGTTAAAGTGTTGCTTGTGATGCTCTTTCTTCATGTCCCCACACTCCTTTCCCCCATGATATAAGCTTTGGTCTAAGTTAAGAAGCTAGTGTTAAGTGCTCTTCACCAGATTCCTTCTTTTGAAACAGTGAACAAAACTTCTCTTTCAAAAAACAATAGCTTAAGACAAAACCTGACAGTTCTTTTGTCTCAACTCTCCTTGCTCCTTTAAAAGTGCCAACTCCGTTTTTCTTTGTCTCAAAAGCATTTTGGAAAAACTCATAACTTAGAGCAACTCTGCAAGCCCTGGAGTCCCATTGTTGCCTATGTGTTATGTCCATACATCTTCAAATGAGTCAAGCTTTGTTAGTTGACCGGGGTGCGTATGTAAAATAAATGAAACTGAGAGACACTGGTAATTTCAAATCATAGCATAAACTTGAAAATTTCTTCACCCAAATAGATAATTATTTGTCCACATCCATAGGTAGAATGTAATGAATAAAGATAGTTGTGAAAATTGCTAAAACTAAGCATTGTGAACACCTCTTTTCAGCAGAGCAAAACAGAATAATTTATCAAAGCAGAATTTCAATTAAATGGTAAATGGAAATGAAATTTTTCAATCAAAATGGAAAATTTCAATTTTCTCTAACAATTAGAATCTGAATATACTTTAACTGGCTATTTCTTCCACACATTCTCAATTAGAGTATTGATCAGTATCTGATGAAATGTGAAAAAGATTTGGAATCAGATCCCAAAACTCCTTATCAATTTAGTTATAAGGAAGTTGTGAGGCTTGCATAGTTTCTTCAGTGCTGACTTTTTTAAGTGCTGACTTTCATTAATGTTTGTCAGAGAAACAAAATAACATTCTCCATATAACTCTGTATGTAATTCACTTACCATAAAATTCTCAAATATTCAATACTCATTGATAACCATTTGATATTAAATCATTAGTTTTCTATATTTTTGGCATGTTGTCAATAATGAAGTTGTGAGAAATTTCCATCTGGTATTTCTGATATTCTAAACAATAGATTTGGGGGAAAAAAAAACCTCACAAATACCTCCTGATTATGTGAAAGGATTAATCATCATGGAAAGACAGCAGTGTAATAGCTTCTCACCTTAAAGATTTCTTAAACAGGCTCATTTTTTCCCCACGAAAAGATCTGGAAAACCCTGATGTTTCAGGATAACCAAATTTTTTTTTGTTTGTTATTGTTGAAGGGAGTAACTTTAAGAAATAGCTTTATTGAGGTAAAATTGACAAACACTGAATCACACATATTTATAGTAAGTGAACTTATGAATTTCAACATATGTACACATCTGTGAAGCTATCACCACAATCGAGCCAATGGACACGTCTATCGTTAAGTTTTGAAGATACCAATAATGTAAAATATTGGTGATCATCACAACCCCAGGGGTATCTGGCCCTAGAAGGCCATGTATATTCTGTATTGAGTGAACACATTTTCTCTTAATTAGTCACTGAATAGAACAAAGAGTTGGGCAGAATTCAGGCTTAACTTTCAGCATTTTTGAGGAGTATCTGCATGGTGCTGAAGTTGGCCTTGGAATACATGAAAATTGACTTATATGAAATCCTCAGCATGTCTATGTTGGCTTAGCAGTTCCATAAGCCTCATGGAAGCTTGCCCCATGCCCCACCTTTTCTAGAGAAGGAGCAGTGCATGGGCTTAGTCCTCCACCCTGTGCGTTATTATTTTTTCCAACCACATCATTTCATAGACAGTTTAGGAACTAATAAAGCACAAGTCTTGTTTGAAAAGATATATCTAAACATAGGAATAATACATTTAAGCCAAGTCACTTCCTTTCTCTGAGTTTCTGTTTATCTGCCAGGTATCTTCCA
Source organism: Nanger dama (assembly GCA_917880005.1). Taxonomy (NCBI): domain Eukaryota; kingdom Metazoa; phylum Chordata; class Mammalia; order Artiodactyla; family Bovidae; genus Nanger; species Nanger dama. The sequence continues at coordinate 31,614,829 of CAKJTW010000003.1, forward strand.
TCTTATCAGAGAGCTGTAAAGGAAAATGAGGGCGAGGGAAGCAGCAGCAAGCTTCCTGGAATGTCCAACTTCTCAAAGAAAGCAGGCTGCACAGACAGCTTATAACTGTATGGCTTTGGCTCAGGGTTTCTACAAGGAAACATAAGTTGTTTTTGTCCTGCCCATTGCTGTCTTATTCGCCCTCAGTGCTGGTAGTAATGAAGTCTGGTAAGCTTTTTTTTTTGAGGCTATCCTGATAGCTCTTTCCTGTACTCCACTATTTTTGGTTGTTTTGGAAATAGTTTAAGGATGCAACTTTTAACCCCAGCGTTGCAGATTCCCTCGTCTCCCATCTGTCAACCCCCACTTCCACCACCCTCGCCGAGACCAGTCCCCATCCACAGATGATACTGGTCACCCTCAGAACTGTGGCCTTGATGGCTCCAGTTTCTTTTCTTTGACTCGGGTCCCAGGACACCAGTCCAGGTTTAACTTTATGAGTTGGGTGGGCAGCTTGCCTAATCAGTCACGTTTCAGCTAGCGGCTGCTTCTACCTGCTCATCCTCTCTGGTTCTTCCCCACCTGGGAGGAAGATTCAAGTGGATTTGACACAGCTCCTAAATCAAGGCCTGCCATTAGCAGGCCGGGGGCTGACGTGTGCAGAGAAAGACTCGGACCGAGCAGGCCTTTTTCACCTGCGTAATAACAGGCTTGGGAGTAGCGAGGCGGCCGCGGCGGCGGCGCCAGGAGTAGGAGGAGGAGCGCGGGCAGAGGCCGCCGCGGGGCCGGGAGGAAGAGGGGGAGGAGGAGGAGGAGCTGAAGCGCCGAGAGCGGTAGCAGCAGCTCGCCCGGAGTTGCAGCAGCGGCGGCGGCGGCGGCGCTCACACCGCAGCCTCCCCAAGCCCCGAGTCCCGGCGGGGGCGGCAGCAGCGAGCGCCCGCCCGCCCACCCAGTCACTGCACCTCGGCCCCGCCAGCCGCTGTCGCCGCGCCCGGGGAACTGCCAGCCATGGCCGCGCCGCCGGATCCCCGAGACGAGCTGCTGCCGCTGGCCGGCCCCGGGTCCCAGTGGTTCGGGGACCGGGGGAGGGGGAGGACGAACCGGTGACGCCGAAAGGAGCCAAGCCCGAGACGCTGGCGGGGGAGCCGCGACCCGGGTTGGGCGCCGGGGTCGCCGAAGCTGCGCCGCGGGAACTGGGCTCGGGCCCCGCCCGGCCGCCGCCCGTTGCCATGGAAACTGCATCCACAGGTAAGGCGGGCGGCGCCGCTGCCCCGCAAATGGCGTCTGGGACTCGGGTCCCCTAGCCGGCCCCCTTCTCTTCAACTCACCTATGCACCTACTTTGCGTTCTCTATCTTCAGTACCAACCTTAATCCCTCCCCACCCCCACTCCCTTCGCCACTAGGCGCCTATAAATATTAAATGACTGGTAGGAACAGAAATTTTATTTTTTTCCCCAAAGGCTCAGAAGAAAACAATACTATTGATCCTTTTATTTCGTTATGGTTATTTTTCTGGCTTTCAAAGTTGTCCTCAGAGGCAAACCGCAGCATCCTAGCTGCTGGCGCGCCTGTGTACAAGTTTCTTCCTTAGGACTGGGGGCTGTAGGGCCCGCTTGGCCGTTGGGACGATTTGGTGGGGGGCGTGTTTGCTTGCAGGGCTCGCGCCCGCGACAGGGGAAGCTAACGACAAAGCGATCGGCAGGCCCGCTGCCCCTAGACCCGGCTCGATCTAGGGCAGAGATGTGACTTTAACTCTCCCTTGCCTTAACCTCCGAGAATCGCCACACCCTACTTCCTCCCATTTTCCTTCCCCCTCCTCTAGCTCACTGCACACTAAACTGAAACGCCGAGGTGTGTTTAATTCCGGAGGGACTGCGAAGCCAGAAGGTTGGGAGCTGTGGCGGTCCCCCGCCCAGAATCCTTCATTTTCAGCTCCCCGATGCTCCCACCTCGAAGGGAGCTTTGGAACTTGGAACCCTAATTTAGAGCGGCCGCTGGCTGCGGTGCTAGAGATTGTTGAGTGGCGGTGGGTGTAGCTAGGAGGCACAGTTTGCCAGCAGTCTGAACCAGAGAGGGCGTTAGGAAATTGCCCTGGGTTTGTCCTCCCTCCACCTGACTTCACCTTCTGAACTGGATCCCAGCGGAGACCTGAGATCTTGAATCATCCTGCCCAAAGGATGCCTGAAACGAGCTTTGGGGTGGGACTGCCGGCTCGGGGAACTCCGTGTTTACAAGGAGCGGGAGAGGGGTGGGCTGGAGTGGGAGAGGGTGCTGTGTTGTGTAGTTATCCGAGAAAGCTTTGCCAGGTGGAATGAGAGTTGTATAGTTTTGGAGATGTAGCCCTTGAAGGCCGGATGCTAGGTGATCTTGGGGGAGCGGAATGGGGGCGGGACTGGCATTCTTGTTCTTGGCAGCTGATTTAGGGGAACCCTTTTCTTAAGCCACTGCCTCTCTTAAGGGTCACATGGAGTGCTTTAGGTAGTCTTGATTATGCTCTAGTATAAAAGATTTGAGCTGAGGAAAGGAGATTTAGGGAATGTTTTGAATAAAACATTCTGAAGGAAAGAGAAAAGACCATAGACAAACAAAAAGGAAAAAAGACTCAAAAGCAGAAAACCCTGTTTGTTCAGTATTAGTTATTATATGGGGGAGGGGAGGATTTCCGACTAAGATCTCAACTTAATCTAAATGAAAACAAAACTTTATAATTGCAAAAGAAGATGGCAAACCTAATAGAAAAAGGAAGGTACTTTTTGGTTGATTTACCATCAGCATTCTTCGTGGAGAGTAGCTCCTAGTACAGAACCTTTACCCACCATCATCAAAATAAATCATTTATAAACATTGCCCACCTCTCATTGGTGTGATCAGGGTAAGCTTAGCTTCCTCTCAATAACATACTATCCACTAAAATAGTCGCTGTATATAAAATGCTTATAACAATTGTGACAAAGTAGGCATTTGCAATTTTTAACATTATTACTATTATTATAGAAATAGTTTGTTAAATATATTAGGGATTTCCTATCCTAGGCAACAAATATATTGGTAAAATTAAACACAATGCTGAGTTTGGATGGGAAAAGAATGAAAGGAGGGGGACAAAGCATAAGTTTGTAATTTATACAGAAAATTTTATGTTTATTTATTGCTGCTTGAAGGAATTTGTCATGTGTTTATTGGTTATTTAGTGTTTTCAGTTTGCTTTCAGTATTCACTATGGGCTGTTATAAGAGCCCTAGATGCCAGAAATGATATCTAAATAAGTTACTAGATCTTGAAAAAAAAATTAAATAAAATCTGGGCCAGCTTCCTTACCTGTTATTTTAACAGTTCTATTGCAGTAAGTAAAGTTAGCAGGTGTAGCCTCAACTTAATCAAGGACAAAATCCAGAGGGAAGCCTATTAAGCTCATAATTTTACTTTTTAAAAGAATGATGCTCTTTGGGACTCAAACTAAGAAGTAACTTAGATGTTGAGTGTGATACACTGTAAACAAGTTATGTTTCTTTTTCAAATGGAATTCTAAAATGTAAGACAGATATTGATGTTTTAAAACTTTTTTTTCCTGAAAAACACCACTAATCATGCCATCTGGACAGAAATTCTGTGATTCATTTTTATACACTGATGGTAATTAAAGTTTTTGAAGAAATATTTCTAAAAATATTTCTCTGTGATATCCTGGAATGAATATATGTTTAAATATCATTAGCATTGCATGATAAAACTCCAGCAGTACTGTATTTCCAGGTATTCTCATTGCTTCTGTCCCTTTAGTGGGATGAAAATGGTCTCAACAAAAAGTAACACTTTATTCTAAGGCTACAATTTTTAATGTCTAAAATTGATAATGGGCATATGATGTGTCTGTTGCCAAGGGAACATTTAATGCACCATGTGTAGGCTACAACATGTTAGGTTGTTAATCATGAATCAGTGCCATCACCTAGTAACATTATACAAAGGGTGCTAAGAGCAACTGTTTCGTTTTTTCATGATCAGTTATTTTATTCCTGAAAACTATTCAAAAGGAGCATACAATAACACAAGGATAGAAGAATGGCCCTTTGTTTAAAGGAAGAATTTAAAATAGAACAGTTGAACAAAATGCAATGGTAAGATGTTAATTCATTGGCCACTTTAGAAATTAACTCATTGACTGATTCATGCCTGGAAGGCAAAATGAATAAGAGAATTGAAAATGGACTGGAGAAATCAGCCCAGTGTGATGATTTGCTTTAGTGATATTGACCTATAGATAATTTACCTTAAATTTCTAGATGATTGCTGAGTTAGGGGTGATAGGGAGAGAGAAAGAGAAGGAGGGAGGAAGAGGGACAGAGAAAGAGAAATTTTCCTAATTTACTTGGACCACAGTACTCATAATTTTCAAATGCTGAATATGATACTCCATTGAAAAACTATTCTTAATCTATTATGATTTAAATACCTTTTAGAAATGTTTATATATACTGTGTTTATTCTGTTTAATATCTTAAATTGTACCACACATATTACCAATCATATTTTAAAATCCACATAGAGGCTAGATCGACTCTTTTCTTGTGGATATGTTTGATAGATGTGTAAGTATTTTTTATTTGGACTCATTTCCAGCAATCCTCTTCAGAAGGTATAGATTTTAATCTTCTGTTTTCTTTCATCTTTTAAGAAAACTGCAATTCTGTTGAAATGGGAAGAAACACTGCACTTACTTTTACAGTATTTTACAGAACCTTTAAAAAAATAAGAGTTTCTAGTGCAGTTTATTTCTGTGGGCATAGACTCTGAATATAATCAATGACATTTCCGGCAGTAACCACTGTGCATATCTTTCATATTGGGAATTCAAATTGGTTAAATTAAAATGTAGAAACACATATGCTAAAAATACATTGATAAATAAACTTTATCAAAGCTTTCAGCATAACTTCCTCTTCATGAACTCACTGTTCCAGAAACCCCATCCTTATCATTGTCCACAAATACAGCATAAACCTTCCTGCTCCCATCTCTTCTTTTAGGCTGTTCATCTACTTCTGACTTTGAGGATTTGGAAAAGAGTAGATTATTTTGTTCACTATACTGTCTATCTTGCATAGCTTGGATTATGGAAAGTGTTTATTATCTATAAAATGAGAGACCATTGTGATTCAACTCAATTTAGTAAACATTTCCTGAATGCCTCCTTTGTGTAAGGATCTGTACTGAACACAAGCTGTGATTTCCTAGAACGTGTGCATCTTTCTGTTTCACATTTAGTTAAATAAGTTTTTTTCATTTTCCTTATTCCCAAGTCACTGCTGGAAGCTTGTTTAGAAGGGTATTATAACAATCTAACTACATTGGCACGCAGGCGTCAGTTACTTTTCTGAGGTCAACACTGAGTAAATAAATACTAGCATAGGTTGCCGAAAGTGCACAGCTGGGGGAAAATAAAATCCATTGACCTACGTATCTAGCTAATTCTGTCTTTATGGAAATAGCTGGCTGAATAGTACTCAAAGATCCTTGTATTAGTTAGTTGTGCTTTTATTTTAAAGTTAAAGGAAATTATTTCAGTGGTGACTAAGGAAGATTTGGAAAAGGCACTATAAAATATAGACAGCAGTGAAAATAAAAGACCTATTTCAAGAGACTAATATATCACATAGGAATGCTCTCTGTGAAAGAACATAGTCAAAAGACGTAAGACAACTGATTTTTATTTGTTTAAGTAATATTTGGGGCAAAAAGAACAATGAGAAGAACATGAACTGGAGGGGCTCACTGCTTGTGGAAGATGTTCTTGTGAGAGTAATGAAAAAAGGAGAGGGAAGAGTTTCTCAATTCATATTTAACCTATGTTATTTGAAATGGATAGGGATAATTTTGAAATGTATACAAATATTGAACCACTATGTTATGTAACAGGAACCAACATAGTGTTGTAGGACAGTTATACTTGAAAGCAACAAACCCATAGAAAAAGAGATTAGATTAGCAGTTGTCAGAGGCTTGGTGGGTGGAGGGAGAACTGGATGAAGGCACTCAAAAGGTACACACTTCCAGATGAGATAAGTAAGTACTCAGGATATAATGTTCAACATGACAGGTATAATTAACAGTGCTGTATGTTATATATGAAAGTTGTTAAGAGAGTTAATCTTTTAATCTTGTCTGTATGAGATAATGGAAGTTCACTATAAGTTATTGTGGTGATCATTTAAAAATAAATAATTAGGCTGGGTGTGAGTGAGTGAAAGTCACTCAGCTGTGTCTGACTCTTTGTGACCCCACGGACTATACAGTCTATTGTCTAGGCCTGAATACGGGAATGGGTAGCCTTTCTCTTCTCCAGGGGATCTTCCCAACCCAGGGATCGAACCCAGGTCTCCCACATTACGGGCGTATTCTTTACCAGCTGAGCCACAGGGGAAACCCGTTAAAGTGGGTTGTAATTCTTAAGTTGGACAATAGAAAACATATAGAAAGACCAGAAGCCCAGGATAAGTGAACAGCAAGTAAAATCCTATACCACTATTCCAATAAGCGTGGCTCTTCTGAGCTGACCACTTTGCGTGTGGTATAGAATGAGTGCAGTGAGCAGTTTTAATGTCATTCTAGTGTCGCTTGAGAAAAAGACTAATTTTAGAAAAGCTGAAGTGGGGAATGATTTAAAAAAATGAGAAAATGATAGATATTAAAAACTTACTAAGCCAATATATTTGTTGCTGAGTGCTTGTAGATCTAAGAATGCATTAGTATGCCAAATATTTTTATAAACTCTTAGAAAATAATAAACATGCCAATTGCCAGCAATTTCCATTGATTCACTAAAAAAATAATGCCTATAAAACATTATTACTATTTTTCATATTCTGAATCACCAACATATGCACAGCATGTACTATGCCCAGGAATTTTAGAAGTACCCAGCTTAATTTAGAAAGCACACTGTTTATCAAAACCAAACAACCCAATTTAAAAAAATGGGCAGAAGACCTCAATAGACATTTCTCCAAAGAAGACATACAGATGACCAACAAACACATGATAAGATAGTACTCAACATCACTAATTATTAGAGAAATGCAAATCAAAACTACAATGTGGTGTCATCTCACCCCCATCAAAATGGCCATTATTAAACAATCATAAACAATAAAGAGGGAGTAGAGAAAAGAACCCTTTGCACTTTTCATAGGAATGTAAACTGATACAGCCACTAAGGAGAACAGTATGGTGGTTCCTTAAAAAATTAAAAATAGAACTTACCATATGACCTAGCAATCATACTACTAGGCATATACCCAGAGAAAACTGTAATTAAAAAAGACACATGCATCCCAACATTTATTGCAGCATTATTTACAATAGCCAGGACATGGAAGCAACCTAAATGTCTATCAACTGAGGAATGGATAAAGAAGATATGGCATATATGTACAATGGAATATTCAGTTCAGTTCAGTCACTCAGTTGTGTCTGACTCTTTGCGACTCCATGAATTGCAGCACGCCAGGCCTCCCTGTCCATCACCAACTCTCGGAGTTCACCCAAACTCATGTCCATCAAGTCGATGATGCCATCCTGCCATCTCATCCTCTGTTGTCTTCACAGCATCAAACCTTGCTTCTATCACCAGTCACATCCACAACTGGCTATTGTTTTTGCTTTGGCTCCATCCTTTCATTCTTTCTGGAGTTATTTCTCCACTGATCTCCAGTAGCATATTGGGCACCTACTGACCTGGGGAGTTCCTCTTTCAGTATCCTATCATTTTGCCTTTTCATACTGTTCATGGGGTTCTCAAGGCAAGAATACTGAAGTGGTTTGCCATTCCCTTCTCCAGTGGACCACATTCTGTCAGTCAGTATTACTCAGCCACAAAAATGATTAAATTTGGATCATTTGTAGAGACCTGGATGGACCTAGAGATGGTCTTACAGAGTGAAGTAAGTCAGAAAGAGAAAAACAAATGTCATATATTGATGCATATATATGGAATCTAGAAAAATGGGATAGATGGTCTTACCTGCAAAACAGAAATAGAGACACAGAGGTAGAGGACAAACATGGACACCAAGAGGGAAAAGGAGGGGAGTGGGATGAATTGAGAGATTAGGATTGACATATATACACTATTGATACTATATATAAAAGAGATAACTAATGAGAACCTACTGTATAGCTCAGAGAACTCTATTAAGTGCTCTGTAATGACCTAAATGGAAATCCAAAAAAGCGGGGCTATATGTATACGTATGGCTGATTCACTTTGCTGTGCAGTAGAAACTAACACAACATTGTAAAGCAACCATACTCCAGTAAAATTAATTGAAAGAAAGCATGCTGTTACTTTTGCAAACGGCACAAAGTTTCAAAAGATTGTTGATATGGTAGAGGAAATCACTGCTATTTAAAAATCTTGATTTTAATGTTAACCCAAAAGTGGATTCTTTTTACTAAAATAATTTTCTACTCTAATTTAAAAATTCCTTTTGGAATAGGAACCATATGCATGTGATATTAAATTTTAACTGAGTGAAGTAAGAAAAGGAGAAATAGTGTATGGCATCCCTTACATGTGAAATCTAAAAAGAAGTGATATGAATGAACTTACAAGACAGGGACTCATAGGCTTAGAGAATGGACTTATGGTTGCTGAGGGGGTAGGGAAGGATGGGGGAAGGAATAGTTACAGAGTTTGGGATGGACATGTACATACTGCTATATTTAAAATGGATAACCAACAAGTACTGTAAAGCACATGGAATTCTGCTCAATATCATGTGGAAGCCTGGATAGGAGGGTCGTTTGGGGGAGAATGGATACATGTATATGTTGGCTGAATCCCTTTGCTGTTCACTTGAAACTATCACAACATAATTTGTTAATTGTCTCTACTCCAATGCAAAATAAAAAGATTAAAAAAAAATAAAATTTAAAAGGTACAAAAGGGCATACAGAGAAAAGGAAGTCTTCTTCACATTCAGTCTTCCAACCAGCCTTGCCTTTGTTACTTGTCAGCAGCAACCATTGTTATCAAATTCAGCAAGGGAGCACTGTTTAATTCATTCATTATTACACTATTATTGATTGAACTTTTGCTATATTGCAGGCATCGTTCTAAGCACTAAATATATGGTACAGAAAGGGACAAATGAAAGTCTATTTCCAATGAATTATATATCTTTGTGTGTGTGTGTGTGTGTGTGTAAGAAGGAAAGGAGAGAAGAGGGAAGGGAAACAGAGAACAAAAAATATATGTCAAAGTATGGTAGGTCCTGTGTGTGTGTGTATGTGTGCGCTCAGTCAGTTGTGTCCGACTTTGCCACTTCATGGACTGGAGCTTGCTAAGCTCCTCTGTCCATGGACTTTTCCAGGCAAGAATACTGGAGTGGGTTGCCATTCCCTTCTCCAGTGGATCTTCCCAACCCAGGGGTTGAACCCTGGTCTCCTGCATTGCAGGCAGATTCTTTACCATCTGAGCCAGTGATGTAGAGGGAGAATTAAATAAGGTGGACAGTGGAGTTAGCAGATGCATTCAAGGCAGTGAGATTACTGATTGATCTTGGAATCTGGGGAGGAGGAACGAGGACAGAAGACGACGAAGCATAGAGAAAAGATGATATGAGCAGTGTGTTATTTGATATGGAGATTATGGAGGGGATACAGTTATTGAGGAGACTGGAAGACTGGGATGGAGTAGAGAACAAGGTCATCAGAAGATTGAGGTCCAGAAGAATGGCAGGCTGGGAGTGGAATGATCACCTACGTGATTACTGAAATTGCAAAGAACTATGGCAGAGATTGTAGAGTACAGTGAACCAGTGCTGTTGTGTTTAGGAAAGAACATAGTGTCTGGGCTTCAAAGTTACAGAATTTTAGAGACAAGGGAAGAAGAGTAGCCTGTAAAATCATAAATATAAATTTCTGACTGTGGTTTCTGCAAATTCTGTTTAATTTGTTCAGAGTGTATGAGATGCAACTTAAAATAGTTCATTGTGAAGGATGGGAACTTTGAGGACTGTAATTAACTAAATATGAGCTGGTGGTATGGTGAAATTACTAAAATATCTTATGTAATTTTAGGTAATATTAATAGAAAGTCTTGGGTACACATTATATGAGGTAATAGTTCTCCTGGATTCTGTTCTAGGCAGGCCAAATATGGATGAGTGATGGGTGCCAGGGTTTATAGAAACTGTGGTATGGTGAGAGAAAGGTGACTAAATTGGTGTGGCTTCTGGGGAAAAAAAATGCTGTTTGAGAAATAATTGAAAAATGAAGAATTTTTAGCCAGAATAAAAGAATGAAAGGAGATATGGGTGTTAAATTCAAATGCTAGAAGAAATCTTATGAAGCAAATAAAGACTTGACTGAGGTGATACTACCAAGCAAAATTGGGACTAGCAGGTAAATCAGAGAAACACATTTCAACTTAATGAAGGAGAAAGTTCTGATAATTAGAACTGCTCAGAAAAAGAGATGGATTACCTCTCAGTTGCTGATATTTAAGAACAAATGAGGTTGCTGTTTACTGGAGGAGACTTAGAATGGAAAGTGTTTACCAAGATCTTTATTCCTTCATAAGAGAAAGCAATACCCCTGACCTTACCTGTGACTGTTAAAAAAGGCATATTGCTTAAGAGTGAATAGCATACAAATGAAATCAGAAACAGCGTTTATTACAAAAACCACAGCTAACTTCAAATTGACTTCCTAAAAATATACTTTCCATGGAAGGCCACTCTCTGTGGCTTTCTTGAAAAATGGTACTGATAAACCTATCTGTAAGGCGGGAATAGAGACACAGACATAGAGAACCAACTTGTGGACACAGTAGGGGAAGGAGAGGGTGTGACAAATTGAGAGAGTGGTATTGCCATATATGCACTACCATGTATAAATTAGATAGCTGGTGGGAAGCTGCAGTGTAACACAGGAAGCTCAGCTTGGTACTCTGTGATGACCTAGAGGAATGGGATAAAAGGGGTGAAAGGTAAACTCAAGAGGGAGGGGAAACATGTATGCTCATGGCTGATTCGTGTTGTCATACAGTGGAAACTAACACAGCATTGTAAAGCAATTACCCTCCAGTTTGAAAAAGAATTCTGTAAAAAAACTCTAATTCTCTGTTGTTGAGACAAGCTCCATAATGTAACATACTTGCTTCTTGAAAACTACACAGTTTTATATGATTAAGAGTTATTACCTTAAATGCAAAACATGCTATCTGCAAGCATCTGTTTTATTCTTTTTTCCTGAACTATACTTTTCATTTTTACTACAGACTCTAATTCCATAAATGTTTAATATATTCTAAAATGGTTGGGGAATTCATTAACTAATGCCTTATCGCAAAAAGCATCATATGCTTCTGTCCTTAGTCCTCTATCTCACTACTGTACATTTATGCCAGGTTATTCATTGTAAAAGCATATTTGCTAAGCTCCCTAATGATTTACATTTTTAGCTGGAACAGTTCTGCATTCTAACTCCCATGTCCAATCCCCAAGTGGAAATTTTAATTCATCTACTACATGAGATAAAACCAGTTATAGAACAAATTCTTGCTTCCTGAATATGGGGAATTTGTTGAATATCTCACATTCTTAAAAGTAGCTAGAATTTTGTTTTATGCATAGCAAGTCTTCGTTTTTTTATAAACAAGTCTTGGGCAACAGAAAATGTGTATTCAAATGATTGCTGATCTAGTTGTTATGCATAAGAGTAAACAGCAATGTCCTATCTCTTTTTGGGATGGATCGTTCAATGAATCCCGAAAAATCGGTGCTTCTTAAAATGTGGTCTGTAGACTTCCTGCTTTCAAAATAACACGAAGTGATTCACAGACTTCACCTCGGGGAAACAAGCCTGCCAAATGCGTGTCAAAACTTTAAGAAACACTGATGTATTGACTCTCCCCTCCTCCTGACTTACTGGTTCAGCATTTTGTTAGGAGCTGCAGGGAATGGAGGAACTTGAGCTATGTCCTCTCTATTCCTCCAAGCTTACTACCTAGATGGGAGATGTGACTAATCCACAGAAAACAAAGGTAAACAAGCAAGAGTCAAGTCTGGTCTTTGGATGGATGCTACAAGCTGTAAGTGCTGCAGGAATTTCATAATTTTATGAGTTAACAGGGTACCTGGTGTCTTGAAAGAGGTAAAATGTGCCTTCTGCCTAAAGGATGGATAGACTAGAAATAAGCAGAAGTGGCAGAAAGGCAGTTTTAGGTGAGGGGAGAGACATGGATGGTGACATAGAGATGAGCAATGACTAGGGTATCTTAACCTGTCTGTTTGGGTGTGGGGAGACAGATTCTGGAGGGGAGATGTTGAAGGCTATTCAGGACTTCAAACTCCTTTTATATGGATTCTGGGGCATTTGAAAGTTTATATTTGGGGGAAGTAATACATTCAGCCTTCTGTATCCTTTGGTTTCAGAAGGGCCAACTGTACTATACCATAGTATGTAAGGGACTTGAGCATCCATGGATATTGATATCTGCACAGGGTCCTGGAACCAATTTGCAGTGAATACTGAGGAATGACTGTAGAAAGCTATGTTAGGAAGATTAAATGTTATGCATAGATGATGAACTCAATGTAGGTGATCTAAAACCTGCACTTTTGCTGAAAGAAGGTTGACCAACAACATCAGTTTCGGAGCCTTGAATAAATAACCATGAGAATAAAGAAGAAGGTACCTGGAAAGAAAGAGGAGGAAAGTTGAGCACTTCATCAGAATATTCAATAGGACTTTGTGACTGACAGGACAAGGAGGATGAAGGGAGGAATGAGTCGACTCTAACGCTCTGTGCCTGTGGCTGGGAGAATGACGGCGCTCAAGGGGGGTGGGGGGAGCTGGTCAGAGGGATGAGGATAATACATTTATTTTTGTCATATGGGGCTCAAAATGAATAGCCATTTGAATGGAAGTCTCCACTTGGCAATGTATATTAAAGAATGGACTTTGGAGATGATAACAGGATTGTAGATACAGGTTTAGAAAATTGGAAGAGAAGCCATAGAATAATTTTGTTTTTTGAAAGAGCTTGTGTAGTATGAGGCTTCCCTGGTTGTTCAGCTGGTAAAGATCCCATCTACAATGCAGGAGACCTGGGTTTGATTCCTAGTCAAGAAGATTCCCTGGAGAAGGAAATGGCAGCCCACTCCAGGATCCTCACCTGGACAGCCCCATGGACAGAGAAGCCTGGTGGGCTACAGTCCATGGGGTTGCAAAGAGGCGAACACACCTGAGCGACTAAAGAACGAAGAGGCAGGAAGAGAACGTGTGCTCCTTGTCTCATACTAGCTGAGTGGCGTTAAGGCTGCCTCAGCCTCAGGTTCTGTACGTGTGGTCCTAGGTCTTGTAGAGTGCTTGGCAATCAGGTGGTAATTACCTTCATTATCATAGTATCAAAGAAGCCAGGATGGCACGGTACGGAATGAACTTGACAGAGAAGACAGATTTGTCTTGGCTCTGGCCTCTACTATCATGTCAGTGTGGGCAAATCTGCTTTGTCTCAGTTTCTTCTATATATAGTGGACTTGATACCATTGTCCTGGCTACCTGGTGGTTGTGAAGATAAAATGAGATAACCTGAGGAAGTACATGCAAATTGCAAATTACTGTACATCTGAGGGGCTTCCCAGGTGGCGCTAGTTAAAGAACCCATCTGCCAATGCAGGAGGCGTAGAGATGCAGATTCGATCCCTGGGTCAGGAAGATCCCCTGGAGGAGGAAGTGGCAACCCACTCCAGTATTCTTGCCTGGAGAATCCCATGGACAGAGGAGCGTGGCAGGCTGCAGCCCGTAGGGTCGCGAAGAGGTAGACACGGCTGAAGTGACTTAGCATGCAGGCGTACATCTGCAATTGGAAGTACTAACAGGAAGCCTGGTCACTGCTGTCAGATGCAGGAGAGCAGTCGAGGAGAATGAAGACTGAGAAAAATCATGTCACCTCAGCCCTAGGTGTTTTAATAGAAAATACCACTGCACTTAGCTGAACCTCAGCCAGGTCTCAGTGGGGAACAGCAGGAGAGCGAGGAAGAACCGTGCTGGCCAGAAGCAGGTTCTGGCATCCACACTGGAAAACTACGAAGAGTGCACTTGGAGTGGCGGCCCACCCCATTCTTCCTGTCCTAAAGAGTGAACTAACTGTGCCTCGAACCGGGCTGAGACATGCCCGCGGGGACCAGCTGAGTGGAGGATAGGAAGCTGGGTCTATTCTGAATCTCCTGCTCAGTGGAAGGGTAGTGAATGCAGGGAACTACCCCAGGTATGCCTGGGGGGCCTGGAAGGCTGCATCTCTCACAGAGAGGCTATCACAGTGAAAACCAGCCCCTGCACCTCACCCTCACCTCAGCCCCTGATGTTAAGTTAATTGGCCCTGTGGGCAAGTGAAGGTACTTGCGGGCTAATTTTACAGCTCTCTAGGTTTAAAAGTCTTCCATAAATAGATGAACACTTCTGGAAGGATGGAGTAGACAGTTTTTCCTTATCCCTCTTGCTAAGTGCAGCCAAAAACTCTGGACATTATATATGTAGGATAAATATAAAAAGACTCTGTAGTGAAAGTAGCATTCTTGTAAGACATTAACCTAGATGAAAACCTATCTGTACTAGAGCAAGAGAGAGAAGCTGGGTAAGGGGGATGGTAGCTAAAACTTGCAATGATAGAACTTGAGAATGCAGAGGACCCTCAGCTAAAATAAACACTTAAAAAGTGGGGAAATTTGACAGCGATAATTATAAAATCTTGTGGTAGGATTCTTTAACTGTATGAACAGAATAGGAGGGTCATGGTGAAATTGCAAATATAAATAAAAAATAGAGGAGCCTTATTTAACCATACGTTAACTATCAGTTAGCGGGGCAAGCCAGCTTCCCCCCAGGTGAAGAACTGTTAGTCTTGTTAACTCAAGGTTTACCCAGAACCAGGAGCTGAGAGTTGACCTTGCCTGGGGCTGGGCAGAGTCCTGAATGTACTGAGAGCTCCAGAGCAGAGATGGTGGCAGAAGCCTGGACTCTGGTTGAGAGAACTGAGGATGTGCAGTCTACACAAGAGAAGATAGAGTGGGTTATGGTAGCTGTCTAAACATACATAAAGAGCTCTCAAGTGGCATAGGGACTGGGTGTCTTCTATATGACTCTGGAGGATGGAGCTGTGGTCAACCAGAAGTTAAGTGTGAAAAATGAAAATAGCCTGGATTGCCTCATATGGTGGTGAGTTTCCTATCACTGGAGGTGTGTAAGCAAAGTTGGGCTGGTCATTTATATAACAGAGGAGGTATAACAGATAGTATACATTAGATTATTAATTTTGTATCTTTTCAGAATCACAGATCCCTGTTGGAGAATCTGATAAAAACTTTGGAATCTCTGCTCAGGAAAGTGCACTTACAAATACCGTTTGGGGCACAAATTCTGGGATTTTCTGGAGACCTTTTATGGATGGAGGAATTAAATAACTTCCTACTCTTAAAAATCAGTAATTCCAGATACTCTTATGTAGATCACTGTTTATACAGCAGCAATAGTTTCATGGTTTAATAAAATCTCATTTAATCATCCATTTATTTAGTCAACAAACATTTATTAAGCATTTACTATGTGTGTGTGTGTTTGGATACACATACACAAAGCATGTAGTTGAGTGAAAGTGAAAGTATTAGTTGCTCAGTTGTATCCCACTCTTTGAGACTTCATGGACCAGAGCCCTCCAGGCTCCTCTGTCCATGAAATACTCCAGGCAAGAATACTGGAGTGGGTAGTCATTTCCTTCTCTAGGAGATCTTCTCAACTCAGGGGTCAAACCTGGGTCTCCTGCTTTGCGGGCAGATTCTTTACCATCTGAGCCACCAGGAAAGCCCATGTAGTTGAATAGTGATACCTATGTATGTAACCAGAATATAAAAATTAATGCAACAATTACAGCATAGTCTGTTACAAAGAGTCTAAATTAAGAAGTCTGCATTCCATAAATTCTGTTTTGTTAGTTTCAGAAATGTGCTGTAACTGAATTTGTGACTCTCAAAGGGTTACTGAGCCATGCTCTTTCCAAACTGGCCCTGGTGAAGTTAGAGAGAGTATGGACTTGGAGTCACCAAGCTGGATACCCATCTCAACTCTTCCAGTGGCCTATGATAGCTAGTCTCAACCTCTATGGGAAGGGCTAAGTGGTGGGTCTGTATGATTCTACAGCATCCAGATAGTGATGTATCATTTGTCTATTCACTGTTTCTATGTACATGGTACACATCTGTGTATACTTCAGTCATTACTAAAGTTTTTAGAACCAGCTGTTACTTTAGATAACATTCATTTACTGATTATAGGAGATCCTTGGTGTTGGGGTAGAGAAAGGTGTTAATTCTCTCTCTGATAATCTCCATCAGCCATCTAAAGAAACAAACAACACTTTCTCAACTTGATATAAAATGTACATATGTATTTTAAAAAATCTACTACTTTTGTTATTTATAAATGAACACATCATCAAAGTAAAAACAAGGTGCTCCCTGTACAAATGGAGCTTCAAAATACCGTCAGCTAACTTCTACTCCAGCCAGACTGTAGCCCCTAAGCATCATCATATATAGAAATTTTGGAGATACTACTGTGGATCATGCTATTAATTTGTTTAGCAAATCTTTTATTGTAGATAATACAAGGTAAATTGCAACCCAGCAGGTTTACATTATCAGCATTGAATTTGAGTGTTTATTTTTAAAAAAATTGAATCCATGGCCTTAAGAGATGTGTTCCTGTTTTCTTTTTTACCATAAATATGAGAAAGGATAAACACCTAGTATTGTTTCCTGGAAGTTGTATAACATTTTAAAGGTCAAGCAGTTCCTATTTATAATTTGTATGTTTGCATATCAGAAGTCTCAGAAGTAAGAATTGGTTTCATTTCTATGAATAGTGTAGAGCAGTTTAAAAATATTTTCTTTAAAGAGAGGTAATGTACCTGTCTTGAAAGTAAACATATGTTGAGTAGGGATGATTACCAATGGCCTGTCAAGGCCATCTGTGTTACTTTTACTTTTTTTTTAAGTGTAGTAATCTCTGTGCTCAGCAGTTATCTAACCATTCTAATAACTCTCAAGAACATTGGTTCCTGAAAGGAATTTTTGTCAATCTGTTAAAAACAAAAAGCTCCTCCATCTAGCCAGATGGGGGGGCATCAAGATCAACTTTTAACTGTTTCACTTAACACATAATTAACTTAATTAACTGTGCTTGCACTGTGATGGTTCATGTGAAGATGTCTTTTGGATATTGGATTTAAGTTAACATGCTGCACTGTATAATCACATTATTATGAATCTTTAAAATATAATTTTTAGTTCATAAAAGGCAGGGGTAGTATATCAGTTGATTACAAGAGCCTAGAACCTCTTTTTCTATGAAGGTCTCTGTCTTTCAAGGAAAAAGTCTAAGTAAAATGGGACCTAATTTAGTTGATTTTCCTAGTTAAATGGGATGGTCAACTCTATAGCCTTGTTTTAAAATGGTAAAAACAATAATAAAACAATGTTTGCAAGAGAAAACATTTATTCCTGATCTCACTTTCTCTCTTTTTAAAAAATCTCACCCTCTCTGTACAACTCTTAGTGCCAATTTCATATGGTGGTTTGAGGATTAAATAAGCTAATACTTGTAGTTCTTGACATACAGTAGTCACCATATAAATGTTTGTGGTTATTATTGGTATTAATTCCCTATCGATTTATGTATTTGTGTAATAATCAGCACCCTCCGTAAAGTACTTTAGAATGGATGAAACACTGGTGTTCTTTTATGGAGTGATCCTCACTTTATGAACAGGATTCTGAGCAAGGCCAGAGCTGCATCTCTGGCTCCCAAGCCTCGTGCTCTCTCTGCTGCTGCTGCCAAGTCGCTCCAGTTGTGTCCGACTCTGTGTGACCCCAGAGACGGCAGCCCGCCAGGCTCCCCTGCCCCTGGGATTCTCCAGGCAGGAACACTGGTGTGGGGTGCCATTTCCTTCTCAGTGCATGAAAGTGAAAAGTGAATATAGTCTCTCTGCTGCTGCTGCTGCTAAGTCGCTTCAGTCGTGTCCGACTCTGCGCGATCCCGTAGACGGCAGCCCACCAGGCTCCCCTGTCCCTGGGATTCTCCAGGCAAGCACACTGGAGTGGGTTGCTATTTCCTTCTCCAGTGCACGAAAGTGAAAAGTGAAAGGGAAGTTGCTCAGTCGTGCCCGACTCTTAGTGACCCCGTGGACTGCAGCCCACCAGGCTCCCCTGTCCATGGGATTCTCCAGGCAAGAGCACTGGAGTGGGGTGCCAGTAGTCTCTCTACTGTACCAAACTTCCTTTCTGCCTTTGAAATATAGCATAAGGTAAAAAACACTGTTTTACAAGACAGCAAAGCCAGGACATGGAATTCAGCTCTATCTGCAGGGAGAGAAGAAAATAATAGGAGTCTCAGCTGGATAAACTGAAGAGACGGAAGGAGAGATGGAGATGGAGAAGAAAGGGGGCATTGGGGTCTGAGGAGGGATGGTGATGGAAGGAGGAAGCTTGACCCCTGGAAGAGACACAAATAGACGAAGGGGAGAAGTGCTGAGAAGACATGGAAAGGGAGAGAGGGAAGGAGCAGAGAAATACATAGAGGAGGAAGCCCCTTTGAGGAAGCAAAAATACATCCATATTTCTATTTCTACCTCTATCTCTATATAAAGGAATGGATTTGTAAAAAGGAAAAGAGAAGTGGTAAGAAAAGCTTTCCTAAAATCTGCAGTCTGGAGTGAGACCAGGTTCTTGGCTTTACTTCCATTTGAAGTTGTAATTTGCATTTGCAAGATTACTTAGTTTCTTAAACCTCCAGTGAGTTTTTTAACTGGGGTAACCCTGGCAGGCCTCTGTGGCTCAGCGGTGGGAGTTGTTCTCAAGGTGTTCTGCATGGGGCTGCCCAGAGCTTTCTCACCCCAGGCTGGAGGAAATCAGGCAGTGGCCTGAGTCAGGCCTGTGGGCCAAATGTTCCTTTCTCTGCCTGGGGTTTTCCACAGGATTCACATTAACTTTATCTAAATGGAGAAGAATTTAGCTCAGGGCTTTCCCTTAGATGAAAGAGATAATTTATAAACTTTTCCACCATCCCCCATGCTGTCATCCCTAGCAAAGGGTCAAGTACATCAGTGTCCGAATTTCATTGTTTGATGGTTTTTTTTTTTCTTTCTTTGATTACATAAAATGGGCTTGAGATCATAGTACTGTATTGGGATCATAGCACATTTTCTATAAGCTTTCAGAGTTCACAGAATCAATGACTATTCTTAGACATTAGAAGTAGGATATGAATCTTTTGGGTATAAAAAGATTCATGTGAGTAATATTAAATCAATTACAGTATAAATTCATGCTCCTCTCTCTATGAGTTATAAGAATAATCAGCAAATAAGTTGTCATATGTCATACCATTTTTAATTTCTCTTAAAAACTCTAGGGTGCTAACTTAAAAAATAAAAACAATTCTTGACAGTTATGATTAAGACTATCCAATGATAAATGAATTGTTGACATTAAAAAATTAATTGGATGGATGTCCTTGATAAGGTGTCCAGTTATCCTGAGAATTTACATAATAAAATGTAGCAGTTTGCCCTGAGATTAGTTTGACACAATTGCCATTAACAGCTTCTCCTTCTTAGCACCTGGCAACTCACCTGGCACCTCTGCCCCCAAGAAGGGGATGATACACTGAGGGGCAGACCATTACAAGCTGGGTCTTCAATTTCTATTAGTACTAAGAATAATAGTGTTGGATTAATTTTTTATTAGTTTGTGGAGAGCAAGACATTACAGTCTTTCCAATTCAACTCTAGTCTCTTAAAGTCTGAGCAGTTACTACAGGTGAAAGAAGCTCCAGTGAAATGGAACTTAAAAGCAGGTTTGGGCCTGGTGAAAAATTTATTTCAGGAGCTCCCAGTGAAGATGGCCTGGCTAGAAGTCTTCATATGGGATTTGTAAATGAGTTCAGGCACTGAGCCCACTTCCTGACTGCTGGGCTGGATAATCTGTGCCAGCTTCCTCCATCTCTACTCGACCTTGCATGTGTGTGTTTCTCTTTATATGGCAGGAAAAGTCTGGGGTTCAGGAGTTAGAACTCGAAGGGAGTATAGCATGAGGGTTTTTTCCATCCCTGGGGTTTCAAGAAGAGAATCACTTATCAGAGATGTTTAAAAGTAGGCTTATTTTCAATAAGTGAAAAGTTGAACTACAGTACTTCCAATAATATTCTTTGTATTCCTTTTGCCTCAGGATTCCATGGTTTTACAATAAAGTCAGGTAAGTGTTATGTACTAAGTCCTATGAAAGACTTTGTAAGGACACCTATATTTTGAATATTGGGGATCTAGACCTTTAGCTAAAATTTGTATGAGCCCCTATAAGCAAACCAAAACTCTGACAGTCTAAATTAGTAAGTAAATTTAATACCAAAATACTTTTGGCTTATTATTTTTATGGCATACTCAGGTAAAATATTCTTAGTTAATAAAATAGATACACTGATTAATCATTATGTTCTGTAAAATACTATTGGCTGGCAAAAATATTTTATAATGTAGTGCTCATGAGGGATAACCCCAAAGAGATAGGAGCTAATTATTCATTATTATACGCTTACATGCCAGATATTATGCTAAGTGCTGTGGGTAGACCATTAAAAAATCTCTTTCCTCAAGAAACTTGTAGTCTAATGAAAGAGCTAAATAAACCATCAATTATATTTATTGTGAAATATGATAGAAGGACGTACATGTTGTTTTGCCAAGCATCTTAACAGAAGGGAAAGTTAAAAGAAGATTTTTAGTGGAAGTGGTTCTGGAACTGAGATTTAAAAGATAAGAAATTAGCAAGATGAGGCATGGGGAAGACTACTCAGAGAGAACAACTCTGCTTAAAACTATGTTTCTCTCTTCTTGCTTTTTCAAAGAGGAATCTTTTGTGTGGGTTTTTTTTTTTTCTTTTGCCTCTCAGATTCTAGATTTCTAGAACAATGATGAAGGGGTGCAGAGCTGTTTGTTTTTATTAGCATTTGCCTTTAAACCTCTAGATGATTCCTGATTCATAAGCAAAATCAGTCTGTGCAAAGTGGCTGCTTCTCTGAGAGTGCATATGGCTCTCAGAATTGGACAGACTATGCATCTCAAGCAGGTATGCAGACACTTGGCCAAGGGTCAAGGGCACTTAGAGCCAGACTAGACAAAATCAATTTTCTCCAGGAATAAGCCTTTTAAAACACTGTTTTTTTATTAAAAACTAAATGGATGCATTGAGGAGTAAATTCACAAGCCATTTTCAAAACTGATACTTTAAATAAACTTGCTGCATCATATACCTAGGCTTTATCAGCAGGCCCTTGGCATCCACACTTGCTCTTCTTTGTCAGTTGTGCTTAGTTGGAAATATTTGAGAACTAGTAGGTAGAAAGGTGTCTGGATAGGTGCCCTGGGGTGAGTACTGAGAACCTCAGAAGCAAGGTAGCAGATGAGTGTTATACGTGTGGGTGTATGTGCGTTTGTGTTGATGTGTGTGTGTGTATGCAATGACTCATCCATATGGGTGCTGAGATGAGAGGAATGCTGTGATAAAGACTGCTGGGACTGGTGAGTGATGTCTGTTGTAGGTGAAAAGTGGGAAGGAAGAGAAGCAAATTTGGGCCAGAATTTATGCTTTTCATTTCTCCTTCCTCACAGAAGCACCAGTGAACCTGGAAGGTTAAGGGAAATGTCACAGTCCTGGTCCTGGTTCGTTCTTTGCATCATCCTTATCATGCAATATCACTGAGCTTCTGTTATGTCACAGTCTGGCCCATTGTCACCCACCCCAGGGCTGTTACTACAGAGTTCTGTGGATTTTTCTTTTTCTGCACTTGTTCCAAGATCAGATTTTTTAATGGATAGCCTTTGTTAATGGTATGTTTATAGTTCCAGCTGCTGTTCCTAATCTACTATAGTGGAGGCATCTATGATGCTGGAATTTAAAAGATGTTTTTTTCTCCTCCCTTATGTCCTCTTTAGAAATGTCCACAGCAGCTGCCTAAACTAGCTTTTTTTTTTTCTGGATCTTGAAGGATGTCATGTGCTGGAAAATTGTGTGGGGTGGGAGTGGGGGTGGGGAGAAGAGCCCCCCAGGGAGGAGGTCCAAGGAGTACAAAAGAATAGAGTTGTAAAGCTGTCCTGATGGGTTAATGACAAGGGGTTCCAGGTGTGCCTAGACCCTCCTCGGGAAGGGAAGGGAGAATGGAATGGAGGGTAGAACTGGACTCTGAGAAACTTGAAGCTAGTGGATGGCATACTAAGAACTGTAGATTTTTTTCTCTTGACAGTAGAGAGTCATTTGAGGTTTCTTCAGTGAGGTAGGAGCTCTTTTAGATTGATGTTGTGAAAACACTCTGACAATGTGGAAGGCTGGAATGGGAGCAGGTGAGGGGTGGGAGGTGAATTGAGAGGCTCCCACAGCAGTCCGATGAGACATGGTGAGGCAGAAACTGGCAGTGGAAAGCTAGAGGAGTTGGGATGGAGAGACTGTACTTGAAGTACAGATAGGACTTAGAGAATTATTTCTGTTTCTGGCTTGGACATGTCAGTGCATGGTGATACTGTTAAGTGAAATGTGGATACAGGAAGAGAAAATCAATGTAAAATAGTTTCAAAGATAATAGCACTCCATTGTAAATGTAATATTTAATATTAAAATCATATATCAATTAAGGTATCACATTAGGAATCACAAAGCAAGTGGTTTTATAAACACTACAAAACTGCAAAGTATGAACACATAGAATTTTTGATTTCTAATTGATGCAAGGAATCTACATTGTCAAGTTCATGTTTAAGGTGATTACATTTCACTTTGGTTATAGATTTTACTTTATGAGGGCTTTAAGATGGGGAGAAACATTGACTAGTTTTACTGATTGAATGTAACTGGATTCACAGTTCTTTCTTATAATCTCATTATCTAGTATCCATAAAAAGTAACTGAAACTGCTAAGTCTTAATTAGAGAACAAATTAAAGTTTGACAAGCTCTAATAAGATGCAAAAAGAAAGAGCCTTGATTATATCTTAACCCATTTGATAATTTATTAAAGCATCAGAAGAGGATTCATTATTTAATTTCCCCCGTTATTATCTTTTAAAAGATATTATTTCCAATTGTGATAAAATGCACGTAGTATTTACCGTCTTAGCCATTTTTAAGTGTACAGTTCAGTGGTATTAAGCACATTCACACTGCTGTGCAGCCATCACTACCGTCTCTCCCCAGAGCTCACTGTATGCATTAAACACTAACTCCCTATTCCCTCCTACCCCAGTCCCTGGCAACCACCATTTTACTTTCTGTCTCTATAAATTTGACTATTCTAGGAGGACTGATTACTTTTTGAGCAAGAGAAAATAGTTTTCCTATAACCTGTTCTTGGTTGCCTGGGTTGGCTCATGTGTTACTGATTCACGATCAGAATAACCTTTGAGAGGTTTTACAGCATCTCAGTGCATTGGGCTTGGTAAGAAAGTAGCACATTGGTGATCTTTGGACATGTCCTTCAGATGCTGCTCAGTCTCTATCAGAATCAGCCATCCTCTGCCAGGTAGGGAGCATATACCAGACATTATGCCAGTCTGAGAGCACAGAGTCTGGAGTAGCTTTGCCCAAGTTTGAATCCTGGTCTGCCATTTTCCAATTGTTGGACAAGTTGATTGAACCTAGGGAGTCTCAGTTTCCTCATCTATAGATCAGTAAAACATGCCTTATAGTGTTGTTGTGAGGTTTCAGTGAGTTGTTTTATATAAAAGCATTTAGAACAGAGCCTGGCACACTGTAAGCATTTAATCAGTGTCAACTACTATATTTCTCAGGTGAGCTTTTACTCCAAATACCTTGTGTTGTCCATCTGAGCTGACGAAGGACATGACTGAACCATGATCATGGAATATTTCAAAACCTGCAGGATTTCCCTGGTGGTCTAGTAGTTAAGACTCTGTGGTTCTAATGCAGGGGTCATGGGTTCAATCCCTGGTTGGGGAACTAAGATCTCAGGTACCATATGGCCAAAAAGAAAAAGACCTTACTATGGTGTTTTTAAAATCAGCTACAACTGGGATGTGAAATAAAGTCATGGTTGGTAAAATTTCTGGGGTTCAACTTTGGGCCCAATAGTGACTCACAATGCTGAATATGCTGTGTATTATTCAAAATAAGACTGTGAATCAAAGCTTTGCATACTAGAAGGATCGCTCAGGCTCCTCCATGTCACAACAGAAACTGAGCAGGAGATAGATTATGGCCCTGTGTAAGGATTTCCTCCTTTACATTAGCTGGAATTGACTGCTCTAGTTGAAAAATCAAGAGTTCCCCATCCCCTCTTCCCACTGCAGCTTGACAACTTCTTTCTCATTCCACATTCTCAAATGAAAAGGGGGTTATTGTTCCCTCAAGAATAGAGGTTTTGACATTTACTTACTCCCAATGTTTTCTGACAGACTTGAGGTAAGCGGGGATTGTATCAGCAGCTCTGCGTTCGGAAACCTGGGGATAAGAACTCACTTACAAGTATCTGGTTTATTTTTCATGTTTGGAAACTTTATGTTCCCTGAAATCTCACTGTTATATCTCCGTGGACTAGAACAATACTTGGCATATAAGAGTTTTCAAAACACGTATATTGAATGAAAGATTGAGTACATGAATGCGTGGCTAGATTTCTTTGGTGAAGCCCTGGGGAGGTTACTGAGAGACATCTAGAAGCAAAAGAAGTCTGAGCCCTAAAACTTCCAGGCACTCCATTTAGTTCTTCCCTGTTGAGAAAGTGTCATGTGCTTCTTCATTGCACCTTGCTTATTTTACTTTTGTATTTTTCTGCTTTAAAGAATATTTTTCTACATAATAATCACAAACTCTTCTGTGGCTCAGACAGTAAAGAATTTGCCTGCAATGCAGGAGACCCAGGATCAGTCCCTGGGCCAGGAAGATCCCCTGGAGAAGGGCATGGCAACCCACTCCAGTATTCTTGCCTGGAGAATCCCATGGACAGAGGAGCCCGGTGGGCTACAGCCCATGGAGTCGCAGAATCAGACATGACTGAGTGGCTAACACTTTCACTTTTTTTTTTTTCAGTAAGAGCACTATTACAATCTCGTTTTTATTCCATCTTGAAAGCTGTTTTTATGAGACCTGTGTAATTGTACCTGTGAGAACACCCACAAGCTTTCCTTGTTCTTCTGCCCAGACAGGACTCTCTCCTCCACTGCTGAACCAGTCTGTGTTCTTGCAGAGGCAGGGAGCAAGGGTGTCCCAGGAGGATGCTGGGATTCTCAGAGCAGCTTTTTCATGGAGCAAATTAAGGACAAACACAAATCATTTTGGGATTTCGACCTAAATCTTAACCCATTTATTTTCTTAAAATAAATCTCTTTTTTTTCTCCTGGTGCCTTTAAAATATTTGCAAAAAATCACTATTCTCTAATTGTTACTTTTCAAATTGAAGACTTTGAGAATAAATGACACTAGCAGCAAAAGTCCAATGGCCATGTAATATAGAAACATTTTATGAGGTTTATCTGACCATTCATAGGGCATAGATTTTACAAGTTTTGTATTATTTCTGTGGTCTTACTTTAGTGAAGTTACAGTGTTAGTTGCTCAGTCGTGTCTGACTCTTTGCAGCCCTGTGGACTGAAGCCCTCTGGACTCCTCTGTCCATGGAATTCTCCAGGCAAGAATACTGGAGTCAATTGCCATGCCCTTCTCCAAGTATCTTCCTGACCCAGGGATCGAACCCAGGTCTCCTGCATTGCAGGCAGATTCTCTACTGTCTGAGCTACCGGGAAGTTGCACTCAAAATTTCCTTTCTTTTTTCAATTTGTTTTAGCTTCTCTTTCAATTTGTTTTAGCTTCTTTTTCAATTTGTTTTAGCTTCTCTTCACTTGTTTAGCAGATATTATTCACAGGTATTTAAGTTAGAATAACAATAATAGCTATAGTTTATGAAACATCATCCATGAGTCAGGCTGATTCTGTGATTTAACTTGATACCATTTAATCTTTCAAAAATACTGAGGTGTGATTTACGTATAGAAAAGCAAACAGATGTTATTTGTACAGTTTGGTGTATGCACATCCATGTAACCATCACCCAAATCAAGATAGAATATTTCCATCATTCAGGAAGGCTCTTTCATGCCACTTGCCTCAGTCAATCCCCCATTCTCAGAGGCAACCATTATTCTGGTTTCTATTAGCACAGAATAGTTTTGCCTGTCTTTGAATATTTATTAAGGGAATAATTCTCTGTTGGCCTTTTTGTGCTTAGTAAGACCCCACTCCGGTACCCTTGCCTGGCAAATCCCATGGATGGAAGGGCCTGGTAGGCTGCAGTCCACGGGGTCGCTAAGAGTTGGACATGATTGAGCAACTTCCTTTTTACTTTTCACTTTCATGCACTGGAGAAGGAAATGGCAACCCACTCCAGTGTTCTTGCCTGGAGAATCCCAGGGACGGGGAGCCTGGTGGGCTACCATCTATAGGGTCACACAGAGTTGGACACGACTGAAGTGACTTAGCAGCAGCAGCATGCTTTTGAGATTCATCCATGTTATTTTCTGTGTGGAGAGTAATTTTTTGTATCACTGTACAATAGCCTATAATATGAATGTGTTACATTTTTACCACGAACTTGTCGATCGTCTTTTGGGTTCTCCTGTTATTTTTTGGCTATTATAAATAAAGCTGCTGTGAACATTCTTGAAACATCATTTTATGGATCTATGGAAATATTTCTCCTGAGTATGTACCTAGGAGTGCATCCTACCAGGCCTATGTGCCTCTGTTTAAGTTTTATTAGAAATTCCTAAACAGTTTTCCAAGATAGGTATATCATTTGCACTCCTACTACCAATACATGAAAGTTTCAGTTATTCTGCATCCTCACTACTGCTTGTTATTGTCAGATTCTTTAATTTCAGACATTCTAGTGAGTGTGTAATGGAATCTTACTGTGGGTTTTTTTTCCCAGCTGAAATGTATCAAGATATAATTTACATATAAAATGCACTTATTTTAAGTGTATAGCTTGATGAGTATTAAAAAAATAAGTAAATTGAAAGTGGAGAGGAGAGAGTGCATTTTACAGCTCTTCTGGACTCTATTTCATGTAAACCTCATAACAACTTCTTGAAGTCAGTAAATACAGTTATTATTTTAATGATGGAAAAATGTAGACAGTGGTTAGGTGAGCTCAGCAACATTCAATATTGCTGTCAATAAAGGTCTACTGGGGTCCAAGTCTTCTGGTGATGAGGATGGATCCATCCTGAAGTGGAGTCAGAAGGAGCAACCATATCAAATGAGGTGCAATGCAGGCAGAGGGTTCCAAAGGCTAAAAGTGGAGGAGTTTGGAAATGATTCTGGATAACTGTCTTGAATAGTTTGAGAGAGAGAGAAAAAAAAGGTGGAAAGAAAGAATAATTACAGAATACTAGGAATTCAGATAATTTTAGAAAAGAATGGAAAGGTTAAGTTTACAAGGCAGGAAAAAGCCAATTAATTTTTTCTGTGTGTTTAACAAAAAAAAAAACAACAGATTCTCAATTATTCTTTGTAGGAATGAAAATTCTACAAAGGAAATTCATTGCCTAAAATAGAGAGTCCCTTGGGCTGCAAGATCAAACCAGTCAATGCTAAAGGAAATTGGCCCTGAATATTCATTGGAAGGACTGTGCTGAAGCTGAAGCTCCAATGCTTTGGCCACCTGATGCGAAGAACTCATTAGTAAAGACCCTAATACTGGGAAAGATTGAGGTCAAAAGGAGAAGAGGGTAGCAGAGGATGAGATGGTTAGATAGCATCACTGAATCAATGGACATGAGTTTGGGCAAACTCCAGGACTTAGTGAAGGACAGGGAAGCCTGGCATGCTGCAGTCAATGGGGTCACAAAGAGTTAGCAACCAAACAACAATGTACTAGAAAAAAGCTGAGTTTTCCCTATAGGTTAAACTGAATTTGTTAAACTTTTTCACCTTAATTTATGTGTCAGAATTATAAAGGTTGAGTCACTTTGGATATATTTGCACTGATTTTCTTACAAGTATATGAAAGTGAAAGTTGCTCAGTCATCTCCGACTCTTTGTGAGCCCATGGACTGTACAGTCCATGAAATTCTCCAGGCCAGAATACTAGAGTGGGTAGCCTTTCCCTTCTCCAGGGGATCTTCCCAACCCAAGGATTGAACCCAGGTCTCCCACATTGCAGGTGGATTCTCTACCAGCTGAGCCATAACAGAAGCTCATATAAGTAAGTATGTAGATTAATACTTTGGAAAACCACAATACATTTTGCTGTCTGAATGTTTGCTTTTTTTTAATGCCTGTAAGACCAAAGTAAAACAATGTTTTAGAAAGTGCCAAAGGATAACAGCCAGTTAATATATTTTTCTTGGGAGAGTTGGATTTAGGTGGAGGGAGGAAGATTATCAACTCTGTGTAGTTTTCTTGGTTGTTTGACAGGTTATAAAACGTAAGCCGGCCTTACTTTGAAATAGCAATAATTATAGCAAGAGTGAAAGGAACTTATAATGTATTTTATGACCTAGAGCTAAAGACAAACTAATATGTTGCCGGGGTCCAGACCCCGTAGGATCCAGGGGAACCTGAAGGAAAAATGGCGTCGGCGGATGATTTAGAGAGAGATAAGGAAAGAATATTGTAGATAAGAAAACAGAGGAGAGAAAGAGGCTGATATTCCTTGGTTTACATAAAAGCCAATAAAACTTTGAGTTTGCCCTGTTCACGGAGGCCACAGCTGCCTTCCCGGTCTCCCGAGGGAGTGAAGACACAGAACATCTTCCCATTCAGGTCTTAGAAACCCGGGCAGATAAGTGAACGCAGGGGAGCCTCTATGCTCCAAAGGACCAGCCTGAAAAAGAGAGGAAGGGAGAGAGAGAGAGAGAGGGAGGAAATGATTGACACGAGGAGACCAAGCTACTTCAGTAAGCAAGGCCCATAGCTTTATTTTTTAAAGGTACTTTTATACCTTGTCTTATACATAGAGGGAAATGAAAGATGCAAAGTCATACAGAGTCAGCCCAAACATTACATCTGTTTTGTCTTTATCGAAACCAGGATTTTTTTCTGCAAATCTTTTCCATAAACAGTATTGTGTACATTATCTTCTGGCCTTGGAGGCCTGTGAACATTTTATGACCCTCTTTTGATAAAGGCTTCTCAACCAGAAAACTTAATTTTCCCTTGAAATGTTTTTTTCTTATATCTCTAATCTATGTCAGCCTCAGAAAGTATTAAACAAGTTACATTTCTCATGGAGTAAAGGTGCAGTGAGTTACAAGAAAGAACTAATTAGCTCAACAGTCTGATGTGGTTAAATTGAAGGCTACACTTGTTTTTTTACATTCCAACTGTGTTAACTAATGCACTCCCAGGTGCACACTGGATAAGAGATATGGGATCTTAGCAACAAGCATTGGCCAAATAATGAAATCCTACATTAACACTACTCTAATAACTATTAACTCTTTGAAAGGCTCTGTGTTTTAGACTTTCTGTGCCTCTCACAGTTGGGAGGCTGTAAATAATCATATGCATGGCTGTAAGAGTCTAGCTAGCCAAGCAAGCTAGAATGCTAACAGAGGGGGTTTGATTTGAAATATTTCTCTCATGTCCAGGAAACTTATTAGCTATAACCCTAAGTTAATTTTTTCCAGAGAAAGGTGGTCAGGAATAGCCTGTTAATGTCAGAGGAGTTGGTGAAGGTCATGAAATAGTAAAACAGAGATTCTGGTTTGGGGGTAGATGTTCGAGAAAGCCTAGGGATCCCATTGAGTCCTGAAGCTTTGCTTAACAGTTCTCTTCCACATGACCTTGTCATGGATGGGATCTCCGTGGTGGCTCCCGGCAATATGTGTTTTAAGCATTCTTAGAGGAAGAACAGGGTTCCTATAATGAAAGTATTTTTGTAGTAGTAAATACATAGAGTGGTGATATTTAGTATAAACCTAGTTACATCTGCTTATATTTGTTAGGAACATGAAAAAAATGATCAAAAGCAAAAAAAAAATATTATCTATTCAAATGAATTCACTTGATAATCTAATTCTATTGATCATTTTCAGTCTTTCTTTTTGACTCATAATGTGGAATTTCAATGAGAAATCTGGAAGATTTTACCAGTAAAAAATAGAAGACTTCTCTTAATTTTTTTATGTTGTCAGATGCTGTTTTCTTATTAAGCTTTAATAATATGTGCTACTGCTGTTTAGTCACTAAGTCCTATCAGACTCTTTGCCCTTGGTAATGTAAACTACACTGCAAAGTCAGTGGAAAGGGCTAAATAAACAAAACTGGACCACTGGAGAAGGAAATGGCAGTGTTTGAGATAAGCAGAGACAGATTTATAGGAGATTTCTAGGTTAGAAGCACAGCTGTACTTTAATGATCTCAATATCCTCAATCATACATGTCTGTGATGGCCAAAATACTACATGTGATTTTTTTTTTCCTGTGTATGGATCCAGAATGGTTGTAAGCATATTGGTTGTTAAGCTTGTGATGGCGTTGCTGACTGGGAGCTGTAGCTCACTGTCCTATCCAGCATCACTAGAGAGGATTGCACATCACTAGCCTGGGAAAAGATCAACATTCAAAATTTTGAAGTATGGTTTCTACTGAAAGAATAATGCTTTTGCATCAGTGTTAGGTCAAAAAATCATAAGTTGAACCATTCTAAATTAGGGGCCACTTACACATACAAAAAAGTCAGTGAAAAAATTTGATTGAAACGAGTATATCTCTATTCAAGTATTTCTGATGGTTTTTCAGAGGAACTTGACAACTTTCCTTCTTCTATATGCTCCATATATTTCTGTATATCTTCACTTTTTGCTTCTCTCTTTCCCATTTAGTATACATTTTGGGTTAATTTGCCTAGTGCTCTCCTATGGCTGTGTCATCCTGGGTTTCTTGTTTCTATGGCCCACCTTTACCTAAGTCCAAATCCTTATCCTCTTCCAAGCCAGCTTCTGCCCCCTCCTTTCCAATTGTATCACCTCCTTCTCCCCAGCACACCCCTTTTGCTCTGGATGTCCTGGACTCCTTGTCTTTCCTCAATGAGGAATTTAACTTTCCTCCCTCCATCCCTTTGTTCATACACTTTTCTGTCTGGGCCCAGCTGTTTCCTGCCTCAGGCCCTCCAGCTTTCCCAGGTAACTTCACTCCTGTCCTGTGCTCTGCCCAGAAGTTGAGTATTGGGAGGCACCTGGAAATCACGAGTCTGGAAAGTGAGGCCTCAGGGAGGAGCTTGATTCTGTGAGTCTGGTCTGGTTCAGAGAGGCCTGGCTTCTACCTAGCTGCTACATTTTCTTGCCTTCCTTCAGACTTACAGGCTTCCCTGATAGCTCAGTTGGTAAAGAATCTACCTGCAATGCAGGAGACCCTGGTTTGATTCCTGGGTGGAGAAGAACTGCTGGAGAAGGGATAAGCTACCCACTCCAGTATTGTAGGGCTTTACTTGTGGCCCAGCTGGCAAAAATCCACCTGCAATGCAGGTGGAGATCTGGGTTCAATATCTGGGTGGGAAGATCCCCTGGAGAAGGGGGAAGGCTACCCACTCCAGTATTCTGGCCTGGAGAATTCCACACACTATACAGTCCATAGGGTTGCAAAGAGTCGGACATGACTGAGCGACTTCTACTTCAGGCTTGCAAGGGGCTCAGGAAGGGATGCTCCTTAGACTCTAGCTCTTGGGGCTGAGAGAGATTTGGGGCTGGGAGAGAGTACAGCTTGACCTCTTGTTTTTATGTTAAACCTGTGCTGTGAACCTCTATTTGCACTCTTGCCCATGGTTCTGCAGATGTTAGAGGAGGACCTGCTCCTGACTCCAGCAGTCCCTGACCTTGAGCAACTAATTTTATTTATAAAAATGGAGATAATATTTTTAGAGAGGACAACAGAAGGGGTTTTTGTCTACAGGTAACCATTAAAAATGAGAGATTAAGGGAGCCAAGCCTCTGAGCAGTCATATATCCACGTATAATTTATAAGGGTTCCTCTGAATCCTGGATTACTCCCTGTCCATTATTCCTTAACAATGGATTCAGCCCACCTCGGATCGGTCTAGTACTGTGGTATTTACTATTGAAAAAATCCATCTATAAGTAGACTCTGGTAGTTCAAACCTGTGTTGCTCAAGGGTCAACTGTGGCTTATTACTATTGTATCCTATACTATAATGGGCTTCCCTAATAGCTCAGTTGGTAAAGAATCAGCCTGCAATGTGGGGGACCTGGGTTTGATCCCTGGGTTGGGAAGATCCCCTGGAGAGGGGAAAGGCTTTCCGCTCCAGTATTCTGGCCTGGAGAATTCCATGGACTGTATAGTCCATGGGATGCAAGAGTTGGACATGACTAAGCGACTTTCACTTTCATACGTATAATTGTGCCTGGTACAGAGTAGATGCTCAATAAATATTGAGAATAACATTTTTTTCTTTTAAAAGTAGTTGTGTTGAGGAATAATTGAAATATAATAAACTCTACATCAGTTCAGTTCAGTTGTTCAGTTATGTCCGACTCTTTGCAACTCCATGAACTGCAGCACGTAAGACCTTCCTGTCCATCACCAACTCCCGGAGTTTACCCAAACTCATGTCATCTAACTATCTCATCCTCTGTCGTCCCCTTCTCCTCCTGCCTTCAATCTTTCCCAACATCAGGGTCTTTTCAAATGAGTCAGCTCTTTGCATCAGGTGGCCAAAATATTGCAGTTTCAGCTTCACCATCAGTCCTTCCAGTGAACACCCACGACTGATTTCCTTTAGGATGGACTGGGTTGATCTCCTTGCAGTCCAAGGGACACTCAAGAGACTTCTCCAGTACCACAGTCAAAAGCATCAATTCTTCTGTGCTCAGCTTTCTTTATAGTCCAACTTTCACATCCATACATGACTACTGGAAAAACCATAGCCTTGACTGGATGGACCTTTGTTGACAAAGTAATGTCTCTGCTTTTGAATATGCTGTCTAGATTGGTCATAACTTTCCTTCCAAGGAATAAGCGTCTTTTAATTTCATGGCTGCAATCACCATCTGCAGTGATTTTGGAACCCCCAAAATAAAGTCAGCCACTGTTTCCCCATCTATTTGCCATGAAGTGATGGGACCAAAGGTATAATGAGTTTGACATATTCATAAGCCTGTATAACCATCAATACCATCAAAGTAATGAACATTCCCACACCCAGAAGTTTCCTGGGACTTCTTTGTAATCTATGCGTTCTACTCCCACACCTGCTTTCTGTTAGTATACTGTTTCATATTTCCTAGAACTTTCTATAAATGCAGTTTTACAGAATGTACCTTTTTGGTAGCTTCTTCACTTAAAGTAGTTATAAAATTCATTCATATTATTTGTATAAATATTTCACTCTTTCTACTGCTGAGTCCATGTATGGATGCACAGTTTGTTTATCCACTTACTTTTTGATAGCCTTTTGAATTGTTTCCATTTTTTGGTTGCTATAAATAAAGCTGCTGTGAACATTATGAACAGTTCTTCATATGGATGTAGTAGTAGTAGTTTTAGTCGCTCAGTCGTGTCCCACTCTTTGTGACCCCACAGACTGTGGCCCGCCAGGCTCCTCTGTCAGTGGGATTCTCCAGGCAAGAATACTGGAGTGGATTGCCATTCCTTTCTCCAGAATATCTTCCCAACCCAGGGATAGAACCTGGGTCTCCTACAGTGCAAGCAGATTCTTTGCTGTTTGAGCTACAGGGGAAGATGATATGGATGTAAGCTTTCATTTCTTTTGGGTAAATGCCTGAGAGTAGACTGGCTGACTCATAAAGCAGGTACAGTTTTTAAGTTTCTGATAAACTGAGAAACTTGTCTTTCCAAGGTGACTGCACTATTTTGCATTCCCACCACACATATATGGGAGTTCCAGTTCCTTCATGTCCTCACCAACACATGGTAGTGTCAGTCTTTTAATTTTGGCCATTCCAACAGGTATTTCATTATGCTTTTAACATGAATTTTCCAAATGACTCATGATTTGAACATCTTTTCTGTGCTTATTTGCCATCTTTATATCTTCGTTGGTGAAGTACTCAGGGCTTTGCTCAAGTTGTTATCATATTTCCCCCTTATTATTGAGTGTACTTTATATATTCTGCACACAGTTCCTATATCAGATATGGTTTGGTTCTCTCAGTCTGTGGCTTTTTTTTTTTCATTAACAGTCTTTTGAAGAGTAGAAGTATTTATTTTTATCAACTCTAATTTATCAGTTTGCTCTTTTATGGGTTACTGTCTTTTATGGATCTTGTTGTTGTATATAGAAATATTTGCTTAATCCCAGGTGACAAAAGTTTTCTTCTGTGTTATCTTCTGAAAGTTTTATAATTTCACATTTTACCTATAGATTTGTGATTGATTTTGAGTTAGTTTTTGTATATGGTATAAAATGTAGATAGAGGACTTTCCTTTTGTCTGCATGTGGATATCCAATCTTTCTGGCAATATTTGTTGAAAGACTCTTTTTCTCTGCTAAATTGCCTTTATTGAAAATAAGCTGTTCATATGTGTGTAGAATCTGCTTCTGGGTTCTCTATTCTATGCCACTGACCTGTTTTTCTATCTTTAAGTTAATACTGCAATCTCTTGATTATTGTAGATTAACAATGTCTTGAAATTCACTAGTGTTTGTCCTCCAAGTTGGTTTGTCTTAATGAAATGATTTTTAAAACAATGGAAAATTCTGAAATATTGTCTAAAAGAATCTTGCAGTGTTTCAGAGCTAGCATTTGCTTTGGAGATAAACATGTCTGCATGATCTTTCCTATTATCTGTACACTGAATAAATGGAGGTTACCATATTATTTTCCAGCATGCATGTTCTCTAAAACTAATGTATAAATCATGTCATTAAACTTTTCACTATTATTTAATGCATTCCTATAATTAAATTTTTATAGCACCAATTTAAATATTTGTCAATCACCATGAGATAGTCAATATTTATTATATTTTATCATTCTTTTTGTCCCTCTTAGATTCATATTTCCTATATGAATCTACATGGATATGAATGTCTCATTTTCAGCTAAATCTCTGAGTTATGAGCCATTTCTCTAGGTCTGTAGATTCTGCTTCTTGGAAAATACTTGTTCAAGCTTCAGTTTGGCAGTTACCCAGATGCGTCTTATCATGCATTCTCCTCTTGAGGCCCTTTGTCATACTCTCCGGAAATGCTCTGTGTGCCTCAGTTATAAAGACTCTTGCTAGTGCCGTCTTTGTAGAGCTCATTCTCACTGGCTCTACATAGTTCTTTTCTCGGCTCCCTGTGCTCTAAGAGGAGTGCGAGGAAAAGTGAAGAAGTGGAGTCAATGACCAGTTCTGGGCTCTAGGAACTCACAGATAAAAAATGAAAGGAAAGATAAATAAACCATGTATACCTTATTAGAGGTACTTACAAATAATCCAAAAATTATTTATAAACCTAAAATTGTTCATAAATAAATTGAAGAGTAACTATAATTATCTTTATATAAGCTATCAACCTTTTAAATCTTTATGAAAATATAAATTTAATTCTTTATATTTGTGAATAAATATAATGACTTTTCAGATCCTTACAACTCTAATTTCAGTTTGTAATCTTCCCATCTCTGCTCTTCAGGTGCTTGGCATACACTGTGACTAGAAGCCTGTGGTCTTGAGCTGAGTCAGATTTATCAGGGTGTACAGGGATCATCAGTGTTAACATGGGGGAAATACTGCCTCAAACAGCCTTGACTTAGAGAGGCATCTTCTGTCAGGTCAGGAGTGAATAAGTCAGAGTGTTGGTTAGGTTGAGTTGGTGTGGCCCTTCTTTCAAGTAGGGAAAGAAAACTGGATTTTTCTAGTATCAAGAGGTTAGCCAAAATTTGACATTTTTTTCTTTTGATTTATAACCCATACTTTTAGCTTTAAACTGATAGTCATTGGGAAACTGATCTAAAATATACTTGTAGTGTGTGTGTGTGTGTGTGTGTGTGTGTGTGTGTATGTGTGAATTGGTCCAGGACACAGAGCTGAGAGCTCTCAGGGTTGTTTCTATGTCTGCCATTTTTATTATTAATAATAATAACAGATAATAATTATTTAGCCCTTACTACATAGCAGCCCCTGTTCCAAGGGCCTTATATATATGTTAACTCATTTGTTCATTGCAACCATGCAATGAGCTAAGGCCATTGCTATCTTTATTTTATAGAAAACTGAGATACAGAGAGATTAAGCACTTGCTGAAGTCACATGGCTAGTTAGGGACAGAGCTGCCGTTCAAACACCAATGACCTGGCTCTGAATTAGCAAGGCGTTCAGAGATGAACTGGCGCAGTCCTCTGACCTTAAAGACAGAAAAGGAGACCAGAGGAGGGTGATTTGCTCAGAGGCACAGGCTCACCAGCAGGCAGTGCTAGGTTTGTCCTCGGGTACCTGCCACCCTCTCCTGGGTTCTTTCCCCACGATGCTGCCCCTGCTCCCCTCTGTCATCTGGCTATAGTCACTGTCCTTTGGGCTCTGCAGGCCACACTCAGCATTTTACCTTATTGCTGCCTGGGCCAGAGAACTCCCTGAGTTCCTTGGCTCCATGAGCAGACTCCGGGGGGTAAAGGAATTGGGTCTGTCTCCTTGCTGCTTACTATTTGATCCTTTCCTTACAGTATACACCCAGAGAGTCAGCACAAATCATCTTTAATGTTGGCACTAAAGATGTTGGGCCACTTTAAAATTCAGACTCAGATCTGATGTAGCCAGAATTGCTTTCCAGCTTGCATTATCCACATTGATCCAGATTCTCTCTAATGACTTCAGGAAGGCATCGTAACAGCTGAGTGCTTCTGGCAGGCAGACAACTGAACCAGCAGAGAGGGCCTCACACTTGCTTATTCTGTGGCTGACCAGATTGGGTGACTGCATTCCAGTTAAATTCCTTTTAGAATTTACTCTGCTGTTACAAGAAAAATCACACTTAGGCCATGTGCCAAAAACACCTGGGATTATCTGACATAGAAAACTCCTCAAAACCCAGTGCCCAATGGTACAGTTTATGTTCTTGGGGACAGAAGTCATTCTTGCTGTTTGCCAAATTGTTTTGGTTTTCCTCTGGGCACATCCTTGTCCCCTGGAAGCTAGATGTGGCTGTGTGATTTGTTTTGGTCGATGAAGCACAAGTGTTGTGTGTCTCTTCAGGGTGGAGATTTTAAGAGCCAGGACGTACTTCACCACATGTTATTCAGGTTCTGCGTCCTGCTTCCTGGAGGCACAGAGCTGGGGCCTCCTTCTGCCTGTTGGTGGGTGGGACTGCAGAGTACAGCCAACCTGCCTGAACAAGCAGCACGAGCAAGAAAAGAAGTGTTTTGTTCTGTGTCCTCTCACCCACGTGTCTGTCTGTCTGTTCTTCTCATACTGCAGTAACTGCCGATTTATAGGCTTCCCTGGTGGCTCAGACGTCTGCCACAGCGTAGGAAGCCAGGGTGTGATCCCCGAGTCGGGAAGACCCCCTGAAGAAGGCTCCCCACTCCAGAAGTCTTGCCTGGAGAATTCCATGGACACAGAGGAGCCTGGCGGGCTACGCGAAGTCAGACGTGACTGAGCAACTAACAGTTTCACTTTCACAGACTTAGAGGAAGTTACAAGAACAGCTACCCACTCCAGAAGTCTTGCCTGGAGAATTCCATGGACAGAGGAGCCTGGCGGGCTACTCAGAGAGTCAGACATGACTGAGCAACTAACACTTTCATAGATTTAGAGGAAGTTACAAGAACAGTACCAAGAGTTTCCTTGTATCCTTCCCTCAGTTTTCCCTGATGGTTCTATCTTAATGTAACCATGAAGTGTTGCTTTAAATCACTGAGATTTTGCGGTTACATCAGCATTATCTAATCTCATTCAGAATTTTCTTTCTAATCTCATTAGATAGTTTTCTTCCTTTCCTTTTTTTTTTTTAAATGCACACCTTAATTGTAAGGACATAAAGATCTTCTCACATCACATTTTGATTTCTTCTCTTTTACCAAATGGAATGTTTTGCTGTGTATTGTGGTTACTCGTGTATATTTTTATTCTCCTTCTGCCAGATCACAAGATCTCTAAGAGAACACGTCTAATTTATTTTTGAACCCCTCCCAAACAGCACTATGTCTTTACAAGGCACTCAGATGTTCATTAGTGATTGAATGAGGGATTGCTGTGTGGTTGCTAGCTTCTTGAGTAGAAAGAATGGGAAATAAGAAGCTCATTTTAGGGCTAAAAAGACCAAATATCCTGAAGTTCATTAACTGGTTGTATCAGTACAGAGCTATGAGATGAAACAGAGATATGGTGAAAGGCAGAGAGGCTGAAAAATATAATACTTGGCAGAAGTGGAGTAAGCAGACATAAGGCGTTTACCATCCAGCTTTACTTCATCAACATAGGATTCTGTAGTGTACCTTTTATACACTGTCTTGCTTCCTTACTACTTATAGATGTTCAGTGCTCCAGAAAATTGATTTGTGACTCTATGTCTCTTTAGAGCCAAAATTTTCATACTGAAATCATAATACTTCGCCCTCCCCCACTGTTAGATTTTTATAACCATCTACCTTTGGGCCATGAGGGTGAAAAATCACCTGTCAGTTGCAAGCAGCAGTGCGTTCACTCTTGTGGTGTAGCAACAAGCAGCTGTCCAGGTGTTTTATGATGAGGACCCTTCTGTAGCTGCATCTGTAGTAAGTCATTGCCTGAGATCTAAACTGGGAGACCGTTAGACCACCGACATCTGGTTTTAAGGCAGTTTGCTGTTCCTCTGCTCCTGGTATGTAAATGGATGTTTTGCAGCCTTCCTTCCAGGCCACATAATAGCTGCTCTTCTTCATCAAACTCTTCTTCCAGGCCTTTATTATCATCTCCCCTCTGTGCTCTTGTCCAGTGCCTGCCACAAGGTGGGCTTTGTCCAGTCCAGAAATCAGCACAGCACTTCAGGGAAAGTCGGAACACAGCCCTTGCCTTCTGCTTAGGTATTACAGCCAGTTCTCTCTCTCTTCTCATGATACACTTAAGTCAGCACTTCAGTGTTGCAAAAATGATTAGGTCTTTGGATAAACTTGATCATATATGTTTAATTCCAGCTACTCACACCAGTATTCTGGCCTGGAGAATTCCATGGACAGAGGAGCCTGAATCACAAAGAGTGGGACACGACTGAGCAACTTTCACTCTTACTTTCTTCTTTCTTTCTTTATTTTTATGTGGACCATTTTAAAGGTCTTTATTGAGTTTTTACAGTGTTGCTTCTGTTTTATGGTGTTTTGGTGGGGGCGTTTGCCCCCAAAGCATGTGAGATCTTAGCTCCCTGATCAGGGATCAAACCTGCATCCCTTGCATTGGGAGCATGAAGTCTTAATCACTGGACCTCCAGGGAAGTCCCTAGCTTTCCTTTTAGAATAAAACCAGGGGCAAATATTTGAAGATCTTCAGGAAGTGATTGCAGAGATCCATGGAAAGAATTCCCATGTCAGGAGAAATGATTCTGAATTGTTAAAGATGTAAGATTGTATTTGCCAAATTACATCCCAATGTGAGGCAAGCAAAAGTAAGCATTTCCTGGGAGGGAATTGGGGTGGCAATTTATTTTGGTCCTACATGGCTCATTAAACACGAAAGTCTCCTGTTCATTTGCTTGTATGGAGGAACTTGAATTATATATCACAGATGAGTGGAAGCAAACCGTACATAGGCTGCAACTGCTGGGAATATGTCTTATAGAAAAATCTGAAATGAGAAGACTTTTCTGAAATGCAGATATATTCAGAGGGAAAGTACAGGGAAGTTTGAGTACAGAGGGGTAGAGAAAAACCCCATGTGGCATCAGACAGGGCTGTTCTGGGTTACTTGGTTGGCTGATCAGAGCCTTTTGTTGAAAGCAAGGTAGAGGCTGGTTTGAGAAGCCGAGTTTATTATTTGTGAAGGAGGGGCAATGATGGAGGATTTCTCCTGGGACAAGGCTGCCGGATTTATTTTCAGTAACAGCTGAATAGTCCTTGGAGCTGATGTAAAGAGTTATGGAGTCTATTGTTTTCTCAGTAATGTTTCCATGACTAGTTGCTAGGATTGAGTGTGTGCCAAGTGTGGGCTGATGAGTGACTTGGTGGGCAAAATAAAATGGTCTGCCTAGGTTGCTATGGCAGCCAACAGGAGGGCAAGTCCAGTAGAAAATGAACTCAAATGATGCAAAGAAGAAAACTGCAGTAAGAACCACACACATACATGTTCTTGTTGGCTGTAAACCCACTTATTGCCTCCAAACCTTTGCCTGGCCGGATGCTTCTTATCAGCCAGGTACTAGCTGTACCTCTTCTTCCTCAGAGGGCCCTCCCTGACCACCCACCGTAAATACCACGCCCCACTTCCCAACCCTCCCTGTCAGTCAAGTCCGTTGTATTTTCTCCTTTGGACTCATCTCTAGCTGCTTTTGTCTTTTTGCTTATTTGTTTATTGTCATTAGAGTCTAGTCACTGTGAAAGCAGGGGCCTGTCCTTCCCCCATGGTATCCTCAGAGCCAGGCATGGACCCCAGCACAGAGCGGGAGCTCAGTAAACATTTGTTAGATAAAAAACTGTGTGCTGCTTGTGTGGAAGCCTTACGTTTTATTCATCTCTGTTTTGAATTTCTGGCTTAGAAGCATTTCTTGAGCAAATGTGAGCCACTATAGAGAGATTATCCCTGGACCTTTGTCTTCTTTGTCACTTGTCTCCAGGAGTCGTTAGCCAATGCAAAGTCTGGAAGGGGCTTCCAGTGAGCAGTTCAGAATTATGGTTACATGGCTAGACTGGGATCGGAAACATGGAGGTGAAAAAGACACAGCTTGCTAGAAAACAGAACAAGAATTGCTGACAGTTATGAAATGATTACTATGTGCCAGCCACTGTGCTCTACATTTTATACACATTTGATCTTTTAATCCCATAACTATATAGAGAGATAGGTTCTATTATTATACCCATTTTACAGGTGAGGAAGCTGAGGCACAGAGAGCCTAAGTAATTTACCAAAGGTCACTGGTTGTTTGGTGGTAGAATCAATATTCAAATGTACATCATAGGATCATATTGAGAACCAACTGAGACAATTAGTTAAAAGTGTTTCGTTTGTGCTCATAAATGTGTGTTCTCTCCTTTTCCACTCTCCTCTCTTCTTTTTGGGGCTTTTCTGATCTCCTGATATAATGATTTAGTGCTTTTTTATCAACTTCTTTTTTAAAAATCTGCCTGGTGAGGAAATATAGTAAGTGTACTATGATATGTTTAATAGTATAAAACATACAAATACAAAGAGAAAATCCAGTACTAAACAATGAAATGTATGAACTACGATACTGGAAATGGGTACCACAAACTGTTCCACCATGCCTGGAATGAGTAGCATGCGATGAGATTATAGGCTTCTGGTCTAAATTCAGTTGCTAAATAGCTTTATGACAGTGGGCTTGCCATTTAGCCTCTGCAGACCTCTGGTTTATCTTCTGTAGAACTGAGGGTAAGATGGGGCATAGAGGCAGTAAAACTCTAAAATTCTCTTTACTTTTAAGAGGACATGATAGCATTGTTTTAAGGCCTTTTGTGCTTTGTATACACTCCTGGTTTGATGGTTGCTGGCCTGAGCTGTGGTGAGCTGTGCTCCTGGAGGCCAGAAGCCTGCATGTGCCATGGCTGTATTTTTCTTACACTGTGGGCTGCATAGCAGGCCGTGAAACTTTGAAAAATCAGAGAACACACTTTAAACTAATTTATTATTACTTTACAACAACCTTCTCTGTGTTAGAGCATCTTCCTGGATACTCCAGGTTTTTAATAGTAGGGAAAACTAGGAGGAGAACAAGAGCAGTGTTTGTCTAAAATGTATTAGATCTGGCAAGCAAGGGTCACAGATCAGAGAGCCAGATGTCAAGTTTAAGAGGGTTAGCTAACATCCTCAACAGGAGATGTGGGAGCAGTGTTCTCCCGAGGGAGCATTTGGCAATGTCTGGAGACATTTGTTTACTGGAATATAATTGCTTCACAATGTTGTGCCAGCCACTGGTCCACAGCAAAGTGAACCGGCTGTGCCATATGTCCCCCCCAACTTGAGCCTCCTTCCCACCCCTCTTCCTGCCACCCGTCAGGTGATCGCATAGCACTCAGCTGAGCTCCCTGCACTGTACAGCAGCCTCCCACCAGCCATCTATTTTACACATAGATGTATATGTGTGTGTATGTTACATACATGTATGTATGTATGTCAGTGCTCTTCTCTCAGTTTGTTCCACCTTCTCCTTCCCTTGCTGCGTCTGCAAGTCTGTTCTCTGTGTCTCTTATTACTGCCCTGCAAATTAGGTTCATCAGTACCATTTTTCTAGATTCCATATATATATGTGTGTGTTAATATATGAGATTTGTTTTTTTATTTTTGACTTACTTCACTCTGTATGACAGACTCTGGGTTCATACACATTATTACAAATGACCCAATTTCATTCCTTTATATGGCTGAGTAGTATTCCACTGTATATATGTACCACATCTTCTTTATCCATTCATCTGTTGATGGAGTCAGGAGACATTTTTGATTGACATGACCCAGAGAAGCTTTGGAATCTAGTGGGTAGAGATTGGGTATGTTGCTAACCATTCTATAGTGACACAGGATGGCCCTTCAGAACAGAGAAATATCCAGCCCAAAATGTCAGTATTGCTGAGATTAAGAAACCCTAAACTAAGACAGGATAGCAGATAAGGAGTCACATCTACAAAATGTAAGATCAGATATCAGGATCCAGGCAAGCAAACAACAACAGCAGGGCATGCAGCTCAAGGCAGGAGATCTGGGCCACAAAGCTTTGGGAACCTGGCTAAGGGTTAGGATTTTGGACAGACCTCTGGAAATAGGCACAGGGCACCAGCAGAATGAAACTTCTAATGTGCCATCTGCTTTCTGAAACAGAAACCTCTTTTAATTATTGTAAGGAACTTCCTGATTCTGGCTTCCTTGGTTGGGGTCAAACCTGGCATCAAGAAATAGGCATAATGCTAGCATCTGGTCCTTACTTAAGCTATTTTAGATAGACATGGTCAGTATTATTTTATTATCTCCACTTCACTGCTGGGTCCTCTGAAGCTGAGAAGGGTTAAGTGATTCCCCTGTATCACCAGTAAGTAAATGACAAAGTCTTTAGACTTCAAATCTGGTACTTGTTTGACTGAGGAGGGTAGAGGTCAAAGTTGAATCACATGGCTGGAGCAGGGAGGCAGAAAGTTAGATTGTGGGTAGTTTTGAGCCCTTCCCCATCTAAGCTGGAAGGTGGGAAGGAAGTGCTCTTAGAAAGACTTGTGTGGCTTAGGCTCAGATTTTAGCACATAGGAAGTTTGTCACCTATTATTGAACAAGTCTCATTAGTGAAATCAGGAATTTTATTCATTATAATTCTAATAATGCCTTGAATTTGGGGATCTACACTTCTCAGTTGGTGAGTAAAAAATTAAAGAGTAAAATGGCGATACAGTTGCTTTTTCAGCGAGTTGCTTGCCAGAACTTCTTATTGCTGCAGTTCCTAAAACTGTATTTTGAAAAATATAAAAAATATTAAAAAAAAAAAAAACCCAGCTACTTCAGGTTAAAGGGAAGGACTTCTGCTGTCATTGCATCTTTGTGCAAGGGTGTATTTCCCAAATAACAGATTTCAGGAGTCACCACAAATACAGACATCTGCATGGTAAATACTATACAACATCTTACTTTTCTAGAAAATCACATTCTGGGCAATTTTAGGAAGTGGTTTTGAAGTAAGGGGTGAACTCTCCTCCTCCTATAAACTTTTAATTTTTATTGGGGTATAGTTGATTTACAATGTTGTGTTAATTTCAGGTATACAGCAAAGGGAATCAGTTAATATATATATCTTGTCTTTTTAAGATTCTTTTCCTCTATAGGCCATTACAGAGTATTGAGTAAAGTTCCCTGTGTTGTCTATACAGTAAATCCTTATTAGTTATCCATTTTATGTATAGTAATGGTTATATGTCAGACCCAATCTCCCAGTTTATCCCTCCCACTCACCCACTAATTACCATATATTTGTTTTCCTCATCTGTAATTCTATTTCTGTTTTGTAGGTAAGTTAATTTGTACCCTTTTTTGAATTCTCATATAAGCTATATCATATGTTATTTGTCTTAGTCTGTCTGACTGAATGTCATTCAGTGTGACAATTTCAGGTCTATTCATGTTGCTGCAAATGGCATTATTTCATTTTTTTATGTAGCTGAGTAACATCCCATTATATATGTGTGTATGTGTATATCTAGGGGCTTCCCTGGTGGCTGAGCAGTAAAGAATAT
This sequence comes from Nanger dama, assembly GCA_917880005.1. Lineage (NCBI taxonomy): Eukaryota > Metazoa > Chordata > Mammalia > Artiodactyla > Bovidae > Nanger > Nanger dama. The sequence continues at coordinate 31,659,248 of CAKJTW010000003.1, forward strand.
ACCTGCAGTGCAGGAAACATGGGTTTGATCCCTGGGTCAGGAAAGTCTCCTGGAGGAGGGAATGCAACCCACTCCAGTATTCTTGCCTGGAAAATTCTCTGGACAGAGAAGCCTGGCGGGCTACAGTCCATAAGGTTGCAAAGAGTCAGACTTGACTGAAGCGACCTACCACGCACACATGTGTGTGTGTGTGTGTGTGTATGTATACATTATATACATATATAATGTATATATATATTATATATGTATATATACCACATCTTCTTTACCATTCATCTTCAGTTCAGTTCAGTTCAGTCGCTCAGTCATGTCCGACTTTTGCGACCCCATGAATCACAGCACGCCAGGCCTCCCTGTCCATCACCAACTCCTGGAGTTCACTCAGACTCACGTCCATCGAGTCGGTGATGCCATCCAGCCATCTCATCCTCTGTCGTCCCCTTCTCGTCCTGCCCCCAATCTCTCTCAGCATCAGTTTTTCCAATGAGTCAACTCTTCACATGAGGTGGCCAAAGTACTGGAGTTTCAGCTTCAACATCATTCCTTCCAAAGAATACCCAGGACTGATCTCCTTCAGAATAGACTGGTTGGATCTCCTTGCAGTCCATGGGACTCTCAAGAGTCTTCTCCAACACCACAGTTCAAAAGCATCAATTCTTCGGCACTCAGCTTTCTTCACAGTCCAACTCTCACATCCATACACGACCACTGGGAAAACCAAAGCCTTGACTAGACGGACCTTTGTTGACAAAATAATATCTCTGCTTTTCAGTGTGCTATCTAGATTGGTCATAACTTTCCTTCCAGGGAGTAAGTGTCTTTTAATTTCATGGCTGCAGTCACCATCTGCAGTGATTTTGGAACCCCAAAAAATAAAGTCTGACACTGTTTCCACTGTTTCCCCATCTATCTATCATGAAGTGACGGGACCAGATGCTATGATCTTAGTTTTCTGAACGTTGAGCTTTAAGCCAACTTTTTCACTCTCCTCTTTCACTTTCATCAAGAGGCTTTTTAGTTCCTCTTCAGTTTCTGCCAAAGGGTGGTGTCGTCTGCATATCTGAGGTTATTGATATTTCTCCTGGCAATCTTAATTCCAGCTTGTGCTTCATCCAGCCCAGCGTTTCTCATGATGTACTCACATATAAGTTAAATAAGCAGGGTGACAATATACAGCCTTGACGTACTCCTTTTCTTATTTGGAACCAGTCTGTTGTTCCATGTCCAGTTCTAACTGTTGCTTCCTGACCTGCATACAGATTTCTCAGGGGGCAGGTGAGGTGGTCTGGTATTCCCATCTCTTTCAGAATTTTCCACAGTTTATTATGATCCGCACAGTCAAAGGCTTTGGCATAGTCAAGAAAGCAGAAATAGATGTTTTTCTGGAATTCTCTTGCTTTTTCCATGATCCAGCAGATGTTGGCAATTTGATCTCTAGTTGCTCTGCCTTTTCTAAAACTAGCTTGAACATCTGGAAGTTCACAGTTCATGTAGTGCTGAAGCCTGGCTTGGAGAATTTTGAGCATTACTTTACTAATGTGTGAGATGAGTGCAATTGTGCGGTAGTTTGAGCATTCTTTGGCATTGCCTTTCTTAGGGATTGGAATGAAAGCTGACCTTTTCTAGTCCTGTGGCCACTGCTGAGTTTTCCAAATTTGCTGGCATATTGAGTGCAGCACTTTCACAGCATCATCTTTCAGGATTTGAAATAGCTTAACTGGAATTCCATCACCTCCACTAGCTTTGGTCCTAGTGATGTTTTCTAAGGCCCACTTGACTTCACATTTCAGGATGTTTGGCTCTAACCCCCGCTATAATCTGAAACCATCAATGTTGGGGTCACAGAATCCAGAAAATAAAGCTGAAATATCAATAGAAGTCCATGAACCCTCCCTTGAAATGTGTTTATTTTACAAAGGTTTCTCCATTTCCTTCTCCAGGGGTCTTCCTGATCCAGTGATGGAACCCATGTCTCCCGCACTGCAGGCAGATTCCTTCCTCTCTGAGACACCAGGGAAGCCCCTTCTGTATAAGAAGAAAAAGCAAAATTAAGACAGTAAAGAAAATCATAGAATGAAAGGAAATGTTTTCAATCATTTTGCCAAGGTTGATGTTTATTACCTAAAACATAATATGAGTACTCATGAATCTAAAAGAACTAAATTGATAATGAATAAATAAGCATAGGAGATATCATCTGTTGAATGTTTATTACATCCCAGATGTTGGGTTTAGCATTTTATAAACATTATTTCACTTGATTCTTAAGCAACACTACAGAGATGAGTATTGTTATTATGCCCGTTTGGCATATATGGAACATTAAGCTTAGAGAAGGTAAATAATTATTCAAAATGACATAAAAGAAAAAGCCCAGCAAACCGTTTTTGAAAACTGTTTAACTCCCAGTGAAGAGACAGAAATTAGGCACTAGTTTGCATCTATTCAACTTGCAGAAATAGAGAAGATGTTGAAATGTGCTGCTGACAAAGCTATGGGTAGTTAGGTACACACTCCGGCATCAGCATTGCGCGATGAGGCATGGAAATGCTTCTACTATTAAACCAATAGTTCCGCTTTTCAGAAATTTTCTTATAGAAAAATCAAAGGGAGAAGAATTACCTTGTAGATAGACAGATGTTTTAGTGTTAGCAATTGTCCATTAATACGGAAGTGGTTGAGGGCATTGAGGCATATTTATTGAGAGGGCAGCATGACTGTCTTTACAAACAATAAACGTGGAGATCATCTTCTTTAGGACTCCGCCTTTGTCAGGACCGTGGAATGCACATCTATTTTGACAGATAGTTGGAGGAGAATACAGGACAACTTGATTTTAAAGAAATTGATCCAAGTACACCTTTTTCCTGCCTTAAAACAAATGGAACCTCTCCCCACCTTGAAGCGTCATCTTGGTTAGGTCATCCTGCATATAGTTTCATGATACCTTTTATTTTTTTCTTCACAGTTCTTATCACCATTTGCAATTACGTTTTCATTTTTCTTACTACTCGTTTGTTAATGTCTATTTCACTAAGCATTAAGTAGAGGTCCTGTGAGGACAGGGACTAACTATCACTTTTGTAACCCCTTCTCTTGGCTGAGTGCCTGTCACATATAATCACTTACTAACAATTTCCTAATTAAGTGGGTACTTATATATTAGGACTTGAGCTCTATGTTTGACTATTGCCTTCAAAGCAGAAACATTTCTTATGATGCCCCCTCCTGTTTTCTAGTAAATTTACCACATATATTTATTTATTTATTTTTATCTTGCTGAGATCTGCCATTTAACATACATAAAACAACCCTTATTGGGTTTCCCTGGTGGCTCAAATGGTAAAGAATCTGCCTGCAATGCAGAAGGCAGTCCAGGGCATTGCAAAGAGTTGGACTTGACTGAGTGACTTAACACTTTCACTATTGGTACTGAGTATTTTATAACTTAATCTTTTACAATATATTTATTGTATGACTTCCCTTCCCCCTGCACTAGATCTTAATCTTATCCTGGGTATTAGTCAAAACCTAGTTTGAATATTCCATGTCAAAACTCATTTCTGTATGCAATAAATATTTATTAAGCCCTTAATTTGTCTCAAGCACTGTATGAGATGCTGGAGACAGAGAGCTAAAGATGATTTCATCCTGATTTCCTAGAAGTTCCTTGGGGATTGGCAAAGCAGACAGTGAGCGGCATTACTGTGTGGTCAGCTCTGTAGCAATGGAGAAGTGGACGAGATGCTACTGGAGATGGGTGAGGATGCACAGCAGCTTCCTGGGGAATCGCTATTTTATTCTTTGCAAAACATCTGAAACAGCATTAATAAATCATTTGAGAACCTGTTGTATTTACATGCATGTTTAGGTGCCTGTGTATTTGCACTCCTTTCTCTAAAATGATCCGTGTAGCATTAAAGATACTCATGAAAGAAACCAGAGACAAGGATCGTACATCAAGCATCAGGGAGAAACGGGGCTTCTGTTTTTTTAGGGGTGATTGGGTAAAATAAGTGATGTGAGGATTAATCAGGGAAGTGCATGGAGGGACTTCATATCTGTCTAAGGACAGGTGGCATAAGCGACTGCACAGTGGTAGGAACAAGGGACACTGCTCACCAAAGCAGTGCCCTGAAGAAAGGCATGAGGGTGGGAATTGTCAACCAAGAGAGAAAATTTAGAGCAGGTCACCTGGGCAGCTGGAGAGGATACAGGTAGACAGAGGTCCTGGGGTCCTTCCACGCCTGAGCATCAGCATTAAGGAAATGAGGAAGAAAGGGTGACTCTAAGGAGGAGGTAGGGTACTGAACAATTTGACTGCAGGATGCAGGCCGGGAAAGGAGGAGTGTATGAAATCAGTATGGCATGGGAGAAGGGCTGAGTGGTGGAGAACTTCGTGAGGAAGGAGAGCCACCACGAAGCACCTTTGTGTTCCCTGGAGGACACAGAGATGCTAAGTGTCCATAGGTACCTTCTGCAGGAGTCCTGGCTCAGTAGGCGTTGGTTGGTGGACCAGGAGCTAATGGAGACAGTGAGACTCGAGGGTGATGACAGCACAGATTCCCATCTAAGAATCCTGGCCTGAAGAGACCTTGGCAACTTCAGGGGTTTGTAAGGTTCAGGAGGGGATTTTTGAAGTCAGGCAAGAGATTTAAGTGTGAGAAGGAGAAGAGATGAGCAATGCAGTGCCGTCCCCAAGGGAGAAGCAGGGACGGTGCCTGTGGAATGGAGGGAGACTTTCACTTGTATTGGGGGACCCCAAGGACTCTTTGTTAGTTATCCCAGAGCTATTGCACTCAGAAAGCAAGATCCAAGAGAGAAAATTCTGTTTCAGGTTGTGGAATTGAACTTTACCCAGTGCAGGGTGACAGTGACCTTAAAGAAAAAAGCTCTCTGAGAAAAAATCATTTTTCTGAGTCAATATGAACTGTCTTGCTTTAAGTGGTTGCATCTCAGCAGTAATTTATTACATCCCCTGTGTGGAGTAAATGAAAAATACACAAGACTTTTGAGCCTTGAGCGATATAAAACAGCTTGGACATCCTATTGTGAGAGATATACAATCTTGGCCTTAAATGTTACTGTTGCTGCTGTTTTAACAAAGTAGTTGATTCTGACTATTGCAGAGCAAAAATTTCAAAAGCACTGTATGTGAGAAAATCACACAGAAGATAAATCAGGATAACTTTTCCTCTTCAGAATAGAAATCATTCCACAGAGAACTTGGCTGCCATTCTAAACTGTGGGCTTTCTATATTTACTTCGTTGTTTGGGTTGCTTGTCGTCAGCCTAAAATCATTGAGTTTGCTTTACATGGGTAAATGAATAAGACCCTTCAGAGAATAATTTTTAGCATTTCCAATCAGGGTTTTTCCAAAGAATACTTTGAAGTAGGGCCCAATCTAGCTTGCTAGATTATAACTCCGTAGATGGACTGATGTACTGTTGTTTGAAAAAATGAGTTAATGGGTTTAAAGTATGAGATGGAGTGGACTTGTGAGAAGTTCATTTAGCTAGTCCTTTCCATAGTCTTTCTCTACATTGAACTGATCACTCTTTCCAGAGAAGTGCTGACTTTATGTCTTTATAGCCTATGTTTTCAGATGTGGGGCAGGTGCCAGGCTGCTGCACAGTGAGGACCCCGTGAACACCTGCCCTGGCCCCAGTAGGAAAAGGCTTACTTTGGCCCCTCACTGGTAATATTCAGTCAGCTAGAGATCAGGCTTTCTGTTTACTTCTCTACAGTGGCTCTTGTTGATGCCCAGCTTTTGGGCTCTGGGTCTGTTATCTGCCATGATGTGTATATATGTGTGTGTGTGTGTGTGTGTGTGTGTGTGTGTGTGTGTGTGTGTGTGTGTGTAATACAGTAAAAGCCTTAATTGACCTCTCTGGATGTTTTCCCCTTGGGTGCCTAGCCCTGGGTTATCTGTGGAGGGATTCAGCTAATGTGCATGTTGTCTTTTTCCCTTCACTTTCCCCTCTTCATCCTGCCTGGAATGTGGACATGATATCTGAGGGTACAGCAGCCATTGTGTGTGCATGAGGGAGAGTCCACATTTTAAAGAGACTTTCTAGAAGGAGTCTGGACCTTTTATGAGTCCCAGCCTGGGACTGTCCTACACCTAGAGTTCTTTTAAGAAAATTAAACCCAGAAGTAGGATTTCTGATAACTTGTAGTTAAATGAATATAGTTGAATATACATATAGTTGAATGTAGTCGAATGCGCAACTGTTTAATCTCATCAAGTCTAGCAGTGGTCTTTAAACCTTTTTGATTGTGACATCTATCAATAAAATTTTTGAACATATATATATATATATTAATTTGTATTTGCATTTATTTATAAACTACCTACATGTACTTTTATGTTAGACATAGAGAAAAATGGATAAGTTAAAGACAAAATACATGTTTTAAAATAATTTTGTATTTTATTTTTATTAATGATATTTTTTTTACTTTTGATACTGAACAACATGATTACAATTTAATATGCTTTCAAAGTTTCTGAAAATCTAAGTCTAACACCTTCTGATGGAATGATCTGAAGATCTGTCTTCAAGTCTATTTTAGCTGCATGCTTGGTTTTATTAACTCTCAAGTCTGAACAGAGGAGCCTAGTAGGCTACAGTCCATGAGGTCGCAAAGAGTTGGACACGACTGAGCGACTTCACTCACTCACTCACTCAAGTCTGAAAAAGATACTTTACAAAGGCATGCATTTTCTAAAGGAATAAATAGATCATTGGTTGAACTTATTACATCCAGATACTCAGTTTTCAGTTCCATCCCTCAATAATGCAAAGGTTTTTTTATATATTGAATTTGGCCAATAAACCTCGATCTTTGATAATAACTTTCCCTGCAAAACTAATTAGAAGTGATGCTCTGTGTACTTTTCACAGTTGGCTTCAAAACCTATTGACAGAAAGTCTTCAGGTGGAAGATTTTTAGGTGGATTGGAAAATTCAGCTTCCAATTTATGGCACACATCATTTTCAGCAAAAATTACCTAAAAATGGAATCATTTCCAATTATTCATTCTCAGTATGCTCCCTTCAGAGGTTGTCTCTTTTGAAAAGCCATTATTTCCTCCCTTGTGGTTAAGATGCCACCTTTATGATGAAGGGAGAGTTTGTGTGTCTACTTAGTACCACATTGCCGAAGGCTTTTGTCATATCAGGAGATGTCAGCAAATTTAGAGACTTGTCTTTTTTGTGAGATAAAAATGGATAACTAAAAGTTCAATAAATCTTTTTTTTTTTTACAATGAGATAACGTGCAAACCTTGATGAGATGTAAAAGTTTTTCTTGGTCACCATCCATCTCATTGCAAATTATTGAAAGATTGTGTTGTATTTCATTGCGTTGTTTTTGTAATTTTAAGTAGTCAGTTCTGCTATAAAGCTTATATGAAAATGTGAGTTTGTTCCGATGCAATGGATATATTTGGGATTACTTTGAGCATGACACAACTTTGTGTTTGCCTATGCACAGTTTCATCCACAAGAAATACTGTGTGAATCTGGGTGAATACAGAAAATCGCTGAATCAGGACACACGTACACACACCTACTCTCAAATCTTTATTAGCTGCCTCAGTTTACCATGCTGTGTGTTATGAGATGAGTCATACTTGTTCACATCTGGTCTTATAACTTTCCATCCAACTTTAGATAACCCTCCTTCGCCACTACACAACGACCCACAAGCTGCAACACAAACCTTCAGGCCTTTTCAAGGGTCTTAGCCATTTAAGGCATGTAAAACTGTGTTTCTGATTTTATTAAAATTTTATCTCCTTAAAAATAAATGGCTCAGTTGGTAAAGAATCCGGCTGCAATGCAGGAGACCTTGGTTCAGTTCCTGGGTCAGAAAGATTTGCTGGAGAAGGGATAGGCTACCCACTCCAGTATTCTTGGGCTTCCCTTGTGGCTCAGCTGGTGAAGAATCTGCCTGCAATTCCGGAGAGCTGGGTTTGCGCCCTGGGTTGGGAAGATCCCCTGGAGAAGGGAAAGGCTGCCCACTCCAGTATTCTGGCCTGGAAAATTCCATGGACTATATACTTCATGGGGTTGCAAAGAGTTGGACATGACTGAGCAACTTTCACTTTAACTTAAAAAAAACTGGTACTGACCAAGTTTTTAAGTGCTTTGCTTTCACTCCATTGTCTTCATAAGCCCTGTGATTTTTGTTGCAAGTTTGCATAGTGTGGTGGTGTGATTTTGAAGATTGCATGTCATGTTATAACAGAACTGACTATACACGGATGAGCTCTAGTAGCAATTTGTGCGATCCTGGCTTCAACTTTTTTGTAGCAATAGTTTGTTTTTGAATGATTCAGGAATGGGTTTCACAGTGAGATGCTATCACTCTAACCTTCCTTCCTTTCCCCTTTCCTAACAAAAGAAGTATTTATAGTATTTCAATTTGATAGGTCTAGGATGGGACCTGGCCTTGGGCAGTTATAAAAAATACCCAGTTAATTCTATTGAGCAGTTTGAGTTGAGAATCACTGCTTCATACATCACCAAAAGCAACTTTGTGTATTTTATCCTTGAAACAGATACTAGCAAATACCATAAGCTTAGACATGTTGAAACCCCAGTACTTTCATCCAACTGTGTAGCAAACCTCCCACATTGTGTAATTTGTATTAATACACATCTCTTCAAATATACAGCAATTTCTAAAAATTGCATTTTTTTCTTTCTTTTTGCCATACTGCACAGTTTGTAGGATCTTAGCTTCCCAACCAGAGAAGACAGTAGCACCCTACTCCAGTACTCTTGCCTGGAAAATCAAATGGGTGGAAGAGCCTGGTAGGCTCCAGTCCATGGGGTCGCTGAGTCAGACACGACTGAGCGACTTCACTTTCACTTTTCATTTTCATGCATTGGAGAAGGAAATGGCAACCTACTCCAGTGTTCTTGCCTGGAGAATCCCAGGGACGGGGAAACTGGTGGGCTGCTGTCTATAGGGTTGCACAGAGTTGGATTGACGCGACTTAGCAGCAGCAGCAGCACCTTCCCAACCAGGGATCAAACCCAGGCCCCTGGCAGTGAAAGCCCAAACTACTAACCACTGGACCACCGGGGAAATCCCACAGCAATATTTTTAATGCATCTTGCAACAATATTTTCTGAGTTGAAGCACATACAACATTAAGAAGTAACACTGAAAAAACTGAAATGGTTACCTTCGTGTTTAGAATGCTCAGGTTTTAAAATGTTTTGTGAATTGTGATGACTTGACACCAGCATTACCTATTATCTCAAGAATTATTACTTATAATGAGGTTCATCTTTACCGATGGTGGATATTGATCCATATTTCAATTAATAAGGAAATGAATTCTTGTGGTTAGATCTGATTAAATTGTCATTGATTTTAGCTTCTAATGTGGCTGGTTTGTCAGACTGCTTTCAGGGCACTTGTTTGTGTGTTTGCACCATTACTGATTACTGTCAGTCTGTGGTTTCTTTGCTGAAACCCTTTCTAGCCAGTTGTCCATACTGTACGTGCATGCTCAGTCGCTTCTGTTGCGTCCGACTCTCTGCAACCCTATGGACTGTAGCCTGCCAGGCTCCTCTGTCCATGGGACTCTCTAAGGCTAGAATACTCGAGTGGGTTGCTATGCCCTCCTCCAGGGGATCTTCCCAACCCGAGGATTGAACCCGTGGCGTCTCCTGCGTCTTCTGCACCACAAGTGGATTCTTTCCTGCTGAGCCACCTGGGAAGCCCATCCATATTGTGTTAGTTAAATAAAATAAGGTAGCATAATCTACACATATTCTTAACTGAGTACTCATAGATTGTAATGTTGAAATGAAGTCGCTCAGTCGTGTCCGACTCTTTGCGACCCCCGTGGACTGTAGCCCATCAAGCTCCTCCGTCCATGGGATTCTCCAGGCAAGAATACTGGAGTGGGTTGCCATTTCCTTCTCCAGGGGACCTTCTCGACCCAGGGATTGAACCCAGGTCTCCCGCATTGCAGGCAGACGCTTTAACCTCTGAGCCACCAGTGAGCAGATTGTAATGTTATGCCATTCTAAAAGCCACCAGTGATCGAGGAACTTAGCCCTCTTCCCTTGGAAATCTCTGTGTTCTGTGTGACATGGAATCACCAAAACTATAGATCAAGTGAGGGAGGCAGTGTCAATCCATATATTATATATTAATAAAGTTAAATTATGTTTTCAGTAAAGCTTACATATTTGTGTATTCTGATATATTTTTCTGGTGTCACAGTGGATTGCCTTGTGCGCCTCTCTTTGTCTCTTGTAGTGGCAGGTGGATTCTTTATCCCTAGTGCCACCAGGGGAAGCCCCAGGTGGTTCCTCTCTTTGGAAACCACTGAGTGCAACCAAAATTTAGGCTCCTGTAGAGAAATACGGGCTTCCCAGGTGGCGCTAGTAGTGAAGAACCTGCCTGCCAGTGCAGGCGGTGCAAGAGATGGAGGTTTGATCCCTGGGTCGGGAAGTTCCCCTGGAGTAGGGAATGGCAACCCATTCCAGTATTCTTACCTGGAAAAATCCCATGCACAGAGGAGCCTGGTGGGGCTACAGTTATGGGATTGCAAAGAGTTGGACATGACTGAGTGCACAGCACACATTTTGAGTTTTGGAGAAATACAAGGGTCTGTCTTCAGGCCTCTGCCAGCAGTTCCAGCTGTAGCCTGGATCAATGCCCTGTTCACACTTGACCCTTCAGCATCAGTGAAGTGTTTACTTCTTTACACACACCATGTTTGGCTGCTATGGAAACCTCTCCTGACTCTTCCTCCCCACTGATTTTGCAAAGGGCCCATAAGTATACGTCTAATACTCCAGGTAGACGTTGTTTTAAAGTATTTTTCTACTTCCCCAGAAACCTGGATCTCCTTGATGTGAGGAACTGAATGTGGAGAAGTGTGAGGGGTTGGAGATTCTGTCCTGCTTGCCACCTAACAAGCTAGTCTGCCATAGTTTCGTGGAAGCTGACAGAGGAGTGGGGACTCCTGGGTCAGGGACAGAGGACAGACTTATTCGAGGACAGACTTACTCACCATGTTGCAGGCACCATGAGCTTCATGTTCGTGTCAGTTCCTTGCCCACAAATCCTGAATCCCACAGGAGTGATGCAGAGCAGCCCAGGTGGGTGCCGCACACATGGTGGGCTTGTCACAGTCCAGGAACTCTAGCTTAGGAAATCTTCCAGTCTCCTAAGGCAGCAGTCCCCAGCTTTTTGGCACCAGGAATCAGTTCCATGGAAGACAATTTTTCCATGGACCAGGGTTGGTGAGTATGGTTTAAGGATGATTCAAACACATTACATTTATTGTGCACTTTATTTTATTATTATTATTACATCAGCTCACCTCAGATCTTTAGGCACTAGATCCTGGATGTTGGGGACCCCTGTTCTAAGGGCCTGTCAGCAAACCTGCTCCACAGAAGTCTCCCAAGGGAGACTTCTTCATGTTCTAGATGGGAAACACACCTGCCCCTACCTGGGAGGGAGACTCTCCCTATTTTCCAAGGCTCTTTGCTACAGACATTCTTGAAAGGATTGTCAAGACCGATACACGGAATTATGAAGGGACTCATGGAGAATCTTCTTTTTCTGGCAACTAACACAGGGTTGGGAGCATAGTGGGTACTCAATAAATGCTTATTGTTGAAGGATGAGTGAAAGCAGCTGGAAATTTTTAAACAGTCTTTGAGAGGAAATGAAAAAGCTCCTGTTTGAGAAAGATTCTTTCTAAAATCCTTGGATAGGGCCCAATTTCTTTTAAAATTTCAAAAAAAAAAAAAAAAGGCATGAAAATCACCCTGAAACACTCTTACTACCTTATGAGGGGCCTCTGGGTCCTCTGCTGTGCCCTCTACACTGAGGCAGTCCTCAGCCCTCATTCAGCTACTCTGTGGGGTGGACCCAAAGTAGGGAGGCCTTCATAGGGAAAACCTCCAATCCAGCTGCCAGGCAGCCTGTGAAGTTCTGTTCTTTCCTGTCCACTGGATATGTTATAGCTAAGTACTGAATACTGATGCTCACATAAGGAAAGACAGTTAGCAGATTCATTAGTTAGGCTCCTGTTTACCCTTCTATCCCATTAATTTGTATAATTATGGCCTTTTGCTTTGACTTAGTGATATTGGAATAAGAAAGTGTTTCCTAAGCCTGACTCCCTGGTATAAAATGTGGGGACATTCCAACATGCTTATCAAGAATGAAAACAAACTTTTATTCATTGTGAGTAAGAATAATTAATGTATTTCAAGGTACATTGAAGTGGCAGGGCTCATAGGTTTCAAATACAACCTTTATTCTTCCTTCCTTACCCTTTCCAATCTGCTTTGTGGGGCTGGTTCTTCCTTGCTGTTTTGGATGAATGCTAGAGTGATTCCATAACTTTTCTGGTCACTCTGGGAAAACAAAATGTCCTCAGCTACCTTAAGTGGCAAAAGCATAGTCACATATTGCTGTCAAAATGTCATATCCTTATAAACTTCCTAGTTCATTTAAAGTTAAAACTTTTCTCTATCACAAGGCTATATAGTCAATAGTCAAGGTTATTCTATGTGGGAGCCTGCAGTGGAAGAGAGGGGGCCAGTTAGCTTTTTTGTTAATTCAGTCAGGTCCAGGCACAGCTTGTGACCTTCCAGGGTAAAAGTGTGGCTGCAGAGAGGAAGGGTCAGGACAGATTTTGCTTGAAGGGCAACGATGTAAAAGCCAGTTGACTTCCTGTGTGTGTGGCAGGTGTTTAAAGCTTTTATGGAACATTGTGGATTCTTTGTGTAGATCACCCCCATCCCCAAAGATCTCTCATCTGCAGTTCTTTTGCATCTTTAGTGAATTTCCACATCCTAAGGACCAACTCTGGCCTCTTTTTGCCAAAGTCTCCTAGCAGCTCTAGGCTGACCTCTGGGGCTGGATCCAAGACAGCCTTGTGTCAACTTTCCTTTGGCCATAGTAGAAGACAGCATTTACTTCCCAAATTTAGCTCTGCACTCTGCAGACACGTACTTACTTACTGGCCACCAACCCACAGTGCTTCAGTCACTAGAACATGTATTACACTTGGATATGTTCTCCAGGAAGACCATCTCATTTGACTTGACATCATACCTTCAATGAAATATTCCTTCTAGCTGCTAATTCTTTTAGCCTCTCCAGCTTTAACACTTTATCATGTTGCATGAGTTAGGGACAAAGAGTTACAAAGCTGGTTTTCTTATTTCCTTTGTAATATGGAAGTACTGCTGCTGCTTCAGTCGTGTCTGACTCTGTGCAACCCCATAGACGGCAGCCTACCAAGGCTCCTCTCCCCATGGGATTTCCCAGGCAAGAGTACTGGAGTGGGGTGCCATTGCCTTCTCTGATGGAAGTACTAGCTACCTATTTTGTTTTCAGCCTTTTGGAGCCTCAGCCAAATCGGAGATAAAAAAATCCAATTTAAAAATTTGGCTTTAGAAGAACTTATTTATAGGGCAGCAGTGGAAAAACAGGCATAGACAATAGACTTATGGACATGGGGAGAGGGGAGGAGAGGGTGAGATGTATGGAAAGAGTAACATGGAAACTTGTATTACCGTATGTTAAATAGATAGCCAATGGGAATTTGCTGTATGGCTCAGGAAACTCTTTACAGGGGCTCTGTATCAACCTAGAGGGGTGGGATGGGGAGGGAGATGGGAGGGAGGTTTAAAAGGGAGGAAAAATAAATAAATTAGACCCTGAAAAAAAATTTAACTTTGAAAGGTAAAATATAAGAATTTACTGCAATTTATGTTAACTCAGTTTTTTCCTGTTGGATTATAGTCAGACTTTTAAAAATAAAAATGATATATCTCCACAGATCAACTTTGAGGAAAAAATGTTTGATAATGAGAAGAGAAAGAAATGTAATTTTATGGGCTATGATTCATAATTTTATTAAATGAAACATATATTTGTTTGTCATTCATATCATCCATAGCAAACATCCTCTGATATCCATTTTATGAAACTCACTCAAATAAGATTCAGTTCAGTCAGCAAAATGAAAGATGTTGTGCATTCTTTATCTTTATTTTGTACTCTTTTCTTTCAGGGTGTTCTTTGATATCATTCGGAAGTATCTGATAACGTAGAATTCATAATGTCTCCTTTAATTTTAAAAATTTGGAGGTATCATCTTGGTAACCTAACTGATAAAGAATAAAGACTTCCACAGAAGAAACTTTCTGGACAATATATTTAGGTCAAAATTTTGTTTTGTTGTAATTAAGGATTATGACACTGTGTAGGCCTTCTAGGAAAAGACTCATTTATAGATGTGATTAATCTGAGCATTCAGTGTTTAGTTCTTAGCCGTTATATGAGCCTAAAGTTTCATCCTTTGCTGTAAATCAGGGCCAGGTGAAGCAGGTGGGCGGCCACAGTTTAAGCCCAGTCAGAATGTTCAGTGAGAGACCTGGTCACTCACAGCGAGATTCTTAGGTGGTTCACGCTGCGGACCTGCCTCTTCCCTTACCTTGCTTAAGCCTGTGAGCTTGTATGCCAGAAACTGTTTTGGAATTTGGGGATAGAGCAGTGAAGAATAAAAATCCTTGCTGTTACGGAGTTTACATTCTAGTGGGGATGGGATAGTACAATAAACTAACAGTATCAGAATGTGTAAGTATCAGAAAGGAAAATGACCAGAGTAAGGAGATAGAGACTAGGACTTGGGGGTGCTATTTCAGATGGAGTGATCAAGAAAGGTGTTCCTGTGGAAGGGATCTTTGAATAAATGAGACTATACATGAAGAAATATAGCATGTTTGAAGATAGATCATGACAGATATCTAAAATGCAGATATATAAATATATCTAATATCTGTACTGAGATATTAGAGAAAATTCTACTATTATCAGTAACTCATGAGTAACACATGAAAAAGTCTTTCATAATTTAATATATTTGAAGTTAGTGTTTAGCAAACTTCTGAGGCATTAATGTGCTGTTCTGTCTTATGTACCATTTCCCAGGTGTATTTGAGTATGGAAACATTTCACAGCTCTCTTGTGTTCTAAAGAAATTGATCTGGGAAATGGTGTCTGTACATAATGCATCATGAACAACTGAAGTTTTTGAAGTAACTGGTAATGTTATTAATGTTGAATGGAATCTGGGAAAAAGGGGGTATCTTTTTCTCTTTGGTCCCATTTATTTACTGGAAATATCAATAACCTCAGATATGCAGATGACACCACCCTTATGGCAGAAAGTGAAGAGAAACAGAAGAACTTCTTGATGAAAATGAAAGAGGAGAGTGAAAAAGCTGGGTTAAAACTCAACATTCAAAACACTAAGATCACGGCGTCTGGTCCTATCACTTCATGACAAATAGATGGGGAAACAATGGAAACAGTGACAGACTTTATTTTCTTGGGCTCCAAAATCACTGCAGATGGTGACTGCAGCCATGAAATTAAAAGAATCTTACTCTTTGGAAGAAAAGCTATGACCAACCTACACAGCATATTAAAATAGAGACATTACTTTGCTGACAAAGGCACATCTAGTCAAAGCTATGATTTTTCCAGTAGTTGTGTATGGATGTGGGTTTGATCCCTGGGTTAGGAAGATCCCCTGGAGGAGGGCATGGCAACCTACTCCAGTATTCTTGCCTGCAGAATCCCCATGGACAGAGGAGCCCGGTGGGCTACAGTCCATGCGGTTGCAGAGTCAGACATGACTGAGAGGCTAAGCACAGCACATGTATGGATGTGAGAGTTGGACCGTAAAGAAAGCTGAGTGCTGAAGAATTGATGCTTTTGAACTGTGGTATTGGAGAAGACTCTTGAGAGTCCCTTGGACTGCAAGGAGATCCAACCAATCAATTCTAAAGGAAATCAGTCCTGAATATTCATTGGAAGGACTGATGCTGAAGCTGAAACTCCAATAATTTGGCCACCTGATGCAAAGAACTGACTCACTGGAAAAGACCCTGATGCTGGGAAAGACAGAAGGCGGGAAGAGAAGGGGACAATAGAGGATGATATGGTTGGATGGCATCACCGACTCAATGGACAAGAGTTTGAGTAAACTCTGGGAGTTGGTGATGGACAGGAAGCCTGGTGTGCTGCAGTCCATGGGGTCGCAAAGAGTCGGACCCGACTGAGCGACTGAGCTGAACAGCAAAGAAGGAGGCTTCTAAATTTACCTAAGAATTTTTACCACTGGGGGCACTTGACAGGTTTTGCTCTCCCAGCATCTGACCATAACCTAAACCAAAATCTCACTTGCTAAAATGACAGCTAATTTAAGTTGTATTACCACATCTTTTTCTTTGCCCAGAAAGATGTCGCCATCTCGCTAAGATAGATTACTTTTGCAAAGAGGAGAGGTGGAGTTGGGAAATTACAGGTGACATTTAATTCTCTCAGCTTTCACTGCTGGAAAAAAAAAAAAAGAATCTACACAGCCACCCACCATCCTCTTGTTGAAACTGATAAAGATAACATGCCATTTACTCCGGGATAAACACACAGGCCAGCCAGAAAATAGCTGTCTATCTAAGTGAAATCACAAGAACAGGATGCTCCTATTCTCATTTGACTGAAAACAGCTGGACAGAGGACACCTGTAATCAGAGTCCCCGGGAGCTGTGACTCTGGCAGTTTGCCTGCTGCCCATTGAAGGGAGAGGAAGGTCAGTTCTGTCCAGTTTCTCTGTGTTGTGCGTGACTTGCCTCTACCCTAAAGGATGTTACCAGGGAGTAAACCCCTTTAGAAGCTCATAATTCAATCCAGATGGGAAAAGTTTCCAGACCTTTATGTAAGTTTTCATCCTCCAGGAAGGGAATGTGCATCTCAGGGAATGAATGGCCTATTTCCCTCAAAGGCCAGGTCTCCACAGTCAAAGCAAAGAATTAGGGCAACTATCCAGATAATTCAGGCCACCCAAATCTACTCTGGCCTGAATCATTCAAGTTAAAAAGCAACTTTCTTTGCAGAGGCTGGCCCCTCACATAATTCAGAGGGCTCAAGAGCCCACAGCATTTTCTGCCCTGGGAAATCAGCAACATTGACTTCCTCAGACAAGAAGTACGAGTACTAATGTGACCCACTTCTGTCTCCTGGTTCTTCCTGCCTGGATACATTATGTTTTGCTTTCCTTTCTAAATAGTACTTTCCTTTCCTGAGCTGTACTACCTGTGACCTGAGGGAGAAATAATAGTAAATAACAGGTGAGTTAATAAGCAGGCAAGTGGTTTGGGCCTCTTGACTTGGAGACTCAGAAATCTGAGGCTCCAGGATTCTATGTTTTGTTGTCTGTATTGGATAGAGACTGCCATTTTTACACTGAGAGTTTTATATATTTATTTATGTATGATTATTCATTTTGTTGTTGTTTAGTTGTAGAGTCATGTCCGTCTCTTTGCAAACCCATGGACTGTAGCCCACCAGGCTCCTCTGTCCATGGGATTTCCCCAGGCAAGAATACTGGAGTATGTTGCCATTTCCTTCTCCATGGGATCTTCCTGACCCAGGGATCAAACCTCCATCTCCTGCACTGGAGGGTGGATTCTTTACCTCTGAGCCACTAGGGAAGGCCGATTATTCATTTATTTAAACAGTATTTTGGGATCACAGAAAGGTGTTCTCACAGGATTCAAATTCCTCTCACTGTGGGTAACTGTTATCTTGTGCTTACTGTGGTCATATAGTGCCACAGAGGTTTTCTCAGCTTTCCCGCTTCCCTCTCAGCTTGCAGCAGGCATTGTGCATCTGCTCCATAGAGGGAATCTCTCTTTGGTTTTCCGTCTCCCCCACCAATAGACTTTTTTTTTCTTATTAATGGAGCAAAGCTTGTAGTAGTACAGGGGGAATTTTCCTTGTGCAGCTTTAGTTTTAAGCAGGCCCTCTGTGCTTAAAATAAGGCTTTCTCGGGAAGAATCTGCTGAAATGGTTGCATTTCATGTCTGCCCCACACTGGCAGGCAGTCACCATCTGCAAATCTGTGCCACCAAGTGAGGCTTCCATGGTCTCCTGCCCTTTTCAAGTCTTTCTTGTGAGCACTGAGTGGAGATCTATGGAGAAGACTGTTAAGTCCCTCCATGTCTGAAGCTCCTAGTTATTGAAAATTTATGCACTAGCCTACATTCAACCTCCACAAATTTGCTAAAACTAGCTTATTTATTCTTTTATAGTGTCCATCTCTTCTTCCTGTGCTCTGTCAAAAGTAAGAGTTTGTGTGTCCTGTATCTCCTGGGGAGGACTTGACCCTCTTGAAATTCAACTCAGTTCATTGACTTATATAACCTATGCTTTCTGATGGCCTTGAGAAAATTGATGACTTTGTAGATTATCCAAAATGTTCTCAGTGTTAGAATGGTAGTGATGTTCTCTTGAAGCTTTCTTCCTAAGAAGCAGCAGCATTTGCTTCTTGATGATTATTATGAGTGACATTTGATGAGTCTGGCTCACCAACTTAGTCTCATTCCATAGGCATTTTGTTTTTGCTCAGACTGAATGTGCCGTCCTTGGCCTCTTTCATGAGTGCTATTATGAGAGAACTTTTAATTCTTCTGTGTCATCTCAGATTGTGAGGTAATACCCCAAGTTGCATAAAGCAGATTATGTGTTTAGAGTAATAGTACATTTGTTTATGCTGTCAAGTCTTGATTCAGTTGACCTCATTGGAAAGAATTATTACATTTTTAGAAAATTCAGATACACCAGTAGCCTAAAATGTTTGGGAATTGTTCTTCAAGTGATCTTGGCAAATCATTGGCTGTTACTGGGGAGCTGAGAATGCTTTGCTGTTGTCATTTTGAGTCACTTTTTAAGTCCTCAGTATTTGAAATGCTTTATCTGTACAGTTATTATTTCAATGTTGTTGAAGACAGAATAATGCCCCCTCCTTCAAAGCTGTTTATGTTCTAATTCCTAAAATCTGTAAATATGTAGCTCGTATCCCTTGTAGCTCAGTTGGTAAAGAATGAAAGATCTCCTGGAGAAGGAAATGGCAACCCACTCCAGTATTCTCATCTGGGAAATCCCATGGACAGAGGAGCCTGGTGGGCTACAGTCCATGGGTTTGCAAGAGTTGGACATGACTTAGCGACTAAACTACCACCTTCAAAGTTGTCTATGTCCTAATTCCTAAAACCTGTAAACATGTTACCTTGTATAACAAAAGGGACTTTCAGATGTGATTAAGTTAAGGACATTAAAATGGGGAGATTTTCCAGGTGGGCCCAGTGTAATCACAAAAGTCCTGGTAAGAGAGAGGCAAGAGGATCAGAGTCAAAGAAGGAGATGTGATGATGGAAACAAGGTCATAATCAGAGATGGAAGATGCTGCCCACTGTGAAGATGGAGTATGGGGCCATAGGCTAAGGAAAGTAGGCAGCCCCTCCTGAAGGCAGACAAGACGAGGAAGCTGGTTCTTTCCTAGAGCCTCAAGAGAGAACCTTTCCCTGCCAGTATCTTGATTTAGAGACTTTGACCTGCATAACTGTAAGGTAATAAATTCATGTTGTTTAAGCCACTAAGTTTGCAGTAATTTGTTATAGCAGTATAGAAAGTCCATATAAATTTTGAAAAGCTAACATCCAGTTTCCCTTCATAGCATGAGAAAAGAAATTACCCAGTGGGTGTGACCTCTTTTTTGGCTATGCCATGCAGCATGTGGGATCTTAGTTCCCTGACCAGAGATTGATTGAACTCAGGCTGCTTGCAGTGGATGCATGGAGCTGTAACCCCTGGACTGCCAGGGAATTCCCCTGGATGTGACCATTTTAAAGAATATTCAGTCAAGTGAACATTTAGCTGGTAATCTTGAAATGGGTCCTTTATAATATCACTTAAAAAGTTGTAATGAATTTTGTTGTATGATTTTAGCAGCTATAAATTAATGATAAATGATCCATTTTAACAGAAGGAGGAAAGTCATTTTAAGAGTTATTATTTTTAGTCCTCTCCTGGGAAAGTGGATACTAAACCCTTTATTTCAGAGATTTACTATGATGCCCTGTCTTATCATGGATAATAAAAGATGACATCCTATTTTTATAATGGAGAACATTTTTTTTTCTGGCTTAATATTTAATACACTGTCTCTTCACTTTAGATGTGATGGCCATGATGAGTTATGCCCTCCCCTTAAAGCTGAGCCATCACTATTTGTAGCAGTAACAATAACAACAGCAGCAGCAGCAACAACAATAAGGATAATAATAATAGGTTTCCATTAATTATGAGCCATATACTCTGTTAGGCACTTACATTTATCTCATATAATCTTTATAACTTTAGCAGTAAGTTTTCTTGTCCCTCTTTTACAGGTAATTGAAGCTCAGGAGCCTGATGTAACTTGTCCAGTGTCAAGAGCTAGATTTGAATTAAAGGACGTGTGCTTCCTGATTTTCATCACTATAAAACCCTGCTCCTCAACAGTGTTATCAGGGATAGCACTGGGCAAAAATAATGAAAAGGCAGAATGTCATCTTTAATATGCCTCCAGTGCCTTTGCTCCCCTGTAAGGAGTGTCTAATGTCTTAAAGCAGAGAAATGGCTCTAGTCATGGGCAGATAGTTGGCAGCATTCAGACCTTATCTCTGTGGTTATGCCACACAGGTAGCCACCAGTTTTGTGATGCCGAGAAGTATCCCAGGTTATTCTTCTCATGAAATAGTAGGTTCTGGTTACTGGCTGTACAATGGACTTTTGAATACTAAAAAGAAAGGTCTCTTTACAGCTTCATAAGAGGGAAGACTGCCGGATGTTGCACAACCTTATCTGAATCAGAACCCACTGGTTCCCACTGTAATGCCTTGCAGTGTTGATGTTTAAATGGTACAGCAGGCTGCATTACCGGTACAAATAGTCCTTTTGAATTAGGGAACCCAAGGTGAGTGTGAGGCAAGGGGATTTTCCCCATAGTAGTATATCACTGTCATATTTTCTCTGTGCTTATAGAAGTTGTTCAGAAAATGGTGCAGAGGAGTGGGAATGAAGATTTATTTCATGTTTAGTAATAATTTGTTACACAGAATAAAAATTTCAAATGGTTTGTCCATAATCACTAACTTTTCCGAATAGTTCTCTGTGGAAGCCAAAAGCCAAAAGTTATTCCAAAAGTGATGGGCAGGGGAGATGTTCAAAGAAGTCAAGCAACTGCCTTAGAACAGGAAGGAGTTCTTCATGGATTACAATGATTTTCATTAAGTTCATTTACAAATTTAATACATCTGAAAATTACTCTTTCATTCAGATGTTATCTTGGACAAGGCACTGTTCTAGGCATGGAAGATAAGAAGATGGACAGGATAAAATCACTGTCCCCCAGGAATCCACATTCTAGTGCATGAAGGAGGTCAGTAAATTGACAGTGAGAAATAATGTGATGGATGCAACCAGAGAATGATTTATTTGGAGAGAACTAGGTGACTTCACTTTCACTTTTCACTCTCATGCATTGGAGAAGGAAATGGCAACCCACTCCAGTGTTCTTGACTGGAGAATCCCAGGGACGAGGGAGCCTGGTGGGCTGCTGTCTATGGGGTCACACAGAGTCGGACACAACTGAAGCGACTTAGCAGCAGCAGCAGCAGGAGTAACTAGTAGTGTTTAAAGATGCTGGGGAAAAATTTCTTTGTAAGGGAGGTAAAACCTAAGCTGAATGTTGAAGAATGAGTAGTTAAACAGTGAGACCAGGCTGAGGTGGGAATTTCTATAAGGACATGAAACAGCATAAGATGTTCCTGTGGCTACGAGAACTGATGTAAGGTTAGGGTATAAGATGATACAGGGACGTGCCAAGTTAGCAAGAGTCAGGACATTATTAAACTCCCGTGTGTTCTGCCAAAAGTACAGGTGTTTCCTGTAAGCACTGGAGACACTGAAGTTTTAAACAGCAATAAAAAATGACATGAGCAGTGCGTTATTGATCCACAGTGTTACCTATAATATCCAACTGAACACGCCACAGGGTTGTAGGTGTCTTATCTCATTCTTCTTTATCTGTCCCTCACATAGTATTTGGGACATAGTTTGTGATTCATACCTGATTTTTGGATTGATGAGGATTATTTAACAATTATATTTATTCAGTTCAGTTCAATTGCTCAGTCAGATCCGACTCTTTGCAACCCCATGGACTGCAGCACACCAAGCTTCCCTGTCCATCACCAACTCCCGGAGCCTGCTCAAACTCATGTGCATTGAGTCAGTGATGACATCCAACAATCTCATCCCCTTCTCTTCCCACCTTCAATCTTTCCCAGGATCAGTATCTTTTCCAGTGAGTCAGTTCTTCACATAACATAGCCAAAGTATTGGAGTTTCAGCTTCAGCATCAGTCCTTCCAATGAATATCAGGACTGATTTCCTTTAGGACTGACTAGTTTGATCTCCTTGCAGTCCAAGTGACTCTCAAGAGTCTTCTCCAACACCACAGTTCAAAAGCTTCAGTTCTTTGGTGCTCAGTTTTCTTTATACTCCAACTCTCACATCCAAACATGACTACTGGAAAAACCATAGCTTTGACTAAATGGACTTTTGTTGGCACAGTGATGTCTCTGCTTTTTATAATGTTCTCTAGGTTGTCATAGCTTTTCTTCCAAGGACCAAGTATCTTTTAATTTCATGGCTGCAGTCAACATCTGCAGTGATTTTGGAGCCCCCAAAATAAAGTCTCTCACTGTTCCATTATTTCCCCATCTATTTGCCATGAAGTGATGAGACTGGATGCCATGATCTTAGTTTTCTGAATGTTGAGTTTTAAGCCTACTTTTTCACTCTCCTCTTTCACTGTCATCAAGAGGCTCTTTAGTTCTTCTTTGCTTTCAGCCATAAGGGTGGTGTCATCAGCAAATCTGAGTTTATTGATATTTCTCTTGGCAATCTTGATTCCAGCTAGTGTTTCATCCAGCTTGGGCATTTTGCATGATGTACTCTGCATATAAGTTAAATAAGCAGGGTGACAATATACAGCCTTGAAGTACTCCTTTCCCAATTTGGAACCAGTCTGTTGTTCCATGTCCAGTTCTTTTTTTTTTTTTTTTTTTTTTAAAAAAATTTATTTATTTTATTTATTTTTAAAAAAATTACAATACTGTATTTGTTTTGCCATACATTGACACGAATCAGCCATAGGTGAACACAATCTCCCAATGCCGAAGCCCCCTCCCACCTCCCACCTCACATCCTCTACTTGAATCATCCCGTGCATCAGCCCCATGCATCCTGCATCCTACATTGAACATAGATTGGCGCTTCGTTTCTTACAGGAAAATATACATGTTTCATTGCCATTCTCCCAAACCATCCCACCCTTTCCCTCTCCCTCAGAGTACAAAAGTCCACTCTATAACTCTGTGTCTCTTTGTTGTCTCACATATAGGGTCATCACCACTGTCTTCTAAATTCCATATATATGTGTCAGTATACTGTATTGGTGTTTTTCTTTCTGGCTTACTTCACTCTGTATAATCGGTTCCAATTTCATCCATCTCATTAGAACTGAGTCGAATTTATTCTTTTTAAGGGCTGAGTAGTATTCCATAGTGTATATGTACCACAGCTTTTTTATCCATTCATCTGCTGATGGACATCTAGGTTGCTTCCATGTCCTGGCTATTATAAACAGCGCTGCAATGAACATTGGGGTACATGTGTCTCTTTCAATTCTGGTTTCCTCGGTGTGTATGCCCAGCAGTGGGATTGCTGGGTCATAAGGCAGTTCTATTTGCGATTTTTTAAGGGATCTCCACACTGTTTTCCATAGTGGCTGTACTAGTTTGCATTCTCACCAGCAGTGTAAGAGGGTTCCCTTTTCTCCACATCCTCTCCAGCATTTATTGCTTGTAGACTTTTGGATCGCAGCTATTCTGACTAGTGTGAAATGGTACCTCATTGTGGTCTTGATTTGCATTTCTCTGATAATGAGTGATGTTGAACATCTTTTCATGTGTTTGTTAGCCATCCGTATGTCTTCTTTGGAGAAATGCCTATTTAGTTCTTTGGCCCATTTTTTTATTGGATCATTTATTTTTCTGGAGTTGAGCTGCATAAGTTGCTTATATATCTTTGAGATTAGTTGTTTGTCAGTTGTTTCATTTGCTATTGTTTTCTCCCATTCAGAAGGCTGTCTTTTCACCTTGCTTGTAGTTTCCTTTGTTATGCAGAAGCTTTTAATTTTAATTAGATCCCATTTGTTTATCTTTGCTTTTATTTCCAATATACTGAGAGTTGGATCATAGAGGATCCTGCTGTGATTTATGTCGGAGAGTGTTTTGCCTATGTTCTCCTCTAGGAGTTTTATAGTTTCTGGTCTGTGTGTATGGTGTTAGAAAGGGGTCTAGTTTCATTCTTTTACAAGTAGTCGTCCAGTTTTCCCAGCACCACCTGTTAAAGAGACTGGAGAAATATACCATGCTCATGGGTTGGAAGAATCAATATAGTGAAAATGAGTATACTACCCAAAGCAATCTACAGATTCAATGCAATTCCCATCAAGCTACCAGCAGTATTTTTCACAGAACTAGATCAAATAATCTCAAGATTTGTATGGAAATACAAAAAGCCTCGAATAGCCAAAGCAATATTGAGAAAGAAAAATGGAACTGGAGGAATCAACTTGCCTGACTTCAGGCTCTACTACAAAGCCACAGTCATTAAGACAGTATGGTACTGGCACAAAGACAGAAATATAGATCAATGGAACAAAATAGAAAGCCCTGAGATTAACCCACACACCTATGGACACCTTATCTTCGACAAAGGAGGCAAGAATATACAATGCAGTAAAGACAGTCTCTTTAACAGGTGGTGCAGGGAAAACATGTCCAGTTCTAATTGTTGCTTCTTGACCTGAATACAGATTTCTCAGGAGGCAGGCCAGATGGTCTGGTCATTCCCATTTCTTTAAGAATTTTCCATAGTTTGTTGTGATCCACACAGTCAAAGGCCTTGGTGTAGTCAATAAAGTAGAAGTAGTTTTTTTTTTTTTTTGAACTCTCATGCTTTTTTGACTATCCAGTGGATGTTGGCAATTTGATCTCTGGTTCCTCTGCCTTTTCTCAGTCCAGCTTCAACATCTGGAAGTTCATGGTTCACATATTGCTGAAGCCTGGCTTGGAGAATTTTGAGCATTACTTTGCTAGTGTATGAGATGAGTGCGATTGTGCTGTAGTTTGAACATTCTTTGTTATTGCCTTTCTTAGGGACTGGAATGAAAACTGACCTTTTCCAGTCCTGTGGCCACTGCTGAGTTTTCCGAATATGCTGGCATATTGAGTGCAGCACTTTCACAGCATCATCTTTTAGGATTTGAAATAGCTCTACTGGAATTCCGTCACCTCCACTACCTTTGTTTGTAGTTATGCTTCCTAATGCCCACTTGACTTCACATTCCAGGATGTCTGGCTCTAGGTGAGTGATCATACCATCATGGTTATCTGGGTCATGAAGATCTTTTTGTATACTTCTTCTGTGTATTCTTGCCACCTCTTCTTAGTATCTTCTGCTTTTGTTAGGTCCATACCATTTTTGTCCTTAATTGTGCCCATCTTTGCATGAAATGTTCCCTTGGTGTCTCTAATTTTCTTGAAGAGATCTCTAGTCTTTCCCATTCTATTGTTTTCCTCTATTTCTTAGCACTGATCCCTGAGGGAGGCTTTCTTATCTCTTTGCTATTCTTTGGACTCTGGATTCAAATGGGTATATCTTTCCTTTTCTCCTTTGCCTTTCACTTTTCTTTTCTCAGCTATTTGTAAGGCCTCCTCAGACAACCATCTTGCCTTTTGCATTTCTTTTTCTTGGGGATGGTATTGATCACTGCCTCCTGTATGATGTCACGAACCTCCGTCCATAGTTCTTCAGGCACTCTGTCTTTCAGATCTAATCCCTTGAGTCTATTTGTCACTTCTACTGTATAATCGTAAGGGATTTGATTTAGGTCATAGCTGAATGGTCTAGTGGTTTCCCCTACTTTCTTCAATTTCAGTCTGAATTTGGCAATAAGGAGTTTATGATCTGAGCCAGTCATCTCCTGGTCTTGTTTTTGCTGACTAAATAGAGCTTCTCCATGTTTGGCTGCCAAGAATATAATCAATCTGATTTCAGTATTGAACCTCTGGTGATGTCCATGTGTAGAGTCTTCTCTTGTGGTGTTGGAAGAGGGTATTTGCTATGACCAGTGTGTTCTCTTTGCAAAACTCTGTTAGCCTTTGACCTGCTTCGTTTTGTACTCCAAGGCCAAATTTGCCTGTTATTCCAGGTATCTCTTGACTTCCTATTTTTGCATTCTGGTCCCCTATAATGAAAAGAACATCTTTTTGGGTGTTAGTTCTAGAAGGTCTTGTAGGTCTTCATAGAACTGTTCAACTTCAGCTTCTTCAGCATTACTGGTTGGGGCATAGACTTGGATTACTTTAATATTGAATGGTTTGCCTTGGAAATGAATAGAGATCATTCCATTATTTTTGAGATTGCATCCAAGTACTGTATTTCAGACTCTTTTGTTGATTATGATGGCTATTACATTTCTTCTAAGGAATTCTTGCCCATAGTAGTAGATATAATGGTCATCTGAGTTAAATTCACCCATTCTAGTCCATTCTAGTTCACGGATTCCTAAAATGTTGATGTTCACTCTTGCCATCTCCTGTTTGACCACTTTGAATTTGCCTAGATTCATGGACCTAACATTCCAGGTTCCTATGCAATATTGTTCTTTATATCATCAGACTTTACTTCCATCACCAGTCAAATCCACAACTTGGTGGTGTTTTTGCTTTGGCTCTGTCTCTTCATTCTTTCTGGAGTTATTTCTCCACTGATCTCCAGTAGCATATTGGACACTTACTGACCTGGGAAGTTCCTCTTTCAGTATCCTATTTTGCCTTTTCATACTGTTCATGGGTTCGTAAGGCAAGAATACTGAAGTGGCTTGCCATTCCCTTCTCCAGTGGACCACATTTTGTCAGAACGCTCCACCATGACCCATCTGTCTTGGGTGGCCCTGGACAGCATGGCTCATAGTTCCATTGAGCTAGACCAAGGTTGTGGCCCATGTGGTCTTTTCTTTTTCCCAAGTATATATTGCATTCCTGAGTAGAACTCCTACTGGGGCATTGGAATGAAAACAAACACATCTTCAGTGACATTAATTAACAACAGTTACATGTACATGCAACTAAATCTTTCAGTCTAGGTAAACTATGTGCTGTATATTTACCACCAAATATCAGTGTCCTGGTTTGGGCCTTTATCTTTTAGGGAACACTCTAATGAGATGTTTGTTTCAAAACTCTGCAAGTGAATGCGTCTTCTTAAGCACTGGGAAATTATTCACAGTAGACTACGTAGATGAACACTAACAGATAATGCAAACAGACAGATTTTATATACTGGAACAAGTTCAGAATTCTGGCTAAGTTTACCATTGTCTATAACAAGGGTCCTCAACCTTTGGGCCATGGACCAGAACTTCCTATTGGATCAGTGGTGGCATTAGATTAGAATAAAGTATACAATAAACATAATGTACTTGAATCATCCTGAAACTATCCCCCCCTCAACCCCTTGTCCATGGGAAAAATTGTCTGCCATTAAACTGACCCCTAGTGCCAAAAAAGTTAGGGACCACTGATCTATAACATATATCCCGGAATCTGGTTATTTCTAAACAGTTCAAAAAGCAAATCATTCTCTCATTAATTGGCCTTAGTATAAACCCCCCACACTGGCTATGCTATGACTTTAAAAAGTCATTAAATGAAAACAATTTAGTCTAATTCCAGTTTTTCCGATCAAAAATTAAAATTAGTTACTGAATATTGAAATTAGCCAGAGTTTGAACTTTAGTTGGTATGTACACAAACATACACACAATATGGAATTATTTTCCTGTAGAACTCAGCAGATGGGATTGAGGCTGTTAGACTGGGGTCGGTTTAAACGAACAAATAGAAATGATTTGGTAGATCATAGAAGACTGATTATTTTACCCATAAGGGACAAACTGTGCTAAAGGTCAGAATGAAAAACTGCTGGGTTTCCGCAGTATTCATCCTTTTTCTCCCCTTGTAGTGGAAGACATTTTAGCTGGACATATGGCTGCCCAGACAAAGACTACATATCTCAGTCTTTGTTGTGGCTAAGTGTGACTATATGGCCATCTTCTGGTCAATAGAATGTGACTATGAGTGGTACTTGCTGCAGTTACTGACACCCTTGAATCAGTTCCCATCAAGAGTCATTCTCGGCAATAGAGAAAGACTGAGATCATTTCAGAAGCAAAGGAAAGCTTTGTTCTTTGATCAAAGAGCAGAGAGGTGGGAGCTGCGCCCTGGAGTCCACGCTCTCACAACAGGCTGCGGATGGGGCCACTTTTAGGGTTCTTGTCAGCGGGAGGGGAATGGAGTTCTTACAGGGGGGCTGCAGCTACGCTGCTCAAGTTCCAGATTGCAGTGCTGGGCACAGTGTCTCCACAGGAGCCGGAGCTCGTGTCCTGGAGTTGAGGTGTGAGCACAGTCATGTTGCACCAGGAACTCTGGTCTGAAGTACTGGGGGCCCATGGCATCCTGTGAGCAAGGAAAACTAAATGAAGCACAAAGGAAAAGAAAATTGAAAAGGTCAGACTACTTTATTACTCAGATTCTATTTTTATTTCCTAGGACTTGTTAATAGACTTTGCCAGTGGGACTATCTCTGAACTGTGCCCTTAAAAATTCCCCTTTTTTCTTCTTTATCTCCCTTGCTCATCCTTCATCCAGGAACATGGGCTTGGTGGTAAGTCACCTTCACTGCACAGATGACACCACATCCAAGGTGCACAGGGCAACAAGATTAAAAGAACCTGGGTCCCAACACCATGGAGCTGCTATATTGATCGTGGACTAGGCCATTGTTATTTTGAATCTTTTCATAACAACCAAAACTTTGTACTAATACATCTGTGAAGCAGTAGGAACATGTATCACTCAAGTGCCTTTGCGTTGCAGATAACAAAGTCGGTCTAGACTGTCAAAACAATAAGGAAGTCTTTTGACTGATGAAACTGAAAGCTAGAGGTAGGCAGGCTTCAGTTCAGTTCAGCTGCTCAGTCATGTCTGACTCTTTGCAGTCCCTGTCCATCACCAACTCCCGGAGCTTGCTCAGACTCATGCCCATTGAGTCGGTGATGCCATCCAAGCATCTCATCCTCTGTCGTCTCCTTTTCCTCCTGCCTTCAATCTTTCCAAGCATCAGAGTCTTTTCCAATGAGTCAGTTCTTTGCATCAGGTGGGCTAAGTATTGGAGTTTCAGCTTCAGCATCAGTCCTTCCAATTCAGTGGTGATTTAATACCATGGCTTATGATACTTTCAGGGCTGTGATGCTTTTGTCCATAATTCTTTCCATCTGTCTTCTTCTGTAAGTCAACAAGATATTGCTAGCGGTGCCTAGGGCTACATGTATTTGTTAACATCCAAAAGTGGAATGGGATGCAGTGAAATGAGGAGAGCTTCTTGTTCCTCCATCATTGAACAAAGAAATGGAGTTTCATTTTGACTGGAAAAATTTTAGGCTACATGTCTAGACCTGAATCAATTGACTTATCTTTGAGTTATCAAGAACTGTGGTATACCATTCTGGGTAGCTTTAGTCCTTGAGCATCCATGAGCCTGGAGGAAGGGTCAGTCTAACTCAGGTCTCTGGTTGCTGGTCAGTGCTGTTCTGGGGAGGCATCTAGACAATATCCACTATTAAAGGTGGGCAGACCTAAGGAGAGAGAGTGGGACTTATGTGGCTTGGAGTGGGTACAAGCCTTGTGCTGGTGGTGTTCAGTCGCTAAGTTGTTTCTGACTCTATTCAACCTTGTGAACTGCAACGTGCCAGGCCTCCTTGTCCTTCAGTATCTTCTGGAGTTTGCTCAAACTCCTGTCCACTGAGTCAGTGATGCCATTCAACTATCTCATCCTCTGTTGCCCCCTTGCCCACTTGTCTTCAATCTTTCCCAGCATCAGGGTCTTTTCCAAGGGTCTTTGCATCAAAGTGCTGGAGCTTCAGCTTCAGCGTCATCCTTCCAGTGACTATTCAGGGTTGATTTTCTTTAGGATTGACTGGTTGTATAAAGTTGGGTGGGGCTCCTACAGAATGTGTTTGCAACTTATGATCAGGATTTTGTTTATAACGTGGGCATTTGGGCTGAGTCTAAAGCAGGGCTCAGAGGTGATTTTTGAGTGTAGCACACCAGTAAGTGTAAATCAATATAATGACCCCTGAGAAATTCCTAAGGGAATGAATGTCTGGATAGATTTTTATGTTATTACTCTGTGTGGTGTTTGTATAATCCTGAGAAAGTAGTGGTGTTTTTGTGAATTGCCTGTTAAAAGGTCCTGGGCACAGGGAATAAAACTTTTGTGATTAAAAACACACCCACACACTTACATACAGTAATTAGTCTACTCAATTTCTAAGGTTAAGAATTGATTTTTGTTGTTGATGTTGCTCTTGTTTTGATTTTGGCCTAAATTATCCAGATAGTTGACACAACCGTCTACTTTTTCTTGGCTGAATAGACATGAAATGGAGCCTGTTGCTTCTGTACTTAAGAAAAAAGGGTTGAATTTATAGTTTAACCCACCTTTGATTCTAAGAGCAGGTGAAAGTAAAGGTAGAGAGATAATTTACATGTCCTGAACCTGGCACTTGGCAGGATGAGTAAAACTGAGAAGTCAGGTTTCTGTAGGGAAAGAGATCTTAGTTTTGTCTAGAACAAGGCAAAATGCTACATATTTGTTTTAAAAAATTTGTGTTCTGGGCAAATACTAAATTTTGTTTCTCAGTACAATTACTATGATATGTGTTCTTAAGATTTTGCCAGTTTCAGTAATTTCTCTCAAGCATTGCCATGGTCTGACCTTGGGACCAAAGTGGATCAGTTGCTTAAAATAGTATTTTTAGAGCCTTTTAAAAAATCAGGCTGAAATTGTCACATGATTTCAGGGAGGTGTCATTGTCTTATTACCTTGTTGTTGGCACATGAAGTAATATAGATCCAGCATGACACAGAATGAAAAGGACGCTTTATTGTTCATCCTAGAGGCTATAGAAGAAAATCTCCTTTTAACAATTCTCCTTACTCATAGAAATGTATTTACTAGAACTCCAAAGAAATCTGAACACTATTATTGACCATTTCATGCTTCCTACTTGTACTTTCTGAAGGATCTTGCCTTTAAATTCTATTTTTGAGGTCATAATATTCACCCTTAAGTTGGGATTATGTTAGAAATATGTTGACAACACCTTGGAATTTTTGATGAAATCAGAATGACAGTAAATATAAAGCATGAAATGAGGGATTTTGATTCCTCTTTTCAGAAATGAACCATAAAGAGTGTTCTTGATTCTAGTTTAAATTTCCTGGTGAAACTAAGGCAGTTGTTATCTTGTCTTCTTTTGCAAATATTTGAATCTTACCTAATTAAATATGTTCAGTTCTCCATTTGGTTTTCATGTTTACTTATACTTCTACACACACACATGCAAATATATATGTGTGTGTGATATATAGATATGTATCAGTTCAGTTCAGTTGCTCAGTCGTGTCCGACTCTTTGAGACCCCATGAATCGCAGCACGCCAGGCCTCCCTGTCTATCACCATCTTCCGGAGTTCACTCAGATTCAGGTCCATTGAGTCAGTGATGCCATCCAGCCATCTCATCCTCTGTCGTCCCCTTCTCCTCCTGCCCCCAATCCCTCCCAGCATCAGAGTCTTTTCCGATGAGTCAACTCTTTGCATGAGTTGGCCAAAGTACTGGAGTTTCAGCTTTAGCATCATTTCTTCCAAAGAAATCCCAGGGCTGATCTCCTTCAGAATGGACTGGTTGGATCTCCTTGCAGTCCAAGGGACTCTCAAGAGTCTTCTCCAACACCACAGTTTAAAAGCATCAATTCTTCGGCGCTCAGCCTTCTTCACAGTCCAACTCTCACATCCATACATGACTACTGGATAGATATGTATAGGTAGATGTATAGATAGATAGATAGATAGATAGATAGATAGATAGATAGACAGATGGATGGATCTTACTTCAGAGATATTTTTTCTCCTCAGGTTTAACTGATAGTCTTTTATGTTTTCACTGTTAAAGAGTAAAACTTACTCAGAGTTAGAACTTGGAGAGGAGAGTCTCTGATCTATATAGCCTAACTCTACTTCCAGGAGAAGATCGTAGAGTGAAGTCAGTCAGAGAATCTCCCTCTCCCAAAAGCCAATGGCTTTCAAAAAGATCAAATACAATTAAAAATCAGCAAAAGATATGACCCCATTGACCGTAGCCTGCTAGGCTCCTTCGTCCATGGAATTCTCCAGGCAAACATGTTATTCAGTTGCTAAGTCATCTCCGACTATTTGAGACCCCATGAGCTGCAGTACACCAGGCTTCCCTGTCCTTCACCATCTCCTGGAGTTTGCTCAGACTCATGCCCATTGAGTCTGTGATGCCATCCAACCATCTCATCCTCTGTCGTCCCCTTCTCCTCCTGCCCTCAGTCTTTCCCAGCATCAGGGTCTTTTCCAAAGAGTCAGCTCTTCACTTCTGGTAGCCAAAGTATTGGAGCTTCAACCTCAGCATTAGTTCTTTCATTAATATTCAGGGTTGATTTCCTTTAGGATTGACTGGTTTGATACTGGAGTGGGTAGCCATTCCCTTCTCCAGGGATCGAACCCGGGTCTCCTACATTGGCATGCAGATTCTTTACCATCTGAGCCACCAGGAAGCCCCCAAAATATGCTGTCTGCTATCATATAAAGGCAGCGGTATAGCTCCCAATGGGCTTCCCTGATGGCTCAGTGGTGAAGAAGACACCTGCCCAATGCAAGAGATGCAAGAGATGTGGGTTCAGTCCCTGGGTAGGGAAGATTCCCTGGAGAAGGAAATGGCAACCCACTCCAGTATTCTTTCCCAGGAAATCCTATGGACAGAGGAACCTGGCTACAGTCCATGAGGTCACAAAAGAGGCTGAAACGACTTAGCAACTAAAACAGCTTCCTACAGTGTAACAGCTGGGGGAAAAAGAAGCACAAGACTCCAGGAAACTTCATGTCTCCTAATTTCATTCCTTTACTTCCCATTCCCCTTGAGGGAATAGAATGTGAATGGACTGTGTCCTAAGAAGTCTCTCTAATACTCTTCAGTTTACTTAGAAGCCCTGAGAGAAAATTTGAAAAGCCCTCTGTATGCCATCAGTGTCTCACCAAAGAGTGAAAAAACAAGACTAACCTTTATGAAACCGATCAGGTGAAAGAAAAGCTGAGAGGGAATGAGGAGTGACTGTAATTACCCTGAGCAAATTATCTCCAGCATTAACAGTGATTTAGCCAACTGGAGGATGAAGGGTAAAGTAAATACAGAAAGCAGAGGAACAGGTATAGGGAGGGTCCTATTGTAAGACCACAAGAGATATTAATGGCACCAGAAAGCTTTTCTTTGGCCTCTGTTAGCTGGGAAGAGAGTGGGATCCACTATTGGGAAAAAGAAGGTGATGCTGAGAAGGTAGATACTGGGTCTAAATGAAGTTTCCTTGGCTCTGCTTTTTGGTAAACTGAGAAAAAGTATAATGTCCCTTGGCATAGGGTGAATTAGAAAGTGTACCCCCAGATGCTAGTTCTTTATTTATTCTGAGCAGAGATTTGAAAGCAGCAAGACAGTCAACTAGCCAAACTTCCGATATGAACTCACTCCTGGATAGAAACTGAACTTCATAAATCTCTGACTGAAAATAAAAGGAGAAGATGAAGAGGGGTCAGATAATATGGAGGAGAGCCAAGACACAATTATAGTTTCTTGACAGAGGACCGTTCAGTTTCAACAAGAGCAAGGTGAAAGCACATGCAAGGAAACTAGGCAAGGGAAAAGAAGAAAACAGAGGAGCTGCTGCTGCTGCTAAGTCGCTTCAGTCGTGTCCGACTCTGTGCGACCCCATAGATGGCAGCCCACCAGGCTCCCTCATTCCTGGGATTCTCCAGGCAAGAACACTGGAGTGGGTTGCCATTTCCTTCTCCAATGCATCAAACTGAAAAGTGAAAGTGAAGTCGCTCAGTCGTGTCCAACTCTTCGCGACCCCATGGACTGCAGCCCACCAGGCTCCTCCATCCATGGGGTTTTCCAGGCAAGAGCACTGGAGTGGGGTGCCACTGCCTTCTCCAAAACAAAGGAGAGTTGGATAGAATACCGACAGGAGGGGGAGAATTTGTTCTGGAAGTGCACTAGCTGTGAGATGGAGACATGTGATCTAAATGCTGCTTTTTTGTATAAAGAACTTTTAAAAGCTTGAATTCAATAAAAAGGGAAACAGAGACAAGTTGATACAGCTACAGAATGAGATAAGGAAATGTCTCAGTCAAAAGGAAATTGAGGGGCTGAAAGCTTGCTGTTATCCCAGTGACAAATAATTTAGAAAACAATTGACAGAAAACAGTCATGGATAAAACCTGCAATAATGACACAGAGAGAAGGTTTGAAATAGTCAGTAGTTGTAAAGGGAAACATAAAGATTTAAATATTGGTAGGATGATTGACTGCAGCCACGAAATTAAAAGACGCTTACTCCTTGGACGAAAAGTTATGACCAACCTAGATAGTATATTCAAAAGCAGAGACATTACTTTGCCGACTAAGGTTCGTCTAGTCAAGGCTATGGTTTTCCAGTGGTCATGTGTGGATGTGAGAGTTGGACTGTGAAGAAGGCTGAGCGCCAAAGAGTTGATGCTTTTGAACTGTGGTGTTGGAGAAGACTCTTGAGAGTCCCTTGGACTGCAAGGAGATCCAACCAGTCCATTCTGAAGGAGATCAGCCCTGGGATTTCTTTGGAAGGAATGATGCTGAAGCTGAAGCTCCAGTATTTTGGCCACCTCATGAGAAGAGTTGACTCATTGGAAAAGACACTGATGCTGGGAGGGATTGGGGGCAGGAGGAGAAGGGGATGACCGAGGATGAGATGGCTGGATGGCATCACGGACTTGATGGATGTGAGTCTGAGTGAACTCCAAGAGATGGTGATAGACAGGGAGGCCTGGTATGCTGCGATTCATGGGGTCACAAAGAGTCGGACACGACTGAGTGACTGAACTGAGGATGATTTAAACACCAAGGAAAATTGATAAACCAAGTTAGAAATGGTACAAAAGGGACAGAAAAAATACTAAAAAAATTATCACTTTCCCAATTCTGAAATAACTGGTTCTCTAGATCAAAAGAACATACTGTGTTCCAGACAGAAACATCAATGCCATTACATACATTCTCTGATTAAACTTTGAAGCTAGAGAATGAGTTCTGCAAGCATCTTCTTCATGCATAAAAACAAATCACCTAAAAGTAGGGAAAATCAGACTCATCTCATAATTCTCCAAGGCAGCAATCAAAGCCAAGGGAAAGTGGAGCAAAGTGTGCAAAGTTTTGAAGAAAAGATTGATGTGAGAATTTAATATAATCGTTAGTTTAAATTTTAATTATAAAAAAGCAAAAAGAAAATCTGTTGTAGCCACTCAGAAATAACTACTTTTCTATTACTATTACTTTCCTATTACTTTTCCATTCCTACTACTTTTTCACATTCCTATTACTTTTTCACATTCCTATTACTTTTTCACATTCCTATTACTTTTTCACATTGCTATTACTTTTTCCTAAGTGTATATGTATATCAGACATAATGAATGACTATGTTGTTATAATTTAAAATAACATGATAACTGGTAAGTTAAATGTTCCAAGATGCATATCTAAGTTTAGTATGTGTATCATCCCAGTTTCAGTTTTATAATTTATGTATGTACCTAAAAAAACCATACAGCCTTTTTGTATTTTCTTTAATGTATATAAATAGTATCACTCTGTATGCATCATTTTCAACTTGATTCATTTTTTAACAATTTTAGATCAATCTTCATTAGCACTGTTAATGTTCCTTATTCTTTTTAACATATTGTTATAGATATTTAAATTGTTTCTAATTATGTTAGTTTAACAAATAGAGTGTCTCTGCACAAATGTGACCGTTTTGCTAGAGTAAATATTAGAATTTCTGAGGTGGCAGGTTTGGTATATTTTTAGTGTGTTCCAAGCATGTTACCCAGCCAAATTGTTGTTGAAGTATACGGCCAACAGGGTATTTTCAAACATGCAAGAACTCCAGCATATACTTTCTAGAGAAACATCTGTTTCAACCAGGATATCAAACTTACTTGCATAAAAGTTTCCAAAGTATTCTCTTATAATTCACTTTGTTTTCCTTGGTTAAGTTTTCTTAAAGGATAAAAAGCATATGGTCTTTTAACATATGCCAATGTGTACTTGATACAATTCAATTTTTAAAAAAATAAACAGGCAACTTTTAGCAAAATAGGAATAAATAACCATTTTCTTAACATTGGTTTTAAAAAAGGCATACAGCATTAAAAAAATTTTCTCATTAAAATCATGAACAAATTCTATTTATCCTTGTTCCTTAGCTTAGCATTTTCCTGCTTTGACAAATACATTTAGACCAAAGAAAGAAATAGGGAAAATACTGTATAGCAAGAAAACCAGAGAGAATCAAGCTAAAAAACTGCAAATATTATCTGAATATGGTAAGCTCACTCATTACATAATTTTTAAAGATATAAGTAATAGAAAATATAAAGGATGAAGAGATGCTATTATAATAATAATGAAATTATAAAAAATATATAGGAAAAAATTAACAATATTACATAATATGCAAAAGCCTGGTATAAAATTAACATCAGAAACCTACCAGAGGACATACGAGAAGACTTATGTAAATCTGTACCTTATTCTTGAACAGGAAAACTCTAAAAGATGCTAATTTTTCTTAAATCTCTAAATAAATACTAGATATCAAGATATCCATTTTGGAATTTTACAAAATCATAATCAAGTCCATCTGGAAAAATAAATCTGTAAGAAACCAGATTACAGGCAAAGGGAATGACAACCAGTCAAAATCAGATGGCGCTCTAATAACCAATACTGTTTAGAGCTGAAAAACAGAGAAGTGGAAATGTATACAAATTCTAGAAGTAAACTCAAATTCATATTAACATTTGGTATTAAAAAATGAAGTATTTGAACTTAATATAATAAAAGATATTATAAATGGCCAATTTGCTTAGCTAACAAAGAGAAAAAAGAAAACTTTTTTTTTTAAATAGGGAACTGGGGAACTTCCCTGGTGGGCCAGTGGTTGGGACTTTGCCTTCCAAAGCAGGGGTGCAAATTCCATCTCTGGTTGGGGAGCTAAAATCCCACATGCCTCCAGCCAGAAAGCAAAACATAAAACAAAAGCAATATTGTGACAGATTCAACAAAGACTTTAAAAACAGTCCACATCAAAAAACGTATTTTAAAAAACAGAGAACTGAACAGAGAATATAAACAGGAATTTCATAGAAAAATAAATGTGAATGGCAAACAAACATGAAAAACAAGCCAATGCTGTGATTATATCCTTCATAATAAAAATGAGATGCTACTTTTCATGCAGTTAATGGCATACTTTTGGCATTTGCTAACCCTCAGTGTTGGCCAGGGTGAGTGGAAGCAAGAAGTCTCAGGTTGTGGGTAGGTGTGCAGGTTAGTGCATTATTTTTAAGGAAATAATTGGCAATATTCTTAACAGAAAAAAAAATTGCATATACCTTTCACTTTAGCAGCCCCATTGCTAGAAATTTACCCTCTGGATAAATTTGCAAATATATATGTTTATGTGTACAAGGATGTTTATTGGGCATTGATTATCCTTCAATAATATTGAAATGTTGTTACTATAAAATGCTGAGAAAAATTAAATATTCACTGATAGGGGTCAGGTTAAAAAAATTAGAGTATATTCATTCAGCGGAATACTCGTACATCATTGTAGAGAATGAGGCAGACCTATAATCACACATATGAAACAGCTCTGAGATGAATTATTTGATGAAAAAGAAAGCAGTGGGAAAGATCACATGTAGCATAATCCCTCTGTGCAAATAGAGAGTAAGAGGTTTTGAAGCAGGTATAGGGATAGGAAAAGAAATAGAGATTGTTTAGGCTAATCGAGGCGTATAAGAATTACTTGAGGGGCACACAAGAATATACAATGATGGAGTATCAAAAAGGGAGGAAGCATTTTCTTTCCATGTGATGTCTTTGTCCTGTTTGCATTTTAAACTATGGTCTGGGCTCCCATAGTTTAAAGGGTTAAACAAATTACAGGGCCTACACCTACTCCTCTTTCTCCCCGTGAGGGGAGTACATGTCTTCCACATTCATGGCTTTTCTTTAGTTCTGACTTCAGTGGCAGGTGAGAGCTGCATAGAAGAAAGAGATCAGGCTTTCCTTCTGTTACTAACACTAGTGGTTACTGACATTTACTGATTGCTGATTGTTTTGAGCACTTCCCAGACACAGTCTTCAGTTCCTGCATGCATGGACCCATGAGACTGGTACTATTTTCCTGTCCATTTGACAAAAGAATTCTACCATTTAGGACCACGTGGATGGACCTGGAAGACATTATGCTGAGTGAAGGAAGTCAGAGAAGGACAAATACCATACAATTTCTCTTATATGAAGCATCTGAAATAGTCAAAGGTATAGAAGGAGACAATGGAATGATGGTTACCAGGGGTAAGGGAAGGGAGATAAGGGGAATTGTTGTTCAATGGGTGAGGTGAGGTGAAGTCGCTCAGTCGTGTCCGACTCTTTGCGACCCCGTGGACTGTAACCTGCTAGGCTTCTCTGTCCATGGGATTCTCCAGGCAAGAATACTGGAGTGGGTTGCCATTTCCTTCTCCAGGGGATCGAACCCGGGTCTCCCGCATTGGAGGCAGACGCTTTAACCTCTGAGCCACCAGGGAAGCCCTGTTCAATGGGTATAAAGTTACAGCTGTACAAGAAGAGTAAGTTCCAGAGATCTGCTATATAAAACAGTTAATGATATGATGTTGTGGACTTCAAATTTTGTTAGGAGGATGTGTGCTAAGTCACTTCAGTTGTGTCCTACTCTTTGTGACCCCATGAACTGTAGCCTATCAGGCTCCTCTGTCCATGGGATTCTCCAGGCAAGAATACTAGAGTGGGTTGCCATGCCCTCCTCCAGGGGATCTTCCCAACCCATTGACAGGCAGATTCTTTATTACTAGTGTTATGAGGGTAGATTTCACATTAACTGTTTTTACCACAAAAACAAAAGCAAATGAAAAAGGAGCGCAGGAAACTTGTGGAGGTAATAGATATATTTATTACTTGGATTGTGGTGATGAAAATACAAGTATATACATTTGTCCAAACTCAGCAAATTGTAAACATTAATTATGTACAATGTTTCTTTACCGATTATATATAAATAAAGCTGGGGTCCAATTTTATATATATATATATATAAAGCTAGGGTGGGGGTGAAAAACAAACCTTAGTCTTCTGAAGATTACAGACATGTAGTTACTTGCCCAGGTGTTCACCTGCCTAACAAACTCAAGTCAAAGGTTCCAAACCCTGATGTGCTTAACCTCAGCTAGAGCTTTCGACATTATTACGCTTCCTCTGTTGCACTCTTCAGAGGACGGCTCAGCTCCAGGGTGAGTCAAACAGAGTTCCCTGGCCCCAGGAAAACCGCCATTTATGACTTCTTTTTCTTGATGGGGATGTTTTTCAGGTTCCAAATACTGACTCAGATGGACTTTGGGAAATGCAGCTCCTTTATAAGCAGAGGACCATGTGCACTCAATGCTCTTTGCAATAATATATGTACAGCGGGATTTTCTTAGGTGCTTTTCTGTCCCTTGTTTGTTGTCAGGACCATTTTTGGCTCTTCAAATCTATATTTTTGGAATTATTCATTTTGCTTTAGTTCATTTACTGAGTTCTGATATAACTCTTGGAGCTAAACACAGTCCCAGGCAAGTTGCTATTTTTCTCTCACAATGGCTGTGTTGCTCAGATGGCAAAGGTGAAATAATTGGCCAGAGGTTTGTGCTGATGATAGAGTTTTAGCTTACATATTCATCAAACTCTTTGAACAGAAATTAAAGCGGAATTTTTTACAGGTTATACATTTTTGCCTTGTGTTCTTGCCTCTTCTTTATCTTACAGTCTTATTCTTTCTCATAATTCTTTTCTGCCCTTCCCTAAAATCTAGATGCTGAAAGGGACCTTGACAAGACCAGTTGTAATCTTCCTATAAATAGTTATAGTGATGATGATGATAATGATAATAATAATACCATTTGGGTACTCATTATGGATCACGCATTGTTGCAAGTAATTTATATCCAGTATCATCTATTTCTGCATAAAAGATAGAGAAGCAGAGGCCTATTCTTCTGCTACTATAATCCTGATTGTAACTGCCATTTACTGACTACTGTGAGGTGGGTCTATTCACTCCATTTTATAGATAAGTAAAAGCTCTAAAACGTTGTACCCAAAGTCACATAACAGTAAGTAGTGTCACTGGCATTCAAACCTAGGCCTCTCTGAGTACAAACCCTTTTTTCTTTCCATGGACTTCTGTTCAAGATACAATTTCATCTTAGACACACAAATTGGTTTTGGGAAAGTCTAGCGGGATGCCAGTCCTTTTCTCTGTTGCCTATGATCCTCACTGGGCCATTGACCTCAGTGAATTATTGATGGAATCTTGCCCCTTCTAGGGGCTTCCCTGATATCTCAGTTGGTTGAGAATCTGCCTGCAATGCAGGAGACTCCATTTCGATTCCTGGGTCAGGAAGATCTGCTGGAGAATGGATAGGCTGTCCACTCCAGGATTCTTGGGCTTCCCTTGTGGCTCAGCTGGTAAAGAATCTGCCTGCAATGCAGGAGACCTGGGTACAATCTCTGGATTGGAAAGATCCCATGGAGAAGGGAAAGGCTACCCACTCCAGTATTCTGGCCTGGAGAATTCCATGGACTGTATAGTCCATGGGGTTGCAAAGAGTTGGACAGGACTGAGCGACTTTCACTTTCACTGCCCCTTCTAGATAATGAGGCATAGGGCTTCTTTCTTTATCTTCCTTTTCACGGATTAGAGGGAAAATTTTGGACTTTTATGGCCAATGAAAGAACATTCAGGAAAGATTTTTGAAAGAAAGATGAAAGGACTGCTTCCGTGGGTGACCCAATGTTGCCTATACCTGATGGATCTTAAGAACTCACTCTCATGCATGCTTTCCTAAAATACACCATTAAAAGCTCCTACCTTGGAGTCGAACATCAGACTGACCTTCATAGATGAGTGGAAGGGTTGAAGTGTCATGTATTGGAAAAAATAGATGGTGTAAAGACAAGGCCAGTTCAAATTCCAGTTTTACCACTTGAGAACTGTCTGACTTTAAGCAAGTTACTTAACTTTTTCAGATTTAGTTTCTTTGTTTGTGTACTGTGAATAATAATAATTATAGCATAGAGTGTGTGATGGTAACTAAATAATAAAGTATGCAAAGTTTTCTTCAAATGAAGATATTTGTCATTTGATATGGAAGCCAGATTAATTCTGAGAGACATGTTGATTTACTTAAATAAGTTTCTAAACAGATGGGAGAGAAACAAATGTACTTAGGTAGAGACAAAGCACCAGATGACAAAAATTTATCTTGGCACTTAGATTTTATGTGTTTTACTTCTGTTATAATTTTTCATATGGGTTTTAGCAATGCACTGTGTCATTAGGTACTAAAATTAACTCCTATAATGAGATGAGACTGTTTTAAGAAGAAAAATGAATGTAGTGTTGCAGGAAGAATTAAGTGAAACAGCTTGAGCACTGATCAGTTTTATTGATTAGATTAATATAAGAGAAAGCACATAATTTGTAATGGAAAAGGTGTGCAAGGCAGTACCTGCTGCATTAAGGCTGGTAAAAACTCAGACATCTAGATATGAGCCAACATATTTTCAGTTATAAGACACAGAAACCTTTATGTTTGAAGCAGTTACTGCAAGTAAGGTTAACTCTGGATCAAGGTTTACAGGGTCATTGGATCAGTGAAAATAGGTAAAATTGGAAACAAAAGTGGCAATCAGTAACCAGAAATATATTTTTATATTTATTTTTAGTTGGAGGATAATTACAATATTCTGATGGTTTTTGCAATGTAACAGCATAAATTGGCATCAGGTATACATATGGCCCCTCCCTCTTGAATCCCCCTCCACCCCTGTAGGTTGTCACAGAGCACTGGGCTTTGGGTTCCCTGCGTTACACATTGTACATCGAGCTCCCACTGGCTGTCTAGTTTACATACGGTGATGTTTCTGTTTCAATGCTATTCTCTCAGATCATCCCACCCTCTCCTTCCCCCATGTGTCCAAAATGTCTGCGTCTCCTTTGGTGGCCTGCAAGTAGGACCATCAATACTATGTTTCTAAATTACATATATGCATTAACATACAGTATTTGTCTTTCTCTTTCTGACTTACTTCACTCTGTATAATAGGCTCTAGGTTCATCCACTTCATTATAACTGACTCAAATGTATTTCTTTTTATAGCTGAGTAATATAAATGGGAATCTGCCTGAACCTAAGACTTTCTTTTACTAAATGTATCAATTAAAATAGAATCCTAAGTCCAAGAAGTTTACCAGTTCCCATTCCAATTTCTGTCCTGTTTTTCTTACATTATATGCCCTAGTAGTTACAGGATCAAAAGTATCACTAATTACTTACTCTTCAGCCACTAAGAGTCACTTAACTACCCCAGAAATATGAATTTTCATTTTGTATACAGTTCTTTCTATGAAAGCAAATGAAAAAAAGAAGGAATAACATGTTTCACTTCAGTTCCGTCGCTCAGTTGTGTCCGACTCTTTGCAACCCCATGAACTGCAGCACGCTAGGCTTCTCTGTCCATCATCAACTCCTGGAGTTTACCCAAACTCATATCCATTGAGTTGATAATGCCATCCATCCATCTCATCCTCTGTCATCTCCTTCTCCTCCTGCCCTCAATCTTTGCCAGCATTGGAGTCTTTTCAAATGAGTCAGCTCTTCGCATCAGATGGCCAAAGCATTGGAGTTTCAGCTTCAACATCAGTCCTTCCAGTGAATATTCAGGACTGATCTCCTTTAGGATGGACTGGTTTGATCTCCTTGCAGTCCAAGGGACTCTCAAGAGTCTTCTCCAACACCACAGTTCAAGAGCATCAATTCTCCTTTGGCACTCAGCTTTCTTTATAGTCCAACTCTCACATCCATACATGACTACTGGAAAACCCATAGCCTTGACTAGACAGACCTTTGACAAAGTAATGTCTCTCCTTTTTAATATGCTGTCTAGGTTGATCATAATTTTCCTTCCAAGGAGTAAGCGTCTTTTAATTTCATGGCTGCAATCACCATCTGCAGAAATTTTGGAGCCCAAACTGTTTCCCCATCTATTTGCCATGAAGTGATGGGACCGGATGCCATGATCTTCGTTTGCTAAATGTTGAGCTTTAAGCCAACGTTTTCACTCTCCTCTTTCACTTTCATCAAGAGGCTCTTTACTTCTTTGCTTTCTGCCATAAGGGTAGTGTCATTTGCGTATCTGAGGTTATCGATATTTCTCTCAGCAATCTTGATTCCAGCTTGTGCTTCTTCCAGCCCAGCATTTCTCATGATGTACTCTGCATATAAATTAAATAAGCAGGGTGACAATGTACAGCCTTGACATATTCCTTTTCCTATTTGGAACCAGTCTGTTGTTCCATGTCCGGTTCTAACTGTTGCTTCCTTACCTGCATACAGATTTCTCAAGAGGTCAGGTCAGGTGGACTGGTATGCCCATCTCTTTCATAATTTTCCACAGTTTAAAGGAAATGGCAACCCACTCCAGTACTCTTGCCTAGAAAATCCCATGGATGTAGAAGCCTGGTGTCCATGGGGTCGCAAAGAGTCGGACATGACTGAGCAACTTCACTTCTTCTTCTAATGTGATCCACACAGTCAAAGGCTTTGACATAGTCAAGAAAGCAGAAATAGATGTTTTTCTGGAACTCTCTTGCTTTTTGATGATCCAGAAGATCTTGGCAATTTGATCTCTAGTTCCTCTGCCTTTTCTAAAACCAGCTTGAACATCTGGAAGTTCATGGTTCACATATTGCTAAAGCCTGGCTTGGAGAATTTTGAGCATTACTAGCATGTGAGATGAGTGCAATTGTTTCACAAAAGGGAATTTTCAGTATGGAAAGAAACACTGCTTAAGTGCTTTTCCAAAAGGCTTAAGCAAAGTGTACTTCCAAAATAAATCCTAGTAATATTTTCCCCACAATACACAAAACCCAAAAGATGTAACAACAAAGATTCACAGGTTTGATCACATGTAAGCTAAAATTTCTGCACAGCCAAAGATACCATAATTAAAGTTGAAAACAGTGAGAATGGAGATTTTGAAACTATATATATAAAGATGAGATCACTAATCAAAACATTAAGAGTTTCAACACAGTAATATAAAAAAGATGAATGATCTAAGAAAAATATACAAAGGATATGAAGAGTCATTGCACAGAGGAAGAAATGACAAATAGCCAGTAAACATTTGTAAAGATTCATACTTTTGTTGGAAACCAGGAAAATGCACACTCAAACCTTGGAATATATATATTTTTGGCTACCAGATTGGAAAGCTACCAGATTGGAAAATTTTAACATAAGATTTTATTTTGTTCATTTTTCCATTTATTTGTCTATACCACACTGTGTTTATTGCTAGAGATTTATAATACATTTTGCTAGCCGATGAGGAAAGTGCCCCTTCATAATCTCTTCCCTTATGTGTTCCTCAAAGGAAGGAACAACATCCTTGGTC
The DNA here is from genome assembly GCA_917880005.1 of Nanger dama. NCBI lineage: Eukaryota > Metazoa > Chordata > Mammalia > Artiodactyla > Bovidae > Nanger > Nanger dama. The sequence goes on from CAKJTW010000003.1 coordinate 31,704,041, forward strand.
GTGGCCCTCAGCGATACCCCCGTGTTATCAGGTGTCACTGGCCATACTCTCTTCCCTCCTTTGTTACAGGGAAAGCAGAGGTTTTGTCTCATGTTTCCATTGCATCTGTGATTTTGACTCTGGAGACTGTTCCTTCACTGTTCTCAAGAAGAAACCCCAATGTCCAAACCATTTTCTCAGTTATGTTTTTTTGTTGAAAATTAGAAGGCTGTGAGAGAGGAAGCTAAGCATATCTGACATCACACAGCTTTGAACACCTCACCTACTGCTCCTTTCTTCCCCCTTTCCACACCCCCAGTCATCTTGCCCTCCACCCCTTAGAAGGGTCAGGCATTAGCATTGCTCAGCACACCCAGCCTCCTGGGGAATGTAATCCAGGCATCACTCTAGCTGCTTCTCCTGTGGGATATGGCCCCACAGGGTCAGTTTCTTGCCTGATTCCCTCTCTGTGCCCCACTTCATCCAGAATTTCAGTGAGTATATTTGTCTCCATCTTATTGCACATGCAGTGGAAATTTGGACATATATGTGATTGACAGAAACACATATACATAGGCATGTAGGGTTGGCAACAAAGCATAAGGAGCAAGAGATAGATCTGGGTTAGAACTTAACTACTGTGTATTCTTCAACAGTGTTCTTCACCACTCCCTGTCTTGCTTTCTTCTTCTATACAATCAGATGGACAGGGCTTTCCTTATGTGGCTGTTGAAGGGCATAAATACAGTGGTATATGCAAAGTGTGTCAAATGCTTAGCACAGCACAAGGGGTGATGGTAATTGGGGCCACTGTAGCCACCACTGAACTGTCACTTAACGTAGCCCACAGGTAGACTTGGCCCTAACCATTCCCACCTCCCCTTTGTGGATGATGTTCAAACACCCATTTTCTCAGCAAAGAGGGAAGCTCACAGACGAGTCAGGAAAGAGAAACACTGCACTGACCAATAACTTGCAATTCGACAACATTCCATAGCAGACACTTGAAAAAGGTGTTGGTGAAGTGCATGCCTCTTCTTGCAGTAAAAGGGCAGCTATAAATGAAGACCTCAGCCTGAAAAACAGACCATTATAGCCTCTTAGGAAATCAGAATTACATATTATTCTGCCTCATCCATTTGGTTGCATTTTCCATCTTAATAATTAATTTAGGTAAGAGATGTGGGATAAAAGGCTGACAGCACCTTTCCATTTCTGCAGTTGTGTGCAGTGAAGTTTTATTGGTGCTTTAAGATGGCTCTTGCTCTTTTAACCCAGGGGGAAATTGCACTCTAAACTAACAGAGCTATTTAATCTTTTCAACTTTAATTCTTGCTCCTGGCTACTATTCATTATAAAAGAAGAGTCTAAAACTAGGGGATTGTAACACAAATATGCTTTCTCCTTCCCATACACAGATTTATTGGATAGTACTGCTGGGTAACTGTCTTCTAAAAACAGTACCTGTATTACCCACCTTTCTGTACTAAAAATCTATATACACTTATCACATCTTCCCAAAATGTCAGTCTTTACAGAGATATTTCAGAAACTATCTGTTCTTTTTTAAAGTAATTCTTATGATGAAAGTGAAAGAGGAGAGTGAAAAAGCTGGCTTAAAGCTCAACATTCAGAAGACTAAGATCATGGCGTCTGGTCCCATCACTTTGTGGGAATTAGATGGGAAACAGTGGAAACAGGGACAGACTTTATTTTTGGGGGCTCAAAAATCACTTCAGATGGTGACTGCAGCCATGAAATTAAAAGATGCTTGCTCCTTGGAAGGCAAGTTATGACCAACCTAGATAACATATTAAAAGCAGAGACATTACTTTGTCAAAAAGGTCCGTCTAGTCAAGGCTATGGTTTTTCCAGTAGTCATATATGGATGTGAGAGTTGAACTGTAAAGAAAGCTGAGCACCGAAGAATTGATGCTTTTGAACTGTGATGTTGGAGAAGACTCAAGAGAGAGTCCCTTGGACTGCAAGGAGATTCAACCAGTCCATCCTAAAGGACTGAATATTCATTGTAAGGGCTGATGTTGAAGCTGAAACTCCAGTACTTTGGCCACCTGATGCAAAGAGCTGACTCATTTGAAAAGGCCCTGATGCTGGGAAAGATTGAGGGCAGGAGGAGAAGGGAACAACAGAGGATGAGATGGTTGGATGGCATCATCACCTCAGTGGACATGAGTTTGGGTAAACTCCGGGAGTTGGTGATAGACAGGGAGGCCCTAGCGTGCTACAGTCCATGGGGTCACAGAGAGTCAGACATGACTGAGTGACTGAACTGAACTATTTAACCTAATCACTTCAATCTTTTTGTAGTTTTAATCAAGTTAGGCATCCAAGGAACTCAATGAAGAAAAGTAAATTTTAAATGATAGGCACATTATAAATTCTTATAATTTGTAAATACCTTAACAGCAACAAATTCATCTGAATTAAATTCACCCATTCCAGTACATTTTAGTTTGCTGATTCCTAGAATGTCAACGTTCACCCTTGTCATCTCTTGTTTGACCACTTCCAATTTGCCTTGATTCATGGACCTGACATTCCAGGTTCCTATGCAACATTGCTCTTTACAGCATCGGATCTTGCTTCTATCACCAGTCACACCCACAACTGGGTATTGTTTTTGCTTTGGCTCCATCCCTTCATTCTTTCTGGAGTTATTTCTCCACAGATCTCCAGTAGCATATTGGGCACCTACTGACCTGGGGAGTTCCTCTTTCAGTATCCTATCATTTTGCCTTTTCATACTGTTCATGGGGTTCTCAAGGCAAGAATACTGAAGTGGCTTGCCATTCCCTTCTCCAGACCACATTCTGTCAGACCTCTTCACCATGACCTGCCCATCTTGGGTTGCCCCTCAGGTGTGGCTTAGTTTCATTGAGTTAGACAAGGCTGTGGTCCTAGTGTGATTAGACTGACTAGTTTTCTGTGAGTATGGTTTCAGTGTGTCTGCCCTCTGATGCCCTCTTGCAACAACTACCATTTTACTTGGGTTTCTCTTACCTTGGGCGTGGGGTACCTCTTCACGGCTGCTCCAGCAAAGCACAGCTATTGCTCCTTACCTTGGATGAGGGGTATCTCCTTACCACTGCTGTTGTTGACCTTCAATGTAGGATAGCTCCTCTAGGCCCCCCTGCGCCTGCGAAGCCACCACTCCTTGGGTTGCTCTTCCCGGCCGCCGTCTGCAGTACTTGGATGCAATCTCAAAAACGAGAGAATGATCTCTGTTCATCTCCAAGGCAAACCATTCAGTATCACAGTTATCCAAGTCTAGGCCCCAACCAGTAATGCTGAAGAAGCTGAAGTTGAACGGTTTTATGAAGACCTACAAGACCTTTTAGAACTAACACCCCAAAAAGATGTCCTTTTCATTATAGGGGACTGGAATGCAAAAGTAGGTGGTCAAGAAACACCTGGAGTAACAGGCAGATTTGGCCTTGGAACACAGAATGAAGCAGGGCAAAGTCTAATAGAGTTTTGCCAAGAAAATGCACTGGTCATAGCAAACACCCGCTTCCAGCTACACAATAGAGGACTCTACACATGGACATCACTAGATGGTCAACACCGAAATCAGATTGATTATATTCTATGCAGCCAAAAATGGAAAAGCTCTATGCAGTCAAAAACAAGACCAGGAGCTGACTGTGGCTCAATCATGAACTCCTTATTACCATATTCAGACTTAAACTGAAGAAAGTAGGGAAAACCACTAGACCATTCAAGTATGACCTAAATCAAATCCCTTATGATTATACAGTGGAAGTGAGAAATAGATTTAAGGGCCTAGATCTGATCGATAGAGTGCCTGATGAACTATGGAATGAGGTTCGTGACACTGTACAGGAGACAGGGATCAAGACCATCCCCAAGAAACAGAAATGCAAAAAAAGCAAAATGGCTCTCTGGGGAGGCCTTACAAATAGCTGTAAAAAGAAGAGAGGTGAAAAGCAAAGGAGAAAAGGAAAGATATAAGCATCTGAATGCAGAGTTCCAAAGAATAGAAAGAAGAGATAAGAAAGCCTTCTTCAGCAATCAGTGCAAAGAAACAGAGGAAAAGAACAGAATGGGAAAGACTAGAGATCTCTTCAAGAAAATTAGAGATACCAAGGGAACATTTCATGCAAAGATGGGCTCGATAAAGGACAGAAATGGTATAGACCTAACAGAGGCAGAAGATATTAAGAAGAGGTGGCAAGAATACACGGAAGAACTGTACACAAAAGATCTTCACGACCCAGATAATCATGATGATGTGGTCACTCATCTAGAGCCAGACATCTTGGAAAGTGAGTCAAGTGAGCCTTAGAAAGCATCACTATGACCAAAGCTAGTGGAGGTGATGGAATTCCAGTTGAGCTATTTCAAATCCTGAAAGATGATGCTGTGAAAGTGCTGCATTCAATATGCCAGCAAATTTGGAAAACTCAGCAGTGGCCACAGGACTGGAAAAGGTCAGTTTTCATTCCAATTCCAACGAAAGGCAATGCCAAAGAATGCTCAGACTACTGCACAATTGCACTCATCTCACATACTAGTAAAGTAATGCTCAAAATTCTGCAAGCCAGGCTTCAGCAATACGTGAACGGTGAACTCCCTGCTGTTCAAGCTGGTTTTAGAGAAGGCAGAGGAACCAGAGATCAAATTGCCAACATCTGCTGGATCATGGAAAAAGCAAGAGAGTTCCAGAGAAACAACTATTTCTGCTTTATTGACTATGCCAAAGGCTTTGACTGTGTGGATCACAATAAACTGTGGAAAATTCTGAAAGAGATGGGAATACCAGACCGCCTAACCTGCCTCTTGAGAAATCTGTATGCAGGTCAAGAAGCAACAGTTAGAACTAGACATGGAACAACAGCCTGGTTCCAGATAGGAAAAGGAGTATGTCAAGGCTGTATATTGTCACCCTGCTTATTTAACTTCTATGCAGAGTACATCATGAGAAACGCTGGGCTGGAAGAAACACAAGCTGGAATCAAGATTGCTGGGAGAAATATCAATAACCTCAGATATGCAGATGACACCACCCTTATGGCAGAAAGTGAAGAGGAGCTAAAAAGCCTCTTGATGAAAGTGAAAGAGGAGAGTGAAAAAGTTGGCTTTAAAGCTCAACATTCAGAAAACGAAGATCATGGCATCCGGTCCCATCACTTCATGAGAAATAAATGGGGAAACAGTGGAAACAGTGTCAGACTTTATTTTTGGGGCTCCAAAATCACTGCAGATGGTGACTGCAGCCATGAAATTAAAAGACGCTTACTCCTTGGAGAAAAGTTATGACCAACCTAGATAGCATATTCAAAAGCAGAGACATTACTTTGCCGACTAAGGTCCGTCTAGTCAAGGCTATGGTTTTTCCTGTGGTCATGTATGGATGTGAGAGTTGGACTGTGAAGAAGGCTGAGCACCGAAGAACTGATGCTTTTGAACTGTGGTGTTGGAGAAGACTCTTGAGAGTCCCTTGGACTGCAAGGAGATCCAACCAGTCCATTCTGAAGGAGATCAACCCTGGGATTTCTTTGGAAGGAATGATGCTAAAGCTGAAACTTCAGTACTTTGGCCACCTCATGAGAAGAGTTGACTCACTGGAAAAGACTCTCATGCTAGGAAGGATTGGGGGCAGGAGGAGAAGGGGACAACCGAGGATGAGATGGCTGGATGGCATCACTGACTCGATGGTTGTGAGTCTGAGTGAACTCCGAGAGATGGTGATGGACAGGGAAGCCTTGTGTGCTGCGATTCATGGGGTCACAGAGTCGGACACAACTGAGTGACTGAACTGAACTGAACTAACAGCAACAAATAAAACAGGAATTTAGGGAAAAATATATCAAAAGTATCTATGGTTATTTGGAAGGAAACCAAATAGTGATCAGAATGGAATATTTCTTTCACAACAAGTGATGTGAACCATGTCAGAAGATGGGCCTGAATTTTGAAATAACATTCAGTAGGAAAATCAGAGGCTCAAAATTATATCCTGATTATAACTAAGTAAAACCAACATATATAGTAACAACAATTGGAACAGAACAATAACAAGAACATAAACAGTAACAAGAACATAAACAGTAACAGGAACATAAGCAGTTGACTGAAATACTGGAGATTTTTGTTTTGTAAAGATATTAAAGAATACTATCGAGTGATTAAAAAGAAATAGAATAGTCCAAGAGGTCTATTTTGATTTTTGTCCTGGTCTACTCTGAAAAAGTAGTAAGGAGATGTCTGAGTGATTAAGAACTTGGGCTCTGGTGTCATTGAGACCCGGATTCAGATGCCCTAAATTGTCCGTGTGACCTTGGTTTTAATATTTCCATTTTCCTATCTGCATAGGGAGGATAAGACACCAGTTCCAAAGGGGTGTTGTGGGTCTGAATGAAATGACAGGAGCAAAAGGAGCTTCGTACATTCTGCTCATTATTATGATGTGCTTTGTACTTACTATATATTATTCTATTAATTCTTCCTTCCTTGTAGATGCCATGCCTGAGAGTAGCATCCAGTAATAGTGCTATAAGGAAAAGGGTATATGAAACCAGAATCTGTGAGGCTTTCATTCTCCTTCTGAATCAAACACTTCCATCTCTAACATTGTATCTATTGCTGTTACAAGTTGCAAGTAACGTGAATAAATATTTGTGGAACTACTGTTTTTGGACACCTTCCTGTATTTACCTTGCTCTCTATGATATAACTGGATTTCACTGCTGCCAAAATGAGTTTATGTTGTGTTGATTCACAGTCTCTTCTGTCCTTTACTTGACAGAAGCAGTGAGAAGAAGCAAAGATAAATGAAGATGCCTTTAAATAGTTAACAGTGTGGGAGAAAAGAAAATCTGGTGCAGTGTATGTGCGGTAGACCTTGGTTCTCTACTTTCCATAGCTTCTTTGCTCAGTTAAATGGTTTGGGTCCAGATTTTCTCTCAAGTTTGGTAACCACCAGCTTTGATTACCTTCTGGGAGTTGGCACCATTAGGTAACAGTTGCTTCTGTTACGATTTTTCTTCCCCCAGACTTCCTTTTGATTTCATGACATTTGGATATAAATCTAAGATGACACGCAGCTTTATTCACAGGGGCTTCCTTGGTGGCTCAGACAGTAAAGAATCCACCTGCAGAGCAGGAGACTCAGGTGCAGTCCCTGGATTGGAGAGATCTCCTGGAAAAGGGAATGGTTACCCACTCCAGTATTCTTGCCTGGACAATTCCACTAACAGAGGAGCCTGGCGGGCTGTAGTCCATGGCGTCGCAAAGACTCTCTTTATTAGTAAACTCTCTTAATTTATTGAATCTATTTGTTTTTATGGTTATGTGCATGCTAAGGAAGCTAGGTTTCAGGACAGGCATTGCGTCTCCTCTCCAGACCTGAGGACAAAATCTGGCACCCCTTGTCCACCATTGATGGCACCTGCAAAGGACTTCTTTCACAGCACAAATCTCAGTCTCTTCTGTCAACTGGTTCAGCCTCCAGTAGTGTGGAAGCTCCCTGAGGACAAGGATCATGTGTTTTTACCTTCTATTCCTAGTACTTATGCAGTGCATGGCAAAGAGGGGTGAATGAAGGACCAAGGCCAGAATGTACAAGAAATACCAATTAGTGCAGGTTTATCTACAAATTCTTTTCTCTCAGACCTTGCCCTCCTATTAACTAGTGATGTAATCCTTGCTGAATCATTTAACATCTTTGCCTTAGTGTCCTCTGAGATTTCAGGGTGGAGGTAGAGGAAGAAGAAAAACAATGAGGTTGTGAACAGTCATTAAAGAAGTTGGCATTATATAGACAATTTAAATATTCATGCACAGAGCTAGACTGGGTTCTCTGAAAGAGGTCAGGAAAATTCTCAGAATCACTAAGCAGACTGGTAAGAATTTGCCAAGACACCATGAAAATGCCCCCAGGGAACCTATCAGGAGGAGGATCTGATTTTCCTTACATGGTTGAAACCTTTTTCTATTCTCTGTTGTTCAGAATAAAATTGTGCGGAACTAGTATCTCTTTTGCTGGCTCCTGTTCTTCCAGTCTACACCAGAAATGTCGGTTTGGTTCCTTGGAATTCCGTCTTCCCTCTCTGCAACCTTTTTATGACCTCAATCACAACCATGGCTCCACTTAGCAATATTAAGTTTCCTGTATTCATTTCTCTAGCCTAGTGGGCAGCTACACTCAGATGTTTTTCAGGCAATTTAAACTCAGTAGGCCCCAATAGAATTTAATTTCTGTCTTCCCAAGCCTCTTTCTACCTTTCGTATGTGGGAAAGTTGTAATATAGTCCATCCAATCAGCCACACCCAAACTCAAGGATCACTCCAAATTCTTCTTAGCTTGCAAACCCAATACATATCAGATAACTGTTGATTTCTCTTCCTTTAACATCTCCTACTCTCTAGTCCCACTGCTACTGCCCTAATTCTAGTATTTATTACCACTGACCTGGGCTACTGCTGCATCTTATTCTTTTCCTCCAGTTACCATACTCACCTGTTATTCATCCGTCTACTTTCTCCACTTCCAGAGTAACTTCCTGAAATCTGGTCAGATCTCTCTTGCTTACGACCCTTCAGTGACTCCCTGTAGCTACAGCATAGTCTCTAAGGTCCTTTAAGGCATATGAGGGCCTCCCTAACTTGACCCTGCCCACTCACTCCAGTCTCATAACCTATGTTCCTATACTTCCAATCTGTTCGTGGCGTCTCTGGAGGCCTGCCTCTTATGGTCTTTGTGCCTTGCTTCTGGGACTCCCTCCATTCTAATGGGCTTACTACTAGTCTTTTTGGTGAAGAAGTGAAAGTTCCTCAGTCATGTCTGACTGTTTGCGACCCCATGGACTATACAATCCATGGAATTCTCCAGGCCAGAATACTGGAGTGGGTTGCCATTTCCTTCTCCAGGGGATCTTCCCAAGCCAGGGATCGAATCCAGGTCTCCCACATTGCTGGCTGATTCTTTACCAGCTGAGCCACAAGGGAAGCCCAGGAATACTGGAGTGGGTAGCCTATTCCTTCTCCAGTGAATTTTCCTGACCCAGGAAGTGAACAAGGTCTCCTGCATTGCAGGTGGATTCTTCACCAACTGAGCTATCAAGGAAGTCTTTTTGGTAAGCACATGCTAATATTTCAAGATTCACTGCTCTTCTGATAGACCTGACCATCCTCCTTTGTGTATGCCTGCTGTATGCTGGACAAACAAACCTGTGTAATATTTTATTTGACTTATTTGTTTACAAACTTCCCTTGCTCAAATAGAGTAGGAGTTCCTGAAAGAATTGTGATATATTTGTTATTTTATTCCACTGTCTGGCACAGAGCAAAGCAGACAGTGGGCAGTCCACAAATACTGGATAAATGCATGAAAAAGTATGGCCTCAGGCTCTCCCAACTTACTGTAACTTGGAAAAATCATTTAGTCCAGCAAACAGTGCTTCTTTATCTTAAAAATATTTGTGTTTAAAATATCGGTAGCACAAGATTTTCCGAGAACTTTTTTAAAGGCTGCTCATTCATTAATACATGGCTTGAACAACCATCATGAGCAGAAACATACATAATCCCTGCTATCATAGAGCATATGATCTAGTTAGAGAGAAAATAAAATAATCATAAAAATAAATGTAAAATTACAACTGTGATCAGTGCTTCAAAACAGCCTCATGGGGATGGAGAGTCTGTGATAAAAGGACTGACCTGGTCAGAGAAATCAGGGAAGACTTCCTGGAGGAAGCGATGAGGAAGCAGAAATCTGGATGAGGAGGAGCTTTCAGGTAAAGAGGGAGGAAAATTTTCCACGCGGAGAACATTAAAGCATAGCATGTCTGAGGAACTGAAAGGAAGTTGGTGTTCCTGGGATGCAGAGAGTAAGGGGTGAACGTGGAGCAGGAAACAGGTAAGTGGAAGCTGCATAGTACAGCCCTGTTTGGGCACAAAAATGTTGATTGTCCTAGTCTTGACTTTCTTTCATCTTTGGTTTCTAAAGACTTGGAAAAAAACTGAAGGAAAAAGGTCATTCTCTTTTGCTGAAGATGTAGTGTCAATCTCATTGGACACCTGTGTGTTCCCCATGAAAGGGAGGACATCCTTTTGTTCCTAAGGGTACCCCTGAAAAAGGGCACAAGTCTCTGAGATTCAGAGTCTAGAATTAAAGCATCCTTCAGCAAAAAACGCTGTTATTGTCTTTATTCTGAAAAGTGATAGTTAAGTGCCACCAAGTTAATGGCCAAAGGGAAGAAAGAGCCAGTGGTAGGTACCAGTCACAACAGAAGGGCATTTAGACGACAAAGCCACTGGATTGGCACCAACTTAAAAATGACTGAAGTGGGATGTGGTCTCATTCTTGCAGCTTTAACAAGCTTTCTTTCCAACTAATAAGTAACTACTGTTGGGAAAAGAGGAAACACTGAGGGTAAAAAAAAACCGGTGGACATGATCAAAGACTAACAAACAGAATAGGCAAGCTGCCGCCCCATGATTTTAGAGTGTGCCCCCAAACCAGGAGAAGATGCCTGACGCATCACGCTCTCGACAATGATGTATAGCGTCTGCTCTCCTCCAGATAACGTGGCACCAGACAGAGGGGCTACCAGTTGCAGAGTCCACATGCTTCCCTGTGGCATGGGCAGAATGCTGACACCAAGGTACCTCTGCTCAGGGACCACGTTGCTGACACCTTCAGTTTCTTAGATGAGGGGCGTGCCACCCCGAGATGAATGCTGTCAGCCATGGCAGGTGCATTATTTTTAGTTTGGAAGCTATAACTCAGTAAATAATTTAGGATATCTGTGGGAGTTTCTGAGTGCCGATTAATCTCCCTCATTCCCCTGAGTTTTGAACCAAACTTAGCAGCAGTAGCAGTAGTCAGATTCGAGCCTATGTGGTTACCTTATTTCTGAAAAACCTGGCTTGGAGGGCACAGCCTGGATCTGTGATGATAAAATGGGTTTTCTTATTCCTTCATCCTCTTGAAGTGAATTTTGTATCCAGTCCCCAGCCGAAGTTCCTCCTGGATGAAGGAGAGGAGTCACATGCAGCTACAAAGGAGTATCAGAGAGGGTGAGAGGCAGGCCCAGGGTCAGCTCTGGACTGAAGATCCTTGGCTCCGTGCTGCAGAGGAAGGGTCAGCCTCTTTTCTTGGGCAGAGCAAATGAGGCAGAGAGACGGGTTTTAGGGGTGTATCTCTCTCCCCCAAACCCCAAACCTCCAAAATGAAGGAAGTCCCTGTTTTATGGACATGCCCTGAAATGACAAGAAAGGAAGAACAATGGCTTAGCAATGTTTTTCTCACAAGTGTTGGTGCAAAGTATTTATTCGTCAAGATACAGTAGCTTTTGACTGCAAACTATAAAGGAAAGTGACAGAAATGAGCTAAATTTGATGATAATGTATCTTATTGAAACAAATTTTATCTAATTTTTAAATTATTAGATAGTATTTATATTGACCGATCTCTGCAACTTCCAGTTTAAATATTCTTGTCTGGTTGTGAGAGGAACATTTTAGACTTCAAATAGCTTCTCTTCTCTATTTCAGTTATTAGAGACAACTTACTGTTCAATGAATGGATGATCTTTTTAATAAACGAGGCTACCAGTCCACCATTTTTATTGCCTATTTGTGGGATGTATAAACACATAGTGCTTTATTGTTGGTCTGGAGATGCAGCATCTGGTATTTCAGTTCATTTTCTGTTGCAGTGTTTTCTTAACCTCACTGTACCTCAATTCCTTATCAGTAAAATGGGAATAATGAATAATACCTACCTCTGCTGCTGCTGCTGCTAAGTCGCTTCAGTCATGACCGACTCTGTGCGACCCCATAGATGGCAGCCCACCAGGCTCCCTCGTCCCTGGGATTCTCCAGGCAAGAACATTGGAGTGGGTTGCCATTTCCTTCTCCAGTGCGTGAAAGTGAAAAGTGAGAGTGAAGTCACTCAGTCATGTCTGACTCTTAGCGACCCCACGGACTGCAACCTACCAGGCTCCTCCGTCCATGGGATTTTCCAGGCAAGAGCACTGGAGTGGGGTGCCGTTGCCTTCTCCATACCTAGTTCATGGGGTTATTATAGTAAAGAACAGAAACCTCCTTCAGAGCTACAGCAACAGCGTCTGCCTGTCCACCTGCTCATGCTTCCCGTCCACACTGTACAGGTGTTGCTGGGATGTAGTTGCCCAGCCAGGGACGACATTTCCCAGCTCCCTTCCTAGGTGGGACAATGTTCTACTTATTTGGGGCTGATCATTGTCCCACCTAGGAAGGAGCTGGGAAATGTCGTCCCTGGTTGGGCACCTACATCCCAGCAACACCTGTACAGTGTGGACGGGAAGCATGAGCAGGTGGACAGGCAGCCGCTGTTGCTGTAGCTCTGAAGGAGGTTTCTGTTCGTTATTGCAACATTTCCACCTGAAATGTTCTTTTAGTAAAGGAACAGAAGTGGTTACTTGGCCATCCTTTCCTCTTCAAATAATGAGGAAAAGGTAGTGCTTTAATTGTCAAGAATACTTTTGGAGAAGTGACTTCTACTCATGTGGTCTCTCTGTGGGGATGTGAGCTGGGTCTTGGTGGTGGTGAAACATTGTGACCAGATTTATGCACATCAATTGTAGTTTGTTCATGAAGGGAACATTAAATATACATATATGTATATATATGTATTAGATTCCAAATGAAAATTACTTGAATGTCATTGACTCTGCATGTCTTCATTTGAGGTCTTTGTAGGGAAAAAGACAAAGAATTGGACTAGTTCATAATAGTCCAATTTAGATCAGTGTAGAGAGAGACTGCCAAATAGCTTTTTTCTCAGTCAAATTTTTGGCTTGAATTATGTGTCTGATTACTTCGGCTCTCAAGTCTGCCCATGTTGACACAGCTAAAACAGTAGGTGACAGAACGAAAACTGCAGATGTTGAAGGAAGCCAGCCCATCAGAGCCAAATTATAATGATCTGTACAGTGTTTTATAGGTTATAAATCACTTTCACACTTTATTGAGTTGATTCCACATTCCACCAAGTGGGATGCAGAATGCTTGGGGGAAAATTCAGCAATTTTTAAAGTCAATTTAGTAAGAAGCTCACATTCTTTGTCATAGACCAGCAAAGCGCTATGCTGTTATTAACTTGGTGCTTGCATTATATTTTAATTCTGCTACTTAAAGCATATAAACTATCATATAAGTTTACTTGACAGTTCACTAAAGATACTCTTTTACCCATAGTGTGGACACTAGCCTGAGATTTGTAAATCTGATATTTAAGTTAGCAAAAATGCAGGTTTATCCCAATGTTTTAATAATAAATAAGAGAGTTTTCCTTTATTAACACAAAAGAAAGGCATAGGTAGATAAAACCTTCAGATCATCTTAAATCCTTATTTTAGTCACCATGTTCCATCATCCTATTAATGGTTTTTCTTTTTTTTTCTGAAAGTGTCAGGAATGAAGTATTAGAGGATGAACTGAATATTTATGTCTTTTCCTATCTCTTGTCCTTTTCTGTCATCTTCTCTTAGCTAAGATAATGAGATGGTCTAAGCAGGGCAGAAGGAAGAAGAAAGACCTCTTGATGAAAGAGGAGAGCGAAAAAGTTGGCTTAAAGCTCAACATTCAGAAAATGAAGATCATGGCATCTGATCCCATCACTTCATGGGAAATAGATGGGGAAACAGTGGAAACAGTGTCACACTTTATCTTTCTGGGCTCCGAAATCACTGCAGATGGTGATTGCAGCCATGAAATTAAAAGATGCTTACTCCTTGGAGGGGCTTCCCTGGTGGCTCCTCCTTGGAGGGCTTCCCTGGTGGCTCCTCCTTGGAGGGCTTCCTGGTGGCTCCTCCTTGGAGGGCTTCCCTGGTGGCTCAGAGGTTAAAAGCATCTGCCTGCAATGCGGGAGACCTGGGTTCGATCCCTGGGTTGGGAAGATCCCCTGTAGAAGGAAATGGCAACCCACTCCAGTATTCTTGCCTGGAGAATCCCATGGATGGAGGAGCCTGGTGGGCTATAGTCCACGGAGTTGCAAAGAGTCGGACACGACTGAGGGACTTCACTTTCACTTTCAGTTACTCCTTGGAAGGAAAGTTAACACGAACCTAGATAGCATATTAAGAAGCAGAGATATTACTTTGCCAACAAAGGTCCGTCTAGTCAAGGCTGTGGTTTTTCCAGTGGTCATGTATGGATATGAGAGTTAGACTGTGAAGAAAGCTGAGCACTGAAGAATTGATGCTTTTGAACTGTGGTGCTGGAGAAGACTCTTGAGAGTCCCTTGGACTGCAAGGAGATCCAACCAGTCCATTCTGAAGGAGATCAGCCCTGGGATTTCTTTGGAAGGAATGATGCTCCAGTACTTTGGCCACCTCATGAGAAGAGTTGACTCATTGGAAAAGACCCTGATGCTGGGAGAGATTGGGCGCAGGAGGAGAAGGGGATGACAGGATGAGATGACTGGATGGCATCACCGACTCGATGGACATGAGTTTGTGTGAACTCCGGGAGTTGGTGATGGACAGGGAGGCCTGGCATGCTGTGATTCATGGGTTCACAGAGTCATGTCTCATGGGGTCACAAAGAGTCAGACACGACTGAGCGACTAAACTGACTGACTGACTAACTGACAGTGAATTACATGATGTAGACTATATTTAGCTTTTTTTTTTTTTTTTATTTAGCTTTTTCTGAATTAGATTTAATAAGTTTGTTTTTACTATTACAAGAAATAAATGATGAGAATTTTCTTCCGTTATAACTAACTAGGTATTTTAACAGTTTATAACTAATGATATAGAATACCCATATGTCTCATAGATTTACACTTTATTGTTTTGAGAGTTCTTACCTAAGGAGCCACTTATAATACTTATGGAAAAATAATGTACTTCAAGCCTAATTTATGAATTCCTGAAAGGTAAGGAATTAATTAACAAATTTGCTATATGGTAATTTACAGCCAACTGTCTGAATTGCATTGCTTTGAAATTATACTATAACATATTTCATTAGAAACAGAATGCAGTATGAGTTCATCATAATTTGGGCCTCCTCAAAGTGAAAGAAAGTGAAAGTCACTCAGTCGTGTCCGACTCTTTGTGACCCCATGGACTATATAGTCCATGGAATTCTCCAGCCCAGAATACTGGATATGGGTAACCTTTCCCTTCTCCAGGGGATCTTCCCAAGCCAGGGATCAAATCCAGGTCTCCCACCTGCAGGCAGATTTTTACCAGCTGAGCCACAAGGGAAGCTGAAGTATACTGGAGTGGGTAGCCTATCCCTTCTCCAATGGATTTCCCGACCCAGGAATCAAACCGGGGTCTCCTGCATTGCAGGCGGAATCTACCAGCTGAGCTGTCAGGGAAGCCTAATGAGCCTCCTCAAAGGGAGTGCAATTGCTGATTCACTGAAGAGCTCCATTTACCTAGGGTTTATTCACAGGGATCCCAGAGACATAACCACGGCGTTTCATAAGTAATACATTTTTTTTTTTTTTTTCTAAGCCCTAAATTTTCCATCTCTAAGATGCCAAAAATCTCCCTTATTGACTAATAAGAATATTATTAGTATGTTATCCACATTCTTTGAGAACTTGAGATGTTCAGTAATGAAGGATAGGCCTGTGTCTCAGTCTCGCTCATCTTGGAGGATGAGTCACAGTCTGGGAGCTTCCTAGAGGAGAAAACTATAACTTAAAAGATGCACAGTCACAGTTGCGTGATTTAGTTAGCATCATGTTCTAAGGAATCAGCCAGCAGCAAAGATTTCCTCTTGGTGTACTATTCCCCTCCCCTCCCCCTTAAATTTTGGAGAAAGAGAGGAAGGAATTAAGACTGTCGTGGAACTTAGTTTGGAGAGACATAAATTGTTATTTTGACTTTCTTTTGCTTCTTTGGTAGCACTCAAATTACCCAATAAAGCAATGAGAACATTGAAGGCAGTTATATGTACTTGTTAGTAAGTTGAACAATGGAATTGGCATATAACGAACAAGTTTGTAAATGAAAGTGACTAAAGAGTCAAAGAAAAATCTATGAGGTATAACAACTCATGCAGATTTAAAAACATCTCAGGATTATTCAGGGCTTCCCAGATGGCTCAGTGGTAAAGAATCTGTCTGCTAAGCAGGAGACATGGGTTCAATCCTTAGACTGGAAGATCCCTTGGAGAAAGGAATGGCAACCCACTCCAGTATTTTTCCCTGGGAAACCTCATGGATGGAGGAACCTGGTGGGCTACAGTTCATGGGCTTGCAAAGAGTTGGACACTCAGAGAGAATGAGCATGCATGCATACATGCATATATGATATAAAAACCAACAGATTTGTTAAATATTCTGTAGACAAAGCATTAGCTGACCGACTAAAAATTTTATTTTTCAGCATTCATCTCCTCAGCCTCCACATATAAAAAGTAATTTCAGTACTATTGTCTTCAAATATTCTATTCATATTTTATGAATTTTTTTTAGTCTATATATTCTCAGAAGTAATTACAAAAGGCAATAACAATAAATAATGTGTAGCATACTCCGGCCTAAAATAAAATGGTTCTTCAACAATTTAAATGTAGATATTTGTTCTCATTGTGTGTTTTTATTGTCTCATAATTTTAAAAGCACAGTGCAAAAATGACATGAATTCACCCATATATGAGTAATTCTTCTGATAATGTCTTATCATATCCACAAGAAGCATAATTGGAATTGCATATGATCCTTTTTATTTACTGATAAGGATAATTGAACAAATATTTCAGTGAACATTTCACCAGATGGGAGAAGTTACCTCATTCCACTGCTTATTTGAAATTTACAGTGAGAATATTCACAGTAAAATAATAATCTTTATGACCTCCAGCAACAGCTTGGCATTTTATTATGAAATATTCTCATGGCTGAAGATACAGCATTCTGTTGCTAAAGTGCCTTGCACACTGCCATTTGTATGCAGCATGTGGGTGTTTAATAAATACTAGCTGATGATAAGACTTAATTTAGGCATGACATTTTATGAATACGTATGATTCACATACCTCTGTGGTGCTCACAGATGCACTTGGCTTTTAATTGTATAAAACTTAAGGAGTCATTGGTGCCTTAAAAAGCAATGCCTGTACTTCTTGCACAGCTAAGATTGATGGGTTTACCAACAACTCTTACTTGTTATTAGTCCACCTGCTGAAGACTGCTATAGAAGCCTGTGGGTTTTTGACTACAGCTGGTTCCCTGCTTCTACCCAACCATTCCTCAAATAATGTACCAAAATATCAGCTGGAGAATGAAAATGTAAATGCGTTTTCACTTGCATCGACTATTAGAGAAATAATTCACAATATAGATTCTGGATGATGGATGATTTCAATATAGGAAGGAGTTCACGTCACTACACAATGCTTAAAATATTCAAGGCTGCAAGCCTTTGGGAAATAAACCTGATTTGAAATTTTAAATATGTATTTTCATTTCTGAATACCTGCTAATCACTTAATTTCCATGAATTTCTGACTTATGAAAATAAAGATATACATACATACATACGTACGTACATAAAGCTTGACCATAACATTAATATTTTAGTTGATAAATTCTGGGAAAGAACCATAAAAATGAGTAGAGTTCTGAAACTATTGAACTGGCCTTAATGCAAACTTGATATTTTTCTAGATCCCAACTATCTAAATAAAAGGAAATCACGCATTAATCATTGAAATTCCAAGTCCTATGTTGTTTCTGGTTTTTGGTTTATGTGTTCTATTATATTCCCCATATATGGCATGTTCTCCACATGACAATCTGTTTCTTAATACTCAGACTCTCCCATGGCTTTGCGTCTCTGCCTGAGGAGGGTGACTGCTATCTCTTCCTGTTGCCATCCTATCCATCCACCTAAAGACACACTCCTCTAGAACGCTCCTCCATGTTCCACAAGTCAGAAAGGACTGCTTTGTCCTCTGTGTTCCCACGGCACGTGTCCTTCCTCTATCTTTTGGTCATTACCTTTCATTACCTTTCAGCTGTATCCAATATACTATATCAGGCTATGTCTTAGCCATGTATCATGAGTCCTGCTTGTTGATGCAATGTCCTTTGCAAATAGGATTCCAGTGACCACATGACAGATCAAAGCAGAATCTTTTCCCCCCCACAAACCAGCTAAGAGGTGCTTAGGTCTTTGATGTTGTCAGAGATTGTGTAGACGGTTATGTGATAAAGCCAAAGAGGAGTAATACTTTTTAATTCTGTTTATTTTTAATCTTAAGCAAAACAAAATCTGCATGGCCTCTCCTATAAGACTGCATCTCAGCATTCTACTTTCTTAGCTTATTGCACGAAGGGACAGATTCTGCATGGAGCAGGGCTTGTTCCTTGTGGGTTCCCAGAACAGTTCTCATGAATTATTCTGGGATTCTAGTGGCAAAACAGTCATTGCTGGGGAAAGTAGCCATAAAATTTTTTTTTCATTTATAATGAGGTTTAGTGGTGAATCTTTTCATATTCATATTCATAAAGAACCTTAAAAACGCTGTGTTTTGATAACTGACTTTATTTCAGGTGCCAAATCAAAAGCATCTTTCTTAAAGTGTGTATGTTAATAGTGTCTTGAAAAACACTCTAATGGAAATTGAAGTGCAGAGTAACATGACTTTATGTAAAAGACTTTCCGGCTATTACTGTTTCCATTTATCATTCGATAAATACCCATGACTTCCATGGTGGCTCAGTGGTAAAGAATCTTCCTGCCAATGCAGGAGATGCAGGTTCGATCCCTGGGTTGGGAAGATCCCCTGGAGAGGGAAATGGTAACCCATTCCAGTATTCTTGCCTGGGAAATCCCATGGACAGAGGAGCCTGGCAGGCTACAGTCCCTGAGGTCACAAGAGAGTCGGACATGGCTTAGTGACTAACGACAACAAATAGCCTACAGAGAACTTCATTCTTTTTAGTAGTTGTCTGCTGCTGCTGCTGTGACGCTTCAGTCGTGTCCGACTCTGTGCAACCCCATAGACAGCAGCCCACCAGGCTCGCCAGTCCCTGGAATTCTCCAGGCAAGAATACTGGGGTGGGTTGCCATTTCCTTCTCCAATGCCTGAAACTGAAAAGTGAAAGTGAAGTCACTCAGTCATGTCTGACCCTCAGCGACCCCATGGACTGCAGCGTACCAGGCTCCTCCGTCCATGGGATTTTCCAGGCAAGAGTACTGGAGTGGGGTGCCATTGCCTTCTCCTATATCTGCTCAAACTGCTATAACAAAATACCATGACATGGGAGGCTTATAAACAACAGAAATTTATTTCTCCTATTTCTGAAGCCTAGACGTCTAAGACCAGGATGACAGCTCTGGTGAGGGCTCTATTCTGGGTTGTCGAATTCCTGCTGGGTTGTCACATGGTGGAGAGCAGAGAGCAGCAAGCAGCCATCTCTCTGGTGACTCTTACAAGGGCACTGATCCCATTCATGAGGGCTTCACTCTTATGACCTTGTTTAATCCTAATTACCTCCCCAAAGCTCTGCTCCCTCATACCATCACATTAAGGGGTAGAATTTCAGCATATAAATTTGGGAGGACACTGTCTATAACAGTAATGAATACTTACAAAAAAAATTGGAACTGCCTAAGTTCCAATAGTGCCTGCCCCACAGGATTGTTAAAAAGTTAATATATGTAAAGCTATTAGCACAGTGCTTAGCACACAGGAATGTTAAATAAATCCAGCTATCATCATCCTTATATTAGCTAGTATAATGTCTTTGAAACAGTGAGACACACAGAATTAAATCAAAGGAGGTGAAGAGAACCATATTAACATGTTAATGAAAAAGCTCAAGGCCCTGATATAGTCATTTCATGGATAAGACTCCCCTGCCTCATCCCTGAGCTGCTGAGTAGAATTCTGGGTGGGGGATGAGGGTGAGGAGATGTGTAGCCCTCTAAACACAGTCCAGGTCTGTGGGCCAAGATGACAGAAGTAGACCAAGTCAATGGCAGTGATGCATCCATCATTCTAAGGTAGAGCTACACGTCAGTTACCTCTAGTGGTCCAGCCTTGTGAGGCAGGACAGGTGATCTAAATCCTGATTGTAGTCATTGGACCATGACCACATTTTTGAAGAGCTGTATTAAAATATACAGTTGTTTTGAGGCCCTATTTTTGTGTTGCCAAAGGAAATATTTCTTTGTTAACCTAGTCATTGAGTAAAGAGTTACTGAACTCTTATTCTGGTGGCTCAGACGGTAAAGCATCTGTCTACGATGCAGGAGACCCAGGTTAGATCCTTGGGTTGGGAAGATCCCTTGGAGAAGGAAATGGCAATCCACTCCAGTACCATTGCCTGGAAAATCCCATGACAGATGAGCCTGGTAGGCTACAGTCCATGGGGTCACAAAGAGTCAGACACGACTGAGTGACTTCATGTTCACGTTCACTATGCTAAGGATGCAGAGACAGAAGGATCATTCTTGTCTTCAAATATCTTACAGTCTAGTGTGACTGTAAGTTGGCAGACAGTCATTTGATACAATTTGGCACTGGCTGGTTTACTGATGTATGTGGCTTTTCACATGAACTTGACAACCATGGCACATTCAGAGATATCAGGTAGTCTGGTAATAGACTTACCCCAGGGTTTTATGCAAGTGTATAGTAGTTGCACATTAGCCCATGGGCAGGAGTAAGAAGAACAAAGCAATTGAAGTATAGAGAGGAAAAATTCAAGGATTCCATATGTTTCAACAAAAGAAGACAAAAAAATTCATATTGCCTCTTCTCATTCTGTAGGTCTTAGCCTAAATGGCACCATCTAAGAGTGACCTGAACATCTTTTCTAAAGTCACTTATCCTTCCCCACTTAAAAACCTTTTATTTTTTCTCTTATCCAGTTGTTTGTTTCCTTCAGAGCACTTGTTTTAACAGTTAGTTATTTTGCTTGTCTGCTGTGTTAGGGTATAGGCTAAGTTTCTGTAACAAAGAGATACAAAAGTTTATTTCTCTCTTATTTGACAGTCCAGAGGCAGGTGAACAGTCGGGTGAGGGTCTATTCCAGGGCTTCCAATTCCTTCTGTCTCAATTCCTTCTGTCTCCTTGCCAATCTTCTCAACGTGTGTTGCCTTCTTCACTGTTAACGTCAGCCCAAAGAGACCTTGTTCATGGATTGGGTCATGAGAAGGGCAAAGAAAGTGAAGGGCAACCAGCTTTTTTTTTTTTTTTTTTAATTATTTTTGGCCGAGTCAGGTTTTAGGTGAGGCCCTCGGGATCTTTCCTTGCTGAGCACAGGCTTCTATGTGGTTGCCATGTGTGGGCTCAGTAGTGCAGCTCCTGGGCTCAGTTGCCCTGCAGCGCATGAGATCTTAGTTCCCTGATGAGGGATGGAGGTCACATCCCCTGCACTGGAAAGCATATTCTTAGCCACTGGACCACCAGGGAAGTCCCAAGCAGCTCCATCTTGAAGCACGTGATCTGGAGACACACACCTCACTTCTGTTCACTTTGTGGTCTACACCTAGTGGGAGGCTGGAAAGTTAGTCTTTAGCTAGGTGGCCGTATGCTAAAATTGCTTGAGGGAGTCTATTGCAAAGAGGAGAGGGACAGAATAAACACTGGGAGTCAATTAAAAGTCTTTGCCACGCCAGCATAGTTGGGTTGCTTGTTGTTTGTTTCTGTCCTTTGTGGAGCCAGAGACTATATATCTGTCTTATTCATTATTATTTCCCCAGAAACTGGGATAAGTGCCTAGCATATAGTAGGCACTCAGTATATATTGAATGAATGTAATTAAACAACTAAACACTGAAAAACATCATTTGTTATATCATAATTGGGTTTGGCTTTTCATAATTCTCATAGTACTACTAAATAGTTATTTTAGAATGTTCGTGTGGTCATTGATTGGTATGCTCTAACATGGTGACTGGCAGGCATATAACAAGTATTCAACAAATGCTATTTTCTTCCATTATTTTTAGTTAAGAAGAAAGGATTCATGTTTAGAGTACAAACATATTTCAAGGAATAACATTGAAATAATCTTGACATTCAGAGAAGAAATATGAAATATTAAATAACCTTAAAGGATATCATTTTCAAAACTTAGGTCTCTCTAGGGTTATCTGACAAACAATGACCAACAGCCCACCAGCAATTGGCTAGCCATGTTTTAACTATTGATTTCTTCTCAGAATATAAGTGAATCTTATTGGCATCTGACTTATCAACTTCCAGGTAAATGAAAAATATGTTGAATAAAATAATTGAATTTGGAGCAAAAATAATAAAACAAAGATAGAATAGGGGGTATATTGACTCTGGCCTATTCCTACATACCGAGGAAAAGGAAAGCTTGATTCTGTGTTTTCTTTCCAGTTGCTTTTTTCAAGAACCATTTATTTTGAAAATAGCTTTGTATTAAGGGGCAGATTAAAATTTCAGCTGATTGTTAACCAAATTAAAAAATAATTAAATGAGATTGATTTTTGTTTGTGGCCCCATCTGTTAATTTAATCCTCAAATAGAACAAAGTACAGTTCTTAGGAGTCATGATTAGAAGGCTTCAAACAGCAAATGTAGGAGATAATGTCCTGCAGGTTATTTTTAGGAGTTTTTAAAAACCATGAAAATTTAATGCTCATATTGAATTATTGACATAGTAATTGGCCACTGGTTCCTCTTCCAGGATACATTTGGTTTTGGCTTATGCTCTCATTTTATGAAATCTTATAGAACAAAGAAATGTAAGCAGGCTCTGCAAGCTCTTATTTATTTATGATTTTATCCAGACCA
Source organism: Nanger dama (assembly GCA_917880005.1). Classification (NCBI taxonomy): domain Eukaryota; kingdom Metazoa; phylum Chordata; class Mammalia; order Artiodactyla; family Bovidae; genus Nanger; species Nanger dama. The sequence goes on from CAKJTW010000003.1 coordinate 31,726,796, forward strand.
TTTTAACTGTTCACATACTAGCTTGGTTAGGGAGTCTATTTTTGGTCCTCAAACCTGACAGATTCATTTCAGACTACTCAGAAAAGAGAAATGTAACATAGTGTCCACTGCTACATATTCCAGAATATGTAGAAATTCAAATAACTATCTGAATATATTTGACTGAACATCAAAGCATCAAAGCATCAAATACATTATCTATACGTTAGCCTATGCAAATCCCCCACATCCTTCAAGACTGAGCTCAAATCCCTTCATTTCTGTGAAACTTCCCTAGCCAGGCACTTCTGTATTAAAGGACTTTCTTTTGAACTGCACCTTCTCTGGTCTCTTTGAGAGCTGTGTTATCTTGAGCCTAGAACTCCAGGCTATACTTAAATTCTTCTAGTCCTAGTGAATGTTCACTATTTTTTCTTGGCATCTGCTGAAACCACTGTCTCTCTCTCTCTCAGTGTTTGTATAATTCTATATTTAAAAAATGCTGTGATCATGTAATATTGCTTTTATAATTTTCTAAAAATCACAAATTCATTGACATGACTCCCAAACCTGTATGCTGCCATCGTGGAAGCTATTACTGGACTAATTGTTCTAAAACAATCACTGGATTCCTACCATCACTATGAAGCCCTCACACTGGCTTCATAATCCTAGCTACCCCTTCTGGCCTGAGTTTCCACCGCTTCCCAAGTGCTCTTGTTGGAGTTGGGATTCTTTCCTACTCATTACTTCATCTTTGCCTTTGCTATTATTTTTGCTCCCCAAATAACTTCCTATTGCTTTTCTCTGCCTTTCTAAAATCATATGTGTTTTCAAATCCCCAGTATAAGTTTCGCTTTCCTCACAGTAGCCATCCTTCTTGAAATTCCCAAAGCACAGTGCATTTTTGTTGATCATCATTGCATGTAACTTATGCTAGAGAAGTGTGATATTTCAGTTATCCCCTTCAAATGTGCAGTTGATTGAGATGTTGCATTGATGTCAGAAATTATGTGTTTTAGAATTATTATTTATTGTTCTTTTTCTTCTTGGAGATAGAAAAGAAATCTTGATGTAATTTTCTGACTGAGCATTCATACCACCTGGATCAATACTCCCAACCTCTGGCACATCAATGGCTGAGTTACTGTCTTGCTTTAAACACACAGTTTACTTTGACCCGTAGGTCAAGATAGTTCAGAGGAGCAAAATGAATACTATTGTTGATGAAGGACACTAATCTTTCTTTTCTTTCTCCCTGATTAGTACAGCTGCCTCTGGGCTCCGTTTTCTATACACCATAATAGAATAAATGTTCTACATACTTTTTGATTGTGACTGCATGTGAGTGTGTTTGTGTGTTCAAGTCAAATGATTTGCCTTTAAGTCTACCAATTGATACAGCCTGAATTTCAGGTTTATGTTATCTCCACATGTCATCACTCCAGTCCTTTTGCCTGGAGAATCCCATGGACGGAGGAGCCTGGTGGGCTGCAGTCCATGGGGTCGCTAAGAGTCGGACAGGACTGAAATGACTTAGCAGCAGCAGCCACATGCCATTCACCTGTTTCTATTCTGATAATCTGCTTTCCATATGAGATTATGTTTAAAATTAGGGACTCAAAACCCCAAATTAAAATTCAGATATTCCAGAGCATAGGAGCTAGATTTGGAAAACTTGAGGAAGAAGGCATACTGTAGAAGCACAGAGTGGTAGCTAATGATAATCTTGTTATCAGGTCTGACCCCAAAAAGCTCCTCCTAACCAGTGTTGCTCACGCCAGTAGAACAAGACGAGTTTTCACTTAGGAAGCTAAGGAAAGCTTTATTTGATAAAGAATGGAGGGATGGGGGCTCCCTCTGCAGAGCGCACGCTCTCCTGAACAGGCTATGGGCAGGGCTCTTTACAGGGCTCTCGACAGCGGGAGAGGGGGAGCGGCGGAGCGCGCACAGCCTGGGGCGCGCCCAGCGTCTCTGCTCCTGGCCCGCTGCCGCCGTCTTGAATTACGTGCTGTGCGCGGCGCTTCTGCACGCGGCACACCTACCTGAGGCCTTGGCACAGACCTGTCGCACTGGGACCTTTGATCTGAAGGTCCGGTGTTCAGGCCTCTGCCCGGGGCGCCAGTGATTGAATGAAACTAGACTAAGCATAAAGGTAAAGAAAAAAGGTTAGACTTATTACCCAGATTCTATTTTTATTTCCTAGGAATTGTTAGTGGGCTTTGTTGGTGACAAAAGCATTCAGTCTCCTTTAATCCTCACATTCTTGTCTGGAGAATCCCATGGGCAGAGGAGCCTGGCAGGCTACTGTCCATGTGGTCACAAAGAGCCGGGCACAACTGAGCGCGTGGGCGCGTACACACACACACACACACACACGCATACAATTTGAATATTAGTTTTTATCTTCCTTTTGCAAATGGAGAAAGAGGTTTCCTGAGAATTTAATGACTTATTAAAGGTCAGCAACTTGATGAAGATGGAACACCTCTCGCACCTGTGACTTTTCAGTCATAGAATGCCACACTGAAAGCACCCTCACCCAACACACCACACCATATCTTGCTCCCCCATACAGCCTGCTCTGTCATGTCAGGCCACAATACAGCACAGCACAGCCCGTGTCATACCACACCAGGGCAGGCTGTGCCGTACTTCAAAGACATCATGTCGTGTCCTGTCCCATGTCTTCTTTCTAACAGAATCATCCATCAGTCATCCTTTTTGTCCTTCCTTAGGTGCCTTCCAAGGCATATCACTTTACATAACTTTGTTTTATCTATTTTTGTGTGTGTGGTTTCTTGGTTTTGTTTTTACTTATATTTTTGTTTTTAATTTTTGTTGGTTGATCTTAAATGTTGTGTTAGTTTCAGATATACAGCAGAGTGAATCATTTATGTATATACATATATCAATTCCTTTTTATTCTTTTCCCATATAGGCTATTACAGAGTATTGAGTAGAGTTCCCTGTACTTTACAGTAGATCCTTACTAATTATCTCCTTTATATATAGTTGTGTGTATATGTGAGGAGGGAATGTCTATATACTCTAGTATTCTTGCCTGGAAAAATCCCATGGGCAGAGAAGCCTAGTGGGCTACCGTCCATGGATTCACAAAGAGTTGGAGCATGCATGCATGCGGTATGTATATGTTCCTGACACTGTTTTAGATTCCAGTGACCTGTGTTCAGTTCTCAACACTGGCACAAAATCCAAAACTTTCAGCAGAGAATGCATGTCTCAGGCATAGGTCTGTGTCTACCAGATGAAGGACATCTGTTGTGTTTGTTTAGTCAAGACACAGTATGGGCTGATGGTACCCTTACAAGGTTGTTTGGACATAGATTCCCCTTTATAAAACACATTCTAATGAGACACCCTAATTCTAGCTTTATCTTGATCTTATGGATTATTCCAGACTAAGGTAAATTTGTTTCCTAGTAGCCTCTTCAGTCTGTTTTAAACACTGGAAGCAGGTCATAGGCAATTATGAAAATTCTTTGCATCTGACTTTAATGTCAGTCAAACTTATGAAATACACTCAGTGTTGTGGCTAAAAGTACAATTTGAAATTATGCATTATTAAAAAATTTTATATACCCATATGTTTTAATTGGCTACAAGTGTGGCATGAATAGTACAGGGCAGGAAATGTAAAAATTTGTGAATAAAAATAGAAAGTTTAAGTCAAGAGAATCAAAACTGTGACGGGAGATTGTCTCTTATAGTCAGGTCTGGGTCAGATTTTTAGAGGGACAGTGACAAACTATTGTTCATCCCCTGATTGTAACCAGTATGATGAATCTGGAAACATAGGCATTGATGTACTCTGTAAGTATTTACCAAACAAAACCTATGTGCCAGAAAGTGTGCTTAGCATGAGAGAAACAGTGAGGCACAAGGTATAGTTCATGTCTCTTAGGAGCTTCCAGAGTGAGGAAAACAAAACCTGTGAAAGGGGGAATGAAGAAGGTTCTGCCCTGAGCCATGAGCACTAAGGAGGGGACACATTTGCTTCACATCTGGGTGTCTGTCCTGTGGAAGAAGGGAGCTGGGTTGGGGGTTCGCATCACAGTTGTGCAACACCACTACCTATCTTCCCACATTGCGTCCTTTTTCTTCATTTTTAAATGAAATTGAAATTGTAAAGAGTAATACATTCATTTGGTTGGAAGAAGAAAATAAATTTTTAAAAGAAGTACATGACTGTTTACAATAGCCAGGACATGGAAGCAACCTAGATGTCCATCAGCAGACGAATGGATAAGAAAGCTGTGGTTCATATACACAATGGAGTATTACTCAGCCATTTAAAAGAATACATTTGAATCAGTTCTAATGAGGTGGATGAAACTGGAGCCTATTATACAGAATGAAGTAAGCCAGAAAGAAAAACACCAATACAGTATACTAACGCATATATATGGAATTTAGAAAGATGGTATCAGTTGTATCAGTTCAGTTCAGTCGCTCAGTCATGTCCAACTCTTTGCGACCCCATGAATCACAGCACATCAGGCCTCCCTGTCCATCACCAACTCCTGGAGTTCGCTCAAACTCAACGTCCATCGAGTTGGTGATGCCATCCAGCCATCTCATCCTCTGTCGTCCCTTTTTCCTCCTGCCCCCAATCCCTCCCAGCATCAGAGTCTTTTCCAATGAGTCAACTCTTCGCATGAGGTGCCCAAAGTACTAGAGTTTCAGCTTTAGCATCAAGCAAGACAGCAAAAGAGATACAGATGTGTAGAACAGTCTTGACTCTGTGGAAGAGGGAGAGGGTGGGATGATTTGGGAGAATGGCGTTGAAACATGTATAATATCATATGTGAAATGAATCGGCAGTCCAGATTCAATGCATGATACAGGTGGCTCAGGGCTGGTGCACTGGGATGACCCAGAGGGACGGTATGGGAGAGAGGTGGCAGGGGGGTTCAGGATGGGGAACACGTGTACACCCGTGGCAGATTCATGTTGACATATGGCAAAACCAATACAACATTATAAAGTAATTAGCCTCTGATAAAAATAAATAAAATTATATTAAAGAAGTGCATGATGAAAAATCTCCCTTCCACTTCTGTTACTCTCTATTCTGTCCCACTTCCATAGCTAATAATTAGTTTCTTGAATATTTGCCCAGTGTTTCTTTATGATGATACAAACAAATACAAACATATGGTCTTGCTTCCCCCTTTGCTTACATGAAAGTTAGCATTTTATATATCTGTGTCCATATAGCTGTATCTATAACACATAGACTGTATCTTACCTTTTCTCTTAATCATTTTTATCTGAAAATATTTCCATATCAGAACATGGATATAATTTTCATACTTTTGTGCAACCACTCAGTATATGTGTTGAAACATATAGTTTGTTTAACCAGGCCATGATAGTGAATATTTGAGCTGATTCTAACTTTTGTTATTTCACGTTATAATGAATAACTGTTCATATTCATTGCATGCATGTGTAGGTATGTCTACAGAATTGCCAGTTCAAAGAGTAAATGCATTTATACTTTGGACAGGCATTGCCAAATTGCCATCTGTAGGGATTATATCATATTCGACTCCTATCAGACTCGTCTCAGTGAGTGAGTGAGTGTTTTCCTTCAGTCCTACCAAATGTGTATTGCCAAACTTTTTTGAATTTTTCCCTATCTGATAAGGGAGAAATGTCATTTTAGGATTGTTTTAATTTGCACTTTTTATGCTCCAGGATCATTTATATTGCCCTTTCTATGCAAAGCGTTTATATTTGTTCACTATCTGAACAAATGAATTGATAGTCTTATTTTTCTTGATTTCTAGGAACTCTTTATAGATTAGGGAGGTTATGTGTTGTATTGTTTTCTGACTATTTGAGTTGTCTGTTCCCACTAATAGATTCTGAAGACAAACCTTAAACTAAAGGCTGGAAGCAGCAGTGGAGAATAAAGTTCAATTCTAAAAATAATACTGAGCCCTTAATGTGTATCAAGCAAGATTCTTAGTGCTTTGATTCCACTGTCTCACTTAGTTTTCACAACAAGTCTGAGGTGATATTATTAACAGATGAGATGGAAGCAAAAGACATTAGGAAACTGCCACACAGCTAGTAAATGTTGGGAATCTGTATTAAAAGTCATGCATATGCATGTGACCCCAGACCTAGGCTCTTAACTAAAAACACTAATTAATAATTTGTTTTTCATAGCAAACAATGAGATCTTATGAATGGAAATATTCAAACTAAAGTTGGAAGATGGCCGATCCTGAATCTCTTGGATGAGATCCTGGGATTGGGGGGGATTTAATTTGGTAACTTCAAAGAACCCTTCCAGGTCTTCTTTTTTGAAAATGCCATACCTGGCCAGAAAGATGAATCAGGATATATGACATGCCAGGGCTCCATGTGGGACCTTCCTCTTCCAATTATTATCATCCATCAAACACTCACTCCCCAGCGTTGTTGCCACAAGCAGCAAGGGAGCCCCAATCTTCCAGTTACAAACAATGTCTTCATAGTGAATTTTTGTGGCACTAGGTTTCTAAGCCTATGTATATAGGGAAATGTCCTCCACTTTATTCTTTGCATTCTTTGCATTCTTTCCACAGATTTTTTTTTATTGAATTAATGCATGATCGATGGTAAAGCTTATTCCAAAACTCTTGAATGTGACTCAGTCCAATAGTAATATGGAGGTAGTCGTACATTTAGTGATTACTGAGCACATACTATGTGCAAAGCACAGTGCTAAGGGACTCAAAGTCGTGAAGAAGTATAAGACATGGTTCTGAACCAGTATAGAGAAAAAGATAATTGGTGACAGAGGCAGAAAAGCTGGTGAATCCCAAACAAATGATCGTGGCTTTGGAGAGGAAGGAGAAAGCACTGGGGAGTTGGGTGGTAGAAGGAGACTGCCTACAGGAGGTATGGAATCACCAGAAGCTTTATTTGGATTTAAAGAGGAGTGAAGGAGGCTTCCGGTTGAGGAAGGGGGCTTGCACAGAAGCAGAGAAGTTGAGTATCTTATTCAGCTTCTGGGCTTGAACAGGTGTGTTTCTTGAGCAGACTCAGAAATAAAACCACAAAGGCAGACTCACTGATGATGATCCTGAATTCTAAGCCAAAGGATGGGCAAAGAACTCACCAAGGGCTTTGGAATAGGCAAGTGACATGGTGAAAGTGATGTTTTAGCGAGGTGAATGTGTCAGCTGTGTGCAAGGTGGCCAAGGAAGAGGTGGGACTGGAAACTGTAGAACACTGAGGAAACTATCACACCGATTCAAGTAGAGGTGATAAGGGTCCAGGTGGGAAGGTAGCCATGGATGGGAAGTAAAGGAGAAAGGTCGTGTAGGATCAATTATCAGGATTAACTAGATGATTCTGTGTTCGTGGGGAGGGAGCAAAAGAACTCACCATTAAAGTGTAAACAGAAATTTATAGTACACATTCTTTTCTTTCACTACTATCAATATACACATAGTGTTAAGGAAATGTGACTAAGAAGAGTTATTTTTCTACAGTTCTTCTACAAATAATATAAAGGTTGAGATAACTCTTTTTTGTTGTTCCAAAGGTAATTCTTTGCACGGTGAAGTAACTCAGAGCTTTTTCTGTGTTGAAAACATTAAAAGTGGAATATATCTAAATTAGGTGGGTGGATTAGATAATGGTGATGGTTGTATAATTCTGTGGATATACAAAAATTGCTGAGTTGTATATTTTAAGAGTAAATTTTATGGTTTGTGAATTATAAATCAGTAAGGTTTTTTTTTTTTTTTTTTTTTAAAGGCAATGGGAAGTCTAGGAAGGGTTTTAAGGACTTTTTCTTAGGTCTAAGTAAATTATAAATAAATGTTTCTTCCCTCCCCAGAAAAGATTGTCCCCACCCAAAAAGGCCGCAGAATCACATTTACACCTTTGAACACAAAAATGTTCAAAGCCAAAAAATGTCCCCATACTTTGAAGCTCATCAGAACTTGCGCTCCATTGTATCTCGGGACTTGGCAGCATTATGCTGTCTAAGACCCTGCGGAGAACTCAAAAGAACTTAGGCAATGGTTTGCTGCTGGGCTAGTTTTTTTCCTCTTACAGAATTTTCTGCTAAAGGGATAACTCTGCAAGGCAATGCAAGCCCTGGCTCTTCATAGTGGAGGAAAACCCAAAACTTGCTGAATCATTTTTTTATTAAACATTAATTTTGCAGTTCCGACAGCTAAATCTGTTATTCTGGCAGGCAAGCTTTAAATAAGGCAGTAAGTTGGGGAAAGAAAGAGTAATTACTCATATTCTTAAAGTCCAAGCATGTCATCAGCATTGACTTTGTGTCTTTTGCTAGGGAATGCAAGTTCATCTTCTCCTTTTTACTTGATTAACTAATCACATAGATACATTTTTAAAGAATGGATGTCCCTGAATTTCTCAGCACCCATTTGTCATGTTAAATCACAGCTACTCCATTGTAGAAGGAGAATGCTTTCTAGGTGACATGGAGGCTTCTGGTGCCCCCTGGCATATCCATCCCTCAGAGATGACTCTCTTGTCAGATGCGTCACAGCCTCCATCTGGGCGCCTGCTGATTTCATAGCATTTAGAAAAGATGAGTGGGAGTTTCAGGGAAAAAGCCTTACTGCCTATGCTCAGTGCAGGCTACTACCATCCATCACATGGGCAGTCTAAGGGCAAATGATTCTTGGAAGAGTGAATGCAGATTCACCCTAGGTCACTTGTTTCTGGTCTGTAATTTTTGAATTTTAACATGCATCTGTCATCCTACTCCCACTGTCATTCCAGGTTTTCATATACACCCCCTAAAATATTTCTCAAATTAATAGGACTATATACCCCTACCTCTTAGTGTTGGCTCTATTTAAACAATAAGTGGTGTTTTTGTTTTGTTTTATTTTTAAAAGATGTTTCTCTAATGGAGCACATCTACCTCTGTGCTCAGAAAACCTTTTCATATAAACTATTTTTTGTTTCTGGCATTTTTCTATGTTTCCATTTTAGAGCAGTAAGAGGGTCTTTATGAGTTACAGGAGAATCATCTTAAACCACTGTCGACTTGTCTCTACCCTGAGGAGTAAGAATGAGCTCAATATACAAGAGAGAAACTTCATCTGTAGGCATGGAACATTCTGCTGCTTTTTCTATGTCTTTGTAAATTTCAGCATTTCATACTTGTTAGGCATTACCAGGCATTACCAATTCCTCACAGGATCCATCAGTTGCATCACTAGAAAATACTTAACACCCAATCACCTGCTTATGGAGCTCTGTAGACAGCCCTGACCTTGCACTCTTGGGACTTCAGGATCTAAGGCAGACTCCAGAGGGCAACATAAGTGTGGACTGGCTATATTTAACTCATTCTGGCCCAAAAGACCCTGATCACATGTCAACAGATAGGATAAAGTACCAAATGGATGGATGGTATACACTGCAAATTCTGGTGCTCTCCCTGCAAAACAGAGGTAATTATAAAGCCCACAGCTCTCATTTACTGTGTGTACTATGTGCCAGGAAAGGAGCTAAGTGCATTATCTCATTTAATCCCTGTAACAGCCCAGTAACAATCTTTGCCCCGTTTTAAAACTGAATAAACAAGGCTCCATGGAATTCACCAGGCCACAATACTGGAGTGTGTAGCCAGTCCCGTCTCCAGATTTTCCCAAACCTAGGGGAGGAACCCAGGTCTCCTGCATTGCAGGTGGATTCTTTACCAGCTGAGTCATCAGGGAAGCCCAAAACAAGGCTTAGAGAGGCTACCTTGCCCAGAGTCTCACAACTGATACTAGTAAAGTCAGAAAACAAACCTAAGCTGTAGGCTAGCAATTGAATGAGCTTGATTCGGTGAGAAGGAGTCAGTCAGGAATGAAGATTTGTGGATAGAAAGTTTCCTCGAGAAAAGTCAAATACTAAATCATTATTCCTTAGTATTGCTAGAGAAATTTTAAAAATAAAACACCCACCATTTAGGAGACTACTGAATTTATCTAGCTCATGATTAGTGTTTCTGATCTAGGACATCAGTGTATTCAAAAGCCTGATTTTATCAGCACATACGATTTCATGGCAGCTAATTTAGCTTATTTTCATGCTTTCTTCCACTTAGCTTTTGACTAGAGATAGTGACTTGAGATCCTTCAACTTTTATTATAAGTACTTGCCTTAAAAATTACTTGTAAGATGGAAATTTGAAAGTCAATCCCATTTTAAATTTGCTGTGCCCTGCCGTCCACCTCCTGAAGGAGCACGTGTTTGTCTACACATTAACTGTGTATGTGCATCTGCCTTCATGCAGCTCTGCTTTCTTGATGGCCGAGGAAACAGCCAGAGAACGAGGAAGTCAGATGTTCCCAGGAATCCTTGGTTATATAAAGAAAGTAGTAATTTCTAGTCTAGACAGGGAAAGCCTGTTTATTTAGTGGATTTGTATCTAACAGTGTAACAATATTGGTTCCTGCCTGGGGCAACTGGCTGGTGTGCTCTGCCTCAGTCCACACAGCTGCCAGCTCTGTAGGAAGCGCCAACAAGGATTAACTGGCTTTCCTGAGCCTTGAGGCTCAGCTCTGCTTTCCAGTTCCAAGGATCCCTCAGGACTCTGCTCTCACATAATTTACTGTCTAGAAGGACTTTCTATTTTTGAGAGTTCTCTCTAATAGGCCCTATGTAATGTATGCTGCTAAGCTGCTAAGTCGCTTCAGTCGTGTCCGACTCTGTGTGACTCCATAGATGGCAGCCCACCAGGCTCCCCTGTCCCTGGGATTCTCCAGGCAAGAACACTGGAGTGGGTTGCCACTTCCTTCTCCAATGCATGAAAGTGAAAAGTAAAAGTGAAGTCACTCAGTCTTTACGACCCCGTGGACTGCAGCCTACCAGGCTCCTCCGTCCATGGGATTTTCCAGGCAAGAGTACTGGAGTGGGGTGCCATTGCCTTCTCCATGTAATGTATACACATTTTCAAATTCTGTGAACCTTGAGAATCTTTTAGGATATTTAGCTCAATATAAATAGGACAAGAGGTAGGACATGACCACATTCAAAGTATTTAGTTATTTGTTGATTTTATGAGGGTTTTGACATGGTCCCATTTAAAATGTGTTTTACACAAATGATTTTGTCCCTCTTCCTCTATTTGGTAGTATTTGTGACATCCTTTCAATTTTATGCTGGGTTTTCTGGGCAAGAGGAAGCTAGTAAGATGAAGATTTCAGCAATCCCAATTATTGATTCTATCTATAGTCTCTCTAGTAATGTTGATGTGATCCAGAGTTCATCCCCTCAGTTATTACTATATATCTGGGAAGCCCCTATTCTCTGTGGCATCACCTTCAGGAAAATTATATTAATTCTGCTATACAGGTAAAGGAGAAATAAAGGAAGTTGTGTCCCACTGTGGTGAAGCCAATTGATATAAAAATCACAGACAGTTGGAAGAGTCTTCTGCTGTTGTCCTGTCCAACTTTCCATCAAATGCTGGTTCCTGCCTAGATGGATGCTGGGTCTCTTTCCATCTGCCTGCCACTGGGATCATAATAGTCTTGTTCCCGAGATGCAGCTCCCGCTCATTGTTGGATAACTTGAATTCTAGATAGTTCTTTCATATAAGAGTTTAAAAACATCCTCTTTGTAACTTCTCATCAATTAGTTTGTTCTGAGTAGTTGCACAGAACGTCTACTCATTGATTGATTGATTGGGCTATTAATTCATTTATTCATTTTTTGGGGTGCCAGCTATGTACAATATATTGTACAAGAACATGAGTCTCAAACTCTAGTAACTGACAGGTTAGCAGGCGGTAACATAGACATATCAAAGTCACGTATCGTACATGTGACACAAGCAGTGTAATTAAGTGCTATGGGAAAGGAAGGGGAGAACAATATGAAGGGGTCAGGTCTTGACAGATGTGATCAGCAGACTCATTTTGGTGATGGTTTAGTAGCTAAGTCATGTTTGACTCTTGCAGCCCCGTGCACCTGTGTCTATGGGATTTCTCAGACAAGAATACTGCAGTGGGTAGCCATTCCCTTCTCCAGGGGATATTCCTGACCCAGGGATTGAACCTGGGTCTCCTGCATTGCAGGCGGAGTCTTTACTGACTGAAGGAAGCACATGGCTTGACATTAAAAGGTGGAGATATGGATATGGAGATTGTAAGTATTAAGTGCTGGAGAAGTCATAGGTAGTTTGTATTAACCAGAGCTCAGCGTTTGAATTGGAGAGTGTAAGACAGGCCTAAAAAGGGTGGTAGAATGAGTGTGAGATAGTGAAGGGCTTTGTATGCCTAGAGTGGAGGGTAAGAACAGTGGAGACAGAGCTGTGAGGCCAGGTGGCATTCACATCGTCTCAAATGACAGGCTGCAGGGTTTAAGGATTATCCAGTATGGCAAAGCAGAGCCCTGGGGCCAGTTGCAAAACAGGTGGCAGGTGTGTTTAGTGTGATGACTGGTGGCAGAAGACAGTAGGCTGGAGGGTTATTAACATGCCAGATACTGGTGATAAGGGTCAGAAGCCATGTGGTGGCCCCTGAAATAGAAATACTGACTGAGAGTTGAATGATAATGACTTTGACAGCCCTGGAAGCTATCTACCATGTCTTCCCCTGGACAGCATCTTCTCCCCACTTCTCCACACATCCAGACTATTTACATCTAGCAGCAAACCCCGCCTTACTTTCTGGTGAACGATTGCTTATTAACACATGGAATCTTTCCAGGTGATTGTGGTAGAGAATCTCATGATCCAAATGTCTGTCGTGAAATAGCTGAGAATTGATTTCCCTGCCTCTAATGTGGTCTACATTATCAGTTCAGTTCAGTTCAGTCGCTCAGTCATGTCTGACTCTTTGCAACCACATGGACTGCAGCATGCTAGGCCTCCCAGTCCATCACCAACTCCCAGAGCTTTCTTAAACTCATGTCCATCGAGTTGGTGATGCCATCCAACCATCTCATCTTCTGTCATCCCCTTCTCCTCCTGCCCTCAATCTTTCCCAGCATCAGGGTCTTTTCCAATGAGTCAGTTCTTTGTATCAGGTAGTCAAAGTATTGGGGTTTCAGCTTCAGCATCAGTCCTTCCAGTGAATTCTGATTTCCTTTAGGATTGACTGGTTTGATCTCCTTTCAGTCCAAGGGACCCTCGAGAGTCTTCTCCAAACACCACAATTCAAAAGCATCAATTCTTCGGCACTCAGCTTTCTTTATGGTCCAACTCTTACATTCATACATGACTACTGGAAAACCCATAGCTTTGACTATATGGATAGAGTTCGGACAATACTTGGTCCACTGGAGAAGGGAATGGCAAACCACTTCAGTATTCTTGCCTTGAGAAGGCAAACTACTTTCTCATATTGCCTTCTCAAGGCAAAAATGCTGATGTGGTTTGCCATTCCCTTCTCTAGTAGACCACGTTTTGTCAGAACTCTCCACCATGACCTGTCTGTCTTGGGTGGCCCTACATAGCATGGCTCATAGTTTCATTGAGTTAGACAAGGCTGTGATCCAAGTCTACATATAGGCTAAGCCCATATCACAAAAGAAGCTTTAAATATCCTTTAGGATAAAGGTGTGTGTGTCTGTGTGTGCACATCGATTTAAATTTAATAGCTTTTTCTTTAGTGTTCTATGTGTGTGGTAGGGAATAAGACCTGTCATTATTACCATTCCTTTTGTAATTGAGTTTGTTTTATCTAACTGGAAAAGCAGGGGTGCCATATATGAAGGAAGTCTATTTAGAAGACTATCTGAAATGAACAGATTTAAATTGGTCTGTTGCTCACAAAATTAGGCTACTTGTTGAATAAAGTGAATGTTGTTAGCAATTTAGGGGAATGTTCCCATGTGTCTTCTTACACATTCTGTTATTTATGCTTTATTCTAAACTTTAAAGTTACTTTCTTTAATTTTTCAAATATTTATTAAGTACCGACTATGTGCCAGGACCTGTTCTAGATTTTGGGCTACATTAGTGAACAAAATAGTCAAAGATTCCTGCCCTTATGGAATATACCTAGCAAAGGAGGGGGACAATCATTAAATAAGTAATGAATAAATAAGTTAATTATGTGATTTATTAGGAGGAGGCAAGTATTAAGGAAAAATAAAGAGAAAAGTAGGGAGGGACAGGGTTGCTAGGGTGTGTAGAGGAGTTGCAACCTGAGACAGAGTGGTCAAATTTGCCTTCCTTAAGAAGGTGACATTTGAGTGAAGACTCGGCAGTGAAGGGTTTAGAGACATAGGTATCTGGATGAAGAGAATTCCAAGGAAAGAAAGCTGCTCTTGCAATGCTATTGAGGCAGGAGAGTGCTGGAAGCAAAGAGGCTCTGCTTTTCCATTTCCCTTAGACTAACTATGCTCATACAACCAAGAAGATAGCTTGGAAAAGAAAATTGCTAAGTGTTTTTGTAATAGAACTGATTCAAAATTACTTAAAAACTTCACAAACATTTAAGGAAGTACAAAGGGGACTAGGGGCACTTTTCTGACTTCTAGACTGCTTGGGTTTGAACCCTGGCTCTACCACTTCCTGCCTTTGTGGTCTTTGGTGTGTCATTCAGCCCTTCTGTTCCTCAGTTTCCTCATCTGTAAAATGAGGCTAATTATAGTACCTATCCTCTAGGATTACTTTGATGATTAAAGGAGCCAGTATTAATGAAAGCTTGGCACTATGTCTGACACAGAGCAAGCAGTCAAGTATTAGCTAGTAATATTACTACTGCTGTTACTACTAACAGTTACTGTTACTACTTTCATGAGTTGGTGCCCTAATCCATAATACTCCTTAAGTGTGTCTTAAGGGCTAAGCGCCGAAGAATTGATGCTTTTGAACTGTGGTGTTGGAGAAGACTCTTGAGAGTCCCTTGGACTGCAGGGAGATCCAACCAGTCCATTCTGAAGATCAGCTCTGGGATTTCTTTGGAGGGAATAATGCTAAAGCTGAAACTCCAATACTTTGGTCACCTCATGCGAAGAGTTGACCCATTGGAAAAGACTCTGATGCTGGGAGGGATTGGGGGCAGGAGGAGAAGGGGACAACAGAGGATGAGATGGCTGGATGGCATCACTGTGACTCGCTGGACTTGAGTCTAAGTGAACTCCAGGAGTTGGTGATGGACAGGGAAGCCTGGCGTACTGCGATTCATGGGGTCACAAAGAGTTGGGCATGACTGAGACTGAACTGAACTGAACTGAAGGGTTGAATGTGTATGTGTGATCTCTTGAGAGTGTGGGGCTTAATTTAGAACATTAAAGAATCAGGTAAAATTCTACTTATGAGCAAGTGACAAGGTCTCAGTAAATGTTAGTTTCTTCCTTCTGACAGTATTTTATAGCATAGAAAAATAATAAAGGTTTTCTTTCTTCTCCTTGCTATTAATGAATATTTTGGCTGGTTTATAAATAAGATGAAGGCCAGGTAAAAACATTCTGTAGACTCAGCCTTGGAAACTTGCTTTGCCCGTGGCACCACCAGTCGAACCAAGAAATTCTCAGTAGGTCATTTTGAATATACCAGAAGGCAAATAACTTCATTTATTGGCGGATAACTGAGGAGAAAAACAAAATGAGGGGAAAACTGGAGAAGAAGAGAAGTACTCTTTAAGGTGATACCACTTTGGAATGAGGCCACCAGAAAACTAGCAGTTTCTTTCTCTGAGTACCTTTAACAAGAGAAGAGATGGCATCAGTCCAGGTAGAGCAGGAGTCCCTGAATGAAAGGACTGGACCAGAGAGTTTGTGAGCCTTCTCCAAGCTCACTGAGCAGCCCTTCTCCCCAGTGGACTATCCTATTGTTGTATTTACAAACCTGAATTAACTTATATTTCCACATCTGTTTAAAGGGTCACCGTACTCTTGCCTGGAAAATCCCATGGACGGAGGAGCCTGGAAGGCTGCAGTCCATGGGGGTCGCTGAGGGTCGGACAGGACTGAGCGACTTCACTTTCACTTTTCATTTTCATGCATTGGAGAAGGAAATGGCAACCTACTCCAGTGTTCTTGCCTGGAGAATCCCAGGGACAGGGGAGCCTGGTGGGCTGCCGTCTCTAGGGTCACACAGAGTCGGACACGACTGAAGTGACTTAGCAGCAGCAGCAGCAGCAGTGCCTTAGATGCAAAGAAGTGTTCTGTTGACTAATACCAAGTAAGAACCAGTCACTGCATATTAAAGTAGTAGATTTTGAGAATCAACTTTCTAGTTATCTGGGGTCTGTCTGCAACTTCTCTGGATGTGGCAGCTCATGCAGTCTGCTGCCAGAAAAATACCAGTGCTGGGGGGCTATGCTGGAGACAAGGAAAAACAACATGAGAGTGGTCTGAGGGAACTCTGAAGTCTTGAGGAGAAAGGATCCTGTGCTTGCACAGGCTGGAGTGGGTGGTGGGTTAGGTAGGTGGAGAAATGAAGCCAGGCTCCCCCTCACTCTACTGCTGTTTGGATTTATAGGTGCATCGGACGCCTCCAGGGCCATGGATCACACCTTTTCAACAGTGGCAAAGGATGGGGAAGGAGTGTGTTATACGTCTCTGATTTCTGACATCTATTACCCACCTCGGGAGGATGCTACGTATTTCACTGGAATTCTTCAGAAAGAAAACGGCCACATCACTGCTTCAGAGAGCCCTGAGGAGTTGCGTCCCCCTGGATCCTCCTTACCAGATGTGCCTGGGACGGAGCCTCGTGGCTTATTTAGTTCTGATTCTGGAATAGAAATGACTCCGGCAGAGTCCGCTGAAGTGAACAAGATCTTAGCAGACCCCCTGGACCAGATGAAAGCAGAAGCCTATAAATACATTGACATAACTAGGCCAGAGGAGGTGAAATATCAGAAGCAACGTCACCCCACATTGGAAGAGAAAGACTTGGACTTTAAGAATAAGGACATTGAAATCTCAATAAGGTCTGAAGAGACCCGTGAGGCTGAGAAACCAATTCCTGTGGAGGGGAAAATCCTCAAGGACCATTTATTTGAAGAATCAACCTTTGCGCCATATGTAGACGATGGCTCTGAAGAACAGCGCAGTGCCCCTCTGATTGCCGCCCCTGTCAAGATCACGCTGACTGAGATCGAGCCTTCTATTGAAACCACTACCCCAGAGAAGACCCCCGAGAAGCAAGATATCTGCCTGAAACCGAGTCCTGACACAGTCCCCACGGTCACTGTCTCAGAGCCTGAAGACGACAGCCCAGGATCCGTCACTCCTCCGTCTTCTGGAACAGGTGAGTGGAAATCTGAACTTTAAGGACTGAAGATTTGCATTCAAAATATTTCCATCTCAATTTAGCTGATTTAATTAACGTGTAACCTTTTTCAGTCTTGTGCCCATTGTACAAAGGTTGACATCTGGGTTTTTTTTTTTAAGTCCTATCAGATTTGCTTTGTAAAATATTTCTTTCTTTATTTGAGGGGAAAAGTGAAAATGACACACTGGAGACATTAAAACCCTCCTGCAGTTCCACTGTTCAGGGTAGAGAGGGAGGTGCTGCCAGGTTAGGTCTTTTCCCTGCCTCCTGGGCATCTTAGCTGTTCTTTTCAGACCAATTGGACCACCCTGGACAGGGCATTTTACATCCTTGGCTCCAGCTCCAAGTCTGTACAATGAAGGGTGATAGGGTGGACCTTAGGGTCTGGGTTGGGGGCTGGGCAGGGAGAGGAAACCTAAACACAGGGTACTCCTCCCTTGCCCCTTCAGTCTCAACACTGTCCTTTTCATCTTTTCAGTTGATTGAAGTTCTGCTTACAATTTCATTGTTTAAACCAACAATTCTATCTGGTTAGAAGTTGTAATAGTTCAGAATTCACTAGGCTGTGATCTTTTTAGCTTGAACCTTCTACTCTGACTCAAGACAGAGTGTTGTTAGACCACATCAATACATCTTCTCAAGTACAAAGGGGACCTCCCAGACCTGAGTGAAAGTCCAGAGTGGTAGCCAGAGTTTCCCCACCCCACCCCCGTGCCACCCCTTCGCAGGAGGTGGGAGTGGGGCCTTTATGTCTCTTCTGCTTTTGAATGCTCGGTGACATTAGGATGAAGACAGTGAGAGATCTTGAATCTCCCCCTACCTCAGTTGGCTGGAATTCTGACCCTACCCCACAGTAATTTACAAACCTCTTTTATTTACAAAAAGTAACCTTCAGAACCTCAGGTAAAAGAGCTTGTACTGAACTCTTAAAACAGATCTAAACCCTTCTGATTAAAGAGTGATTGCTCTAAATCCTGATGAAGCAGTCAGTTCAAGTGTTAGAACAGAGCAGGTATTTAACGGAGGTCCCTCCTGTCTTGTTTCCCTAAAGATTTTGGAATCCATTCCTCCCTTCCCCTGACCTTACCTCAGACTCATTCAACTGTAAACTCTTAAAGATTTACTGCACCCAAGTTCCTGATTTTCAGATTCATTCATTTACTCAACACACACTTTCTACACACTTTCTTTTAGTCAGGCACTCGAATAAGCACTGGTGATGTTGGAGTTGAAAAGCAAACAAAAATCAGTCTCTGCCTTCCAGTGAGACAGATGGCCAGGGAAATAGTCACATTCCAGTGTGACCTATCCTGGCTGACAACAGGAGGTAGGGACATAACTGAATCTCAAAGCCTCCTTATGATCCTTCTGGCCACGCAGGTAAAACCCTTCTATTAATATTATCCCATGACGTAAAGATACTGACACTCTGAAGATAACTACATTATCAGCTGTGTTTCAGAGCTCTAGGGTTGTCTGGTGATGAGTACAGAAGAACTTTGGCCAGTCTTTGGGAAGGGTGAAATGCCCCTGCTCCTTCAGGTCTATTTACATGGCCACACGCCTTATGTGAAAATTACAGTTTACAAAGCTGGTGAGAAAGACTTGATGTGTGCATGCGTGCATGCAAAGTCACTTAAGTCGTGTCCAACTCAGTGCGACCCTGTGGACTATAGCCCACCAAGCTCCTCTGTCCATGGGATTCTCCAGGCAAGAATACTGGAGTGGGTTGCCATGCCCTCCTCCAGGATTGAACCAGTGTCTTTACATCCCCTGCACTGGCAGGTGGCTTCATTACCACTGAACCACCTAGGAAGTCCAAAGACTTGATATAGGGTTCATTAATTATGAAGGATTTTTTTTTCCTTTGGTTGTCATGACTCAGGTTCTGGAGCATCTTGAAGAGAAGACAAAATCAGATTTGGCTCTCATGGTCTTGGAGTTTTATGATCTATTGGTGCCCGTTTGACAGTATGGGATAGGACAGTGGTTTTCTCTGCAGTTACTCCAAGTAAACATTCTAAGTAAGGTTTATTCCAGAAAGAGAAAGTCTCTTGTCCCATTACACAATTGTCTCTGATGGTCAGCTCCCCTCTCCACACATCCCCTACACCATAACACCTGAGTCATATGACAACACATAAGAATAAATTTAACAAAAGAGATAGGAGGAATCCACTTGTCTTTGAGGCTTTTCTTATTCTTTTTATCCCAAAGTGAAAGTGAAAGTCTCTCAGTTATGTCTGACTCTTTGCAACTCCCTGGACTATACAGTCCATGGAATTCTCCAGGCCAGAATACTGGAGCAGGTAGCCTTTCCCTTCTCCAGGGGATCTTCACACCCATGGATTGAACCCAGGTCTCCCGAATTGCAGGCAGATTCTTTACGAGTTGAACCAAGAGGTTACCTTAACCCCCTTCTCATTTTGTGAGCCCCTGGTACTATGAGACCCTATGCCCATAGACACTGAAAGATTTGGGCTTTATTTCATATCTTGGGTCTTGATTCTCTTTTCCATTTCCAGTGCTAACTGGTAAGACAAACACCAAGAATTACGTATAATCCTACATAGAAACTGAGGAAAGGGCAATCATCCTAAACAAAAAGAATTCAGTTTATCACTGTTTAATAAATATGGAAATTGTCAACTAACTCTAGGGAATAATTCTAATTATGTGAATCATGAATCAGGAGAAGTTATAATTTAGAAAAGTTTTAGCTACAGACCCTTAATCTTAATCAAGGAGTCTAATATACTTTCTTCAATCCAATACATTATTCCATTTTGCAGTTTTCTCCAATGTACTTAATTATTTTCATCATATTAAATAACATACCTGGAGGTATGGAGGTAAAAATTCTTACAACTCAAATATTGGAAGTGTCTTCTTTTTTATTTTTTAAAAATTTTTAATTTTTACTTTACTTTACAATACTATATTGGTTTTGCCATACATTGACATGAATCCACCACGGGTGTACCTGAGTTCCCAATCCTAAACCCTCCTCCCACCTGCCAATCCTAAACCCTCCTCCCACCTCCCACCCCATATCATCTCTCTGGATCATCCCCGTCCACCAGCCCCAAGCATCCTGTATCCTGTATCTAACATAGACTGGCGATTCATTTCTTACATGATAGTATACATGTTTCAATGCCATTCTCCCAAATCATCCCACCCTCTCCCTCTCCCTCAGAGTCCAAAAGTCCATTCTATACATCTGTGTCTCAGGGTTATCATTACCGTCTTTCTAAATTCCATATATATGTGTTAGTATACTGTACTGGTGTTTTTCTTTCTGGCTTACTTCACTCTGTATAATCGGCTCCAGTTTTGTCCACCTCATTAGAACTGATTCAAATGCATTCTTTTTAATGGCTGAGTAATACTCCATTGTGTATATGTACCACAGCTTTCTTATCCATTCATCTGCTGATGGACATCTAGGTTGTTTCCATGTCCTGGCTATTATAAACAGTGCTGCGATGAACATTGGGGTACACGTGTCTCTTTCAATTCTGGTTTCCTTGGTGTGTATGCCCAGCAGTGGGATTGCTGGGTCAGAAGGCAGTTCTATTTTTTAAGGAATCTCCACACACTGTTCTCCATAGTGGCTGTACTAGTTTGCATTCCTACCAACAGTGTAAGAGGGTTCCCTTTTCTCCACACCCTCTCCAGCATTTATTGCTTGTAGACTTTTGGATCGCAGCCATTTTAACTGGTGTGAAATGGTACCTCATTGTGGTCTTGATTTGCATTTCTCTGATAATGAGTGATGTTGAGCATCTTTTCATGTGTTTGTTAGGCATCTGTATGTCTTCTCTGGAGAAATGTCTGTTTAGTTCTTTGGCCCATTTTTTGATTGCATCATTTATTTTTCTGGAATTGAGCTGCATAAGTTGCTTGTATATTTTTGAGATTAGTTGTTTGTCAGTTGCTTCATTTGCTATTACTTTCTCCCATTCAGAAGGCTATCTTTTCACCTTGCTTATAGTTTCCTTTGTTGTGCAGAAGCTTTTAATTTTAATTAGATCCCATTTGTTTATTTTTGCTTGTATTTCCAGTATTCTGGGAGGTGGATCATAGAGGATGCAGCCGTGATTTATGTCAGAGAGTGTTTTGCCTATGTTCTCCTTTAGGCGTTTTATAGTTTCTGCTCTTACATTTAGATCTTTAATCCATTTTGAGTTTATTTTTGTGTATGTTGTTAGAAAGTGATCTAGCTTCATTCTTTTACAAGTGGTTGACCAGTTTTCCAAGCACCGCTTGTTAAAGAGATTATCTTTAATCCATTGTATATTCTTGCCTCCTTTGTCGAAGATAAGGTGTCCATAGGTGTGTGGATTTTTCTCTGGGCTTTCTATTTTGTTCCATTGATCTATATTTCTGTCTTTGTGCCAGTACCATACTGTCTTGATAACTGTGGCTTTGTAGTAGAGCCTGAAGTCAGGCAGGTTGATTCCTCCAGTTCCATTCTTCTCTCTCAAGATTACTTTGACTATTTGAGGTTTTTGTATTTCCATACAAATTGTGAAATTATTTGTTCTAGCTCTGTGAAAAATACCACTGGTAGCTTGATAGGGATTGCATTGAATCTGCAGATTGCTTTGGGTAGTGTGCTCATTTTCACTATACTGATTCTTCCGATCCATGAACATGGTATATTCCTCCATCTATTAGTGTCTTCTTTGATTTCTTTCATCAGTGTTTTATCGTTTTCGATATATAGGTCTTTAGTTTCTTTAGGTAGGTATATCCCTAAGTATTTTATTCTTTTCGTTGCAATGGTGAATGGAATTGTTTCCTTAATTTCCTTTTCTACTTTCTCATTATTAGTGTATAGGAATGCAAGGGATTTCTGAGTGTTGATTTTATATTCTGCAACTTTACTATATTCATTGATTAGCTCTAGTAATTTTCCGGTGGAGTCTTTAGGATTTTCTATGTAGAGGATCATGTCATCTGCAAACAGTGAGAGTTTTACTTCTTTTCCAATTTGGATTCCTTTTCTTTTTCTACTCTGATTGCTGTGGCCAAAACTTCCAGAATTATGTTGAATAGTAGCGGTGAAAGTGGGCATCCTTGTCTTGTTCCTGACTTTAGGGGAAATGCTTTTAATTTTTCACCACTGAGGACAATGTTTGCTGTGGGTTTGTCATATATAGCTTTTATTATGTTGAGGTATGTTCCTTCTATTCCTGCTTTCTGAAGAGTTTTTATCATAAATGGATGTTGAATTTTGTCAAAGGCCTTCTCTGCATCTATTGAGATAATCATATGGTTTTTATTTTTCAATTTGTTAATGTGGTGAAATACATTGATTGATTTGCGGATATTGAAGAATCCTTGCATCCCTGGGATAAAGCCCACTTGGTCATGGTGTATGATCTTTTTAATGTGTTGTTGGATTCTGATTGCTAGAATTTTGTTGATGATTTTTGCATCTATGTTCATCAGTGATATTGGCCTGTAGTTTTCTTTTTTGTGGCATCTTTGTCAGGTTTTGGTATTAGGGTGATGGTGGCCTCATAGAATGAGTTTGGAAGTTTACCTTCCTCTGCAATTTTCTGGAAGAGTCTGAGTAGGATAGGTGTTAGCTCTTCTCGAAATTTTTGGTAGAATTCAGCTGTGAAGCCGTCTGGACCTGGGCTTTTGTTTGCTGGAAGATTTCTGATTACAGTTTCAACTTCCATGCTTGTGATGGGTCTGTTAAGATTTTCTATTTCTTCCTGGTTCAGTTTTGGAAAGTTGTACTTTTCTAAGAATTTTTCCATTTCTTCCACGTTGTCCATTTTATTGGCATATAATTGCTGATAGTAGTCTCTTATGATCCTTTGTATTTCTGTGTTGTCTGTTGTGATCTCTCCATTTTCATTTCTAATTTTATTGATTTGATTTTTCTCTGTTTCTTCATGAGTCTAGCTAATGTGGAAGTGTCTTCTAAGTAAAGATCAGTCATGAATACAAGCGAAATGTTTTAGGAAAATACAGTTAAGTGCCCTGAGGCACCAGAACATCGATCTGCAGCATGCTCTTTCTGACACAGGTACCTAGAAGTATGTTATGGTGGTCATGGGTGTTCTTTGAGGTGTTATCTTCAGAAAAGATAATCAATAATCAAGAGGCTATGATAAAACCACCCATGTCCCTTAAGAAGAAAAAGCAATACAAAGTAAATCAATTCAAACTCTTTGAAAACTACTGTTGCTATTTCCTTGTATCGATGAGGTTTGTGATTCTCCTACCCACTTTGCAAATTTATTTTTTTATTCAGAATGCTTATTGAGTGACTTCTATATGTCAGACATGTGCTAGACACCAGACACATTGCAGTAAACAAGGTGGAGCTTACTGCTAGTGAGAGACATCAGTAAAAGAAGCACATAAATAGTAAAGAGTCAGACACGACTGAGCGACTTCACTTTAAATTAGCAGCAGCAGCAAACGTATCTTCCCATGGTGGATGGTTCTAACCTTCAGTTTCTATATTCTGTTTAATTATCAATGACTCTTTAGCTTTGCTGTGTCAGTCTTGTGCTGTGCTAAGTTGTGTCTGACTTTCCAATCCAATGGGCTGTAGCCCGCCAGGCTCCCTCTGTCCATGGGATTCTCCAGGCAAGAATACTGGAGTGGGTTGCCATGGCCTCCTCTAGGGAATTTCCCTGACCCAGGGATCAAACCCACATCTCTTAAATCTCTGTGTGTAGCAGGCAGTTCTCTACTACTAGTGTGGCACTAGTGAAGCCCAGTGTCAGTCTTGACATAAACCCACAAGTTTTTAACAAGGGTAGGAAAACCTCTGTTTTGTTCTAAAATTTCCCCTGATTCTCCCTTTTAGTTTACTTTTAGAATGGAGGGTAATGTCTGCAAAATCTACTGAGTCCCATTTCACTCATAAGAAAGATGATTTTTTTTTAAGTAGTACTTTTACTTGCCCAACATGAAACTTACCAGACCTTTTCCTCCCACACTCCACTGGTACCATCCTTGTGTGTTAGTCACTCAGTTGTGTCCAAATCTTTGTGACCCCGTGGGCTGTAGCCCTGCCAGGCTCATCTGTTCCTGGAATTCTCCAGGTAAGAATCCTGGAGTGGGTTAGCCATTCCCCTCTCCAGGGAATCTTCCTGACCCAGGGATCAAACCCCGGTCTCCTGCACTGCAGACAAATTCTTTACTGTCTGAGCCACTAGGAAGCCCCTACCATTGTTACCTTTGAGTAAATAAACCAACATCCTCAAGCCTTATTTTCTGAATGCTCTAACATAGTGATTTTCAGCTGAAGATAGGGTTGCCAGATAAAAATATCAATATTTCCTAGGACATACTTATGCTAAAAAAAGTTCATTGTTCATCAAACAGTCCTAGTTAACTAAGTATCCTGTATCTTTACTTGCTAAATCTGTCAACCCTAACTGGATGTAATCTTTAGAATCACCTTTGGAGTTATAAAACGCTTATGCCTGGGCCCCATCAAGACTTAACTTCTAGTAAGTCAAAGTTTCTGAGGGTAGTTTTGAGCCACACACCACTCAAAATCAGTGAGGAGAAGGAAGGGAAGGGCGGCAGGATCAGATTTATGTTTACACAACTCAGAAACAGTTTCACCACTGTTCTGGGACTTCCCCAGCCGTCTAGTAGTTAAAAATCTGCCTTCCAATTCAGGGGACGTGTGTTCAATCCCTAGTCTGGGAGCTAAGATCCCACATACCATGAGGACTGAGCCTGGATGCTGCAACTAAGACCCGATGCAGTCAAATAAGTTAATTAATTAAAAAAACATAAACAAAATAAGACCAAAGGCCCAAAAGTCACCCTTAGAAAAAAAGAACCATTGTTTTAACGATTTGAGCTAATTCTCACATGAGCTCTGTTTGTTGAGTACATCCTGTGTGCCAGGCACTGTACCTGGTACTGGGGATATGATATGGGTTGTTCCACTTTTTTGACTGTTACAGATAATGCTGTTATGAATACAGTGTATAAGTTTTTGTGTGGACATAGGTTTTCAATTCTCTACTTATGAGTGGAATTTCTGATTTAAATGGAAACTCTGAATAGTTGAGGAACTGCCAGACTAGTTTCCAAAGCAGCTGTGTCATTTTACATTCACACCAGCAGTGGCTGAGTGTTCCAGTTTCTCCAGATCCTTTTCAACACTTAACTATTCTCTGACTTTTTGATTCTAGGAATCCTAGTGGGTATGAAGTGGTAACTCACTGGTTTAGATTTGTACTTCTCTGGTGAATTATGATGTAGAGCATATTTCCGTATGCTTTTCTGTCATGTGTAAATACTCCTTGGAGAAATGTCTGTTCAAATTATATGCCTATTTTTAACTGGGTTGTCTTTTTATAATTGAATTGTAATAATTTTTAATAGATTCTAGATATAAGTCCCTTATAAGGTATATGATTTGTAACCCATTCTATGGATTGTCTTTCCACTTTCTTGATGTTTTCCTCTAAAGCAAAAAAATGTCTAACATTGATGAATTCCAATTTGTGTATTTTTATTTTGTTGCCTATGTTTTTGCTGTCATGTCTAAGAATCCACTATCTAATCGAAGGTCATGAAGATTCACTTCTATGTTTTCCTCTGAAGTTTCTGATTTTAGTTCTTACATTTAGATTGAATCCATGTAGAGTTAATTTTTAATATGACATGAGGAAGGGGTTCAGCTTCATTCTTTTGCATGTGGTCATCTAGCTTATTTATCCTCTTCTCATTTTCTGAAATACAATTTGTCCTATCTTAGACCCCACCTACTTTTTGAATAGACGTGGCCTGATATAGTGAGAGATGCATGAAACATAATAAAGACTTGAGTTCAAATTTAAGCCAAGTCATTTCTAACCATCTGGCTATATCATTCAGGGCCCTGCAGGAAACAGAAGTGACACACTCAAAAGGTGAACTGAAGAGGGTTAAAAGAAATGGCTATTTACAAATGTAAAGACATTTAAAGACAGTTAAAAAAAAAATGGTAAAGCACCCAAGGACTGGCAACATTAAGGATCTGTTAGTACCCTGGACCCAAAGCGGGAAGGGGAAGGAACAGCATTCCCAAAGCCTGGAGCTTCAGAAACAGCAAGAGGTATAAATACCCCAACATTTGCCTCCTTCCACCTCTTCTGTGATTGCTGTTGGCTGAAAACAACCAGAAATCAGAGAGGAAGGAATTCCAGGTAATACCTTCTATGTAGGTCAGCCTCTCAGAACAGAGAACAGGGCAGAGAAAGATGGGAATAAGTCCAAGGAGGCAAAGATAGAAAAACCAGGACAGTGATCTTGGACAAGTCACTTTAGCTATTGCCACTAGACTCAGCCCCATGTTTGAAGTGCCTGTAACCCAGAGAATGCTCAACAAGCGGAGCTGTGATGCTGCTGCTAGTGACAGTGCTCTGGAGGCACACTGGCCTCTACTTCCCCTCTTCTTCCTCCTCCTTCCACCCTATCATTGCAAATTAATGTAACTTTTATACTTTTATGCTGTTTGAAATCACATGTGTACAACTTACTAAGGAACTAACTTCTATAAAAATAGAGTTAAGGATCATGTAGTAAATCTTTTTACACATAAACTGTGCTTGAGATAATGAGGTTCTTGTTTTAAGTTACTAAAAAAAAACACAAATCATATCACTTCTGTACTCAAAATCCTCCAATTGCTTCTCATTTCACTCAGAATAAACGCCTGATGAGATCCTACATGATGACCCCACTTCCCTGAATGCATTTTACCTCTTTTCCTATTTACCTGTTTTTCTGCCCCCTTAGTCACTTTGCCCCAGACATGACTGCCTCCTTTTGATACCTAGATCATTGCAGCTCCCACCTCCAGACCTTTGTACTGTCTGTTCCCTCTGCTTGGCATGCTTTTCCTCTGGATATCTTCATGAATCACTTGCTCACCTTCTCAAGTGTTGAATATAGATAACCTTCTCAATGAAACCTATCTTAACTACCCTGTTTAAAATGGCAAACTCATCCCCATCCTATCACAGTCCTCCTGATCCCTTTACTTTTTTTTCCACAGCACTTACCATCTTCTAACACACTATATACTTTTTTTTTTACTACATGCCTTATCTGTGTATTGTATTCTTCTCCCACTAGAATGTAAGCAGAGATTTTGATTCCTGTTTCATTCACTAATACATCCTAAGTGCCTATAAGGGAGCCTAACACATAGAAGGCTGTCAGTAAATAATAGATGAATGAATGATATGTGGATAAAGGATAAAATCATTTTAGCTTTTAGAGAATTAGACAAATCTAAACTCTTTTATCCATTGGGGTTCACCCATAGTCCTAAAGTGACAAGTTACTTAGCCATTGATAGTACACCCTTTACCCTCCCAGTGACCTCAAAGCTTTGGAGAAATGACAGGTAGTTCTTGCTTACAAAAGGACCAGAAATCACTGTCTAGGATATTCTGACATAAGGCCCTGTTGTACTGGCAAGGGGAAAACCAAGCTCTTGAAAACTGTTGTCATGGCCATCCCAAGTAATTTCAGCCAAGAGAAAAATTTCAGTGATTGCCCATGAGGTTTGGGAGTCATCTGAATATACATCAGACAGAAGGCAGGCACTTACCCAGAGGATGTGACTATAGGGTTTTGTTTTCAAGAGGAGGTGAAGAGATGAAAAAGAATGACAGTGGACTCTACCATTAGAAGCCCTGCGGGATTGTGCAGTATGGTAGTCTGCACAGCCTGCTTAGTGGAACTGGCAAAAAATCATTCCTTATATCGCTTCACTTTGTTACACTTTTTCACTAAAACAGAATAAATGTATTGATTCTTATGGAAAATGTGAAGGTTGGAAAGGATGTTGTACATAAGGATCCAGATTAGCTTTCTTTGTCTTACTGAAGCAGAGAACATGGACAGGAGTTCATGGACAAGGAGTTATTACAGATTTGTTGACACTGGTGGGCCAAATTAGAGAGTTATATATATCAGATTGGGGCATCCCAGCTGGTGCTAGTGGCAAAGAACAGGCCTACCAACTGCAGGAGACATAAGAGACGTGGGCTTGATCCCTGGGTCGGGGAAGATCCCCGAAGGAGGGCCTGGCAACCCACTGCAGTATTCTTGCCTGGAGAATCCCATGGACAGAGGAGCCTGGCAGGGAGGTGACAGTCCATAGGGTCGCAAAGACTGGACACGACTGAAGCGACTTAGCACACAAGCATACATTGGATTATCTGGTGAAATCTGCAATACTGGAAAACTTCCCTGAGAGGCGGATTAGAAATTAAAACCGTGACTTCTAGAATTTGTCCCATATTGAAACAGAAAAATCAGCCAGGTGCTACTGCTAAGAAATTGCTGCGTTATTTTAAAAAATAGCTAAATTAAGATATAGGTATATGAAACACTGGTTAATTGGGCCATAACAGTAATGAGCCTTTTAGTTCAGGTGGCCTTTCTAGCATAGCCCTGGAAACAGATTATTTTGGGGGCTAATAAGATATGTGTTTTTTCAGCAAGGAGAAAATATCTTCCCTAATGGAGTTTTGTTTTATTTCTTCTCTCCCTGTCCATCTGCCTGTCCTTGTGTGTGCCTCCTTGGCGCTTCTTCGCTGTGTGGGGACGACAGAACCATCTGCCGCAGAATCCCAGGGGAAATGCGGCATCTCCGAGGACGAGCTGATTACTGCCATTAAAGAGGCCAAGGGGCTATCCTACGAGACAGCGGAGAGCCCACGGCCAGCGGGCCAGAGGGCCGAGAGGCCCGAGGCCACGGCCAGGGCTGGGCTGCCCGCCATCCCCAGTCCCCTGGACCACGAGGCCAGCAGCGCGGAGTCGGGGGACTCGGAGATCGAGCTGGTGTCCGAGGACCCGCTGGCCGCTGAGGATGCGCTGCCCTCGGGGTACGCGACCTTTGGTCACGTGGGCGGCCCGCCGCCCCGTCGCCCGGCCTCGCCGTCCGATCCAGTACAGCCTCCTGAGGGAGGAGCGTGAGGCCGAGCTGGACAGCGAGCTCATCATCGAGTCGTGCGACGCCTCCTCCGCCTCAGAGGAGAGCCCCAAACGGGAGCAGGACTCGCCGCCGATGAAGCCAGGCGTCCTAGACGCCATCCGGGAGGAGCCGTGCGCCCGGGCCGAGGAGCGCACCCCCCAGCCGGGCGGGGCCTGGCAGAGCAGGAGCCCTTCCTCACTTTCCCCTCGGCTGCCCCACGAGCCGGCCCGGAGCCGCCCTCCGGAGACCCTGCTCCCGCCCCGCGGGGCCCACCGCGCCACGGACGCCCGTGGAAGCAGCGAGTTCCGACCAAAGCTCCCAGGCCACGAAGGCCCCCGGGCTTCGGGGCCCTGGCGTCATGCCCCCTCTGCTGTTTATCAGTAAGCAAAAAGGTAAAGTGACAGCGTTCTTGATTCAAGTAGGTTGTCTGCTTACAGTTCTCCCCCTGGGTGCGCCGAGATACTCGAGGGGCATTGGCCTGCTCAGCCCTGTAGTCAGGTCCTGATTGGTCGAACAGTTGGCCAAGAACACTTCCAAAGAGGGTGGGGAGAAGAGAGGATTCCGATTCTTAGCTGGGACTTCCACGGCAAAACCGCGTGCTGTGAGCTACGCCTGGCCGGCTGAACCCTAGCATCTCCAATAATAAACAGTTTAGTGGACACTCCAAGATCTCCTGAATGAGTGAATGTGTCCCCCCTTTCCTTGCAGAACTGGATTTCCTCACCTGGGATGGGATGGGGTTTGTCACTGTCTAAGGCTCATTTCCGGCTTCCCACTCCCTCAGTGATGGAGTGGGTTTACAGTCCCTCTAGGTGCTGAAACCCACCATTAGCACTTCCATTTTGCCAACCAAACGTGCTTCTTAAATGGACCAAGAGGATCTCAGTGCCATCCTTTCTGTTACCAAAAACAAAGCAACCACAGCAACAGAGTTTCTCTTGTCCCTCGGTGAGACCTAAGGTGACTAATTTTAAAGTCAGTTTTTACTTAGAATGATTTTAATCTGGCCATTTTCCCTATGAGAGATCTTATGTTGAATGAAGTCTTCAAATTCAGAAAAAAGTGGAAGTCATTACTTTGTCTTTCGGGCTTTCTTACCCCCAAGTCATCCTCCACACCGGGTTGCAGCTGTGTTATGGAATTCAGGAAGGGAACTAAAGTCAGGTGAACAGTAATAAATTAGGCATTGCACAGTCTAGTTAATGGGGCTACATTGAAGGTATACAAGCTCTCCCCAGATCCTGGGGAAAACTTGAAAACAAACCCTAAAAGCACAGCTCTGTTCAAGGTTCCCTTTCCCCCAACTCCTCTGCTTTGTGTGTGTGTGTGGTTTTTTTTTAGAAGTATTTTTCTTTTTAGGGATAAATGATTCTGAGGGCAACACCCTCCTTCCTGTTTATATGCTAACTTCAATGTTAGTAGCAATTAAAGTGCCTCATATAAAAATAGAGGACAAAATCTTTCTCATTATAGATTGGAAGCTCGCTTCTAAATTCTTTCAAATGAATACATTGCAAAGGGGGAAACAGGAAGAATGTAATGAAAAAAACCCTACTGCATGGTTACTGGTGGCCTAGACACATGGCATCACGTGGGGGCTGACATAATTGACTCCTGATATCCCAAATAACTCATCCCTGAGAGTTTAAAGTATATTTAGTGTGTGCAATAGGGAGGCTCTTCTGTGACAGACTTAGCAGTGTAAATGTGTATTCATTGCATGAATATTAGAACTAATTTGGATTCTTTTGCCACCACTCTGATTGTGGTGGGACAGGGCCCTGCAGCTTTCAGGGAGCTTGAAGCAGGAGCACTTGAGTCATTCAGAGTATGAGTTCATATCACTGCACTGTAATAGGCATGTATTTACATTTTATCCCCAGATTAGCATCCCCATAGTGAAATGGTCACATGTGCACGGCGCTGCTCGAATATATTTATCCTCAAAAGTAAGGAAATCTGAAGTCTAATAAAGAGAGAATGGTATTGTGCAGGCCCAGTCCCCTCATTAGTATATTTGAGAGACAAGTACCGCAGCAGGACTGATTGAGCGACCAAACTCCAGTAAAGAGCTAAGGCGATGGAAAAGTACTGCTGTGAATGCAAAGGCTTCAGAGCATATTTTATGGCTGATTCTGGTACCATTCTAATCTCTGTGCAAGTTGCCCCATATGGCTTGGACCCTCTGCTGCCACGTTAGACATTAGAAAGGAGAAATGGCAGTCTTTTCAAACGATTAAGGCATACCACGGTGAATAGCCTCTGCTCTCTTCCGCACTGAGGGATCCTTTGAAATCCAGTCTCCCACTGAAACTCGGCGCTCTCAGCCTCATTATCTATGAAGAGAGTCTGAAAGGTTGTTTTGAGGCAGCCGAGCGCTGGCGGTGCTGCGCAGATAACTTGGTACTACCAGCAGGTTATTGGAGCCCTGGGGTTCTTCTGGACTCACTTGCTCCAGCTCAGCGGGTGGGAGGAGCAGCCTCCCCCAGGCTGTTCTTAATCACTGTCTGAACAGAAGGGTTGCACTCAAGTCAAGTGCGACTCCCCGCAGCAGTGGGGTCAGGTCAGCTTCTGTGGTTTCCTCAAGCCTCTGGCGGTGTAAATGCATTCAGGTTCATATATTCACAAGTACACTCTTCTCCCTGGCTTTGAAGTTAATCCTGCTAATGCTGGTGCTGGGCTAAGTTTGGGAAGGTCTAGAAATATTTAGAATGAGGTTTGGCAAATATCTGACAACATCATAGCACATACTGTCAAGGAACATTGGGCTTTATTTACTGGCATGTGCTTGTCCTAACACGATCTATTTATGGAGCTTCTTACCTTTCAGAGACATCTGCTGCTGTTGCACTGAAGACCAGATGTGCTTCATCATATTCCAGTTTCCCTTCTCTTTGTACCCCCTGAGCTTCTGCTCCCCTGTTATTTTGCTTCCCCCCACCCTCAAGAATGGCCTCTCAAGAACATGACAGGGTAGATAAATTTTCACTGTTGCAAGGTTGACCCTTTTAGGAATGTCTTAGTTGAAAACAAATGAAAAATTCTCAATCAAACACTAATACCCAGTGTGACTCATCCGGGTGGGAGTGCAGTATATTTCCACCTATTTGATTGCAGAATCTTTTATTAGAGTGTGGTATACGGTTCATTGTCTACGGAGCATTCTTTGAGAAGTAGTGGTCTCTGGGTACTCACCTCCATTCCCAGCATTCTGATTACTTTTCCTTGCAGTTCAAAAGCATAGTGTCAGAGCAGCCACCAGGACGTCACATGGGAGCCTGTTAGAAATGTCAAACTCCTTCCCAGACCTACATACTGATTAGAATCTGCATTTTACCAAGATGTCCAAGTGATTCCTATTCATGCTGAGGCTTGAGAAGCAGTGCTTTAGACCATGGAAGTCAGTATTAACATTCTGACCTGAAACTGTTCTGAAGAAGGTCACCAACAACAACCAAAAGAGCTCTTTTCAGTCTCGTCTTTCTTGTACTCCTGGGTACTTCAATGTTGTACTGCTGAACAGTCCTTAAAACATTAGTGAGAAAATAATATATGTTCAAAATAAATAAATGTAACGTAAGAAATGATGCGAAATAAAAAGTTTAAGTTCTCCTCATCCAACCTTACATTTCTAAGTCTTAGAGATAATGGCAGGCTTCTGTTTTTGTTGTTCTTAATTGCTTTCAGAAATTTCCTATATGTATTTTGGTATATACGGGTTTTTACTGAACAAGTGATATCATATTGGACAGACTATTTTAACTTACTTCTTTTAGCAGTAAAATCAAGGACACCACCAGCTTACATGGAGACTGTTCTCATCTCAAAACTGTCCTCCTTTATCTCCCTGATGTTTCTCCTCCTTGGTTATCCCCTCAGTTTCTGACCTTTCCCCCAGTCTCTTTTGCTACCTTCCTTCCAATTCCTTTGTTTGACCTGAGTCCTTTCCCTGTCTTCCTTCTTCCCTCATTTTCTTGCTCTCATCCACGCAGATTTTCAGCCACTGCCTCATGTGTAGCACCTCCCAGTCTTTGCAGAAGTCTTTCATTCCGGACTCCAAGTCCATTTCCTCACTCTTCAGTGAACGTCCTATAGACTACTCCCCTCCACCTCCCATTTAGTACATTGATGTCCTTTGTCAAAATCTGTTCCTACTCCCTTCCTGAGCGAATAAAGGGATATCATTCAGGCTTCACTCTGGTATGGATATTCAGATCAGGTCTGGATCTGAGTAAAGG
Source organism: Nanger dama (assembly GCA_917880005.1). Classification (NCBI taxonomy): domain Eukaryota; kingdom Metazoa; phylum Chordata; class Mammalia; order Artiodactyla; family Bovidae; genus Nanger; species Nanger dama. The sequence continues at coordinate 31,760,220 of CAKJTW010000003.1, forward strand.
CTGAGTAAAGACTCAGTGGCCTGCCTGATTGTAAAACTTCAGTGGAAGTGTTGCAGTAGTATTTGGCTATACAATTATCCACATTATCCAGGATGCTCTTAATATTTGAAAAATTATCAAAAACAAAGTGCAAAATGTAAAAACATAACTATTTGGAACTTTCAATAGGGCATCCAGTGATCCCAATTTGAGAAATACTGGTTTAAGCCAGTGGTTCCCAAAGCATCCCAAAGCCTCAGCACAGGGTACCTCATAGTCTCCTGGAGTGCTGACTGAAAATGCAGATTCCTTTTCAGCCCCTGCCCTAGAACTGCAACATCAGGATGAGGATAAACTTGCACTTTTAATAAGCATGCTAAAGAGAATTTTGTCTGTAAGCAGATGAGCTAAGCAGCCCAACCTGTATGAAAAACACCTTGGTGAGTGTGCCCTGGGCATATGGTGTTTTTTAATGAGAGAGAGTGAGGGGCACTCGGCTGTTTCCATCCCTTCCTGTGCCCTGGGAGGCAGGCCTCTGCACCTTCTCTCTGCAGGCACCAGCTGCAGCAGCTGGAGCTTGCAGGGCTTAGCCCTCTGTAGCAGGGAAAAGCTTATCTCCTTAGGGGAGTGATTTGCAAGAAGTCTCCCAGATGGAGGTCTTCTCAAAAAGACCTAGCATTTATGATGTTTATTATTACTTTTCATTATTATTAATGTACTAGATATTGCTTCTGTCCTAAAATATTTTGGAGAGAACCAGAATAAGTGTGACCCATTTACTTTTCTTCCTGTAATTCTTTGTTTTAAAAGTTAGTATACTTTAGTCCCATATTTATTTGCTTCCATGAAACTGAATTAGTAAAATAGGCCATAAAGATTTCTTAGATAGGATCTTTCTTTTGCAGGTTTCATAATTGGCCCAAAGGCTTATGTCCCTAATATTATAGCCATGCTCCCCCCATGCCAGCTTTCAACAAGATGAACCAGAAACTGCTGGATAAAGTCTGGCTTCTGTGAGGATGTATGCAGTGTAAATATTTAGATGGAGACATTGAACCTTCCATTGTAGGAAGGACTATTCAAAGCTATTAATTCACTTTTATGAGATGCTGCCTAGTGATAGAAGGTATTCTCCTGGTTTAGCAGCGCAGAATGAGGCTGCCAATAGGCAGTTCACCTTATTGGTTTTTCCTTCTGAAACAGTCACAAGGTTAGCATTGTCCCAGAGTGCATATTGATCTGCTTTTTAAATAGTGGCTTCAGGACCCTGGGAAGGTTTCCTTCTCAACCTTGAAGAGATTTGCTCCAAATCTTGGTGACCCAGCACTTACACTATTTCAAGGGACAGATATTTTTGACACTTCACCTACAGGATGTATATATAGATCCAAAATTGTTGTTGTAATATCTTGATGCCAAGTCTTTCAGACACAATGAACCCAACTCCCTAGTAAATTTTGCCTGGGTACAGAGTAGGGCATCATTTCAGTTCAGTCGCTCAGTCATGTCTGACTCTTTGCGACCCCATGGACTGCAGCACACCAGGCTTCCCTGTCCATTATGAACTCCCGGAGTTTACACAGACCCATGTTCATTGAGTTGGTGATGCCATCCAACCATCTTATCCTCTGTCATCCCCTTCTCCTCCTGCGTTCAGTTTCCCAGCGTCAAGGTCTTTTCAAATGAGTCAGTTCTTTGCATCAGGTGGCCAAAGTGTTGGAGCTTCAGCTTCAGCATCAGTCCTTCCAATGAAGATTCAGGACTGATTTCCTTTAGGATGGACTGGTTGGATCTCCTTGCAGTCCAAGGGACTCTCGAGTTTCCTGTAACACCAGGGTTCAAAAGCATCAATTCTTCGATGCTCAGCTTTCTTTATAGTCCAACTCACATCCATACATGACTACTAGAAAAACCACAACTTTGACTAGACGGACCTTTGTTGGCAAAGTAATGTCTCACTTTTTTTTAGATATTTGAAATACAAATGTATTCTGTTTCTAAACGAAAAGGAATGGGAATGACAGTCACAAACAAGATCGCACCTCAATATTGTCAGTCTTATGTTTGAAACTCAAGGAGGAAACAACTGTGTTCCAAACCACCTAAATATACAGGTCCAAAATATGAAAGTATTTTTTTTAACTGCCACATTCACTCCAAACCCCATCCATCTCCTTCAGCACCCAAAGATTAAGCACATGCTCTGCTTAGCTGTATAATAAAGTGGCAAACACACTGCACCACTGACAAAACTAGACTTCTGACCCTGGGCCCCAGCTGCACTTTTTCACAGGTCATCATCTACATCTGGGAGAGCAATTGTCTGAGCAGCCTCTAATTGGGGCTCATCCTGTGCTGCCAAGGCTGGGTCCATGACCACCTCTGGCGGGGCAAGAGCAGGCATGGCGACAAACTCCAAGTTAGGGTCTCCAATCAATTTTATAGCAAGCCAGAGGAAGGGCTTTTCAAATCTGTAGTTACTTTTGGCAGAAATGTCATAGTTCTGAAGATTCTTCTTTTGGTGGAGGACAATTGACTTTGCCTTAACCTTTCTGTCCTTAATGTCCACTTTGTTGCCACACAACACAATTGGGATGTTCTCACACACTCGTACCAGTTCCCTATGCCAGTTAGGCACATTCTTGTAAGTAACTCTCAGTGTTACGTCAAACATAATAATAGCACACTGAGCTTGTATATAATAGCCATCTCTCAGTCCACCAAGTTTCTCCTGACCAGCTGTATCCCATACATTGAACTTAATAGGTCCTCTGTTGATATGGAACACAAGAGGATGGACCTCAACACCCAAAGTAACTACATACTTCTCAAATTCACCAGTCAGATGACGCTTCCACCAGTCAGATCGTTTTTCCAGTACCACCATCACCAACCAAAAAAGTTTGAACTGAACTTGGGGTTCTCCTTGGGCAGCCATAATGATGTTACTTCCAGAAGCATCTCTGCACCCGTCTGACTGAGCTGTCTCTGCTTTTAATATGCTGTCTAGGTTGGTCTTAACTTTTCTTCCAAAGAGCAAGTGTCTTTAATTTCATGGCTGCAATCACCATCTGTAGTGATTTTGGAGCCCCCAAAATAAAGTCTGTCACTGAGTGGGGCATAGATAAGCCCTTAAGATGGATCCAAGTCCAACTTGCCTGTAGAGGTAAGAGTTCACAGATGGCATATGTTCTGGTGCCGCTGAGAAATAATGACCCCATTTAGATGGTGATCCTGATTCTCTTTCTAGTCCTTTTATCTTTCACATAAATCATCTTTGCTTACCAATGCAGTCATGAAGATTGGAGACTACAATCCACGTACCTCTAATTCTCAGCATCAAGACTCCAGAGGATGCTCCACTCCTTTCAAATGCTAACTTCACTTGCCTCTAAATCTGGGTGGGGCACTCACAGTTACGGTCTCTGCTTCTAAATCCCTATTTTACCCAAGGTTATGCCAGCGCCACCAAAGGAAGACCTTATCAATTCAATTCATTCTTCCTTCCTTTGCTTCAGTCAATATGGTGTAGTGCCTGTCTGACCCAGGCAATATAGTGATGACCAAGGCAGATATGACTCCACCAATTGGCAGGGCTTCATTTGGGTGAGTGAGGGGTGACATTAAATAGAAATCAACAGAATGATGTGTTCTCGTGAGAGAGTACTTGGTGGTAGTGGAACTTGGATCAGAAGGCCAGAGAGGAGGAAACTAAGGAATCAACTATGGCAAGACATCATTTTTAAACATTCTGGACAATAGACAATGCAAAAGCTACAGGCAAGAAAGTTCTGGGAGCATTCTAAAAACTGAAAAAAAAAAAAAAAACTCCATAGTTAGAGTTGTTTTGTTGTTGTCGTTGGTTTCCCTGGTGGCTCAGTGGTAAAGAATCTGCCTGCAGTGCGGCGATATAGGTTCAGTCCCTAGGTTGGGAAGGTCCGTGGAGAAGGAGATGGCAACCCACTCCAGTATTCTTGCCTGGGAAATCCAATGAACAAAGGAGCCTGGAGAATATAGCCCATGGGGTCTCAAAAGAGTTGGACATGATTTAGTGACTAAACAACAGCAACAAGATTGGCAGTGCCATTTCATGCCCAGACCACAGTGCAGAGTTTGGTCTTTATCATGATATGACAGGGAGAGGGAGGTAGCAATGAAAATGAAGAGGAATGGCTGAATTTGAAGTTTATTTTGAAGATTGGCTTAATTGGACTTACTGATACAGTGGATTGGTGTTTGGGGTGACTTTATTCCCACATCTCTCAAATTATATTTCAGTTTTTGTCATCGTAGTGATTATAAATAGATGCAAAATATTTATAATAGGAAAAATACCCCAAACCTCAATGCGGTTTCTTTACTCACTGAAGCCAATTTTGTTCTGTCTACTATGGGAAAATCATCCATTTGGGTAATGCTGGCTCTGAAATATTCTCTCCCAGGTTGCTGTATATCTAGTATATTTTTATGGCCAAGCATTGGGAGGTATAATAGTTATTAACGTGTTCTGGTGACAGTGATGTTTAAGTGGCTGAGACCGGAGCTGGAATAGGGGTCAAATATGGTACCTATGGAACTTAAATAGGACATAGAGTGAGGTAGGCAGGGATGGGGGACAGCAAGTTGGTTCTTTAAAAGAGTTAGGTATAATTTTGGTGAGGGCTAGGAACTCACAAAAACTTCAGAAAGTCTAATGTGAACTTCCAAATATGGATCAAAATTATACTAACAAGCAAAGATGGTAGCCTGCCAGAGAGCAGAGGATAAAGTCAGAGAAAAGGTAGTTTAAGGCAAACACTCAAACTGGGGTCTGAAGTGGGAACAGGTATATCACTGGCCCTAGTTAACTTCAGCTCAAGCCTGCAGTTGATTATTGTTAATTGTGGTTACTCGGTGCTTCCTGAGTCAGCCCTATCTCCTTAATGGTCCTTTTGGGTTTTAAATGACCTAGGGGGTCCTCTTCTGCTAGGGAAAGCCTTGATCCAGGACTCTTTCTCTCTTCTCGTGGAAACTGAGGGCATGTGGCAGGGAAAGTTTATTAGGGACTGAGTGGAGACATTTTTCTAGATGGTGTTTCTCAAAAGTGCAGCTGGGGACCTTTGACATCATAAACTGTTTGATAAAATACAGATTCCTAGCCTCACCTCCAGGATCTCCTAAGAATGGGCTGAGGAATCTGCTTCATTAAGTGGCTCCCCAGTAAATCCTAGGCACAGCAGAATTTGAGAACTGTTGTTCCAGGGACTGTGTTGAGGCTGATTTCCCAAAGCCCTCAGAGTTATCTTTGTCAGGTTTTTTTCTCTAAGTGCCCCATCTTTTTCAGGGCCTGGGACAGAATCCTGCCAGGCAGGTTTTCTGATTGAGCTTGCTGTATCCAATTCTGTGCAACCCCATATACGGCACCCCACCAGGCTCCCCCATCCCTGAGATTCTCCAGGCAAGAACACTGGAATGGGTTGCCATTTCCTTCTTCAGTGCTTGAAAGTGAAAAGTGAAAGTGAAGTCTCTCAGTCGTGTCCAACTCTTCGCAACCCCATGGACTGCAGCCTACCAGGCTCCTCCGTCCATGGGATTTTCTAGGCAAGAGTATTGGAGTGGGGTGCCATTGCCTTCTCCTGATTGAGCTTAGGTGTTTTTAAATGGTTTATATGTGGGATTTGGAGAAGGAAATGGCAACCCACTCTAGTGTTCTTGCCTGGAGAATCCCAGGCACAGGGGAGCCTGGTGGGCTGCCGTCTCTGGGGTCGCACAGATTCGGACATGACTGAGGCGACTTAGCAGCAGCAGCAGCATGTGGGATTTAGAATGAAATATGTACTGTCAACTCTGAGACTTCCACCTCCTTATAGGAGAAGTGGAGGGGGATAGTGTGAACACAACCTGGACTTACAGGCTTATTCTGGAGGTGCTACTGCTATCTCCCCACCCCACAGAGACTCCAGAACAAAGACCTGCAAAGGGCGGGCAGGGACACAGCTAGCTAACCATTCATATTCCCGGTAGTTTGGGGGCTTCTGGTGATTTTGGAGGGAGAGCAATGAGCAAAGAGCAATGAGCAGTCCTGAGAAGAGATCTTAGTTCCCTCCCCAGGAATTAAACCTGAGCGGCCTGGATGAAAACCAAGAATCCTAACCACTAGACCACCAGGGACTAGAGGCTAGAAGCAAAGTGGCCCTGGCTCTTGCCACTATTTGAAAGCAAGAATGTTTCAAGGAAGCAAACACTAAATGCAGGTACAACATTTATTATTAGAGACACAGCACAATGTATGAAGGAGCACACAGGAAAACAGTTGATCCAACTCAGAAGCAGGGCAGAGATACACACCCAGAGAGAAAGAGTACGGACACCAAGGAGCTCAGGAAGTCAGACACTAGGGCAGAGATGCACACCTGGAGAGGAGTGTGGGTGTCCTGAGTGAGGAGAACCGCAGTACAGAGGGACGTAAATCACTTATACAGGAAAGTCCTTCCGCGTCTGTTTCCCTTTGGCCCATTACCTTGTTTCTTTCTTCACACTGCTGGTCCATGGACCTTTCTCAAGATGCGTGTGCAACTTTTTGCTAAGATGGATCCCACCGCAGAGGCCTATGAGTGCATGTCCACATTTATTATGGGGTGGGGTTCCCTCCCTTTTCAACCGCCAAGAAGCCTTCTGCACTTGTGCAGACAGGGAAGTCTTCCTTGACCTCAGGAGTGGGTACCTTTTCTCTTTGCTTTAGCAGAGCTCAGCTTTTACCACTAGCTTTGTCCTTGGAGGGTCTGGGTGAGAACAAAGCTTGAATTTTACTCCACTTGACAGATAGCAGGTGTCCAGCCCAGAGGCCCACTGTCTCCTACCTCACTGGGCTAGAGGAGTCCTCCAAATGGCCTCTGTCCATAGCTTAGAAAATTCATGGGAGAGGGAGAAAGCCTGAGGCTGGGGGTTGAACTGTATGCTTCCAGTGACAAATGAAGTAGCAAGCTTAATCTTCTTACACAAGATCAAAAGTTTCACTACCACTGATAAATAATTCAGCTCAAACCTGCATACTCTGGTAAATACAGCATTCTGATTTAACTCTTCCCTCTGGCTGGTATGTCTTTTACAACTCAGCTGAACACTGAAATCTTGGGAGATTTCTCTAAATGCAAAGCACTTACAAAAGCAGAATATGTGTTCCAAAGCTATCTTTTTATTTTTTTTGCTTTCAAATTCACTTTTGTTTACCTCCTCCTAACCTCTGTAGGAAATTCGATGCTATATCTAAAAACGTAGGAAAAAAACAAGTAAAGCTGAGAAGAGTGGCTTTCATATTGATTTTCCCCACTCACTGTTAATGTCTGTTGCCATCCAGTGGTTGTGATGAAAATATCCAACCTCTACTTTTAACCTCATCTGAAGCCACTAGGATTTGAAATTACACATTTCAAATTTGTAAAGTTACCGGGTTAGGATGTAAGAAAATGTATCTTTCAGTGATTTTACAGTGTCCATGTGACTGCACTGTTTGTATAGGGATTGATCATTTAAACTGTCATCCATATTTCCCTTGAAATAAGCACGAGGACAGAGGTCCAAAAAAATTCCTAAAAGGGTAACCTGGTTTGTACCAAAATTAATTTTAAGTTAGCCATTTTGCCTGTGCCAAAAATATAATATCATATAGGATTCATGAATCAACGTTTCATACTAATGGGAGTTTTTTGATCAACACTCTCCTTTTATATTGAAGTCAGGATTTGAGGTACAATCCGTTGTTCTCGGTGATATTGCAGGGGTAAAAGAACCAAAATTTGAGATAAGGTCTCCTAACTCTGATCCAGTGCCCTTTTCCAACTAAATTGATTTCCAGGTAGTTGGCTTGTTTGTAAGTAAACCTAAATGCCACTCTATGTGAAGTGGCTTTATAATTTGGAGATTAAGATTTAATATCTTAAACATATACTGCTGTAAATAGTTTTATAATGGTGCATGAAGCACAGTAGATCAAGTGGTAGTATGGTCAATGATGTGGAAATTCAGTTCAATCACGTGGGAAGGATTTTTTTTTTTAATTTTTAAATTTTAGGTTAGCCAAGTGATGGTCAGATCACTTTACATAGAGTCACAGTTTTCTCAAATGTTAGACATAAATAAAATCACAAATAACTTGGTTCTAGATAATTTTGATATAAGTAGAATGGCCTCATTGTTGATGTGTCCTTTTATTTTCTCTCTCTTCCCTTTGTTGGGATCCACATTTTAAAGCCCTTTCTTATTCTGAAAACAGAATCTTAAAATTTTGAGATTTTATTTATCCCACAAATCTGTGCTCTACTTACAAAGCCAAAAATCCTGGCTTTCATTTTGACTTGTAAACCCCTAGTTCCTGTATAGATCACATCTTTCCCTCAGATCCTGTTCAGTTCAGTTCAGTCGCTCAGTCATGTCTGACTCTTTGCAACGCCACGGACTGCAGCACGCACGTCCTTCCTTTCCATCACCAGCTCCCAGAGTTTACTCAAACTTATATGCATTGAGTCAGTGATGCCATCCAACCATTTCATCCTCTGTCATCCCCTTCTCTTCCCGCCTTCAATCTTTCCCAGCATCAGGGTCTTTTCCAATGAGTTAATCCTTCGCATCAGGTGGCCAAAGTATTGGAATTTCAGCTTCAGCATCAGTACAGCAAAGACTAATGCCCTGGAATCTGATGGCAAAGTCCTCTTTGAAAAAGATACTTTCAGATTTCAGCTATACTGTTCATCTGTCAAATCTGGACTGATTTGCCTCTAAGATGAGGCATAAGATTGTTCACTTGAACTGTAAGTTTTATCTCCCTTTTGTATATTTGTTCTTGTGATTTATATAATGCTCATTTTGTAATGGATAAAGATGGATCACTTTCCACCAAATTGATACTTCCTCTTCAATAGTTTGCTTTCCGAGAGGCTCAACTGGTAAAGAATCCACCTACAATGCAGGAGACACCGGTTCCATTCCTGGGTTGGAATGATCCCCTGGAGAAGGGAACAACTACCCACTCCAGTATTCTGGCTTGGAAAATTCCATGGACTATATATAGTCCGTGGGGTCTCAAAGAGTCAGACCCAACTAAGTGACCTTCACTTTCGCTTCACTTCCATAGTGTAGCGTCATTGCTGGGTAAGACTGTTTTGTCAGCAACTGCATTTTCTAGCCCTCTCTGCAGGTAGATGAAGCTAAGAACCTGATTGTTATCGGTGGAATGTGAGTGGAAGTGATGTGGGTCACATCTGGGGCAAGGTGGCTAAGATGCAGTTGTGCCTTTTCTTCCTTCATGCTGTGAGGGATGACAAAAGTGAAGGAGCCTGGGCCTCTGAATGACTGCTTGGAGGAAGCTGCCTGCTAATGAACACACATATTGCTCTATTAAGTTAGCCCCAAAACAGATTTCTCCCATGGCAAGGGTTATTTGTTACCATAGCCCACCTCATCTTGACTAGTATGGTAACTCCTGTTGTAAAGGTGAGGTTAAGAAAGAAGATCTACAGTTAGAATGTATGTTGGGCCATGTGCTCCACAGTTGTATAATTTTTATGTTTTGCCTCTCCTTCTCTCTACCTTTCTCCTTTGTACTCTCCTTTGCTGATGCTAGTTGATCCTACTGTTAGAAATACTGGAAGAACTGTATAAAAAGATCTTCACGACCCAGATAATCATGATGATGTGATCACTAATCTAGAGCCAGACATCTTGGAATGTGAAGTCAAGTGGGCCTTAGAAAGCATCACTACGAACAAAGGTAGTGGAGGTGATGGAATTCCAGTTGAGCTGTTTCAAATCCTGAAAGATGATGCTGTGAAAGTGCTGCACTCTATATGCCAGCAAATTTGGAAAACTCAGCAGTGGCTACAGGATGGGAAAAAGTCAGTTTTCATTCTAATTCCAAAGAAAGGCAATGCAAAAGAATGCTCAAACTACTGCACAATTGCACTCATCTCACATGCTAGTAAAGTAATGCTCAAAATTCTCCAAGCCAGGCTTCAGCAATACGTGAACCGTGAACTCCCTGATGTTCAAGCTGGTTTTAGAAAAGGCAGAGGAACTGGAGATCAACTTGCCAACATCCACTGGATCATGGAAAAAGCAAGAGAGTTCTAGAAAAACATCTATTTCTGCTTTATTGACTATGCCAAAGCCTTTGACTATGTGGATCACAATAAACTGTGGAAAATTCTGAAAGAGATGGGAATACCAGACCACCTAACCTGCCTCTTGAGAAATCTGTATGCAGGCCAGGAAGCAACAATTAGAACTAGATATGGAACAACAGACTGGTTCCAAATAGGAAAAGGAGTGTGTCAAGGCTGTATATTGTCCCCCTGCTTATTTAACTTATATTCAGAGTACATCATGAGAAATGCTGGACTGGAAGAAACACAAACTGGAATCAAGATTGCCGGGAGAAATATCAATCACCTCAGATATGCAGATGACACCACCCTTATGGCAGAAAGTGAAGAGGAACTAAAAAGCCTCCTGATGAAAGTGAAAGAGGAAAGCGAAAACTTAAAAGTTAAAGCGAAAAGCTTAAAGCTCAACATTCAGAAAACGAAGATCATGGCATCCGGTCCCATCACTTCATGGGAAATAGATGGAGAAACAGTGGAAACAGTGTCAGACTTTATTTTTGGGGGCTCTAAAATCACTGCAGATGGTGACTGCAGCCATGAAATTAAAAGATGCTTACTCCTTGGAAGGAAAGTTATGACCAACCTAGATAGTTTATTCAAAAGCAGAGACATTACTTTGCCAACTAAGGTCCGTCTAGTCAAGGCTATGGTTTTTCCTGTGGTCATGTATGGATGTGAGAGTTGGACTGTGAAGAAGGCTGAGCGCCAAAGAATTGATGTTTTTGAACTGTGGTGTTGGAGAAGACTCTTGAGAGTCCCTTGGACTGCAAGGAGATCCAACCAGTCCATTCTGAAGGAGATCAGCCCTGGGATTTCTTTGGAATGATGCTAAAGCTGAAACTCCAGTACTTTGGCCACCTCATGCGAAGAGTTGACTCATTGGAAGAGACGCTGATGCTGGGAAGGATTAGGGGCAGGAGGAGAAGGGGAAGACCAAGGATGAGATGGCTGGATGGCATCATGGACTCGATGGACGCAAGTTTGAGTGAACTCTGAGAGATGGTGATGGACAGGGGAGGCCTGGCGTGCTGTGATTCATGGGGTCGCGAAGAGTCGGACACGACTGAGCAACTGAACTGAACTGAACTCTGAGCAAATTAGAAAATGACACTCTTGTTCTCAAGATGTTCTGTTGCTACTTATCTAAATATTGTCATAAAAACTGAACAAATCTTTAATAACCACAAGGGGAATAGTTCATGCTCTCTGGAGTTCTGAAAAGCAAGAAGCAGCCCTGCTGGTGACCCTCAGGTCCACTAGAACCGAAGCATAGAAAGTTTCTCTGAGACAGAACTCTGGGAGAACTGAGGAAGTCCCACTGATAGGGCTAGCCCAAGGCAGGATCTTGGGGCCCTCTACCTCCCACATCTGGTGTATCCCTGACCTGCAGCTGCTCAAGACCCCCACTTTGGAACCCAGTGTTCCTGAGATCACCTGCTTCCCTTTCAAAAATGCATTTTCTGTATCCTATTTCCTGGGGTCCCTGATACTCTCCATTTCCTAGAGTGCACTATAGAAGTAATTTAACAAACCAGTTCTTTTGTGTGTGTGTGTGTTTGTGTTAGTGAGCTACTGTGTGATCTCTTCTATGTAACAGATCTGAAGAAATGATCCACCCGAGGGTAGAGCTGGTCCACTCTAGAGAGTTTTCTCAGTCCAAGACTCCGTTCTCAGTACTAAGTGTTCTGAAACACATGTATCTGAATCTGATATAAACCGGAATGCCCATTTCCAGTTTACCTGGAGATCAGGAGAATTCCACTGCAGTAATGAGATAAGCTCATTATTGCCTGGTGAGCATAGAATTGGGGCAAGAAAAGTAGATTGTTTCATTGAAAATTTCCACCATACTTTGGCAGCCTGTGAACTGTTCTGTTCTCTTAGGACTTGGGTCCTTAACTAGAATCAGAGCAACTATTCCCTGAGCCCATGCCTAAAGTGTTTCCCATCTGGTGGCCCCTTATCTAGAGTACCTTTCTCCAAACTCTGTATTGTTTTGACTGCATATCATGAAACAGCTGGGTTTGGATCCTAGTTCTACCATTTGTTACTAGCTGTGTGATTTTAGGCAGTTACCCTGCCACTTAGATTTTTTCACTTGTTCTAAGTGGAGAATAGTATCAGCATCACAGGATTGTTGTGATAATTAATTTAGATTATTTATTACCCTCTCATTTTATTACTATTTAAATATTTATGTTAATAATAACCATACAATGAGTGGAGCTTTGGAAGAATCTAGTCCAGCTACTCATTTAGCACAAAAATTCTTTCATGAGATTTCAAATATCTTACAGGTTATCTCTATATGCTGCAGTTTGATTGGTTGTTTTCCACTGATTAATATGAAGCTGACTTGGTCTCAAGAATAAGCTCGTTCCTAAGCATATTGTTGGATGGGGAAACCTCCCATAGGGAGGTTTCTTAAAGCTAACAGACCCAATTGATCATCTTTTGAGTAGTTTTTTCCCCCAAGATACATATGCTTAGGCCCTACTCTAAATATCCCAGAATATAATCTTTGAGTGTTACATATGTAGATGAGTACTTTCAGTATCCCTTGGGTAATTTAAGGTTTACTGCCACTGAGTTAACTCTATCCATGGTGTATGGGCTTCCAATAACCTCATTTGTTGTCTCTTTCTAGGCTCCAGTGTTCTCTACTTAGTTTGTTTGAGTTAGGCCATACTTCAGTAAGGAATCCTCAAATCTCAATGACTTATCTCAACAGATGTTTATTTCTAGCTCATATAAAATATTATGCTCATTGATGGGAGCTCTTTTTATCCAATTACAAAGGGATCCAAGCTTCCTCCCTCCCATGCCACTGAATATCAACATATAGCTTCCCAGGTTTCCACGCCAGGGGAAGAGAGAGCTGGAGGGGCACATTAGCTCTTCAAAGCTTCCTCCTGGGAATGAAACATGTCACTTTTGCTTATGGTCCATTGGCCAGAATTAGTAACATGGCTCTCCGCTGATGCATGGGACACTGTGGAAATTGGATGAGCATCAAGTCTTTATCACAGACCTCTTGTGTAATTATCTCTTACTGTAGATCTTCATAGTACTTATCATTACCCAGTATATTAAATATGCATTTTTATTGTTTATTTCTTGTTCTTATGTGATAGATCTTAAGCTCTTTGAGATTACATACTTTCTTTCAGTGCTCTATTTCCAGTGCCTACAATGGCACCTGATAAGTTTGTAGAGACTCAATAAACATTTGGTGACTAACTGAGCAGTGATTCTAGACACACAGATGAAACCCCAGAAGTATATTACGGGATTTTATTGTATGTCAGTTTGTTTTATAGATTGTGCTCTTTTCTAAGAGCTCATTTAAATGTTATTGAAACCAGTGAAAGATTAAAGAATAATAAGCTAATTAAGAAGAGAACATTGCTTGTGAATCCCCACTGTTACTCATGAAGGGCATCTACTTCTTGGCTGCGCTCTCCTAGAGTGATCAGCCCAAGAAAGGGCAAATGGAGTCAGCAAAGAAAGACGCTTTCTGAGGTTCCACTGACAAAGCCAATAATAGATTTGAGTTGACAAAGCAGAAGGTGACATCACTGTAGGCCACTGTTCCGCTTTTCTTTGCTGAGCCTATGGAATTTGTGCAAGACTAGTCTATTGAAACTTTATAACCCTCATAAAATAGAAAAACTTTCTGCAGTAAATGCTTCTTGTTGTTTTGAATACAGCACAACCCAATTAAAAATAAGGTTTGTTATTAAAGTTGTATTACATAGTGATTAAGGCATGAGCTCTGGAATCAGACAGCTTTGGGTTTGAACCCTAGTCTGCCACTTGCTGGCTTAAAACTTCTGAGGCTTCATCTGTAAAATATGGCTAGTAATTCCTACTCTCCTGAATTGTAATGAAATGTAAATTGAATAAACTGTTTTTAAGGAGCTTAGGCTAGTAGAAGACCTCCTGGCACATTGCAAATGGAAGCAATTGTTATCACATTTCAGGATTCAATCACGTTTTCTGTACAGGCAGGCTGCCATCGTAATGGTGGTTATGAAGGGTAAGGCAGCACAGATGGGTTCCCCCTTGGTAAATCACCCCTGGCCTTCTGAGGCTGGCTGTATGGCAGGCCTCCAGATCATAGCCACAGTAGCCTGGCCATGCACCTGCGCCCCATCAGCATCTTGCCCTCCTTTTGTGCACTCAGCATTTCTGTTATCCAGAATGGGGAAGATTCAAGTGGTAAGTGGACTGCTTCATCACCATTTGATGCTCTCCTATCACACCTCACCTCATCAGTATTTAGCTTAAGCTCCAAACTCTGGTCCAATCAGATTTCTCTCAACATAGAATGACTAGGGCAGTAGCAGCTTAAACAGAAATAACCGTCAAGACTGTTTTCCATTATAGGGCTTCCCTATAGCTCAAATGGTAAAGAATCTGCCTGCAATGCAAGAGACCAGGGTTCAATCCCTGGGTTGGGAAGTTCCTCTGGAGAAAGGAATGGCAATCCACTCCAGTATTCTTGCCTGGAGAATTCCATGGACAGACAAGGTTGCAGACAGGTTGCAGTCCGTGGTTTTGCAGAGTTGGACACGACTGAGCAACTAGCACACGCACACAATGAACACACATACACTTTCCTTTAAAAGGGACTGAATTCATCGCAGACTTGGAATGTTGCAGATGCCTCTTCCTCGTTTCTCAAAGCATGACTCTAAAGATTCACCCCTCTGATTTGTTTTTATGGGAAACTTCCTTCTGAACAATCAGATTCTTTAGGAATATTTGAAGTAACATTGGGGACAAGGTTTAGCCACCGTCTCACAATTTTAAACATGAAATCTCCCCTTTAGAGTTAGACAGACAAATCCTTGAGGGTTTCTTATATAAAATGCTCCAGATGATGGCCATTTCTCTCAAAAATCACTTCCATTTTTTCGTTACCTGCTTTCAGTTATCCTCAGTGGGGAGGAAACTTTGACATTCTTCGACCCCAGGGCAGTCTTTTGTCTGCCTGGTCCCCAGAAGCAGGCAGACTGGCATCAGGCAGGGACAGGATTTGTGCAGTATTTCTGTCCCCAGCTAGGGAGGTTTCTTACAATATCTTGCTTACTTGGTAAATTTTGCTTCATCGTGTTTGTCCAACATTTTCATGCTTTCAAAAATAATTGTTCATTAGCCCACTCCAGAAATCCACACAGGGTATTTCACAATAATATTTAAGCACTGACAAAGTGTTTAAAATAGTATGTATTTTAATCATTCTTTAAAGGAGACAGGATTAGGGTCAACCCTTCAAATACTTAATTGTTACCTATGATTTGAATGAGCACTCATGCTTCTATTTTTTTCAAGATATTTAAAATAGATTATTATAGAAAATTTAATAGATACATTGGAGAGAATAGTATAATGAATTTCCAAATATAGAGCTACAAAATTTAACAGGACCATTTTTATCATGTTTCACCTAATTTTGGGGGAGCGTTTGAAAAATAAGTCACAGCCACCAATAAGTTTCCTCTCCTAAATACTTCAGTGTACTCTCTAAAACTAGGAACACTTCTTACATAACCACAGGACCACTGTTACATCTAATGCCCAGTTCATATTTAAATTTCTGTAAGAATCCTCTACATTTTTTCAGTTGGTCACTTTTAGTTAGCCAATGAACAAATATCCCTCTTCTATTTTTCAACTATACTAACTGTAATAAGAACATGAAGCAGTGGAAACTTCCTTGGTTAGTGTTTTATATGATGATTAGATATATTTTCTTTTTCCCAATATTTAATATCAAAATTTTCAAGCATACAGACTAATAATATAGGACAATTGAAAGAATTCTTCAGCACATACCTGTTTACATGGTCGTATTTTAAATTCTTTCTCTACCTTTTTTATTGGGACTTGATAGTCTTTATACCTCAGATTCAGTGAGAAAGTGAGTATTCTATGGCTCCTTTTAGGTGGAAGCCTTACATAATATTTGTAAAGCAGATGGATAATATGCTGATCACTTTACATGGTTTATAAATTTTGAGGGTATCTTCTTCTCCAACTGGGTAGCCCATGCCAACCTATAAATACTCTTAAGCCTGGCTTTCAGTTGGCAGTATTTTTCTGGGGCATCCCCAGAGAGCCAGGTGCTGTGCTGTTGACAGCGGCATCACCATTGTGGGTTAAGTGAGAAAAGAACAAGCCACCCCATCTAATAATGAAGCAATTGGAACAGGCAGTGTGTTTACACCTTATGCAGTGTCAGTTGTATTTCAACAGTATCCAAAAATATCATGGAAAGGTACTTAGAAAGGAGGAAAACAAATCTGGTTTTTAAAATGTCTATCTGAGGGTTGCTGCTGTTGCTATGGAGATTAGAGAAGCAGATTTTCACGGCTTTACCACACTGAGCTTGCTTTTGAACAGATTTCATGAGACTTGTGAGCTTTTTTTTCTCTTATTCTAGGTGGTTTTGTTAGACATAACCTTGCCTGAATAATATTAACATGCCGCTTGTGTGAAAGCACGTTAGATGCTAATGCTTGGAGTTGTTTTTAGCAGAACAGTTTAACAATACCAGATTCATTTTTCATCTGCATGTTTTTAAATAGACTCATTCTCCTAATCAGCGTTAACATAGAGCTCAGCTTGGAGCATAAGGAAATGTTAGTTTAATATTTTAGTGCCATCTGCTGTAAGTTTCATGGCATTCTACCCCATCTGGTTTATTTGCAGCTATTCCTCCTCTCCCCTTTTTTTAGTCTTAGTAGAACGCAGCAAATCTCTTTCCAAATCTTTTGTCATATTTGGCCCTGTTCCTTCCTACTGATCACTGGCTGAGGCTTTCGTCAGAGGAATATGTTCCCTTGGCTCTGGGTGTTCATTTCCTGAAGACTTCAGTTTCAATGTAGTAGGATATAAGCATGCATGCTTTCATATATGTGTGATAATTATCAAGCAGTTAACATATTCCTAGACCTCTTTGCTTTATCTCAAATGATAGTCTGACTGTTGATGAGTGAATATTTGTAAATTCAGCAGCATCACTAGGTAAATAATTATTGAAAGCCTATTAACATGCCAGGCTTTTTCCTAGGCACAGTGGGGGTCAGGGGAGAGTGGCAAACAGAGCAGATGCCCTGCTCCCATGGAGTTCAGTTAGTGGAGGAGTCTAACAATATACAAGGAAACACATATTATGGTATCACATATTATAGTATAGTGGCAAGTGCTATGAATTAAAAAATAAAGCAGGCTAAGGGGAGCTGCTTTAAATACGATGGTCACAGATAGGTGATAGAATTAAAATATTGCAATGAACACCTCTAACCTGAAGGTCACTAACAAGGACAACAAATGTGCCCTTCAACCCTGTGCCTGAGGCTCTTGTTAAAGTCAAGTTATTGTTAATCAGTTATCTTTTAACATTAAGCAGAAACATTAAGCTGCTGAAAAATCTGTCCTTTAAGAGCTGTCAGACAGTTTGTGCTGTTGCTCTGGAACTGGTGGACCTAGGATTTGATTTAGGTGAGCTGTAATTCAGCATGTGATTAGAGCTCCCATATGTGTCTACTTCTCTGCTAGGTTCTGTGGGGACACCTGAGGACTTTAAGTCAGAACCTACTCTCCAGAAGTTGCTTTTAAGTGAATATTCCACTAACCCTCAACCCATCAGGGGTTAAAAATAAATACAAGTGGAAATGTAATAGCACCAGGTACCATTATGATTAATTCTCACTACAAATGCTGTCAGTTTTAAGTTCAGTCATATTGGGTGTCAGAGGAGGGAAAGTGTGAAAATGTCCAGTGCATTTCTCTGTACGTACCCTCTTTAAAGATCAGTTTGTACCAAAATATTGAGCACATGGAGATTGCTAATATTCCTGTCATTAGAAACAAAGGATTTTCTGAATTATGTAATTAGAGCTATGAACAACCAATGTGGATTCCGGTGTATGTGTTCTATGTGTTTGCTCACACATGTTAACCTACTAACACTTTCAAGTATGCATTCATTCATTCAAGAATCAAATCTCTGGCACTTACTGCATGGTTGCGATGAGGCTGTGTCTGGACAAAGATAATAAGATAACAGTCTGTGCCCATGAAGCATTTATAAGGACAGACAAATACACAAATTAATGCAGTAGTGTTACAGGAGTAATGAAAGCCACCTTTCCTAGCTCTCTCTGTGTTACTGATGTACATTGCCATGACTGAGGTGTTGTATGAGTACTCTGACCTTACTGGCCTGATTTTCCAATATCTTAAAAAATCTAGAGCACAGAAAAGTATTAGTAGAATAATGATTCCTATCCCTTTCTTACCTTGAGGAGAAAGATTGAATTGTCCTGAAGTGATGACATACTTGTTTTGGCTTACTGTGAAATGAGCCACATAAATAGAATCATTGATTCAATAGCTTGAATACCATCACTAGATGCTGTAGTGATAGTATACCAGTGGGAGTTGAACAAATGGTAAAAATGTATTTTCTCTCTGTTTTTTTGTTTATACAGTGTACTTGAAGTCACTGGATAACTTCAGAGACTCATTAGCCTTCTGTATAATTAGATAAAAATGCTTACCTCAGTAGAGGCTGATCCCAGGGTAGCTGCAAAGTGAGGTGGGTTGGTGCTGTGTTCATTCCTAAGGATGCACAGCTCCTCTGCCTTATGCCTGGGAGCTTGTGGTAGGCTGCATGAAAGCAAAAGTAAAATTGATTTTGGAAACGGGGAATCTGTTGAATGTCTAATGTATCCTCCACTCTTTGGGATGCTTTTAATAAGATTTTTCTGTGTATAAAGGAGAATTTAAAGTCCATTCTATTACCCTTACTGTATATAAAATTTTCATCCAGTTGAGTACTACTTTTCAAAGCCAAGAAAGTGTTTGTTGGGCTAACTAAAAACTATAAGTGCTGCTTTTTGCTGAGTGTTTATATTGATGGTCCAGCTTTCTGATTACTCACTTCTCCTCCCTCCCCCGATCCAATATGCTTAGTTGGCATCAAAATGGTATTTTTATGGTCTTTGGTGCAACCTTTGTGAGAGGTGGATTTTCCTCCTGATCTTTGTGTCAGGGAAAGTCAGTAGTAGCAGCAGCTGCAGAAGGTCAAACTCCAGGAATAATGCTGGCTCTTTCCAGATGCTTTTCTCTTCCTCTCTTCCCTCTCACTAACTGGCAGCTTGATTTTTTCTATAATTTCCTTTTAGCTTCCCAGGTGGTGTGGTGATAAAGAATTCGCCTGTTAATGCAGGAGATGTGGAGACCCAGGCTCAAACCCTGGGTCTAGAAGATTCCGTGGAGTAGGAAATGGCAACCCTCTCCCATATTCTTGTCTGGAAAATTCCATGGGGTTGCAAAAAGTAGCACACAACTCAGCACACACACATAATTTCCTTTACTTCTGTGCTGTCTACACAGGACAATTCTGAATTCAAGAAAGAAAAACCTGGCCATCACTTTATTCTGTTGTAGGGTCATCCTGTCAATGGAAACAAGGACTACTGTGTAGATGCTATTGACTTGAGGCCTTTGGAGTTCTAAAAGCTTACTTTTAGGTGCCAGCAGGTTTTCAAAGGTGTGACTATTTCTTCCCCTGATGGCAGACCATTTTGTGCCCACTGCTTTTTCATTCCATCTTCACAAAGGCATAAGGAGTAGTTTGCTGAGTGGTAACAT